>OW028594.1:20000000-24937436 GCA_932294275.1 Chloroclysta siterata | reverse complement strand
AGCCGCGCAATACACCATTAGAAGCGGCTCGCGACGCCCTATCCGTAGAGCACGCGAACGTATTCATTAGTCAGAAGGAATATCGAAAAACTGCGATTTTCCATCAAAATTCATCAAATTTTGTTAATTTTCGGGTGTTTTTAGGCATTTTCTCAAATTTTCTCCACCATCTTGCTGGTTTCTGCACTTCCCGTGGCTGCTCCATCCTCGCCCGGCGTAACTGCACGCATCTGAAACAGAAAAAACACTGATTAGCGCCAAAATTTGAAAAAGTTGCCCGCCGGCCTATATTCGAGTTTCTTCAGAATTCACCTTAGGTCTGCGAACACTCCATACATTCGACAAAATTTGAAATTCAAATATTGACCAAATATCGCGTGCGATACACCAAATTAAGCGTCTCGACGTACATTGTGCGTATATATATTGTAACGAGGCACGGTCGACACTAAACTTTTGACTTTTCGACAATTTTCATTTTTTGTCAAAACTTAGAAAATTTTTATTCCCATTTCGGCTTTAATTAATTACTAGTTCCAAATTTTTAGATTCTGTTTGCTAGGATAGTTGCAGTTCATCGCATCTGATAACCGTCAATTGCAAACTTTCGTTTTCGGTAGGAAAAAGCCAAAATTTTGACCGTTTGTTCCCGAAAACGAGCTTTTGTCTACGGAAAAATCGGAAAATATTTTTTCTTGACTCGAACTTAAAGTGAATATAGCCGCGCAATACACCATTAGAAGCGGCTCGCGACGCCCTATCCGTAGAGCACGCGAACGTATTCATTAGTCAGAAGGAATATCGAAAAACTGCGATTTTCCATCAAAATTCATCAAATTTTGTTAATTTTCGGGTGTTTTTAGGCATTTTCTCAAATTTTCTCCACCATCTTGCTGGTTTCTGCACTTCCCGTGGCTGCTCCATCCTCGCCCGGCGTAACTGCACGCATCTGAAACAGAAAAAACACTGATTAGCGCCAAAATTTGAAAAAGTTGCCCGCCGGCCTATATTCGAGTTTCTTCAGAATTCACCTTAGGTCTGCGAACACTCCATACATTCGACAAAATTTGAAATTCAAATATTGACCAAATATCGCGTGCGATACACCAAATTAAGCGTCTCGACGTACATTGTGCGTATATATATTGTAACGAGGCACGGTCGACACTAAACTTTTGACTTTTCGACAATTTTCATTTTTTGTCAAAACTTAGAAAATTTTTATTCCCATTTCGGCTTTAATTAATTACTAGTTCCAAATTTTTAGATTCTGTTTGCTAGGATAGTTGCAGTTCATCGCATCTGATAACCGTCAATTGCAAACTTTCGTTTTCGGTAGGAAAAAGCCAAAATTTTGACCGTTTGTTCCCGAAAACGAGCTTTTGTCTACGGAAAAATCGGAAAATATTTTTTCTTGACTCGAACTTAAAGTGAATATAGCCGCGCAATACACCATTAGAAGCGGCTCGCGACGCCCTATCCGTAGAGCACGCGAACGTATTCATTAGTCAGAAGGAATATCGAAAAACTGCGATTTTCCATCAAAATTCATCAAATTTTGTTAATTTTCGGGTGTTTTTAGGCATTTTCTCAAATTTTCTCCACCATCTTGCTGGTTTCTGCACTTCCCGTGGCTGCTCCATCCTCGCCCGGCGTAACTGCACGCATCTGAAACAGAAAAAACACTGATTAGCGCCAAAATTTGAAAAAGTTGCCCGCCGGCCTATATTCGAGTTTCTTCAGAATTCACCTTAGGTCTGCGAACACTCCATACATTCGACAAAATTTGAAATTCAAATATTGACCAAATATCGCGTGCGATACACCAAATTAAGCGTCTCGACGTACATTGTGCGTATATATATTGTAACGAGGCACGGTCGACACTAAACTTTTGACTTTTCGACAATTTTCATTTTTTGTCAAAACTTAGAAAATTTTTATTCCCATTTCGGCTTTAATTAATTACTAGTTCCAAATTTTTAGATTCTGTTTGCTAGGATAGTTGCAGTTCATCGCATCTGATAACCGTCAATTGCAAACTTTCGTTTTCGGTAGGAAAAAGCCAAAATTTTGACCGTTTGTTCCCGAAAACGAGCTTTTGTCTACGGAAAAATCGGAAAATATTTTTTCTTGACTCGAACTTAAAGTGAATATAGCCGCGCAATACACCATTAGAAGCGGCTCGCGACGCCCTATCCGTAGAGCACGCGAACGTATTCATTAGTCAGAAGGAATATCGAAAAACTGCGATTTTCCATCAAAATTCATCAAATTTTGTTAATTTTCGGGTGTTTTTAGGCATTTTCTCAAATTTTCTCCACCATCTTGCTGGTTTCTGCACTTCCCGTGGCTGCTCCATCCTCGCCCGGCGTAACTGCACGCATCTGAAACAGAAAAAACACTGATTAGCGCCAAAATTTGAAAAAGTTGCCCGCCGGCCTATATTCGAGTTTCTTCAGAATTCACCTTAGGTCTGCGAACACTCCATACATTCGACAAAATTTGAAATTCAAATATTGACCAAATATCGCGTGCGATACACCAAATTAAGCGTCTCGACGTACATTGTGCGTATATATATTGTAACGAGGCACGGTCGACACTAAACTTTTGACTTTTCGACAATTTTCATTTTTTGTCAAAACTTAGAAAATTTTTATTCCCATTTCGGCTTTAATTAATTACTAGTTCCAAATTTTTAGATTCTGTTTGCTAGGATAGTTGCAGTTCATCGCATCTGATAACCGTCAATTGCAAACTTTCGTTTTCGGTAGGAAAAAGCCAAAATTTTGACCGTTTGTTCCCGAAAACGAGCTTTTGTCTACGGAAAAATCGGAAAATATTTTTTCTTGACTCGAACTTAAAGTGAATATAGCCGCGCAATACACCATTAGAAGCGGCTCGCGACGCCCTATCCGTAGAGCACGCGAACGTATTCATTAGTCAGAAGGAATATCGAAAAACTGCGATTTTCCATCAAAATTCATCAAATTTTGTTAATTTTCGGGTGTTTTTAGGCATTTTCTCAAATTTTCTCCACCATCTTGCTGGTTTCTGCACTTCCCGTGGCTGCTCCATCCTCGCCCGGCGTAACTGCACGCATCTGAAACAGAAAAAACACTGATTAGCGCCAAAATTTGAAAAAGTTGCCCGCCGGCCTATATTCGAGTTTCTTCAGAATTCACCTTAGGTCTGCGAACACTCCATACATTCGACAAAATTTGAAATTCAAATATTGACCAAATATCGCGTGCGATACACCAAATTAAGCGTCTCGACGTACATTGTGCGTATATATATTGTAACGAGGCACGGTCGACACTAAACTTTTGACTTTTCGACAATTTTCATTTTTTGTCAAAACTTAGAAAATTTTTATTCCCATTTCGGCTTTAATTAATTACTAGTTCCAAATTTTTAGATTCTGTTTGCTAGGATAGTTGCAGTTCATCGCATCTGATAACCGTCAATTGCAAACTTTCGTTTTCGGTAGGAAAAAGCCAAAATTTTGACCGTTTGTTCCCGAAAACGAGCTTTTGTCTACGGAAAAATCGGAAAATATTTTTTCTTGACTCGAACTTAAAGTGAATATAGCCGCGCAATACACCATTAGAAGCGGCTCGCGACGCCCTATCCGTAGAGCACGCGAACGTATTCATTAGTCAGAAGGAATATCGAAAAACTGCGATTTTCCATCAAAATTCATCAAATTTTGTTAATTTTCGGGTGTTTTTAGGCATTTTCTCAAATTTTCTCCACCATCTTGCTGGTTTCTGCACTTCCCGTGGCTGCTCCATCCTCGCCCGGCGTAACTGCACGCATCTGAAACAGAAAAAACACTGATTAGCGCCAAAATTTGAAAAAGTTGCCCGCCGGCCTATATTCGAGTTTCTTCAGAATTCACCTTAGGTCTGCGAACACTCCATACATTCGACAAAATTTGAAATTCAAATATTGACCAAATATCGCGTGCGATACACCAAATTAAGCGTCTCGACGTACATTGTGCGTATATATATTGTAACGAGGCACGGTCGACACTAAACTTTTGACTTTTCGACAATTTTCATTTTTTGTCAAAACTTAGAAAATTTTTATTCCCATTTCGGCTTTAATTAATTACTAGTTCCAAATTTTTAGATTCTGTTTGCTAGGATAGTTGCAGTTCATCGCATCTGATAACCGTCAATTGCAAACTTTCGTTTTCGGTAGGAAAAAGCCAAAATTTTGACCGTTTGTTCCCGAAAACGAGCTTTTGTCTACGGAAAAATCGGAAAATATTTTTTCTTGACTCGAACTTAAAGTGAATATAGCCGCGCAATACACCATTAGAAGCGGCTCGCGACGCCCTATCCGTAGAGCACGCGAACGTATTCATTAGTCAGAAGGAATATCGAAAAACTGCGATTTTCCATCAAAATTCATCAAATTTTGTTAATTTTCGGGTGTTTTTAGGCATTTTCTCAAATTTTCTCCACCATCTTGCTGGTTTCTGCACTTCCCGTGGCTGCTCCATCCTCGCCCGGCGTAACTGCACGCATCTGAAACAGAAAAAACACTGATTAGCGCCAAAATTTGAAAAAGTTGCCCGCCGGCCTATATTCGAGTTTCTTCAGAATTCACCTTAGGTCTGCGAACACTCCATACATTCGACAAAATTTGAAATTCAAATATTGACCAAATATCGCGTGCGATACACCAAATTAAGCGTCTCGACGTACATTGTGCGTATATATATTGTAACGAGGCACGGTCGACACTAAACTTTTGACTTTTCGACAATTTTCATTTTTTGTCAAAACTTAGAAAATTTTTATTCCCATTTCGGCTTTAATTAATTACTAGTTCCAAATTTTTAGATTCTGTTTGCTAGGATAGTTGCAGTTCATCGCATCTGATAACCGTCAATTGCAAACTTTCGTTTTCGGTAGGAAAAAGCCAAAATTTTGACCGTTTGTTCCCGAAAACGAGCTTTTGTCTACGGAAAAATCGGAAAATATTTTTTCTTGACTCGAACTTAAAGTGAATATAGCCGCGCAATACACCATTAGAAGCGGCTCGCGACGCCCTATCCGTAGAGCACGCGAACGTATTCATTAGTCAGAAGGAATATCGAAAAACTGCGATTTTCCATCAAAATTCATCAAATTTTGTTAATTTTCGGGTGTTTTTAGGCATTTTCTCAAATTTTCTCCACCATCTTGCTGGTTTCTGCACTTCCCGTGGCTGCTCCATCCTCGCCCGGCGTAACTGCACGCATCTGAAACAGAAAAAACACTGATTAGCGCCAAAATTTGAAAAAGTTGCCCGCCGGCCTATATTCGAGTTTCTTCAGAATTCACCTTAGGTCTGCGAACACTCCATACATTCGACAAAATTTGAAATTCAAATATTGACCAAATATCGCGTGCGATACACCAAATTAAGCGTCTCGACGTACATTGTGCGTATATATATTGTAACGAGGCACGGTCGACACTAAACTTTTGACTTTTCGACAATTTTCATTTTTTGTCAAAACTTAGAAAATTTTTATTCCCATTTCGGCTTTAATTAATTACTAGTTCCAAATTTTTAGATTCTGTTTGCTAGGATAGTTGCAGTTCATCGCATCTGATAACCGTCAATTGCAAACTTTCGTTTTCGGTAGGAAAAAGCCAAAATTTTGACCGTTTGTTCCCGAAAACGAGCTTTTGTCTACGGAAAAATCGGAAAATATTTTTTCTTGACTCGAACTTAAAGTGAATATAGCCGCGCAATACACCATTAGAAGCGGCTCGCGACGCCCTATCCGTAGAGCACGCGAACGTATTCATTAGTCAGAAGGAATATCGAAAAACTGCGATTTTCCATCAAAATTCATCAAATTTTGTTAATTTTCGGGTGTTTTTAGGCATTTTCTCAAATTTTCTCCACCATCTTGCTGGTTTCTGCACTTCCCGTGGCTGCTCCATCCTCGCCCGGCGTAACTGCACGCATCTGAAACAGAAAAAACACTGATTAGCGCCAAAATTTGAAAAAGTTGCCCGCCGGCCTATATTCGAGTTTCTTCAGAATTCACCTTAGGTCTGCGAACACTCCATACATTCGACAAAATTTGAAATTCAAATATTGACCAAATATCGCGTGCGATACACCAAATTAAGCGTCTCGACGTACATTGTGCGTATATATATTGTAACGAGGCACGGTCGACACTAAACTTTTGACTTTTCGACAATTTTCATTTTTTGTCAAAACTTAGAAAATTTTTATTCCCATTTCGGCTTTAATTAATTACTAGTTCCAAATTTTTAGATTCTGTTTGCTAGGATAGTTGCAGTTCATCGCATCTGATAACCGTCAATTGCAAACTTTCGTTTTCGGTAGGAAAAAGCCAAAATTTTGACCGTTTGTTCCCGAAAACGAGCTTTTGTCTACGGAAAAATCGGAAAATATTTTTTCTTGACTCGAACTTAAAGTGAATATAGCCGCGCAATACACCATTAGAAGCGGCTCGCGACGCCCTATCCGTAGAGCACGCGAACGTATTCATTAGTCAGAAGGAATATCGAAAAACTGCGATTTTCCATCAAAATTCATCAAATTTTGTTAATTTTCGGGTGTTTTTAGGCATTTTCTCAAATTTTCTCCACCATCTTGCTGGTTTCTGCACTTCCCGTGGCTGCTCCATCCTCGCCCGGCGTAACTGCACGCATCTGAAACAGAAAAAACACTGATTAGCGCCAAAATTTGAAAAAGTTGCCCGCCGGCCTATATTCGAGTTTCTTCAGAATTCACCTTAGGTCTGCGAACACTCCATACATTCGACAAAATTTGAAATTCAAATATTGACCAAATATCGCGTGCGATACACCAAATTAAGCGTCTCGACGTACATTGTGCGTATATATATTGTAACGAGGCACGGTCGACACTAAACTTTTGACTTTTCGACAATTTTCATTTTTTGTCAAAACTTAGAAAATTTTTATTCCCATTTCGGCTTTAATTAATTACTAGTTCCAAATTTTTAGATTCTGTTTGCTAGGATAGTTGCAGTTCATCGCATCTGATAACCGTCAATTGCAAACTTTCGTTTTCGGTAGGAAAAAGCCAAAATTTTGACCGTTTGTTCCCGAAAACGAGCTTTTGTCTACGGAAAAATCGGAAAATATTTTTTCTTGACTCGAACTTAAAGTGAATATAGCCGCGCAATACACCATTAGAAGCGGCTCGCGACGCCCTATCCGTAGAGCACGCGAACGTATTCATTAGTCAGAAGGAATATCGAAAAACTGCGATTTTCCATCAAAATTCATCAAATTTTGTTAATTTTCGGGTGTTTTTAGGCATTTTCTCAAATTTTCTCCACCATCTTGCTGGTTTCTGCACTTCCCGTGGCTGCTCCATCCTCGCCCGGCGTAACTGCACGCATCTGAAACAGAAAAAACACTGATTAGCGCCAAAATTTGAAAAAGTTGCCCGCCGGCCTATATTCGAGTTTCTTCAGAATTCACCTTAGGTCTGCGAACACTCCATACATTCGACAAAATTTGAAATTCAAATATTGACCAAATATCGCGTGCGATACACCAAATTAAGCGTCTCGACGTACATTGTGCGTATATATATTGTAACGAGGCACGGTCGACACTAAACTTTTGACTTTTCGACAATTTTCATTTTTTGTCAAAACTTAGAAAATTTTTATTCCCATTTCGGCTTTAATTAATTACTAGTTCCAAATTTTTAGATTCTGTTTGCTAGGATAGTTGCAGTTCATCGCATCTGATAACCGTCAATTGCAAACTTTCGTTTTCGGTAGGAAAAAGCCAAAATTTTGACCGTTTGTTCCCGAAAACGAGCTTTTGTCTACGGAAAAATCGGAAAATATTTTTTCTTGACTCGAACTTAAAGTGAATATAGCCGCGCAATACACCATTAGAAGCGGCTCGCGACGCCCTATCCGTAGAGCACGCGAACGTATTCATTAGTCAGAAGGAATATCGAAAAACTGCGATTTTCCATCAAAATTCATCAAATTTTGTTAATTTTCGGGTGTTTTTAGGCATTTTCTCAAATTTTCTCCACCATCTTGCTGGTTTCTGCACTTCCCGTGGCTGCTCCATCCTCGCCCGGCGTAACTGCACGCATCTGAAACAGAAAAAACACTGATTAGCGCCAAAATTTGAAAAAGTTGCCCGCCGGCCTATATTCGAGTTTCTTCAGAATTCACCTTAGGTCTGCGAACACTCCATACATTCGACAAAATTTGAAATTCAAATATTGACCAAATATCGCGTGCGATACACCAAATTAAGCGTCTCGACGTACATTGTGCGTATATATATTGTAACGAGGCACGGTCGACACTAAACTTTTGACTTTTCGACAATTTTCATTTTTTGTCAAAACTTAGAAAATTTTTATTCCCATTTCGGCTTTAATTAATTACTAGTTCCAAATTTTTAGATTCTGTTTGCTAGGATAGTTGCAGTTCATCGCATCTGATAACCGTCAATTGCAAACTTTCGTTTTCGGTAGGAAAAAGCCAAAATTTTGACCGTTTGTTCCCGAAAACGAGCTTTTGTCTACGGAAAAATCGGAAAATATTTTTTCTTGACTCGAACTTAAAGTGAATATAGCCGCGCAATACACCATTAGAAGCGGCTCGCGACGCCCTATCCGTAGAGCACGCGAACGTATTCATTAGTCAGAAGGAATATCGAAAAACTGCGATTTTCCATCAAAATTCATCAAATTTTGTTAATTTTCGGGTGTTTTTAGGCATTTTCTCAAATTTTCTCCACCATCTTGCTGGTTTCTGCACTTCCCGTGGCTGCTCCATCCTCGCCCGGCGTAACTGCACGCATCTGAAACAGAAAAAACACTGATTAGCGCCAAAATTTGAAAAAGTTGCCCGCCGGCCTATATTCGAGTTTCTTCAGAATTCACCTTAGGTCTGCGAACACTCCATACATTCGACAAAATTTGAAATTCAAATATTGACCAAATATCGCGTGCGATACACCAAATTAAGCGTCTCGACGTACATTGTGCGTATATATATTGTAACGAGGCACGGTCGACACTAAACTTTTGACTTTTCGACAATTTTCATTTTTTGTCAAAACTTAGAAAATTTTTATTCCCATTTCGGCTTTAATTAATTACTAGTTCCAAATTTTTAGATTCTGTTTGCTAGGATAGTTGCAGTTCATCGCATCTGATAACCGTCAATTGCAAACTTTCGTTTTCGGTAGGAAAAAGCCAAAATTTTGACCGTTTGTTCCCGAAAACGAGCTTTTGTCTACGGAAAAATCGGAAAATATTTTTTCTTGACTCGAACTTAAAGTGAATATAGCCGCGCAATACACCATTAGAAGCGGCTCGCGACGCCCTATCCGTAGAGCACGCGAACGTATTCATTAGTCAGAAGGAATATCGAAAAACTGCGATTTTCCATCAAAATTCATCAAATTTTGTTAATTTTCGGGTGTTTTTAGGCATTTTCTCAAATTTTCTCCACCATCTTGCTGGTTTCTGCACTTCCCGTGGCTGCTCCATCCTCGCCCGGCGTAACTGCACGCATCTGAAACAGAAAAAACACTGATTAGCGCCAAAATTTGAAAAAGTTGCCCGCCGGCCTATATTCGAGTTTCTTCAGAATTCACCTTAGGTCTGCGAACACTCCATACATTCGACAAAATTTGAAATTCAAATATTGACCAAATATCGCGTGCGATACACCAAATTAAGCGTCTCGACGTACATTGTGCGTATATATATTGTAACGAGGCACGGTCGACACTAAACTTTTGACTTTTCGACAATTTTCATTTTTTGTCAAAACTTAGAAAATTTTTATTCCCATTTCGGCTTTAATTAATTACTAGTTCCAAATTTTTAGATTCTGTTTGCTAGGATAGTTGCAGTTCATCGCATCTGATAACCGTCAATTGCAAACTTTCGTTTTCGGTAGGAAAAAGCCAAAATTTTGACCGTTTGTTCCCGAAAACGAGCTTTTGTCTACGGAAAAATCGGAAAATATTTTTTCTTGACTCGAACTTAAAGTGAATATAGCCGCGCAATACACCATTAGAAGCGGCTCGCGACGCCCTATCCGTAGAGCACGCGAACGTATTCATTAGTCAGAAGGAATATCGAAAAACTGCGATTTTCCATCAAAATTCATCAAATTTTGTTAATTTTCGGGTGTTTTTAGGCATTTTCTCAAATTTTCTCCACCATCTTGCTGGTTTCTGCACTTCCCGTGGCTGCTCCATCCTCGCCCGGCGTAACTGCACGCATCTGAAACAGAAAAAACACTGATTAGCGCCAAAATTTGAAAAAGTTGCCCGCCGGCCTATATTCGAGTTTCTTCAGAATTCACCTTAGGTCTGCGAACACTCCATACATTCGACAAAATTTGAAATTCAAATATTGACCAAATATCGCGTGCGATACACCAAATTAAGCGTCTCGACGTACATTGTGCGTATATATATTGTAACGAGGCACGGTCGACACTAAACTTTTGACTTTTCGACAATTTTCATTTTTTGTCAAAACTTAGAAAATTTTTATTCCCATTTCGGCTTTAATTAATTACTAGTTCCAAATTTTTAGATTCTGTTTGCTAGGATAGTTGCAGTTCATCGCATCTGATAACCGTCAATTGCAAACTTTCGTTTTCGGTAGGAAAAAGCCAAAATTTTGACCGTTTGTTCCCGAAAACGAGCTTTTGTCTACGGAAAAATCGGAAAATATTTTTTCTTGACTCGAACTTAAAGTGAATATAGCCGCGCAATACACCATTAGAAGCGGCTCGCGACGCCCTATCCGTAGAGCACGCGAACGTATTCATTAGTCAGAAGGAATATCGAAAAACTGCGATTTTCCATCAAAATTCATCAAATTTTGTTAATTTTCGGGTGTTTTTAGGCATTTTCTCAAATTTTCTCCACCATCTTGCTGGTTTCTGCACTTCCCGTGGCTGCTCCATCCTCGCCCGGCGTAACTGCACGCATCTGAAACAGAAAAAACACTGATTAGCGCCAAAATTTGAAAAAATTCGCCCGCCCACCCTCCCATTGTGTCGTTAGACAGGAGAGAAAAGTTGGTTTTTGGGAGGGAAAACACCCATAACTTTTAAAATAAGCCGTATTTTTTAACAGGGTTTTCGGCAACATACCTGTACGCTGACAGGGCTGTTGCCTCTAGTCATAGAATTAGTTAGTATTTAGTCCTTGACTTCTTGACTTTGGCTTAATGGTTTTTTGCTATTAAGCCAATTTAATTACGTGATTACAGGTAAATTCGTCACCTTTTGTGGCGGATTTCCTGAGTTCTTACCAGGAACAAACAGGTTAGTTAGGTTTTACTTAGATTAGATAAATTTTAAATATACATTTTGCTTAATTTTACAATTTATTTTTACAATTTTACATTTTAATTTATTTAATCTTAGTTAGGTTTTATTATAGTTTTAATTGATATTATTTATACAATTCGACCAAATTTACAACTTTTACAATTTTACATTTTATTTATTGTATTTTAATTTATTTAAGTGTGATTTAATTATTGTCCCTCTGACTAAAAGCCCCAAATATGTTTGGTTTCCGCACCCCTGTGAAAGAGGCTAAGTCTTCGAAAGAAGCCCCTCAGAGCTTAACATCGCCAGCCTTGCAGGAGTGCGGAAAGAGGCAGAATGTCCGAAGAAGTGTTGGAGAATGGGAGTCGGGACTCACTCCAACCACCCCCAAGAAATCCGCGCCGGTGGAACCCCAAAAGCCAAAGAAGGTGCTCTCGCAAGGCAGTAGAGTGGGAGCGAGAGCACTGACTGAGGCCGCAAGGAGCCCACCGGCACCGCCCAAATATACCAGCCGGTTGGTGGAGGCGAAAGCCTGCCTCTCAAAAGCCAAACTGAACCTCGGCAACTCCCGTAATATTAAAACGGAGATAAAGACCGAGGTTCTGTTGGCTATTGAGAGGTTATACCAGCTGGTAAAAGAAGCGGAGAATGCGAAAGAACAGGGAAAGAGGAAAGTAGAAGAACCGGAAAAGGAGAGAGAACCAGAGCTCGGAAAGGAACCGGAAAAGGAAAAAGAGAAGGAAGAAAGGAATATTGTCACGAAACTGAAAGAGCATGCAAGGCTCATAGAAGAAAACAATGTAAAGATGGAAAGGATACAGGAAAGGCTCGAAGCGCAACAAGAAAAATTGGAAAAGCAGTCATACGCGAGTGTGGCAGCGGCGCATCCGGTGAAGAAATTCCCGGAGCAGACCGCGCTGCACTCGGTCGTTGTGACTGCTAAGGATGATCAAGAGACAGGAGATGAAGTGCTGAAAAGGATTCGTGAGACAATAAACGCAAAGGAAGGAGGAATAAGTGTGGAACGGATTAGAAAGGCGAAGGACAGAAAGGTGATTGTGGGATGTAGGACTGAGGAAGAAAGAGAGTTAGTAAAGGAGAGGCTTAAAAGGGCAAAAGAGTACCTGAACGTGGAGACGATGAAGAACAAGGATCCTCTGGTGGTTCTTAAAAACGTCTTCACTCACAACACCGACCAAGACATTCTTGAAGCCATCTGGCAACAAAATGGGGAAATTCTAAAGGATATTGATAGGATACATAATGACATTAAAATTGCATACAAAAAGAAGACCCGAAACCCCCAAACGCAGCACGTCGTCGTGAGGGTGTCTCCCGGAGTGTGGCAGCGCCTGGTCCACGCAGGCACCGTCGTCGTAGACCTCCAGCGAGTCCGAGTGGCAGACCAGTCGCCACTCGTGCAATGCTCGCTGTGTCTCGGCTACGGTCACGGACGACGGTTCTGCGTGGAGACCACTGTGAAGTGCAGCCACTGCGGGGGACCCCACATGAGGGCGGACTGCGCCGACTTTCTGGATGGAGCGCCCCCTTCCTGCTGCAACTGCGCGCACGCCAAGGCTGAGAAGGTAGACCACAATGCCTTCAGCCAGGAGTGCGCGATCAGGAGGAAGTGGGACGCTCTAGCCAGAACCACCATAGCATATCACAGCTAAGGCAGCCCCAGGGGAAGTACATCGATGTCCAACATAGTAGCTGTCCAAATAAACGGGTCAGGCCATGTTGTACATGGCCCCCCGTTTATCCCTGAAGAAGTGAAGAATAACGCACTCGGTGGAAAACCGCAAAAGTCTTGGGCTAGCCAACATTTAAACTCATAGGTATATAAGCCTTGTTGACATTATATATTGGTATATATAATTAAACCAGCAAAATCGAGATTAGAAAAATAAATAGAACACCACATTAAAATCAGTCATTGTAAAATAGAGTTGATGTTATTATGTATTGTACCAAATTATTGTTTTTAAAATAAAAACGACATTAAGAAACATTAGATAAATTTAGTAAGTTTACTGTATAATCATTAAAACGTAAAGAATTGAAGGTAAATAAAAAGATAATTGATCAAAATAAGTAAAATCATAAAACTTGAGATAAAATTAGTAATTAATTAGTTATATAAAACATATTTATTATATTTTAAAATAGAAAAATTATGTAGGCAAACAAATGAGAACAATAGTCATAACAAGGTCTCTGATTATGTCAGAGGGACATCATAGTGCCATTTCGAGATGGCGAAAAAAAAAAAAAAAAAAAAAAAAAATAAACCTAACCTAACCTAACCTTTTTTTTTTTTTTTTTTTTTTTTTTTTTTTTTTTTTCTCGCTGGGAAAAATGCGTTACGCATTCCCCCCCATTAGAGGATGGAGGGGATATGTGGGACTCCCCGGCCCGTGAGGGCCGGTATACCCACTAAATAACCCAGCGGCACTCCCGCGTCGTCTACTATGGAGGGGAACTGGGAAACCGGCAGAGCCTTTTCTTCCAGTCCCCCGCCGACGACCGCCCGCCTTTACAGCGGGGCCTTCACGCCCCCCCCTGCAGGGAGGGGCCCGGGAACGACCACGAGTGCTTGGCCGTTCCCGCCCGACGGAGGTGGCGAATAGTGCAATGCGAGAGATGGCGCCTCCACGCCTATCTCTCGCTATTCACCACCTTGAGGGGGAAGAAGACGTCTCCTTCTACCCCTCCTCCGCCTACGCAGCGGCGCGAGAGGGTCCTCCTCCCGCGCGCGCTCCGCTGCCTCCTTCTGGGACATCACGTCCTCACAGAAGGAGGCGACCGCCGCCCAGCCCCTCCCGTCCCCCAGCATGGAATTCACCACACTGGGAAGCGAGAGGTCTGGCCCCACTACCGCCACCAAGCCGCGGCGCGGCTCGGCCCACGACGGGCACACCTCGAGGGTGTGCTGCGCCGTGTCCTCCGCCGCGCCACAATGGTGGCACGACGGGGCTCCCTCCCTTCCGATTCGGTGCAGGTACGTTCCGAGGCAGCCATGCCCGGATAGCACCTGCACCAGACGGAACGAGAGGAAGCCGTGGGGCCGCTCGAGCCAGTCCTGCAGGACCGGCCCGAGAGCGTCCAATGTTCGGCGGCCAAACGCGGCGGAGGCGAGGTCCACCGTCCAATGTTGGACGATGGCTTCCTTCGCCTCTCGCCGGACGGCCTCCCGCTCCTCCGGGGCAGGGTGCTCTCCGAGCGCCCTACGTCCCGCCGTCCACTCGTACACTCTGGCGAGCACCCATGCCTCGAGTTCCCAAGGAGGGGTGCCCGCCAGAGCGCACGCCGCCGCGAAGCCTACCGAGCGGTAGGCCCTCGCAGCTCGCTGCGCGATGGCCCTTTGGGGCCTGCGGATCGCGGCGGCGTTCTCCCTTCTTTGAAGGGAGTCCGCCCAGATAGGGGCCCCGTAAAGGGCCATGCTCCTCAGGATGCCAGCATATAAATGCCGGCATCGCGCTCTTGGTCCCCCCAGATTCGGGAGGAGCCAAGAGAGGGCACCCGCGACCTTCAGCAGGCGCGACGACAGCCCGCTGAAATGCGGGCCGAAGCGCCACCTGCTGTCGAGCACCAGGCCCAGATATTTCATCTGGGCCTTCACCTCAACCCTGACGCCCTCCACCACGATGTGGGCGTCAGTGGGGATGCGCTGCCGAGGCCCGTGAAAGAACACGGCCTCGGTCTTCTGCAGCGCCACCCCCAATCCTAGCTGGCGGATCCTTCCCGCAACCAAGGATCCGCCAGCCGAGGCCAGGCCCGCCGCTTCCCTAAAGTTTCTCCCCCGGGCAGTGAGAAGAGTGTCATCTGCATAGCAGATGACACTCGTGCCACGGAGGAGAGCTCCCCGCAGGAGCCAATCGAAGCCGATGTTCCACAGGAGAGGTCCTAGGACGGACCCCTGTGGAACACCGGACTCCGCGCCGTACCGCCGAAGTTGGCCAGCTTTATTTACCAGGAGGACCGCTCGGTCCTCCAAGTAGCTGGCCAGGAGGTTCCGCAGGTACTGAGGCGCTCCATGGTAGCGGAGCGCCTCAAGTATTGTGGAGTGGGGGACGGAGTTGAAGGCGTTGGCTATGTCAAATGACACAGCCAAAACTCCGTCCCTTGCCTCCATAGCCTCCCTCACTTGGCCCTTCAGCCGGGCCAGCGCGTCGACCGTCGAACGCCCCCTTCGGAAACCGAATTGGGCGTCCGACAGGTTCGGCCCCACCTCCAACAAGTGACCATTGAGCCGGCTGGCGACAATCCCCTCGAACATTTTACCGACCTCATCGAGCAGGACGATGGGTCGGTATGCCGAGGGGGAGTCTGCCGGGCGTCCCTCCTTCCGGAGGAGGCACAGTTGGCCCTCTTTCCAATGTTTCGGGAACCTCCCCGACGCGAAACACGCGCTGAAGAGGTCCCGAAACCTATCCGCCATCTGGGCGGCGGCGATCGCCACCACCTTTGCGGGGACACCGTCCGGCCCTGGGGCCGTCTTCTTGCCACGGAGGCGGAGGGTCTCCGTGGCAATCTCATCCGCCGTGACCGGAGGGACCTCTTCCTCCGGTGGAGATGCTTCCCGCGGGGGGTCCATCACTGGTGGGGTGAAGTTGGTCCCAGATGGAAATAGGGACCGCACCACCCCATCCAGCAATGCCGGCTCGAGGGACTCCGTGAGGGGGGGACCAAAGGGGCGCAGTTTGTTCTGCGCCGCCTTGTATGGTCTGCCGTACGGGTCCCTGTCGAGACCCTCCAGCATCTCCGCCCGCGCGGCGTCCTTGGCGGCCCCCATCTCCGACTTGAGGACCCTCTTTGCCTCTACGTACGAGGCATATAGAAGGTCCTCGTTCTCGGGGTCCCTCCGGCTGCGCCGCCGACTCCGCGCGTATTCCCGCCTTGCCGCCACGCAGGCGGCCCGGAGTCCCGCCAGTCTCTCCGACCACCAGTAGACGGTGCGTCGGGGAGGCGGGCGGCGAGACCGAGGCATACTGGAGTTGCACACCTCGGTCAGGGACTCCCGCAGTTGGGCCGCCGCGGAGTCCACGTCCAGGACTTGGACAGGGGGCGCGAGCCAGTCCTGGACGAACGCCGCCTCCTTAGCCGCCTCACGGTCGAGGCGGGTGAGGGCCCACCGTGGAAAGGGAGAACGGCCCGAGAGGGCCGTCCTCCGGGGGCTCTGGGTGGAGATGTCGAACCGCACATATCTGTGGTCCGACATTGTCTCCACCATCTCGACCCGCCAGTTTTCGACGCGGGCGGCCAGGATGGGGGTGGCGAACGAGACGTCCACCACTGACCCTCCCCATCGCCGCACACACGTCTGGACCGTCCCCCTGTTGAGGAGGGACACGCCGGACGAGGCCGCCCAAAGCTCGGCGGCGGGTCCCCGGACGTTACAAGTGGCGGCTGGGTTGCCCCAGGCCGCTGACTTGGCGTTCAGGTCACCTAAAACGGCGACCTGACGAGGCGCCGCCCTACCAACTACCGCGGTGAGGATTCCGAGATAGTCCTCGAAATCCTGGAGAGGGCGGTTTGGGGAGAAATACACGCCTACTAAGGCTATTTCCCCCCACGCGGCGGCCACGTATCCCGGTCCCCTCTCTAAAAGCGAGAGGGGAGGGGAGTCCGTGGAAGGCCGCGACACCAATGCCACCAAGCCGTCCTGATCACCCAGCCAACGGCTGGGGACCGAGTACGGCTCGGCGACTACCGCCACGTCCACCAACCACTCCGCCATGACCTGCATCAGCAGGTCTTGGGCGGCTTTACAGTGGTTGGTGTTCGCCTGGAGGATGCGATGTTGGACCCTATCCATTAATCGGACATCGCACCCCCGTCATCGGCTGCCGAGGTCCCCGCTTTCGGGGCGGCGGCCGCAGCGGCAGCGGCAGGCGTCGCCTGCGCTCTGCCCTTCTTCGGGGGAGGATTACAGTTCCTCCCCTTCATCATGTGCCCCGCCGGGCGGCCACTGGCCGCACAGACTGCGCAGCGCGGCGTGGCAGCCTTGCAGGAGGCGGACCTGTGCCCCTCCTGGCCGCAGCGGTAACAGCTGTCCGTCCTATCTACTGAGGACGGACAGAGGGCCCGCGTGTGCCCGACTCCAAAGCACCTGTAGCACCTTAGAGGCAGGTCCTCAAGTGCCTGGAGTCGGCAGGAACTGAATCCTACGACTAGCCGGCCCTTGGCGAGGACGGCTTTAGCTGCGGTGACTGGGCACTCAAGGCGGATAGTGCCCATGCCACCGCGGCCGGGCCTTATGTCCCGACCCTGCACCGCTGCGATGTCGCAGCCACCTATAGCTGCGACCGCCGCCACCACCTCCTCTTTGGTGACCGAATCGTCGAGATCGGTCACCTCCAGGGCCGCAGACTTAACAGGACGGACCACCCTGGCCGCGTCCACGATGACCTCTCGCAACTTGGTCGCGAAGAGGTCAGCGTTGGCTCCGCCCTGGGCCCCTGGGAACTCGAAGATTCGAGCCCCAGCTTGGGTCCGGCGGCACGTGACCGCTCCGATCCCCAGTTGGGTGGGATCGGCGTTGCTACGAGCCCGCTTGAGGACGGACTCGTAGGTTTCACCCCGCTCCGCAGCCTCCGCGGTGAGTGTCACGACGACGGCTGCGGTCTTGGGAGGAACCAACTTCCTCGCCGGGGCCCTGTTTGCTGCCGGGGCAGCGGTGGCGGGCTTAGGGGCCGACTTCTTCCCTTTCCCCTTCCCCTTTCCCTTTCCCTTGCCAGTCGCTTGGGACGGGCAGGAAGGGATGGGGGCAGGGGGGGCAGGGGTGGCGGCCGTTCGCACCTTCTTGGCCTTGCCCTTTCCCCTCACCACTTCCGTCCAAGCGTTGGACGGAGTGGTGGAGGGTAATTGGGCATCCTCCCTTTGGGAGGAAGGCCCCGGCTTGTTCGGCCTCTTGTCCGCCGCCAGAGGCGGTCGGAGGCGCTTCTCCGGCAGGAGCCTGTCCTCGATGCCATCGAGGCAGGCCCTTGTGAAGGCTCTTTCCTCCATGACCACCTTGCGGATGATATCCTCAAGGTTGGAGGAAGAGCCTTCAGCTGCCGGACTGGGGCCCGCCTGAGTAGGCAGGGCCGCGGCTGCTGCTGCCAGACTGGGGCCCGCCTGAGTAGGCCGGGCCGTGGCTTCAGCCAGCTTCTGGTGAAGCTGGCTGACCTCCGACTGCAGGCGGTCGACCTTCGCCTGCAGTTGGCGCGTCTCGTCGGTGCCGGTGCGCTGCACCAGCTCCTCGACGATACCACGCATGCTCGCGGCCCGGCACTTCAGGGACTTCTGTATGGTGCCCTTCAGATTTGAAGACTTGGAGGCGACCTGCGCGATCTCCTCCGCGTCCTCCTTCGCCATGCGCTCCAGCTCGGCTAGGGAGTGGTCTGCGTACAAGACGCTGGACTCACCATAGCCGGCCTTAGACCGCGTAGCGCGCGCCTGCTGCTCCTTAGCAGCGACCGTTTCCTCCAGGTCTTGCTGGAGCTGTGCCCGCCGAGTGAGGTTCAGCTCGCGCTGCGCCTCTGCCAGACCCACAACGTGGGTGTCAGCTACACCGGAAGGCTTTATCGCCTTCAAGGCCTTCCGCTTGGGCTTGCTCTTTGCAGAGTCAGAGCCCGAGCCTTCCTTGAGGAAATCCCTCTTCCGCTTTTGGCGAACCGCAATCGGACCGCCATCGGACTCGATCACAACGGACTCGTTGTCGGAATAGGAGTCCGACCACTCGTCCGCCCTGCCGTACAGGCTGACCGCCGTCGCCGACGAACCTTCGTCAGGTTGGCCCTGAGAAGGGCCTTTTGGTTGGCCCTGAGAAGGGCCTGTTGGTTGGCCCTGAGAAGGGCCTTTTATGAAACGCCCGGAGGCGTCCCGCGCAAGCTTTTTAGGCATAGCTCCGCAAATGTTATAGATGCCCGCAAGGAAAGTTCTATAACGCACAGCGCACTTTAGCCGAGCTCAGTTCTGCCACTCCGTTACGGTGGTCAGAACTGAGTCGTTTCCGGGAGACACGACGTGGACGTAAGCGCTGTGGGGGGTCCCCCAAACCTAACCTAACCTAACCTAACCTAACCTAACCTAACCTAACCTAACCTAACCTAACCTAACCTAACCTAACCTAACCTTTTTTTTTTTTTTTTTTTTTTTTTGTTAACGGGGAGGAAATCTGCACACAGACACCCTACCACACCGAGGGATGCGATAGGGTAGTGTGAGGATGACGGACTCGTCGACTCACTAAAACCACCCCGGTGGCCAGCCTCAATGCATGTCAAGGGGCTCCGACAACTCCAAAAGGAACATTTCGGTGCCCCTCTCGCATAGCGCCTTAAAGCACGTCCCGGGAACGACACCCATTGCCGCCCCCAGCACTCGTGGTGCTACGGCTGCACACGCCACGATGTGCCAGCCGCCCTCCCGGGGTCCGCTATTGACCAGCCGAAGCCCTCGCTCCGACCGCCCACAGACCCGAAAGGCCCCCTGTTTGGCAGGGGGTACCACTCTCGCCCCTCATGGGGCAGGCAGCGCGGGGTGGCCGTTGCCAACACCCCGCCGCCGCCTCCTCCGAGCGGGATCGGCCCTCTCCCGATCTCGCTCGGCGGCCTCTTTCCGAACCATAACGGTCTCACAGAAAGAGGCCACGGCCTTCCAAGCCGTCTCATCTACCAGCATAGCCTCGACTACGCTTGGTAGAGAGAGGTTCTGCCCGATCCTGTTGATCAGGATTCCGCGCTCCACGCTCCACGCTGAGCACTGCTCTAGCGTGTGCTGCGCGGAATCCCGGTCCCACCCACAATGGTGGCATTGTGGGGTCGGTTCGCGTCCAATCCTACTCAGGTACTCACCGAAGCACCCATGCCCGGTAAGTACCTGAGTAAGGCGATAGGTGACGTGCCCATGCTCTCGTCCCAGCCAGGCTTCGAAATTTGGCGCAATGGCGCCGACGATGCGCTGGCGCGAACTGCGCGGTTCGTCGAACCGCTCGCGCCACTCCACGAGCGCACGCCGGCGCTCTTGCACCCGCACTTCAGCGGGCGCGGTTCCACTCCCGTCGTCATTGCAACGGAGACGCCGATACACACGTGCATCCATCTCCGCCAAGACGTCAAGGGGCGGAAACCGCGCCAAGAGTGTTGCCGCCTCGAAGGATATCGTACGATATCCTCGTGCGATACGAATGGCCATAGTACGCTGTAGGCTATTAAACAATAGCCTATAGCGCCTAACCCCCGCCAGTCTCACAGACCAGACGGGCGCTCCGTAGAGTGCCATCGATCGCACCACCCCTCCATAGAGGCGGCGAACTCCTTCCCTAGGTCCCCCGAGATTTGGCAGCAGTCTGTGCAGAGCACCCACTACCTTCTGAATCCGGGGGACGGAGCGACTGAAGTGCTCTCCGAAGTCCCAGCGACTGTCCAGGATGAGGCCCAGGTACTTGAGGTACCGCCCCACCTGGACGTCGACGTCACCTACGCGAACCGACATGCTGGGTGGTTCCCTTCCCCTCGGGAATTTGTGGAACCACAGCGCCTCAGTCTTGTGAGGCGCTGTCCGCAGACCCAGCGCGTGGATCTTGTCCACGACACAAGCCACCCCAAGCTCGGCGAGCCCCTTGGCCCCCTCGAAGTCGTCCCCGCTGGCCAACACTAACGTGTCATCCGCATAGCAGACGACGTGTAGGCCAACGGGGAGATCGATGCGCAAGACCGCGTCGTACGCGAGGTTCCACAAGAGCGGGCCCAAAACGGACCCCTGCGGAACCCCACAGCACACCTCCCTCTGGAACCTAACCTAACCTAACCTAACCTAACAAAAAGTAACCTAACCTAACAAAAAGTAACCTAACCTAACAAAAAGTAACCTAACCTAACAAAAAGTAACCTAACCTAACAAAAAGTAACCTAACCTAACAAAAAGTAACCTAACCTAACAAAAAGTAACCTAACCTAACAAAAAGTAACCTAACCTAACAAAAAGTAACCTAACCTAACAAAAAGTAACCTAACCTAACAAAAAGTAACCTAACCTAACAAAAAGTAACCTAACCTAACAAAAAGTAACCTAACCTAACAAAAAGTAACCTAACCTAACAAAAAGTAACCGTGGGCCACATGGCGCGCCGACAGCAGCATGCGCACGGGCACGCAGCTGGCGGCTGGCGGGTGGCAGGTGGCGGGTGGCGGCTGGCGGCGGGGCGTGCGCTCACTCTTGAATAAGCAAGAGTGAGCACCGTATGATGCAATCATCGAACGCTGTACATCGTTGCTTAATAGTACTGTTTTAGCTGTATTCAGATATTTTTGTTTTAGTTTTGTTTGAAATAATATAACCATTATTTATAGTTATTTATTATTTATTAATACATGTAATTATTTAAAACTATGGAGCTCTCAGCTATGTAGCGAATGTACATTTTTACAAAATTAATTTTGGTCGTGTAGTTGGCCAGCCATATGAAAAATTAACAACAGAAAGTAAATAGCTTCTTTACATTTATCTATACTATATTTTTATATTTTATCCCTAGGCACGGTAGATATCCCCTCGGATCATTTTGTATCCCGAGTATCAATCCCTTATCTTTTTGAGGATTTCCAAGAAAAGTAGTCAGAGTTACTGCTATGTTTCAAGATATCGTTATTCTTGAACCAAAACTATCAAAGTTCCAAATTTCATTAAAATTTAGGTACTTTTATAATAATAAAAACAAGTAGAAGTGCACAAACCAATAAAAAAGGCACTAGTTTACATAAAAGTTTTCTTATACAGTCATTATCAGGTGTTTAAATTAGACTGTTCTCTTATCATAGGCAGGGACATTCTTCTTGTCCAATGTCAACTGAAACTGTTATGAACTTCCTGAAATAGCATTTAGGAAAGGGTTCGTTCAGTATGACAATGTAATTTATGTAATTTATGTTATCTGTAATTCTTAAATCAAAAGTCTGAGTTTCAATAATGAAGATAGTAAGTATTTTGGTCTGCATAGTCACAGATAAGAGAATACTAGTAGCATAGTCCACATTTTATTTATTTATTTATCATTTATTGCACAATACACAATGTTAATGCACAAAGGGAGGGCTTAATGCACAAGCATTTTCTACCAACCCCCCTAAGTAGAGGTATAAACATAGAATGACGTGCGAAAAATATCAAGCGAATAGCTTAATAACTACAAAAGAAATATATATCTATAAAATATGTATTATATAATACAAAAAACGTCATACAATTTTTCAGTCTTCAACTTAGCGTTTACTTTAATACAGTCGGTACGTATGTACTACGGGATGTACCACCTGATCACAAAAAGAATGTCATGCCACTTTCTCTAGCGCGTTGATTCAAAAATACCGCGGAAATAAATCCACGATAACTTCCGGCTCGTAAGGACTGTAGAAACTGTTGGCTGCTAGCCGTAAGTAGGTAGATCGGGTTAGTTTTGATAAAACAACAGAATTCCCCGTGGAAGTGCGAAGCAGAAAATATATTGCAATCATGGTTGAGCTCAGACAAAATACTTTTTTATTTTGTCTGAGGTCTTGAGGTCACAAAAATTACAAAACCAACGATAGTGCGATCTAGGATCGTACACTTTTGAGTGGCGCCATCTAGTTGTAAAATTGGTAAACCTAATATTAATGGACACATCGCAACCACACTTCCATCATAGACCACTTTATTTGGTCTATGCTACCATCTAGGATTTCGTTTCAGCACATGTAGAGGTTTCACCTCTACAACGCTGAGAAAAATGCGTTACGCATTCGCATTATGTGGGACTCCCCGGCTTTTTTCCGCTACCGGTATACCCACTAAACAACCCAGCGACACTCCCGCGTCGCCTATGTGGAGGGGGACTGGGAATCCGGCAGAGCCTTCTCATCCAGTCCCCCGCCGGCAACCGGCCCGCCTTGATAGCGGGGCCCGCAATGCCCCCGCCTTTTGGGCGGGGCCCGGGAACGACCGCGAGTGCTCGTCCGTTCCCGCCCGATGGGGCTGGTGAATATGTACAATGCGGGAGGTGCCCCCAGGTCTTCTCCCGCTACACGTGACCGCTCCGATCCCAAGTTGGTCGGGATCGGCGTTGGTACGAGCCCGCTTGAGGACGGACTCGTATGTGGTGACGCTCCGCAGCTTCCGCGGTGAGCGTCACCACGAACCAACTTCCTAGCGGGGGGCCTGTTGGTTGCCGGAGCAGCGGTGGCCGGCTTGGGGGCCGACTGTTTCTTTTTCCCCTTTCCTTTGCCAGTCGCTGGGACGGGCAGGAAGGGGGCAGGGGCGGCGGCGGCAGCTCTCGTTCGTAATAAAGCATTTTCATTATCGAGTATCGAATATCGAGTAGGTATCGAGTATCGACTATCGACTGTCACTGTCGACGGTCGACTATCGACTATCGACCATCGACTATCGACTGTCGACTATATCGACTATTGACTATCGACTATCTGCTGCAGGAGTCGATCGACATAGCCCCTTGAAGTTTATATACCTACACAAGTATTGGAACACCTGTTTATAGGTAGTACCAGGCTTTTTTTTTTGATAGAATGACGGCACTAAGCTCCGAAATCATAGAAAGACTGGTGTACCTACCTACTTTTCTTTTAGTATTCTGCTTGCTTGATAGAACAAGCAGATAGTCCATTAAAGGCATACCTATAGATGTTTAGCCTCATGTGCCTGTTATGCCCCACACACTTCAAACAGAAACACAACAACGCTGATTGTCGGCCGGAATAGGCATGATAGGTAACCTAATACTTTTATACTAGTAGTTCGCCCCGAACTGAGATCTCGTGATGCGACCCGACGAACGCACCAAAACTTTGAGTAGGTGGTAGTCAAAGGCAAGTCCAAACATTATGTTTGAACTTTTTTCTGACTACCGCCTACTAACTTGGTACGGTAACCAAGTTTCAACTCTATTGGCCTATTTATTGAAGAGTTCCGTTGAACAGACCTTGGCTCCATCATCAGACCTGGTCGTTGTCACCATTTTATGAGAACTGAGTACCTCCTTAATTTATTTCAAGAAAAAAAAATAAGAAAAAGCAAAGTAACTGGCCGACCAGTACAAAAACCTTGATGCCAACGAAACTCTTAGAGATGGGAGCTCTTGGGTCGCTGGTTATCTTAATTTAACTTTTTTGTTGTATCTCAAAAACCGAGCGTCTCAGAAAATAAGTAAAAATTGTTTTAGAATGTCCAAACAAAGCCCTTTCGTATGACATGTAACTTGATTTTTTTAAGTCACTTTTTTTATTTTTGCCCCCTTAAAAAACCCTATATCTTAAAAACCCTTCATCCGATTTTACTCATATACTTACCAGTAAATTTCTCAAGTACAAGCTGTCGTCTTATCAAATTTCATGCAGATCGGATCAACGGTTCGAAAGTTATGACCAGACAAACATACATACATACATACATATACATATACATAAGTACATAAAATGCCAAATCGCCCAAGTTGAAACTAGAATCTTCGTTCGCTTCGCTCACTCGATCAATTACCTACCTATGTATATACAAGAACCTATTTCTAGTAGGGTAACTCACAAGGATGTTTTCTGCTGTTGGATATACCTGATGGAACGACTTTTCACAGAACGCCGCCTAGTCCATACAAATAACACACTATCTAGTCCCAATCTAAGCAAAGCTTGTACTTACCTACTTAAACAGAGATAATAGGTACTAGAAGTTTAGTTTTAACTTTTACACAGAACAACCATCTCGTTATTTACATCATAAGGCGAAGACAAGAGCTAATGTGACTCTCGCTCGCACGTTTCGACATGTTGAAAGATATAAAATCACTAAACTCATTTTCGAAAAATCGCAATCAACCATTTTGTGTGCAATCACATTGCACATAGTTTAGTAAAAAAATCATTTTGATCGATACATGTTTTCCTACTCAAAAGTTTTCTTTACTAGTTTTCGTACATAAGCAAACTTTTATGTAGGAAAACTTGTATCGATCAAAATGAAATTTTTACTAACTACTACTACTACTTACTACTTACTACTTTTACTACTGTGATTGCACACAAAATGGTTGATTGCGATTTTTCGAAAATGAGTTTAGTGATTTTATATCTTTCAACATGTCGAAACGTGCGAGCGAGAAGTTGTTTGATAGTTGTCAGCCCCATAATACCTAAATGTTTGTCCTCGGGGTGGGGATCGAACCCACAAACTATAGAGCAGAAGACAGCTACTACCAACCGAGCTGTAAGGCCTGTCAGGTACATAGGTAGTTATCTATTGCCAGCTTTTCTCTTCGGTGCGCTCATAGTACCTAGTAGTACTTTCTTATAAAACATCTATAAGGCCAAAGACCAAGTGATCAGACCAAGCACTGGTTGAATACCTATATCGTTTTCGAAATTCTTTAAATGTAAAATTAATATTGTCTCAGATTGCAACACCCCTGTTTACGTAAGTAACAAGGTCACGTGCACACGAACGGAACGTGCAAACAGCTGTGAATAGGGCTGCCTCATGTTGTGTTCAGTTTCATATTGGAGGAACGTTTAAGAGGCATTTCATGAATGAAAAACTACAAAAAAAGTAATAAAACAAAAGGTGTTCGTCATGACCTGCAGAATACCCTGCTTCCGGGATTATAGGGGTATTATGTTACACGTTGTAGGTATAGGTACATGACGTGTAAATTGGCGCTATAACCCTGAATGAGTAGGTAGCAGGTAAGGCGGAAGGTAGGAAGGGTGAGGTGCCTAATATACAAAATGAAACAGCAATTGTGATGAGTGCACGTCGCTACCGAGGCGAAGCGACACGCAAGTGTTGTCGCGTCGCGTCGGCGTCGCGCTCCTTTATTCCACCGGACTAACCGGACACACAACCTGTAGGTACTTACAACAATTTATATACAGCTAGGTACCTTCTAACCTTCCTGTCCACACTCACATACTCACTCTTGCACAAGGAACAACAGATACAACTTTATTAATCTTATTCTAACGAAGAGACTGACACCGCTGCGGTGCGGTGCGCGGCGGGACCGACCGCGGAATGTTCGTACCTCCTCTAGGTACCTACTTAAGCGTTACTTTGATTTGGAATAGAAAATTTATATAAAAAAATATTCAGTCAGGTATGTAAGTATCAAAAAATAATATAAGCAGTCGGTCCCCCCTAGCCCACGTGTCCATTAGGTACTGACCTAACAGTAGGTAGGTGTGTAACCATGCAGGTACTTATACTAAGGGCGGTCCGACTATCTCACAGTAGCGCTATACGTCAGCTCAAAATATTTCTGTTTTTGTTTTTGACAAATCTAAAGTAAAGACGGAAGTATTTCTTACTAATATAAGGAGAACCCCTTTCACTGAGCCGCGAAGAACGCTGAAGTCAGCGGACGACTTGTTAGTTGCTCACTATTCTGTACAATCTATCTTAATATCTTAATCTTAATATATTATATAAAATGCTAATGTTCGTACGTCCCGTTGGGATGGCAAATACCCCTTGGTCTCCTGGTGTGCATAAGGGAGTTTGGTCGGGGTGGGTGGAAGAGGGTGGTTGTGGGTGGCGAAAATGTGGAATAATATATATTTAATAAATTATCTGAATATAGAACTTTGTGGTGAAATTTGGGTAATTTATAATCCAGAATTAATATTTTCGGAATTGTGATTGGTCACCATCCCCAACGGCAAAACAACTATAAGATTGGTCTAATGTTACCGAGGCCGCCTGTACAAATTTTACGCCTCGAACTGAGATCTCGCGATGTCTGCTCCAGTTTTACATTAAAAAAAAAAAAAAAAACAGATGTCATAGATCCATACTTAGATATAAGCTAAACACAATAGACTTGCCCGCCAACTACCAACTGTTTCATTATGATACTTTAATTGATATATTTGTGCAATTTTTTTCATGCCCCTATTGAAACCCCATATCTTAGTAAGCATTAATCTGAATAAACTCACATAATTACCAGTTTAGTAAAGTACAACCTATCGACCTACCAAATATGTATCTTGCAGATCGAATCGACACAGTTCGAAAGTTATGCTTGGATAAACAATATACATTCAATGCTAAATCGCCCAAGTACTAAGATAAGTTCTAAGTTCAAGACTAAGATCTCATTCCGCTTCGTTCACTCGATCTAAAATACATTACGATAATATAATGATCATAATAATTATGTACACATATAATTTAGTGAGTATTGGAAATGAGCGATGTGAGAGGAAGGGGCGTCGAATCTCAGATATAAAGAACTATTGTAAAACAAATAAAAGGAGATTCATGATCAGAGAGCATCGTAATACGAAATTTGCGAAACAGTTTTGTTTAAATATCTTATTTACAAAATACATTAAGTATAATTTAAATAAATCTAAGGGAGAATTTTATAAAAGTCATGATTTTTATTCCTCTGATCTAATTTCTAAAGTTGAACCGTTACGTTAACACGCCGGCGGCCGTCGGAGGCGGGAAAGGACATCCGAGTACGAGCAGGAGCGATAGCGGTAACAGAAGTCATCGCCTCTGTCCGTCGTGCCGTCAAAAAAGCTCTATTTACGTACATAAAGTGGCTTACAATTGGCTACAATCATCGTCTCATTTTCATGCTGCCGCTGTCGCTACCGTCCGTCCACGGGACCCTCGCGGCACTCGCGGCGGTCGACGTGTTAAAACGGGAACATTATATTCACATCGGATCGGACTCCTCGATCCGCCCGATCGACCATCGAGCCGAAAACAACTCGAACCGAAGATCGTTCGTCGCCGAGGAGCACGTACAAAAATATTCAGATCGATAAAAAAATATAGGTAAAAGAGTAACATCACGTAAATTCGATAAAAATAATAGATCGACATAGGTTCTCTAGGCTAGGGGCGCGCTCAGGGCGGGCTCAGGGCGGCTTGGCGGGCGCGCACTTGGTGCGGTTGTCGAGCAGCTTGCGCCAGAAGTCGAACTGCTCGTGGTAGCGCACCATGTGCACCGCCACGCCGCGCTGCAGCGCGCACGGGTGCCCCGCCACCTTGCGGTTGTAGAACTCCGGCGCGTGTCTCCGCGCCAGGCCCAGCCGCGCCGCCAGCACGCCCGTCACGAACACGTCCTCCAGCCGCAGGTAGCGCTCGCGCGGCGCCAGCGCGACCAGCGGCCCGATGCAGTCCGCCGTCACCAGGTACGCGGGCCCCGTCGCGAAGTCGGGGAACACGCCGCCCGGGAACTGCTCCGGCGGCACGTAGTACTTCGACTTGGTCGTGCGCTTCGGCAGCGACTTGCGCACGACGCGGCCCCAGATCGTGCGCGTCGCGTTCCGGCGCGCGTCCGCGAAGCGCAGCAGGCGCGGCACGTTCACGAACATGTCGTCGTCCGTCTTCAGCAGGCGCGGCGCGCGCGGACAGAACGTGTGCGCCCACTCGAGCATCGCGACCGTCTTCAGCGTCAGGTTCGAGTACGAGTCCACGAACCGGCCGACGACCAGGTCGCCGTACAGCGCGTCCTCCGCGGCGACCGCGGCCTGCAGCGCGGCCGGCGGCGCGCCCAGCACGAAGCCGAGCGCGACGTCCGAGCGCGCCGCATAGTGCCCCCACGTGAGCCGCACCGCGTCGCGCGCCGCCGCGTGCCCCGGCGCCGACGTCACCAGGATCAGCAGCCGCAGCCGCGCGCCCAGCGCCGGGCACAGCGCCGCCGCCGGCGAGCTGTAGCCCGCCTCGTACAGGTCGCCGAGCAGCACGGGCCGCGGCCCCGCAGGCGCTGCGGGCGCTGCGGGCGCTGCGGGCGCTGCGGGCGCTGTCAGCGCTGCAGGCGCAGCCGGCGCGTGCGTCGAGGCGGGCGGGCGCGGCGCGGCGCGCGGGCGCGGGCGCGGCGGGTGCGCGGGCGCGGGCAGGCGCGCCAGCAGCAGCAGCACGAGCGCCGCGAGCGCGACGAGCGCGAGGAGGTGCGCGCGCGCGCGCCGCGAGCTCGCCGCGCCCATGCCGCGCTCACCGGGCCCCGCGCCGAGGGTCATGCTCCGCTCGGCGACTCTGCAACGACGAGACCCCGCGTTACTTCGGAAGCTATTGTCCCGTCCCTCTAGCGTCTAGCCGGTCGGTCGGTCCACACCGAAAACACCGAACGCGACGTTCATTTAAAAGAAATTATGTTACCCATTCCGAGTCTTTTCTGTTCCGGTCTTACTGACGATCTACCTACCTCCTTCTGAATAATAATAGTAGGTAAAGTAGTAAGAACGACCTACCGAAGTATACTTTATCTTCCTAGCTATTACACATAAAACATTATAAAAGTATCGGGAATACCTACCTACCTGATGAATCAGTGATAACCGCCCACCAAAGCACACTTCCTCAACATCTACGAATGAATGATCATTATGAAATACCTATTAGCAGGGATGATTCGGTCATAGTCACGACTCGAGTGACGAGTATCACGAGTAAGCTCGCCTATTTATTACAGCTGCCTGCCTTGCCATTGTGCGATGGTAGCTAGCTCTGATAGGTACCTCTGCCTAATTAACACACGACTATGACAAATGTGTCATGTGTCCTTTACCTTTGGTGGATTTGCTTGAAAGAAACGAGGCTCCACACAGCGATGAGTTAAGGTTACTAGCGATTACATATTGTTGCGCCGGGCGCCTAGCAATTTGTTTCGTTATTTATCCTGACGTACCGGTGTTTTTAGAAGGCTGCAATATCTTTTCAGCCTGTGCCAGAAAAGGCTCTGTCACCTCCCAGATAATTCAAATTTCCACCAAGTTGACGTGGTTTTCAGACGCCTGAAACTATTTTTAGTCCGTTTCAGACGATTGTCCATCGATCCATGCAATATCCTGAAAACCCGTTTACAGGCGTTTTCAGGACCTTTGAAGGACAATTCAGTATAGCGCTACTAGAAAGAGATAGCAGACGTTCGAACATTCTAGACTAGGTACTGTTCTAGAATGAATCGAAGGAAACGAACGAGAGCTATCACTGTAGGAAAGCGATGAAAGTATGGTCTAGTACCATCCAGATCATTCTCGGGTCAGCCTCGTCGCATAAAAGCCAGTCGGCGGGAGCGGCAAAGTCGAAGTCAAAATGTATTTATTCAATAAAATCACAAGGATCACTTTGAAACGTCTTAAAGCTAGGTGACTCTAGGTGCCAGTTCCACTCTAGGGCAAGGAGTGGTTGTTCGGTAGCGCTGTAAGAATCGTCAGACGATCACCAGTATTTAGTCCATTCGAAAAAAAAACCGCAAGGAATCAGTTCGTGGAAGTGGCTCGAGGAAGAAGTCAGTTGAGTTGGATACCGAAAACGATTAAGAACTTTTGGAAGTGATAGTTGAGTGTGAGAGCGATAATTAAGTGTGCTAAGTAGTGTTTTAGTTCTTTAAAGTGATGGTTAAATAAATGAGTCATCTCTTGGATTATTATTGTGCATTTTCTATCCGTACGAAATGAAATGAAATGAAATTTATTTATTGATAGCTAAAGCAAACACATAGACATTAATAATAGATAGTATTGCTAAGTGGCGTTAGTATCTCGTCAAATTTACAGAACACAAAATATAAAATATAAATAATATCAGCTGTAAAGGGGCGTCGTCGTCTTATTAAAATAAATGTAGATAGGTAACAATTTTTTAAATTAAGTCAAAATATTTATAATAATTGTATTATATAAAGCAATATACCTAATTAATTAAAAAACTTAGTTCATCTTTAAAATGTGTGTAGTCATTAGCTAGATACTCGCTTACATTGTATATGGTCTTATCCAGCAGTAATTTTTTAATGTTATTATTGAAAGAGTTATCACATGTCAGTAGTCTTATATATAGAGGAAGTTTGTTGTATAATTTGGGTCCAACAACCTGAGGTAGTTTTTCGGAAAAAGAAAGTCTAAGTTTTACAGATTCTAAGCACATCTTATGTCTATTACTACGTTCGTTATTGCTACCTCTAATTTTAAAATCTTTGAGATTTTGCCTGACATATTTAAGGCATTCTAAGATGTATACTGATGAAGAAGTCAATATTTGTTCAGTTTTAAAGTGTGCTCTACAGGAATCTTTATATTTGGCGCCTACAAGAACCCTGACTGCTCGTTTTTGCAACTTTAATACTCGTTCGCTATCTGTTGAATTACCCCACAAAATTAATCCATATGACATGATTGAATGAACGTATGCATAATATGTTTCTTTCAGATTTTTTTGGGAGGTAATAGGACGGAGTTGTTTTAGAGCATAGATGCCTTTAGCCATTTTTTTACAGGTAGAGTCGATGTGTTGTTTCCAAGTTAGTGCTGGATCGAGCTCAAAACCAAGCATTTTTGTGATATTACTGGTATTTAATATTTTGCCACTGTCTAAAGGCACTTGAAATACTGGTTGTTTTGCAGACAGAGTATTAAAAATCATAACATTCGTTTTGTCCTCATTTAACGAAAGCCCATTCATATCAAACCAACCTTTAAGTATCTTGAGTGTTTCGTTTATATTTTCTAAAAGATCTTCCATCGTCTCAGCTTCCGTCACTACGGTAGTATCATCTGCATACTGAATGATTTGTCCTTTAATTTTAACATTGGCTATATCATTCAGAAAGATCAAGAAGAGAGTGTTCCCAAGTGCAGATCCTTGAGGAACTCCTATTTTAACACATTGTGGCTTAGATCTTAATTTTTTGTCGTTTATTGTTATTTCAACAGTTTGCTGCCTGTGCTCTAGGAACGATTTCAGGAGACTGAGACTCCGCCCTCTGATTCCATAAACATCTGCTTTCTCTAAGAGAAGTTTGTGGCTAACGGAGTCAAAGGCTTTTGAAAGGTCTAAAAATATGGCAGCTACTTTTTTTTTACTCTCTAGATGCTGCGTTACACATTTAACAAGCGCATGGGTTGCCGATATAGTGGATTTTCCCGGTCTATATGCGTGCTGACAGTCGGACAGTGTATTGCTGTTACAAAGATGTTTCAGTATAGATTCCGACATTACTGACTCTACTAATTTTGACATTGTTGGCACAATAGTAATTGGTCTGTAATTGCGTACATCGAAAGTTTCACCTTTGTTTTTATAGAGCGGAGTGAGACGTGATTTTTTTAAAGCGTTTGGGTAGTTCTTCGATTCAAGAATTTTGTTCACCAGAAATCGTATGTGATCGCACATAAACATCATGACTGTGTAGAAAAACGAACCTGAAATGTCAAATAGATCTTTAGTGTGAGATTTATCTATTTTGTGCCTTGCCAGCTTCATTAGCTCGTCATTGGATATGCTTTTGAAATTAAAATCCGGTTGATGAGATATAATACCATCCAGGAATAATATAGACTTCTCGAAATCTGGACTGTTTTTGATATGTAGGTCATTTCCAATGGATATAAAATAATTATTAATGTAATCAGCAATATTTTCAACGGAAATTTTTTCATTCTTTTCATTTATCAGTTCCCAGTTCCACTCGGATGATTTTTTATTAGTCTCCTCTTTAATAACCGACCAGACTTCTTTTTTTGGGTTTTTTGCGTTCAATATACGCTGTTCAATATAATTTTTCTTTTTGACAAGAACAAATTCATTTCTGCACTCAATTTTTTTATTTATTGTTTCACTAATGGATGTTATTGTTTCTTAAATTCAAATAAATCGTGAATTTCAAGTTGGGTTTTTAAAATTTCGTGACACATCCATGGACATTTTTTTATGTTTTTTATTCTTGTTATTTTTTTTTTTTTTTTTTTTTTACGAACCCCCGAGCTCGTAACAATATTATCTTAATTCCGTATTGAGTTCCTTGAGTTTAAAATTCTATAAAGTGTTTCCCATTATTTTCGTAGCCCGTAAATTTTAATTCAATATTTTCAAAAACAAGTTTTTTTTTTTTTTTCACTTGACAGATGAATTCAACTACCGTTCAGAAGACAGATTGATCAGTTTACCTTTATGCTTGTTTTACATCTCATTTATGAATTACAAAAATCATTATCCAGAAATAATTATCCACTTCGCTTCTATTCTCTCGCCTTAGATTAGAATACATACATTACATTGTAATGCATTCTAATACATATTTTAATTTTCGTTTGTTTTTAGTTATTCTGTCAAATGAAACTTCTGTTAAGTATGCTTACGGAATAATACCTACATTTCAAACTTTCTGCGGGATTTTTAAATTCTGGATTAAAATTTTCGAGCTACTAGGATATCTTTATATTAAAAATAAATAATTTGTGAAACGACCGACGCGTTGCACGAGGTCTTCAACTCTTCATCGGATCCCTACTGTCTCCTCTTGCGGATTCACTCGCGATACAATAATAATATCTACTACACCATTCCGGAACGGAATTTTTACAGAAATCCTATAGTTCTTCTGACAAAATTCGAACCAAATAGGGAAGAGATTTGGAATCGAGTGTTTGTAGAGCAGCAGGGACTTCATTTTGAGTCGAGCGTGAAACTCGCGCGCTCATAACGACAGGTTCGATTAGTATGGTAGCTTACTTTAGGGCATTGCGCGAAGTGTTCCAGTGGAACTCACAGTCGGAATGCATTATTCAAGTGCACGGACACACGCCTGCCACGTGCGAGGCACAATGCGATCGAATGGATCTTCTTTGCGTAGGTAACTAAACTATAGGTTAGATATTCGAAGATATTTTACATTTGTTTCTTTTGTGCGATATATTATTATGTGAGTCAAAATTTCTGTTCCAATATCCATGTTCTCGAACTAAATATTAAAATAATGTTTTCATTACCTACATAAATATAGATTCCGTTGTGATTTACTACAGGTATTGTAATATTTTGATTGCTCCAAAGTCAGACAGTTTGGCAAAATAGTCTCGATAATGATACAAGGCTTCCTTTCCATACATTTCCAACGTTCACTCACATGCGGTCTCGCTCGCACCTATGCGAAACACCCGCATGTCAAATTACCTAGTTCCGTTTCTAGACTTTTTTCCCAAGCTGTACACCGCCATGATGCCGGTGAACTTTTTTTCGGGCGGGCAACGAACAGTCGATCACTTAAGTACACAGGCAGGTAGGTGACTCTAAACAACTTTGCTCGAAAGAGGAAGTGTTGTCTGAAACGAATAAATGAATATGAATCCCTCCATAAAATAAAAAGCGTGATAAATCAATAGAAGAGCCGCCGCCGCCCGCGCCGACCGCGCCGCACGCGAGGCGAGCGGCAAACGGCAAGGGTCACCGGAACCTCTGGAACCGGAACCACGTTACGTCACATGCCTCACTCGGAAGGTCACTCACGTAGGTACATTCGAAAGTGGCATTCATCTTTATCAAGTTTTAATAAATGTAACCTTTCAAGGTAATCAAGTACTACTTATTCTTATTAAATAAAGAATTTGAATTTGAAATAAAGAATTTGCAGCGAGTGTCGTCGAGCAGTAGATAAGCGCAGCGCAGCGCAATGGCGGCACTTCACATGGCTAATCAGTTAGTCGAGTTTTTACCTATTTGCTCTTTATTCCTGTGTACAAGTCTGAATAACTCGAACAGTAGGTAGGTAAGGTACCTACCTATATGCGTATTCGTCTTGTTCGAGTAAAATAGGGAAATATAGGCGAATAATCACTACGCATAGTCGTATTAGGGAAAATAAGACGAATACCTACGCGAACACGAATACCTATAGCTAGGTACACACGTAAATGCGTGCTAGGAAATATACCTACTTAGTGTGTGCAATAAAATCATATTTGATTGGCAACCGCTGCGCTATACAACCAATCACACAATGGACGATCAAACGTCCTTTTCTTTACAAATATTGCCTTCGTCATGTTTACTTTATACCTATATATTTGTAGTGGCAAGGTCTCAATAAATTTCAGAATAGGTGAGTAGGTAAGGTAACCTACCTACTCACCTATTCTGAAATTTAAGCACCTAGGTAGGTACTGTACACGGTAAGTGACGTAAGAGGCAATTTGATAAGTAGGCATAGTCACGAACACTTTGTACAAGTAAGCGACGGCCTTCTGCGAGTCGCAGATCTCGCGATAATTGGCCATCTCTGACTTTCGTTGCGTACCTACTAGGTAGGTACCTACCTACCTACCTACCGACGACGGTGTGGAAATATTGCGAGCCTCTCTCTTGGCTCTGCGAAAGACGCCATCAGCATCCGGCCGGAGTTTTTGTTCATAAGTCTTGCCGATAGAACAAGCAGAGGGCTCATCTGATGCTATGTGATAATCATCACCTATAACAAAGCATTGCCTCGAAAATCACGATAGGAACTAGGAACGTGCCATACGATGCACTGCCCTGCGTCTATTTGGTTGGTAGCACTTCTCCGGGCGGGACGAGCCTCATACAAAGCAAGCGCCTACCGACTAGTGATGAGACGCACCAAAACTACTAACTTATAAATAACTTACCTACGTGCATTAAAACCCTTGGATTTATCCTTAGCCACCACACAGAACGCAGATAGGTAAGTCTAAGTACATAGTACAATAGGTAAAACACTTATTTTCTGAATTCTTTGGTTGGACCACTGAAGGAGTTTTTCTTGTTGTCTATGCCTGTGGTACCCAAGTAGTAGGTAGGTACCTACTATTAACTGTGGCGGTGGTTAATACATTCGTGTCTACTGGGGTTCGCTTCAGCTAACTATACATTGACAGTGCAAATCGATATTTTTAATGGACGTGAACTATCGCCAGAATAGACCTAATAACCCGGCTGAAGTCTGCATGGAAATTGGTTGTTCACGAGGTTGTACTTTTACTGGTAAGTAGGTACCTAATCTATGTAGGTAGGTATATGAGTTTAAATTAAACGGACATAGGGTTGCACAAGGGGGCAAAAAATCATTAAGTACCTACCTACTTAAGTTTCATAACATTAAATAGGTAGGTAGGTACCTAGGTAGGTATATCAAGATGTCATGAAAGGGCTTCGTTGTACATTCTAAAACTGATTTTATTTTTGGACGTTGCTATGTTTTTTTGTTAGTTATGAAACAAGAAGAAGGCCTACCTGATGGTCATTGGTTTTTGAGATACAATGCAAACAAAAAGCTTTATTTAATAGTGATAGTGACGTACTACTCGCACATTTTAGCAGATGACTGAATAGGTACATGTCGGCTACCGATAACGGACTAATGGCCATTTTCGGTGCTGTCAAGTTATCAAGCCAACATTAACAGTACTGTTATACGCTCCTCGCTTATCAGTCTACTTAAATATCACACATTTATTTTTAAATTAAGTACCTAACTACCTACTAAGTCAAATTCAATAGGAATTATTCAACTGAACCACAAGGATCACTTTGAAACGTCTGAAAGCTAGGTGGTACATTATCTACTAGATGCCAGTTCCATGCGACTAAACCTAGAAGAACAGGCAACACACTTAACTGTTCTATTGTATGATCCTTGTTACAATTATATAAGCTCTAGTGTAGCTGTGTGGTGCCAATCGAACTTAGTGAGGCGTAGCCAAAGGCGTAAGTTAAATACCTACTTAACAAAAATATGGCAATCAAAAAGACGGCACAAGTTGCGCTTCAAACTAATAATAAATGCATAGATACAATCTATTATAAAAGCGTACCTACCTATAACGTTCCACATAACGAACCATTTACCTATTATGTAACTTTTGTTAACTTAAAAGGTATTTAAATTTACAACTTATGTAAACTAGAGATAGTCTGTTGACTGCGACTGCGAGAAGTGTTGAAAGGTAATCATTGTTGTCAAACGGCACATTTGTAGTCGGTAGGTAAAAAACCAATATCAATGTTTGCCGCGTAATTTCCCTGTGCAAATAAACAAGAGTACAATAAATGTAACCTGGTGACTAACCGCTGTTTGATTGAGTGAATGCCTCAGCTACAGGTTAGTGCCGCTAGCGGACCAGCTAATGTAACACTCAGACAGCGTATTAATAATCCTTTGTATAGGTAGGTATGTAGTATACTGCCGACTGTGGCAGATAGATGGATGGAGGAGCCACTCTCCGATCCAGGTGGTAATTCGCATTTATCACCTGTCGTGAGTTATAGTCGATGCGTTTAGCGAAGACGCGTTCATTATTTTATTTCATTTTAAGGTCCATTTCGAAGAAAAAACTTGTTTTCAATAAACGTATTTTACTAGTAATCATTCATATTACATTATGTTCGTTGTAAATAAAAACGGAAGAGTTATCGTTTCTTGCTTCACCGTTTTACGACACCTTTGATACTTAGAGAAGCTTTTAAATGGGACGTGTTTAATGTGCTTGCGAACCTCGCAGCCTCGCACACAATCAATACACGGAGAAGTACCTACACACAGATACGCATCAGGCTATACACTGCTCGCTTTTAATGTCCTTGTAGTAGGTAAGCGCCGTCATCGTCGTAATGCTTTGTGTAAGTTTTATCTGTACCGTGTGTAGGAGTAGAAGCCACAAAAAAATGACCCTCTGTTCTGTCATCTTGCGTTTCAGCCATGCATTGAACAGGTTTATGACTGAACTCACGCGCACTTCACAATAACAACGCATACAAAAAAACCTATTCCTTTTTAACCTTTATACCTTTAGAAAGATCCAAATTTCTGCAATGATATATTTTTTGTAGGTTTCAGCGCTTAGACCCTGTGACTTTGTCCTGGACCGGACGAGCGATAACTCAGCAAATAAAAACTTCTTTAGACATTCACTTAAATGATCTGAAAATTGATATTTGTGGTTTTAGTGAGACATTTTTATCCGATAATGATGCTGATATAATTAATATAGATGGCTACCAAAACGCTGCCTATTTTAATAGAAAGACAAAATCTTCAAAAAATACTAATAGAGGAGGAGTATGCATTTACGTTAAGAAACACATTAACTTTAAACAAATTGACTGGTTGCAAGACCTTTCAATAGAAAAACATTTTGAATGTTGTGGTATAACACTCCCAGAAATAAATTATTCTATAATATGCATTTATAGAACTCCTGATAGTAATTTCAATCTTTCCATTGTAACCTTAGAGTCACTACTACATAAACTAAAATTAACCAAAAATAATAGAAAAAAAATAATTTTAATGGGTGATTTTAACACAAACATATTGTTAAAAAATAAAAAAACCGAAACATTTATGAATACACTCAAAATGTTTAACATGTTCTCAAAAATAAAAGAACCGACTAGAATAACAGAATCTTCACAAACATGTATAGATAATATTGTAACAAATTTTAAACAATGCAATGTAAAAGTTTTAAATTTAGGCATTTCCGACCATACAGCCCAAGTCATAGAAATAAAAACTACGCTGAGCTACCATGAAAAATACTGGTATGTTGAAAAACGTAACATTGACTATCATTTAGAAATATTTATCAAGTATTTATCTCAAATAAGTTTTACTGAAATTTATAAACATACGAATACAAACTCAGCTTATAAAGAATTTATTGAATTATTTGGTCTTATATTCAATATGTGCATACTAGGGCATGCAGTATCGATACTTTTCTCAGTACCGGTAATTTTCGGCCGATACTGGCTCAGAACCGGTAATTCCCGGTACTTTCGATACTTTCGATACTGAGCTAATTATCTTAAATTAACTAACTGTATAGCCGTAAAATGAAACAAAAACTGTAGTACATAAAATAACTTAAGATTATTCGTTTTTTTATACGATTTAGAACAATAATATCACTTACACACAACAATCAGAATAGGTGAGATCAAGCTTAAAAGGATAATCATCAAATGAATCAATAACTGGAATGAACAGTAACAAACTACGTTATCTAACTAAATCAATAATTCTGTAGGTATTATTATATCTTTTTTATACTACCCCCATTTTATTTCTATGTTTGTTGGTTGTCACAATCCAAAATTTGGTTATTGTAGTATTTCTGGATTTAAAGTAAACGTGCGATCATCAAATAATTGTTTGATGATATGAAAACAACATGACAATAAATCCCTATTCTAAACCTACGACTGTAAAGAAGTGGGTCACAGAATTCAAACCTGACTAAAGAGAGATGCCCTAGGTCTGGTCGGCCTTAGACGTCTACGACTAAGGAAAACAATGAAAAGGTGTGTAATCTCATTAGGGAAGACCGAAGACTGATCCTCAAGAAGATTGCACACACTTTGACCATCTCCTATGAACATACAAAAACATAATTGTCAATTAACTTGGATTTTCTAAGGTCTCAGCTAGGTTGGTCCCCATGTTGCTCTCAGATGAGCAAAAGCGTATTGAGCTCACAAAATCTTGCGACTGTGTTGTCACGTTTGAGGCTGAGCCTCAAGATTTTTATAGCAGATTCGATAACAGATGTAATCTGAGTTCACCACTGTGGAAAAGGGTGAGATGCTAAGGGTGTCATCATGGTAGACCACCTCGCTAAAGGCGAAACCATTTGCTCGGCATATTATTTAGTATGGTTACAGAGTAGATGAGAAAAAAATTCGCAAACAAACATTTACGGCCTTAATTATAGGAAGGAGTAGGTACTTTATTGAAATAAAAATAAAAATTGTTTGTAATGAACATTGTTTTCTTGGTTAGGTCGCGAACTTTTCAATCCACCCACTTTCAAACAACAATCAGAAAGAGCTAAGATCAATCGAATAATCATAAAAAAATTAACACAAACTACGTACCTGATCGTAATACTTACAATTGTTTGGATTTAATTAGAAGGTTGTTAAATCTAGGTTCATAATTCGTTAAAAAATCGAAATCTAAATAGAAAAGTGATACTGAACGCAGTGCTAGTGTTTATTTATGGAAATTGATGTATATCGTACTAGAAAACATCGTCAGTTTATGAGTGATATCGAGTATCGAAGTATCGAAAGTACCGGTACTTGCTTTTTGGAGTACCGGTACTGATCAGTATCGAAATTCCCGGTAATTTCGATACTGATCAGTACCGGGAGCATGCCCTAGTGCATACCAATAGAAAAGAAAACTGTTACCTATAAAAGTAATGCAAACTGGAAAACGAAGGGTATTGTAATTTCAAGCAAAACGAAAAGGAAGAAATATATACATTACATGTTCAACAAAACACAAGAGCACTTAGAAAAATATACAAAATATTGTAAAACCATGAAAAAAATTATAAGGACATCAAAAAAACTAATCAATATTAGATATATAAAAAATAGCACTAACAAAGTAAAAGCGACATGGGGAATCATTAAACAATATACAACACCAAACAATTACATAAGACCTACGTTAAAAAATATAGAGATAAACAACATAGAAATAAATGACCCTGTTAATATAGCCAACTCATTTAATGACTATTTCATTAATTTAAATAAAACAAATTCTCAAAATACTACTTTGTCAACATTACAAGAACCACAAAAAAATTATAAAAGCATGTTTATGTCCCCTGTAGATGCTGCAGAAATAAAAGAAATTGTAAGGAGTATAAAAAATAAAAAGAGTGCAGGTCACGATAATATTCCAATTCAAATCATTAAAGTAAGTATAGAATACATAATTGATCCTTTAGTTTATATCATAAATCTATCTTTGGCAAATGGTTGTTTTCCAGACGATCTTAAAAAAGGTTTAATAAAACCGCTTCATAAAAAAGGCCCAAAAACCGATATGGGCAATTATAGGTCAATTGCTCTACTACCAAGTATATCAAAAATCTTTGAAAAAGTAGTATATAAAAGGTTAATTTCATTTATAGACTATAATCAAATTCTAAGCTCTAATCAATTTGGATTTCAAAAGGATAAAAATACCACATTAGCTATATTTAAGATGTTGAAGCAAGTCTGGGAAGAGATCAATAGTAAATCTTATGGGGTGGCTCTCTTTTTGGATATGTCAAAAGCCTTTGACTGTGTAAGGCATGATATATTACTAAGCAAATTAGAAAGAATAGGTGTACGAGGAGTGGCACTCTCTCTTATTGCCTCCTACTTAAGCAACCGAAGCCAATCAACCATTATAGATACTTATAACAAAAAAACAAAAACAATAGAAACAATACAATCAAAATTTGAAAAAATATTACTAGGAGTGCCTCAAGGTAGTATACTTGGGCCGTTATTATTTCTATTGTACATAAACGATTTGCCTGAAGTCACTACACACATGTGTGTCATGTTTGCTGATGATGCAACTATTTTCATTCCTCAGGGAAAAAGAACTGCTTCTGAATTCGAAACTGAAATAAATATTACTCTAAGCTCCATTGTAAGTTGGCTTGAAAACTTAAATTTAAAAGTAAATATAAATTAAACTAATATGTTACGTTTTCAAAACTATAAAACTGCTCCAATTAATATAAAAGTTGTATGTAAAAGCAACGAAGTTAAAGAAATAAATAGCACAAATTTTCTAGGTATAACAATAGATTCATATTTAAACTGGAAGGACCATATATGTAAAATTAATAAAAAAATCTCAAAATATTGCTATGCACTAGCTGTTCTTAGCTCCATATCTTCTAAAAATATCGCAAAACAGGCTTACTACGGATTTGTTTATCCTCAGTTAAGTTATGGGATTATTTTCTGGGGTAATTCTGTAGATATCCAATCGGCTTTTCTTATGCAGAAGAAAAGCTTGCGTTCTATCTACAATATGAGAAGTACAGAATCTCTTCGTAATATTTTTGTAAATGAAAAGTTACTCACGCTTACCTGCATTTATATATTGGAAATATGTTTATTCCTTAAAAAAAATACTGAGTATTTCTTTGACAAAAAATCTATCAGAGCCGATTCCTTAAGAATGAAACATAAATATAATATATGTATACCTCAGATTAACAACACCATGTATAAAAAAAGTGCATTTGTTGCAGCTATCAAAATTTACAATAGTTTACCCGATAAAATTAAACCTCTTCAAGGAAATATATTCAAAAATCATTTGAGAAAATGGTTAGTCTCGAATGCATTTTATAACTTAAACGAATATTATGAACGATAAAATAGAAGCTCTATAATATCTAGATCTCATTATACCTACCTACTTGCAAGAAATTGGGAGTACATATTAGTGAACGGACAAACTGTTAAAACTGTACATAACCATAGCTTTAAGATCTTTTTTGTACTACAGTTATACAATAAATAATTTCTGATTTCTGATTTCTGATTTCTGAAAAGCAATAGTTACAGCACCAATTAAATAGGCGCAGTAACAACGACCTCAACAACGGTTTGCAAACAAACTCGTGAACTCTGCATGTACCTACACCTAGGTAACATGGCGCCACCTGTTGGAATGTTAGCACGCCGCGCCGCCGGCGCCGGTGTCGCCTGAATGCAACAAGTAATCTAATGGTAGGCGGTAGGCTCTACAGTACAGACTTGTCCAATTGTCAAACGTAAACGTCACAATTTGTTTCTCTTGCGGCCGGTTTCTGAAAGCTTGATCAAACCTAATCAGATGTCAAATCACTTGCTATTTCAGCTATTAGGTAGGTAGGTACATCAAGTTTAATTTGATCGAGCTTTCAGAAACCGGCCGTTAATCTTGTTTTGTTTGCTTATAAACAAAAGAGACTCAAGTTTCCGATCGGATACGTTTCCGAATGTTGTAAAATAGCCCTGCAATGCGATATAGGAGTACATTACCTACCAACTGTGGAGTGTAGAGTCAACCGTGACTCCGTGACACACACACACACAAATACGTTTTGTATGGATCGGAGTGTTGGGCCACTAAAGGGACGGATGAAAGAAGAGTGCATGCAGCGGAGATGCGAATGTTGAGATGGATGTGTGGAGCGACAAGAATGGATAAGTTCAGGAATGACTTTATTAGAGGCAGTTTGAAAGTGGCGCCAGTGACTGAAAAAATGAGGAGCAATAGGTTAGCGTGGTATGGGCATGTTATTCAAATTCAAATAGTTTTTTATTCGGACAAGTACGTTAACAATCCATTTTGTTAGTGGCAGATTAATCTAATTGTTAGTAATTATAAATAAAATAATTTAAAAATAAAAATATACTATTATTTACATGGAAGGTAATCAACTGGTACAATCAAAACGTATTGGTTGTATCAATTGATCACCCTCCGTACGAAATGCCTCCACATAGGGGAGGTACATCTCTCCACGACTGTTTTGAGGATATTGTTGTGGCTACCTCGGATTCTACCCATTAGAGACGCTGTCTTTTTGCGGATGATGGCATAAAAGCCATCCGTCTCGTACTGCGCAAACATCTCCGAGGCACTACAAAACCGAGGCAGCCCCAACAGCATCCTAAAAGTATTATTATATTGGACGCGTAGGGCATCCAGCGATTTTTTGGCATACGCGACCCATAGGTTGCCCGTGTAGAAGCTCTGACAATAAGCTTTGAACAGCGTTATTTTAATGTTATTTTGATGTTTTTATGTTATGAGAAGGGATGAATGCCATGTTACGAAAAGAGTGTTAGGTATGAATGTGGATGGATTAAGGAGTATACCTAGGTAGGCCAAAGAAAAGATCGATGGATTGTGTGAAAGATGACATGGGAAGGAAAGGAGTGACTAATGAGATGACGGATGATAGAGCAAAGTGGAGAGAAAATGTTGTGCCGACCCCACATAAAGTGGGACAAGGGCAGGAAGATGATGATGATGATGATGTGGAGTGTAGAGTCAACCGTGACTCCGTGACACACACACAAACACGCAAGGTATCCCGTGATAGGCGCGACAGTTAACATGTTAATATACCTAGGTACTCTCCCTACTACTCCCTTTCAACATTTTCGCAAACGTGTGGAGCCATTTTCTCTGATTTAAATTTCAAATTTAAACAAACTACACGAAATAAAATCCGGCGTTCCTCAAGGTAGCATCTTGGGACCAATACTCTACCTGATATACACCGCAGACTTGCCAACCTCGGACGATATCACTTCCACTGCTACATATGCTGACGACACAGCTCTACTTTCTGTCAATGAGGATCCGGATACTGCGTCGCGAAACCTGCAAAAACATCTGACCTTGATTGAAAAATGGTTCGACAAGTGGAGGATCAAAGCCAACAAAGACAAATCTGTCCAAGTAACGTACACTCTTAGAAGAAAAACCTGCCCATCCGTTAACCTTTACAACGAAGAAGTTCCCCAAGCAGAAGATGCCAAATATTTGGGAATGCATCTTGACCGTCGTCTTACCTGGCGAAAACACATTTGGACTAAGCGAAAACAACTAAACTACAAAATTAAAAGCATTCAATGGCTAATCGGACGCAAATCTCAACTATCTAACAACAGTAAAATGGCAATTTACAAGACAATCATCAAGCCTATATGGACCTATGGAATTCAGCTATGGGGCTCCGCCAGCCATAGCAACATAGAGATACTAGAAAGATTTCAAAACAAAACAATAAGAAGCATGTTCAAAATTCCTCAACACATAAGTAACAAGTATATGTATACAGATATCAAGCTGAAAACAGTAAAACAAGAAATAGAATCCTACAGCACAAACTACCAACTAAGACTGACCAAACATCGTAACGAACTAGCGGCCCAATTGCAAGGAACAGGCAGCCTTCAATTTACCAGACTTAAACGACACGGCCTACAAAACCTAGCGAATAGATTCGCAGACAAAGATTGAGAGACAACTCACTGGACGAATCTCTCCTCACATGTCAACTAAAACAGATGGACAAATCGGACAGCAGTTTGGATTATTGTTTTGTAAACAGATCGCCAAGAAGCAGGATATATAAGAAAAAAAAAAAAAAAAAAAAAAACAATACTGTGTGGAAGGGATCCAAATCGGATCAACAATGCGATAAACTATTTAATTGATCACCAGACGCAACCCGGCCGTCTCGCACCGCAGCTGAACACTTACTTTATCTTGTTTGTAGGCAGGCACGTACAATGTGAAAATTAAAAAAATCTATTTGTTGTGTCTCAAGAATCAAGAGAAAAAAAAACGGATAAGTACCTAATTCATGGGTGTTCCAACCTGCCTAAAAGTGAATAGTGAGTTTAGTTCTAGTGGTAGGTAGGTAGTATGTCTAGCGGCGTGGTCTAGCAGACACGATCCTGCGTGTGGCTGGGTAGGTTAGGTGGCTGCAGGTGCGCGGGTCTACAGGTCGTCGCCCTCGGGGCTCGCCGCGCAAGGCCACCGAGTGTCCGCCGGCAATGGACATCTCGCTACACGGCTCGGTACTAAGTACGAACGTGCGGTAGGTACCTACACCCGATAGAGACATTGCATTCCTCCGACCACTTTCCTATGCAATTACAAAACCCATTATAGAAAAGGTCACGGCTGTACTCTATGGTCTAGTCTGCACAGTGGACTTGGACAGCAATGACAAGGTATCCACAGCTCGTAGGTAGGTACCTACTACTAGTTTTTTTTAATTCTTTCATTTCTATTTGCATAAACATTATAACGGTTTTGATTTTGGTATTGATCACTGTTGGTAGGTAAGTAGGTAATTAATAGCTTTCGCCTCATAACAACAGTGACTGACAATGTGGACAAAAATTTTTATTAATTCTAAAATTATCCAGTTTTTTGACAGCACAACAATGGTTTAGCATGTCAAACAGGGGCCTTATGCTCACTTCGAGCGAGATTATCTCACGGTGGAGATGACGTCATACCTATCTCGTCGTTCAATAACTCGTTGACGTTGCGTCTCGCATGAACTTTGTATGAGAAATTTGGGGAGTAGGATGGTGAGAATGGGGATAAATAGTTATCGAACGAGATATGACGTCATCTCTACGGTGAGATAATCTCGCTCGAAGTGAGCATAAGGCCCCAGCAATTCATTGGCAGTCGAGATAGAGGTGAGATTTGTTTATTCAGTAACGACGAATGTTACTGCTTCTGCTATCGCTACAACTTGCTTTTACTTAATAGACCGGTACAGACCGAGCGAAAGCGAGCGAGCGATAACAAACGAGTATGGACGTTCTAGCGAGAGCAAGCGAAGGCGTGCGAATGCCTTCAGTCGTGCTCGCTCTTGTTTCTAGCTGACGTTGATTGATACGGTATGTAGCCGGCAGTAGTGTGAGTCTGATGGCTGGGTCGCGGAGACACCGGTGTCGCCGGTGTCGCCGGTGTCTCCGGGATGTCACGGGATCATCGTCCTTGCAGCGGACGATGTGCGCATGCATGACTCACAGACATAATGCTGTTCCGACACTCCAACATGTAATGTACATACCTAATACACTATGTAAGGCATTATGCGTGTGCTTGATTACCACATCGGTAAGTACGAGAGGTATGCAATTACGATTGATAGGTGAGACATGGATAATAATCTAAATGTATGTGCTGTTGGATATTCAAACGGTCAAAGCATGACTATTCCAATCAATTTATGACTACAGATGTACCTAACTTCGTAAACACATTTCAATGCAAAATAACTTATTGAAATGATGATGTAACGTGCCACCGCTGCGCTCGCCTTGTGTGCTTGTGCTTGTGCTTGTGCTAGCGACTTGGCGTAAAGGTTAGTTGCAGCTCGTCTCTGTAACGACGCGACGTGTGACGCTCACTCACTCAGGCTTGAGCTGCAGCATCGTCCGATGGCACTTCACAGACTATTCGGTATTCGCGGGAGTGACCCCGCCTTCCGATCGTAAGGTCGCAATGCTTTTTTATAGGTGATGGTTACCACTTAACATCAGGCGGGCCATCTTCTTTTTCCATCACCTAGATGTATAAAAAAAGTGTTCATGATTACTTTAACTTGTTTTACAGCCTTACTAATAAACCTACATATAAAGTTTTACACTAGAGTTGGAATAAGCCAAAACAATATATCTGTGGCCAAAACGCTACTAATAAATATGTCATAACCTCGTTGTATTGTAAGATATATACTCATGTTATAGGTACTCGGTATAAATCCTCTGTCAAATTTAAACTGACCCCATACCTTTAGGTAAGTATATCCTCGGCGTAAAAACGGAAACAGCTCAGATCTCTTGGTACCAAGTACGAACTTCAGATTCTTTGAGGACGTCTAAGGGGGTAGTCAGAGGTACGTCCAAACATTACATTTGGCACATGCCCACATTTTTCAGTAGTTAGTATTCCATATGAAACAGGTTGCAAGCCCATTGCCGCCGTTAGAATACTAACTGGTTTCCTCACGATGTTTTCCTTCAACGTTTAAGAGCACTGGCATTGCGCACATACTTTTTCGCTAGGAAAAATCCGTTGATGCACGACCGTATTCGAACCTTCGGCCTTACGATCGGAAGGCGGGGTCACTTCTTATACTAGACTGCAGGTGCTCTGCCTAACCACAACCAATAATAAAATAAAAAAATAAGAAATGAAAAAGCCTTTTCATTTCTAACTAAACACATTTATATTATTAGGTACTTACATCTCTATATTAAAAAACTTGAAAATTAAATGAAAACTTTGTTAGGACCTCTCTTGAGTATAGGCCTCCTCCACTTTTCCATCTGTCCCGGCACAGAGCTAGACCAAGCCAATTTGCGGTTTTTGCTCCTTTCTGTATCTCATCTGCCCATCTTGCGTTTGGTCGGTCGTTCTCCTTGTGGTGTTCCAGTGGGACCTTTCCATTTTGTAACTAGGTATATTATAGTATATATTTTTATCCATCTGTTGTTGTTCATTCTGGCCATGTGACCTGCCCATCGCCATTTCATTTTAGGGAGTGCTTTAGCATCTATGATCCCGGTTATTTTCCTTATCTTCGTATGCCTTACTTTATCTCTCAGTCGTAGCTGTTACTTCTAACGAGGCACCTTGTTTAGCTTTATTTGTATCCCTTTTTACGTCAACATAATTTCTTTGAAGATACTGTTCACAATACAGTAAAATATTACCAAAATCTAATACGAATTAAAATTAGATAAGGTTGCGTAGAGGGAGAAGCCACTTCCTCTTTATTTCGTGGAATTACCAATCGTTATCTGTGTGCGTGTGGTTTTCCTCACAGACCTGATGCGTCACAGTTCTGTTATCGGCTACCTAATGCAGAACCAAATTTGAATGAAGGATCGGATCTTTATCCTAATTACAATTTTTATGGTTACCTAACCGATGTGTGCATTCACTATGACTCGACACTATGAGTTGAGCTAAGCCTTTCCGAAAAAACGATCAAACAAACATATCTGAGCTATTGATGTACTGTTCATAAGTTGCTGATGAAACCGAAACAGGATATTCGGCAGGTCATGGAGAACAACTTTTGTTCTGCGACTTTTAAAAATTCGATGTTTTTCTGTCATGAAATGCCTCTTAAACTTTCATCCAAAATGAAACTTAACGTACCTACCTACCTACCATGAGGCAGCCCTATTTACAGCTGTTCTTTGACCTCTAGTTGTGAACTGTGGATAAAATGACCTGCCACCAATTAGTAAAGTGCCTATCTAATAATAAGGATGCTCAGTTTTTAAAGATTTTTTAAAGTGATCTTTGTGATTCAATCCTACAGTACATCGCGGAGTTGCAGCTTCGTGGCATCCCCAGTGCACTGGACACTTGCACCGGTATCAGGTAGGTATGTACTGTGCCAAGCACGGTGGGTCTCTAAACGACAAAGTCAGGGGGAGTTTCACGTAGTAGCACACTTCGATAACGAGCTTCGCCTCACTCACGTTCGCATGTGAGTGATGCTGATGGGTAAATATTTTACAGAATGCCATGAAATCTCACTGGGAATTCCGCGGTTACTAGGGTGAATGTCGTTTACGGAATAGCACTACAGGCCACGCCACAGTTCAGTCATCCTGTACACTAGAATACGCAATTAGCACGCATCTATTACTGCGGCATCCGATACCTAACCTACCTAGAGCGGCGCGCCACCGCCACCGCCACCGCCACAACCACAGCCAACGCCACCGCCACCGACGTCGCAATAAACTGTTTTAAGCACGACGAAGATGGAGGCCCGCGAGACAGCCAGATCTATATCATTATGTTTATTATAATGGAAAGTGCTTCTAAAGGAAGGCTGTTTTCAGCTCGTTCCGATGTTTTATTTTGCTACTGCAAGCTAATTCTAGTGATGATAACCGAATTGAATCAGTGCAGTAGGTAATGGTAGGTACTAGGTACTAGGGCATGCTCCCGGTACTGATCAGTATCGAAATTCCCGGTAATTTCGATACTGATCAGTACCGGTACTCCACAAAGCAAGTACCGGTACTTTCGATACTTTCGATACTCGATATCACTCATAAACTGTCGATGTTTTCTAGTGCGATATACATCAATTTCCATAAATAAACACTAGCACTGCGTTCAGTTTCACTTTTCTATTTAGATTTCAATTTTTTAACGAATTATGAACCTAGATTTAACAACCTTCTAATGAAATCTAAACAATTTTAAGTATTACTAAACCTAGATTTAACAACCTTCTAATGAAATCTAAACAATTTTAAGTATTACTATTAGGTACGTAGTTTGTGTTGATTTTTTTATGATTATTCGATTGATCATAGCTCGTTCTGATTGTTGTTTGCAAGTGGGTGGATTGAAAAGTTCGCGACCTAACCAAACAAAGTTTTTATTTTTATTTAAAAAAGTACGCCTTTCATTTATAAGTAAGCATTTAAACGTAACAAACGTTACGTTTGTTTGCGATTTTTTTTCTCATCTACTCTGTAACCATACGTGAGGGCTAATTGGCTTCTCTGATAACCTATATTACTTAGAATTTAAGTTTTAATAAGCTGTCGGTCTTCTTAAAATAAATAAATAAAATATCTTATTACACATTCTTCGACCTCTTAATTTTATGAAAATTTTTGGCCGACGACTTGTTTTTTGAGGTTTGGGAACAGATGAAAGTCAAGACCAAATCAGGAGAATAAGCTACGTAGATACCACAATCTTGAATTTGAGGCATGGATTCAATCCATCCAGATTAAACAAAATTTTCTATCTCAGTATCTTGGGCATTTCTCTTTAATTTTCTTCTAACGAACGACGCAAAAGGGTTAAGTAATATGCCGAGCTAATGGTTTCGCCCTTAGCGAGGAAGTCCACCATGATGACACCCTGAGATCTCACCCTTTTCCACAGTGGTGAACTCAGATTACATCTGTTATCTAATCTACACTAATATTATAAAGAGAAAAGATTTGTATTTTTGTTGTTTTGTTGTTTTGTTGTTTTGTATGTAACGAATAGGCTCAAAAACTACTGGTCCGATTTCAAAAATTCTTTCACCATTAGAATGCTACATTATCCCTGAGTAACATAGGCTATATTATATTTTCAAAAAAATCAGGGATCCTTACTAAAACTCTAATAATGTAACCCAAAGTGGAAAAAGAAGACCTTACATCGCGTGCGCTGCGAAAACTATTGATGATAGAACAAAACAATGTAGTACGATGTTGTAGAACACGTCATCATCAACAAAAAATGTCGCGACAGTATATGTCTAACTATTATAGTTATGTCACAATAAGTGTTCTTTTATTATAAAAAAATAATTGAAATGCCGCCGCTAGAAAAGGGTGTTTATTTGTACCTTGGTATTAATCCTTATCCAAATAAATCATTTCATAATTAAGACGGTTTCAATACCTATAGATTACTTCTTAAAGTTTTCAAATCGGACATTCCATTTAAAAGATATGACGAAATTAAAAATGTTAACGGGTCCACGGGTCATGCTCGGGGTGCGATTGCACTCACTCAAGGAGAAGGACGTGCAAATGTATGAAATTAGTAGACGCGAGGCTCGAACCCACGGTCTAAGTTTATCCTAAAATGTTCAAAAAATTTATGACCACCCATGCGAAGCTGGGACAAGCCGCTAGTCTGCTATAAAAATCTTGAGGCTCAGCCTCAAACGTGACAATACAGTCGCAAGATACTATCGGCCGAAAATTACCGGTACTGAGAAAGTATCGATACTGCATGCCCTACTAGGTACCTATGTGGGAATTAAGTTTTTTGCCTGTTCTTCTAGGCTTGCGCGTGGAACTGCCACCTAGATTAAGCTAGCTATAAGACGTTTCTATTTGTGATTCAATTGAATAAATACGAGTTTTGACTTTGACTTGAATGGAAAAGGAGAAGTATTACACGGGTATTTATCGCGTTTACCTTTATTTTCCCGACGTTTCGGCTATGTTGCAATAGCCGTGTTCGCGGGCAGACTGGAACTGACTAAATATGTGTTATGATCGCGAGAGTTTAAAAACTACTATTGGAAAAGGAGAAATCCTAAAAACGTCAAATGACAAAGGTCTTGACTTGACTTCTGCTGTTTTCAATATTTACCTATATAGATTTCCGGTACACAGGTTCCGCAGACGCATCAGGTGGTTTCCTTATCGGAACTTGTGTATCGGTACTTACCTACCTACCTATGTCTTTTACATTTTTTGAGTTAAACTTCACGTGTCGACGGTGTCGATGCTTGAATGTTTCAGGTTCTAACCCACTCTAGCCAGTTAAAACACAGACTGGAATTTCTTCCCTACGTCTCTGGTCGCTTTCTGACTATAATAGTACCATGAGTTCTAGTACATACCTAATTATTATAAATTCCGTTGGTTTTTCTAGAACTAAGTCAGTGTAGGCAGCACCGGCAAGTTCCCATGCACATAGGTACCTATTAGGTAAGCAACAGGTACTTGTAAGTACAAGACAAAGCAACAAGTGGGTGGAGTCCTTTGTCTGATGATGAGGCGCGCTGCAGACGAATCTAGACGAACGTGAATGAATGAATGAATGAAAAATACTTTATTGTACACCAAACTGAACAAAAAATAAAACACTTAAAAATATAAAATAAAGTAGTACAATGGGCGGTCTTATCGCTGAAAGCTGAAAGTGAAGTTAGCCGTTCGGCTGAAAGGCTGGCAATTTACGACCTTACGCAATGATACAAAATCATATTTGCTATCAAACGGCTAACGTCACGATTGCCCAGTGCCTACCCCAAGTCTGAGTTAAGTTTTTTTGGTTTTTTTTCGTATCAGAACGTTATTATAGGTATGGAGACTCGTGTGTTCTCAGCACACCCGATGGGGGCGCTCATCGAATCCCCATACAAAAACTGCCTGACCATACGGAAACCAAAACTCAGACTTGGGGTACAGATCTGCAGGCACCTATTGTAATTCTAGCTAACTAACTAACGCAACAACTAAACATTGAAAGGCCAGGCCCACCTTATGAAGCTCTTATTTTGGTAAAACCGATGCCAATTCAAACAAATTGGTGATAATAAATCTGTATGACATATTATTGGTGTACCATCATTCTCACTCATTATGTGGGCAACAAGTTCCTGCGACAATGCATGTAAATGATCTGTTTTCATTGAGTTTGTAATGTCTGGCCGCACTCGTGACACATGTGGTGACAATGTCATTATATTTAGCTGCACAGTGTTAGTCATCACATTAATTTACACTAAACACCTAATTATGTGCCAAAGAATTCAATTCACAGACAGTTTATTACATTTAATAATTTTTAAAATGAATAATAATATTCACATCTAGTAGAACTGCGTTTCTGTATCACTTTTTGTAGATCTTTTAGAGAATTTACAAACTTTTCAATGACTTATATCCTTATAATAAAATCCTGTCCATCTAAAGGGTGTTTGTAAGTGCTGGCTTTCAGCAATTAGATAGCTTATTGTACAGTTTCATTGTTTACTTTCAAGTTTACTGTTGTTTTGTTGTAGGTACACCCCTACAATGAAGTAATTTCATTCATTCATAATAACCTACTAGGCTTGAATACAAAAGGCATAATTTTATATAAGTAGGTACATATTCATGCAGTAATGTGTATAGCTAGGTTCCTATTGTTTCCGCTGCATGTGTGTTTAGAAGACAGTTGGACAGTGTGTCCTCAGCCTCTAGTCTACTATGTGTGTCATATAAAGGTTGGGCTGATTCATACATGAATGAAATTGTCATCAATATAGTGAAAAACTTTACTGGAGGAAATAAAATCTCATGGGTTATGGTAATTTCCTAGTTCTGGAGATGCATTCACAGCCGGGCAGATGAAATGAAATAATTTATTTGCATGAACTATGGTACACATTTAGAAATTAAGTAAGAATATACATAATAGATATATAGATTAGATAAGGATATAATGTAGTACCTAGATGATTTGTAATGTTATAATGATTTAGGTAATTCAGATAGATTAAAAATATTTTCCTTACATAATAATTTTGTATTATGTTAATTACTTAATTTAAGAAACTTTTACAGAACTTTTTATTATTAGTGTGTTTTGCTGCAATAAATATTTTTTACTTTACTTTACTTTATAGGTATTATTAGATTATTTACCTCAGTAGGTACCTACCTCCTAATTAATGTTGGTATAAATAACAAATAAGGCATTCTTAGAACTTTATGAATGCTTTGGAGATTGTTGAAAACTGTATGACTGCCTCGAAGATCATTGAAAACACAGACACATAATGCAAATAACTAATGAATGTTTAGGAAGTAGGTAGGTACTCTTCATATGAAGAAATTAAACAGAAATAGGCTCATACATTTAAATAATAACAGCAAAGACAAGATTTGCATTATAACCATATTAGTTATGGTTGCGCAAAACTGTCACCTGGGTTCATCTAGCTTTAAGACATTTCAAAGTGATCCTCTTATGAAATAAATTGCTCCTGACTTAAGGGCCGGTTTCACCATGCTCTGTTAGATTAACAAAGGATTAAAGGTCCATATGTCAAAATTTACGCGTTTGACAGCTAAGGTTAGATTTAACAGTCTTTTAATCCTTGATTAGTAACTAACAGAGCATGGTGAAACCGGCCCTTAGACTATTATTTACACTTCAAAATGTATTTGTAAAATTCTTGAAGTAAGTACCTAGGTATCTACATGTTGGGTATTTTTAATTTCCGAATAGGTTCTTATTCCTATCCCTAGCTTTATTTTTATACTTGTATGGACCATGATCATGTAGTAAGTATTAAAAATATCATTCTAGTAGATAAGAATGTCAAAGGTCATCTAAGTTCATGGATACTAAAGTTGTGGAGGTACACGTATCTATGTGAAACCAGGAAGCAGAATATAACGGATAGGAAGGTGAACTCACCATAGCCAGCGCGAGAGAAGGCGCAATCAGCGCGTCCCGGGAGCTGCGAGCTCGGTGGGAGCGCTGCGCCGATGGACTGCGGACAGAGGCCCCGAGCCGAAAGTTGGTGCCGGCCGCGCGAGCACGATCTGCCTTCTACATCACCCGCTTTACTAGCGGAACACACAACAGGGCTGCATCGATCGAACTCAGCGGACTTCGACGACTCCGGTATAAAATAAACACTTCGGTACCTATCAAAACATCCGACCGACCCACCCACCACACACACAATACTGCTCTGCAGAAAAGACTGTTTCTGCCAGTGTGAAAGAAAGAAACTGACTGACGTCTCACTGATTGAAAAACAATTTTTGATTTGATTTTAAAAGACAAAAATACACTGACTTACTCAGCCGAGTCGAAATCGAATGCGGAAAGGTGGGGGGTTGGATGGATTGGTTGGCGACGGGGGGGATTTTGACAGATTGACATTGACTTATGTGACATTCATATTTATTTACTAGACGAGTTAAACGGCTTCTAGATTCATTTTCTGACATTTTTGGAAGCAACATAGCTTTTTCATTTTATTTGTTTTTCTAGTGTTATTTTGAGTTGTGTTGTGTAATTTCGGTGGTATTTTAACCAACATTACTTGAGGTCTTAGCACAAAGTGTAAACATTTGAAATGAAAGTGTAATATGTGATATCCTGATTTGACCGAAAATGTTTCCAATGTTTTGAAGAAAACCGCCACCATTTTCTTTAAAACAAAATGACGGCCGACTTGACTATGGACTGACTTGACTAAATAGTATTCAATACAAATCACTTGACACTGGCAAGATTGTCTGTCGAATGACGGACAGGAGCCATAAATTGAGAGAAGAAGAGAGAAGAAAGAAACGGCTTCTACTATTATTAAACACTTTGTTTAAGGCTTCTACCGATTCGATTTTTGTCTCATTGGGAAGGAAGCAAAAAAAGCTTTTTGCCGAAACTATTGAGCTAGCATTTTTGTAGTTCGATTGATAAATCAATAATTTACCATTTAGTTTCTGATTCCGTTGAAGCTTGCCAGCTTCAACGGAATAGGTACGAAAATTCATAAATGTTAACAAATCTGCGAGTTATCCCCGAAAAGCGGGACTGAGCCTGTCCCGCGCGGGCGGGACATATAGATGTTTGGATTGGACATAGCCTCTGACTACCCCTACTTACTTGGCAGGTATTCATAACCAAGTTTCAGTTTAATTGGCATATTTGTTGAAGAGTTCCGTTGATCAGATCTTGACTCCATCATCAAACCATCTCACTGTTACCATACTTTTAAATAACCTGATTTGTTATATGCATAAGGCCCCATATTTTTATTAAAATACTACCTACATTTTCTATGATAATTTTTGCTAATATTGTCACGTAAACTTAATTTGAACTCAAATAAAAAGAAAAATAATGTATAAACTTCTGATTAAATCGTTTTTTTTTTGCTATGTCCCGCTTTCGACGAAAGAATCCCGCTTTTTTCACTCATAAGTTCCAAAATCCCGACATGGCAAAACAAAAATCTGGCAACGCTGCTAGGTAGGTAGGTACCTAGGTACCTACCTACTATTAATGATGTACTTAATAAAGGGCTTTTTTGAAGGTAGGTACATTTTTAGTTTCAATCTAGGCTAGATAATTACCTATAGTGTTTGAGATTGTAAAATGGAAATAGTAAAATTTGGGAAACTTTATAAAGGAGCTCCTGTTTTTTTGAAGCTGAAGTAATCATTGCTGAAGTAAGATTGGAAATACCTTCGCATGGCTAGATCGCGGAAATTGCGAGATCTCAGTTCGGGCCGTATCTCAGTAAACTGCAAAATGATTTTAAATGGTATCGAATAATGGATGTGCCCCATCTGTTTAATAATATCCAATAAAACTGTCGAGGCAGAAAATTGCTTGAGGGTGCGACCGCACGCGCCAACGCTCGCAGATTGGAAGTGTATTGAATCCGTTATCAGCGCGCGACACTCCAGACGGGACCGCCCGGCCCTGCACTTCGCTCGAGCCTCTCGCAGAGGAAGCACGGCCTCAGGATGCAGGAGGAAGGGAAACAGAGTTGGATCATCGCGTTCGGCCTCATCTATCTTACGTTTTTTTTGGATAACGTTTTATTGACCGTTCTCGGTAAGTGAATACCATCAGTTGAACGCGTGCTAGCTACTTATATATTTGTGGATGATTCCAGAACTAGATAGCTGGGGTAGATACCCACCCGTTCTCGACGTCGCGGCGTGATATTTCATAAATCATCATCATCTTTCCGAACTTATTCCGCTTCATGTGGGGTCGGCACAACGGGTATTTTCTCTCCACTTCCCTCTGTCATTCGTCATCTCGGCGGTCACGCCTTTCTTATCTATGATGTCACCTCATAAACATTTCATAAATGTAAAGCTTTAATGTACGTTCAGTGCCGATCATCCCGGACTGGGTGCGCGGCTCCGCGCTGGCGGAGTGGGGGGCGCACGGCGCGCCGCTCTCGCGTCTGCTCAACGCGACCGTGCATCGAGCCGAAACAGGTATGTGCTGTGCTGTCGAAACTAGCTAAGTAGGCAGGTACGGTCGGGAACAGTAGGTAAAGTTGATTACTTGACTGAAGAAATGGATAATGGTCACCAAGTCGATGTAGTCTACGCCGACTACAGCAAAGCCTTTGACAGGATTGACCACAGGCTGCTCTTGTCCAAACTCCACCTTATCGGTATCAGGGGTGACTTGCTCCGATGGTTTTCTTCCTACATCGATAAGCGGTCTCAAGCTAATGTCATCAATAACTACATTTCTAGCTGGGTTTCAATTCCTAGTGGTGTACCGCAGGGTTCTCTTCTTGGACCTCTGCTCTTCTTAATCTTTGTCAACTATATCTCTAGTTGTTTTAAAAATAGTCACTTGCTTTGTTTTGCCGATGACATGAAGATTTTTTAAGTAAATAACTCCCATGATGACTCTTCTCAACTTCAACTATAACTCTTACTGTAGGTAACTATGAATAAACTAGACCTCAATCCATCTAAGTGCTCGGTTGTCACATTCACACGTAACAAATTAACAATTCAGTCTTCCTACTTCCTTAAAAAACAATTCAACGCTCCTTCCAGACTACCGCGAAAAAAAGCCTTTGATACTTTTAACGTGCCGTTTTCTCATTCCAGGTTAGGCCAAAATACAGCTTTGTAAAGGTTGTGTAAGCACTATAGTACTCTATCTAAAAACAGTAAAATCGACCTGAGTGATCCCTCGAAACTGTTAATTAGTCATCTAAGTATTTAGTTCTAAACTTGGTTTGATACTTTTGATTTTTTAATTTGGCTTGTATAATTTAAAAAAAAAATTGTCTGCTAGTATAATCTACTAGAACATCTAATAATAGTTTAAAGTTTGGTAGAGTATGTGATTTATTTGTTGTCTTTAGAATGTTTTTTTTTTTTTTCGTTTATATTATACCTTTGTACCTAGTTATGTTGAGTTCATTTTATATTTTAGAGCATGCTGTGGTTGCCTATAATTGAAAGAGCACCTTATATAATCCAAACTGTGTGGAATTTATTGTGGTTTTGTGTATCTTTTGTTGGTAATCCTAAATAAATAAATAAAATAAAAAATATTTTACAGAAATGCAGCGCGGTTAGAGATCTCGGGGTGCTACATGATTCAAAGCTTCAGTTTAATGCGCATGTTGAAATCATCGTTTCTAAAGCATCCAAAGCCCTGGGTTTTGTCATGAGGAGCGCAGCTAATTTTCATCGTGCTAAAACATTCAAGATGCTTTACTGTACCTTCGTAAGAAGCATTCTCGAATATGCATCTCAAATAAGGAATCCTCGTTATGAAAAAAAAAAATTTAGAATTGAGCCCATCCAAATTAAATTCATGAAATACCTTTGTTTTCGTTTATGCATTCCATAAAACTCTTCTACCTACCATAATGTGTGTTTATGTAACAATGTACCTATGTACATAAACTGAACCATGTGTAACCAATAAATGTATTGAGTAGGTATCGAGTAAGAAATTTCATTTTCTCCCCCTAGTTAAGCGGCGTGAAATCGCCGATATTAATTCTTCATGAGACCTACCGATCCAGCACACGATCGTGTCCGCAGGCGGCGGCGGCGGCTCGCAGGCGCTCGTGGGCCTCGTGCTGAGCGCCAAGGCGGGCGCGCAGCTCGCGTGCGCCGCGCCCGCCGCCGCGCTCGTGTGCCGCCGCGGCGCCGCGCGCGTGCTGCGCGCCGGCACCGCGCTGCTGCTTCTCGCCGCGCTCGGTACGTGCCGCCGCGCGAGGCATGCGCGTGTGCTCGGCTACTGACGTGTCGCGTGTGCGCAGTGTTCGCGTGCTGCAGCGGCTCCGCGGGACTCGCGGCGTGCGCGGCCGCGGGCGTGGGGCGCGCGGCGCAGGGCGCGGGCGCGGCGCTGTGCGGCGTGGCGGGCCTGGGGCTCGGCGCGCGCGTGCCGCCGCCCGCCCTGCGCGCGCGGGCCCTCGGCGCGCTGCTCGGCGCGGTCGCACTCGGTCAGTACATGCCGCGCGGCGGGGCTCGGCGCGGTCGCACTCGGTCAGTACATGCCGCGCGGCGGGGCTCGGCGCGGTCGCACTCGGTCAGTACATGCCGCGCGGCGGGGCTCGGCGCGGTCGCACTCGGTCAGTACATGCCGCGCGGCGGGGCTCGGCGCGGTCGCACTCGGTCAGTACATGCCGCGCGGCGGGGCTCGGCGCGGTCGCACTCGGTCAGTACATGCCGCGCGGCGAGCACGCACCTCGAGCGCGATACATCAGCACTATCTCGGAAACTAAACTGTCATGTTTCGCTTTCGCATCGATGTACCGATAGATTTATCGGAAGGCGCTTTATTTTTATTTTACAGGAGTTCTGGTAGGGTACCCGTTCGGCGGAGCGACCTACGCCCTCTGGAGTCCGGAGGCGCCGTTCCTGATCATCGCGGCGGCCATCCTCGCGACCCTCGGTACCTATATTTTGACCGATCGTATTTGAACCGATTTTGAATGAACGAATTTCATGAAACGGATCTATTATTGAATGAAGCTTATTCTAATCTAAATCACTGCTTTCGTTCAGTTTTGCAATGGCGGTTTCTGCGGAAGGAAGAATACAATAGAGTGAGTCGCGGAGATGCGCTTCGAACGTCGTCGTCCGATCGGATCGACCGAACTGTAGATGTTTGCTTTCCTCGAGCAGCCGACTCCGGGGCGCGACGGCGCGCCGGGCTCGCCGGCGGCGGCGCGCGCGGGCCCGGGCGCGGCCTGCGCCGGCGCCGTCCTTGCCAGCACCTGCGTCATGGCGGCGCTCGAGCCCTGCCTGCCGCTCTGGATCATGCGCAAGTTCCATCCGCAGGTGCGCGCCGCGACCGCGCCCGCTCCCGCGCCGTGAGCTCGCAGGCGACGCTGGCTGACGGATGCGCGCTCGTTGTTCCAGAAGTGGGTGAGTGGCGTGGTGTTCGTGCCGGACAGCGCGGCGTACGCGCTGGCGGCGAGCGCGCTCGGCGGAGTGGCGCGCGCGCACGCGCCCGAGCCGCTCGCACTCGCCGGCCAGCTGTGCGTCGCGCTCGCCGCGCTGGCGCTGCCGCACGCCGCCTCGGTCGGTACCCTGCGCGCGCGCTGTAGCCGGCGTGCAGTACGTAGGGCACGGGGTGTGACGTGCGTGCGCTCGGCAGGTGGCGGGGCTGGCGGGCCCGCACGTGGCGCTGGGCGCGGGGCTGGGCGCGGTGGACGCGGCGCTGGTGCCGGCGTGCAGGACGTAGGGCACGCGATGTGACGTGCGTGCGCTCGACAGGTGGCGGGGCTGGCGGGCCCGCACGTGGCGCTGGGCGCGGGGCTGGGCGCGGTGGACGCGGCGCCGGTGCCGGCGTGCAGTACGTAGGGCACGCGGTGTGACGTGCGTGCGCTCGGCAGGTGGCGGGGCTGGCGGGCCCGCACGTGGCGCTGGGCGCGGGGCTGGGCGCGGTGGACGCGGCGCCGGTGCCGGCGTGCAGTACGTAGGGCACGCGGAGTGACGTGCGTGCGCTCGGCAGGTGGCGGGGCTGGCGGGCCCGCACGTGGCGCTGGGCGCGGTGGACGCGGCGCTGGTGCCGGCGTGCAGTACGTAGGGCACGCGGTGTGACGTGCGTGCGCTCGGCAGGTGGCGGGGCTGGCGGGCCCGCACGTGGCGCTGGGCGCGGGGCTGGGCGCGGTGGACGCGGCGCTGGTGCCGGCGCTACTGGCGCGCGGGCAGGCGCCGCACCGCGCCGCGCTGCTGCAGGCGGCCGCCAGCGGGGCCTACGTGCTCGGTGAGGGACCGCCTACCTACTTCCTTATTGCCTTCCGTGGAGAAACTTTCCGACGATATATGCCGCTGACTATTCCCGCAGGTCCGATCCTCGGCGGGCTGGTGTCGTGGAGTTTTGGCTTTGAGAGCATGATGCGCGCACTCGGTGTGCTGAACTTGCTCTACGCAGCTTACCTCTACCGCGCCCTCAGAGCCAACCCGCTCTCCAAGCAGGTAAAACGTTGCCTGCTTTACTTAGTCTCCCTACTTCTCTCCTAATACTTTTTAATTATAAAAAGATTGTTTTTTTACTTTGTTGTCTTGTTCCCGTATTTTTGATGAGTTCTTTAGATAAATTATCGCTTAGGGTTAGTTTAGTAGGTATATTGTTTTATTTATTTCTATCTATGAACCACAGAATCTCACGGGAAACCCCCACAAATAAGACTTAGCAAAAGGACTAGAATCAAGCGCCAGCACAAAATGTCAAAAATAAAGGAGAGCCTCCAATTACCAACCGTGGAGTGGATTCATTCAAATCAAATCCGCGCGCATTTTACAAAACTGGAGCCTATAATTATGTAGGTATTTTGTTCCTGCTTTTTTCCTTGGTTATTGCAATATACCTACCTAAAGCTATAAAATGCATTGTTCCAGTGGGGAGCAGTCTCTGACGACGAGCAGGAGAGCAGCGAAGTCGGAGAACTAGAGCCCTTGCAGCTCCACAATAGTGCACTAACCAAATAAATTGACTTTTATTGTACCTTTGGTTTTAATTAGCAAAAAGGATGTGTATCCCACACATCTTATTTTAATCTTTTTTTTAGGTTAGCATCGGTGGTCTAGTGGGACTACTGACCCTGCCTTCTGATCGTAAGGTCGTAAGTTCGAAACCGGTCGCCCAGTATTCACAAACGGTGAAAGAAAAGTTCATGAGGAAACCAGTTAGTTTTCTATAAGTATAGGGATCAAAGTTTAAAGTCATGAAGCTGTTTCTGCCTTTTTACTTATTACCTAGGTTTTAAGATAGGCACAAAGACAGCCATTCGACCTCGCTCGCTACCTAGGTATAGGTTAGTTTTTGTACTGTACATAAACGAAGTCTTATACCCAAGAAGTTCGTTATACAAATATAAGATTGACATATTTATAAACTTTCGTTTGTTTTCAAACTCGAGCCGTGGCCGAGACGTTACGAAATGTCAAAATTATAGTTGATTTATTTATTTCTAAATTATTGTGTATTATCATAAAAAAAACTGTGTTTCTAGTATAAAAATCGTCCTATTTATTCACAATGTCCAAGAAACCTTTAGGTAAGTTAATTTATCCAATGTTTAAATACCTAGGTCACAGAATTCTACCAAGCTACGCTAGGCCAGCTAATACATGCTAGACCGCTAAGTTACCATTGACTTGAGTAAGTAACCAATTTTGGCTCTAAAGGTTTTAGCACTTGTAACGCGCATGTAACAGCACCGTTGCTCATTGTAAGTCAAAAGGTAGGTATTATTCAGTAAAATCAAAGGATCTTTTGAAACGTCTTAAAAGTAGGTGAATCTACCTACTTAAGTGCCAGTTCCACGCTACTAAAGCCTAGAAGAAGCAACAAGCTGACGGCTCGGTTCATTGTATGAAGTTGGCTCGGCAGGTCCGGGTCCGGGCGCGTACCGGCTGCCGACGACCGTGGGGTTCCCGGCGCACGACCCGTCGCGCAACCGCAACCCCATGTACTCGTTCGGCACCAGCAGCGCCGGCGCGCGCCTGCGCGGCGCGGGCCCGGGCCCCGCCTACCGCATCGAGCGCGTCACGCGCGACGGCGCCGTCTCCTCGCCCGCATGGAGCTTCGGCGCCAAGTAATGCTTACCTTACCCATGCGTACCGATATCGTAGCTGTTGCATAGCTCACACCGAAGTTCATAATTGATAAGAGTCGCTTTGTATAGTGACCAATAATAACCAGGTGATCATAGCTCCATGTTTACATGCACGTTCTCTCCTCTCCCTCCACTGTTGGCACAATCACGACCACTTTACGATACCTACTTACTTTCCAATAGCAAGACTGTTTAAAATAATTTGAAAACGTTAGTTTCTGTCTTCATTAGTAATGTATGTATGCTTCGTTTCCAGTTTCCCCCAGCGCGCGACACTTCGCACGCCGGGCCCCGGGGCGCACGCGCCGGAGCGCTGCCCGCCGATGCGCGAGCCGCGCGCGCCGCTCTACTCGATGGGCGCGCGGCTCGGCTTCGCGCTCAAGCGCCCCGGCCCCGCCGCCAACGCGTACGCCATCCGTCAGTACCCTACCCTAACCTCCCCTGCCATACCTTACCTTACCCTACCTTGACACAATGTCACGCCAATCGGCTATCGCTAGCTACATAAAATGATCCACTACTTCCTTCTATTATCCACACGTCTAACTAACTACACGATTGCTTTAAAGTAACGACCGTGTCCTGCCTGTAGCCTATAGTGTATACCTAACACTCGAAACATAACATCTTTGAGGCTTTGAAGCTCCGAATCTGTGTTATTGGAAGTATCTACTTTTGCTAGTGTGAGTAAGTCGCGGGTGTGGTTGTGTTTGTGCTGGTCAGGGTTCGGCTCTGGTTCTCCGGCGTACACGATGGGCGCCCGCGTCGGCTTCAATCTGAAGAGCAAGTCCCCCGGACCCGCGGTCTACTTCCAGCACGATGCCAACGTCTACAAGTGCAAGTCAGTACCCATCTTACCTTACCCTCACCGCTCCCACTACATTATACATTACAAATTATTTATTCACTTATGAAATAACATTACAGATATAATCCAAAGCGTTAAATTAATTATTGTTTTTAATGTTACTTCTCTCAATCTACCTATAGCCTACCCTGCACACTTTTTGTTACATTATGATGAGCCATTTAAAAGCGCATCAGGCGATTTAAACCAGTTTGGCAATTGTCAAACTACAACTAGGTACCCACCAACTATACCTACCGAAATCAGAGATCTGATACTGTTGTTATCTTCGATCAATTGTTGATCGAAGGTTGTTATAAATGCTTTTATGTAATGTAATGTGTGTCACAGGCAGCCAGTGTACTCTCTGGGCGCCAAGCTGGAGGGCGCGGGTAAGGCCACAAAGACGCCAGGGCCCGCGACCTACCCGCCGGATCTATACAACGTCAAAAAGGTACAATGCAACATTAGCCTAGCGTTTATTATTTTTTTTAACGTTTAGCGGTCGCCATTTTATTTATTCTTTCTTCCTCTCGTCTTTGGAAGAAAAATCCGTTGGTGGTTTCGAACCCACGACGAGCGGGGCTGTGACTACAAGGAGCTTTACATACATTTCTGATGTTCCCTCAATATAAAAATCGGTCTCCTTAAACTATTAGGCACTTACTACCTACATCATATAAACAGTGACAGACCTAGTTTTTATCAATGTTCATTTTAAAATAACCGTTATTAAGTATGGGGCTACATCACCAGTGCTCCTACCTATTCAGTACCTATTTAGTATGACTTGTAGTGCGTTTATCATGTCTCGGTAATTCGTATACTAATAGCTACTTCATATCTTACAGAATCCATATTCGTACTCATTCGGGACTCAGCACGGCCTGTACGCGCCGCCCATGATCATCAAGGAAGACACCATGGACTGCTTGTAAGCACGGCTGAACCGTTTTTGATGGAATTCTGATGTTAAAGTGACACCTAAGTTGAGTGACACCAAAGACGAAAAAATATCGTACCGAGGGATTAAATAGATTTGAGTACGAATGCCAAACGTGTTTTCATGTTTTAGCTTGAAGTGTCATTGTGTGCCCCACACACGCACACACACATAATGTACTTTAATGCCATTTCATATTGCAAAAAGGACATGTACTTAGGTACTTTTTGTGAACTGAACGTGGATAGTGTTGTTTTGTAATGAAATTGTATCTTTTTGATATAGACTATACCAATCATTTTCGATAAAATAAACACGTTTTACTTAAAAACAACTGTATTTAAATTATTCTACTTTAAAACCTATTCAACAATTTACCTACCTATTTAATAAATGTAGATTCCTATCTGGGTCGGTAGGACACTAGCAGATGGAAACTGACTTTAAGCTTCTGAAATGCAGTCTGCGAATATGTGAGGGTTCACAGAAGTCATGATAACGTTCGTCGGAAGCTAGACGTCGAGTGCTCGCTCGCTACAGCTTCCTCATGGCCCGCAGCTTGTTGTTCCGGCGCATGCCGGCGGTGCGCACGCGCGTCCAGTACTCCTTGGAGTCGGGGTCCAGCGCCTCCAGCGGCGCCGCGCCGCCGAGTCGCAGCTCCCACAGCCACGCGGGGTACTCCGAGTCTGCCTTGATCTGAAATCACGCGACACGAACACTTTAATAAAAGTATTCCGTCAAGAACTACCACCATGCCTTGTTGTTAGCCACCCGAGCGGCGTTGTTGTTTCGATTTCGAGAGTGTGGTTGCGGTTAAATTATAGGCACATGGGGCTTAATCAGGTGCGCCATCAGCAAGTGATATAAAAAAAAAATACATTTACAATATGTATCTTGCACAGTGCAGCAGTTTTCAGTGCTGGCAACTCCTATTCAGACAGAACAGTCAGTTTTTATTTTTTGTTGTATTTTATTGTTTATCAACCCATTATGGACTGCAAACACCTCTCGATAATCACCTGTGCCAATTTTCATAGTCTCTAGGGCCGTGTCCTTTAAGACTGTGATGAGTAAGTAGTCTTCTCTCTAAAATAATGTAAATTGAGGGTCAATACACACACCGGATGTGATACAGTACCTGCACATCCTCCCCGGATATGAGTATGTTGGAGCCGCACACATACCCGACGAGCCGCTGCGGGTCACTCTCCACTGGCATTTCCTTCTTTTCCACAGCGCCCAGCTTGCCTCCCTTTTTCTTGCCCTTGCCGAGACCCATCACACCTGGAATCAAATAAATAAATATCAATTCATTAGACATTCTACACAGCAATATCTTGTCCCAAACTAGAATGGAATGCAGTATCGGAATACATAGTTACTGCTCCTACTGTCAATACATGAAAGAAGAGTGCATGCAGCGGAGATGGAAATGTTGAGATGGATGTGTGGAGTGACGAGAATGGATAAGATAAGGAAAAACTTTAATTGGAGAAAGTTTGAAAGTGGTGCCAGGGACTGAAAAAATGAGGAGCAATAGGTAAGGGTGGTATGGGCATGTTATGAGAAGGGATGAATGTCATGTAACGAAAAGAGTGTTAGGTGTGAATATGGATGGATTAATGAGTAGAGGTAGGCCAAAGAAAAGATGGATGTATTGTGTGAAAGATGACATAGGTAAGAAAGGAATGACTATCAAGATGATATCATGGATGATAGAGGAAAGTGGCGAGATAAAATCTGTTGTGCCAACGTCACATGAAGTGGGGTAAGGGTAGGAAGATAATGGTGGTAGTCTAGAATTAACCCAGAATACTATTACTTTTCTGTGCCCACAGCCAGCACAGAGAGCAAAGCAAATAAATGAGTTGAGGGCTGTCCGACCTCAGATCGTTGCCAACCATAGGTACCTACCTGTTAGTTGAATTCAATAGAAAATAATACATGTTAAGTACCTACTATTTGTAGGCTGAGAAATAGAAATACAGGATTTTTTTATTGAAAATAGGGTCGTAGGGTAAAGCAAAGGGTGTGCAGTGCAAGGTAAAAAAGATTCGATAAAATTTCGATAAAAAAGACGAAAAATGAAGACCTATGTATAAGCCTCCCTTTTTAAGATTGCATACGGTAGAGGGTATACAGAGGGGTATATTTTGTTATGGTTGGTTGAGGTCATTGACTTCTGAAGTCAGCAATAACAGAACTAGGGTCTAATAACGAAATTTCCTTTTGTGACCTTGAAAGATACAAAGAATTTTGTTTTCCTACTAGATTCAAAAGGCAGAGGCGTGAGGAGGTAACAGTAGGTACATACCGCCAGCAGCAGAAGTGGTTTTCTTGGCCGCGAAGGAGGCAGCAGAGCCGTGAATAGCTGCTGTCGGCGCAGCGAACGTATGCCGCAGCTGCAGCAAACGTCTACACAACATGCTTGAATACATGTTTATTTACAAACCCAGAAATCCTAATAATAAGATAGCGTACTACGGCTACACTTTGTATTCGGTCTGCATGTGGTTACAAAAATGAAGAGCAGACCAGAATGAAATATGGAATGCTACATCCAATACAATTATAAATCTGTTTCAATCATTTTCATATAACAAATAAATCTAGACTATTTAATTAAATGAGTTATGAACTCTATGAATATAGGGAGAACTCAGGAGAACTTGACAAGTTAGGTTATAATCTAAATGACAATCTTTCCTGTCCGTCATTTTGTCAATTTTGCCAGTGTCAACTTGTCAAGTGGAATTAATTTTCCAAGCACTGTACCCCAAGTATGAGTTTTGCTTACCATATTTCGTTTTTCGTTTTACGTTTTTGTTCAGTATTCAGTATTCAGTATATTTATTGCATTATTATGTATGTACGTAGATTTAACATTGTCAGGACTTATGACTAAGTAATTTGTGATTCAATACATAATGTACCCAGTAAGGGTGTTGCAATAGAGAGAAGCGGACCGATATTAAAAATCATGCAATATTATATTATTATTAATTATTATTATTTTTTTAAATTAAAGACATGTATCGTATTTTTTTTTTTTTTTTTTTTGTTTTTATCTACCTAGTCACTTTATAATTTAATTGTTTCTATTTTATTATTCATTAAAGTATTCGTCTAGTGTATAGTATGTTTTTTGTAATAACATCTCCTTTAGCCTGCTTTCAAATTTGTTGTAGTTTTCCATGAGCTTAATGTTTTCTGGTATCTTATTGTAGATTTTTACGGCCATTGCATTTGGGCCCGAGCTGTGTATAGTCAGTTTGGATGTAGGTAGCACTAGGTTATGCTCGTACCTACTTTTATAACGTCGTGGTTGGTCAATTTGTTTTATGAAGTATTGAGGATTTTTTCTTACGAACTTACATATTTCTAAAATGTATATTGATGTTACGGTTAGGATTTTTAGGTGTTCCGTGTTCATTGCGGGTTTATAAAGTTCCGTATCGGTATCCCTATCGCGTCTTCATACAAAACCCGCAATGAACACGGAACAAAAACGTAAAACGAAAAACCAAATATGGTAAGCAAAACTCATACTTGGGGTACTGGCAGAACCAGAACCATAGATTTATACTTGATCCTTGACCAGAACAATAACTGTGACAGTATTATCCACGGGAGCCAATAATGTACGGCCAAATAATGTACAGCATGATATTGCACAGCACGATAATGCACACCCAGATAATCCGTGTCCACTGGTTTGAATTATTGGGTGTACATTATCATCCCGTACAATAACATGCTGTGCAATATCGTCACGTGTCAATAATGTACAGCATGATAATTGGAAGCCACTTTAGTACCGTTGAGTCGGATTGGTTAGGTTATGTTGAAACATATAAATTACGCACGAGGCGAGCGAGCAAAGCGAGCGTGCCGCCGAACTGCCCGAAATTAATTTTTACGGTACCAAAGTGGCTTCCAATTATCATGCTGTACATTAACGTGCTGTACATTATCATGCTATGTATTAACTGGCTGCACATTACACTGACCTCAATAAATACACTGGACAGGCTTTCACCATTAGAATGACAGCAATTTTTTGTGCCAATTTGAAGCGCCACTTTTGACATACGAAAGTCCCTAGAACTAATTGTGACGTATATTGCAAATGGCTGCCGTGGTAAATTACATAGAAGTAGGGATGTTCCGATACCACCAAACGCAAAGTATCGATACCTACTCAAATCGTCTTGCGATACTACTAACTGGAGTACCTGAAAAGTATCGATACTTACTCATATCTATAGTATAAGTAATTTAAACTTTTTGGAAAATTAAATGTAGGCAGATATTTGAAACTAAAAATTAAATAATGAATAATCTTATAATAAAGAATGATTAAGTCAACCAGCTATTATACTATTCTTCATTTCAATAGATACCTGCTTGCTTCGATAAATCAGAATAATGTCAATTTATTCAGACGCACAGAACCTTATTAGATACCTTTTAAGTGATAAAAAGCTTCTTCCACAAATTGTGTGACAAGTACATAATAGTCACCCACAGCAAAGCTACATACAAACCATGAGCGTATAGCTATCGATAAAAACATTAGATGTCGACTTGCGTGCATCACTAACTTTAGTTCCATGGACTTTCGTATTTGCTTACAGCGCCAAAATGGCGTAAATCAAATAGGCACAAATCTATCTTGCCAGCCGCCTGTCCAGTGTATTTATTGAGGTCAGTGGCACATTAACTACACGTGACAATATTGCACATCCAAATATTGCACATCCCGATAATGTACACCCAGATAAAACGAATCCAAAGAGGTACCAAAGTGGATTCCAAATATCATGCTGTACATTATCGTGCTGTACATTATCATGTCGTACATTAACCGGACTCGTGTCTTGCTCTTGTTGACAGATTGAAGTGCTTGCTAGAGCCGAAAGAAACAGCCGAAATATAATAATTATTTAGTGAATTCGCAAGGTACATAATATACCTATACCTACTAAAAATATTATTGTATGTAAAAAAAAGGGACGGTGACGGTCGCGTGGCGCTATTTCGATCGAGTGCGACACGATTCGTACCAAGTACCTATTTGTTCCGCGTCCGAGGTATTTTCTTTTGTTTTGAATATATATTTTTGCTATGTAGCGATCAGGGGCACTCCAAATGATTAGAAAAATACAAGCAAGCTGGCGCATAGATAAGATACACTATACGTCTATACTGGGCGGAGGCTGAAGTGACCGGTCTTGTGTTCTCGAATTTGTCGAAACGTGAACACGGAAAACCCTGATGCAAATATTAAACTGATGACTAATATGTAATATTATTTCACAATATCGCATCCAAAGCCCCGCGCGCGCTCGGAGACAGTGGTCGCGTTCATTGTTTGCGTCAGATTATCACGTCAAGTGTGTGCAAAGGAATAAACTTGTTGCTATGATTTCAAGCTTCTCCAACAGTTTCGATTTCGACTCGGACGACTACAAGGTTGGTGACGGTTTTGTGCATACATCATAATCCTGCCATCAACTTCCTTTTCTATAGGTACTCATTCTAAAAATACCTAAGTGACATCAAGCTCAACTCAACAAATCAAAAATCTTTATCCGGGGAGTCCCCAACCTCCATACTCTTTTTACATTCCCTGCATTCAGAGCATGTAAGCAAAAGTCACATTCCTACCTATTACAATTATATTTTTTATGGAAATCTACTAAACCATATGTACCTACCATACCAACCATATGTATTTGTATTTATTTCTTTTAGTAAGTATTGTTATTTATAACATGATGGTCACATTGTTTGATACACATGCAATAAAGTCAGTAGTACAAATGAAATGACCTGTAATAGAGTAGTGAGCTGAGCCATTGACATTTGGACCCTTCATGGGTAGAATAGAAACTCCAGTGTAGATGCTCACCTCAGGATGCCAGAACACAATGACTCGTTAATCAACTCAACTGTGTAAGGAAAACTAAAATTAATTATGCACAACTGCAGTTTACCTCTCTTATGTCAGTACATTAAGATTACATTTTGGATTCTGTTCATTGGAACAAAGTTTGCAGTCTGGAGTTGGTGTATTTTCTAAAGCTTAGTGTAACATTTCAAAGGTGGGCAATCAATTAACCAAAATATTACATTTTGTCAAGTAGTATGTACCTACCTACCTAGAGGTATTTATAGCACTGGAACAATTCCTTAGGTAGGTACTTGACATAGCACCACAGTGGACATGGCCTGCATACCCACTTGTTAGAATGTCATTTGATAGTGCTCTCTAGGAACTGCATGGCATGCATATATTTTGAGTGAGTATCATATTGTATACTAAATTATTTATTCTGTGCCTGTTTGTCGGAACTTAAACTCTTGGTATGTAATTTTTATTAGTATTCTCTTGTATAATATTTCAGAAGTTATTATGTGAATGGGAATTAGCATATTTCTATTGGTTACTAGCGGCCTGTCCCGGCTTCGCACGGGTGGACATTTTTTTTTACGTTTTGGGATAAATGTATACCTACCTACCAATTTCCTAGATTTGTAGGCCCCTATTCCGCTTCGGTGCCTCGTCCCTCGCCGCGGTGCCTGTGGCTATGGCGCGACGGCATTAAGTTTTCTGTTATTAGGTATTTTGTTTAGATTGACATTTTTAAATTCGTAATATCTTTTGAATGGAATGTCCGATTTCAATAATTCAAGAAGTAATCTACAGGTATTGACACAATCTTGAATACGAAATGATTTATTTGGATAAGGATTAGTACCAAGTTACAAATTTACTGATTTTTTTTCAAATTTACTTTAATTTACATTTCAATTTGATTTTTTAAAAAGGACACTTTCTGAAAGCCCGATCTAAACTAATCGGATGTCAAGTCACTTGCTATCTCTATCTTATTCAATGTAATAGCTGAAATGGCGAGTGACTTGACATCCGATTAGCTTTGATCGAGCTTTCAGAAACCGGCGGTAATTGTCACATACCTAACTATAATAGTTAAACATAATAATTATGCTGTCGCGACACTTTTTGTAGATAATGATCTGTTCTGCAAAGTCGTAGTACCTACCTACATTATTTTGTAGATAATGATGTGTTCTGCAAAGTCGTAGTACCTACCTACATTATTTTGTAGATAATGATGTGTTCTGCAAAGTCGTAGTACCTACCTACATTATTTTGTAGATAATGATGTGTTCTGCAAAGTCGTAGTACCTACCTACATTATTTTGTAGATAATGATGTGTTCTGCAAAGTCGTAGTACCTACCTACATTATTTTGTAGATAATGATGTGTTCTGCAAAGTCGTAGTACCTACCTACATTATTTTGTAGATAATGATGTGTTCTGCAAAGTCGTAGTACCTACCTACATTATTTTGTAGATAATGATGTGTTCTGCAAAGTCGTAGTACCTACCTACATTATTTTGTAGATAATGATGTGTTCTGCAAAGTCGTAGTACCTACCTACATTATTTTGTAGATAATGATGTGTTCTGCAAAGTCGTAGTACCTACCTACATTATTTTGTAGATAATGATGTGTTCTGCAAAGTCGTAGTACCTACCTACATTATTTTGTAGATAATGATGTGTTCTGCAAAGTCGTAGTACCTACCTACATTATTTTGTAGATAATGATGTGTTCTGCAAAGTCGTAGTACCTACCTACATTATTTTGTAGATAATGATGTGTTCTGCAAAGTCGTAGTACCTACCTACATTATTTTGTAGATAATGATGTGTTCTGCAAAGTCGTAGTACCTACCTACATTATTTTGTAGATAATGATGTGTTCTGCAAAGTCGTAGTACCTACCTACATTATTTTGTAGATAATGATGTGTTCTTCAAAGTCGTAGTACCTACCTACATTATTTTGTAGATAATGATGTGTTCTGCAAAGTCGTAGTACCTACCTACATTATTTTGTAGATAATGATGTGTTCTGCAAAGTCGTAGTACCTACCTACATTATTTTGTAGATAATGATGTGTTCTGCAAAGTCGTAGTACCTACCTACATTATTTTGTAGATAATGATGTGTTCTGCAAAGTCGTAGTACCTACCTACATTATTTTGTAGATAATGATGTGTTCTGCAAAGTCGTAGTACCTACCTACATTATTTTGTAGATAATGATTTGTTCTGCAAAGTCGTAGTACCTACCTACATTATTTTGTAGATAATGATGTGTTCTGCAAAGTCGTAGTACCTACCTACATTATTTTGTAGATAATGATGTGTTCTGCAAAGTCGTAGTACCTACCTACATTATTTTGTAGATAATGATGTGTTCTGCAAAGTCGTAGTACCTACCTACATTATTTTGTAGATAATGATGTGTTCTGCAAAGTCGTAGTACCTACCTACATTATTTTGTAGATAATGATGTGTTCTGCAAAGTCGTAGTACCTACCTACATTATTTTGTAGATAATGATGTGTTCTGCAAAGTCGTAGTACCTACCTACATTATTTTGTAGATAATGATGTGTTCTGCAAAGTCGTAGTACCTACCTACATTATTTTGTTCTATGATCATAATTTTTTAGGTCTATTTTTACCACCTTGGGTTACATTATTGGAGTTTTAGTAAGGATCCTTAATTTCGTGTCACTAGTTGTTTCGAAACAGTGTGGTGAAAGGAAAGAAAGGAAAACATCGTGAGGAAGCACTCATGATGTTTTCCTTCACCGTTTGAGACTAGTAATTATCTAATACTAACACTAGTAGGTAATTACCTAGTTAGTAAGAAAAATAAAAATAAAATTGTGAGAAGGATCATACAAAAGAACGGTAGGAACTAGGGCTTGCATTCGAATATTCGAATATTCGAATAATTCGAATTTTAATTCCGTTCGAATATTCGAATATTAAAATAGCAATATTCGAATATTCGATTTATAATAATAACACCAAACTGAGAACTCTGATGTGCATAAAATGCCAGGTATAAACTCGCGCGATATAACCATTCAAGACGATACAAGTTAAGATCGTTCGGGTAAACAAGATGACAATGTTTTAGGGTTCGGAACGCGGTTCGGAAACGTTCGGGAGTGCCGCGCGCAAGTGCATAGTCCATTTGCGATTTGACGAGACTTTTCTGTCTATCCATCTCTGTCGCTCACGTTGTCGCTCTTATATATTTTTGTGTACTTACTCTAGTAGCTACTTACATGTTACCGTTATTGTGTTAAATTTTATTGTAGATATTGCTAAATACATGCGTATCTAGATTTTAAAGACTGTTTTTACTAATAATTTGTGAATGTGTTCAATTAATGTTACTCTAATTGCAAATTTTATTATGGTTGTGTGATAAATAAGACCACTTAAAAATGTCTGTGTACTTATTTACTCTAGTAACTACTTACCGTTACACATTGTTTTACTTGTTATTGTGTTAAATTTTGTTGAAGATTATAAAGACTATTTTTACTAGTAATTTATGGGTAAAATTTATTTTAATTTAATATTTCAATTTCGTTCCTAGAAGTAACACTTAAAACAATAAAAAATGTGATTTTAATGAAAACATAGTTTTTTTTCTATTATTCGAATAATATTCGAATAATTCGAATAGTACCCGCAATTGTACCCGAATATTCGAATATCAAAATTTTCGAATATTTGCAAGCCCTGGTAGGAACCAAGCAAGTTTGTTGCCTGTACTTCTAGGCTATATGTATAAATTCACCTAGTTCAAAGTGATCCTTGTGATTATACTGACTAAATTCCTTTTGATTTTGACTTAAGTAAAAAGGCTTTATCCAAGTTTTTTTGATTCTACTTTTTGATGGAACAAGCAGATGGCCCACCTGATGTTAAGTGATAACCGTCACCTAACAAAACATCGCCTCGTAAGTCACGCATGATAGGAACGTGCCCTTCGATGCACAGCCCTGCGTCAATTAACTTGAGACATACTGATGCTAAGCCTCATGGGCCTGTAATTACACCGTCAACCACACCTTAAGTGTTACAATTTGTTCGTAGAACCACCATTTCGACGTGCATTGGGACCCGTCGGCCGTCATGGAGATAGTGGTCACCATCGTGTGTGTGGTGGGGGTCGCAATCATCCTGGCGTTGTGCTGCAAGTGCTGCTGCAGCAACAAGAACAAGGGCCGCGTGTTGCAGCGTGAGTACTGCTGCGACAACACTTACGAGACTTACTTCAAGAGTAGTAGAGCACTTTGTGAAGGGCTCGTCCGGGGAAGTGCTACCACCACGCCTTTTTCTGCCGCCAAGCAGCAACGCTGTGTTTCGGTTCGAAGAGTGGCTGCCGGTGTAATTACAGGCACATGAGGCTTAACATCTGTATGCCTCTAGTTGATGGACGATGGGCAGTGCATCGTAGGGCACGTTCCTATCCTGCGTATTTTGCGACGCCATGCTTTGTTATAGGTGATGGTTACCACTTAACATCAGGTGGGCCATCTGCTTGTTCAATCCGCTAGTTGTATAAAAAAAAAATACTTAAATAAATTACTAACTACTCATATCTACTAATAATCCAACTAAACTACGCATACAGCGCCCCGTAAATAGGGGCGTGAGTTAACAGTCGCCCCTCCCCCTGACGCTATAGTCTGTGTGCAAAAGCCTTTTTATAACAGAATGAAACGTATACAATGCATACTGTTCTATGCAATCAGTATTTTTTGTCTACTGCGAGAAATATTATTTGATGAGGCCCTTTTGTGGTGTACTACAAGAGTGTAGTAAGAATTCCATATATTATGGATTAACGTAAGAAAACAATCTTGATTAGATAACAAGGTAATTAATCTTATCTGAAAGGGTTTTATTTATTCAAAATTGTTATACATAATGTATTTATTGTAAACTTAAGTATGATTTTTTTGTACATTTATTTAAAAGTCCTACTAGGTACCTACCAAATATATTTCTTATGAGAATTTAATGATGTCTGACATGTGGATGTGACTAACTTCCTATTATAAAAGTACAGTACAGTACCGTGAAGTACCGTACAGTACAGTAAATGTACAGTACGGTACGGTACAGTACAGTACAGTACATGACTCGGTCCGGTATGGTTGCAGCGCCGCCCGCGACGCCGGCGCCGGCGCACTATCCGCAGCAGCAGTACAACACTGTGACCAGTAACTATCACATATACCTACTTAACATATTTTTCGCAAAGCCATTATGTTATTTATTTATTTCATATTCGTACCGCTCGAGCTCGTTGTATAGCATAGCAGCTCACTCCTAGCTCACCGATCTACTAACATGTACCTAGCTGCTGTATAAAGCTGCTGATATACAAAGTATATTTGTACTTCAAAAACGGGCGATACGTGCCATTTATAAAATGAAACCACGCGAATCATTGAGGGAGCGATTTAAAGAAATTAATATTCTCACAGTAACTTCACAGTATATTTATGAAAATCTATTATACACTCATAAACACATAGATAGCTTTAAGAAAAAGAGTGATGCACATAACGTTAACACTAGAAATAAAAACAAATTATGTATTCCTAAATTTCGACTCCAAAAGGTAAATGGCTCGTTTATGGGGAACGGTATACGCTTCTATAATAAACTTCCAGAAAGTGCCACTGGGCTTCCTATTAGAAAATTTAAAGCATACATTAAGAATAATCTAATAAGTAAAGCTTATTATACTTTAGATAGCTATATTGATGATAAAAGTGCGTGGCCCGATGTCCCGGTCGCTCTGCCCATCGGCAGCTAACATGTCTGCAATGTCTGTACTGTACCTACTATTGTGTGTTTTATTTTTCTCTGATTTAATAGATTGTATTTAATTTTATGCATTAGGTATTATTAGTTTGAAGCGTAGCTGTCTTATAAATTTGATTATGTTTAACTTTTTCTGTATGCCTACGCCTCACTTAACTTCAATAATATATTATATTACATTGTAAAAGGATCATACAAAAGAACGGTAGGAACCAAGCCGTAAGTTTGTTGCCTGTTCTTCTAGGCTTTGGTCGCGTGGAACTGGCACCTAGAGTCACCTAGCTTTAAGACGTTTCAAAGTGATCCTTGTGATTTTATTGAATAAATACCTATTGACTTTGACTTTGACTTACCTACGCGATGTACAGTACAATGTACATTACGAGTACATTCAGATGCTTTTTTTGTTTTGTTTTAATCACATTTTTAGGAGCTTCTCTTTATCTAACTGCCATAACGAAGTCAAATGAAATGAGTAATTAGTGAAAGTAAATGTATAAAAATAATATTCTTCATAACCAACCCATGTGGTCTGGCAGAACATGTTAGCCACATCCTACGGTTGTCAGCCTCTTAATGAAACGGATAATGCTCGTGCACACCATTTCAATGCTATTCATGATATACTTAGCGTGTATGTTTGCTTGCTTGTTGCGATATCAAGCGAACCGCATGTTGACATCATTTTGTTTTTATACATACACATACTTACTAATGGTAATGACTGTGATAGCTTTTGTGTAGTTGTTATTTGTTATCCATTCACGCTGTTGTTATATTGTTTATTTTATCCACATACATCTATAATTATTTATAAATGCGAAAGTTTGTCTGTCTGTTTTTGAAACCTCAGAATATATCGACAGGAACTGTGACATCGAGATACTCGTAGATTGCATTCTGGAGATTCGAGTTAACTTTCGCATCTATATTTTAGATGTAAATGTATATCACTGTTTTTTTATCATTTTAATAGTTTTACTACGCTAAGGAAATCTCAAAGGTTTTTATAATATCCCAAAAGTTACTATCCGAGTGCGATTTGAACCCTTCAACTGACGAATACACATTTAGGTTTGTATACATAAAATCAAGCCTGTTTCCCATAGGGGTGGTAGGCGGAGACCACGGATTTCCACTCGCTACGATCCTGACGTAGCTCCTTGACTTCCTGCTCTCTCATAACATTCTAACATAATTAATGAAATGATAACTTTTGGGATACCATAGAAATCTTTGTATATCACCGTGTATAATAAAGAGAACCCCCCTCGTTGCAGTTCCGACGGCGGCAGTGAATAGTCACGTGAACGTGTCCGCGTACCCGGCGGCCGGCGGCGCGGGCTACCCCCCCGCGCCCCCCGCCCCCGGCGCTGCCTACCCAGCGCTGGCCCCCTACCCCGGCGCGGCGCCCTACCCCGCGCTAGCCCCCTACCCCGGCGTGTCCCCCTACCCTCCGAGCGGACAGTACGCCCCCATGCCGCAGCCCCCCCAGCCCAGCGCTCCGCATGAACAAGGTTAGTGACCATTAACCACTCTCAACATTCTAGTGCACTCATTCTCAAAGTGGGGGATGACGCCACAAAAGAGGGGGGTAACAAAGGGGGGTAAAGAGTTCAGAGTGAATTGTGGGGCATTGATTGAAGTTTTGGGGGGAGATGGCTGATTTGCGTCTCTCATATAAAGTATTCTACTAGACTACTAGACTACATCGATTATTTTCTTCTTATGCACTGTCGAGTTTGTTTGTATAAAATAAATAATTTATCGCGACTTTCGTTGGTAGTCGGTGAGCAATCAAGTTTTTTAGTAAAATAAAGCCATTCGCGGCCTAGGAAAGCGCTTAAAAATATGAAGGACCCTTTAAAATATGATTGTGGGTTTGAGTTCAGCAAGCCTATCTCTGCCGTCAAGCAACAAGGCTTTGTTTTGGTTTGAAGCGATAGGCTTGCTCGCTGAATAGAAGCGGCACGTACGGATCGAGCGAGAGACATAATGCAATAAATGTTGAGAAGTACAGAGTTACAGGTAAACACTGTTATCGTGCACACGTCGTGCTATTAGTGACGCGGCTAACGACGCGACCGTCCTCACAAGTGGTATTCCGTAAATAGCACTCACCCAAGTGAACGCGGAATACGCTGAGTCAACGCGTCACCACTCTGTTTTGATTCAAAATAAATCAAACGATCAAATCGGGAACTACCATCTATAAGCTATATGATATTTATTTGCGAAGTCATTCGCAGGCGATAACTGATAAAAGAAATAAGTAATGAATCCAATGTTTTCATACATATTTAAATGAGTCAATCTCTTAGTTTGGTACAGTTCTCTTGACGGAACTAAGACATCTAACGGGTTCACAAGGAGGACACACATTCTTTATACTTTCAACATTCCAATATGAATCCGTTGCGTGATCAACTCATTGGGGATATCTACGTTGCCGTTTATTTACAGAAAAGCATTATTCTGTCCTACTCGCTCATGTGTTCAATCTCTTAGTAATCGATCGCCATCAGTTCATTAAACAAGGGAAGGAGAGTAGTAGAGCTCTGTGCGTGGCTCGTCCGGTCGTGCGTGGCGGTAGATGCATATTTCTGCCGACAAGCAGCAACGTTTGAAGAGTGTGGGACATTACAGGCATTGAGGCTTAACATCTGTATGACTCAGGATGATGGACATGTATGACATGTATGGCAGTGCATGGTAGGGCACGTTCCTAAAGTGCGTGACTTGTTACTACAAGTGATGGTTATCGCCTAACATCTGCTTGCTCTTTCAGCAAGTAGTATTAAAAAATAAAGCTTGTGACATTGGTTCTGTTATGATTTATTTTTTATTAAGTATAGTATATTGTAACATATTTAATAAGCATAAGAGAAATAGAATACTTTGAATTATATTTGTTACCTTGTAACCTGTGTTTCGCGAATGTGTAGGGGGAAAATGGAAATTACCTGCTAGGTATAAGTATGGTGGTTCTATAACTGCCATTATGAGTAAGTGCTAGAGATTACAAACGGTAAAGGAAAACATCGAGACTTGCGGCTGAGTCAGATCCGCACTCACAACCGAATCATTTTTATGTTTATTGCTTTTGGAACAAGCAGTTGACCCACCCGATGTAAAGTGGTAACCAATCAAAACGCATTGCCTCGCAAGTCATGCGCGATAGGAACGTGCCCTACGGTGATACCCTGCGTCCATCAAGCATCCTAACATTATTGTGTGTGGGTGGGTTGCCGATGTAATTACCGGCACATGAGGCTTAACATCTGTATGCCTCAAGTTGATCGACGCAGGGCAGTGCATCGTAGGGCACGTTCCTATCGTGCGTGACTTGCGAGGCAATGATTTTTTGTTATAGGTGATGGTTACCACTTAACATCAGGTGAGCCATTAGCCTGTTTCATCATCTAGTTGTATAAAAATAAAAATATAAATATTGTTAGGTCGAGGAAGTCGACGTTAATGTAGACATTGTGTTTGACACAGATATGCATTAACAGAACATTGTGTTGATAAGAAGGATGTGGGTGCGTGCGGTAATGCGGCGCCCACTGCCATCTGCAGCTGCAGCGGAGACCCACCTAGTGACGGAGGTGTTAGGTTAGAGGCCCTCATCATGTCAAACAAACAACTTCTTGCTCGCATATTTTTGAAGTTATAAATTTTGAAATATGAAATAAATATTTAAAGTTGTTTGACGGTAATCAGCCTCTTAAACGCTTAAACAGGCCAACAGAGTAACCGTAGCTATTGGCAATTCTTATTTAAAAAAGACGGTAATTCATTCTATTACAAATGCAGCAACTCTAGCTTTTCATGGTCTTTTAAATAGCTAGTTTAAATCAGTGGTCTGGTTCACGTAGTTGCAGCTTTCCTTAGATTGGCGCTAGGTGGCGCATGGCGCTGCGGGAAATCACCAATATCTCTGCTATCGATGGAAAAGTTAACTATTATTGAGTGGTAGCGACCTTTCCGTCTTCGATTCTTTGGATAGTTGGTTCGAATCCGTTGGAATTTATCTAACATTTAATAGTGTAATTATCTGATTATGTACCTAATTAGTTATGAAGGCGTCGTTGTTCAGTTATCGGCCGGATGCAGTTACACGCGATAATAGAATAGGTTCCCGCTAGTACTTGCACACAACAATAGGTATTTTAGAACTGTTTCGGCATGAACGGAATGATCATGACCACTCAACAATCACATACAGGTCATAATCCTGGGGAGCCATTGTGTACGCATGTACAAGAAGCATTCACAGCTCAGCTGGTAGTACCTATGCCTTCTGGGTCGTAGGCCGTGGGTTCGAACCCCAAACAGAACAAACATTTATGAAATAAACATTCGGTCTGGGTGTGATAATATTCCATAAGTATGTATTTACAAAAAATGTAGGTATATAAGTGTAATAATCAGCTATCTGTTTCCCATAGAATAAGATTTGCTAAGTTTGGGGCTAGATAGTGCTGTGTGGAATGACCACCAATATATTTTTTTAAAGACACCTAAGAGATGGCACCAGTGGAAGACACATAGGGCATGTCCTCGGTAGACGTGCTCTAATAAGTCACGCAATTATAGGTAGTGGTAACCACTTTTTCTTGCCGTGTCACTAGTTTTTTCGCTACAGTATAAATATGTTATGTATGTATATGTACTAACAATATGCATTGCTTGTAAATAGCTTTCATAGGAGTGGCGCCGCCCGGGTGGCACCCGCAAGGTAAGTCGCGCGCTAACATTATCTTACTACCTACATTTACGACCCTAATCAATAATAATACTAACTCGTGCATGGCTTGAATTAAATATTTCTCTTGGAAGAATCCTGATTACTGAGGGGATGTCTACCATGCCTTGGAAGCCTATAAGTGTACTTAGTAAAGAAAAACAAACAATCGGATATTAGTAATAACTATTTTAGTGAAAATTCCATTGCATACTATGATCCTTGTAGAACTGATATCTCGAAGCATTAATAAGGGTATTTTATTCTTTGAAACGTCAAAAATAATAATGTTGTATCTCATATTGAACTCCTGTTCACATTCCCGGAAGCCGTCCGTTATTAACACATGCTGAATATAATTACTAAATGAATGCCGCTAACATTACATATAAATTTTAGACCCACTTGTTAGAAAGTTACTTAATATATACTAACCTTAAAATATTTTGCGATATATACTCTAAGAGTGAGGGTACACTGCGTTGTGACGTCATGCGATGACGTAATGCACTGGCAACGCCCGTGTGTCCTCGCTCCATAGGGTATAAAGATATGCATTATTGTTATTGTTGGCAAATCAATCCGATTAGGATAATACAGCAACAGATTCTACTCTATTGCAAAACTGGGAACATTATGTATTGAATCTAAATACACGCCCGAGCCTAGAAGAACCGAGAATAAACTTACCTCTAAAGAATAAACTGGTTTTTAAATAATACACAAATCCAATCACTCAAAAATTTTAAGGATATTTGAAGGTCAGAGAATTTTTAAGATAAATTATAAATAAAAAATAAAAGTATTATATCTGCTATCTGGTTCCCAGACCTTTGCTTAGTTTGGAGCTATACAGTGATAGTAGGCACTTAGGCAGAGACCACGGATTTCCACTTGCTACGATCCTGACATACCTCTTTCGTTTCATTCATTAACATAACAATCTTTATACATGCTCGTGCGTTTAAGTTACTGTTAGCCTCAATGGTCGATCTCATTTCCTCTTATCATTTTCATTTCATTGGCCTCAATATTATTAAATAATAGCATAAGTACAAGTGAAAACTAATAAGGCTAGTTTGTACCTATTAGCTCTTTAACTGCTGATACTCTTTTAAGATATTTGTTTTCCTAAAAAAATAAAATGAATAAATAATGTTATTTTTACATTAAACAGCTAACAGGGTTATCTCGTGTTGCAGCGCTGCCGCCCACCTACGACCAAGTGATGGGCTCCGAGGGCGCCAAACACCCCTACAACCCCTACGTGCCGCACTAAGCGCCCCCGCCCCCGCCCTGCCTACCCCTTCTACAAGGAGTCTACTTGTGAAACAATAATCTTAGGTTAGGACACGTTCCCTTGTGTATAAACACTCATTCTGTTATCTCTTATGTAAAAATACCCCTTGTCTCAGAATACCCTTTGTGTAAGAATATTTCTTGTCAGAATACCCCTTGTGTAAAGATATCACTCGTGTAAGGATATCCATTGTGCAAGAATATTGTTTGTCAGAATACCTCTTGTGTAAGGATATCCGTTAGAATATTCCTTCTGATAGAATACCCCATAACAATATACCTTGTATCAGAAATTAAGAAAATACCCCCTGTGTTGGAATATCCCCTGTATAAAAGCCACACATTCTATAGCAAGCAGTATTCTTACAGAAGAGGGTTTTATGTGGGCTCCCTGTGAGCTGGAATGTAGGCGCTCACTTGTGCCATACTGTACTTACTATATACATAACTACGGTATATAGGTAAATATTATAGGTAGATAGGTAAATAGAAGGGTCTTAACTCATCATGCTGATCTTATGATTTTATATGTTGATCTATATAATATTAATAATAGCGATTTATATGCAGCAAATGACTTTGTGCTACATTGTGCTAAGAATCTACTATTTAAGTTAAAAAAGTATGTATTCCAACTATCCTTCACTCAATTACAGTAAAAATAAATGGCTGATGTATTTTCAATTTATATCTTTTTATAATGTTATATTGAATAGTAATAGTAGTTACTTGGGGTTTGGGGGATTTGTAAGATTTGTGTGTAAGATTTGTTGGTCGATCATGAGATTATAAAAAATGAGATTACAGCCGCTTATGTTTAGTACGAGACCTCGACCTTATTATAGTGATATCATTAGTTTCATACATTCATACCAAATTATTGTACAAATAGAATGTTAGAATGAATTCGAGATTTGATAGTATTCAACAAAGGAATTTTGTGAACAAATTGTAGCTCATCTAGTCTTTAGCGCTGCGGAAACGTGATCGAACTTCTTCCAAATATCATCTGTGTTAAAGCAGACGAGGGGTTATTCAAAATTACCGTATGTACCTTCTGAACGATAGGTCGCGGGTTCGAATCCGGACGTGCATCGATGGATTTTCTCTTCGTAAAATGTCCGCAATGCCAGTGCAGTGCTCTCAATCGGGGAATTCAAATCTGTAAGTATTCTTGCAACCTCGCGTACGGAACCACCAACTATTGCAAAATATAGATATGCGCCAAATGTCATAATTGGACGTACATCTGACTAATCCCCTTAGACGAGGTTTACGTGAGATCTGAGGGGCTGTCTACCGTGCCTAGGGATTAAAGTATTTTTCCGAAGAAACGAGTTCCTACTGTGTGTTATCTACCTATTATAGTACGTACACACGGATACGTATCAGGCTATACACTGCTCGCTCTTATATCCTTGTGGTAAGCGTCATTTTTGTTTGGCTTTGCGTAGGTTGATCTGTATCCAGGTATATGTTTGATGGACACTTGGAAACGCTATTCGGTATTCGCGTTTTTTGCTCGTGTATTTGCGTATTCGATTTACTCAGAAACATTTATTTGCGGAATTTAAATTTAGGTTTACATTGGTCTTAATGTACAAAAAAATGAGCATTACATTCTACCAGTTACAGTCCTGGCGTGCAAACATTTTTGAACTTAAAATTAATGAACTACAATTTAATTTTATAAAAGAATACAATAATGTCAAAATTCAATTTAATCTTACAAAATACTAAAATGTCACCTATTTTATTAACGAAAATATTCATCAATTGTGCAAAAGCAATATATAGGCTCACTACACATCGTCGTGTTTGGGAAAATACCATCATATAAGATAAATGTAGGTACTTTGTGCCAGTCATTGCGTACGTCACAGTCGCACAGCTACGTTCTGTATGAACACCATCTAATCTCGACATCTGGTGTCGGGCGCGATTACATTAACGTGCGTCGTGTTTACTCAGCTCCCTATCTCAACTCATATTTTGATTGTTAGATAAAGATAGCAGTAGGCCCCTTTTTATAATACTTGCTGGTGACAAGCAAGCCTACCTGATGTTGATTGGTAACCATCAAGGGTGTGGATGAATTTTATAGGCACATGAGGCTAAACATCCGTATGTCTCAAGTTCATAGACGCAGGGCAGTGCATCGTAGGCTTAGCATTATTAAGGCGAAGACAACTGATAATGTACCTCTCGCTCGCACATTTCAAAAGATATAAAATCACTGAACTCATTTCTGAAAAATCGCAACCAACCAAGTTGTGTGCAATCACATTGCAAACAGTTTAGTAAAAAAATCATTTTTATCGATACAAGTTTTCCTACTCAAAAGTTTGCTTTACTAGTTTTCGTACGCAAACATCGCCTTAACCTAAAAATAACAAAGATTTGATAATTTCCCAAAAGTATTACGCGAGTGGGATTTGAACCCACGACCTTCCCTTTAGTACTAAACATACACAGGGACTACAGGGTGTAAATGCTCTCAGTACCAAGTTCGTATGCATTTTGTTATTTAGCGGACTTCCTTATAAACGTAACCTTAAGAATAACCGAATTTATTTTACCCTCTTGTTATAATTCTTATTATTCTTGAGTAACTTTACAATCTCGAGATCAATGTATGAATTATCTGATAGGAGCGACACCAAAACATGTAGAAACGTTGTTTAGTTTTATTGTACGGAAGTATTTTCTTTTTGATTATAATACAGTTTGGCAAAATAGTCTTGAAAATGGTAGGGGCGCCACTTTCCATACATTTCCGAAGTCCACTCGCATGCCGTCTCGCTCGCACCTATGTGAAACACCCGAATGTCAAATTAAGTCCGTTTCTCGACTTTTTGGCAAACTGCAATTGCATATTTTATTATTTTTGTATTTTATTTATATACTAAAAGAAAGTATCCATCAGAAATGTAGACGTACTTATAATTTATAGTTAACTACAATAGACGGCCTTATCGCTTAAAACTCTTTCCTCCAGAAATATTTTTCATTTTTACATTTATTCACCCGATGTGAAGCAGAAACACAAAGGTCACCCACGCTTATCATCTGCTATTCGTTTAGGCGACAAATAAGTTCTCTTCAGAATCGCGTGACTGAACTGCGCAGAACTCATTTCTAATACGAATAATCGATCTGCGCAGGTCACGTGGTCCGCAACGTTATTATTAACGTGTGAAATATGAGGTTCTGCCAATAAATTTTCCTTCATTTTTATATCGTAATACGTAATGTGACTTTGGGTGAACATTTTGATTAAAACCCAAATGAATGTATTCAATTAAATCACAAGGATCACTTTGAAACATCATAAAGCTAGCTGAATCTAGTTATGAGAATGAAAATTACTTTTTTGAAATAGCCATGTTCGTAATTGGAACACTCGAATGTGGAACTGGCACCTAAGAGTCACCTAGCTTTAAGACGTTTCAAAGTGATCCTTGTGATTCAATTCAATAAATACCTTTTCACTTTGACTTTGGATAAGTAGGTGTCGAACGAGTATGTGTTGTATAAACGCTATTTTCTTGCAAATGCTCATTTTTGAATAAAGGATATCTGACTCAAATTCTACATTAAGTCTTAGATAGATACCATTCTCTACCCTCATCTAAGTATACGGTGGCTGAGGAGATACAATAACGATTTATTAATAATACTTATTATTTAATGTTATAGATATATGGAGCTATACAGGGTGATTTGCCGATGAAGAAGTATCGTAGATCTCTTCCGAATCACCCCCATGTTATACAGGGTGGTTCACTTATTGTACAATATTGCGTAGTTTTTTCGCAATTACTCCTTATTTGTGAATCAACCTGTATAATCCTTGGTAAAATTAATGTTAAAGTAAGTCCACTACTTTCGATGTTGCTACAATTTTTACTTTTTACATTAGTTTAAATAGTAGGTACGTATACTACGGGTAGTGTACTAGTTACTACCGAGACTGTGGTGTTATGTACGAGTACCTACTTATATGTGATACATTATTATGTAAATGTAAATTTTAATATAACTTAGTCGAAAACAGCTAGTTTTACTAAAATTATAATTAAAATTTAAGTTCGGCGTTATGTGCTAAATGGTTTATTATTATGAACAAATTTATAATTTTCAAAATGGTTTTTTGGAGTAAATAAACAAATTAAAATAACCACAAGTTTTATTTCTAATAGAACATACATGCATTCATACTTCATACGTGCTACGGCGTAGCATACGTAAAAGTTTCGCAAGTTTCGTAGCGCACAATGCTTCGCTACGACATGCTACGCCGTAGCATGTGTCACGTAGCTTTTTGCGCACTTCGTAGCTATCCGTAGCGAAGTTGCTACGCTGTAGAAGTTCGTAGTTAAGTTGCTACGCGTCTTGGAAATTGGAAAAAGCTGTTTCCAATTAAATCAAAGTTGTCTGGAGAGTTGAGGAAATAATGAAAAGAAGTAAGGGTCGCGGTGATGGGCCTGCAACCTGTCACGTAGTATACTATCGGCTGGTTTCTGAAAGCTGGATCAAAATTAATCGGATGTAAAGTCACTCGCCGTTTCAGCTATTACATCGAATTAGATAGAGATAGCAAGTGACTTATTACTTTTGATCGGGCTTTCAGAAACCGGGCGTGCTGAGAACTCACGAGTCTCCGTGCAAAAAGGCCTGACGTTACGAATAACAACGTTCAGAGTTGGAGTACAGGCGGCGGCAGTGCGCAGGCGCGGACAGGGCTCGCCGGCGCCGGCCTGTCGAGACATGCTTGTATACCTACCTACCTACCATGCCATCGCATCATCGTATAGCACTACGAAGCACAGGACTAAGGGCTGCCACTCGATCGTTCTTACATTTATTAAAGTGTGATTTTGTACCAAACTTAAACTTAATAAAAGTAAGTTCGTATTCTATGAGCTAGTGGCCCAGGGGCTCCGTGATCCGTGATCTTCTTCTCGATCCTTGTTATTTTTATAATTCTATCTAAGGTTGTGGAATGCGCTCCCTGCGGATGTTTTCCCTGGAGAATACTGCATGGGGCTCTTCAAAAAAGGCGTTCTAAAATATTTAAAGGGTCAGCAACGTGCGTGTGACACCTCTGGTGCAAACGTCCATAGGCTACGGTAACCGCTTCCCAACAGGTAGGCCGTACGCTTGTTTGCTTACTATAAAAAAATAAAAATAAAATAACGTGTAACATAATACCCCTTTTACCCCGGAAGCAGGGTATTCTACAGCTCAAGGCGTAGGTACAACTATTGATATTAGATTATTGAAATTTCGATTTTTTTTATTCATGAAATGGCTCCTAAACTTTCCGCCAAAATGAAACTAACACAACATGACGCATATTTACAGCTGTTTTTTGACCTTTCATTGTGAACTAATAGATAAAATAGGTTATAGACAGAACTGCCACCAATTATTAGTAAACGCAAATAGCGATGTTAATAAATAACATTATCAGGGTTGTTGCAAATATCTGAGACAATATTAATTTAACTATAATTTATAATTTAATTTTGTATGGCAATTTTGACAACGAAGTATTCAAACTGAACACGTCAAATTATTCCAGTGTTTGATCTGATCACTTGGTCTTTGGTATTATAGGGGTATTATGTTACACTATTACTACTATTGTTACGAGTATACCTACCGACATACCTACGTACAACCATTTAATAATTTCTTAAAAAAAACTAAAACCTTAGACAGCCCTACGTTTGATCCTGTGAGCTGTGAGATGTACTTACTACCAAGTCAGACGATGGCGCCACACTTGTTGCCAAGCGCGAGTCGCCGCCTCTGCCAGGATTCGCGCAGTGTACTCCGATACTTCCCTCCAGCCTCTCCACACGCAGGAGACTAGTTTATAACATTCGCGAAAATAACACAATTTTTATCCTTCTGAATACAGGGACGCACTTAGGACGCTTAGAGGGGGGCACTCGGTTTTCTTTAGGTTAGTTATCGCTCGTAGTTTTTGATATTTAACCATTTTAAATAAAAAAGTTATTGAGTGCATCAGAAGGGGTTAGATTCCTACTCAAATATCATGTGAATGTGACAATACTTTTGATAAAACTGAAAATCTCAGTAAGGGGTCAGAACAATATTAGCTTGTGAGTTTTGGGGCCAAATGAAATAATTAAGCGATCGTTGTGATTTGGAGAGGTAAGCTTAGTTGACTGGCTTCTCTTAATGTCAGTCTCAGTAATGTGTTAAGTTTATTGACGCGATGGGAGACACTGTGCCGCTGTGGCGGGTGAGTCACGCCCTCAGATCTCCACCCTGTGATCACGCGTAGTACAATGATACGTTAACGTTTAAAAGATAAATTTTCTACTTTTATAATCAAACTAAACGAAAGTGAGAAAATTATAATGGACCGGGGATAAAAAAATGATGTTGTTTCATCAGCACATAGCTAAAGTTCACGCACATAGCTGAGGTGGTTGACTTGGATCGCAGACAAGTGAGGAATCAACAATCTAGTCAAGAAGGTAAGTACTAATATCATCTTAATATGTACCACACCTACATCACGCCAATTAATTATTTCATTTAATTTTTTGCCTATCTGAATAGTTTTAACATGATTTTATGATATTTACTCAAAAGTTAAGAATTGAAGTTACCCTGCAGTTGGCAGCGGTGACGGGATTATAATAGAACCTATTATGAAAGTAATATACCTACGAGAAAAGTGAACATTTTCCATGTAGGGTTTGGACGTACTTCCGAAATCCTTGAAGAGATAAGTTGGTACTTACCAAGAAAACTGAGAATTTTTCTACAATGCATGCGTGCATGGAAAGAATTTAAGAGTGAAAAGCCTTATTTCAATAGCTAGCCTTTGGGCACGAAAATGTTGATAATATATCTGTAAGCCTGCAGGTGGATGCTAGCAGGATGCCGGCGGGCAGGGTGGTCCCGGACGCGCACTCCAAGAGCCACTTGTCGTACTACGTGGCGATGGCCGCCATCGTCGGCCTGCTGGTCCTGCTGTGCTGCTACGCGTGCTACTTCTTCATCAACAAGATCAAAGGTAACCCACCTGCTCTTTACTAGATAGTCGCTTAGCGCCAAGTAGATACCATGTAGGGAAATAGGTTATCACTTATCCACATAAGTAAAAAGCACTGAGTTCAACTACTTTATGCCAGAATATTTTATTCTTATTCCTCAAATCATTATACCGAAATTATGATTATAAGTTTCCCTAAAAATAATTGTCTTACATATCTCTGTGTTCAAAAAATGTGGTACATTTAAATCGCAGTCAGTTCTAGTTGCAGACTACCCTTTATAATTTTCTTCCACCCTGTGTCTGTTTAGAGTTATTTGTCTAACTTATTTCAGATTTTCCATTCACGCGGGGAATTTTTCAGCATAAGATCTGAAATAAAGGTATCTTTTAACGATATCACCAGAAAACCTAGTTCAGAAAACAGTTTTTTTTTAAAATACTACTAGCTGATGTAATAAGCAGATGGCCCACCTGATGTTGAGTGGTAACAATCACCTATAACAAAGCATTGCCTCGTAAGTCACGCACAATAGGAACGTGCCCTACGATTCACCGCCCTGCGTCCATCAACTTGAGGCATACAGATGTTAAGCCTCATGTGCCTGTAATTACACCGGCAACCAAACTCTTCAAACCGAAACACAGCGTTGCTGCTTGGCGGCAGAAAAAGGCGTGGTGGTAGTGTACTGTACAGGTTGCTTGGGTACCAAATAAAACATATTTATATAACGTCCGCCTGGATTGGCCGCCTGGAATCGAATGCCCCCGACCGTGGTGCGTACGGTTGCAACCCCCCTCCAGTCAGCGCACATAGTTTATTGTTATACACTACAGGTAGTACTTCCCCGGACGAGCCCTTCATAAAGAGCTCTACTACTCTTATACTTCCAAAAAGGGAAATTTTGCTCGTCGCTGAATATGAATACAGGTGATGCATTGTGATGCCTATTGCCTACCTATGTGATTACTAATAATAGTTTTAATTTGTCATTTTCAGAGATAACATCAAACGATTCACCATCGGTGATACCGTCCACTTCCGGCCATAAAAAAGAGACTGTCACCTATCCAGTACAACCAGGTACTTATATAGAACTTGTCAAAAAATTAGCCGCCGGGATGAGTTTCAGGCTACTTCTGTTGTGGTTTTAAAATTGCCAGGAGCAGCTTAACGTGCTTTTTGAGGAACGGAAGATCTGAGATTGTCGCTATAACATTTCACTCCTGAGAGTGCTAGACTGTGTCGTTACCTACCACTCTTTCACTTTTAATACTTTGTGAATGTTTCCAGTGGTACGCGATAGCGCCGCGGCGATGGCAGCATTGTGCCGACAGCTCCCCGCCGGCTACACGCTGCAAGGAGACCAAGTGTTTCCGGCGGGGCGCTCCCCCGACCCGCGCCCCGCGGACACCGGCCCCGCTCCCCCCGCTGCCCCTGCTCCCCCCGGAGTGACTGAGATCCCTCCTCGCCCTGACCCGCCACCTGACAAAGTGCCTGCCCCAGCAGCAGCAGAGCCACAGTGCATTACTTTAGAAGCTGCGGGATAAATGTACCTGCAAGTTTAGAATCGTGGCAAAGCTCTGCTGATGCAGTTTAGGAATTTTCCTGTGGCCTTAATTGTTGCCTAATGGTTAAAAGTTTCCTATTACAGATGTTTTCATTTACTAGTAAAATCTCGCGATGACTTTTTTGATAACTGTGTTAAACTGTACCTAGGTAGTTGTTATAAATAATATGTCGATGATTTTCTTACTGCCGAACAGTTACTGTTATTTGTAATTTTGTACCATGTAGGTAAGCGTCCAGCGCAAGTTTAGTAGTTGTGGCTTGTGACCGCTGTTTCGTACATTAAGAATTGTTATCGTTGTCGAAAATGTATGGACCTACTAGGATAAGTTTTGTATTGAAAGGCTTTAGGTATGTACCTACCTAACCTTCCGTTTAATCAAGTTTTGCAATGCCTATTTATATCTGCCTAGTCTTAAACTCGCTTAATGGTTACTTCTACAATTTTAATAGCCACTGTCGTAATAAATGTTGGTTACTTTACTAAATTACTTTCTGGTTTTTATTGAAACAGTTTTATCTTTAATTATTCAAATTCAAAACAAAACTTGTTAGAGCATTTATTAATTACATTCAACTTTTGCCTAGACTCTAAAAATCCATTTTGTATAGAAAAGCATCTCAGCTCCATAAAACATTAAATTTTTTTCTTTGCAACAATGGAACCATAACATTGACCTTCAAATTCTGTTAAACTTAACACTAGATGATTTAGCTATCTCTTATTTTTAATAACTTAATTGACCTTATCTAATTAATTTCATAAAAAATAATCTATACCTACATTCATACGTATCTGACAATTTAAAGAAATGAGAAATTTAAAAAAGATGGCAGGTTACAGGAACATCATATTAAACTACCTATCTTATTGCTTAAATAAAATTAAATATAGTCTCTCACCCACTTCACGAAATAATAGTTTAAGAAAATATGCTTCACTATGCCACCAATAACCTCCGGCATGGCAGTCAGGCTAAGACTTCATAACACTGTCTGTTTGAACGATTCGTACATAAAAGAACACAAAGTATTTAAATTGCAGTCTCCTTCCGTTCTGGAGAGGCGAAGAGCGTGAGCTCATCGTACGCCGGCGGACGCTCCTCCGTGCCGTCCAGATCCAGGTCTAAGTCACTCTCTGAAGCACAGGGGACACAGTAAACATACAATCTACATTTAACCTAGACTCTAGATTAGACGATAGACGAAAGTACTCGTTGAGACGCACTTAAAATCCTTTCACCACACTGTTTCAAAAGGAACTAGTGATACGACAAGAAGAAGAAGAAATTGCATTTAAAGTTACACTGCGTGCATACCTATCATGTAACTCAAAATGTCATCCAGTGTGAACCTTCGTTTATCGTTTAAGAGAGATGATTATAAAAATGATAAGTATCGACCTCTTTAATTTGTGACACCCGAATCGGGGCGAGGATATAAACACTTAGATACAATGATGACCTGGCTTGTTGGCAAGCTACATCGCAACTGGGCACACTCTCACCTGAGAAGGCCCCTGACTCGGGCCTGTGCGAGGGTGCCAGAATGTCTCCATCGCTGGCGTGTCGCGCGCGCATCCCGCCCGCGCCCGCGCCCGCGCCGGGAACGCTCGCGCGCGTCACGTTTCCCGCTTCTGACACGCTCCAGTCGTAGCCGGCCGGCTCTGTCGCACACATGCCACCACACAACATGCAAAAGCTTATGGTGTAAACAAACAAGAAGGCAAGTCCACATTAATGAGGAAACATTAAGCAGCGGGGGATAATATCAACAGCACATTGAAGTAAGTACCTAGATTGTAAGTAAGTCCTAATAAATTAACCTTTTTAGAAGGCCACCCGAGACTAGATTGCAAGAGCAAGCAATATCATGGCACATCCATAGTTTTAAAAGACCATTTCTCTTAGCCAAATCAATTAGAATGGATGTAAATATATTTTGACACAGAACAATATTTCGACCAACACAATAATAGAGAAATCACTGACCGACAGAAGGCGGAGGGAACGCTGGCTTAGAGAGGCTGATCCGTGACTCGATGGAGTGATGCGTGGCGCCCGAGCGGTCCAGGCTCTCGAGCTGGTCGATGACGTCATCCAGGCAGAAGCCGAACATCCGCGGCTGATGCTCCACCAGCGGCACGAGCGTCTGCCGCGGCCGCTCCTTGCACCGGATTGACTCGTTGAAGCATTGCTTAGCGTCCTTCGCTTTATAGATCGACTTAGTTAACAGATCCTCTCTCTTAGGTGAGTTGTTGGCACTTGCGTCGTTATCACCGATGAAGAAGGTGGATTCTTCAGTGGCATCGGAATCCTTATCTTCTTCCACCTGCCTTTCTTTTTTAACTTTAGATGATTTTATGTTGGTGTAGTGTTTCTTGCAAGTTCTACCAACGATTTGTTCATCCGTTTTATGTTCATCGCTCGAGGAAGATTCGGCTTCCGCGCGGGGCGCTCTTTCCAGACTGTCGCTAGAGATGGAATGGGTATCGAGCGTTTCAGGTTTGAGTGGGATATACAGCTCCCTAGTGGATCTTTCCCAGTCTCTCCTGTGGATGACTTCGTCGATGACGCTGGGCGCGGAGTGGTAACGAGTCGACTCTTCTGTGGTGAGCTCGTGGTGAGATTTTCGACGGCCTATCTCTTCGTGGCTTCGATGGGCTGATAGTGGCTCCTTATTGCGACCTGAAAAGTAACACAATATAGGTACAGTAAGTAAACGCTGTATCTAGTGCGTCGGGACTCGTCTGAAAGACTGAACATACCCGAGGTGCTCGGCAGGTGGAGGGAGACGGCACTGCTTCCAACGCGGTTCCCGAACAGACGGCTCGAACGGCGTGAGCCCGATTCTGAAAGATGATACATTTATTAATTCTACTTCAGTAATTTTTTTCAGGATTTAAACATTCGGCAATTTTATTTTAAAATAAACAGAATGCAAAAAAACGTATAATAATAATAATAATATTAGCTAGATATTATACAAATTACTTACCGTGTCTTATAGTTGACCTTCGACTTTGATGCTTTTCTGAACTGGTGTCTGAAATAAAGAAATATATTATTGAACTTCAGTCTAACTTAGACTGTCTATATTCAGCTATTCAGTAATTCCAGTACATATTCGCCGATAAAATGTATAAATTATTAATGATGAGCCCCCGTCCTGCTTCTGAGTTCGGCCCTTGCTGATGCTTAACTAATTGATTTCCGAAATTTCACTAATTCGTTTTAGATTTGGCGAGATCCTACTACTATTCTTTATTTTCTTTTATTATAGGTAGGTTAGGTACCTACGTCCATTTTTTTACTATTAGTATTACCTAATTGGGTACCTTGTTTTTTTTTAATTGTTCAGTTACATATCTACTACCCAAACAGTTACTTGTGCTAAAGTAGGTACCTGTAGGTACTTTTGTAATTTCGTCATGAGCGGTTACCTGACTTGGAGTCCCCCGGCCAGCAGCACAGGTAGTATATCATAAGCACTGATGTGAAGCTGGACGCAGCGAGCGAGCGAGGCGGCTCATCTCTGGCCACTCCCATAGCGTTCCTGCAAGGCAAGGTATAGAACTTCTGATAAAAGTGTCCAGTGCCCAGAGTCTGAGTTTTATGTATGAGACTCGTGAGTTCTCAGCACGCCCGGTAGAGGCGCTTATCAAATCTCAATAAAAAAAAGGACTGACGTTACTAAAAACGAAAACGGCTCTGACTTCCGAAGGCATAAGTATGCAGTTGAATCAAAAGGATCACTTTGAAATGTCGGTGAAATCTACACTAATATTATAAAGAGGAAAGATTTGTATTTTTGTTGTTTTGTTGTTTTGTATGTAACGAATAGGCTCAAAAACTACTGGTCCGATTTCAAAAATTCTTTCACCATTAGAATGCTACATTATCCCTGAGGCTATATAATATTTTCAAAAAAATTAGGGATCCTTACTAAAACTCCAATAATGTAATCCAAGGTGGAAAAAATTATCCTTACATCGCGTGCGCTGCGAAAACTATTGATGATAGCACAAAATAATGTACTACGACTTTGCAGAACACGTCATTATCTACAAAAAATGTCGCGACAGCATATGTCTAACTATTATAGTTATGTCACAATAAGTATTCTTTTATTATAAAAAATTAATTGAAATTTCGCCGCTAGAAAAGGGTCTTTATTTGTACCTTGGTATTAACCCTTATCCAAATAAATCCATTCAATTCATTTCATATTCAAGGCGGTTTCAATACCTATAGATTAATTCTTGAATTTTACAAATCGGACATTCCATTCAAAAGATATGACGAAATTAAAAATCTTAACGAGTCCACGGGTCACGCACGGGGTGCAATTTCACTCACTCAGGGAGAAGGGCGTGCGAATGCATGAAATAAGTAGACACGAGGCTCGAACCCACGGTCTAAGTTTAACTTAAAATGTTCAAAAAATGTATGACCACCCATTCGAAGCTGGGACAGGCCGCTAGTCATAAATAATTAAAGTATAGTTTTTGAATCTAGGCAGGTGGTAGGTACTAGGTAGGTACCTAGTAGTAGGTACCTACCTAACTAACTAGGTGGTTATTTCAAAGTTTGAGATGAAGAGCACTAAATCCTGCGATGGGCATAAAAACAAAAGGTAGCATTACAATAGTTACATTTGTTTAATATACATTTTTTGCAGTTATTTGATGACAAAACTTCGACCAAGTAGGTAGGTATCTCATCAGAAAACTAGCTAGTACCTGAGTAGGTACAAATGTTTACCTGACAATCTATCTAGCAGGTTAGGTAGGTACCTACCTACCTACCTGCATTCATGCAAATAAAATAACTGCAGACTGCTGAGTTGAAATGCGCTGGCTGCTGGGACTTCATTAGGAGTCATTATTATTACTTTGTAAAGGATTGGATACATACCAGTAGTACCTACCTACCAAGGAAGTGTAGGAAACATGCCTTGAGTTTCTTGCCTGTTCTAGGAGTCGCGCTGTTGTCAGATCACCTAGATTATAACAGGATTAAAATGATCCTTGTGTCTTCAGTCTTTGACCGAGTTGAAAAGGTGCCTGATAATCTATACCTAGCAAAATCAGAAACTTACCACTTATTCGATGTTGGCCACTACGGTGACCAATAGTAACACCTTTTGAGCTTTTTATTTATTTGTCTGTCTACTTTTAGCACATGTCCGTTAGGTATGTCCTCAAAACTCTGAATTTCGTGTACCTCTTCAAAGAGGAACAACACTGGGCGGACGCTCGTGCGACGTTTGCGGCGACGACGATGTTAGTACGGCGCTGAGAGTTGTTGTGATGTGGCGGAGAGGCGCGCGGACGGCGACTGGAAGATTTGCCAAAACTCTCGCCCAAACGAGAGTAAACCCTGAGCCGAGGGACACACCGGGCGAGAAACATGTACGCATATGGAAGGCATCAGAAACGATTTGTTTTTTACCCACGAAAATTGTGATAAATCCCTGACTAAGAAGGGACTACAAGATTGAGGCCTGTGTGCCCGTCTGTATGTGTCTGTATTACCCGGCTGTGAAACACAGTTTTGTGAGTGCTCAAATTACCCACATACAGTTTGAAACATTGCTTCATATCAAAGTATTCAGATTCGTTCGACGAACTGTTTAACAAGGTTCTATATTATGTAACTTGGGAGTGTATATGATCCAGGATACTTTTAGAGCAGTCCATAGCCAGGTTCGGATGTCAAAATCAAAATAGGCTTGATGCGACTTGAAGTTTCAAATCACTGGAAAAAACATGTTGTTATGGTTTTAATAAAATGTTCTACTCCATCGAGTGCATTTTGTTCCATCGGTTTCAGTATAATATTTCATTCATTTACGCATTGGTTCTATCTCTTGGATCCTTGGAACTGACCTATGACAATTTTATTGTATTTCTTAATGTTGACAGATATTCTCAGTGTGCCCCTGGGCTGCACGTCTGTAGGCGCCGGAGTGTCGCGACGGCATCGATCCCGCGCCGCCAATAGATCTGCCCTCCGCGCCACGCGCTAGGTACGTAGAGCCATACTCTAAGTAGATAGATTATGTGAACAATGCTGTAAGTGGGTTAATAGTGAAGCTGGGAGTTCTGGGATGGATAGGCGTAGTGCAGTAGGTTTATTATGCCTCTACAATTTGAGCTATGATGTCGAGTTTCATCACTTTATTAAATTTGTAGTGTTCATTCATTCTAGTTAGGTATAACGAATAAAATGTTTCAATAATTTCTGTAAAATAATATTGTTGTATCTTACTTAGGTTACCTAGGAAGAGGTAGGTCGCTAACTCATCGAGTCGAGTCTCATGAAAGCTGGTAGGCGCTAGAGTCTATGGTCTAGATTTTTAAGAGTTGTAGAGCTATTTAAGTGTGGCTCGTCCGGGGAAGTACTGCCACTATGCATAATTCTGCCGACAAGCAGCAACGCTGTGTTTCGGTTTGAAAGGTGTGGTTGCCAGTGATGATGCCTCAAGTTGATAGACGCAGGGCAGAGCATCGTAGGGCACGGTCCTATCGAGCGTGACTTGCGCTTGTGTGGTGCCAATCAAATTTAGCTAGTAGTTCAAAGTTAAGAAGGTATGATGTATAGGTACCTACATATAGTCATCGTAAAACAAAATTCCTGTAAATGAGAGGTCACGTAAAGTGTATGTCCTACATTGCACCGCACTGCTTTCACTCAGAACACTACCTACCAAACGTTTTAACTACAAGCATAACTAGGTACCTACGTTGGACTAAGTAGCAAGTTTGGTAGACTTGGTTTTAATAGACGTCTATTTCAGTCTAAGTTGGCCGTTGTCCAGCAATAGTAACACCTTTTTTTTAACCAAGCTAAAGTCATATAAAATAGTAGTGGCTTCCCGCGGCTTCGCACGCGTTTAAATGGTGCTGTGATTGAGCCACAAACATCCAAACAGGTAGGTATCCAACAGGAGGTAGGTACTTTCGCATTGATTTGTATATTATTAGGGTGGGTTTTTAAATACCTACGTAGGTATAAGAGATACCTATAGGCGTTCATTACCTATATTAGGTAGGTAGGTATAGGTACTGAGTTTAGCACAAACATGACAAATACAACAAAGACAACCTTACAAAGACAATATGTACTTACTTATTTGTTCCTTGTTTCTAACCCCAAAAACAAACGAAACAGCTTCACGACTTTGACCCCAGGCACGGTAGATACCCGCAGATCTCTTCGTACCAACTCAAGATTCCCGTGTTTAGAATGTTCCTTACAAACATTGACGCCTCGTTGTATCCTTTTTACTCGAGTGCAACGAAGGAGGGTAACATTTTAAGGGTTGTTTTCGAAATTCAAATTGTCTTTTTGTTTGCTTGAAGTTAATTATAACCTTGAAACTTTGGCAGTCTTTTGTACCCTTTGCAGGGGTAGTTTTAAAATATCGAAAACGTGATTTTAAATAATTTATTGTGGAGTATATTTACTTCAAGTTTGAAATCAATTGCACTACGCGTTAAAAAACTCCCATACAAAACTTTGACATCCCTTTGCACACTTATTAAGGGTAGTTTTAAAAAACTATAAATGCCTTTCCTATTTTTTAGCCTTGGAGTACATCTACTTCAAGTTTCAAGTTTGTAGGTTCAAGGAATACAATTTTTCATACCAACGTTTTCAACCCTTTTTGCACACTTGGGGGTTGAATTTCCAAAAATCCCTTCTTAGTACACCTCTACGCCATAAGACCTATATACTCTTCAAATTTCAAGTCTCTAGGACCAGCGGTCAAAAAACTCCTATACAAACTTTTACATCCCTTTGCGCACTTATTAAGGGTAGTTTTAAAAACTAAAAATGCCTTTCCTATTTTTTGCCTTAAAGTACATGTACTCCAAGTTTCAAGTTTGTAGGTTCAAGGAATACTATTTTTCATGCAAATGTTTTCAACCCTTTTACACCCTTAGGGGTTGAATTTCCAAAAACCTCTTCTTAGTACACCTCTACGCCATAAGACCTATCTACCTTTCAAATTTCAAGTCTATAGGACCAGCGATCAAAAAACTCCCGTTTAAACTTTGACATCCCTTTGCACACTAATTAAGGGTAGTTTTAAAAAACTAAAAATGCATTTCCTAATTTTTAGCCTTGGAGTTCATATACTTCAAGTTTCAAGTTTGTAGATTCAAGGAATACAATTTTTCATACCAACGTTTTCAACCCTTTTTACACCCTTAGGGGTTGAATTTCCAAAAATCCCTTCTTAGTACACCTCTACGCCATAAGACCTATGTACTCTTCAAATTTCAAGTCTCTAGAACCAGCGGTCAAAAAACTCCCATACAAACTTTAACATCCCTTTGCACACTTATTAAGGGTAGTTTAAAAAAACTAAAAATGCCTTTCCTATTTTTTTGCCTTGAAGTATATCTACTCCAAGTTTCAAGTTTGTAGGTTCAAGGAATACTATTTTTCATACAAACGTTTTCATCCCTTTTTACACCCTTAGGGGTTGAATTTCCAAAAATCCCTTCTTAGTACACCTCTACGCCATAAGACCTACGTACTCCTCAAATTTCAAGTCTCTAGGACCAGCGGTTTAGGCTGTGCGTTGTCTATATGTCAGTCAGTCAGTCAGTCAGTCAGTCAGTCAGTCAGTCAGTCAGTCAGGACTTTGATTCTTATAGTATTAGAGATAGGTAACAGAATACGTCATTGATCGCTTGGTGCCTGAATCCTGAAGACAGGCTCATGATGATATCTCTAATACTATAAGAATCAAAGTCCTGACTGACTGACTGACTGACTGACTGACATATAGACAACGCACAGCCTAAACTGCTGGTCCTAGAGACTTGAAATTTGAGGAGTACATAGGTCTTATGGCGTAGAGGTGCACTAAGAAGGGATTTTTGAAAATTCAACCCCTAAGGGTGTAAAAAGGGATGAAAACGTTTGTATGTAAAATCGTATTCCTTGAACCTACAAACTTGAAACTTGGAGTACATTTACTTCAAGGCAAAAAAATAGAAAAGGCATTTTTAGTTTTTTTAAACTACCCTTAATAAGTGTGCAAAGGGGTGTCAAAGTTTGTATGGGAGTTTTTTGACCGCTGGTCCTAGAGACTTGAAATTTGAGGAGTACATAGGTCTTATGGCGTAGAGGTGTACTAAGAAGGGATTTTTGGAAATTCAACCCCTATGGGTGTAAAAAGGGATGAAAACGTTTGCATGTAAAATAGTATTCCTTGAACCTACAAACTTGAAACTTGGAGTACATATACTTCAAAGCAAAAAAATAGGAAAGGCATTTGTTGTTTTTTAAAACTACCCTTAATAAGTGTGCAAAGGGATGTAAAAGTTTGTACAACAGTTTTTTGACCGCTGGTCCTAGAGACTTGAAATTTGAAGAGTATATAGGTCTTATGGCGTAGAGATGTACTAAGAAGGGATTTTTGGAAATTCAACCTCTAAGGGTGTAAAAAAGGTTGAAAACGTTGGTATGAAAAATTGTATTCCTTGAACCTACAAACTTGAAAAAACTTGAAGTAGATGTAGCTACTCCAAAGCCAAAAAATAGAAGCAAGCATTTTTAGTTTTTTAAAACTACCCTTAATAAGTGTGCAAAGGGATGTCAAAGTTTGTATGGGAGTTTTTTGACGCGTGGTACGATTGACTTAAAACTTGAGGTAAATATACTTAGAAATAAATAATTAAGAATGACGCTTTTAACTTTTGATAATTACCTCTGCAAAGGGTGCAAATGACTGTAAAAGTTAGTATGGGAGAGTTTTTAACGCATAGTGCGATTGATTTCATACTTGAAGTAAATATACTCAACAATAAATGATTTAAAATCAAGTTTTCAATATTTTACAACCACCCCAGCAAAGTGTGCAAAGGGATGTCAATGTTTGTATGGGAGTTTTTTAACGCGTAGTGTAACTTCAAACTAAAATAAAATGTGTTCTGTGTAATAAAAAGTATACAACGAGGCGTCAATGTTTGTAAGGGACATTCTAAAAACGGGAATCTTGAGTTGGTACGAAGAGATCTGAGGATATCTAACGTGCCTGGGGATCAAAGTCGTGAAGCTGTTTCGTTTCGTTTGTTTTTGGGGTAGAAACTAAGTAAACAAATAAGTACATATTTTCCGTGTAAGGTTATCTTTGTTGTATTTGTCATGTTTGTGCTATACTCAGTACCTATACCTACCTACCTAATATAGGTAATGGACGCCTATAGGTATCTCTGATACCTACGTAGGTATTTAAAATCATACCCTAATAATATACAAATCAATGCAAAAGTTACGATGTTTGGATGTTTGTGGATCAATCACGGCTCACCACTTCAACGCGTGCGAAGCCGCGGGAAGCCTCTAGTTGGTGATAAAATCATTCTGAGTGCTCCCTCTTAATTTATTTTGTACCGAATGTATTAATGAGAATAGAAAATGCTTGTGCATTAAGCCCTCCTTTTGTGCATTAACATTGTGTTTTGTACAATAAATGATAAATAAATAAAAAATAAATGGAGGAAAGGGAAGGCGGAACTGATACTAAGATGATAGATAAGTTTGTCATCATGCTTGTAAGAAGGCCTGCCCCACTCTACCAACAGAAATGAAGAGGGAACTTCAGGTTTGGTAATAGCCTCAAGAGACATACGTAAAGGTTAGTCTTCTGTTGGTAGGTACCTACTTAGGTACTTGGGTTACTGACTAGGGCCAAGTGTCCGTACTACTTAATAATTTGATAGAGTGGTTGAGGGAGGTGTCAAGATTTACCTAAGAGTTACAGAAAAAGTTGCTGTACCTACCTACCTAATGTTGAAAGAATACATCTTTTAAACTAGTTTTTTTTCACTAGAGCTCCGGTGGGAGTGACCCGCCTTTAGATCGGGTCGTGATTTTGAATCCGGTCGTGCACCAATAGATTGCTATTCGAAAAAAAGTTATGAAAGAAGTTGTGTAAAGAAAGCAGTTTGTTTTCCAATAGCGGCGATGGGCATGCAACCTGTCGATTATGGAATACCAAATACTGCAAAAACTACCAAATGCCATTTGGGAGAAACTTTGAATGCCCCTTAGACATCCCCAAAATCTTGAGTTGGTACTTGAGAGATCAGAGGGGATAACTACCGTGCCATATCAAATTCGTCTGGTTCTTTATTTTTCAGCTTATACCACGTAGGTAAACAAAGCTGCTTCGCTTTATGCAGTCGGTAAGGCTCTGGCGCTGAGGCATGCGCAGTCGGCCTGCCCCACCCTCCCACAATATCGAATTCACGAGTGGAGTGTTCCCGTCGTCCCCAGCACCTAACACAAATTAGGACATTTCCAATCAAAATTACTATCGGAACTACGTAAACAGAACTAATAACGAGGTGGTGTTATTTTCCAGTTATTATCATGTAGGTAAACTGTGTGGAAATACATCGATTTGGTACCTGTGTAGGTTTGCAAAAGGGTATCGATTGACGTGAAGTTAGAACTGATTCACTTTTCGACGGAGCTCCACGGATTTCGGTAAGCATTGTATATAAAGTCCCATAAATGTTTTGAACCAACTTTATAACAATCCCGAGACCCAAAATAAACTTTCCTGTATTACGTTTGTATCAGTTTTAAATAGAATAAGATTGAAGCTTGATTTGGAATCTCTAATGGAGGAAATCACGATCGCACAAAATCGATATTGCATTGTGTAATGGCCGACGTTGCAAGTATTGAGTGTAGTAACTTAGATTCGACGACACAAGAAACCAATAAAATATACGTTTCCAAGCCATGTTGGGCTTAGCTAGGTGTAAATAACCAAAAGAGAGGGCAAAGCGAATCAAAAGACTACGTAAGTATCACTGAGATTCAGGTCATAGGTAGACCCACGGAACAGATGTAGGTATATTTACATTTCTGTGGGTAGACCATTGATTATTCGTGGTAAGTAACCTAGTTTCTTAAATTGACGTTCTTGTGGATGAGGCTAACAAAATTTAATTCGAAACCGGATCAACTGACTTAGGATGACTTAGTCAATTTAAATAAAGGAAATATGTATTTTTCACGACATTTCTCGACGAGACTTTTTCTTGTCTCCATCCAAGTGATTTCATGTTTGAGCTCAGTGATTTCCGTCTATGTAGGGTTCATCGGTCAGTTCTTATAGGTTCTATTTTGAATTCTTATTCAAGATGGAGGAGTAAGATCTGCACTGACGTCCAACAGTGGGGTGTATTGTGCATTGTCCTCCTGCTAACCTCACCCAGCCAGCCCAGCTCCTTAAAGTAGCGGAGCAGGACTTTGGGTTGAGGCAGCAATGTTCTCGCATCCCCGATGGTGATGTGGATGCTATAGGTTGTGATTTATATCGATTCCAGGCATGGGTGCAGCGACGTTACCTCCGTGGCTGACGCCGTGGTCGTCGGGACTGGTGTACTCGCCGCGCGCCTACAAGCCCGGCGAGCGGCTGCGGGCCGAGCGCCCTCACCCGCGCCTCACCATCTTCACTTACGGACACAGCAACAACGCACCTCTGCTCAGGTATACCTAATTCAACTTGTACTCTCGGCTTCTTCAGTAGTAAGCAGTGTATGCAGACTAGGTTCCTATTCGATAATAGGTTATTCCTGGAAATGTTCCTGAAATGGAAGGAATGTGACCAGCAGTGGACTTCTTCAGGCTAGTGATGGTGATGGTTCATACAGGGCAAGACTTTCAAACTTAGCTGTGCCGGATGTAATGTTGTGTAAGGTCAGTTCCACGTAAGGCAGGTGGAATCAAAGTATGAAAGAGCTCTAAGAGAAAGTGTAACTATCATTCACCCATCCAGATGATTTACATACTCATCAAAACGTTGCTTTTATTTAACATAATTTAAGCCGTACGTGTCACATTTTGTAGTTATTCCTGACCTCGGTTTCTCAGTCTGAAGGTTGATCTGTATGCCTCAAGTCAATGGATGCAGGACAGTGCATCGCAAGGCACATATCGAGCGACTTGCGCGGCAATGGCTTACAGATTCGGCAGCTGGCCTGAGGAGGGCACCGGCGGTGCGATGTCCGCGGGCAGTCCCCCCCCGGGCCCGGGCCCCGCGGCCCCGCAGCCCGCGCCGCCGGGCGGCATGCACTGGGAGCGCGTGCCGCTGGACCGCGCGCCCTGGCACCTCGAGGTGCCCGTGCCGGACCGCGCGCAGCCGCCCTACGACATCACTAGCGTGAGTCACATCTACTTACTCTACTATATTGCATATCCCACAGTTGCAGCCTTTTCGTAAGCTCACATCTTCGTCACATTTAACGTTCGATCGTTCCGTTCCGGCCGGACCCCCATCCGGACTCGGTTCAATAGATGGAGTAGGTGATCATGTTTCACTTCATCATCGTACATCTTCAGAGCGAAACATCGACGCTGCGGTCACCGATTCCCTCGCCGAGCGTCGAGACTACGGCGAACCCCCAGATCTCATATCCGGGGATTCGCTCAGATATAAGTAGGGAGGTCGGATATCCGGCGGTGGACCGATCTACGCCGACGACCGGAGACCGAATCGAGCCGTTCGCCCGATTCTCTCGGCTCGTCGCGTCGAACAAATCTCTAATACTATAAGAATCAAAGTCCTGACTGACTGACTGACTGACTGACATATAGACAACGCACAGCCTAAACCACTGGTCCTAGAAACTTGAAATTTGAGGAGTACGTAGGTCTTATGGCGTAGAGGTGTACTAAGAAGGGATTTTTGGAAATTCAACCCCTAAGGGTGTAAAAAGGGATGAAAACGATTGTATGAAAAATTGTATTCCTTGAACCTACAAACTTGAAACTTGGAGTAGATATACTTCAAAGCAAAAAAATAGGAAAGGCATTTTTAGTTTTTCAAAACTACCCTTAATAAGTGTGCAAAGGGTTAAAAAGTTTGTATGGGAGATTTTTGACCGCTGGTCCTATAGACTTGAAATTTTAAGAGTACATAGGTCTTATGGCGTAGAGGTTTACTAAGAAGGGATTTTCGGAAATTCATCCCCTAAGGGTGTAAAAAGGGTTGAAAACGTTGGTATGAAAAATTGTATTCCTTGAACCTACAAACTTGAAACTTGAAGTAGATGTACTCCAAAGCTAAAAAATAGGAAAAACATTTTTAGTTTTTTAAAACTACCCTTAATAAAAGTGCATAGGGATGTCAAAGTTTGCATGGGAGTTTTTTAACGCGTGACTTAAAACTTGAAGTAAATATACTAAAAAATAATTAATTAAAAATGACGCTTTCAACTTTTGATAATTACCCCTGCAAAGGGTGCAAATGACTGTAAAAGTTAGTATGGGAGATTTTTAGTATAGTGCGATAGATTTCAAACTTGAAGTAAATATACACCACAATAAATTATTTAAAATCACGTTATCAATATTTTAAAACTACCCCTGCAAAGTAAAACTACCTCCTGAACAAATAAGTACATATTTTCCGTGTAAGGTTGTCTTTGTTGTAGAGATATTTGGCAAGTTTTTGAGTCTGAGTACCTATACCTACCTACCTAATATAGGTAATGGCCGTTTATAGGTATCTCTTATACCTACGTAGGTATTTAAAATCCTACCCTAATAATATACAAATCAATGTGAAAGTTACGATGTTTGGATGTTTGTGGCTCAATCACGGCACCACTTCAACGCGTGCGAAGCCGCGGGAAGCCACAAGTAATACATATACATATTTTATGCATGAAAGACATCCTTTAAATGTAAGCCAGGGTAACAATCCGTTGATCTTTTAATTTAAGTGGTATAGTATAAGGGAATTATTTTTAAAGCGGGATCATTAATTCGTAAAAAAAAGGATACAATTAATAGCTGTACGATTTGCAGTTGTCATGAATAAATCCACTTTAATTTAAATTAATCAATGAAGTTTGTAAATTAAATCCTCTTTTAGTGTGTTATGATACTGAAAAATGTGGGTAAATGGACGTACCTTCGAGACATCTTCACATCCTCACATGCTCACATCCTCACATGCTCACATGCTCACATGCTCACATGCTCACATGCTCACATGCTCACATGCTCACATGCTCACATCCTCACATGCTCACATCCTCACATGTTCACATGCTCACATCCTCACATGCTCACATGCTCACATGCTCACATGCTCACATGCTCACATGCTCACATGCTTACATCCTCACATGCTCACATGCTCACATGCCCACATGCTCACATGCTCACATGCTCACATGCTCACATGCTTACATCCTCACATGCTCACATGCTCACATGCTCACATGCTCACAGCTCACATGCTCACATGCTCACATGCTCACATACTCACATGCTCACATGCTCACATTCTCACATGCTCACATCCTCACATGCTCACATCCTCACATGCTCACATGCTCACATGCTACATGCTCACATGCTCACATGCTTACATGCTCACATACTCACATGCTCACATGCTCACATGCTCACATCCTCACATCCACATCCTTGAAGAACCTTAAGTTTACTAGCAGTGGACTTCTTTGGGCTGATGATGATATATAAAAGAAAGTCACACTATTTATAACTCAAGAACGGCTGAACCAATTTGGCTGAAAATTGGTGGGAAGGTAGCTTAGAACCAGGAGACGGGCATAGGGTAATTTTTATCCCGACTTTTTTTGTTTTTTTGCTTTTTTTGTATATTTTATACAACCAATCGAAGAGGCAGGAACTTCAAGTTGTCAGTTAGTACCTGTTTCTTCTGACAAAATTACGTGGCTCAAGATTGTTCCATGGGGAAGAAAATACAATTTATTTATTATAGATGTTGCCAATCATATCTATTTGTAAGTATTCTATAGTAAACGTGCGCGAGCGAAGCCGCAGGTAAGAGCTAGTAAACAAATAAACATGCGAGCCGTCATAATTCCGCAGCACTCGGACGAGGACATGTTCCCGGAGGAGGGCGCGGGCGGCGGGTCCGCGGGCACGCTGGCCGCGGTGCACGCGTACGGCAGCGTGGTGCGCGGCTGGGCGGCCGGCGCCGCGCTGCTGGCGCTGCTCGTGCTGCTCGTGCGCGTCGGCGAGCGCCTGCTCGACTGGAAGATCGTGCTGCGTCAGTACCCGCGCCCGGTGGCGCAGCTAGGGGGGGGGCCGGGGCATACAGAAAGAATCGGGCCCTCACCCCCTCTTTCCGCATAGCTTGAACTTAAATTGGCCTTTAAAATAAGTCATGAAAAAAGAAAAAATTGTGAGCAGGCTCAGGGTTTTCTGCCTTCGGGAGCCGGCTGACCCTCTTTTCGAAGCTTAGGTCGGAGGGCCCCCTGAGCCCTGGTGCACCGCACCACCTGCCCCTACGATAGCTACGCCACCGGCCGTGCTTCACTCCTGCCTGTGCATCCGCCCCGACCGCCGCCCGTCCGGACATCCTTACCTATCCACGGACCTGCCCGCGCATATCGATCCTACGATCCGCCCTAGCTCGCTTCCGCAACGGTACCTGCCTCGATAGATGGAACCTTCGATTTAGCGCGCGATAGATCCGCTCGATCGGTGATAATTTCGTCTCCCGATTAATATTCTCCTCGTCGATCCGACAGGCCGGCGTCGGCTGCACCGGGAGAGGCAGAGGGCTCGCGCGAACGGTGAGTCGATTTTCCTCCGAAAGCTACTCCTCTCGATCTCGACCTCCGTGCCGACCGACCCGTAACGTTGTTCGTCCACCAGCGGGAGCGCTCGCCGCCGGCGCCGGGCCCCCGCCGTACTCGGCCTGCGCGCGCGCGGGCGGCGCGGCCGGCGTGGCGGTCCGCGTGGCCGGCGGCGCCAAGGCCGGCGCGGGCCCCCCGCCGCCGTACCGCGCGGGCAAGGCGCCCCCCGGCGGCGCGGCGCCGCACCGCATCGCGCGGCTGCTGCAGGCGTGCGGCATGCGGCTGGAGCGCGACGGCGCGCGCCCGCCGCCCGCCGTGCTCAGCAGCGGCTTCGGGGTGATCACCTACTACGCGATGGACTGGGCGACCGAGTCGCTGATCGCGCAGGGCGACATGACGCCGGCGGACCCGCCGCCGGTGTACTCGACCGCCGACCCGGCGCCGGCCGCGCCGGACGCCGCGCGGGCCGGCGCCGACGCCCCGCCCGGGTGGAGCCCGCGCCGCGCGGATGCGGCGCCGAGCGACCGCGATGCCGATCCGCTCGGAGCGGGCGCCGAAGCGGCCCCGAAGGACGTATATATCGACGTTTAAGAGGAGGGTTCGCGGGAGGCCGAGTCCGTTTTCTGTCATTCTAGGAGTAGTGAACGAGCGATCGAATGAATGAATCGGAAATCGAAGCATTCCTCGGCGGTGGATCTGATTATTGAAACCGAAGAATTGAAAGATTATTATGTGCCAGAAAACCTCTCGGTTGTAGAGGTCTCGATAGGTAGCGTTATGTATTTAAAAATCTAAATGTGACACAAACTATGAATTAAGTTTACGTTCGTTCTTAGATCACCGTTCTCTTTAGTAGGTATGTAAGAAGTAGGTACCTTTATTTTGCAATAAGAGAGCTTTGTAGTTTTTTTTCTTATTTAAGGAGTACAGTTACATGATAATAGTCTCTAGTTTTAAATAAATATTGATCTTTTTGCTAAAAACTATTCAATGTCAATATTCAAGATCATGACTTTAAACTTATCTATATGAATAAAATGTTCCACCGAGTGTTTTAGTCTTAATTCACTAGCTCTTGCTAATATAAAATAATATTGAAGAAGTAGGTACCTACCTACTTAGTAATCTTTGCTTCATAGGCATTTAATTTAGATTTATCTTTTTCATTTCACTTAGGTATAACAAAAATATAGTTTGTTGTGATCAATTTGTTAATGTCACTTGACTTTATTTTTATTATTGATACTTTGCAGATGAACAAACGTAGTTTCAATGTATTCTAAATATTTGTAGGGATAACTAGGTAAATAGCTCACTGTCAAAATGTTTTAAAAATGTGTACTTACTTAAGTATTATTTCTGAATATAAGATAAACTTCAAGGGTGTTTTCATGAAAATACTTTGACATTACTTTTCAGGTTCTTTATTAATAATTTAAGTTGAGTATTCTTAAAAGAAACTAATTATTATAATTTATATAAATGCAAACTGAGCATGGTAGACATAACAATGAATGTGCCACGGGCCATGTTTATTTGTAATAAAAACAAACAAACCAAACTAAAACTAATATACTTACTTGCAATAACCAAGAGATCTGTTTGAGAAATTACAGTTTTGGTATGTTATTATTTTAATTACCTATTATTCTATGTGCCTACTTAAACATAATTCTCTACCATTATCATTATAAATACAGTCTTAGAGTCACAATTTTTAAATTAAACCTATTTTAGCACCAAAACATCACCTTACAATATACAGCACTAAGCAAAATTTAGTTTTAACATTATTACCTACCTTGATAATTATTTAGATCCAAGCTTGTTCTAACAACGTGGAGGATAAATTTGGATAGGTATGCTACCGACCGATCGACCTTTCAGAGTACTAGGACCAACACTAGGTGTTCGGAAATAAGTATTAGGTACCTAACGACTTGTAGTCGATCTCCATGATCACTTCGTTTGGGCGCTACAGGCTGAACCGACAACGTCGTGCGGTCAGATGTGGGTTTCATGTGATATTGCACGTTGTTTTACCTGGATGACTTAGTGGTCGGTAGGAGGTGCATGTGGAGTGGAGGTGGAGGTATGGCGACAGGCGGGGGGGGGGATAGGGGGTGGCGGCTACAGTTCGTTGTTCTGTCGGCGGCGCACGTAGCGCGCGAAGTAGTCGGGTCGCCAACACTTGCAGGAGCCGGGCACGAGGAACCAGTCGTAGTACAGACGGACCTGGAAGAATGAATGCATATCGTCAAAAACTCATCTAAAGCAATGCTTTATTATGAAAAACGTTATAAAGTCATAACTAAGTAAATAAAAGTTTTTAAATTGGTCGCCCAGTAGCAGGTAAGTACTTTTTTTTGTCTATCTAAAAATCTGGTAAGTATAAAACTCTACTCACTATGGCGCCACTGAAAACCAGCGCTGTAAGGGCTTGAGCTCTTACAGCAAATGCTGAGTGGTAGCCTTTTTTGTCATCATAATTGTAACAGCTCTTTTGTAAATTTCGATTTTTAACAGACAAAATAAAGATTTTTCTATTCTATTCTATTCTATTCTAAAACAATTCCTGGGATAGAGGATAGAGGGTGGAGGGCGCGTCACCTGGAAGCAGCCGAGGGCGTCGTGTCCGTCGCAGTGCGGCGGCTTGTCCGCGCCGGCGGCCGGCGCCGAGCCCGCGGCCGCGTACTGCTGGAACTCCTGTTACAACACACATTATTTATTCGTTTTCTGTTGCAAGCATGCCTATTCTGCAGCGAGACTTTTCAATAGGAAGGCGAGGTCCCTCCGGTCTCGAATTCGGAGACCGGGAAGTCGAGCATGGCCAACGATCCTTTTTTTTTTTAATAATATTATCTGACCGAACAAGCACATGGCCCACCTGATGTTAAGTTAACCATCACCTTTAACAAAGCATTGCCTACGATGCACCGCCCTGCGTCCATCAACTCGAGGCATACAGATGTTGCGCCTCACGTGCCTGTAATTACACCGGCAACCACACTCTTCGAACCGAAACACAGCGTTGCTGCTCGGCGGCAGAAAAAGGCGTGGTGGTAGTACTTCCCCGGACGAGTCCTTCACAAAGAGTTCTACTACTCTCAACAGCCAGATCCTAGAGCGATCGCCCCTCATGTATGACGAGCGAGGGCTACCTGCTTGTCGGGCGGCGGCGGCGGCGCGGGGTAGTGCAGCTCGGCCACCAGCAGCGACACCCAGCGCGGCGAGCTCAGGCAGCCGCCCTCCAGGTAGTGGCAGCGCGACTGCATGCATCTGCCGACACAGGGGAACATGCTCATCTTCGTCTAGCGATCCGCCCTCGTCCGGCGCTTCGGTTCGCCGCGAGCTCACCTGGTGACCTCGACGGTCTGCGTGAAGTATCCTTCGTAAGGTATCTGCACGACGTAGCGCCACACGCCTTGGTAGTTGCGCGCGAACACGGGCGTCGCGTACTCGACCCGGGCGGGGCACGGAGTCGGGGGACCCTGTTGGTTTTTTTTATTGTATGCGCTTTTTTCGAAACTGAAACTCGATAAGAGCGATCGGCGACTCGGTTAGAGGAAGAGGAAGATCGGAGTTATGGAACGGGGCAACTTTTTCAAAAAATATCAGGTGGATCACTCACTTCGTAACGATGTTGAGGTGGCACGTGCGGATGACCCGGGTCTTCGCGCCTCTCTACATTTGGTGCTGTTTCGCTGTTGCCGTTGAATGCGCGGTATAGCATGCAGAAACTGTGAACAGATTCGTATTGTTTTTTTTTTTGTCTCCAATAGTAGAATCTAAAGGCCGCTCCACATTCTCAAGAGAATCTCGCGAGAACGCGAGAAACATGCGAGAAACGTGAATGTGGAACCGATTCTCGTATTCTTCTCAAGTTCTCGCGTAGTTCTCCGGCCTTTCTCCACTTTTTGTCGGTATTTTGGCGCGAGACAAAGGAGCGCGAGAACGTGAGAAAAGGCGAGAACGTGTATTGACTCCACACTCGCATGTTTCTCAGTAGCGCGCGAGCCGCCGACTTGAACGGTTGTATGTTGTGTACCTACCACGTGGCGTTCTACCTTCTTTTTAATAACTTTTTTCTCTTTAGCATACGCATAATTATAATATGCGAATGCGCATAACAATAAACTTGTCGCAGCGGTTACTTCTGCGTCCATCGTCATCGAGCGCGAGAACTATTTGAGAACTTTGTGAGAGTGTGTACCCAAAGAAGTTCTCGCTACAGTTCTCGCTGAGAATCTCCGGAGATTCTCGCGTGAATGTCTCGTGAGAATATGGAGCGGCCTTAAGTAGAGTGCACTGTTCATTCGTTACCAGCAGCAGCGATGGTTAGAAAAAAGAACTGCAGGTTACATGACAACAGCTGTTTAATTTGTTTGACATTGACGTGGCCCGCCAACACTCAAACCAAACCAACTAGGTACCAGGGCTGCCATTTGTACGATTTAAATCGTATTTGTACGATTTTTTACATGTTCTGTACGATTACGATCGAAACATCGAAATCGTACAGAAAACGTACGATTTATTTACATACAATTTTAGATTTCTACATGAAAGAAAACGTTTGACCGTAAACAATACGGTTGATATCCGACTAACATTGCGTTAATATTCCTATAGTTGATGATTATCATAATAAAGAATGACGACAAATCATTTCCTTAGCGCGCGGTCTAGTTGTACGGAGCGGAGAAACCCGGTTCTACTTGTTATTTTCTAATAAATCGTGCAGGCTCTTGTGAAAACTGATGCGCTTCTGTAATTTATTTAATAAAAATGAGCGAAGAAAGTGTTATTGAGCGTTCTCGTACCTACTTCTAAAAAGAAATTAGTGCAAAGAGGTGTACTTTATTATTAAATGTTTAAATATATCGATGATTGATTCTTGTAGGTACGATTTTTTTTTTATTTCAAACTTTTTTTTATATAAATGTTGTTAGAGTGCTAGATTGTAACGTATTAGATAAGTATCTGTAAAGTTATAACTAGGTGTAAGTGAATAATAAATAATAAATAATAATAAATAATTAGGGCGTACGACTTTTTTTAAGCTGTGGTACGATTGCGGCATATTTTCACCTGGCAGCCCTGCTAGGTACCGACTGTCAATTTTTTTTAGGTTAAAGCAAATAATTCGGTCGGTATATTTTGTGTTCAGTAAAATAAAATAAATGAATTCAACACGAATTATTGAATTAAAATGTCTGCTGCATTAGTGAGACAAGCGCTCGAGTTCGTGGATCCTGACGGTACGTCTTCCGGAAAAGATTGTGTGAATAGGCGATGTGTTAAATGATGCGTTATGTAGTGTTGTGATAGACGAAATTTGTTTTTTCAGAAAGTAGTGGCAAAAGAAAGAAGCGTGGTCGTGGTGCGTCTCGTGGCAACCGGCACCAGGGTTCCTCAGTTCAAGGTGATTATAAAGTTACAAATGGATTGCGTCATTTTATTGGGCGCTGTTGATTATAATCAGTCTTATATCGCGACGCAATTTTGCAAAGGCACAACTTACCCACTGGTTGTGTATTAATTACTACTACTTTCATTGGATAACCTGACAAAATACCTTCAGGTAACAAATGTAACTGCATAGAACTGACTGTAGGTTTATGAAATGTTATCTTGTACCTGGTCTAAGTACCTACCTATCATTTCATTATTGTAGGTACTTATACCAATAAAAGTAACACTGTTTTATCTCAATTACATGCAAATCGTGAATTTTCTGATTACATAATTTAAGGTAAAGAAATTCTTTGATATTTATTTACTAGGTAGAAAACATCTGAAGCAAAAGTTGAAGAGTGTAGATCAGGTGGCCGTGGAGAAGAAAAGAACTGAGCGAGCCATAAAGCAGCTGCTCAAGCTCTCGGGCGCTACTTGCGCTGTTGATAACAACATTGCTAACAAAGTGAGTACCAAATCAAATAGTGAGTGTGCTTCCCAATGTGTCTTACACACATGAAACAAAAACTATGGGACCTGTCAATTTATATGATCAACAATGAACTTGATGCAAACATTGCTTAAACAATCGTTTTCTAAATCAAATCATTGTAAAACACAATTCTACTGCGGCCAGTATCCCTACTCTATTATTACAAAATTAGATGCATATTTACATGGCTGCTCTAAGTCGCAGTGTGTAATGTAGCTTGATATTAGTTTTTGTATGTGTTTCAAGTACCTACTTTGTTGACAGACACAGGTTGTAATAATATTGATTTAGGGGGTGATATTATCAATGGTACCTGCAAACTATCATCATGTCACATTCATTCATCTTTTGCTTGATATAATATTAGTAGAAAGAAGATGTAGGACTGACATGTACCTAGGTACATCCAAATATTACATTTATTGAATTTGTATTTCTAACTGGATGTTATAGGTATTGTATGAAAAAATATTTATAAGTAGGTACTGTATTGAATTGGGGTCTTGTTATAGTGTTACCTAGAATATTATTGAAGGCAGATGAGATGTTTATATTAGGTGAGAATGTTTTCCCATAAAAAGTACTAGTAGCACATAGTCATATAATCAGCATAGTCAATGTGTTTTTTTTTTAGTTAGTTTTTAGAGTTATTGGTTTCATAGTACAAGTGACAACAAAATAATGGTAGGAACTAAGCTTCGATCGACAATCAACCTAGATTACGTGTAGCGGGCTCAAAAACGGCCCGAGAAATAAGAGCACAAATAAATTTGTGTTCTTATTTGAGTTTAGTATGCTCCAACCACAGCCAACGTGCGGACGTGCTAAAATGCCTCAGTGTGCTTTAAAACTGCGAAAATAACCCCTAAAACAGTAGGTAAGGTTTCAGAAGGAATGTCTTTTTTTCGGTAATTACATGTCAGTTTCCGTTTTGCGATGCTTAAATCATTGTTAACAATTAAAAACAGCTATTTTGTCGTTTATTCAAAGTCCGCCATCGAGGCACCTGTAGTGTGTGTGAGGAGTAGTAAAATAATACAACGAAGCAAACAGAAACAAAACGAAACGAAAGTAATAATGTAACTCACAAAGTAATAATGGAGAAAAGTACTTTATTTGTTGCAACATAAGGTTGATTACACAATAAATGTTATTTAACCTATGTCTTTTAATTTCAAGGTGACGGCTGTAATTGACGAATGAACATAAGTGTAAGATAGTAATTTGAAGATTTGTGACTTTATTACAAGAGTTTATGGTTGTAATTAGGCTGAACTTGAAACTGTTTAAAAACCTTTGAATCAGTTCGATTTAGCTGTTTATGTGTGTGTAAGTAGATGTTCAAGCGGACAGTTTTTAGCTTTGATTTTGTATGTGACACGGAATCTAGTTGATTGTTGATCGAAGGAACTAAGCCTAACAGCCTAAGTAATAAGTTGCCTGTTCTTCTTGGCAAGGTTGTGTGCAACTTGCACTTGGTACCATCAAACTTTAAAACATTTCAACTTGATCCTTGTGATTCAATTGACCTTTTGACTTTGGCACTCTATATTTTTTACACAATGATAAGTTTTATATCATTAGGGAAAAACATAGGAGTTTTGTTACCTACCTATTGAAACTATTAAAGGATATAATGTTAATCTTTCAGATAGTGGAGCGAGCAGTAAAGGGAAAAGCTCTCGCAGACAAAATTGAGGTCAACAACGAACCACAAAAATCCATTCTCTTCTCTGATGACGAGGAGGAGTTCGACAAGTTTGAAGACGAACTATTCTGCAGTTAACTCTTCACTCTATACAAATACAGCTCAAACTTCTGTACCTTCAGAGTTACTAGGAAATGATTCAATGTTGAGTTCAAAAGAACACTAATCAAATACTCGGTTTTACAAGTTTAAACATTAAGTTCAAAGAAATAAGGTTCAATAAATACAGTGTATAAAATTGTACAGTCTGAGAAAAGGTTCGGATTGAAGTGCAGAAGGCGTACTATAATAGTCGTTGTGTGTAAAGGAATAGAGTCGAAATCCCCGGACATGCTATATGGACATACGTGACGCCACGCTCGGGAAATTGGTTCTAACGTCGACGGCGGGATTGTTTCTGGTGCTGGTGGTTTGGGTCAACACTTACCCGTTCTTAGATAAAGGTAAGGGTCGGTTTCTTCTACATTAAGCTTTACTACTCTATGTTGATGCCTTACTAATTTTAGGTTAAATAAGATTATAAGCAGGTTGTGAGTCCCATTGCCACAGCTAGAATATAAACAGGTTTTCTCAGATTTCCACCAAAGGTTGATAGCACTGGCATTGCTCTCAATTGAGAGACTGAATTTATTGTACATATTGTTACATTTTATTGAAAAGAAATATCCATTTCGCGAATGTATTCGAACCCAAGACCTCAATCAATAGGCGAGGTCATTACCAGTAGACCACCAGTGCTCTAAAAATATTTTAATAAACTTATGCGTTCTTAATAAAGCATCATCTTATCATATTCTTTTTTTTTATACAACTAGCTGATGCAACAAGCAGATAGCCTACCTGATGTTAAGTGGTAACCATCACCTATAACAAAGCATTGCCTCGCAAGTCACGTACGATAGGAACGTGCCCTACGATACACTGCCCTGCGTTGCCTGTAATTACGCGGGCAACCACACTCTTCAAACCGAAACACAGCGTTGCTGCTTGGCGGCAGAAAAAGGCGTGGTGGTAGTACTTCCCCGGACGAGCCCTTCACAAAGAGCTCTACTAGTCTTAGTCTGTTATTTTTATGTTTTTATTTATTGAAAAATATGTTAATATTGCAGAGAGTGTGCATTTGTCGTACATCCCGGACCCGCGCTGGGCGCTGGCGGCCAGCGCCGCCTCGGGCACCGCCTTCGTCGGCGGACTCATGGCATTCACCTTGTACCACATCTACCCGTACTTGTGAACTCGACTACCCCTTCACTTGTCAACTCAACAACCCCTTCACTTGTCAACTCAACTACCCCTTCACTTGTGAACCGAGATACCCCTTCACTTGTGAACCGGGATACTACTTCGCTTGTCAACTTAGCTATCCTTTCACTTGTGATCCGAGCTACCCCTCGACTTATAAACTGAACTATCCCTTCACTAGTGAACTGAGCTTGAACTAAGCTACCCTCAATTGAACTGAGCTATCCTTCCTAGAACGGAAATACTCCTTCACTTGTGAACCGAGATACCCATTCACTTGTAAACTAAGCTACCCCTTCACTTGTCCCCACGTGCTAATTGAACAACCTATTAATTTGTAAACTGAGCTATATCGTCACTTGCAAAAAAGGATCTCTTTACTTGTGAACATTAGATGGTACTCGGCCTTGACCTGAAACCTATAGTTTTCCCTGTAATGCCTTCCTCCTCCTTTTTAAAATAATATTTGGACGCAGAACTCGCAGTAAAACCCAAATCATAAACGGCGTATTCACTCGATCTTTTGTAAATAAGATTACTTTTATATTCTCACTAGTGAACACGGAAAAATCCTCTTTACTTCTAAAACGAGCTTACATTATTCCTCGAATTACGACTAGATGTATAACGATCGAAACGGTACCGTCACTTGTAAACAAGACTTTACCATTTTATAATAAGGCTCAGTTCGCCCCTCTAGTGATAAACTTTATATCCTCTTTGGTAAACAAAGGTCATTGCACGATGGTGAATTCTCGCAGCGATTGGATAGTGATAGGAGTTTCTGGAGTCACGTGCGGGGGAAAAACGACCTTAGCCAACCGACTTAAGAACGCTTTGAGCCCCGTCTATATCTTCCATCAAGACAAGTATTTCTACCCCGATGACAGCCCCAAGCACATAAAATGCCAAGGATTAGATCATAACAACTATGATATTATCTCTTCACTAGACATGGATACGATGCATAAAGATATATTGGCCACTATAGAAGGAGACAAAAAATACCATTCGCACAGTGAAGAGAGAGAAGGGAGATTCGAAATAAAAGGAAAGAAGTTTCTCGTAGTGGAAGGGTTCACTGTGCTGAACTATGCGCCGATTGTAGAGCTTTGTGATTTGAGGTAAGTCCATTTTCTATGTAGTTTTTTTTTATCTATTACACTACTCGCTGGATGGAACAAGCAGAATCATGACCTATAAACAAAGCATTGCCTCGCAGGTCACCTTAGAAACACGCCCTATGATGCACTGCCCTACGTCCATCAACTTAAAGCATACTTTTATGCCCCATGTGCCTGTAATGTCCCACACCCTTCAAGCGGCAAATAGGCATGGTAGTTGTACCTCCCCGGACGCGCCACACAAAGAGCTTTACTACTACTAGAACTTCGGCATGTTTTTAGATAATGGATCAGCGGTGTAGTTTAAAACGGAATCATATCTTATATACCCTGCCCTAGTATTAGTGCGTCCTTTTCTATGGCTTTATGTAGATTAATCTTTATCTGTGTACTTCTATGCGTAGGTTGTACCTACCGAACCACTGTTATTGTTCAAATAAATATGTATGTTTACTTCTTTCTAGATACTACTTGGTGTTGGAGTACGGCGAGTGCCGGTCTCGTCGCTGCCTGCGTCTGTACTCTCCACCCGATGTCGACGGGTACTTCGAGGGCTGCGTGTGGCCGCACCATCTCAACTACAGAGCTGAGGTACCCCACTTACATCTCATCTAATAACTCTTTGACTCTACTTTTATTATCTTTAGGATCCAATAAGAACAGTGCATACCTACTTTAATAAGGTCAATTAAAAAGAGAACTGAGACAACACTACCTTACTCTCTCAGAGAACATACTCCTTAATTCTTAAACACTGCGCGAATTACCCTCATTTGTAAACTTCACCCTCAAACATAAACAAAACGCAACCACACCCTCAATCGTAAACTTCCTAAAAAACTCTCGCTAAAACAAACTCATGTCAGCTAAAAACTAACCAAATAAATTCTAATACAAGAGAAGAAGTGACCTATGTTTTTTTTATTATTTTCAGGTGCTAAAAGATTCACGGATAAAAATCCTAGACGGAACCCAACCGGACATATTCGACACAGTAATGGCGGATATTAGATCGCTATCTAGATAAATAAAAATACATTTAAATAATTTAGACAAACGTTGTATAGTAATTAAAGCTTGGCGAAACAAATATGTATTCAATTTGTAAAAATATTATCAAAACTGATTACTAAATCTGTTACTAAGAGTTTACGTCGCGAAGTGCTGAAATGAGCTTATATAGAAAAAAAAAACTGTATAAAATATCCACTCTTACCTGTAATTAATACAAAAAAATATTTGTTTTTTTTTTAAAGTGCTTACACTCTCCAAATAAACTTTGAAACTAAAACGCATACAGTTTTAATGCAATTCGGTTCAAATCCCATTCAGCCGATATCTATTAGAATACTATAATGTATCTTTGTAAACATTGTAACTGTTACTTATGTTTATTATGTTGTTACGGAATAGGTTAAGAGCTAAATAAATAACGGCATTACCGATTTACCATTTTACCATCTGAATCTATTTCTTTAACCAACCTCTATTCAAAGTCAAAGTATTTATTCAATTGAATCACGATCTCTTTGAAACGTCTTAAAACTTAGTGAATCTAGGTGCCAGTTCCACGCGACAAAGCCTAGAAGAGCAGGCAACAAACTTACGTCCTAGTTCCTAACGTTCTTTTGTGTGATCCTTGTTACAATATAATATCGTAATGAAGCTCCAGTGTGGTGCCGATCGGACTTAGTGAGTCCGAGGCATAACAGAAATATTTAGGTACAAGAGGCGATATAATTCAGAAGTCAGCACTAGCGAATTTATTTCTGCTATGAAGCCTTTGCCCAGCCCAGAAATACGTTCAACATTAATTGTAGTAAACACTAAAACGAATAAAAAATTAATGATTGCTATATTGAGTAGATAGGTGTTGTTACTCACACGCCCCCTTCGTCGCAGAACTTCCTGCTCTCTCTGGGCGTCTCGCCGGCGCCGGTAACGCCGGTAACGCCGGCGCTACCGGCGCCGAGTCCGCGGTGCTCTGCCGGCAGGGCATGCGAGGGGATGCCCTCGGGGTCCTCCACTGAACGCTTACTGCGCTCCTCCAGTCTGTAACACAACATCCATCATTGCAACGGCATAGAAAGTTTCTCTTACTTATGCGAACTTTTGAGTAGGAAAACTAGTTTGGATCAAAATGATATTTTTGCTGTACCGTGTGCAATGTGATTGCACACGGCTCGGTTGATTCCGATTTTTCATAAATAAGTTCAGTGATTTTATATCTTTCAAAATGTTGAAACGAGCGCAGCGATAGATACATTAGCAGTTGTCTTCGCCTTATGGAAAATCACTTAGTTAGACAACTCTCGCAAGGTGACAACAACCTAGCTCATGCTAGCTCATCTGTCATACGCCCCTGCTCACATAGGTATATTTACTCTCCTGTCATGCGTCCTAACTCATGCTAGCACACCTGTCCTGGAGCCTAGCTCATGCTAGTTTACCTGCCGTTGACCCTTGCACCTGCTAGTTCACCCGTCGCTCGATCTAGCTCATGCTAGCTCACCGGCGCTAGCTCACGTGTCATGAAGCCTAGCTCATGCTAGCTCATATGTGGTGGACTCACGCTAGCTCACGTGTCGCGGAGCCTGGTTGAGGTAGCTCACCTGTTGTGCTGCACGTCGTCTTGCAGACGCGTGACGCGCGGCACCGTGTCGTCGGCGCGCAGCACGGGCAGCGTGCGCGACAAGAAGCGCAGCGTGTGGTTGCGGAATAATGCGCTGCGCATACAATACTATACTATACTCACTATCGCAATAAAACAGATTACAATCGTTACAGAGTTCAGTTTGAACGTTTGGCATAATGAGCAAAGGTTTTATTGCTAACACAATATCTTCCACTTTAGGTGACACCTGTATTTGATCAAAGCTTTCAACTCTATTTGAAAATCCGCATTGAACTATTATTATCCGCAAACCTCTTACATACTGGGTGAATCTATAAAATAAGCATAATAATGGTACTTGATAAAACATTATGAAGTCAGGTTTTCGCTTCGAGATTGTTCTATGTGGCAACTCATTACTCTAAAGGAATGAAATAACTTGGGGTACGAAGTAATGCGGTGTAGCAGACGAGCGGCGTATACTCACAAGGGGTAAGGCTCGCCGGTGGGGTTCTGTCCCATGGGGTTCCGGGGGATGGTCCCGCGGTTGAGGTCCCCGCACAGGTTGTCGGCGGACACGTGCGCGCGGCCCGCCTCCAGCTCCACGCACTCCGTCGCCACTTGCCGGTACGGCGGCGGACGCACTCTGACACACATATGCAAGGCTTTTAAACTTATGGCTGATGGAGCGATCATAAAATGAAGAAAATACCCATGGCATAGGGCGACAGAAGTGCCCGAGAGTCGAAGTCCACTTAGATGGTCTGACCAAATCCGCTCATCAGTAAACATCGAGCTTCTCATAATCTGCTAGCCTCTCGGATATGAACCATGAAGAACTGACACTATCCGTGCGTCTAGTGATCCGTAGGCCGGCTCAACATGGCGTTGAATGTCACATTATGATACTACCACTTTATGTGTCATCAAAGTCGTGAAACCGTTTCTGGAACGCTGTGAGCGGTGCAGGTTCTTACCTCGGCGGGGTCGCGTTAGGGGACTCCATAAAGGCGTAGTACCCCTCGGGGTTCTCCTCGGCGGGGTCCGGACTCTCCGTGGTGGGGGGCGCTGCGGTCGCGGGCGCGGGGGAAGGCGAGGGGGCGGGGGGCGTCTGCGAGGCCACGCGCTCCACCACCATGCATATGTACATCTGTTGAAGGAATTTACAGTTTAAACAACTGATGAAGATAACTTCGCAAGAGCATTCAAAAGGTAAATTAGGGTAAGGTAGCTAGGTGAATCGAGGTGGCAATTCCACGCGACCGAGCCTAGAAGAACGGGCAAAAAACTCACGGCTCGGTTCCCACCGTTCTTTTGTATGACATTTATTAGGAGCACCAGTGGTCGAGTGGGAGGGACCAGTGTTCTGTAGGTATACCTACTCCCACAATACAGAACACGGAACAGCTAACAAACTTACGGTTTCGTTCCCACCGTTCTTTTGTCCTGTGTGGTGCCAATCATAGCCAAAGCATTGAATATTGGTGGGAGCTAGTTAACTCATAGATGACAGAGAGCTGCCGTTACACGCGGGCTTTCATCATCATCAGCCTAAAGAGGTCCTCTGCTGAACAATGGGCCGGCCCACATTTCCAGAATTTGTAATTCTTTAGTTTTTTCTCGTATCTTGGCTTGCTTCTGAACTATCTGCTTTTTATTTCTCATGTTATCGTTGCACTTAAATCGTAATTAGTACCTCCCAGTTTCTCATGTTAGTGTTTTTTATACTTTGTCCTCCCGCGTTTGTATTTAAACAGCGACGATGGGCTTGCAACCTGTCACGTATGGAATACCAACTCCTGCAAAATGTGGGTATGTACCAAATGTAATGTTTGGACGTACCTCTGACTGATCCCTTACATATCCTGAAATCTGAAGTTCGTACTTAGTAATAAGGGGATATCTACCGTGCCTGGGGATCAAAGTCGTAAAGCTGTTTCAGTCTTTCCTCAATACAGGCGTGCCCTATCAGGAACTGTTATAAGCGTTGTATCTTGTCTTTGGTAAATAAATGAATTCGTATAACCTAGAAGCCTGATGAGAGTTAGTTCCTTCGATAAGATATTCAAGCAGCACCGTTAGGTACAAGCCTGCGAGTCGGCCAGTGTGCCGCGGCCTTGTTCTAACCGCCGCCGCCGCCAACAGGAGTGGGTACAGGGCCTGATGGCCACTACTTTATCTATTTCTGCTTGCCTAGGAGCACTAGCACAAATACCTGTTCGTATTTAGACTATTAGGTAGATACAGTTAGCAACGGAACTATGAGTTAGGAAACTAAAAGCTAGGGAAACCTGAAAGTTTGTTCGAACATGCAGATGGCCCTCCTGACGTTAAGTAGTAACCATCAGCTATAACAAAAGCGTCATGTGCCTGTATAATTTCTTATTTATTTAAAACTTTCACACAAAACAATAAAAATAAAAAAGTAGTGCTAGGAGGACTTAATGCTAATAGCATTGTTTACCAGTCAACCTGGGCGGGCAAAAAGTTGGTGGTGGTGTGATTTTACAAAATCTTTTTTCCATCCAGAGCGTTGCTTGTAAACTTGGTCGCGTAGAACTAGCACCAGGATTTACCTAGCGTTTAGACAATTCAAAGTGATCCTTGTGATTCAATTGAATAAATACAAGTATCTTTTGACTTTGGCTTTGATTGAAAAATGTTTTAGTAAGCGGAATAGAATGTAGACCTAGTGAATAGTGTGGGGCAGTGGAGCATGACGTCATCCATTGAATAGCGAGAGAATAGCGTGCGCGTGCGCAGCGCCCGCCCGGCGGTCGCCGTGACATTGATCTATCGGCGGAACCAACCACTGCACTAGGGCTGACAATTACTTATTTAAAAGTTTTTATTTTGTTTCGGTGATGGAAAACATCGCTAGGAAACCAGTTAGTATTTTAGCAGCGGTGATAGTCTTGCAACCTGTTACGTATCGAATACCAACTACTGCAAAATGTAGGTAGGTATATGCCAAATGTAATATTTGGACGTAAGTTCTGACTACCTCCCTCTGACATCATCAAAGAGGCTTGAGTTATAGTTTTCTCATAGTACAAGCTTTTTTAGTATGAGTACAGTGCTGTGTGGAATGTGTTCTTTTTTTCTTATAGAATTATTTAAAAAACTCAATAATCAATATAATTTTAGCTTACACATGGTTTAGTTTAAGTACATACCTAGTACCTACATAGTTGTTAGGTCTAAGTACCACATAGACCCATCATCTTCCTGCCCTTATCCCACTTCATGTGGGGTCGGCACAACAGGTCTTTTCTCTCCACTTCCCTCTATCATCCGTCATCTCAGTCGTCACTCCTTTCTTACTCATGTCATCCTTCACACAGTCCATCCACCATTATTTGGCCTTCCTCTACTCCTATATCCATCCACATTCATAACTAACACTCTTTTCGTTACGTGACATTCTTCCCTTCGCATGGCGTGATATAGCAACATGGAGGCAGACCGAGGTTTTAATTTCAATTGTTGGTAGACAGAATCTTGCTTACCGTAGAAATATTTAGATCTGATTTAAAGAATCGGTAGAAATCTGTAGGACAACCCTGAGCGAGCACGTGCGAGTACATCCAGTGATGGGATGGAATCTAGATCAATGCTCATAAACAATTTCCCCGCTCTACCAAATTGAATTTCATGTTATTGAGATTTTTTGCGGTTTTTTTGGTTTTATGATTTGACGGATGGATTGCATACTTTCACTTTTATATCACTTTCCATAATTTTAGCGCGTTTTTGCCTGCCACGGGAATCGAACTTGCACTTGTCACAGCTCAAATATCAAGGTCTTTATCCAGTTGTATCACATCCTTGTGTCTTCCAAACAAGTTTTCCTACTCAAATGTTTACATAAAAGTATGATAGTAAAGCAAAGTTTTGAGTAGGAAAACTACTATTTTTGCTGAACTGTATTGAGTAGAGAGAACTGTTAAGATTTGGTTGATTGTGATTTTTTTATAAATAAGTTCAGCAGTCAAAATGTTAAAATGTGCGAGCGAGTGTTAAATTAGCAGTTGTTAGCGCTAACATATTCCAAGTGATTTGTTTTGGTAATTCCGTAAAGGCATGCCTCGCTCGCGCAGTGCGACCGTTAGGGCTGACCCGAATACCGCACGCGACCTGCCGATGCCGCCCGCTAACGCGCCGATAACCATCTCATAACTAACGATCAACCGTGTAATGACAGGTGGTTATTTACGATCCGAGATACTTATTACTAATTGTTTATTTGCAACTGTAATGACATAGCAGATACTCGATACATTTGTTGCTTTCACATGGTTTAGGTACACCTACTACTAGAGGTATAGATATACAGCTGGTAGTAGCTCTGCCTTCTGCGCCGTAGGCTGTGGGTTCGATCCCCACCGAGAACAAACATTTGTGTGATGAACGTAGATGTTTGTTCTCTGGCTGTGTGTTATTATATGTATATTATAAGTATGTTTAAAAAAAAAAGCATAATGTATTATATCAGCTATCTGGTTACCATATTACAAGCTTTGGCTTAGTTTGGGGCGAGATAGTGCTGTGTGGAAAGTCCACCAATATTTATTTATTTATATTTATACACTTGTGTTAGGTGTCAATTGGTAGGTCGCAGAAGGAGGCTGCGGAGCGGGAGAGGGAGATTACTTCTGATCTGGCGATCCGCAGCCGGAGATCTGGACGTGGAAGGAGGTGGAGGCGAAGCCTCCATGTAATCCGTCCCCCATAATAGACGTGGGTGGCGGCACTGGTGAGTAGCCGTCGCCCAAGAAGTCTTGAGTCGGCGCGCGCGGGTGTTCCACGCGCCTCTCGAAAGAGAAAGATTGGTTAGGGCCATAGGTCAAGGAGGGTCTCCAAATCATGGAGCCAACACTGTCGGGGCCATGGAAGAGTGTGAAAGCGTGCCCACAGCCCCGGCACATGGTGTGCAGCAGGACCCCGTTGGGTTTTAGTCGGTAAGAGTCCGACATAACTCTTCTGTTGTCACCACAACAGAAGAGTATCCATGAGGATTTCCCAACGTTAAAAAAAAAAAAAAAAAAAAAAGGTGTCAATTGGTAGGATCCTATCATTCAGACCCTTCATAGGATATAGCAACATCGAGATACATAAGCCATACATACTTTAACACAAAGTATTGTAGGCATTTCAAATTCAAATTCAATTTATTAATAACTGTATAACATTACGGACCGCGTCGAATGCGTTATACTAGCTAAGTTAAAACTATTAACAAATATTAAATTATTGAGATCTTTAAATAAAAACTTTGTAGTAGCAAGTAGTAGTTAACAAATAATTACACAATCAACATTAATAAAATTCAAAACAATAAATAATAAAATCAATAATTTCTTTAGGATTTTAATTAAATTTTATATGACTAATGAAATACTAATTTAAGTATGAATTTGTTTATAAATCTTAAATAACAATTACATTTTATAATAATAAAAATGACAGTCGTGATGGTAATCAGATACGTAACTGAATTTTGTTATACGATATAGTAGTATTTAGATATAGTCAGCTGTACTGTAGGTACCTCTTAGTGCGACTGTACACACGGATGCAGATCAAGCGAAACAAAGTCATAATGACGCTTACCACATGGTCTTATGAGCGAGCAGTGTATAGCCTGATGCGTATCCATGTGTACCTAAGTACTCTAACGATGGGAAACTCTTCATACTCATGGCGGAATGGGTAATGGGAGTGTAATTTCAGTGGCAATCCATGCCAATTTAATAACAAAACTGTACCTTAGTAGATACCTACAGTATTTTTTAGGTCAACAATGATTGATATCTTCAGATAATGATTCCTTTGTGTAATAAATTATAGGTGGAGATTCCACACCGCACTATCTAGCCCCAAATTAAGCAAAACTTGTACTATGGGAACTACCTTATAATAGTCATTGTTTTTTTGTAAATACATACTGTGGTGTCTAGCCTAGTCGCGCTGGCAACACTAGCGACATGCTGGCGACACTGGCTTGGACGGCGTGGCCGGGCGGAGGGCATAACCTCGTATAATAATATATTTGTGTTTTTATTGGATCTAAAGAATCCCACAAAGTGGCGACTGAGGAGAACGTGAGTAATTTAACTCATTTTACTGAAAAGGAAGGGATAGATGGCATTCCAAAGTAATTATTTTGCAGTTGAAGTTCAAGTTCCAATTCAATAAACAAGGTACGAAACCTACGTTGAACTAACATGTACAGTACGAGGGTACCGTATATTAGATCAAAGTATTACTTACGTAATTGAGATACCTGTTAGAAAAAGATCAAGAAAAATTTATCGCTGCATAATAATTTTACCTGCCTACCCTAACCTACGAAAACCTTCTGTGAAAGAAAAGATTTTTACTTTGATCACTATGAAGGTAGAAATGTTTTGAAAATTATTAGCATTAACAATGCTGCCGTAGCCAAAATCGGCCTGGACGACACATCACATCATCATCAACCATATCTGTACGTCTTGACCCACGTCACCAGGTACTACAGTGTATGGAATACCAACTACTGTACCTGTACTGGGTTTGTGCCAAATGTTAAAAGTATTTGGACGTATCTGACCACTTTAGACATCCTCAAAAATCTTTAAGTTGATACTTGGTACTAAGGGATGTGTGAGGATATTTACCGTGCCTGGGAATCAAAGTCTTGAGGCTGTTGCTATTTTACTATTATTTTTATTAGCAATTAGGTGAATGGTTTTTATATCTTTTATACCTACCTATTGCAACTGAAATCTAGACTGAAAAACCAGCACCAGTTTTAAGGGCAATGCAACAAAGTAGCTATACTATTGTTGTGCTGAGCATGAGCCACAGCCTAAAATGAATAAACAATATCTAATATGAAAAATGTTATGTTACAGGCTCCAAATACCGGTCATGTAAATAAAGGCCATGCAATAAGTGTCATCACATCAGAGACGACGGAAAGGCTATGTAATTAATCTCATCAGAAATGATGTAAAGGCCATGTAATTAATGTCATCAGAGATGATATAAAGGCTATGTATAATGTTATTAAAGATAACCAAAAAGCCATGCAAGAAATATTTCAGAGATGGAAAACAAAGCCATGCATTTAATAAATGGTCATCGGAAATGACAAAAAGGCAAAAGAAATGAAAAATCATCAAATGCACTGTGTGTGATCACATGTGACAATATAATAAAAAATTAAAGGCCATGAATAATTCATATTTGTTAAATATGCATCGGAAACTGGATCACAAACATACTTAATAACACTTAGCTTTTGAGTGTTTTAGATTAAATGAAATTTATTTATTTAAAATCGTTACAAACATTACAGTATTTTATTAAATTGGGTTTATGTTAAACATTTGCGATATTTCCTGTTCGAACAACATTTGTACCCAAACTAGAATAACCCTGTGTTATAGTGTACCAATGCCAGGTGTGGCAGGCAAAACACTGGAAGATTATTGGGTATTATCTCGATTTCCGTTTCATTTGTAACATACTATATACTTACCATTATCATTTATCATTATAATTAATCTACTGGGTGGGTATAATCTACCTAGTTGATTATTCGTAGTGGTTGCTTTACTGTCAAAAGTTTATGTGTGTTGTGAATTTCACAATTTATAATAATATTACCGCATCTTTAGAAAGAAATAAAAATATTTGTTCCGTAATAATATACAAGGTGTTCCATAAGTTGTGTATATAAACTTCAGGGGGCTAAAGTACCCATCAATATGAACAACTTTTTCTAAGGAACCAACACTGTGGACGCGAAAAAAAAAACAGCTGTTTCATACAAAAGTTCAATACCTACCAGGCTAAAATGTATGAAACCGCTGTTTTTTTTTTCGCGATCACAGTGTTGGTTCCTTAGAAAAAGTTGTTCATATTGATGGGTACTTTAGCCCCCTGAAGTTTATATACACAACTTATGGAACACCTTGTAGATGTCAAACTACCTAAAATGTGAGTAGGTATTATGTAACAAGAAATTAAGAAGAAACTTAACCTACACAAACACGGCAATGCAACTGTTAACAGTTGATAACGCCACGAATATGCATAAATATGCACGAATACATAATATAATAAATTCCTTGACAATTTATTCTAATTATGTTATTATAACTCTGCTAATATAATATATGAAAGATAGACCATCATCATTTACAGCAAACAAGGCGGTAAAACCCACTCGGGTACGAACACTCCAAAAATCGACCGACCTGCTTGGTAGCTATTATAAATACTTACTATATACTTATACTATCAATAGAATGGTAATTATAACTGCATATTTTGTTCAGAGATTTTTGAGCTACCTACCTGTGGGATTCTTTAGAACCATTAAAACACAAATATATTATTATACGAGGTTATGCCCTCCGCCCGGCCACGCCGTCCAAGCAAGTGTGGCCAGCATGTCGCTAGTGTTGCCAGCGCGACTAGGCTAGACACCACATCCTCATCTTTATTAAAATTTACAAATTTCAGAACACTTACAGTAAACCATATTTGTAAAAGAGTCAGTAATCATGAAAGTATAAGGCACAGTTTAATAGTTATGGATTAGTTTATACTTTATATTATTATACTTTGTATATAACACATTTATAAACAAAGCAAACCACAACTTATACAGGTACACAAAAATGTATAAAACACACATGATGCAATGGAGCATTTGTAGCTCTTTGCAAACGCTATTATTTATTACTTACATTTTAGATTGTATTGTCACCATTGATTTCCTTATTTACTTACCCATATTCAATACATATTGTAGTATGTAAGTACATACCTAAATTATTGGAAATGTAGCATAGGTTGAACAAAGATTAAACACGATGAAATAAATAGTAAGATTAGTTTGTATAACAGTTATAGTATAGGTACAACATTTTAAGTCAACACTAACATTTTCAAATATTTTGGAATAATTATAGGTATTATAAATAATAACTGATTAACTCTTTCTTCTTACTATCACTACCTATATTCCTTCCCCTTATCCTCTTTTTTTTTTTTATCCTTAACCTTAAACTAATACCAGGTAATAGAATAAAATATGACCGATTCAAAATGTTGAACGTTCCGTTCGCCATTCTATTAATTTGCGGCCTTTAGTATTGAACATTGATTAACATATGGAATTTTAAAATTTCAAAAAGTTAAACTACTGGTAGAACTTACAGGTTAGTCAAGGCACTAATATTTGTTTATCTGTGGTCAAGGCAATCCATTCGTGCTCTTTGATTGAATTTTACAAATTCATATTCAATAAACTATACTAAAATGAAACTAGTTAAAATAGTTGGGTGAGACATCATATAGAAATCATGCCGATTTCACCTCTTGTTACTTTTATTTGCTGGTTTAAATCTAAAAGTTCTTACATTGTATCAGCATGAAAGATGCTTTAATTGTTATTATTAACATGAACATTTTTGTAGGTACTTTTACATATTTAATAATTGAACGAATAGATTTCAAATTCATCGTATTAGTAGAAGGATATTTCTACAAGAATAAAAGCATAATTCTTCATAACTCATAAATCTTGTCTGATGCACAACAGATTTTATAAAGAAATAGAATAATATCATTATCATAACATTGATTTTGTCAGTCGTTTTCAAATTTGAATGTAACCTCTTTAGTAAGCTGAAAGAACAATTTAGTTCCTAAAACTAAACTTGGTTCCTAGTAGTTTCTTCATAGCTCAATTCAATTCAACAGGCGATTCGTTTTCTGACAATTTGGGAAGCAACATAGCTTTTTCATTTTAATTATTTTTCTCATCTGCGTCTAAGGTTTTTCTAGTGTTATTTTGAGTTGTGTTGTGTAATTTCGGTGGCATTTTAACCAACATTACTTGAGGTCTTAGCACAAAGTTTAAGCATTTGGAATGAAAGTGTCTGTATATATCGTCGGTCCAGTGGTCAACTCGCCAAACTGCCATTTTGGCGTTTTTCACTTTTTGATGGGCATAGTAGCGGTTAGGCCAAAAGCACACTGTGGCAAAGTTTCATATCTGTAGCATTCAATATGACGAAGTTATCACCAATTTCTTTTTCAGCTATCTGCACAGAATTTACTTTTTACTATTGTCAACTGTTCTATGTGCCCGATTGTTCAGTTTACTATGGCATAATACTATAAAAACTTATATAATCACTTATGTCAATTAGCGAATGTGGCAGTTTGCCTTCCTTCCACTCGACACCACCAAAACGACACCATCGGTGGTGTCGTATGGAATCACTAGTCCATACGACACCATCGACTAATAGTGAGGTTACCTACATACAAAGTTGTTGATATGAAAACTCCAATTAAGTTCAAGCAGTTTCATTAATGAGGTATGTCATTTGATAAAGTTTATATTTATCTGTCACTCAAATGGTCATGAAGAGTTAGAGAGTTTATTTTAATGAACTGGGAGCTGTTAGTCAAAAACACGCGTTTCTGGACATCACTAGGGTGGTGTCGTATGGACTAGATATTCCATAAGACACCACGGATGGTGTCGTTTTGGTGGTGTCGAGTGGAAGGAAGGGCAGTTTGGCTAATCTACCTTGGTCTAGTTTTATGCTTTTTCCATTTATATATTTATTCCTAAAATACCTTAGACTGGTGAAAACTCGAATTTTATCAACTTAACTAATTTAGATCGAAAGTCCGTCGTAGTTTTATTATAAATATTTTAAATAAAAGCTAAATGCTGTTAAATTTAATAATGTAAGTATTTTAAAGGTACAACATTCTCGTTTTAAATTTTATAGTTTTAAGAGTAAATATTGATAATATTAAAGTGATATTCACCGAAGTTCTTACTTAGTAGCAAATAAGTTGATTTATATATTTATTCCTTAACATGCCCAAGGCTGAAATATGCAAGTGATTTACAGCGAAGTTCCTACTTAGAAGCAAATAAGTTGGTTTATATCTTTATTCCTAAAAATTCCTAAAAATGCCTAAGGATGATGAAAACCCTAATTTTCTAACAACTAATTCAGATCGAAATTGTCTTATTGTCTATGTAGTTTTATTAATAAACTAGCGGCCGGTCCCAGCTTCGCGTGGGTGGATATAAATTTTAGGATAAACTTAGACCGTAGGTTCGAGTCTCGCGTCTACTTATTTCATACAAATTCAAATTCAATTTATTAATAATAACTGTTCAACAAACATTTGCACTCCCTTCTCCCTGAGTGAGTAAGAACGCGCTCCGTGGCCCGTGCGTTCGCAATTTTTTTTAAAAAGGTATTAATAACATGGTCTGATTTTGGTCGGCTTTTCTATCAATTTTTAAAGTGTAAAAAAGAAGTTATAGTTACATAACTACGATATTTTCGTAGATTTTGATGTGTTCTTTAATATTGTAGAACATTTTGGTGTTCTATCGTCAATAGTTTTCCCAGCGCATGCGATCAAAGGCATTTGGCCAAGAGACCCAACAAGATGACCAATTTTGTTACACCTTGGGTTACATTATTGAAGTTTTAGAAGGGATCCCTAATTTTTCTAGTAATAGATATCGCCTATGTTACTCAGGGATAATGTAGCATTCTAATGGTGAAAGAATTTTTAAAATCGGACCAGTAGTTTATGAGCCTATTCGTTACATACAAAAATACAAATCTTTCCTCTTTATAATATTAGTGTAGATGTAGATGTAGATAACTAAGATAAAAGTTATCTGATGTTGATTTTATTATGTAAGTTTATGATTTCAAGATAAAATTAGGGATCCCTTCTAAAACTTCAATAATGTAACCCAAGGTGTATACAAATTGGCCATAATTTGGCTAACATCGCATGCGCTGCGAATACTATTGACGATAGAACACAAAAATGTTCTGCAATATTAAAGAACACATCAATATCTACAAAAAACTCAAAAATACCATATGTCTAACTATCGTAGTTATGTTACTATAACTTCTTTTTTACACTTTAAAAATTGATAGAACAGCCGACCAAAATCAGACCACGTTATTAATACCTTTATATTAATCCTTATCCAAATAAATCATTTCATATTCAAGACTGTTTCAATACCTATAAATTACTTCTTGAATTTTTCAAATCGGACATTCCATTCATAAGATATTACGAAATTAAAATTTTTAGCTCACTTTAAAAATATTAGCGAACGCGGTAGCGGGCAATAGGGCGCGTTCTCACTCACTCAGGGAGAAGGGCGTGCAAATGTATGAAAGAAGTAGACGCGAGACTCTAAGTTTAGTCTAAGTTTATCCTAAAATGTTCAAAAAGTTTATATCCACCCATGCTCAGCTGGGACGGGCCGCTAGTTTTTAATAAAGTAATACATTTTACGTGATTTTATTTAATTATCTTATCCTCATCAAATAATTCCTATAGGTAGGTACCTACATTAGCAAAAGGTGACAGTAATTTGTTTGCACCTTCTACATTATGGCTAGTTTACTATTAATTTATGCATTTTCTTGATGTATCACACCAGAGTATACTCGTCTAATTACCACATTGGCTCTTTGACCGAAGTATATCTAAATACTATCTATTAAAACTAACCATGATAAACTCGCCAATTTGCGATAACTTCTATAATATTAATATTTTAGCAATTTGATAAATACTATCATAAAGATATTGACCTAAGGCAAATATATTGCCATGATTTAAATACCTATGAATAACCCCTGATTTACAGCAACGAATTGAAGTTTGTTTTCGCTCTCCTGAACAATCACCAATTTTCAGTTTGGCGACTTGAGTATTGGACCGACGATATGATATCCTGATTTGACCGAAAATGTTTCTAATGTTTTGAAGAAAACCGCTACCATTTTCTTCGAAACAAATGATGGCCCACTTGACTATGGACTGACTTGACTAAAAAGTATTCAATACAAATCACTTGACACTGGCATGATTGTCTGTCGAATGACGGACAGGAGCCATAAATTGAGAGAAGAAGAAGAATTCAACAGGCAGAACATTTACCTCCATGGGCAGAACAACTCAGCTCTTGGCGTTTGTTTTGTGTTGATTAGCATAATCTAGTTCTTGCCGGAATAGGTACATAACATCAAGAAGAGGTCAATCCACCGGTCTGATCCAAGATCCGTGCGGATACAATCGATCATACTTTGAAGCAGTCTCTAATTACCCAATTATCAATTTACCTAACCCATTGAAGTATGTAATCACTGATTGATTCTGTTACTCAGATACCCCCCATTTTCCAGATAGGCAGGTACACCAAAATTTACAAGTTTATACAGGACCTTTAGAACAGCTAGGGACTAGGGGTATGTAGGTAAGTATAAGAACTGACCAAATCTACCACCAATCCAATTGATAATGTTCTCTAGGCTATGTATAACTTTCATTAGGTATCCATGGCAGTATCAAATAGATTATACTTAGGTACTAGTATTCTCTTATCTGTGACTTAGGTCAGGTTTCATCGCCCCTACTGCAGCCGGCAAATATGAAGTATTTTAGATAGCACCTAAAACACACTCAAGGTGAATATAGGTCCGCCCAAGCAGGAGGTGTGAAAAGACGTAAACATTTAAAACAAAGATGAAGATCTAGATTTCATATTTTGTCTCTTCACTCTCAGGCCATTAACAGACATATCATGGAAAACCAAGGTTCTTTCAAGATAGGTACAATGTTTAAATTTTCATAATAAAACCTATTATCTCTTTGAACTTCTTGTACTTAGTAATTTTACCTTGTTTTAAGTATGTACCTACCTAGGTAAATAAGTAACATAATTTATTTATTCATCATCATCACCCTTATTCTAATGTAATAATGGTAGTATGTACACTTAGTCAATATACTATATGACTATAAGGTATTGATATAGGTTCAATTCATTAATACAGTTGATATAGCTTTTGGTAGAAACCTTACCAGAAAAAGACACGCTTTGATATATTCAGCTTGTTCATTAGATGTCTCATGCCTTCAAAGAGTCTAGTAACTTTTATAAGTCAGTACGTTCTTTTTACAGTTGCTCACTACCAGTCTGAGTGACCAGTAGATTTTATCAACATTATCAAAATCATACAACACATTGAAAAACTTACTTAGTGACACATTAAGAACTGTGTGCAAGGCCAAAGTTAAGTTTTAGTAGAGATAAAAAGTACTTTTTCTCCATTATCAGATAAAACAGGGTAAAATACCAATTTCTATCAAAATGTTGCTCAAACATTTATTTTTAATTGTTATGTATTACTGATAATTTATTTCTATTCAAAACCAGTTTTTAAACTGTACTTTGTCAAGTTTAGTTAAACCAATGTAATTCTTTTCCTTTTGTTTACTTGATTATTATATTAATGTCTATTATAAATCTTCATTTAGTTCACTTAGTAATAAATACCAAGGTAGGCAGGTTGAATGTTCTATTGGCTTGTGATAAGCAGATAGGTTATTTAATACTTGCTTTCACACATAAAATTGATGCTAATAGCATTCTCTATCAATCATCCAGGAAATACAAGAATATAGTGAGGTATGACTGTCTCTACCTAAGTATATAGGCATCGGTACAATAATTTTACTTTTTACGTGGATGTTCCATCCATACACCATGTTTGAACATAGGCACAAGTCTCTTTTGCTGCTGTAGCTACAGAATGCAAACTCCTACTAACACAATTTCTGCTTTTGTTTCCATCATTCCTGTAATTATTATTTTTTAGAAAATAAATAACCTTTATTTTATTTTCGTAAATGCTGTCGACGTTTCTTTAAATAGATCAACCACTTTTTAAACAGTTTGATTTACGTATGGCTGTTTTGAATTTATATAGTGTTCTACAATGTAGGTAGGTAGCTCAAAAATCTCTGAACAAAATATGCAGTTATGATTACCATTCTATTGATAGTATAAGTATATAGTAAGTATTTATAATAGCTACCAAGCAGGTCGGTCGATTTTTGGAGTGTTCGTACCCGAGTGGGTTTTACCGCCTTGTTTGCTGTAAATGATGATGGTCTATCTTACATATATTATATTAGCAGAGTTATAATAACATAATTAGAATAAATTGTCAAGGCATTTAATTATATTATGTATTCGTGCATATTTATGCATATTCGTGGCGTTATCAACTGTTAACAGTTGCATTACCGTGTTTGTGTAGGTTAAGTTTCTTCTTAATTTCTTGTTACATAATACCTACTCACATTTTAATAATGGGAGGTAGTTTGATATTCTATATTATTACGGAACAAATATTTTTATTTCTTTCTAAAGATGCGGTAATATTATTATAAATTGTGAAATTCACAACACACATAAACTTTTGACAGTAAAGCAACCACTACGAATAATCAACGAGGTAGATTATACCCACCCAGTAGATTAATTATAATGATAATGGTAAGTATATAGTATGTTACAAATGAAACGGAAATCGAGATAATACCCAATAATCTTCCTGTGTTTTGCGTGCCACACCTGGCATTGGTATACTATAACACAGGGTTATTCTAGTTTGGGTACAAATGTTGTTCGAACAGGAAATATAGCAAATGTTTAACATAAACCCAATTTAATAAAATACTATAATGTTTGTTAACGATTTTAAATAAATAAATTTCATTTCATCTAAAACACTCAAAAGCTAAGTGTTATTAAGTATGTTTGTGATCCAGTTTCCGATGCATATTTAACAAATACGAATTATTCATGGCCTTTAATTTTTATTATATTGTCACATGTGATCAGACACAGTGCATTTGATGATTTTTCATTTCTTTTGCCTTTTTGTCATTTCCGATGACCATTTATTAAATGCATGGCTTTGTTTTCCATCTCTGATGAAATATTTCTTGCATGGCTTTTTGGTTATCTTTAATAACATTATACATAGCCTTTATATCATCTCTGATGACATTAATTACATGGCCTTTACATCATTTCTGATGAGATTAATTACATAGCCTTTCCGTCGTCTCTGATGTGATGACACTTATTGCATGGCCTTTATTTACATGACCGGTATTTGGAGCCTGTAACATAACATTTTTCATATTAGATAATGTTTATTCATTTTAGGCTGTGGCTCATGCTCAGCGCAACAATAGTATAGCTACTTTGTTACATTGCCCTTAAAACTGGTGCTGGTTTTTCAGTCTAGATTTCAGTTGCAATAGGTAGGTATAAAAGATATAAAAACCATTCACCTAATTGCTAATAAAAAATAATAGTAAAATAGCAACAGCCTCAAGACTTTGATTCCCAGGCATGGTAAATATCCTCACACATCCCTTAGTACCAAGTATCAACTTAAAGATTTTTGAGGATGTCTAAAGTGGTCAGATACGTCCAAATACTTTTAACATTTGGCACAAACCCAGTACAGGTACAGTAGTTGGTATTCCATACACTGTAGTACCTGGTGACATGGGTCAAGACGTACAGATATGGTTGATGATGATGTGATGTGTCGTCCAGGCCGATGTTGGCTACGGCAGCATTGTTAATGCTAATAATTTTCAAAACATTTCTACCTTCATAGTGATCAAAGTAAAAATCTTTTCTTTCACAGAAGGTTTTCGTAGGTTAGGGTAGGCAGGTAAAATTATTATGCAGCGATAAATTTTTCTAGATCTTTTTCTAACAGGTATCTCAATTACGTAAGTAATACTTTGATCTAATATACGGTACCCTCGTACTGTACATGTTAGTTCAACGTAGGTTTCGTACCTTGTTTATTGAATTGGAACTTGAACTTCAACTGCAAAATAATTACTTTGGAATGCCATCTATCCCATCCTCGTCGCCACTTTGTGGGATTCTTTAGAACCATTAAAACACAAATATATTATTATACGAGGTTATGCCCTCCGCCCGGCCACGCCGTCCAAGCAAGTGTGGCCAGCATGTCGCTAGTGTTGCCAGCGTGACTAGGCTAGACACCACACTACCTACATTGTAGAACACTATATAAATTCAAAACAGCCATACGTAAATCAAACTGTTTAAAAAGTGGTTGATCTATTTAAAGAAACGTCGACAGCATTTACGAAAATAAAATAAAGGTTATTTATTTTCTAAAAAATAATAATTACAGGAATGATGGAAACAAAAGCAGAAATTGTGTTAGTAGGAGTTTGCATTCTGTAGCTACAGCAGCAAAAGAGACTTGTGCCTATGTTCAAACATGGTGTATGGATGGAACATCCACGTAAAAAGTAAAATTATTGTACCGATGCCTATATACTTAGGTAGAGACAGTCATACCTCACTATATTCTTGTATTTCCTGGATGATTGATAGAGAATGCTATTCGCATTAAGTCTGCCTAGAACTACAATTTTATGTGTGAAAGTAAGTATTAAATAACCTATCTGCTTATCACAAGCCAATAGAACATTCAACCTGCTTACCTTGGTATTTATTACTAAGTGAACTAAATGAAGATTTATAATAGACATTAATATAATAATCAAGTAAACAAAAGGAAAAGAATTACATTGGTTTAACTAAACTTGACAAAGTACAGTTTAAAAACTGGTTTTGAATAGAAATAAAATAACAGTAATACATAACAATTAAAAATAAATGTTTGAGCAACATTTTGATAGAAATTGGTATTTTACCCTGTTTTATCTGATAATGGAGAAAAAGTACTTTTTATCTCTACTAAAACTTAACTTTGGCCTTGCACACAGTTCTTAATGTGTCACTAAGTAAGTTTTTCAATGTGTTGTATGATTTTGATAATGTTGATAAAATCTACTGGTCACTCAGACTGGTAGTGAGCAACTGTAAAAAGAACGTACTGACTTATAAAAGTTACTAGACTCTTTGAAGGCATGAGACATTAATGAACAAGCTGAATATATCAAAGCGTGTCTTCTTCTGGTAAGGATTCTACCAAAAGCTAATATCAACTGTATTACCTAATGAATTGAACCTATATCAATACCTTATAGTCATATAGTATATTGACTAAGTGTACATACTACCATTATTACATTAGAATAAGGGTGATGATGATGAATAAATAAATTATGTTACTTATTTACCTAGGTAGGTACATACTTAAAACAAGGTAAAATTACTAAGTACAAGAAGTTCAAAGAGATAATAGGTTTTATTATGAAAATTTAAACATTGTACCTATCTTGAAAGAACCTTGGTTTTCCATGATATGTCTGTTAATGGTCTGAGAGTGAAGAGACAAAATATGAAATCTAGATCTTCATCTTTGTTTTAAATGTTTACGTCTTTTCACACCCCCTGCTTGGGCGGACCTATATTCACCTTGAGTGTTTTAGGTACTATCTAAAATACTTCATATTTGCCGGCTGCAGTAGGGGCGATGGAACCTGACCTTAGTATAATCTATTTGATACTGCCATGGATACCTAATGAAAGTTATACATAGCCTAGAGAACATTATCAATTGGATTAGTGGTAGATTTGGTCAGTTCTTATACCTACATACCCCTAGTCCCTAGCTGTTCTAAAGGTCCTGTATAAACTTGTAAATTTTGGTATACCTACCTGCCTATCTGGAAAATGGTGAGTATCTGAGTAACAGAATCAATCAGTGATTACATACTTCAATGGGTTAGGTAAATTGATAATTGGGTAATTAGAGACTGCTTCAAAGTATGATCGATTGTATCCGCACGGATCTTGGATCAGACCGGTGGATTGACCTCTTCTTGATGTTATGTACCTATTCCGGCAAGAACTAGATTATGCTAATCAACACAAAACAAACGCCAAGAGCTGAGTTGTTCTGGCCATGGAGGTAAATGTTCTGCCTGTTGAATTCTTCTTCTTCTCTCTATTTATGGCTCCTGTCCGTCATTCGTCAGACAATCATGCCAGTGTCAAGTGATTTGTATTGAATACTTTTTAGTCAAGTCAGTCCATAGTCAAGTGGGCCATCATTTGTTTCGAAGAAAATGGTAGCGGTTTTCTTCAAAACATTAGAAACATTTTCGGTCAAATCAGGATATCATATATACAGACACTTTCATTCCAAATGCTTAAACTTTGTGCTAAGACCTCAAGTAATGTTGGTTAAAATTACACAACACAACTCAAAATAACACTAGAAAAACCTTAGACGCAGATGAGAAAAATAATTAAAATGAAAAAGCTATGTTGCTTCCCAAATTGTCAGAAAACGAATCGCCTGTTGAATTGAATTGAGCTATGGAGAAACTACTAGGAACCAAGTTAGGCTAAATTGCTCTTTCAGCTTACTAAAGAGGTTACATTCAAATTTGAAAACGACTGACAAAATCAATGTTATGATAATGATATTATTCTATTTCTATATAAAATCTGTTGTGAATCGGACAAGATATGAGTTATGAAGAATTATGCTTTTATTCTTGTAGAAATATCCTTCTACTAATACGATGAATTTGAAATCTATTCGTTCAATTATTAAATATGTAAATGTACCTACAAAAATGTTCATGTTAATATTAACAATTAAAGCATCTTTCATGCTGATACAATGTAAGAACTATTAGATTTAAACCAGCAAATAAAAGTAACAAGAGGTGAAATCGGCATGATTTCTATATGATGTCTCACCCAACTATTTTAACTAGTTTCCTTTTAGTATAGTTTATTGAATATGAATTGTAAAATTCAATCAAAGAGCACGAATGGATTGCCTTGACCACAGATAAACAAATATTAGTGCCTTGAGTAACCTGTAAGTTCTACCAGTAGTTTAACTTTTTGAAATTTTAAAATTCCATATGTTAATCAATGTTCAATACTAAAGGCCGCAAATTAATAGAATGGCGAACGGAACGTTCAACATTTTGAATCGGTCAAATTTTATTCTATTACCTGGTATTTTAAGGTTAAGGATTAAAAAAAAAAAAAAAGGATAAGGGGAAGGAATATAGGTAGTGACAGTTAGAAGAAAGAGTTAATCAGTTATTATTTATAATACCTATAACTATTCCAAAATATTTGAAAATGTTAGTGTTGACTTAAAATGTTGTACCTATACTATAACTGTTATACAAACTAATTTTACTATTTATTTCATCGTGTTTAATCTTTGTGCAACCAATGCTACATTTCCAATAATTTAGGTATGTACTTACATACTACAATATGTATTGAATATGGGTAAGTAAATAAGGAAATCAATGGTGACAATACAATCTAAAATGTAAGTAATAAATAATAGCGTTTGCAAAGAGCTACAAATGCTCCATTGCATCATGTGTGTTTTATACATTTTTGTGTACCTGTATAAGTTGTGGTTTGCTTTGTTTATAAATGTGTTATATACAAAGTATAATAATATAAAGTATAAACTAATCCATAACTATTAAACTGTGCCTTATACTTTCATGATTACTGACTCTTTTACAAATATGGTTTACTGTAAGTGTTCTGAAGTTTGTAAATTTTAATAAAGATGAGGATGTGGTGTCTAGCCTAGTCGCGCTGGCAACACTAGCGACATGCTGGCGACACTGGCTTGGACGGCGTGGCCGGGCGGAGGGCATAACCTCGTATAATAATATATTTGTGTTTTTATTGGATCTAAAGAATCCCACACATACTTATAAAAGTGCCGACGGACGCGGCGGCGGTGGTCTAGTGAGTGAGAGTGACCTCGCTTTCTGATCCTAATGTCGTGTCGTGGGTTCAAAACCAACAACCAACAAAGGACTTTTATTAAAAAAAAAAATGTGTAGTGCCAGTGCTCTCAACAGGTGAAGGAAAACACCGTTTAAAAAATAAAGAACACCAATACTTACTGCTGTCACCACTAAGCATGATCACCATGCAAACCGCAAACCCTATCAAATTCTTCTTCAAAAGGGCGTTTTAAAATTAAAGAGTCAGCAACGCGCGTGTGTTGCCTCTAGTATTGCAAGCGTTTATATTAGTCTAAGGTAACCGTTTCCCATCAGGTGGGCCGTACGCTTGTTTGTTTAATTGGTAGTACTTATAAAATAAGTGTCCGGTGGACTCATTCACGCTGACGACTATGTAAATGACTACATCGCCGTCAATTCTGATTAGTATCCTTCCTAGTATCCTTCCAAGTTTGCCTGGAAGAGATCGCTCTTAGCAATAAGGTCGCCTATTGTTTTACCTAAATGTAAGCTTTAACCCTGTACTATGTATCTGTGTGGCGAACAATGAAGAGCCCTCTATCTATCTATTATGATGTAGGAACAAGTAGGTAGATAAGTAGTAAAGTACCATAACATCTTGATTGGTACGGTACACGTCCTCCTAATCACAATCTTGCTAAACAGGGTGAATCACCTGCATGTACTACTCGGCACAGCTGTCACACAGTTACAGGCTCGCAGCTAACAACCGGCTATCTGTAATAGACTCTGTCTCGTCACGATAAGGTCCACATTTGATGAGATGTCTTCATGCTGTCATTATGTGAATAGTGTAATTTACGCACGCAGTAATGATTTCCTCTATTGTAACATTTTCTTGTTTAGATTGCGACAGAAGTAGGTAAGGAGACTATCTCGTTTTAAAAAAATAAATAAAAAGATTTTATTTCAGACAATTATAGTGATCCATAAAACTAAAACTACATACATACATAATACATAAAATCACGCCTGTTTCCCATAGGGGTAGGCAGAGACCACGGATTGCCACTTGCTAATACGGTCCTTACATACCTCTTTCGCTTCATTCACTCTCATAACTTGACCTGGCCCTTCTCTAGAACGTCTGCTATCTGATCGAGATACGTCCGCCGAGGTCTTCCCCTCCCAACAGTCCCATTCACATTCGCCTGATGCACCTGTTTCGTTAATCTCCTTTCATCCATCCTGTCCACATGCCCAAACCATCTTAACATACCTTTCTCTACCATCTAAACTAAACTAAAACTAACTTACACTAAACACAATTATAAAAGCAATGACACAGTTTGACCAGTCATAAAAGCCACCAAGCATGGTCAACCCTAGGTGGGCCATAACACTCTCTGAATAAAACATTTACATAAAGGAGAGTTCTGTAGTCGCACATCTTATAGTATTCGTACCCGAAGTCTGAGTTTTGTTTTTAGTTTTCTGTATCGCCGGCCTGACGATATTACAAGCTTTGGCCCCATCAATATGAATAACTTTTCTAAGGAACCAACTCTTGAACGCGAAAAATAAACAGCTGTTTCATGCAAAAGTTCAATACCTACCTGGCTGAAATGTATGAAACAGATGTTTTTTTTTCGCATTCACAGTGTTGGTTCCTAAGAAAAGTTACTCATATTGATGGGAACTTTAGCCCCCTGTTAATACGAATCCACGACCTTACGATTAGAAGGCGGGGTCACTCCCGCTAGACCACGGGTGCTCTCGCAGATATCAAACTATTTGCGTGTGAATGACGTAAGAAGTGATGTAGTTATAAGTACGAAGTGAGTTAGGCGCCCGCGTTCGGTCCCGTTAGCGGCAACCAGAGCGCGGCGCCGCCTTGCGGATACAGCCGTCTCACCAGCCAGCGTGTAGGGCTACCAGCTACAACACTCACATTACTGATATTACTCAAGTAATCCTAAAGGGATCATAGAGACGCTTAGCGAGTCTCCATACAAAAACAGCCTGACGATACAGAAAACGGATAAAACTCAGACTTCGAGTACTGATGTCTAGGCTTTGTTAGTTTCCAAGATGAGTGAGTCAGTGAAATTATGTACTCTTTGGACTTGACTGTACTTCACTGAACACCTGAAGATACACTGAGTAGGTATGTCTCTGATATCGTTATATCATAAGAAGAAAGAAAGGTTTCGAGGATTGCCTACACCTTATGTTTCACTCGAAATTAAAAACAAAACGGTCTCGATTCAGTACAATCAAAAGGATCACTTTGAAACTTGTAGATAGCTTGATTTCCGGAGTAGGTTTCTTATAAAAGCTTTTGATATATTTTTAAACATGAACTTGCACGTTTCGACCGCCGCCCGTTAGGTCAGGTTTTAAATCTGAGTAACCAGTAAGGTATTTAGGAGCCGCTGATTACCATAAAGGCATAAAGGATGAGGAGGAATGCAGGTCATGTACCTCAGTGGGCCACTCGCACTTGTCCACTGACCGGCCGGCGGGCGAGTCCACTAACCGCCCGGGCCAGTCTCAGTGCGGCGCCATGCGCGGGTCAGTGGGTGAAGGTCACAGGTAACGGACTCTAATTGTTGTGGTACCAAATTCTTTTGTGAGTTCTTTTTCGTACGAACAATAACATATTACAATTCAATTCATTTATTCATTAACAATTCTCTTACAATTGTGTCGGAATTTTAACAACAAAATAAAAACAAACAAATTAATTAAAATAAAGTCAAAATCACACAGTCAACAATAATCAAAAGCCACGTCTGAAAGTCTATGAACTCTTCAGTCGAATAGAAACACCCCTCCAACAAAAGCTTTCTCAGTTCTGTGAAAAATTTTAAACCTTTAAACATTTCAATTCCAATGACTAACTCACAAAAAACTGTCTCAAGCTTTCTCCAGCACCACATTAAGAAGAGGTTAATGTGTTCAATGTCCTTCTACGATCAACTGCTAGGAATTTCCTAAAATATTATATGAACCATAGTAGGTACCTAACCTACCGCGAAACGGAAAAGGAAATCAAAACTTCGAATCAATGTTTAATTTATCGCCCTCAATAATTTATACATTCCTAAATATCATTGTTACAAAATCCTTAAAAGTATAACTAAAAGGAGTTTTAAGTAATAGTAACTCAAATGTACCTAGTATGGATATGATGGCTTAGGAGAGGCAGACCAAATAAAAGATGGATGGACTGTGTGAAAGATGACATGAGTAAAATAAGACTATTGAGATGACGAATTTTAGAAGATAGTTTGCTATTTTATATTGGTACTCGCGTTTTTAGAGAAATTAATATTTTCAAATTTTTGTTAGCGTATTTCAGAACGTAAATAATACAAATTTTGAAAACTTCTTGATATATAATTTTTTTATCGAGATATTTTGAACTAATAAGTTTAAAGCTTTATAGATATTGCTAATATTGAAAAATGCCCAGAAAACGTTTAATTTCTGTTTCGGTTTCGCGGTAAGACGCATGCGGCCTGTAGTAGGCGTTTGAGAAAGTGTGTGGTAGGTAGGTACTCGTAACGGGACTATGTTTCGGACGAGATCCTTTTTGGTCGATGCCACTACCTACTCCCATACGCTGAATACCGAACAAATGAGAGAATTATGCAGTGACTTACCTATACACTGTTCTTCCTGTATGCATGTTAGCATATTTTGAGGTTTTGGACTCTGAATTTGAAACTGGTTCAAAACAGTCACTATTCCTCAGCTGTTGTCGGTTCCACGAACTAACATATGACCTGCCCATCGCCACTTGAACATGATAATTCTGGGAGCTATGCCAGTGACTGGTTCTTTTATGGATTTCCTCACTTCGGATCTATATCATAGATAGTTCATTCTTTTGAACCAGTTAGTACCCCAGTCTTCTAGGCTCGGTCGCCGGTGCACTGGGGCTCCTAGATAGTCCCTGCTGTTTTAAAGCGGCTCTATAAAGATCACTTGTTACTGTCACTTTAATGTCAATGAAAAGAGACAGCAACAAACTTATCGGTCAATGGAAGGTCAGCGACCTCTATGAATAAGACCAAGAGACTTTTTAGGTGAGGTCTACTGGCAACAGGAACAGCCAATCCACACTCGGTGAAAGCATAGCAGAACTCAAAGTTAAAGGCAAGAGGTATTTAGGGCCGGTTTCACCATGCTCTGTTAGATTAACAAAGGATTAAAGGGCCGTTAAAAATGTCAAAATGTACGTGTTTGACAGCTAAGGTTAGATTTAACGGCCTGTTAATCCTTGATTAGTAACTAACAGAGCATGGTGAAAATGGGCCTTATTCAATTAAATCACAAGGACCACTTTGAAACGTCTTAAACCTAGTTGAATCTAGGTGCCAGTTCTACGCGACTAAGGCCTGATTTCATCATGCTCTGTTAGTGTGACAAAGGATTAAAGGACCGTTAAATATGTCAAAATGTATGCGTTTGACATCTCAGGCTAGATTTAACGGCCTGTTAATCCTTGATTAGCTATTAACAGAGCATGGTGAAATCAGCTCTAAGCCTAAAAGAACAGGCTTACGGCGTGGTTCCTATAATAATAATTATAGTATAATAATGAAGCTCCAGTGCGGTGCCAATGGAAGGCAGAGCCTCGCTCTCTCGCGTCTCGTTCGGTTCCACTCTCATAATTTGAGTTCACTTTTATTTTTCAGAGCTTGACCTAGGTTTTACTTGTTGCTTGGCTGCGCAGTGCAATTGCACACCAACATGTATACTTATAACTAGTGGTTCGCCCCGAACTGAGATCTCGTGATGCGACCCGACGAACGCACCAAAACTTTGAGTAGGTGGTAGTCAGAGGCAAGTCCAAACATTATTTGGACTTTTTTCTGACTACCGCCTAGTAACTTGGTATGGTTACCAAGTTTCAACTCTATTGGCCTATTTATTGAAGAGTTCCGTTGAACAGACCTTGGCTCCATCATCAGACCTGGTCGTTGTCACCATTTTATGGAAACTGAGTACCTCCTTAATTCATTTCAAGAAAAAAAAATAAGAAAAAGCAAAGGAACTGGACGACCAGTAGAAAAACCTTGATGCCAACGAAACTCTTAGAGATGGGAGCTCTTGGATCGCTGGTTATCTTAATTTAACTTTTTTGTTGTATCTCAAAAACCGAGCGTCCCAGAAAAAAAGTAAAAATTGTTTTGGAATGTCCAAACAAAGCCCTTTCATATGACATGTAACTTGATTTTTTTATGTCACTTTTTTTATTTTTGCCCTCTTAAAAAACCCCATATCTCAAAAACCCTTCATCCGATTTTACTCATATACTTACCAGTAAATTTCTCAAGTACAAGCTATCGATATATCAAATTTCATGCAGATCGGATCAACGGTTCTAAAGTTATCGCCAGACAAACATACATACATACATACATACATACATACATACATACATAAAATGCCAAATCGCCCAAGTTGAAACTAAGATCTTCGTTCGCTTCGCTCACTCGATCAATAAGTACGTTCGTATGAGTTAGTGGCAAACTCTGATCACTGTAACTGTTTACTTATACTGTAACAAGGATCATACAAGGAACCAAGCCGTACCTAAGTTAGTTGCCTGTTCTTCTAGGCTTGGTCGCGTGGAACTGGCACCTATATTAACCATTATGACGTTTAAAATTGATCCTTGTGATTAATAATTTACTTTATGACTTTGACTTTGAAAAGATGTACGAAACGCAGTCGGTCAGTAGAGCATGACGCCGGTATGGCACTTCATGCAATATTAATGCATAACGGGCCTCCGGCGCACGCGCAGCGGAACGGTATCGCATGCTACTAAATAGGCACATGCTACAGCCGATGGTAAATACCTTATTAGACAACGATAGACTGTTTGGAATAAAATTGATTTTTCTTCTTGTCGTATCACTAGTTCTGAAAGAATTTCAAGTGCGCCTCAAAGAGGCTCCTTGGAGCACTTGACACATCTTTTAGAACTTTTCAGGTTCGAAGACATGTCGGTTTCCTCACGATGACTTCCTTCACCGTTTGAGGGTACTGGCACTGTGCACATTCATGACATTCACTATACGGGTCACGCGCGGGGTGCGATTTCACTCACTCAAGGAGAAGCGCGTGCAAATGTATGAAATAAGTAGACGCGAGGCTCGAACCCTGTGCTCGAACCCACGGTCTAAGTTTATCCTAAAATGTTCAAAAAATGTTTGACCACCCATGCGAAGCTGGGACAGGCCGCTAGTTCACTATAAAATAGATTGAAAGAAATTCTCTAATTGAATGATGGAATCCTTACAAAGCCTTACATTATAGACAAATAAGTAGGTACCTATCACCACGAAAACTTAGAAAATATTTTCAAATCGATCAATAAGTTTTTTACCTTTTGTTAATATATATTTAGAATATTATTTTTACAGGTAAACCACAATGTCCACCAATCTTTTATTTATTTATTTTAGCGCTGAGTGAAATTCCAGGGTAATCTTGTCTTGTGTGTAGAAAATAATTATTCCTGAAATTAAAACTTTGCAGCGGGAGTGGGGGGCGTTCATGTTTGTATGAATATAGCTTCACTTTTATAATTCTTACTTTCTGTCTAATAATTAGATTTATAGATTCTTATTTCTTCTTTATTCGTCATTTGTTATTACCACCTTCAAAGTTTACAAACTCATACCTACATTTATTCTTCGGCTCGCGACTGAAGCTTTACCAAAACAAAACGTAAAACCATAGACAATTTCAACAGTGGCGTCGAACACAAAGCAAATGACTAAGTAGAGCAATTTCGGTAGTCAGTGCCTGTGTGCGCCTCACCGAGACCTGGACGACGCGTTTTTCCGCCACTTTCTACGATTCGGAGATTATGCTCCACTGAGGCTGTGTGTGTCATAGTTTCATTCGGCTTGCCCGCGCCATGCCATGAGGCAATCGCTAACGAGACTTGGACTTCTTGTCGTATCACTAGTCCTTAAAAGTACGGTGAAAGGATTTTAATTGCTCCTCTAACAGGCTCCTTTAGGATCAGAAGGTGGGGCAGCTACCACTAGACCAGTGGCAAAGTCAAGGGCACCAATTAGGTACGAACCTCGGCTTGGGCTGATCCTATGACGATTGCCTACAGCGTTACTGGGCCAATAGCGAGAGCAAAGGGCACTCTGCCATAAAAAAAGGTTTTTTGGCAACAAACGCAAGGGCACCACTTAGGTACGGATCTCTCTATCGGAGAGACTTCTAACGTGAGTCTACCTTATAGGGATCTATTCTGTGCCGGGAAACAGATCGAGAGTGCTAACACTGCCAAGTTTCATTAAACGGCAGTGATTAAGTTTGTTTTCGAAGATTTTTAAAAGCTACGCCTGATACTTGAAACGAACGTTTGGACCGTTGTACCCTTAGCACCAAAACAAGCAAAAATATTACTTGGGTAAATGTTTTAATTTAAAGATATTTTGCAAGCTTTTATTTAACTTGCAATGTATGTATGTAAATATTATGTTTGTTCGTGTGGAATCTTGCAACTCAATTTTCAAGATATCTTCAACCGATTGAGCTGAAATTTTGTATACCTACTTACACGTTTCGTTTGGATGACAAATAATGACAATGCATGGTTAGCTGAGACGAATTGAAATAAAAGCTTGGTTTAAAAGGTTTTGACTTTTAATTTATTTAAAATAATGGTTTGAATGAAAGTAGTTACCTACCTACTTACTTCATGTGTCTACTTACGAGGAATATTCATGTCAGTTTATAGATCCTAAAAGTTCAAATTATGTATAAGTACACAGTTACACACATACAAGGGTCGGATAGAACGTTGGATGTTGGTACCTTCTATTTCTCCCTTGGCTCGTTAAGTTTCAGCAGCGTTTGTATTGCTAGACCACCAAGCTATGAGATTCTAAAGAGCCACCATGCTACACCTGATTAGGGAACGGAGTAGGATAAGTAATTTCCTCGAATTTTAAGTGTTGTTTAGACCGCCTATGCTAGACCCTTAGTGCTTTTTTTTAAAGAAGAGGTGTATAGGTACCGTAATAATAGTTTTATTAGCAAAGAAAGTTCTTACCAAGCCAACTAGTGAATGTCGCGCCATTTTCTCCACGGTCAGACACACACTTGACTGAGAAAAAAAACACTAGATCACCTAACCATTTATAAAACTTTTAAATATCGAACTAATAATTTAAAAATAGAATTAGCGCGCGTTTTTTGATAGTTTTTTTCAAGCAAGGGCCGGTGTTCTTAGTAGCGCGTCGGTCGGACACTGCGCATGCGCGAGGCTGTAGCGGGATGTGAGAACGGGATATTGTGACGCGGTGAAAGGGCATCACATAGAGCTGCTATAACCACTACGTGGCGATGTCATTTTATTACAGAACATCTAGTTTTTGTACTGTAGTTCGCTACTTAGGTGGACGACACCATCGGGTTAAGAACCTCATCAAATCAACAAAAATTTGCTTGCATGACGCTGTATTCTGATATTCTGTATCCGCTCGCGTAAGTTTGTAACTACTAAAAAAGTATAGCCAAAATGTTATTAGAACTGGCACATTAGCTTTTCGGAAGTGATTGATTAAGTCTAATTATTCAATAAACTCTTTTTGATTTTGACACAACCGAAACCAACTTTATCTATCCATCTCTACTGATTATAGAGTAGGTTAGCAGCTAAGTAGGTAATATAGCCTTATAGCGCCATTATAATAAATTGAAAAAGAAATACTATTTGATCTTACCCATATATCCATTAACCAATAATATCCATAATTATCCATTGACCAATAGTGGCCAATGGATAATTTTTGATCATCTCTATTTATTTATTTATTATATGTAAATAGGAACGCCAAGCGATATGTATGGTTGCATTTTTAGGCACGTTATGTTATTGTCTTAAACTTATACATAGGTAGGTACCTAGGTAAGTCAATCATAGGCGGACTCAACATTTTCATGAATATTTGACTTGAAATACAACAGTTTGATAAACTAAAACTTATTACTCGCATTGCGGAATTCTATGGGATCGGTTAGGTCACTCCAACAACACTATCCTGAGGGCTGTGTCTGACCATCTGGCCAACCCCATTATCAGGCACTGGATTTCTATCACATGGACAGAAATTAAAAATGTCCTGCCAGTGTCAGTTATTTTTTAGTTTTTATTTTAATTTTACTATTCTTGTGATATGGTTCCTTGTATATTTTTGTGTGTGTATCGTGCCTGAAATAAACGACTTTTATTTTTTATTTATTACTAACTCTATAAGATATCGCGGCCGGCAGCGGTGGTATCCAGGGCGCGCTGCAGCCTACCGGCGCGGCGCGGCGCGCGTGCGGCGGCCCGCGGGCAAGGCCGCACTTGTCTGGTCCTACGCGTTCCAATTTCAAACTCACTCGGACACCGGTTTCACTAGCAACGGGCAAATAGGGCTGTAGCACAGATCCAATCATGTGCCTGTTGTAGGTATAATCTCTTTTGATGCCTGTTTCAAAACTTACAGACTCTAAGAATAACTCTATAACCGTACTTTTTTCATATTAGTATGCTCTTCATTAATAGTTTTCTCTTTGTTTGAAAGAGACTATAAAATTGTTAAATTGTTTAATTTGTTACTATTCTAATTTCTTAATTTTGTGATTTGCATTTTGCATCTGCATTATCATTTTGTACAGTTATTTTCTTTAGTGCGATTCATTTCGAATTCAGCCAGTCCTCTCAGCTCAGTTCGTAGCTAGTAGCTCTGCCTTGTATAGGTAATGTAGGCTAAGGGTCCGATCCCCACCGAGAACAAATATTTGTGTGATGAACCTAGATGTTTGTTCTCTATCTGGGTGTTATACGTAATTTAAAATTTTCGCCACAGGGGGTTACCCTCAATAACGGTTTGCTATTTTCCCTGCTTGTTTACTAAGTAATACTTTCCTTTGTGAACAATGTCTTGCAGCTGAAATAACGATGATTGCTGGATAATCTCTAATACTATAAGACTCAAAGTCCTGACTGACTGACTGACTGACTGACTGACTGACTGACATATAGACAACGCACAGCCTAAACCGCTGGTCCTAGAGACTTGAAATTTGAGGAGTACATAGGTCTTATGGCGTAGAGGTGCACTAAGAAGGGATTTTTGGAAATTCAACCCCTAAGGGTGTAAAAAGGGTTGAAAACGTTTGTATGAAAAATAGTATTCCTTGAACCTACAAACTTGAAACTTGGAGTACATATACTTCAAGGCAAAAAAAAAGGAAAGGCATTTTTAGTTTTTTAAAACTACCCTTAATAAGGGTGCAAAGGGATGTAAAAGTTTGTATGGGAGTTTTTTGACCGCTGGTCCTAGAGACTTGAAATTTGAGGAGTACATAGGTCTTATGGCGTAGAGGTGCACTAAGAAGGGATTTTTGGAAATTCAACCCCTAAGGGTGTAAAAAGGGTTGAAAACGTTTGTATGAAAAATAGTATTCCTTGAACCTACAAACTTGAAACTTGGAGTACATATACTTCAAGGCAAAAAAAAAGGAAAGGCATTTTTAGTTTTTTAAAACTACCCTTAATAAGGGTGCAAAGGGATGTAAAAGTTTGTATGGGAGTTTTTTGACCGCTGGTCCTAGAGACTTGAAATTTGAGGAGTACATAGGTCTTATGGCGTAGAGGTGCACTAAGAAGGGATTTTTGGAAATTCAACCCCTAAGGGTGTAAAAAGGGTTGAAAACGTTTGTATGAAAAATAGTATTCCTTGAACCTACAAACTTGAAACTTGGAGTACATATACTTCAAGGCAAAAAAAAAGGAAAGGCATTTTTAGTTTTTTAAAACTACCCTTAATAAGGGTGCAAAGGGATGTAAAAGTTTGTATGGGAGTTTTTTGACCGCTGGTCCTAGAGACTTGAAATTTGAGGAGTACATAGGTAGTATGGCGTAGAGGTGTACTAAGAAGGGATTTTTGGAAATTCAACCCCTAAGAGTGTAAAAAGGGTTGAAAACGTTTGTATGAAAAATAGTATTCCTTGAACCTACAAGCTTGAAACTTGGAGTACATATACTTCAAGGCAAAAAAAAAGGAAAGGCATTTTTAGTTTTTTAAAACTACCCTTAATAAGGGTGCAAAGGGATGTAAAAGTTTGTATGGGAGTTTTTTGACCACTGGACTTAGAGACTTGAAATTTGAAGAGTATATAGGTCTTATGGCGTAGAGGTGTACTAAGAAGGGATTTTTGGAAATTCAACCACTAAGGGTGTAAAAAGGGATGAAAACGTTGGTATGAAAAATTGTATTCCTTGAATCTACAAACTTGAAACTTGGAGTACATATACTTTAAGGCAAAAAAATAGGAAACACATTTTTAGTTTTTTAAAACTACCCTTAATAAGTGTGCAAAAGGATGTAAAAGTTTGAATGGGAGTGTTTTGACCGCTGGTCCTAGAGAGACTTGAAATTTGAAGAGTACATAGGTCTTATGGCGTAGAGGTGTACTAAGAAGGGATTTTTGGAAATTCAACCCCTAAGGGTTGAAAACGTTGGTATGAAAAATTTTATTCCTTGAATCTACAAACTTGAAACTTGAAGTAGATTTACTTCAAGGCTAAAAAAATAGGAATAACATTTTTGGTTTTTAAAACTACCCTTAATAAGTATGCAAAGGGATGTCGAAGTTTGTATGGGAGTTTTTTAACGCTTGGTGCGATTGACTTAAAACTTGAGGTCAATATACTAAGAAATAAATAATTAAGAATAACACTTTGAAGTTTTCATAATTACCCCCGCAAAGGGTGCAAATGAGTGTAAAAGTTAGTATGGGAGATTTTTAACGCATAGTGCGATTGATTTCAAACTTGAAGTAAATATACTCCACAATAAATAGATTAAAATCACGTTTTCACTATTTTAAAACTACCCCTGCAAAGGGTGCAAAAGACTGCCAAAGTCCCAAGGTTTGCATGGGAGATTTTTAACGCGTAGTGTAATTAACTTCAAACTAAAAGAAAATGTGTTCTGTGGATAAATAACAAAAAAACAGTTTGATTTTCGAAAACAACCCCTGAAACGTTACCTTCGTTGCGCTCGAGTAAAAAGGATACAACGAAGCGTCAATGTTATATTCTGTGTTATATATGGGATATTCTAAAAACGGGAATCTTGAGTTGGTACGAAGAGATATGAGGGTATCTACCGTGATTGGGGATCAAAGTCGTGAAGCTGTTTCGTTTCGTTTGTTTTTGAGGTAGAAACTAGGAACAAATAAGTACATATTTTCCGTGTAGGGTTGTCTTTGTTGTATTTGTCATGTTTGTGCCAAACTCAGTCAGTACCTATACCTACCTACCTAATATAGGTAATGTACGCCTATAGGTATCCCATATACCTACGTAGGTATTTAAAATCTTACCCTAATAATATACGATCCATGCGAAAGTTACGATGTTTTGATGTTTGTGGCTCAATCACGGTTCACCACTTCAACGCGTGCGAAGCCGCGGGAAGCCACTAGTCTTTAATAAGAACACAGAGTACTTTGTTATAAATAACTGAATAAGAAATAGGAATCATACCAAACAAGCTCTGGGGTTTCCCCACACAGACACACAATAAGTAGATATAACTACTAACTATCACTCTCACTGTATTGTACCTGTCACTGTACCTATGAGCTACGTATTGTCCATTTACTGCAGTGCACAGAGTACTTTGTTATAAATCTGCAGTGTCTTTGAGTAAGTTGTTGATTGCACATCGCCTTTCATAATTAGCTGTACGAACGACGGCACCCGAAGCTAAGTTTTGTTTTTCTATTTTAGTTTTTTAGGTTTCTGTGTCGTTAGGCCATTTTTGTATGAAGACTCAATGAGTGCCTCTATGGGGCGTGCTGAGAACTCGCAAGTCTTCATACAAATCCGCCGACGATACGGAAAACGAAAACAAAACTCAGACTTGGGGTAGGTACTGTTGAAATCAACATAGAAGTATGGATTTCTCGGCTTTTCTAGTAATTTTAATCAATTTTGCGTTCGTTTGATCTGCAACTGGCATTTATCTACACTAATATTATAAAGAGGAAAACTTTGTATTTTTGTATTTTTGTATGTAACGAATAGGCTCAAAAACTACTGGTCCGATTTCAAAAATTCTTTCACCATTAGAATGCTACATTATCCCTGAGTAACATAGGCTATATTATATTTTCAAAAAAATCAGGGATCCTTACTAAAACTTCAATAATGTAACCCAAGGTGGAAAAAAAAACCTTACATCGCGTGCGCTGCGAAAACTATTGAACATAGAACAAAATAATGTACTACGAATTTGTAGAACACGTTATCATCTACAAAAAATGTCGCGACAGCATATGTCTAACTATTATAGTTATGTCACAATAAGTGTTCTTTTTGATCGAGTGAGCGAAGCGAACGAAGATCTTAGTTTCAACTTGGGCGATTTGGCATTTTATGTATGTATGTATGTATGTATGTATGTATGTATGTATGTATGTTTGTCTGGCGATAACTTTAGAACCGTTGATCCGATCTGCATGAAATTTGATAAGTCGATAGCTTGTACTTGAGAAATTTACTGGTAAGTATATGAGTAAAATCGGATGAAGGGTTTTTGAGATATGGGGTTTTTTAAGGGGGCAAAAATAAAAAAAGTTACATAAAAAAATCAAGTTACATGTCATATGAAAGGGCTTTGTTTGGACACCTCAAAACAATTTTTACTTTTTTTTTGGGACACTCGGTTTTTGAGATAAAATAATAAAAGTTAAATTAAGATAACCAGCGATCCAAGAGCTCCCATCTCTAAGAGTTTCGTTGACATCAAGGTTTTTCTGCTGGTCGGCCAGTTCCTTTGCTTTTTCTTAAATTTTTTTTTTGAAATAAATTAAGGAGGTACTCAGTTCTCATAAAATGGTGACGACGACCGGGTCTGATGATGGAGCCAAGGTCTGTTCAACGGAACTCTTCAATAAATAGGCCAATAGAGTTGAAACTTGGTAACCATACTAAGTCAGTAGGCGGTAGTCAGAAAAAAGTCCAAAGATAATGTTTGGACTTGCCTCTGACTACTACGAACTCAAAGTTTTGATGAGTTCGTCGGGTCGCATCGCGAGATCTCAGTTCGGGGCGAACTACTAGTATTATAAAAAATTAATTGAAATGCCTCCGCTAGAAAAGGGTCTTTATTTGTACCTTGGTATTAATCCTTATCCAAATAAATCATTTCATAATTAAGACGGTTTCAATACCTATAGATTACTTCTTAAATTTTTCAAATCGGTCATTCCATTCAAAAGATATGACGAAATTAAAAATGTTAACGGGTCCACGGGTCACGCTCGGGGTGCGATTTCACTCTCTAGCGTGCAAATGTATGAAATAAGTAGACGCGAGGCTCGAACCCACGGTCTAAGTTTATCCTAAAATGTTCAAAAAATTTATGACCACCCATGCGAAGCTGGGACAGGCCGCTAGTTTAGTAATATAAAAGTGTGATACCCGGAGACTAAGTCAATAACATCAACAAGACAACGTATCTTTTCATAAACAGGATAAATAGATTTTCCTTATACTAGTAGCTTGAGCGTGGCTATCAGTGCCTCTGCGACGCTCGAGGGACATGGACGTACTACTGCTGTTGTTGTGTGCGTGCGCCGCTGCGTCGCCACACGCTCATTCACACACATACGGACATGGACATCAAAACCTTCAAAACCATAATTCTGCTGGTGAGTACCTAGCACTGGCATATTATCATCTTTAGAAGACTTCAAAACTCAAGGCTCACGGTGCTCGCGAGGAACTGTACCCCAAGTCCGAGTTTTGTTTTTCGTTTTGCGTATCGTCAGGCCGTTTTTTATCGATACTCGATCGGCGCCTCTACCGGGAGTGCTGAGAACTCACGAGTCTTTATACAACACAAGTCTCAGGTGGGCCATCTGCTTGTTCCATCAGCTAGTTGTATAAAAAAAACTGAAACAGCTTCAGGACTTTGATCCCCAGGCACCGTAGATATCCTCTCAGATCTTTTAATACCAAGAACTAACTCCAGATTATTTGAGGACGTCTAAGGGGGGTAGTCAGAGGTACGTCCCTGACCCACATTTGCAGTAGTTGGTATTCCATACATGACAGGTTGCAATCCTGTCATGTTAGACGCTGCTGTTAGAATACTAACTGGTTTCCTCACGATGCTTTCCTTCAACGTTTAAGAGCACTGGCATTGCGTTGCGCACATAATTTTTTCGATAGAAAAATGCATTGGTGCACGACCGGATATGAACCCACGACCTTACGATCGAAAGGCGGAGTTACTCCCACTTGACCACCGGGGCTCTTAAAATAAAAAATACAAAAACGACCTGACGATTTGTCAAAGTCAAAGTCAAAGTCAAAATGTATTTATTCAATAAAATCACAAGGATCACTTTGAAACGTCTTAAAGCTAGGTGACTCTAGGTCGTTTGTTGTCAGGTCGTTTTAGTTATTTTTCTAGTTTTGTTTCACATTTTCTGTATCGTCATGACAGAACTCGGACTTGGGGTAGGTACTGGCGTTAGATTCACCCAGTTTTCAAGACGTTTCAAAGTCATCATTGTAATTGAACTGAATAAAGAGCGATTTGATTTGATTTGGTCTCCTTGGAATGGTAAATGAACAGATTAGCCTAGTTAACTAGTTAATTAGGTAAGGTACCCATAATTTATTCCAAAGTTCTTGTAGCGCTCAAGTTGAGGTACATATTTTTACTTTTTTATGATAGTTTGATAGAGAGTATAAAAAAAATATAGTAGGTATTCACTCATTAAACTGTATCGAAACTTTACTCAGTAATCAATTTGATGTTGACTAATTAATTTTAAATAGGTTTTAAATAAAGTCTTTTTTATTTTTATTTAATTTGTAGACTAATTACTTGTACGTAGGTAAACTATCCAATGCCATCTAATCGTGTGGTTGTATATTCAGCTCCGGATCTATCCATTGCTCCGGTAGCGTCCCCCCCAGTGGGAGACATCCGCGGCTCCTGGCTGCACTCGCGCCGCGGTCGCCCGCTAAAGGCTTTCCGAGGAGTGCGCTACGCCGAGCCGCCCGTCGGGCCGCGCAGGTTTCAGGTAACTGGGAACTTATACTTTCTGCCGTCTGCCGGTCTAAAAGTTTTGCTCGTCTGTTGTGATTAAACGGAGGGACGAAATGCTTTCAAGAGTTTTTGTTTGCCGGCGCGGCGTCATGCCTGAAATACAACCGATAAAGTTCATACTTCAAAAATGCGAGGGGTGAATTGCCCATGTACCTTCTTTGGCTACTGTGGCTGTTGTCACAATTCTGCCCCAGTCCGTTTCATGCTACTTTCAACTTTTTAAGAGTAGAAGGGCTCTTTGTGAAGGGCTCGTCCGGGGAACGCCTTTTTCTGCCGCCAAACAGCGTTGCTGTGTTTCGGTTTGAAGAGCGGGTTGCCTGTGAAATCACAGTCACATGAGGCTTAACATCTATATGTCTCAAGTTGATGGACGCAGAGCAGTGCATCCTGGCACGTTCCTATCGTACGTGATATGGCAGGCAATGATTTGTTATAGGTAATGTTTACCACCTATCATGGGCCATCTGCTTGTTCCATCAGCAAGTACCATAAAACAATGTTTTCGATCGCCAGCCTCCAGTCCCGATAACTAGCTACTCCGGCGAGGCGGACGGCACGGCGGACGGGCCCGCGTGTCCGCAGCCGACCATAGGGGACTACTTCGTGCACGAGGACTGTCTGCGGCTCAATGTGTACACTCCCGCCAATGTCAGGTAAGGGGATCACTTTCAAACGTCTTAAAACTAGGTGAATCTAGGTGCCAGTTCCACGCGACCAAGCCTACAAGAACAGGCAACAAACTTACGGCTCGGTTCCTACCGTTCTTTTGTGATCCTTGTTAAAAAATGCCCTCCAGCCTAGTTCTAAAAAAACGCATTACGATGATCCCGTTACATGTTGTTTTTATACCAAAAAAAAACGATATATACGTCATCATGACGAAGAGATTATAATTGTGACTTACACGCTAGGTTAGAAAAAAAAAGTTAAATTCTACAGCATGGCCTTCGACTTTTTGTCGGTGTCCAAGCTGAATGGACGCTCTTCGTGCCTGGTATGTTCTATCAGAATATGTCGGTCCATCAAGATGATGTGCTGACCATTTCAAGTTCCCTCCCCCTTAGCGCGGCGCTGCCCGTGCTAGTGTACATCCACGCGGGCGGGTTCTACTCGGTGTCGGGACGCAGCGACGTGGCCGGGCCGGAGTACCTGCTGGACCGGGACCTGGTGCTCGTCACTATCAACTACCGGCTCGCTTCTCTCGGTGAGTGGCAAGACAAGACGAGACAAGCTACGGCATCTTTTCGCATCCTTTCGAATCATTTCGCATTGTTCGGCATCTTCTCTCACCCGCATTCGCATCATTTATCCTATCATTCGTGCCATCCTTCGGAACCCTTTTGCATCTTTCGGCATCCTTTCGCATCTATTCGCATCATTCGACATCCTTTCGCATTATTAAAATTGCTTGTGGGGGAGGATTTGTGCTGGTTACTATCAACTGCGGGCTCGCTTGTCTCCGTGACTTAAACTTTCTTCTGCCTTCAGGGTTCCTAAGCACGGGCGACGCGCTCGCGCCCGGCAACAACGGCTTCAAGGACCAGGTGGCGGCGCTGCGCTGGGTGCGACGCAACATCGCCGCGTTCGGCGGTGACCCCGACATGGTCACCGTGGCGGGCTACAGCGCGGGGGCCTTCAGTGCGATGCTGCACACGGTCTCTCCCATGTCTAAAGGTAACTTATCTTAGCAATAAGAGAAAGAACCAAGTAAAGAAAAATATTGTACAGAAATATGAAGTTAAAAATTTAAAACTTTCTCAGCTACAATTTTTCCAGAAGACGAAGCTTAGGTCCCATACGTCCCCCACCCGAATTGTTCATCCTGTAAATGTCCAGCGGTGGTCTTCTTCAGGCTGATGATGATGATGAAGTGATTCAAAGTGATCCTTGTGATTTTATTAAATAAATACCATTTGACTATAATGAGCTCTTTCGGACTGATATTTACTACCACCCCGAAGTAGCATCATGCCTAATTCTGCCGACAAGCCAGCAACGCTGTGTTTCCTTGAAAGGTGTGGCACATTACAAGCACATGAGGCTTAACATCTGTATACCTGAAGTTCATGGACGCAGGGCAGTGCATCGTCGATCTGCTTAGTGAGTCACTTCTACTCTTTGTTCCCAACAACTACTTTCGGGCGAGAAGACACAGGCCATTTGGTGAGCCTGTGTCTTCTCGCCCGAAAGTAGTGAGTCGTACTGCGCGCGCGAACTCCCCAATACCCAGAACCCTCACCGCTCTCAACAAACTACTGAAAAGCAACCCGCACTGCGATATATTTGCAGATGACTGGAAAAAAATTATGTTAGAATGTTTAAGATTTTGTGAAATAGAATAATTAAATTTAATTGACATGTTGACAAATTTACTAATTTCATATTATATAGAATATTATTTAATTTTTAATTTAATTTTTAATTTAAGTTTTTTTTTTTTTATTATATTTTAATAACTTCATCTGACACTATTTGTAAGCTTGACTAAACTATTGTATTTTATTTTAAATTTGAACTAACTGGACTGAATTTTTAGTTGTATTCTTGTAATTAATTAGTTAGTGTAATTGGTCTGTGTACCGTTCTAATTAAATAAATAAATAATAAAATAATCGTACAGCACGATCCTAACGTGTGTGACTCGCGTGTCATTGCTTTGTTATAGGTGCTAAGTATAACATCAGATGGGCCATCTGCTTGTCCCATCAGTTTCAGCGAGTAATATAAACTTGCAGGTTTGTTCCACCGCGCGATATCAATGAGTGGGTCGCCGATATCGCAGATCTCTCTCCCTCCGCATCAGAAGCACTTGGCGGAGAGACAGGGACGCCTGATGGGCTGTCCCGTTCACTCCTCGCGGGCTATCATAGACTGCCTGAGGACCAAGACCTCTAAGGAGCTGGGAGATTCGTTGGATAACATGTTTGTAAGTTGCCGCCTTGTTCGATATATTATGATAGAATCTATAATGCTTGTCTGTTCTAATGACAGCCTTCACAGCTCAGTTGGTAGTAGCTCTGCCTTCTGCGCCGTAGGTCGTGGATTCGATCCCCACACAGAACTAACATTTGTGTGATGAACATAGAAAAAGTATGTTTTTACAAAAAAAAGTATATATGTATTATATCAGCTACCTATTTGATTCCCATATTACAAGTTTTGGCTTAGTTTGGGGCTAGATAGTGCTGTGTGGATAGTCCACTAATATTTATTTATTTATTTTTATTTTTGTCTCACCCATTATATAAATTCACCTATTTGAACAGTCTGGGGTTTCTGGACGGAAACAAGGAAAATATTCAAAAATGTATGTGCCAGTTCTCAAAACGGTGAAGGAAAACATCGCGAGGAACCCGGCATGTCGTAGAACCTAAAAAGTTCTAAAATCATGTGTCAAGTGCTCGAAAGGAGCTTATTTAAGGCACACTTCAAATCCTTTCACCACACTGTTGCAAAAGAAACTAGTGAGCGACACGACAAGAAGACCAATTGACTAACATGATGAATTTGTTCTTTGTTCAGGAGTTTGGATACGACCCCACGCTCCTGTGGATACCCATCATCGAGCCTGACTTCGGCCAGGAGAGGTTCCTCACTACGGCACCGTTGGACTCGCTGCAAGCGCCGGGGCATGCACACGTGCCCTACGTGGTGTCGCAGACCACGGACGAGTTCTTCTGGAAGGCATTCTGTGAGTGTTCTAACTAGTATCATGTGGCCGATAAAATAGCAAGTTCTTTTGAATAAAGATAGATAGATACCTAACACTTTATTGTTCACTAGGATACATCGTAAATCTAGGCGTATATTAATACAATGGGCGGCCTTATCGCTGAAAGCGATTTCTTCTAAGCAACCTATAAAATGATATTTAGGTATTTATTTGACTAACAAACAGAAACACACTTATACTAGTAAAAAGTATGTACTTAGTAGAAAGTAGGAAAACATTGTTTAAAGGCGTTGTTTCATCAACGTATGGAGCCCGGGTTGGCTCTACATACAGAGTATATGTATAAATGTCGCCGAGCAATATATTATAAATAATCGTTTCGATTGCTTTTAATTAGCGTAGTACCTACACTTTTAATTAGCGTAGTACCTACACTTTTAATTAGCGTAGTACCTACACTTTTAATTAGCGTAGTACCTACACTTTTAATTAGCGTAGTACCTACACTTTTAATTAGCGTAGTACCTACACTTTTAATTAGCGTAGTACCTACACTTTTAATTAGCGTAGTACCTACACTTTTAATTAGCGTAGTACCTACACTTTTAATTAGCGTAGTACCTACACTTTTAATTAGCGTAGTACCTACACTTTTAATTAGCGTAGTACCTACATTTTTTTCAGTAGGTACGTAGGTACTATATACGTATCTTGATTTTTTTAGATTTTTTAAACTATTATGACTGGCCTATCACCCGTTTCCGGCGTCGATTTCCGGGACCCCCTGGATACTTATTACATTAGGAGCATTCGAACTTTCAATTGTCCGTACTCCGCAGCCGTGTTGAACAACGCGAGTATGAGCACTGCGATGGAGCAGGACTGGTTCCGCGTCGCGCCCATCGCCTTCTACCTGCGGCCGCCAGCGCGCCGCGCCGCCAGCGCGCTGCGCCGCCGCTACCTGCCGCACGAACAGATACGGAACGACTCCTGCACAGCTCGCAACCTGGGGAAGCTGTATAGTGATGCCATTATAGGATTCGGAGCTCACTCGTAAGTTATTGCATATCAGTCTATAGGTTTTTTTTTATACAACTAGCTGATGCATATGGCCCACCTGATGTTAAGTGGTAACCATCACCTATAACGAAGCATTGCCTCGTAAGTCACGCACGATAAGAACGTGCCCTACGATGCACTACTCGCGTCCATCAACTTGAGGCATACGGATGTTAAGCCTCATGTGCCTGTAATTACACCGGCAACCACACTCTTCGAACCGAAACACAGCGTTGCTGCTTGTCGGCAGGAATAAGCATGGTGGTAGTACTTCCTCGGACGAGCGACACACAAAGAGCTCTACTACTCTTTATAAACGGTTTACGGTCGATAGGTCTATCGGTCTATTAACATCTGTACCTACCCCCGAGTCTATTTTTTGCCCCCAACTCTATTTTTCGTGTTCCGTATCGTCAGGCCGTTGATACATACATATATGGAGACTCGTGAGTTTTGTGCTCGTCCGATAGAGGCGCTCATGGAATCTCCATAAAAAAACGGCCAGACTAAAACGAAAAAAAAACTCAGACTTAGAACACTGTAAACTAACCAATTTACCTACTTAGTAAGAAATTATCAATTAAAAGATCTAGATACAGTAGCGTAGCTATCGTAGGTGCAGGGGGTGCAGTGCAGCAGGGCCCCGGGGCTCAGGGGGCCCTCTAACCTAAGCTTTGAAAAGAGAGGGTCAGCCAGCTCCCGAGGCTAGAAAACTTTCAGCTTGTTTTTTTTAAATAATTTATTTTAAAGGCCAATATAAGTTCAAGCTATGTGGAAAGAGGGGGTGAGGGCCCGATTCTTTCTCTATGCACCGGGGCCCTTGTCCACCTAACTACGCCACAGTTTAGATATAGTATAATTGCATACTGATATCATTGATATCATTTCCTTTATGTTCATTCATATTTTTTCATTGAAGTGATATGGTTCTGTTTGGTTCTCAAATACAATGAAATAATATTGCACCAGGCTAGCGAATGCACTGGCCGTGTACTCCCCGGAGCCCACGTACTACTACCAGTTCGCGTACATCGGGAACCGCAGCCACTACGAGGACCCGGTCACTAAGAGACCAGTTGGTAAGCATTCACATTATCTCAAAATCAAAATTATTATTTTTATTTTGCCTATTTATTTAAAAAGGTTAACTGAAAGAAAATGCTAACTTGCATTAAGTTCGCCTACGTACTTCCTTTTGTGCAATAAATAATTTTCTATTTGGAGGAAAGTTTATGAGGCATGAAATGAATGAAAAACAACGGAATTTCAAGTCTTAGAACAAAATCTTGTTCGCCGTGGCCTGTAGAATACCCTACTTTTTTTATACAACTTTCTGATGGAACAAGCACATGGCCCACCTGATGTTAAGTGGTAATCATCACCTAACAAAGCATTACGTAAGTCACGCACGATAAGAACTTGCCCTACGATGCACTGCCCTGCGTCCATCAACTCGAGGCATACAGATGTTAAGCCTCATGCGCCTGTAACTTCACCGGCAACCACACTCTTCAAACCGAAACAGCAACGCTTGGCGGCAGAAAAAAGCGTGGTGTTAGTACTTCCCCGGTCAAGCCCTTCACAAAGAGCTCTACTACTCTTAAACTACTACTACTCTACTTCCGGAATTATAGGGGTATTATGTCAAAATCAAAAGGTATTTATTCAATAAAATCACAAGGATCACTTTGAAACGTCTTAAAGCTAGGTAACTCTAGGTGCCAGTTCCACGCGACCAAAGCCTATAAGAACAGGCAACAAACTTACGGCTTGGTTCCTACCGTTCTTTTGTATGATCCTTTTACAAAGTAATATAGTACAATATAATATAATACATTATATAAAGTAATATAATACAATGTTACATGCCACATGTTGTAGATACTAGACTCTTCACCATCTAATACAGATATTATTGACTACATTATTCAGGCGCGGCGCACCACGACGACCTGATCTATCTGTTCAGCCTCAACGCGTCCTTCCCACTGCTGGCGCCCGAGGACTCGCCGGACTCTCGCATGGTCGACCAGATGACTACCCTCTTCTATAACTTCGCGAAATACGGGTAAAGCATAGCTTCATGACTTTGATCCCCAGGCACGGTAGATATCTTTGTACCGAGTATGAACCGATTATGAAACATACAAAGAGTGATGAACAAAAAATAATGAACTTCCCCATAATGGTGAGAGCATTGGTGGTCTAGTGGTAGCGGCCCCGCCTTCCGATCCTAAGGACGTGGGATCGAAACCTTTGTGCACCGATAAGTTTTTCTGTTCGAAAATTATGTAGGTACATTGTGCGAGTATACTCTCATTCTCTCGCACTTAAAATCCTTTCACCACACTGTTTCGAAAGAACTAGTGACACTACAAGAAAAACCTCTCTCAATGGATGTTAACTTTGAATGTTATTTGTATGTACCTCAGGCACCCCACCCCGCCTGGCGCGGCGCGCTCCGAAGCAGGCGTCACGTGGCCGAGTATGCAGCACTCCACTCGGCGCTACCTGCGCATCGGCGCCGGAGTCGCCGAACCCACCCTCACGCTGCACCAGAAACTGTTCGAGGACAGATTCCACGTGTGGGAGCGCCTTTATAGACCTGAACGTTGTGCTTTTTGTACTTATTCAAATAAAGATGATTAAATACTTGAGGTGGCTTTTCTGAATTTCGAAATTCTTTATTTCGAAATTCGAAATTCATTGATTGAATGAATGATATATTTTTTTCATAAATGAATGAAAATACTTTATTGTACTCCAAACTGAAAAAAATAAAATAAAATATTTAAATGGGCGGTCTTAACAATGAAAGCGATCTCTTAAAGACAACCTTTGGATGGAGATCATTTTTTAAGTACGGAAGATTGGTCGCAGATGCACGAGGAAAGTTATAAGAATAGTAGGTACTTAGTTATACATGTAGTTTTTATGTAAAATCTACATACATTTAAATCAATTATATTTTTATAAAAATCAAATCTCTTGTCATATGGGCCGTAGTTATTAAACTTGCCCTATCGAAACCGGAAGGTGATAGCATTGCTTTGTTCTCTTGTGCAAAAATAAAAGCACGGACTAAATAGGTAGGTAATTCAGTTTCAGTAAGTAATTTAGAAACGAAATAAAACCTGTGGGCACAAAGATTATCCTATGTTTGTGGTTGTGACAAATAGAGAGTATTTTTGTAACTCTAACGGCCGGTTTCTGGAAGTTCGATCAAAACTAATCGGATGTGAAGTCACTCGCTATTTCTGCTATTACATCGAATAAGATAGGACAGCAAGTGATTAGTTTTAATAAGGTTTTCAGAAACCGTCCGTAAGCCAAGCAGGTGGTTTATGCAATAAACAACGGAATGATTATAATTTCTTACTTTTATTTTGTCGTCTCCCTCGAATCCCTTTTCATAATGGAAATCTTTGATAGGAAGTGTGTAGGTATTGCACAATCTTTTATTTATTTATTTATTTATTAGGATCGCCAAGAGATAATACACAAAACAAAACATCCTGCCCCGTGCTTATCCACCAAAGGCAACCACAGCTAATACATATATGAATATCATTAAAATAATAAAAAATTTAAAGTAAATTCCAGATTAAAATAACTAGTAGTTCGCCCCGAACTGAGATCTCGTGATGCGACCCGACGAACGCATCAATACTTTGAGTAGGTAGTAGTCAGAGGCAAGTCCAAACATTATCTTTGGATTTTTTTTTGACTACCGCCTACTAACTTGTTATGGTAACCAAGTTTCAAATCAATTGGCCTATTTATTGAAGAGTTCCGTTGAACAGACCTTGGCTCCATCATCAGACCTGGTCGTCGTCACCATTTTATGAGAACTGAGTACCTCCTTAATTTATTTCAAGAAAAAAAAAATAAGAAAAATCAAAGGAACTGGCCGACCAGTAGAAAAACCTTGATGTCAACGAAACTCTTAGAGATGGGAGCTCTTGGATCGCTGGTTATCTAAATTTAACTTTTTTTGTTTTATCTAAAAAACCGAGCGTCCAAAAAAAAAAGTAAAAGTTGTTTTGGTATGTCCAAACAAAGCCCTTTCATATGACATGTAACTTGATTTTTTTATGTAACTTTTTTTATTTTTTCCCTCTTAAAAAACCCCATATCTCAAAAACCCTTCATCAGATTTTACTCATATACTTACCAGTAAATTTCTCAAGTACAAGCTATCGACATATCAAATTTCATGCAGATTGGATCAACGGTTCTAAAGTTATCGCCAGACAAACATACATACATACATACATACATAAAATGCCAAATCGTCCAAGTTGAAACTAAGATCTTCGTTCGCTTCGCTCACTCGATCAATAAAATAATTGTAAATTTAAAATCATTAACACTTCGAATAAAAGAAATAATACTTTTAGTTTGATGATGATGATGAAAGAGTTAAAACTTAAGAGGCTGACTTTTAAGTAAAATCGTAATCAACTAGTTGTACGCATTCATTGCACACAGTCACTGATAAGAGAATACTAGTAGGTACACAATTCAGAAAAAAATATATTTAAACAAACAAGTTTTCCTACTCAAACCTAACTAAACTCTATCAAGCATACCTACCTTACCTAGGTATGTACGAAACCTAGTAAAGCCAACGCGGACTGCGGTTATTTACTACTTTTACAAAACACCTTTATACCTCTATTCGATCATCAAGGTGCCTATGCTGCTGTCTGTACCTACGTTAGGTACCTACTTACCTGACCGTGGAGAGGATAACATAACATTATACATACACAAAACTTCCTAAGACAGGCTTTGCCTTTCAATGAGTCGGGGTTTCCCAAGCTGCAGACGATTTTCCTTATTTGACTGATCTAGTCTAACCTACCTACCTTATGTTATTGAACTGATAAGTGGCTATGTGTTTATATTATGTATGTCTATGATATATGATAAGTATGTATACCTATGTGGCTACCTAAGTAATTGTAAATGGGTACTTTATTGTACAAAAATAGGTAAGTACCTAAGTACACATTTGGAGTAGGTATAGGAGGGCTTAATGCATGCATTTTCTACCAGCCAACCAGCCTGACTTCAAAACTGAAAAATATACGTGTACCTAGCCATAACTTTTGCTGAAAGAAACCAAAACTAAAAAATTATTTTGTATAGGTACCTATGTATAGGTAGGTACATATACTTACCTATATTTTTTGGTTGTAATGCATTTATCTAAAAGTAAAATATACTTTGTATAGGTTTTTCTCCCACCTAGGTAAATACATCCAAGATTTCCACGTAGTCGTCGTCACGGGATGTGTCACAGGCATTCCAAATGCATCAATGAATGAAGACGCATGAACCAGAGTCCACGACCCTTGACACTGGAAAACTGTTCGCATCAGCTATTTATACCTACAATAACAAAAATAGCAGCGTTTTACCTGAAATAAAACGCATATTAATATACTTACCTCAGTAAAAGCTTTATAATGAGAATGCATTTCCGTTTCCGTCGATTTTAACCAGTTTTCGTACTTTTTACACCAAGTGCTTCCGGTCAAGTGGCGCCACCTGGCGGCCGCGCGCCATTTTGCTTCGTAAAATGTGCAGCGCCATTTTGGAATCATTGGCTTAGTTTCAGCAGGCAGAAATAAAAATGAAAGCTTTTACTGAGGTAAGTATATTAATATGCGTTTTATTTCAGGTAAAACGCTGCTATTAATGATACTGTACGCTCAGTAAAAGCTTTATAATGAGGATTTGTTTGTTATCGCCTGGTGTCGCCACTTGTAAGAGTTAGGTAACTCTAGCGCCAATGTGAATCTAAAAATATTTTACCACAATAAGTAGATAGGTAAAACCCTGTAATGGCAACCTACAGTGTAGATACAATATTAATAAAAACTTTATTTTACGAAAGTATACTATTTATCATTTGCTAATAATGATTCATTTATTACGATCACAACGTATTACATATTATCAATAATACAACTGATAACGTACAATGTAGGAATAGGAACTAGCTTCCGTTTGGATAAAAGTACCGAATTCATTTATTTATATCAGATTTAGCTATGATCTGATACTAAATAAGCGATCGTAAGTAATCATAAATTACCTGCTAAGCATGGTGACTAGGGAAAGTTTTCCCATAGACTACTAAATCTGTGGAGGACATTGTCTGGCAATAGACCTCTTCAGTATGTTATTTCAGACAAAGTAAGGATGTTTAATACGTCAAACAGATGTATGATATTAATAGATGTGTGATATTAATTGTTGTCTTTTATACCTCTCAATATCAAATTCATTAATCAAGAAGATAATTTTTTGTGAATGCGATTCATAGATCGAACTCTAGAGGTGCTGTAATAGCAGTCCCTTTAAACAACGATTTGATCCTCCAGCCTGCTATTGACTGTGCGTGAAAAACGCTTAACAAAATCTTTTATTTTACTGTAACAAGCAAATTAAATAATTTGGCTGTGTTGCATAATTAAGTTATTCAATAATTAATGAGAAGGAATTTGTGTTAGCATGATCACTAAATTAATAATAGTTAACAAACATCTATAATTACTGCAATCAGTATTGAACAAATAAATGACAAAACTATTAAGTAGGTACCTACAAGATCTAATGTGGAATCATCAACTGCTAATATTATCTATAGTGATATTTTTTAGTCTTATTTTATTGAAACCACTTTTTGTCAACGTCTCAAACCGGAAACTTTGATTACTCTGACTCTCTACTTACTCTCTTCTCTTACTGACTTAGGAGTATCCTAAACGAGAGACCAAGAAAAGCGTCTGCATCATAACGTAAGAACCAAGCATTTATGTGAAAGTATCGAATGAAATTATTTGTAAAGTGCAAATCACAAAGAAATTATACTTATAATAATAATTGTGTGTTCAAAATTTCATTTCAGTGCTAAACAAGAAGTTAATAACGGTTGCAAACTACAGTCATGTTATCAGGGTATTTAAAACTATATTTTTTTGTTTAAACAAAGATAAAAATAATTATTGGTCCGTATTCAATAATATACTAGCATTTGCTTACTACAAAAATTAAATCTTCTTTTATTAGAGGTTGATAATTTGATAGGAAAGGTTTTCCAATGTGAAAGGTGCTGCTAGAGCTCAAATATTGAGGTTAGCGCGTCAAAGTTTTACTGCGGAACTATTAATGAGTAATATTCCATTGACAGAAATAGGTCAGCCGCGACATTGGGGATAATCGGTGGTAGAAATACCCACGTGAGTGGATAGTCTATTGAATACTAAACGCATCGTGAAATAGAGTGATGGTTCCTTAGTTCTCAAAAAAATATGCAAATAATATAATTGTAGGTAGGTTGATTGTCCTCAAATCTCAAAAATTATAATTGTAGGTAGGCTGCATGTGAAATTTCAGAGGCAAATAAGTCGATTACGCAAGTTGCCTACTTTATAAACACTATGTTTACAAAGGCTAGTCATAGATGCCACTCGGGATGATGGTAGTGACATAAAAATACGGCCTGATTTTCGAACTTGGACACATGCCAAAGTGTATTTCGAATGGTAGTAATCGTAGTAGTAAAGATACGTTATTTCCATTTGATTGACATGAATTGATTTCATATCTTCTGTTAGTAGGCAAGCGACTGCAGTATAGACTGGTCAGCATCTCTTTTTAGTGTAAATATTTTGGTAACCAGCTGATAGGATTGAGCAATATGGAGTGTACCTACTCCAAGACCATATATTCAAAACATCTTTTAGAAATCTGTCAGAGTTAGGTAATGTAGCAACGATTCTTTTAGAACGCCTGTTGTAGGGTAGGGACTAGTCTAGTGAGGAATTCATGAACTTTGTTAATGATGAACATGATATGGATTAAGTTTTTATGAGCACTGATAATTGATTTCTCAAAATTAATAACGACGCTTTGCTTTTTAATGTTTAAACTGTAAATTTCTTCGTCGTGGTGTGCCTAATCAAAAACAAGTGATCATAGTGATGCACAGATTTTTGATATACATATAAACTGAATCTGAGCCAGTAATACTTAATAAACGTAAAAAGTAAAAATTAACTCAACTATATAACTTGAAGCTCAAAAGCTAAGTTAAGCATACACTACCATTACCCAAACACCTAGGTTAGGTTTTATGTCTGGAACCTACAATACTTATTATACGTAAAAATAAACTCATCTATATAACTTGAAGCTCAAAAGCTTAAGTTAAACACACTACCAGTACCCAAACACCTAGGTTAGGTTATGTTTGGGTTAGGTCAGGTTTGGTGGTTTTTTTTTTTTTTTTTTTTTTTTTTTATATTATTTCTGGCGCCAGCAATACCAGTACCCAAACACCTAGGTTAGGTTAGGTTTGGGTTAAGTTAGGTTAGTGTTGTGTAAAAAATGGCCAGAACTATCAGCTTTGGGTCCATAACCAGATAGGTTTTACTCTACAAAGTATGTAATGTTAAAATAATATTCATAAGAATATTGAAAATCATTATGAAACACATTTCAGCATATTGTTATTACTTATTTTTACAGCCAGCTAGGCGCTTGGCTAGGCATTTGATACGATAACTTTATCAATTTATTTTCTTCCATTGTGAGTGGAAGAGTCATAATAACTGTTTTGCTTATCACGTGGCTTATAACTGACTTTATGAGGTATTTATTTATATCTGTACTTACCATATTAATCTTCATTATTTAGCCATCTAAAACTTCTCTGAGCCTTAGGTTTTCACGATAAAGTCGCTAGTTTCTATTATGGAATGAAACTTTCTTATTTTCATTCATCATTACAATAGTGAGGGTTGAGAGATTTTAAATGGAAACTGGCTATAGGAACATACACCCCGCGAGGATGTACTTGTTACAGGCATGTTTGTGCTTTCAAAGGCCATCGCACAAAGGATCGCACAAATTTTCACGCAATGGAACAGTTTTGCAAACGCCTAACTCTCTCGAAAGGCGGCTGTATGCTTGATAAGATTTCTCTTGCGAGAAACCAACAAATTTAGAAAAGAAAGTTCGTTTACTAAAATCTCATCTCAATCACACGTGATTGAACACAGTTTTACTAACGCCTAAACCCCCTTGAGAGGTGGCTGTTAGATTGATTGGATTTCCTTAGAGAGAACCGAGCGTATTGAGAAAGCCATATATACTAATAGTTTTTACTAGTATTTAGTTCCACGCGATGAAACATAGGTTTTCAAACGCCTAACCCCCGCGAGGGGCGGCCAAAAAGGCTTTGCCTTTTTAATTTGACAGGATCAAACTTTGTTCACGTTCACCAAAAGCTACAGTTTCATGCGATGAAACATAGATTTTCAAACGCCTAACCCCCGCGAGGGGCGGCCAAAAAGGCTTTGCCTTTTTAACGTGACAGGATCAAACATTTTTCACGTTCACTAAAAGCTACAGTTTCACGCGATGAAACATAGATTTTCAAACGCCTAACCCCCGCGAGGGGCGGCCAAAAAGGCTTTGCCTTTTTAAACGTGACAGGATCAACTTTGTTCACGTTCACTAAAAGCTTATACAGTTCCACCTGATGGAACATAGATTTTTAAAACGCCTAACCCCCGCGAGGGGCGGCCAAGAGGGCTTTGCCTTTTACCAAACTATGTTCGTTATAATCTACGACATTTGGGTTGGTGACGCGCGAACTAATCAAAAGTGATATTATATTACTTATGAAAATAATAAAGTGGGTAGGTAGCAAAATTCAAGAAAAGTGATTCTTCAGTTGTACGACTCAGATAAGCCCAAGAAAAAAGATTGTAAATACATCATGCAATATTTTTGTTACAGATAAAACTAAATTTCTGTTTAATGCAGTAAAGTATAATGCAGTTAGTTTTAAGTCGTATTTAGGCATGTTAACGTAAGGTATCATACGTTTTCCCCCCTTCGTTTGTTTCCAAAAGTCTATGAATACCTGAAGTATGTGAAGTAGCTATGTGCAGACTTCTAGCCTAAGCACTTGTTTCAAACAGCTATGGGGCTATTTTAAAGCAGATAGATCCTTTCTGTCTTGATATTAAAATTTGTGATCTTGGACCTCATCGCAAGAACAATGATGTTATAATATTTCCCGCTAACCATATTAATAAAAATGGAATCCTGAACCTGTTATACACCCTGAACCTGTATTGACAGACTGGTTAGTAAAGAAAATAGAAATATAATTTATTCTGCAGGTTTCTAGACTTAAAGAAAAAGAGCACGTATGCTCGCAAGTAATAGTACCATACAGCTTCTGTGTGAAAGCAGAGGCTTTTATATCTAATATATTTCTGAAAAATCAACTTTGTACAAAATATAATACCTACTAAATACACGTTCAAGTACCTAAACTGGTAATTTTTTGACTATGAGAACGTGATCCGAACGAAAAATCGTTAAAAAATTGATCACGGTCATCTATTTAAAATAAAGAGGGTTGTACTCACGGTTTTTTCCCTCTTTGCACAGTTTCACTTCACTTAATAAATTAAAATTTTCTTCATCTTTTAAGAATAAGAGATTTGAACATAAAATATTTATATGCAACGGTCGTCGCAGAGATAGCTGCTAGACACAAGTTGCTTCGACGGAAAACAAAACGCCAATGATTCCAAAATGGCGCTGCACATTTTACGAAGCAAAATGGCGCGCGGCCGCCAGGTGGCGCCACTTGACCGGAAGCACTTGGTGTAAAAAGTACGAAAACTGGTTAAAATCGACGGAAACGGAAATGCATTCTCATTATAAAGCTTTTACTGAGCGTACAGTATCATTAATAGGGAAAATAAACCAAGCCTACAACACTCATCTCTAGTCCAGGAGCTCACGACGAATCTTGTACGTCAAACTATGTAGGTACAGCAAGCATCAGGAGGTTGAAGTCAAATTAAAATTACGTACTTACCTATTTAGTAAATGGTTAAGTGGGTAAGCCATCAGACCCAGCACAATCCAATCCCAAAGAGAGCGGGGTATGCGGATGCAGCATTCGCAAAACTCTTTTGAAACTTGAGTTGTTCAAGGAGATGTAGCATCCTATGTGCCTAATTAGGTACTTTTTTCTTCACTTAGGTATTCCGCCTAATACGATGCGTCATCAGCTACAGCATCTGCCTATGCAATGTGACGTAGAAACATGAACTCTGGCTCTCAGACTATTCGATACCTAGTCGGAGCACGTAGTAGCTATAAAGGTTGTCCAGACGAACGATCGCCAGTGTTCCCTGAGCGCCGAGGGAGTGTAGTGATGTGGTTCAAAGCAGCGGTGTGTGCGGCTCTGGCCTTGACGCTAGTGGAGGGATATGGACACAAACAAACTGTGAAAACCGACAATCCTGCAGGTTAGATGCTTTACTTAAACTTTAACTTACTTAACTCTTGAAACTTTTTTGAGAGTATTCGTCTAAATAGTTCTTTCTGATTCCAGTTTTTCTAGCCCAAATATCGTACTTATATATCTGACGTTTGACATCCACAAGGATCTTAGGTAGACGGGTCAAATCCACACTCTCAAATCTCTGAGGTGTAGGTCTTCTTCTTCTTCTTCATAGGTGTAAGTACCTACTCACCTAAGAGATTTAAGAGGGTGTGTAAGCAGTCTAAGTTTTAAGTTTCGAGGCTAGTTTTTTGAAACTCCACGATTAGCCACCCCAGAAATGAATGTTAAGCCTGTGTTACCTTATAGCGTCTTCAACATTGGCTCCAAGCACACCAGTGCCTTCCTCTCCTGCCCCGGGCGACAACCCGACCACCAGCTCTCCTTCGGGCGTGTTCCGCGGCGTTTGGGACCAAACACGTCGCGGCCGTCGCTTCCAGTCCTACCGCGGCATCAAGTACGCCGAGCCACCGGTCGGGGAGCTGAGGTTTCAGGTTAGTTACCTACCTACCTATCTAGTTCATCGTTTATAGTCCATCAACTGGTAAGAAATGCCACATGGCATGTCATTTACCGGAATATGATGCCAGTTTTACGATGTGATCCGAATGGCCACCAAGTATATCATCTTCAACCTATGTTAATCCACTACTAGGTCTCTGTATAGGTACATTGAACTTAAACTTACAATACCTACATTGAAGTTGACTGAAATAATTTATGGTCTGCGTACCGTTCTAATTAATTAATTAAATAAATAAATACATCAGATAAACCGAACTTCAGGTTTTTTAACAAATCAAATCAATCAGTTTATACAAATCCATACGAAGTGACGCACTTTTTGTATGGAATTGAGAATGAGGATTATGAACTTCAAATGTCCTGATCCGATAACTGCCCTTATGGGTTAAAATCATGAGCCTGGGAAAATACTTCTCCAGGGTGGACAAAGGCTTCTGTCGTTTCCAGGAAGAATAATTTTGAGCCTTCTTCATCCACCGGCTTTCTGCAATCTTCACAATAATGTTGTTGAGTCTGGGGATCATCCTATACATTAGCTGGCTCAGAGTTGCCATTTTAAGATCCTGTATACTCCAGAAATCAGTAGAACAAAACGGAAGGTTTACATTTATTTATCTGCAGCCTCCGAAGCCGATCTTGACGTACAAAGGTGTGGTAGACGCTACCAACGACGGGCCAGCATGTCCCCTGCCCGCGCCGCCTACCTACCCCGTGTCCGAGGACTGTCTGACCATCAACGTGTACACGCCTGATAACAAGAGGTGAGCCTACAGCATCTCCATAATCATAAATCATCTAGGTATTATCAAAAATATTTAATTACAGATAAATCACGTTCCCGTTTAGTTTTGAGTTTTAAGGGCTCAAGATTCTTGAGAAGTCTAATCTCTTGGAGTCTAAAATCTCGAGTCCCTAAAAGGGCGTGTGCTCCAATGTCTGATAAATTGTTAGCCTCGAGAAGTTAGAGGTAATCTTTCAGGCATGCAGAGGATCACAGTAGTGGCCTCATATCTTTCCTTCACTCCTCTTCATTTATAATATTTCCTTGACAGTGCGAAGCCCCTCCCGGTGATATTCTACATCCACGCCGGCGGGTTCTACTCGATGACGGGGCGCAGCGATCTAGCCGGTCCTCATTACCTGCTCGATCGAGACGTTGTGCTTGTGACCATTAACTACAGGCTTAGTGCTTTGGGTGAGTACATCCTTTTTATCTGTTGCATTTTAATACAGATAATCTAACTATAGTACTGGAAGGGGACCATGCTGATCTTCTTTTTAATTTAACCTTAGCTCTTGTCGGGGCTATGATGCAGTTTCCTCCAATTGAGTCTTTCCAATGCGGTTTCTTTGACTGTTTTACTACATGACAGCGACCTTCTCTTATAACCGGCTTACGTAACTTGTTCTTGACCTTCCTTTTTCTCGCTTTCCTATAACGATGTTTCAGGTTGGCTGACTTTCCTTCAATGATGTTTATTCTGTCCAAAACGTGTTGTCCACCATGTTGATAGCGATTGTAACTGTATGTGCCAGGTTGGTTGAGCACCGGCGACGCAGTAGCTCCCGGCAACAACGGCATGAAGGACCAGGTGGCGGCGCTGCGCTGGGTGCGGCGCAACATCGCGGCGTTCGGCGGCGACCCCGCGCTCGTCACGCTGGCGGGCTGCAGCGCCGGCTCCACCAGTGTCATGCTGCACATGATATCTCCCATGTCCAAAGGTATCATCAGCTACCTTTTTTTATACTAGTTGCCAGTCATTTCACCGGAAACCACACTCTTCAAACTGAAACATAGCAATGCTGCTTGGTGGCGAAATAGGCCTGGTGGGTGACAAAAATTGGACGTCAATTTGAACCGTTTCGATTCCAATTCTGGATCTAGACTGTTCTGGTTCTCGTTCAGCGGTTATAGGTTAGGTTTCGGGACCTACGGGGCTCTGTTTTACCCACACTGTCTGCCCACTTAATGCCATAAACAATTTTTCCTGGATTTCCATAACTGGCCATGTACTTACTTACCTTCAGGAGGTCCTTCTATTCTGTGCCTATACGTCACGCCACCTTCAGTAGATACTTACTTTACTATTTACTATAATGTACAGGTCTATTCCATCGTGGTATTTCAATGAGCGCTTCTCCCGTCGGCAAGGAGCCCTTCCCTCGCCACCAGCGCCACCTAGCGAACAAGCAGGCGCAACTCTTGCAGTGTCCCTACCACAACTCCACCGTCATCCTGGAGTGTCTGAAGAAGAAAACCTGGCAGGAGCTCGGTGACTGGCGCGGGCTTTACGTAAGTAACCAATAGAATGGGTTTCATTACAAATATTTGCAGCAGCAGAACTATATAACTGCCACGAAGAAACTTGTGATTTCAATAGGAACACTCCATGTTTTCAGGAATTTGGTTTTGACCCCGTCGGCCTCTGGAATCCCGTGGTGGAGCCAGACGTCGGCCAAGAGCGGTTCCTGACCTTGGACCCGCTGACTGCCATCAAGCAGAAGAAGATGCATGACGTTCCTTACATCATCAGCCAGACGGAGGACGAGTTCTTCTGGTTCGCTTTCAGTGAGTTTTAAATGCAGTCAGTACTTAGTTTGTACAATACTTATCCAATACTATCATCAAGACAACTGCTACAGGCATAGAAATACAACCATATAGATATAGAAAACTTAGATTAAACAGATACCGAGCTAACAAATATAGTATTGTTGCTGCCAAAAAAGAAGTAGGTATGATCTACAAACCCTACCTCACCATTTATTTATTTATTTATCATTTATTGCACAAAACACAATGTTATAGCACAAAAGGAGGGCTTAATGCACAAGCATTTTCTACCATTTATACCAGACTTATGATTAAGATTATACTTACTGATAATCCGCCGATGAGAAGTTTATCTATGTTTCCCTTCTCTTGGAATATAACGCGAGAACGGCTACTAACAGTGGAGGAACATCTGCTAGTTAACCTAGTACCTAGTAGGGACTTGTTATACTGACTTGTTTTTTTTCTGTAGATGTCCTGGGCAACGACACGCTACGAAACACCATGAACCGAGAGTGGGATCGGGTAGCACCCATCTCCTTCATGCTGCCTCGCGACCAATCCACGGACGCCACGAGACGGCTCAGAGAGACGTATCTTCAGAACAAGGAGCTCAAGAAGAACGACGCGGCCAGCGTGACGGGGCTGAACAGGCTTTATGGAGACTCTATCATTGGATTCCCAACGCACAGGTAATTTCAGCTGGGCGAAGCTCAGAGCCAACTTGAATACTACCTGGCTTGGCTGATGACAACCGGCTAAGACATTCAGGACCGCTTGCAAAACGATCTGATTTAATTGTATATAGTTAAACGCGTTTATCAAACCAAACATAATTAGCGTAAACATCATTCACATTGACTGACAGTTCGCCATTCATATTTAGCGGCCTTAAGTTTTGTGTGCAAGACGTTTATCATGATTAGCTTTCTAAATGTGATCAGTAGCTCGCTAAATACTGCTAATGATCATTGTGCAAGCAGCTCTCAGTTCTCGTTTCATACCCACTATCGGGCAATTGTTATTTTCGAAGTTATGGGTAGATTGGGTGATGTTACTTCATAATGAACTTGTGTCCTTAGGCTTGCGAACCTGATGAGTCGCTACTCCTCGCATCCCGTGTGGTACTACGAGTTCAGCTACATCGGACAGCACAGCCACTATGAAGACCCCATCAGCAAGAAACCTGTTGGTAAGCAATCTCCTACCTAGATCTAACCCCGAAATTTTCTGAATCCAAATCAGCTGTGATGCGAGTGTTTGCACTTAAAATCAGGAAGTTAAAGTGCGAAGGGTACAGGGCAGGCCGTAAAGCTCGTAGGATTAAAAATGTCTGGGGAATGGTCGGAATGGTGGCCAGTGGCCATCCCAATCTATCCAATGCTTACACAACTAACATTGTGAAGATCGCGAGAAGCCTGTAGATGGAGAAAGCCTGAGATAGTTTTTTCTGGTTTATAAAGGAGTTCCATGATAATACAATAATTAAATATTTATGAGACACAGGTTAAAAGAAGGTGTAGGTTATGTAAATGGCTAATCCATTATGGTCGTGATAATGAGTAATCTGTAACTACATTCTGAGATAGGAGCTTCTCCCTCTTTAGAACTCTCTCTAATCTACCAACTTCCCAGGAGCGGCGCACCACGACGATCTGATCTACCTGTTCTCGCTGAGCTACCAGTTCCCCACCATCACCCCCGAGAGTCCTGACTCCAAGCTGGTGGACCAGATGACTGGCCTGTGGTACAACTTCGCTAGATACGGGTACGTGTTTTGTTGCCTACGTCCCATCTACGTTTAAATTGTAGTATTGTACCTACCAACTTAACTAAGTTGAACACTTCGTAAACAGTTGAAGTTTCAGTTTTACTTACATTGCCCTAGAGTAGGTTGTAGAAATCATTTTTATAATAGTCATTTAGTCATAAGATATTTGATAATAGTCATGAAAACATCGTAGCAATTGAGTAGTGTTTCTGTTTTTCACTAACGAAATTAGAGGCGGCATAAGCGCCAGGAATAGGAATATACATTTTACGATACCCGAAAAGCGTGAATAAGTCTAAAGTGCAGTGCCTTCAATAACAACTTATTTCTGCGAATAAATATCTTGTAACTTGTCTTGACAAATTTAAATTAGGTATATTTATTGCATTCATGTGTACAGGAGATCTTATTGTAAAACAACATGAGCCTGGTAGGGCACGACAACCAACCGCTAGGTGGCTTTTATAATAGGTATTTCTTGCATTTGGATGGTCAGTTTTATAATATTTAACTACAACTCTGCTCCACCGTTGAGGATGAAAAAATTCAAATAAACAAAGTGATTTTATCTACTCTAAAGCACGTTGTCACCACTACTCTTCATCATTACTTTTCGTCTCACGTGATCCACGCCTGTCGCTTAAAACTGGAGTACAAAGTGTCTCACTAGACACCCAGCTATTTACAAACATGATTCCTAATCCTGCTTATATTCCAGGGACCCGAACCCCCGCGCCAAAGACACGCCCGAGCTGGAAGGGCTCTCGTGGCCGGCGATGAAGCCCTCCGACCGCAAGTACCTCCGCGTCGCCAACAATCTGACCGTCCTCGAGAACCTTAACGAAGACAGATACAAGCTATGGGAAGAACTGTACCCTATTCAATATTAATGACTAAAGGTCGTAAAATAGTTTTTTCGAATGGAGCTTCGGTAAAGCCAAACGGCATTCTGTTAAATGCAAATAGGTAGGTATTAAGTATTATTTAATAAAATAAACATATTTGATTAAAAAGGTATTTTATTCAGATATTGGTCTACTACCACGCACTACTTATGTACCTACTTACATACAACGGCACTTGAGTTATGACGTTTAATATAGCGAACTCGTATTCAGATTTAGAAAGGCTCCAGGATCAGAAAGAAAAAAGTCTCAGAGTGATTAAAAAATACCGCACTAAGTAGGTAAATAATTACTAGCTTTTATTCAACTTGCGATGTATATGTAGGTATGTATGTATGTAAATATATTTGTTCGGGTGGAATCTTGCAACTCAATTTTGTAGCAGATATCTTCAACCGATTGAGCTGAAATTTTATAAAGGTAGGTAGCTACCTACCTACACTTTTTTTGTATGACTTTTGCTATGCCCGCAATTTAGTGATGAATATCAAAAACCGATAATTGAATCCAAGCAACATTAACGTAAAAAAACCACAAAATCTATCGAAATTAAACAAAAGAGACAAACAAAAATTGGTTATGCTACCTACGCAAAAAAATATTAATAAGTGTCACAATAGTCTACGTTGAACCTAGTAAATAATAAAATAAAATATTTACAGAGGGGGTAAATGCTAAAAAATGGATACCTACATTTAAGGGGCTGACAACTATCAAACAACTTCTCGCTCGCACGTTTCGACATGTTGAAAGATATAAAATCAATAAACTCATTTTCGAAAAATCGCAATCAACCATTTTGTGTGCAATCACATTGCACACAGTTTAGTAAAAAAATCATTTTGATTGATACAAGTTTCCTACTTAAAAGTTTGATTATGTACGAAAACTAGAAAAGCACACTTTAGAGTAGGAAAACATGTATCGATCAAAATGAAATTTTTACTAAACTGTGTGCAATGTGATTGCACACAAAATGGTTGATTGCGATTTTTCGAAAATGAGTTTAGTGATTTTATATCTTTCAACATGTCGAAACGTGCGAGCGAGAGTCACATTAGCTCTTGTCTTCGCCTTAAAGGAAAAGGGATATGAAATAATTTATTTGCGACGAGGGATTTCATTGGGAATTTACTTTCAGTAAAAACTACGTTTCAGTCTCAAGGCTGAGAGGTCACGACACGAGGGCAAATACTGACGGTTTTTTAGCAAATTATGATGACTCACGTGATTACATTCATCTACCTTTAATACACTTTAACTCAAGGATATAAGATTCAAAATTGATTTTGCTGCTACTTGTAGGCTGCTTGAGATGTAAAGTACCAATGGTAGGTAGTGTTAGGTAGGTAGGTACAGGTACCTTCTGCGCATGCTCCCCTCACCCTTACAGAATAGAGAGGGGCATTTACATTTCATTATTTACATATCGATAATCTACTACTCTAGATCGTATGTACCTACCTATTGACAACTGTCTAATTCTACTTCGTACATTTTTGAAATTTTAGGTAGGTAAATGTACTTGTATGTTACTTATTGTAGGTAATTTCTTTGTGAACACATAACTTCCCGAAACAAAATGTAGGTACCTAACTACCTATATTAATCACCTTTGTTGTTTTGCAACCGGACAATCTCGCTTGGAACGAAGATGTATACTATACCTAATAGGTACCTAAACCGCGTTTTGCGCAGTTTAGTCACGCGGTTCGTCAGATGATAACTTGTTTGTCGCCTAGTAGATAGGTACCTATACCAACAAAATAAATAATTCTACCTAGGCTTCGGTATGAAAGGTAAAAAAAATTGTTGCACGATAGGTTTTTTTTTTTTTTTTTTTTTTTACTAAATTAGTTTAGCGCATGACATGCGGTACCCTAATATCATTACGATCTAGCCAGGTAGGCTAATGAGTAATTTTGTTTTGACTTAATTTTATACAAATAATATTAATAAGAATGTGTCCATTGGCACTTTTCTTACAGTCTCTACTTAAGGCGACACTTTGTTCTTGTGTTCATAAGAAGTAGCACTATCACTACACAATATTAGGTTTATCACTGCACTAACTCAAAAGGTTTGGTTCTTTTGAGTCTTCTCACTTTGTCTGTGTTGTCGAGGAGCTGGATGGCCTCGACGTTCACGTGGTGAAGAAGTCTTTTTTGGTGAGCTTCTGCGTATTTCTTAATTAATTTATCAACGAACTCAATCTGGAGGTCCCGGTGTAGGTCATCGTTTCTCACGTACCAAGGTGCATTGACAATACCTCTTAGTACTTTATTTTGAAATCGCTGTATTATTTGGATGTTGCTTTTAAAGGTACAGCCCCATAGCTGTATACCATACGTCCATACTGGCATCAGGACTTGTTTGTACAACAAAAGCTTGTTATGCACTGACAGAGCGGATTGCCTTCCAAGCAGATAGGTTTATGAAGATTATCAAGTAGGTATAATCTACCTAAGTACTACCTATCGATGCCCGAACAGCCAACAACATCGACACGTCATCATCACTAGTTAGACTCACCCTCCGCTCTAACATGTTAAGGCCCGCTGAAATAAAATCTATAAAATTATAGTTTTAGGACTGAAATTCATGTAAGTTGATTAATTTGGATTTCAATACAATGTTGGCAATAGCGTTTAATATTGATAGCGTTTCAAATAATCGAATCTTAATTTCGTTAGTTTCCGAGTGTTTCTGTGGTTTTATTGTGTGTACTTGGTTGAACTTAGGTGTCTACGTCTACATATTTGTGGTCGTAATTTCGTGATTTCATTTTGATCAATTTTGATTGTGCTTGTAGGCAAAACTGTATTCTTGCTTTCTGCTTGGATGCACTATCTGTTCAGCTAAATAATCCTTTTTTTCAACTTTTTTGACATTGACGTTGACATTAGATTAAAAACTTTTTCTAGTAAAAAGTACAGTCGTCTCAAAAAATATTAGGTATTCAGATTCAGGCTAAAATACCAACATATTTTTAAATAAATTATTATTTGGTAATGTTTTCAGTAAATTTCGTGCGTTGCTTGCGTGGCGCACCTGGAGTTCGGTGTTTAGATCGTCATGGCGATGGCGGGTAAGCTTATTTAAATAACATACCTACCATAGTAATCAATATTTAAATTATTTTTCATATTTAAATCAGGAACGTACCTCTCTAATTATTATACCATTATTATATAGGGGAAGGGGGGGTAGCCCCGGACGGCAGGTACCCCCGGACACTTCAAGTATAAGGTGTTTAGGCACACTTAGAAAACAAATAAACACACCTATAGATGGCGCGTGGAGTATAAATAAAGAATCTAATCAGTGGTGGCGTATCCGGCCAACGGTATTCACGTGACGACAGATTTTATCGCCGATCAACCGATTTACGCTGCTCCTTCGAAAGTTTGACTGCAAAAATCCGATATTAAACGTAAGTATTTTGATTTAATATAATTGTGTTACGATAGATAATTTATGAGGCATTTAGAATTTAAAAGTTATTTTCCAATCACATTCATACTTTTGATGTGGTTGGTAAAAACATAGATTTTGGAAGGTCGGGTACCCTCGGAAAAATTTTTGGAGGGTACCCTCGGACATTTTTTCTATGCTTGTTACGTAATTTTTAGGAGAGCTAAAGTTACTATAGAGGGGTTTCTTATTTATGTACCTAAATATTTATTACAGGTAGACCATAAAATGCCTAAATTTAAGAATAGAACCACGGGTAAAGGAGACTGGACAGAGCTTGAAATGAAAGAAGCTTCTAAAAAGCGTTTCTTAGCACGGACACGTAAGTCACAGAAGAGTCAAATCTTGACGTCATCTCCTTAAAAAACAGATCTGCAGAAAAAGAAAAACGCTTCTAAAGTGAAAACCTTGAAAACGAAAGGAAATATTCAAAGCCTTGTTCAGAAAAGATAGCCAGAAACATAATGTATAATTTCTGGCGAGATATTCGAAGAAGACTGGATACAATGCCATAAATGTAAGGACTGGGCCTATGAAGCTTGCGTAGACATCAATAAGTCTTCTGCACTAGCTAAAAAGCGACTGGGTCAGCGCTAAAGTAGTGTCCGGGGCTACCCGACATTTTTTTCGCATGCCAAATATTAGAGGTCTGCACTTTTAATAATATTTCGTTCAATGGTGAATATAACTTGCTAATTCATAGTTACTATGATTAATTATAATATTTCTTAAGATGTATGTAATTTTTTTTTAATTAAAGATTGTTGATTATGCCTAAAAAAAGCATTTTATTTAAGTGTCCGGGGCTACCCCCCCTTCCCCTAGTAAGGTATTACTTACTGACTTACTGTTTTTATTATTTTTATTTACTTATTATACATAACTACCTAAGTACCTACCTACCTACTTGCATACTAGTATAAAGTATTACGTATTAGCAGCTAGCCAGCTAGCGTTAATTACCTTCCATATTTATGATGTGTCAAGTGCTCGAAAGGCGACTCTTGAGGCGCACTTAAAATCCTTTCACCACACTTTTTCGAAAGAAACTATTGACACGACAAGTAGTAGTAGTAATATTTATGATCACTGCCAAAAGTTAGGTGTAAACTAATAAGGCAATGTTGAAATGATTTATTTATTTATTTATTTATTCAGGTCTACCAACAGCTGTTACAACAATACAAATTAATATAATTAAACTTACATCTACGTACAAACATGTACTATTCAGAGCTAATTGCACAACTAATTATAGGTAAACACTACATGCATTGAATATAACTAAGTGGAAAAAGTAACATTATGGTATAAGAAAATAAAACAATGATTATAAAAGTTTTTTTTTTGTTGATGACAATAATTTGCTAATCAATTTGGTAAGTTCTCGACCAAGTGTTGGCGGAACTTATGAAGGTTAATCGAGAAAATATCAATATTTTTAATACTATTTAGAGATCTACAGAGCCTTGGGACAGGGGAGTTACTACCCAGGACAGTGGTGCGCAGTGGAGGAACAAGCGGAGTGATTGGATAGCGAGGCATTCTACACGGGACTCTAAATTGAAACAAATATAATAGTTGGGGGCAAGTTATTTGGTTATTCAGGACTTTAAACAAGAATACTAAGTCTAGTTGTGTTCCTCGTTTTTTAAGAGATGACATCCTGAAATGCTGGAGTCTTTGTGTATACGATATCTTGATTTTGGCAATGTTAGCTGCATAAGTGAGGTGCCATAAAAAACGCTTCTGAATCCGCTCAATTCTAAGTATATGGGTGGCATAGTGAGGTCTCCACACAACAGGGCAATATTCAAGTATGCTTCGGACTAAGGTGTTGTACAAGAGTATTTTGGTATGTGGTTTTTTGAATATTTTACTATTTCGTATGACGAATCCCAACATTTTGGATGCCCTCTTAATTATGTTATCTATATGCGGAACAAAGGTTAATTTTTTATCCAATTGTACTCCCAAGTCTCGAATACTGTCTACCTCACGAATAGGTGTGCCTCCAATGTTGTAGTTAGATTTGAATACGTTATGCTTTCTGGTGAATTTTATAAAAAAACATTTATCTATGTTAAGGTACATTTTGTTGGCGCAACACCATTCGAGTAAGATGTCCAAGTCTTGTTGTAATAAAGTTATGTCGACGTCTGATTTTATTACACGAGACAATTTCAGATCATCGGCAAATAAAAAGGGTATTGATGAGTTAAAACAATTTGGGATATCATTTATGAATATGTTAAATAAGATGGGCCCCAAATGTGATCCTTGGGGTACTCCCGAGTTTATGTTAAATGAGTTTGACTGATATCCGTTTATGACAACAGAGAAAAAGCGATTATGTAAATAAGATTTTATCCATTTAATAAAATTTCCAGCAAAACCGTATAATAATAGTCTGTGTAAATGACATCTATTTCCTGACGTTTATCAAGGGCTTCAGAGAGACCCTCGACAAAGGTAATGATGCAGAGATATATTTAAGTTACTTAGTACCTTAACATCTGAAATTAGTTGTAATTGGTTTTTTCAGCGTCCGATGATGACGCGCCAGGCTGTGCAGCTGCTCGCATGTGGCACAACGCATGCGAGATGTTGCGAGCGCCGCGCGGAGATGAAGCGTGGAAGCAGATCGTGGCCGCCTCGCCCAGTGACGGCATCTGGCACTCGCTCAAGAACTGCGTGGCTTATCAGGTCAGAGGTAGGACGGAACGAGAACTAAGCGGTACTGGTGGCCTAGTGGCAGCGTCTCCGCTTTCCGCTCCCAAGATCGTGTGCTCAAAATCGGTCGTACACCAATGAGTTTTTTTGTTCAAAATTGTATGTGCGTGCACTGTGTACGTAGGTAGATACGTCAGTAGGTACTCTCAAATGATGAAGGAAAACATCGAAAGAAAACCGGCATTTCTTAAAACCTAAACTGTTCTAAAACATCTGTCAAGTGCCCGAAAGGTGCCTCTAAAATCCTTTCACCAAACTGTTTCGAAAGAACTAGTGACATGACAAGAAGAAGAAGAAGCGGTCACATCACGTGACAGCTTACCTGGTCCCGGTTCTTGGTTTCCTGAGCAGGGTGCTCAGGGTCTAAGAGACAACGAACCGTGGCTTAGCACCCAAACTCGGGGCAAACACGTGCTTATGGATTACTAAATTGCTGGCAGAGGGGTTAGGATAGATTTGTGAAAGTTCAATGCACATGGATTGTTATAATGATACCTACTGGATACCTATAGACTGTACCTAATATAGGTAATGGATGTGATGGATGACCTTTTGTAATTTGTATAATTACTAATAAGATACTTATTTCCAATCTATTCCAGGCTGGAGTGTGGGAGAACCTGCTCCAGAGCGGTATAGAGGACGTGATGCAGCCCGCTGCCTTCCAGATGGCGCTCGTGCTGCGACATACGCCGACCGACCTGGCCGTGAGGATACTCAACGATATGCTAAAGTCACATCCGGAATGCGTAAGTGGATCGTGTTATGACGCCTTTGAAAAGCTTGACTGTCTGATGTCTCAGGAAAAGAACGAGCGACTGGCCCACTTCGTCCATCAACTTGAGGTAGGTACCTATACAGATGATGTTCCTGTAATTTCCCCGAGAGCCGGTGAAATTACAGACTAACACACTTCAAACCGAAAAACAGCATCGGACGAGTCCTTCACAGAGAGCTCTAGGTACGACTCCAAAATGAGATGAGATGCGGTAACCGCTAGGGATTCTAGACGTAGCTTAGATGCCACTTATTCTAACCATCGTGGTTTCACCTAAGATAAAGGCTTATCGGACCGATCGTGACTTCTATCTTCTGGGCCGTAGCTTCAATGCCAGTTCTTTCTTCGAAGCTTCGTGTTTTCACCTAAGATAAAAACATTTCGAACCAATCGTGGCTCAATAATAATTCCGGTTCCAGCGAGACCTGACGTCGTACGTGCTGGCCCTGCTGACGGAGGACGAGGCGCGCGGCTCGCCCCCCTGCCCCGCGTCCCCCGCGTCCCCCTTGTCCCCCTTGTCCCCCGGCGGGCCGGCGCCGGCGCGCGACCTGCAGCTGTACGCGGACTGCGAGCTGGCCGTGCTGGCGGCGCCGGCCGCGCTCTACGACCGGCAGGCGCGGCTGGTGCGCGCAGAGTACGACCATCTCAACCGCATCGCATACTCCGAGCTACGGCTTAAGGTATTCCATGCAAGATGTTCTTTTTTGTTCTACTGTCAGTAGAATATATAGTCCTCCTCGGTCCGTCAGCAGAATACTTAGACACCTACAAATGTAGGTTTTTCTTAATTAACATTTCTTACGAAACAGTGCGGTGAACGGTTTTTAAGTGCGCCTCGACGAGACTCCTTTTTCGAGCACTTGACACATGTTTTAGAACTTTTAGCTTTTACGACATGCTGGTTTCCCTACGATGTTTTCCTTCACCGTTTGAGAGTACCTCCTGGCACCGTGCACATAAAGTTTTGATCGGATAAACTCGCTGGTGCTTGACCGGTTTTGTACAAACGACCTTAGGAACGGAAGGCGGGGCCACCCGCGCTCTTGTAGTGCAGATACTGAGTTGTAGGTACTGAAGTACCTTCGAACCCATGATTTTAGATCGGAAGAAGAGTTAACAATAGGTTCCCTCTCAGAACACTTAAGCTGCGAAGTCTGAATGCTAACGATAACTCTCTTGTTTTCCAGGTACTAAACCAGTTTTCTCTTCTCCCAACTCTGTTTCTCGCGCCGGAGTTTGACGGGATGGAAGAGGTTGCCAGGGACAATATGAATAGGGAACTCAAAGCCTTGAGGGAACAACGCTAGCTACAGAGGGACTACGAAGGATAAGATGATTAATGCGAGGCAGCCAGAGCATGCTTTGACTTTTGGTTCGTGTGAGTTGGATGCCTGTGCTTCTATTGATTGTATTCTGATAAGTGAATTTGGTAAAAAAATGTTTGGTTGTAAATTGTAGGTAAAATTGCTAGATAGCTTTACAATAAAATATTGTCATTAAAAAAAGTTTCATTATAATGATATGAGGATACTTTGATTGTAATTTAATTGAAGTAATTATTATTTATTTAATTTTATTAAAGTAAGTAGGTAGAAGTATGTACTTACCTACTTAAGCACGTTGGAAGGTAAATTCATGGGGCATTCATTCAACTACACCACTACACTAAATAACAAGGATCACTTTTCGAATTAAAATTATTTATCTAGTGCTTAATGTTTTGTTAGACTAAGTAAGTAGGTACGTGTATGATCTTTAGTGCTAAAAGTTCCTCATTTATCCAACAAAAGCTATTTATTGTTCGATGGACTCTGTACACGTTTTTAATGAATTAATTCCTATTTGAATTCCTTCCAATAATACCGCCATCTAAGATACTCTATGGAAACAAATCTTTTATAATAAATAATGTTCCTCACTAACTGACCACTTTGACATTAAAATTACCTAATGGACTGTACCATACGCTACTACGTTTAAAGTAACTTTTATGAGACTACCGTTACTGCCGTATTTTCACATCACCCGAGATGTCTAGTTTTTACTCTGTGGTATCTTCCACGCTCACTCACTTTTTATGTCTATCTGTTCTGTACCCCAAGTATGAGTTTTGCTTACCATATTTGGTTTTTCGTTTTACGTTTTTGTTCCGTTTTCATTGCGGGTTTTGTATGAAGACGCGATAGAGATACCGATACGGAACTAAATTATTTCATTTCATTTCATTTCATTTCATTTCATTTCATTTCATTTCCTTTCATTTCAATGAACACGGAACAAAAACGTAAAACGAAAAACCAGATTCTGAGAATAAGATAGTAGGTTCATGGATTTATTTTTTTGGGTAGGATGGTGGATTTATCTATTTAAAATGTTCTTGATCCCTCGTACTTCGTAGTAGCCATGGGTAACTCACTCAAAAAACATAATCTGCAGCGCATCAGCTCATTTGCAGTCTCGAGCTGGAGCTGAATCGCAGATCAAACAGCTCTTATTTTCATGGTACCTTCAAAGACTCCAAGCAAGCACCGATAAGACTTGGCAAAAGGACTAGATGACAAAACAATAAAAAAACGCCGAGCAATTGCAGGAGCGCACAGACTTACATTTACTTACTTACGCTTTGGTTACAATAAGCTAGCTACGTACCTAGCTAACCTAATAGAAACCATACCAACTAACCTTCTTACCTACATACTTTCATAAACCATTGCAATCATAAACGATCCACTATAGAGTATCGATCTCCCTCATATTTGGATGGGTTTGTCAGACAAACAGCCCTAAACGGGAAAAAAATCCTTAAATTTGTATGATAGCAATAACTGGTATGATCCCCCGTTATACCAGTTATTGCTAACAATGAACGACGGGCAGCCAAAAAAAATTAAAAGTAAAAGTTCCACTGTTCAAAATGAACCTTACTTGATGAACGATAAAACATAAAATATTTATGCAAATTATAACGAGCCCAAAACGTAAAATATCCTTAAATATTTATGTCAGCAATCTCTGCTACCAAGCGAGGGCATCCACGGGCAGTTGCTAAAAAAACTCAAGTTAATTCAACTTCGTAAACCATACAAACCATTTAAAAACATGTTTTTTTCTAAAAAGAACCCTATTCCTTTCAATTCATCCTAACTCCACTCACTCGCCTGCGCAGATATTATTTCAAACGATTCAACTGTTCGAGTACGCTACGTAGTAAACCTCTTAATGAATCAAAACGAATATTTTACTCGAACGGTTCAGGGTTCTGTTTATCATAAAACCAATCTTTGAACCGTTTGAGTTGTGTATCACATTATGTATAGACCTGAAAACAGCTCCACAGATCAAGAGTGGCAAAAATGCAGCATTGGAAATTAGATATTATTATCTAGAAAAAACAATTCAAATTCATTTTGCAAAGTAATTGATCTGGATATCTTTTATCTAATACCCTATCTATCGAGGAATAAATTTAATATTAGGCTGGCATGAAAGCTGTTGAGTCGCTGCAAAATGAATAGGGCTGATACCCGTCTTTGTGTGTAAAAAAAAAAAATACTGACGTACTCACTACGGTATGAGCCGTTGCAGACGCATACGTCTGCCTCCTTCTACCCAAGGCTACTTCCTAGCTACTTACAAAGTCATTCACACGAAGATTAAAGCACGAGACCGACCACATAACACCACCACCACGCAACGCAAGGTGAATATTTTATACCAAGGTTTTATACGTTGAGCTAATACGTATAGCTTGAAATGTCATACGTTTATGATACTCTGTTACTTTTACGCTATCGTAACGACGACAATGGGAAATTAATCTGTGGGACATGGAGGTGGTATATACTGGAGGGAGGTATATAAGACTTACATCCTTTTACAACTGTGTATCAAACAGTGATCATCTTTGTTCTTCCCATGTAGCCTAGCTACGAGTAAAAGAAAAGAAGATGTAACTTCACTCACTCCATCTCACTCACTCACTGTCTGAGTAAATCGTGTCCGTCAGTTGATGCAATGTTTTGATCTTGTTTTGAAGTTCTAGAAAAAGTCGGTAGCAACATTGCAATGAAGCGAAGAAAATTGTGAAAATTCTAAAGAATTATTATTGTCTAGGCTAAATATATTTGAAAAGGTGAAAGTATGTCATGTGAAGCTGTGTTTTGTGTATCAAAAACAACAAAAGAAGGAGTTAAAGACCCGGAATTGTCATTTGATACGTAATATTCTTTTTCTATTTTCATGCTAAAAAAATACGTTTTTCTCCCATAAAGACTGTAGGAATTAGGTACATTTTATTAGTACTAGTCATATTTTTCTATGTGAAAATGATGTAAGCCCATTAATTATTGCAAAATAAAATGTATTGTTTTACTCATCTGTTCTAGTGATGTACTTCCACCGACCAATTTAGCTTTATCGATAATATTTTAGTTTCCGTTTTTGATATGAAACATCTAATGCGCCGGGTCAGATCGGCTGTTCTGTTGTAGTTTAAATTTTTCACATCTTATAGGCGTCTCGCGACGGCTCAATTTTTGTTAAATTTTACATAATTTTTTTAGGTTCTTATAAATGCCCAGAATGAAGACGGGAGTGGATAAAAGCTGTTAGGCGTGAAAACTGATAGACTACAAAATTTTCATATGCATGGACGAAATGGCCATAAGAAAGTGTATCGAGTGGGATGGACATCGCTCTCACGGTTAGGTCAATGTGGGAAACATTATTAACGATGATAGTGTTTCAGTGTCTATAATGGTTTTGGGCTTTCTCAATAAAAGTCAGCAACCAGTTAAAATTAAAAAGTTGAATTCCAATTAAAACGCCTTTTTCATCCATTTCTTATTCTATCGATAGGTTAGTCAATGTTGTCCCTTCTCTAGTCACTCACGCGAATACATACAAACTAACAAAAACGGACACGCCAAAAACCGAAACACTCCGTCTATATGATACTTAGTCTAAGCTGTGGAACGACACAAAAAAAAAAGTAAAAAGACGCCATGTTTTTTAGTATTGCCAACAATGTCCGGCCTTATGTCGCTATTTCCTACATTATTGTAACCCTATGTAGCTGAATATTTAGTCACAGAAACAATGTTTTAGAACAGATACATGATATTATGTTATGCTGCCGTATTTTACGCCTGAAACTTTGTTGTATTTTTTTTTTTATTTATATTATAGTACATAATAGGGTTTTATGAAATAAAGACGAAATTGTGTTTTCTGAAATAACAAAACTAACTTTTGTATTCTCTTATCTGTGCTTTTATTCACAATAAAATACAAAGTTTTAACATAGTTGATAATTATATTCTAAACAGAGTAACTTACCTGAAATAACAAAAAACAATATTTATTTATTTAATTGATTTATTTATTTTAGGAAAACAAACAGCTTCTTAAGTTTAAGTAGTTAAAAAGATTATAGATGTAAACTAGCCTAATTAGTTTTCACATATAGAACGAGACAGTTCAAACTACAAAACTAACATAACAATAACAACTTATGAGATACACATAATAATCTAAATCAAGGAAACACTGACCTAACAACTGACAAGAAAAACACATAATTATATATAAAATACTAAAGTTATGAATACTGTATTATAATATATACAATATATATATTTAAAGCCTTTACTTTTAGTTTAGTTTATATACTTTTTAATAATATCGGTCTCTGGCAATTAATGAACTTCGTTTGACCTTTTTTGTATTCACGTGCTGGCTACACCGTTCTTACATAGATGAATGATGAATGTAGTTCAGTCAGTCAGTCAGTTTAATACTTGAAAGAAAGAAGATAATTTGAGTTTTACAGAGAAATGCGTAGCGTGATGCGTGTTATTTTTTATTGATTTCTCTTAACCATAACAAAATCTCTCGATTCTTTAGAAAACCGAATAGGATCCGGCCAGTGAGTACAGCAGGTAAAAACATGGAAGAGAAGAAAGTTCATCGACTCGAATCGACATCGGAGACGAGGGAAGGTCCGTCGGTGAGTAGGTTTCATCGTGCGGGATGTTCGCAGGGCGATGTCTTGGAGGCGCGACGAGCGAGGCTCGCGCTGGGGCGACGGCGGCCGGGAGCGACGCGACCGCGACCCGCGAGACATGCGCGACCCGCGCGACGGCGGGTGGGAGATCGGCAGGCGGAGCGTCAGCCCCGAGGCGCGCGACCGCGACCGCCGCTCGCGGGAGCGCGAGCGCGACCGGTTCAGGCACCGCGAGGGCCGCGACGAGCGCCGCGAGCGCCACGAGCGCCCCGAGCGACGCTCGCGCGAGCGCCGCCGCGACCCGCGCGACGACGAGCCGGGGGACGTGCCGCCGCCGCCCTCGCCGCCGACGATCAGCGGCCGCGACCGCGAGCGCGAGCGCGAGGAGCGCGGCGACCGGGACGCGCGACCCGACGACCGGCCCGAGGAGCGCGACGAGGGTGCGCAGGCGGCGCGCTCGCCCGGCGACTGGTTCTGCAAGTGCGGCCTCTACAACTTCAAGCGGCGGCAGGTGTGCTACCGGCGGAACTGCTCCGGCAGCCGCGCGGAGGGCGTGCCGTACGCCGCCGAGGAGCGGCCGGCGCCCGCGGACGGCGCCGGCATCACGAAGCGCCTGCTGTTCCGCCGGCTCGACGCGCTCACCACCGAGGAGAAGATCCTCGAGGCGATCAAGGAGCGGTGCTCGAAGGAGGCGCTCGACTCGATCGCCGGGATCACGATAGGCCGCGAGACGCTCACCGGCGCCTCGAAGTGCCTCGCCTACATCAACTTCAACTCGATCGCCGATTCGACGGCCGCTCACTCGGAGATGGTCAATCTGATCCCCCCGTTGGACATCGACGGGCGGGAGGTGCTCGTCAGCTTCTACAACGAGCCGAAGAAGCCTCACAATCACAAGTCCCAGAATCAAGATTACGCGGCGTATGCGGCTTACCAGATGGCGCAGAATCAGTACGCGAACCAGCAACTGGCGCTGTCGGAGGCCGACCGAGTGAACGCGGCGGCGGCGGTGGCCGCGTCCGCCATCTCGCAGGCGCAGGCGCGCAGCGTGGCGTGGGCGCCGGCCAACGCGCCCGCCTTCGGCTCCGGCGGCGCGCCGGCCGCCGCCATGACGGACGTGCCGACCGGCGACGGCCAGACCGCGTACGCCGCGCCCGATGTGAGAACTTTCATGTACGACGAGACCTCCGGCTACTACTACGACCCGGCGACCGGCCTGTACTACGATGGGAACACGCAGTACTTCTTCAACAGTCAGACTAACCGGTACATGTACTGGGACGGGACGACGAGCACTTACGTTGCGGCGAGTCAAGCGCAACAGAAACCCGAGGAGGCCGTTCCGACCGTCGCTCCCGCGGAGGTAGCCCCTCCGGAGGAAAAGAAGAAGAGGGAGAAGGAAGATAAGGTGAAGGTAGCGAAGAAAATAGCGAAGGACATGGAACGATGGGCCCGAACTCTGAACCAGAAGAAGGAGAACGCGAAGAGCAACATAGTTGCGGAACAGGTATTCGACACATCCGCAAGTAAGGGGTCCGTAGATATTGGTTTTACGGTGCTCAGTGCTGGGCCGTCACAATCGCAACCGATTATGGTCAGAGAATTATCCCCTCCTCCTCCTGTCGGAGATGATTTCCTCATGAAGAAAGTTCCCGAGCCCCTGACGGCTGTGGAAAATGACGATGGTATCATAGACTGGACCAAGCTGACGTGCCTGTTGTGTAAGAGAAAGTTCCCATCGGTCGATGTACTCACGAAACATAAGACATTATCTGACTTACATAAGCAAAACTTGGCTGAGTTTAGAAAGAAAAACGAACAGCTACCTCAGACCAATGGGTACCGAGACCGGGCGGCGGAGAGACGAATGAAGTTCGGTGAGGATGAACCGATTCCTGTGAACAGCAGAAAGAGGTATGAGCCTCCTGAGCCACCAGTGGTGTCACACCCTCCCCCATCAGTAGTAGACACTATCGGAGGGAAAATGCTGCAGAAAATGGGCTGGTCAGAAGGCAGGGGGCTGGGGAAGTCGGAGCAAGGCAGGATAGCCCCTATAGAAGCAGAACAGAGGCCAGGATTGGCCGGCTTGGGGCAGAAAAGAGGCATATACACACCAACCCCCGGAGAGACGTATAGAGACACAGTGAAGAAGCTGATGATTGCTCGGTACAAGGAGGTGGTCGGCAGTGAGGATAACTAGGTGGGTTGACTCTCTTATTTTTATACTAAAGTCTTTTTCCCAGATTCAGGATGTGTAAGGTTGGTACTTATTGTAAGTTAATTATGGTTTTAGGACCAAAATAATATTTAAATTAGGTATAGTGAAAACAATTTTTTTACACAACAAGCAGATGGCCCACCTGATTTTAAGGGGTAACTATCACCTTTAACAAAGGATATTTTTTTGGGTTTATTCAATTCAATGCTTTTATTTCAGATTACAATGCAAAAAAAAGTACAAGTCCATAGTGCAGTATGTACAAAATAATACACATAAAATATATCTAAAAGTTTTGGTCAAGAGAAGGCCATTATTATTATTGGACTATTAATGAATAAAAAGGCTTTTGTTCTAGCCTCTCAACAATGAGGTGTAGATAGCTATTAAGAATTTTCCAAATGTTGCTAGTCATTTATTGATCTCATTATTTTACTGCATTCATAAAACTTAGCTTTTGACATACCTTGTGTAATGAATTAATGATTCACTAAAATGTATTTTTGTCTTAACCTTCCTTCCTACAAAATATTTGAAAGAACTGGTTTACCGTTTTTACTGGTTCATGATCACAAAGCATCAAGAATAACAAGGTGGTTCCCGAATCCAAATCATTCAAAGAATCTGCGCCGAAAAGTCCAATTGACAGAAGAAAGGGTTATCAAATAACATGCAAACATTTTCTAATGTCTTGATTCTGATTTCACGAAATAGATGTCGCTGTCAGCGCTCTGGTGACCTTCGCTCAAGGCGGCAGCATTGTGGTGAGTACCTAAATAACAGATCTGTCAAAACAACGGGTTTATTTTGTGTATTTTTTAACAGGTACAGGTAAAGTATAATCGAACGGCGCTGATGGAGGAACCATTGGTAAAGCTTTGCATTGAAAGCAGCAATAAAGGCTGATTTCAGCTGCGTCTTTCCTTCTTTGATGAATTGTTATTTTTCTTAGTTTCATGATTTTACTGCAAGGCAGCATGCAGTAAGTCACCTAGGTATTAAATAATAGTGCAGTGCAGACCTATATTAAATCATTTAATAAGCATTCTCAAAGAGTACCATGGATCAATTAAAAGTGGATCGTTTGTCTTTTAAAGTGGCCATTGCAAAGTTCCACAACAGTTACAAGTATAATAGTATGAAAACTTAAAAAAAATGGTTTTTAGGATTTAGTATGAGAAAAATAACATTACATCAAGATGACAGAGCTATCATTCTCTGCATTATCCATTTCAATTCTCTTGTTTCAAATGTGTAATTTCCAGCATTGTTCCTGAAATTTTTCCATTACTATAGCTCATTGCATTTTTGGCACAACAAAGCTAAACTTTCAATGAATATGGCTCTAATGAGCTAGAAATCCAACCGATTACATGAAGAAATGTGAAGGAGTATAACAAACTGTGACATTTGACAATGTGCTAGTGAATGAACGGTGATGCTCAAACGATGGTGTACTGATATCTGTGACACTTACTTACAGAGACCCCCGCCCGGTGCTGACAGCGTGCCAAAAACATGTATACTCGTAGATCTAAGGCGCACTGTCCACTGAACCGTCGCGTGCATTATTACCCTCTTGTATCTAACTTGACGTCCATTTCATTTTTTAATTGCTTACACTGGTGTATTTTAATTCTACAATAGTGGTTTGAAAGCCAATTTATGGTTTAAGCTTTATAATATCAACGAAACAGATGCTGCCACAAATAAAATACCAACGACGGTACCTTGGACATTGAGCCTTAGCCAGTGTAGTTATCAGGTCTTCGTTTCGACTAGTGTAGCTCATATTTACTGATCTATAAAGTAATTTCAATAAAAAATAGCCTGGTATATTTAGCAAAAGTACATAAAGCTAGTCTGCCCTGATTCATAAACTAAGCAATAAAACTACAGCAGGTTTTTAGTGATTGTTATTCAAATGAGATTGTGTAACTATGTTAATTTGAGAGGTGTTAAAGATAAATATTTATAACGAATTAAATTATGTAGGTACCTAGACTATCGGTACCTACACATTTTCCAAGGATCGATCAATTAGATTAGAATATAAAAAAATAAGTAGATAAATAGGTAGGTGCTTCCAGTTATGCACACAAATTTTTAAATTTTCTAGTTTATTATTTATATTTAAAATGGTAGTCATAAAGTTATTAGGTGGATCAAATACTTTGCAAGGGATGTACATAATTGTACCAAATTGTCTATTTACACTTAATATAATAACGTTTAAGTGTTTAGGAACTTTATTATGCAATAAAGAATATATTTTTTAATCAATAGGATCAGTCGTGAGCCTATTTAATTTTTTATCAAGAGATTACAAACTGTTTATGTACCATATTTTAACTATAGTTATCTATACCATAATGGCTACTATATACCAAGGTAAAGAGATTTAAAGTTCTTTTATATCTCTTTGCTTTGGTGGATATTGGCCTGCGGGTCACGTTGTTCATTCTTCTACGAATTACGAATCATTCAGAAAATGATTTTAGTAGATTTCCCATCAGTAGTATTACCTTTTTAAGCAATATATTTTAGAAGTTTGTCGGCCGGTTTCTAAAAGTTCGATCAAAACTAATCGGATGTCAAGTCACTCGCCATTTCAGCATCAAACATCGAATTAGATAGAGATAGCAAGTGACTTGACTTGCGATTAGTTTTGATCGGGCTTTCAGAAACCGGCCGTAAGGCCAACAAGCGTAGTAGACGTTATTTTCTATATTTTACTAAGTATTGCTGTATAGGTAATAGGCGCCTAGGTACTTACTCAGTGATAGTTTTACCATCTCTCATCGCTATCCTACAGATAAATAACATTCTAAAAAAGACAGTCTAAAATATTTATATCTGACGGATAGGGGTTACTCAGAGATTGTAAACCCGTCCCTAGACTAATAATGATGTAATAATAAGGTAATAATGAGTTAAGTACTTCAATAAGTTAAGCTTTTTTTTATTGAGAATTCGCATTATATTAATGTAAATGCAGACTTTGTATTATTTATCCATTCCTATGTAGACCGAAGGGTGACCATCATTATTGAAATGGGCCTGGACTGTGGTAGAAGTTAGGAAGGTATGTAGGTATGCCAGTCAGTGACCAGTCACAATCGATAATATAAATTATGTAGGTACGCTATATCTGAAGTTTTACTGCCTGCGCTCTTTCTTCAGATTCCGGTAGGAAAGAACGTCAGAGGATAACCCGTTGATGATGACGTAGCTCAGCCGCTATTTAGCTTCCTCTGTAGGTGGAGTAACCGTAGGGACTCAGCAGTAGAGGGATGTGGTAATGCTCATCTTCCTTAGTCTTGAACTCTATCTGAAATGCAAAATGTTCCAGTGTTGTATCATCGGTTCTATAGTAAACCTTCATTAGGAACCTGTGCTATAGTAGGTATACAGCGGTCTGGAAACAAGTAAAAATATCTCCTATTGTGTTTTGACAGTCCACTGGACATAAAACAGGTCTCTTTTACAGATTTCCAGAACAAATGATCATGAGTCTTTATTGACTCGAAGACTAGTCGAGCTAAGTTATTTCAAGAAAGAAAAGCCGAGCGGACACGTCCGTCTCTTGTCGTGTCACTAGTTTCTTTCGAAACAGTGTGGTGAAAGGATTTTAAGTGCGCCTCAAAAGGCTACTTTCGAGCCCACGTTATAGAACTTTTTAGGTTCTACGACATGCTGGTTTTTCTCACGATGTTTTCCTTCACCGTTTGAGAAGTAGGTACTGGCATTGTGCACATACATTTTTGAACAGAAAAACTCATTGATGCACGACTGGTTTCGAACCCACGACCCTAGGATCAAGTCAGGAGCACCAACTAACGTAAGCGAAACTAGGTACTGGAGGCTGTTCATTGTATACAAACCGCATTTTTAAATCTGGTACCTACTTACATGAAAAAGCAAGATACGTGTCAGTTCAAAAACTTACCGCTACGTGGGGATAAATGGTCTCCTTGTTCAAATTCCTGTAGTAATCCTCGATTCTGAACACCAGCTTGTACGTTCCAGCCGCCATGGAGTCCTTCGAGAAAGGGAACATGATCCTTCCGTCCAAATTCGTGGCCGTGTTATGCCACAATGTCCAAGAGTCATCCTTCTTCTTGTAAAGCTCTACAAAGACTCCTGCTGCTGGGGTCCCCGTAGAAGTATCCAGAACATGACTTGATAGCACAGGTCTGGACATTGTAGGATGTTTATTATAACCGGTCTGCCGCTAGACTGCTCGGACTAGTGTAGTCTACGCGATTCTGAGGTCAAATGAGTGCACACAAACACAGCGAGAGACTTTATGATAATTTTATCGCGCGCGGTTAGATAACAACAGTTAAGTTGTTTTGGTTCCCACTGTGATTGTTTGGTTTCTATATACTAGGTACCTACCTACTTAGTAATGGTGGTTAAAGAGGTTATGTAGGTAGGTTGGTACTGATAAGGCACCTAGGATATTATATTACGAGCATACATCCCTACTTAGGTACTCTCGTTGCACCATAAAGCATAACGCTTCTGTGTCTTTGGTTGAAGTAATTAAGTATTTGGTAGGTTCTACTACTTAGCATTGGGTCCTGGGTGCTGACATTATCTCATTGGATGCAGTGCAGAGGATCAAGCAGTGATGGTTGTTACAGATTTCTGTTTATTTCTAAAATTTGCTATTGGCCACTATAACCTAACCTATAACTTCTACTAATCAACGGGTTCCGAATGGTCCACTGGGCTCTTCCTCACATAGTTGTTCTTGATGTAAACATCTGGATGGAGGACATCTCGTTTCACGGCTTGCTCCAGAATATTCTGGTCGACGACCACGTTTGGACCCGTTTTTATGATCTTCCCCTTGAGCCCATCGCTCTCGTATTCGAACGTGTTCAGGCTTGGTTCTCCATGCTTCATGTAGTCTATCCTCCACACTGGAGGGTCTGGCTCGTTCCTGTAGCTGAAGTGTCTCTTCTTAGCCCCCGTGTGGGACTCTGGCACTTCGACAGACATAGAAAGCTTCTCTTCCGAGTAGTCCCCGAAATCTTTCTTCACGTTCTTGTCCTTGTATTTAATCTTGTGAGGATAGAATTTCCGAATCTTCTTCCTACCGTTGAACACCGCGGTTTTGGATTTCTTCTTGAGCGGTATTTCGTGCGACCAGAAGTTCTTTGCTGTCACGGATTTCTTCGCCTTCTTCCGCGGCTTTTTCTTGTTCTTCCGCTTGTGAAAGCCCGTGTCGCTGACTTGAAGGAAATTGGACAAGTCCTCGCTGTTTATGACTGGGAATAAAGTTAGCTGATAGTTGGGAGAATGCGTCGTCTTTTCCATCGTCATTTTCTTGTATCTGGTTTGTTGGACAGACTTCTCTATCAGATTGCGTAGCGTTCCGTCTTGCATGATCATATCGCAGGGTATGGATGGAAAATTTCGGCACAGAACGTTTTGCATCTTGGAGACGACGCTCTGTTTCTCAGATTGTGGTTCGATCGAGCTATTTTCGTCTGCCTTGTCCTTTCCTTGGAATCGGGAGACCATTTTGGTCATCAGAGCGTTGTTCCGCATTATCATGGAGTTGGTGTGCGTGACGAAGAACATTGAGAAGAATGCAAATGGGATGGCTCGCACCAACATCTTGATCTGTAAAATATTTTTTCATAAATGCTTTACTTACCTATATCTAGGTAGGTATAGGTAAGTAACTTACCCACCTACTTAGTGTGGATAGTTTTGTTTTTGGTTTCTAAATGCAAAGAGAGATTTTTTTGTAAAGTAGATAGGTAAGTACCTACTTAGGTTCCAAAAGCCGTGGGTTTGATGTTTAACGTCGAGAGTAGGTCTTCCCTACTCTCTACCATCTACTTGAAGAATTAAATTGCTAGTTACCTAGATCCACTCTCGCTCTTTGACAGTAGTTTTGGATCCCAGCAGAACATGAAGACCTATAGAATAAAAACAAGCAAATAAGGAGTTTTTTCCTGAATTTCTCGCCTTTATACGTAAGTAGGTAGGAACCTTACTTGAGAACTTACGGACTTGATGTGCTTCTGCCTAGAGTTATTCGCGGATTGAAGAAATCAGAAGGAAGTTTTGCGAAAAGTTACCAAATTGTTTGTAAACTGACTTCAAATGTTGTGAGAACTTCTCCGGTGTTGTTGTTCGCTTGCGCGACACTGTACGATAAGAACTCCATGCACTGGAAAATAAAATAGAGCCTTGTACCAACACCCAAAGATGACTATCTATAGCTAATATCTACCTACGAAGGAATATTTTTTAGATTAGCTAAGAATGAATAAACCCTCTGTCATAATAAAAAAATTAAGAATTCCGTAAGCACTAATGATTATTCTGTAAAATGCGTTAGCTGGAAAAGGCCAGTATAGTTTTTTAATAAAGTGACGTCTATTGCCAATCGTTGGCAACTAATATAACGCCATCTAGCGTTGAATAGCAGTACTAGTAAGAAGATAAACCATAACGACGCCTTATAGTTTTACTACTTGCCGCTAGATGTAGTTACAAGTTTTTTTACATTGTTAATAACTTATTTTCTCATTGGTTTTGGCCGTTTAGGCTACCTAAAGAAAAAAGAAAGACTATAGAAGAACTAACCATACCATTCCCATACTTTAGACTAAGGGATTATTTTATAGTAGTATTATTTGGGGTGTGGCAGACCTTCGGAAAAGAACAAAATTTTTAAAAATCGACTTTCGCAGACTCTAATGAAATTTTTACTATTTGTGTGGATTTAACAGACTGGCAAAATAATCAAAGCAGATTGACTTATCGAAAAAAAAATAACCCGCTAGACAAAAATCGCCCCCAGTCTAGTCTAGAAACGCGTCCTTTGCCAAAAGTCCGGCACGCGACCACTCGAAGCCAAAAAGGGTTGGAAGCAAAACCGTTTTTCTGAAACGCTGACGCGGGCTCTCCATCAAGCTCAGTGGCAGGCCAAGTGAAAAATAGAGGAGAGTCGGCGACCGCCGGCCGGCCCGTCGCCTCACTTGTTTTTGTTGGTCAGCGGAACTGCGTATGAAAGAATATAATGGACATGGAATAATAATATTTGATAAATTTATTTATTTATCATTTATTGCACAAAACACAAAGTTAAAGCACAAAAGGAGCACAAGCATTTTCTACCAGCCCCCCTAAGTAGAGGTATATAAATATTTAGTTAGTTTTTTATTATTTGCTGATGAAACAAGCATATGGCCCACCTGATGTTAAGTGGTAGGTAACCATTAGGTATATAAAGCACTGCCTCGCAAGTTAGTTACGATATGAAACGTGCCCTACGATGCACGATGTCCTGCGTCTATCTGCGTCTATCAACTCGAGGCTATACTGATGATAAGAATCATCACTTTGAAACGTCTTAAAGCTAGGTGACTCTAGGTGCCAGTTCCACGCGACCAAAGCCTAGAAGAACAGGCAACAAACTTACGGCTTGGTTCCTACCGTTCTTTTGTATGATCCTTTTACAATGTTGTATAATATATTATTGTTACCTGTTATCTTCATACCGAAACACAGCGTTGCTGCTTGTCGGTAGAAATAGGCATGGCTGTAATTGTACGAAGTAGTGGCACAGCAACGGCGTAGCAGCACCACCATGCCTTATTCTCCCGCCAAGCAGCAACGCTGTGTTTCGGTTTGAAGAGTGTGGTTGCCGGTGTAATTACACAGGCACATGAGGCTTAACATCAGGTACGCCTCAAGTTGATGGACGCAGGGCAGTGACTTGCGAGACAACGCTTTGTCATAGGTGATGGTTACCACTTATCATCAGGTGGGCCATCTGCTTGTTCAGCAGTAATGTAAAAAAAGTTAAAATTGAATTGATTAAGGCTTCTCTCTTCATTTAAGGGGACTGTAGACCTTTTGTGCTTTGTATTTTTTATTGCTCAACAATGGCCCGTTTTGTGGTTTGGTTGTCAATAGGCGACGTCGACTTACCATCAGGTGTGTGGTGAGCCTGTTTGCCTAACATTTATTTATTTTTAATTTAAAGAATAAAATTGCAAAATTTGGAGAGCATAATTCATTTTCTACCAGCCAACGAAGTGTAGGTACGTACCTAATATTAAAATAGCATTAGTAAAATTCGTGCGACAAATAGTAAACTATCTGCATGCCTCAAGTTAGACGCAGGGCAGTGCATTGTAGGGTAACTTGCGAGGCAAGCATTGCGGTGATGGTTACCACTTAACATCAGATGGGCCATCTGAGTCGGCTGGTTCCATCAGCGAAAACTACAAAATAAGTTCTCTATAAGCATTGCAAACAAAAGATGCAATTTTACTCATTTCTCTCCCGTCGCATCCACAGTCACCTCTCACCGCCGCCACCTCTTTGACGGCCGCCGCCGGACCACGCATAACTCCTCACCGCTGACAAATGCGACCATAATACCTACCTACTATAGGTACCTACCATCCGTACCGCGCTTTTGAGAGCCGTTTTTGTACACACTTGCCTGCCGAACTAGTTTGTCAAAGGAAGCGATTGTGCTTTTTGCATAAATGAATTTTGCTGATGCACGTTTTTATTTCCAACAAGCTGGTGCCCGCGACTTCGTCTGCGCAGGATTAGTCACACAATATCTTTATAAATTCTAGCCTATGTATGTGTTATTCTGATGTACCTATAAGCTATATTATTGTAAAGTTTCATTAAAATTCATTTAGTAGTTTTAAAGTGAAAGAGTAACAAACATCCATCCATAGGTAGGTTACTTACAAACTTTCGCGTTTATAATATTATGTAGGATGTGAGTATGTAAATAGGTAGGTAGTTAGATAGTGTCAGATATATCAGGATTGAAGATGCCTCATAACTAGGAAAGCTCTATCTAGGCTTTGGTCGCGTGGACCTGGTACCTAAGATTCATATAGTTTTAAGAAGTTTCAAAGTAATCCTTGTGATTTTACTGCCTTTTCAATTGACTTGACTTGAAGGGTATACAGAGACAAGTCCATTACATTTGACATATTATTCATGTAGGTTTAGATTACGCGAGCTTGCAAACCTATTGGTTGTTGCACCTTCGGATTTGCCTCCGAGTACCCCTCTGAAATCCTAATAGAAACAAATTTGATTGTTTGCGTAAACTACTTAGTGGTTCGCCCCGAACTGACATCGCGTGGTGTCCGCAGTCTTATTTTGATATCAGACACAATGATTAAGCTGGCCTCTGACTAGCCCTACTACCTATACACGGTATGGGAGCCGAGTTTCAGCTCAATTGGCCTATTTGTTGAAGAGTTGAACATATTTTGGCTCCGTCAATCTTGCTGTCACTATATATATATATGTATATTTACTGAGTACTTTTTTATTTTTTCTTAACCTATACTATCCCACTGCAAAGGTCTCCCCCATTTTTCTCCATTCTCCTCGATCCTCTGCCAAATCTTCCCACTTGTTGTGGAAGGAGTCCAGCTCGTCACGCCAGCGTTTTCTCGTGCGGCCGCGATGTCTTCTACATTCTGCGGGTGTCCATCCTGTTAAGCAGGTACTTGCTTAATTTATTACAAAAACTAATTAGAAATAGCAAAGGAACTTTCCGATCTGTAAAAGAGCGACGAAGTCAACGAAATTCCAGGCGATGGGGGCTTTAATAATATTTTTTTTTTTAATTTCAATATGAATAGATATAAGTACGAGACAATTTGAATTTTACTAAATATGTAATGAATTTGTAGGCATATTTGCAAAACTGTCACATTTCCCCGACCAATTGCGTTCGTTAGCAACAGTATCGTCATTTCCCCGACCAATGGGAGAGCTGGCAACTGTATCGAGCGTCCCCATTGGCTAGATGTAGCAGGCGGAGGCACTTCATTATTGAGGCTTTCAGGGGTTGGCTAGAAAGTCGTTTGTACCTATTTACTTTAGCTTGAGTTTATGTGACAATGTTGGCATACTACATACAAGAGCCTTCAAACTTGCAACGTAGAAGTTCTTAATCCAATTTGATTCTTATTCATTAATTTGAGTAAGGTTTGGACTTTTGTATGACTACCTTAAGAGACTGAAAACCGTTAAACATCTTCTCGCTTCATATTTTAATAAATTCATTCCTTTTTCTTCCTTTAATCATCAAAAAAAATGAAATTTTTTGACGATTGTCATCCTCTTAAATCTCTACATCTCTAACAGGTATCTTGAAATATGAAGGATGCATAATATATACATAATACATAGCTCTTTTGCTTTTGGTATGTAAAGCTGCCGACTCAAAACCTATAGTTATTTACCTAACTGTCTAGTTACGTCCGAAGAATAAAACAGGACCCTTCCGTAAATCACTACAAGTATCTTTCTACGAAACCTAGTTTCCTGTAAAGAAAAATACGTATTGTCTCGTAACTGGTATCGTGCGAGGACGAAATATGTTTAGTTCGTTACTAGTTACGAAGCTCCGGTTTCGTAGACGGCCGAAGGGTAACAAACTATCTTATTAAAACGAACCTCACACGGAAAACTCGCTTTATACTTTTATTCTTTCGTACCTATAATAATTTAAAAACGTTAATGTGGACCATTTCGGAGATATCTCAACTAATAATATCTTACTACGCAATTTCTTCCATACAACTCTTATCTACCTTAGAGAAATCTGATTACCAATTCATATCAAGTAATGTAAAATCAGGAACAAGGAAAAATCAAAGAAAACTAATACAGCATCACATCTTTGATCCCCAGGCATGGTAGATATCCCCTCAGGTCTAGTACCAAATACAAAGTCAAGATTATTTGAAGATGTCTAAGGTAGTCAGAGGCACGTCTAAGTAATAAGCAACGTTTAAATGTAACAAGGGCAGAGTGAGTAAGCAAGTACTTACAAAATCTGCAATAAATTAATGGAATCTAATAACTTATGCCAACAAAACATCAAGCCTACTGAGCGCTCTTACAAAGTTGGTGGAGTACAAAGAGCAGTACAATTATACGTACGAGTGTCTTCGTATTACCACAGAGTACGTACCTACCTACCTACGTTATTACAAACATAATATCCGGAGATGTGAGGGAGGTACATCGTAACGGTACACGCTTAGGAAATATGTTTTTTTTAATATTTCTGCCGTCAAGCAATGCTGTTTCGGTTTGAAGGGTGTAGTTGCCGGTGAAATTACAGGCACATGAGGCTTAATAATTATCTGTATGGCCCTAGTTGATGGACGCAGGGCAGTGCATCGTTCATAGGGCACGTTCTTATCGTGCGTGACATTGGAAATAGACATGGACGGGCTCTTTGTTATTATAAATATTAGGTATATATAATATTATGTTTACCATTTAACATCAGGTGGATAATCTGCTTGTTCCATCAACAAACAGTAAGCAATTAAATCTTTATTTCTGAAAACTTATTACTTATACTTTTTTTTACATACATTCAGGTCCATCTTTATCAACATGGCTAGCTACGAAAGAGCTACGGCGTAGCACATATATACATAAAAGTGCTGCTGTGTTTGTTGTCTCCTAGAAAAGTGTACTCTCCAGAATGACATCAAAATCAAAAGAATCACTTTGAAAAGTGTTACAGACTAGCTGAATCCAGGCGTCACTACGAAATTAGTGGCGTTGGCACCACACTGGAGCTTCATTATTAAACTATTTTGTAACAAGGATTATACAAAAGTACATTAGGAACCAAGCCGTAAGTTTGTTGGCTGTTCTTCTAGGCTTTGGTCGCGTGGAACTGGCACCTAGAGTCACCTAGCTTTATGACGTTTCAAAGTGATCCTTGTGATTTTATTGAACAAATACCTTTTGACTTTGACTAAACTGTTCCTACTAAAACAAAAACCTCATTGAAGAAATTGTACAAATTGAAATATTTATCGGGTATTTATCGCGATTTTATTATTTTCGTCGGGAAAATAATAAAGGTAAAACTTAAAAATATTTCAATAGTGTCACGATCGCGAAAGTTTAAAAAATACAAATAGTACAAGTCCTGTCAAGTTACGTTCTACTGTCGTCTTCCCGCGGGTCGGGGGGGGCTGAGGCGAGGGGGAGGGGAGGGGAGGGTAGAACGATATTCAAATTGCGAACATTTCATTTTAACGCTTGCGAAGATATTTGCTCGCTCCCACGCTCTCTAGTGCGGGGAAAGGTGGAAGTTGGTTTTATCGATAGATTTAAATTAGTTTTTAATTGAATATTCACCACCATTATAGACCAAACATACAGAGCTGTGGCAATTTTTTCAAGATTATGCTTGCAAATACTTACTTGAATGGTCGAAAAGTATATTTTTTGTTAGGATCGTCAAGAAATAATTCTCTTAACTTTGAAATCTAGACTCAAATCAAACAATGTTCCACCCTGTGCTTATCCACGCCACCTTAGCTAACGAAGATCGCTTGCATAATATAGGTTTAGCAATAAAATACACAACTGGGAGCTTAGTTTTAATAAAATATAGGTACATAGTATAGGTATAGTTGCTTTTGCTGCTGTAGCACACAGAAACATGACACAATTTTGGGGTACTAATCATATTTTGTCTTTGTATCTTTCTTGATGTTTTTTTATTTTTAATTATTGAGTGTCTTTGTGTAATCATTTTTTAATGCAGTAAATAAATAAATGTCTAAACGTCGTGTATGATATATTTTAAACTAACTTGCTAAAATAACATAATCGACTTCTGGACTATCGAGTGAGCACATCCCTCGACAAAGTTGAGACGTTTGCGCAATGTGAACATTTCGCGTGTTGATCGCTCCGCTACGGAATTCTCATTTACTCACCCCCTCCCCCTCTCGCCCTCAACCAGCCACCCCCACCCCCCGGGGAGGTAGCACCTGTGAGTTTATTATTTAAGGACGAATTTTAATTTATTGTTGGTTTGTTGGATCTTTATTTTATTGTTGGTTATTTGGTTCTGTAAGTCACGTTAAGTACGTACCGTAAGATACGTAACGTACGTAAGATATATTTATAAAAAATGTTTAATCGTAATAAAAACTGAAAAATAGGACTTTGAACCCCAGGCACGGTAGATATACCTTCATATCTCTTAATAAAAGTACTAACTTCTCGCTCGCACATTTTCTACTTTTTTAAAGATATAAAATACCACAAAAATAAATTTTAATCCAAAAGAACCAAAAAGTTTGATTAAGTACGAAAAATTGTAAAACATTTTTTTTGGTTGGGAAACCTGTCTCGTAAGATAAGATAAGAAGACATGAAAATTCTTTATTGCACATAAATAAAGTACATAGGCGAACTTAATGCTAATTAGCATTTTCTTCGAGTTAACCTTTGTGTTATGTGGAGTGGGTTGGTAGTGCTCTTTGAGACAATAGAGGAGAAAAACCTTTAAAAAACAACAACTACAACATCAAAAATAACATACTCAATAAATAGTAGTTAGATAGTTGCAGGTGCAATTACAGGCACTTAATCATCATCATCATCCATAGACTGACTTCATCCACGGCTGGCCACAACCCTCCCCTATATATTTCCAGGAAGAATAATACTGATCCCTCTCCATCCACCGAGTACCCGCAATCCTCGCGATGTCGTCGAGACAACTGGTTACTGAAACTGTATTTTAAATATTATTTTAACTAATCTAAATGAAATGGGACTATCTAGGGGACATCGGGAAGCGCGGACCACTTGACAATGGCAAGAAGTTGGTGGGTAGCGAAAGCTCAAAATCGTTTGTCCTGGAAATAAATAAAAACTGGTGGACATTCCAAACTAAGCACAGCTTTTACTATGGGAACCAGGTAGCTGATACAAGTATATTTGTTAGTTAGTAAATCATCATCATCAAGGTAGAGCTACTACCAACTGAGCTGTGAGGGCTGTCAAAATCTATGGAAGAGGCTTAGGTAACCCCAATAGTGGAATTCTTCAGGGTGTTGATAACTCGGGTAGCAGGGGAACCCGATTGCAAACCTAGTTACAACCCTCTCGATGTACACTGAAATACCTAAAATATTCAGTTAACACATTGATAATTACCCCCCTCTCCACAGTGCCCTACCTCCCCTACAGCCCGCCATTGTAATTGAAATCGAATTCCCGCGACAAATTGAAATATCTCAATTGAACGCACCTTCCGTTCGACGTTCGAATTTAATTTAAATTGAAGATGGCGGATGTATCTCTGAAATGGGTCTTTTGTTGAATTGAAATTGAATTTGATTTAAATATGAATTAGACTCGTTATCATTTATCATGTTCTTCTAGATTTGCGAGTCCACCTAGTTTATAAGACGTTTGAAAATGATCCTTGTGACTAAACAGAATAAAGACCGTTTTGATTTTGAATCTGATCATTACCGTATTGTTTTATGTTTATTTAATGGAAAGTATACTAAGGTTTTTCGTTAACAATTCTTGAGTTTATAATAAAAGACACTGATTTAGGCCTTCGAGTCAGGTCAAATTTTCTTTCGCATTCAAATAAGTGATATTAAATTGTTGTGACAATGTAGAACATACTACAATGCACTCAAAGTATTATAAAGAGTTCAATTCGATTCCACTCCTGATAAAATATATTATCATGAGACATTATTTAGATAGGATGATGCGAATAAACAACGTCAAGATCGATCACCGATAGCCTCGAATGGCCACCGTTCGGTAGTTACCTTCTCATTATGAAATACTTTCCACAATAAAGAAATAATAAACAATGAACGCATAAAGCCACAACAAAGCGGAATACGCGAACCGAATAACAAACATAATTGTTTTTTGTTCTTTCAATAGCTTTGTCCGTAAAAACTGGATCTCAAAAAAGTCACCTTTATAAATTAAGTTTCAAACGTTCCGACCAATCGCAGCCCGGGGCGGGGCGCTCCCGCCGCCTCATTGGAGCACTCCACGCTCTCATCTTACAACATTTTATATAACCGGATGATACAACATATACAGTTAAAGCTGGCGTGCGAGCGGGACGCGGCTATAGCTGTAACTGTCTCGTTTACACTGTCGCCGTCTCTCTCCCCCGGCCAGCTACAGTCAGCCGCCGAATATGAAGCAACAGTGTTGATAAAATCGCGGAGCGGAACGTTGGTGGAAACGTCACATTCGAATTTGGAACGCGAACTTTTGTTGCGTTTTATTCTTTCCGTTGCTCGTATCGTGTTGCTAATTGACAAAGGTCCTAACCGCGAAAGTTATAATTTATCAGAGAACTATTTTAATATTTTTTTAAAAATTATAATTATTAAGTTTTTTAAATTTAATTGAAAGATGATAGTTTTTGTGCGTGCATAAAAGGTTTTATAACAATTAGCCAGTGTAATAGCATGGAGATGTCGCTCCCTAACGGCGTCGACGTTTCTCAGCTGGTGCAGCACCCGGTCTTGGCAGCGCTACCACCCTTCTTCTTGAGGGCTTCTGAGAGATATCAGGTATTGTACAAAAAAACGTGTTAAATCACTCTACCCATGCATGAATCAAACATATCAAAGCCTGCTTCAAGTAACATCGTCTAATGTTGTTTTAGTGCTGAAATTAATTTTTATTACATGGATATTTAGTTAATGTAATAATGAGAAATAAATAAATTAAAAGAAAATAATACCTACAAGTTATTTTTTTTTAAATGGTACCTCTAAACTAAACTAAACTTGTATATCTCAAACATGACATAACACTGAAATCAGAATAATAACAGATGTGAGCTTTTGCCAGTTTAGCGACAAGCCGACGCCGAAGCCGACGGCAAAAACAACGCGTGTCAGCGCTTAGCGCCATTTAAGAACAACTTTACTATGAATAAAATTCGAATATTTTTTATAGAGTTAGGTATCTATATTTGTGGTACCTCTAGAGTTATTTATTTCATAAGTCTCATCTAAATCAGTATTGCTATTACCACGTGATTGAGTCTTAAACATTTAAAATATTACAAATATTTCATCATTTTATTACCTATCAAATGTTTATTTAAATAATTAAAACATGTCCGAATTATCTTGTTATTTTATTAGATTCAAAGTTTATCGTTCAAAGCGATCCTTAATTCTAGTGAACAAAACAGATTTTATGAACGCCACAAACTGCTTATTCCCAATATTAATTGTAACTAAAAAATGGCAGCTCACGTTTCACAATTCTACTATTTAGGTGGTATTTCAATAACTATTATTACAATCAATTTAATTTAATTTAACAGCTCATAAGCAGATGTAACCAATATTTTAATCATAAAATTAAAAAGTAATCCGATTGCCATGGAATTTGGTATGCCGGCCGTCTGTACTTTCATATTTGCTAATCTACATTAAACGAGTATTATAAAGAGGAAAGATTTGTATTTTTGTATGTTTGTATGTAACAAATAAACTCAAAAACTACTAGTTATAATTGATCGAGTGAGCGAAGCGAACGAAGATTCTAGTTTCAACTTGGGCGATTTGGCATTTTATGTATGTATGTATGTATGTATGTATGTATGTATGTATGTTTGTCTGGCCATAACTTTCGAACCGTTTATCCGATCTGCATGAAATTTGATAAGACGACAGCTTGTACTTGAGAAATTTACTGGTAAGTATATGAGTAAAATCGGATGAAGGGTTTTTAAATTATGGGGTTTTATAAGGGGGCATAAATAAAAAAAGTGACTTAAAAAAATCAAGTTACATGTCATACGAAAGGGCTTTGTTTGGACATTCCAAAACAATTTTTACTTTTTTTGTGGAACGCTCGGTTTTTGAGATACAACAAAAAAGTTAAATTAAGATATCCAGCGACCCAAGAGCTCCCATCTCTAAGAGTTTCGTTGGCATCAAGGTTTTTCTACTGGTTGTCCAGTTCCTTTGATTTTTCTTATTTTTTTTTTCTTGAAATAAATTACGGAGGTACTCAGTTCTCATAAAATGGTGACAACGACCATGTCTGATGATGGAGCCAAGGTCTGTTCAACGGAACTCTTCAATAAATAGGCCAATAGAGTTGAAACTTGGTTACCGTACCAAGTTAGTAGGCGGTAGTCAGAAAAAAGTCCAAACATAATGTTTGGACTTGCCTTTGACTACCACCTACTCAAAGTTTTGGTGCGTTCGTCGGGTCGCATCACGAGATCTCAGTTCGGGGCGAACTACTAGTATAAACTACATCAGCTTAGGAGTTGTTATGACATAGAGTCCTAAGGCGGGTGAAAAAATAAATAAATAAATATAGGATTTGTTGATGGAATGGCATCTTCTTACATTTTAAGACAATTTTTTTTGTAAAATTGTCATGTTCTTTTCTTTTTACCTTTATGGATTTAGATTTTTGGCCGAAAGGTGTCGTATACAGATGCTTTCGTGGGCGCCTGCCAGATATTGTAGGTAATTTGTTTCAAACATAAACCATAATTGTACCTATTTCATTTAAATTTGTCTGAATCAAAGTTTTTCACAATTTTTTTTGAATTTTCTTGCCAATATCCCAAGTTACGTGGGATCGGTACAACACAGGTTCTTGTCTACCTCTACGCCTGTATCCTTAAATATTCAAACCTAGCATATTCCTCGTTACGAGAAATAAAAGGTACCTAATATGATTATTATTCGTCAAAGTTCTTTGAGAAATATTAGCGCACTCTATTAGCTAGTAGGATGAAAGTATCAAGTATCACTTCCTGAATTTCAATTCAATTACGAACCTATAATTACGCAAATTACAATCGCATTCGTTCCCCTTTGTAACTGACACGCCATTTGTAACAAAATGCAACAATAGGTGTTATTGTAATATCATGTGTTGAACCACGCGCTAAGAATGAGGTTTATTTGGTAATAATGTTATTAAATCTTTTGTTGCTTTTTGTGGGACTTTCGGTGTAAACTTCCGGTTTCTTGTGAGAAGTTTTAAATTACAGAAATTGTATTAAAACTGCGTAAGGATCGCGGGAAGTCGGTATGTCTTAAATTGATGGACTCAAGTCAGTGGTATCGCATCGTGCGTGACTTGCAATCAATGGTTTGTTGCAGATGATGGTTACCTCGGTCCATCAGTTTATAGAAACTGTATTGACGAGACCCCCTTTTTTATTTTTTTAAGATTAATTTAAACTTAATTAAATAATTTTAATTATCTTAATTAATTTTAACTTTATTGAAGACAGAATGGAAAAAGCTATAAACGTAAATGTTCATTGAGTTTGTCCTACAATGTGTGTCCTACAATGTCCGGCGGTCTTATCGCAATTAGTAGCGATCTCTTCCAGACAACCGTTATTTTAATCAAAACTTAGGAGTATATGTTTTGCATCATTGACCAGTGTTGACTTTTCCAGGCTGATGTTAGAACATAATCATCATCTTCCTGGGGAAGTCTACTGCTAAACGCAGGCCTCCTCTATACATTTCCAGGAAAAACGATTCTGCCCTCTCCATCCATCGGCTTCCCTCGATCCACACGATGTCATCGGTTTATTCGATAAAATTCCGTCATACGCTTAATAGCACGCTTGATAGTTTAATCGACACAGTGCTCATAAAGCACTGGACACTGGTGCACTCTGTGCACTCTTAATCTGTGTGCTTAGATTTCATTGGCAAATATACCTACCTAGTTTTAATTATTAAATGTACCTACCTAGTTTTAATTATATACCTTTCGTGTGAATGCCGAAATATTTGATTTCATTTGATAGTCTTTATATCATACTATAGGTATATGAATTGAGAACTTTTTGAAGCGCCTAGCAGCTTAGGCATTACTAACCGAAAAAAGCAAAGTCAAAGGTTCAGTTGAATCAAAAGGATCACTTTGAAACGTCTTACAACTAGGTGAATGTAGGTGCCAGTTCCACGCGACCAAGTCTAAAAAAACAGGCAACAAACTTAACAGTTAAGTTGATCAACGTTCTGCACAATTTGGATGAGTGGCCGCTAGTGGTATTTTTAGCTTTTCTCTTCCGTACCTCGGTTGGTACGTTAAGCTGTCGGTCTCGGCTTTAGTGGGCGTTAAGCCATGATGGAGGCCTTAGGGCGGCCTTGGACACTTAAAAGCATGATCTCTCTTGTCGTGTCACTAGTTTCTTTCGAAACAGTGTGGTGAAAGGATTATAAGCGCACCTCAAGAGGCTCCTTTCGAACAGACACACATGTTATAGATAAGCATGATAAAAGTATTCTATTACCCATCTGCTTCTCATAGTACAAGCTTTGCTTAGTTTCGGGCTATCAATCTATCGTTGTGTGAAATATTTATAAATTCACAAACAGCTTTACGACTTTGATCGCCAGGCACGGTAGATATCCCCTCAGATCTCTCAGTACTAAGTACTAACTCAAGATTCGTTGTGTTCAAAGAGGGTAGTCTGAGGTTCGTCCAAGTATTACGTTTGGCTCATTACTTATTTATTACAATATTATGAATGCAATATTACATACCTTTAGTATTATAATGTTAAAAATATTGTTCCGGTGAGTAATAAACAGGCAAACTTTCTGAAAACATATTTTTTGGATTCACAGACTTGAAATATAACTTATTTCAAAAAATATCTTTAAAGAAACTGTTTTCTAGATTTTTAAATACTACATTATTCTTACTTTAAAACGTGTAGTTTGTGTTTATCTCGAAGTCTGTGAACCAAAAATGTGTTTTAGATGGTTTGTCTGTTTGTTGCAGTATCATGAAAAGAATACTGAACGGGATTTGATGAGGTTGTCGCTGTTGGAAGGCTTTGAGTCCAACTTTCAGCACAGGGTATGTATTTTGTAGATCTTGAGTATATCTTATAGTAGCATAGTATTTTATATCTTCAGTATTGCTCAAAAGGAGTCTCTTTGAGGCACACTTAAATTCCTTTCGCGACACTGTTTTGAATGAAAGTAGTGACAAAACAGAAAAAAAACGTTGATCTTTAGGTGAACTTACCACTGTATCGCGCTAAACCAAGCTGATTAACCACCTTATTTTAAGTGGTAACCATCACCTATAACAAAGCATTGCCTCGTAAGTCACGCACAATTTGAACATGCCGCACGATGCACTGCCCTGCGTCCATCACCTTGAGGCATACAGAACGGAACCCTTTGAACGGAAACACAGCGTTGCTGCTTGTCGGCAGAAACAGGCATGGCGGCGGTAGTACGCACCCGGACGAGTCACACACTATCAGCTGTACTGCTCTTGTGAGAGAGTGAGAGAAGAGTCGCTGGACTCTGCCGACAAGCTGCAACGCTGTGTTTCCGTTTGAAGGGTGTGGTTGCTGGTGAAATTGCGACACATGAGGCTTAACAGTAGTATGCCTCAAGTGGATGGAAGCAGGGCAGTGCATCGTAGGGCACGTTCATTACGTGCGTGCCTTGTAAGGCAATGCTGTGTGGTGATGGATACCACTTAATTCAGGTGGGCCGTTTGCTTCTTCCATTTTGGTATAAAAAATTGAAATAAACTCTCAAGGAATCTCTTTGTGAGACCATGGATACTTACTAATCTAAGACGCCTATACCCTAAGTCTGAGTTAGTTATTTTTTTTGGTAACGTCAGGCCTTTTTGTATGGAGACTCGTGAGTTCTTAGCACGCCCGATAGAGACATTTATCGAATCTCCATACAAAACAAGCATTACTTAACGAAAAACGAAACACCGGAAACCAAACTCAGACTTGGTACTGTAGTTGAGCGGCTACTTCGGTTATTGCCTTCATAATCTTCGAAATCTAAGGGTCCGTGACCCCTACAATTAGCGCCTAGTTCGTTGCTATGCTTGTCCAGGTTAGATGAGTAAGGGTATTGTGTTGTTGCAGCGGACGCCGAAGTGCGCGCGCTGCCGCAACCACGGCGTGGTGTCGGCGCTGAAGGGGCACAAGCGCTACTGCCGCTGGCGCGACTGCGTGTGCGCCAAGTGCACGCTCATCGCCGAGCGGCAGCGCGTCATGGCCGCGCAGGTAATGTGGAGCAGAGCAAGCCTCGTCTCCGCTCTATCGCGATATAGTTTCAATACTTTTTAGCCAAGTCAAAATCGCAAGAATCACTTTAAAACATCTTATAGCTATGTGAATCTAGCTGCCAATTCCTCGCGACCGAAGCCTGGAAGAACAGGCAACAAACTTACGGCGTTCTTTTGTATGATCCTTGTTACAATGTAATATAATGTTATAATAAACAAGATCTTTGCATCAGATATTGGGTTAGAATCATAGAAGAAAAAAGAAAAAGAAAATTGCAATTGAAATATCAACATAAATGTTTCCATGCCGTATGTGTGTGCCGTTGTGTGTCGCTGTGTGGGTTTTCCTATCGAACTACGTGATTATGGTCACGCAAAATAGTCTCATCGGGTCACGAGATAAAACAAAATTTAGCCCTCAGTGAGACATACAGTCCGTGCGTATGTCTCACTGAGGGCATTGAATCTACAAAATAATGCTTTGAAATAGTTTTAGCTTTTCGATTCATATTGATAACAAAAGACTATTGAAAACTTAATCATAATATCAGAATTTGGATATAACTGTTATGCCGCGTAGCGATTTGCTACGCGGCGTAGCACTCTGCTACGCAATACAATCTTATCGCTTAGTTTTATGAATAAATAACTTCACGCGGCTTTACTCGCGTCGTACACGAGTGTTATTTCAGGACATGAGCTTTATTTATCACAAGTTACATTCAAATTGATCCTTCACGTCGCGATAGAATACCCCAACGAAATACCCAAACAAAAGTAGATTATAGCGTACTACAGCGCAGGTGCTCTCCGAGGAAGCATTTGTATTCCCCGTGGAGCACCCATCCAAATATTGATTGGTGCTCTACAAGGAACACGATTCGTGCTCTAAAATAGTCTGCGAGGAGCCTCACAAATGAGCATTGAAACATTTTAACTTACGTATATTCATGTTAACGAAAGTGATGACAACAGTTTTATAGCATTTTATGCTATTAAAGGTAGTGGAAACCTCAAATAACATTATAAAACCCACCATATGATTATGAAAAAAGTCTTTGTCATGTCCACACACTTTAAATACAAGTTATTAGTATATGTCATCAATTAGTTTAATGATCGTCGTTTATATTACCAGTTTCTGTTAGAAAATGGAAATCCGTTATTGGCTTTTAGCTATACTCTTAAGTTACCTTCTATTTATATAAAGAGCTGTACATTTTGTTAAATAAATAAAATAAAAAATAAAATATAACCCACAAGTACAAGTCCCCTAACAAACTACATGTCCCGCCAGGTGGCGCTGCGTCGGCAACAGGCGCAAGAGGAGAACGAGGCCCGGGAACTGAACCTGCTGTACGCGGGCCCGGGCGCCGCGCCACAGCACCACTACCCAGAGATGCCAGACGACTCACCTGGTAAGTTTCAACTATTTCTTGTCATGTCACTTGTTTTTTCAGCAGAATGGTGAAAGGATCTTAAGTGCGTTTTTCTCTTTTCGAGCACTTGACACATGTTTTTAGAACTATGGTTCTACGACATGCCTGTTTCCTCACTATGTTTTCCTTCACTAGATAGACTGTGTCGAATTTCCACCAATATTTATTTATTTCTCATTGCACAGAAAAAACAAAATGTATCGTTGATCACGCTAAACGCTAGAGAGATTTTTCTTCCAGTTTACCTTTGTATAGTTTTGGAAAACAAAGGCTGTTTCTATTTAGGTCTAGTCATCTGTCCCCCAAGTCTGAGTTTTTTTTTTCGTATTTGAGGCCGTTTTTGTATGAACACCGGATGAGCGCCTCTAAGACTAAAAGACTTGACGTTACGAAATACGTAAAATGGTAAACACAACTCAGACTTGGGGCACTGACGATATGGAAAATGAAAAATGTAAAACAAAACTCCTGGGGTCCTGTAGAACTGACAGGAAGTACCCCAATTTGCAAACCGGAAACGCCTCGGGTCTCGCAAGATTAACATCTTCTAAACAGTCCTATAGCGCGCTTTTTGATGAGTCTGGTCTGACGCCCCAATACATAGGGGTTGAACAGACCTTCTTACTACTATTCTAGCAGCGGCGATGTGCTTGCAACCTGTCACGCTTTTTTATACAACCTGCTGATAGTACAAGCAGATGGCCCTCCTGATGTTGAGTGGTAACCATTACCTATAACAGAGCATTGCTTCGTGAGTCACGCATGACAAGGACGTGCCCTACGATGCAGTGCCCTGCGTCCATCAACTTAAGGCATAGACATGTTAAGCCTCATGTGCCTGTAATTTCACCGGCAACCACACTCTTCAAATCTAAACACAGCGTTGCTGCTTGGCGGCAGAACAAGGCGTGGTGGTAGTACTTGCCCGGACGAGTTACATATAATAAAAAAAACTAATTACTGTGATATGTCTAATAAAATGTGGGTAGTATGTGCCAAATTTCAAATGTTTCGACGTTCAATCCACCTTAAACATCCTCAGAGTAACTTGTGTGAGTACTGAGAGATCCGCGTGGATATCTACCGTGCCTACAGATCAAAGACGTAATGATGTTTTTTCTCTAATACCTGTAAAAAGCCATCTTGTATCAAAATAAATCATGAAACCGCACGAAAGATCAAAAGCTAACAAACAAGTTAAAAAGACTCTCACCCTGAGTTGCCAATTAACACGACAAACGGTGTTGCCAGCGCCGACGAAGTGAGCATAAATCAACGCTGCAAATTGTCGCAAAACGTACTAAAAATGTCGCAGAAAAAGAGGAAAATGGAGGCATAAAGTGGCAAAACACGAGGGGAAATACACGTACAATAAAATTGAAATATGGTCTCACCATACTCGGTAGCATACATATTTTAGAACGATTTGAAGGATTATACTTTCCCAGAAAGAACAATTCTGAGTACTCTCCATCCACCGACTTTCCACGATCCTTACGATTTTGTTAATCCATCGGGGCGTCCCACGCTTCTTCTGCCAGTTCGTGGTCCCCATTCGAGAACCTTTACTCTCAACAAACAACCCTACAACATAAAAAATGTTGTTCTCACTACAGCGTCCCGTAAATAGGGGCATGGGTTTTATATACAACTTGTTAATAGAATAAGCAGATGGCCCATCTGATGTTAAGTGGACCATCACCTATAACAAATCACTGCTTCGTAAGTCACGCACGATAGCAAAGTGCCCTACGAAAAATTAGTGAAAAAATGGATCATCTACTAGGCAAAGGCCTGTTTGCCTAAAGTTACTACTATCATAATCATCTACCTTTAGACGTAGGTCTCTTCCGAGACGCGACTTTTCATACATTTCGCTGATTGTGTGAGTCTTATCTTATTTCTTCTTATTTAGCTGAGTAACGACCGAAGATTCGGGTGCAAGCCAGACCCCTCCACTTGAATGTCAACATTCATTCGACACAGTTTCGCCGCGCGAGTAATTAACATTAAATAAAACTTGCTATATCTATTCCGCTATAAAGTTTTTTTAAAACACTAACAGATGGCCCACGTGATGTTAAGTGGTAACCATCACATATAACAAAGCATTGCCTCGCAAATCACGCTCGATATACACGTGCCCGACGATGCACTGCCTTGCGTCCATCAACTTGAGGAATATAGATGTTAAGCCTCATGTGCCTGTAATATCCCACACCCTGCAATCGGTAAAACAGCGTTGCTGCTTGGCGGCAGAAATAAGCATGGTGGTAGTACGCACTCGGACGAGACACACGCAAAGAGCTATACTACTCTCTATAATGGCCACATTTAGTGACAGAGCCGGCTGCCTAAGGTCTCCTTAGAATTTAGCCATTAGCTTCACAAAATGAATTTTCTTTAACGAATTGAATGAATTAATCTACAATTGTATTTATGATAGAGGAAAAAAATGAAGAATTTCAGCTATAGGTTTCTTTTTTGAATTTTAGGTATAAATGTATTTTGCCCAAATAAATTCATTAGTTAAATCCTTTGAATCTTTTCATTTATAATTCGGTTTTTATTCATTGCGAATGTTTTCAGCTTCCTGAATGTAAAGCCAGTATTCAGTTAATTGCTGGGGTTATTTATACAAATGTGTACTATTCGCTGTGGTTGCGTTTTTGTGAAACATCAAAGTGCGGGCCTCTACTACCAACTCACTGTCGAGTTTCTAATAATTTTATTATATTACTGAACGAATAAAATTACGAAAATAGTTAATCATTTACTGACCATAGGTTTCTACTAATGTTATGACAATAAAATTTATAATATAGTGTAGTGTATATTCCAAACTGCGAGTACCATAGAACCACATACCGAATCGTTTGACAAAATGTCATAGACAATGCAAGGCTTAATCTTTATTTGGTACTAAAATACTGAACAGAAAACAAAGATATCAGCAATAGTAAAAACACTGGGTACCCCCTCTTTAATGAGCTTTAATTAAAATGCCAACTTCAACATTACCATCGAGTGAAATGTCTGTTTGCGCTCGCCTATTACTGCCGTCAAGTAGCGTTGCTGTGTTTCGGTTTGAAGGGAGTGGGCATAACAGGCACATGACGCTTAAGGTGAAGACAAGAGCTAATGTGACTCTCGCTCGCACGTTTCGACATGTTGAAAGATATAAAATCACTAAACTCATTTTCGAAAAATCGCAATCAACCATTTTGTGTGCAATCACATTGCACACAGTTTAGTAAAAATTTCATTTTGATCGATACATGTTTTCCTACTCTAAAGTGTGCTTTTCTAGTTTTCGTACATAATCAAACTTTTAAGTAGGAAAACTTGTATCAATCAAAATGATTTTTTTACTAAACTGTGTGCAATGTGATTGCACACAAAATGGTTGATTGCGATTTTTCGAAAATGACTTTATTGATTTTATATCTTTCAACATGTCGAAACGTGCGAGCGAGAAGTTGTTTGATAGTTGTCAGCCCCTTAACATCTGTAGGTATGCCTCAAGTTAGGCAGTGTCTCTAACGTAGCGCACGTTCATATCGTGCGTTACTTGCGAGGCAATGTTTTGTATAAGGTAGGTCATTTCTTTGTTCCATCAGGTAGTAGTATAAAAACTCGAACGTTTCAGAACACGGCCGCAGTTTCCACACGACATGTGCCGTCATCTCGCAATGCGTTTATCGAAGGTTCTCTCGCATAGCCCCCGGAAAGGCGACAAGTGTGTACTGAATAACTACTGAGCATTGAAACTAGCTACTGCAGCCGACTGGCTCTGTAAGGGCGGTAGTAATTTTGTTCTGCCTTTCATAATTTGCAACATAAAGGCGCTTGCACACCGACGGGTGCGGTAATCGCCCCTCTACGCTGACTTTATTCAAAGTGAATAAGTTTTTATTTTAAGTTTTTTTTTGCGTATAGAAATAAAAAAACACGCTCACGATTGTAATCACCTTGCGTCGGTACGGTAGACATTCCTTTCAATCTTTAGGTAATTATGGACATCTGAGAGAGGTCAGAGAAGTAAAAGAAAACAAAACTGTCTCTTGGCTTTGTTCCTCAGGAACGGTTGATATACTTTCAGATCACATAGAACCAAGTACTCCGAGTTGTTATGGACTTTGAAAAAACAAGTAGGGGCCTCCAAATTTTATATTTTGGACATGCCCAGGCTTTAAAATAAGGTTCAAAGATAAAATTAAGTTTTTCAATATTATCAAAAGCTACTACAAGTAAAAGTTACTAGGTGCCCAGACTGGTTTCGGAATCCACGTCAAGTTGTTGATGCTGGACTCAATCCATGACGACCCTTCGGGGAACCTTAGATTTCCGATTTATTTATTGCCAACCTGTACATACATCAATAATATAGCTTAGGGCTAAGGTAGCTATAGGCGAGTACGCGTACCCTGTAGGGCACGTGCTTGCGTTGCTAGTTGTGTAGATATAAGGCAGGTACAATTCATACTACTGTGGGCACAATAATAGGTAAACTCATTAATACAATAACAGATAAGAGAGTGAGGGAGTGACCCCGCCTCGTCACCGATCGATCGTAGGGTCGTAGGTTCGAATCCGGTCGTGCACCATTGGATTTTTCCCATTGGAGTGGTATAAAAAAAAAACTTGAATTGCAACCTCAGGACTCACAAGCGTTAACTTGAAGCAATAAACTTATTTCATTCATATACTATAGTACTATAGTATTACATTTTTATTTTTATCTCTACACTGTAGTGCCATCTTCCCTTTTATTACCTCTTCATGAAGAAGCTCTGTCGCTGCATATTGAACCTTAGCACCTCGGCATAAGGTCGTGTGATGTATTGTTAGTATGTAAGGAGTGTGATATACTGTAACCACGATATTGCGGTACATTCCTTCGCGGCTCGCAATATCGCAAGTCACTGGACCAAGGCATAGGCGGAAGCGATTAAATGTTTTCACAGATTTTTAGCATTGTTTTGTGTTTTTTTTCTTTTTTTATTGTGGTATAAAGTATTATTCTTCTTATCTATTTCATTGTTATGTTTTGTAAGTATGTTGTTTGCTAAGTATTAGGAAATGTTGATTGTCTATGACTATGTTTATAGCGTACCTCTTTTTATGAGATTGTCATGTAATAACCATTATGATCGATGTTGATTCTATAAATTGATTCGTTTTCTGACATTTCTGGAAGCAACATAGCTTTTTCATTTTAATTGTTTTTCTAGTGTTATTTTGAGTTGTGTTGTGTAATTTCGGTGGTATTTTAACCAACATTACTTGAGGTTTTAGCACAAAGTGTAAACATTTGGAATGAAAGTGTATTATGTGATATCCTGATTTGGCCGAAAATGTTTAGAATGTTTTGAAGAAAACCGCCACCATTTTCTTCAAAACAAAATGACGGCCGACTTGACTATGGACTGACTTGACTAAAAAGTATTCACTAAACTAATAAATATTTATCACTTGACACTGGCAAGATTGTCTGTCGAATGACGGACAGGAGCCATAAATTGAGACAATAAGAAGAAGATTCTATAAATTTATAAGCAACTTCTCGTTCGCACATTCAGCGTTTTAGAAGAAATCAATTTACTGGAGGTACGGTCGCACAGTACCGCACTAACGTATCCCTACGAGTTATTTGTAGTGTGATTAGAAACGATGGCGCAGGTGGTTAGGGCAGCCCCGTATCAAGAAGAAGGTTTTTTATTTATTTTAAGGGCTTTGTCGACCACGCTGCCCTATAATAAAAAATAAAATAAAAAATATCTCGTATCAAAACTTAATCTACATAGTTAACCCTAATTCTTCCAACCTATATAACATCTTGTCTTGACCGGACAAGGGACAAGCCAAGATGCTATTAAAGAAGAAGGTTGTGGGCTCAATTTCCACTCATAATAACTTTTGGGATATTCTAAAAATTAGATGAAGGTAGTTATGAAAAATGCAAACATGTATGTTTACGATCTTTCTTAGTTTCGGAGAATAACGTTACAATGGTTCAGCACTAATTTAAATACAAACAAGTTATCTCTCCAAAAAGTTTAATTAAGTACAAAAACGAAGTAAGAGAGACAGACTGAATCGCTAGAACTGTATCGCTAAGCTCTCCTGCTTTGCACCCGACCCCGAGCCGGCGGTATGTGCTATAATGTCGCCACACTCACATTCCAATACACATATTATATTTTATGCTATCACCCTCTTTGTACTGCATCTCTCTTACTCACAGGAAATAAGTACACATATAAATAAACTAGCGAAACTACAAACAAGCTACATATTATACCAGCTATCCGGTTCCAAACTGTAATATTTGGACTTACCACTGACTAACCCCCTTAGACATTCTCAAAGAATCTTGAGTTGAGAGTACCATGTACTAAGAGATGTGAGGGTCTACCGTGCCTGGAGATCGAAGTCTTGAATCTGTTTCATCTGGTTCCCATAGTCCCATAGTAGTGTGCTGTTTTATGAATTTTATTACCCTTACCTTTTTCAGTTATACCTACGCTTCACTAAATTCGATTGGCACCATTCTGGAGCTTCAATATTGTATTACAATACCTACATTGTAACAAGGATCGTACAAAAGAACGGTAGGAACCAAGCCGTAAGTTTGTTGCCTGTTCTTCTTGGCTTTGGTCGCGTGGAACTGGCACCTAAAGTCACCTAGCTTTAAGACGTTTCAAAGTGATCCTTGTGATTTTATTGAATTACCTTTTGACTTTGACTTTACAAGCTTTGCTTAGTTTGGGACTAGTATTCTCTTATCTGTGGTTTGGGTATCCCCAAACTAAGCAAAGCTTGTGCCATCCAAACATGTGTGGATTGTCCACGAATAAAAAAAAATAGTGTTTATAATTATTTTAACTTGATGTGTATAATGTCAGTCCACAATAGCACCCCCGCAGAGGGTGCAAATGGGGTGCGCTATCGATCGTGTTCGATATTAATAGATTGGTCTGTAATTACGATGTTTAATTCTATTTTATTCGATCGAATGCAGTAATGTCAGGGTATTGAGATGAATTGATTATATTTGTTCATTATAAGAATTTGCTTTGTTGTAATAGTGGTGTGTATGCAAAGTTAGTCAAAAGGTATTTAATCAATTGAATTACAAGGATCACTTTGAAACTACTTAAAGCTAGGTGTTTTTTTTTATTAATGTTACAAATAGTACCTATTTGTGTTACTAACACTTACAATTAAGAAATTAGATTTTATTACTAACCTCATCAAATAATAATTACTTTTGAAACTTACTACTTAACTTACTTAATATGCGAGAAATAAAAGGCTTTTTATTTTTATTATTATTATTCTATAGGAGAATCTAGGTGCCAGTTCCACGCAACCAAGCCTAGAAGAACAGCCAACAAATTTATAACTTGCTTCCTACCGTTCTTTTGTATGATCTTTATTATTTTAATTATATTAATGAATTTATCATATGCTCGGGTAATCTCACAGCATTTAGGCCACCTGTTTCATCACTTACTCAATAACAATGATTCAATTTGCAATCTAATAAGCTTACAATTCTCTGTACCTATGAACTCCCCTGCATCCCCCCTCGCCCCCCGCGGGGCTCGACGGGATATTAAATCTATCCTCTTTGAAACGTGACACTGTTACGTCTTTTTGTATAGAACAAAAAACAACAGTAAGAAAACGGACAATAAAGTTACAAATTGGTTAGATTTAAATTTATTTATTGCTAACATGTAGGTACATAATTTTTTATTAGTTTTATAGTGTTTACCTACACTTAAGGAAATCACAAAGATTTTTAATACTATAGTCCCAAAAGTTATTATCCGAGTGGGATGTAACTATTATCCGTTATAAATAAACTAACTATGAACTATGTGAGTACATAATGTCACAAAGGTGATGGTTACCACTTAACAACAGGTGGGCCTTCTGCTTGTTCCATCAGCATCCTAAAACGGATTAAGTAACTATTAAATATATCGGAGAGTCTCAGTTCGGAAGATAAAAACGTTTGTAGAGTGAGGTTGAATAGTTACTATCGTAATTCGCCACAATTACAATTTCTATGACTATTGAAAATGAAATGAAAAAAATCAAAATATTTTATTACAGCAGTAAAGTCTTAGCCTAGGCAGGTTAAGAGCTGATTTCACCATACTCTGTTAGTTGCTAAACAAGGATTAACAGGCCGTTAAATCTAACCTTGGATGTCAAACGCATATACATTTTGACATATTTAACCGCCCTTTAATCCTTCGTTAATCTAACAGACCATGGTGAAATCAGGCCTTACTGGCTCACATTTCATTAACGGCCAGTTTCTGAAAGCTCGATCAAACGTAATCGGATGTCAAGTCACTTGTTAATTCAGCTATTACATCAAATTAGATAGAGATAGCAACTGACTTGACATCTGATCAGATTTGATCGAGCTTTCAGAAACCGGCCGTTAGTTGTAATGTTAGTCTTCCTATAACTATAACGAACGTGCTAATACTGTCACTAATTGATCTATAAGTATTGTATATTATAAGAACGTAATTACAAAAAAATATATACTTAAATATATCAGCTATCTGGTTCCTATATTACAAGCTTTGGCTTAATTTGGGGTTAGATAGTGCTGTGTGGAAGTCCCCAAATATTTATTTATTATGATGTATAATCATACTACGGTCTTCACACTAAGCCAAGTCTGTATCTTGAAGACCCTGACATCGATTAAATTTAATGTAATACGTTCGGAGGACCGTTTATTCATACTCTTTACCCCAAAAACCCCAGATGACAAAACGTTACCCAAACATCGGTAGTATCAAGTGACTGCGCAAATGTTTGAACAATGTCACAGGCTGGATGTCGGCGGTGCGAGCCTGAAACGTGATATCTCTGTTTTTGTGGAATTTCGGGGATTTATTATTAATCTAATTGTTGGTTAATAGAAGGGACCGTGCGGTATGAATAGTGGAAATGCACGCGACATTAATTATAGCACACATGGCTTTTTAATTTTTTGATTTGGCGTTCGTCATTTAAAACATAGAAATTATGCTACTGAATTTTTCAGTCAATGGTATAAATAAAATAGTTAATGTTATTTAATTTATTCGTCAATTTAGTAGCAGTTCATTTACAATACTACTTATTTATGAAATACATTATCTAATTATCTATTTTCTTTATATTATTATTAAATGAATTATCTTAGGATTATATTATCTGAGGGGGTAACTACGGTACCTGGGTGATCTCCAACCTATGAGGATGTTTCGGTTTCCTTGGAAATCCAAATAAAAAAAAATGATAATTATCTTTGTACAATTCCCTCAAATTGCCATAATTACAAATTACTTTTATCGCGTAGAATTGACTGGCATCCAGATTTAATTTGTTTATTTATTTATAAAGACGTTGCAAAGTATGTAACCTTCCTGTTTTTTTTAAATCTATATAACTTTGACAAATAAAATAAAAATTTTAAATACGTTTATTTCGTGTCACAAAAACGTAGGTGATATACCATTTTGGTTAGGACTACAAATCGGTCGTCACTTTTGTGCTTATGCCTAGGCACTGTAGACATCCCCTAAGAAGCTACACAAGATCCTTTGACGAACCATATCTGCATTTTATCATAGCTCAGCCAAAAAATAATAAACTTTATTTCTCAAATCATACCTACTTTAACCACCTAAGTGTCATATATGTAAGAACTCTTTTGATCACAGAAATCATTTTCTACTCAAAGACATCTCCAGACATTTCTACAAACCTATCTATTGAAGTACTATCCCTTTCCAACACATTCCCACACATAACCCTACCATCTCGCTCTACGAATCCGATACCTTTTATATTTCAAGTGCCACTTGGCAAACATATCTATCTCGCTCACACTTGCTGGAAACCTTACCTTCTATCTCGTGTCCACTTGGGTCAGCACAAAGAATAAAATGTAGTACGGGCATACAGGAATTTCACATTGAAGATTATTAAAATTGTGCTTTCATCGAAGTTGAAGGCACTTTGTTGATACATTTCATTTGAAGAAACTTTTATTCAAAATCAAAATGGTCTTTATTCAGTTTAATCACAAGAATCAATTTCAAACGTCTTATAACCTCGGTGAGTTTAGCGCCATTACCTCGTGATCAAAGCCTGGAACAACAGGCAAGAAATTCATGACTCCTAGCTTTTTTTAGTATGATTCTTCTTACAAATAATAGGTCGCGTGGAACTGGCACCTAGATTCACCTAGCTTTAAGATGATCCAAAGTGATCCTTGTGGTTGAATTGCAAAAATACCCTTTAATACACTTTAATTAAACTTACTAAAATTTTAGAAATATTCTATAATTCTATTCGTAAAAATCTTATTGTACTACTGGAATTATTATTTCATCTTGGTAGTATGTTGCGCACATTCAAGCCATATTGAACCTAAGGCCAAACTTCTAAGGTTCAATTTCCCTTGAAAATAAGGGACAGTGATATACAGAGTGGATGCAACCTGGTCATTGTATAAAACGGTACTGATTTGGTTTTCAATTTGCTGAAGGGTTACTTCAGAAGACTCTACGTTTATTTACCCGATTTATATTCCGTTCAGTTATTTTTGCAGTTTTTATGTTCACTAACTGGTTTGAAGCTTTTTTTAAAAGATAGGTATTTATTTTGCACCTCTGCCCTCGCATATACTTCTCGGCTTCAACTGTAAAATTAATGAACTATATTCATTGCAAGATTGTTCAAAATTGGTTCAGTTGTTATGTTTAATATTAGTATCTATACAGAAATAACGAGAATTAAGAAGTTTCATTTGAAAAAAAGTGTTGTATTGGTGTCAAAAATAAAACTTTAAGAACAAACATTACATCGATATTAGCGATAAGGCCGCCCATTGTATTGTTATTTTTAATTGAAAATTTACTTATTTGTCGTGGTAATCAATGAAGAGCTATCTATCTATCAAATAATAAGTTTGTAACACAACTGTATATATTTTAAATCACTTGAAAACATTAACCAAAAGAACCCTCGAATCGACCCCAAAATAAACCCATAGAATTACCTTAGAAACTTTATAATGAATCCGAAAAAACTCCACTTCAACTCACTGACCAGTTATTGAAACCTTTTAACAAAAGCTGAATTGGAAAAAAGCAAGAAAACATCTATGCCAATCAACATAGCAATTTCAACCCTATCACCCACACCGAAGACTCAAATCTCATCTGCAATTACCCACAGCCATAAAAATACAAGGAAAACTATGACTTATCTCTACAAGATCGAAAATCTAATTCAATGTGCAAAATTTAAGGTTAGTTTTTTAAGTTACAAAGAAAAACATGCACTATCTTGACTAGATAAGACATAGTTTTGTTTGAGTTGTTCGCGTCAAGTGTCATAGAGTTGAGGGGTTGAGATGGGTTAGTTTAATGGCTGAGTAATCGGCCCGGGGGGAGGGGAGCTGCGTTTGATATGTCGGAATCAGTGTTGCTTGATGTATTTGGTTTGTTTACTGAACTCGATCAAGTAACTTGTGTTGCCAACGGCTGGTCGATCGGAATAAAGTCAATTGGAAAGTTGGTCTCCGATTTTATTTTGTTTGCTGAAGTCAAAGTCAATATGTTAATCACAATGATCACTTTGTAAAATTATCGTCATTCATTAATTATCGTCTGATCTGCTGAGTTTTTATGAGCCAAAACAAAATCTATAACCCAAGATTTTTACGACGTTTTGTAGAAGAATAATAATTTGTTATATTTTTTAACTTAATAATTAAAAAGTCAAAGTCAAAAGGTATTTCAATGAAATGAAAAAGCTTACTTTGCAACTTTTTGAAGCTAGGTGGTACTAGGTGCTAGTTCCAAGTGCCCAAGCTGTTTGAGAACCAAGATAGAACAGGCAACAAGCCTGCGTTGGTTTCTGTTGTTCTTTTGAATGATCCGTGTTACAAAATAATATACAAGTAAATAAAGTTCCAGTGTGGTGCCAATCAAACTTAGTGAGGCGTAGGTAAGAATTACGTAGTTATACAGTAGTCACTGAAGTTTAAAACATAGTTTGTGGGATAGTTCTTTCAGGATGGGTTTTACCATCAAAGTAACGCGATTAGACTGATTATAATATTTCTGTCTTTGTTTTTGACAAATCTAAAGTACCTACTCTACCCGCTTCTGTTATCATCAATACCTTAATAATTTGAGTATGGATTGATTGATCTGAAATAAATGAACAATAATAATAATGGTTAAAATCACAAAATATACAAGAAACGACACACAAAGTACGCTCAGTGTCGGTTCCAGTGTCTCTACAGCCACAGTATTCCCTTTATTTGCGAATGTAACCGATACACGTGCTCAATTGATTTATTTTTTGCTTTGATTATTTTGGGGCTAAATGATGTTGCGCGAAAAATACACCAATGTTTATTATTATATGGGTATGTACAGATTTGGATCGGTAGAGCTATCTCTAGATCGCTCGCAATAATAAAAACGTATACAAATAACTCAACTGTTCCCTGTTTTTTTGTAAATGAATAAATATTGCCGAATATTCCATACAGTGCCATCCAGCCCCGAACTGAGCAAAACTTGTACTATGGAAACCAGTTGATATAATACTACTTTTTTCTATAAGATGCATTTTTTTATACTATTAGCTGATGGAACAAGCAGATGGCCCACTTGATGTTAGTGGTAACCATCACCTATAACGAAGCATTGCCTCGTAAGTCACGCACGATAGGAACGTGCCCTACGATGCACTGCCCTGCGTCCATCAACTTCAGGCACACACTACAGATGTTAAGCCTCATGTGCCTGTAATTAAACCGGCAACCACACTCTTCAAACCGAAACACAGCGTTGCTGCTTGGCGGCAGAAAAAGGCGTGGTGGTAGTACTTCTACTTAAAAACGTGACTTACAATGTTTTGTTATAGGTTATGGTTATTACTTTACATCAGGTGGGCCATCTGCTTGTTCCATCAGCTAGTTATATAAAAAAATATGTAAATTTTAGACTTTTATCAGAAAATATTTTTTTTTGTAAAAATAATTTTCCCCCTCTAAGCACTCGAGTAACGCAATATCTACAGTTAGGCGGCTTCGATTTTTATTAAATTTCTAAAGAACAGTTTGTTTTGTTTGTCTGTACGTTGCAGCGGATTGATTAAATTGCGAGTGGTGTCGGGTGGCGCGTGTAGCGAAGACTTCAAGTAGGTAGGTGCGTCATTTCTTTTGTAGGGAAAAATGCTTGATTGAATTTCTTGTTTTGAGTAATAACGCACAAGTTATTTGGATTCCCAAACGAGTGGCAACACAACATTAAAAAAAAACATGAACCTGTAATATTTTTTTAATAAAAAACTTGAATAAAAAAAGACATAAGCCAGTTATATAAATCAAGCTAAAAAAAGAAACATCTTCACTACTTTGATCCCCAGGCACGGTCGATATCCCTCAGATCTCTTAGTACCAAGTACTAACTGCAGTTTCTTAGAGGATGTCTAACGCGGGTAGTCAGAGGTACGTCAAAACATTACATTGGCACATACCCACGTTTTGCAGTAGTCGGTATTCGATACGTGACAAGTTGCAAGCCCATCGCCGCTGTTAGAATACTAACTGGTTTCCTCACGATGTTTTCCTTCACCGTTTAAGAGCACTGGCATTGCGCACATAATTATTTCTATAGGAAAAATCCATTGTTGCACGACCGATTGGAACCTATGACCTTACGATCGGAAGGCGCAGTCACTCCCGCTAGACCACCGGTGCTCCGGTGTACAACTAAGATATTAAGATTTCAAACATAAAAATTGCTATTAACCATTGAAATCAACAAACAATAACATCCTCTAATCAGATGCATCCCTGCACCCCAACCTTGCAACCCTTAGATAATGAAAACTAATTAACTATCAGCAATTCTGTCGAGTGGCGTGTTCGAGGCACTATCGAGGCTCGTTGTTACAATAGGGGCTGTGGCCGATGAGAGGTGCTTCACTGAAGTGCCACCAGTGATGGAAAACACCGAATATAGCCAGCGTGTCTGAATATACTCCAAAATTCTTACAAGACTGGCCTTTCACGACACTATAAAGTCAAAGTCGAAAAGTATTCATTTAATAAAATCACTAGGATCACTTTGAAACGACTTAAAGCTAGATGAATCTAGGTGTCAGTTCCACGCGACCAATATCTAGAATATAACGGTATCATCATCATCGGAAGTCACCTTACGTGGCCCTTTGGGATTTGCTTGAACTAAAGTGGCACCAGTGATGGAACACACTGAATATAGCCAGCGTGTCTGACATACTCAAAAACTCTTACTAACATGCCTTTCCTGAACCTACAACCACCATGCCTATTTCCGCCAAGCAGCGTTGCTGTGATTCAGTTTGCCGATGAAATTACAGGCAAATGAGGCTTTAATTTTTTTTATTTATTTAATTGTAATTTTAAAATATTCTGAATCATTTGGATCAGAAACGTCAGTTTCTGTATTTATATTTAACTAGCGGCTCGTCCTGGCTTCGCGCAGGGGGACATTTATTTGTTAAACATTTAAATATAGCCTATGTTACTCAGGGATAATGTAGCAATCAGGGATAATGGTGAAAGAATTTTTGAAATCGGACCAGTAGTTTGTTCGTTACAAACATACAAATCTTTCCTCTTTATAATATTATTAGCAATCAAAACATAAGCAAGAGATACAAATTCTGATGCTACCAAAAGTTTTCTTATAGCCATAATGTGCTTGTTTTATCAGTAAATGTTGTAAAAAGCATTATCTTGTAATTTTTCCAACGTTTAAACTGAACAAGCCATTGGTCAAAGCGCTCTCCAACAGCTAAACGGCATGAAACTCATAATTAACAGAAATAACTGAAACGAAGGAGGGTAATTAACTGCCAGTTGGTTTTAAAAGTTTGATTTTTATGATTTTGTTTTGCTTATTTTCGTTGTGGGGCGGCGGGGGGGGGGGGAGGCAGATTTTTGTGGCAAAGACGAATAACTCAAGATATCTAAGTAAAAAGAGCTAATGTTTCTTAGGAGTGTGGTTCAAACCCGAACGTGCACCAATAGATTTTCCCCTTTGAAAAATGTATGAGCATTATGATAGTGATTTTAAACGGTGAAGGATACCTGTTAGTATTGTAACAGTGGGGATGAGCTTGAACGGCACGTATGGCAATGCTTATATAGGTGGTGGTTACCACGTACCATCAGGTGGACCACTATCTTGTTCTAACTATCCAACTATTATTATTAGATAGTGCTTGAAAGGAAAGCCTCTTTGAGGCGCACTTAAAATCCTCGATCACCACATTATTTCGAAAGAACTGACGCGAAGGTAGCGTAGGTAGAAGAATATTATTAGATACTGTACTGTACAGATATTGTATCTCGCTCGCTTGTATGTTTTATTGACACAAATAAAGTAATTTTTTTGAACTAGTGCAGTGAGAGCACTAACAAAACGCAAATAGAGTAAAAGGAAAAAAAGTCAGCCACGAGTCCGGTCAAAGCGACAAACGTCCACCAACTCGAAGTTTTTGTTTAAAATGTTTGTTCGTGCGCGGCGCGACCGCCGCGGGTTATTTAGAGTTGTTTTTAAATGACTTCAAAAAAGTAAAAGTTCTCAGTTCGACTGTATGTTTTTTAATGTTTGTTACGCGATTATTTTGCTAATTGGAATAGTTTTTGATTATATCGTTTTTGATTTTAAGATCCCTTTAGAGGTGGTCCAAAAAATTTGAACGAAGTTGATTCAGCGCTTTTTGAAAATTAACCTGTTTTGATTTGTTCAGCAAAAGTTTTGTTTTGTATTTTTCATTGTATTTGAATTTGTTTTTTTGCGAAATTCCTCAAAGTTTGAGGAAATGAATGTAGCCTGTGTGGTTAGTAACTTGTTTTTCGTTGCAAGTTCTCCGCAGATGAGCTTTGTGAGGTAATGCAGTTGGTTGGAAAAGGCAACTTGACATCGGGCGGGCCTTGTTAATCATAATTACTTCTAAAAAAAGCTTCATTGGTATCGATTCTGTTGCTATATTTTCCAAAACTAATAAAGGTAACTAACATTGTTAAAACTATAGCTGTCTTTTTTGCTTCAGCTAATAACGAAAGGGACGGCAAAATAATTAGAGCTTAGTAAAATGAAAACAACCAATTTGACACCCCTGACTGCCTATTTTTAACTAATCAACGGTTTTTTAGAAAATTCATACATCAAAACTAATCTAAGAAATCAACGAAATTATTACATAAAGACAATTATTTACAAAAAAATTACAATGATTACAAGTATTTACAAAATACATATGAAACAGTTGAGCTATCCGCAGACCGTTACAAATGATCTAGAGATAGTTCAACTGATCTAAATCAGTGACAATGCTGAAAAATTAGAAGGTGTGGACAACAATTTTGTTAAAATAATTGAAGACTAAATTGTTAAAAACCCCAAAAACCTCTTCCAACCATAAATTCAATAAACTCAGCAATTCAATTAATACACTCCAAATGACTTTAAAAATTAATAAAACCACCCCCGTGTCGTGTAACCCCTAATTCTTGCCCTCGGGTCCATTCTCGAGTGATTACCGTTTGCTACTGACAATACGGAACCCTGGCCCGCGGTCCAATTGTTTGCGACACCTATTATTTACAACCAGTCGCTGTTCAAACCAATCCCAACCTTGAGACTAACCAAATAAAGATCAAATTCGAGCGCGGCTGGTAAAATTTTTGAATCCATTTAAGCTTAAAGTAGTCGCGAATTTAGACTTTAGATGAATTTAAATATGATTGATTTTCGGTTGTTAGTAAATTTCGAACGGAGTAACTTTGGATCGGCGGGTGGTAACAATAAAACCGATTGTTGGCAAATTGTATTGTCGAGGTGATTAGTTCGATTTTAAGTTTTAAGTAGCGGGGATAGAGTTTAGTTTTAATTGAAAGGTGAGGGGTGAGCGTGCACTCGATTGAGGAATTAGTGTTCTATTGCAATGCAATCATTCGCTGGTTTGTAGGGCTGTCACGTGCGGATTAACTGAAACTATAAATGTTTAGTTCATCATCGTTATCTTGATGTTGATTTCGGTACAGTGAGTTTTTTCAGAAGTTTCAAAGAGTTATAATTAATGCATTGATCGATATTGATAGGAAGATACACCTTAAAATGAATACCTATCTTTAGGTCAAATCTCATGTCAGTAACTTTTTTAGAAACATAATTCTTTTGCGCTATTTCATTAATCAAACTTATGAAATAAAATTGTAGCACTTTTTAGAATCAGTAGTAAAAACAAAAAAAAAACAATTTCACAACGCAACTTTACTGTGTCGAAACAGTGACATCCCTATTCTCACTGAACCAAATTAAATTACTCTGTAGTCGTGCATAATACCGTCCTATGGTCACAATGGGGTGGTATTATACACGACAGGATCAGAATGTAAATAAATATCATTTTGAATGCGATGAAGCATTCGTTTGCAGTTTATTAATTTTATTATTTGGGGACTTTGCGAGTGGTATTGCCAACTAATAATGTTTGTAATATAGTGACGACCTCTTTTATCAACAGGTTTATGGAAAATTATATCAAAAGAATTGTACATAATATTAGGTACGTGGTACACGTTGGCGAAATTTGACTATAGATGAAATACAACTGGGTACATTTATTTACGTAGATGTGAGTAGGTATATTGATAAATAAAAATATGAATATTAGTGGACATTCCACACTGCACTTCTAGCCTCAAACTAAGCAAAGCTTGTACTATAAGAACCAATTAACTGATCGCATATTACATACTTCTGTTGTAAATATTATAACACCTTTGGGTGAACCGAGAATGAAAATTCATGTTCATCACACAAAATATGTTTGTTCTGTGTACCCACACAGAAAAATCGAACCCACGGCCTACGGCGCAGAAGGCAGAGCTACTACCAACTGAGCTGTGAGGGCTATCTGGGCTGTAGCGTGAACTGACGCCTAGATTCTGATTCTCTTAGTTCAAAAAACGTTTCAAAGTGATCCATGTGATTTTATTTACCGAAAACCCTTTGAAATTGACATGGTTCGAATAGCAAGAATAACTATAATTTCCACATAAAACACAAAATGGTATCGTCAGTAACAAAACAGGGCAGTACAGTCACGCACAGAAGTCAGTAAATCTGCAGCACAAAGGCCGAAGTCGGCCACGCTGCTATTGTTAAGGATTTATGCGATACGTCTCCTGTACATGCGAAACACTAGCATGAATATTACCACTAATTTATGGGAAATGGAAATTATATTTAAAGGGCTTGTATTTTTACATGGGTATTGGCAGACATTACACTCAAGGGAATACAAAAATTGGTAAACGAGCGAATAAAAGCTTATAGGAAGTGCTTAGGTATGTGTCATTAGACACACTGAATGTTAAACCACCGGCTTAACTTATATACAGTTTAGAAGGTATTTTATTTGACACACAACATAATATAACAAAAATATAAACATAAAAAGAAATAATTTTTGAAACTATCATCGTTATGAACATAATTATCATTTAAAACGGGATATTTACCATGATTTGTGAGTTTTAAATGAAAATTAAAAAAAAAAAATACTTACAAGAAACATTATGTCGGTACCAAAAGCATTAGAAAAAATTATCATTAATTTAAGCAGGTTATTAATCCTATGTTGTTGGGGATACTGTCAATTTCTCATTTGAGCTAAGCTAGAATTACCGCATTGGCGACAACCACGTGCACAATACATCGCGCAGTATACACCGGCGTGCGGTCAGTGTTATAAACAGAAACGTAAATCAACATGGAACAATGCAGTGTCCGCTGCAATCACTGTGTATGTACTGTGTGAATGTAAATGCTTATTGATTTTCGAGCCTTTTGTCCAAATCGAAGGCATGCATGACTACTGTTTGCATTTAAACTTGATCTGTAGAAACTGTATTGTCTTTGACTACCCTCCTATACCTTCCTATTCATCCTTGAAGAATCGAGTTCGCACTTGGCACTTACAGATCTTAGGGGATATGAAAGTCAAAAGGTTTTTATTCAGTTGAATCACAAGGATCACTTTGAAACGTCTTAACGCTAGGTGAATCTAGGTGCTAGTTCCACGCGATCAAGCCTAGAAGAACAGGCAACAAACTTACGGCTTGGTTCCTACAGGTCTTTTGTAACTGGAGATCAAAGTCGTGAAGCTGCATCAGTTTTTTTTCACAACCCAAAAAAATCTTTGCAATAAACCTCATTGGTGGGAAACAATAAAAATAAAAACGTAATGTTAAGTAAAATTTTTGTTGTAAACTATATTAGAACTATTTTATTCTTTATAATGACAACAAAATTAAAAATAAATCAAATTCAACTGTTGTTGATAATGTCTACCTCGATTTCAATAAAAATCCTTTATTGAGTTCGAGGTATGTGCGTTTACACAATGGCCAGATGGCAATATTAAGCCGTATTTATACAAATAAAATTTAAATATGCCTACATCGCATCATTTACAAGCAGATGTCTTTATTAATTCAACTCTTTCAATCCATCCCTTTCATTGCCAAACAAAACGCTCTTTCATCTCGCTCACTCCCACATAATGATATTCAAAAATGGCCAGTATTATTTTCATTGTAAATTGTAAAAGAAAAGTGTTTGCTCGAAAAAGGTTTTTTATTTTTTTGTGAATGTCGAGGGCGTTTTTTCTTTCTTTGTGGCTTTTATACGTTGTACGAATACATTGATGGTTTTTTTCATTCAATTGGTTCACTTTAACTCGATGTCTATTCAATGTAAGCGTTTTGATTTTTTATTGAGCGTTCGGGTTTCGATTACATTTTAATGGTTTTGTTCCTTTTGGGTTTCTGAAGGACGTTCTTTGAAATTTTACGTAAAGATTTAGATTTATTATAATACACTGTGCTACCGTCTTGGCCACTTGTTTTTTTACAGTTTAATCTGAAAAACGCGAAGCACCGTGCCCGTTCCTATAGGCTTGATTGCGTTGCGTTGTGACATCCTTTATGTCGTTTTTTTATCTATTCCTTTCTAAGTTTGAGAAAAAAAACATGTTATTTAAATTATTTGTCAAATTTAGGTATTATTATAGATGAAATATACAAAAAAAGTATACGTGACGTGTCTTACATACTAACAAATTATAAAGACATCGAGTTTCATAAAAAAAGTTGGACCGGACAAGATGAATATAAATATTTTGTATATAAAATAAATCGTCTAGATTTTCATGTCATTAAAACGTTTGGCACTTTTCCACATCGTCAGTGATCGAACTGTGATCGAACTCGCTCCGCCGACGACACGCTAGGTTTGCGCTCTCTACTCCCCTTCAAATGCTGAACACTTGACAGGGCTGTCACTCGTCAATATTTTCATAATAATCTACTTACATAGACACCTAATAATATATTGAGCGACATACAAAACAACAGCAGGAACCAGGCTGTAAGTTTGGCTAGGTCGCGTAAAACTGGCCCATAGATTAAGACAAGACTACTTACTACTTTTAAGACGTTTCAAAGTGATCCTTGTGATTAAATTGAATAAATATCTTTTGACTTTGATTTTGACCTATAAAGTTCTGTATTATGTTCGTGTCAATTAAATTATCTTGTATTTGTATAGAAGTTTAATCTAATTATAGATTTATATGATCATTTTGAAGGATTAGAACACTTTTGAGTGATGCTTAGTCTATCTAATCATTGTCATGATGCCCAAGAAAAGTGTTCGATGGAGTGCAGCTATTAAAAGCCTGGCAGCCCACTACAAACCTGCTTAAATTCTGAAGACTGATCGCAGATACGAAAAGAACATTTATATAAAAACTTAGATAAAAAAAGACTCCTAGAGTAGGTAACAGTTTTGTTTTGTATAATCGCCAGCCCTAGTGCCCCCACCACGCGGCCGTTTAAAAAACAATAACTTCACCATTAAATTCGCACACGCGACTGCCGCCGCCCTAATTGCACGAATACAATGAATTGTTCTCGCGACTGTACCGTGCTGCTGATTTTTCTGTAATACTTGACTATACTGTGCATTCAACTTTTTATACATTTTTTTTATTAAGACGTTAATGACGTATCACGTCACGCTATTTTTACTAATTCTTTTTACGAATTTTTATAATTTTGATTTTTTTCTGTATAAGAGGGCTAGTTGGCACATCCAAACACGACGCCTACCATTCTCGTCACTGCTGCTAGAATACTCATAGGTTTTATACAAGTTATAGGCATGCGACAAATAAAAGTTTTCCCTCTAACTACCCTCTCATGGTATCCTTAAATATCTTGGATAGGTATTATTATTAGTCAACCGCGCCTGAAAATTGTAACCATGAGTCTATTTTTGTATTATTCTTTACCATTTTTTCATTCGTCGTTTGAGAACAAGAACACTTGCATCGCAAAAATAAAAGAACCCAATTTCAGTCAAACAAAAATAAATACTTCTATCGAGAAAGTATAATTAATTGATTTTCATTTAATTTAGATGAAACTGACTAAACACTGGCTACTTTTTACCATATAAAACCTTGAGCGGAAGCTAGTACAAACATAACACAAATGTGTTTAAAGTACAAGAATCAAACAAAAAGGGCACAATCCTTGCACGTCTCAAAGACCCCCCTCCACTCAGCGCGCGCCTTTTTATTCATTTGTTTGCACTTTTGTTCACGACTGTATTCTACTTGAAGAGCTGTTTGTTTTTAAGTCTTTTAAGTTTTCTTTGTGGTTTTAAATATGGTCGTTAGAATGGGCATTATGGGCACTAGCTTTTATGCAGGTAACGTGGCCTCAGACTACCCCCTTTGTCGTTAAAGATTTTTAGAAGAGGTCCTTTCGAAGTGTAAATATTCTCGTATGTAATTAAAAGTTTGCTTTGGTACTTAATTATTTCTAATCACTGGTAAATTAAGATAGCCAACGTTCAGTTCGGTCACTACTCGGATGGCTAACTGTTACTGGATTTTTTATCTGTGAGCCCTTCCAGCTTCTTCTTGGCTAGTCATTCGACAGTCCTTAAGCCATGATGATTCTTTAAAACCAAAGTCTTGGTTACCAGCGTTGTCTACTAGCATATAATGTTTATCAGAAACCAAAATATTTCGTAAAATAACCTCAACATTTCTTTGTCCACAGTTCAAAAGCGCGCTCGCATCACCGAGGTCAGCTCCAGCCCCTCCGAAGCCCCCCAGGACCCCAAACCTTCCACCCCCACCCCCTCGCTCACAACCCCTCCTCCCCGCTCCCCCTCAGACCACGAGCTGAACGTGGAAGAGGAACTCGACGACTCGGAGCCTTCCCTCACTCCCGAGAATCTCTCCATGAAGGATGATATCCCAGTGAAGAAAGAAGAAGACGAGAAATGGAACGATGATTACAAGTACAAAATGTTCAGAAGAAAAGAGGAAGAGGAGGCTCCTTTCCAGAAGTCTCCGGTCGATGTCCTCATGAAGGTGTTTCCGAGGAAGAGTCGTCAGGAGATCGAGGGGATCCTAGCCCGTTGTAAGGGGGATGTGGTAGCCGCTATGGACGCGATGATAAACGGATCTGAGGGTACGTCGTACAACCTCACCCATGAGTCCCCTCCATACTTACAGAGCTACCAATCGAAATCCGCCTTTTCTCCGATAACCAATCAGAGCTTCAAGTTCTCTCCCTCTCGGCGATTCCTCACGCCGCCGTATTCCGGCACGGGATACCTTCCGACAGTGATAAGACCTCCTCCGGAATACCTCTCGTCGTTCATGCCTCCTTCAGAGCTGATGTACGGAAGGCAGCTGCAAGTCCCCTCGCCGGGAACGTCGCCAACTTCAGACAATACGAATAATGAGGGTTTTTCTGATTAGCATTTTAGACAGAGATCTGAGTTTAGGCGATGGTGGTAAGAAACTCAATATAAGTTTTTAGGCTAAGGCCACTCTCTCACTTGTTGGTGCAGTGTTAGAGTGTTTTACCGGTAGTTTACCGATCTCCTCACATGCCGTTATACTTTCGGCTAAGAAGAGTTTTTTTTTAATACAATACATAGATGATGATGCAGTTGGTCCGTTGGTACCGCCCAAGCCACGACTCATTAAAAAAAGGCACTCTTGTAAATGAAAAGTAAATGTACAGAGTTTGTTGGTATATACCTACAGAGCGTACCCAGTACAACGATAAGTACCAACTAGTCCACCACGCCTTTTTCTGTCGCCAATCAGCGTTGCTGTGTTTAGGTTTGAAGAGTGTGGTTGCCGGTGAAATTACAGACACATATGCCTCAAGTTGATGGACGCAGGGCAGTGCATATGCACGTTCCTATCGTGCGTGACTTATGAGGCAATGCGTTGTTATAGGTGATGAATGAATGAATGAATGAAAAATACTTTATTGTACACCAAACTGAACAAAAAATAAAACACTTAAAAAATAGAAAATAAAGTAGTACAATGGGCGGTCTTATCGCTGAAAGCGATCTCTTCCAGACAGTGATGGTTACCACTTAACATCAGGTGGGCCATCTGCTTGTTCCATCAGTAAGCTGTATAAAACAAGTCATGGAGCGGCCGGAGGTCATTTAAAATTTAGATTTTGAGAGTACACAATTTCTGATGTTTTTTTGAGAAAAAGATTCGATAAGAGTTTTGTGGAGCTATCGTTTATGTCACTGTCACTTTTATGTCAAAAAAGATGACAGATTGAAACTTTTAGATACCTACTGAAGGTTTGTAAGTTGTAAAGTATTGTAGCTGTTAAGTTTAAATGTCAGATTACATAGTGTTACTTATAATGTTTACTATAACTTTTTAGATTATCGTATTATATTAAGAAAAATATGTGTAAATATAAAATTCGATGTTATACCTGCATGTATACGTATTTGATGTAGTTTTCCGTTTTTAGAAAACTAGATAAATAGATTAATAATAAGGAAAATGGCGTAGAACGCTGTAAATCATTTGTAAATATAACGAACTATGTTTTTGGCATAATTTAAATCAAATATCTTAACGAGGTATGTTATTGATTAAAATAACTCTAAAAATAAGTGTGTCAATAGAAACAATTTTGCATTAAAGATTTTGTTGGCATATTTTTTTTAAAAAGGTTTTTTTAATAATTATTTTCGAAATACTATGTAAACTGTAAAATAAAATACTCAATAGGTAACTAAATTAGTGTTCAATAGAAGTAGAAACTAGGAAATGAAACTATGTAGGTACATGTAAATATTTTCCGAAGTTGTACGAATGTGTAATCAACTAGAGTTATAGAGACTGTAAAATATAATATTAAAACAATAAATATTCGTGTTCAAAAAGTCAACAATCGTTTTTTACTTTAATATTCGTTATTATGGTACATACTTTCTAGAAATAAAACATCGGCATGTCGTAGAACCTAAAAAGTTCTAAAACATGTATCTTGTAACCCAAGTCTGAGTTACGTTTGGAGCCACTCAAAATCCTTTCACCACACTGTTTCGAATGAAACTAGGGACACGACAAAAAGAAGACGGACTTCCAGCAATTGAAAAGTCGCGAGTCCACATTCATTACAGTATGTTTGTTCTGTGTGGGGATCGAACCCACGGCCAGAAAGCAGAGCTACAACCAACTGAGCTGTGACAAACTCGACAGGAAAGCCTTTGAAGCCTATATATGTATTTACAAAAAAAATAATTGCTGTGTTTCGGTTTGAAGAGTGTGGTTGCCCGTGAAATTACAGGCACATGAGGCTTAACATCTGCATGCCTCAAGTTGATGGACGCAGGGCAGTGCATCGTAGGACACGATTCTATCGTGCGTGACTTACGATGCACGGTGATGGTTACCACTTAACCATCTGCTTCTGATTTCTTATTTCTGCTATATGCTTGTTCCATCCGCAAGTTGTATAAAAAAAAGCGTTGTCAAGATAAAGATAAATTTATTTTTCATTACATACTTTACATAATGAAAATACATCAGGTTGGCTTATGTTAATAAAATATCTGAAATATCTAAATTAATAAAATAAATTAATAAATAATATTAATTATAATAATAATAAATAAATATCTAAATATATCCGCTTATGTGAACAAAATACAGTCCTGACTGGATGACCTAGATACCCAAACTAGGAAGACCTGTGAGATGGCGTACTTACCTATACTCTCCGCCGGAGAACTAGTTGTAACAGGGCACTAACTTAACTTTAGGGCCGGTTTCACCATGCTCTGTTAGATTAGCATAGAATTAAACGGCCGTTAAATATGACAAAATGTACGCGTTGGACATCTAAGGTTAGATTTAACGGCCTGTTAATCCTTGATTAGTAACTAACAGAGCATGGTGAAACTGGGCCTTAAGGTTTTAAATATGATACTAGTGGCAAAATAAACTTAAATTGAGGATTAAAATAGATAACAAAGCCCTCCACAACACCGAGCAAGCATCATCTAATCAGTTCCATGTCTGTATTTCCCTGCCGCCCCTCGAGCCACAGAGGCTGGACGTCCGAGTGTCCACTCCAGCGTCGCATGCGGGCACGAGTGACGTCACTCCACGTCGGTGCACAATGCTGACGTCATGTACGTACATCGATGTGTCAAGCGTAGCGTACGACCACGCAGCGAGTGTTAAGTAGCTTTAGAACTGTCTCAAGATTATTTTTTACTATGCATAATCTTATGAACAGTACCTATTCGCATAAAATTTAGATCAACGTGACGTGACCTGTCGAGCGTGACTTACGAGGCAATGTTTTGTTATAGGTAACACTTAAGATCAGGTGGAACATCTGCTACTTCCATCAGAAACTATAAAAAAAAAGATATCTTGGCACCCACTCAACATTTTTGAAGGAGGGATAGTCAGAGGTATGTCCAAATTTTACATTTGGCACAGACCCGCTGTAGTATTTTAGTATTCCATGCGTGACAGGTTGCAACCCCACCGCCGCTACTAGAATACTAACTGGTTTTCTCACGATGTTTTCCGTCACCGTTTTAGAGCACGGGCATAACGTACATTCTCATCACCCAAAGGTTAGCTGGTAGATAATGCTATCCAGCACTAAGCTCGCTTATGTGCAGTTTGTTTTATTTGTGCATAAAAGAATTTTCTATCTATCTATCTAGTTTTTTCGATTAATAAAAATCCATTGGCGCTAGTGGATTCAAAACCACAATTTAACGATAAGAAAACTGGTCACTCCCACTAGACCACCTGTGGTCTTCTTTGTAATGCTTACTTCATCTTCTTGTCGTGTCACTAGTTTCTGTCAAAGAGGCTCCTTTCAAGCACATGACACATGTTATAGAACTTTTTAGGTTCTACGACATACCTATTTCCTCGATGAGATGTTTGATGTCAACACCATGTTTTCCTTCACCGTTTGAGAGTACTGTCATTGTGCACATAAAATTTTGAACAGCTAAATTCATTGGTGCATGACCGGTTTCGAACCCACGACCCCCGATCGGAAGGCGGGGCCGCTACAACTAGACCACCAGTTCTCTAATGCTTATTAAAATTAGTTCATTTATTTATTCGGTCTTTGTGTACAAACCCTTCAGCTTGCAATACCGGCCATTCACACTAGACGTTGAGCGAGTAATAGCACAGATAGCTTCGTCGTTTATTAGCTCTGTTGAGATGAAGAGATATCGGAGTGACGTGCCTTTGTGCCTTTGACCACACCGGTCATCGCAGACTCATCATATGCACGCGTGGTTTAGTGGGAGTGAATCCTCCTTCATCGTAAGGTCGTCGATTAATCCAGTTCAATATAATTGGATTAATAAGTCTCTGTACTAATAAGTACCAGAAATTTTCCCGCAAATTCATTTTAATAATAATAAACAGTCCCTCCTGTATTCAGAAAATCAAGCAATTACAATAATTAGGTAGGATACGAGATCTTCGATCAGCTATTAATTGTATTTGGCTTGTTTACAAATAATTGTTGTTTATTATTTATTGGACACAGTAATAACATTTAGTAAACTTAAATATAAAACATGTACAAAGGCGAGCTTAACCCTAAAAAGAGTTCTCTTTCAGCAAACCTTGAAGGATAAAATTGAAATGAGAGGTGGGTGCATGTATAAAATGAGACAATTGCGAAAAAACTAAACTGTATTAATATGATTAAAAAACAAGATACATTGTTGTACTGCGGTATCAACACTAAGTGCTGGACTTGTGTCGTAGATGCCACATTACCTTCCAATTATGCTATACGTTAATAATACTCATGTAATTGGTTTTAGTACCAGTTTGTCCAAATCTGAACAAATCTCTTAATTTGTTATAAGACAATTTGCAAGCCCATCGCAGCTGCTAGAATACTAATTGGTTTCTTCACGATTTTTCTTAAATCGTATCAGAGCACTGGCATTGCACACGTGTGTTCGAAGGAAATAATCATTTAAAGCACATCGGGATTTGAACCCGCGACCTTAAGGGGTCAGGCCCACTGGACCACCAGTCTTAAAGCTTTATCTAAATCAATATAACAACGCAAACAAACCATTCCCACGCAATTTAATTTAAATCGTTACCCTAATCCCTAAAAAGCGATGCACAATAGTTAGAAACGGGTTAAGCCGTGGTCACGTGTCAACTAATCAGAACTTTGATCACGAAAACGTTAACGTCTTAGCGATATTCGACCTTATTCTGTTGAGGTTAGGGGTAAGATTCGCTTACGCGACTAACGTCAAATTCGTACGTGATTAGGCCCCTGATCGTTTAGAATACGGTGCAGTTGACGAGCTGTTTATAATGCACTGTGACATTTGATTTCTGGTCAGATTAATTTAACAATACACGAACGGATATAAAAAATATAATGCTAACTGAGCATATTTTTTAAACTACATATTACTCAGATGATTTTTTGGAAATTAATAACTAGGTTGACTAGAAGATCGCTTTTAGAGATAAGATTATTATAACTACTTTTAAAATATTGTTTATTTTATTTAATTAATATTTATATCTATTTATTAATATTTTATTAAAAATATTTATTAAGTTACACATAAGTATTTACAAAATTGACAAACAAATATAGAACAGTTGAGATATCTGCAGATAGCTGCATACGATCCGAGAAAGGCCGAGTATTTTGTTGCAGCGGGCTCTTCGTCGAGCTTGATATCAAGTTCTCCCGACGTCGAGTCACCGACGCGATATTGTGAATCTAGTTTTGTTCCGAAGTGTCTCTTCGACGATAGTGTGACCTTAAAAATATGAACAAATTCGTAGAGCTTGCTACGCCGTAGCAGAAGTGCGTTGAAATCTTTTGCTTCAAACTGTACTTGACTTTCATAGCGTGGTTATAGACATGTCATGGGGAGGGAAGAAAATCATATTACGGTAAGAGTGTTAGGTATGGATGTGAATGTGAATGGGAAATGGAAGGAGAGGTATGCTAAAGAAAAGATCGATGGACTGTGAGAAAGATGACATGAGTAAGAAAGGAGTGAGCACTGATGACTAATGATAGACGAGAGTAGAAGAATAAAATCAGTTGTGCTGACCCCATGTCAAAGTCAAAGTAAAAAGGTATTTATTCAATAAAATCACAAGGATCACTTTGAAACGTCGACGTTGAAACTTTGACGTCTTAAAGCTAGGTGTATAAAGCGTGAGATAAGGGCAGGAAGATTATGATACACTTTTTTTTCATCAGTCCCTTTGATTTTCCAACACTCAGATCCATACAAAACTACCGTCACATTTAAATAAAAATAATATTAAAAGTTGTACTGAAGTGCAGTATACTGTGCCACAAAAGTTATAAGGAGGTACTACGTAGGTACAGTTAGCGACAGAGAACAGTGAACAAAAGGCGAGTGTACATAATTGTACAAGTTCGCGAGTAACTCACCGGACGGACGCTGTTTCGGATTCTGGACGGCTTTAGCCGAGAGCGGATCATGGTTATCATGCTTGTTTAAAAAATTAAATGTTCGTGAGCGGAAAAGTATCAAATAAATGCATGGTAAGAATGTTATTTATTAATAAAAATAATGATTTTAAAGATAAAGATACGTGTACAAAGGTGGTAATAAAAATGACAGGTATGTGACAAAACATGCTTTACCGATGTCGGTGTGCAAAAACAGAGACGGCATTTAAATGTCAATGTCATATGCAGCAAGACAATCAAAATTTAAGTCAAAAGGTATTTATTCAGCTGAATCAAAGGATCACTTTTTTACGTCTTAAAGCTAGGTAAATCTAGGTGCCAGTTTATCGTGACCAAACTAACAGCTTGGTTCCTTCCGGTCTTCTAAATAATTTTATAAGTAAGCCCTTTGGTGTGGCTCGTCAGGGTGCGTGCTACCACCATACTTATTTCTGCCGCCAAGCAGCAACGTGAAAAATGTTTGCCGATGAAAGTACAGGCATATGAGGATTACCTTTTAAACCACTTCAAGACAAAATTAGCTAGGAGTAACTTTAGTCTAACGATTTTGAAAATGTAAGTAGGTGAAGGGATAATCTCAAGGATATTTTTAGATTGAGTAATTAAAATAACTTTCACTTTTGTTGCACACATCTATTTTTCATACACCGGAAACAAGTAACATTTTTCGAGGTTGAGTTTGACAGTTTCATCGAATGACATAAATAAAAAAGTGCGTTAGGAATCTTATTATGCTACGTCCCAAACAGTAGGTATGTCACTCAAAATATGAATATGAATTAAATTCAAAGTTATCATGAAGTGCAAATGCGTCCTCTAAACTTCTAAATATTCAGAAATTATTTTCCTAAAAAATGCAATATTAAATATTGCATACTACCATCCTCAACCCGCCATAATTCAATACTTTCTTCACAGCTTCCACTATTACAATCGCCGCGAGAACGAGACAGAGATATCGCGGTACACGCGCCAGAAGGAGAAGGGAGAACCTATTGTGCCAAGTTTCAGTCGAAGGAGGAATGCCAATTGAAAAATTTCAGTTCCAATTTCAATTTATTGGTGGATTCCAATAAAGTTTGGTGTTAGGCGCTCATTAGGGCGGTGTTTACTTAGTTTGTGTATTTAGGAGGAAGTTTATCCCACTTCAAATGCGGAAGTATGGATGTATAGATGTTTGTTTACCTGGATGTTTTTAGTTCAATCTCGCCGTGTTGGATGTAACTTGAGAAATATATTATTAAGCCAAGTTTGCCTGGAATAGCTTGCAACTTTATATGCAGGTGAAAATGCGCTTAAAATTTATGAAATAATAATGTACAAATATGCCATTGCTATGATTGAATACGTATTATTAGGTATACACATTTTCAAAAAATTGAAATATTGTGATTATTTATTGTGTACATGTCAAAAATTACAATAATGTCGAAAAATTAGTCTTTCAATAAAGTTAAATAAAAGTTATGACAAGTTAAAATGAATTCAATAATCAATTATATATTTCAGTTACCAAAACAAATTCGTATTAATAATTCGCATGTATAGTTAATGAAAATAAACTATTAAAATCCAATAAAACCCCACTGTCCACTCCAGGCGAAATTAAATAAACAAAATAAAAATATCAAACAAACACAAACGGTAAGAGGGGGGAGGCAGTAGGGGGGGGTCAATAATAAAAATAATTATCGCGAGTGTGGCCGTGACAGCGGTGCGAAGTGGAGAGTATGGAGAGAGCTTTCACAACTAGCTTTAACGTAGAGCTCTTTGTGTGCGGCTCGTCCGGGGAAGTACAACCACAGTATCAAAAAAAAGCTATAGGAGAAACAATAGCAAAAAAATAATATTATATTATATAGGTAAAATAAATAGACATATACAACGTGTTTATTAAGAGTTGTAGGGATCCGAAAGCAGGATATTCTACCGGTCATAACGAACAACTTTTGTTCTATGACTTTTAAAATTTCAAAGTTTTTCATTCATGAAATGCCTCTTAAACTTTTATGTAAAATGAATCTAAACGCATCATGAGGCAACCCTATTTACAGCTGTTCTTTGACCTCTAGTTGTGAACTTAGATAAAATAGGTAACAGAACTACCACCAATTACCTAGTAATGTGCCTACCTAATAATGATGTTGCTGTTTTTAAAGATCTTGGTATGTAAAAGAAATATTTTCGCGACTGTAATCCCTAGTCACGGTAAACATTCTCTGAGATCTTTGGTACTAATACCTATTCAGTAACTAGGTACCTACGTGGCTACGTACTCAATATTTAATAGAATATTTATTTTTGTTTGATTACTAGATGTCGTAAAGCAATGTTTATGATATTCATAGTTCTTTAAATTGTAACATGTTACTTTACCACCATGGTTCATTGACACCACAAAATTATTCAACTACAATTATTTTGGGAAGTGTCTAGTCTGTCCTATTTAATCTTTGACATACCTGTCTGTCATTGGTTGCATTTAAAAACGCATATCCAATCAGGACGGCCGACGGCCGCCGATCAGTGTTACCATTTGTGGCAGATTTCTGCCATTTGGCAGATTTTAAATATTTCAAGAAAAATCTTATTAGTTTGAATTTTTAATGAAATAATATTTATAATTTATTTATTTTTTACCGAACTGGAAACTTCTTATTCTTTTTTACCTTTATTGATTTGGTTTCTAAACAACTTCTATCTCGTTTTAGATAACTGCAAACCGTTACAAACGATCAAAAGATAGTAACTGAATGTAATGTAGGTATTTAATTTATTCCGTAGCCACGAAGGAGATGGTATGAAGTCATATTTTTGGTATTTTTATCGTCAAGCTTGGTAGATTTTGACAGATTTTTTGGCAGGTGTGTGGTAGAACCGCTACTTTTGAGATGGTCACCCTGTTTGTGTTTACATGCGTTGTTGTACATTGTTTTGTTGAGAAAATGTCATCAAACGTGATAAAATGGTGATTGTTATGTAAAAAGCCGTCGTCAGTCAGTGTGTGTATGAGCAGTGCCTACGAGGTAATGGTTTAGTGTGAAGTTTGAAGCCTGTGTCGTGCGAAATCTCGCAAACTTACCAAAATCCAGTTTTATCCAGTGTTATTATAGCCAGTAAATAATGACAAAATCCATAGGAACCAGTAAAAATATCGTGTCAGGGGATTGGCGGCGTACCTACCTACCTACCGAAAGGTAAGTATTTCAAATTATCTCGTAGGTTATCGTTGTTTTTTTCTTTCCTAGATAGAAGCGCGCGTGCGTGTGACCTTGACACGTACACAGAAAGGGCTGTTGCAAATTTCTGAGAAAATATTAATTTTACTTTTCTATGGGAATTTCGAAAACGATGTATCCAACCGTTGCACACGTCAAAGTATTCCAGTGCTTGGTCTAAATACACGCTCTTTGTTTTCCTACATAACTTCATCAACACGTTGTATAATTCTTAACCATATTTATTGGATAGAGAGAAGTAGGTACATTAACCAAAAAAAAAAACAACATGGTATATTATGTGCTACTCAGCAAATCGGTTCCAACTCATCATTATAAATAAATAATCACCACCCATGGCAGCTCAGCGCTGTTATTCTGCAACCGTTGATCAGAGTCATTAGACTCTGTGAAGACTTAAAAAAATGAATAATGAAGGATAGGAATGTACTTAAGTTAAATGCTGTATAAATAAATAAATATTGGTGGACATTCCACACAGCACTATCTCGCCCCAAACTAAGCCAAAGCTTGTGGTATGGGAACCAGAAAGCGGACATACTACATTATATACTTTTTTTTTTGTAAATACATACTTATAATATTATATAACACCCAGACAGAGAACAAACATCTATGTTCATCACACAAATGTTTGTTCTCGGTGGGGATCGAACCCACGGCCTACGGCACAGAAGGCAGAGCTATGTATAGGTATAAAAGTAAGCAAAAAAAATATAGAATGGCAGGAAAATTGAGAATGTACCTAGATGTGCTAGATGCTAGCTCATATGGCAAAAGCTGACAGGAATCCTTTTTTACGTCACTTTATTCTTAACATATATTGTGTGTTTTGATGTTATATTTTGTGTCGTAAAATAAATATATTAATTTAATTACGTAAATGTGTATATAAAGTCCTCTCCACACTTGCCCAGTGAATGATAATGCCGCGCGAGGTCGCACAAGAATTGCGAATTAATCGAAACACAACTACCCCCTCCCCCTCCTCACTACCCCCCGCCCCCTGCCTCTGAGCGGGAGAGGGTTAATAAGCGCTATTGAAGTACATATCTATTATATTCGTATCTGTGGAAATCTAGTTTTTTTTTAATACAACTTGCTGATGGAACGGAACAAGCAGATGGCCCACCTGATGTTAAGTAGTAACCATCCTTATAACAAAGCATTGCCTCGTAAGTCACGCACGATAGGAACGTGCCCTACGATGCACTGCCCTGCGTCCATCAACTTGAGGAATAGATGTTATACCTCATGTGCCTGTAATTACACCGGCAACCACACTCTTCAAACCGAAACACAGCGTTGCTGCTTGGCGGCAGAAAAAGGCGTGGCGGTAGTACTTCCCCGGACGAGCCACACACAAAGAGCTCTACTACTCTAAAAGATAAAAAGTATTCAAATATTTATTTTACTTGGTGATAATTACATGGGTGGACATTACACAGCTATCTAGCCCCAAACTAAGCAAACTTGAACTATGGGGACCAGATAGCTAGGTAATTCAAAACGGCCGGTTTCTGAAAGCTCGATCAAACGTAATCAGTTGTCAAAAAACTCGCCATTTCAATAAAATATAATTTATTGAAATAAATATTTGCGAGAAATAATAATTTATAAATGATCTTGAAGTGTTTAAGTGTTTAGGTTTAGCTGTAAGATTTGTGTAAATTTAATATTATTGTATTGTATGGATTTTAATCTGAAATAAATGAATAATAATAATAAGTTCAATTTCTTTAACAGCACTAAGACAGTTTCATTTGTACCGGATAAGTACCTTCATGGTGATCCACGGATTCGGCCCACCACGAGAATCGAAACCGCACCTCTCACATCACAACCTCACCTGCATTTCTAAACTAAACAACAACAAAGGCTTAAACACAATAGACCACAATGCCACCACCGTGGGACATCCCCCGGGCGCACCTGACTACCCCTTGCGTGGGAGAGATCCAACGATAACACGCCATTGTTGAATGATATTGATACATTTTGAAGGATCTTGGCAATTGTAGAGAAAGGATGAAGGAAAGGTTTATGGTTGACTAGCAACTGCCTACGGGCCCGTTCGTGGTACCTACCTGGGTAAAATGTGGGCTGTTAGATTCCAGGTCACGAATTATGTAAATTCCAAGTTTCATTCAAATCTGTTCAGCTATTACGAAAAGTGTGAAGCACAGATGTGTATCGGATGTCTAAAAAATGTAAAATAAAAATCTTACAATGTTTTAAGAATAACTTTAAAAAGGTCAGTCAAAGCCATGTCCAGATATAAACCATTGGTCCATTGGTAACCAAGATCATGCAACCATTGGTCTCGAAACTCGAACCCGCACTTGTTGTTAGTCCCCACAAAATGTCCCCATAATTATTTCTTATCTTGTAATCTGAGTTGTTGCAAAACGGCAACAAAAAACCAGCATTGTTGCCAAATGGTAACAACACAGAAAGGATTTGTGCAACAAGTGGGCTTATCTTGTTACAGGACACATTTGTTTCCTAAAACAAGCCAAGTCTCATTTACTTATATTTAGACCATTTTATTTTAGTAGAAATAGAAAATGAGTAAAACAACAGTTTCTAAAGTAGTTTTCTCTCTACACCTAGTAGCTCCCCGCCTTCCGATCCCAAGATCGTAGGTTCCAAGCCAGTCGTGCACCAATAAGTCTGTCTGTTCAAAAATGTATGTGCACAGAGCCGAAACCTCAAACGGTGAAAGAAAACATCATGAGGAAACCGGCATGTCGTAGAATAGAACCTAAAAAGTTTATTTATTTATTTAGTAAATTTTACATTGCCATTACAGATAAACCAAAGCGACAATGGAAAAACTTACCAGCTACTACAAACTTAAATTTACTTACATAAAAAATTTATGACCATATCTGTGAATTTCGTCACGCTTAATATAAATATATCAACATCCTCGGCTACACAAAGACTGTTGATTGTTGTAAGGGCTCGCGTAAATGGTGATTCACTAACGAGATTAGTTCTTAAACATTTGTTTTTTTGAGGGGCACTTTAAATCCTTTCACCACACTATTTCTAAAGAACAAGACAAGACGAAGAAGGGAAAATGATTGGCAACAGATAATCGAAAGTTAGTAAAAAGTGACCCTTGGCTACACTAATTATAATGCTAAAGTTTTTTTTATATACATTATACAAAAAAAAAAACAAGTATTACATAAAATACAGCATGAAACAGTTGCAGACCGTTTAATTTTATTCATTTTCGTTTTTATTTTTCCGTAATTCAATCAAGATTTATTTAGCTCAAAACCATTTTTCCTAAAGTTTAGGTAATAAGCAAAGCAGACATAATGCATTTCAGGCATTTTGCTACTTAGACCTTACGCAATTTAAGTCATTTACTAATCAGACAATAAGCGTTTTAGGTCTTATGCTACTTTGAATTTTTGCGCTTTAGATGATCCGCTCATGAGGACCAAAGATGTGTGGTTGAAAAGTGCGAGCGAGAAATTTCCGCGTCTTCAATTAAATTGAGCGCCTTAGTTCGGGTGAAGCCTTAAAAAAACAATCAAACCCCAAATAGCTTCTAAATCGGATACTCCAGAAACTTAATATATTTTGACACTTGGCAAAAACTTCATTCAACTAAGGCTGTTTGCACAATTTGCGATTTTCCACTCCGCCCGGTGCGTGTGGACTCGCCTTAATAGACCAGTCTCTTTACACTATTCGGCTATGCTCTGGCACTTCTGAACAAGTATTTTTTTCAACAAAATATCTGCAACCTTAGAATTATTTGGATGTATTCGTGTTCATAATATTTTATAATAAAAGGTCTGAAAATAAAGACTGGTATCGACAAATCTATTATTATGAGCCGTGGTACAAGGCTTTTTGTTCAATTCAATTCAATTATTTTATTTCAGACCATAATAATTAGGTTTATAATTAAGAGTACTAAATAATTCCATCTCAACTTTAGACAAATACAGAGATAGGATGGTGTTACTTAGACTTGTTCGAGCTCACGTTTAAGTATGAAATTACCGTTAACTGCATACATGATCACCAAAAATCAGCAATTTCATACTTTGTGAAGCTGACAACAGTTTTTTCTGAAGTTCGATAGTGTATAGTGTTCCGAAAGTGCATTAGGCCGCATAATCGAAGATTGAAAGTATTAAATAAATTTATAATGTGCCATAGCAACACCCGTAGCGTGTAAAAGTTTTTTTAGTTTCGCAAATGTGTTTAGTCCACGTGAGTGAGCACGTGATCTGTTACAGTAGATATTGTGACGACGTGACGGTTGGGGGAGGAAGCCTTTTCGGGGAATTAAACAAATAATACATTCATTTTTAAAATGGAAAATGTGGGTTTGCCAAATGTAATAGTTAGACATAATTCTGATAACCCTTAGACATTCTCAAAGACTCTTAAGTTAGTACTATACTAAGAGATCTGAGGGATATCTACCGTGCTAGCTGTTTCTTTTCTGTTTTTAATATCTACGGAGAGTAACCATTTAACTTATACTTGTAAGTTACTAATTAAGACACTTAAAACTGGCAATTAGATCTTTTAGAATTTATTTTATTCCATGTAACAAAATACATTTGTGTGTGGAATTTAAATACAATTAAAAGTAAAAGAAATAGTAAAGGTCAAAGTAATGTCAAAAAAATAAGTAATAGCAGACATCAAAGTGATCTATTATTTTTCATTTGCAGAGAGCAGCGTTACTAAGTACTTTCTTTGCCATCGGATGTATAATTTTTGAAATCACTTCATTTTATAGAATCAAAGAAAAAACAAACAAATAAAACACTTTCCTGCCAAAAAAAACAAAAGAGAGTGTTCTTTTATATATAAATCAAAACTAAATGGTACTTTCAATCACTTCCTCAGTTCAAGATACCACAGACAATATCCAAAAGCGTTCTGTCTTTTCCCTCAAAAAGAGTTGTTTTTTCAACAATAAACTGTCATCCAATACTTTAAACGCCCAGATGTGGGCTTTTACCCACAATTTGTTTTTAATTGTACAAAAAATTACTCATTGAAATAAACTGAGTTCAATGGAAAGCAGGTAATGCAAGAACCAACCAAATAAGACCCCTATTCCAGGGGCCTTATGCTCACTTCGACAGAGATTATCTCACGTTAGAGATGACGTCATATCTCGTTCAATAACTATTTATCCCTATTCTCACTATCTAACTCCCCAATTTTCTCATACAAAGTTCATGCGAGACGCAAGGTCAACGAGTTATTGAACGAGATATGACGTCATCTCTAACGTGAGATAATCTCTGTCGAAGTGAGCATAAGGCCCCAAATATTTACGGCCTTTCTACAAAAAATCTGCCAAAGTATAAACTATGCTTAAACTATTGCCATCTCTTACCAATGCGTAATGGCAAACAGAGATAGCGCTAATTTTAGGCATTATTTAAATTTAAACTCCATTTTATAGTATGAGGGATAATGTCTTAAAGTTACAAACTGACGGATTGATATCTACTTAAAAAAAAAACAAGAATCAAAGAATCAAAAACAAACGCAGGCATTCGACTAGTAGTTTTAATAAAAGTATCAACGTGTTCAAATGAGAGCACTGGTTTTCTAGTTCGATCCAAAGGTCGTGGGTTCAATAACAGTCGTGCACCAATGAGTTTTTCTGTTCAAAAGGTAGGTATGTATGTGCCAGTACTCTCAAACGGTGAAGGAAAACGTGAGGAAACCGGCATCCCACACTGTTTCACCACACTGTTTCCAAAGAACTAGTGACACGACAAGAAGAAGAAGTGTTTAAAGGTTATAGAGATCTAGTTAGAGTGGTCGCTTTGTTACTCGAAACCATTGAACGAGTATCAATTACGTATTGTTGAATCGCGGTTCAATATTTTTTTTTATGATATTGCAAAATATTTAAACTAATTTTGACCTGTATTCTTACTGCCAAAAGGTTTAGATTTGCTTGAAATTGTAGCGTGTTCGGTTTGAGGTAGATTGGTTTAAGTTGTGAACAAAAATATTTGTAGGAGTTTTTTGTTTTTTATTGAAATGTTCAGTTTGACTGACAGACTGTTTTGGTTATTTTAAAAAACTACAAGCAACAACCCATCCTACCTATAACTGTGTGAAACTTAGAAGTTAATATGAATAGCACCTTGAAACGTTTTAAAGCTAGATGAATGTAGGTGCCAGCTCCACGCGTCCAAGCCTAGAAGAACAGCCAACAATCTTACGGCAATTGTTTCGTATGATCCTTTTACACACCAAATATCCTTTCCTTATACAAGGTGTAAAAATACTACTCCTGAAAACTTCAGGAGTGGTATAAGGAACCATACATTTTAGCCAGGTAGGCATTGAACTTTTGCATTTTTTCGCGTTCACAGTGTTGGTTCCTTAGAAAAGTTATTCATATTGATGGGTACTTTAGCCCCCTCAAGTATTCGGGGATGGTATTTAAAAAAACTCATTTATTTTACACAAAATACACATTGGAGCTTACTAATAATATAATAATAAAGAAATATCTAGTGTTTTTTGTGTAAAGATTAAAAAAAAAAAAAATGCAATTTCTTTAGTAAACGAGCCTAAAATTTAATTGAATCGACAAATTTTGATTCGGTTTTGATTTCCCCGCAATCATGCCCCACTGCGTGTAACCACACCCGTTAATTTTGAACCAATTTACTTTCCAAATCCCGCCCTAAACTAAACTTTACAAAAGGTAGGTTTTATAAATCGAATAATGCATTCAATACAGAAATCAAGCGATTATTTATTATTGTCTGTAAATAAATGTGATTACAACTTATTGCCCTGTGTTATTATAATAATATGTTTATTTACAAATGAAGTTAAATCTAGAAAATTATGGCGAAACGGACTTGCTTCTGACTACCCCAGGCATCCTTAAAGAATCTTGAAGAGTTAGGTAGAACTATAAAAATGAAAAGAAAAACACAAATAAAAACAAACATTTAAAATGATATCTACTTAATATAAAATTTCTAAAATAACATAATACATTTATTTGGTAACATAATAAAAGGTACTGGGTAAGTGCCAAGATATTTAAGGATTTAAGTGTTAAATTGTATAAAATACATATTATTAGGTATGTGAAGAAAAATACACAACAAAGTCAGTTCATCATCCTTAACCCATTAAACAGACCTACCTAGTTAACTCAAATGGTATTTACTAAGCAAGACTATACCTATGTACCTACTAGTAAATTGAAAACCTCGGCCTGCCTCCATGTTGCCATACCCTATGCAGGGTCCATGTGATACTTACTAACACATAACAACTATGTATGTACCTAAACTAAACCACGTGTAAGCAATAAATATATTGAGTATTGAATATTTCCGTGATTTTCATCCATTTCGCTACTTACTACTTTTCTTGTCACTCTTTCGAGCACTTGACACAAGTTTAGAACTTTTTAGGTTCTACGATATGCCGGTTTCCTCACAAAGCTTACCTGCCCCATCTCATTGGAACAAAGTAAGTCAGTTTAAATTAACTTTTCAGGACAAAACGGTAATTCCAAGTCGTTGACTCAAGTATGTAATTCAATAACAATTTACAAAGTACACTCAGCGCAGAAAACAATGAATACAATCAGTAGTACCATTAAATGAATGCACTTAACTATAAATAAGTCAACGGGTCTCGTGCGGCGACCGCACTTACCCGAACGCAATCGCTTATTGTTCTGCAACAGGGCGTGTAGGGAACGGATGTATTGTGTTTGAGGTCGCTCAATGATATGATTCGGAATGACTTTACTTGTTAAGTTTTTTCTCAGTGGCAGGACATCTTTGTTTTGAGAAATATCCAACTGTTTTTAAATGACCTATTTGGAGAACTTATAAGAGTAAAAGTCAAAAAAGCTTAGAATTAATTCATTTCAAAACTAAATGATAGAAAGGACAAATACACAAAAAAAAAAAAAATATACAACTAGCTGATGGAACAAGCATATGGCCCACTTGATGTTAAGTGGTAACAACCACCTATAACAAAGCATTGCCTCGTAAGTCACGTACGATAGGAACGTGCCCTACGATGCACTGCCCTGCGTCCATCAACTTGAGGCATACGGATGTTAAGCCTCATGTGCCTGTAATTACACCGGCAACCACACTCTTCAAACCGGAACTCAGCGTTGCTGCTTGGCGGCAGAAAAAGGCGTGGTGGTAGTACTTCCCCGGACGAGCCACACACAAAGAGACTACTCTTACTAACTTTAGGAATAGTTTATGTAGTTGAATCACTAGGCTCACAAGCCTAGACGAACTGCCAACAAACAACTTGGTTTCTACACCGTTATTTATTCATTTTTACTAAGTAAGTTTATCGTCTGTGTTTCTAGGTCCAAGTTTACCTATTTTGGGAGATATTTCAAAGTGATTCTTGTCATTTTACTAAATAACAAGACTGAATACCAAATACTGCTAAATGTGCGTTGTGCCTAATATATTTGGACGTATCTCAAAAAACCTTCTGACTAACCCTTAGACATGTTCAAAGAGTTTTGAGTTAGTACCACTACAGTAGGTACTAACTCAAAAATCTTTCAACAAGTCTAAGGGTTAGTCCGGTTATATGATCGTATGATATATTATAATAGAAATCTAATCTCTAACATGGACATACCTCTAATGCCTGGAGATCAAAAACGGATGCTTATCTTAGATTAGGAATTCTGCCAACTTGTATAAGCTTAAGAATACTGAAAAGTTATATTTCGTTGGTTATATTAGTGTCATACTGAACTTATAAGTTTTTTATTTAAATAGTTGTGGGATAAAAAGTGTATTTCATCAGTGTACGGTGAGTTGCCGCGCGTCGGCGAGTACAGAAGGCGCCGAGAGCCGCGAGTGCGTGCTGACGAGTGCAGAGCTAGGGAACGAACTGAGACTGCTCTTATACTTTATTTTATTCTATTTTAGGAATTTTCCTTCTGCAGGATAAACATTCTCTTCTTTCCACGCTTCTAGATCTAAGCTTGAAGTTTTTGTTTCATAGACAGTCCAAGGTCAAAGCCGAAAGGTTTTCATTCAATAAAATCACAAGGATTACTTTGAAACGTCATAAAACTTGGTGAATCTAGGTTCCACGCGACCAAAGCCCAGAAAGGCAAGAAATTTACGGCTTGGTTCCTACCGTTATTTTGTATGATCCTAGTTACAATGTAGTATAATACAATATTGAAGCCCCAGTGTGGTGCTAATCGAATTTAGTGATTGTGATTGATTAGGCTACAATTGTTAGGCTTTGGTCGCGTGGAACGGGCACCTAGGTTCACTTAGCAATTTATAAGACGTTTCAAAGTGATTCTTGTGATTTTATTAAATAAATAAATACCTTCTGACTTTAGAGTGATGAGCGCAGTGCACAATAGAGCACATCCTCAGTGACATACAAGTAAAACTATTTACAAAAGCTTACGAAAAAATAGATAGCAAAAAAGTTTGCGATTGAACAAGATCTTACTCGAAAACATGTACCAAAATTAAAGGATCATACAAAATAACGTAAGGTAGGACCCTATCGTAAGTTTTTTGCCTACTTGTCTAGGTCGCGAGGAACTCGCGCTAATTCAACTCGTTTATAAGACATTTCAAAGTGATCGTTGTACCGTTTTGATTTGAAAAGTTTCTAATATCTCTTCACCGTACCTACCAAGCCTAACTGATATTACAAAATCTGGTGTCTAGTGCCCTGACTCCCGCCCTGCAATACCACCGTGCTAGTATTTTGTTAGTCGGTCGCTTTGTGGCAGTCTCATCTCCAGCAGCCCTCTCGCTCGCACGCGCCTCGCCAGAGCGAGAGGGCAGACGGTCACGGCACACCGCGCATGTCCAGTGTCACAATATTTGATCACTTATTGGCTACAATACGGCGGTATTTGTACACTTGACATTTTTTGGTTCTAGGCTTTTTAACTGTTGATTTTCGAACGATGGCTTTGTAAAAAGCTACCTTTTTTGAAAAATGTTTTTTCGGCTTTATTTGAAAGACTTGCAAGAATGTTGGAACTGTGGGTGTTTGAACTTGATTCTTGTATATTTACCTTTTATTTGGTACCAGTAAATGAACTTCAACTTAAAACATCCCTTTTTAAGAATCAAGGAAGTGTAGTGACTACCCCGAATATGGGGGAGACCTATGTAAAAGTGGTTGATGATAATGACAACAGATGTTAAAAAGAATCTATGCATTGGACGAGTGGTGCCTGGGCCATGTATATAGGCATCAGCCTAACAGCGTTGCTGTGTTTCGGTTTGAAGAGTGTGGTTGCCGGTGTAATTACAGGCACATGAGTTAACATCTGTATGCCTCAAGTTGATGGAGTGCAACATGGGGCACGTTCCTATCGTGCGTGGCTTGCGAGGCAATGCTTTGTTACAGGTGATGGTTACCACTTAACATCAGGTGGGCCATCTGGTTGTTCCATCAGTTAGTTGTATAAAAAAAAACCTGAAGAAGTCTTCTACTGAACTCCCCCTCCTACTCTACAAGAGTAATAGAGTTTTTTGTGTGTGGCTCGTCCAGGGAAGTATTACCACCATCTATTCCTGCCATCAAGTAGTAACGCTGTGTTTCCGTTTGAAAGGCGTGGGTGGTATTACAGGCACATGAGGCTTAGCATCTGTATGTCTCAAGTTGATGGACATAGGGCAGTGCACCGTAGGGCATTTTTATATCGTGCGTGACTTGCGAAGCAATATTTTGCAATGTGATAGTTACTTTACATCAGTTGGATCATAAGCGTTCTATCAGCAAGTAGGTAGTACAGAAACCCGATTTAGGAAGTACGATTTTGAGTCAAACTTCCAAGAAATTACGTGCGGAGCCGACTGGTGTCCTCACTGATTTCCTTTACCGCAGTCATTAAGTTTACTTAAACTTTTTCAAGCCTTATTTGTGAAATTCTTAGATGATTAATTAGGTACGTTGGCAAGTTTGTCCTCAAAACCAAATAGCGAGACGATCGTGGCTACTATTTACTTAAAAAATAAAACAAAGGAGGTTGTCACGTAGTCACTATCAAGGCCGTCAGACTAGTCTTGAGCAATATTTGAGGATGTCAGCTTTCGATAAAACGTATATCGATAGCAAAACAGCAATACAAAATACAAAAATTAAATAAAAAATGAAAAAAAGTAAACATGAGGCAGTGTGATCTTAAGACTTTAGCTTGCACATAAGTATGCCGACCAAAAAACGGAAAAACAACAATACTGAAAATAAGCGAAACAAGAAAATAGCAGCCAAGAAAAAAATACAGCGAGAGATCAGGCAGAATGGACTGAAGACTTTAGCTTGAACATAGAAAGGCAAACCAAAAAAAAGCAAAATAGCAATATTGAAAATGCTAGAAATAAACCTTTTTATTTTCAGAACTCGTTTTGTACATTGAAAACAAGAAACTAAATATCAATTCGCTCATCCTCTTGATTTGAACATAGTAGAGATCAGTGATTTGAACTTACAGCGACTTACTTACTTGCTTTCCAAGGACAGTTATTGTAAAAGTACCTACAGTCACGGAATGAAAAGGTTCGTCACCTTAGAGTCGGTTTTCGCTTGCACCAGATTGCAAGAATCAATTGCTTGTTTTTACATCACGTCAAGCACAAGCAAAGATAACTAACTCTGTGTATTCTGTCTATTCCGTTTCAAAAGGTAATATGTGCTCGTGATACGTTGAACGAAACAAGTTGAAAACTGACGAACCTTTTCATTCAGTCACTGTATCTAGTGTTTTTGATTTCTAGAACCCATCGCTAATAAAAAGCTATAGATCTTCTTACTGCATACGCCTACGCCTCATTAAATTTGATCGGCACCGCACTGGAGCTTCATATATTATTTTGTAACAAGGATCATACAAAAGAACGGTAGGAACCAAGCCGTAAGTTTGTAGCCTGTTCTTCTAGGCTTGGTCGCGTGGAACTGGCACCTAGATTCAACTAGTTTAAAGACTTTTCAAAGTGATCTTTGTGATATAATTGAATAAATTAATCACCAGGATCATTATAAACCATTTGACTTTGGTTAAAAAGTACTCTTTGTCGCTCTGAGTTCCAAATTTGGCTTACCTATTAAAATAACATTAAACTCCTTATATAACAATTTACTTTTAAATGATATTTTTTTTACCTAGACAACTGTTTTGCAATCTGTACCCGCGCCACTCGAACAAAAAACATATAATCTCACCAAAAACTGGAAATTACATTACGATGTCCAACGCACACATTATTTACTTCACACACATGCCTATACATTGTCTCACACATACACTCGCTTTTTTAAAGGATGTGCACTAACTTGCCATAGTGTAACTTTAAAAATATTCTATAACATTATCATCATCAGTCTGAAGAAGTACACTGGGGGAAAAGCCCGTCACTAAAGATAATTAATAATTATGATAAACGACTCTGAGCCTCCATTTATCGACTTTCTTACGTGTTCCATCTCGTGGTTCTTCCTTATCCGATAAGTTATTCTTATGTTAAGCTATAATATAATTTGAGTCTCATTTTAGGAGAGTCTAATTGGTTTTTATTTTAAATATTTAATTACATATCGAGTTAATTGATTTGAGTAGTATTTGAAGTCTGAGTTTGAAGTTAAATAAGTGAACTAACAACTAAAATAATAAAAAACAGACTACGGAACACCCTGTAGACACACATACATGTATATTGTGTTATTCTAACTAATGGCGCAATTATAATCACGGCTTTATTTAATTCCAGTGTTTGTCCGCAATTAACCCGATTCAAAGACACCATATTGGATACATGCGTGAGGACAAGTGACACTTTTGATAAAAAAAGTCTAACCTATGTACTTATTTCATGTTTATTTTATATCCAGCGTTCTAAAATAATAATAAACAAATTAATAATATTAAAAAAACTCAAGTGGTAAGACCACTTGAGTTAGATCTTAACTTAACTGTATTGGCAGTGACAAAGTCTTACAAGGTATTAGCTTTTGGGGCCGATTACATAGATGTTTGTTCTCGGTGTGGATCAAACCCACGGCCTACAACGCAGAAGACAAATATACTACTAACTGAGCTGTGAGACCTGTATATACGCAAATCTCAGACATATTCAAACTCCCACATACATTCGAACAGGGTAGCAATACCAACTTTGACCTTTTTTAGTTTTCGTTTCATCTGTAAGTCTACACCGACATAGCTTGCTCTCGATTTTGACAGTTGGATAGCTCTAGACGTCAAAGTGACACTTGACATGCAGTCGAGAGTCGCACGACGCATTTACACACGATTAGTTGTCACTCAGTGGACATCTACTTACTATTCTCCAATCACTGTCTATTTTTCAAATATCTACTGATATACTTATGAGTAAGTGGATGTAGTATGCAATGCCATTTTAATAACGAGTAAAATCTATGAAATCTCTTACATAAAGCAGATATAATAAAATGTAGTAAGAAATAAAAATCTTTATTTTTCGTAGCTGAAGTGCTACGCCGTAGCACATATCATTAACTCGATAGATATTAGTAGAAAAACGTGACTTTCTTTTTTACTCATTTTTCTTAGGTTTTTTTTTTGATTGGCACACATTAACTTCTCCGAACTTCTATGGTGAGTTGATGAATTAATAAATGAAAGTTTTTTATTATAGGTACACCAAACCAAAAAAAAACAACAATAAAAAAATTAAAATAAAATTAGATAATGGGCGTTCTTATTGGTAAAATCTTATAAAATAAAATCATACATATTTATTTTTCATAAGTCGTGAAACATATGTAACCTATTCAAATACAAGTTTTTTTATTTTGTGAGATTGAAGTTTTGTTCGTGCCAGTACAGAGCAGGTAACATGATTAGGTCCCGGCTTGATCGCCTAAATACCCGATATGTGTACACTCACTGTTTGAACACAGACACACTAAATGTTTGGTTACTTTACAAATCTGAAGCCATCATTCTCTCTAAACCCGCCTGCAATGTAAAATGAGATTTAGCTCATTGGTTTAAGATCCTAAATCGCTTGGATAGCTTCTACAAAATTATTTACCCTGAAAACTGACAGACTTTTTAATAGCATTCTGCATCATTTGCATTTATATGTATAACGTCAGTACTTAAGTTTTTTTTAATACAATTTTTTTGGTGGAGGAAACAGATGGCCCACCTGCAGTTAAGTGGTAACCATCACCTATATCAAAGCATTGCATCGTAAGTCACGATTGATAGGAACGTGCCCTACGATGCACTGTCCTGCGTCAATCAACTTGAGGCATACAGATGCCCACCTTCACCGGCAACCACACTCTTCAAACTGAAACACAGCGTTGCTGCTTGGCGGCAGAAAAAAGCGTGGTGGTAGTACTTCCCCGGACGAGCCACACACAACTCTTTACTCTACTACTCTTCTATAACTACAATGATCCGCTTACTATTTAAAGATTATGTCCTTTGAATCTGAAGTGGAAACCTATACTTGGCCATACTATTGAATTTAAAACTTTGTTCAAATTGTTTGTATCGCTGTTGGTTTCCCAATAATAAATAAATAGTCAATTTACTTACTTTTTTACTTATCCAAAATATCTACACAAATTATTGCTATCAATTAACGATACAAACAGTGACAGAGCTAAAAGTTTAAGCAATATTTTGTAACTTAACTATGGGAATGGACTGTTAGTAAACACTTAGTTCAACAGAATAAAGCTTATAAGGATCATACAAAAGAACGGTAGGAACCAAGCCGTAAGTTTGTTGCCTGTTCTTCTAGGCTTTGGTCGCGTGGAACTGGTACCTAGAGTCACCTAGCTTTAAGACGTTTCAAAGTGATCCTTGCGATTTTATTGAATAAATACCTTTTGACTTCAAAGTCAAAGTCAATAACTTTTGGATTGACTTTTTAACTGTAGCTCACTGTTTTTTTTTATAACTATTTATTTACCAAGAAAATTACAATGAATACATGTATTTACAAAATGTACAAAATACTTATGAAACAGTTACGCCATCTGCAGGTAAGAAGTTGAAGTAAGCTCTCAAAATCGTTCTTCCAAAGTCTAAGGCATAAGGCATTTACTCTGTTGTATCACAAGGATCACTTAACACGTTTTAAAGGTAGGTGCATGAATCTATAGCCTATAATCTCTTGTATATGAAATGTATGTGTATTATTCACATACAATTTATGTCATCCATTTTGTAAAGCTTTAAAAGACCTACTATTACTTATTCTGTTGCCTGAATTTCCATTTTTTAGAAACACGTTTTGAAAGACAATGTTATTGATGTATTGAATTTCAACTCTATCCTAAACAGAATAGAGGTGAAAGATGATCGGTTGTTTTAGTGAGAAAAAAATTGGTATGCGTTTCGCTCTTCCGAATGTAATGTTATAATGGTTTCTACTTAGATACCTACCTAAATAAAGAATTTTAAGTTGTTTCTAAAGAACTTAATAGCTTTTAGTTACGTACTTTAAGTGTTTTATGTGCGTACCTACATACTTGTAAGTGGTCATGGGCATATTTTAAAAAGGAAAAATCTTATAACGTTGACCTTTCAAAGTTTAAGGAATACAGACATTGTATTGTTTTACACACAGAGTCAGAAATTATTTCTTTGTGTAACCAACAACCTGATGGTCTTACATATTTTTGTTTTTCCTATATTTGTTTTATATTTTTTTTTTTGTTATGCCTCACTAACGGCCGGTTTCTGAAGCTCGATCAAAACTAATCGGATGTCAAGTCACTCGCCATTTCAGCTATTACATCGAATCAGATAGAGATAGCAAGTGAATTGACATCCGATTAGTTTTCGGGCTTTCAGAAACCGGCCGTTAGTTTGATCGGCACCACACTGGAGCTTCGTTATTATTTATATTGTAACGAAGGTCATACAAAAGAACGGTAAGGCTATTCAATAAAATCACAAGGATCACTTTGAAACGTCTTAAAGCTAGGTGAATCTAGGTGCCAGTTCCACGCGACCAAAGCCTAGAAGAACAGGCAACAAACTTACGGCTTGGTTCCTACCATTCTTTGTATGATCCTGTTTTTGTAATATAATAATAGATAGTATCAGCTGTAGTAACGATGAATTCTGCCTATTTTTATGTTACTTTAATCCTAAGTAATATCTATCACTTTAAATAATTTAATTATCCGTCCCTAAATATTAACGCACTAGTACTTCGTATTTGCAAAACATTATCCACTACAAAAACTAACAATGCAATAAACTTAAATAACATGCAATACAAAAGTATTAAATTCCCAATTGTTCACTCATGAACATTTTTTATTGCAATATGTGGTTTCAAAACTAACAATGAGTTTTTATTCTATTAAAACGATCTTTTGTTACTACAAGTAAAAAAAACAAGCACTTTGAATCCACGAAATGCACGTGATAGAATAGAAATATATTCACGACTGTGATCTCCAGGCACGGTAGACATCCGACAGATCTTTTGTTACTTTTGAGAATGTACCTTACCTACCTATAAGAGAGGTCGTTAGAGGGACGTCAAATTGTAAAAGTCATATGTTAAGGCTTTTTTTTAATAAGAAACCGTCACGTTATATGTACCTACATGATGTTGAGCGGTTCTTTCTGCTTATAACAAATGCATCACACCTCACGGTCTACCTCCCTTATTTATTCATTTAAAAATCTCTACTTAGTAAGTAGTGATTTTTAAATAGCATATTTTTTGTGAAAGGCAATTTCTTCTAGAAAAATAAAATACTTAGTATGATTTTATCATAAAAAAGCAACAAAAGGGGAAAAGTGTACTTTTTCTCCAAAGAAAATCTTCTTTTGACATAAAGTGCTCGCTAAAATTAGGGTTCCGCAAACCCTTCCTTATTGTGGTTTTTATCCTGCGTTTTATTACTTTTTTATTTCTTTTTAACGGCTTTAGGGTCAGATATTGATATTATTATGACGCAGGGGTGTCTCGGGGGCTGGCATCGGGTACTTTTGGTATTTGTGTTGTGTGATTTTTGTTTGCTCTGGAGCTTAATGCTTTTAAATTGTCTACTTACATATTATGTGTTAAATGATATACTTAGTGAATTCTAGTGAAAACAAGTTTTTACAAAATGTACAAAATACACATCAAACTGAACTATCTGCAGATCCTTGCGAACTATCTAGAGATAGATGAACTGATCCAAATCAGTGCCGATCGGAAGCGTCTCCAATGTTTCAAGAGTTGGTGCTTGCTACTAAAATATCTAGGCGCATTTAAAATCCTTTCGCCACACTGTTTCGAAAGAGTAAAATATCTGATATCTATCGCGCCTGGGGGCTAAAGTCGTCACACTGGTTCTGTTTCTCTTTTCTGGATCACTTTGTGAATGCCTATACTACGTTATAGGAAATGTGTAGGGGAGGCCTATGTCCAACAGTGGACTTCTACAGGCTGATGATAATTACTATACTGCATTGAAATGATACCTACTTACTATGTTAAGCTTTTTCATCATGTAAAATGCTTTTTTCTTGCTGCAAATAAATGCTGTTTCGTCTTTCACTGTAATTTTGCAAACCAATTTGTAGTTTGTGACAACCCTAACAAGCAGGGTCATCTGTCACGAGCAGCGACCAGGAATGCAATAGGGATTACTTGCAGATATTATTATCCTTTTATTGAGATCCGTCTGGACAGTGTTGAGGCCGAAATCTTTGAAGCGTCTACGTCGTTGTGAGTGGGCTTGCCACCTGTCACGTAGAACACACTTAGGTAAGGTTACATAGTGCTTAGCTTCGCTCTTGTCCAATTTATCTGTCAGAAGGTACCTAGGTAATATATTATTGTGTAAAGAAGAGAATTGAATCGAACGACCACGTTTTATCAGTCATGGTCCACCAGAAGTTGGGCGTTTACCTTCTACCTATATTGTAATTGCAAAACTAATTACACAATTTTTTTGTCTTATCATTTTTAATAGAATCTATACACGAATCAGTATTCTTATCAATCTCCCTTGAAACGTAAAGGCGTAAAAGTTCTAAGTATCATGTCTGTAATTACATCGCAGCCATTACCCACTACTACCCTTCTAATGCACACATTGTTATCTAAAGTCAAAAGGTATTTATTCAATAAAATCACAAGGATCACTTTGAAATGTCTTAAAGCTAGGTGACTCTAGGTGCCAGTTCCACAAACATTCAACTATCAAAAATCCAAACTTTTGCATTTAAAACGTGTAGGAAAGAAAATAACGTCCATATTGAAATAAGTCTGCATATAAATCACAACACAACACAATTTCCTTTTAACATAAAAGAAAACAAATTAAAAGAAAACCACAGAAAGCGGAAATCTTCAAATTGGATTTCCAAGATCCCCTGAAAGAGACAACATCACTGACACAGTGAGTTAGAAAGAGACAAAGACACCACAAGCCACAAAGACCAAGTAATTGTAGACAATGGTACTGAAAAAGACATCTTAACAAGATTTCTATCATGATGTTGTGCCTTAGGAGTTTGCACAAACTTTTTTTACCCCTACGTATTCTCCTCACACTCTTATTACAATGGCATTACGACTGAAAATTGCGTAAATTTTACACTAACAACGTTTGAAATGTGTTTGTAAGGACTTGGAACGTATGTCTACCGTGAAAATAGGTTTGTCAAAGTATAATTTTAAGCCAGAAACGCCTGATCTCCGTTTTCGTAGCGGATGCTAGAGATAAGAGGACAAAGTAAGAGTGGTTTTGAAAACGTTTGATAACTCAACAGTTTGTTTCAAGACATTTCCCGCATTTGGAAATAGTTTTAAGTTTCATGGAAAATTGTTGAGGCACGTTTTAAGGCAGCTTTAGTCATCATCATCACCTTCAATGATGAAGACTGAAGCTGCCTTACAACCTGCCATGATCATTCAAAGATCAAAAAAATCAGGACAAATCATCGTGAGCATCATTCACCCCCCAATTTTTTTATAAGAAAATAAATGACGGAACAGCAGGTCCACCTAATGTTGAGCGGTTCTGCCTATAGCGATTGCATTTAGGCAGTAGGTGCAGGGATAGTAGTAAACATTTTTTTTCTAATTGATCTTCCCAACTATTGCGACATCTTGATTACCACAATGTCATCGATCCATCGAATGAGGGGATTGTCTTACGCTTTGCTTCTCGTTATAACCTAGTACGAGAAACCTTCTTACATCCGTTGGTTAATCTATACCTATAGTCACACTATTATTTACGTACCTTTACCCTGCATTTCTAAAAGTTTCCCTTCTCGCCCCCAAACCCGTTTGGTTATTTCCGTTTTATTGTATTTCAAATTACTTTTAACAATAAATCAATCGGCATAACAATTTAAATAGAATTAACACTCGTCAACCCACCCCCAAACGTCATTTGCAAAACCGAAGTTTAAAAACCACCCTATAAATATCACAGGAGAGTAAAGAGAGCTCTACGTAGAGCACAACTATGAACGATTTGGAAACTTAAAAAAAATGCTTTTTTTCTCTTAATAATTTTTGTAAATAAGTTTTAAGAAATTAAGCTAAAAATTCTGCCTAATAGAGTAGGTAAATCACAAACCGGACTTCACAACTTATTTACGGCCTCTTTTGTCACTAAAAGCATAATTTTCGGTCAGCCAAAGTGTAAATACTAGGCATCCAAAATACGTGAGAGAAAAACTAAATTTATTTAAAGGATAGAATAATCTTTAAACATTACCTACCTTTATTGCGAGAATAAAATGGTTCATACCTAAAGCCTCTACTCTCAATACTTTACTTCTCCCACGACGGCAGAGCTCTCATAAACGTTGGAATAAAATCAAACTGTTAAGTATCTTCACGGCGAAACGTGTTTGGGATTAGCTGCAATGTTAATTAGAAAATAGTCTACGTGACAAGGGCGGCGGTAATGGAGTGTGGCCGGTCCCTAAGCAAGGCTGAGGGATTAAAAAAAACAAGAAGTTTTTAATTGGATGTATAAAAATATACCTACTCTACATATTTATTCTGTAGTCCCACGTAGTACATAGGTTACTAGCAACTATGTTCTATTAGCTATTCATCTGTTTCATGAATACAAGCTTTGCATAGTTTAGGACTTGAGGGCGCTATGCGAAAAGTCTGTGGAAAGGTTCACCAATATTTATTTATTGATATGTTGATGCAAAGGAAAATATAAATAATGGAATACCTACATTTTAAGTACTGCAAAAAGTGTAATGTTTAGTACCTACTCTGATTCCCTTTCCAAACTGAAGTCCCAAGGATTATAAAAAGACGGGATGTCTACCATGCATGCGGATGACAGTTACATCATAGTCCATACTGAACCTATTTAATTTACACAGCTAGTAACCAAACCACTGAAAACATATCTGTCGCATTCCTAATTTTACTCATATAACGCCATCTAGCGGTGAGTGGATTTTTCATTAACAGCGCCATCTTTTATAGAGTAGCGAGTATTATCCAAAGCTACACCTAGTACTGCATAGATGTCTCTGTAATAAATCTGTAATAAAGCCTGTTCTCGTCTACACAAACAATGAGTAAATAATAATATTTAAAAATCCTTTTTACTTTTAAAAATACTTCATTTATTTATTTAATTTCATACAAGGCACTTTACAATTTAATTTTATGTTGTAACTAGCTAGCAAGCAAAAGGGGTATGTACCTACCTAAATAATTAGAAATGCTTTCAAATAACCATCATTGTTATAACATAACAATACTTTGTTTAAAACTCTGTTTTCAATAATACATTAAATATGACCTAGGTACTACGATAAACAACAACTTTCATAAAAACACGAAGTTACAAGCTCACAACTTGAAACTCTCAACAGATGGCGCTAAATCTAACTTCTAGTGAGGTATTCAGTAGCAATGGTCTTCCAGTCAGTAGGGTCTCCGTTTTCATCGGGCTTGCTCTTCCTGATTTTGCGAAGGATATCCCACCCGTGGGCCTTCTCCGTGGAGTTCACGTACGTATTTGTGGGATCCTGGGACAGGGTGTAGCTTCCGAGAACCAAGCTTTGTACTAATCGCGCTGAGATCAACGTCTGAAACAAAAAAATGCAAATTAAATTGTGATTACCTTGGAGTAAAGGTGATCTTACTTATGTGAGTAATAGATACAATTCGTTTTAACTTTCGTGTCACATGTGGACCGATTTAGTAGCGCACTAACCTACACCCTAGGAAAACCTGTGTTGTGGGGGTTAGTTCTATCCTGTAGGTAGGTAAGTTTTTTATCATAGTTTAAAAGTTTATGTTGTTAGGTTTAGAGTTAAAGTATACCTTAAGCAGGCTATACTCGTGGTCCGGCAGCCGCCTGTTGACGGTGTAGCCGGCCAGCACCAGGCCGCCGGCCGCCGGCGCGCGCGCCAGCAGGATGCCGTACGTCATGGCGATGGCGAGCTCGAACACGTAGCACGAGCACTGGATGTCGCCGAAGTCGATGATGCCTTCGATGCGGTACTCCGTTTTACTGAAGAAGGAACAGAAATGTGACTAGTAGAGCTTTTTGTGAAGGGCTCGTCCGGGGAAGAACTACCACCACGCCTATTCCTGTCGCACGCTGTGGTTCGGTGTAATTACAGGCACATGTCAAAGACAAAGTCAAAGTCAAAATGTATTTATTCAATAAAATCACAAGGATCACTTTGAAACGTCTTAAAGCTAGGTGACTCTAGGTGCCAGTTGCCAGTGCCATGAGGCTTAATATCTGTATGCCTCGAGTTGATGGACGCAGGGCAGTGCATCGTAGGGCACGTCCCTATCGTGCGTGACTTACGAAGCGATTCCATCAGCTAGTTGTAAAAAAAAAAATTGTGTGGAATTCCACCAATATTTATTTATGTTTTGTTTGTGGTCCATTAGATAGATAGTTAAACACTATAAAGTAGACAAAAGAAAACGTAAAGAATATTTAAATGATCGAGTACAACGGGCGACATAACTTATAGCAATATCTTCCGACGATTAGTTTAGTTTCAGGAATATTAGTGACAATGAGAACCCCGAGCCGCGGCCAAGTTCCAAGCAAAGATACCTCCTCCCCGTGCTGTGGAAACCTTGGCTCACCTCAACATGATCCCGTTGAGGATCTGACTGCAGACCCTCAGGAGTCTCGGGTTTAGTGGGGACCTGCGCAAGCATTGGTGCTGGTTTGATTACGCAGCGGGACAAATTTGCAATCTGCAAGAACTTGTTCTGTTTGGTCTGCCGTTCTAAGGAGAAAGGGTGTAACTAAGATTTTTAGTAAAATTGGGATAGGTAAGGTAGTCATTAAGAATCATTTAGTGGCATTAAAATAATAATAACTTTTTTTCTAATAAATGATATCATGCCTACATAGCGGATGACAATTAACAATCTATTCAATTATTTTTTATGCCAGATACTTTTTTGTCTAGCAATTTCGACTCGTCTCGTTTTTCTTACAGTATTAATCCACTAGGATGCACACCTGTCTAATTTTCTCTATTTAATTATTTTATTTATTTATTTAATTACATAAATGATAGATCTAATAAATGAATAAATAAATGATAAATCTAATATTTACTTCAATGAAGCAATTAGAAATTCGTAGTCTCTATGTACCCTTATCAAAAACAGGTGTGGTATTGTGTATGCACTCGAATATGCTAAAATTTTGCGAAGCTCTTTAACTACTTCAATCCTCTTCGTTAAATCTGATAAAAATAGATAAATCGCGATAAATGAAAAAGGTAAATAATTCTAAAGTGCAGTGCCTTCTATAATAAGAACTTGTGTAACACTTATTTATGCGAATAAATATCGTGAATCAATCTTGTGTCGTGATGTAATCTGTGATGCGAGTGACTGCCTTGTTAGGTATATCGTGGTGGAGACGTTATCAAGCCGCTTCATCATTCTCAAAACAAACAAACACATGATAAGATACGCTTGTCTTGATAGCAATGAAATGAAATAACAACAAAAATAACTTGCCTACCTTTACCTTTTCTGTGACTAAAACCTTCAGCAAGCCAAATTATTTTATATTTATATAACATGCTATTGGAATAAGCAGATGGCCCACCATCACCAACAATGGTGACCATCGCATATTACAAAGCATTGCATCGCAAGTCGAGAATGTTGGCCCTGCGTCCATCCACTTGTGGCATAGAGGTCTTTAGCCTCATGTGCATGTCGATTCACCCACACCGATCAAACCGAAACACAGCATCTCTGCTCGACGGCAGAAATAGGCTTCCTCTAGCTATCGCCGAAAGATACCTACCCCTTCACACAAATAGCGGGTTTATTTTAGGGATATATCTCTGCATCTTTTAGGGATTTGAATTTCGGGAACAATTATTATCTTAGTTTTCCTCTACGCTACACTATCTATCACCCTTCGGTTTCTTAGCCGTGAAAACGATACAAGAAGACAGCACACTTTAACAAGACACATACCTGCCGCCAGGCTTCAAGCCGACTAGTATATTCATCTCATTGACGTCACCATGGATAACTCCTTTCTCCAGCTCATCTAGCTTCGGGACTATGGCGTATTTGAATTCCTCGATTACCTGTGGAGAAGTTTGAGAGTTTACTTTTTTAATAGGTAATTTGATGGTGTTCACCTCTATCTGTAGGTATAATATAGTATCTATCATGATTTGAAAATGACTCATAGCTTGAGTGACAAGAAAGTTTATATTTAACAGACAAAATAAAGATTTTTTACCTACCTTTGCGGTAGTAAAATAAAGGTATAACAGACAAAATAAAGATTTTTCTATTCTATTTATTTTCAGGCTATATTGGCGTAGTGCTCAGGTAAGTCGCACTGACCAATTTTCTTTGTCCCATGCTTCTTCTGTCATGTCACTAGTTCTTTCGAAAGAGTGTGCATAACTCTCTGTCAAAATACTCAGCCTTGTGGTCATCAGAACTTGGTATGTGACTGTTGACTTACCTCCTCCACCAACTCCAGGTTTTGTACGTCCTTGATGGCGAACTTGAACTTGTCCAGTTCAGGGACCATCGATAGCATCCAGATGTGCTGGCGCGACAACAGGCCTGAGTGGTTGAAGTTCTGGAAACGAGGTAAACATTCGTTAAAACCAATTGACGGCATAAGTGAATAAAATTAATTTAAGAGTAGTAGAGCTCTTTGTGAAGGGCTCCTCCGGGGAAGTACTACCACCACACATCAGGTGGGCCATCTGCTTGTTCCATCAGCTAGTTGTATAAAAAAAACAGGTTCATGACTTGATTGTTAGTATTTGGTATTAAGGATACCAAGTATTATTAGTACTAAGTAATATTATTTGATTACAGATATAGATACAGATTATTTGAGGACGTCTAAGAAAAATCTATTGGTGCACGACCGGATTCGAATCTACGACTTTACGATCGGAAGGCCGGTGCTCTTGAAGATGGTTAAAAATAAGTTAGTGTTTAATTATTAGCTTATTCTGTAGGTACATACACTCTACGTGTTTCTCATTGTATTATTAGAAACCTTGAATAGGAGGAATGTTAGTAAATAGGTAGGTACAAAGCACTTATGTGATGTTTTGGTCTCAGTTGGTTGGTTTCATTTGTATTCAGCTTATGAAAACGGTATGGGTTCTGAGTACTTTTTATAAGTAGGTATGTTGTTAGCTTCAAAACAATGTAGACTAGCTGGTATGACTAGCAAGTACATGAATAAACATAACAGAACACAAAAGAAAAGATAAAACAAGGAAAGAAACACTTATAGCCAAAAGTAATCTACGGCAGAACTATTGAAAGATCATTTAATTTATTGAAGTCTAAGCTCTCGTATATATTTTATCGTATTTGTAATGTTTTGATGCTGCTTATAGTATCAGTTTGAGTTTCTCCTTGAGATCATTGTACACTCTTAAAAGCAGAAACAGCTTCACTACTTTGACCGGGGATGGTAGACATTCTTTCAGACCTCCGCACCGCTGTCCGAAATACGACACTGAAAATTTGGTTAAGTATGTGCCGACATTTGTAGTATTCCACATGTTACAGGTTGCAAGAGCTAATTGGGTCTTGCTACTCTGCATCCACATCACCATCGGGGATGCTTCAACATTGCTGCCGTCAACCCAAAGTCCTGCTCCGGTACTTTACTACTTCCGGAGCTTGGCTGGTTGGGGTTAGCAGGGGCACAATTCAAAATACACCCCACTGCGGGACGTCCGTGCAGATCTTATTGCCACACCTTGAATTAGAATTAGATGGGACAGGTTGCAAGCCCATCGCCACTAGAATACGAGCAATCACCTGCAGTTTATTATCGAGGTTAGCTACGAACTCCCCGAGCTGGTAGAGCAGTGGCTCTGCGCAAGGCACGTCGCTGAGCCTGGCTCCCGGCACGTACTCCAGCAGGCGCACGGCGTGCTGCTTGCCGCTGATCGTCTCCGTCGAGTACAGGTGGCCGAAGATGTTGCGGACTGGCTTGGGGCAGACGATGGAGCGAGCATCTGGTAATAGACGAATAGACGTATACAGATTTAATATTGTGTCGTAATTTATTTTCAGAGTTGAATTTGGACCCACGACATTTCCCTGAACACGGGGATACGTTAGCCACATGGCAAATATTATGATAGTGATCTATTATTTAGGGTAACTTAAGCTACCGTGGCTCCATCTACAGGTCTAATTATAAAACACTTTGCCACGGAAAACGTAGGTTGCGTTAGCAGAAGTTATAGCTCTTGGCAACAGTCTGCAAAGCCATAGTTTACATTTTTAGAGATACAAGTTCAATGACACACGAGATGTAAAACCTCAGTGAATACTATCACATTATGGTAATCAGCAAGCGGTTTATTGTTTTTTGGAACGTGCCTCGAGAACATTTTCACACAAATTATAATAAGTTACTAACCTTATCTGTTTCACATATTTGTAGAATAACCTATCGTAGTAAACTATAATGATTATTGGGTCAAGATCTTTCAAGTTCATTAATCTCTTGTCAATATTGTATAGGTACCTACTCATACAAAGACAGTCCCATAGGAAGGGTAATTTTATTCGTCCAAGACGAGAAGCAAATAGGCTGTCAATTGAAACTTCCTGAGTAGGTAATAAGCGGTATCATTGTCTTGAAATATGTGCTCCTACTTTTACTACTAGGTACCTACTGGTCGATATCTGTGGCGCTTGCAAATTGTCTTTCAGAGATGCTATGGGTGCTGGTTTGACTATTGCGTTTCCGTTCACTATATTTCCGCAGAGCACAAGATCCATTTGAGGAACATAAAAAAGTTGACTTGACAATCCTCAATCAGTGAGGATATCGACTTGAGTACTCACTCAGATAGTTCATAATTTCGTTCTGGGCCTCCACCACGCTGGGGTTCTGCGTGTCCATAGAGTTCATGATTTTGAGCACATATCCGTGCGGGCAGTGGTTCGTGATCAGAGGATTCTTCACGTTGGGATCCTGTAAAAAACGATAGGTATTCAAAAGGGTCACGTTTATGATGTCTTGGAACTCAATGCCCTTGATAATTAACAAGACACTTCTAAACTTAAACTTGGTACTTGGTACCTAAATAGTCAATAATCTTGTTGTACGTGGTCACTTTCGCGCTGATCTAAATGAGCCCAAACGCTACCTATCGTTGTTCAATTTCCAGTCATACAACACAGTAAAATATTTTTTTTGTGTAGGTACCCACCTACTTAATCATAATAAAACGAATGTAAACTATTTGTCTGGCTGGGTATCAGACTAGCGATAGAGTAGAGCTCTTTGAGTGTGGCATTCAGGAAAATACTATCACCATAGGTACCTATTTCTGCTGCCAAGCTGTTTCCGTTTGAAGGCTGTGGTTGCTGGAAAAGTAACAGCCACATGAGGCTTATACATATTAGGTATTATGTATGCCTCAAGTTGATAGAAGCAGGGCATATCATCGTAGGGCACGTTCCTATCGTTCGTGACTTGGGAGGCAATATACTTTGTTATTTACCTATAATAATGGTTACTACTTAACTTACTTGGCCTTCTGCTTGTTCCATCAGCAAGCTAGCCAAGTCTTATGTCTTCCTAACTGAAGATAAGGTACCAACCTCAATAATCTTGTAGTTCTTGTCATCGTAGCCATTCAGTTCTGTCAGCTCCAGCACAGAGATGCCGTACAGCCGCTCCGCCAGTAGCTTGACTCCTTCGTTGTCGATGATCGCTTTGATCACCTTACCAGGCTCTAATGATGTGTCTGCCATTTTGGGTCTGTCAAATGCTTTAAGTACGGTCAGAGGTTATTAGAAGAGTTTTATATGCAAAAACTCCTCAATACCTACATTTCGTTTTCTGATTAGCTTTTACTTTCAAAGAGATTCGATCATTCATCATGTAGATAAGACAAGTGGCGCCGTCTGGCGGTGGCTTGGTGATAATATCATCACATGATTGAGCCGGCAGACAATGTTTATTTTACATACTGTAGTTATGAGCATGCAATTGTGTTTCGATATTACCATTTATTAATGATAGGAGGTAATTTATTACTTATGTGCGAAGAATTCATAACAATGGAAGGAAATTACTTACAAACCAATTTATTTTTAAAATTGAGCAGACAGTCATAAACTTACCGCTAATTATGTTTGTTAAGTAGTTATCAGCTAATTTACAAAGTTGTAAATTAAATATTTCCAAGAAAAACAATCATAATCAAGATATTTTATAAAAATAAATAATCTAACTCCTAGGTCTCCTACATATATTGTGTGAGTTGAGTAAGTAGTTAACTTGATTTTTTTATTTGAATTAGTTTGTTCATCACTCACTAAAGTTTATTCCTATACCTAAGTTATAAAAAAATATGAAAACTCACCGAAAAATTATAAAAAACACAAATCCGAGTGGTGTCCTGCACGATCACTGTTCAACTGATGCACAGCGGAGCTGAACAAACATGACTGATATGATACTCGAGATGAGAGATACTATCACGTATCTAGAAAGCAACTGACGTTTGCTATCATACTTCGGTTTAAGTATTGCATTTCAGCAAGTTATTTATCTACTTTAATAAATAATCATAAATTATATATTTTTATTGCATTATTAAATGTTTGCATTGTATGATTAAGTTGAATTGGTATCCAGTAATTTTATAGCTAATTAATGATACAAAATAACTATAACGCTAATTTGTTAAATAGGAATGTATACCTTAGTTTATAAATGTTTTTGTTATTGTTATTTTATTGTATGTATTACTTTGTTTTAATTCACAATGTACCTACCTAAAATTTAGATTTATTTAGGTACCTATACGTGCCTATACCTACTGCAATAGCCGAAACCCACGAAGGTAAAGAGTTTAAAAAAACCGCGTATAAGCTTTGGCACAATTTTTTTATTCATTGTTATAGCGACAACATAATAACTTTAACTTTGGGCCCCAAAGTGACATGTAATTAGTCCATGTCACGAATACGTACGTCCGCGTCGTGCGTGATCACTTGACAGTCTCCATCGCGGCCGGTGCTACCAAATTAATGTAATTTAGAGTTAGGACGTTTTTCCGAACCATGCATGGCCGACCATTTTCATTGAACTTATTTTTTATGAAAAATGAATCTGCGGGGCGGCGTCGCAAAAGGTTCGAAGTAAGAGGTGTGGGTTTGATTCCCGACTCGCCCGGTTCATTGACCTTTACACTTTATGTTTTTGAAAAAAACATAATTAAGTACTTAGTAATAGTAGGTACTTATAGCTTTTTGTGAAGGGCTCGTCCGGTAAAGAACTACCACCATACCTACTTTTGCAGTCGAAATTGCCGGTGAAATTCACACATGAGGCTTAACATCTGTATGCATCAAGTTGATGGACGCAGAGTGCAATGTAGGGCACGTTCCTATCACGCGTAGTTAGGTGATGGTTACCAGTTAACATCAGGTGGGCCATCTGCTTGTTCCATCAGCAAGTACATTATAAAAAGCATTTTTGAAATGAGTCATGTGGTTTTCTGCAACTTATTCCGATCAGTCATCAGATGACAGAAAAAACACCCTATCTTCCTCTATCTTCTTTATCTTCAGCTCTGATAGTCGGGTTCAATGACACCTTGACATTGTCGTGGCAGGTGGGACAATCTTAACGTGACTCCCCAATTTAGGTGGTGGAAAGTGGAATTTTTGATCATCTGACACACGAATACAGATAGGTACAAGGACATAAAGCGAGCAGTGTAGCTATACCGTGATGCGTGTGATCAATAGTAGGTAAATGATTAGGTATTCGAGTGTCTTATTGATAGGATTTTTTTGCTGATGGAAAGAACCATATTACTCATGATTCATCATCATCATTCAGTTTGCTTCACAGAACATTATTTTATTACTCAAGACGGTTTGCGTGCTGCTGAGTATCCGCTCCCTCGCGAGTCTCACCCATTCCCAGCGCTCCCTACAATGTCGTTCGACCAACGGGCGTCTGTCTCTGCCTCTAGGTCTTTGTTACTCAAAACTTTGCATCGATACGAAAACGATCAAAGTAAACTTTTTAATAGGAAAACTGGTTTGGATCAAAATGATTACTAAACACTGCCACAGATAAGAGAATACCAATTTGGTTGATTGCGATTATTAAAAAATGAGTTCAGTGATTTTATATCTTTCAAAATGTCGAAAAGTGCGAGCGAGAGGTACCTTAACCCCTAAACCACATATTACGAATTATTGAAGCGTGCGGTGCTCAATAAGCAACGGGTTTCCTCGCGATGTTTTTGTCACCGTTTGAGAGCACTGGCATTGCAAATAAAACATCTATAAAATCTATAGGAAAGAATAATAGTCTATGTATTTGAACTTAGTGTATTTCTAGAAACAGAGAATTGATACAAAACACTAAATTGTACAGCCGTTATTATATATATTATTTAATCATTACTGCCATCTAGCGGCCTTACTTATAACTAAAATACGATTTCTATGTAAACACAAACAAGTTAAGTAATCAAAAAAATTGTATAACCAGTTTTCGTACATAATCAAAATTTTAGTTAGAAAACTTATTTGGATCAAAATTATGTTTTCGTTGGACTTTGTTATGATATTCTCCGAAACTTTGTTGTTTACGATTTTTCATGTTCAGTAATTTCATTTATGCAAAAAAAAAAGTGGCGAGGCACATATTGTCTGACGATTGACAGCCTGTTAAATAGAAGTTTTTTTTATATTTACTAGGTTGTAACAATGCGTGAATTACATTCTTTTAAAAATTTAAAATAATTTAGGTCGAAGTCGGGTGTGGTCGCCAGTATGCGAAATGCACCGTTAGGCGAGAGGCGCGCTGTGAATAACAATATAATTGTTCAATGTAGGTACCTTGGTTTTAATTCCTTACTGCCATTTTAGGTAGGCAGCAGTAAGCCAGAAGGCACAAGGCACAAGGTAATTAAAAGAGTGGCTGTTGGACATATGAATCCTCATAGTTTTCAGTGTTTTAAAAGCACATTTCACTGATTTTATTCAAATAAAATATAACACCTAGGCGGATTTTTTTATAAATATCTAACACTTAAAATAACACTTTTTGTATCGAGACTCATTAGCCGCGGCTAGACCGATTTAGATAAAAATTGTAGCCGATTGTAGTCCGTAAACTGTCTGACGCGGAAACTAGTACCCCAAGTTGAGTTTTGTTTTAAACTGAAACAGCTTCACGACTTTGATCCCCAGGCACGGTAGATATCCCCTCAGATCTCTTAGTACCAACTCCAGATTCTTTGAGGACCTCTAAGGGGGTAGTCAGAGGCACGTCCAAACATTACATTTGGCATATACCCACATTTTGCAAACTAGTACCCCAAACAGTTTTACGACTTTAATCCCCAGGCACGGTAGATATTCCATCAGATCTCATAATACCAAGTACTAACTCCAGATGCTTTGAGGACGTCTAAGGAGGGTAGACAGAGGTACGTCCAAACAACATATGGCACATACCCACATTTTGCAGTAGTTGGTATTCCATACGTGACAGTTTGCAATCCCTTGCAAACTGCAAGCTACATAAGACATACAATTCGGCTCAGAAAAAACAGACCCAAGCGGTAAGTTCCATGTCTGCTATTCTAGGCAAGTAAGTGAAACTGGCGCTTAGATTGACGAACTTTATAAGACGTTTTAATACCCTTGCGATTTTATTGAATAAAAAAGCCCTATTTCATAATCCCTGTCATTTAAAAGCGGATCTATAATATAGTTGTCACTGTCACATTCATGTCGACGAAAATAGATGGCAAACAAAACCGACACTATTTTTTTCAAAACATATGACGGCCGACTTGACTATGGACTGACTTGACTAAAAAGTATTTAATCTATATCACTGGCAAGATTGTCAGTCGAATGAAAGACAGGTGCCATAAACGGAACAAAGAATGTCATTTTGAGAAACTTTAACCTTGACGATAGTGAGTCTAATTCAAAACTTTATCGGATCCTCTTCCTCATCAGTGAAAGGGTCACTGATCCTATCGAAGGTATGTTCCAGTTCTATCAGGTTATCGTCAACCTCCATGGCCTCAGAGTCGATACCTGCCTCAGGCTCCTTTGGCCTCAAGCGCCTCGGCGGCGGCGGGGGAATGGTCACCGACGGCACGTGAGGCAAAGTCTTCGGCACAAACTTCCTAGAGTTCGCCCGTTTTTCTATCATATCTGTGGCATACAACTTGTAGTACTCCGGAGGCTCGTTAGAAAGAACATACGACCAAGAGAAGAGGTCAATGAACCGCTCTCGTAGTTGAGTCAGATGCGTTTCCAGAACCACGTTCCTTCGAGCGAGAAGCTTGATGTTCGTATCGTTCTTCTCTTTCATGCACATGTTGCTCAGCATGTTTAGGATGACGCGACTGCCAGTTATGGTCGCGAAGTTTGGGGGCACGAGGAAACGTCTACGGCCAGCCGTCGTACCGAATAGAGTGGGTTCGACGATCTTCTCGTCGAACAAAACTTCCTTCTTGGAGTAAGACTTCATTTTGAGCTGCGACACATCCCTAACCGTCAAACTTTCCACTTCCTTGAACTCCTTGCCGATAGAGCTGTTGTAGAACTTGGTCTCGTCCGCTAGATTCGCGTTCAGAAGGAACAGAAAGTGTTTAACGTTGAGAACGTTCAGCTTCTCCTCTGGGGTGGATGATATATCGCTCACTTTCAGCATCTGGTACGAGTCTTCTACCTTGGCTTTCTGAGTTTTGTGGACGAGGGAGATGGACTGCATTTGCTTCGTATCCAGGGTGGAGATGGTCGTCATAATGGCATCATGGATGACGTTTTCGCTGGAATCTCTGCTCAGTTTCCTGGCCTTGTTCTTGGCATTATCCTGGCTCAGTTCCAGTTCTGCTTGCATTCTGTTGCGCAGGTTTTCGATGGCTTTCACGAGGTTCGAGGTTGGTTCTCCGTGGTAGAGTCTTCTAGCGGCGCGGCGCGGAGCGGTGCAGATGTCGCTGTGAGGGTGGCTCTTCATCCATCGGATGAGGGTGTTGTATCTGAAAATGGTGATTTTGTCGTTACAATCGACGACATTTAAGGCTTACTCGCTTCGAACTTGGAAGTTATGAGACTGTGCTTGTAAGTGATGTGTAGATAGAAAAGCTATAATAATAAATTCCAGCAGCAATTTATTGCTTTTAAAAACAAGATTGATATTTCACGAAAATACTTATGTAGAGTGTATCTTTCACGGTATCCTGGTTTGGGAAAAGTCACCAGTTCTCAGCCCTATAGGAGCGCTTATCGGTTCTGCGTACAAAATCCGCCGGAAAAGCGAAATACCTACGTTTTTTTTATTGCATTAAGTTGTTTGTATCTAGTTTTGAGAGCTCTGGTGGTCTAGTTGTAGCGACCCCGCCTTCCGATCCTAAGGTCGTGAGTTCGAAACCGGTCGTGCACCAATGAGTTTTTCTGTTCAAAAAATGTATGTGCACAATGCCCGTACTCTCAAACGGTGAAGGAAAACATCGTGAGGAAACCGGCATGTCGTAGAACCTAAAAAGTTCTTTAACATGTGTCAAGTGCTCGATGACCACCAATACCCACCTTGGAAGACTAAATTGTACCTTACCTGGATCGTATATTCTGGCGATCCTTCCCCGGGAAGTGCTTGGTGGCCGTGGAGAAGTTGGTCCGGCAGTCCTGGTTGGCCATTATCTGCAGCAGCTTCCGGTCGTCCTCCACCGTCCAGGTGGTGGACACGCGGATCTTGAGCAGCAGGTTGTAGCGCACGCGCAGCTGGATGGCGGAGCGGCCCGTCAGGAAGCTGGACATCTTTCTGGAAACATAATATATTCAAAGTCAAAGTCAAAGTCAAAATGTATTTATTCAATAAAATCACAAGGATCACTTTGAAACGTCTTAAAGCTAGGTAACTCTAGGTGCCAGTTCCACGCGACCAAAGCCTAGAAGAACAGGCAACAAACTTACGGCTTGGTTCCTACCGTTCTTTTGTATGATCCTTTTACAATGTAATAATATAATATATTATTGAAGTTTAGTGAGGCGTAGGCATACAGAAAAAGGTAAACATAATCAAATTTATAAGACAGCACACGCTTATTGCAATATATTACGAATTCAAAAAATGTCAATCTAAACAAAATACTAATAGAAAATTTAATGCCGTCGCGCGAGGGAGGGGGCACCGAAGAGGAAGAGGGTCCTACAAATCTAGGAAATTTGTAGGTAGGTATGAGGTAGGTAGACCTTAAACTCACTGCTGGTCACCACTGGAGAAGGGTAGCACACGACAGAACCCAGTGGAAACTGTTAGAGGAGGCCTATGCCAAGAGGCACACTGAACTTAGGGACATCATATAACTTTATTTATTAATAATAATTATAACCAAAAACATGTACTTAAACCCAAAGTTTGGAATAAATGGCTTATCTTATCTTATCTTATCTTATCTTATGAGGTAGGTAGGTCTATGTTTATCCTAAAATGTTTAAAAAATAAATGTTGACTGTGCGAAGCCACACCAGCATTGGAGATTTATTTACTATGTCATGATTACAAAAACCTTTTTGTACTTACTAAGTACAGTCAACACCAAAAGTAAATGATGATTGGACGAAATAGGGATATAATAATTTTATTTTGTTAATTTTTCAAATCAATATTGAGAAGTAAAAACTCTAGCTTCAATCAGATTAGGTGAAAAACGAGTGGCAATGAAAATCATGCTGACTGTACCTACTCAAGCTAAGTCTTCTGAGGGGTACTCAGTCTGTATTCCATTCCATAGGTGAGTTATCATTATCAATCCCCAATTATGAGGGAAGGTATGAAACATGTAGCATAAAAAAGTTATACTTTCCACACAGCATGTAGCCCCAAACTAAGCAAAGCTTATATAATATTGGAACCAGATAGCTGATATAATACTTAGACTTTTTTTTTGTAAATATTTATACCTACTTATATCAATAATAATAACACCCAGACTGAGAACAAACATCTATGTTCATCACACAAATACTTGTTCTGTATGGGAATCAAACCTACAGCTTACAGCGCAGAAGGCGGAGTTACTACCATCTGAGCTGTGGGGGTTGTCAATTATTTATATTTATAAATCAAATAGTTACCTAAAGTCTGACCCATACACATTCACAAAGTTGAGAATAACAGAATCTTCTTCAGGTAAAAATCTCCCCTTCCTCCCCTCAATCATTCGCATGTGTTTATTGTAGCATTGAATCTTTGTTCTGTTGTGCATAGACGCAGCCACTTTACCCCAGGGGATGTAGCTCTCTTCCTTATACAGGTCAATGACTCTTTGTAGGTAGTTCATCTCTTCTTGTGTCCACTTGCGACCACTAGCCGCATGGTTCACGTTAGTACGGAAGTAAACAAAGCATTGGTAGGCTGTCCGACCTTTGCCTAATGTCTTGGCGATGGACTCCCAATCCTGCATGCGCTTCTCTGCTGCTATTCGCTGAAGGTCCTGGTGTTCTTTAGGGCCCCATGAGCTTTTATTGACTCGCGGATGAAAGAAAAGGTCCCAGATTGCTTTGTACTCTCGGGAGGAGTGGCGCTTGTTCAATTTCTGGGCGATCTCTTCCCAGTCAAACTCTTGGTCAATTTTCAGGTCTAAGTCTTCTAATGACTTTTTGTGTTTTACAGCAAGAAGCTCATCTTTTAACTCCTCTATTTTATCTGCAATCGCTTTGGTTTGAGGTTTTGTTATCTCCAGTTGATTGATCTTGGCATAGATCTGTTGTTTGACAATGTCTTTTGACTGGTCGAGTAGAACTGAAAGGAGACGGGATTTGTCACCGACCGTCCATCCTGAGACTGTCATGATATTCGAGAAGTCATACATCTGGTACTGTTTCATTATTATGGTATCCTCATTGTCCGGCGGATGATTGAGGTTCTTGTCTTTGAAATAGGGCTTGCCTACACTGTAGTAGCGGAATAAGTCTTGCTTTTCCGGCTCCGGTTTTATTTTACTCATGTCTTTGAGAACTTTGAGCTCAGCTTGAACTTTGTGTAACTTTTTCATGAGGATAATCTCTTCCGCTCGGTACTTACGCTCCAAGCGGCGGTTGGCTTGTATGACCTCGTCGTACATGTCTACTAAGTTGCTGATTTTATTGCGAGACTCTATATTGGCTCTATCGAGCGTCCGCGGCGTCTCTTGCGACCTCAACGCCATGTTTGCAGCAGGCCAGAGAATAGACGAACACTAAAATGTTTTCTAATACATCACATAGCTAGCATCGAAAGGTCTTATCCATTTCTAATCAAGTGCGCCAGCTCTAGACACATTTTGTTTGTTGTACTACGACTAGTCTGCCACTAACAACCAACCAGTATCGTCCATAGGTTAGCTGAGTTTCAAATTGAGCAAATTCGGAGACGAAAGTAATAAGTATAATAAAACGTCTTCTTCGATTCGATTGGGATTTCCAGTGTTTTCGAGAAATAGCGAACTAGCGAACCCCACACCACACCACCACAATACAAACAAGCAAACACAATCACAAACAACGTCAACCATCAGCAACACAAATCACAACAACTCCACAACAAACACAAAGTAAGTAAACTGTAGGGCGGGACTTATTTATGGCGGGACTTATTTATACCGATTTTACAAATGGCGGACTTTTTGTTTTTTCAGTTTTTGTTTTGGCGGGACTTATTTAAACCGATTTTACAAATGGCGGACTTTTTGTATTTTCAGTTTTTGTTTTGACATAACTGATATTTCTACTGTCAAAACTGACATTTCATATTGTCAATTATCAAACTGCTTGCTATTGATTGTTAGCAAGAACATCTACAAAATAAAGAAGAAGTAGAAGATTGCTAACAAAATAATATGTAAATGTTGCCAGCTCCAAGTTTGCCTATGATAAAGGTAATCAAACTGCATTATAAACATAACCAATCATTATTGGGTTATTTCAGCTATTTTACATAATTTGAGAACCAAAAAGAACTACTACTTTGTATCGAACTATTTAGGGACTTTATTTGCGAAACATGGAAAGCATGAACATTATATCGAAAAGAAAGTGACTGCTGGAAATAGAGCGAATGGGGCACAAGACACGTTTATGAGCAGCCAGAAACTGTAAAAGGCACGAATAGCTGTACATAGGGGGGTGTTCGTGCCGACAATAATGTATGGTACCTAGTAAAAGTTGGGCAAACATCAGAGTAGAGTAATGCATTAAAAATGAAAGCGTTACTTAATATGTGTGATATGAATTTGAGTATAGAGGAACAGTGTGATTAGAGAAAAATGTGGAGTGAAAGAAGACATACCTAGTGATGAGGGTATAGAAAGCTATGTTAAGATGGTTTGGGCATGTGGAAAGGAAGGATGAAAGGAGATTAACGAAACAGGTACATCAGGTAAGCATAATTGGCCTTTTTTGTCATCAAAATTGTAACAGCTCTTTTGTAAATTTCGATTTTTAACAGACAAAATAAAGATTCTATTCTATTCTATAAATGGGACTGTTGGGAGGGAAGACCTCAGAAGACGTAGATAGCAGACGTTCTACGGAACAACCAGGACAATAGTACCTACCTTCCCTAAACCAACAACATATGAAGAATGTTTAGAGATTGAATGAAGCAAAAGAGGTATGTTAGGACCGTAGCAAGTGGAAATCCGTGGTCTCTGACAAAGTCCTATGAGAAACTGATTAAGGAATCAAAATAAATCTATTAGTCATATATCAACTAAGTATATAACTTTCAGTTTGAGAAACAAACAGAATGATTACACTTAAAACAAGAAAGAAATCGCTTTCAGCGATAAGGCCGCCCATTGTACTTTATTATTTTACACCTAGATTTATGATGTATCCTTGTGTACAATAAAGTGTTATCTATCTTAATTTGAGTATCCTGTTTTTTTAAACTGAATTTACGCTATTTATATTTAGGGAAATTTAGTTGGCAACTGGCGTGGCGTTGACTTGTTTGTTTTGTTTGTTTATTGTTCAATGTTTATGTGTTTGGATTTGCACACCTATTCAATAATTGCATGTACATATGTTGATTGTCGGACGCATATAAACGGTTGCACCGCGTTAGCCTCATCGATACAGATAGAGTAACATGTAGCACGAGCTTGTGGTGCCTATATTTACCTAAAACCTACAATAGGTTACACAATTTGCCAAGTAACATTTTTGATGGGTGGTACACCTACCAAGAGAGCTCGAAACAGAGTCTGCTGTTCCATCCAAGAGTTAGGTAAATACCTACTTACTCGATAGATTATTGTACTGTACCTACTCGAATTTCTTTAGAGACAAATTTATTGCTGCTGATAAAATTGATCCTGTTTTCATAATTAAAGTTTTATTTATTATTTTGCAGGTACTATAAATTAAAAACATTGTCATAAAATTATATTATTTGCTGAGCAGTCCTATTGCAACCTTGAACATTTTCCTGAACAGTAACTGCCACATCATGAGATGCCACCACCAACTCCTACTGTCTCAAAATCTACAGCAAACTACCACACTTCATTGTGGATGTGAATACCACTATAATTCATTATTAAACTAAAAAAACTTACAAGACCGAGAACTTTACTGTACACAAATTCTATGAAAACAAATTCAGTGCCGCTGAACAGGTCTGACAGTTTCGCTGCCTGCATGCATAAGAAAATTGCATCACAGCTGACAAGAGTCAGTGGAAGTTCCAATAACATCTTGGACATCATTGTTCATTAATAGGATAGCCCCTTCCTCAAGCACTGTTTGCGAGTAATGACAGCACAGGATCACCATTTTTCTAAATACTAACTTAACATAGTTCATTAAGTTTATTATGTACTAACAATAAGGATCTAAGTTATCTGAAATAAAATTTATATTAAGTATTACTAATATTATAACATTTATTCTGTTTTCACCACTGATGTTTTCATTATTATTTTACCAACTCAATATAATAGTACTTTATGAATAATAATTAATAAAATTGAATTTTAATTAATTTACACACACCGACAGAACACCTAGTCAAACACCTGTATAATGTAGGATCTACATTATAGGTACAGCACTTGGCTCCATCATCATATCAGCTAATTGGAATACAGTACTATGTATAAATTCTTGAATAAAAAAATACCCATCCCAAACAGCTACACTTAATAACAAATACACCATCGAAATATAATTAATTACCTATTATGACAAGTAACAGATAATAACTATAATCCTTACTAACTAAACTTGAATCTGTGTCACGCAAAAGTGTGACAGAGATTCAAGTGTAGTTTCTATGTGACAAAGTAACTATCTGATATTCAGTAATTCGCCTAAATCATAGTTACAACGAAAATTACTATTATCCATAATAACTAAACTTTAATCTGTGTCACGCAAAAGTGTGACACAGATTCAAGTGTAGTTTCTATGTGTCATAGTAACTATCTGATATTCTGTAATTCGCCAAAATCTTATTTTCACCGATTTTTTACATCATCATCACCCGATCCCATACTAACTATGTATAATTCTATGTCACTAAAACTAGCATCAAAGCTAATGTAGTGAAGATTTATACAACCTTAATAAAAATGTTTGCTAAAGTGCAGTATATAAAATGTCAGCATTTTATAATAATTTGTTGACGATGCATGCGTAAACATTATTTATACATCGATGTTTTCTGGATTCAGTGGAATAATAATGAAATTATGCTCATATTTACAATTTAAGAATCAGAAAGTTACATGGTAGAATATAATGTGAAAACATTTGTCGAAAGACCGAATGCAAACATTATAACCAAACCACACATAAAAAAAATCGGTTTATATAAGCGCGCCGTTTTGTTTTGACATAACTGATATTTCTACTGTCAAAACTGACATTTCATATTGTCAATTATCAAACTGCTTGCTATTGATTGTTAGCAAGAACATCTACAAAATAAAGAAGAAGTAGAAGATTGCTAACAAAACATAGATTTAAAATACTATAGATTGCATAGATTTATAATACTATAGATTGCCTACGAGCGTATACCCGAGCAAGACGGACAACAAGTACATACAATTTATGGGTTGCCACATCTAACTATTTTCACCCAACCAAGCATAAGCTATGATGTCGCCGCGGCTCCAGTTGTTTGTTTAATTATGTTTAATTAAAGCTAGTTTCTGCAGTTTAATAGTTTGTACCCTCCTCTAGGTTACGCCATTTTAATATCTTCTAAGGAATGAGCTAGAAAAAAGCCTACACAGCTCAGTTGGTAGCCTTCTGCGCCGTAGGCCGTGGGTTCAATCCTACCGAGAACAAACATTTGTGTGATGTGATACTAGACGTTTGTTCTCTGACTGGGTGGTTGTGATTTGGCTTATTTTGGGGCTATATAGTGCTGTGTGGAGCGTCCACCAATATTTATAAAAAATAAAATAAAAAAAACAGGGCGAACTGGCACTAAGCTGGCATTTTAGACATTGACATCAGAACCCTAGGCCCCGCGAGCTAGAGTTCTGGATTTTCCTAGTGAGGGGGACAGAGCTAGCTAGTGGTGCTATTCTTTACATTCTACCACCTACCAATAGTTTAACTATGTTACTGCACCAGCTAGGTAAAATTTTTATGAACAAAAAACAATTTATTTATTTATCATTGATTTATTTATTCTACATCCCTACTCATCAGAAACCGTAATTCAAAAGGTTAATTTATAACGCGTGCTTCAATTTTAAATTAAGTAGGTATAAACAATACATCTTAACAGGAGGAAGCCAGCTTATATTAGAGCTGACCATAAGCCTGAGCAATGCCACCACTTTGCCCTGAAGCGCGAAGTGATGGCATTATGAATACAGCTATCCTCAGAACATCACTATATGTCATAAATACATTAAAATCTATCACGTGTAAGTACGTATTTATTTATTAGACGATAAATATTTAATAGTTTGTACATAACAATTTCAGATGAGAATATTTTCTTAATTCTCACTTTTTAAAGCAAGATTGCTACATACATACATAAACATACTTTTTATATCCAGAAAAAAAAGCGGAGATACCGTTTATGTTGAAATAGCCCAAAAGTTTTTTAGTCCGTAAGTTTCTTGCCTGTTCTTCTAGGCTTTGGTCGCGCGCGAGGAACTGGCGGTACATTCACCTAGTACCAATTTAAGACGTTTCAAAGAGATCCTTGTGATTGTACTGAATAAAGACCGTTTTGATTTTGGAGCTTGGTGACCTGGAGCTTGGTAACCCGTAGCTTTAACCCACCAGCCCAAAGTAGTTGCATCTTTGGGAAATCTGTAAAACAAACATGTTATTATTAGGCATATGTAGGTATTTAATCATACTACGCGATGGTGGTCTCAGACATAAAATAACTACCAACTTCTCATATGAAAATCGTGAGGAGACTTAAATTATTAAAATGTGACGCAAAGCTAAAAAAATAAATTAAATGAAATTAAAATATATGTACCTACTACCTATACCTATATTATATTTTTTTTTCATTATGTACTTAAGTCAAACAAACCTTATTTCTTTGAATAAGGTAATAATAAGTTGCGACATTGTCATTTGTTTTCTAGATTATTGTGTGTATTTGAACTTATCCTAAGCTAAGTCCATACGTATCAGAGTCGAATCCACCCTAAAGTTGTTCGTTTCCCAACATTTTTGGCAAATAGATTTTGTTTTTGTTGGCAGCCCGAAAGATCGTATAACCCAGCCAAATTATGTTTCTATAGAACTGTATCGGTTTGAATAGCCATGTCATTTGTGTGGTTTATAGTAACCTATACTCAATTTTACAAAATAATTAAATTCTAGAAATCTACTATGATATGCGATAGAAAGTAAACACAACCGTTAAATGATTAATTGTGGACACTGTGCATTCTCCGTTTTATAGTTTAATTGACAAATAGAACATAAAAGTGCTACTTACCGAAGGAAGCTTAATTTTCAGTTTTCCGAGCTGTATCATTGTCACAACCTAAAATACTACAATGCACCACATTGTAAACTTAACTCTACGTATACTGGGACCTAGGCACACACTATTTTCAAAGAACTTTGGCAATAAACACCTGTAAACTCACAAGCACCAAGCGGTTTGTTTAGCACCAAACTTGGTGCTAAACAATCAAAAACGTATACGCAGAAAGGGACAAAACATTTATATTATATTTCTCTCACTCATAGGTATAATTTGTATTATTGCGTCTCTCTTACTCTTGGTATTATTATTTGATGCTCTATCTATTGTATTCTTGATCTAAGATAGATTGCCTACGAGCGTATACCCGAGCAAGACGGACAACAAGTACATACAATTTATGGGTTGCCACATCATACTATTTTCACCCAACCAAGCATAAGCTATGATGTCGCCGCGGCTCCAGTTGTTTGTTTAATGATGTTTAACTAAAGCTAGTTTCAGCAGTTTAATAGTTTGTACCCTCCTCTAGGTTACACCATTTTAATATCTTCTAAGGAATGAGCTAGAAAAAGCCTACACAGCTCAGTTGGTAGCCTTCTGCGCCGTAGGCTGTGGGTTCAATCCTACCGAGAACAAACATTTGTGTAATGTGATACTAGACGTTTGTTCTCTGCCTGGGTGGTTGTGATTTGGCTTATTTTGGGGCTATATAGTGCTGTGTGGAGCGTCCACCAATATTTATAAAAAATAAAATAATAAAACAGGGCGAACTGGCACTAAGCTGGCAGTTTAGACATTGACATCAGAACCCTAGGCCCCGCGAGCTAGAGTCCTGGATTTTCCTAGCGAGGGGGACAGAGCTAGCTAGTGGTGCTATTCTTCACATTCTACCACCTACCAATCGTTTAACTATGTTACTGCACCAGCTAGGTAAAATTTTTATGAATAAAAAATAATTTATTTATTTATCATCGATTTATTTATTCTACATCCCTACTCATCAGAAACCGTAATTCAAAAGGTTAATTTTTAACGCGTGCTTCAATTTTAAATTAAGTAGGTATAAACAATACATCTTAACAAGAGTAAGCCAGCTTATGCTAGAGCTGACCATAAGCCTGAGCAATGCCACCACTTTGCCCTGAAGCGCGAAGTGGTGGCATTATAAATACAGCTATCCTCAGAACATCACTATGAATATGTCATAAATACATTAAAATATATCACGTGTAAGTACGTATTTATTTATTAGACGATAAATATTTAATAGTTTGTACATAACAATTTCAGATGAGAATATTTTCTTAATTCTCACTTTTTAAAGCAAGATTTTTGAACATACTTTTTATATCCAGAAAAAAAAAGCGGAGATACCGTTTATGTTGAAATAGCCCAAAAGTTTTTTAGTCCGTAAGTTTCCGCCTGTTCTTCTAGGCTTTGGTCGCGCGCGAGGAACTGGCGGTACATTCACCTAGTACCAATTTAAGACGTTTCAAAGAGATCCTTGTGATTGTACTGAATAAAGACCGTTTTGATTTTGATTTTGGAGCTTGGTGACCTGGAGCTTGGTAACCCGTAGCTTTAACCCACCAGCCCAAAGTAGTTTCATCTTTGGGAAATCTGTAAAACAAACATATTATTATTAGGCATATGTAGGTATTTAATCATACTACGCGATGGTGGTCTCAGACATAAAATAACTACCAACTTCTCATATGAAAATCGTGAGGAGACTTAAATTATTAAAATGTAACGCAAAGCTAAAAAAATAAATTAAATGAAATTAAAATATGTGTACCTACTACCTATACCTATATTATATATTTTTTCATTATGTACTTCAAACAAACCTTATTTCTTTGAATAAGGTAATAATAAGTTGCGACATTGTCATTTGTTTTCTAGATTATTGTGTGTATTTGAACTTATCCTAACATATCAGAGTCGAATCCACCCTAAAGTTGTTCGTTTCCCAACATTTTTGGCAAATAGATTTTGTTTTTTTTGGCAGCCCGAAAGATCGTATAACCCAGCCAAATTATGTTTCTATAGAACTGTATCGGTTTGAATAGCCATGTCATTTGTGTGGTTTATAGTAACCTATACTCAATTTTACAAAATAATTAAATTCTAGAAATCTACTATGATATGCGATAGAAAGTAAACACAACCGTTAAATGATTAATTGTGGACACTGTGCATTCTCCGTTTTATAGTTTAATTGACAAATAGAACATAAAAGTGCTACTTACCGAAGGAAGCTTAATTTTCAGTTTTCCGAGCTGTATCATTATCACAGCCTAAAATACTACAATGCACCACATTATAAACTTAACTCTACGTATACTGGGACCTAGGCACACACTATTTTCAAAGAACTTTGGCACTAAACACCTGTAAACTCACAAGCACCAAGCGGTTTGTTTAGCACCAAACTTGGTGCTAAACAATCAAAAACGTATACGCAGAAAGGGACAAAACATTTATATTATATTTCTCTCACTCATAGGTATAATTTGTATTATTGCGTCTCTCTTACTCTTGGTATTATTATTTGATGCTCTATCTATTGTATTCTTGATCTAAGTAACAAAATAATATGTAAATGTTGCCAACTCCAAGTTTGCCTATGATAAAGGTAATCAAACTGCATTATAAACATAATCAATCATTATTGGGTTATTTCAGCTATTTTACATAATTTGAGAACCAAAAAGAACTACTACTTTGTATCGAACTATTTAGGGACTTTATATGCGAAACATGGAAAGCATGAACATTATATCGAAAAGAGAGTGACTGCTGGAAATAGAGCAAATGGGGCACAAGACACGTTTATAAGCATCCAGAAACTGTAAAAGGCACGAATAGCTGTACATAGGGGGGTGTTCGTGCCAGGGCTGCCATTTGTACGATTTAAATCGTATTTGTACGATTTTTTGCATGTTCTGTACGATTACGATCGAAACATCGAAATCGTACAGAAAACGTACGATTTTTTTACATGCAATTTTAGATTTCTATACATGAAAGAAAACGTTCAACCGTAAACAATACGGTTGATATCCGACTAACATTGCGTTAATATTCCCTATAGTTGATGATTATCATAATAAAGAATGACGACAAATCATTTCCTTTGCGCGCGGTCTAGTTGTACGGAGCGGAGAAACCCGGTTCTACTTGTTATTTTCTACTAAATCGTGCAGGCTCTTGTGAAAACTGATGCGCTTCTGTAATTTATTTAATAAAAATGAGCGACGAAAGTGTTATTGAGCGTTCTCGTACTCCTAAAAAGAAATTAGTGCAAAGAGGTGTACTTTATTATTAAATGTTTAAATATATCGATGATTGATTCTTGTAGGTACGATTTTTTATTCCAAACTTTCTTAGGGCGTACGACTTTTTTTAAGCTGTGGTACGATTGCGGCATATTTTCACCTGGCAGCCCTGGTTCGTGCCGACAATAATGTATGGTACCTAGTAAAGGTTGGGCAAACATCAGAGTAGAGTAATGCATTAAAAATGAAAGCGTTACTTAATATGTGTGATGTGAATTTGAGTGATAGAGGAACAGTGTGATTAGAGAAAAATGTGGAGTGAAAGAAGACATACCTAGTGATGAGGGTATAGAAAGCTATGTTAAGATGGTTTGGGCATGTGGAAAGGAAGGATGAAAGGAGATTAACGAAACAGGTGCATCAGGCAAGCGTAAATGGCCTTTTTTGTCATCAAAATTGTAACAGCTCTTTTGTAAATTTCGATTTTTAACAGACAAAATAAAGATTCTATTCTATTCTATAAATGGGACTGTTGGGAGGGAAAACCTCAGAAGACGTACTCGACCAGATAGCAGACGTTCTACGGAACAACCAGGACAATATTATAGTACCTACCTTCCCTAAACCAACAACGTATGAAGAATGTTTAGAGATTGAATGAAGCGAAAGAGGTATGTAAGGACCGTAGCAAGTGGAAATCCGTGGTCTCTGACAAAGTCCTATGAGAAACTGAATAAGGAATCAAAATAAATCTATTAGTCATATATCAACTAAGTATATAACTTTCATTTTGAGAAACAAACAGAATGATTACACTTAAAACAAGAAAGAAATCGCTTTCAGCGATAAGGCCGCCCATTGTACTTTATTATTTTACGCCTAGATTTATGATGTATCCTTGTGTACAATAAAGTGTTATCTATCATAATTTGAGTATCCCGTTTTTTTAAACTGAATTTACGCTATTTATATTTAGGGAAATTTAGTTGGCAAATGGCGTGGCGTTGACTTTTTTTGTTTATTGTTTAATGTTTATGTGTTTGGATTTGCACACGTATTCAATAATTGCATGTATGTTGATTGTCGGACGCATATTCAATTCAATTCAATTCAATTCATTTATTTCAGATGTCAATGATCCATAATATAAACGGTTGCACCGCGTTAGCCTCATCGATACAGATAGAGTAACATGTAGCACGAGCTTGTTTGTGGTGCCTATATTTACCTAAAACCTACAATAGGTTACACAATTTGCCAAGTAACATTTTTGATGGGTGGTACACCTACCAAGAGAGCTCGAAACAGAGTCTGCTGTTCCATCCAAGATTTAGGTAAATACCTCCTTACTCGATAGATTATTGTACTGTACCTACTCGAATTTCTTTAAAGACAAATTTATTGCTGCTGATAAAATTGATCCTGTTTTCATAATTAAAGTTTTATTTATTATTTTGCAGGTACTATAAATTAAAAACATTGTCATAAAATTATATTATTTGCTGAGCAGTCCTATTGCAACCTTGAACATTTTCCTGAACAGTAACTGCCACATCATGAGATGCCACCACCAACTCCTACTGTCTCAAAATCTAGAGCAAACTACCACACTTCATTGTGGATGTGAATACCACTATAATTCATTATTAAACTAAAAAAACTTACAAGACCGAGAACTTTACTGTACACAAATTCTATGAAAACAAATTCAGTGCCGCTGAAGACGTCTGACAGTTTCGCTGCCTGCATGCATAAGAAAATTGCATCACAGCTGACGAGAGTCAGAGGAAGTTCCAATAACATCTTGGACATCATTGTTCATTAATAGGATAGCCCCTTCCTCAAGCACTGTTTGCGAGTAATGACAGCACAGGATCACCATTTTTCTAAATACTAACCTAACATAGTTCATTAAGTTTATTATGTACTAACAATAAGGATCTAAGTTATCTGAAATAAAATTTATATTAAGTATTACTAATATTATAACATTTATTCTGTTTTCACCACTGATGTTTTCATTATTATTTTACCAACTCAATATAATAGTACTTTATGAATAAATACTTAATTAAATTGAATTTTAATTAATTTACACACACCGACAGAACACCTAGTCAAACACCTGTATAATGTAGGATCTACATTATACAGCACTTGGCTCCATCATCATATCAGCTATTTGGAATACAGTACTATGTATAAATTCTTGAATAAAAAAATACCCATCCCAAACAGCTACACTTAATAACAAATACATCATCGAAATATAATTAATTAATAAGACAAGTGACAGATAATTACTATAATCCTTATTAACTAAACTTGAATCTGTGTCACGCAAAAGTGTGACAGAGATTCAAGTGTAGTTTATATGTGACAAAGTAACTATCTGCTATTCTGTAATTCGCCTAAATCATAGTTACACCGAAAATTACTATTATCCATAATAACTAAACTTTAATCTGTGTCACGTAAAAGTGTGACACAGATTCAAGTGTAGTTTCTATGTGTCATAGTAACTATCTGATATTCTGTAATTCGCCAAAATCTTATTTTCACCGATTTTTTACATCATCATCACCCGATTCCATACTAACTATGTTTAATTCTATGTCACTAAAACTAGCATCAAAGCTAATGTAGTGAAGATTTATACAACCTTAATAAAAATGTTTGCTAAAGTGCAGTATATAAAATGTCAGCATTTTATAATAATTTGTTGACGATGCATGCGTAAACATTATTTATACCCCCCGAATGACTGTGAATGTGTAAGGCTGGAAAACTGCAGTACCATTAAATACCTCGGTGTTACCCTCGACTCACACATGACATACGAACCGCACATCAGGCTACTCACTTCTAGGGTACGCAAGCTCATTGCGGTTTTTAAAAGTATTAGACATGCCGCAAATAAAGACCAATTAAATACTACTTATTATGCGCTTTGCCAAAGCTTACTGGTGTACTGCCTAACGTCCTGGGGAGGAGCTGCTGCTACCCATTTTCTACCTCTTGAGAGAGCTCAGAGAGCCGTCCTCAAAGTGGCCCATTCTCGACCGTTCAGGTATCCTACCAAACAACTCCATGAGGATTGCAAAGTCCTATCAGTCAGGCAACTTTTTATACAGCTGGTTGTTCTAAGGCAAAACAAAATTACCCCAGATGTGCAGCTGCCCAAAAGGAGACGAAGAGACAAAATATACTCAGCACCTGCGTGCAGAACTTCATTTGCACAAAAAAACTCTTACTTTTTGGCAGCTCACGTCTACAATAAAATTAATAAGCTAGTAACTCTGCATAATACACCACCTTTTCAATGCAAAAAAAAGATAAAAAACTTTTTGCTAAACTTAGACTATAAACAAACAGAAAACATGATAAGTGTTCACTCATAATCTAGATTATGTACTACTACCATTATGTATTTCACGCGCACTTGCACACATAGGTACACACACCCTAACGCACCCTCATACACTCATGCACATAGTACTTAATTTAACTCATATCATTGGTGGGTTTTCTTTCTTTCGGTTTATTCCCTAGTTTCTAGGGCCTAGATATTTAGTATTTAGCATTAGGATCTACCTGTTTACTTCTTTTTGGTTTTTTTGTTACATTGGCCTTTCTACCTCATCTTGATCATAACTTGATTAATTCTCTTATTATAGAGTATATTTATAAATAAGTTATTAAATAGCACTATCCGCATTGCAATTAGCCGAAGCAGCGATCCCTTGCGTCTAAACACAAGTTTTCTACTTAGTTAGAGCAAGGAGTCAAACACTTGACTATGCAAGGTTTACGAGTGCATCTTACTTAAAACTTTACTAAAACTTACTTAAGCCTACCTAAATGTTATGTGTATTTTAAAATATATGTAAACTTGTCTAAAAATGTAAACCTTTTAGAAAATAAATATATATTATTATTATTATTATTATTATTATACATCGATGTTTTCTGGATTCAGTGGAATAATAATGAAATTATGCTCACATTTATAATTTAAGAATCAGAAAGTTACATGGTAGAACATAATGTGAAAACATTTGTCGAAAGACCGAATGCAAACATTATAACCAAACCACACATAAAAAAAAATCGGTTTATATAAGCGCGCCGAAACTGTAGACCAGCCAGCCGTCAGCGTTGCCAGCTTGTACACCCAAAAAAGGCTAAAACTCGGTGAGAAAAGAAATATTCTTTAAAAAAAGTTTCTGTATTGGTGCCGGCGGCCGCCCCGGTGTGAACGGTCTTATGTCCTGGACTTAAAATAAATATTGGAGTAAATATTTTTTATACAGCAATATTTTTTTGTACCTACTAGGTACTCAAGTTGATGGACGCAGGTCTTATCTGTGACGCAGGGCAGTGTATCGTAGGGCACGTTCCTATCGTGCGTGACTTACGAGGCAATGCTTTATTAAAAATGATGGTTACCACTTAACATAAGGTGGGCAATCTGCTTGTTCCATCAACTAGATGTATAAAAAAATATATCTAAGAAAAAACTTTTATTAGGTAGGTAGGTACTTATATGTTTTTTGTACCTATATAGGTAGGTACATTATTGCAACTTACATGATAACACCGATACACAAAAGGATACACTAGAACAACCGCAGAACCGACATTGAATGAAAAACCAATGAATTAATTGAAACTTTATTTTTTTCTCAGTATTCTCTTATCTGTGCCCTTGGTATAACTGCTTGACAAGTTTTTTTAGGAATGGCTATAATAATCGAGTAACGGCTGAATTCTTAAAGCTCGATCAAAACTAATCGGATGTCAAGTCACTCGCCATTTCAGCTATTACATCGAATTAGATAGATATAGCAAGTGACTTGACATCCAATTAGTTTTGATCGGGCTTTCAGAAACCGGCCGTAAGCCTCTAAATTGTGGCAAGATAGATTTTATATTGTATTTTGAATCAATAAAAATAATACGTTTACAAGTAATGAAATAAAACCCCCTGAAGGTTTAAATACAAGTATTGGAACACCTTGTATATCACTATTATGCCACTGTGTACGTTCACACTTTCTGTAAAATATATTATTCTCGGAAAGTGAACTCTGAGAAATAAATATCTTTAACATGAGACTTGAGACGCAGCGAGCGAGAAGTTGTTTGACGGTTGTCCCCCTCTTAAATTTACATCTCAGAGTGATATCTTTGGACGTGCTCTTGGAGAATACAATTTGTTATAGAACAGAAAGAGCAGCTCAAGATCACGAGGTATATTTCTCGTCAGTTTTTCTTATAAAAAATGGATAAAAAGTAGTATATTTACGAGCTTAACATACCCAAGCCTGTATTTTATAGTTCAAGGCCGACCTTCGAAGCCTTATTTAGGTTTTTATGGCGTCTCAGGCGGCTAGTACCTCATTCAAGAGTATGTGTTCTTGATGTGCTGAAGACCTTACTATAAATATCTTTGTAGTAAGTCAATAATATAGAAATGAAATGAAAATAGCCTCACACGAAAATAGACTCACAGCTTTGGAAGAAGAAAAAAAAGAAAATTTGTAAAGTTCCTAACTAGTTATTGTATAGTAACTAGAAATAGTATAGTAACTAATTATTGTATAATAACTAGAAATAGTATAGTAACTAGTTATTGTATATTAACTAGAAATAGTATAGTAATTAGTTATTGTATAGTAACTAGAAATAGTATAGTAACTAGTTTTTGTATAGTAACTAGAAATAGTATAGTAACTAGTAATTGTATAGTAACTAGAAATAGTATAGTAACTAGTAATTGTATAGTAACTAGAAATAGTATAGTAACTAGTTATTGTATAGTAACTAGTAATCGTATAGTAACTAGTAATCGTATAGTAATTAGTACCTAACTAACTAAAAAAAAATACCTTTGTGCGTCGCAAAACGGACTATGATTCAGCAATAAGTTGGTTGCAAACTTTAATCCTACTGAACGGAAGATTTCCTCTCAAATCGCTTTTTTATACAACTATCTAAACACCTGATGTTACGTGGTAACCATCACCTAAGAAAACCATAACTAAGAAAACATTGCCACTTAGGTATGTCACGCAGATATAAACCTGTAGTATTCTCTTATCTGTGGTATAGGTAAAAAAAAAAGTAAAAAAGTAAAAAACATTTATTGCAGCAAAACACTAAAAAAAAAAAGTTCCGTAAAAGTTCCTTAAAATTAAGCAATTAACATAGATTTTTTTATTATGTTTTGCAGAAAGCCAATATACAATAGTAGAATCGTTAGTCCCCTCACTAGGCAGAGCCTGTATCGAGGAAACCAGTAAACCAGAAAACAATAATGAGTAGCGCTCGGCAGACAAGAAAGTAGATGTTATATAAATATAATTGTTTGCTGAAAGAACTATTATGAAAAATGAAAAATAAAAGAATATAATGTATATATATATGAAAAGTAGGTATTATGTAATTAAAAAAGAAAAAAAAAACTAGATTTACATTTAAAATAAACAGAACTATAAGATAACATGCAATAATTCCTCTGTTTTATCATATGACAATGAAGCAAGCCACTTATATATTGTATGCTTTGCCTCAGTTACTGATTTGTTTTTAATATCACAAAACTTCACAACTTTATTATAAACGAATACTCTGTTAAAGTAGCCAAGTCGTTGTGCGAACCTAGTATTTATGGAAGGTGTAACAAGTCTATAAGCTCTACGATTAGAAATCATTTCAAAGTCACAGGAAGAAATTACAGATCTGTGAACCGCAAGAGAAGTTCTAAGGATAAAAAGTTGGCGCACACTGAGTACTCCAGCATCCGCATACAAACTCGACGTACTGTATCTATACGGCTTTCGAAGCATAACCTTTAAAACTGAACGCTGTGCTCTCTCAGTCTGGATGATGTAGGTCTTAGCAGCATTACCCCAGCATGTGATACAGTAAACTATCAGGGACTGACATAGTGCATAGTAAACTGATTTGAGGGTGTCTTGGCTCGCGGCGTGTCTCAAATTACGCATGACATTGATTACCTTTCTTATTCGAGCTGAAAGGGCTTCAATGTGTGATTTGAACGTTAGTTTTTCGTCTAAATAAACCCCAAGGTACTTAACAGTTTTAGTGCGGCTTAAAACATCGCAGGAGCAATCAATTCCACTACAATTTTTGTTGTGAATCTTAATTCCAAAATTGTTTTCTGGCGCTGATGCCGAAGTTTTATGAAAGCATAGAACCATAGTTTTTTTTGTATTAAGGGTGAGAATATTGTTCTGCAGCCATTGTGAAATCATAGCCATACCACGCTCAGCAGAATCACACACAGAGGACCAGGATGAGCCATGAACAATGATTGCAGTGTCATCTGCATAGCACAGAACTTCGGCGTTAGGAATTGAAAGCTCAAGTATATCATTCATATATAGTAGAAATAATGTCGGCCCTAGAATGCTGCCCTGAGGTACTCCAAAACCAATAGATTGCGTGTTACTAATAATTTGACCGATCTTTACACACTGTCTCCGGTCCGTTAAATAACTTCTAAACCAGTTTAGGGCAACTCCTCGTATGCCCAGACCTTCAAGTTTCTTGAGAAGTATTGGGACAGAGACAGTGTCAAAGGCCTTTGCCAAATCTAAAAATACTCCAGTACAGCACTCCCCCTTGTCTAGATATGATGAAACCCAAGTTGTCAGCTGTGAAACTGCATCTTCGGTACTTTTCCCCTTGCGAAATCCAAATTGTTTCGACGAGATTAAATTATGGGACTCAAGAAAGTGAACCAATCGATTGTTTACTAGGCGTTCCAGTAACTTAGAGAAAGTTCCCAAAAGTGAAATAGGTCTATAATTGTCTACAGAGTTCCTAGAACCTCCCTTGAGTATTGGTGAAACTTGCGCGATTTTCCAAATACTTGGAAATATGCCCTGCGATATACTTAAATTTAGGATATGCGTAAGTGGGACAACTATATGATCCTTTATACACTTCAAGAGAGAATTATCCAAGCCATCAATTCCGGGAGCCTTACCATTTTGAAGATTTACTATCAATTTATCGACCTCATTGAAGTCGGTGGGATTCATGAAGATGGAGTCTCCCGGAGAGTTTGAGACAGTAACTGTATTTGCAAGGAGTGTTTCACTTGTGTTAAGATTTGAAAGTATCTTATCCGCAAGCCGCTGCCCTATTGTTGAGAAGTGATTATTGACTAGATTAATAGATTGATTTGTGTCTACAGATCCCTGAAGCGTTAACAGTTCATTTGGTTCTTTATTGTGAGTGGCCAAGTTACATATATTTCTAATGGAGGTCCAAAGTTTTTTTGGGTTATTTTTGTGTGTTCTCAGTTCTCTATCCTCAAACTCGGTTTTCAATTTTCGCAACATGTTAACAAAGAAGTTATGATAACGGGAGTATGTTAGTTGTAGAATTTTATTATCTGGGTCATTTCTAGCACGTAAATGTAAGCGGTCACGATTTCTCATACATCTCATTAATCCTGGGGTGATCCAGGGCTTTAAGGTGTATCTTGACCGAGTTATCTTAACTTCTTGAGAGTGTTTGCCTATAATATCCGATAGAAAGTTTACAAAGATTTCGCACGCAATATTTACGTCATTGCAACTAGTAACGATAGACCAATCGATATCTGCAAGGTCTTCCTTAATCGCATTGTAATTTCTTCTGATTGTTAGACGATTTGGCCGGATTGATTTAGGTTTGGATATATTCATGCCAAACATTACTGGAAAGTGGTCGGTTATAACAAGTTTACTAACAATACCGACAGCAGTTTCGAAGCTGTTCAAAGATTTTACATAAATGTGATCTAGGCAGGAAGATTCCCTTGTTGGTTTATGTATTGCCGGAGATAGACCATGCTCTGCCATAAAGCATTGATATTCCAGGCTCTGACAATCATTCGCATTCAATATATTAACATTAATATCGCCTGCAACAATGCATGGTAGCCCGTTTATTTCATTAAAGAGTATTTCCAAGGAAGTAAGAAAACCCGCAAGGCTTCTAACAGATGGAGAGCGATAAATACCAATAATATTGATGACCTTTGGGATACAAATATTTAAAATATCTGCGTCAGGTATGTCAGGCTCCGAGACCGTAGCATTCCAGATTTCTCTGACATATACTACTACTCCGCTATTTTGGTTTTGGTAAGAAGTAGTATTAAAAAAGTTATAACCAGAAATTTGAGGGATGATTACTGAATCATTTAACCAGCACTCGGTCAAGATAATAATGTCAATAGGTATATCCAGACGCTTAAAGGCTACCAGAAAAGTATCAAAGTTTTTCTGTATGCTCCTAATATTTAAAGAAAGCAGTTTAAAGTTATGCTTAGGTGTCAAGATTTGTTTACAGTTACAGTTACAGTTTGAAGGTATTGTGTTCAGCATGTTAACAGCACTTATATAAAATTATAAACGGCGTTTAATTATAATTTGACATCTTCCTTTGCGTACTTTTTTACATCAAATATCCAGAGTACCTTAGCTGGCAATATTGGCAAAAACTGAAGTTGACATACCGTCCATGTTGACAGAAGGTTGGTAGCAAAGTAGCAAAGTGTCACTGGTAGAATGTTTAGCTGGTGCGTTGCGTTGCGTAATTTTATATCACAGAGTCTTCGATCAACAATCAACTAGATTCCGTGTCACATACAAAATCAAAGCTAAAAACTGTCCGCTTGAACATCTACTTACACACACATAAACAGCTACATCGAACTGATTCAAAGGTTTTTAAACAATTTCAAGTTCAACCTAATTACAACCATAAACCCTTGTAATAAAGTCACAAATCTTCAAAATACTATCTTACACTTATGATCATTCGTTAATTACAGCCGTCACCTTGAAATTAAAAGACATAGGTTAAATAACATTTATTGTGTAATCAACCTTATGGTGCAACAAATAAAGTACTTTTCTCCATTATTACTTTGTGAGTTACATTATTACTTTCGTTTCGATTTGTTTCTGTTTGCTTCTTTGTATTTTACTACTCCTCACACACACTACAGGTGCCTCGCTCGATGGCGGACTTTGAATAAACGACAAAATATTTGTTTTTAATTGTTAACAATGATTTAAGCATCGCAAAACGGAAACTGACATGTAATTACCGAAAAAAAGACATTCCTTCTGAAACCTTACTGTTTTAGGGGTTATTTTCGCAGTTTTAAAGCACACTGAGGCATTTTAGCACGTCCGCACGTTGGCTGTGGTTCTCCGACAGGAGTATTATTGTTCTGTGGGTTGGAGCATACTAAACTCAAATAAGAACACAAATTTATTTGTGCTCTTATTTCTCGGGCCGTTTTTGAGCCCGCCACACGTAATCTAGGTTAATTGTTGATCGAAGCACAGAGTACTTTGTTATAACTGAAAATTTATATCATGTGCGTGGCGGGGGAGTATTATTGTTCTGTGGTGGCGGGCGCGCGTGCTCAGCAAGTTCAACAAAAAAATACATAGAAGCATGCTTTCATACTAAATTGTTTAATGCCTTACAGCCATAAATAAGGCTCGGGTAGCGACCTTATTCAGTGACACAAAACCATTTTTGTCTAGTCGTGGGACGGATAACTTCACTATTGACACATTTAGGTACACAGCTTGCCTGACCCGCTGATGGTCTGCGGATATAGGCAATGGTCTCGGACGATTTCCTCCAAGGCAATAGTAGGGAGTTGTTGCATGTTTCTTATATGAATTCAGGGTGTTATTGTGGTGTTATTGAAGAATGTGTTTTCCAATGTCACAGTACCTATCACCTGCAATTACTTTTTCATATTACTTTAATTATTACTTAAAGCCGTCCCACAATAAATGTTGTTTGGTCAAAAAAACTCGATTTTGTTTGATAATATTTATATTTAAGTTTTATTAACTTAAAACTAGTAAATTTTACTAGTTTAACTTAAAACTAGTAAACTTTACTAGTTTTAAGTTTAATTTTACGAGTTTATTTGAAATTAGTGTAGGTATTAGAATTTACTTACCGCCCCGGTTTCTGAAAGCCCGATCAAAACTAATCGCATGTCAACAAGTCACTTGCTATCTCTATCTAATTCGATGTAATAGCTGAAATGGCGAGTGACTTGACATCCGATTAGTTTTGATCGAGCTTTCAGAAACCGGTGCTTAATCTCTCATAACGATACGATCTTGTACACGATAACGAGTTATTTCTTTTTTTTCTTTAACAGCTCTCACAGCTCAGTTCGAAGCAGTTCTGCCCTGAGTTCTGAGGTTGTGGGTTCGATTCCCACTGAGAACAAATATTTGTGTGATGAACATAGATATTTTTTCTCGATGAACTCTATTTATCCTTCTAATATTTTTGCGTATTTCTATTCAAGTCTTAAAAAGTAGAATGTTTGTTGGCAGCCGTGTGGGCGGTAAGCACATTCGACAGGGTTCTCTGCAGAGAGGCTTCTTTTCGTTCTTTTCTTTTCGGCCTTTAGGCTTTTTCGACCTATCAATCGGTAGGTACCTGAGTAATTAATTTTAGTTAGGCACGGATGAAATAAGAAATAGATATAAATCTAAGAACTTATATTAGGTAGATAGGACCTCTACCTACCAATAAATGAGAATGGATTCCAAATTATAATTTCTGTATCTACTAAGGTATACCTATCTAAATAAGTGATATGTAAGTGTTATTTACATCTAGAAATGGTAACAGCTCTTGTAAACCACTTTGCTATACGATTACCGACTCGATTAGCATACAATGGCGACAGCCGACGGTCAGTTAGGTAGGTACCTAGTTAGGTACCGACCTATTAACTCTAACCTAGTTCAGTTCTACTGCTCTTTGAAAAGCTACTTTTGTAATAGATACATAATATGGACTTACGATCCAATAATTTGTTATAGGTGATGTTACCACTTAACATCAGGTGGACCATCTGCTGGTTCCATCAGTAAGTTCTATAAAAAATGATTTTATAAAGTAGTTTGGCATTGATGATGATGGCCTAGGCCTGGAAAATACGACGAATTCACGAACACGAATTAATAGCCATGTGGTGGGCACCTATTACAATAAAATTTCATGTCATGTTGTTTCCCTGTGTGAGTCAACATAGATTGAACTGAAAAAAAAAGTAATATTAAAAAAAGGCCAATTACCAATTTTCAGTTGTGTTGTTCAACCCCGTATTCTGAGCTTGAGACGCAGATTTCTTCTTATCGTGTCAAAGGCAAAGGTACCTAGGCTTAATATATTTCTTTCTTTCTTTTATAGGCACCCATTCGAAGTACAAGTAGGTACCTATAGGTTATATTAATACCTCCTCAAGCGTGTGATAAGCCGAGATATTATGTCAAGTCGTGAACGCGCGATCACGATCGATTAAAAGTAGGTACAGTCAGCGCGGAAATTTACTTCCTCCATATCGAACAGAATCGCGCAACGGTTGTGTGTGGAAGCAACGGAGCTAAACTTTAAACTCGATACATTGAGGCTGACATGAGTAAAAAAACTTCGCGCTTGTACATAACATTCTCGAAGATATATGCAGGGTCGGACTGGGCCGGAAGGGCCAGGGTGGCTGACCACAAACCCGGGGTAGACAAAATTACATTTAGGTCGCAAGAGCTGGGACCTAGCCTGCGCGGGCATACTATCCAACGGTTGCCGCCCTGCAAGCCACGCAAGCCAGCCCCGTGGGGGTCCCGCGCAAGCCGGGGCCCGGCTGGCAAATGCCATTACGACTATATGGCCAGTTCGACGCTGGATATATGTATAATCACTGAATTTATTAATGGCCGTATATTGAAACATCCAATTTGATTTATTTTAAGGAATGTTGTTAGCAATAAACAAAATACATTCTCTAAGGCTGAGATTCAGAGACGAGGCTAAGCGTGAACTTATGCTTCACTTATCAAAATCTTAATCTGAGCTGATTTCACCATGCTCTGTTAGATTTACAAAGGATTAAAGGGCCGTTAAATATGTCAAAATGAACGCGTTTGACATCTAAGGTTAGATTAAACGGCCTGTTAATCCTTGATTAGTAACTAACAGAGCATGGTGAAGGCAGCCCTAAACCTTTGTTTTCAATTCAGAGTCGTTGAAAATCAGTCATAAACTAAGCGTGCGCTAAACTAAGCGTAAGTATAAGTAGTGGATATCGGTTGCCTACAATAATAATCAATAATAATCACTTGCTATCTCAGTTTTTGATGTAATAGCTGAAATAGCAAGTGATTTGACATCTGATTACGTTTGATCGAGCTTTCAGAAACCGGCCGTAAGACTGCTAACGACCGGTTTCTAAGGCCGGCTAAGCTCGATCAAAACTAATCGGATATCAAGTTACTCGCCATTTCAGCTATTACATCGAATTAGAGATAGCAAGTGACTTGACATCCGATTAGTTTTGATCGAGCTTTCAGAAACCAGCCGTAAGCCTCCTAAATATGCAAGTAGGTTACTAAATAACGGAGCTGAGTGTACCGCGCCATGTAAATCCATCTCAATCAGTCACCCGCACGACTCAATTAATGCGGGGCCTATCACGATCCACTAATTAATAACAGATGGTTATCTCATTATGAACTGGACGAGCGCACTATAACAGTGTTTTAACAAAAAACGCATATAACAAAAAGGCCAATTACCAATTTTCCGCTACCGACCCGTGGTCCAAACGCTATGTCCAACAGTTTGTACCACGGGTAAGTGAAACTATCCATGGTCCAACCGGTTGTACAAAGGGGCAGCAAGTTTACCCGTGGTCCAACATGTTGGACCACGGAAACGCACGTTTATCCATGGACCAACTAATGTAAGGCAAAAAGTCGTATATTCCCACCTGTTTGGTTCTGGCAGAACTACTGGGTTTGTTTTCCCATTAGATCTTTTAATTAAATGGGAAATGAATTCCCAGTAGTTCTTTTCACGAATCTTGTGATTCAAAATTACTTCTTCACCATTAGTAAAGTATTTGACAGCTGTCAAATTGACACTGTCAGATGTGACAGAAACTGTCAGATATGCAAGATAAGCAAGGTAAACTGAAAAAAATGTTTCGGTCAGAATTGACAATGAATGTCAATCTGACAGATGTCAAATTTAAATCGGCCTTCCGTGGAAACTACTCCTACCCAGGCGGAAAGCACCAGGCAGCGACGGATTGCAAAACTCAGCACTAAGGCATCTCCCACGCAGAGCTATAGCAGCCTTATCCATGCTGTTTAACGGCATCTTACGGACCGGTCACTTTCCGAACGCTTGGAAAATGGGCAAGGTTATAATGCTTCCAAAACCGGGCAAGGATAGGCGTTTACCAGGTAGCTACCGCCCCATTACTCTCCTTCCGACCACGGCCAAATTCTTCGAACGTCTACTACTGCGAAGACTGGCTCCATGCATTGAACCCCGGCCCGAACAGTTTGGATTTCGCAGCCAGCACTCCACAACTCTTCAACTCACACGCATCCTACATCATCTCACCCACGAACTAAACAGCGGCTTCTCCACTGTTGGCGTCTTTCTCGACGTGGAAAAGGCATTTGATCGTGTTTGGCATGCGGGCCTCATCCTAAAACTAATTGGATCCAGTACTCCACCTGCTCTCATCCAGATTGTAGCGTCTTTCCTCCGAGGCCGGAGATTCTACGTGTCAGTTGAGGAGGCTGACTCAGAGCCACGTCCCATTGCCGCCGGGGTCCCTCAGGGTAGCTGTCTTTCACCTGCTCTGTACGCTCTCTACACAGACGACATCCCGACTCTGGAGGGCAGTCTCAGACCTGGGGAGAAGGATGTCACACTAGCACTCTTTGCGGACGACAGTGCTTTCTTCGCGTCCTCCATAAACCCCGACAATGCCGCCCGCCAGATGCAACGCCTGCTCGATCTCCTACCGGTATGGCTAGATAAGTGGCGAGTCGCAGTCAACGTTGGAAAGACAGCTGCGATTCTTGTCTCCCGCCGACGCACCGTGCTCTCCTCGCTCGAGCTGCGAGGCAAGGAAATAGAGTGGCAAACCGCCGTCCGATACTTAGGAATCGAAATCGACAGATCCCTGACAATGAGAGCTCAGGTCGAGCGCGCAATACGCCAAACGCGTGCTGCTCGAGCGATGCTACGACCCGTTTTATCGTCCAGACTTCCACTGAGGACCAAAGTTGGAGTCTACAAATCGTACATCCGCTCCCGGCTAACATATGCGGCGCCGGCATGGTACGGGTTGTGCTCGGCTACAAACCGAAAGAGACTCCAAGCACAACAAAATATCGCTCTACGAGTATGCACAGGAGCGGGAAGATACGTCAGGAACGACGTCATCGCTCGCGACGTGCAGATATCCAGCGTTGAGGAGACTGTGGTAATGCTGGCGCGGCGAATGTTCGACTGCGCCGACAATTGCCACCACGCTCATCTCAACGCCATTGCTCCGCTGCACACGCGACCTCCTGACTCTCGGACTCCCTGGCGGCCACTGCCCCGCGAGCTCCTGGGCACACCCGACTCCTCGTGAGACAAGATGAGGCCAACCTACAACCTCCGCTGGTCATAAAGGCCATCGAAAAGCCACTGAAAGGCCAACCGTGAGGATGGCGCTCGTGGCAAAGCCAAAAGACTCGTGAGCAGTAACTCACGAAGTAGACGCCAGAAAAATGAACTTCGGTTCGATTCTGACCGCATTTCCCAAACCAAGATGGTTGAATGAGGAAGTGTCGACGACTCGATTGATCGATTGAAGGGAAACTACTCGTACATCGGACAGAAACTGTCAGTTTGACAGCTGTCATCGAAAATATAGATTTGGTTCTTTCCTTTCATTTGAGCTACGAACTCAAAGTGTAGCACGAGTAGTTTCAGAGATATGACCGTTTTAGTTTTGACATCTGCAGTTAATTCTGTCAATTGTCAATTTTGAGCGAAACAGTCTGTTTTCCATGACTATCTTGGATTTGTGACGATTTCTTGTTACATCTGACAGTAAGTGTCAATTTGACAGCTGTCAGTCTTTTCTGCACTTCTAGTCTATGTTTGCGTCGTCTTGAACTGACCTGGTGATGAAAAGGTTAAAAAATAGTATTCTGACAGTTGGATTCAAGGTAATTTTACTTTCCCGTGGTACAACCAGTTGAACATAGCAGTTGTTCATATGCCAGTTGGACCATAGCCCCTTAGTTGTACCACGGGTCATAAAAATAAATAGCAGAAAAAAAATATTCTGACGGTTGGACCATGGATAGTTTCACTTACCCGTGGTACAAAAAGTTGGACATAGCGGTTGGACCACGGGTCGGTAGCGCAATTTTCAGTTGTGTTGGTCAACCCCGTATTCTGATCTATAAGGGGCTGACAACTATCAAACAACTTCTCGCTCGCACGTTTCGACATGTTGAAAGATATAAAATCACTAAAAGTTTGCTTTACTAGTTTTCGTACATAAGCAAATTTTTAAGTCGGAAAACATGTATCGATCAAAATTAAAATTTTACTAAACTGTGTGCTATGTGATTGCACACAAATTGGTTGATTGCGATTTTTCGAAAATGAGTTTAGTGATTTTATATCTTTCAACATGTCGAAATGTGCGAGCGAGAATCACATTAGCTCTTGTCTTCGCCTTAAGGGGCTGACAACTATCAAACAACTTCTCGCTTTTTGTTAAAAAAGTTTGCTTATGTACGAAAACTAGTAAAGCAAACTTTTGAGTAGGAAAACATGTATCGATCAAAATGATTTTTTTACTAAGCTGTGTGCAATGTGATTGCGCACAAGATGGTTGATTGCGATTTTTCGAAAATGAGCTTAGTGATTTTATATCTTTCAACATGTCGAAACGTGCGAGCGAGAGTCACTTAGGCTCTTGTCTTCGCCTTAAACGCAGACTTCTTATCGTGTCATTAGTTTTTTCCAAAACAGTGTGAGCCTCAAAGGGAGATCTGTATGCCTCTTTTTGATGGACGCAGAGCAGTACTCCGTAGGGCACGTTCCTATCGTGCGTGGCTTGCGAGGCAATGCTTTGTTATAGGTGATGGTTACCTTGCATCAGGTGGGCCATCTGCTTGTTCCATCAGCTAGTAGTATAAAAAAGGCTCCTTTCGACCACTTGACACATGTTTTAGAATATTTTGGGTACTTCGACATGCCAGTTTCCTCACGATGTTTTCCTTCACCGTTTGAGAATACTGGCACTGTGCACATACATTTTTGAACAGAAAAACTCATAAGTGCAAGACCGGTTGTGAACCCACGACCTTCGCAAAACGGTGCCGCTAACATTAGACCACCATCATCATCATCATCATCATCCACAGCCCGACTTCGCCCACTGCTGGGTATAGGCCTCTCTCTGTATTTGCCATCGTTGACGGTCCTATGCGCTTGTCTCATCCAGCTCATCCAGCATTAGACCACCAGTGCTCTCAAAAATCAAAATATTACAACATACAGATGCTTAGCGGGGTCCAAATCAGTGATGTGCCGAATCGTTATTACAACGAATTTATGAATGAATGAATGAATGAATGAAAATTCTTTATTGCACACCTAACTAACTAACAAAATAGGACAAATTATATCAATTAGAGAAAAACTAAAATATGAATATTCGACCGAACGTACAGTAAAAAGTTTACCGAACAGAATATTCCGCCGAATGATATGCTTTGCTCTTCTAATGAATGTAATTTAAATACAATTTATATTTCCGCAGGCCTCTTCCGCAAACAGAAAGTGGATACTGTCTTCATCCCTCCGGCCATAAATAAAACCACAAGCTTAGCCACGACGGAAATTAAAGCCCTAATGTGACAAATAAGGGAATTCCGTTCATTAAATATTTACAAATAAGGCTATTTGTTCGTTCATCGCTTCAATACGATCACTTTTTTAAATGGATATTATTTTAACGTAATTTTTTGAGTGCAACACGGAGATAAATTTTCTGGAAGCATCCTTAATGTCCTTATGCAGGTACTCACAGTAATTAGGTAATCAGAATCAGAAAAGTATTTATTGTAAACTGTTAAAAATATAAGGGGTAGTTTATAAGTAGTAGTACAAGCAGTATTGGGTTGCAATAAGCAATATAAGCGAATTCTCTGCCAGTAGGTACTCTCAAATGGTGAAGGAAAACATCGTAAGGAACCCGGCATGTTGTAGAAACTAAATAGTTCTACGTGCAAGTGCTCGAAACGCACTTAAAATCCTTTCACCACACTGTTTCGAAAGAAACTAGTGACACGACGAAGAAAAAGCAAACTGGAAGACATAGCCTGGGATGCCCTCCTATCTAATGGACTGACAGCATTGTGAGGATCGCGGGAAGTCGGTGGATGGAGAGGACTCACAATCGTTTCGGTTTAATTTCAGTTGTGTAATGTCAAAAGCAAAAAGGCATTTTTTCTGTTATATCACAAATATCACTTTTAAACGTCTTAAAGCTAGGTGAATCTGGGTGCCAGTTCCACGCGACCAAGCCTAGAGGAACAGGCAACAAAGTTAGGGTAGGACCTACAACACAAGTCGTCATGACTGTTAGGTTCTGTCATATAAATTATTAAATGTATAAGTCATTACCATTAGATTTTGAGAGTAGTAGAGCTCTTTGTGAAGGGCGCGTCCGTGGAAATACTACCACCACGCCTTTTTCTGCCGCCAAGCAGCAACGCTGTGTTTCGGTTTGAAGAGTGTGGTTGCCGGTGTAATTACAGTCACATGAGGCTTAACATCTGTATGCCTCAAGTTGATGGACGCAGGGCAGTGCATCGTAGGGCACGTTCCTATCGTGCGTGACTTACGAGGCAATGCTTGGTTCCAACCGTCCTTTTGTATGATCCTTGTTACAATCTCTATCTCTAATACTATAAGAATCAATGTCCTTGACTGACATATAGACAACGCACAGCCTAAACCGCTGGTCCTAGAGACTTGAAATTTGAGGAGTACATAGGTCTTATGGCGTAGAGGTGTACTAAGAAGGGATTTTTGGAAATTCAACCCCTAAGGGTGTAAAAAGGGATGAAATCGTTTGTATGAAAAATAGTATTCCTTGATTCTACAAACTTGAAACTTGGAGTACATGTACTTCAAATCTAAAAAATAGGAAAGGCATTTTTAGTTTATTAAAACTACCCTTTATAAGTTTTTTGACCGCTGGTCCTAGAGACTTGAAATTTGAAGAGTACATAGGTCTTATGGCGTAGAGGTGTACTGAGAAGGATTTTTTTGAAATTAAACCACTAAGGGTGTAAAAAGCGTTGAAAACTTTGGTATGAAAAGTTGTATTCCTTGAACCTACAAACTTGAAACTTGGAGTACATGTAGGTACTCCAAGGCAAAAAAATAGGATAGGCATTTTTAGTTTTTTTTTAAATACCTTTATTAAGCGTGCAAAGAGATGTCAAAGTTTGTATGGGAGTTTTGTAACGCGTGGCGCGATTGACTTAAAACTTGGGGTAATATACTAAGAAATAAATAATTAAGAATGACACTTTTAATTTTTGATAGTTACCCCTGCAAAGGGTGCAAATGACTGTAAAATTTAGTATGGGAGATTTTTAACGCATAGTGCGATTGATTTCAAACTTGAAGTAAATATATAAAAAGACAGTATGATTTTAAAAAACACCCCCTAAAACGTTACCCTCCTTCGTTGCACTCGAGTAAAAAGGATACAACGAGGCGTCAATGTTTGTAAGGGACATCCTAAAAACGGGAATCTTGAGTTGGTACGAAGAGATCTGAGGGTATCTACCGTGCCTGGGGATCAAAGTCTTGAAGATGGTTTGTTTCGTTTGTTTTTGTGGTAGAAACTAGGAACAAATAAGTACATATTTTCCGTGGTTGTCTTTATTGTATTTGTCATGTTTGTGTTAAGCTCAGTACCTATACCTACCTACCTAATGTAGGTAATGTACGCCTATAGGTATCTCTTATACCTACGTAGGTATTTAAAATCCTACCCTAATAATATACAACTCAATGCTAGAGTTACCATGTTTGGATGTTTGTGGCTCAATCACGGCTCACCACTTCAACGCGTGCGAAGCCGCGGGAAGCCACTAGTATCATATAATCATGAAGCTCCAGTGCTGTTCCCATCGATTTTAGTGAGGCATAAACATAATCAAAACCTAGTCACATCTAGTAACTGGGACTCTCTCTATATTTCTGTTATGTAAGGCCTTCATTAATTTGCATACGTTATTCCGATGCGTTCAATAGGATATCCATGTATAGGTAGGTAAATTCATTAATTATATATTATTTTTACAACAACTGTAGGCATAATAAGATACTATCATGCCACCATGCCTTATTGACAGCCTTTACAGCTCAGTTGGTAGTAGCTCTGCCTTCTGCGCCGTAGGCCGTAGGTTCGATCCCCACCGAGAACAAATATTTTGTGTGATCAACATAGATGTTTGTTCTCTGTCTGGGTACCTGGGTAAAAGTATATAAAATATGTATTATATCAGCTATCTGGTTCCCATATTACAAGCTTTGGCTTAGTTTGGGCCTAGATAGTGCTGTGTGGAAAGTCCACCAATATTTATTTATTTTATTTATTCTGCTGGCAAGCAGCTTTGCTGGGTTTCGGTTTGAAGAGTGTGGTTGCCGGTGTAATTACAGGCACATGAGGCTTAATGTCTGTGTCATCGTAGGGCACGTTTCTAACGAGCGTGACTTAAATGCAATGCTTTGTTATCGTGATGGTTACTACTTAACATCAGGTGGGCCATCTGCTTGATCCATCAGCAAATTGTATAAAACAGTGCAATACAGTACTATGGCACTGTTTTGCGAGAAGAAAAACCAACCCAATTTAAAGCGACCAAAGCCATCACTGATTGAATGAAGCACTTATTAAAACGTTTGCTAATTTAGAATCCATAATTATAAATTTCATCACTAGCACATAATTACAAGATAATTGGATCGAGTACAGCCGCCGGCGAGGACTAGTCAACAGCTCAAGTAGGTACGCTCGCTGTCAAAGCACTTAACCTACCTTTATTGGGTAATGTTTGTTTTAAGTTGGTTATACAAACATTGCTTTGGCCGAATACCTCACGAAGCTTCTACGTACGAATGGGTATTCATTTTTGGGGCTTAAAAATGATAGTTTTAGTTAAAAACGAATTTAATCCCCAGGTGCGGTAGACATTGCCTGAGATCTTTCTCTCTTTTCTTGTCCTGTCACTAGTTTATTTTTAAACAGTGTGGTGAAAGGATTTTAAGTGCGCCTTAAGAGGCTCCTTTCGAGCACTTGACACATGTTATAGAACTTTTTAGGTTCTACGACATGCCGGTTTCCTCACGATGTTTTCTTTAACCGTTTGAGAGTACTGGCATTGTGCACATACATTTTTGAACAGAAAATCTCGTTGGTGTACGACCGGTTGCGAACCCACCGCCTTAGGATCGGAAGGCGGGGCCGCTAACACTAGGCCACCAGTGCTCATGCACTCTCTGTGATGAGATGTGAGATCTCTTAGAGCAAATACTCTTTGTTCGAAACTCAATGGTCAGTTTGTAACAGAATCTTTACAGAGTGTGCTTTTAGTTTGCCCTCAGCTGTGATTCAATTGAACAAATTCATTTTGACGTTAGCTTTAGAGCTGATTTCACCATGCTGTGTTAGATTAACAAAGGATTAAAGGGCCGTTAAATATGTCAAAATGTACGCGTTTGACATCTAAGGTTAGATTTAACGGCCTGTTAGTCCTTTATTAGTAACTAACAGAGCATGTTGAAATGAAATCAGCTCTAATTCTCAAAAGATGAACAGGAAAACAGCTTCTTGCTGTTGAATGAAATGTTAAATTGAGTGTTGTGTCGGTATGCGTATGTAAGGAGTGCGTTCGTTTTACTGTTTCTATCATCGTGCAAAGACATTGATGTCCATTCTATTGTTGTTCGATCTTCCAAAGAAAGTAGACAGTATAAATATATTTTTTACTGTCAAAATACATTTGAATTGATACAACGAATCACTAAATTGTTCTTCCTAGAATTGCTTATGGGAGGTCTATGTCCACAGAAAGTTTAGAAGGTAATGTTGTGTAGTGCGCCTATACCCTTCAGTGGACTTCTACAGGATAAAGATGATGATAATGAGTGTAATGCTGGTTCCTCACATTCGCGCACGTAAATTTAGCGAAGGAAGACATTCACAAAAAAAAATAATTGCGGAAATCTAAACAAATGTGGTAGGTGTGTGTATGTACCTACCTACCACATTTGTATTTGGTAGGTACATAGTGTTTTTTCACATTGGTAATATTCTCGTATCTAAACTAATGTTCCTGCGCAGGCTAATGGCAAAGCAACAAAAAATAAATAAATATAAATATTGGTAGACTTTCCACACAGCACTATCTAGCCCCAAACTAAGCACAGCTTGTAATATGGAAACTAGATAACTGATATCACTATCACTACATGCATAGTAAGGTAAAGGGATATATGTATATTGGTGATAAAAATGACAAAAACTAATTTTATAGGATTTGGTAACTAAGCAAAAAGTCGTTTTTGTTTTATTGTATTATCTATTATTTGAGGTAAGTACTGAGATTAGTTTATATAACAAAAATCGAAAGATATTAAGAATAAAATGTCAATTGAATACGAAAGAAATGAAAGGTAAGTTGGTGACATGGTCCGGTAGATTGGTGATACTGGGTAGGAAATTTGGTTATAGAAAGAAATTATGTATGTAATCATATATTTTGAACTTAAATTTAAAAGTTTATTATATATTATTACATGCAAGATCACATCTGTAATATAGCTGTATCTCAGGATCAAAATCTTCGATAGATACACAGATCTTGTGATATGGCGTCAAGCAATACGAGCACTGGATCCATTTGGCTTCATTCCTATTTTTAACATCAGCTGAGTACAAGGCCTCAACTTATCCACACTCCCAATCATCTTCTATCTCTTGAATATTATTATTTTTTGCTTTATGTGATTTTTGAGCAGATTTGGCCGATGTTGAGGGTTGCAGGCTCTTCATTCCCTAGGTAATGATTTTAGGTGCTCCATTGGACGTCTGCTTCCTTAGCATCTTTACAAATGGTTTTACCTTCATTTCTCATTAATTTGACGGCTTTTTTAAGTTGCTGCTGGTTATACTTTCTATATTTATTCTCTTTTTCCATTGCCAATCTAAAAGAACAAAAACTAGGTTATTTGGTGATATCAAAAAAAACTTATACAGCTAATTTGGTGATTAAAAAAATCTTATACTGCTAATTTGGTGTTAAAAAAAAACTACCTTAAAATTCAAAATAAAACACATTCACGAATTACCCAAAATAATACCTTTCGAACTCTATATTAGACTTCTGTAGTTCATTTTTAATATAAGCGCAAAATAGATCTAAAGTTACCCTCTCAAAAATGTATCCAAAACTTTGTCAAAAACACTAAGAAACAACAGTCAGAACTTAAGGAATAAAAACTTACCTGGGCTGTGACACGACTTCACTATAGCTTTTTTTTAATGATAATTTGTTTATTGATCGATTAAAGTAAATTGTAACACTGACACAATAATTATATCAATTAATTTTTACAAAATACGTATTCGTTGCCGACATTCACTAAACAATGGCGCCACTGATGCACAATTGTCAAAAAAGTTTGTTTACCAAAAGCAGAAACGATGTAGCGAAACGCATCATATATATCTGTCTTCCTCATAATCGTAGCAACTCGCTAGCGCTGTCTCTTGAATGTGCTTGCATAGGTAACATTGTGGTAGACTGTTAAAAAACTATCACCAAATTGCTTATATCACCAATATACAGGGTTACAGGAAAAGTCGTGCTAGATCCGTTAAGGGCGTGGAGTACCCATCATTCCTGACATATTTCACTATGAAACACCCTACCCTAAACTAAACCCTTTTCGAGATATTCGACTTTTAATTTTTTTATTGAAAATTGCCGATTTTTAGGCAATTAAATTTATTTTTGGTTGTTTTGTGTATCTTATTATTATTATTATTGCATTTTTACATGTGTAATTAGATGCTTTAGGACGTCAATCATTAAAATAGTGCATAAGTTAATTGAATAGACCGTAGTAGACAAGTGAAAGTTAAGAAATAAAAAAAAAATTAGAAAGTTTATTTTTCTCTAAGGGATATCTAAAAAAAATATTATGGCAATTCTTCGGCAGATGTTTTTAAAAATATCTACGTTTCATCAGCTATCTAACGAGGTATAATAATCTAGGGTTTTATTCAATTGCATTGAAAAAAAATTAGTTTTATAGGCGACAGTGGAGAAGAAAATTTATACTTAGCCCTAAAAAGTAAAAGTAAAACAATAGGTAAGCATGAAATGTCATTTATTAAAGGTTTTCACACAACTTTTTCTTATTCTACAGTTCATGTTCAACATGGCCGCCTCTATTTCTGATACATTGTCGCATCCTTCTACGGAGACCAGTCTTCACTACTCCAGTGGTCAACGTGGTCCTCATTTTATTTGCTGCATCCACAATCCTTTCTCTTAGGTCTTCCACAGACGAAACTGGATTCGGCTCGCTGTACACAAGACTTTTCATGCACCCCCACACATGAAAATCCATGGGGGTTAGGTCCGGACTTCTTGCTGGCCATGGCAACGGCCCACCTCGTCCTATCCATTTGTTTGGATAATTTGTGTCCAGCCAGTCTCTGACACTTCTCCTGAAATGGGCAGGGCAGCCATCGTGTTGGAACCACATGTCCCTGATCAGGTTGAGTGGCAGATCATCCAGCAAATCACTCAAGTCTGCTCTCAGGAAATTTTCGTAGCTTTCCCCATTTAAATTATCCGGTAGAAAGTAAGGTCCAATCAAATGATTGGAGATAATGCCCATCCACACATTCACGCTGAATCTTCGTTGGGACCCCTTCACTCTTTTCTTATTGGGATTCCTTAGTGCTTTTGGGGCCCAGTAATGGGCGTTGTGATAGTTAGTTATGCCATCTTTATCAAATTTGGACTCATCCGTCCACAAGATATTTCTTAGAAAATCTGGGTCTTCTACGTCAGCATTTAGCATAAATCTGCAAAAGTCCAATCTTCTCGCGGGGTCTCCTTCTTCAATAACGTGTACCGGCGTGTAATGGTATGGGTATAGGCCAGCAGTATGCACTGTAAACCACACTCTCCATTGCGAAAGTCCCAGATCACGGGCAACAATATTAGTGGAAGTAGTCGGATCCGCTCGAAAGCGTTGCACTATCTCATTGTCCTGTTCTTCGTCGTCAATTCGTGGTCTACCCATGTCTGTATTACGTCTCAAAACAGAGCCAGATTCTCGAAGTCTTCGATAAACTCTGTCAAAAACGGCCACATCCGGCACTCGACGACCGGGGTAGCGAGTTACGTATTCGTTGCGAGCTTGCGCAGATACACAATCGCAGTATCCGTAACAAATAAGCATATCAGCATATTCCTCAGGTGTGTAGGACGTCATCTTCAACACTTCCGTATCACAGGTACAAATCAGAGTCCGGTTAACAAGTATAGTAGTCACAAATCAGAAGAAATAGTCCAGAATCACAGCCAAGTCGAGAAAAAGAGCAAAACGATATCACATCTACTATGTACGAAGCACAAAAGCAGACTGACAACCAAAACAATACCCCCTGTTGTATTCCCAGCCCTAACCGGTCTCTACACATTTTTTCTTTCATTCATACCTACATAAATCGTCACTTGTCTCGCTCTCACGGTGTGTCTGAACTTGAAGGACAATAGGCGCGGGACCGTTAGAACTGCTACCTGGAGCGTCCCAACTACTTTTTTTCCACGAAATGTAATACAAACCCTAGATTGTTATACCTCGTTAGATAGCTGATGAAACGTAGATATTTTTAAAAACATCTGCCGAAGAATTGCCATAATATTTTTTTTAGATATCCCTTAGAGAAAAATAAACTTTCTAATTTTTTTTTTATTTCTTAACTTTCACTTGTCTACTACGGTCTATTCAATTAACTTATGCACTATTTTAATGATTGACGTCCTAAAGCATCTAATTACACATGTAAAAATGCAATAATAATAATAATAAGATACACAAAACAACCAAAAATAAATTTAATTGCCTAAAAATCGGCAATTTTCAATAAAAAAATTAAAAGTCGAATATCTCGAAAAGGGTTTAGTTTAGGGTAGGGTGTTTCATAGTGAAATATGTCAGGAATGATGGGTACTCCACGCCCTTAACGGATCTAGCACGACTTTTCCTGTAACCCTGTATATCCCCTTACCCTATAAAACAAAGTCGCTTTCTCTGTCCCTATATCCCTATGTATCCTTAAATCTTTAAAACTACGCAACAGATTTTGATGTGGTTTTTTTTATAGAAAGAGTGATTCAAGAGGAAGGTTTATATGCATAATACAAGCATAATCTCTTAGGGATAACCCACAATAACCGTGCGAAGCCGGGGCGGGTCGCTAGTAATACATGTACATAACATATACAACCGAAACAGCTTCATGAATGTGATCCCCAGGTATGGTAGGGGATATATAATTTAGTTAAATAAATGATTTTGTATTGTATTGTATTTCTTAGCCAAAGCCAAAGGGCATTTAATTCATTTGAAGTTAAGTGGATCTGAGTGTTAAGTGATCCAGTTCGACGCGATCAAGCCTAGAAGAACAGGTAACAAACTTACGGCTTGGATCCTACCGCTCTTTCGTATGATAGCAGATCAAGAACATACCGATAGGTACGTTGTCACACAGATCCACATGTGATAGGTGAGTCTCAAAGCTCCAAGAACTTAGTAGCGCGTGCGCATACAATCTGAACAGCCGTGTCGCGTGTCAGTGCGTGGACTTTGTGCCAGTGGCATAAGGTGCAGTTTTGTGTGGCAGAGTGAGAGTGAATTGGGGAAAATAAAAGTGAAAATAAATTTTGCAAAGATGAATATATAATTTGATGGTTTATGAAGCCCGTATTCTAAACGATGTATAAGCACCGTTGAAACAACGTATTTATTGCAACTTATCATTATCGAATTGATCGTAAATTTTTGACAATTTCATTGATTTTGTAGATCCGTATTCTTAAATAAATAATATAATATTTTTATACACAAACCTCAAACTGTCAAAGACGTCTTAGACATACCTATATCCTGCATCTGTACACTAAAATGAAATAATTTAATTGCGTAAAGTATACAGGGTTACCAGTTATGTCGACCTAGATCCTGGAGGGAGTGGTACCTCCCATAATTCATGACTGATTTGACTATGAAACACCCTACGCCAAACTTAACCGTTATCAAGATATTGCACTTTGAAGTTTTTTAAAGAAAATATCGATTTTTTGTCTATTGGCTTATTTTTTTTGGGATTTTGACCTCTATTTTATTTGTGTTTGCGATTTTTGAGTAGTAGATGAGTTGCTTTCTTATTCTTAACACTAAAATTGCAGTTAAATTAGCAAACTGGGTCGCAGTAGACGATTGATAGTTGGAAATGGAAATAAATTGGTAAAAAATATTTTTTTCTTTCATAAATTTTTTAAAAAATGACTATGACAGTTTTGCTGCAGATGTGCTAATTAAAGTGTGGTGTGGTGTTTAAAGAGCTAAATAGATATTCCAATTAAGTTTCATTCAACTTTGGATTAAAAACCAAGCAATGTCAAAGTATTTTGACACTTCTTTACATTAATCTCGTTCATTTCTGTCAAAGAATGGTTAAATAAAATAAAAATGTATATTATTTCTGATACTTTACGAACTATCTTACACTAAGCACAATTTTACCAGTGATATTGTAACTTGAGGCGTGTTTCTTGTTGTGTAAAATACGGCCCTGTTGTTGGGTCTTACTTGACATAATTTTAGATAATATCGGTATTATTAGGTATGTATTTACAGAAAAAGTATGTTTAGGTATTAAATATTAAGCCAACTGTCAGGTTCTCATAGTAAAAGCTCTGTTTAGTCAGACATCAGGTGGGCCATCTGCTTGTTCAAACAGCTAGTTGAATAAAAATAAAAATAAAATAGTTTGGGACTATATGTGTGAAGAACTAGATATTTGTTCTCTGTCTGGGTGTTACTATAAATTTTAAGTACCTATGTATTTACAAAAAAAGTATTTATGAATTATATCAGCTATCTGGTTCCCACAACACAAGCTTTGCTTAGTTTGGTGCTAGATAGTGTTGTGTGGAAAGTCCACGAATATTTATTTAGTGCTGTGTGGAATGTTCACCAATGAATAAATGGGAACTACTATGGGAACCAGATAGCTGATATAATAGGTAGGTACTTAAACACTTTCTTTTTGTAAAAACACAATATTATACATATAACATCCACAGACAGAGAATAAACATCTATGATCATTACACAAATGTTTGTACTCGGTGGAGATCGAACCCACGACCTATTATTAGCAGATGGCAATATATTATTATAATTAGGCGATTTATATTTATTTATTTATAGCACTGCCACGAGACTATTAATATTATACTAAAAGATGATAAACGGGTTTAGCTGGAGTTACTACTCATCATTATTTTATTATAATTCCTAGGTAGGTAACCGAAATGGGTCTAGTTACACCGCGTCCAATCATAACTTGGTGGTTATTTATTTATTTATTTATTATGAATTCAGACTCTTAATAAAATATAACTATTTATTTAAAAATATGGTGAATGTTTTTGTTACCGTGTATTAGTAGTTGTAGTAGAACTTAGGTTATCAATAATACGAGCATGTTTCTGAATCATGTTCTAATGTCAAAATGATCAGTCTTTCAATAAAACCACTGCACTGGGATCACTTTCAGCTAGTTGATGGGCAAGTAAATTTTTAATTCTTACAAAAACATACAAAAAATAAGCTCATTTATAAAAAAGTCAATTCATAACTTAACGTATTTATACAATACAATACGTATTTATGTACCTACACGAGAAAGCGAAATGAATTGAAATTAAAAAAGACCATTAAAAAATTGAGATTTTAGTCAAATTTTGTGTTTCTTTTTACCGAATCTCAAGCGTGATTCTACCCCTATAACTAAATTACTGCTATATATTTTTATCCAAATAAATAAATGCATTCGTTTGTACAATGAAAACATAATAGCACTTCACATTGAATGCGTCCAACCATACCAGCGTGTTAGGTCATACAACAATGAGTTTTTCTGCTAAAAAAATATTTGCACAGTGCCAGTACTCTCAGACGGTGAAGACAAACATCGTGGAAAAACCAGCATGTCGTAGAACCTAAGTTCTATAACATGGGTCAAGTGCTCGAAAAGAGCCACTTTGAGGCGCACTTAAAATCCTTTCACCACACTGTTATGAAAAAACCTAGTGACACGAAAAGAAGACAAAGCGTGTTTTTTTAATTAATATTTAAATTCACAAAATACATATTGGTGAAGGAAAACATCGTGAGGAAACCAGTTAGTATTCTAACAGCGGCAATGGGCTTGCAGTCTGTCACGTATGGAATACCAACTACTGCAAAATGTGGGTATGTGCCAAATGTAATGTTTGGACGTACCTCTGACTACTCCCCGCGTCCTCAAAGAATCTGGAGTTAGTACTCGGTACTAAGAGATTTGAGGGGATATCTACCGTGCCTGGGGATCAAAGTCGTGAAGCGGTTTCAGTTTATCATTTTCTATAGCCGATTCAAGCCACAAACATCCAAACTTTCACATTTATTTTTAGACTAAAGACAGGATAAAGACTACGCTTAATTTAATAGGCACTGTAAAAGTTGTCTGATCATAATTCAATTATGAATGCTTCGTTAAACTAACCACTGATTGACACATGTGGAACTGACTCCAAGATTACCATAACTGGAATAAACGTACAGACGATGGACGGAATAACTTATTATGATCATTTCCTCAACTAAATCTTAAATACTATATCAAATATACCAATCTATTGATGGGAAAGTTTGTCTGTATGTTTGACGTTTTCACGGTTGAGGCAATGACGACTACTAATGTATTTACCTCTCACTCGCGCGTTTCAAAATATATAAAATCACTGAAATTATTTATGAAAAATCATTTTAATCCAAACAAGTTTTCGTATCTAAAAGTATGTTTTAACTTGTCGTTCTTACATTATGCAAACTTTTTATCCAAAATCTCCATAGTGGGAAAGGTAAAGAAATTTCTTATACCGGCCGGTAAAGCAAGAAATTAACCAGACGACCGAAATCACAGGTATTCCACTAACTTATAATAAAACAACTAGCTTTTACCCGTGACATCGTCTGCCTGAAGTTCTAACTAAAAAATATATCTTTGTTAATCACAAAAAATAGAATATTGAAACAAAAATGTATATAGTTATAAAATAGGCAGCCTAATCGCTAACAGCGATATCTATCAGCCTGAGTGAACTGGACTGAACGTTAAAGAGAATGCCTATCTCTAGAATTGAAGCTAATATTTATTTTTTTGAGATCAAATCACGATCACACAAGCAAATGGCCCACCTGATCTCGATCGGTTATCTCTGTTTTTAATTTTTATTTTCTTAAATTTTTATATTGTTACATCTTTGTTCTCTGAGTATTGTATGTCTAGTAAACAATTCATATACCTCTATAGTCTATTCAATTCAACGCAAGCTTGCCTACTGCTTGGTGAAAAAAAAAACAATCGGACAGGTACTTTCGTTTATGTATATTAGCGTAGATTAATTTGATCAATCGATCCACTGCGAGTAATATGTCTCTATCAGTCAAACAAGCGAAGAATTATAGATTACCATCTTTAACATTATGATGTTTCATTATAATTTGACAACAGACATCTTACAACGCTTGTTACTAAGCCGCTTTCTACCCTCATATGACGTAAAAATTTGAACAGTTCTAAAATGAGGCATTTTAAGACTTAACATCTGTATGCCTCAAGTTGACGGACGCATATATTCATATAGTGCGTGACTTGCGATGCTTTGATACTTGGTAATGGTTACACCTTAACATCAGGAGGACCATTTGCATGTTCCATCAGCAAGTATTATAAAAAAATGCATCGGATTGACTTAATTTCTTTTTTTATAAAAAACAAGATAATATCAGTCAAAATAATTTGAAAATAGCGTGATTCGTTTATAGGCATGTACATCAGTGCGTTACGTCATATTGTGGTTGATGATGATAGTGAGCGCGATTGGGTTCAAATTCTTCTTCTTTCTAAACGATAAGCTAAAGTGCCAATCTTACCGTTCGTTTTTCTATTTAAAGACTTCAGTATTCAGTTACTTGGTCGCGAAGAACTGGCGCCAGATTCACCTTCTTTAGAAGACCTATAAAAGTGATCCTTGTACTTAATTTTTCACTCCTCTCGGAGCAGGCTAAAGTCTTAAAACCATACTGCCTGGTTTCACATTGTGTTTTTTTTTAAATAATAGTTTTTACAATTGAAATTTTGTATTTTTTTATACTACTTGTTGTTAATCATGATGGTGGTATTCGTGTAAACGATCCTTGCTCTTTTTAATGCGTAAATTTGAGTGGTATTTTGCTTCGTTATACAAAAATAAATTGCTGTAGCAATTAAATCGATTTTGAAAGTCGTAGTTCGTAGTAACATATCAAACAAAATTAACAAACTTGTTACAAACACCCATTCAATTTTATTGGGAGCGGAATCAGAATTTTACCTACACTTTCACTAAATGTATAAGATCTAATTTATTACCATTACCTCTTTTGAAATATTGCAAGTAGGGTTCTGCGAGCGAATATAAAAACGGCACGACTGCTTTGCTACCTTTAGGCTGCTAGTTTTAAGCTGTTGGTCATGGTTTAAACGCTCAGATGTTAATGCCACCACTTACAAATGCTTTATCGTCGGAATTGCTAAATTTATTACCTACATGATTTTACTACATAGATATTAGGCTAAAACCTTAAAATATTACATTTAAGAAAATTCGTGGTTTCTAAATAAATAAATACCTACCTACGGACGAAATGATGATTCAAGTCTTTTTTGTACGTACTTACTGAAAAAGATTTCGCGCCGTTTTGTATACATTTTGATTAAAATACAACATAAGTACCTATATATGAAAATTGCCGTAACAATAATGGCTTTACATGTCAATTTTGACTTGCTGCGGTAACTTAAAATAGTACCTACCTGGTAAGTGCGCGTTGAAATCTTTTGTAGGTAAAAATGAGATTGATCGTATGGGTCGATATCATTTGCGACTTTTTTTACATCTTCGGTTCATAAGTCTCAGATATTAATAAAAATACTTTTACGAAGTAGGTACAAATTAGATATCATAAACCAATTTTAGAAGGAATACCCAAAATGGGCACGGAACCCAATTTAGTCAATATTTTAATTCCAAATGTAGCCCACACCCACGTTGAATAGTTTGATTACCTTTATCAAATAGAAATCAATCAAGATTACATGTAGGTATTTTGAATGGAACACATAATTATTTCGTACAGAATGTCGTAATTTTATTTTATAACTGTTTTCTAATGTTTTATAGACTCACGAAATTATTAAGTTGTTAGAATAATAATTGAAGGCCGTTGACCAATTTAGGTAGATTATATATTTTCAGTTTTTTAACCTAGCTTATTTCACTCTCATCTACTAGACAAAGAAAAGTCCATACCTACCCAACATTTAAAAATAAAAACAAAATTTTTCCGGGGCCATAACCTTACAAGGATAATTTTCAGAAAAAGAAACAAAATGCTCTCTAGTGAAAAGTGACTAGGGTATAATAGATAGGAAGATACCTAATAAAATGAACGATGAAACAAAAGTGAAGAATTCAAAGTGAACTAATCCAAAATGGCTGCAAAAAGTGATCTTAATTCCATACCCGAAAACTCGAGCCCAGAAAGTGATAAAAACTCCAGTGACAGCAAAAACATCGTCATTACCTTTGACGATGATATAACTGACAGCTGTCAAAGTATTGAAAATGGCGGGGCGAAAAAAGAAAATGGAGGATTGGCTATTCTAGAAGTTTCGAATGCGTTGTTGTCTGTGCCTTTGGGTAAGAACAAGCATAGAATGTCGTTTATGGAAGAAGAAAGTGCGAAGGAAAAACTACGGTTGGCACTACTGAAGCAGTGTGCCGCCATCTTGAAGCAGGGGGACCAACGGTACACGAAGGAGTCCTTGCATCGCACTTTTCAGGATGTGGTAAGTAAAATACATATTTCTTTTGAGAATAGGCAGAGAGTACAGATTCATAAGAACCATATTTTTTCATTCTATTATTTTTAAACTTGCTGTCGTCTGGGTAAATCTTAAAAATCTTTGTCTGTAAGTATGCTATTGGTGTAGGTATTGCTATTGGGCATATTTTTTTAAAATATTTTTAAGATTCATCCAAATAAGTCACAATCACTGCGTTGAACTAATTTGTTGAAGAATATCTAATATTTCTTCTTGTCGTGTCACTAGTTTTTTTCAGTGTGGTAAAAAGATTTTAAGAGGCTCCTTTCTAGCACTTGACACATTTATTAGAGCTTTTGAGGGTCTACGACATGCCGGTTTCTTCACGATGTTTTTCTTTACGGTTTCAGACATAAAATCAATAATAATTATTAATAATAATAATACAAACCTTCCCATAACCAATAATAATAATAATACATTTAAGTACTTAAAGCATTTGCAAAAGTATCTTGAAGGTTGCCTATTATAATAAAATCAAAGTGCAGATGAGCAGTTTTCGTTACAAAAGCAATAAAAGCGCTTTTTATTTTATATTATTAAAAACTGAGTGAAGCAATAATCTAATTACCTACTTGTAGCGTTTAACCTGTATCAAATTCGCGCATGTGTAGTGCGACCTCTTGTAATGAAAGCTCACGATCGGATCATTTTGCGTCTTCGTAGCCTTGGCTTGAATCATCTGACTATGTCCTTTCTATAGGTCACTGTATCATATGACTGTACCTGTGCCTACTACAGCTTAGATACAGTGTTTCACCAAAATCACTATCATCAGAATGAAGACGTGCACTTCTAGACTTGGGCCCCTCGCATAAATATTGGCAATGAATCGAATTGGCTAGTTTATTTTTTACCTTGCATCTTCGATCAATCGAAGCCTTGCATTGAAAAATTTGAATAGTTATGTATGAGTTATGAATTTTTGAAAAAAAAACAGGACCGTCCACAATACTAATATACCTACTGTTTGTAGCTACCGCTTACAGGCTTTGGTTGCGAAGAACTTTTATTTTCAAAGTGATCCTTGTGATGGAACTGAATAAAGACCGTTTTGATTTTTATTTGACTCATTATTTGCCTATCTATAGGGGAGTAGTCAGAGGCACGCAATTTACAGTTTTGTTTTATTTTTTTTATTTGTGAAAGCTTTTTCTTTCTACCACTTTTTGAACAAACGCAATCGTGCCCTTATTCATAGTTCATTATGTGTATATGTATATGTGTGTGTGTGTGTGTGTTCAGTACCTTCTACACAAATAAAACCAGAAATATATTTTTACGTTTTTTTTTATGCTACTGGCTAATGGCACAAGCAGATGTGACCTATAATAAAGCATTGCCTCGTACGTCACGCACGATAGGAACGTGCCCTACGATGCACCTGCGCTGCGTCCATCAACTTGAGGCATACAGATATTAAGCCTCATGTGCCTGTAATAACATGTGTATTGGAGCTGTGGGCATAGACTGCTGAATACCTACCAACATAATTCTACGAACGAGTAAACATTAGGTAAGTACTTGTTAATTAAACAAGAATCCATTTTGTGTTGCTCGTGGAATATTTATTTGGTAGGTATAGCACAACTATTTAGTGAGTAAATAAGTAGGTACGCAGAAACTAGGCCACTTACTCATTGGCTATTTCATAAAGTCCAGTAGCCAATCCGCACGCGCCGTCAATGTCATCTGTCACTTTTTATAGATCGGTATCAGCTGTCAGTATGTAGTGTAAGGTCGTTGGGTGTAGGATTATGTTGAGCTAGGTCACTCCACAATAGTACCTATACCTAGTCTTAGATTAGGTACACTAGGTTACGTTCGTGGTTTCACTTCTGGGAAATATATTACGCTGTTTTTTTATTTCATCCAAATTGTAGAATACTTCTTTATAAATCGAATTTCGTTTTTCTTCCATATAAAATACGTCTGAAGTTACGAAAAACTAAACTCGGACTTTGGGTACAGCGCTTGTCGGGGTTCTGATGCAGTTTCCTCCAAATGAGTCTTTGTGGAATACTAGCTAGGTACTGCAATATAAGAGCAATGCTTAATGTTGTGTCTGGCCGTCTGACTACCTCCAAAAACACCTTGAAAGGAGCTTGACTTGAGTAACCTGTATCTACACACTACCAACATACAAAAAACGGTCATAACGGTCAAACCAACTCTTTTCCTTCATTCTTGACTTGGTCGAGAGGAATTTGTGCCTAGATTCACACCTAGCTTGTAAAGACTTACCTACCTTGTGATTTTATAGAAAAAAATTAAGACGCAGATCTCGCAATCAAATAACTTCTCGCTCGCATATTTAAAAAAAATTGAAGATTAAAATCACTGAATCAAGAATGATAAATCACAAAAAAAAACAATAAAAAAAAAATTACTCACCTAACTATGTTAGATATTATAATGTGTACCGTGTTTGGTGTCATAGTTACAGATGTTAAAGCCTCGTGTGCCTGTAATTTCACTGGCAAACTATTCAAACCGAGACACAGCAACGCTGCTTGGCGGCATAATCCTAACTTAAAAATGCATTCACTTAAAATAGGCCATTCATCGCGAGATAGGTATCAAAACATGATCTAAGACCACTTATCTGAGCTTTTTGTTGATGAAAAAAGGTCATAATAAATCGTATCACTCAATCTAAAATTATGTTCCATCTCACACGGCTAGTGAGGTTAAAAAGAGACGGAAGAAGTGCATGAATTTATGTATGAAACAGTGCTGGTTTGCCGCCACTAATGATGTGGTGTCTTTGAATGATGGATAGTGTTAGACTGGTGACCATTAAGCTTTTAAAATGAGGATTTCTTATAAAATTGTACAAATCAAATAAGTACGTACCAAAATGCCGAATTGGCAGTCTCTTTTTTCGAGTCAATTAAATAAACTCTTTGGAAAAAAAATGGCACAGTTCAATACAAACCTTAATAATACATACCTTGCTAAAATGTATGAAACAGCTGTTTTTTTCGCGTTTACAGTGTTGGTTCCTTAGAAAAAGTTATTCATATTGATGGGTACTTTAGCCCCCTTAAGTTTTTAAACACAAGTATTGGAACATCTTGTACATACAGCTCCATAATTTCTTTTGATGTAAGTATCATATTTTAGAAGATGGAACATTTTACTGTGATACTAATTTTACTCTTGGCATAATTTATTAATGTGTGAATATAGAATTAAAATAAAGAAACCAACGGCAAATTGGCGAGAAGTTACATAATTATAGATTAAAAATCGATATTAGCTCTTAAAATTTGAAGTTGTTATAAACAGGCCATTATCTTACAGCCAGGTGGTAAAGTAACCATCCACAGCTTAATGAGTTTTAAAAAAGAGGATTTTTTTTGTGGGTTGACAAAGCGCTTGTGACGTATTAATGTAAATGCCTATGCCTATTCTTCAGGCTAATGATGAGGTTGACGATACAAAGTCTGACATTACCTAAAGAAAGGCTAGGTAAGCTTCAGCGTTACATACAAATATTACAAAAATAATAACAAAGGCCACCCTAATAGTTCTAAATTCTAACGAGAATTACATTCTTCCCCATACGGCGGCATTTTCAGCGTGTCTCCTTTATAATGGTGCGTTCGAATAGAATCCGTTTACATTATTACGAGTGCCAAATGCAGTTGGCTGCCATATCGGGAGCACTTGGAGAATTCAAAGCCTTTAGATGCGAGATGATTTTGTTTATTCTTTAGATCGGTGACAAACTTGATTTTATATACATCGTTTGGAAAGTGCTGAACAGGATATTTGAATTTCATAACATTCTATTCTATCGTTCTAAATTTGAATTTTGAATAGCCGTTTCGTTTATTTTTTGCAAAACTGACATAAGAAATTTGGCATTGTTTGCTTTGCGTTATTTTTTTTAATTTGTAGTTTCCTGGCGTATCTGATTTATGAATACAGATCACTTTAAAATCGATGTACCTACTATGCCGCTACATACCTCCTTATTATAATAGGCACGGTAGGTACTTACAACATCTAACTAACTCGAGCGTGTACCGGACTTGTTCGCCCTAAATCAAAGTTCACACCTGCACCACAGAATAACGACTAGATAGTACGGTATAATTAATGTCACATGTGTAGTCTGTTCTGTCTGTCTGTTGTGCCGATATAAGGCCTTTTGCTCTAGATATAGTAATTAATTAGGCTTTGAAGTTGATATCGACAGCAGGGCTGCATGATCACGGCTAGTGATGATGGTATACATAATTATATTATACTATAACGTAAATTTAGACATTACCTATTTAATAATGTGACAAAAAAAATGCAATAAAAACAACACCAGTTTAACCAAAAGGGAGCTAACCTAAAACTTGATTGAACGGTCTTTTTTCGAATCTCATTCTAAATTTGAATTCGAATTTCGAAAGATCCCGGCAGGAAAATTAAAAAATGAAAACTTAGGAATTGACTGCTGTCTACTTGCTGTAAACAACGGTTTGCAATTAAATGAGGATTACTCAGTATGAATAGAATGACTTGTTTTGTCCTTCAAGCATGCAAACACCATCCCTAATAGTCTAATCAAGATATGAAACCGTTTATCCCTTACAGACTCTGCAAAACCTAGTATAATGCGTTCGCTTCCATGTAGAGCGAGCATTAACATACCGAGGGACGCCAGAGTAAACATTTGCATTGAAAGGGTTCCGACGGACAGTGGCTTATTTGCCGATTTTTAATGTGTGTAAACTGATTGCCTAATGGAAAAAATAAATAGGTAACTATAGAACAAATACTACCTACTTAATCGTAATTAAGTCATGCCACCTTAATATCAAAACTTAAACATTACGGCATCATAAACCAGGCAATTGGTCTTATACAGTCATATTTAACCAATAGAGTGCAAAAAGTTGATGTTGGCGGTGAGAGGTCGGGTCGGTCATTGATATAGGGGTACCTCAAGGTTCCATATTGGGTCCCTTTTTATTTCTAGTATATGTAAATGACCTTCCACCTTTTGTAAAGGATTTATGTGAAATAGTTCTATTTGCTGACGATACCTCTTTAATATTTAAAGTCGACAGATTGAAGACTAACTTCGATGACGTTAATGCATCTCTGTCGCAAGTACTTAACTGGTTTACTGTTAATAATCTTTTGCTCAATGCCGGGAAAACGAAATGCATTAAATTTACTTTGCCAAATGTGGTTCAGCGTCCAACCAATATTGAATTAAATGGAGAATCACTTACCCTTGTCAATTCTACTATTTTTTTAGGACTTAATATTGATGCAAAATTGCAGTGGGGTCCACATATCAAATCACTTGCTGGTAGACTGAGTTCGGCTGCATACGCAGTTCGCACAATAAGATGGCTTACAGATGAAGCTACAGCTAGGCTAGTATATTTTAGCTACTTTCATAGTGTAATGTCTTATGGTATATTGCTCTGGGGGAAAGCTGCTGATATACAAAGTATATTTGTACTTCAAAAACGGGCGATACGTGCCATTTATAAAATGAAACCACGCGAATCATTGAGGGAGCGATTTAAAGAAATTAATATTCTCACAGTAATTTCACAGTATATTTATGAAAATCTATTATACACTCATAAACACATAGATAACTTTAAGAAAAAGAGTGATGCACATAACGTTAACACTAGAAATAAAAACAAATTATGTATTCCTAAATTTCGACTCCAAAAGGTAAATGGCTCGTTTATGGGGAACGGTATACGCTTCTATAATAAACTTCCAGAAAGTGCCACTGGGCTTCCTATTAGAAAATTTAAGTCATACATTAAGAATAATCTAATAAGTAAAGCTTATTATACTTTAGATAGCTATATTGATGATAAAAGTGCGTGGCCCGATGTCCCGGTCGCTCTGCCCATCGGCAGCTAACATGTCTGCAATTTCTGTACTGTACCTACTATTGTGTGTTTTATTTTTCTCTGATTTAATCGATTGTATTTAATTTTATGCATTAGGTATTATTAGTTTGAAGCGTAGCGTGTGCTGTCTTATAAATTTGATTATGTTTACCTTTTTCTGTATGCCTACGCCTCACTTAACTTCAATAATATATTATATTACATTGTAAAAGAATCATACAAAAGAACGGTAGGAACCAAGAACCAAGCCGTAAGTTTGTTGCCTGTTCTTCTAGGCTTTGGTCGCGTGGAACTGGCACCTAGAGTCACCTAGCTTTAAGACGTTTCAAAGTGATCCTTGTGATTTTATTGAATAAATACCTATTGACTTTGACTTTGACTTTGACTATAGCTGATTCTTTTAAAATATTTGGAATAAGTATCGGATATCAAAGTACTTTTGATGCTGGCAATTTCATTATGATTTGTACAAAATAAACAAACATTAAACATGATAAATAAAATAAATCAAAACAAACTTGGTTAGGTACGGTTCTTTGGCAAGAACTTCATAGAAAAACTTTAACATTCTCATTTTAAATAATGATTAGATTAAAAAAAACTTGTACCTGCCAGTTTTGCTTGTCAAAGCAGACGTAAACATTATAATATTTACCCCCTACTGTTACTTGGCCCGATACCGTACTAATAGCAACAGTAATAGTAATCCCACCAGGCGGTCGCTCCTTCGAGACATACAAAGTTAAAAAAGGTTCAAAAGAAAAAGGTTGCCAATTACGCGTCCATAAATACAGAATAGCGACTTTTTGTCGCGCGACTTTAAAGGCACTAATTACGGTTTCCTGCCGGACGCGAGGCACGCCGCGCGCGCGACTAAAAAGTCGTGGAGGTGTGCGTGTCGCGAGCGAAGCGTGTTCAAATGAATAGCTGGCCTATGGTTGTCTATGTTTTGATCCAGATCATAATATTTTCAAAATATATTTGATGAAAAGAAAACTACCTACCATCTTTCATTGGCATCTTAATTTGTATTTTGACAGTTACACATTGTAGGTAATTTGAAAGATATATGAATATTTCGATTTCCAGTAAATTTTGCTTACAAAACTGGTTGGAAAGTGTTAATAAGATATAATTTAGCGAAATAAAAAAACTGTCATTAATTGAAATTATAATCCTCCAGCACCTATTACCAACTCACACTTGTCTTATTGCAATAATTTCATCATTATTCTGCCACGCAAATATTTAAATTTCATTAATCGGCGCTTTCATGCATACTTGTCAAATGTAAGTGTAATTGCTCGCCATCTATTACCTACTTAAGTTGTCACTTTTAATTTAACCTTTCGTCATGTAATAGTAAAATTGGCAACTGCCAGCCCTGCCCATTCTACCAATAAATAACATTTTATTTGCAGTACTGTCACGTACCGATATGCGGTGTTGCAATGCAATGCTAGAAAGAAATTATGTTTTAGTCTATGGACAGTATTAGACAGTAAAGGTCATGTTCTGCAACTGTTTGCAGGCTCATCGTTATATTTTGATCCTGAGTAGGTACATACCTTCTCAGGATCAAAATAACTGACAAATTTTCAGAGTATTTTTTTGCTGTAGGTATGTGTAGTTCCTATTTGTTCTTAATAACAAAACTTGAGGAATAAGTGAATTTCAATAAAATGATAAATCACCGCAGTCATATATTTTTTTAAACTTATATAAGAACTATATACAAAATACTTTTATGAATTATATTCAAATGGTATGCACGCACATGCAGGTATCCACAGTAAGGCCATTAATGATTGATCGATTATTGAAAACCACCAATTTCCGTTTGAGCTTGTCAATAATTTGTTTAATTGGAAAATCTACTCTATTCTGTGATTGTTTAAGTAAACTTTACCACAAGCAGTAAATTATATCTACTGACCATTGGCTTATCAAAAAAATATTTCCAGGTTTTCAAGTAATGACAACCGTGTGTAGGTGCAATAAGGTTTATTTTAACAAAATATGACAGTTTATAGTTGGTATCTTAGGAAGATTTGTCTGTCAGTCTGAATTAAAGCGATATAAGAAGGAAATTGGCTTCCGTTTTAGTATAATTGACATATTTATTTACGTTTTGTACAACTTAAAATTATTTATTGATACATATTGGAAGTGAGAGCTAGTTTGCCTTCGAAAATAAACATTTTGAAATGCTACTTAACGACATTATCTAATACATACATTTTATTTTATATTTAAAACATAAGGTAGGCTTAGTATAGATAGATTACTGTGCTTAATACTTTTTGTTGGTAGGATATTATAGCTACTCAATTTATATAGGAAGTGATTGGGACCAAGCACCTTGCATTTTTGGGTTACCTCCTTTAACCCATATATGCCCAGGTGGTCGAAAACGACCCAAATCTAACAGTCCAGCTCAAACGCCTCCTAGATAAAAAATATAAAATAATGTTTTACTTTTACGTCATATATGTGTTCTGTGATACTTTATCTAAACTATCAAGATATTTTACATACATGACTAGCGCCATTTCAGCTGGAAAGTTTCAGGTCAAGTTAGTACACGGATTTTTCGAAAAAAAAAATATACTTTCGTTCACCGAAATGTAAGTATTTTTGTTATTTTTTAGAATTTCATGGATATTGCTGTTAAAATAACAAGAAATATAGTTTGTTTAGTCATACAAATAATATTTTTTGTAAAATAATTGTATGTTTGGCTTATTTTGAAATGCAAACTTTGTTGGGTCGCAAACGACCCATTGGGCGAATGTCATACCATTCATTCATACATTCCTTCATTTTCAGGGCTCGCCGCATATTGACTATGAATGATATTGTTGATATCCTGGAGTCCTTGGGCGATGACGAAGATGTGCGCAATGTTGACGTCTATTTGGACCCACCTTGTGAGGGCACAATATCTGATGGGGACTTGGGAGATGAAAATTGCAACGAGTATGAAAGATGAGAGGAAGGACCGGGTCCTTCCTCTCATCTTTCCATCTGCATCCAAATCACTACCGGGGATGCTTGAACATTGCTGCCACCAACCCAAGGTCCTTCTCCGCTATTTTATGGAGTGGGGCTGGCTGGGGTGAGATTAGCAGTGGGACAATGCACAATACACCCCATTGCGGGACGTCCGTGCAGATCTCATTCCCCCTCCACGTTAGAATTAGAATTACAGTATGAAAGTTTAAACTGACATCAGCTACTTGCTTCTGTTGAGATGGTGGTAGAGTCATCGCATTCTTCACTATAACGCTGGTGTTATAGTGAAGAATGCGATGACAATGAAACTACTTCATCTGCGACATCTTCTACAAGTCGATCGGTGGTTGGAAATCTATGGGCTTCTACATCAGCTCCACAGGATCCTGTTCCAAATGTCCCTATCACAAATCGCGAACTGCTTCTAGGCAACGTAGTGTCATACAACACAGACCTAGTAAATGGATAAAGCGTGATTTGCGTACGATAGAAAATAAGTGGCCGGCCTATCACGAGCTGTACTTACTTTGTCGGTAGAAAGTGAGCCTATTGACTTATTCGAACTATTTTTTGACCAGGAGTTGATCAGGCACATTGATCATGTGAGACATTCGGTAATGTATGCTATCAAGATAGACTCAAACATTTCTTCACCCTATCTGGTGATGAAATGTAGGTACTGTTTTATTGGAATTCTGATTCTTAGAGGCTACGCCCCATTACCGAGGCGCCGAATGTACTGGCAATCTTGTAAAATGTAGTTGTATGATAATATATAACTCAATATAAAAGTTTTGTATGCACAAAGGTGTTTTATTTTTACATGTAATTCTTAGTAAGCCCAGACCATTATTTGCCCAAGGGGTCGTTTTCGCCCTACTGAAAAATAGGTACTTTCAGGTATTGCAACTGAAAAATACAGCCTAACAAGTTATTAACCGACCTTAGGGAGGCACATATCCGAAATTCAAGAAAATCGCAGACCTAAATCTTTCTGGGCATATATGGGTTAAAACTTCAAAATTCGAATACTCATAGTGCTGTACTGCTGTCACAACATATCAAACCCTCATATCGATCACCGAATAGATAATCGATTATCTGCGCCCCGAGTGATATAATTACCGCACGATGCAATGATCGATTACCGGTCAGAGTTTAGTTAATAGTGCCAGGAGCGTATCGATTATTTTAAATGATTTTGGGGCGTGAACTGATCCCGTCAGATAAAATTGTGAAAGATTGTATTTGGTAAATACTGTAGATATACTGTGGGTATAATACTGCAAACAGAGTTCCAGTATGATGAAATTATTTTTCTATTAAGGCGAAGACAAGAGCTAATGTGACTCTCGCTCGCACGTTTCGATATGTTGAATGATATAAAATCACTAAACTCATTTTCGAAAAATCGCAATCAACCATTTTGTGTGCAATCACATTGCACACAGTTTAGTAAAAATTTCATTTTTATCGATACATGTTTTCCTACTCAAAAGTTAGCTTTACTAGTTTTCGTACATAAGCAAACTTTTAAGTAGGTAAACTTGTATCGATCAAAATGAAATTTTTACTAAACTGTGTCCAATGTGATTGCACACAAAATGGTTAATGGCGATTTTTCGATAATGAGTTTGGTGGTTTTATATCTTTCAACATATCGAAATGTGCGAGCGAGAAGTTGTTTGATAGTTGTCAGCCCCTTAAGTCACGTGCTGGCACCTAGATTCTCCTAGCTTCAAAATGTTGCCAAAGTGATCCTTGTGATTATAATTCAATTTGATGCTTATTTATTTACACTACATGATGTGGGATAGAGGAAGATGATGATGAAATTAAGCAAGCTTTATTATTATTCGAAGTCAAATCCAAAAAATATTTATTCAATTATCAATTAAAAATTTATTCAATGAAAAGCAATAAACATAAGTACATCTTGGTGTCTACCGATCTTTTATATTATCCTTGTTATAAGTAGGTGTATTCGCTCCGGTTTAACATGTTGGATTGTTTTTTAAATATTAATAAAATTGAAGTGTCAAAACCCAATTAAATCTTAAGTTGTAATATTATTGATATCTTAAAATGCAATTAATTGTAAATAAAGTTGTACAATCCAATGCCAGCAATCGAAAGTTGATCAATAAAAGTTTCGATTACAATCTTGCATCTGTTGTGACACTAATGTTATAAGACGTGTTTTCTTTCATTATTCAAAACAAAATTCGTTCTCTGTAATTTTTGGGGGTACTTTTTGTGTGTTACATATTTCGGTAGTAGATATGTAATTTTTTTTTAGGTTGTATTAACATCCAAGCTGGTGCCCGCGACTTCGTCTGCGCAGGATTAGTCACACAATATTTTTATAAATTGTAGCCTATGTGTTATTCTGATGTATAAGCTATGCAAAGAGTAACAAACATCCATCCATCTATCCATCCATCCATCCATAATTTCAAACTTTCGCGTTTATAATATTAGCATTTCTAAGTAGTTTGAATAAAATGAAAGTCTAATAATAATGATGACAATATTGTCCCGATTTTACCAAATTTTTTTTATAGATTTTTATGGTTATCATCATCCTAAGTTACTTTTTTGATCCCATTGACAAACTATGGTATGAATAGTAGGTAGGTTTTTATAATTACGTAAAAATACCGGACTGCATTATGTACTATGTAGTATGACCAAAGCTAGTGAGTAGATAGGGATAGACAGGTTAATCATTAAATAATTATAATAACATGTTCCAAATAGCTACCCACTAGTTATCGGCGATACGATGTAAAATGCATTAATGTTGGACCACCTTACGGCAGCCTTAGGTACCTAACCGACATAAATTATTTCAATGAAAGGTAAGTTTCTAGTATAAATAAAAAAGAAAAAAGGGTTTTTTTTATACTACTAGCTAATGGCACAAGCAGATGGCCCACCTGATGTTAAGTGGTAACCATCACCTATAACAAAGCATTGCCTCGTAAGCCACGCACGATAGGAACGTGCCCTACGATGCACTGCCCTGCGTTCATCAACTTGAGGCATACAGATATTAAGCCTTTTAAGGCGAAGACAAGAGCTAATGTGACTCTCGCTCGCACGTTTCGACATGTTGAAAGATATAAAATCACTAAACTTATTTTCGAAAAATCGCAATCAACCATTTTGTGTGCAATCACATTGCACACAGTTTAGTAAAAATTTCATTTTGATCGATACAAGTTTTCCTACTTAAAAGTTTGCTTATGTACGAAAACTAGTAAAGCAAACTTTTGAGTAGGAAAACATGTATCGATCAAAATGATTTTTTTACTAAACTGTGTGCAATGTGATTGCACACAAAATGGTTGATTGCGATTTTTCGAAAATGAGTTTAGTGATTTTATATCTTTCAACATGTCGAAACGTACGAGCGAGAGTCACATTAGCTCTTGTCTTCGCCTTAAGAGCTCTTTGTGTGTGGCTCGTCCGGGGAAGTACTACCACCACGCCTTTTTCTGCCGCCAAGCAGAATTGCGGTGTTTTGGCTTGAAGAGTGTAGTTGCCGGCGAAATTAAATGTGCCTCAAGTTGATGGACGCCGGGCAGTGCATTGTATAGCACGTTTCTATCGTGCGTGACTTAAGCGGTTACAAAGCTAGGTGATTCTAGGTGCCAGTTCCACGCGACCAAAGCCTAGGTAATGGTTACCACTTAACATCAGGTGGGCCATCTGCTTGTTTCATCATTGGACTACTCCCCTTGGCATCCCATAAAAGTTTATAAGTATAACAGTAAAATAGTGACACTAGTAGGTCACTCATACCCAACCTTCCGTTCCCCACGCTGTTGGCTGATTCGTGACAACTCTAGCTGAGGTCAGTATCGACCAATCAAAAGTCTGGATTTTTATTGCTTCGTAATCTATTATTATGGGAGGAATATTGATCAAATAAATTGTTTAGGTAATAGTAGTAATACAGTGTAATTGTAAAGGTACTTGTGGAGTAGCCGCCACCGGTACGGACCGATAGCACAGTTAGTCAACTCATTTTATCAAAGGTACGGATGTGGATTCGATTCTCGAACGGTTCATTAGTGTTGTGATATTGTTTAAAAAATCATATAAAACGTTGATCATAATCCATTATTATAATTTTTAACGTTATAGGTAGTTCTTATTTAGGTTATTTCTTTTATAAAAAAAAGATTGTTCAAGCAGATGTCCCACCTGATGTTTAGTGATCCTTCTTCTTCTTGTGTCACTGTTTATCTTTCGAAACAGTGTGGTGAAATTTTAAGTGCGCCTCAAAGCGATTACCTCTGCCTCTCCCTTCTTTCCCTCAGTCTATCTCCTTCAGACAATCTCAAAAGGTCTTTAATATACCTACTAGCTAAAATATCTAACAAGAGATCTAAGGTAGGGATGTCTACCATGCCTGGATAAAAGTCGTGAGCATATTTAATTACTTATAGATAAGTTAATAGCTTTGTATAATTTACAAGGCACATGTGTTTAGGTACGATAATGCACCGCAAGGTCCGCCATTTGCATTAAGATTAATGGCTGTACCGTTATTGATAATTACAGACCACTCACGCACCTGTGATAGATTGCAAATACGCTGCAAGTGGAGTAACAAGTGAGATACAAGACCTGACTATGAAGATTATGTAGGTGCAGGGTGTAAAAGAATACTCGCGAAAACTAAAACGTTTAAAATTACCTAGCTATAGTGACCGAGTCGATTTCCAAAATAAAATAACAATCTACTCAAAATCAAAGCTTTTTAATTAACCTAGTAAAATCATAAGGATCACTTTTAAAACAGAATCAACTTCACATCTTTGATCCTCATGCACGGTAGATAATACCCGGTATTTTAGCGGCGACGATGGGCTTGCAACCTGTCATGTATGGAATACCAACTATTACTGCAAAACATGACCTCTAAATTAGAAACTATACCTCTATTCTCAAATGAAATCGTCCAACTTTTATTACCTAGTTATCTAAGCAAAAGAGATATTCATCATTAGAAGTATTTACAAATAACTTTATTAGGTACCTAATTACTTATGATACCCATTAAATGAGCATAAAAATCATTGTAATGCCCCAGCGGGGCTCATGTCCTGGACATATTGTTATCATTTAAGAACCTCTATACAACATGAGACAATGAATAAATTATTATGATTATGATTATGATTATGAACATAAACTGCAACAAATATGTGCCAAATGTAATATTTGGTCTTTCTGATAGATAGAGATATCAAGTGACTTGACATGCGATTAGTTTTGATCGGGCTTTCAGAAACCGGCCGTTAGAATAGTAATCTTGCTAAGAACGTGACGGATTGCAAGCCCATCACCGCTACCAGAGTTTGAGAGCTGCTTTGAGTTTGTAGGTACTTGGTTTTAAAAGATCAGAGAGGATCTACCGTGCCTGGGGTTAAATTAATTTCCGTTTAGTTATTCTATGGACTTTTTACCTTAATTAAATCCGTACTACTTTATTTTCGAGAAAAATACTTTAGTAAAGCATCCATCTTCTTCAAGCTTTTTGTCTGCCAAGTTTAGTTTACCGTTGTCTATCTATCAAGCTAGTTAGTTAGTAGATATTTATTATAACTCCGATAATTGGCACATTTCTCGAAACAGCTCCGGATATAAACTTGGCAGAACAACTTAATATGAAGCTAAAGTTTACCAACAGATTAACCAACGTTTGAGACTTGCTTTTTGTTATTTTTTCGACTTCTAGTCCAGTCTAAAAGGTCAATTGTATGATTTAATTTGGAGATATTTTATATTTAGAGGTCCTGTAATGGCAACGAAACAATTGTATAATTATAAACAAAACGTGTTACTAATTGGCCTCATTTCTTACATTTTAGTGATATTTAATACATAAGTTTTTCCTTTGGGCTCCTTTATATTTTCTACCCCGTTCCCGGCAATTTTTTGGGGATTTATGTTACCTACTTATATGCCAATCCAAGTTAGAAATAGAAAAATCTAGCTATTGTACAAAGGAGCTTTTATAACTTGTGACGACAAAAAAGGTCACCCAGCATTTGTATGAGCTTTAATGAAATCCCATAATTATAGCGCTGGTTTTCAGTGATGCCATAGTGAATAAAGTAGCAGTAGTTACGAACTATATTTGTTATAAGTTTCACCCCAATCAGTATTTAGGGCATGATTGAGCCATAAATATCGAAACATTCAAACGTTGAATGACCAAGCTACGCCATGAACACTTCGATAGGAACTAAACCGTAAGTTTGTTCCAGTTCTAGACTTTGACGCGTGGAACTATCACCTAGATTCACTGAGCTTAACTCGCAAACGGTGAAGAAAAACATCGTGAGGGAACCGGCAAAAGTTCTAACATGTGTCAAGTGCTCGAAAAAAGCCTCTGAGGTGCACTTGAAATCCCTTCACCACACCGTTTCGAAGGCACTAGTGACACGACTAGAACAATACCTAGCTTTAAGACGTTTCAAAGTGATCCTTGTGATTCAATTGAATAATTACTTTTGGCTTCGATTGAGAGTCTGGGTGTGCCTATGTGTAAAGTTCATTAGTCAAACCGCCACCTACCAGTATGAAAGGCTACCACTCATTTGTCAGAATGGCATTCAAATGGTAATCACCACGATGGATTGTTAGGAGTTGTGCAAGTATTGTAATGCGATGCCCGAAATTACATGCGCTTATTTCTAACTAGTAATCGCTCGTAGCTTCACTCGTTGAGTCGCAGACAACCGTCAAATAACTTTTTAGCACATTTTATCTTTATAGACATCTAGTCACTGAAGGTAGTTTGAAAAATCGTGTAAAAATACCACTGTTTTTTTATTCGCGTTCACAGTGTTTGTTCCATAAAAAAAGTTATTCATATTGATGGGTACTTTTTAGCCCCATGAAGTTTTCGGGAGTTGTATTTTAACACCCTGTATAAGTTTCAGAGAATAACATTTTTTGTAGAAGTAGTATAATTTTTATTCAAAAAAGTTCTCCTACCAAAAAATGTATACTCGTTTTGGTACTTTACCAATTTAATTTATAGGAAAACTTGTTTGGATTAAAATTATATTTTTACATGCACCAATACAAACATTCAACGCCAAATCGCCCGCAAGTTGGAAATGAGGACTACGCTCGCTTTGCTCGCTCGATCGTCAATGCTACATTCATCAAGTTACAATCAGCCAACAAATTTTTCAATGCCTGTATAGACAGCACAATGGCTACCTAACCTACCAATCAGTGGTCAATCGGCAGTGACGTCAAATTTATTGACGATTATAGATCGAACTTTTTTATTTGAGAGTTGAATGGATAAATAAATATTGGTGGACATTCCACATTTACTATCTAGCCACAAACTAAGCACAGCTAGTACTATGGGTACCAGATAGCTGATATAATACTTATACAAGGTGTTCCAATACTTGTGTTTAAAAACTTCAGGGGGCTAAATTACGCATCAATGTGAATAACTTTTTCTAAGGAACCAAAACTGTGAACGCGAAAAAAAAACAGCTGTTTCATACATTTTAGCCAGGTAGGTATTGAACTTTTGTATGAAACAGCTGTTTTTTTTTCGCGTTTGCAGTGTTGGTTCCTTAGAAAAAGTTATTCATATTGATGGGTTTTAGCCCCCTTAAGTTTTTAAACACGAGTATTGGAACATCTTGTATAACTCACTTTTTTTGTAATAACATAATATAATATAATAGACGCGGACAGATAATAAACATCCATGTTACTCAAAATATTTGTCTTGTGTGGGGATTGAACCCACAGCCTACAGCGTGAAAAGCAGAGCTACTACCAACTAAACCGTGAGGGCTGTTTTGAATTGAGATTCATGAAGTAATTTTATTTCAATGTAATACCAACTCTTTGGTACTTGTTTTATTCTTTCACAAGTAAAGGGGTTTCAGGGACTCGAGACAAGTACAACTTTAATATATTTTGTAGGTTTAAACAAAAGCTAAAAATTGGTGAGAGTCGGTCCAATTCCACACCATCAGATATTATGTTGAAGCGATTAAGCAATCATATTATGGTAAAAATAAATAATTATGTCAAATAATAAATAAATATGAGTGGACTTTTTACTTTACTTTACTTTACTTTTCACACCGCACTATCTAGCCCCAAACTAAGCACAGCTTGTAATATGGATACCAGATAAGTAGCTAATATAATACATAATTATGTACTTTATTTTATTTGGAAATACATACTTTTGATATTATATAACACCCAGACAGAGAACAAACATCACACAAACGTTTGTTCTCGGTGGGGATCGAACCCACGGCCTGCGGCGCAGAAGGCAGAGCTACTACCAACTGAGCTGTGAATAATAATCTCTGTATGAAATTTTATCTCCATCGATTAAGTGGTTTAGCTTTCAAAGCGAACAAACAAACACGCATACAAATTGCAATTTATATTTATTATTATCATACGTCGTTAAATCTAAGTATTATTACAAACCGACTACAACAGCCCACATAAAGACAGCAACTATAATTTCACACCATTAAAACCCCCAATGCCCTTTCCGACCTCACGAGATCTAGATCAATGTTGCGCAAGTGTCACCTACCTACCTACTCGTATCTATACTTATCTATTTAATATGAACGTCGTGACACACGGATTATAGCTATTGTTTATTGTGGGCTCGACAGACGGGCAATTTGATGCGATACATTTTCTTATGAGAATGGAACAAATATGATGTCGAGCGATACGTGTCTGCTTAAAACAATTGCATTACCTCACCGAGCATGTTTTTTTTTTAATTGTGTATCGACATCTTCATGGCTTTCATTTTGAGGCAAGAAAGATGTCCTCTGAGGTCTCTTAGAACCATGAACCACCTAAAGAAGGATACATAAAGTCAGAGGTACGTTAAAATTTTGCATGAGACGCATTCCCAAATTTTGCAGTTGTAGGTATTCCATAAGTGACAGGTTGCAAACTCATCGTGTTATAGAATACTGACTGATCTCCTCACGATGTTTTCCTATAATCGGAACACTAGCATCGCACATAATTTTATCAAAGATTTAATTAGATTTAAAAAGAACTTATGCATTTTGAACATATTAATTCTAACATTATATGTATAACATACATATTATACAAGTTACTATACATAACGTATCGCATTCTGTTAAAACCATTGGGCAACAATGGTCGACATAAATCGTCCGTTCGCACTAACCTCATAACCTACAAAGCACGTATCAGTAATGTGAATAGTAGGTCTTATAATCAGATCAACCTGACAAAAGCTCTGGGAACATAAATTGGAAATATTCTAATAATACATACATACAACTAGATCTGCGACGTGAAGCAATAAATACATCTAATTATCTATCCTTGTATGCACTGGCCTGTCTCGCGTCTAGGTCACCGAGTTAGTTCTTAGAATTAGTTAAAAGTGTTTTTTTAGACAGACATTTAATTTTATAGCAATTATAATAACATACTTGCAATGTATGTATACATATAACTATATTTGTTCGGGTGGAACTTTGCAACCCAATTTTGAAGCAAATATCTTTTTTTTTTTACATTTGATAGGTAAAACGTTTGACCGCAATCTCACCTGATGTTAAGTGACGATGTGGTCTACGGTGTGACACGCTTACCTAGAAGATACCTATTCACTCGTCTCTTGAAATCGTCCAAATTATAGGCATTCGGAAAAATGGACGCCGGTAAGGAATTCCACTCTTTGGCTGTTCGCATTATAAAAGTAGAAGCAAAGCGCTTTGTGCGGGCAGTAGGTATGTCAACCATGAATGGATGTCTCGCTTCCGTAGGTCTGGTGGTTCGATGGTAGAACGGGGATGGGGGAACCAAGTTGTGGGAACCGATTGAGCTGAATTTTTTTAAACACGTTTTGGTTGGGTGCCAATAACCAATGCTTGGTAATTGGTTTTTATTTATTTTGTTTCTTGACATTGTTATGTTTTTTGGTTATATTACTTGATAATGAAATAAGTAGATGGCCCACCTGATGTTAAGTGGCTATAACAAAGCTTTTCATCGCAAGTTACGTACGATAGGAACGAGCGCTACGATACACTGCCCTGCGTCCATCAACTTGAGACATACAGATGTTAAGCCTTATGTGTCTGTAATTACACCGGCAACCCACTCTTCAAACCGAAACACAGCGTCGCTACTTGGCGTTGGTAAAGGCGTGGTGGTAGTACTTCCCCGGACGAGCCCTTCACAAAGAGCTCTACTACTCTTAAACTCTTGTTACCCCTTATTAATTAATTACTTGAACAACATGAAACAATTAATAAATGAAGTAATGAAAAAAAGACTGAAGCTCTTTGAGGATCCTAAAGTCTCATTTACGATCGAAATAGTGTATTCACTATACAGATAACCTTATTTGCTTAATGATGATATTACACGGCTTTACGCCTTTCGATATGTGGATTAACATTATTTACATTAACATAAGGAATGGTATTGCGGTTTTGTGACACCTCTTAAGGTGTGTGTAACTGGGACTTATGTAGATAATGTAGGTAGGTAGGTAGATAGGTAGTTCTGCTAGAAAATTTTTACGCTTTGGGAATTAAAAAACAACATCTCCAGGGTGATTACGTAACTTTGTTGCAATCAGTTTCTATATGAAACCAATAAGTATATAAAACAATATGAAAGTTTTGCGATTATCCATCAATAGAAACACCAGTTGTAATCTAACTGTTAGCAACTGCAGCTAAAATGTAACCGCATAGCCGTCATACTTACTTATTACGAACAGAAACTGATAGAAACTGATTGCAACAAAGTTACGTGCTCAGCCAGCTGGTAGATTTGTCATTAATTTATTATCAAAATCTGTAAGATCTACCAAAAGACATGAGAGTACTGGTGGTCTAGTGGTAGCGGCTCGCCATCCGATCCTAGGTCACGTGTTCAAAAGCCGTCGTGCACCATTCAGTTTTTCTGCTGTTCAAAACACACACAGTGCCAGTACTCTCAAACGGTGAAGGAAAACAAAGATAAAACCGGCATCGTAGAACCTAAAAAGCTGTAAACCATGTATCAAGTGCTCGAAAAGAGCCTTTTTAAGGCGCACTTAAAATCCTTTCACGACACTGTTTCACGAAACTAGTGACACGACAAAAAGAAGACTGTCTGGTCTTCTTGACAGAGAGACAGAGTCAAGCGCATATTAAAGTTTTTTTTTGATAAAACTAGCTGATGGAACAAGCAGATGGCGGCCCTCCTGATGTTAAGTGGTAACCATCACCTATAACAAAGCATTGCCTCGTAAGGCACGCACGATAGGAACGTGCCCTACACTGCACTGCCCTGCGTCCATCAACTTGAGGCATGCCGACAGATGTTAAGCCTCATGTGCCTGGAAACACAGCGTTGCTGCTTGGCGGCAGAGGAAGGCGTGGTAGTAGCAATTCCCCGGACGAGCCCTTTACAAAGAGCTCTACTACTCTTAAATTGTAGGAACAAATCAACTTGAGGCATACAGATTAAGCCTCATGTGCCTGTAATTTCACCAATTTAAACAGATAGTTTTAACTTTTACAGAATGATTGAAACAAAAATCGAAACTTTCACATAATACTTGGATAGAATAGTATTACCGTATTACGTATCCAATTAATCTGCTTTTTTATTTTCGAACTGTGGTGTAAAGCCTACCTTCAAGAAAAAATAAACATTCATTCTGCTATTCCCAAACCACGGTGTTTTAATGGTGATTGCCAAATCCAATATCTTCCATTGGCGACGAGAATAAATCGATATAAGCGTGATACCTGACTGTGACGAGTGCATAAACAATGTCGGTCGGGAAAATCAAGGAGTTTGATATCGAATCGGGCAATTGGGCGTTGTACTGCGGGCGTGTCGAGATGTACTTCTGTGCGAACGCGATAAAAGAAGAACTCAAGCTGCCGACGTTAATATCGTTAGTGGGCGATAATGTGTACGAATTAATGGTTAATTTGTGCAATCCGAAAAAGCCTACGGAACTCAAGTATGAGGAGCTCATAACCGTCGTGCGTGAACATTTGCAACCCAAGCCATCCATCATGGCGGAGCGATATCGTTTTCGACAAAGACGTCAAGGAGCCGGTGAGAGCATAGTGCAGTACATTGCAATGTTGAAGAAACTCTCAAAAGATTGCGATTTTAAAGAGATGTTGAATGACAATTTGCGCGATCAATTTGTGTGTGGGGTGAGCAGCGAGCTAATCAGGCAGAGGTTGTTTTCGGAGCCGGAGCTTACGTATGCCAAAGCGTTAACATTGGCCACGGCATTGGAGGCTGCGGAGAGAGACGCGGCAGCCGTGGATTCAACGGCAGCGTCGAGCAGCGGGTCCGCGAGCGCTGTACATGCTCTCAAAGCGACAGCGGTTCGTGGCGGGAGGTTCCAAAACTCAGCGCGGAATGCAACAGCAGCGGCGACGTACTCGTCAGCGGGCCAGGCGCGCGGATGCAAGGCGTGCGGAGGGCAGCATCAGTGGGACAGCTGCCGGTACAAAAATTTTGTGTGCAGCAGTTGCCGGAATAAAGGACATCTGAGAAGGGTTTGTCCACATAAGGATGCTACCAGAGTGAGCGAAGGATTTCTGCCGGGTAATAGACGCAGCGGCGGCGGTGACAGGCGGTACCAAACCGGTACACATTACGTGCAGCCTGACGATGACAGCGAGGGGTCATCCTCGGAGGTGGAGACGGAGCCTTTATTCCAAATGGCATTAGGCGATTATAAGCCGGTGAGTTTGAAGTTAACGGTAAACGGACGTGAGCTTGGAATGGAAGTAGACACAGGGTCGCCAAGCTCGTGTATTAGTAAAAAAACTTATGAAAACTTGTTTAGTGATGTCCAGTTGGAAAAATCAAAGTATGTGTTTCTCTTTTATGATGGAAAATCTAAGGTTAGGCCGTTGGGTGTTATGAAAGCGAAGGTTAATTTCGAAGGTCAAGAGAAAGTGTTAGACCTGTTTGTGGTAGATACAGCTGTAACAACCCTGATAGGTAGACAATGGCTTGCGGAATTAGGAGTACAAATACCAATTTTACAGCCATCTAACATTAATAATAATTTTAAGATTGAGCCTGTAAATGATATGCTTCGTGAAATGCTCGACAGATATAAGGGGCTATGGAGTGGTGGTCTGGGCCGGTATACGGGAGGGTGTGCCACGCTGAAGTTACGCGAAGGGGCAGCGCCGGTGTTCCACCGCGCGAGGCCGGTGCCGTACGCTCTGCGCGAGCGCGTCGACACCGAGCTCGATGCGATGTTGCGCGACGGGGTCATTGAGCCCGTCGACTGCTCGGACTGGGCAACGCCATTGGTGTTGGTAAATAAGAGCGATGGTGGACTACGTCTTTGTGCGGACTTTAAGGTAACTCTCAATCCCGTTCTGTTGGTCGATAGGTATCCGCTGCCGAGAATAGATGATTTACTCGCAAATTTAGCCGGGGGGCAGGAATTCACGAAAATTGATTTATCGCAAGCGTACAACCAGATCTGCCTCTCAGAGGATTCAAAGAAATACTGTGTCATAAATACTCATCGGGGCATGTTTAAATATAATCGTCTTGTGTACGGACTGTCGTCCAGTAGTGGAATATTCCAACGCATTGTTAGCAGTCTGGTAGAAAACATTCCAAATGTTCAATGTTTTGCGGATGATATAATATTAACGCACAAAGACAGAGACTCTCATCTTAAGTCATTAGAATCTCTTTTGAGTAAGTTAGAATCGGTGGGCATGAAGATAAAATTAGAAAAATGTTCTTTCCTGGCAAAAGAGGTGAAATATCTAGGTTATATAGTAGATAAAAACGGCGTCAAGCCGGATCCGGAGAAGTTGCGTGCCATCAAAGATATGCCAAGACCGACCGATATATCTGAGCTCAGATCATTTCTAGGTATGGTAAACTTTTATGCTAGGTTCGTACCGAGACTCAGTGGCATACTTCACCCATTGCACGAGTTGCTGTGTAAGGGCTCTCGGTGGCGGTGGGACGGTCAGCACCAACGGGTGTTCGAAAGCGTCAAGCAACTTTTAATGAGCAGTAGCGTGCTGGCGCACTACGACCCGGCGTGCGAATTGGTGTTAACGTGTGACGCCAGCGCGGTAGGTATAGGTGGCGTACTGTCGCAGCGCTACGCTGCGGGTGCCGCTGGAACATGGCAGGAACGCGCCGTGGCTTACGTATCGAGAAAGCTCACTAAAGCCGAACAAGGCTACGCACAGATTCACCGCGAAGCGCTGGCAATTGTCTACTGTGTAAAAAAGTTCCATCAATATCTGTGTGGTAGGCGTTTTAGGTTGAAAACTGATCACAAGCCACTAGTTAGTATTTTTGGACCTCAAAAGGGGATACCTACCATGGCTGCCAGCCGTATGCAACGCTGGGCGCTAATACTATCCGCGTATAACTTCGAGATCGAATTCGTAGGTACATATAGCAATGGGGCGGATATCTTATCGCGATTGCCAGTTACCGAGAAGTGTGCGGAAGAACCTCCGGAACAAACGTACCTACACTTCGCAGCTAATGCAATGTTACTCGATAGCGAGACGATCAGGCGAGAAACGGCGAAAGATCCGGTATTAAGCCGGGTACATGGGTACATAGAAAATGGGTGGCCAAATAGTGTTGATGTAAAGCAACTTGATCCCTACTTAGCCCGGCGAAATGAGTTATATATAGAGATAGGTTGTGTCATGTGGGGGCACAGATTGATTATCCCAGAGTCATGTCGACAATCTGTCCTTAGAGAATTGCATGAGCCTCACATGGGCATTGTGAAAACGAAAGCGTACGCGCGTAGTTACATATGGTGGCCAGGTTTAGACGAGGCGGTGGAAGCGGCATGTCGCGCGTGCATAACGTGCGCAGCGGTGGCTCCGGCGCCGCCGGGGGCGCCCCCCGCGCCATGGCGGTGGCCGCACTCGCCGTATGAAAGGGTCCATTTAGATTTCTTAGGCCCCATTGATGGTCAAACCTATCTGATCTCGATCGATGCGAGGTCTAAATGGATCGAGGCATTTAAAATGACGCGAACGACGGCTGACGCAACGATAGGAAAGTTACGGGAGTCTTGGGCACGGTGGGGAATTCCAAAGCAGGTTGTATCGGACAATGGACCGCCGTTTACGAGTAGCCAGTTTAGGAACTTTCTTGAAGGTAACGGAATTCATCAAATGTTTTCAGCCCCGTATCATCCTGCCTCCAATGGAGCGGCAGAAAACGCAGTAAAGATTATAAAAAATGTTATCAAAAAAGCTCGACGCGAGGGAATCGATTCGGAACTAGCGATCCAAAGATACTTGTTAGTATATCATAACACGCCGCATTGCACGACAGGCGAGAGTCCCGCTCAGCTATTGCAAGGTAGGCGTCTGAGAACGCGTTTAGATATAATTAAACCTGACCATGGTCGTAGGCTACGTAATAGGGAACTAAAGGCCGTAGAACACGCAAAAGAGTCACGGCAATTACGTCCCGGCGATGCGGTGTGGTATAGGGATTTTGGGACTGCAGACAAGTGGTCAGCTGGACAAGTATTAGAGAGGCTCGGTACCAATAATTATTCTGTCCAGTCATCTGACCGTTCGGCAGCGCATAGGCACATCGACCAACTGAAACGTAAGAGTTCGTGTATATTTCCAAGTGAGACCGCCATCAACACGAGTGGTGGGGCCGAGTCCGGGCCGGAAGTAGCTCTAACAGCGAAGTCGCTGGACCCATGCCTTCCAGCTGAAACGGTGGACCATAGTTCTCCCAGAGCTGATACATTGGTCACCGACCGTAGAGTGGCTCCTACCGGGACCGACCCAGAGGCACCTGTAAGGGATAAGGCGAGCGACAAAAGAAGTCGCAAGCCAGTGCGGAGGTATGGGCTGGAATTAGATTACAGTAGGACAGATTAGGAGGGATAGGTAATAAAGTTTGGTCTTAGTATAATAAGTACCTGGGTAGTAAGTAGTACCTAGGTAGGTAGGTAGTTGTTAAACATTGTATTTGCCAATGTAAATTTGTTAGCTGTTACTTTTACTAGTTGTAATTAAATGTGAATTATATAGTCACGTATCAGTGTTAATTAACAGTGGAGGATTGTGGTGTAAAGCCTACCTTCAAGAAAAAATAAACATTCATTCTGCTATTCCCAAACCACGGTGTTTTAATGGTGATTGCCAAATCCAATATCTTCCACGAACCACTCTTTTACACTTCGACGAATAGGTGTTAGTTACGTAACGTCCGTCTCTATACCATGTTCTTTTAAAATTGATAATTTATAAATTAATTATGGTATGAGTAATGTTTTTCTCACGCCCTACGGCGGTAGTGACAGCTAGGTATGCTGTGGCACAAGGTGTTTGTTGTGTATAGCAAGGCTTTGGGCACCTTTGAGACATACGGGCAGTAACATTTATGAGAGCACCGGTGGTCTAGTGGTAGCGGCACCGCCTTCCGATCATAAGGTCGTGGGTTCGAAACCGGTCATGCACCAATTAGTTTTTCTATTCAAAAATTTATGTGCACAATGCCAGTACTCGCAAACGGTGAAGGAAAACATCGTGAGGAAACCGGCATGTCGGCTTCTTCTCCTTTCAGTTCTATAACATGTATCAAGTGCTCGAAAAGAGCCTCTTGAGGCGCACTTAAAATCCTTTCATCACACTGTTTCGAAAGAAACTAGTGACACGACAAGAGAGAGAGAGAGTAACATTTATAACGTTATTTTCACCATTTTCATTCAGAAATTTAAGTTATTCATAGGCATTTGCTAATCCGAGTATTTATGTTATATGTGATTATTTAATTATAATTCTAGTTTCTAAATTAAGATATGTAAATGAAGGTACGCATTTTGTTCTGCATACTGTAGGTAACTCTACTATATTTTTTTTAATAAATAAATTGGTTTTTTATTAAATATACTCCAGATCAATAGAACAGTATTACTAAGTGCATCCACGGCTAATAGTTATTTTTTAAACTGATAGAATAAGCATGGCCCACCTGATGTTAAGTGTAGGTATGGTTGCAGCGTTATGCCCGTCAGACATTTCTTAGCATGCCTCTGTCTATACACTGAGAGTAACGAGTAGGTTCAAAGTCAAAAATTATAAAATAAAATCACAAGGATCACTTTGAAACGTTTTAAACTAGGTGAATCTAGGTGCCAGTTCCACGCGACCAAAGCCTAAAAAATATATGTATAAGACCTAAGCCTTATTTTAGTGGACCAATAGTAAAGCATACCAATAATACTGCCCTCCTAATTTAGACAACCGTAACTACTAAAAGTATAGTTTCGAGATATTCGCGCCAAAAGTTTTTTTTCTTATAAAAGTGACCAGTGTCGTGGTTACGGTGCTCATGACTCAAATAACTTCGTAAATATAGGTTTTATTTAAAATACGTCAAAGAGAACTTTATAGATCTCATCACGCTAATTCCGAATCTATAGCTAACTAACGATAATTTTTGATAAAAACCCTACTTTCGGTTGTCTAAATTAGGAGGGCAGTATAGGTACCTATAGATTTTTTTAGGGATCATATGTGATAAGTTTATTACAATATTGGTATCATGGTATCACCGACCGTGTGTCATGATCCCGTTGTTTCGTAACAACATAGCTAATACCGATTATGCTAATAGCATTTCTTCGAAGGCCACAGGTAATTGAGCCGCGTGTAATCTCGCCGTAACTAATCGCACGACGGATTAATTACTTAAATCCATGTATGGTATCAACTCAAGCTTGTAGAACATAGTAGGTACACTACACAAAGATTTTTTAGAATACCCCAAAAGTTAGTAGGTATCCGAGTGGGATTTGAGCCCACGACCTTCCCTTTGATACGGGGCTACATTAACCACCTGCGCCATCGTACTCTAATGACACCCGGAGAATATTATAAAAAATCTTTGTCATACCTCAGTACTTGCAGCATGAAAACAATCTCGCTCGCATATTCCAACATATTGACTCAGACAAAATAAAAAAGTACTACTTTTTTATTTTGTCTGAGCATATTGATTAATTTCACTGAACTTATCGTACACGAAAGGATTCTCTTTGAGGCGCACATAAAATCTTTTCACCACACTGTTTAGGAAAGAAACTAGTGGCACGACAAGAAGAAGAAGACGCAATTAACCAAGTTGAGATTTTTCTTAACAACAATATTGAAATTTGCGAGCGAGAGGCTGTTTGACGTTTGTCTGCGCCTTAACTTGACTAACAGTGTTAGTGTGGTATCCATCCTACATTACCTATGTTATTTATGGTTGCGGGTAGGCCGCTATTAAACAGTTGGTTCGTTGACTCGAGTCTTTCACTTGCAAGTTCCCTAAATTATTAGATAAATCCCACTGTTAGATCTTACAGAATACTTGAATTCCGAGGCTCATTCGTGTGTACACTAGGTACTCAATTGAACCACCTTGAGTGTGGCCACGCCTTATTCTATGCACGAAGATTTATTAGTTGTTAGCGTTGCCTACTAGGTGCTGAGAAGTTGTAAATGGGTTAGTATTTCAACATGGAGCTAAATTATTGTTTAATAGTATTTGCGATAGGTTCGACAGGCTAGTCTAGTCTTTGGTTTGTAATACCTTTTGAGTTTGACTTTAAAGGTAAAGCAGGTAAAGTTTTCACACACAGCACTCGCAGCTGAGTCGGTAGTCGCTCTGCCTTCTGCGTAGGCCGTGGGTTCGATCTCCACACATCATCATCATCATCATCAGCCCAAAGAAGTCCACTGCTGGACATAGGCCTCCCCTATACATTTCCAGGAAGAACGATTCCGTGCCCTCTCCATCCACCGACCACCCGCGATCCTAACAATGTCGTCAGTCCATCGGGTGGGAGGGCGTCCCACGCTTCGTTTTCCTGTTCGTGGTCGCCATTCGAGGACCTTTATTCCCCATCGGTTATCAGTCCTTCGAGCTATATGACCTGCCCATTGCCACTTCAACCTGCTGATTCTGCGAGCTATGTCGGCTACCTTGGTTCTCCTACGGATTTCCTCATTTCTGATTCTATCTCGTAGTGAAACTCCCAGCATAGCTCTCTCCATAGCCCGTTGAGCGACTTTGAGTTTATTGATGAGGCCAATAGTGAGCGACCACGTCTCAGTTCCATACGTCATCACTGGCAACACACACTGGTTGAAGACTTTCGTCTTGAGGCTCTGCGGTATCTGTGACGAGAAGATGCGGCGTAACTTCCCGAACGCTGCCCATCCGAGTTGGATTCGTCGGCTGACCTCTTTATCGAAGTTGGACCTACCTAGTTGGATCGTCTGACCCAGATACACATAGTGGTCTACAACTTCGATGATATCGCTCCCAACATATACCGGCACGGGTGCGACATGAGCGTTAGACATGATTTTCGTCTTGCTCATGTTCATCTTAAGACCCACCTGTTGGGAGACAATATCGAGGTCTCTGAGCATCGTGCCTAGATCTTCCAGCGATTCCGCCATTATGACTATGTCGTCGGCAAATCGAAGGTGAGTGATGTATTCGCCATTGACGTTGATGCCATACCTATTCCAGGACAGCAGCTTGAAAACATCCTCCAGTGCCGAGGTGAACAGTTTCGGAGAAATTACATCTCCCTGTCTCACCCCTTTTTGCAGTTGGATAGGATCCGTGCTTTGGTCCTGGAGTCGGATAGACATTGTGGCTTTACTGTATAGACATTTCAACACTTCGATATACCGATAGTCAATTTGACATCGCTGGAGTGACCTTAGGACTGCCCAGGTTTCGACTGAATCAAAGGCTTTCTCATAGTCCACAAACGCTAAACAAAGTGGCTGGTTATACTCTTCGGTTTTCTGTATAACCTGCCGGAGCGTGTGGATGTGGTCTATGGTGCTAAAGCCTTTTCGGAACCCGGCTTGTTCGGGAGGCTGGAAGTCGTCAAACCTACGAGCGAGACGATTGGTAACTACTCTCGAAAACAGCTTATAGACATGGCTTAGCAGCGAGATGGGCCTATAATTCTTTAAGAGGGTGTTATCACCTTTCTTAAAGAAAAGTACCACCACGCTCCTGCCCCATGCCTCTGGCGTCGTACCCTCGGAGATAACAGAATTGAATAGCTTCTGAAGGACTTTAAGTAACGGCGTTCCGCCCGCTTTCAGAAGCTCTGTCGTTATTCCGTCTTCTCCCGGTGCCTTGTTGTTCTTAAGCTGCTTGAGAGCCGTTCGGATCTCGTATAGGCTGACGTCCGGGATGTCTTCCGTGTAGTGTCGAGTTAAACGGGCTCTTGTTCGTGCTTGCAGCAGGACTTTGCGATGAGGTGTATAATTGTCCATAAAACTTCTCGAGCTCTCTTAAAACTTCCGGCTTCGAGGAAACGATACTGCCACTATCAGTCTTCAGTTTTGTCAACTGACTTTGCCCAATAGACAGATCTCTTGCGAACACTTTCGAGCCTTTGTTGCGCTCTATCGCGTTTTTAATACAATTTGTATTAAAAAGCCGCAAGTCGTGTCGCATGGACTTGGAGATCTGTTTATTGAGCACGCCGTATATCGACATGTCCACTGAAGACTGCAGTCTCATTTCGCTGCGATCTGCTAGGAGTTTCAGAGTGTGCTCAGAGAGTTTTTGGGGTCTATTTTTGCGTTGAGTCTTATAGTACTCAGACCCAACATCTTGGACAATTTCCACCAGCCCGTTGTTTAAATCGTCCACAGTTTCGCATTCGGTGAGGCATTGGAAGCGATTTTCGAGTTCCAACTGAAAGCTCTCGGGGTTTTGGATTTGAACAGGACTTGGGCGAATAGTAGACTTCATCAGACGGGACCGTTCAAGCTTAACATTGATATTCAATGAGCCTCTTACCATGCGGTGATCACTTCCGGTTTTCACCCTGTTGATCACAGAGACATCATTGAATATATGTTTCTTGGTCGTCAAAATGAAGTCTATCTCGCGTTTGTGTCCACCGGGGTGAAGCCACGTCCATTTCCTGGACGACCGCTTTTTGAAAAAAGAGTTCATCATGAAGAGTCCCTCTTTCTCCATAAAGTCAGCCAATCGCTGACCCCGTTGGTTCCGCTGTCCAAATCCAAATTGCCCCACTCTCAGTTCATCGCCGTTCCTCATGCCTAGCCGCGCGTTGAAGTCCCCCATCACAACCGTAAAGTGTGTTTTCGAGGCTTGTATGGCATTTGAAATGTCATCATACATAGCCTCCACTTCCTCGTCCGGGCGTTTTGAGTGAGGGGCGTATACCTGTATGACCTTAAGCGAATACCGTTTGGTGATTCTGAGTATAAGGTATATCACCCTGCTCGAAACGCTTTCGACCTTTACAATGTTGTTGACAAGGGACTTGTGAACGAGAAACCCGACACCGTGCTGGGACAGCTGATCTCCCTCCCGGTAGTACAATAAGTTGCCGGAATTCAGAATTATCGTGTCCTCCCCCTCTCTTCGGACTTCTGATAATCCTATGATATCCCAGCGCAACTTACTAACCACTTCTTCCAGCTCTATCAACTTCTCGTCAGACCTCAATGTGCGCGCGTTATATGTTGCCAGGGCCAAGGGTCGTTTTTGGGAGTGGTAGCTGGGTCTCTGCCGGTGATTCTTAGCACCCCCTTACACAGATTACCACGATTAAATTCAGATTCTAATTCTGTTGAGTGGTTGTGCTTTGCCTATATATTGCATTACCTCCAAAGCACCTCTGACGACGTGCCCTATGTGGCATTGCACTGGTGCCATCACCCTAACACAAGTATTAAGTCTCATTCTCATGTGCCTGTAATTACACCGGCAATCACACTCTTCAAACTGAAACACAGCAACGCTGCTAACGGCGGCAAAAAAAGGCGTGGTGGTAGTACTTCCCCGGACGGACGAGCCACACACAAAAATCTCTGCTAATCTTCGGTTTATGGTCATAGTACTAGTAAATAGTAGTAGGTACTAGGAAATTCTAGGCTATGGTGTAGTTTGAGCGTAGATTTTCAAAATAAACGCTGTGTACCTTTTTACACAATTCGTTTCGTATTCTTGAATAAAAATCTAGAATACACAGACTTATGTTGTGTGCAACACGCAGCTTATTCAAAGTAATATTTCTTATTTATTGAGTTAACTTCGTATTGTTTCAGGACTTGCTGGAGAGGATCTATAGACTGTTCGACTTTGAGAGCGCCGGGTACTTGGTGCAAGAAGATTGGTTCGAGTTTCTGAAGCAGAGGCTTACGTAAGTTTGCTATATCACTAATTCATCGCATATCTAAGTCCACTCAAAAAATCGAGGTGAAGTTGAGGTCTGCTACTTATACAGCTACATTATTTCTAAAAAAATGCAGTTCCCCACAGAGTATGTGTACTTGCCTGATAGCTACTTTAAACCTAAGCTATGTATAACAGATGTATGTATTTACATGTATGTATTTACAACATCGACACAAACCTTACTAGGTTTCACGATGTTGTAAAGTAAATACTGTAATTAGTGATTTTGTTAAATAAATAAATTAAAAAAAAAACATCAATAATACATACAGCAATAAAAAAATGTAATCCAATCCTCGACTTCCTCGAGAAAACCCCAAAAAAATCTTCCTGGTTATATGTATAGGAGGCCTCGAGGACTGGACTACTTTTTACTTCATTAATACGTACGGCCAATGAATTCCTTACCGGCGTCAGTTTTTTCAAATGCCTAAATTTGATGTTTTCAAGAGAAGAATGAAAAGGTATTTTCTAGGTAAGCGTGCCACATCGTCGACCGCATCTTCACTTCAGGTGAGATTGCGGTCAAATGTTTTACCTATAAATTGTAAAAAAAAACTACATATTTAAAAGTATTATTAAGTATTTAAGTATGTATTTATACTTTTAAATATGTGTTATGATCGCGAGAGTTTAAAAACTACTAAAAAACTACAGTTCTTGGATTCATTAACTCAAAACATGTTTAGTTAACATTCCGACTTTTTACTTGCCTTTTCCTAAATAACAATTGCTATTGGTGTATTAGCAATAAGCTGTAAATTTTCGAAACACTGTTTTGGACTTGTGACACGACACGACAAGAAGAAATTTTATTTATTTGCTCCTTAAATCTAACGGTTGTTTATTATAATTTACTTGATTTCAGAGAAGACAAGCAGATCGACTTCGTAGAACAAGTGGAGAGTGTTGCGTACGTGCTGTGCGGCAATGACGTCATCACTATCGACGCCTTTCAGCACATACTCCAAAATAAAGTTGTAAGTTTTTTTGTACAACTTGCTGATAGAACAAGCAAATGACCATCTGATGTTTAGTGGTAAATATCACCTATAGAATAGCATTGCCTCGTAAGTCACGCACGATAGAACTTGGCCTACAATGCACTACCCTATGTCCATAAATTTGAGACATATACATATATGTTAAGCTTCATGTGCGAGTAATTTCAACAGCAACAACACTATCCAAACCGAAACACAGCGTTGCTGCTATTGGCTGCAGAAAAAAGCATGGTGTAGTAATTTCTCGGACGACCTCTTCACAAAGAGCTCTACTCCTCTTCACGCTCTCCACTTTAACATCCAAATATCGGACAGGCTATATATCTATATTAGACATGACTACCCTCACATATCTATTGGTAATAGCTCTGTCAGTAGTTTTTAAACTCTCGCGATCATAACACATATTTAAAAGTATTACACGGGTATTTATCGCGTTTACCTTTATTATTTTCCCGACGTTTCGGCTATGTTGCAATAGCCGTGGTCGCGGGCAGACTCGCCCGCGTAATATAATATATACCCGTGTAATACTTTTAAATATAATAGCTCTGTCTTCTGCGTTGTAGGGTTAATGGTTCGATCCCAACACGGAACAGACACAAAAAATATGAAAAGAACTGATTTAAAGGATTGCAGTTGAGGATTTTTAGGATCGTAGAAAGTGGAAATCCGGGGCTCTGCCTACCCTTATAGATTTTATGTATGTGTATCAGCCTATGAGTAGCGATTTGTTCATGTCCTCTTTTTCCCAAAGAGTCATAGCCTCAGAGCCTATATTATAAATTTTCATAATAAAATTGTATGGTTTCCAGGTGACGAACAGACTATTCAGGGTGTTGGACACAGACGGAGACGGGTTCACCACCGCCGATGAGGTCATGGAGTTTATATCAGCTGTCTCAAGTAGCAGGTATGATGCATTGACAACTGAAACAGCTTCACTTTGATCCCCAGGCACGGTAGATATCCCTTCAGATAATAAGTACCAAGTACGGACTCAAGATTCTTTTGAGGATGTCTAAGGGGGTAGTTACAGTAAGATTCATTGCTAGAAGCACTTCTACAATCAGCGTCAAACAAGATTGTAAATTTCAGTTACATACTTCTCTTTTTCAAATTATGGCCATGCAGATTCTGTAGAATTCTGTAGAATCTTACCTTAGCCAGAGACACTTCTATGTGAAGCACGGAGAGGATCAAACTAAACTTCACCAAATAAAAGCTGGTGTCCCTCAAGGAAGTGTTATGGGCCCTGCTCTTTACGTTCTATACACATCAGACCTTCCATTAACTGAAGGTGTCCTTGTTGGTACATTCGCTGACGACACAGCCCTGATTGCAGCTCACGAAAACCCAGCTGTTGCTTCATCCACGCTGCAAAAAAGTCTCACCAACATCTCAAATGGCTGAAAGACTGGCGCATTAAGGCAAACGAAAGCAAGTCTGTGCATGTCACCTTTACCCTAAGACATGGATCGTGCCCAGCTGTAAAGTTGAATGAGATATCAATACCTCAGTGCGAAGACGTGCGCTATCTGGGGATTTATCTGGATCGGCGTCTCACATGGAAAAAGCATATATTTACCAAAAGAAAGGCACTTGGACTGCAATTAAGGAAACTCTATTGGCTTTTGGCCAGAAAATCAAATCTATCCCTGAACAACAAACTCCTCCTGTACAAATGCATACTCAAACCAGTCTGGTCTTATGGAGTTGAACTATGGGGAACAGCGGCAAGCTCGAATCTGGAAATAATTCAGCGCTTCCAATCCAAAATACTACGTATGATAGTGAATGCTCCGTGGTACCTCACAAACAGTCAACTCCACCATGACCTTGAAGTTGCAACTGTCAAACAAGAGATAGCCGACAGAATAACATCATACGCAAAACGTCTAGAGCATCATCCAAACGAATTGGCTAAACATTTGATGCAAAACACCACTTCATTTAAAATACTCAAAAGGAGAGCCCCTCAAGACCTAGTAAAAGGATTAAAAGATTAACATGGAAGCATCATTGGGCGTTTTCCATACATGTCTATATAAAAAAAAAAAAAAAAAAAAAGTCTAAACTCTAGCTCAATGCCCGCATAGGCAGATTGCAAGACGCAGTGGAGATTTAAAAAAAAAAAAAAAAAAAAAAAAACTGTAGAACAAGTCAAGACTCAAGGTGAGTTTAAAAATAGCAAAAGTGCACTGGTTTTACGAGATAATAATATTTGGTCATTAAAAAGAAATACTTATCTACGAAAGTCGATTCTTGAAGAAGCATTTCTTGTTTTTAAAGATCACTGACTCAAGACTGTAGCTTAGTTTCTAAAATGGCAATAGTCAGAAATAAAATTTATTTGCAGACGATATTTTAAAGATGAAACCGGTGGATGGAGAGGATTATAAATATTTTTGCCTGGAAACGTATTATAGGAAAGTACTATGTCCTGTTCAGCAGTTGACTTCGGCTCTATGATAATAATGAAGATGTAGAATCGTTTCTTTAACCTTATCTGTCTTCGAATAATGAATAGCTTAGAGTCTAAATGAGGATATAAGATTCATAAGACAAAATACCATTTGTTTAAACTTCTCTGTAAGCGCATGTCACGAAGTCATAAGAGTCTCTTTGTGCCGCCCTTTAAATCCTTTCACCACACTGTTTCGAAAGAAATAAGTGATACGATAAGGAGAAGACGAAGTCAAGATAAAACAAACCACTTACTCGTAAAAAACTACTTCCAGACCTAGAGTCGGTTTCGACAAGAGCAGCGTGGACCGACTGGAGCAGCTCTTCATGAAGACCGTGGGAGATCAGAAGGAGATCACCAAGGAGCAGTTCCGGAAGATCATGGAGTCCAAGAACGTAGGTAGCTGTTACCATTTCATATAATAACTAGTGGCTTCCCGCGGCTTCGCACGCGTTGAAGTGGTGAACCGTGATTGAACCACAAACATCCAAACATCGTAACTTTCGCATTGATTTGTATATTATTAGGGTAGGATTTTAAATACGTACTATTATTAGGGTAGGATTTTAAATACCTACGTAGGTATAAGGGATACCTATAGGCGTACATTACCTATATTAGGTAGGTAGGTATAGGTACTGAGTTTAGCACAAACATGACAAATACAACAAAGACAACCTTACACGGAAAATATGAACTTATTTGTTCCTAGTTTCTACCCCAAAAGCAAACGAAACGAAACAGCTCCACGACATTGATCCACAGGCACGGTAGATAGGTACCCTCAGATCTCTTCGTACCAACTCAAGATTCCCGTTTTTAGAACATTGACGCCTCGTTGTAGGTATTCTTTTTACTCGAGCGCAACGAAGGAGGGTAACGTCTTTATGTTATTTATCCACAGAACACATTTTCTTTAAGTTTGAAGTTAATTACACAGTTACAGTTAAAAATCTCCCATACAAACCTTGAAACTTTGCAGGGGTAGTTTTAAAATATTGAAAACGTGATTTTAAATTATTTATTGTGGAGTATATTTACTTCAAGTTTGAAATCAATCGCACTATGCGTTAAAAAACTCCCATACAAACTTTGACATCCCTTTGCACGCTTATTATGGGTAGTTTTAAAAAATTAAAAAAGCCTTTCCTATTTTTTTGCCTAAAAGTTTCAAGTTTGTAGGTTCAAGGTATACTATTTTTCATGCAAACGTTTTCAACCCTTTTACACCCCTTGGGGTTGAATTTCCAAAACCCCCTTCTTAGTACACCTCTACGTCATAAGACCTATGTACTCTTCAAATTTCAAGTCTCTAGGACCATCGGTCAAAAAACTCCCATACAAACTTTTACATCCCTTTGCACACTTATTAAGGGTAGTTTAAAAAAACTAATAACGCCTTTCCTATTTTTTTGCTTTGAAGTATATGTACTCCAAGTTTCAAGTTTGTAGGTTCAAGGAATACAATTTTTCATACAAACGCTTTCATCCCTTTTTACACCCTTAGGGTTTGAATTTTCAAAAACCCTTTCTTAGTACACCTCTACGTCATAAGACCTATGTACTCTTCAAATTTCAAGTCTCTAGGACCATCGGTCAAAAAACTCCCTTACAAACTTTTACATCCCTTTGCAAATTTTTTAAGGGTAGTTTTACAAAACTAAAAATGCCTTTCCTATTTTTTTGCTTTGAAGTATATGTACTCCAAGTTTCAAGTTTGTAGGTTCAAGGAATACAATTTTTCATACAAACGCTTTCATCCCTTTTTACACCCTTAGGGGTTGAATTTTCAAAAACCCTTTCTTAGTACACCTCTACGTCATAAGACCTATGTACTCTTCAAATTTCAAGTCTCTAGGACCATCGGTCAAAAAACTCCCTTACAAACTTTTACATCCCTTTGCACATTTATTAAGGGTAGTTTTACAAAACTAAAAATGCATTTCCTATTTTTTTGCTTTGAAGTATATGTACTCCAAGTTTCAAGTTTGTAGGTTCAAGGAATACAATTTTTCATACAAACGCTTTCATCCCTTTTTACACCCTTAGAGGTTGAATTTCCAAAAACCCCTTCTTAGTACACCTCTGCGTCATAAGACCTATGTACTCTTCAAATTTCAAGTCTCTAGGACCATCGGTCAAAAAACTCCCATACAAACTTTTACATCCCTTTGCACACTTATTAAGGGTAGTTTAAAAAAACTAATAACGCCTTTCCTACTTTTTTGCTTTGAAGTATATGTACTCCAAGTTTCAAGTTTGTAGGTTCAAGGAATACAATTTTTCATACAAACGCTTTCATCCCTTTTTACACCCTTAGGGTTTGAATTTCCAAAAACCCTTTCTTAGTACTCCTCTACGTCATAAGACCTATGTACTCTTAAAATTTCAAGTCTCTAGGACCATCGGTCAAAAAACTCCCTTACAAACTTTTACATCCCTTTGCACATTTATTAAGGGTAGTTTTACAAAACTAAAAATGCCTTTCCTATTTTTTTGCTTTGAAGTATATGTACTCCAAGTTTCAAGTTTGTAGGTTCAAGGAATACAATTTTTCATACAAACGCTTTCATCCCTTTTTACACCTTTAGGGGTTGAATTTTCAAAAACCCTTTCTTAGTACACCTCTACGTCATAAGACCTATGTACTCTTCAAATTTCAAGTCTCTAGGACCATCGGTCAAAAAACTCCCTTACAAACTTTTACATCCCTTTGCACATTTATTAAGGGTAGTTTTACAAAACTAAAAATGCATTTCCTATTTTTTTGCTTTGAAGTATATGTACTCCAAGTTTCAAGTTTGTAGGTTCAAGGAATACAATTTTTCATACAAACGCTTTCATCCCTTTTTACACCCTTAGAGGTTGAATTTCCAAAAACCCCTTCTTAGTACACCTCTGCGTCATAAGACCTATGTACTCTTCAAATTTCAAGTCTCTAGGACCATCGGTCAAAAAACTCCCGTACAAACTTTTACATCCCTTTGCACACTTATTAAGGGTAGTTTTAAAAAACTAAAAATGCCTTTCCTATTTTTTTGCTTTGAGGTATATGTTCTCCAAGTTTCAAGTTTGTAGGTTCAAGGAATACTATTTTTCATACAAACGTTTTCATCCCTTTTTACACCCTTAGGGGTTGAATTTCCAAAAATCCCTTCTTAGTGCACCTCTACGCCATAAGAGCTATGTACTCCTCAAATTTCAAGTCTCTAGGACCAGCGGTTTAGGCTGTGCGTTGTCTATATGTCAGTCAGTCAGTCAGGACTTTGAGTCTTATAGTATTAGAGATAGAGATAATAATAAAAAGTATTTATTTCCAGAAAAAGGTTACAAAAATACAAAAGTACACTAATATCTAAATTTAGTTTACATAAAACAATGTATAAACCTATGTAATATCTTTGCATAGACACCTCGCTCTAACTTAGTATAATAAAGGTACTTGTATGTAGACGCGAGTGATCACTGCTTCGGCTATTACTCTAGTTGTATTTAATATCTTTAGTAATGAGTGGCAGGAGTGGTAGAGCTAATTAATGGGACTAATCCTAAATATTACCCTTATATTAATTACATCTATTTTTTATTTTTTATTTTTACAGCCATTGCATTTTTATGGTTGTGTGTGTTACTGACTTTAGCATAACAGCGGGTAAATAAGTGGCCAAAAACCAATATTTTCTGTAACTATTTAGTAGTAAAATTGGGATATAAAACAAAGCACTCGTGTTTGTCGATCGATTACAACTACTTCTAGTCGGATCACTAGGTCTTTCGAATCAGTGTGGTAAAATGATTAGAGTAAGCCTCAGTGGCTTCTGTCGCAACGAAAAAAAACGTCGCTTTGCTTGTCTTCTCGGTCGTTTTTTGATCCTTGTATGGTCCTTTTTACGAAATATTATTATTTGCTTTCAAAATGGTGTGGTGCTAATAGAACTTAGTGAGACGTAGGCAAAAAAGATATGCCTGTTTTGCCTACGCCTGATTATTTATTTATTTATTTATTTATTTATTTATTTATTTATTTATTTATTTATTTTAACAGTACAATACAAACTAACAGCCTGGGCCAAAACGTCTGTGTGCCATTTAACATATTAATCATAGGTTTAATTTGCTTATATTATTACTTAAATTAACTTACTTAAAAAACTAATGCAAGCTACATCAAATAGATGGCGCTTCATGTGAAACACATCTATATCAGGGTTCTGAGTAATCATAGTGTTGAGAAGTTTGAGTGCGCTGGTCGTAGGAGCATACCGCGCGGTGTCGGTGCGGAACGCGGGCGGCGCAAACAAACGACGCGCGCGTGCACGCAAATACCGGTCGGGCACATAAAGTGCACACTGGGTCAGAGTGGACGGGTTATCAATACTACCCTGTAATATCAGGTAGTAGTGGGTCATTAGAGCACATTTGCGTCGAAGCTCGAGCGTATCTAGTCCCACCATACCACCAACAAACAGGGATGGGTACAGATAGGGATAATAGCCGTATAATTTCATATAAAGAAACCTACCAAATTTCTTTTGCACACGTTCCACCATAAGCTTATATTTTACCTCATGTGGGTCCCATATCAAAGCATTGTATTCCAGTTTTGATCTAACGAATGCATAAAAAAGAGTTACAATCGCGGTCCTGTCGTGGAACCTAGCGGATTGTCTCATTACAAACCCCAATGACTTGTAGGCTCTTTTACAAGTCTCAACTATGTGCGTATTAAAAGTGAGTTCGCGGTCCAAGGTTAGCCCTAAGTCTCGGATTTGTGTGACGCGCTCCAGCGGGACACCGGAGATGTTATATGTGTGCGTGAAGGGCGAGCAGGATCTCGTAAAAGTGACGGTCTTACATTTCGATGTATTGAATTCAAGTAAGTTCTTCTCACTCCACGCAACAACGCTATCAATGTCACGCTGCAGCGCTTCACAGTCAGTAGTGCTATCTATTCCCAAGAAGAGCTTCAAGTCATCTGCGAACATCAGACATTTAGCGGCTCCAACAACCCTAGGTAGATCATTGATCATTATTAGAAACTGAGTCGGACCGAGGATACTTCCTTGACTCACACCTGATAACGTCAGATAAGCGTCTGATCTAAAACCGGAAAGTTGAACAAATTGAATTCTATTAGAAAAGTAACTACAGAAGAAACTTAATAAATTAGGAGTAAATCCCATTGCTGCAAATTTTGACAGAAGAATGTCATTGTGAACACGATCGAATGCTTTTTTGAAGTCAAAATAAGCTACATCTACTTGTCGCTTCCGGTCCATTTCAGCTGCAGCATAATCTACAAAATTGACATGATTAGTGGCAGTGGACTTGCCTGACAAAAAACCATGTTGATTTTCGCTAAGGAATGGACGGATTTGACTAGAGATGCGACGATTCAGAATATCTTCGAACACCTTACCAAATGCTGATTGAACGGCAATCGGTCTATAGTTCTCGATCTTTGACCTAGATCCACCCTTCGGTATAGGTGTTACTCGAGACAACTTCACATTATGATTATTATTAACCATAATTTGTTAGTTTGATTGTTTCCCGATATTTCGGCACAGTTGCATGCGCCATGATCACGGGTCGAACTAAAGTCCAATGCAAAAACTAAAGAAAAATCTAATTTAAATCCATTCAACGCTCAACTTAAAAAAATGCTTGTAGGAAAGCTCTGTGAATTTTTGGATGACAATAACTTAGGTACAGGTTTTTAATCTTGACAATATAAAACTTTAATTTAATTGATCTTTAATTTGGATGAAGCAACCAAATTGATCCATGTAAACATAAAAATGAATCATTCAATGTTTGGCATTCCTTTCATTTCTGCTCCATTCAACCAAAGTGATTCAATTTGGTTGAACCGTGTATTTCCGGCTTTAACTAATCTTTTTCACAATATTTTATTGCAAACAACATAACCTCTGGTTTGAAATATGTCTTTCAGCCCTTCTTCACGGAGCGCGTGTTCCAAATCTTCGACGAGGACAACAGCGGCGCCATCTCCCTGCAGGAGTTCATCGCCGCCGTGCACCGCTTCGCCGGACACTCGCCCGAGGACAAGATCCGGTTCCTCTTCAAGGTCTACGACATGGACAGTGAGTGGCACTCACATCATCAGCATCCGGCTCACCTGTTGACCAGCACCCATAACAAAGCATTGCCTCGCATGTCACGCTCGATATGAACGTGCCTTATGATGCACTGGCCTGCGTCCATCAAATTTCACCGGCAATCACACCCTCCAGACTGAATTATAACGTTGCTGCTTAATAGCGGCAGAAATAGGCATGGTGGTAATATTTTCTCGGGCGGGAAATAGGCATGGTGGTAATACTTCCTCGGGCGAGCCACAAACAAAGAGCTCTACTGCTCATACCAAATGATCTTATACCCTCATGCATCAACAGTCTACACCTTTTTTTACAGCTTTTGTGTTATTTTGGAGGGAGCTTTTCGTCCATTGTTAGTGCCATGGCAACATCGTTTTCTCCTAGTACGGAATTACCCACACTAGGAGTTTATGGTTCTGGGATGGATACAAAACTTAATAATCTTATGGTTAGGAACATAGTTTAGTTTTGCATAATTATCATAATCATCATATCATAATTTGTTTGGTTTCACATTCATTCACAGTGTCATCACATCTTTTTTATCACATCAATTCGAAAGGAGATAGTTTGCTCTTCGAAAACAGGCAGCAAAATAGCACTTTGATCCCAAGGGCGGTAATGTGATTTGAATTTGGAATGTGCTTATTGAGTAAAAGTTCTAATCACCAAAGAGATCACGAACACTGTATGAACAAGCAGGCTTTATAATTAAAAAAAAGCGCCTGAACTAAATAAAAATAAACAAAAACACGTGAAACGCGCATTCCACCTTTGTTCATAATTGTTTACTCAAACTCAGATTTTACTTAGTTTTATGAAAATAAATAAAATTACAATGAATACATGATTATGACTATGAGACTATGTGACAATGTGACAATATGACTATATGACTATGTGACTTCGTGACTTCGTGACTTCGTGACTTTGTGACTTTGTGACTTTGGGACTTTGTGACTTTGTGACTTTGTGACTTCGTGATTATGATTATTCATAAGTTGCACTAAGCTATTTTCTCATAGAGGGTGATAAAAAGTAGAGTGTCCACCTCGGGAGCAACACTATTCTAAGCTCGAGTGAAGTACTTAGAATCCTTCGCTCCGCTCTGGATTCAAAAAACACTCGCCATAAAAATAGTTGTTTGCTCCCTTGGTAAACAATCTACTATTATGCTTCAAGTTTATGAACGCAGGGCTGAACATCGAACCTAGTGACGTTCATATCGTGCATGACTTGTTAGGCAACTATTTGTTATAGGCGATGGGTGCATCTGCTTATACCATCAGCAAGTGGTCTAAAAAACCTGCGCTACCGGCTATGCCAAAACTTAGCCCAAATTTTAATTCAACAAGTTTCCCCACTACCTTGTTCCCCCAGACGACGGGCTCATCCAGCACCGCGAGCTGCAGCACGTGATGCGCGTGTGCATGGAGGAGAACGGCATGCAGTTCAGCGAGTCGCAGCTGCTGGAGCTGACGGCCGCCATGTTCGAGGACGCGGACACGCAGCGCCGCGGCGCCATCACCTACGAGGCCTTCCGGCACATGCTGGAGATGCATGGAGGGTTGCTGGAGAATATTACCACCAGGTACTTCTATTATTGCAAAAAAATATTTTTTTATCACATCAATTCGAAAATAGATAGTTTGCTCTTCGAAAACAGGTAGCAAAATAGCACTTTGATCCCAAGGGCGGTAAAGTACTTTACCGCCCAAGGGCGGTAATGTGATTTGAATTTGGAATGTGCTTATTGAGTAAAAGTTCCAATCACCAAAGAGATCACGAACACTGTATGAACAAGCAGGCTTTATGATTAAAAAAAAAGCGCCTGAACTAAATAAAAATAAACAAAAACACGTGAAACGCGCATTCCACCTTTGTTCATAATTGTTTACTCAGATTTTACTTAGTTTTATGAAAATAAATAAAATTACAATAAATACTTGATTATGACTATGAGATTATGTGACATTGTGACAATGTGACTATATGTGACTATGTGACTATGTGACTCCGTGACTCCGTGACTTTGTGACTTTGTGACTTTGTGACTTTGTGACTTTGTGACTTTGTGACTTTGTGACGTTGTGACGTTGTGACGTTGTGACTTTGTGACTTTGTGACTTTGTGACTTTGTGACTTTGTGACTTTGTGACTTTGTGACTTTGTGACTTTGTGACTTTGTGACTTTGTGACTTTGTGACTTTGTGACTTTGTGACTTTGTGACTTTGTGACTTTGTGACTTTGTGACTTTGTGACTTTGTGACTTTGTGACTTTGTGACTTTGTGACTTTGTGACTTTGTGACTTTGTGACTTTGTGACTTTGTGACTTTGTGACTTTGTGACTTTGTGACTTTGTGACTTTGTGACTTTGTGACTTTGTGACTTTGTGACTTTGTGACTTTGTGACTTTGTGACTTTGTGACTTTGTGACTTTGTGACTTTGTGACTTTGTGACTTTGTGACTTTGTGACTTTGTGACTTTGTGACTTTGTGACTTTGTGACTTTGTGACTTTGTGACTTTGTGACTTTGTGACTTTGTGACTTTGTGACTTTGTGACTTTGTGACTTTGTGACTTTGTGACTTTGTGACTTTGTGACTTTGTGACTTTGTGACTTTGTGACTTTGTGACTTTGTGACTTTGTGACTTTGTGACTTTGTGACTTTGTGACTTTGTGACGTTGTGACGTTGTGACGTTGTGACTTTGTGACTTTGTGACTTTGTGACTTTGTGACTTTGTGACTTTGTGACTTTGTGACTTTGTGACTTTGTGACTTTGTGACTTTGTGACTTTGTGACTTTGTGACTTTGTGACTTTGTGACTTTGTGACTTTGTGACTTTGTGACTTTGTGACTTTGTGACTTTGTGACTTTGTGACTTTGTGACTTTGTGACTTTGTGACTTTGTGACTTTGTGACTTTGTGACTTTGTGACTTTGTGACTTTGTGACTTTGTGACTTTGTGACTTTGTGACTTTGTGACTTTGTGACTTTGTGACTTTGTGACTTTGTGACTTTGTGACTTTGTGACTTTGTGACTTTGTGACTTTGTGACTTTGTGACTTTGTGACTTTGTGACTTTGTGACTTTGTGACTTTGTGACTTTGTGACTTTGTGACTTCGTGACTTCGTGAATTTGTGACTATGATTATGATTATTCATAAGTTGCACTAAGTTATTTTCTCATAGAGGGTGATAAAAAGTAGAGTGTCCACCTCGGGAGCAACACTATTTTAAGCTCGAGTGAAGTACTTTGAATCCCTCGCTACGCTTAGGATTCTACTTTAGGATCCCTCGCTACGCTCGGGATTCTACTCTAGAATCCTTCGCTCCGCTCTGGATTCAAAAAACACTCTCGCCATAAAAATAGTTGTTTGCTCCCTTGGTAAACAATCTACTATTTTTATGCATAAGTAAAATGGTGGCAGAAATCGGGCCAACGAAATCTGGGCCGACCTAGAGCGCGATGGGTCGACGACATAGTAAAGGTCGCAGGAAACACCCGGATGAGACGCACAAGACGGAGGAGGCTGGCAGAAAATGAAGGAGGCCTATACCCAGCAGTGGGTGATACCGGGACGAGATGATGATGATGATGATAGGTAAAACTTGACCGCAATCTCACTTGATGTTAAGTGATGATGTTCTACGGTGGCACGCTTACCCAGAAAATAACTATTAACACTTCTCTTTGAAACACCCAAATTATAAGCATTTTGAACAACGAACGCTGGCACTGCGGTCACCATTCATCACACCAGACAGACATTCATACAGACTATGAAAAACCTCCCTCTCTAAATGATGATTACCTACACAAAGAAGATGGCCCCCAGCTTCCAGCAGTTCCGTTATTCTTGATAACATTCAGAAGATCACAGAGATTTTTTATAATATTCCAAAATTTATTGGGATTTAAACCCCATGACCTTCCCCTTGATACGTGATCCCCTTAACCACCTGCGCCATAAAACTCTAATCACACGGCGAATAACTCATAGGGATCTGTAAATACGGTATTTATGCGACCGTGGCTCCATCTGACAGGTAGGTAGGTACGTAGGCAGGTCTGACATCTAATCAGCCTAATTCTACCCACTGCTGGACATCTCTGCTTAGCTTATTTCCTTTCCAATCCTATACATTCCACCAGTAAACATCAACCCAGATCTCTTTGTTTATCTGCCTCTTCTGTTTTAGCATAGATCGTTGGCTAGTTCCCCCGAAAGTGAACTCAGAGCCGACCAGCTTCATCCAAAAGCTAGCCAAGCTGAAGCCCTACCAACTCTCCTTGCCTTATGTGAAGAACAACTACGCGCTCATCACGTACTTGGGTGTCTTCTTCGCGGTGAACGTCGTGCTGTTCGCGACCAGGTGTTATGAGTATCGAGAGAGCAATGGATTTGTGATTCTGGCCAGAGGATGTGGTGAGATCATTTACTTTTTCAATTGACGCAATATCGTGAGATCATTTGCGTTTTAAATGGATGAGGGGTGCAGGCTATTTGTTTACGGCCGTGCTAAAACACCATTTATTTCATTTGAATTTATGAACCTTTTTTCAGAAGTAAATAGTATTTCACACTACGACATCGTCACTATTATTTGTTTGCCCTTTGTTGATACATTCCTCTTCCAAGCTTTTTCACTCTGCCATATCGCTTGCTATCCTCGTCCATGTTTTCGCTGCAATGTATTTTAGTTCATCCCTACCTTTTAAACTCCCTCTCATCCTTCTCTTTTATTCGGGAAATAATTCATTAACATTCTGCTCCATTTCTCCTTTACTCTTACTGTATGTCTTGTTCATCTCCATTTCAGTAATTTACTTTAGGTGACATTTTTATTTAGGTTTAGGTAAAATTTTCTATTTTTGTTCGTCTTCTTTCGTCTTACACATAACCAGGCTTAATTTGTCTATGCATTGTGTGTTCTAAGACCCCATTTTCACTGAGAGACTATGGGAATCGTGAATTCAAACTACCTTCCAAATTAAAAATTCTTAAATAAACCACCAGGTGTTTTTATCATGATAATGATTTCCCAGGTCAATGCCTCAACTTCACCTGCGCCTGGGTGCTAGTCCTGATGCTGCGGCACTGCATCACGGCGCTGCGGGTCCGCGGGCTGGGGTCCCTACTCCCGCTTGACCATCACATCTACCTGCACAAGGTAATCTTTAATCAAAACTACACGGATAGGTACTCGTGCTGTGTGTCATGTATAAATTTATTCTTTTTTATTCTACCGTGTGTACCAACTCTTTAACTCCTATTTTCAGGTCACTGGAGTGTTGATAGCAGGATACAGTCTACTACACACTGTTATGCATCTGTGTAACTTTAGTATGTACCTAATCTATTTCTCTTCATTCTTCTTATCCTTTTATTTATAAGTATAATTTATTTCTCAACTGAATTTATAAATCACTTTTTTCTTGTCTTAGTATAAACCTCAATTTTATATCCTGTTCTCGTCTCTTTTTTTTTATTGCTAGTTCACTTAATTTGATTATCTTGGTTTTTTTTAAGTGCACTTATTGTTACTGCACTTTCTTCGTAAGTTCACTCATTTCTACCTGTTACCTTTTTATCCACAAAATTTGTATTTGTCTTCCATGCACTTTTTTTTTTCTTTCTCTTTATCAAGGACATTAATAACTATCGCTTTTTTGTTACTCTTCCTTCTTTTACTTTACTTTATGCACACATCATATTTTCTTAATTGATCGAGTGAGCGAAGCGAACGAAGATCTTAGTTTCAACTTGGGCGATTTGGCATGTTATGTATGTATGTATGTATGTATGTATGTATGTATGTATGTTTGTCTGGCCATAACTTTCGAACCGTCGATCCGATCTGCATGAAATTTGATAAGTCGATAGATTGTACTTGAGAAATTTACTGGTAAGTATTTGAGTAAAATCGGATGAAGGGTTACTAAGATATGGGGTTTTTTAAGAGGGCAAAAATAAAAAAAATTACATAAAAAAATCAAGTTATATGTCATATGAAAGGGCTTTGTTTGGACATTCCAAAACAATTTTTACTTTTTTTCTGGGACGCTTGGTTTTTGAGATACAACAAAAAAGTTAAATTAACATAACCAACGATCCAAGAGCTCCCATCTCTAGGAATTTCGTTGACATCAAGGTTTTTCTACTGGTCGCCCAGTTAGTTTGCTTTTTCTTATTTTTTTTTCTTGAAATATATTAAGAAGGTACTCAGTTCTCATAAAATGGTAATAGACACCTGGTCTGATGATGGAGCCAAGGTCTGTTCAACGGAACTCTTCAATAAATAGGCCAATAGAGTTGAAACTTGGTTACCATCCTAAGTTAGTAGGCGGTAGTCAGAAAAAAGTCCAAACATAATGATTGGACTTGCCTCTGACTACCACCTACTCAAAGTGATGCGTTCGTCGGATCGCATCACGAGATCTCAGTTCGGGGCGAACTACTAGTATACCTTAATTGTGCCTAGTATTCTCTTATCTGTGATTGTGCCAAGCAAGCTAGGTACTATTTCTATTGTTCCACTATATAAGTTTTATTGAATTCCACAGGTATCATGGTGGTTAACGACCCAGTACTGAACAAAGAAAACTACACAATATCAGAGTGGCTTCTGACCGCTCGACCAGGCCTCTTTGGCCTAGTGGGGGGATGGGCGAACCCGACGGGAGTATCGCTGCTCATAGTGCTGGCTGTCATGTTCGTCTGCAGCCAGAGCTTTGTGAGGAGACGGGGGAGTTTCAAGGTTAGTGTTTTGGATGGAGAAATTGAAGTAATTTTTGTGACTATGCTTACAATGTCCCGGCATAGGATCCCTCGATTCCCAGCAGCAGCAGAAACCAGGAAATGAGCAACAGCATATCGGGAGGCTTATATCCAGCAGTAGCTTCATGATAACTTATTATCATGAAGTTTTAATTATGCTAAATAACGTATGACATGGATGTGTGATCCTAGCGGGAAGAATAATATGTACTTCTACCAGTGGATTTCCATCCTGAAGGAAACCATCATATTGGTCCACCGCTGTGAGCTATGATGGATTCGGATTCCAAACTTGCACGTTTCAAAATCCTCATGGTGTATATGTAGTATATTAATAGATTTTTACTGTCAAAATCTTCATCGGCCTCAATTTGCAGCTCCAATAACAGCTCTACAACCAATCATCAGAACTGTCCACTAGCTCCTAGCAAATAATCTAAACCATCCTCTACTCTAGAACCAAACCACCCCTTTGACCATCAAAGGGAGGGGCGACGGACCGATGACATTGTTAAGATCGTGGGTAGTCGATAGATTTTCTGGAAATGTAAAGGGCCCATGTCCATTGTCCAGTGGGTTTCTTCAAGCTGCTGATGATGTTTTAGATGTTCTAATGGACGCACCTGTTGATCCTAGAAATGTAAAGAGCCCATGTCCAGTGGACTTCCTCAAGCTGCTAATATTCCAGATATTCAACTATGGCCGCACCTGTTGTTTCTAGAAATGTCAAGAGCTCATGTCCAGTGGACTTCTTTAAGCTGATGGTCTTTTTCAGATATTCTACTGGACGCATCTGCTGTACGTCCCGTTCTGGGTGCTGCTCATCCTGCATGGTCCGCACTTCTACAAGTGGTTCGCATTGCCGGGCGCCGTCTACCTCACCGAGCGGATACTCCGATATGTGTGGATGATGTGAGTTTTATAGCTACTCTAAACGGTGAAGGAAAACATCGTGAGGAAACCGGCATGTCGTAGAACCTTAAAGTTCTTAAACTTGTGTTAAGTGCTCAAAAGGAGCCTCTTTGAGGCGCATTTAAATTCTATTCATCACACTTTTTCGAAAAATCTGACATAACAAGGAGAACAAGCTACAAATACAGAATACAATTTTCAACTTACATTTTATATTTCAAAAAAAATTGGCGCACGACTTGTCTTGAACCAAAGTCAAAGTAAAAAGGTATTTATTCAATAAAATCACAAGGATAACTTTGAAACTCACGAACTTTGGATCGGAAGGCGGGGTCGCTACCACTTGACCTGTGGTATTTTTTTATTCTTGCCAATGAAATAATCCAACAGTTCATCACCTTGAGGCATACAGATGTTAAGCCTCATGTGCCTGTAATTACACCGGCAACCACACTATTCAAACCGAAACACATCGTTGCTACTTGTCGGCAGAAATAGGCATGGTGGTAGCACTACCCAAATGAGCCACACACAAGAGCTCTACTTCTCTGGTTTAACTTTGTACTTTCTAAATTCATCTTGCAGGTCAGAACGCAGTAAGACCTACATATCCTCCGGCATCCTGCTACCGTCCCGCGTCACCCATCTGGTGGTGAAGCGTCCCCCGCACTTCGAGTTCCATGCCGGGGACTACGTGTTCGTGAACATCCCCGAGATAGCGTTCTACGAGTGGCATCCCTTCACCATCAGCAGTGCGCCGGAACTTGAGGGTGAGGGAGAGACCTCTACATGTTTCTGATATGCCTACCCCTCCCTAAATTCGATTGGCACCACACTAGAGCTTACCTAGTTTTAAGACGTTTCAAAGTGATTCTTGTGATTTTACTGAACTAATACCTTTTGACTTTGTCTTGGACTGACTTAGCTTGTAGAACATGGTAAAACTGCAGTTTTTGCGGCATGAAAACAATTATGCTTAGAGTGTTGTCGATTCATAATTAAATTCAGTGATAGTAGGTATACTAATGATCTAGTGGTAAAAGCCCTGCCTTCCGATCCTTAAAAAAATGATAAGCACAGTAACACTTATTTTCAACACATATTTTTTCGGTGAAGGAAAACATTGTGAGGGAACCGGCATGTCTTGGAACCTAAAAAGTTCTATAACATGTGTCAAGTGCTCAAAAGGCGCCTTGAGCCGCACTTAAATCCTTTCACCACGCCGTTTCGAAAGAAACTAGTGACACAAGAGAGAGAGTATCTTTTTCCGCCGTCTTTTCGTGGTCCCATTATTTTGTCCCATCAATGGGACCACGAGTTTGAGTGTGGCACAACTTGCAGACTACATTTGGCTGCACATCCGCGGAGTGGGCGAGTGGACCAACCGCCTGCACGCCTACTTCGAGCGCGAGCAGGCGCGGCTTCATGGGCCGCCGCCTAGCCTGTCACCCGTCATGGACCACGGACATGAGTAAGATCCTTAATTCTCAAAACTTCTTTTCGTTTTTTTTACCACTAGCTGATGGGACCAGCAGATCGCCCACCTTGATGTTAAGTGGTAACCATCACCTATATCAAAACATTGCCTCGTAAGGCACGCTCGATAGGAACGCGCCCTACAATGCACTGCCCTGTGTCCATCAACTTGAGGCATACAGATGTTAAGACACATGTGCCTGTGATTTCACCGGCAACGACACTCTTCAAACCGTAACACAGCGTTGCTGCTTGGCAGCATAAATGCGGCATAGGCATGGTGGTAGAACTTCCCCGGACGAGGCACATTCAAGGAACTCTACTACTCTTTAGGTATATGATCTATTTATATCCTGGGTAGGTTAATCAAATCTTTATCTATCTCTTCTCTACATCGTTCGCAACGGTCTGCAGATCACTCGACTGTTTTTATTGTAAATAAATGATTGGTTAATCAAATAATAGCATCTTCCCAGAAAACTGGCGAAAACCACATCAAGCCAAAGTAATGCCAGCAGCAAGTCCAAGAGCAAGAGGAATGGCTCTCTGCGGCTCAGCAAGAGAGTGTTCCTAGAGGCCGCGCCTACCAAGTATATCAACCATGGCTTTGAGAACGACACACACTTGGAAGGTATGATTTAAGCTCCTTTTTAAGCAAACGTAGAGATGTGGGTAGAGGAAGGTATGTCAAGATGGTTTGGGCATGTAGAGAGGATGGATGAGTAACAGTTTTCGATCGGTAATGTACACGTAATTAGGTACCTATGTAACTTGTATCATCATAAATTTATCTCCAACATTTTATTCCCAGGTCTAGCCACGCCCAGTCCTCGTGCAACTCCTGACTTCTCTCCACAACGACTTCTGGAGAAGTCTCGATCAATGCCAGATGTCCAGAAGAAGGCTAATAAAATTGCGTGAGTTTATCATTTTTTAAACTGAAGCAACACAACAGGGAAAATTTGCTGTTTAAACTTTAACTTACCATTTAAAATTTCCAAGTATGCCAATCAAGAATAGATGACAATGACAGATTATCATCAGCCTGAAGCCTGAGCTCACTGTAACAGTGAACAGGAAAGACCTCTTACCAACAGTTGGTAAGAGGTCTTTCCTATAGTTTAAGTTATTTGCCTAAGTCACCACGCTTGGTTTAAATTTTTTGTGTCAAACGGTGAAAGAAAATATCTTGAAGAAACCAGCATGTCCTAGAACCTAAACAAGTTCAAAATCATATTGTGTCAAGTGTTTGAAGGGAGCCTCGTTCTGGCGCACTCAAAATCCTTTCACCACACTGTTTTGAAAGATCTAGTGACACGAAAAGAAGAAGAAAACCACGCTTGGTGCTACTTTGAAATCTCGGCCTGCCTCCATGTTGATAAACTCTCTGTGATATTTACAATTTAACTTGTAATTTAATTACTGGTGGTCTAGTGGTAGCGGCCCCGCCTTCCGATCGTAAGGTCGTGGGTTCGAAACCACCAATGAGTTTTTCTGTTAAAAAAATTATGTGCACAATGCCAATACTCTCAAACGGTGAAGTTAAACATCGTGAGGATACCGGCATGTCGTAGAACCTCAAAAGTTCTGTACATGTGTCAAGTGCTCGAAAGGAGAGGCTCCTTTTGGAGGCTTTTTACTTAAAATCCTTTCACCACACTGTTTCGAAAGAAACTAGTGACACGACAAGAGAGAGAGAGATCTTGTAATTAAACTAAGCCATCTGTAACCAATAAGAGTATTTTGTTGATGAAGCTCGGAATCGTTCTTGCTGGAAATGTTAAGTGAAGGCCTGAGTTTAGTTCTTCAGGATTATGATGAGCTTTTATTGAGTATTGAGTGGATAAAGAATGCTCAGAATGGTTCTTCCTATAGGGTAAGTCCTATGGTCCAGCATTTATTCAGGGTTATGATGTGGTTTCATTGAGTGGATGAAAAAGATTCATAATCGTTCTTCTTAGAAATGTATAGGGGAGGAATTCCGGGATTTGTTCAGGATTATAATGAGGCTCAGAGTTGTCCTATTGTCCAACACTTCTTCAGAGATTTATTCACAATCCCCAGCGTCCGCGACTTCCTCCGCTCGGAGTCCGAGCGGACCCTGGCCCCGGGCACCTGCGCGCCAGCACTCGCCGCGTACAAGTCGCCGCAGCACAAGGATCTGCAGCACAGGTTCCGCTACCTGCGCACCAAGCCTCCCATCCTCGCCTTCCACACGCCCAGCTTCGAGGACGCCGAGCGGAGGAGGAGCAATGATAGTATTATTACTTTGGGTGAGTGCCGAGTTGGCTTCTTCTTAAGGTGAGGCGTGATTGAGCCACGGACATCGTAGCTGTCGTAATTACATTGAGGAAGGAAGGATAGGATAGTAAGTAATGTATCCATTGGCTTCTACTTCGCTTTTGATACAGAGCATCGGAAGTACGTAGATAACTTGATCGGAACTTGTATTTTTTTATTATTGTCCCTAACCATAACTTTTGACGAGAATTCAATTCTTAGATAAGCGATTTTAATCTCGATCAAAGTTTGATAGAAAAAAAACTGGGTAGAACGTTAACCCACGACCCTTGGTAAAGGCTTGCGCTAATCACTTGCACTAATTTATGGAACATTATAGAACCTTTTTTAACTTTCCAGAACTAACTGTGCCCAAACTGTGTTATTTTTTTCACTAAATAACTAAATATAACTGCAGGTACCTACTAATTTGCGCTTCACAATGCCAAAGACAGGCATAGATGGCGGACCATCGTCAAATCAGTAATGGCTCAACGTCGGGGGAATCACGACCCTCAGTAATGAGGAACACGACGCGAGGAGGACCTACTAATAAAATCGTTGTTTTAGCCAGAAGACGCCTTTCAAAGACCATATCCCCAGACAAAGACGTGGAGTCCATATTGGAGAAGGCAGCCGCTGAGGGGGATAATGGAACTTCTCTTGAGGAGCACGCTGCGGACAACTTACACATCGGGAAACCTTTAGAAGTAATAAATACCTACTTAAGTTTTAATTTTTGTCGGCTCTTCTTAATTTTTCTACAGGTCAGAGTAGTAGAGCTCTTTGAGTAGGGCTCGTCCGGGGAAGTACTACCACCTCGCCTTTTTCTGCCGCCAAGCAGCAACGCTGTGTTTCGGTTTGAAGAGTGTGGTTGCCGGTGTAATTACAGGCACATGAGGCTTAACATATGTATGCTTCATGTTGATGGACGCTGAGCAGTGCATCGTAAGGCACGTTCCTATCGTGCGCAGTTCCACAAAAAAAATGTCTCGAAGCGGAGAAAAGATAAGTAAACAATATAGGTTTTCAGACGTCTTGTTTTTTTTACCTGCCTTTTTTAATACTTCTTGGTCATGGAACAAGCCCGTGAAAGTCAATATCAAAGTTAAAAGGTATTTATTCAGTTGAATATCAAGGATCAATTTAAAACGTCATACAACTAGGTGAATCTAGGTGTCAGTTCCACGAGACCAAGCCTAGAAGAACAGGCAACGAACTACAGGCTTGGTATCTATCACCTGTAATAAAGCGACGATATGAACGTGCACTGCCCTGCGTCCATCAACTTGAGGCATATAGATTCTAAGCCTGTGCCTGTAATTACACCGGCAAGCAACCTCTTCAAACTGAAACACCGTTGCTGCTTGTCGGCAGGAATAGGCGTGGTGGTAGTACTTCCCCGGACGAGCCACACACAAAGAGCTCTACTACTCTTCATTTGAATGTGTGGATGTGTGCACTCCAATACTGAGCGCTCTATTGTATCAGGCTTTCGTCTCTACAACCACCTACACCAGGGGTGGCTAACCTATTACAATAAAAGTGCCTTTTAAAAAAAAAATATGTGTAAATTATTAGGGGAACGTAGACGGCACGTGCCCTCAAATAATTTCAATCAGAATATAATAATTTCAACATAAATTCCAACAGTGGCCCACTATTTAGGCAAGTAGTCACCGACCGGATCGGGTGGGCGGGTGAAGTAGCGGATAGTTTGAACTGAAAATGCAAACCTTTTCGATCCGCGGCGTGCCAAAAATATTGGTCGCGTGCCATCAATGGCGTCCCTGACTACAACATCCGAAATGACATTCCTAGATCTACATCGACGGGCCGTACGGCGCGGCGTCCTCGCACATCTTGCAGGCGCAGCACGCGGCGCTGATCGCGGCCGGCATCGGCGTGACGCCCTTTGCGTCCATCCTGCAGGGCATCATGTACCGCTACTGGCGCGCGCGCACGCGCTGCCCGCGCTGCCGCCACGCCTGGACCGCTGCTCTGCACGCCCAGGACATGAGGCTCAGGAAGGTCGGTCTGAGCCGGTTCGTGCCACGCTTCTGCTGGTCTACCATCATCATCGCCATCATTTTATTTTATTTCTTTATTTTTCATCATCATTATCATCCCGACTTATCCCACTGCGGGGCATCGGCCTCTCTATGCTCTTTCCGTTTCAAACGGGCTCGGGCTACCCTCATCCGTTTACGGCCCGCGACGCTGACGATGTCTTTATTTTTACTATTCAACATAATCCGAAAGTAACTTATAACTTAGCTTAGCTTATAACTAAAAGATATAATTGTTTTGACAGATACTGGTAAAATAAACGACTATCACTAAAATAAACTAATTGATAACGTATACTAATAATATATATTGAACGTGTTGTGTGTGTGTATTGCATATGAATGTATGAATCATCATCAGCCTAAAGAAATCCACTGGTGGAAGCCTCCCCTAAACATTTACAGGAAGAACGATTCTGAGCCACCTCTCCATCGACTCCCCGCGATCAAAGTCAAAAGGCATTTATTTAATAAAATCACAAGGATCACTTTGAAACGTGAATTTAGGTGTCAGTTCCATGCGACCAATGTCTAGAAGAACAGGCAACAAACTTACGGCTTAGTTCCTACCGTTCTTTTGTATGATCCTCGAACGAAGAACATCACAAAATACCACATAATATTTCTAAAACTTTCTTTTCCAAACTCCAGGTGGACTTCTTCTGGATAAACCGCGAGCAGCGCTCCTTCGAGTGGTTCGTGAGTCTCCTCTCCGCTCTGGAGATGGAACAGGCCGAGCTGGAGGGGGCAAGGACGGGAGCAAAGACAGGGGCAAAGGCGGGGACGGAGACGGGGGCAGAGGCCGAGTCTCGGTTCCTGGAGATGCACATGTATATAACGAGCGCGCTGCAGCGATCTGATATGAAAGCGGTTGGACTGCAGCTTGCTTTAGATCTGTTGCACGAGAAGGTAAGTATCTATATATTTTCTGTAATTGCGAGTCCAGGTTTTCCCGGTTTTTAAGACGCAAAAACAACGATTATGAAGTTCTTAACACGCCCGATACCAAACACGCTAGAATACTAGGCGATATTCTGTATATTTAAGTCATTTACTGATCATGATGTATTCTTTTAAATGCTGGGCAACTCAAGGCGTTTGTCCGTTCGCGGTGGTGTGTTTGGTGCGGTCGGCTAGATTTTTTTACGTAGGTATGTCATATAAGCTTAGTAAATGGTGGGAGGAAGCTTAGGAAAGGAAGAACAACAAGTCCTTGACCTTTGCTCAGCAGTGGGACGACATAAGCTAAGGAAAAGAAAAAGTAGTCCTAATTATAAACCAGTTTCCATGATTCTTTCTTTTATTTCATAAGGTTTAATTTGGGTTGATATAAGTTTTACTGTTTGTGTAATAATGGGCTGGTCGAGAGGGCATTCTACACTACAGTGTCGAGGATTTCTTAGACACCTAGAAAAAAATCCTTTGACCTATTTATCTATTTACCTGTTCAATTATTTTATGTTATCCGAACTTATTTTTACAATTATTATTAAGTAATATAATGTTCCAATTTTACCAGTTGTAATTGATCGAGTGAGCGAAGCGAACGAAGATCTTAGTTTCAACTTGGGCGATTTGGCATTTTATGTATGTATGTATGTATGTATGTATGTATGTATGTATGTATGTTTGTCTGGCGATAACTTTAGAACCGTTGATCCGATCTGCATGAAATTTGATATGTCGATAGCTTGTACTTGAGAAATGTACTGGTAAGTATATGAGTAAAATCGGATGAAGGGTTTTTGAGATATGGGGTTTTTTAAGAGGGCAAAAATAAAAAAAGTTACATAAAAAAATCAAGTTACATGTCATACGAAAGGGCTTTGTTTGGACATCCCAAAACAATTTTTACTTTTTTTTTGTGATACTCGGTTATTGAGATAAAATAATAAAAACTAAATTAAGATAACCAGCGATCCAAGAGCTCCCATCTCTAAGAGTTTCGTTGACATCAAGGTTTTTCTACTGGTCGGCCAGTTCCTTTGATTTTTCTTATTTTTTTTTCTTGAAATAAATTAAGGAGGTAGTCAGTTCTCATAAAATGGTGACGACGACCAGGTCTGATGATGGAGCCAAGGTCTGTTCAACGGAACTCTTCAATAAATAGGCCAATAGAGTTGAAACTTGGTTACCATACCAAGTTAGTAGGCGGTAGTCAGAAAAAAGTCCAAACATAATGTTTGGACTTGCCTCTGACTACCACCTACTCAAAGTTTTTGTGCGTTCGTCGGGTCGCATCACGAGATCTCAGTTCGGGGCGAACTACTAGTATTATAATGTTTATTATTGATCGAGTGAGCGAAGCGAACGAAGATCTTTAGTTTCAACTTGGGCGATTTGGCATTTTATGTATGTATGTATGTATGTATGTATGTATGTATGTATGTTTGTCTGGCCATAACTTTCGAACCGTTGATCCGATCTGCATGAAATTTGATAAGTCGATAGCTTGTGCTTGAGAAATTTACTGGTAAGTATATAAGTAAAATCGGATGAAGGGTTATTAAGATATGGGGGTTTTTAAGGGGGCAAAAATAAAAAAAGTTACATAAAAAAATCAAGTTACATGTCATATGAAAGGGCTTTGTTTGGACATTCCAAAACAATTTTTAAATTTTTTCTGGAACGCTCGGTTTTTAAGATACAATAATAAAGTTAAATTAAGATAACCAGAGATCCAAGAGCTCCCATCTCTAAGAGTTTCGTTGGCATCAAGGTTTTTCTACTGGTCGGCCAGTTACTTTGCTTTTTCTTATTTTTTTTTCTTGAAATATATTAAGGAGGTACTCAGTTCTCATAAAATGGTGACAACGACCAGGTCTGATGATGGAGCCAAGGTCTGTTCAACGGAACTCTTCAATAAATAGGCCAATAGAGTTGAAACTTGGTTACCGTACCAAGTTAGTAGGCGGTAGTCAGAAAAAAGTCCAAGCATAATGTTTGGACTTGCCTCTGACTACCACCTACTCTAAGTTTAGGTGCGTTCGTCGGGTCGCATCACGAGATCTCAGTTCGGGGCGAACTACTAGTTATTATAATTAACTAAAACCCTGACTTGTAATGATTTTTATTACCAATAAATTGATTATTCTGATTACTATTCTAATGATGTGTGTAACAAACATCATGCGTTCCAAAACAATTTGCATAAAAACGAGAAATTGTTTGTTTCTTTACGCTACAGTTTCATGAAGTTAAGATTAGAGGGATCATTTCATGCTTTCAATATGTACCTTTTTCCTTCTTCGTTGATTATCACGAAGAATTAACAATTCGTATATTATCCAGGAGAAACGCGACCTAATTACCGGCCTGAAAACCCGTACCAACGCCGGCCGTCCGAACTGGGACAAGGTGTTCCAACAGCTCCAAGAGCAGAACAAAGGGAAGGTCACCGTCTTCTACTGCGGACCTCCCCAGCTCGCCAGGACCCTCAAGATCAAGTGCAGCCAGTACGGATTCAACTTTAGGAAGGAGGTCTTCTAGGAACTTCCGGGGTTATAATGGTACTACGAGATCTGGGGGAATTCCGTATCTGATCAAAGTCGTGAAGCCTCATTTGTTTCTGGGCGGGATTCAACTTTAGGAAAGATTTTAGGGACTTATGGAATTATAATGGTACTAAGAGATCTGGGGGAATATCTACCGTGCCTGATCAAAGTGAAGCTTCAGTTTTGAGTTTCTGGGGGGTCAAAGTCAAAGTCAAGAAGTGTTAATTCCATTGAATCACAAGGATCACATTAAAACGTCTTAAAGCTAAGTGAATCTAGGTGCTAGTTCCACGCGACCAAGCCTAGAAGAACAGGTAACAAGTTCTTTTGTATGATCCTTGTTAAAATAACGATAAAAAGCAAATGAAGTGGCTCCCATAACACTATCATACCTGACAGTTCATTAGAAGTTAGACTGAGAACCGTCAAATGTTCCCGCTTGCATATTCCAACATTTTAGAAGATATTAAATTATTAAATGTCAAATTAATTTTCTTGCTTGTAGCCCACTTCGTGTGGGGTTGGCACAACAGGTTTCTTCCCTCCACTTTCCTCTATCATTCGACATCTTGATGCTCACTCCTTTCTTACTCATGTCATCTTTCACACAATCTATCAATCTTTTCTTTGACCTTCCTCTTCTCCTGTATCCATCCAAGTTCATAGTTACTTAGCATTCTTCTCGTCACATGACATTATACCCTTCACCTACCTACCACTTTACTACCACCACGCCTTCTTCTGCCGCCAAGCAGCAACGCTGTGTTTCGGTTTGAAGGGTGTGGTTGCCGGTGTAATTACAGTCACATGAGGCTTAACATCTGTATGCCTCAAGTTGATGGACGCAGGGCAGTGCATCGTAGGGCACGTTCCTATCGTGCGTGACTTACGAGGCAATGCTTTGTTATAGGTGATGGTTACCACTTAACATCAGGTGGGTCATCTGAGTGTTCCATCAGCTAGTTGTATAAAAAAAACATAATGTGATGTTTTTTTTCGTATTTATGAAATATTCTGACGAGTTTCTTTCTTAAACAGAAAGTCTGAAAACTCGTTTGGATCGAATTTACATTTTTCCTGAACATTTTAATGATAATATCTAAAACTTGGTTGCTTGCGATTTTTCATAACTATCTTGAGTAATTTTATATCTTCAAAAATGTTGAGGTGTGCGCGCGAGATGTTTGGAATTTACAGAATGATTTTAAATTATTACAAAGCAAACCTTCGTAAGAAAAGGATCCACTCTGACGAATTTTCAGTTTATTCCAAGTAAAAATATTTATATTATTTAGATATCTACAAATTTCAATACATTAAGAAATTCGATGAATATACTTACTTACTTTATGTATTCAACCTGCTTGACTTAAATATTATTTAAAAAAAAGAGAGATTGATCAAGCAGATTATAAATTTGTATACTGTTAGTGAAAAAGTTTATACATATAATAAAATTCCTTTAAATACTGTAAAAGTTTGTGAAGCAAATTTTAAACTACAGATATTAATGCAATTACAATTTTATTATATTATTACCCAATTTAAATGACAAAGTAATCATAGTTACCAGAATGTTACCAAGTGATGTTGTTAGTTAATTTTATTACTGCCATTAAAATAAAGAATTTATAATTTTATAAATTATGGTAATTATTATTTCTACTCTATTACTTTTTGCACCTTAACCTTCATGAGTTATTCGCCGAGTGGTAAGAATCCGATGGCTCAGGTGGTTAGCGCAGCCCCGTATCAAGGGGAAGGTAGTGGGTTCAAATCCCACTCAGATATATAAAAATCATTTTGATCGATACATATTTTCCTACTCAAAAGTTTGCTTTACCAGTTTTCGTACATAAGCAAACTTTAAAGTAGGAAAACATGTATCGATCAAAATGAAATTTTTATATCTGACTGTGCAATGTTTATGTTGATTGCACACAGAATGGTTGATTGCGATTTTTCTAAAATAAGTTTAGTGATTTTATATCTTTCAACTTTCAACATGTCGAAACGTGCGAGCGAGAGTCATTGTATTTTTAGAGTTTTGTATTGGCTCTTGTATTTGCCGTAAAGAATTTTGTATTGTTATTAAAGATATCTGATACGGTAGGCATCTACCGTGCTTTGAAATCAGTCTTGAATTTGTTGCTATTTTTTTATTACCCTCTGTGGTGTCTAGCCGAGTCGCGCTGGCAACACTAGCGACATGCTGGCGACACTTGCTTGGTGCGGGCGTGCTGGGCGGACGGCATAACCTCGTATAATAATATATTTGTGTTTCATTGGATCTAAAGAATCCCACAAAGTGGCGACTGAGGAGAACGTGAGTAATTTAACTCATTTTTACTGAAAAGGAAGGGATAGATGGCATTCCAAAGTAATTATTTTGCAGTTGAGAAGTTCAAGTTCCAATTCAATAAACAGGGTACGAGACCTACGTTGAACTAACATGTACAGTACGAGGGTACTGTATATTAGATCAAAGTATTAATTACGTAATTGAGAAACCTGTTAGAAAAAGATCTAGAAAAATTTATCGCTGCATAATAATTTTACCTGCCTACCCTAACCTACGAAAACCTTCTGTGAAAGAAAAGATTTTTACTTTGATCACTATGAAGATAGAAATGTTTTGAAATTATTATTATTAACAATGCTGCCGTAGCCAAAATCGGCCTGGACGACACATCACATCATCATCAACCATACGTCTTGACCCACGTCACCAGGTACTACAGTATATGGAATACCAACTACTGTAATATGTGGGTTTGTGCCAAATGTTAAAAGTATTTGGACGTATCTGACCACCTTAGACATCCTCAAAAATCTTTAAGTTGATACTTGGTAGTAAGGGATGTGTGAGGATATTTACCATGCCTGGGAATCAAAGTCTTGAGGCTGTTGCTATTTTACTATTATTTTTATTAGCAATTGGGTGAATGGTTTTTATATCTTTTATACCTACCTATTGCAACTGAAATCTAGACTGGAAAAACCAGCACCAGTTTTAAGGGCAATGCAACAAAGTAGCTATTCTATTGTTGCGCTGAGCATGAGCCACGACCTAAAATGAATAAACAATATCTAATATGAAAAGTGTTATGTTACAGGCTCCAAATATCGGTCATGTAAATAAAGGCCATGCAATAAGTGTCATCACATCAGAGACGACGAAAAGGCTATGTAATTAATCTCATCAGAAATGATGTAAAGGCCATGTAATTAATGTCATCAGAAATGATATAAAGGCTATGTATAATGTTATTAAAGATAACCAAAAAGCCATGCAAGAAATGTTTCATCAGAGATGGAAAACAAAGCCATGTATTTAATAAATGGTCATCGGAAATGACAAAAAGGCAAAAGAAATGAAAAATCATCAAATGCACTGTGTGTGATCACATGTGACAATATAATAAAAAATTAAAGGCCATGAATAATTCATTCATTTTGTTGATATGCATCGGAAACTGGATCACAAACATACTTAATAACACTTAGCTTTTAAGTGTTTTAGATGAAATGAAATTTATTTATTTAAAATCGTTAACAAACATTACAGTATTTTATTAAATTGGGTTTATGTTAAACATTTGCGATATTTCCTGTTCGAACAACATTTGTACCCAAACTAGAATAACCCTGTGTTATAGTATACCAATGCCAGGTATGGCAGGCAAAACACAGGAAGATTATTGGGTATTATCTCGATTTCCGTTTCATTTGTAACTTACTATATACTTACCATTATCATTATAATTAATCTACTGGGTGGGTATAATCTACCTAGTTGATTATTCGTAGTGGTTGCTTTACTGTCAAAAGTTTATGTGTGTTGTGAATTTTACAATTTATAATATTACCGCATCTTTAGAAAGAAATAAAAATATTTGTTCCGTAAAAATACAGATATCAAACTACCTCCCATTATTAAAATGTGAGTAGGTATTATGTAACGAGAAATTAAGAAGAAACTTAACATACACAAACACGGCAATGCAACTGTTAACAGTTGATAACGCCACGAATATGCATAAATATGCTCGAATACATAATATAATTCAATGCCTTGACAATTTATTCTAATTATGTTATTATAACTCTGCTAATATAATATATGTAAGATAGACCATCATCATTTACAGCAAACAAGGCGGTCAAAACCACTCGGGTACGAACACTCCAAAAATCGACCGACCTGCTTGGTAGCTATTATAAATACTACATACTTATCTCATCTACATACTATCAATAGAATGGTAATCATAACTGCATATTTTGTTCAGAGATTTTTGAGCTACCTACCTACATTGTAGAACACTATATAAATTCAAAACAGCCATACGTAAATCAAACTGTTTAAAAAGTGGTTAATCTATTTAAAGAAACTTCAACAGCATTTACGAAAATAAAATAAAGGTTATTTATTTTCTAAAAAAAAAACGATTACAGGAAAGATGGAAACAAAAGCAGAAATTGTGTTAGTAGGAGTATACATTCTGTAGCTACAGCAGCAAAAGAGACTTGTGCCTATGTTCAAACATGGTGTATGGATGGAACATCCACGTGAAAAGTAAAATTATTGTACCGATGCCTATATACCTACTTAGGTAGAGACAGTCATACCTCACAATATTCTTGTATTTCCTGGATGATTGATAGATAATGCTATTAGCATTAAGTCTGCCTAGAACTACAATTTTATGTGTGAAAGTAAGTATTAAATAACCTATCTGCTTATCACAAGCCAATAGAACATTCAACTGGCTTAACTAATGACATACAACATAGTATGTAGGTACCTTGGTATTTATTACTAAGTGAACGAATGAAGATTTATAATAGACAATAATATAATAATCAAGTAAACAAAAGGAAAAGAATTACATTGGTTTAACTAAACTTGACAAAGTACAATTTAAAAACTTTGAATTGAAATAAAATAACAGTAATACATAACAATTAAAAATTAAAAAAAATAGAAATTGGTATTTTACCCTTTTTATCTGATAATGGAGAAAAAGTACTTTTTATCTCTACTTTTATTAACTTTGGCCTTGCACACAGTTCTTAATGTGTCAATAAGTAAGTTTTTCAATGTGTTGTATGATTTTGATAATGTTGATAAAATCTACTGGTCACTCAGACTGGTAGTGAGCAACGAACGTACTGACTTATAAAAGTTACCAGACTCTTTGAAGGCATGAGACATCTAATGAACGAAGCTGAATATATCAAAGCGTGTCTTCTTCTGGTAAGGATTCTACCAAAAGCTATATCAACTGTATTAATGAATTGAACCTATATCAATACCTTAAAGTCACATAGTATATTGACTAAGTGTACATACTACCATTATTACATTAGAATAAGGGTGATGATGATGAATCAATAAATTATGTTACTTATTTACCTAGATACTTAAAACAAGGTAAAATTACTACAAGAAGTTTTAAAGAGATAAAAGGTTTTATTATGAAAATTTTAACATTGTACCTATCTTGAAAGAACCTTGGTTTTCCATGATATGTCTGTTAATGGTCTGAGAGTGAAGAGACAAAATATGAAATCTAGATCTTCATCTTTGTTTTAAATGTTTACGCCTTTTCACACCCCCTGCTTCTGCGGACCTACATTCACCTTGAGTGTGTTTTAGATAGAGTACCGGCTGCAGTAGGGGCGATGGAACCTGACCTAAGTATTATCTATTTGATACTGCCATGGATACCTAATGAAAGTTATGCATAGCCTAGAGAACATTATCAATAATTGGATTAGTGGCAGATTTGGTAAGTTCTTATACCTACATACCCCTAGTCCCTAGTTGTTCTAAAGGTCCTGTATAAACTTGTACATTTGGTGTACCTGCCTATCTGGAAAATGGTGAGTATCTGAGTAACAGAATCAATCAGTGATTACATACTTCAATGGGTTAGGTAATTTGATAATTGGGTAATTAGAGACTGCTTCAAAGTATGATCGATTGTATCCGCACGGATCCTGGATCAGACCGGTGGATTGACCTCTTCTTGATGTTATGTACCTATTCCGGCAAGAACTAGATTAAGCTAATCAACACACAAAACAAACGCCAAGAGCTGAGTTGTTCTGCCCATGGAGGTAAATGTTCTGCCCACAGAGTACATTTATATACTGGAAATAGAGGCCTCTCTTGGCGCCCAAAATGGGCAACACGTAAAGTGCTGCCACCTGCATTTCTCGAATGGGACTACATCCATTAATCAATTCTGTATAGGTACCTATACCTAGGTATAAGTACCTATATACGTACTATGCAAATACTTGCATAGTACGTATATAGAACGTATGTACTTAAATTACCATTGTAACAGCTCATGCTTTTATTATAATTTTCTTTATAGTTATACCTATTATAATTGGACCATAGTTCATAGTTTAGTAACTCTCTAACTAACAAAATGAGAGATATAATGCTAACGAATACAATAAAGCGCTAGTTTTAGAGATTATAATAAATAAAACACCATTATTATGTCAATAATTTACTTAATTCTTCTTTTAAAACATTTATGAAAGTATTTTTTTGGTTTTAGCTGTAAATGATCACCTTCATCACTGCAGTCTCTCCTCCCTTTTAATATTTTATTTATATCTTTACAATAGTTATATATAAAAAATCGACATGATAAATTTATTAAATATTCAATTAATTTCTCTTTATGAATTTCACAGTTTAAAAAATCAAAATTTATAAATATTAATATTAAAGTTTTTATAAATTCTTTGATATTACTTAATTGTAGATTTTTCTTTAATATTTCATTGTTAATATCTTGCACTGCAGATATGCAAGAGAGGAGAGACTGAGATGGACTGATAAGCCAACGTCGACCAGCATATTCTCTACATTGAACGTACTCGTTTTCTTGAGATGCGACCATATCTGTTGTGCATTCTGTGCAGTTTCTGGATACATTTTTTTGTGCTTTTTTTACAAAGTATCCAGAAACAAATTGGAGAGCACCCATGACACGGGGGTCATTTTTTTCTTCTATGTTTAATATTTGTACATCTGGTATGCTCTCAAGGTTGCTGGTCTCGGTTGCTTGGCAATCATCTGCGAGAATGAGGGTGTGCAGCATATCACAATAATCCCTTTCACAATTAGCCCCTGGGGCATGAACACTTGTTATATTGTTTATTATTAAACTTGTATACGCACTTTCGAATCTCTCTGTTGTGGGGTTTGTATTGCGGCACCCATGGCTTCTGATAGCACCAAAAAAGTTCTCCAGTGGGTCCTGGTTGAGGTGCCGCATCCAAACAGAGGTTATACCATAGGTATTGTGCAATTTTTTTATCAAAACTTGTATACCATCAATTGTCCATACCCAGTTATCTATGGTAGGCACTTTTTCAGCCTTCCCAGTAGCAATATTAACATATGCCATATTTTTTAATTGTTTTTTTGCGTTGTTCCATACGCTTTCGTGGACAGAATTCGGCTTTACAGGTCCTAGGAGGGGCTTTCCATGATAATTCTTTTTCGTATAGCTTCCGTTCATGGAGTCAAAAAGCTCATCAAAAAATAGGAGAGCATCAGCTGTATCCTTGCATTCATTGGGGAGAATTCCTTTGTCTGAAACAAATAAAGAATACTTTTAAAATTCTGTCTACTGTCCAGTCGTTTCCAAATGAGGAGTTTTCTAAAAAAAAATATTGAAAAAGTCCTGACAATGTCAAGAAAGCTGGGGGGAGTGGACGGGAAAGCGAAGCATCACGTCAAATTGTAGATTTATTTTAGAATCATGTACCTTTCCTAAACGTGACCCTTGCATTTCTATCGGACTCTGATTTGCATACCAACAGCCTTCACAGCTCAGTTGGTAGTAGCTCTACCTTCTGCGCCGTAGGCCGTGGGTTTGATCCCCACCGAGAACAAACATGTATGTGATGAACATAGATGTTTGTTCTCTGTCTGGTTGTTATTATATATAAGTATTTATTTACAAAGAAAAGTATGAAATACATCAGCTATCTGGTTCCCATATTACAAGCTTTGGCTTAGTTTGGGGCTAGATAGTGCTGTGTGGAAAGTCCACCAATATTTATTTATACTTATTATACGTGTTAGCTGGACTCTGTTTTGCCCGTTTACCTGGAGTTTGAGAAACCCTCTCAAGTTTAAGTGCAAGCACGCCATCTAGTCGTAGGTATAGGCAGAACTTATTATCACAAGTTTTTTCTTTATAGAAAACTCAATACAAGTAAAGAATTTAGAGAACAGATTTAAACCATAAACAACATTTTACCTGCTAAATATCCCATATTAGATGACACAGTTCGGCTGAAAACTTGCGTGGCGTATTTCACTTTCATCTTGGACATTTTGCTAGGTATTACGTGATTTTCCGTAAGCTTTGGTATTAATCGTATACCCTTGTATCCAGGATTTTCCTGGTGAAGTAGCTCAATATGCTGCCACTTTGCTGTTCTTTTCAAATTGTCTCTTGCCTGATGATATGTCAAGTTTTTTGTGATTAAATTGTTGCGGATGCATTTCATTAAATGAGGAGGGTCATAGAGGGGTATAATTTCTTGTTCATTTACTGCAAAGATGTTCTCCTTTGGCTCTCGACCAGCTCTTATGAAATCACCTCGTGTCTCCTGGACCAATAGTTTAATGGCACTTCTATTATTAGTGCCTTGGTCAGATATGGTTGCCAGCACAATAAGACCAGCCTCTTGCAGTTCTCTTATGACATCTTTAAGTTGTTTTGCTAGTTCCGGGCCACTAGTTGCGCCTGCAGAGAATGTATATGATACAGGCTGTTTATAATTTCTGGTCAAACCCCTTATCATAAACACCTGTGCATGGTCAGCATATTCAGGTTTTGTTTTCTGGCCATCAGTGACAAAACCAATTACATGATCCTTTCGCTCATTGTATGTGATGTTAGCTTTCAGTGACATTTCATCAAATAGAAGTACACACAGTCTATCTTCAACTTTTAAGTTTGCAGTTGCTTCTTTGATTTGATGGAAAATTTTCTTATTTATTCCTGGTTTCACATTTGCTTTGTTTATTAATTTTGACAGTGTCTGTGGAGCTGGCAAAATGAAGATCTTTCTCAAGAATCTGTAGCACTTAGGACTTTGTTTTAGAATAGACAATGCTATAATTTTTTCATTCAGAGAAAAACGTCGTCCTTTGTCCTTTTTTTTAATTTCTCTAAACTGTAGCATGGTCAATATTTTTGCAGTATTTGGCATTTTATTGATAGCAGCTACAAATGCAGGGCTTGAGGTCAGTTTCTTTGCTGCTTTGAGACTTGTAGACTGCTTTTTAACCTTTCTACGACACTTGCTGAGTTGACTTCTCACTTTAATTATTTTCTGATATAGTTTACATTCCAAACTCGATAAACATTTTTTGGAAGCAACAATTCTTCTTTTTTTGTGAGTGTGTCCTGAAAAGAAAAAAAATGAATGAGGAGTAGATCTAATGATGTCCATGAATATCTTGCATGTGTGAAATATTACTTGAATCCTACTAATATTATAAACGCGAAAGTTTGTAAGTATGGATGGATGGATGGATGGATGGATGCTTGTTACTCCTTCACGTAAAAACCACAGAATGGATTTTAATGAAACTTTACAATAATATAGCTTATACATCAGAATAACACATAGGCTACAATTTATAAAGATATTGTGTGACTAATCCTACGCAGACGAAGTCACGGGCACCAGCTTGTACATTATATCGTAATGAATGGTACACATTAGGACACATCTCTGTATAAATCCACTAAATAGGAACTTATAAACTAATATTCAAGTAACTTACTTGGAATGGTTTTCACATTAGTGTTAATTTCAAGAGTATGTTCCGGCACTTTGCTTGACACATCTCGGACCATCACCTTAGCCACAGGATCTGAAATGTAATTATTAGATATTTAATGAAGGTACTTACATAGTAAAATTTATCGCTTATAAATAATTAATGAATTATTGTAACATATATCTCAATTTATTAAACTTTTTTCGATTACTGGCAGTTCGCCCCTAACTGCGATTTGTGATATTCGCTCCAGTCTTACATTGATACCAAACACGATATATGGCCTCTGACTACCCCATACTTGGGGTAACCAATTGTATCTCAAAAATCATACATACGTCCTAGAATAAAAATAAAAATGGTATTGGGATGTACAAACCAAACCCTCTCATATGACACCTCACTTGGTATATTTGTGTAAATCACCCCTTTTCCAATTAAATTCATATACTTACCCATATTAATTCCTATACATTTCTCAAGTACAACCTATCGACCTACCAAGTTTCATGCAGATCGGATCACATTTAATTTAACTAATATTCAAGTAACTTACTTGGAATGGTTTTCTCATTAGTGTTAATTTCAAGAGTATGTTCCGGCACTTTGCTTGTCACATCTCGGACCATCACCTTAGCCACAGGATCTGAAACGTAATTATTAGATATTTTATGAAGGTACTTACATAGTAAAATTTATTGCTTATAAATAACTAGCGGCTTGTCCCAGCATCGCATGGGTGGACATAATTATTCTCAACGTTTTAGGATAAACCTAGACCGTGGTTCGTCATTTGCACGCCAAATTTCATGCAGATCAAATCAACGGTTCTTAAGTTACGGCCAGACAAACATACATACATAAATAAAATGCCAAATGGCCCAAGTTAATTGTAAGATTTTCGTTCGCTTAGGTCACTCAATCAATTACTCAGAAATATAAACAAACATCTCTCATTAAAGATACTCACTGTTAACTAGTGCCTCAGTAGTATTGACTTCAATTGTATCTTCCAATCCTTTGCTTGACACATCTGAGGCCATCTCCATAGTCACAGGATCTGCAATGCAATTATAAAATATTTAATGCACCTATAAAATAAAACGTATTGTATAACTTGAATTCTAAATTTTGAATATTATTGACAACAAAATATATTGAAAACACCTGTGTATTGTTTTCACATTATTATGTTCTGTCATTTTATAGAAAAGTAAATTAATATATATACAAATTACAATTGATTGTAGAAGGTCAAGGGCCGGTTTCACCATGCTCTGTTAGATAAACAAAGGATTAAAGGGCCGTTAAATATGTCAAAATGTACGTGTTTGACAGCTAAGGTTACATTTAACGGCCTGATAATCCTTGATTAGTAACTAACAGAGCATGGTGAAATTTCACCTAAGGTTAGTTCACCTTTTGATGAACATGGTAAATTTTGAATCTCCCTCAGTGGTCTTGTTTCTGTGTATGTAAATATTGGTCGAGACAGTGGACCTGAAATAGAATATCCTAGCATTAAACCCAACTCAGTTATTTAATGTACTTTAATAATCATTTCTAAAATTTGAAATCATAAATTGTTGTGCATGCACAGCACACCTCAATGATAAATAACATTAACTGGCACAAATTCAGTTTAATTCAGGTCTATTTTTAGGTTGATTCTACATAACAATTAAGTATATATTTTTGTTTTTATGACCAGCCTTTATACTTGTAAATAAAAAACAACATACCTGGCATAAGTAATGTTGGCACAGCTATGTTAGAAATTCTGTTGTTTCGGCAACAATATTTTTCTTTGAAATGAGAATGGCATACTCGGCGGTGTTTGTATACATATTCATTGCTGAGGCCCAAAATATTTCCACCTATAGCATAGATCCATGTTCGAAAACGCTCAATCTCTTTTTTAGGGTTTGGAAATAAATGAAGAATTTTGTGTTGACCTGTAAAAAACAAGAAATGAATATTAACAATTAGTAAAAAAAAACACTTATTATATACTTACCTAAATAAACTATAATTTGAAATATTTTATAGAAAGCACATCATATCTGACTATAATGGTCCACTGTAGGACATAGGTCACTTCCAAAGAGCTGTCTTTGGCTTTCCTCATCTAGTTTTTGTCAGCTGTCTTTACAGGTTGTCAATCCACCTGATTGGTGAGCTTCATATTCATACACTGTTTGGGTATTTGCAGTCTTCACTTCATAGAAGAGAATACAGCTGCTACTTTAACTTGATAATCCTGTGAGCTAAGTCTGTTGTAACAGACTTAGCTCACTGGATTATCAATAAAATAGGCAATAGAATTAATTTAAACATTAATTCTATTGAATCAAATAAATATATAAATATTGATGGACTTTCCACACAGCACTATCTAGCCCCAATCTAAGCCAAAGCTTGTAATATGGGAATCAGATAGCTGATATAATACATTATATCCTTTTTTTTTGTAAATAATACTTACTTTTATTATTTAGATACAGAGAGTAAATGAAAAAATCTCTTCACTCCAGGCTCTTTATTTTAGTTCTTTCCATAGCCTAGTGAGCTACTTTTCTTTCCATAGCTTACTAAGCTATTTTTAAGCTTATAAATTAGTCTTACTTCAAGTGTTCACTTAGCGACTCTTTAATTCATTAGATACCTACATATAGGATATAATGCATGTGTTATGGAATTGTCAGGCGCATACCTAACCAGCAAAGATCTATGAAATGAAGGGTGGTTGTTAGATTTCTTGATAGAAAACTTGTTATAAGTACACATAACAAAGGTACATTTACATACCTTCACTTTCCACACATTGCGGAACGCAACAACGTTTGCTAGACATGGTGGAAGGCACTAAAAACTAAAACAAGAGTCCTGTCTCAGAGTCTTATCAAATGTACACGAAAAACAACACAAAAGGCACTAAAAGCTAAAATAGAAGTCTTGTTGTAGAGTCACTGTCTCAAATAGAGGTAAACGAAACACAACACAAAAAGTACAGTTGACGTAGTTCGGAGGAGCGAGGGCTCAACTCAACGAATTTACGGAAGGAATACACAATTAATAAACTGGCGACTCGACCCAAACGAACAATCCAAAGCGAAAACCGAAATTGACGTGATCAAAACAAACCGGCGAATTTATTTTTTAAATTCTCTTGCAGTATGACATTGCCTGCCAGTCCAATTCCAATGACAGTAAAAAGTCTAATCGTATGTACAGTAGCGCCGCCTGGTAGTCTCTGATAGAAGTACGTGATTATAATACGACAAAATTAAAAATGTGTTACTATTAAAGTCCAATATGGAAACCCGGTACTCTTTAAATTTTGTTACATTATAATCACTAGCGAGAACGTTTCAATGTTCTAAGAATTAATGCCCTGGTTCTGCCTGTTGAATTCTTCTTCTTCTCTCAATTTATGGCTCCTGTCCGTCATTCGACAGACAATCATGCCAGTGTCAAGTGATTTGTATTGAATACTTTTTAGTCAAGTCAGTCCATAGTCAAGTGGGCCATCATTTGTTTCGAAGAAAATGGTAGCGGTTTTCTTCAAAACATTAGAAACATTTTCGGTCAGGATATCATATATACACTTTCATTCCAAATGCTTAAACTTTGTGCTAAGACCTTAGACGCAGTTGAGAAAAACAATTAAAATGAAAAAGCTATGTTGCTTCCCAAATTGTCAGAAAACTTATGGCCTGTTGAATTGAATTGAGTTATGAAGAAACTACTAGGAACCAAGTCAGCCTAAATTGTTCTTTCAGCTTATTAAAGAGGTTACATTCAAATTTGAAAACGACTGACAAAATCAATGTTATGATAATGATATTATTCTATTACTATATAAAATCTGTTGTGCATCAGACAAGATTTATGAGTTATGTAGAATTGTGCTTTTATTCTTTTAGAAATATCCTTCTACTAATACGATGAATATGAAATCTATTCGTTCAATTAATAAATTGTAAATGTACCTACAAAAATGTTCATGTTAATATTAACAATTAAAGCATCTTTCATGCTGATAGAATGTAAGAAATATTAGATTTAAACCAGCAAATAAAAGTAACAAGAGGTGAAATCGGCATGATTTCTATATGATGTCTCATCCAACTATTGTAACTAGTTTCCTTTTAGTATAGTTTATTGAATATGAATTGTAAAATTCAATCAAAGAGCACGAATGGATTGCCTTGACCACAGATAAACAAATATTAGTGCCTTGACTAACCTGTAAGTTCTACCAGTAGTTAAACTTTTTGAAATTTTAAAATTCCATATGTTAATCAATGTTCAATACTAAAGGCCGCAAATTAATAGAATGGCGAACGGAACGTTCAATATTTTGAATCGGTCAAATTATATTCTATTACCTGGTATTAGTTTAAGGTTAAGGATTCAAAAAAAAAAAAAAAGGAAAAGGGGAAGGAATATAGGTAGTGATAGGAAGAGGAAAGAGTTAATCAGTTATTATTTATAATACCTATAACTATTCCAAAATATTTGAAAATGTTAGTGTTGACTTAAAATGTTGTATCTATACTATAACAGTAACTGTTAAAATAACTAATTTTACTATTTATTTCATCGTGTTTAATCTTTGTTCAACCTATGCTACATTTCCAATAATTTAGGTATGTACTTACATAATACAATATGTATTGAATATTGGTAAGTAAATAAGGAAATCAATGGTGACAATATAATCTAAAATGTAAGTAATAAATAATAGCGTTTGCAAAGGGCTACAAATGCTCCATTGCATCATGTGTGTTTTATACATTTTTGTGTACCTGTATAAGTTGTGGTTTGCTTTGTTTATAAATGTGTTATATACAAAGTATAATAATATAAAGTATAAACTAATCCATAACTATTAAACTGTGCCTTATACTTTCATGATTACTGACTCTTTTACAAATATGGTTTACTGTAAGTGTTCTGAAGTGTTTAAATTTTAATAAAGATGAGGATGTGGTGTCTAGCCGAGTCGCGCTGGCAACACTAGCGACATGCTGGCGACACTTGCTTGGTGCGGGCGTGCTGGGCGGACGGCATAACCTCGTATAATAATATATTTGTGTTTCATTGGATCTAAAGAATCCCACACCCTCTGTATTAAATTACATCCAAGAACGCATTTAGCGAGTACCTGAGCAATCACCAGAGAGCGATAACGAACATGTTCATCCAACTTAATAAACTGCTAAGTGAAAGTCAATCATTTGACATTCAATTAGTAATTCAAGAGTAGTAGAGCTCTTTGTGAAGGGTTCGTCTGGGGAAGTGCGCCTTTTTCAGCCGCTAAGCAGCGTTGCTGTGTTTCGGTTTGAAGAGTGGTTGCCGGTGTAATTACAGGCACATGAGACTTAACATCTGTATGCCTCAAGTTGATAGACGCAGTGCCGTGCATCGTAGGGCACGTTCCTATTGTGCGTGACTTACGAGGTCATGTCTTGTTATAGGTTATGGTTACCACTTAACAATAGATAGGCCAGCTGCTTGTTCCATCAGCCAATTGTATAAAAAAATAGTAGTCGGAACATTCCCTGATCACAAGATAAACATAAATCATAATTAGCATAGTGATTATACCTAAAGACTGTGCTATTGTTATTTATTGTCATTTTGAAACCATTCTTTAAGCGTGATTAATGCTCATTCAGCGTTCCTCTTCACATAATTATGGCTCCAGTCCGTCATTTAAAATTCTGACAATCTAGCCAGTGTCAAGGGGAATAATTACGTCCACATTACGTCAAGTCGAGCTGTCATGTTTGAAGAAAATGGCGGTTGCTTCAAAACCTACGAGAAACATTTTCAAATACACTTTCCTCCCAAATGCTCAGACTTTGTGCTGACCTCGAGTTGTTGGTTAAAAATACCACCGAAATTATCGATTGTCTGTTATCTCAAGAAGCTATGTTTCTTCTCATGATGACATAAAACGAATGTTTCACAAACGAGCCATACGTCATTCCGTGACGTCAGGATCATCGGCAGCAGCGGCAACCGTCACAGATAGCACGCGGAAACCGCACATCGCAAACCTTGGCGTCGTAAGGTCGCCTGTACCAGCAAGGTCGACCTTCGGACGACCTCACGGGCAAGGGCAAACCTTGGCGACGAGGTCGAATCTCAGACCAAGGTTCGCGAAATTCGACCGCGAAAATGAAGGTTGGATCATTTGGCCGCCAATTTGAAGGTAACGTTTTGGCGAATTTTCAGGGATTTTGTAGGTGACCTCGATCGCGCGTGGCCTTATTGGAGGTCGTTTGATTGCTTGGTTTCAGGAAGTGCTTATTGAAGTATTTTAGTAAATTTTTGTGACGTAGTAGGTACCTATCATGTAGATATATAAAGTAGGTAAATAGGTACATTAAATACCTATATTTTTTATGATAAAGTCTGTATTTTGATAGGATAAAGGAATCTTAGTTAACTATGCAATCATGGTCGTTGTTTAAACTTCTTCTTGCCATGTTACTAGATAACTAACGGCCGGTTTCTGAAAGCTCAATCAAAACACTCGCCATTTCAGGTTTTACTTCACATTAGATAGAGATAGCAAGTGACTTGACATCCGATTAGTTTTGATCGAGCTTTCAGAAACCGGCCGTAAGAATTGGGTACTAAGTAACTACTTTGGTTCTAAGTAGTTGATATAAATGAATATTAAATTATTTTGAACCGAATTACTAATGTTAAAATATTATAATTATTAATACCTAAGTACTTCAAACGCAAAATAATGTGGGCATCATTCAAATTTCGAACATAGCGCCATCTTTTTTCTTTTTTTCAAACTAAATAGGTCAGATTTTTACTATTGTCCTCTGTTTGTTTCGAAAGAACGAGTGACACGGCACGAAGAAGTTCTTGGATACTATTTAAGATGGCGCTGTTTTATACAAAATAATATTTGTTGTGTTTTTATATTTGATCGAAACATATTTAGAAAATAGGAGTTATTTATTCAGGGTGTTCAAATACTAGTACTAGCCATCTGAAGTTTTCGTTACTAGTATTTTAACACATTTTATAATTTGTTGCATAATGATAAATGCTGTGCTGAACTGCAAGAGACCATAGTAGCTTTGAAAGCGAGAGGTCGTGGGTTCAATTCTTGAAGCTTGCTTTCTGTGGTCATGTTTCTTTTTAGGTAAGTATAAATATTTAGATTTTTTTTCACAGATAAACTTATGCTAGTTTTTAGTAGGAAAACTTGTTGATTAACTGTAATTTTATTCTCTGAAACTTGTTTGTTTGCGATTTTTCATAACACACTAGTGATTTTAACTATATTTTTTGATTAAAAAAAGTAATGAATTAATGAGCTATTCCTACCCCAGCGTTCCCTTGGCAACGTATTCATAAAATAGAGAGAGCACTGGTGGCATAGTGGTAGCGGATCTTTCCGATCCTGAGGTCGTGCGTTCAATCAAGTCGTACACCAATGCGTTTTTCTGTTTTAAAAAGCACACTGCCAGTAGATACCTATTCTCTACAAGTGAAGGAAAACATCGTGAAGAAACCGGGATTTTGAAAGGACTAATGACACGTTAGAAGAAGAATAAAATAAAACACTAGGTATACCCAAGAGGTGACCACACCACCACATTAGTACATTATGGAATTCCCTCTTGAGTTAATTAAAGTCAATAAGGCGACGTGAGACAAGTGGCTCTACGATTTGTTTTTCCAGGCTTTCTGGCGACATATAGCCACGCAGGCAGGAAAAACAATACAAAACTTTTGCTAAAAGGACCCACGAACAGAAACGTTATTTATGGTGGTGGATTTTTTTCAAAAAGCGCTTCATCAATTTCTATTAAATTTATATGGGACCACCTCTGAACTATATCCTACTAAATAAAAAAATAATCATCAATATCAGTTCATAATTGGCGTAGAAATAGCGTAACAATCATTCAACAACAAAAAAAACGTCCTATTGCTCTCAATTCGACCTCCAATTCTGTTGTAAAATAACAATAAGAAAAAAAATGTTTTAAGAGAGCCCATGTCTAAGAAATGCTCATGGTAGACCCACCGAGAATTAGTGAGCATCTCTCTCTCAGCGTGACAATGCTATGAGGAAAACAGCGTGAGGAAACCAGTTTTTATTCTAGCTGTGGCGATGGGTGTGCTACATAACACGTATGTAATACAAACTACTGCAAAATGTGCCAAATTTTGGGCGTACCTCTACCCCCTTCAGCATCAACCTAATAAGTCCACTGCTAGGTCTCCCCCAAGATTTGCCTCTCAGCCTGGTCTTCGGCTCATCCCATCAATTTCGCGGATCGCGTCCCCCTTGCCGGATGGCGTCCTTCACTACGATTTTATTACCCCCTTAGAAATGCTTATTAATCGGTACTTAGATATCTGAGGAGATATCTACCGTGCCTGGTTATCAAAGTCGTGAATCTGTTTTGTTTTATGTATATTACCACGCCTTTTTCTGCCGCCAAGCAGCGTTGCTGTGTTTCGGTTTGAAGAGAGTGGTTGCCGGTGTAATTAAAGGCACATGCCTCAAGTTGATGGACGCAGGGCTGTGCATCGTAGGGCACGTTCCTATCGTGCATTGTTTTGTTATAGGTGATGGTTTCCACATAACATCAGGTGCATAAAAATAAAAATAAATTGTTGTTTCATAAGTGCTGAGATAAGACTTTCTAATAATATTTGTATAAAAGCAGTCGGCGGCACAAAGCGGTCAGCAATGTTTTTTGTTTTGTACTAATTCTGCGAATTGGAGGAAATAAAATAATAAAATTTCCTACTTGTATAAGAAATGCGATAATGATGATAAGCTAAATCGAATGTCTGTCTTGTGAATAGGGATGGGACACACACGCTACGCAAGTAATATAAACAATTTATATTGTTTTTCTTCTTCAGCCATCACAGCTAAGCGATTATGAATATTGCTATGAATGATTATGAATATCTCTGTTTGGATGCTATAATACAAAAAAAGTATTTGTAATATATTAGTTATCTAGCTCCCAAAGTACAAGCTTCGAGGCGCACTTAATATCCTTTCATCACACTGTTCCGAAAGAAACTAGTGGCACATCAATTGGACGTGGATTGTATTCAATTATTATTTATTTATTTCTTAGGTGACTCTATCACTGTATTTTTTAGATAATGTAAACTTCTAGTTACTGAATATAAACAAATAAATAACAAATAATAAAAATTAAACAAGTAGGTAAGGGTGTTTTCGTAAAGTTCGTTAACATTCTAGTAAAGGTAACCAAATATATTCAAAAAACTTTGTCGTTACATAGCATAACATCATCCATTGTTCTGTAATTTGTACAATTGTCTCTGGTTATTCCTGTTGAATCACACTCAATGTGTACAGTGTGACTCGAGAGAGAAAAACACTAGGGATTTTGTTTCTCCGTTAGTTAAGTTCTGCATTTTTTTTTATCCAGAAAGGACTTGTTTCTGGTTTTTAAATAATGAAACATCTACTTAGTGTTCGAATTTTGAAGTTCATTTTTGAGTTTTGAATATCGGAAATATAATTACTGAATCAATGTACTTACATAATAAGATTACTTACATAATAAGACTTACATAATAAGTACTTACATAATAAGATTGAACTGGTTACTTTAACAAAAAAAACAAATTCATTATATGAAATGAAAATACTTTAATGTAACCAAACTGACCAAAAATATAAAATAAAATTGCTCAAAAGGTGGTCAAAGCGATCTCTTCCAGACTGCTTTTGTATCCAAAGATATCAATCCAAAGGTAACAAATAATTTAAATCTAAGTTTTGTTCTATGGTTTTGGTAATTAAAAGGAATAATTTGAAGAAGCTTCGGATTGGGACCGATTTTGCATCTGGAGAACGTTAGCGACGATCTGCAGATCGTTCAACTGATTCAAGTGTATTTTGTACATTTTGTAAATGCTTGATTTAGAAAATGATACATTTATTGTAATTTTCTATGTAAATCTATGTATAAATTAGTTGTGCCATAATCTCAGGAAACTATTAAACTCAAAAATCATGGTACCTAGGTAAACATTGATTTACAAGTTTGGCTATTGATTTTAATAATACGATATAACTAGGTATATTATACACGAGGGATGAAGTCAGCTGACTGTACGACCATTTGTCTATTCATTATTAGATTCTAAATTGATAACTAAGTACCTGCACGTAGGTATGTACCCAAATTTAAAGACATGAGTCAAATAATCGTGAATCAAAGAGGCCAGGCACGCACATCACTAACCTCCCACCAGTCTCTTGCCGAGTTCGGAACGATCGCACGCGCATACGTTGTTTTATAAAAACTATTTTCAAAGTGCTGTGATGTTTTGTTGACAATTATAACAATGAAGTTTTTTATAAGTGCGCTATTTCTTGCTACAGCAGTTTTGGCCACAGGTATTGTAGTGCACATTTTGTAAATAAGCCGACTTATTTACTATGTAAATACTAATTTGAGTCGCAAATTGTTGATTCATAGATTCTGGCGAAAATAGAGCAGTATTTATAAGACAAATGTAGAGTTAAGTAGGTAGGTACCTTCATATCGGTACCTATACTTATTATGCCTTATACTTATAAACGTTGCATAAAAATATATTGCTATCACTGTTTGTCAATACCTTTTGGTAAGAGATGGCAAGTTTATCATTGGACATGTTTTTTAGTCCCGCTTTTTTGGCATTATAGATAGCATATTATTATTCGTGCATGTGTTATGTTGTGGCTAGGGTTGCCAGATACTGGCTTATTATTTCCTGGACATTTCTGGGGTTACAAACGGAGTTGGAGTTTTTAGAGTCGAAATGCAACTACAAATGTTTGCTGTTGAACCGGCAATACAAAAAATATAACAAAAATGCTAGTTAGGTACTTATTTTAAAAGAAAAAACAAATGACTTTAAAAACATATTTATTTTTTATAAAATCTATAGGTAATTTTTATTCATACCACATACAAAATCACATATTAGAATTTTTAGTTCCAAATAAAAATTAAGCTATTCTTTAAATAAAAATCGTCTCGGCATGTCCGAGGTACGAGTATGCGTGCCGCTCCTTGGTGTCGTTACTTTGTGGAAAAAAACTAGTGTGATCATGAATTCCGGGACAGTAAACTGTAATTACTGGACACGGGACCACACGTGAAATTCCGGGGCTTTCCCGGAAATCCCGGCCATCTGGCAACCCTAGTTGTGGCGCGTCTGCAAATACAAAAAATGTATCATTGTATGGTTTTAAGAAATGTATGTACCTACCTAGCTACTATTTAGTAGCTAAGATAAGGCCCGTATTTTGGAAACATGCTAAAGTTTGGATCAAGATTCAAGCGGGTTTTCTATTCTAGCTAGTTCGTTAACATTAATTTGTAGGTGCCGGCGTACCGGTATACTGGATATCATGTATAAATTATTAATTATTTTATTTCAACTTATTCCAAAGTCAAAAATCAAAGTCAAAAGGTATTTATTCAATCAAATCACAAGGATCACTATGAAACGTCTTAAAGCTAGGTGACTCTAGGTGCCAGTTCTACGCGACCAAAGCCTAGAAGAACAGGCAACAAACTTACGGCTTGGTTGCATTTTAATTGTAGTAGGTACCTTTAATGGACTAATATAAACTAAAATCTCAACACCATGTACCTACTACCTAATAATAACATAGCTGGGTAGGTACTTGGAACTACTTATGTTCACGCAAATAGATTTGATATCAGTATAGCATCAAAAAGTGTACGCTTGTCTTGCTGGGAATTGTTTTAGAATACGGGCGTTATATGTATGCAGGTATAAACGCCAATAATTGACAAGTAAGGTATCTTATCTATTTTTTAATGGTTTACGTGATACCTATGTACTTATAAAATAATTAGCTTATATCTGATTATCAAAATCGGGTGGAAGATTACAAAAAGGTAGTACCTACCACCTAAATTGGTTACTTAGTTACAATTACAACCTTGAAGTCTAAATCAAAAGGTATTTTTAAGAGTAGTAGAGCTCTTTGTGAAGGGCTCTTCCGCGGAAGTATTGCCACCACGCCTTTTTCTGCCGCCAAGCAGCAACGCTATGTTTCGGTTTGAAGAGTGTGGTTACCGGTGTAATTACAGGCACATGAGGCTTAACATCAGTATGCCTCTAGTTGATGGACACATTCCTATCGTGCGTGAATTACGAGGCAATGCTTTAATATAGGTGATGGTTACCACTTAACATCAGGTGGGCCATCTTCTTGTTCCATCAGAAAGTTGTTTAAAAAAAATATTCAATTGAATGGTTCACTTTGAAACGTCTTCAAGCTAGGAGCACTAGGTGCCAGTTCCACGCGACCAAGCCTAAAAGAACAGGCAACAAAGTTGCGGCTTGTTTCATACCGTTCTTTTGTCATAAATACCTTATAGGTACATATAATTACACCTTCTGCCGGCTACTTCGCCCACGTGGTAGGTAGAACGCATTGTTGAAATAGGAAATAACTCCAACCATGTGTTCTAGGTAGGCCTGCTTTGTAACCGGTATTCCCCGGGTGTCCTAGTTAATAGGATCTGAGGGCGACCTCAGGCTTTTTTTAATAGTCCTCAATTTCACACAAATGAAGTAATTATTCGAGTGGGATTTGAACCCACGACCTTCACCTTACGTGTAGTTAAACACTATAAAACAAAATAAAAATTATTCACACAAATGGTTTTGAAGTTTTTGTTCAAGAGTCGAAGATACATAGCAGCCAAATTGAATGTTTAAAGGCATTCAATCACTATATATAATTTCAATGATCATTTTGAATTTAGGAGCTAAATATTGTAACACCACCACCAAAAAAACATGTATTTAAATAATAATAAATAAATATTGGTGGACATTCCACACAGCACTATCTCGCCCCAAACTAAGCCAAAGCTTGTGATATGGGAACCATAGCTGATATACTACTTAAATACTTTTTTTTGTAAATACATACTTTTAATATTATATAACACCCAGACAGAGAACAAACATCTATGTTCATCACACAAATGTTTGTTCTCGGTGGGGATCGAACCCACGGCCTACGGCACAGAAGGCAGAGCTACTACCAACTGAGCTGTGAAGGCTGTCAAAGCAATAAATTGATTTGATTTGATTTAAGAATTTGACTGCTAGGTTTCTACCGTTTTTTTTGTATAATCGCTTTACATAAAATAATGAAGCTCCAGTGTAGTGACAATCAAACCGAGTGAGATATCAAAGGATTTTATTGTAAAAAAAACAACTAACTAAAACATGGAGTTTATTAACTAGGTATAACAGTCCGATTATCAGTTATCTTTAGGATATTTCTAGTCTTCATGAGTCAGACGAGATAAGTTTTATCTTATATTGTGTTCAAATAAACAAGCTAAATAAAGTCTTGAACTGCTAGACTAACGGCCGATTTTTGAAAGCTCGATCAAAACTAATAGGATGTCAAGTCACTCGCCATTTCAGCTATTACATCGAATAAGATAGAGATAGCAAGTGACTTGACATGCGATTAGTTTTGATCGGGCTTAGAGCTGATTTTATCATGCTCTGTTTTTTACTAATCAAGGATTAACAGGCCGTTCAATCTAAGCTTAGATGTCAAACACGTACATTTTGTTATATTTAACGGCCCTTTAATCCTTTGTTAATCTAACAGAGCATGGTGAAATCAGCTCTAAATATCATTTTGATTTTCATTTCGTTTTGCGATAAGACATTACAGTAGAACGATATTTATTTGATTGAACATCACTCGGTACCAGAATATTTTCTATGGAGGTAAAACGAGAGGGAATAAGCAATGGGAATAATAAATAAAGCATGAATGAATAAACTGATAATAATATTATATTACTAGTTTCCGCCCGCATATTCGCTCCATAGTGAATTATACATTTGTTTACAAAGAATATTACAATGAATACAAGTATTTACAAAATGTAACAGTTGAGCTATCTGCAGATCGCAAACGATCTAGAGATATCACATGTGTTTATAAGGAAACTACATCTAACCCCTATATCGCGATATCATTCATTGTTTCAATTTATCAAAAATGTTATCCTAACAGTTAGCCAAAACGATAATCAAATAATTATTCATGTATGTTATTTAAAATTATTGTCTGAATTGAATTGAATGAAATTCGGTCGTTAGCGTGAAATTGTCTCTATCGTGTCTCAGGTAGGTAGGTATCTCTTATCTGTGCCTCAAGCACAGATAACAGAATTACTCAAGCAAGATTAACATCGCAAAGTTCGCAAAGTTTTAGTAGGTAGTTATTATTTTAAAAAGCTTTGACTAAAGCTCCACCTAGAACCATTCTACGTAATTGTAAACTGACGTTGGCCAGTCTCTTTGCTTAATCCATTGAACATTGGCATTCAGTAAATAAATAAATAAGAACTTCATTGAGGACAGCATGGATAAGGTTACAAACAATAAAAGTACAGTGGGGTTGTCTAACAATCAGCGGTCTTATCTCTTTCAGACAACTGTTACACTAAACTTAGATCTGTTTTTACTAATAAACTCCTTTTGTCGGTTTGCCTTTATTTTTTAAGACAGTCGTTCATTGAGAAGTGACATAAAATCCAGCAGGAAAACTTAACAGGAAAACCAAACAGAATACTAGGAATACCTACCACTACACTACTACAGTCTAACCACAGATTCAATAAAATAAATCAATTAAATTATAAACCCCCTTGTGTAGTAATGTCAAAAGTTGTTTATAATTTTAGGCAAACTTTTGACCGCAATCTCAGTGATTATGCGACCGATGATCTTCTTTTTGTCATGTCACCAGTTCTTTTGATGCAGTGTGGTGAAAGGATGGCTGCCGATGGTGTGTCACGCCTCAGTTAAGATAATACTAGTAGTCACACATCTAGACGACATAAAAACAAAATACTATATTATTTATTCGTGAATTCATTTTAACAAGAATGCAGTGCACTACGACATCGCGGGAGACAACTTTTGTAAACCTTTAGATTACAAAAATTGTTATGTAGCTAATAACTAAGACGATATCGTTCGGTAAAAACAGACGCCGCCGCGCGGTTATGGCATTCCACTTGTGCTTTTAATGGCTGCAAATATATTTTTGTAAAATGATAAAGCAATATGAGCGGTAGGAACGAAGCCGTAAGTTTGTTGCCTGTCTTCTAGACTTGGTCGCGTAGCTCTGGCACTTTACCGAAATTGCAAAGTGATCCTTTTGTTCAAATGATGATGAAATAAATTCGTTTTGACTTTTACTTTAATTTTGGCGCAAGCCTTCAGTCTATTACCTACATGATAATGATGATGTAGACTGTGTTTACCTGCTCATCCGTCGCTGCTAGTAAAACGAAAATAAAACTTTCCTAGAATTTTAATTGCAAGAAGTCCACTCACTCACTGACTCACGAAACGAGGAAGCATTTTTGATATTTCTTTCAGAAAACCCATCCAAATTTTGATTGATGATCTAAATATCGATGGAATGCCTCGAAATATCTAAAATAGAGGTCTGAAATAAATAGTCACAGGCATTATTTTTTAGAAATTATGTCTATTCTTTGAACAAAGCTTTCAGATGTTATCGATGTAATAAAGCTTTAAAACAAACAAATTCTAGAAGTTAAGAGTTCGAATTTCACGTTTCAAAGTGATCTTTGTGATTCTGAATACCCTTAGAGTTTGACTTTGAACTAGAGAAAATCAATTGAAAAATAATCCGTCAAAGTTTGCATGGAAAAAGTTTCTCGTAGAAATGAATTAGTGTACTATACAATACAATATCATATAAAATAACAATGTCTGTGTAATAAATATACACAAAGGAAGTGTAGTACATACTTTCCTATCATACATAATCATTTACCTCAGTTTATCAATTTATTATCGGTTATCAATAGGTCCTTATCGTGATATACAATGAATAGTTTCATTACCCACATAATACCTACCTGCTAAATATCAGGTAGGTTAGACGCGTAAGACGGCCCCCCACCTGATGGACCGGAGACATTATGTGAAGATGAATTATTAATATAAAAATAAATATTATATCCCAGTTGTGGCATTCTTCGAAAGAATACGACAAGCAGAAGAAGAAGTGAAATTTTTCAGACTGATGATTATATTTTTTGTCATTTAAAAAAAGTGGCTTTTGATAGCTTTGCCTTATTACCAATTTTAAACTCAAGTATAATATTTATTAAATATTTAAATTTCTATATTTCATTTTGTGTACCTACTACCCTTTCATTTTAAAAGTACACAAAAGTTAACTGGAAGATAATACTCTCTAGCGTTATGTACCTACGTGTGTTTGGAGCCATAAATAATGTTCTATCTATCAATGATTGATTTACCTTTTTCTGTTATGCCTATGCCTCACTAAATTCGATTGGCACCACACTGGAGCTTCAATATTGAATTATATTACATTTAACAAGGATTATACAAAAGAAAGGTAGGAACCAAGCCGTAAGTTTGTTGCCTGTTCTTCTAGGCTTTGGTCGCGTGGAACTGGCACCTAGAGCCACCTACCTTTAAGACGTTTCATAGTGATCCTTGTGATTTTATTGAATAAATACATTTTGACTTTGACTGCTTGTCGCGTAACTATCGCAAGATACGTATTAGGGGGCTAGATAGGTACCATTGGATTGATTTAATACCTACTCTATACGAATAATAGGCGTGTCAACATCTTAACTACAAAATTAACATAGTTTAGATACTAAATATTCCTAATATAGTTTACAATACGACCATTTATTTGCAAAGTTTGTATGAGCCAGTGGCCAATTCTGGTGATGAAGTATTAAGGCCTCTGTTTGTTGTTTTGTTCTTACCAAAAATACTTTGCTCAGAAGGCTGACAACCGATAAATAAAAAAAAAACAAGTTTAAGAGACATAACATAACATTTGTTATAACATGTTTTCTTACCTAAAAGTTTGATTAAGTACGAATAGTTAAACAAACCAGCCTTTTCAAACGAAACTTTTTCGTTCAAATCAATGAATCCTATATTATATACATACATATGCTATAGTTCTAATAACTGCTCACAATTTGTGGGCCTCAAGTAGGTAATGTTGGTTAAATTACCACTGAAATTGCAAAACAAACTCATAACACTGATAGCGCTAAAAATCTATGAGATGTAAGAAAATAACAAAACATTGGTGTTGCCGCGTTGTGCTCCAAACCTTGTAACAAGAAATCATTTCATTCGAACGAGTTTTAGATTGTTTCCCGCCTAAATTGTCCCATTCAAGATAGGTGGATGACAAGATATTTTATTCTTTATTTAATTTTTATTTCGTTGTTATTTCCACATTTAATTTTAATTGAACTGTAAATTGTAATTGTGTGTTTGTATAATTTAATTTAAGTATGGATTGATTGATCTGCAATAAATAAATACCCCGTTTACACTCAGCTCATGCCCGTGGAAATGTGCAGACACATGAGCAAGGAACTTGGGCAATGCGTGAATGTAAACAGGTCACTTCCATGTCCACTCGTTCAATCAACTCCGTTGCCCGTGTTGTGAACACACATTGCCGGCGACGCTGCCGCAGACGGCAACATTTCCGTCCACGCGAATGGCAGCGCGAATGTCTAAATGTAAACGCAGTATAATGTATAATGTAGTCATCACTAACATGGAATTAATTTGACAGATTCGACATTTATTCCGACGTCATCTTACGGCCTATTATTGAATCAACGAGGTTGATAATAAAGTGACATATGTATCTACACGGTGTAACTGGAGGGGTGGATCATCGGTGGCAGAGCGATGGGTGACCTCAATGCCTATCGATTTTAAAATTGCGATTTTTCTTGTAAAGATTATTTTTTATTTGGAATTTAATCAAATAACGTCTCAAAACGATATTGTAGGACGAAAGACCTACTATTGAGCTATAACCTAAAAAAATATTACGGTCGTAAACCTAACAGTTAGGCTACACTTGGGACAAGAAGTCTAAAATCGGGATTTGGCAAAAATTTCATAAAAATCTGAATAACTTTTGAACGACTGAATATCGCTGAACATACATGGGGGTTAAATCGATAGGCATTGAGGTCACCCATCGCTCTGCCACCGATGATCCACCCCTCCAGTTACACCGTGTATAGTTTTAAGTTCTTTATTAGTGTTTAATAATTTTAACACTTTATGTTATTAGATTTATTGAAATTTAGGTTTCGCAAGAATATTTTTAGTATAATGCGGTTAGGAGTAGGCAGGCACGTATTCAGAAGTATTACTAAGTTTGGGTTAAATTGCGGTTTGTATCGGCGCACACAACTTCCAAGCATAGTTATAAATAAAGCATACCTGTACCTAACATAAGAAAATAAGCAACATACCTATCTAAACACATAACTAATTGGAAGTATTAACAGGACTCACAGCTCAGTAGCTCATGCTTTCTACGATGCAGCTGTGGGTTTGATTCCTACTAAGAACACACATTTTTAAGATCTTATGAATAGTTTATTTATTTTCTAATTTCACACAAAACAATGTTGTGCTAGGACTTAATGCTAATAGCATTAAGTATAAAAATGTGTGTTCTTAGTAGGAATCAAATATACAGCTAATTTCATGTCCAGTAGTATTAAGTAATTAACTACCAGTCATCCTGGGCATGCAGAGAGGTGTGAATTTACCAAACGTGAATACAACATTTATGATGTAGGTCGTTTTGTAAATTAAGAAATTGTAAACCTCATGGTGCAAGTAAAGAATCATATTATGCAATAGGTCAGGTCAGTTAAATTTCACAAGCGAAAGGGTTTAGCTTCATTAACTATTTGTTTTGTTTCAGCTCAAGACCTTAAAGACGACTATGACAACTTCCCAGCTGACTATGATAACTTCTACGACTACGACCAACTGAAGGAAGAAGGGGACAAGATTGAAGCTGAACTCGACAAGCTTGAAGCTGAAAATGACTTGAAAGTCAAGGAAGAAATAAACAAGTTCAGAGAAGACATCAATGATGATGTTTTAGACGGTATTGATGAGTACCAGCTGGAAGACAACAGGGACAAGTCTAATGAAGATGTGAACGAATTTCCAGTAGATGATAATAATTTTGCAGCTGATGATAATATTGACGCTATCGACAATGATGATGCCAAAAAGAAATTGGATGATCAAGCTGATTACGCTTTACTATGGGGAGATGACAGCGTAGCTCCGCTACCGGTCCCGGAAGTAGAGTCTCTCCCTGAAGACAAAGCTATTCTAGAAGAAACAAAAAAAATACTGGAAAACGACGACGATGGTACGAAGTTGATGGAAGAAATCAATAAAATGCTCGATGATGCATTGGAGTTGACAGATGACAAAGCGAATGATGCTATTGCTGAAGAGACTAAGCAAATTTTAGAAGACACTGATGATTCATTCAATGGTGATGACGAAAATAAGACTGGTGATAAAACTGAGAAACTATTGGCTGAAAATGATCAATCACCAAGTAATGATGATAACAATCGGCTAAATATAACGAGCGTAGCCGATGAAGAGCCAAAACTTGTTATTATTGATGATATTCCCATTGAAAAGGCGGTGGAAAGTGAAAATGTTGTGGAAGATAAAGTTGAACAAGACCAAGAAATTGATATCAACAAAAGTGAAAATACATCTAACGTTGTTCACGATGTCATTGAAGAAGAAGATACCGTTGACAAAGTTTATGCAGACTTGAATTCAGACTTAGACAAACTACTGGAGACTCTTGACAAACTCAGTGATGACGGTACTATGAGTGACGAGAAACTAGAAGATGTATTCGACAAGCTCGACGATCATTTCTTCAAAGAAGATGGTGACAACGTCGAAGGTTCCGAAGAATTGGTTGACGAAGTCAAGGATGATACAGAATATAGTGATGTAGAATTTGAAAAGATCTTGGATGACATCGCCAATGAAAATGATTTCAAAGAAGATAGTGGAGAAAGCATGGACTTGAACGTAGAATTGAATGACGAAATGAACGAACTTAATCCTGATGACGCATTTGAAAGAGACGTTGAATCTTTACCTGGTTTACAACTCAACACTACGCCTATAAATAACACTACTGTAGTCGATGAACGAAAAAAGGCGGAATCAGGTGAAATCGCTGGCTCTATTAAGGAACCTTCTCAACTTGACGCTAATTCGAATCAATTACCAGATATTCACAATTACGTACCAGAAGACACTGATGATAAAACTGTAGATATCGACACCCTAAACAATGACCAAGTGGAAGACCTCATGAAACAATTCTCCATGACTCATACTGATGTTATGGACGTGAAATCCGAAACTTTCGATCATAATATAGCTCCTATCCATATCAATCTGAACGTGGATACCCCTGAAGTGGTCAATTCTCCAAACTACCCTGACGCGTATCCGACGGACAACATTGTTGATTGGGTTTTCGAAGGAGAAGGCATGGGTATTGAATTGAATATAACAGACTTACAGGTGCGAGGAGCTATGGGAGACTACCTTCTTGTGAAACCAGGTCAGTAACATTATGGGTCTATTTTATAACCCGACAAGGAGCACAATTATATAGTCTGTCGGTCGTTCCGTTTATCCGCAGCCTAAGCCACTTGCAAAAGAACAAGTAGAATGGCCTTCGTGTTGCTAAGCCACTGCTTAGCAACCCACTGGTAACCGAACTATAATCTATAAAAACCGTCCAAGTCACGTACGATAGGAACCTGCTCTATGATGCACTGCCCTGCGTTCATCAACTTGAAGCATAAATAACTAGTAGTTCGCTCCGAACTGAGATCTCGTGATTCGACCCGACGAATGCATCAAAACTTTGAGTAGGTAGTAGTCAGGGGCAAGTCCAAACATTATTTTTGGACTTTTTTCTGACTACCGCCTACTAACTTGGTATGGTAACCAAGTTTCAGCTCTATTGGCCTATTTATTGAAGAGTTCCGTTGAACAGACCTTGGCTCCATCATCAGGCCTGGTCGTCGTCACCATTTTATGAGAACTGAGTACCTCCTTAATTTATTTCAAGAAATAAAAATAAGAAAAAGCAAAGGAACTGGCCGACCAGTAGAAAAACCTTGATGTCAACGAAACTCTTAGAGATGGGAGCTCTTGGGTCGTTGGTTATCTTAATTTAACTTTTTTGTTGTATCTCAAAAACGGAGCGTCCCAGAAAAAAAGTAAAAATTGTTTTGGAATGTCCAAACAAAGCCCTTTCGTATGACATGTTACTTGATTTTTTTAAGTAACTTTTTTTGTTTTTGCCCCTTTAAAAAACCCCATATCTTAAAAACCCTTCATCCGATTTTACTCATATACTTACCAGTAAATTTCTCAAGTACAAGCTATCGACTTATCAAATTTCATGCAGATCGGACCAACGGTTCTAAAGTTATTGCCAGACAAACATACATACATACATACATACATACATACATACATACATACATAAAATGCCAAATCGCCCAAGTTGAAACTAAGATCTTCGTTCGCTTCGCTCACTCGATCAATAATATATTATTCCTCATGTGCCTGTAATGTCCCACACCCTTCAAACCGAAACACAGCGTTGCTGCTTGTCGGCAGAAATAGGCAGGGTGGTAGTACTTCTCCGGATGAACCATACACAAAGAGCTCTACTACGTTTTATGATGGGAATCTTGTATCTCCATTGACCCATTGCACTGAGTAGTTTTAAGTTGGTTTTTATGCTATATCCATATCCAATATTTTCTATCTATCTCCAGGTGGAGTGGACGACTCGGGCCACGACGGTATACTCTTCACGTACCGACTGACCTCCGAGAAGCGGTTCAGGTTCGAGGATGTGGACCGCATGTTCGTCAGGTTCGAATCTCGGCCCACTGGATGGAACAACCAGCGCGGATTCCAATTCAGCGTTAAGATGATTGGTGAGTAGGTACTTGATACCACACTAGATCTTCATTATTTTATTATTTTGTAATATACATCATACAAAAGAACGGTAGGAACAGTCGTAAGTTTGTTGGCTGTTCTTTAAGGCTTGGTCGCGTGGAACTGGTGCCTAGATTCACCTAGCTTTATGACGCTTCAAAGTGATCCTTGTGATTCAATTGCATCAATACTGTTTACATATTGATACATTTAGCACTCTTTTCACCTCTCTTAAGAGGAAAAAAGAACACAAAAAATACAAATGTCTTCATAAAATAATTATATCAAACAAGGGTTCAAAACAAGAAGACAGACATACTTACTTGCATTATGCTAATAAACATACATTACACATACAAAATAATTTAATGTGTAAGAAATAAAAAAAACAAGTAAATTCATAAACCGATAGAATGGGAATAGCTGTTTGAGTTTTATAGCAACAAAAGGTTCTTGACTCAACGTATTCCTCATCACAATTCTAGTAGTTCGACGCTGTTAATCTGCCGAGACCTTCATCCAAATTCTATTGAATACAAACACCGACTTCTCCAAACACAGCTCCGATCCCCGACGAGCCAGAGCCGATCCCAGAGCCGGAAGCCGTGCTGGACCCCCCCACCCACCTCCACACGCTATTCCTGGCCACCACGGTGGAACAGTTCCAGGACCTTGAAGTTAGCTTCCAGCGGCTCATCGCTGACATGGCGGCGGAGTACATCCAGGACAACAACATCGATCCAGGACTTAACACTACGTGAGTTCTTTTTATTGATCGAGTGAGCGAAGCGAACAAAGATCTTAGTTTCAACTTAGGCGATTTGGCATTTTATGTATGTATGTATGTATGTATGTATGCATGTATGTATGTTTGTCTGGCGATAACTTTAGAACCGTTGATCCGATCTGCATGAAATTTGATATGTCGATAGCTTGTACTTGAGAAATTTACTGGTAAGTATATGAGTAAAATCGGATGAAGGGTTTTTGAGATATGGGGTTTTTTAAGAGGGTATAAATAAAAAAAGTTACATAATAAAATCAAGTTACATGTCATATGAAAGGGCTTTGTTTGGACATTCCAAAACAATTTTTACTTTTTTTACGCGACGCTCGGTTTTCGAGATAAAATTTAAAAAGTTAAATTAAGATAACCAGCGATCCAAGAGCTCCCATCTCTAAGAGTTTCGTTGACATCAAGGTTTTTCTACTGGTTGGCCTGTTCCTTTGATTTTTCTTATATTTTTTTCTTGAAATAAATTAAGGAGGTACTCAGTTCTCATAAAATGGTGACGATGACCAGGTCTGATGATGGAGCCAAGGTCTGTTCAACGGAACTCTTCAATAAATAGGCCAATAGAGTTGAAACTTGGTAACCATACCAAGTTAGGAGGCGGTAGTCAGAAAAAAGTCCAAAGATAATGTTTGGACTTGCCTCTGACTACTACCTACTCAAAGTTTTGATGCGTTCGTCGGGTCGCATCACGAGATCTCAGTTCGGGGCGAACTACTAGTTTATTTTTATTTAATAGACTTAGACTTAAGAGTGATCTCTTTGTGAAGGGCTCGTCCGTGCCTTTTTCTGCCGCCAAGCAGCGTTGCTGTGTTTCGATTTGATGATGATAAGTGGTAGCCGCATCACCTATAACAAAGCATTGCCTCGTAGGTCACGCACGATAGGAACTTGCCCTACGATATACAGCCCTGCGTCCATCAGCTCGAGGCATACAGATGTTAAGCCTCATGTGCCTTTAATTACACCGGCAACCACACCCTTCAAACCTTAGACTAGATTACTACCTCCATGCTTCAAACCGAAACACAGCGACACAGCATGACGGCAGAAAAAAGCATGTCCTTGTAGTAAGCGTCAATTTTCTTTGACTTTGAGTAGATTGATCTATACATCTCTGTGTTCACAAGCACTTCACACTTCCTCTGATGAACTCTTAATTAAAAGAAAAACTATTTGAAAGATTCAAAGAGTTCTACTACACATAATAGGCAGAAGTCACTAGATAAAATGAAATTATTTCTGCTTCAACAGTGTTCTAGAATAAGTATGAGCTCATATTAGCTGAATGAGTAACAAATGAAATCATTACCTACTTGGTTAGGTACCCGCGGATAATTTTGTAAGTATTGTATACAAAGTACACTAGAGATAAATCAATGGCATCTAAATATACAATAAAATTCCAGAAAAAATTAAAGATGAAGAAAAAGATGCGAACTTTGAATATAAATTAAGAGATTTACTAGTAAAAAAATGCTACTACAATTTAAATGACTTTGATACACTTCCCTTTTGTAATAAAATCTTATTTTATAATCCCACACTTATTAACTGCCAGTTTCGTATTTCAAACTTCGGCCCGCTTCTACTCCAAATCTTGCCATACTCTAAACTAAAGGGTAATCAACCATTTCTAACATCAAAACCTTACCATGCAACATAATAATGGCAATAAACAATATGAGTATAAGTAAAATTTTATAAAAATGTAAGAAAGAGAGAAAATGGGTATCGAATATCTATTGTGTTATGATTTTTACCCCGTTTTTAAATAATAATATAGCTAATAGCTTGCAAGCTTACTAACAAAAATGGACCAAATGTTGTCTGAATTAATTACAAATAAAATAAAATACTTATTTTGTAGAAAAAAATGCATCTAGAGCGAAAATACTAGCAACTTTGTGTAAACAGACGCAAGGGTCATTCACATTATCATTTCCGAAAATGCTTGCTTTTTTATACAAAACATTTTTATAAATATCTAGAACTCATGAATACAAAGTCCAACATAAAACATGATGATTTTTCTTAAACTAGCTGAAGCAGCTAAGTTCGCGTATTTATTAGCATTTTCCCTTTATTAGGTTCGTTCACGTTTTCAATCCTGTTCCCGGTATTTTTTCGGGATATAATTTAGCCTGTAGCCAAGTTACCTACTATGTTTTGCTCTAAGTTTCACCCTGATATGGGCATGTTATGCGAAGGGAAGAATGTCATGTAACGACAAAAATGCTAGATGTGAATGTGGAGGATAAACAACGTGTAACATAATCTCTAATACTATAAGAATCAAAGTCCTGACTGACTGACTGACTGACTGACTGACTGACTGACATATAGACAACGCACAGCCTAAACCGCTGGTCCTAGAGACTTGAAATTTGAGGAGTACATAGGTCTTAGGGCGTAGAGGTGTACTAAGAAGGGATTTTTGGAAATTCAACCCCTAAGGGTGTAAAAAGGGATGAAAACGTTTGTATGAAAAATAGTATTCCTTGAACCTACAAACTTGAAACTTGGAGTACACATATTTCAAGGAAAAAAAATAGGAAAGGCATTTTTAGTTTTTGAAAACTACCCTTAATAAATGTGCAAAGGGATGTAAAAGTTTGTATGGGAGTTTTTTGACCGCTGGTCCTAGAGACTTGCAATTTGAAGAGTACATAGGTCTTATGGCGTAGAGGAGTACTAAGAAAGGATTTTTGGAAATTCAACCCCTAAGGGTGTAAAAAGGGTTGAAATCGTTGGTATGAAAATTTGTATTCCTTGAATCTACAACCTTGAAACTTGGAGTACACATACTTCAAGGCAAAAAAATAGGAAAGGCATTTTTAGTTTTTGAAAACTACCCTTAATAAATGTGCAAAGGGATGTAAAAGTTTGTATGGGAGTTTTTTGACCGCTGGTCCTAGAGACTTGCAATTTGAAGAGTACATAGGTCTTATGGCGTAGAGGAGTACTAAGAAAGGATTTTTGGAAATTCAACCCCTAAGGGTGTAAAAAGGGTTGAAATCGTTGGTATGAAAATTTGTATCCCTTGAATCTACAAACTTGAAACTTGGAGTACACATACTTCAAGGCAAAAAAATAGGAAAGGCATTTTTAGTTTTTGAAAACTACCCTTAATAAATGTGCAAAGGGAAGTAAAAGTTTGTATGGGAGTTTTTTGACCGCTGGTCCTAGAGACTTGCAATTTGAAGAGTACATAGGTCTTATGGCGTAGAGGAGTACTAAGAAAGGATTTTTGGAAATTCAACCCCTAAGGGTGTAAAAAGGGTTGAAAACGTTGGTATGAAAAATTGTATTCCTTGAATCTACAAACTTGAAACTTGAAGTAGATGTACTCCAAAGCTAAAAAAATAGGAAAGGCATTTTTAGTTTTTTAAAACTACCCTTAATAAGTGTGCAAAGGGATGTCAAAGTTTGTATGGGAGTTTTTTCACGCGTGGTGCGATTAACTTAGGTAAAACTTGAGGTAAATATACTAATAAATAAATCATTATAAATGACGCTTTTATCTTTTGATAATTACCCGCAAGGATGCAAATGACTGTAAAAGTTAGGGAGATTTTTAACGCGACTGGTTATAAATAATTTAAAATCACGTTTTCAATATTTTAAAACTACCCCTGCAAAGGGTGCAAAAGACTGCCAATGTTTCAAGGTTTGTATGGGAGATTTTTAACGCGTAGTGTAATTAACTTCATACTAAAAGAAAATGTGTTCTGTGGATAAATAACAAAAAGACAGTGTAGGGGATAATGAGATGATGCGTATTCCCTACTTTATTTCACGTGGCTTCAGAGGAGCATGTAAAATGATAAACGTCCGTTTTCACATAAGTACTGATTTATATTTGCACTTTAAAGTAGGTATTACATGTCTGAACCTAATGAGCGGGGAGACACGACTGGCGACGCTACATACAAAACCTTCGCGTCAGCCCTACCTACCTACCTGTATGTGGCTAGCCGCCACAACAGTTTCATTTTCGAAAACAACCCCTAAAACGTTACCCTCCTTCGTTGCGCTCGAGTAAAAAGGATACAACGAGGCGTCAATGTTTTTAAAGGACATTCTAAAAACGGGAATCTTGAGTTGGTACAAAGAGATCTGAGGGTATCTACCGTGCCTGCATGGGGATCAAAGTCGTGAGGCTGTTTCGTTTCGTTTGTTTTTGGGGTAGAAACTAGGAACAAATAAGTACATATTTTCCGTGTAAGGTTGTTTTTTGTTGTATTTGTCATGTTTGTGCTAAACTTAGTACTTATACCTACCCACCTACCTAATATAGGTAATGTACGCCTATCTCTTATACCTACGTAGGTATTTAAAATCCTACCCTAATAATATACAAATCAATGCGAAAGTTACGATGTTTGGATGTTTGTGGCTCAATCACGGCTCACCACTTCAACGCGTGCGAAGCCGCGGGAAGCCTCTAGTACCCCTATAACCCTGGAAGCTTGGTATTCTACAGGGCATGGCAAACAACTGTTGTTATAAAACTTTTGAAATTTCGAAGTTTTTCATTCATGAAATGCCTCTTAAACTTTCTTCCAAAATGAAACTGGCACAACATGACGCAGCCCTATTTACAGCTGTTATTTGACCTTTAATTGTGAACTGTAGATAAAATAGGTAACAAAACTGCCACTAATTAGTAAATGCAAATAGCGTATGGTACCAAGGTCACGTACACATTATCAGGGTTGTTGCAAATTTCTGAAACAATATAAATTTTTCTTTTGTATGGGAATTTTAAAGACGAAGTATTCAAATGTTGCACACGTCAAAGCATTCCAGTGCTTGGTCTGATCTCTTGGTCTTTGGCCTTATATGGGTATTATGTTACACGTTGTAGAAGTAGAGGTAGGCCCAATAAAAGATGGATGAACTGTCTGTTATTCTGTGTGAAAGATGAATGAATAAGAAAGGAGTGACTGCTGCTGAGATGACGGCTGATAGAGGAGAGTGGAGGGAAAAAACCTGTTGTGCCGACCCTACGTGAAGTGGGATAAGGGCAAGAAAATGACTTCTTCTTCTTCTTCTTGTCGTGTCACTAGTTTCTTTCGAAACAGTGTGGTGAAAGGATTTTAAGTGCGCCTCAAGAGGTTCCTTTCGAGCACTCGACACATGTTATAGAACTTTTTAGGTTCTACGACATGCCGGTTTCCTCACGATGTTTTCCTTCACCGTTTGAGAATACTGGCATTGTGCATATACATTTTTGAACAGAAAAACTCATTGGTACGTACACGACTGACTATAGGTACATCATCCTCAAACTCAAAAAAAAAAACAAAACAAGATTACCTTATGTATATTCTATAATCTATTTAAACAGTTTTACAATAAATAATTCTTATACTTATGAAAAGTGTCACAAGATTTTTTTCACAACACCTCTTTACGTGATTTTATTTTGTCTGTACCATAGCATATTCCAACATTTATTAATCTTGTATCCTTTTAGGGTTCCGTGCAGGGTAAATTGGATAAATATGTAAAAGATTATCATTATACCTCCTCCTCCATCCTCCTCAATCCTTATTTTAACCGACTTCAATAAAAGGAAGAGGTTCTCAATTCGATTGTATTTTTTTATGTTTAATGCCGCATAACTCCGTCATTTGTAAACCGATTGGAATTATTTTTATTTGAAAGGATATACTTAAAAATATGTCCTTTCATAGAAATTTCATCAAAATCGGTTCAGTTTATCTTTTAAATCAAAATAACCGAGATAAATTATGTCATCCAAGTAAATGAAATTGCGTATTTTGCTGTTTTATATTTTCAGTGTATTTGAAGTCGTTTTTTTTTGTAAAATAGTTATAATTATTTTAATTATAACTTTAGGAAGTAGATACCTAAATACCTAAGAAGGTATAAAATCTTAAAAATCAATTAAATAAATAAAAAAAATGATACGGAACCTACAGGCCAATCTACTACGAATTTGTAGTATTTATTTGAGTTTCCAAACTATTTCAAAATAAATACCTTATGATAAAAAATTGTAATGCTACAAGAATGAAATATTGCTGCTATCAATATTAACTTATTAAAATAATTATATACTTATATATATATATATATACTTAATAAAATTATTAACTAGTAGGTATACTAGAGTCCATCTTGTTAGAATTGGGCCAGTTGTTCGTCCGTCCCCCTTTTACCAACGGGGGGGGGGGACTGATGATACTTTTATCAAGGAGCCTGCAGGGTGTTCCAGACACAATATTTCCTCTTCAATATCTAATATGGATACTATCTTTTTTTTATTTAACTTGCTGATGGAATAAGCAGATACGATAAGCCACCCTGATGTTAAGTAGTAACCATCATCTATAACAAAACATTGCATCGTAAGTTACGCACGATAGGATTGTGCCCTACGATGCATTGCCCTGCGTCCATCAACTTGAGGCGTACAGATGTTAAGCCTCATGTGCCTGTAATTTCACCGGTAATCACACCCTTCAAACCGAAACACAGCAACACTGCTTGGCGACAGAAAAAGGCATGGTATGTCCAGCGGTGTAGTACTTCCCCGGACGAGCCCTTCACATAGAGCTCTACTACTCTTAAATATCTACCTAAAATAAAAAGTATACCTACCTAATCTATACAAACAATGGAAACTGAATAAACATGGCCGGCGATATCGATAACACTTAGTCTTCAGAATAATATATTATAGCTATATAGCTCACTGATAACGAATGACAAACATGTTCAATTAGTTATAATCTTTGGGAAGTTATTTTAAAATAACGGAAAAATTGCTTTGTTAAATATTGCCGCATATTTTGGGGTATATACGGCAAAAGACCGATTCACTTGACTAAATTGTGCAAAACATCTGTGGTGGTACCTTCTCGCCCATTCGGTAGGTATTCGCGTTTATTTGCGTATTCGTCATGCTCGTGAAAAATGGGCAAATATAATTATGCCAATAGGAGCTCTACAAAAATTCTTACCTATTTGGGAAAATAGGATAAATGCGAACAAAAATAGCCATGTGAAGTACCATTGTTAATGTAGGTACGTATACATTGTTTTCTGCGGAGCTTATGTGGTTCGTCAGTTACCTATAGGATTTTATTACCTTCTGTTGTAAGCAGTGGCATAGCTAGGTGGACAAGGGCCCCAGAGCATAGAGAAAGAATCGGGATGAAGCTTATCTAAAAAGTTGACGGTTGGAATTGTCGACTTGATCTCACGACCGTCAAGCACGTGAGCTTATCGCTGATGCAATGTGCTACGGGCGTATTCAACTAAACTACCAAATAACAATAACAAACAGCACATGCTTATCGAGGACGCTTGGCGAATGTGTTAAATGTCTTAAATCGGGAGTTCTCTGATTGTTGATGTTCATAGAAAGCCATTTAAAACAAAATTGCGAGCTGTCTCAAGGTTTTCTAGCTTCGGGAGCTGGCTGACCCTCTCTTTTCAAAGCTAAGGTTAGAGGGCCCCCTGAGCTCCGGGCCCTGGGGCACTGCACCACCTGGCCCTACGATAGCTACGCCACTGGTTGTAATCCCTATCAAGATTGATAGGGATTACGACCAGTTACTATAAAACGTATCAATATACACTATGCACTACCGGATTCGAACCTAAACTTTGTCACTCCCACGGTCACTCCCACACACCAGTGCTCTTATAAAACAAAAACTCTTTATGGCGAAGACTACTGCTAAAGTACTTTTCGCTCACATATTACAACATTTTGAACCATAAAATCACTGAACTTATTTATTAAAAATCAACCAAGTGGTGTGCAACCTTATGTGCAACACACAGCGAGGCCGGTTATTGCACGACATGATAATGTACAGCACGTTAATGTACAGCATGTTAGTTGAAATCCACTTTGGTACTTTTTGGATTCGTTTTATCTGGGTGTACATTATCATGCTGTGCAATAACATACTGTACCTACATTATTTGGCCGTACATTATTGGCTCTCCACACAGCTCAGCTAGAATAGAATTTTGACCCAAGCAAGTTTTCGTACCAAAAAGTTTAATAGTTCTAGTACTTATGTTATGAAACCTTTTTAGTAGGAAACTTCTTTGAACCGTTGCAAATCAAAGTCATACCATAGACTAACTATACACAGTAGACTGCCAATCTCATAGAAGAAAACGTGCATCGATAAATGATTGCCTACAATGACGCTAGATGTCGCTAAGTGTTTTGAATCTGATTAAGATTGAAATGCTTTTTACATGTATTCGCAACAATAGAGAGATGGCGTTATTTAAACTTGCGGCGTTGCCAGCTTGCGTTACTAAATGGTTACTACGTACTAAGCTGCGGTACATGCGACGCGACGTTGTCAGTTAGTGCACGGAGATTTTATTTTGATATTTTGAGTTTGTTCATTGCATAGTATTGCCAACAAGTTGAAGCGTCAAAAGTGTCACTTTTGATGCTTCGGGCAGGACAAACCTAGGTTTATAAAAACATTGGTTTACTAAGTTGTTATTTGTAAAATCTTATGCGTAGGTTGTTAGTTAAGTGCAAAGGCACACCACACAACAATAATAATGTGGTATTGATTTTGTTGTATAAGCAAATTAGGCAAATAAGTTTAAAAAACTTGGCATGGAGTTTTAATTGAGTGATGACATGAAATAACAATCTACATACAATACACGGTAGGTAACCATACAATCAAATAGATGAAAAAATTATTGTTTTTTCACACCTAATTTTAAATTTAGCCTGAAAACCTGGCACCCAGTTGGCAGCACTGCGGGTGGACAGACAGATACGGAGGCGTTTGGTTTGTGTTGTGTTTGAGTTGAGTTTCGTTCGTTCGGTGGTTTTCATCTTTCATCGCGTTTGTTGCTTTATTTTTCTGTTTTCATAAATAACGTACCTTTGCTTGCCTACCGGACTTGATTGACGCCTACCTGTAACCTGTTCTTGTTATAACGGACTTCGATTGCCTAATTTAATGACCTGTGCGAGTTATTTGGATTTGGCTAAGCCTATGATATGGAATATAGTATAAGTATATTATCTTATACATATTAAAATAAAATATAATAATAAAGGTCTTCTAAAGTGCTTTATGGTCCTCTTAATAGAATATAGAATTTAAACTAAGTCGCAGGCGGCAGTTAGTCGGTTTACAAATTAAATTAAATTTTAATTAAGCGCCATCTATATAAAAAACAAAGCATCACTTAGTATGCTACCTTACAAAATATCACTACGCCATCTGTCAACAGGTATATGAACATTGAAAATATATTTACTTTGCACTAAATCGATAAACATATTTTGCGACGATAGTTCCGCAAAAAAGTTAGTTTAAAAAATAAATTACAAATTTATGTGTTTATTTATGAAGAAATAAAAGAGATTAATTGGTTTAAAATGCTGATTAAATGGTTCCCAGGCTATTTGCCAGCGCCATCTAGAAATAGCCTGGAATTTGACATTTTTTTGAGTCACGAAATTTTGTTCCGTATTAGCAGTCTACTGTGTATAGTTAGTCTATGGTCATACTAACCATACCATAGGTTAGGTACCTATGTAGCGAGTAGGTATCACTACAATCTCTACTAACTACACCACAATGCACGCTATTCAGCTCTAAGATTATACCTACCTAGGTATATATCTACTAGCTATGCAAAATTGAACACTTCCTGTAACGTGGGCTCAACTATAATGGACACCAATTTTATGCATTTGCAGAGTCCTATTTTTGCAACGGTTTTACAAAAATATTGTTTGTGTTGTACGTCATCTACCACGTACCACATCCGTTATACAGATACATATTTTAGGATTTTGTTATTTAAACAATATTTATTATTATTATTTATTTATTATTTAAACCACGTTATTCTGGGGTACATGGTGAGCAATAAAGTCAAATTAGCGTTTTGACTTTGTTTCGTTGTTAGCGCTTACAAAGCGAGATCAAATGGAAAAAATTGAAGGAGGTTAACTTAACGAACTTTTGCTATCTAGCTTGTAAGTCAGACATAATCTCTCCGTCATTCTGACGTCAATATCCTGGAAAATAGTGTTTTTTATCATGGTTAAAAAACTTAAACATGAAAAAAAATGTGATCATCGTAATGTGTTTTTTAGAACTAGGCTGGAAGCCATGGGATTGCCCAGCCTAAAAAACATAAAAATATATTAGTTAAAGCACTGTTCTTCTTCTTGTCGTGTCACTAGTTTCTTTGGAAGCAGTGTGGTGAAAGGATTTTTAGTGGGTCTCCTCCAAAGAGGCTCCTTTCAAGCACTTGTCATGTTTATAGAACACTATGAAAGACGTAGTCGAGAGAATCTCGAAAGTGATGATTATAGTAGGTACTTATGTATGTGCATTTAAAATGTAAGTACTTCATGTCTAGGTATTTTTGGCCGACCTACTTTAAATTGGTGTACGTCTGCACGTCGTTATATATTATAACATACACAAACATGTTCTGGACTATTCAATTTAAAGAATTAGTTTAAAAAACAAGGATAGATTAAAAGACAATATACTTACATGAACAGTTGAGATATCTGCAGACCGTTGCGAGCGATCGAGGTATAACTCAATTGATCCAAATCAATACCAGCCGGAAGCGTTCCCAAGATATTTTTACATTCAAAGTCGTATTTACCTCGTACCTTACAAATTATAATTATTATCTAGAGATTTCGCTTTTAAACGATAAATCTCCTTATTCCAGTAGGTATGTCCTAAATATAACAAATAATTACCTTCCTTAGTGGTTTGAGATATGAATATATTATTCTTACAAAAAAAAAAACGAAATTACCTCTTGAACACCATAAAACCACTGCTGCAAACGTTTTTTATACAACAATGAACCCTATTTTTATAAGGCCTGGGCCCAGATTGCTATAAATCCTACTACGCATGCGTGAGCATCGCACACGCGCAACACAAACGTCGAATCTATTTCAGTAAAAGCTCGCTCTCGCCAAGAGCTTACGGGCCTCAAAAATCGCACTAAAATCAAACAAAAATACAGAAAAACAAACAAAAATGACACAACACACGTGAAAAAGAGTTATTTACAAACAATAGTGCTAAAAAATGCGTCAATGCGGGTGAATCGATTACTAGAAGGTGTTAAGTTCGATGTCAGCTATGGAGCCTTTGATAGACAGGAACAACTTCGCCATAAGCGCCATGGTGACGGTAGCCATGCAGATCCTCTTCTTCACCATCGCATCTCTCTCACAAAGCGACAAAGTGACAGATTTCACGGGAGGCGCCAACTTCATCAGCATCGCTCTACTGACCTTCTTTCTCGGGCAGGGAGGCACGACGCTCAAAAGCTATGACAGCCGACAGCTAATGGTGACAGCCTTTGTGTGTGTCTGGGGAATGAGACTCTCCGGCTACTTGATCTACAGAATCTACCACATAGGACGGGATAAACAATTCGAAGACAGGAAGAGCAATACGCTGCGTTTTGCAGTTTTCTACACGTTTCAAGCAGTCTGGGTGTACGTTGTCAGTCTTCCGGTGATCATAATCAACTCCCCTCATCATTCGTACCCGAAATCCCCGAAAACCATGACGACGTTCGACTCCGCGGGCGCTGGACTGTTCGTGATAGGATTGCTTATTGAAACCTACGCGGATCTACAGAAGTTTGCATTCAGACAGGAGCCAGCTAATCAAGGAAAGTGGTGCAACGATGGACTCTGGGGGTTGTCCAGACATCCCAACTATTTCGGGGAAATCGTACTCTGGTGGGGCATTTTCACAATCTCCTTGAACATTATCGAAGGCGTAGAATGGATAGCGATCCTATCACCTCTTTTTACGACGTCGATAATTCTTTTCTTATCTGGAATACCGTTGCTAGAGCGGTCGGCGGACGAAAAATATCGTGATAACCCAGATTATTTGTATTATAAGCTGTCCACGTCACCGCTGATTCCTATCCCGCCTGCAATATACGTGGAAGTGCCTAAGTTCATGAAGTTTTGCGTGTGCTGCGAGTTCCCCCTCTACGACTCCACCAACGAAGACTTTCCCGCTACGACCATCGTCACTGAGACCACCAGCATCTCCATAGTACAGTCGACATAGCTAGCGAACGCCGCGCAGGAAAAAAGCGCGGCCAAATCGGAACCGTCGAAGAATCCTAAGCAATTGTGACCGAACGAAAAACCTTTACTGCCTACCTCTCTGCCGCTGAAGCAGAGCAACACCGTAGACATGAATCTATACAACACGTATATGGAAAACTTGAAAAAGAGCAAACGGGTAGCGCTAGGAATCATAGACGATGCGAGAGAAGTGATAGACGGTGATCATGATGTCAAAATAGATGTAGAAGGCGCAGCGCCGAGTACCAGTAAGGATAAGGCTAGAAGATCTAAGGAAACAGTGAAGTACGATAGAATAACTTTTAATACAACTGCTATGCTACACCATTACCCCCAAATAGCTGAGGGTGAAAACAAAAAAGCTTCCAAAAAATCAGATCTAAATCTGCCTCTAGTTCATAGTGAGAATAATAATGGAAATCTAGCCAAAGAAGTTCCCAGTAAGAAGGATAAAGTAAATAATAATAAATTTAAAGTTAATGAGGATGATAAGATAGAAGTAATGAATGAATCTCTAAAATTAGCTGAGGAAAAACTTGTTTAAACAAATTATGATTCAAAATAAAACATTTGTTTTATGAATGAAACCAAATTGTCCACATTTTGTATAACATGGCAAAACAAAACAAGTAAAATTAATTTTAATAAAAGCTGAATCATACTTCAGATAAGTATGAGACATGTCCTTTGGTAAAAGCTCTATTGCCAAGGCAACGTTCAATCTGCGTCCACATGACGATGTGCTCGGTGGACAAGACACCTGTGCATGCCACTACAAAAGCAATGTGAACGCGTTATCGTACCCAGCTCTGAAGAGAATCCTTCTTGAAAAGGTATCTGTAGAAAAAATTTAATACCAAAATTTATACATAAACCGGCTTTCTTGCATAAAGTATACTAACTAACCCGCGATTCTGCTCGCGTGGTTTGTACCCAAATAAATTCTTCAGGTCATGGAATATTAGGTATACTTACCTCAAGTTTTATCCAAATCCGACCGTTACTGTGTGAGAACAAACATACACACTCACATCCTATAGCCTATATAATAATTTGTATGATCATTGTGAAAAAAAAACTTTTTACTACCCAATAAATCACAAACTGTACAATCTGTATTTTGTAGCAAAAATAATACTTTTGTGGCAAAAATAATACATTTTGTGGACTTGCCTTACTAAACTCTCGCTAAACATATCGCTAAAGTTATGTAAATACCGAAGACTGGGAAAGATGTAATACTATGAAATATTTTATTCTAGATTTTCATAAATAAAAGATCATGGTGTTCTTAGAAATAGTGTCTAAGTAGGAGTAAAACTTTAAAAAATAAAATTTTATATAGGAAGAAAAATAAGATAAAATAAGTTAGTGAAACTTATGATTGGTACAAAAACGTGTAACACATTCGTTGAATTGTAATTAATTAATCATTTAATTTTGTAACTTATTTGTTTATTTATTATTTATTTATTATATAATAGAAAAAAAAAGTCAAGATGATATCAACAAAAAAAAGTTGTACTGGAGCTGGATTCTAGTCCTTTTGCCAAATCTAATTCGTTTGATGCTATTATCAGTTTAGTGTTGTCAAATACATTTTTTTTAATTAAATATATTGTAACGACAACGCCATTCAAATCAATAATAATAAACAATATGTAGTAAAAGCCAAAAAGGCTTATTGAGTAAATATTTAAGAATTGATTCGGCCTAAAGGTTATTAACCTTTTTCGCCCCGTTAGACCCTATTTCCTGAGACACCCTGTATGAATGCTAATCTAAAGTGCTTTAAAGTTTATCCATAGTGTCAATAGATTTGAATCCGTGTCAAAGAAAACTATTTAAAATAATTATATTGTATTTGTAGAGATAAATATATGTATATGACGACGTGTATCTAGTACCTAATGTAAAGTCAAAATTGTTAAGTAGGTGAGTTGGTTCAATAAAGCTTATTATTAGCCAATTATTTGCGTTTCTTATAATATTATCTAAAAATGGACAAGTGTGAGTAACACTCGAGCTTCAGGCTTCTTGATTACAGAAAATCCGACTTTTTCACACCATTTTGAAAGACACATTATTTTATTAGGAATCAGGGTCAGGGTTATTATTTTAACTATTTTAAGCAATTAATTATACAATAAAATTGTTTAGTATATTTTTACGGCCAAAAAGGTCAAGGACCTTTATAATTAGTATTAATTTCAGCCGTTTCTGAGAATGAAACGGGCAACAAAGTGTAAGATCACTTTGCTGTTTGTCTATAAGGGTTTTGTTTTTTCCTCTTGAGTCACAGAACTCTAAAAAACATTCAAAGTAATAATAGGTTCGCAGAAATATCCAAATCACTCACTCCTGTAGGTTATTCCGTTGAATCAGTATTTGTTTTTGAAACGTGTTTGTTGCCCACCCTCATTTTGCATCGGTAGTTGGTATTCAATACTTACTGCAAAATTTAGAGTCGGACATCTTTTTATCAGATAAATATATTTCCGTAGATAAGTCAAAAACAATGACTGAAGTATTTTTGAGGCACAAAATGTGTGCCTCAAAAATACTTCAAACATGTAAACAGACATATTAGACATAGTCACAGATAAAGACAGTTATTTATTGGCCACAACATATAATTAGGGTGATGGAGGTAGGTACAAAAATGAACAAAACAGTGACAACATGATGAAACAATAACATGATAATAGGTATAAAACACAAAACAATTAAAACAAATGATCTTTTACAATTAAATAAGAAATAAATTTTAGCGTAATTTTAATTTGACTGTACACCGACTTAAGGAACATATCTACTAAATATGATAATAGGTAGGTACCTAATAATAATGCTGTGTGTAGCAAAAAGGTCCCGGCTCAGCATTATGCTTCTCTATCCGAAGACAGGTCAGTACCCCAAGTATGAGTTTTGCTTACGATATTTCGTTTTACGTTTTTGTCCCGTGTTCATTGCGGGTTTTGTATGAAGACGCGATAGGGATACCGATATGGAACTTTACAAAACCCGCAATGAACACGGAACAAAAACGTAAAACGAAAAACGAAATATCGTAAGCAAAACTCATACTTGGGGTACTGCGCTGTTATTCTGCCGTTAATCAATGTGATTACACACGACTTGGTTGATTTAGATTTTTCATAAATAAGTTCAGTGATTTTACTTATATCTTTCAAAGTGTCGAAACGTGCGCGCGAGAGGTACATTAGCTCTTGTCCTTAATACAAAAGAGACAATTTGGTATGTTTAGACACAAGCAGTTGTCATCGCCTTCGGTTTTATTACTTGATGGATAGCTATATCACTCAGAGATGGTAAATAGGCGCTAAGCATGATAAATTATCCTGTAGAATTGTTCCTCAGTACAATCTCCACGACATTCGGCTGAGGTGGCTGTGACCTTCACGATGTTATCTCGCTTTGATCTATTAGTGCAGCTAAAGCTTCCACCCTACGTTTGAGCATGTCTACTATGTTTACCATTCCGTTCCACACTCGACGTACTCTTTGGCGTGTAAGTCGCACGTAGCTGTATTTAAACGTTCTTTAAAATAAGTTTGAATATAACCTTTATGTTGTGTGAGTATGGGTCAGTACCCATACTCACAGTCAATTAGAGTCTGCAAAACTGCTGGCTGAGGTATTCTACCCGGTATAGAGCCTTCACCAGTATGGATTTATGCCACAAAAGAGTACGGAAGACGCCCTCTATGTCCTAATACAACACATACGCGGAAAGCTGACACAGAAAAAACTAATAACAATGGTATCCTTGGACATAGAGGGGGCCTTCGACAGTGCATGGTGGCCCGCCATAAGGATCAGGCTGGCGGAAGAAGAATGTCCGGTGAACATTAGACGCATAATGGACAGCTATCTCACGGACAGGCGCGTCAGAGTCAGGTACGCAGGCGAAGAGGTCACCAAAGGAACCACAAAAGGGTGCGTCCAGGGGTCGATCGGAGGGCCGATTCTTTGGAATCTGCTCCTCGATCCACTACTCAAGGAGCTGGAAAGACGTGGTTACTATTGTCAGGCTTTCGCCGACGACGTAGTACTCGTCTTTGACGGGGACACGGCAACAGAAGTGCAAAGGCAGGCAAATGCCGCCCTCGCGTATGTTCGGGAGTGGGGTATCCGAAACAAGTTAAGATTTGCACCACACAAAACGAATGCAATGGTCATAACCCGAAAACTGAAGCACGATACCCCCCACCTGAGCATGGGCGGGGTCGACATTAGCATGTCAAAAGAGTTTAAGATACTGGGCCTCATCATTGACGACAAACTGACTTTTAATAGCCACGTAGCGAGCATATGTGTGAAGGCACTAAGCTTCTATAAACGCCTATCGCGAGCGGCTAGGGTGAGCTGGGGCCTTCACCCCGAAATCATAAGGACGATCTACGTAGCAGTAGTAGAGCCAATCGTTCTGTATGCAGCCAGCGTCTGGGCACCCGCAGCCAACAAGCTAGGTATACAGAAGCAGCTGAACACCGTACAAAGATCGTTCGCCCTGAAGCTCTGCAGAGCCTACCGAACTGTGTCGCTGAATTCAGCACTGGTTCTGGCTGGAATGCTTCCTCTTGACCTCCGAATACACGAGGCAGCCGCCCTGTACAAGGCAAGAAAGGGGGTTTTCCAGCCAGAGCTAGACGATAGGGAGGTTGAGAGAATGGTGCCATTCGCCAACACGCCACACCCAGCCGAGCACATGGAACTAAAATTCCAATGCCTGGTAGACCAGGATCAAGTCAACATGAATAGCAGCCAAGCTATCCGCATCTTCACAGACGGCAGTAAAATTGAAGGTAAAGTTGGAGCATCCCTTTCCATATGGGAAGGAGATGCCGAAACTAAAAACCGGAAATTGAAACTGTCGTCCTACTGCACGGTCTACCAGGCCGAATTGCTGGCCATCTGCATGGCAACGCGCGAGATCCTCAAAAGCCGAAAATCCACCTTTGCAATATACAGTGACTCTAGGTCATCTCTTGAGGCCATTACGAACTGGCACTCCATCCATCCTCTAGCGGTAGAGATTCGTCAGAACATTAAAGCCAGCAAAGACCAGAACAAAGCAGTCTCACTGTACTGGATCAAGGCACACGCAGGGTTGGAGGGTAATGAGAGAGCGGACCAGTTGGCAAAGGATGCGGCCCGAAATAGCAAAATGAGACCTCACTACGACCAATGCCCGGTATCATTTGTCAAACGGCAAATCCGATCGGAATCACTTCGCGAGTGGAATCGTAGGTATGTGAACGGAGAAACTGCAGCCGTAACAAAGATCTTCTTCCCAGACGCCGTTAAAGCGCACAGAACCATCAGGCAGATACAACCAACCGGAACCCTAACGCAAATAATGACGGGACATGGTGGGTTCTCCGAATATCTGAATCGATTCAAATGTAAGGAGGACCCATCATGTATCTGTGAGCCGGGTAGCAGCGAAACGGTGGCGCACATTTTATTCAAATGCCCCGTATTTGGTAAAGAACGTTATGAGATTGAGAATGAACTGAATATATCCATAAAAGAAGAAAATGTAAAGGAACTGATAGTAAATAAGTTAAGTAGAGATAAGTTTATAGCATATTGTGTTAAAGTAGCAAATAAGGTAATCGTAAGAAATAAATAAAGATCAATAAGTCTTGTTGAATATATATATTGAAATATATATATAAAACCAGCTAGAATAGAAAACAGATAAATAAAATGTATAAAACTAAGAATAAGGTAAAGTAGAGTAAGTTAGAAATAAAATATGTAACTAGAATAAAAACATAGAGTAAGATTGTATGAACACGCAATAAGATAAGAAACAGAGCAAGAAAAACAAAATCTCTGACCCATACTCGTCAGAGGATCGCAATAAAAAAAAAAAAAAAAAAAAAAAAATATATATAACCTTTATGTTATCATCAAAAATATTTGACAATACACGAAAATAAATTGTGTAGTATAAAAGTCTTCTTCAACCCCTGTTGAGTGGACACTTATGCATTAAAAAAAACCACAGAGTAAGTTTTTTTTTATACAACTAACTGATGAAACAAGCACATGGCCCTCCTGATGTTAAGTGGTAAACATCACCTATAACAAAGCATTACCTCGTAAGTCACGCACGATAGGAACGTGCCCTACGATGCACTGCCCTGCATCCATCAACTTGAAGCATACAGATGTTAATCCTCATGTGCCTGCAATTACACCGGCAACCACACTCTTCAAACCGAAACACAGCGTTGCTGCTTGGCGGCAGAAAAAGGCGTGGTGGTAGTACTTCCCCGGACGAGCTTCACACAAAGAGCTCTACTACTCTGAAACTGAACCGAAGGCGTGCATCATATGGCATTACACTGCACCTATCACTTTGTCACAGTCGGTGTTATGTCTCATGTGTCTGTAATTGCAGTAGCTCTACTTTCCCCGACGAAAATTATAAAACTCTATGGACTGTGCTTATAGTAAATATCGCGGAAAGTTGGTGAATGGAGAGGGCTCAGAATCATTATCTAGATGTACCTATATTATACAGTGTTGGTATTTCCAACAGTGAACTTCATAATCATAATAATTTATCAATTTCATAATTAAGAAAATAGGTCTTAGCTGGTAACAAAAAGCTACCAGCTGATGATGACTTCCAGCGAGCTGCTACAGCTCGTGCATGCCCGGAGTGTGGTGTGAGCCAAGCCACTCGTAAACACGGGTATTTTTAGCAAGCACGCTTGTGTCTCGCCCTCTAAGAATCAGAGCACGTGTTGAAACTAAATTGTAGAGTCACTGGTGTAGATTATGTTGGTGCATTCAATAGAAAGCGCTAAAGTTATAGCCGTCCTTGTTGTTTCAGTTCTTAAGAAAGAGACGGCAACATTTTTGTGATGTCTAATTAAAAAAGGTTAGGATAAATACAAAATTTTTACGAGTCATCATCACGGTGGTTAATTGGTGCAGTATAAATTTGACGTAAATAGAAAAATAAAAATTTTAGGAATGTCCGCCTGAGGTTGTATGCTGATTTGGACTTTAGTGCAATGAAAATAAGATGTTTCATATTTGACACAAATTTAGTAATTTTAGCTAGCCGTGACAACAGAATCTGCACCACTGTCTATGACCCTCGCCAATAAAGAAACAGAACAGAAACAGCTTCAAGCCTTTTGAATCCCAGGCACGGTCGATCTCCTCTCACATCACTAAGTACCACCTAGGTACATACAAGTCATCACTCAGTAGGTACGTAGTGATACAATACGTATATTTGTTCATGATTGATTGATTCATGTTCATCCTCAAAAATGTTGAAATGTGCAAGTGTAATTTTCAGTGTTTGATGGTTTTCTGCGTCTTAACTATAATTAAACTTGTTTACGTCTTTTGAAAGGCCATAAAGTCATCTTATACAATTTTGGCATAACCAAAGACAGCGGCAAAATATTAGCTGTGTTTATTAAAAAAAGGGACACTGAGTTTAGTTACTTAAGTATAACGGTTGTCTGGAAGAAATCGCTACCCGCGATAAGACCGCTGATTGTGGGACAGCTTTAACTTTTTTGTTTTTTTTTGTCACACTATTTTTTTAGAAACAGTGCGAGGAAAAGATTTCAAGTGCGCTTGAAAAAGGCTCTTTTAGAGCGTTTTTTTCTTATGCGATATGATAATGATACCTAACATTTACGCACGCTTCGCCTCCCTCACGTTGGCATTTTCACCACTCACGTGAGTGGTGCTAGTGATAAGTGAATGTGTTACAGAAAGTCAAATTGTTGATTCACTGTGGATTCCGCCGTCACTTGGGTGATTGTTATTGAAGGAATAGCACCTCCTCAATCAAGTTATAATTTTTCTTGACATTTTCATTTGCATTCCATTTCAATTCATTTGTTTACATTTTTTACATCACATTTAAATTTGGAACGTTAGCTTTATAATGTTCTAAATTGGTTTAAAATGTTTTTCAATAATTTGTGTATCGTTGAATAAAATACTGGTTTAGTCGTGAACTAGTTTTACAATCTAGATCGAATTATTTCCAAGTCTATTTTTGCTCTGCTATCACTGTAGATACTTATAAACAGCTACGAGATTTGTTATTTTAATAGAGAAAAACGGTTTTTATTTATTCGTTCTAATCATTGTCTTATTTTTCCAAATACGACGTTGTGCAGAGACATTATTCGCCTACCTATATTTGCCTGTCTTCACGAACAAGACGAATATGCAAATACACGAATATCGCTGTTCACATCATGAACAGCGATATTCGTGTATTTGCATATTTGACGGCATGTCGTAGAACTTAAAAAGTACCAAAACATGTGTCATGCTCTAAAGGAGCCTCTTTGAGGCACACTTAAAATCCATTCACCACACTGTTCCACGAAAAGAAGAAGTGTCAAAATCGTTTATCATAATATAAATCAAAGGACCGTTATTCAACAAAACTGTATCACTTTGAATCGACTTTACACATGAATATAAACTAGGAAGCCAAGTACCTACCTTTGCACACATTTGAATATCTACAAAAACATGTTTGTTATTGTGATGTCCAAACGTAGTCCGTATTCCGTAAAAAATAGAGTTGGAAATGAGCCAATAGGTTTAGGCTAACGAATAATACGAAAATCTACATTTCGGTAGACCTATGTGAAAATAGAAAGAATATCTCACGAATAATCCATTTTTTATACAATGAAACAAGCAGATGACCTGATGTTAAGTAACCAAACCACACCCTTCAGCCGAAACACAGCGTTGCTGCTTGGCGGCAGAAAAAGGTGTGGTTGTACCTAGTATTTCCCGGACGAGCCCTTCACAAAGAGCTCTACTACTCTTAAATGAATAAAAGTAGTTTATTAGTGTAGCTTGTTTGTGGCTTGTTTTTGACGTGTTTTACTAGTTTTCCCACTTAAGCAAACTTTTGAGTAGGAAAACTGAAAATCAAAAATGAAATTTTTACTAAACTGTGTGTCGAAACGTGCGACCGAGTGGTACATTAGCTCTTGTCTTCGACTTGAGGTGCGCCATCTGCTTCTGCCCAGGTGCTTAAGAAAAGATCTTAAATTTTGGCTAAACCCCACCTGGTTCCAACGCTAACCTCTTTAAGCTATCGGATTGGCAAACATCCCATTTGGTATTAAAGTAATGTCTAGGTATAGTCATCATCAAAAACCTAACTAGCAAAAACCTAACTACTAAAACCTAAGCTGATGAAACAAGCAGATGGCCCACCTGATGCTTAGTGGTAACCATCACCTATAACAAAGCATTGCCTCGTAAGTCACGCACGATAGGAACGTGCCGTACGATGCACTGCCCTGCGTCCATCAACTTGAGGCATACAGATGTCAAGCCTCATGTGCCTGTAATTACACCGGCAACCACACTCTTCAAACCGAAACACAGCAATGCTTTTTACTTTTTACTGGATAAAGTGCAACAAACAGTGACATACCTAATTTTAAGAAATGTTTTAAATTCAATGATGTTTATAAAAGAGTATAGAGTCACATGATTTTGTCGTTGACTGTCCTGCAGCTGTTTCAAGGGCACCAGTACGCATTGCAGCACCGCATTGCGTTTTTCATTGTTCGGGTCAACTTTAAGGGTCTGACGACTGCCAAATAACTTCTAGCACGCACATTTTATGATTTTTGAAGATATAAAATCGCTTCAAGGCTTTGATCGCGAGGAACTGGCGGTTGATTCACCTAGTAGGTACATAAGATGTTTCAAAGTGATCCTTGTGATTGTACTGAATAAAGACCGTTTTGATTTGAAACATTTTATAGAATAGTGAAACATTTTATTTGTTGGAAACATATTTGGATCAAAAATATATTTTTGCAGAACCTGGCGTGTAATGTTTTTCTCCAAAACTTGATAGTTTGCAATTTATCATAACTACATTCAGTGCTTTCATATCCTCCAAAATCTTGAAAGATGCTTCAAGATTAACTTCCAGAGTAGCGTAGTGTTCTACGAAAGTAAACCAGTACCTTACCTACCCCAAGTCTGAGTTTGGTTTTTTCGTAACGTCAGGCCTGTCTGGAGACTCGTGAGTTCTCAGCACGCCCGGTAGAGGCGCTTATCGAATCTCCGATAAAAAAAAGGTCTGACGCAAACAAATTACGAAAAATAAAACACAGACTTGGGGCTCTGATACGTGTTTAAAAATAAAGTAACTTCAAAGGTGCCTCTAACAAATTAAATTAAGAAGAAACTAAAAATTGGAAAATAATTAAGTAAAGGTTTTGAATCCAAAAGTCTTTTCAAAAACATTATTTTTAGCGCCATCTCTCGATCTTTTCAACAAACAGTAATAATTTTCATCCTTTTACCTTTTCTTTCGTAGTTCTTGAATGTAGCGGTAGATGTCACCAAAACATGATTATCATTATAGTCTATTATCTGATTATCTCTATCATTTATCTACTAGTAGTTCGCCCCGAACTGAGATCTCGTGATGCGACCCGACGAACGCACCAAAACTTTGAGTAGGTGGTAGTCAAAGGCAAGTCCACATTATGTTTGGACTTTTTTCTGACTACCGCCTACTAACTTAGTACGGTAACCAAGTTTCAACTCTATTGGCCTATTTATTGAAGAGTTCCGTTGAACAGACCTTGGCCATCATCAGACCTGGTCGTTGTCACCATCTTATAAGAACTGAGTATCTCCTTAATTTATTTCAAGAAAAAAAAATAAGAAAAAGCAAAGTAACTGGCCGACCAGTAGAAAAACCTTGATGCCAACGAAACTCTTAGAGAAGGGAGCTCTTGGGTCGCTGGTTATCTTAATTTAACTTTTTTGTTGTATCTCAAAAACCGAGCGTCCCAGAAAAAAAGTAAAAAATGTTTTGGAATGTCCAAACAAAGCCCTTTCATATGACATGTAACTTGATTTTTTTATGTAACTTTTTTTATTTTTGCCCTCTAAAAAAACCCCATATCTTAAAAACCCTTCATCCGATTTTAGTCATATACTTACCAGTAAATTTCTCAAGTACAAGCTGTCGTCTTATCAAATTTCATGCAGATCGGATCAACGGTTCGAAAGTTATGGCCAGACAAACATACATACATACATACATACATACATACATACATACATACATATAATGCCAAATCGCCCAAGTTGAAACTAGAATCTTCGTTCGCTTCGCTCACTCGATCAACTACAATCAAAGTCCATTTTTAAAGCGACAACGTCTTATTGAGAATGATATGATTATAATTATAATAATTTCTGGGATTAATATTTTAAAATGTCACGCTGCTTGTTAATGTCAACGATGAATTAGGTAATCTACTTCCCACATAAATGCACGATGGGTCGAAACTTCCCTTGTTCTGTGTGTGGGTGATGTGATGATTATGATAATATAATAAATAAATAAATAAATAAAAATAAAAAATAAAAATAGCTTTATTTGCTTACACAGTAGGAATTTAAAAAGTAAAATAAAAATAAAAATTTACTTAGCCTATTTTTAAATAATATGGGTATAAGTACTTATATCATGTTAGGCTAATATAAAGTTAAAAAAATCAAATAAGTGAAAAAAAAAAAAAAAAAACTATATGTAAGCACCGCCCGTGGCGGTGAAAGCCTCCTCCAAGTGCTTCCATTCAGCTCTGTTCCTTGCCTTCCTTGGCCAAAGGTTTCCCGCTGCTTTAACGATGTCGTCGCACCATCTTTGGTGGGGGCGTCCCGTTTTGCGCTTTTTGTCCCTCGGACTCCAGCTAGTGGCTACATGGGACCATCTATTTGGATCTAGCCTTTGCAGGTGGCCTGCCCAGGCTAAAAATAAATTGCTATGCAGCCCCAAACTGCGTCAAATATACATCCCAACGGCAACGGGCATTACGGGAACATGAGGCTTTACGTCCTTGTGCCTCGGGTTGATTGACGCAGGGCAGTGCATCGAAGGGCACGTTACTATCGTGCCTCACGAGGAAATGATTTGTAGGTGATGGTTACCACTTATCATCTGATGGGCCATCTGCTCGTTCCATCACCTAGATGTATAAAAAACACAGGCTATCACACTTAGTTTCTTTGCCAAAATCAACGATGAATATAGGGATAGTATAGTAATATTGTAAGCCCGAAAGACTGTTGGAAAAAAATTACCTCTGTAAGATCTATTTACACAGTTTTACAATAAATTATTCTTATTCTAGTCGACTAATTTCTGATTCCTTTCCAGAGCCGAGGTCACGCAGATCACGTCCATCACGCACTGCCCCGTCACGTGGCCGCACTACGAGTACTGCGCGGCCGTCACCTTCGGCGTCCAGCTGACGAGTGAGGAGGAAGGAGATATGCTGGACGAGGAGGCTCTGCGCGATATGTGGAGTACGTACAGCACCAGGGATCCCTATGCGCTGCGGCTCAGGCAGATGGGCATTGCGGTAAGAAACCTATCTGTATAAACTGCTATCAGTTAGAGTATCAGCTACTTCAAACTGTGGATAGGAGTCAAACGTAATGTTTGGAAGTACCTCTGACTTCCCCACTTTAAATCAACTTTAGGCATACAGATGTTAACCCTTATGTGCCTGTAATTTCATCGGCAACCACCCTCTTCGAACCGAAACACAGCAAAGCTGCTTGTCGGCAGATATAGGCATGGTGGTAGTACTTCCCGGGACGAGCCCTTTACAAAGAGCGAGCACATGAGATGAGTGGAAAGTCAAAGTCAAAGCAGTTGGATAAGACCTTTGCCATTGAGCACACAAATTTAACGCCGCAACAAAAAAAATTGATCAAATAATTAAATAATCTCTAGAATCTGCTGATACGGGGCTTAAAATAAATAAAGTTTTTGACCTTCGATATTCTTCTGCTAAGTATTAATAAAGTATCCTCCTGTAAGTTGGCTCATGAAACGCATTCCAGGGAGCCTACGGATTCAATAACGATTTGTTAATATTTATGTCTACAAAGTTATTTTGATCAAAGGATCGAGAAGAGTGGAGAAAAATGGGGGAGACCTTTGCCCAGCAGTGGGACAGTATAGGTTACGAAAAAGAAAAAAAAAGTTATTTTGAATTTGTTTCCCTCGTGTTCCAGGAGTTCCAGCAGCCCCGCAGCTCGGTGCTGGCAGCGTGGCTGGTGATCGCGTCCGGAGTGGTCATCTCCATGGCCATGCTGGCCGTCGTGTTGTGGCGGTTCAGCTGCTTCGAGGACTACACCAGGTCGGTCTTTTGCAACTGCTGATGTACTATCGGCGTAAGATATAGCTATCCAGTTTGAAACAATTTTGCCTTGCGTTGGTTTTGGGTTACTGGTCACACCTTCTTTTTTTTGTTCTGGTCACTTCACAGAAAAATCACCCTTAAGGTGGATGATATCTTACGCCGATGATACCTCTCGCTCGACTTCTTCATACATCTTGCTGATGAAAGGAGATGGCCCACTCATGTTAGTGGTAACCATCGCCTATAAAAAAGCATTGCGACGTATAAGCCACTCCATAGGCCCTACGATGCACTGCCCTGCGTCCATCGACTTGAAGCATACAGATGTTAAGCCTCATGTGCCAGTAATTTCACCCTTCAAACTGAAACACAGCGATACAAACAATATGAGTATGAATTTCTTTGAGGATGTCTAAGGGCAGAGGTAGGTATGTACCTACGTCCAAATATTACATTACGCACATACCCAGCGATAAGGCCGCCCATTGTACTTAATTAAATTACGCCTATATTTATGACTAGCTCTTACCCGCGGCTTCGCTCGCGACTTTTGTGAACGCGAAAAAAAACTGCTGTTTCGTACATTTTAGCCAGGTAGGTGTTCAGAAATCTGAAATTATTTATTGTATAACTGTAGTACAAAAAAGATCTTAAAGCTATGGTTATGTACAGTTTTAACAGTTTGTCCGTTCCGGACGTACAACAAACACGCATTGTTATATTAAGCACAAGTATTGGAACACCTTGTATAGATATATCCTTGTGTACAATATAGTGATAACTATCTATCTATATCATTTTGCATAAAGTGATAGTCCATACCGGACCTGAAAAAAAAGAAAGTTATAAATAAAAATGTATCATCCTCTTCCAGAATGAAGACGTACAGCGACACAGACAGCCTGCACAACGAGAAGCGAGGGTTGGACCTGTATCCTACTCCGCATCAGACCTTGCCGGCGCTGTACGCCGACAACGACCTCAAGTGGCAGGACAACGAGGACTCCACACGAGGTAACCTTCCAATTAAATATAATAAATCTTTAATTTATACAAATCTGGGCAAACACAGCACAGGATCGTGACGTGTGGAAGGAATGGGGGGAGGCCTTTGCCTAGCAGTGGGACCCGGAGGGCTCATAATAATAATAATAAAATATACAAAACAGCTTTTACGACATCGTATGTTTTTTTTTACTACTAGCTGATGGAACAAGCAGATGGCCCACCTGATGTTAAGTGGTAACCATCACCTATAACAAAGCATTGCCTCGTAAGTCACGCCAGATAGGGACGTGCCCTACGATGCACTGCCCTGCGTCCATCAACTTGAGGCATGCAGATGTTAAGCCTGTGCCTGTAATTACACCGGCAACCACACCACAGCCAGCACCACAACCACTTCAAACCGAAACACAGCGTTGCTGCTTGGCGGCAGAAAAAGGCGGGGTGGTAGTACTTCCCCGGACAAGACATTCGTAAAGAGCCCTTCTACTCTTAAAAGTATGTGACGTCATCATAGGTATGTGACGAAAAAATGGCCACCGCTCAGTATTTTCTTAATGAGTTCAAAAACCCATACAGAGCTGGTTTTCAGTGGCGTAATGGCATGGATATGACCTATCATGTCAAATATAGTGTTTGGACATGGCTTGACAGTAGTCAAGCCATGTCCAAACATTCGTTAACATTCATTAAGTTTTTTGAGGGTGATAAAGGAGTACCTTTATCACCCTCAAAAAACTGAGAGAATGTGTACCATGTTTAGGGATTACAGACGGGTGCATTTTGCCATATTATTATAGAATGTTTGTGTATATGAGAGAAATAAAGGGGTTTGTCACGATCGAGAAAGTGTTGGTCATCAAAGTGTTGGTTCCTTAGAAAAAGTTATTCATATTGTTGGGTACTTTAGCCCCCTGAAGTCTTTTATAATAAATTACTAGTAGTTCGCCCCGAACTGAGATCTCGTGATGCGACCCGACGAACCCATCAAAACGTTGAGTACTTACGTAGTAGTCAGAGGCAAGTCCAAACATTATCTTTGGACTTTTTTCTGACTACCGCCTACTAACTTGGTATGGTTACCAAGTTTCAACTCTATTGGCCTATTTATTGAAGAGTTCCGTTGAACAGACCTTGGCTCCATCATCAGACCTGGTCGTCGCCACCATTTTATGAGAACTGAGTACCTCCTTAATTTATTTCAAGAAAAAAAAATAAGAAAAAGCAAAGGAACTGACCGACCAGTAGAAAAACCTTGATGTCAACGAAACTCTTAGAGATGGGAGCTCTTGGATCGCTGGTTATCTTAATTTAACTTTTTTCGTTTTATCTCAAAAACCGTGCGTCCCAAAAAAAAAGTAAAAATTGTTTTGGAATGTCCAAACAAAGCCCTTTCATATGACATGTAACTTGATTTTTTTATGTCACTTTTTTTATTTTTGCCCCCTTAAGAATCCCCATATCTCAAAAACCCTTCATCCGATTTTACTCATATACTTACCAGTAAATTTCTCAAGTACAAGCTATCGACATATCAAATTTCATGCAGGTCGGATCAACGGTTCTAAAGTTATCGCCAGACAAACATACATACATACATACATACATAACATGCCAAATGGCCCAAGTTGAAACTAAGATCTTCGTTCGCTTCGCTCACTCGATCAACTAGTAGTTCGCCCCGAACTGAGATCTCGTGATGCGACCCGACGAACGCATCAAAACTTTGAGTACGTAGTAGTCAGAGGCAAGTCCAAACATTATCTTTGGACTTTTTTCTGATTACCGCCTACTAACTTGGTATGGTTACCAAGTTTCAACTCTATTAGCCTATTTATTGAAGAGTTCCGTTGAACAGACCTTGGCTCCATCATCAGACCTGGTCGTCGTCACCATTTTATGAGTACTGAGTAACTCCTTAATTTATTTCAAGAAAAAAAAATAAGAAAAAGCAAAGGAACTGGCCGACCAGTAGAAAAACCTTGATGTCAACGAAACTCTTAGAGATGGGAGCTCTTGGATCGCTGGTTATCTTAATTTAACTTTTATTAATTTATCTCAAAAACCGAGCGTCCCAAAAAAAAAGTAAAAATTGTTTTGGGATGTCCAAACAAAGCCCTTTCATATGACATGTAACTTGATTTTTTTATGTAGCTTTTTTTATTTTTGAACCCTTAGAAAACCCCATACTTCAAAAACCCTTCATCCGATTTTACTCATATACTTACCAGTAAATTTCTCAAGTACAAGCTATCGATATATCAAATTTCATGCAGATCGGATCAACGGTTCTAAAGTTATCGCCAGACAAACATACATACATACATACATACATACATACATACATAAAATGCCAAATGGCCCAAGTTGAAACTAAGATCTTCGTTCGCTTCGCTCACTCGATCAATTATTTATATTGTCTCATAAATGGATTCTCTTAGGTACATTCATTTACATAGAAAATTACAACGAATACGAGATATTTACAAAATGTACAAAACACATAATAAAACAGTTGAGGTATCCGCAGACCGTTCAGAATCAGAATCTGAATAATCTTTAATGTAAACTGTTGAATGTATAAGGTGGTGAGTACCATTTTTTCGTCACATACTTAAGTTTCAAACGATCTAGAGATAGCTCAACTGATCCATATCAAATGATTAAATTATTGTTGTTCTTCGTAAGCAGTTGACATGGGCGGCTTCACCAACAAGAACTACGCACGCGACATGTACGACTTCGAGTCCGATGAAGAAGTGATCACTCCACGAGACAGGTTTGAATTGAACATATTCATATTTTAATTATATTAATAATGTACAAAGTAAATTAATATGTAAAGTACAAAGTTCGAACGTTACGTGTGTTATTTGAAATTGCATGCATCGCATGCATTCTAAGCTAGGTTATGACGCGTTCTTTAGGAACGCGTCATAACCTATATGCTTATAATTTTCAGCTATCATTCGCCATTTATCGTACTAACTGTCCGTTAGAGAAACATAAATAAACATAAAACTCTTGTCGTGTCACTAGTTTCTTTCGAAACAGTGTGGTGAAAGGATTTTAAGTGCGCCTCAAGAGGCTCCTTTAGATCACTATTTTTATAGAGCTATATTTTTTTATTTTTTTTTCTATTTGTCACATTGTGAGCCGATGGGTTCCATTGCAACAATACTTGACTCATTGCTCTTGAATTATTTTGAATTGGTGTGTAAAGCTCGCTTCACACGACCAATCTCCTTACAGGTACTCTTCGGAGGTGTAAGGTGCTTGTTGCTTCTTGAGCGCTTTTTATCAAAATGGTACGCCTTTCATATAAGTAATTATTTATTTATAATATTTGGACTTTCTCTGACGACCCTTACGGCCGGTTTCTGAAAACCCGATCAAAACTAATCGGATGTCAAGTCACTCGCCATTTCAGCTATCACATCGAATAGAGATAGCAAGTGACTTGACGTGCGATTAGTTTTGATCGGGCTTTCAGAAACCGGCCGTTAGACTCAAGAATCTAATGTGCGATCTTAGGGGATGTCTTCCATTAAAGTCTTCAATATTATTTTTATTATTTCATCAGCTTTTTAAAACATCGCGCTAACGCTAACGCTTTTTTTCATATACTCGTAGGTTGGACTAATAAATGCTACAATTATGATTCATACATATTTTAAATGTGTTTGAAGTTTCTGTGTGGTTTTTTCGCTCCAATTCTTTATAAGACAACTTTTCTTTAAATGATCATTTATGACCTACCAAGTTCGCCAATTAATTAACAGTGAACTGGTACCCATGAGTTGTGTTTACCATATTTGGTTTTTCGTTTTTCGTTTATATTCCGTGTTCATTGCGGGTTTTGTATGAAGACGCGATAGAGATACCGATACGGAACTTTATGTTGCAATTATGATGAAAATTTGTAGTAGAACATAATAGTTCCGTATCGGTATCTCTATCGCGTCTCATACAAAACCCGCAATGAACACGGAACATAAACGAAAAACCAAATATTGTAACCATAGCTCATACTTGGGGTACTGCTCTAAAATATTTATTAATAGTTGTTAATTTAAGTTAAAGTTAAGATAAATCTTTTGTCTTAACATCAGGTGGTCATAGGATTGTTCTATCAGCAAATAGTATAAATAATTTGTCCGCTAATAACTGAAGAACCACGTGACCTGCGCGGAACGATAAAATTCCTTTAAGAAATGCGTTCTGTGCAGCTTTTGTTTTGTCTGATGAAAACGCGAAAAAAAAACAGCTGTTTCATACAAAATTCAATACCAATCTGGCTAAAATGTATGAAACAGCTGTTTTTTTTTTCGCGTTCACAGTGTTGGTTCCTTAGAAAAAGTTATTCATATTGATGGGTACTTTATAACCCTGAAGTTTATATACACAATTATGGGAACACCTTGTATATCTATTCAGGAATATATATTTATATCAGGAAAGAAGTTAAAATTAGGCATGGTTACGAATCTTGGTTACGTAGACTAAGAGCTGATTTCACCATGCTCTGTTAGATTAACAATGGAATAAAGGGCCGTTAAATATGTAAAAATGTAGGTACGCGTCATCTGAGGTTAGATTTAACGGCCTGTTAATCCTTGATTAGTAACTAACAGAGCATGGTGAAATCAGCTCTTAAGTTTTTTTTTACTACATACTTGCTGGATGCTGATAGAAATAGCAGATGGCTCACCTGATGTAAAGTGGTAACATAAAATGATGTTAGTTTTAATATTATTTTTTATATTTTCAGGACTGGCGCGGTCACCGCTAGGGACATCTACAGTGGAAGTGTGGCTTAGGAATAAATAAATAATGCTAAATCCAAATAAAATTATTAGTATAAGATACCATACTGATACAAAATAGTCATATAAGAGTCGGAAAATCCTATCCTACTAAAATATGATACAAAAGTTATAGCGGCTGTTTATAGAAAACAAGTCGCTTATAAGATAACAAATTTGCAATACACTTAATGGTCATTTAAGCAAATGGAACCTTTAGCGATCAATATAAATAAAACATATATGTGTTTGGATATAAAGAAGCGGATATACCGATTTTAATGAAACTTGGTTGAAATAGCAAGTTACTTTTAAATCGGATATCAAACGAACGAATCCGCGGGTGGAAACTAGTCTGTAATTAAATATAAAAAAGTGACTTTTGGAAAGTCTTTAAACTTCAAAAATGTTAAAGTTACCAACTATAGCTCGTGCCAGAGAAACAAATCCCAAATTCCCCAGTAATCTTTACATCTCACTCATACAATACTGTTAATAACTGTGTGTGAGTGAGAGATAATGATAATAGTACGTTTTATTAAAGTTACAAAAAGTTATAGAAGCACATTTTACTAACACGACCTAATATTGAATTATAAATTTAAATTAATTAAAAAGCAGGCAAATACTGCGAAGTTGTGATTAAAAAAACCTGTTGTAAATTATTTTTATTCCTGATATTTTATACTTATTTGTTTTGAATTCTTTATAAATAAAAAGTTATTTTTACCATTTTCGTTTTATTTTAGTTAAGTAAGTACTTCACTTCACTTGTCGTGTCACTAGTTTCTATCGAAACAGTGTGGTGAAAGGATTTTAAGTGCGCCTCAAGAGGATCCCTTCGAGCACTTTACACATGTTATAGAACTTTTAAGGTTCCACGACATGCCGGTTTCCTCACGATGTTTTCCTTCACCGTTTGAGAGTACTGGCATTGTGTACAGAAATTTTTGAACAGACTCATTGGTGCACGATCGGTTTCGAACCCATTTCGGTATCTAAACTTAAACACTACGGCATCCTAAACCGGGCTATTGATCTTATACAGTCTTACTTAACCAATAGAATCCAAAAAGTTGATGTTGGCGGTGAGAGGTCTTCTGGATTGGTCATTGATATAGGGGTGCCTCAGGGTTCGATATTGGGTTCTTTTTATTTCTAGTTTACGTAAATGACCTTCCACCTTTTGTAAAAGATTTATGTGAAATAGTTCTATTTGCTGACGATACCTCTTTAATTTTTAAAGTCGACAGATTGAAGACTAACTTCGATGACGTTAATGCATCTCTGTCGCAAGTACTTAACTGGTTTACTGTTAATAATCTTTTGCTCAATGCTGGGAAAACGAAATGCATTAAATTTACTTTGCCAAATGTCGTTCAGCGACCAACCAATATTGAATTAAATGGTGAATCACTTATCCTTGTCAATTCTACAATTTTTTTAGGACTTAATATTGATGCAAAATTGCAGTGGGGTCCACACATCAAATCACTTGCTGGTAGACTGGGTTCGGCTGCATACGCAGTTCGCACAATAGATGGCTTACAGATGAAGCTACAGCTGGACTAGTATATTTTAGCTACTTCCATAGTGTAATGTCTTATGGTATTTTGCTCTGGGGGAAAGCTGCTGATATACAAAGTATATTTGTACTTCAAAAACGGGCGATACGTGCCATTTATAAAATGAAACCACGTGACTCATTAAGGTAGCGATTTAAAGAAATTAATATTCTCACAGTCATTTCACAGTATATTTATGAAAATCTATTATACACTCATAAACACATAGATAGCTTTAAGAAAAAGAGTGATGCACATAACGTTAACATTAGAAATAAAAACAAATTATGTATACCTAAATTTCGACTTCAAAATGTAAATGGCTCGTTTATGGGGAACGGTATTCGCTTCTATAATAAACTTCCAGAAAGTGCCACTGGGCTTCCTATTAGAAAATTTAAAGTGTACATTAAGAATAATCTAATAAGGAAAGCTTATTATACTTTAGATAGCTATATTGTTGATAAAAATGCGTGGCCCGATGTCCCGGCCGCTCTGCCCATCGGCAGCTAACATGTCTGCAATGTCTGTACTGTGCCTACTATTGTGTGTTTTTTTTTATTTTTCTCTGATTTAATAGATTGTATTTATGCATTAGGTATTATTAGTTTGAGGCGTAGCGTGTGCTGTCTTATAAATTTGATTATGTTTACCTTTTTCTGTATACCTACGCCTCACTAAACTTCAATAATATATTATATTATTACATTGTAAAAGGATCATACAAAAGAACAGTAGGAACCAAGCCGTAAGTTTGTTGCCTGTTCTTCTAGGCTTTGGTCGCGTGGAACTGGCACCTAGAGTCACCTAGCTTTAAGACGTTTCAAAGTGATCCTTGTGATTTTATTGAATAAATACATTTTGACTTTGACTTTGACTTTGACCCACGGCCTTAGGATCGGAAGGCGGGGCCGCTACCACTAGACCAACAGTGCTCTCGCACCGTTAAGTAAGGTACCCAGCTACTATCTAAGAGTAAGTAAATGCGATATGTTACGATGTTTAGATGTTTGTGGTTCCATTGCGCCCTAACCACTAAAATTAATTCAGACAACCAGTTCAACATTGCAGTTGTTCATATGCCAGTTGTACCATAGCCCCTTAGTTGTACCACGGGTCATAAAAATAAATAGCAGAAAAAAAATATTCTGACGGTTGGACCATGGATAGTTTCACTTACCCGTGGTACAAAAAGTTGGACATAGCGTTTGGACCACGGGTCGGTAGCGGTTTTTTACAGTTGTAGTCCATATTTTGTTAGTAAACTTACAGGCTAACTTATTTGCTAAGTTAGTATTTATAAAAATAGGGTAATCTGTGGTATAAGTAAGTAACGACACCACATTAAATTATATAGAGTATGTACAAAGGTACTAAACCAAATTTAGTTAAACTTAGAACAAATTAAAGTCAAAGTATATTTCTTTGCAGAATTACATTTAATGAGATTAAATTGCAGTCAATTACAGAATTAAATATAAGATAACTACTAAAACGATTGTGGTAAAACTTTAGAATGAAGTTCGTAATCTGGATTAGCACGTAGGTTTCTTTTTATACCGAAAAATAAGCAGGAATGGGATCTCTACGAATATGAGAGTGAAGCCGCGGGCGGCAGCTTGTGTTATAGCTAGTGCTAGCGTTTCAACAACGACATAAAAGCGAGCAATGTATAGTCTGATGCGTATCCGTGTGTACAAGCTTTGCGTAGTTTGGGGCTAGATAAAAATTATATATGTATAAATAAATAAATATTGGTGGACTTCCCACACACCACTATCTAGCCCCAAACTATAACAAAGCTTGTAATATGGTAACCAGATAGCTGATATAATATATACCTATACATATATTGTATAGACTTTTTTTATACTTATAATATTTAACACCCAGACAGAGAACAAACATCTATGTTCATCACACAAATATTTGTTCTGTGTGGGGATCGAACCCACGGCCTACGGCGCAGAAGGTAGAGCTACCAACTGAGCTGTGAAGGCTGTTCTTGGCTAGATGGCGCTTAGTAAAATATCCAACAATATTTATTTATTTACCTATCTTTAAATGTCGCCGTGAGTAAATAATGTACTCATAAAAATATAATGCGTATACATATAAGTAACATATTATGTCAAACAATAGTTACGTCAACACAATAAAATGACGGCATATACGATAGTAGAAGTTTAAGTCGGCAGTGTGTAATCCTCAAACTCACTGTTCCACTATTACTCGCTTTTAACTCGCGTCACATAAAAATATACTTACGGATAACCTAGTAATTGTGGATCTAAAACAGCTTCACGGCATTGATCGCCAGGCACGGTGGATATCCTCTCTCAGTACCAAGTACTAGCTTAAGATTCTTTGAGGATGTCTAAGGGGGTAGTCAGGGGTGCATCCAAATATTACATTTGTCCTATACACACATTTTGCAGAAGTCGTTATTGGGCATGTCTTTGCGTGCCGCGTTATTAGTACGTCAGTCAACATTTTGCTACCCACACAACTTACACATGCCTACAATGCTGTTCAGTGCTCTTTTTACGAGACATGAACTAAGTATCATTTTACATTTTTACGTCATGGCTTTTAGCATATCCAAGTAATCGTCCGGACCTGTTAAGAAATAGAATGCCTATTTCTGTCGCCAAGCAGCGTTGCTGTATTTCAGCTTGAAGGGTGTAGGTGAAATTACAGGCACATGAGGCTTACTACAGCTAATTACAGGACAATCTGTAAGCTTCAAGTTGATGGACGCAGGGCAGTGCATCATAGCACGTTCCTATGTGCTCGACTTGCAAGGCAATGCTTTGTTAAAGGTGATGGTTACTACTTAACAGTTTATAAATAAATAAATATTGGTGGACTTTCCATACAGCACTATCTAGCCCCAAACTTAGCCAAAGCTTGTAATATGGGAACCAGATAGCTGATATAATACATATATTCTTTTATTTTGTAAGTACACACTTACAGAGAACAAACATCAATGTTCATCACATAAATGTTTGTTCTCGGTGGGGATCGAACCCACGGCCTATGGCGCAGAAGGCAGAGCTACTACCAACTGAGCTGTGAAGCTTATACATAATTACATAAAAAAGAAATTTTTGGGTAGTGTGGGCGCGCCCTTACTCTCGCTAAATCACCCAGCGCCTCTCTACAAGGCTGCAGTGGATCTCAGGCTTAGAGCGCGGCGCGACCTCTCATTCGCCGTCAGATAACGCTGATTAACTGATACCATCTATCTTTACGCCAAAATTTACGTCATTAATAAAAACTGCGAACATAATTTGCGTTTTTTGAAATTATTAAGTGTCAAATTTTGTGGTGTGTTTGGAATTGGTTGGTAATTGTACAAAGTGTAACCGTAAGTTTTTCAAATAAACTAAATAAACTTTTCGAAATTATAATTAGCAACATGAATTCAACAAATATTCCAAAGTAAAGCAAATAGATTTTATCTGAGAAAAATCAACGTGTGCTTTCATTTTCTAGATATCTTTGAGATGACTAATTATAGTTAATAAAGTAAACAAGACACATGATAAGATTACAATGAAGTACTGAAACTCATAAGCATTGCAGTATTAAAGCATCACTCACATGTGACAGACACTGAAGTGCAACAAGAAGAGATAATGGAACACAAAACTATTACACAAATCAGTGTTATAGAAGAAAGTCCAAAAGAAACCATCAAAGAGGAATCACTTCCAAACGAAACAGAGTTCAGTGAAATCAACAAACTCTACGACGAATGCTTGACATACCTTAAACAAGAAAACGATGAGCTCGAACCCAACAATGATCCCGATTACGAAAGTATTGAAGAAAACGCTAGCTCTAACAGCCACAATACCAATGAAATTGAGAACAATATGGTTTACAAAATAGAAAACGAACTTATATCAACAGAAAGCATTAATACTGTAACATCCGAGCCACGATCAGAGAGACTGAGGAAGCTATCCCAACAACTACCTAAAATCATCATCACACAGAGTAACACAAGCCTGAACATAAGATATGATGATGTGAATAAAGGAAACGTCTACGGTTTCAAAAGAAATGATGTAAAGAAAGCTGAACACAAGAGTTTACCTAAAATGTGTCATAGAACCTATGATTTTCAACAGAGTAATGTTAAAGAAGATATAGGAGATCCTAAATGTATTAAATCGGATAAAACTAGACGTGATAATGGAAAGGAGGATGAAAAGGTGTTCATTGGGAATGGGAAGAAGAAGCCGGTAAACACTGACGCCATGTAAGTAAAATCTTATAACAATAATATATTCGTGGACATTCTAAACAGCACAATCTAGCCCCAAACTAAGAAAAGTTTGTACTATGGGCATGAGATAACACATTTTATTACATGCTAACACCCAAACAGAGAACAAACTTCTAAATTCATTACACAAAAGTTTGTTTTCGGTGGGGATCGAACCCACAGCCTACAGTGCAGAAGGCAAAGCCACCAACTGAGTTGTGAGGGTTGTCGATAAGATTGTTAAAGAACTTTTTATTGTCGATAAACTTTTTAAATAACACACAAATAAGTCTCCAATATCAAGATCAGAGAGGTTTTATAAAATACCGAACAAATTTAACGAATTTGATGTAAGGCGCAAATAAACAACAACACGAATGAAAAATCATTCGTGTTGTTGTTTATGAAGAATGCAGAATTTCATAGGGAAATTATGGTATTACTGATGATACAGTTTCTACCCAATACAAGGGTATGGGTTCGATTCTTGCGACATGACACGACAAACTTTAGCTTAATCTCTAATTAATATATTTCTGTTTACATACGTTAATCCAGTTTAAAAATAAAAGAGCCTTGAAATTATTTACTCACTGAACAATGTATGGTGCGTCAGCGACAGTCGTACAGTCGTGACTGCCTCACTGTTGTTTGAGGCACTTATTGTTTATATTAACTAACCTTACATAATTAACAAAGCAGTTACATGATTTCAGCTGAAAATCAGCGTTGAGTTGTACACCCTACATTTATCCTCAGCTGAATACATAATTGGCGCAAACAAATAATTTATGATTAGTAAATACTTTAACTTGTAAGATGGGTACCTAGTACCTACTGTTGTTGAGTTAAATAAATATAAATATTAAATAAATATTGGTGGACATTCCACACAACACTATCTAGCTCCAAACTAAGCCAAAGCTTGTGATATGGGAACCAGATAACTGATATACTACTTATATACTTTTTTTTTGTAAATACATACTTATAATACCCAGACAGAGAACAAACATCTATGTTCATCACACAAATGTTTGTTCTCGGTGGGGATCGAACCCACGGCCTACGGCACAGAAGGCAGAGCTACTACCAACTGAGCTGTGAAGGCTGTCAAAGTTGCTGAAAAATACAATGTTTTTTTATGTTCCCTATCTTTTTGAGTAATTTCAGACTTGTTAAATTTATGCAAAATAAACATATATAATACTATGTCATTTATTTCCAAAGAAAATTACAATAAATACTTACATAAGAAACAGTTGAGCTATCTACAAACGATCTAGAGATAGCTCAACTGATCCAAATCAGTGTTAATATGTTTATTATATGTCAGAGCAAATACCTTTCTAATATTTTATTCGTACAAAATTACGCAAGTTATTTTAAAAGCAATCTTTTTCGAAAGTAAATAGAGTTAACAAAATAATGCTAGTTATCTAATTTTTCAACAACGGTATTTACGTAAGGCATTATTTCGGTATTTACAGAAATGGCGTGTGACATGTTATGAGTAAGTCTGAGAAATTTGAGAAATCCATTTTCATTTTCTCATCAGCTTTAATGCACTTTACAATTAAAAATAAATAAATTTAATTTAGATTTAGGCAACAACACAGTAGCTAAAATTTAAATACAGGGCCATAATGATAAAACACCTTAAAAACTAAAATAGCACTGATTTTGATCAGTTGAGCTATCTCTAGATCGTTTGCAAAGGTCTGCAGATAGCTCAACTGTTTCATATGTATTTTGTACATTTTGTAAATACTTGTATTAATTGAATTTTCTTTTTAATTTTCTTTGTACTTTAATTGGATATTGTTAACATATAATTATTGATGCAGCAAAGCACCCAGAAGACCAGGCCAGTCTGACTTCCCCAAGAGGCTGGTCTCCAAACGAGGAGTGGAGAACGTGGCTCTGATCTCCAACGTCCCTTTCGAGAGGATCCGTCTACTCAATGATACTTTTCATACCTTGGTAAGTAGGTTCTTTATTATATTATCAGAACATTCGGTATAAATCTAATAAAAAGTCGAGTCTAGTGGGAGTTACCCTGCCTTGTGATCGTAAGGTCGTAGCCACAAATCCCTCCATTATTTCTCTTCGAAAAATATATGAGCGCAATGCAATGGCACTTCGCAATGGGACTTCTGACTAGCCCCCTTAGACATCCTCAAATACTCTTGTTGGTACTTGGTACCAAAAGATCTTAAGGGATTATCTCCCGCTGTTTCTTTTTCATAAAAAAAGTAAAACAAACTTATCGTGACACTAGTTTTTTTCGAAAAAGCAGTGTGATAAAATTATTTTTAATGCGCGTCAAAGAGGCTCCTTTTGAGCACTAAAACAAAGCATCTTCAAGAGAGTAAAGCCGGCATTACCTACGTCTGTTGAGAGTCTGTCCACTAAGTGAAATTATCTAATTATACCAATAAAGTCTCTTTACCATTTGTCTCGGTCAGTGACGACATCCCGCAGCATCCAGGGTTCATTGAAATCTTGCATTTCACGATGCAATGATTTGTTATAGGTGATGATTACCACTTAACATCAGGTGGGCCATCTGCTTGTTCTATCAGCAAGTTGTATAAAAAAAAGGAAACCGCTGTTTTATGTTTCTAATTACCCCCTTATGAAGATTTATATAGGTAACTCATTTTTATAAGAGTAGTAGAGCTCTTCGTGTGTGGCTTGTCCGGGGAAATATTATCACCATGCCTATTCTGTATTTCCGTTGAATGGGTGTGGTTGCCGGTGTAATATCGTGTATGCCTCAAGTATGACGGACGCAGGGCAGTGCATTGTAGGCACGTTTGAACGTGTGTGACTTGCAAGGCAATGCTTTGTTATAGTTTTTAGCTGATGGCCCACCTGATGGTAAGTGGTACTTGCTGATGGCCCACCTATAACAAATCATTAACCTCGCAAGGCAACAACACTCTTCAAACCGAAACACAGCAGCAAAAAAGACAAGGTGGTAGTTCTTCCAAGCCGTTCACAAGGAGCTCTACTACTCTTAATTACTATATGATGGTTACCACATAATATTAGGTCTATCAGCAAGTGTCCATGTTTCCAGATAAACCTGCGATGGCGGTGGATCGTCACAGGCACGATCGTGGTCCACTTCGCCATCTGGCTAGTGTTCGCGGTATTCTGGTACATCACGGCGCTAGCGCACTACGACTTCGAGCCGGACCCGCCGAAGCGGACGTGCGTGACGGGCGGACATGACTTCTTGTCTATATTCCTGGCTAGTGTTGAAGCACAGGTAATTTATTAGTCTTAGATATCTAAATCGGTGACATTTATTCAGCCAGTCACAAGGATCACTTTGAAATCTTATCCTACTAATCCTATCTTACAATCCTGCATCAGAAAGTATTATAAAAAAAACTAGGAGAAGGCATTATTGATCGAGTGAGCGAAGCGAACGAAGATCTTAGTTTCAAGTTGGGCGATTTGGCATTTTATGTATGTATGTATGTATGTATGTATGTATGTATGTATGTATGTATGTTTGTCTGGCCATAACTTGCGAACCGTTGATCAGATCTGCATGAAATTTGATAAGTCGATAGCTTGTACTTGAGAAATTTACTGGTAAGTATATGAGTAAAATCGGATGAAGGGTTATTAAGATATGGGGTTTTTTAAGGGGGCAAAAATAAAAAAAGTGACATAAAAAAATCAAGTTACATGTCATATGAAAGGGCTTTGTTTGGACATTCCAAAACAATTTTTACTTTTTTTCTGGAACGCTCGGTTTTTGAGATACAACAAAAAAGTTAAATTAATATAACCAGCGATCCAAGAGCTCCCATCTCTAAGAGTTTCGTTGGCATCAAGGTTTTTCTACTGGTCGGCCAGTTCCTTTGCTTTTTCTTATTTTTTTTTCTTGAAATAAATTAAGGAGGTACTCAGTTCTCATAAAATGGTGACAAGGACCAGGTCTGATGATGGAGCCAAGGTCTGTTCAACGGAACTCTTCAATAAATAGACCAATAGAGTTGAAACTTGGTTACCGTACCAAGTTAGTAGGCGGTAGTCAGAGGCAAGTCCAAACATAATGTTTGGACTTGCCTCTCACTACCACCTACTCAAAGTTTTGGTGCGTTCGTCGGGTCGCATCACGAGATCTCAGTTCGGACCGAACTACTAGTTAAGAGTAGTAGAGCTCTTTGTGTGTGGCTCGTCCTGAGAAGTACTACCATCACGCCTTTTTCTGCCGCCAAGCAACAACGCTGTGTTTCGGTTTGAAGAGGTGGTTGCCGGTGTAATTACAGGCACATGAGGCTTTACATTTGTATGCCTCAAGTTGATAGACGCAGGGCAGCAATTCTTAGGGCATGATCCTATCGTGCGTGACTTACTAGGCAATGCTTTGTTCCATCAGCTAGATGTATAAAAAGATGGCTCAAAAGCTTTCTATCTTGTAATGTAAATGTCTAAAGATGTGAACATTGTAAACATTGTAAAACATTGTCTAGAGATGTATCTTGGAAATTCAGAGAATAAGTCTAGCAGTGCACTTCTACAGGCCGCTGATAATGATAATGCTGCTCAATTTGAAACACAGACAGCGAAATTATAGCCATTACTTTAGGCACGCGATCTAGTGCTTGTGGGTGGAAGGGACACTTCAAGGCACTATAAATGTAATCTATCATATTTTAGATCCAAATACATACAGTCAGTGGATCTAGATAGTCTACGGCTAGTGATGTTAGTCGTAGGATCGCAAATATGGTTATGTGTCTCTAAAGATTAAAATAAAAACTTTATCAAAATAGTAAAAACAACCTAAAAGGATAATTATTTTTTTATATTCACTTGGAAAGTTGAGACGAATCTTTTGATACCTCAATCATCAAAATCCACCGCCGTTTGGGTGCTACGCGGGAATAAAGAAAATAACTAGTTAAATAAAAATAAAAAGTTATCTTAAGTTACTATTTTTCGTTCTTACGCAAACTTTATAGTATGAACACTACACTTGTTTAAATAAAAAAACATATTTTGCTGTAGTTACTGTGTGCAATGTTCAATCAGATTGCGATATTTCATAAATAAGTTCAATGATTTTATATATTTAGAAATGTTTAAATTGGCGAGCTTTTACGGGTGTCAGCTCCATAAAGTCTAAACAGGGTAGTCTGTTGCGTAGCTCTGTCATCATTTTCTTGCCCTTATCCCACCTCATGTGGGGTCGGCACAACAGGTTGTTTCATTCCACTCTCTCCTATCAGCTGTCATCTCAGCAGTCACTCCTTTCTTACTCATTGCGTACTATACATATACATATATATACTGTACTATATATAATTATAATGTCCTTATCAAAATAAGCACGATACATAGAGGTATATCCGTATTAACGCTTCCGAAACTACGCTTGCGGAGCGGTAAGAACAAAAGCAAGCAAAACTATTCGTAAATCATTTCAATCACAATTTAAGCACTTACCTAATTTAGTTACCTAAGTTTAGAATTCAGGAAATTTCAATTCCTCATTCAATTCTCTGCACTTATCCAATCAGTGACGGTCAATTTGAGCCAGTCGGGACCAAAGAACTTCCTCTTTTGAGGAACAATGGGACGAAAGGAGTGAGCGATTGCAGGATAAATTATTGTGGGGTCAATGGTCAAGTACAGTACCCCAAGGAGTTTAGTTTTTCGTCACGTCAGGCCTTTTTGTATGGATAGTGCCTCGAACTATTGGCCAAACCCCGTCTCGGGACTAAATAAGTTACTTTCACCCCTATGGTAATAATGTACTATCATTTATTGTATTTATTTTCAGACAACCATCGGCTTCGGAGATCGAGCTATCGACGAGGAGTGTCCAGAATCCATATTTCTATTCATCATGCAGGTATTAGTCTCCATTTTGCCCCTGGTGGGGATCAAACCCACGCCCTAGAGCGCAGAAGGTAAAGCTACTACCAACTGAGCTGTGAGGGCTGTCGAGAATGACATGAATGTATTCATTCAGTTTTCATTTCCTTGATTTTGTATATTTTTTCAGCTAATCCTGGGCACCGGTCTTTCCGGCGTGCTGACATGCGTGGTGTACGCGAAGCTCACGCGGCCCGAGAAACTGTCCAGAGATGGCGTTGGCTTCAGCAAGAAAGCCGTGGTAAAGTAAACTCTCGTCTAAGGTGGAAACAATATGCTAACGCGAAGGATTCTCGCACATTTCAATATTATAAAAGATATAAAATCACTGATCTTATCATCTAAAATGGCAATCAACCAAGCAAAAACATCGTTTTGATCCAAACAAGTTTTCCTACTAATAGTTGGCCCTTTTGCCGTTAGAACCTTATGAAAAATTACTAATTTTACAGCGAGCATGCGTTTTACTCTTAAGCTACATTTATGCATAAAATATCTACCCAAAACAAATAAAATAAACTAAAGTAAAAGCTGAAACTAAGTTATGAACAATTCTTTGGGTAAAAGCCTCCTCGATTTAATGCTATTTTTCTCGATCTGGACCTGCATTGATCTGCTACCTATTTTAAATATTATAAGAATTGATTGAAGACAGATATTATAAACAGTAGGTAATAAATCAATTGAATGAATAAATGATTTTGTATTGTAAAGTAATTTGAATGTTAATTGTAGATAAGCACCCGCGACGGGCGGCTCTGCCTGATGATGCGCGCATGGGACCTCAACTACGACCACATCATCAGCTCAGAGTTCACGGCGCATTTCGTGCACACGCACAGGTGGGCTGACCCTGTAAACTGATGCAAATTTACTAGATTAGTGAAACACCATTTGAAATATGTTAATGCCAGTAGCTATAAGTACCTATAATGTACTCTCCAGTACTCTCAAACGGTGAAGGAAAACATCGTGAGGAAACCGGCATGTCGTTGAACCTAAAAAGTTCTATAACATGTGTCAAAAAAGTTGTATAACAGTGCTCGAAAGAAGCCTCTTAAGGCGCACTTAAAAAAATCCTTTCACCACACTATTTTTAAAGAAACTAGTGACACGACTAGTGAAAGAGTACCTTAAGATCTTTTAACATATTGCTAGAGGTTAAAGAAGTGATAGACAATAGCTTTATTACCAACAGGCAACAGTATACCTTCAGTAAGTTTCTTGGCTGTTCCTCAACGCTTAGAACTGGCACTAGCTATAAGACGTCTCAGAGACAATTTAATAAATACCTTTTGACTTTGATTACTTAAGTGACATTTGTGCCTGACCGCTTCTGTGGCATGGAACACATACCATCTTAAGGGCAGCGTCAATCATTGCCTCTCACTCATACAATTACCTATTGTTGACATTATTTACTCTTTATATACTTTTCATTCGCACTCGTGAGAGGTATATAAGCACCGCCATTTTGGAATTAAGTACTAGTATCTTTATTGGCAAAATTATAAAATAAATCAATGACGTTTGTTGTAATATAAGAACAAAAGAAGGCGAGGTGATCCGCTACTACGCGCAGACGCTGGCGCTGCAGCAGCGGCAGTTCCTGCTGTGGCCCGTCACGCTGCTCCACGTCATAGACCACACCAGCCCGCTGTACGGCTACGGACCGGACATGGTCGCCAACAATAAGTAAGCATCACCCGTCGACCGTTCCCACCAGTCACTTCTTCTTCTCTCCGTTTATGGTACCTGACCGTCATTCGACAGACAATCTTGCCATTGTCAACCTTATAGTCAAGTCAGTCCATAGTCAGGTCGGGGCCATCACTTGTTTTGAAGAAAATGGTAACGGTTTCAAATCAAGATATCACATAATACACTTTATTTCCAAATGATTACACTTTGTGCTAAGACCTCAAGTAATGTTGGTTAAAATACCACCGAAATTTGGTATATACAAGGTGTTCCATAAGTTGTGTATATAAACTTCAGGGGGCTAAAGTACCCATCAATATGAACAACTTTTTCTATGGAACCAACACTGTGAACGCGAAAAAAAAAACAGCTGTTTCATACATTTTAGCCTGGTAGGTATTGAACTTTTGTATGAAACAGCTGTTTTTTTTTTCGCGTTCACAGTGTTGGTTCCTTAGAAAAAGTTGTTCATATTGATGGGTACTTTAGCCCCCTGAAGTTTATATACACAACTTATGGAACACCTTGTATAGAATCTTTATTTTTCTCAAAAGAATTACATAAATTCACTTGCTGAGAATAAAAATATTGGAATAACAAATTTATTAGTTTCGTACGTTTAAAAACATTTAAATTAAATAAACACGTAAATATGAGTTTGTTAGGTAGGTACAACAATTTACCAACACATTTTTTAAGCGGCTTGTTGGAGGTAGGCAAGTAAAGTAAGTGTTGATAGCAGGCAAGTTACGTAGATTTAGCGAATCTGGATGTGGCAAGAGTGTACTCTGTGTAAAATCTGTTTTAAGTATTTTTGTAATGTTTTATGCATTGTATTGTATTTTAGTTGTTAAATTCATAGCTCGTACTTATTTATTAGTAATTATTATTATTGTTTATTTTTAAATTAATTTATTATAACTGAAGTAATTTTTTAAATGTAAATTTTGATTTGGCTTGCTTTATATCTAAATTACACAACACAACTCAAAATAACACTGGAAAAACAATTATTATGAAAAAGCTTCACAAAATGATAGAAAACGAATTCTAACTCGTCACCCACCTCGATTTTCTAAAGATTTCTCAAGGAAAGACTGCGGAAGGCCCATGTCTACCAAGATATGATCATATCGAATGTCTTCCAGCTACGAGATCACGGTGAGCCTGAAGGGAGCCTCTGCGTCGATGGGCACCTTCACTCAGAGCCAGACCAGCTACCTGCCTCGGGAGGTGGTGTGGGGTCATCGCTTCCCGCCCGTCGTCAAGTAAGCCCTTAGACCCTACCACCTACAGCTCAGAAGACAGATTTACTAACAAGTACAGCTGTGAAGTGAGGCTACTCATAGTTCGAGTAGTTTTTCCCTTAGCCTAGTCAAATGGTGAATGTAAACATCGTGAGAAAACCTGTAACTAGTCCTTCTGTGATTTAGGGCATCCATTGTCCTGTCTTATTTAAACGTGTCTCAGATCACTATACTGTGAGGAGTGCCACTCGACATTTAAAATTGTTTGGTTTTAATAAATTGTCATCGATGGTATAAGGGTTATACGAGAACTGGTTTATTTTCAGGTACGACAGTAGAAAGCAGAAATACGTGATAGACCATAAAAGGCTGAATCATATAGAAAAAATGGAAACCCCCTTCTGCAGCGCGCAGGACCTGGCCAGCGGTTCCAAAAGGTACAGTTTCATTTTAAAATGAGCCTTATTTGGCACGTGAATGTTAGTGCCAGTTCCACGTGACCAAGCCTAGAAGAACAGGCAAGAAACTTACGGCTCGGTTCTTACCGTACTTTGTATGATCCTTGTTACAAAATAATACTTACGTCTGAGAGTCTAATGAATTACTAATAACACCTTTACGACTGAGAGTGCCACGCACTTATACAACTGATACATAGGGCACACCGAGTCGGACGTGCTCTGTGAGGTAATGCACTCGTCATAACGTCAATCTCTATAAGACGTTAATATGTAATATGTACTCGTGACCCTCCAAACTAGAACACATCATTCCGATGGTGTTAATGATATTGACGTGAGTCTATTCCATTTCATTCCAGGAGTACAGTAGAGAAGGTGGACCTGCCACCGTGTCCTGGAACTCCTAGCAGCTTCAGCGATAGGATTTCTTCTTTCCACCTGGAGAGGTCCTCATCTTTTAGGAAGAATGCTTCTAAACCTTCCTGAAACTCAACTTTTTTAATGTATTTATGAAATACTTTGTTAGCGTGGAATTTGATTTCCCGCGGTAGAAATACTTTGCCCTGTAGTTCCGTAAATTATTTACTGTCAGAAAAACGCAGTAGACCAACAGAAGCAGTTTATTTGCTTCTAACTACAAGGTACACCTCAAACAGCGGTTTTCCCAGGCATCTCTTGTTCCAAACATGTATAGAACGTCAAATTCTAGGGCACAATCAAAGCACAATGCACAGATACTTGCGTTAGGTACCTACGAGTATCTATTTACAATACAAATATATTTTCTTATCTAAGGATATAGGCTTGGACGTTATCTTGAAGATAATGTCAGTAGAATTTTAGTCTTGCGAACAAGTGTCTGTATTAAAATATATTAGAATGTTTGCATATGTTTTTGAAATAAAATCTGTCTTTGATTGAGTTTTTTATTTATAATCTGTTCATGACAAAGAAGTATGCAATGAAAAAGTGTATCGATAACTATAAAACAGATCAAATACCTATAATAAAAAGTGGATAATTTTAAATGTGATAAATAAGTTTATACAACAATACCTACAGTAAATAGGAATTCACTGCAGCATATATCATTTATTCGGTGCCTACTCTGAAAATGTCGTGTCTGAATATTTTTTTTAATAGATTTAACTAACTAAAATATAAGACCTGTAAAAACACTATAATGTTAGACTAAAAAGATAAGAAGACAACATAGACGTTACCAGTGATTGAAATCAAAATGCAGAACAACTACGAATCGGAAAGTCGGCGAGGAAGCCGAAGCAGAGCTTTGGAAAGATCCCTGAGTTACTCCGAAGCTATAGGCAATGGCTCGCACCGTTCATCAATAGAAATACCAAGAATGGTGAACACAGATGTCTACGCGAACGAGGAGCTAAAGAAACACTTCCGAATATCACAATCCTACGTAGAAGGGAAAGAAATATCTTTTCCATACAACATAACCAACACAGACACAATAGAAACTATACCAAGCAATGATGGTTTGACGTCACAGTACTCTAGCGTGGATGATGGCCTGGTGATGACTATAGATGAGGATAGTCTGAAGGCTGATTTGAAGCAATCGGAGTTGTCCAGTCCGGTTGTAGAGAATGACTATGATAGGATTGAAATGGCTGATTTTGATGATACGACTGGGCCGACTACGTATGGGTACGCGACGCCGTACAGCAAGAGGAAACGATGGGGAAATAGACACAGGTATTTATTTAAATAGACGTACAACTTTTTTTTATACAACTAGCTGATGCTTACGGGGGCCATATGCTTGTTCAAGCATATGGCCCCCCTGATGTTAAGTGGTACCCATCACCAGTAACAAAGCATTACGTAAGTCACTTGAGGTATACAGATGTTAAGCCTCAAAATCATCATCATGGCTACTGAGCTAAAAAACTTTCTAAGGTTCAATGTTAATCTAATTTATTCGTGTAGGTACGTGTGTAGCCAGATATTGGAAGCACAGTATTTACCTTTTTATACCTACAACAAATCATTGAAATTTCTATATAACTTTTTTTAAGCCTCTTTATCCCACTAACATTATAAACGCGAAAGTTTGTACGCGGGCACCAGCTTTTATAAATAAACTGTCCAAAAACAAGAGATTTTAAATGTCGGTGCGTATGCGATGCTCTACATATTTGTCAGTGCCGAAAATGATTCATTATCTTTCCAATACGAAGTTATTTCGGATAAGATAACAATGGAATACATATCGAATACCTTGAACAATTTTTTTGTATTAGAGCTTGTATACAATTTTTCTGCTTAGACACAATATTATTGAATTGATTCTAAATCAGAACTAGAAAATGTTTGAAACGGTCGCATAATACCACTATGCCAATTTCTGGCGCAGCGTTACTGTGTTTCAGTTTGAAGGGTGTGGTTGCCAGTGAAATTACAGGCACATGAGGCTTAACATCTTTATACCTCGAGTTGATGGACGCAGGGCAGTGTCTCGTAGGGCGCGTTCTTATTGCGCGTGACTAGCGAGGCATTGCTTAGTTATAGGTGATGGGCTTGTGGGCCATCATTTACTCTAGTAGGTATAGTCACTATTGAGAACAACTGTATGTAGTTGTTACAGGTCAAGGTTTCTCGTCTCGTCGTAAAAATTGAGTAACCATAAATCGCCAAACTAAGTTATCCAAGTCAGTTACACGCCGCCATCTTTCGTTGCAGACGTAGACATGGCCGGCCCATTCGCTCCCGTCGCGTGGTCCTCAAAGATGGAGAGGAGAACGTTCCTGTGAGGAGCAACATCTCCTCCAAGTCCATCAAGTACATGCGAGATATCGTCAACACTGTCGTATGTAACAATGATTCTTATTCCCAACTCTCATGCAGGTATTCATCTTAATTTTTTTGTATATTTTTCCCTTGATAAATCTACCAAGCTGGCTTTGTAGTTCATTAACACTGTGGACCAATTTGTTTTATTCAATTGACGTTGTGCCTAGCAGATGGTACTTCATGGAAAAAGTCATCAAGTTGCCTTGATAAATCGAATAGCAAGAGTTATTTCACAAAGTTGCTGTTCATAGCGATCTTTTTAGCTTATTGTGTCTATGCTCTTGATTTCGTTATTATTAGCTGTTACTAAGATAAAAGAAGTTGATTTCGGACACGACACGAGAATATACAGAAGCTGAAAACAAAAACCGCTTCTCGATAATGATCCTCAGACACGGTAGTGTTCCCTTCAGGTTACAATCATTTTTTGAGCAAAAAGGGGTATGGGTTTTGCATTACCTGGTATTCCCTACGTGACAGGTTGCAAGCCCATCACCGCTGATGTGTTTTCCTTCACCGATTAAGAGCCGTGTTATTGTGCACATACATTTTCGAAGAGTAAAATCCATTGCTGCAGACTTGGCGACGATCAGAGCAGGGTCACTCCAAAAGCACCGGTGCTCCACGAGACTATGCTTTCAGATAAACAGCAAATGGCGTTTCCTCATCCTGCTGATGGTGTTCACACACTTCGTATTCTGGCTGGTGTTCGCTGGTATCTGGTACGCGGTGGCCACGTCGTACGCGGACGACATCGGCGACGGCAAGGAGCACTGCGTCACCGGCACCTCCTCCTTCGCGGGGCTGCTCATGATGTCTGTGGAGACTCAGGTAATGCACCATCTACCTTACAGGTATGAGTAGTGCTCTATAGTATCAGTATTTTATGGAATAAAAATGAGGACTATGTCAAAAAATATAGGGTTTTGTTTGCACAAGTGGATGGATTCGTGGCGATAATGCGCAAAAGATCGGCGTCTCTGATGCGATGGCGGGTGCGCAATATAGATCCAACAGTTACCTACACCTCATTGCAGATACCGAATGCAACTTTATGGTGTTGTTGGACGAGTGTCTATGATTATTATAAATATTTGGAGTTATGTGTAGGTATTTATTTTTTATAAAACTAGCTTATGGAACAAGCAGATGGCCCACATCATGATAAGTGGTAACCAACACCTATAACAAAACATTACCTCGTAAGTCACGATAGAAACGTGCCCTACGATGCACTGCCCTGCGTCCATCAACTTGAGGCATACAGATGTTAAACCTCATGTGCCTGTAATTACAACGGCAACCACACTCTTCAAACTGAAACACAGCAACGCTGCTTGGCGGCAGGAAAAGGCGTAATGGTAGTACTTCCTAGGTCGAGCCCTTCACAAAGAGCTCTACTACTCTTTTTTTTGTGTTGCATTATTTTAACTTTCTTTTAGGACTTAATTATTTTGTGTTCTGAAATAAAATTATTGAATTGAATTGTATACAAATACCTACTATAGATTATTTATATTCAGGGGCAAACCTTTCATGCACTTACTGAAAATTATAATTGTTTACCTTTACAGATGACAATAGGGTACGGAGTAAGGTATCCAAACGAAGAGTGTCCAGAAGCAATCATCATCATGGTTTTTGAAGTAAGTCTTATTTAACTGTCAATGTAAATTGAGTTTTAAGATAGAAAGCAGTGATCACAATTCACAATGTATCTTTTCAGATCGTAGCTGGTACGGCGCTGTCCGGAGGTCTGTCCAGTTTGCTGTTCACGAAGCTGATTCGCCCCAACCGTCACGTGTCATCTGTAGGCTTCAGTAGGAAAGCTACGGTATGTTCTATTGAAGCACTGTGGTGCTTCTTTCTTTTGTTTATCACCAGCCTGATAAAGTCCACTCCTTGACTTCATCATAGCCCCTTCATTATTTGGGGGAGTTTATCTTTGTGACCACAATTGGTGCGGTGGATTGGTTGGTGAAGTACTTAGGAGATGCTACTGCTCACCCCTTGAAACGTTCCTTAAGTCGACTCATACGACATCCACGGGAGGTGAGGAATCAGGCCTAGTCAGATGTACCCTAATCATTTTATGCGTTTACTGTGATACATACTATATTTTTTCCGGTTTGTATATTAATGAGCGGCGATGGGCCTGCAACCTGTCACGTATGGAATATCAACTACTGAAAAATTTTATAATTGGATGTACACTCGGATATTGTTAAAAAATGAGGCCTATTCAATAGACATAATCGGCTGATCGGGTCCTTCCTCTCATCTGCACCCAAATCACCACCGGGGATGCTTGAACATTGCTGCCACTAACCCAAGGTCCTTCTCCGCTATTTTAAGGAGTTGGGCTGGCTGGGGTGACGGGACAGTGCAGATCTCATTCCCCCTCACGAATTAGAGACATAAACGTGAACAGTGTATAGCCGTATCCGTCTGTACCTACCTTTGACATGGATCCTCTGTATGGATCTTCAAAAAATCTTGAGTTAGCACTTGGTAAGATCTGAGATAATATAATATAAGATAATAATAATAATTATACTAATATATGAGATCTGGGGGATATTTGCCATTTTTGGGGATCAAAGTCATGAAGTTGGTGCAGTTTATTTTGTTGTTTTCATATTGTGAGGTCACATTATAACAATCAATACTTAAGTATAATATCTTCTGTCTAGGTATGTCTTCGAGATGGAGAGCTCTGCCTTCAGTTCCGCGTGTGGGACCTCATGAATGTCCATATGATTGGCAGCGCCATCACGGCCTATATGCTGAAGCCTATCAGGTAAGGTTACCAATGTCATTGAAGTTTTGTGTCTGGGCAAAGGCCTCTTCCAAAATCTTCCAATTCGAAACTTTAGTCATAGCATCATCATCAACATCATCTCGGTGCTCTTGTCCCACTTCATGTGTATCTTCCACGTAACAGGTTTTATCTGTTCACTCTCCTCTACCATCCGTCATCTGAATAGTCACTCCTTTTTTATCCATGTCATCTGTCACACATTACCTTACTCCATCGGTCATTCTCTTTCGTGTTAAGGTCTAACATAAAACGTGACATAGGCGAAATTGCGGGCTACACTGCAAAGGCCATACAAAAGGTCTCAACTATACCTAAGTGATCATATTGAAATATATTTCAGAACTTTAGAAGGAGAGTTAGTGAAGAACTACATCCATCAGCTGAAGTTAAAGGAGGCGCGTGCGTTTCTCCTGTGGCCAATCACGGTCGTCCACGTCATCGACGCGGAGAGTCCACTGTACGACTTGTCAGCTCAGGACTGCATGGACTATCGGTATGTCACTTAGTACTACCACCATGGTTTTTTTTAAACTAGCTGATGGAACAAACAGATATCCCACCTGATTTTACGTGGTAACCATCACCTATAACAAAGCATTTCATCTGAAGTCACGCCCTATAGGAACGTACCCTACAATGCCCTGCGTCCATCAACTTGAGGTATAAGGATGCTAAGCCTCATGTGCCTGTAATTTCACAGTGTTGCTGCTTGATGGTAGAAAAAGGCATGGTGGTAGTACTTCCCCGGACGAGACCTTCACAAAGAGTTTTACTACTCCATAAAGGCACATGAGGCTTAATATCTGTATGCCAAGTTGATGGACGCAGGGCAGTGCATCGTGGGACGTTCGTGGGTGACTTGCGAAGCAGTGCTTTGTTATATAGGGGATCATAACCTCAGATGAGCCATCAGAGCAAGTGCACATGCCAAGCGAGGTGACTACGGCAAGACACTCTCAATATGGAGGACGCTTATTAAGGCAGATGATGATGACTGAACTTTTCCAATGCTGTGTTTCAGATTCGAAATCGTGGTGTGTCTCCAGGGCTCCTCCAAGAACATGGGAACGGTCACCCAGAGCCGGACGTCGTATCTGTCGAAGGAAATCATATGGGGGCATCGCTTTAAGAATGTCTTGCAGTAAGTTTAGCTATCTGTTAGTTACTTCGCTTTTTTATTTAAACGGAAAAGCTTTGATTGTTACAGTCGGTCGATTAAATTTAGATTATTCAATGCCCTTTTTCTCTGGATTTTTCAAAGAAATGACAATTTCGGTTTGCAATTAGTCAAAAGGTGGATCGTCAAATAGCGATAATATCTATAATTCTTCCAGACAAAAAAATGGAAATTAGGGAGGAGTGATTTTAGAATAGAATAAAAAATATTCTTACGTAGTTGGATAACGCCCTGTTACCTTATTCTACGAACGTCCGTTCATATAATTATACTGAAGATTTTATTGGGGCTAATGAAACAGGCTGTTTACATCAGCCAAGCCAATGTCTGACGATGACGACAATCCTTATCGCTACGTTGGTTATGAAAACCTAGCAGTAGACTCTTTTTAGATTGAAAGTTTTTTCTAAAAATTCTATAAACATAAATGCTTCTATTACTCTTCTATACAGCTACTCAAAAGAACACGAAGCCTACGTCATCGACGAGGAGAACCTACACACAGTAGAACAGGTCGAGACACCACTATGCAGCGCGAGCCGTCTCAAAGAGTTCGAGACTGACATCCAGCTGTCCAGCAACCTTCTATTCACTCCTGACATGTCCATATCTCCCACGAACCTCTCCATCGGCGTTGAAGAGGCATCATCAAGATACGACTCGGTGCCTTCCACGCCGAGTTTGAACCGAGCGGCCGGCACTCAGAGGAGCTTTGGGTGGAACTTCAGAAGGTTTCAGCCAGAGAAGTATGTTAATACTGAAGTTACTGTGGAAGCGAGAAAGGAATAGAATGAGAGTGAGATAGAATGCTGATCAAGTTTGTATGTACCAATACAGGGTGTAAGTGTAATAGTAAAATAAGTAGAGAGTATTATAAGTAGTACTATGGGCACACCGCCTTATGATCGCCTATTGTGTTTCACTTTTTATTTAATTTTTTATAATTTGTTGTCGGCAAACGTTGTTTTGCCATATACTTACTACAATGACTATTAAAAAATAGGGGTTGGTGATAGAAGGGTGAACATTTTGGGTTGTATGTATTTGTTAATTCCACATTATAAAAAAAATTGTCCAAAAAATAAATGTTAGGGGTGGACAACCCTTATCACTTAGGGGTATGAAAAGTAGATGGTAGCCGATTCTCAGACCTACTGAATATGCAGATAAAATTTCATAAAAATCGGTCTAGCCGTTTCGGAGGAGTATGGTAACTAAAATTGTGACACGAGAGTTTTATAAACAAGGTGTAAAGTCATGTACGACATTAAATTGAAACACGTACCCCTAATTGCATTTTTAGATTTTAGGAGTTGGTCTTATCAAAAAAAGCCTGAATATTTATCGAGATATCGATACTTTTCCAATAAATAATTTCGTGTATTAATTTAATGTCGTACAGTCGTTTACACGTTGTATAAGAAGACTAGCTGACCCGTGCCCACTTTGTTGGGCGGTGTCAAATTTGCAATAAAATAATATTGCGGCTATAAATTGAGATGAAGGCTATCCTATCTTTTAAGTTAGATCAAACTGCACACGGTGCGCAAATTTTATTGAAATCGGTTAAGTAGTTTAGGAGTCCATAGCGGACAAACAACGTGACGCGTAATTTATATATATTAAGATGAGTGCATTGAAGCTATTTCTATCTTGACTAGGTATCTAACTGGCGCTAGATTCACCTAGTTTAGGTATATGACGTTTTAAAGAGGTCCCTGTGACTGAACTGAATAAAGACCAACAGTAGCGACTCAAGTCAAAAGGAATTTAATGAATTGAATCACAAGGATCACTTTTTTAAGAGTAGTAGAGCTCTTTGTGTGTGGCTCCGGGGAAGTACTACCACCACGCCTTTCTCTGCCGCCAAGCAGCAACGCTGTGTTTCGGTTTGAAGTGTGGTTGCCGGTGTAATTAAGGCACATGAGGCTTAACATCTGTATGCCTCAAGTTGATGGACGCACGGCAGTGCATCGTAGGGCACGTTCCTATCGTGCGTGACTTACGAGGCAATACTTTGTTATAGGTGATGGTTACCACTTAACATAAGATGGGCCATCTGCGATGTGTTTAACACATATTTGGAAAAATTAGACAAATACGCGAACACGAATAGCGATGTGTAGTAAGCAGATGTTAGTTTCGATGTAGGACATAGATTTATTTTTAAATGTGTTCAATTCATAACACGTGCTCAAGTAGTTTTTAAGTTTTAAGATAGTATTGGGGCGATCCTTTATTACGTAACTCGCGACTGGTTTGCGACAAGCGGCGAAAGTAAATAGGCTACGTTTCCACCATAGATATGTGCGGATGCGTAGCGAGGCATGTGTTGTTTGTTAAGAACCAATAGAATCACTAATCATTTATGACCTTAACAAACACATCCCTCGCTACGAGTCTTCGCACATTTCTGGTGGAAATTCAGCCTTACGTAAAGACCTCTTTCAATAAAAATAGTGACGTGTGTAATTATGAAAATCACATCAGCTTTGGGGAATAACATTACAAAGTTTAAGCAAAAATATAATTTTGATTCAAAGTTAACCTACCAAAAAGTTTAATTTACTAATTTTCTTACTTAAGCAAACTTATTAGCACAAAAACTGTTTGGATCAAAATTATATTCTTGCTGAACTACAATTTTTCGTAAATAAGTTCAGTTATTTTATATCTTCCAAAATATTGAAATGTGCGAGTGAGAGCTACATTAGCTATCGCCATAATTCAAAGTTCTTCGGAGGTACTGATTTGGATCAGTTGAACTATCTAAGGATCGTTTGCAGCCTACGTAGCTCAAAAGTTTCATTTGTAAATAATTGTAAAACTTGTAGATTGTTAGCAAATTTTTAATAAATAAAACAATTAGAAAGATCTATAGTTTTTTTTTGCGACAGCTACCTGTCGCGTTTAGAATACCGGTTTCTGAAAGCTCGATCAAAACTAATCGGATGTCAAGTCACTCGTCATTTCAGCTTTTACATCGAATTAGATAGAGATAGCAAGTGACTTGACATGCCATTAGTTTTTTCAGAAACAGGCCGTAACTGCTGCAAACTGTGGGTATGTGCCAAAAATATAATATTTGGACGTACCTCTGACTACCCTTTTCCTTAGACATCCTCAAATAATATTAAGTATAGGTTCTATGAGATCTGAGGATCTGGGGATCAAAGTCATGAAGCTGTTACAGTCTCAGTATTCATAGTTTTTCTTTTATAATTTATGCTGTAGGTTCCTATAATACACAATGTAAGTAGTTCAAATTATTATTCGTTTAGCAATATCAACACGTGTTTGCCATTTGCTCAAATATTTTTATCTCAACCTAATTTGGATTTACAAAATATTATGAGAGAAAATGACCATGTGTGTTTTTTTATATTATTATTCACCTACTTACTCGCTGGTGGGATACATCTATGATCGATTTGTTTGGAGAGTACATGTGGTCTAGTGGAAAGCAGATCTTTTGATCGTAAGGTCGAAGATTCTAATCCAATCGAGCACCAAAGGGGTTCGCCCTTCGAAAAGTGTGTTCAATGCTCCCATTGCAATTTTTGTTTTCGGTGGGGATCGAACCCACGGCCTACAGCGCCGAAGGCAGAGCCACTACCAATTGAGCTGTGAGAGCTGGCTTGTTTATTTATTTTATTTTCAATCATTTTTATTATTTTTGTCACTGACTGTACCTACATAATTATTATGGCTTATCGCATAACGGAAATATCCAAAGCAGAATATTCCAGTGACTTTGACAAACAACGCTTGAAATTCAAGAAATTACAAACATTACGTAAACATAGATAACATAACAAACTTACTGCAAATAATTTGAGGCTATAAGCGACCTTATGCCGTTGTGATAAGGATTGTTTTGATGGAAAGTAGTAGCTTGTATAGTAAATTGCCTTCAATTGTTCTAATTACGAAAACTTTATACCTAGAATAGCTCTACACAAATGTAAGATACCTTGTTTTATTATATGTATAATATGATACTTTGTTTTTTGATACTATTTTATGAAATATCCTACTTAGGTAGCAGGTAATATGTAAATGCGAAAGTTTGGATGTTTGTGGGTCCACCCTTTGAACCGATTGAGATGAAACCTAGAACAAATACTACTACTACTACTACTTTTATAATGCGAACAGCCAAAGAGTGGAATTCCTTACCGGCGTCCGTTTTTCCGAATGCCTATAATTTGGATGTTTTCAAGAGACGAGTGAATAGGTATCTTCTAGGTAAACGTGCTACACCGTAGACCGCATCATCACTTAACATCAGGTGTGATTGCTGTCAAACGTTTTACCTATAGGTTGTAAAAAAAAAGTTATCGGGAACGGGATAAAAACATGATTAACATAATAAAGGGTAAACGCCTTAAATGTTCAAGTTAGCAATCACTACTAATAGGCGAGCGAATCCGCGGGAGGCAGCTAATGACTTACCTGCGACGGAAGTGATTTTTTTCAAATAACTAGGATGTACTTTGCAACTTTTGTATTTTGCAAATCAGAATTTTCAAAAAACGTACTACGAAAAAAATACATAGCAATCTAGGGAAGACTTTATAGCTTCGCTATAATCTAAGAGCATCGATAAACATCACTGTGACAAAGCCAAAGGTTTGAGAAAAAATATTTTTGCAGAAAGAACCCCGAAGTTGCGTAGTACTGTATCAGTTAGAAATATCAATGATACTTTTTTATGGACGTTTTATGGAATGAGGAAATTGATGGTAATTAGAGCATCCTGTATATTCTACATTCACGTTACCGATGAAGCGGTTTGAAAAAATATTATCAATTAATTTTGCCTGGAAGAAATCACTTTCAGCGATAAGGCCGCCCATTGTACTTAATTAAGTTACGCCTAGATTCATGATGCATCCTTGTGTACAATAAAGTTCTATCTATCTATCTATGAATAATTCTTTCCTATAAATAAATATAGGTGGACTTTCCACACAACTATCGAGCCCCTAACTAAGCAAAGCTTGTACAGGGAACCAGATAGCTGATATAATACTTTTATGATTTTCTTTTGTAAATACATACTTATACCTCTAATATTTTATAACACCCAGACAGAAAACAATCATACACACAAATGTTAGAACTGTGTGGGGATCGAACCCACGGCCCTCGGTAGTAGAAGGCGGAGCTACTAACAACAGAGCTGTGAGAGCTGTTTTTAAATTTGAATTTTTATTCAATTGAATCACAAATATCACTTGAGATCAATGTTGGTCTAGCAGTAGCGGCCCCGCCTTCCGATCCTAAGGTTATGGGTTCAAAACTGGTGCACCAATGTGTTTTTCTGGTAAAAATTTGTGTGTACAGTGCCAGTACTCTGAATCGGTGAAGAAAAACATCGTCAGGAAACCGGCATGTCGTACAACCTATAAAAGTTCTAAAATATGTGTCAAGTGCTCGAGTGCTAGTACTTAAAATCCTTTCACCACACTGTTTAACTCGCGACACGACAAGAAGAAAAAGGATCATTTTAAAATGTTATATACCTAGTAGAATGCCAGTAGGTTTTGTAAGTATATCGAATTTCCCACGTAGTTTCATGTTCATTTCTTCAAACGTGACAAATAAATAAACAAATTAATTGCATGCTAATGTTATTCTGAAAAGACGCTGAAACAGAATTTTTATTTCATTGAACAATGAATTACGTCACGGCTGTAATCACCAAGCAAAATCAAAATTGATAATCACAAGGATCACTTTTTTTGATACAACTAGCTAATGGAACAAGCAGATGGCCCACCCGATGTTAAGTGGTAACCATTACCAATAACAAAGCACTGCCTCGTAAGTCACGCACTATAGGAACGTGCCCTACGACGCACTGCCCTGCGTCCATCAACTTGAGGGATACAGATGTTAAGCCTCATGTGCCTGTAATTACACCGGCAACCACACTCTTCAAACCGAAACACAGCGTTGCTGCTTGTCGGTAGTAAAAGGCGTGGTGGTAGTACTTTCTCGGACGAGCCGCACACAAAGAGCTCTATTACTACTCTTATTACTCTTACCTGAGAGACTTTTGTAAAATAGGTATTTGAGTAAAAAGTTCCTGTCTCGCTACATGCCGCCGTCGCGACCCAAGCAAGAAAGGGACAACTGCAGCTCAGACCGTTTTAGGTACATAATTGTTGAACAAACCAGCATTTCAGTATTTTCTATTTATGGTATAGAATCTTTATTTCTCAAAAGAATTACATAAACATATTAGTTTCGTACATTTAAAAATATTTAAATTAAATAAACACGTAAATATGAGTTTGTTAGGTAGGTAGGTACAACAATTTACCGACACATTTTTTAAGCGGCTTGTTGGAGGTAGGCAAGCAAAGAAAGTATTCATAGCAGGCAAGTTACGTAGATTTAGCGAATCTGGATGTGGCAAGGGTGTAGGTACTCTGTGTAAAATCTGTTTTAAGTATTTTTGTAATGTTTTATGCATTATATTGTATTTTAGTTGTTAAATTCATAGCTCGTACTTATTTATTTAGTAATTATTATTATTATTTATTTTTAAATTAATTTATTTATACTATTACTCCCCCAAAACATGCCCAATTGTTTTTTTTTTAAATATAATTAAACAAAACCTTCAGCTATGCTCCTGTGACGAGCCACACACAGAGAGCTCTACTACTCCAACCTTGATGACGATGTTAAGTAATATCGAATGAATCACTGATCGAGTGAGTAATCGATTGAGTGCGAGCCCTTCCGGTAGAATGTAGTGCTTCAATTAATTCAACCTTGCGGGTTAAATGTATTACTGCAAGGAAATTATTAAAATACCTACTGTTCACGTGAGTTCCGTGTGGTATGCCGAATCATTCGCTGATGAAGATATCCCCAAAAACATAGTTACCAATCTACATCTGGAGCACTGGTGAGAGGACTGGTGGTCTAGTGAAAGCGGCCCTGCCTTCCGATCCTAAGGCCGTGGGTTCGAAACGGTCGTGCACCAATGAGTTTTTCTGTTCAAAAATGTATGAGCACAATGCCAGGACTCTCAAACGGTGAAGGAAACCATCGTGAGGACACCGACATTTCCTAGAACCTCAAAAGTTCTATAACATGTGTCAAGCGCTCGAAAGGAGCCTCATAAGGCGCACTTAAAATCCTTTCACCACACTGTTTCGCAAGAAACTAGTGACACGACAAGAGAATCCGGAGACCCAATCTTTTGTTTCACAAGTGGTATAAAAAAAGAAACATTGTTTTTAATTCTTCAGCTGGATTCGAACTCACGATCTGATGGCCTGGTTACCACAGGTCCAGGAATGGTACCTATTAGACCAGGCTTTTTTATTAAGTGCCTGCCTTCTTCTTTTCAATCTTTTTTGATTTGGGCTACTATTCAGTTTCACACGGATCACTATAAAACGAATTATAACCCTTCAAGATGTCTTCTAGACCGTTCTGCTCCATCGTCGCTTACCATCAAGTGAGATTGTGGCCAAAGCACAGTCTATTAATTATTAAAAAAAAAAAAGATCGAGGAACCAAGCCGTAACTTTCTTGCCTGTTCTACTAGGCTTTGGTCGCGAAGAACTGGCGAAAGATTCACCTCGTATAAAAGACGTTTCAAAGTGATCCTTGTGATTGCACTGAATAAAGACCATTGTTTTTTTATCATCTATTTCGTCTCCTTTCGGTCCAGTATGTCTGTTATTATTTAAATGATTACAAAAGACTTAAAGAAGAAATAACAATGTCTCACAAGACGCGGATCAAAGGGAGAGATGACAAAGGACCCATTTGCATGTGAAAGTTGAGCCATCACGTTTCTCGTAGGGCTGTCAAGTTATATATTTATTTGTAGGACAAAGTATTTTATAAGTCACTAGCGGCTGCCAACAGCTTTACTCGCGTGATTGATAACAACAATTTTTACGTTTTTCTTTCTTGAGTTATTTTATATATTATACCCCGTTTCTGTATTTGCATAACTCAAGGCTTATAAAGTTACGCATTTAGTTAAATAAAAAATTACGTAACAAAATCAAATTAAGATGTGAACTACATTTTTGTAGTAAAAATATAAAAAAATAACACTTCGAGCTTCACGACTTGATCCCCAAGCACGGTAGATATTCCCAAGTAAAAATGCTCATAATAACGGCAATCTACAAACCATTCATCAAAATAAATGGCAACTCAGATACAGTAGCAGTCGTTTTGCTTTGAAAAAAATTAACAACACAAGGAAGTTCTAAGTAAAAACTATGAAAACACTATTGAAAACCTTAACGTCATGTAATTTTCTTGCTGTACTAAAAAAACATCCGAATAAAGGAATATCACGTTATACGTACCTAATGTATTATTGAAAATATAACTACTCGACAACCCTAGAGGAAAATACAAACTCTCCACACAACGCCTCACACGAATGTTCGCATGGTAATGCCACGTACTTAATAGATACTTAGGGCATTCCACAGTACTACTCTTCCACAGGCATACTAAAGAAATGGAGGTGTACCCTGTCTGAATGCCATGGCTCAAGAATAAAATGGAAATGGACAAGCCACATAGAATATAGAATATACATTTATTTGACCAACAAGTAGGTACATTATAAATACATAGGCAAGGCAGAAAGTACATTTAATAATAATACATTTAACAGCACACGAAAATGAACGCCACAGTGTTAGAAAATACAAATGAAATTTATCATAACTCGTTGAACCTGTTTCCTGAGTTACATCCGCTAGGGAATAAAGGTTCTCCAAGGAGACAAACGAACGGAAAGACTAGCGTAGGATCCCCTAGGGCTGCCAGATTGAAAAACTAAAATGTTTAGACAAAGTATCAAAATTATCAGGATCATGTGATGTGTGGACAAATAATTATTTATTAAAATGCTCGGTCAAGGGTACGATACCCTATGGCGCTCGATATCGCACGCAGAAACTTTATTTTTTTATTGTGCATATAATTTGACAACAAGACAACAATTTTTCACAAGAGATTTTGTATGCTTTCTAAAATCCTGATGAACCGATGATGGCAGTTGCAGTTTTTCTCTCATAAAACGGGTCTTTAAAATATAAGACTATTAAAGAAATTTATCTATGAATACCTACAAAAGTATTGCAGTCCAGTACAGTCTAGTTTATTATGAATGAGTTGCATACAAAGTAAGTCAATACTCTGAATGAAATACTAAACTTACTACAAATTCTAAGTAAACGCATTATTATCATGAACTACGAGTTATTCTGTGCTGTTTTGATTCGCTACAATACACTTCACGATAGTATTTAACTCGCTCATGAACAGCGCGCACGTTCAAACTTCGAACGCGCCTCGATATTGCCGCGCTTTTATATGTCAATGTCAAAAGTTTTATAAGGACAGTATTTTTTCGTAAAAAGTAAGAAAACTTTTTAATTAAATTCCTTTTTTGAATTGAGTGATTGGTGAACATGAAAGTTTTATTGTTTGTTTTGTTTGCGGGGTACGCTGTAAGGTGTGATGACAAAAAGTGAGTATGTTTTTCCGAAAAAAAAAATTCATGGATAAGAACTATGAATGAAAAAAATTACCCCAGTGACATTTAAGATGTAGGTATTTATAAAATATGCTAAAATACTCAATAACCAAACCACAGGAAATAAGATTGACTGAGAGAATTTATTATATTGCAACAAGCTAATCATTGCCAAAAATTGTTCCCACCCCAGGAATCAAACTCTTGCTTATTCCCGATAGACCCCAGAGGTTGTCATGTTTTTTTTTTTTTGGCTTCCCACTTATTTGTTATCTGCATAATAAATAGCACGGTACTTTCTAAATAGGTATAAGAAATCGATGAGGATAGGTAGGATAACTTTTTAGTCAAAAACTTTTTAGAATATCCCATTTTTTGTTTATTTTGTACTTCAATCATGTGTATAATTTTCATTTAAAACGGGATATTTACCATGATTTGTGAGTTTGATTGATTCCCGATATTTCGGCACAGTTGCATGCGCCATGATCACGGGTCGAACTGGTCATGGTATGGATCATGGTAAATATCCCGTTTTAAATGAAAATTATGTTCATAACCATGATAGTTTCAAAAATTCAATCATGTGTTACCACCATGATTTGTTTTTTTTTTCTAAAGGTAAACCACGCCTAATCATGCGTACAAAGTTTTTCTACAGTTTCTTTGTATTTTGTTGGCAATTTTGCAAAAGTTTTTTTATTTATGTCAGTGACAAGTCAAAGCTTACAATACAATGCTATATTTGAAACAATGATGACAACATTTATGTTGTACCTTTTCCTCATTATTTATATTGTAATATTTATAATACTTAGATTTAATAAAGTTGGCGAAAAAATAATAATTAAAAGCTGTAATTAAATACGTATTTTTTATATTTATACCTATTGTAAACAATTCAAAAAAAATACAAAAATCATTTTCCTCGGATGTTTACTTACATCCTTTATCCAATTCATACAACTGCACTTTAAGCCTGCACTTTATGCAATTTGAATTCAGAATCGAACTGTTGACGTTCCGTTGCTAGGCAACGGTGGAGTAAGAATACGAATCTAGAGCAACAATCTGCTACAACAATCTCTGCCTTACATAACAGGCTTACAGTTCATTATCCTTTGAGCAAAATATTTGCATTTAAAACCGAGGTGTTAAAAAATAAACAAAGAGTTCAATAACTGGAAGCTGGGTTGTATGCAAAGTTATTTTTAGCCTTTTTTCTTTCTCTTGGAATAAAAATATGCGCACGATTTTTGTCGTCATAAATCATCCAGGCACTTGGTATTTTCAAATACTTTGAAGATAGTCAGAGGAATGTCCAAACATTATTCATAATCGAATAATGTTATCGTTGTGTTAGTTATTACACGTAGCGTATTTTTAATCGTTTAACCATTTTAGAACTGAAATATTATTAGAGAAAATGCAAAATGTGATATAATGTTGGACGTACCTCTGATTACCCCTCTTAGACATCCTCAAAGAATCTGAAGTTCGTACTTAGTACTTAAAGATTTGAGGGAATATCTACCGTGCCTGAGAATCAAAGTCATGAAGCTGTTTTCGTAAGCATTAGTAGTTGTCACGCGATATGGAATGACTTAGGGTAATCAGTTGGGGCCATTATTCTTTATTAGTCTTGGAGTGTTTCGGAACACACCCAGAATTTCTAATAACTTTCATCAATGTTTCATATTCTTGGGCGTGAGAGGTAGAAAGTTCAACACCGCTGCTAGAATACTAACTTTGCTACAGTTCTGTTAAACTAAACTAAACTGTTCTCGTAGTCTGAGTTTTTTTTAGTTTTTCGTAACGTCAGGCCTTTGTTGTATGGAGATTCGATCTTTTTCTCTATCGGGCGTGCTGAGAACTCCGAGTCTCCATCCAAAAAAGTCCTGACGTTATAAAACGAAAAAAAAAAAACTCATTTAACTTATTTATCATTCATTGCATTTAGTTAATCGTTTTTAATAATGTACGTATTATGTTTTCATTTGTATGCTAAGATTTATGTATATATTTTATGTTTTTTGCCCGTGGTGTTACCCGCTCAAGGCCCTGGCAGAATACCAGTGCTGCGCTGTTACCTGTAAAATGGGTATTGATGCAGCAAATGCTGATTTAGGGACCTGTTAACCCTTAATTGCACCACAAAGGACAGCTTTTTTTATTATTTTTATTATTTTTTGTTATATGTATTTTTTGTTTTTCTTTTTGCACCCACCTAATTTAACGTTTATTTCTTTGTGTTATTAAAATAATGTTTCGTTTTTTTTCATTATTTTCTTTCTAAGGAAAAGATCGTGAGGAAACCACTTAGTAATCTAGGAGCGGCGATAGGCAACCTGTCACGTGTGGAATACCAACTACTGCAAATTGTATGTACCAAAATGTGAAAGATATAAAATCACTAAACTCATTTTCGAAAAATCGCAATCAACCATTTTGTGTGCAATCACATTGCACACAGTTTAGTAAAAAAAAACCATTTTGATCGTAACATGTTTTCCTACTCAAAAGTTGCTTTACTTTAAATTAGTTTAGTGATTTTATATCTTTCAACATGTCGAAACGTGCGAGTGAGAGTCACATTAGCTCCTGCCGTCGCGTCGCCTTAAGGACTCCGTTTAACTCGCAAGAATAAACTGCATACTTGTATTTCCACCAACAAATAGTCGAGCGGAAAGGACTGAGTCATTACAGAATCCGTTTAACTCGCAATGACAAATTGCATAGTAGTGTTTCTACAGAGAAAGAGGTGAGATGAGCGGATCAAACGAGTAAAAAGTAGTTGAAATGAGTCCGCTGCGGCTAGGTCTCGCCAGCTAGTTTAAAACGGACTCGCTCGCTGTTTCCGCCACCCGCGCTTTTTCTCCGCCCAACCCGCCGCTGTCGCCGTTTTTTCTGTGCTTAAGATATAATTATTATACCTTTGATTGCCGAAGCTTTACATCTGTATGCCTCAAGTTGATGGACGCAGGGCAGTACATCGTGGGCACGTTCCTATCATGCGTGGCTTGCGAGGCAATGCTTTGTTATAAGTGATTATTACCACTTAACATCAGGTTGTTCCATCAGCTAGTTTTTCTTTCTGTAGGTATACATAATCACTATCTTCACTTGATTGTTCTTTTTCCATTTCTCATTTTCCGTTCAGCTCGCTCCGCTCATTCCTCTCTATCATTTTCCTTTTGCAGTGGAATCAAAAGATTTCCACTGCAAAAAACTCTTCGCTGGTGGAAATGTAAACCTATTTTATTTAAAAAGAGTCCTTTCCGCTTAACAATTTACCATTACCCTTTCGAGGTGGATACCGGGCTTAGTGTTTTGATGCACGGTTGGATTCAAACCCACAACTTGAAGGCACCCGGCCAATGTTGCTCCTAATCATTGTAACCGCCGAAACAGCTATGTACTGTTCACGTTCACAAATAGCGTTATGAGCGCATAATGCAAAACTCCATAAATCACTACATACAACATGCCTAGCAGTCTTTTTATCTGTCTGTCTGTCCCAAGCAATGCCAAGGCCGGCCGCGCCTCAGATACCTATAGAATAAGCTCTCACTGCAAAAGTCTTACCTCTTTGGGTACACGAATTACATAAGGGTGCACATTTATCTAGAATAATTATGAATATGACAACCTGGAAGAACATATTTTTAATATAACCCTATTTTTTATCTAAAATGATGATATCCAACAAAGATGCATTGAGAAACCACATTCCAGTTTGGTTGCCACCACTTTCTTTGGTAGAATCTAAAGCCCGCCAAGAATTACGAGTCTAACAATCAATACACTCAATTGGTTTTACTGTTTTCGTGAACTGACTTTTGGCGTTTTCAATTGACTTACGACTATCGCTTAGATTTTAATATTCACTACGGTATCGACACTATTATCTGTTTGCCCTTTTATGGCAAAGGCTTCCAAGCACTTCCTCTCTTCCCAATCTTTCGCTATCCTCGTCCATGTTTTTCCTACAATATATTTTAGCTCGTCCTCACGCCTTGTAAACAGTGTTCATTTTGTTGTATTTAGTTTAAGTCTTACTAATAATTATCGCACCATCACACTCTACGTTTCGACTGTTAGCAGTAGCTAGTATTCGTTCAGCCATGAATGTGTCTGAAATTACGCCACTAGAGTGAGCCACTAGCACACTAATGGAAGATCGTGGAGAGTTGCTATTACTTTTGCCCTTTTGAAGCTTAACAGTTATAAAACATATTTAAAGTGCTCAAAAGGAGCCTCTTTGAGGCGCACTTAAAATGCTCTTACCCCGCTTTTTCGAAATAACTGTGACACGCCAAGAATAAGACTTTACGTGTACCCAATGAGGTTAGATCTAACGTAGTGGGAGCTTAATCTACTAGCTACGTAGTACGTCATGTGATTTAGGTTTTGTTTGATTGGCTTTATTTGCTGGTATCGTGTGTGATTTGCCGTCGCAAGTTTTAATAGTAGAGCTCTTTATACATAGTATAATGGCTTACAGCCCTCACAGCTCAGTTGGTAGTAGCTCTGCCTTCAGCGCTGTGGCCGTGGGTTCAATCCCCACACAGAACAAAAACTTTTGTACTTACCGTACATACATGAAGATGTTTCTCGGCGCGGTACCCATGTACGTATAAAACATATATGGAAGGCCCATGTCCAGCAGAAGACTTCTTCAGGCTGATGATTTAAAAAAAAAAAAGTATATAAGCTATCTGGTTCCCATATCTTTGGCTTAGTTTGGGGCGAGATAGTGCTGTGTGGAATGTCCACCAATATTTATTTATACCCACCAGTGGGATACGATTGTCCCACTGCTGTACAAAGGCTCAATCTTCTCTTTGTTCATGCCTTATCTTATCATAAACTCATCCGTAGAAAACATGTTAATTATAATCTTGTATTCGGTAAAAACTAAAAAGACCCGTCTTTCATTCTGACCTATATACAGATCTGATAGAGATCGATAACGACACTTTCATGTATGCCTACGTAATCGTGAAATATTTCTACGGCACCTTGTCACATGCCATCAGCTACGCACCTATGAGCTCTTTGTATGTGGCTCATCCGGGGAAGTACTACCACCATGCCTATTTCAGCCGACAAGCAGCAACGCTGTGTTTCCGTTTGAAGGATGTGGGTGAAATTACAGGCACATGAGGCTTAACACGTATGCCTCAGTCTGATGGACGCTGGGTAGTGCATCGTAAGGCACGTCCGTATCGTACGAGACTTACGAGGCAATGCTTTGTTATAGGTGATGGTTACAACTTACCACCAGGTGGACCATTTGCTAGTTCCATCAGCAAGAAGTATTAAAAAAGACTTCAAAGTTAAAGTCAAAGTCAAAAGGTCTTATTCAATAAAATCACAAGGATCACTTTGAAACGTCATAAAGCTAGGTGACACTAGATGCCAGTTCCACGCGACCAAAGCCTAGAAGAACAGGCAACAAACTTACGGCTTGGTTCCTACCGTTTTTTTGTATGATCCTTGTAAGTAAAGAAAAAGAGTTACGATTTAGTTCTTGAGAACCAACACAGCGAAACATATAGATGGTAGAAACAGTGGCCGGATGCATGTGGAAAGTGAAGCACGTTTGTTTAACGGATGGTTTATCGTTAAGTCATCAGCGATAAGGTTCTTATTTGAACTTTTAACAGGTAATTTCCGTTATTTTATGAGTTCAGTTTTATGGACGATTCACACTTAGTAGTTACGTAATTCAGTAGTAATTCTATTCCTGTGTGTTCTATCATTGAAGGAAGACTTTTTTTAACAACTTAAAAAAAAAAGGAGGAGATTCTCAATTCGACTGTTTATTTTGTTTGTTACCTCAAAACTTTCGACAGGGTGAACCGATTTCGATGTTTTTTTTTATTTGAAAGCTGGTGCTTCCCATGTGGTCACATTTCTTCAAAAATTTGCTCCAGTTCTGACAATGGCATCTATGAGAAAACCATTGCAGTTGTTTTTTTTTTTGTAGACAAGTTATTTAAATACTACTTTTTGATGACTTACATAGTGAGAAACCAGTTAATATAGGTTCGATTTTTTTAGTATTTATTTATTTTACTATAAACCGTTACATAGACCAATTACATAACCTCATTTTTTAAACTCATTGCTGATGGAACAAACTGATGACCCACCTGATGTAAAGTGGTAACCATCACCTACATAGCAATGCCTTGTAAGTCAAGCATGATAGGAACGTGCCCTACGTACGATGCACTGCCCTGTGTCCATCAACTTGATGCACACAGTTAATTTACAGAACAAGATGACATTCATTAAAATGATTGAATATAGCATACCTATTTAGAAAAATATTTATTAATAAAAGTAAAAATATTTAGTCCTAGATAAGTCAAAGTGTACTTGTTCCTCAGTCTTCTTCTTGTCGTGCCATTAGGAGTTTGAAAACAGTGTGGTGAAAGGATTTTAAGTGCGCCTCAAAGAGGCTCTCTAGCATAGCAGCGAGACACAGAAGATGTAACAGTAGGTACGGCATACCACGGCATACCATCACGTTTCACGGTTCGCTCGTGTTTCTAAGAAAAACTACACGTTTTTACGACGCGACGTAACTTAGGTGTCCCTTACCTATAAAACCACACGTTTGTAAATCATACTCAATTACCTACCTGTGGGTAGAGTCAGCATGATAAATTAGGGGCAGACCCTTAATTTATCATGCTGACTCTACCTGTCAAACAACTTATCACCCGCCCATTTCATAGTTTTTTTTAATACAACTAGCTGATGGAACAAGCAGATGGCCCACCTGATGTTAAGTATAACAAAGCATTGCCTCGTAAGTCACGCACAATATAAACGTACCCTACGATGCACTGCCCTGCGTCCATCAACTTGAGGCATACAGATGTTAAGCCTCATGTGCCTGTAATTACACCGGCAACCACACTCTTCAAACCGAAACACAGCGTTGCTGCTTGGCGGCAGAACAAGGCGTGGTGGTAGTACTTCCCCGGACGAGCCACACACAAAGAGCTCTACTACTCTTCCTACCGAAAACTTTGTTAAAGGGGCTGACACCCGTCAAAGTACCTCTCGCTCGCACATTATCGAGCTCGAATATAAGTAGTCATCGCCTTAAATTGCAAATAGTTTGTTATTCTCATTATGCGTCAGTATTTCAAGTAACACTTGAAAGTTTCCTCTGATTAGGTGCGTAAGGCAATGCGTGTCGCCACAGATTGCTCCATAGCTACTATAACAAACTTGTAGCATTACATCATCAGGTCATTCAACTTTGTATAGGTACGTTGTTTTTTATCGAACTTGTTTTGTGAGCATGTGGAGTATTTTTTACAAGTTTTGGTGTGTGGGTTTGAATCCTGATCGGAATTGTTATGAATATTTATGAGATAGCTAGCATCTTTCCGCGATTCTACTCCTATACCTCCCAGATAAAAAGTATTCTATATAAGTATTATTCCAGGTTAGAAACTATATTATATGATTGTATATTCCAAGTTTCATCCAAATCCGTGCAAATGCGTGTGGGAACACACACACATACACACTCGCAACGGTATTTATTAGGTTGGATTTTTATTTGTTAAAAAGACATTATAAAATGACGATAAGCAGATGGCCCAGCTGATGTTGAGCAGTCCTATAGTCATTGCAAAAGCTAACCTCACACATCAAGCGCAGAAGACAATCGGACAGGCTATTAAAGTCTAGTTTATAGATCTGTGGCTTCAATCAAAGTATTAACAAAAGTTGTGTCATGCTGTTCCCGTGTTTCTCCCGTGTGCCGAATAAAAAATCTAGAAAATAAGTGGGTGGTACAATGTATAAAACATAATGGCTGTTAAGAGGCCTGTCAAATAGAGTGTTTTTTTTATTTTTTACTAGCAGCGAAACCCGGCGTTGCTCGGGTTAAAATACATCGCATGTACTGACGAAAAGTCATTACAACAATTGAAACTATTTTAGAATTTTCTAGATCATTCCAGAAAGCTTTAGAACTTTCTAGATAGATTTCATCAGTTGCACACATTCTGGAACATTCTAGATCATTCCCGAGATTTTAAGAATTTTACAGAAGTGTTCTGTCCTTCTCTAACATGTATAGTTAGAAAAGGACAGATATATATTATTCCACATTTTCGCCACCCACAACTACCCTCTTCCACCCACCCCGACCAAACTCCCTTATGCACACCAGGAGACCAAGGGGTATTTGCCATCCCGGGAAGTTGATCGAAGTTGCGGATCATAGAGAAAACCGTGGACACACGTACGAACATTAGCATTTTATATAATATATTAAGATTAAATTAAAATCATTGTAATTGTTTGTAAGAAATTCTTTCAGGTTGTAAACAGTTTTACTCATAAGTATATATTTAACTTGGGTACAGAAATTACATTGTCTTGTCGGCAGAAATAGCCATGGTGGTAGTAGAAGAGGTGAAGAATAGTAAAGCTCTTTGTGTGTGGCTCGTCCGGGTGCGTACGGACAAGCCACACACAAGGAGCTCTACTCTTCAGTTAGGTGTTCATTCGGTCTTTCTTTCCACAGCTACTACGTCATCGAAATGCTGGAAGCTCCTTTCGTGCGAGCAACGCAGCCAAAACCGTTCAAGGTCTACTGGAACGTCCCCACCAAGCAGTGCAAGTCCAAGAAAATCCCCTTCGAAGACTTATACCAGAAATTCGGCATCATACAAAATCAAAACGACGCTTTCATGGGAGAAAAGGTGACGATATTGTATGACCCCGGCCTTTTCCCTGCGCTGCTGAAGAATGAGACCAGCGGTAGATTCAAATTCAGGAATGGAGGGGTTCCTCAAGAAGGGGATCTAAGTAAGCATCTGAAGGCGTTCAAGGATGAACTGGATCAGAGTATACCGGATAAAGACTTTGATGGTGAGTAGTTCCTATGAATGAATTATTTTATTTTTTCAAAAACAATCATATTTTTTTAATTAAAATTAAAACAGCTTCACGACTTTTATCCGCAGGCACGGTTGATATCCAGTCAGGTCTTTTAGTACGAAGTATAAACTCCAGAGTACCTACCTATTTGAGGAAGTCAAAAAGAGGTAGTCAACTGTCTACCTTTGACTACCCTAAGAATATCTGTAAGGGTGTATAAGAGATACACTCGTAATAAATGCCACCCTCAATTAAATAAATAAATAAATTATGTATAATGTTCTTGTTTGCTAGAAGATTTGGTATGGAGTCCCGGAAGTTCTCAGCACGCTCGATACGGGGCGCTTATTGCGTCTTCATACAAAACTCGGACTCGCAATACAGTAAACAAAACACCAAAACCAAAAAACAAAACTGAATCAAAAATTAACGAATGTCTACAGTGCCTGCGGATTACAATCGTGCTAATATTTTCATTTAGCACAAATTTTTATCACACTTCATGACTCACTAGGATGTTGTTATGTAACAACTGTTAAGTAACTGAAATTCATATCAGCACAATTTGTTTCAACCTACATTCTGTACTGGGCGTCAAAACAAAGGGTATTTGTGCTAACTATTGAGTATCAACGAACATGAGAAGTAAACAGGCTTAAATGTATAATTGGCTTATGGAGCTCTGTAGGTAATAGGAGGCTGGCAGACAGAGTCTTTTTAATAATTCCTCTCTTAAGTCAAAGTCAAAAGGTATTTACTCAGTTGAATCACAAGGACCAATAGGAAATGTCTTAAGCTACTTAAATCTAGTTGCCAGTTCCATGCGACCAAGCCTAGAAGAACAGGCAACAAAAAAGCAGATCACTCACCTGATGTTAATTGGCAACCATCACCCTTAACAAAGCATTGTGTCGAAAGGCATGCATGATAGGAACGTGTTCTACGATGCACTGCCCTTCGTCCATCCAAACCCTTGAAACTAAAATTCAGCAACGCTGCTTGGCGGCAGAAACAGGCATTACTTTGAAAAGTCTTAAAGCTAGGTGAATCTAGGTACCAGTTCCACGCGACCAGGCGCAGGGGAACAAGCAACCAATTTATTGATAACCCTCACGCCTCGCTAAATACACTGGAGCTTCAATATTGTAGGTAACAAGAATCATACAAAAGAACGGTAGGAACCAAGCCGTAAGTTTGTTGCATGTTCTTCTAGGCTTTGGTCGCGTGGAACTGGCACCTAGAGTCACCTAGCTTTAAGACGTTTCAAAGTGATCCTTGTGATTTTATTGAATAAATACCTTTTGACTTTGTACCACCCGAGCATTCACACCGAGCATTTTAACTCAACATTTAGCTAGAAAAATTGATTCTATTGTAATGCCTATATTGTATGGTCTCTCATACAACTACCTAACTAGGTAATTGGTTCGCAAAACAGAATTAGATCCTATTAAAAAGCCATCAGCCGAAGGTCGGAAGATTCCATGGTACAATCAGCATCATCGTCTGTTCGTCTGTTTCTTTGCTTTGTCAGACGATGTGCGAAGTCTTCGTACTAGTTTTTTTTTTACTTTTGTACTAGTTTTGGTACTTATGCAATTTTTTTAGTAGAGCATTGGTGGTCTAGTGGTACCCCGCCTTCCGATCCTCAGGTTGTGGGTTCGAAACGGGTAGTACACCAATGAGTTTTACTGTTCAAAAATGTATGTGCACATTGCCAGTACTCTCAAACGGTGACGGAAAACATCGTGAGGTAACCGGCTTCTCGTAGAACCTAAAAATTTCTATAACATGACATGTGTCAAGTGCTCGAAAGGAGCCTCTTGAGGCGCACTTAAAAATCCTTCACACCACTGTTTCGAAAGGAACTAGTGACACGACAAGAGAGAGTAAAAAACTAAATTGGATCAAAATGATATTTTTGCTGAACTACATGCAATACAATTGTACACGACTTGGATGATTGCGATTTTTATAAATAAGTTCAGTGATTTTATATCTTTCAGAATGGTGATATGTGCGAGGTATACTAGCAGTTGTCATGCTTTGTTATAGGATAGGTGATGGTAACCAGTTTTTTTTTATACAACTAAGCTGATGGAACAAGCAGATAGCCCACCTGATGTTAAGTGGTAACCATCACCTATAACAAAACATTGCCTCGTAAGTCACGCACGATAGGAACGTGCCCTACGATGCATTGCCCTGCGTCCATTAACTTGAGGCATACAGATGTTAAGTCCGATGTGCCTGTAATTACACCGGCAACCACACTTTTCAAACCGAAACACAGCAACGCTGCTTGGCGGCAGAAAAAATGTGTGGTGGTAGTACTTCCCGGACGATCCCTTCACTAAGCTCTATTACTCTTAAAAATCACTGTGCTCTATTACTCTTACAATGTAATACTTAATACAGAGTGGAGGGAATCAGGGGAGGCCATTGTCCAGCAGTGGGACATAGAAGGCTCTTTCTTGTCGTGTCACTAGTTTCTTTCGAAACAGTGTGGTGAAAGGATTTTAAGTGCGCTTCAAGAGGCTCCTTTCGAGCACTTGACACATGGTATATAACTTTTTAGGTTCCACGGCATACCAGTTTATTCACGATGTTTTCCTTCGAGAGTATTAGCAGTGTGCACATAAATTTTTGAACAGAAAAACTCATTGGTGCACGACCAGTTTAAAACCCACGACCTTAGGATCGGAAGGCGGGGCCGCTACCACTAGACCACCAGTGCTCTCATACTTAGAAGGCTGAAAATAATAATAATACTATCATTAACACCTATTTACAAAAAAACAAGCAGTTACACTAAACACATTGTTTTACCTCCCAGAGCACGTAAACCAATGACGTGCCCTATGTGCCATTGCTCAGCGTCATCTTTTCAACCTTTTGCCAACTACCACCTTTTGTCACCAATAAAATAACATAGTAACAGAGCAAAAGAGACCTTCAAAAGTAATATCAGATATCGCTGACTGTACCAACTGCTCGATACTCTATGGGCCGACCTTGGCGCTATGCTAATTGAGTTATCTTTAAAAGAACAGATAGGATACAAGTGATCGTCATAATTGGTTTATGATCGTTTCCTGAATCAGTTTTATTAGTAGAACCACTTGTTAATACAGTGTAGGCTAAGCTCCTGAAACGGTGGAGGAAAACATCGTGGAAAATCCGCGTCTTAGGCGTAGGAAGCATCATGCAGAAAACTACAGTCATAGTCAGCTCCGCACATGGCCTGTAGATTATGATGATGGTCAAGGTACAAATATATTTATTTAATTGAAACAATAGCATCACTTTGAAACGTCTTAGAAACGTCTAGGTGCCAGTGCCACGCACGCGACCAAGCCTAGAAGAACTGGCAACAAACTTAAGGCTTGGTTCCTACCGTTCTTTTGTATGAGTAGTAGAGCTCTTTGTGTGTGGCTCGTCCGTGGAAGACCACCACCCCATTTTCTGCCGCCAAGCAGCAACGCCGTGTTTCCGTTTGAAGAGTGGGGTTGCCGGTGTAATTAAATGGGGCTTAACATCTGTATCCCTCAAGTTGATGGACGCAGGGCAGTGCATCGTAGGGCACGTTCCTATCGTGCGTGACTTACGGCAAAGCTTTGTTATATGTGATGGTTACCACTTAACATCAGGTGGGCCATCTGCTTGTCCCATCAGCTAGTTGTATAAAAAAAACACCCCCCCCCCCGATATAAATAAAAACGGCCATAATATAAATGTTAGTAATCACGGGCGAAGCCGTGGGCGGCAGTTTGTTACGTATAGATCAAGTTCACCCGCAGAATTCTATGACCTAGCTCTTAGTATGTAGGCCATGTACCTGTGGGCTTAGATCTAGATTAATACCTAGGAGGTAGGTACCTACTTATTGTCTATCAGTAAAGAGCCCGTATTAAAAACCAGTTGTAGGTAATTATGTCAAGTTTACAACCATCATAAGTCGTAAAACACGAAAAAAACAAAACAGATTCACCAGGCACGGTAGATATCGCCTCAAATCTCTTTAGTCCGAGTATCTAGGTACTGAAATATCAGATAGGAGTACCTACTCGTAAGGTTCAACTCAGCAAATATAAACACAAATATCTTTGTTATGCTTACCTTTCAGCTTGTAGTGTTTAGTCAAAACAATGAATCATTTGAACCAAAATAAACAACTCGAATGAACCGAAGATAAGTTAACAATCTAAAGAAAGATGTATAGTTTCCGGCTGCTTGCGTGGCACCTTTGCTCGAAAGTATGTGGGGTGCCACTGAAATTACAAGCTTACTCGTTTGTTTGGTCAAAGTCAAAAGGTATTTATTTGTTTGAATCACAAGGATCACCAAAAGCTAGGTGGTACTAGGTGCCACTTCCACGCGATCAAGCCTAGAAGAACAGGCAACAAACTTACGGCTTGGTTCATACCGACATTTCGTATGATCCTAGTTACAATATCATAATAATAATATAATATCAAATAATATAATAATGAAGCTACAGTGTGGTGTCAATTTAGTGATGCGTAGGCATAATAGAAACAGGTAGATCAATAGACAATCAAATTCAAAAGACAGCACAAGCTATGCTTCAAACTAATATAAATCAGACAATATTACCTACAGACATTGCAGATTGACATGTTACCTTGATCATCAATTAAAATATTTAATAAAATCCCTAGAGACATCAGAGAGCTACCAATAAAGCAGTATAAGACAAAGCTTTACTTGTGGCTAGTAGATAAATGTTTTTATTGTATTAAAGATTTTCAATTATGAATTAAATTAATTTAATTATATTTATTATTTTCTTAAATTTATTTATATTTTATTCTTATAATCTGTAATGTTTCTCTTATTTATTTACCTACACTATTAAAAGATAATATTAAATATTTTGCATGCCAGTCTCCGATGAAGTATGTGACACTCAAAATATAACAAAATTTTTACGAACAATGTAATCTAACCATACTTCGAGCGAATAAATACATTTTATTTCATTTCATTTCATCGTAGGGCACGCTCCTATCGTGCGTGACTTAAAAGGCAATGTTCAGGCCATAGACAAGTAGCATAAAAAACCCTTTAAAATGTGCCATGTAAAGCCGGAGACTGTAAGGTGATTGACTTTTGATACACAAAGAGATGAATTTCTAAAGATGAATGTTATCTTATCAGACTTTTTCTTATCTTTGCAAGCAGGTACCTATCTTAATGTCAGTTCCGTCTAGAACTCCTATCAATACGCAAATAAGTCTAGGCACTTATTTATTGACAGTGAATATGTACTTTATTATGAAGGTAGTCACTCAAAGGAACAAAAGGAACTACGTACTTTGTACTACGTACTACGTACGTTGGTTTGTATTATTTATCTAAGAAAAAAATTATAGATATAATTTTTATGTGTATGGAAATATTTATATTTATGGAAGTTAGTAAAATAGTAATGATAAAATCTATCAAAGGATGTTGGTTATTTCAATTTTAATGGTTATAAGAGTAGTAGAGCTCTTTGTGTGGGGCTCGTGCCTAGACAATTTCTGCCGCCAAGCAGCGTTGGTTGCTGTGTTTCGGTTTGAAGTGTGTAGTTGCCGGTGAAATTACAGGCACATGAGGCACATCTGTTTGCCTCAAGTTGATGGACGCAGGGCAGTGCATCGTAGCTATCGTGGCACGTTCCTATCGTGCATGACTTACGAGGCAATGCTTTGTTATAGGCGATAAGCACTTAACATCAGGCGGGCTTGTTCTATCAACAACTGCTATATAATAATAAAAATAAACTTGTGGTTTCCAGGCATCGGCATCATAGACTTCGAGTCGTGGCGGCCGGTGTACCGACAGAACTTCGGCGTGTTGAGACCTTACCAGGACGTGTCTCTGGAGATCGAGAGGAAGCAGCACTCCTGGTGGCATAAGAAGTGGCTGCAAGCTGAGGTAATTAACCAGACCTTCATTATTATATTTTAAGTCTTTTTTTTTATACTACTAGCTGATGGAACAAGCAGATAGCCCACCTGATGTTAAGTGGTAACCATCACCTATAACAAAGCATTGCCTCGTAAGTCACACACGATAGGAACGTGCCCTACGATGCACTGCCCTGCATCCATCAACTTGAGGCATATAGATGTTAAGCCTCATGTGCCTGTAATTACACCGGCAACCACACTCTTTAAACCGAAACACAGCGTTGCTGCTTGGCGGCAGAAAAAGGCGTGGTGGTAGTACTTCCCCGGACGAGCCCTTCACTATAGCTCTACTACTCTTAAAATTACTCTATTACTTTTAAAGTCAAAAGTCTTCAATAAAACCACAAGGACCACTTTGAAACGTCTTAAAGCTAGGTGAATCTAGGAGCCAGTTCCACGCGACCAACGCCTAGAAGAACAGGCAACAATATGTTACTATCATACAAAATAACGGTAGGTTCCAAGCCGTAAGTTTGTTTCGTAACTGGCCAGGCCAGGAAAAAAAAATACTCAGACTTGTGGTACTGTTCTTCTAGGCTTGGTCGCGTGGAACTGCACCTAATAAAGATTTACAAGACGAAATAATGAAAATTCTATATGTGAGTGACTGTACCGACCAAGATGGGTCTGGCAGGAAAATCCTACCGGATCAATAATTCAAAGTCAAAGTCAGAAGGTATATTTAATTGATTCATAAGAAACACCTTGAAACTTCTTCACTTCTTATTCTGTTTTTGATGCGGACTGTACCGTAGCACAGAATAAATAACAGTACGTAGTAGTTAGATAAGTCATGCGGTTGCCCAACTCTATCTGTTCGAAGCTATTATCGCACTCCGAATTGGGACAGTGGAATAATTATTACATGGATTTGTAGGTACTTACCAATTTGTAATTATACATTACAATTTAGATTTCAATGTTGGAACATTTTATCTATATGATAAGTTAAATCAAATACTTAATCAAAGTAAATCATCATTTTCTTGCGCTTCTTTATCTGTGGCCTCACCCCACTTTCGTTTTCGATTTAGTTTTTAATCAGGACAACAAACAATTGCACTCATTACAATAAAACCGGCCAAGTGCAAGTCGGACTCGTGCTGAAGGGTTCCGTACCATTCTATAAAAACGGCAAAAGAATCACGTTTTTTGTATGGGAGCCCCTCTTAAATATTTATTATATTCTGTTTTTTAGTATTTGTTGTTATATCGGCAACAGAAATACATCATCTGTAATAAACTGTCTAACTATCACGGTTCATGACATACAGCCTGGTGACAGACGGACGGACAGCGGAGTCTTAGTAATAGGGTTCCGTTTTACCCTTTGATTACGGAATCCTAAAAAAGTGCTCAGTATGATATTCCTAAAATGTTATTAACCCCAACATTCGCAGAAAACGCTTATAGGAATTTCAAGTGGGCATAAATAAAAACTTAAAAAGGAAAACAACATAAATTAACCTCTTTGAGACAACTTAAAATCCTTTCACCACACAGTTCCGAAAGAAACTAGTCACGACAAGAAGAAGAATAATAAACTTAATTTAAGGTTGGCACACTTACTTATTTTTGCAAACTTTACGTTACGTATTACGTTTTATTTTGCAATTAAATTTTCTGTGATTTTAATTTAAAAATAAATTCTACTATGAAGTGGTCGCTATATGGCAACCGCTCCAATTAATTAAACAAGTGCCAGGAATCAATGCATAGCTCGTGCGATTCGCACTGAGCTATGTGGAGCAATGGGTTCCGCATACCACTATCTATTTGGATCACAACAAACAAACTAAGCGTATTGTTACAGATGTTACTTGTACTGATATTTGCTTGTTTTAAACCAATCCCCGTGAATAGGATGTATAAATAAATTGGCCAAGTGTGTGTCGCTAGGGAATGTTCAACCTCAATCCTATACTATTCTAGGATAAGTACATTCTAAAAATATAAATGCGAATGTTACGATGTTTGGATGTTTGTGGAAATAAATAAATAAAATGAGACTTTATTTGTACTAATAAATTGCAAGCATTTAATATAATTTAATTTTTTCGCATCATTTTGTACACGCACCCACCTCTCATTTAAATTTTATCTATCCTTCAACGTTTGCTGGAAGAGAACTCTTTTTAGGGTTAAGCTCGCCTTTGTACATGTTTTATATTTAAGTTTACTAAATGATAATACTGTGTACAATAAAGAATAAAGAATAAGCACTACAAATATTCTAATATCTAAAAAATCTTATTTATCTAACATTTTTCTGTAGCAGTAGTCGCCTCCTTGGCGTAGGCCTCCCTCATTTCCTTGCTCTGTTTCAACCTTTGACATCCAGTTTGTCCCCACTTTCTCAATGAATATGTCTTCTCATCTTTCATCATCTTTAAAAAATCTACCTACCTTTTTTATATTACTTGTTGATGGAATAAGCAAATAACTCACCTGATATTAAGTGGTAACCATCACCTATGAAAGACATAAAATCAATGTTTTTTTTAATCGCAAGCGTTCTAAAATCGTTGTCTTCCCCTTAAGATTTTATTTTTCAATACACTTAGCCGCATTTGAATCCATGAAAGCTTTGGTTTTGCGAAATATTATACTTACTCTTTTGGTTTAAAAAATAATAATAAATATATTTTATGGTTAGTCTTTGGTTTTTAAATAAATAAACAAAATAAATTTCCAGGCAAAGCGACGCTTCGAAGAAGCAGCTCGCACCTTCATGCAGACGACGATAGCGGTGGCGAAGCAGCTGCGGCCGCGCGCGCAGTGGGGGTTCTACGGCTTCCCTTACTGCTTCAACATGGCCAGCAACAACATGGTGGAGAGCTGCGCCAGCAATGTGCCGCAGGAGAACGATGAGTACGCCTTTGGAGAGTTTTTAATAAGAGAGAGTTTTTTTTATACTTTTTTATACTATGTTTGGTGGGCCATCTGATACTAAGTGGTAGCCATCACCGTGAACGATGCACTGCCCTGTGTCTATCAACTGAGGCATACAGATTTATATAGACATTATATAGATTTATAGAGATATACATAAAATCACGCCTGTTTCCCATAGGGGTAGGCAGAGACCACGGATTTTCACTTGCTACGGTCCTTACATACCTCTTTAGCTTCATTCACTCTCATAACATTCTTCATACATGCTCGTCGTTTTAGGGTACTCTTGACCTGGCCTTTCCCAAAAAGGTCTGCTATCTGATCGAGATACGCCCGCCCAGGTCTTCTCCTCCCAACAGTCCTATTTACGCTCACCTGATCCACCTATTCACTATTATACAAGTGTTTTATATTTTTTTTTACAAATGTGTTTATTGTTTCCAAAAAGAGATTAATGAATATTTTTACGGAAGTCCACTGAGAACAACAGTCTCATAAAAGCCTGGGTAACAGATCGAACTCCATTGGTGTATCTATAAACGCGCACGCGCATTAGGGTGTGTGTGTGAGTGTGTGTGTATTAGGGTGAGAGAGAGGGTGTGTGTGTGTGTGTGTTTGACGAGGAAGAGGGGTGTACTTGTATGTGTGGGTGTATTGTACATATATGTGGTGTTTCATAAAATATAGTTATTTTGTATATATTTTATGTAATAGTTACTATGGCTTCTGATAATTCCAGGATCAGTTGGCTCTGGCGAGAGAGCACGGCGCTGTACCCTTCAGTGTACAGCTCCGTGGAGCTATCGACCAGCCAGATGACGTCACTCATCAGAGGCCGCGTGCAGGAGGCGGCGAGGTTCGGCCGCCGCATCCTGCCGTACTTCTGGTACCGATATCGAGATGCTGGGTTCTTGAGCAAGGTATTGTACATTTTTTATAAGCTACCAAGTGTAGCTATGCAATATCTAGCTGCCTTATTATGTGTAGAGCACTGGTGGTCTAGTGGTAGCGGCCTCGGCTTCCGATAAGGTTGTGGGCCCAAAACCGTTCGTGCTCCAATGAGTTTCTCTGTTTAAAATGTATATGCACAGTGTCAGTAAACGTTTTGTTTGTTTTTGTGTTATTATTATGTATCATTTTTTTTCAACACATTGGCATTTTTTTATACAATTTGATGGAACAAACAGATAGCCAACCTGACGTTAAGTGGTAACCATCATCTATAACAAAGCATTGCCTCGCAAGTCACGCACCAGCAACCAAACCCTTCAAACCGAAATACAGCAACGCAGAGAGAGAAATATGGTATTAGATTGTATGCTATGAGAGAAGTATGGAGCATGGTGGTAGTTCTTCAGCGGACGAGCCACACACAAAGAGCTCTACTGCTCTTGAAATGTCTACAACATTCAACCTGTCAAAGTTTCAAACCGACTATCAATACTGTTGTTTGCCAATAAGTACCAATTTAGTCTTTACTAGCTGCTGCCCACGGCTTTGCTGGTACAAGATACAAAATATAAATAAGTGTTACATATAAGTTCTTATTATAGAAGGCTGCAACTTAGATTTATTCACCTTGTTCGGGTTCAAATTAAATCAAAATATCTTTAGCACTATCTAGCCCTAAACTAAACACAACTTTAATACGGGAACAAGTATTGCAAGTAAAAATACTAAATGTAATTATTTTTATTGAATAATATTTGTTTTTTGGTTATAAACAGGGACCAAGAACTCCCAAGCATCTAAACTTTCGATATTTATAATATGCATATATAAATAATAATGGTTTATATGTTTATCTGTCAGCACGTAGATCATAGCCAAGTCACACTAGTTTCTGATCTATTGTGATCGTGATGTATCCATGCTATGTATTTATTCCTGTCGCCGGCAACAGCTTTGCAATCCCTTGCCAATAGAAACGAATGGTCGACTCGTGTGTATGCGTCACAAATACCTACTGCTCGTCCAAATTATTGATGAGGTCGTTGACCTGGCGAAGGGTGACCGAAACAGAGCTAGAGATAGTACGCATAACAGTCAAGTAAACAGGCCTTTGCATCTACAAGGTGTTCCAATACTTGTATTTAAAACTTCAGGGGGCTAATGTACCCATCAATAGGAATAACTTTTTTTAAGGAACCAACACTGTGAACGCGAAAAAAACAGCTGCACTACTACGACTTACTATATCTATTACTATTCTTACTAACTCTTCTCTTCTTAAAATTTCAGGTGGACCTTAACGCGGCTTTGAATACCCTCTACAAGTCCAACGCATCTGGCTTCATAATCTGGGGCAGTTCGAGTGACGTCAACACAGTTGACAAGTGCACGAAACTCCTAAACTACATAGAACAGGTTATGGGCCCAGCCATAGCCAAGTATACTAAATCACGGAGACTACAAGACGAAACAGGCGATATCAGAAATGAAACTACTACAGATGGTAGTGCAACAACTGTAGTAAGTGATACTATGGATGCTATTAATGTAGCTACTGCTACTAGTCCTACAAGTGATAGTACAAATAGAATTAAAGATCTCGACCCAGAATACCATTGGATACCACCGGAAAACTACACTCAAGCAATCAAAGATCACGTTGAGGAGGAAATTAATAAGAAACTTACGAATTACACAGGAACTGAAGATAATACAGTATTAGATAACAATGTGCTTATTGATTTGATACTTAATTCTATATTAAACAATAGTGTAAGTGATAGTATAAACAATACTACTGTAGGTAATGTAGAGAATAATACACCAAAAGTTGTAAACCTTGATAATGCGTCTGGAGAGCTGCTAAGTAGTACAACTACAGAAGGAGCGAAATATTTAGAGTTCGAATCAACTTCGATCATTAGTTATACAGACAAAGTTGACGATACGACATCATCCAAATTAGATCTTACTTCAAGCACCGAAAGTGCAAACGCATTTGAAGCAACAACTTCTTATGATGATAGTTTTGAAGAGATGACAAAAACGAGTATTAACGACTATGATACTACTAGTATATCACCAGATATCACAATAGATGATACTTCAAGAAGCAAAAACATAAAGAAAACATCTTTTCAAGATAGTCTTGAAGATTTTTTCGACATAACAACAGAAACACCATTGAATACACATACTTCGGAGTTAAACGAATCAAAACTAGAAGTCGTTAATTTCAGCACAGCATTATCAAGTACGACAAACAATCCATATCTTAGTTCAGAAATAATAACAGAAATAACCAATACCGAACGTATTGAAACACTTACAACTACAGATTCTATACTAAAAGCAAGTAGCGTAGCTGAAAATATTTCAAGTCCAACTGAACCAAATTTAAACATAGATTTTACGACAGGAATTACTTCAAGCACACAAAGACCCGATTCTAAAGAAAATAATGAAATTGTGCAGCTCAATGCAAGAGAAAGCACTAAAGATTTATATAACTCAAGTACGCAAGCACCTGATTTGAAAGCCAATAATGAAACTGTGGAACCAGATTATATAGACTATCCAAGTACAAAAACACCTAGTTTAAAAGCAGACACTGATGCTGAAGTCACAAAAGAAGCACAGTTCGAAGACACATCACTTGTGACTACGACTACATCTCCAGAGCAGGTGGTTGTCTATGTTTAAATAAGGTATTTGTTATTAACACATGCACTAGTTTGTCAATTTTGCACTAAGTTTTGTTTGCACTGCACTACTGTGATTTCAACTAATATTCTATGAATGTTTATTTTTCTATAAACTCCTTATTTTAATATTTCGGAATGTTGTGTACTAATACCGTCTTTAACCTTATCAATTTTGTCAAGTTTTTTTGTATGTATTTCATTTTCTGATTGTATTTTAACATTTGCTTTTCCAGTGTGTTTTTCTAATTTATTCCTTATTTTGGCTAATATATTGGTGTCAGGTATTAAATCAATGTGTTTTCTATCTGTGTAGGTATCGGGGTCGGCTCATCGCATCATAAAATCACAAACTTTATACTGTATCGTTTTCTATATTTATTCCGTATCAAATTGTCTGTGTTCTATTTTTAGACAGTGCTCTTAATCTAGTGTAACTAATGTTTTATCTGTGATATAGTAGTGAAATTGTAAATATACTTTGATTTATTGTAAAAAAAATTGTGAGAACGTAAGTAAAAATTCTAAATTTTATGAATTTGTTTTTTTTTGGGTAATTTTTTTTAAACTATCTTAGTCTTGTAACTTTTTTAAGTTAAGAAAACAATATAGCAGTAAATAATGTACCAACATTTAATAAAACACAAAATCAACAACCGTACAAAACAGAAAAACAGTAATTCTTAAACAACAGTGGCATTTCATCATCAGAAATGAAATTTCTATCCGGTCTCACACTCGCAAAGTTGTTGAAAACCGGTTCAGAGATGACTCTGAAATCAACTTCAGAGTACTCCTTGATTCGCGCGATGTCTTTGCGCAGTTCCGTGATGGTATACCCGGTGATGATGAAGGGAACCTTCTGCTTGATAATGCAATTGATGGTGCTGGGCCAGGGGTCCTTGCTACTGTAGACAGAAGAGCGTTGTATGCTGGGGTTGAAGGCACACACTGGAAACGGAATACTGCTGATGTTTTAAAAGATAGTAAACTAGCTTAACTCCTAGAACACAAGGATCCCAGACACAATACAATTTCTATTATGCCTGACTCTTTATGAAGCCTCTATATGTTAGTTTCAACAGGTTTAATAAGTAAACAAAACATCGTGAAGAAATTGAGGGTTGTCGATTCTTACGTTTATCACTATAATTATTATACAATTCGAAACAATGTTCAGAATACACACCACATTGTACGACAAAACGAAGATCATACAATTTAATGTAACGTAGATTATATAACGTAAGATTTGATGTTATTTCTAGCATACAATCTAAGGCACTATTAAAAGAAAGTCTAGACAAAGTAGATAAAAAAAAAGACTTACCAAGTTTAGGAGATACGAATTCGTCACTGGATCGATACTCCGAATAATTCTTCTTGTCTTGAAAGCTGAACACCAAACGACGCTTGTTCTGTCGGCAATTGTCGCATAGCCTGTATTGAAATATCAAATTATATTTTGGTATTATGTTGAGAAATAAGTAGTTAGTAATTTTCATGGATTTGAATAAAGATTCGAATAATTGGTAAGATTACCCTTATTTATTTATCCATAGAATCAAAATTAAAACAACAAATTCTAAGATGTAGAAAGGATTTATAACATTGTAAAGCATTTTCAAAGAAACCTTATCAAACTTTTTAGAATAGTGAGAATGCCTTTAACCTTTTTAATCTCCTTCAAGTCGATTGCACAGACTAATAGGGTACTAACTAACACACGGTTACGATTCTCATAACGTACGCGTACTCTTTATATTTATATGGTTTACATATTATGAACCTATTCATTTGTAAAATAGTAGCACTTATGTGCCTGCTAAGTATTTACCTGATCTTCCCGAGAAGATCCAGAGGCAAATCTCCAGGGTTGAGGACAGGGCTGATGAGAACCACCCTCAGCTCTTCCACATCAGGACGAAGATGGAGGAAGAACACCTCCCATTTGTTCAGGGCGTCAGCTTCGAACTGAAGTTCTGCGCCCACCACGTGGATAGTGAACGATGATTTCTAGAGCAAAGAAATATGTTCGTGGCCAACTCTGGTGAAGAAGTTCTTTAGCCGACTGTCATGGCTTAGTGGCTACTATAGGAAGGCTTCACAAAAAAATATTATTCGAAACAGGGAAGCACTTAGATGGAAATGTTGCCGTTGCTTATTTCAAGGGATGGCTGGTAAAATCCAAAACACTACGCTCAGCAGGTACTACAATGTAAGGAGCAGTAATAGTTATGGTAAAATAAAAATGGTATTATTAACCAGTATTAAATGAACTATGTACTCAACAGCCTTAAGCAAGCAAAACGAACCTTATGCACACCGTTACAACGATTCATCTTGCTCATGCACATCTGATAGCAATAGGCTGCGGTGAGCGGAGCGGTGGCTAGCTGCGTCAGTGCCGCGTACTGTATGTCATTCATGTCTGCAATACGAGATACATTTAAAGGAGATACTGGTGAGTTAATAAGCTTGATAACATGGTCAAATAGTTACATATAATGTAAGGAAATAAATAATGAAAGAAAACCCGTTTATTCATCCACCCCTCAGCAAAATGTACATAAATGTACGCGATAGAAACTGGTTTACCAGTTTATAGAATTTGGCTAAACACAGGCTCAAGGAAATCAAGAACAAAAGGTTTAAAAAGCTCAAGTTAGTTTATTAAACTCAATTATATTTTATTCGTATGAGGTAATGTAATGGCGAATTTTGTGTTACCAAATATGGATTAGCATTCATACTCGTATAGCCGGAATCAGCACTCATGAAAATTACTTTTTGTAGGCTGATGATATAAGCCCAGCTTTTTCTTGACTTGGTCGCGTGTAGCTGGCACCTAGCTTTAAAAAGTTTAAAAATGATCCAATCGATATATGTATATAAGTGATTATGATACAATCGAATAAGTACCTTTCGGCTTAGACTGAAACAAATGGTGAATGTATCGTTGCCAATATTGATACCTACTACATATTACACAATGTCATCAGTTTAAATGGACAAACAAGGTACACCACGGCACCACGGCTAGATTCACCTAGTTTCTTTTTGACTTTGACTTTGATGAATAAAAATTTGAACTTTACCGATTTTCTCCTCATACATAGCAGCAAGCACCTCGTTCATCTTCTCAGCCAGTAGTCCATCCCCCATGACCTTGGTCGGCAGTCGCGGCTCCAGGCGTCCCCGCGTCTGCTGGTAACCGACCAACTTCGAGTACAAGTGGTAAGACTTGCACCAGCGTTGGTGGGACTTAGGCAGGTGCTGTGGCTGATCAGCGCAGAATGATATCTGAAAAACAGTTTGGATTATTTCCTAAAAAAAATACAATAAACTATGCGGCTGTGCTATTAGGCTGATGGATTGTTTGATGTAGAAATTTATATGAAAAATTATAAGTTACAATTACAATGCTCTTAGATTTATTTTTTTGGGATTACTTTAGTGTTATAGTTAATAACGAATCTCTTAGCTATCTTTGTAGTTTTTTTTTATAATTAAATAGTATAAAGCCAATTTTCATACAAATACAAAATTATTTATTCAAGAGTTCGTTTTTACAAGAATCAAAATATGAAATGGAGAGAACCACTATGAAGTATTTTCATCAGGACTCCATTTATATTTTCAACAGATCTGTTTTTCTAATAGTATTTGGTATCATCTACTCAGATAACCACTATTGATGATAAAACTTACCTGTCCACATCCTTCGCAATCCTTCAGCTTCGACTGTCTCCACTCTCTACAGCCAACGTCTCCGCACATCCTTGGGTACAGCATCGCCTCCTGCTCCCAAGGCACCAGCCGTCTCTTGAGGACCTTCTCACAGGACACTATCATCTGCATTCGGAGGAGGCGGTACTCCTGGCCGGTTATATTTTGGGCATCAGCGTAGATGTGCTTCTGATCTAAGGTCAAAGATGCTTTTGATTAAGCTGCTCTGGCTATTGATTACGAGATAATATCATGAGTTCGTATATCTTCTAAATATCATGAGTCCACTTCATCCAACGATTGTCTGGTAGAGATCGCTGTTGAGCGATAAAACTGCTCGTTGTGCATAGTAGTTTTAAGTTTATTTTCATGTTATATCCATAAGATGTGATAAGTTGTGTGCAATAAAGTATTTTCTATCTTCTATCTTTCCATCTATGGGGGGCCAAATTTTAGTCTAAATATTTTTAACAAATCTACAATTAGATTTAACTAGGTACTTTTTTTTTTTTGGATTTTATAATTATGTTTTTGGAATTAAACTTATGACTGTGAAAGTAAAACTCTGGTGTCGAAGACGTCACCAGAGACGTCGACCATTCAAAAATCTAATTAAATTTAAACTAGTTAAATTTGTAATTTAAACCGGACAAATTAAATCAAGTAGATACCTAGGACTTAAGTAATTTACATCTTCTTATTTCTAGTTTACGTAAATGACCTTCCACCTTTTGTAAAAGATTTATGTGAAATAGTTCTATTTGCTGACGATACCTCTTTAATTTTTAAAGTCGACAGATTGAAGACTAACTTCGATGACGTTAATGCATCTCTGTCGCAAGTACTTAACTGGTTTACTGTTAATAATCTTTTGCTCAATGCTGGGAAAACGAAATGCATTAAATTTACTTTGCCAAATGTGGTTCAACGACCAACCAATATTGTATTAAATGGTGAATCACTTACCCTTGTCAATTCTACTATTTTTTTAGGACTTAACCCTTTCACGCACAAAATCGATCCTGAAGTTATTCTAGTGTTTTAAGCGAATAAATAGGTTCATTTTGATATTATTTATTCATACTTATCACAAAAGAAATAAAAAGTAAAGTAGATTTTTTGGAAAACCTTGGGACAGCCGCGTCCCAATATGCGCCTTATGACGAAATTGTTTGCAATTGTTATATTTGGAAAACACAACTTATTTAAAAAAATTCAAGGTATTTCTGATTAAAAACAGTGTTATTTTATACAATGATATATTAAAATAAACAACTCATTAATTAAAATCTGAAAAACAGTTTCGACCGCTAGTGAAACACAGGTGGACATAATGTTTCACAAACGTTATTTGTGCGATTTTCTATGCCCGATTTTGCACAATTGACGCATCTTTTTCTTTTAGGTGCTTTTACCATGACATGGGCCGGCGGGGATCTGTTGAGCCCTGTTCTCTATCCTTTTTTTGGTCATCGACATGGTAGGCAGGAGATTTTTTCTCATAGAGAAATCTCCTATCAACGCCTTGGCCACAACTTGCCGGTATTCTAATGTCGAAAGAAGAGTTCATTCTATTTTATGTTCCACGTGCAGTTGCACATAAAGCACGTAGGCATTGTTTTTGGCGATATCCCAGATATCGAAGAATAATCTCAAATAGTATTTTATTTTTGATTTTCTGTCTACTTCGTATGTCACCTTCTCATTACAAACTATGTCTGGGCATGTGTATCATGTCTCTGCGCTGACCCTGCTTGGCGGCGTTTCACAGTCTGTGTCGGTATTGGTGACAAAAAAATTGGAAGAAGTTGTACCGCCTTATTGTCCATCCACTTGACGAACGATATTCCTTCGAATAAATATCTCCTCTTCTCATATCTCTGTCTTGAGGTAAACTTTTAGGAGTATTTTTCCGCTGCATGCGGACTGTATCACAAGCTTTGATATTTTGTTTGGAAAGCTTGTATTGTAGGACAGGTGAATTGAAGAAATTATCGAAGTATCCTAGACCTACTAAATCTCTTGTCAAATCAAGGACGACGGATTCACCCAAACCAATTTCTGGTCCAGATCGTTTTTTGCCTGTGTACAAATCAAATTCAAATAAATAGGGATTGCTGTGAGTGGTGGAACCACCAGTGATTCGGATGATGATGGAATCACTGGAGTCGATATTGTCGGTGAAATTGCTGGTTCTATTATTAGTTCCGATGCCGCTGCTTCCATGTCCTGCTCGATGAACGCCTGATCTTCATCATCCAACACGATAGCATCTTCGTAGTCACTGGTATCGGCAACTAAATGCTCTTCAACATTGGTATCTATCAAAGAAAACAATCTTGTTCCTTTGTGAGCCTAAAACAAAGAAAAAAGTTTAGAAAAATTATAATAAAAGCACATACAATCCATAAAACACCGACTTGAAAAATTTCAAATAATTGACCTATGACGCATATTGGGACATATACTTCCCATTCTTAATATTTTATGTTTTAGTTACGTTATTCGTGTAAATTATTACAAATACCAATAAAACATAAATATTTACTTACCATTTTATGAATCTGTAGCACCAAACAATATAAAAAACAACTAAATTATAATTTTATTTCATTTCAAAATATTTTATATTGGCGCGCCAAAACACGAAACTTCAATTCAAAACTTTTTTATTTTTTTTCGCGCGCCGCGCTTCTCTGACCATAGATAATAAAAGATTCGTTCATAAATAAGCGTTTGGATTACCAACAACTAAGAAGTTTTACATAAAATACCGAAATAAAAATTCATAAAGATCAGGGACAGGGGTGTCCCATTTACGTCAAAGGGTTAATATTGATGCAAAATTACAGTGGGGTCCACACATCAAATCACTTGCTGGTAGACTGAGTTCGGCTGCATACGCAGTTCGCACAATAAGATGGCTTACAGATGAAGCTACAGCTAGACTAGTATATTTTAGCTACTTCCATAGTGTAATGTCTTATGGTATTTTGCTCTGGGGGAAAGCTGCTGATATACAAAGTATATTTGTACTTCAAAAACGAGCGATACGTGCCATTTATAAAATGAAACCACGTGACTCATTAAGGGAGCGATTTAAAGAAATTAATATTCTCACAGTCATTTCACAGTATATTTATGAAAATCTATTATACACTCATAAACACATAGATAGCTTTAAGAAAAAGAGTGATGCACATAACGTTAACACTAGAAATAAAAACAAATTATGTATACCTAAATTTCGACTTCAAAAGGTAAATGGCTCGTTTATGGGGAACGGTATTCGCTTCTATAATAAACTTCCAGAGAGTGCCACTGGGCTTCCTATTAGAAAATTTAAAGTGTACATTAAGAATAATCTAATAAGGAAAGCTTATTATACTTTAGATAGCTATATTGTTGATAAAAATGCGTGGCCCGATGTCCCGGTCGCTCTGCCCATCGGCAGCTAACATGTCTGCAATGTCTGTACTGTACCTACTATTGTGTGTTTTTTTTTATTTTTCTCTGATTTAATTGATTGTATTTATGCATTAGGTATTATTAGTTTGAGGCGTAGCGTGTGCTGTCTTATAAATTTGATTATGTTTACCTTTTTCTGTATGCCTACGCCTCACTAAACTTCAATAATATATTATATTATTGCATTGTAAAAGGATCATACAAAAGAACGGTAGGAACCAAGCCGTAAGTTTGTTGCCTGTTCTTCTAGGCTTTGGTCGCGTGGAACTGGCACCTAGAGTCACCTAGCTTTAAGACGTTTCAAAGTGATCCTTGTGATTTTATTGAATAAATACATTTTGACTTTGACTTTGACTTTGACTTACACAATTGTAAACTCACCTTTCAAATGAACAATAGTAGACACAGCGAAACACAACGCCTGATGCTGCGCCCAATCTTCATCCTTATGCTTAGCGCCGCAGTAGAACACCAAATTACAGTAGCTGCATGGCACTCTCTGCGCCAACTCTTTATGACAGACATGGCACGCGCTTTGCAGAAAAACCTTTCGGAAACTATACTTGTAAACGTATTCTTCGTTATCGTTCTTAACGCGGGAGAACGTTTCTTTTTCAGAACTATCTTTCATCTTCGAAGCTCTTTTGATATCAGTTTGCGATTCTTTTGATTGTTTTTTCGCTTCTATGTTCATTGCGTCTTTTATTTTAACCTTGGCCTGCCTTTCGTTCGGTGTTTTATTCTTCTCCTTCTTGTAATCGACTCTATTCGATTGTGCAGGAATATCGTTGTGGCCTAAGAAGTTTTTTGGCTGCGAAACAGGATTCACTTTGTCATCTTTTTTATTTGTTTCTTTTTTGGATGATTCGGCTTCGTCAACAGGAGCGGTTATGTTGATTTCCGGCTTGTTAGCAGCAAGATTTTTTTGGTTCTCTTCTGCATTATTATTGACAATCATTTCAAAGCTTTTGTTAACATCATCAATGCTAGAGGTCATAGCATCTTCAAAGCTTTCAATCGGTGCAAAATCTAGCTGCTCTAGTGAGTCAGAAAATGTCTGTTCTGTGATAGGTAAATTATTAGAATCTTCAGGCATTTCAGTCTTGTATGTTTCCTCTTCTATTGTATCAGACTGTTTGCTCTTTTTGTCTGCAGATCCAGATTGTTGTTTGCCTTTTTTTTCAGTTGATTCAGTCTTTTGCTCAGTCTTTTCTTGTTTACCTTGCTTATCTTCAGTATTGTCTTTAGAATCAGTTGAAGTAGTTTCACATTGAGCTGCACTTGTGTTACTCGCAATAGGTGTCGTTTCTTGTTTTCCTTTTTTTTTAGATTTACTTTTACCCTTGTTATCTTTTCTAGCAGGGCATACTGGAGGTGCTTCAGCAATATTCTGTGGTTCATTAAGTTTTGTCTCTTGTTCAACTGATAAAGTCATGTCAGTCATGGGTATAATCGTTTTCCCTTCAGATTTTGGAACTTCAACTTCTGCAAACGTTTTTTCACATTCTATTCTGTGTGATTCATAATGTTTTTCTGCTATCTGTTCTGTTTTTTCCATAGCAGAAAATTCGGCTAAAGATCTTTCGATCGATAATCTCAACTCTTCCATATCCTGGTTAACTTCCATCATCTTGGACTTTAGGTACGTAGGTTCTTCTGTCCCTGTTGTCTTGCTTTCAGTCATTTGAATTCCAGACGATACTAAATCTGGCGTTCCTGATGGAGTTTCTCCTGACCCCTCAATCAATGGTTTAATAAATGGTTCATTTAGTTTTGTTTCTTCGACATTGCGAACTTCCTGAATAACCATGTTGTTATTGTTATCTAAAAGTTGATGACTAGATGCGCGTATAAAATGTACATCTGGGGTTGCATCACAACTTGATGCAGATTCATCTGTCTTTACACTTTGTATTTCTATATCTGACAAAGGTGAAGCAAGTGGTTCAGAAACTTTAGATGTTGAAGAAGACTCATCTGTTTTAAGAATTTCTAATACTTCTGTAACTTCTGGGGTAACCAGTTGTTTTATTTCTTGATCTACTGTTGTTTCAGATGGCATAGGAAATTTTGGCATTTTCTTTTTTCTCTTTCCAGCTTTATTTTCTGGCATATTTGTGTCCTCCATTTCAAATAGTGGGGGTACATCATCAATTAGAGGACTCATTTCAGTTTTTTCTGATTTTTGCAGTGGAATGAAGGGTTCATCAAACATAGTGTTCGTAACATTTTCAGAACCACTAATAACTTGTTTTTCATCGCTCTTAATCAAATCTTTTTGGGGCTGTTGTTCTATTTTAGCTGGCTTTATTTCATGCAATGATTCCTCTTTTACTTCAGTAATTTGTTTAGACTTTGATGGCTTTGGGGATTTTTTTCTTTTTTTATCTCGTGGCACTTCCGGCAAATTTATTGTATCTGTTGTTAGAGGCACGTTTTGTGGCTCTATTATTGGTTCCATTTTCATTGTTTTTTCTTCTTCTGCAATTTTGATTTCTACGTTTTCTAGAGGTGTTATGGGTCTTTCTTGTAGTACTTCTTCTTTAATTAAGGTACTTTCAGAACTTTTTTCAAAATTATCTAAAACTGTTAAATCTTGTTGGCCTTTCCGTTTCTTTTCAACAGGCTTAGCAATTTTTGCTTTTGGTTTTGGACTTGGTTCTCTCCTAACCGGAGTATTTAATGGCTCTAGCCAATCCGTGTCTGGTTTCATTTCAGCTATGGCTTCAGAAACTGGTTCCAGACTAGGTTCTCTTATAGGTTGAGACTTAACCGGTTGTATTAAATCCATCATTTGTTTAATTTCAGGTTCACTTTCTGCTGTTTCCGTTGTAGCCGCTATAGTCTCTTTTGGTTGTTCTACATGTGTATGTTTATTATCTTTTTTATTTTTCTTTTTATTTTTACTTTCTTCTGTGATGTTTTTATTTAAGGTTTCCATCAATGGTGGTTCCTCTCTTGCAATAAAGACACTACTTTTAGATAAATCTTCCAATGCTACATCGTCTATGATATTAGTTAGAACAATGTTGTCTTTAGTTTGAGGGTCTTCAACCTTAATTTCTGCCTCTTCCGAAGGTATATCACCTTGAATACTTTCAATCAATAGTTGTTGAAAAGCTGAAGTACAAGTTATTTCCTCGGACTTGTCAGATTTTTCAGAGTCGTTGCGTTTTTTCTTTTTATTCTTCTTCTTTGTTTTTGTGTCTGGTTTTGTCTCTTCAGTTTTTAAAGGGACATCATCTTTTGTTTCTTGTTTGATTTTTTGTATTTCTTTTTCTTCTACAGCCAATGTCAAACATTCTTTTTCAGGTACAATTGCTTGTTGGCTTACTTGCTCTGGCGTTTTCTTTTTGTTTTTCTTTTTTCGTGCACTAGGTGTTACATAAGCCTCCATAGATTTACTTTCCTCTTGCTCTTTAACACCTTCACCACCTTCATTAGACACTTGTTTTTCTGTTATAGGAACATCACATTGAACTATTACTTCACTTTGTGCCTTGTCTACTGTTTTCTCTTCCATATTTTCTTTGTCTTGATTTTTCTTTTTACCTTTTCTTTTAGGTTTTTTAGGAGTTTCACTATCCGTCTCCACATTTTCGACAACTGGGGCAACCACATCAGCTTCAATAAGTGCAGCTACAGCTGCTGCTGATATTTCCTCTTTCACATCACTTTTTGGTATCACATCTTCCACTTTTTCTTCCTTCACCTCGCTTTCAACTTTTGCCGCCACATTTGGGGTTGGTTTCGGGCGATTTTTATGCTTCTTTTTAGTATTCATTTTCACTTATAGAAATAATAAGCTAATATACGCGAGTTTCACGACTGAACTAATCTAAATTCAGAGTTCATCTGACCGACTTGTGTCTTGGGCCGTATTATTTGCGGCTCAAAATTCACTTGCAGTACTGTTAAATGTCACAGCGATCCATACAAGCGATTTTGAGCTTTATACTTCAGAGGGTAGATCTAATTTTAGCATGTCGGTTAGTATTACACTAGCATTTTGAAGGGAGCTCCCACCTTATTCCGCGCAAGCTAAAGCTGGTTTTAGTGTGTCTGGGGATATTATTTCGGTGACCGAAGAAATATAAGGAAGCGACGCTTGCCAAACTGCACCGTTGCGTGCTTCTAAATATAGTACAGTGCATTAATTACTCGAGAGGAAAGGTAAAAGTGATTGTGATTTAATCAACACATAGATTACACAGTTACCTGAGGATAAACGAACACAGAACTGTTACATGCTGTGTTTTTTTTTTCGCAACAACGCAAACGCGCGACATTCCTTTTTTTTATACAACTAGCTGATGGAACAAGCAGATGGCCCACCTGATGTTGAGTGGTAACCATCACCTATAACAAAGCATTGCCTCGTAAGTCATGCACGATAGGAATGTACTATATATTTATTAAAAATCGCAATCTACCAAATTGTGTGCAATGTTGTTGCATAAATATCATTTTAATCAAAGAATTTTCTATAGAAGTCCTATTAAAGGTTGCAAATAAGTACTAAAACTAGAAAAACTATTTTAATAGTGGGAATCAGACCAGCGTCCATTGCATCTCAGACATTAGCACTACGCAAATGAGATCGTAAAAAACAACGCGAATCACATGCTAATAGAATTAAAGAATAAATAATAAGGATATAATAAGAATTCTTTGTCTACAGGTTGCAGGGGATCGTTTTCAGTTAAGTAGATTCTCGTTACCAATGTATCACATTTAGTAGAGTTACCAGAAATGTAATTACAACATCTTACTAGGTACTATCGAGCTTCAACCCGAATTACATAGTACTATTATTTATTTACTATTATTTAGTACTATTATTCTGCACCATGACACAATACCAACAAGGCCCAATAGGGTGCAAGTACTTGACCGTAGCTAACACTAGAACTAAGATATTTATCGATATAAATGTCCGAAATTAATAAATAAATTTAATGAATACCTTCTAGACAGAGATATAATCTACTAAACTAGAATACAAAATTAATAATGTAATTTAAAAACTTGAAGCTTTAAAGCTTGCGACTGTACACAGTAATACACAATTAAATACTTTTAAAAGCAAGAGCCAATATTGTAAGAGTATTTTCAGTGCAAAATATTCCAACCCTTTGGGGTAGTTCATTATTTTTGATCTATTCATGTGCCTGCTCAATGAAATCTGACCAAACCAGACGGAGGGTGGCAAGTACTTCACGACTGTTGCTATGGCACGTTCATTACAGATGATGACTTGTCCTTTACCTTATTGTTATCACATAGCTCATAAGAGAAAAAATAAAGATTTTTCAAAGTCAAAGTCAATAGGTGCAGTTGAATCACAAGGATCACTTTGAAACCCCTTAAAACATAATGGTTTCAAGTCCAAACATAATGTTTGGACTTGCCTCTGACTACCACCTACTCAAAGTTTTGGTGCGTTTGTCGGGTCGCATAACGAGATCTCAGTTCGGAGCGAACCACTAGTTTACCCTTATCGAGACCCCTAAGCCACGAGAACTAGATACTAGCTAATTGAGGTACTCAATAGGTACAGGTATAAATACCAAATTTTAGATAAATCGAGGCAATAATATTTTAGTACATTAGAAAATATAGTACATCGGACCGTACCTACTGTCTACTTCCGTTATTATCAGAACATGATCAGAACTCAGAAATCAGAAATTATTTATTGCATAAATAAATGTCAGTATCAACGTCACTTTGAATATAACAGATCTAGACGGAACTTTTACTGTCACAGAAGCCACAAAATATACGAAGAAGAAGAAGGCGAAGGAACTTTGACTAACAATAATAGAAAGGTTACGACTAAAAACATACTTTCAAAATAAAGTTGTAACAGTAGTACAAAAAAGATATTGTAGTATTATAGTAGTTAGGTACAGTTTTAACAGTTTGACCGTTCCGGACGTACAATAAAACCGCAAGTTTTCATCCAAGAATCAATTAAAACATTTCGTTACAAATACTCTTAATAAACTACAAACAAACAGTAGTGGTGTTTTGTATGTATGTGTATTTTGTATAGTATGTGTGATAGTAATATCCGATAAGTGTAACAGTAGAAAACTTAATTACATGCGCCCAGCTCCCGGCGAGTTTGAACTGTGGAACGAACGATATTATAGATATGTAGGTATCGTATGTTAGTATGTGTAGGGAACTTGGCGAATATGAATATACATTGTCTACTTTTTTCAAAATACTATGACTTTGGTCAAAAATAAAGTCGGGAATATTTTAGTCTGACGGATAGTAAAACCAGATACCATACTATACCCATACATCAAGTCTAAGTTTTGTATTTCGTTTTTCTTTGTTCGTGACGTCAGGCCTTTTTTGTATGGAGACTCGTGAGTTCTCAGCTCGCCCGATAGAGGCGCTTATCGAAACTCTTTAAACGAAAAATCAAACTCAGACTTGGGGTACAGTTCTATGTAATTTTTAACCTCATCGAGGAATAAATATTGTGCTTGTACTTGCTAAAACGATTATATAAAAGCTAAATTCTATCGTTGGACTTGGAAACATTAACAGATTTTAACATTTTAACTGAGCATATTTTAGTTTCCAACCAAAACAAAACATCTGCCTCGCAGTTTGCCAATGCTTATTCTTATTCAAAGTGATCCTTGTGATTTGACTCTTTAAAAAATAAAAATAGAATGCTTTTGATTGGCCGATGCGTGACGGCAGCATCGCGCATCAGCCAATCGCCAGCTAATAAACATACATATACTATATACTACCTTTCAATATACTATTTCTGAAATTTGTATATTGAAAAAAAAAGTAAGGTACATTTATTATCATTCTGTCGACCACGCCCTTCAAACTGAAACACAGCGTCGCTGCTTGTCGGCAGAAATAGGCATGGTGGTAGTACATCCCTGGAAGAGCCCCACACAAAGAGCTCTACTACTTTTACATCCTATGCTTCGTCTTTGGTTAGTGGTTGCCATTCGAAATCCTTACTCCCCAACGTGTATGCAGTATCGGATTTACATATTTACAGCCAGTAGGGTATTCATGCCGTCCCTACAGACCTCTACAATTTGATACTCTAGTTAACAATCTATTTATTAAAAAAAATTACAATGAAATTGCAGCTTTATTCGTTATTAGTATAATTTTGTTGTGAACTAGTATATAAATCAATATATGTCAGTTCCTTTTCCAAAAGCTCAATCTTATAAGTAGAAGGTACTACATGTTGAGCTTTTCTTAGCTTAGAAACATACCCAAAAACATAAGAAAAAATAGCCTAATTTCCCGCCCTAGGCTCCAGCCTACTCTGCCTGCTGGTAAATCCGTCACTGCGTGTGTGCACATTGTTCAACTTGAATTCCGACAGAAGTGCTTTCAAAACCACGCATGTGAAGTCACCCTAACAGAACGTAGAGTAGCTTAGTACAGAGATAACATTTATTTGACAGCTGACAGTAATGCTACTTGAGTGAAGTGGCATTTTGCCTCTTAAGGGCGATATGAATGACAAGTTACAATAAGCTCTTCAAAAGAACAAACATTGTAACTGGTACACATTGATGTGTTTAATTGATGAAGTCAACAAGCTTTAAATCCTGATGCCAGAATAAGCGCAAAAAAAAAAGTGGACATCTTTTGTGGAAAATACTGAAAAGTTTAATTTTGAAACTCAATTTGAGGCGACCACTGATACCTACATAAAATGCAAAAATGATTATAAATAAAATTATAACTACTACATTTTCATTTAAGTATAAAATATATATATTAAATAGTCTTTGGACCAGAGATTCCAAAAATCTTGTTTTAATTGATTACATAACCGCAGTGGCATGGCAGTCCTATTGAAAACCTCCTCTTATTTTGGAAGTCGGTTATAAGTGGCGTAGGGTCAGGTAATTTAAAATTGAAACTTCACTAATCACTTAGAGGCAGATGTGGTATTTGACTACTCTACCCTGATGCCGTTCATCAGTCATCCCTATCCATAATGTTATGTCGTGATTCCCAGTTTGTTAATCCCTTGTAAAGGGGTGGGTGGGGTAGCGGGTTCGAAGCGATCTACGTGCATAACAGATCGGCATTCTGATGTATCATGTTTTTTTGTTAATAAGGTTCTTATGAGAGATTTTTAGGGCTCCTTGTTGGATTTTTTGAGAGTAGTAGAGCTCTTCGTGTGTGGCTCGTCCGGAGAAATACTCGTACTACCACTATGTCTCTTTCTGCCGACAAGCAGCGTTGATGTGTCTTGGTTTAAAGGCTGTGATTTCCGGGGAAATCACAGGCACCCGTGGATTATCATCTATTATGTATCAACTTCATGGACGCGGAGCAATGCGTCGTAGGACACGTTCATATCGTGCGTAGCTACAATGCTTTGTTTTAGGTGATGGTTACCACCTAACATCATTTTGGCCGTCGTCTTTCCACAATGCAGTCTCGAAGGTTACGGAATAGCGTAATCCATTGCTGCGTAGGATCTCAACAGCTTGAAATTTAGTGGCTGTAATTTCACCCACACTCATTTCAGCCCGTTTGCACCCACTGCTGAGTATAGGCCTCCTCTTTAATACGCCACTCTTTCCGGTCCCTTGCGAGTCTCATCCACTCATTCCCAGCACTCTGCACTACAATGGCGTTAAACCAACGGAACGGGCGGGTGGTCTGCCTCTAGATCTTCAAGCATCCCTTGGCTACCATTATGTAGCCGCCTTCGTCCATCTCCCGTCCCTTCTTGCCAAGTGTCTTGTCATTGGGTACGTAGTAACGTACCTAAATAAATAAACTGCAAAGCAAGTCACGTATAAGCTTATAAGTTTGTGAATCTATTTCAAAATGGCAATACCAGCCCAAGATTCGCAGATATAAACACACGTGTACAAAATCCAATTTTCACGGAAAATATACTCGTGATGAAAAACCGAGCGCCATCGCGGGAAAGATATAACATTTTGCAATACTACCTTCAAAGCTTATAATTCATTTACCATTCAAAAATAGCCTTTAAAGCTAGCGATACAAAACACAGTTTCATTTGACACGCGAACGCGGAAAACATTGCCAATTTATTTACCACTTACATGCAATTTTCAACTCTATCGTCCATAAATAGAGTACATTTCGCGATAGCAAAGTAAGGGGGTTAATTGTATAAAGGATGTGGAAAGTTGAGCGATTTTCGACTTTATACCAAGGGGTTAAATGCGGGAATGCAATGAATTGCTCTATTAGGAACAGTTGTACATTTTGAGGCACGATCTGGGGTGGGGGTGCGTTTCCATTGAAAGGATATAAATAGAACAAACTGAGAAATTGGTTTTCTTTCCTAAGCGTCGAAAAACCAGTAAATTATTTAAGAATTTTAACAATTGCTTATTTTAAGTAATAGCCCAGTGGTGATCCCACCCTCACAATCTCTTCTAATAGAGACCGACTTATAAACGGTGTTTTAATTTAAACATTGCTTTAAATTAGCTCTGCCATTTTGTAATTAAGTATTATAAGACATGGCTATGGTTTAGCATTGGTAAAAATTGTTTTTTTTTAGAGATGTTGCATTGATTTCAGACTTATTAACTAATAAATTAATACAGATTAACTACGGTAAAATGTTCTTCAAAGGGGACGCTTTAAAATGTTTAAAGGGTCGGCAAAGCGCGTGTGATGCCTCTGACGTTGCAAACGTCCATAAGCAGTGGTAACTACTTTCCATCAGGTGGGCACTTTGCTAGTTCGCTTACACAGTAGATCAAAACATTAAAACTCTAGCAAGAAAAACATGTACGACAATATCGTAACGCACAAAACAGTGAAATGGACACGCGCCATTTACCAAACGCAATCAGAGCATCCCCCTCCCCCTGCCTTAGCCCCCCCCCCCTCTATCGACGTGTCAGTATCCGGGTCAACGACACAGCCGCGCGCCCTGCCGGTAACTGGGTAACATCGGGTGGCTCTGCTTTTGGGGTAGGTAGAGGTTCCAGTCAACAAAGAAGTTAAAAGATATCTGTACTAAAGAAGAATCACTTTTAAACGTCAGGAACTAGTGTGGTTTAAGGCAAGAGTAGTAGAGCTCTTTGTGTGTGGCTCATCCGGGGAAGTACTACCACCACCTCTTTTTCTGCCGACAAGCAGCAACGCTGTGTTTCGGTTTCAAGAGTGTGGTTGCCGGTGTAATGACAGGCACATGAGGCTTTAACATCAGTATGCCTCAAGTTGCCAAATTATCTAGTCTAGTGGTAGCGGCACCGCCTTCCGATCCTAAGGTCGTGGGTTCGAAACCTGTCGTGCAATAATAAGTTTTTCTGTTCAAAAATGTATGTGCACAATGCCAGTACTCTCAAACGGTGATGGAAAACATGGTGAGGAAACCGGCATGTCGTAGAACCTAAAAAGTTCTATAAATGTGTCAAGTGCTCGAAAGGAGCCTCTTGAGGCGCACTTAAAATCTTTTCACCACACTGTTTCGAAAGAAACTAGTGACACGACAAGAGAGAGAACGCTTTACCGACAGAATATCTGTCAAGTTTCTCCGGTATTTCATCTAGGTACGCCTCGGTTCCAGTATTTCTCAAACGGGTATTTTCTTTGTGAAATTTTAATACCCATGCCTTCTTGAAACTGAAGTATGCGTTTGTGAATTTCAATTATGTTTGTGCATCAGACATTTCACTGTCTGGTGGAGAATATATTTCTTTCAAGGTGTAACAGACTAAAAACTTTAGTTTTGGAACGCCAGGATTCTACAGATTAATATAATTTAAAAAATGTAAATTAATACAAAGTTAAAACGTTGGGATGAATTTTTGTATTTGTTAGGATAATTATTGCTGTCTCTTTAAATGACTAGCTACCGCCGTGACTTTGTCTTCTTCTTAGTAGTGATTGTTTGTTAGCATTAGAGAGTGGGTAGTAGAGAGTTTAAGAGTAGTAGAGATCTTTGTGAAGGGCTCGTCCGGGGAAGAAAAAGCTTGGCGGCAGAAAAAGGCGTGGTAGTATTACCACGCCTTTTTCTGCCGCCAAGCAGCAACGCTGTGTTTCGGTTTGGAGAGTGTGGTAGGCGGTGAAATTACAGGCACATGAGGCTTAATAACTGTATGCCTCAAGTTGATGGTCGCAAGGGAGTGCATCGTAGGGCACGTTCCTATCGTGCGTGACTTACGAGGCAATGCTTTGTTTTAAGAGAATAGAAAATAATTAATTTTAACAATTCTAGTTCTAAAAATTCTACTACCAACACAATATTATAGGTATGCGAAAATCAAATATAACTAGTAATTGCAATTCTTACATCTTAAATCTGGTTCAACTGACAGCATGATAAAGGAAATAAACGATATTTTAGATCAAAAGCAAGTAGCCCTTTCATATCGTGATTTAAAATTCGTAATATCGCAGAGAATTGAAGGGTTCTTTATGAAGTATTGCTGGACACGGTAGACAGGGTGGTTGATAGGGGATTTTCCACAGAGTAATGATCACTACACTATGGCGTATGAACGGCCACATTCACATCATACTAATATTCCCGTCTCTATTTTAAACTTGGCTAAAACAAAGACGGCAATATTATGTGACGATTAACGATAGAGATCGTGAAAAAAACACTTACGGCCGGTTTCTGGAAGCCCGATCAAAACTAATCGCATGTCAAGTCACTTGCTATCTCTATCTAATTCGATGTAATAGCTGAAATGGCGAGTGACTTGACATCCGATTAGTTTTGATCGAGCTTTCAGAAACCGGCTGTTAGTTTTTTGTCTTCTTTATTTCCTTGTTTTTTTTTTAATTTTACTTTTCAATGTTAAAAGCACTGTCAAAGTCAAAAGGAATTTATTCAATTGAATCACACAAGAATAACTTTGAAACGTCTTAAAGCTAGGTGAATTTAGGAGCCAGTTCTACGCGACCATTTGCTTATTTTATAGTGTAAGTAATTTCTGAGTTCATACCAGTGTAGATTGACTCGGTCCCTACTATAGGGTGTATTATCTTGTAGCCCTGCTAGGACTATTTCCCCTCTGCGGAATGTAAGGGCTTACTGGACCCTTTAAATCAATAGCAGCCCCTTTTAAGCCTGTTCATTAAAACATGAATCAAATTTTAAATTTTGCAAATTGGATGCACTTTTTTCTTTAATTCTACAATGGAGCTTATAAGCAATTACTTATAATTTTAATTCTTGTTTGTTATGTCTGACAATTTTATTACAGCAAGAAATGAAACACAATGTTGATGTTTTTTTACTACGAGTAGAATTTTATTGCACACTTTTTTATATCAATCTAATGTTATTATGACTTGTGTTGTGGTGTTTTGCTTAGTGCACATACATTAATCCAGGTAATAGGTGGTACTTAACGTAAAATACCTATGAAAGAGACAGTTTTGTACCGTTTATGGAGTATACTTCCGAGAAACTAAGACAAAGGAATCGCAAGAATGGGACCACGTCAATGACCTCTCCTGTTTCCTTATAAGAATGTTTCTGCAAATCCTTATTTATTTATCTGAGGTTGGACGTTACGACGTTTTTGGAATAGCTCTTTAGTACGGGATAAGTAATGAAATCGTAATCTAAGCATAACCATAACATAAAGACCTGATTAAATAATTACCTTCAGTGAAAGGGTTTTAAGCCAAAATTTGGGTCAAGTACCTACGTAACACGAAGTAAAGTGTTAAACTGATACATTAAGCTGTAGCAAGTTTAAAGCCAAAGTTTTCGCTTACGTTCGGTATTACGTTAGCTAGCCCAATTACTATTAGGTAAGTAGCGATCATTGTCCCGGTGAGCGAGCAAGTGCAGCCCGGGCGGGGGTGAGAGCGGGGGTGGATCGATGGGGGCGGATCTGGTTTTTTCGGACAGTATACCACCGGGGGGTGAACAACCCTGCGTTACGTAAGGCGGTCGATCGGCGCGAGCATGCGCGCACCCCGAGCCCGAGCCTCGCAATACCGGCCTCGCGCGCCCATCGAACGGACGTGCCTTTTCTTTTACCGCGTTTTTCGTTTCCCTTTCGTTCTTTCCGTTTATGATTTGAGCCATGTCGAAGGGAGACGTCGAACAACAGAATGGCTCCGGCGAGGAGTCCAAGACTAACCTCATCATCAACTACCTGCCCCAGAGCATGACTCAGGAGGAGATCAGGAGTTTGTTTTCGAGCATCGGAGAGGTCGAGTCGTGCAAGCTGATCCGGAACAAAGGGGCCGCCTTCCCGGACGCGCTGAACCACGCGCTGCACGGCGGCGGACAGAGCCTCGGCTACGCCTTCGTCAACTACCACCGGCCGGAGGACGCGGAGAAGGCGATCGGGACCCTCAACGGGCTCCGCCTGCAGAACAAGACGATCAAAGTGTCGTACGCGCGGCCGAGCAGCGAGGCCATCAAGGGCGCGAACCTGTACGTGTCCGGCCTGCCCAAGACTATGACGCAGAGCGAGCTCGAGCGGCTCTTCAGCCCGTACGGACGCATCATCACGTCGCGCATCCTGTGCGAGAACTCGGGCGGGCGGCCCTTCAACGGCGGAGAGCAGGGCCTGTCCAAGGGCGTCGGCTTCATCCGGTTCGACCAGCGCGTGGAGGCGGAGCGCGCGATCCAGGAGCTGAACGGGACCGTGCCGAAGGCGGCCACGGAGCCGATCACCGTGAAGTTCGCCAACAACCCGAGCAACAACGGTAAGGCGCTCGCGCCGCTGGCCGCGTACCTGCCGGCCGCGCTGCGCTTCCCGGCGCCGCTGGGCCGCTTCGGCTCCGGCAAGTCGCTGCTCGCCATCAACAAGGGGCTGCAGCGCTACAGTCCGCTGGCGGGCGAGCTGCTGGGCGGAGTGCTGCCAGGCGCCGTGGGCTCCGAGTGGTGCATCTTCGTGTACAACCTGGCGCCCGAGACGGAGGAGAACGTGCTGTGGCAGCTGTTCGGTCCCTTCGGCGCCGTGCAGAGCGTCAAGGTGATCCGCGACCTGCAGACCAACAAGTGCAAGGGCTACGGCTTCATCACGATGACCAACTACGACGAGGCCGTGGTGGCCATCCAGTCGCTCAACGGCTACACGCTGGGCAACCGCGTGCTGCAGGTCAGCTTCAAGACCAACAAGATAAAGACGATCTAAGCAGGCCCAGGCGCTGGCGCCGGCGGCCCGTAGGACGGCACAGCAGGCGCGCACCCATACATGCCGACTCCGCATCCGCACGGTCCGATGCCATTCCGCGACCGCCCCGAAGCGACGATGAAGCTCCGGGACCCGACTGTCTTCCGGCACCTCGCTCTCAGGTGGGCGTTTTTTAATCTAGAATGTTCGATATAGGATCGCTCTTGTGCGGTCCTTTGTTCCGCTCCGGCCGCCATTTTCCCGGTGATCTAGACCCAGAATTGGGTTAAGTTGCGGGGCTATCAAAATGGCGGACTTCCTAGCGGCCGCGCATGGCCGCGGTAAGATGGCGGCCGGCCGGCGCCGCTGAGCATGCAATAATACTTTAAGAGCATGTGATGCTCTCTCAGGCCAGACTTGAACCATACATATTGGTAATAGTCAATAACAAAATAATGATATTAAACTTCGCTTATGAACGGTTGTGGTTATCGAGAAATAGTTTTCGAATATAATAAAAAATAATATTAGCAATAATAGCCTAAATGCTATGCTCCAATTTTGTATGCGATCATATCGTATAAGTACTGTTTCGTACATACGTTATATTGTAACGGTAAGGGCCGAACTCGACTCGGATCTTTCGATAATTGCCAAATAAATCGACGTATGTTCATCCGATTCGCTCACTCGATCACTCGATCACTCGTAGCTAGTAACTACTGCAGCCGTCGAGGCTACACATCCGAAGTCAAATAGTGTTATATTGTTAAAGATTCGAAGATATATATTAATACGTATATTTTAATCATATATTAAACTTAAGGATGAAAACTAGTCAAACTGTGATAGGTTTTGTAAAAATTTTAAAATCGGCGAAACAGCGCAACGGTGGCATCCCGCCGACGGAGTGGTAGTTAGGTTAGAAATTTTTGAGATAAATTTTGAAGACGTAATACGCTTAATGATAGATTCATCGTCATTGTCGTATGTGATCTGGGATTGACACGCGACCGAAGCCACAGCGCTCCGGAAACTCCGTAGGGGGAGAGGATCGATGCAGCCAGCTCCCGGGCACCTGCGGGAGGGAGAGGCAACTCATCTCCCCGGCCCGGGAGCGAACGGGACGGAACTAGTCGAGGTCGTCACGAGCACATGAACTAACGCGGAAATGGTGTCATGCAAAACACACCAAGAATTATATCGAAAACTCGATATAAAGAAACCTAATCGGTACCTGTAATAATTTAATGTATGGATGCGAACCTGCGTCTATTCGAAGTAGGCTTTAATTGTCTTAGTCTAAATTGAAATTTGTAAATAGAAAAAGTTGTTTAATTTTAATAAAAATGAAAGAATGCCGCGTACTGCGTCACCAGTCACAATATATCACATTATCTCGACCCAACATGACCTACAATGAACATCGAACTTGAATAGATTTAATATTGTGCCGTCCTAACAACCGTAAAAAGATTTTTGTAAAAAAATATATACTTGATATATGTAAAAACAGTTTTGTAACATTTCAAATATTAATAGGTACTCATAAAATAACCAAAGATGAGATTAAAAATTAAATTTACAAGTATTTATATATTTATTGTAAATGTAAAACGTGCAATAACTAATAGTTGGTAATTTAATAAAAATATATTAATTAAATAAATGGCTCGAAGAGATGTTTGACAATGAAAATGTCAAGATTCGGCACAAGCCGAGTTCGTTTACTATTTATTGTAAACTTCGTTATCCGCGCGAATCCACACGTTTATCTTCTTAATTTAAAAAAAAATACAAAAAAATGCTTATTTTCATACAGCTTAAAAACGCTTACATTCCATTTTTAGTAGGTATTATTAGTAGATGTATTCGTCTTTAATTTAATTATCGTCAGTTACCACCTGTTTCGCTTGCCACGACTGTGTTCGGGCGAAACATTTAGATGCTTAATTTAATTACTTATAATTATATGTATTTATTAAAGAAGTGGGAGGAAGATTTAATGTATGTGACAGCACAATTATAATAATTATATTTTATCAATAGTTTCTTAGGTTATTATTATAATAGTTGTTGTATCGTATTGTGTTGAACAGCATGAAAACTATCAATCTTTGTCAAAAAACGGATTTTAAATTTAATCGAAGTATTGATAATTTTCATGCCTTATATGTTTAGATTTACTTATGTACTTAATTATTTTAGTGTATGTGCAATTAATGTATTTTATGTCTATTTATCCTAGGTGTGGTTTCATTATTAATTAATTATTAGTATTTAATTTGAAATACTCCAATTCGGAAGGACCTGAATTGATTTATTTATTAGGAAAATTATATCGGGCGATAAAGATCGAAAAATATTTATATTGCGATACTTACTTTTTTTTGAAAAAATACACCATTATTTGTAAAGAAATAAAGTCAGTTTCTCTTTCTACAAGATATTTGCAGAAATGTATTAGAGCAGGGACATAAGTGAGCGCGTTGTGAAGAAGTAATGATCTGTCCGCCTCGTGAAGCAATCATTTAATTAAATAAGTAATAATAAGTAGAATTAACATCAAAACTGACTTTATTTTATACCGGCCATAAACTTGCCCACTCGGTTCGATTCGTTGATTTGAACGTTCGTTTGTGTGAAAGAGAGGAATACGTCGTTTGAATCGAAACAAAAACACCAAATATTAATAATAACTCATCGACTTTTTAGGTAATAAATAATGTTAAAAGCAAAAATATTTTGGAAGGGATCGTAAGTCATTCGGTAAGCTAGTTAATGTCACTTACGATATGTGGGGCGTTTTGCGCGTAACCATCTTTTTTCGGAATAATTATAATAATTAAATAATAAAAATAGTGCTCAATAGTGTAGTGGGCCCCGGCCGGGTAGACGATACGGTAAAGCAATAAATAAAATTGTGAGTTTTAATAATAAATCATTTTTCTCGCGGGTAACTCTTACTTGGTATTTTTATATGTATTTTAAATATACTGTAATTCATATCTTCATAGAGGTAAGTGGCAGGCGCGCAAAATGTTCTGCTCAAAATAGGTTAAAATTTTAATAGCTTACAAATTTATTAAAAATCAACAAAGTTTCCTTCTCTATCGCTATAATTAACTAAAATTTATTTAAAAGTCCGTTAAAAATGTTTCCAAATAATAGTGAAAATTTTAATATTTATATAAATATATTTATAGTAAAAGCTATTAAAAATTTAATCAGAATGACTTGTATCTGCAGGATTATTATAAATACTGCTGCGGATACAATAGTCAACGCGAAAATAACCCCAGTAAGTGACAAGGGAGAATCAGACCTATTATCATAGCATATGGCTACTTTTTGAACGGTGTTTTGACGCATTTTTTATGAAAAATTTAAGATAAAATAAATATTTAAAAAAATATTTAAACTAATTAATTGGCAACACAGAAACAATACTCTAAATACGCATAGGCTAATTACAATGTGGCTGTGAAATTAGCAAAATAAATGTGTAAAATTGAGACAAAATTGTCTTAATATTTAATGATTAAGTCAAATCACAGAACAGAGAAACTTTTAAATATTCACACTCAACTTTTTGATTAAACATGCAAAATTAATCCCGTGCTTCGCTAATACACACGCGAAATACTTATTAAAAAAATATGAATATATTTTCTCTGTTCTGTAATTTAAATCATGCACTCGCGCGTACAAATGGTCGAAAGCCCATAATAATAAGTAAATCAATTGAATACCACGCGGGTAACTGTCCAAACGGTGATAGATAGGGTTGGGATAAAATCTAGAGATTCTAAGCAGATTTCGTGTTCGGAACACTCGGCCACAGCACAAAGCGATTCGTGGCTGGGACATTTCCATAGATAAGATACAAGAAATCAAATCTTCCATAGGAATAAATAAGTTTTAAACTTCCGCGTGAAATATTTCAATGTCGCCTCACGCAATGCTCAATTCAAAGCGCGTCTCGCGACTACCGATAGATAGTTATAATCGATTGGAATATTTCGAGCGGAGCACTCGAGACATCGACTAAATGTTTACTGAACCCTAGATCCGCACAACATTCCGCTGATGGCTGTTTTACTAAATTAAAACTTTAAAACTTGCTCATCGTGTACTTCCTTCGTATTTTGGATCCGTTTCTCTAGTCGTAGCTTTTAGATATTTCGATAATTTTGTAAAACAGCCTCGGCGACTATCCTACGCACGATCATCGCTCGATCTTCGATACTGTCGTGCTATTGTGACATATCGCGGTCCACCATCATTGCCGTTACCTACACATAGACAGTGAACAAGGCGGGCTATACTACCGAAAGACTTAAACTGACTAAGCTTTGAATAATGTTTTTAACAGGACTCGTCGGGTGAAACAGATTGCAATAAATATGTAAATAAGGGCACGGTCCAGTCGGGTAAGAGTTAAATTACCAATAGTTTCGAATTTAAATTATTAAATATCATGTAATATCAAATTCACTGTCTATTTATTAGAATTTGTTGTCGGTGTTGATTCCTCACTGCGTGGTTTGGTCCCATCTCGCCAGTGTTCATCCCCCTGCATAGGCGGAGTCCCAATGTACCTGATAGCGTGACTGTCGTTCGAAACTAGTCAAAAAGACGCGAATTTTCACATAAAAAATCAAATGCGTGGTGGGAACGAACCTCAAATGCAGAGTAGCATGTGATACTCCTTGTACCTACTTAGTCATTCATAGCCATACGTCAGAGAAGAAGAAAGCCTTTTATGTAGGTACGTGACGCCTTCTTCACGATCTCCCTAATCGCCCTAAACTTCCGAAATATTCGACGTAAGGTAGCAAATAATTAGAAAAATGCATCGTAAGATAAGATTCTCAAATATAAAAGTATTGAATAAGTATTTTAACATCAGTTAAGATGTACTTAGACAATGAAAGCAATGATATTTATATTAAAATTACGAGATTCGGTCAGCCAAATTCATTTGTATTAGCTGACTCCACTTTGATACAAATACGTATTTTATAAAATTGAAAAAAAATATATGCAAAAAAAGTTTAAAAAACACTTAAGATCTTCCGGTTTAATAAAAAAAATTCAATGTTAAAATAAATTTCATTTTTGTCTTTTATGAATTATTGTAATAATTAAGAAGTAGATTGTATGTGTTGGTCGTATTAACCGATTTAGTTGATATTGTACCTAATTATTAGGTATTTCTATATTATATCTTATTGTGTCGATTTAAATAATTAATTACCTCTTTAGCTTTTGTGAAGAATTTTTGATTTGCACAAGAAATAGTAGTGAAACTGGTCGCATTATAGGCCGCCTGAAAATTTCGCCATTTCTGGCAGATGTCAAATTATGTATAATCAAAAATGTTGAGATTTCCAGGTGGTCATTGGTATAATTATTTCATCTATCATGAGTTTTGAAAAGCTATGATAATATGAGAGTTGAAATAATTATAGTACGCGTCTATTAAATTTACAGTTTTAGTGTCGTCTTTAGACTTAAATGTTGTTCCCAATAATTTGTAAGCTCGTTTAAGTGGAGTTTGTGAAATTTTCCAAAATTGTATTTATTATTGCGAAAGCGTCTCGACGAATGCGTTAGGTTTTGAAGAATTTCTACAACCCCCATATTTTTTCGGAACTAGAAATTATAAATTACTCATTCCTAAATTTTAAGAATTAATAACCAAATATTTACACCTTGTAGTAGTTTCTTGGCTGTTTTTAAATTAATTCATTAATATTTTCACGTAATTTCAGTGTCTATAAATTATTAGTTTATTGGATAAAAATAATAAAAAAATGGGAAAAAATGTTGTAAAGATTCTTCTCCACTTTATACAATAGTTTTTACGATATGATATTTAATATCCTCAATGGTTGTAACTATACATTTCTTGTTCTAAATATATAAAAAACCCATAAAAAGTTTGTTTCCTTTTTTACCTTCCCACCATTCACAATAATTGTCCCATCCATTCTTTAAACCTAAATAAATAGGAAGATAGATAAAAAATATATTTAACTAGCTTCAAATTAGAAACAGTCTAACGAATCGATCATCGTAGGCACGGTAGATATCTCCTCAGATCTTTAGATCTAGTACCAAGTTTTCAAGATTATTTTAGAAAGTATTAATATTATATTAGGCAACCAAGGTATGGTATAGCATAAGTGCCATTACAAATGGCAGACTATATCGTTCTTCTCCAATCAAAGGTATTTATTCAGTAGAATCACAAAGATCACTTTGAAATCTCTCTCTCTTGTCGTGTCACTAGTTTCTTTTGAAACAGTGTGGTGAAAGGATTTTAAGTGCGCCTCAAGAGGCTCCTTTTGAGCACTTGACACATGTTATAGAACTTTTTAGGTTCTACGACATACCTACCGATTTCCTCACGATGTTTCCTTCACCGTTTGAGAGTATTGGCATTGTGCACATAAACTCATTGGTTTCGAACCAACGACCTTAGGATCGGAAGGTGGGGCCGCTACCACTAGACCACCAGTGCTCTCAAAGCTAGGTGAATCTAGCTGCCAGTTCCACGCGACCAAGTCTAGAGGATCAGGCAACAAACGTGATCCTTTTTACACTTTATACCTAGTATATTAGGTCTGATAATAAAGCTCCAGTGTGGTGTAAATAAAATGAGCAACAATTTACTTTTGAAAAATATCTTTGTTGCACAGCTGATTCTTTTGTCACGAAACAACACCCCAATTTCGATAAGTGTGCCAACCCCAGCCACCCCATTCTTCGAGGGGTGACATGCATTGTTCTTTTAATGGCAGGTTCAGTACAATTGTTTTTGTTATTTTACAAACTTCAAAAGCATCTGAGATGTTTTTAACAAAGCTTTGGCGTATTTCAATTTAGCTGTAGGTAGGTATACTGGGAGGAAGATGTAAATCTGCCCCGAATACAAGATTAATTAAGATAATGAAAATAAGAAAAGAATAACAAAAATACACGGTGTTTTTTGTAAACGTAATCATTGTGTGTCCTTAAACATTGTACTTTGAACTTTTGAGATGTAAGTGGGTAGTCACTGGCTAGTCGAAGGTTTTTTTTATCATCATGCATAAAAAAGTACTCATAATCGGTTTTTACACAATTTACTACTACTCTTACCACATCCAGTTTAACCAATAAATTTGATATTTAAATATTATTCTCAGCAAGTGAGTTTTTTTATTGTACGTACTATTTGATGGAACAAGCAGATGGCCCACATGATGTTAAGTGCGGTAACCATCACCTATAACAAAGCATTGCCTCGTAAGTCGCGCACGATAGGAACGTGCCCTACGATGCACTGCCCTGAGTCCATCAACTTGAGGCATACAGATGTTAAACCTCATGTGCCTGTAATTACACCGGCAACCACACTATTCAAACCGAAACACAGCGTTGCTGCTTGGCGACAGAAAAAGGCGTGGTGGTAGTACTTCCCCGGACGAGCCACACACAAAGAGCTTTACTACTCTTTTTCTATTTTTTATGAGAAAATAAAGATTTTAAACCAGATCATCATCAGCCAGAAGTAGTCGAATGCTGGATATGGGCCAAAGCATTTCCAAAAAGAACGATTTTGAGTCTTCTATATCGATTCCTTCGATTTTAAAATGTTTAGAAAAAGTCATGGCCTGATCACCTTTTCTAAACATTATTTTCTAACTTACCTATAACCTCATTACCTGATCATTACCGAGCACGTCTACCGAGGGCGTGCCCTACATAGCATTGCACTGGTGTCATCACTCTTAAACGTTTTAAGTCTCAGTGCCTGTAATTACAACGGCACCCATACTTTTCATAGGTGTAAAATCAACTCTAGGTATAAGTTCAAATTCAATATTTCAAAGTGATCCTTGTGATTGTACTGAATAAAGACGGTTTTGATTTTGATTTTATAGCATAAACAGCTTGAATAGGTGTGAAATCTACTCTATAGAGTTTAAAAAAATAACTTTGGTAAACCATCTGCTGGATTTTTATCTGTCAGTTGCAAAACGTGACAGTACACGCAGTTACAGCATTAGATACAGACCATTTATTTTATATGTTATTGTACAGTCAATATCAAAAGTAGATTGAAAGTTAGTTCGTGTTAGCTGGTAACCAAAGTTGGATGGTTTAGTTTGTCTGGGAATGTTTTTTTTACGGCCTAAAACAGCACAGAAGGCTGCCTAGTCAAAAAATCAAAAGGTATTTATTCAGTAAAATCACAAGGATCACTTCAAAACGTCATAAAGCTAGGTGAATCTAGGTGCCAGTTCCACGCGACCAAGCCTAGAAGAACAGGCAACAAACTTACGGCTTGGTTCCTACCGTTCTTTTGTATGATCTTAGTTACAAAAACTACTATCGACTGAGCTGTGAGAGCTCTCAGAGTCAACGCTGTTTCAATTTTATAAATATTTTTTGACTTTGCGGCAAATATTCTTAAGTCAAAGTCAAAGTCAAAATGTATTTATTCAATAAAATCACAAGGATCACTTTGAAACGTCTTAAAGCTAGGTGACTCTAGGTGCCAGTTCCACGCGACCAAAGCCTAGAAGAACAGGCAACTTCTTACTTTTGAACAATTATAGGTAGGGTAACAATCATTTTGGAAAATATCAACTTTTCATGATGAATGTACAATATTTACCCCAAAATGTATGACGTCAGCGTGAGGCTACTGACCTTAGGGACCCCGGGAAGTACTCGTAAAACCGGGTGAATGACCCTCGAGTTTTGGGGTCGTATTTTTTTGGACCTCGTGCCAATTCTGTTGAGTGATAGCAAAGCATTCTTGCCAGTTCTGGATTGTGTTTTGAGAAACAATACTTCGAGGGGAGAATAACAGAAGGGGAGAAAGCCAATATTTTGATATTGGCAACAAAGAAAAAAAATGCTCCCCATATTTCTTACTGATAATGACGTTGACATTTTACAGAATAATTTGTCTTTTTAGAATATATCTAAAAAAAATTCAATACAAATCACTTGACACTGGCAAGATTGTCTGTCGAATGACGGACAGGAGCCATAAATGGAAAGAAGAAGTATATTACACTATATTAATTTATAATAATTTAATTAGGGCGATGACAAGAGCTAATTTACCTTTCGCTCGCACGTTTCGACATGTTGACATGAAGAAATAAAATCAAAAAACTCATTTTTGAAAAATCGCAATCGGCCAAGTTGTGTGCAATCAATGCACACAGTTTAGTCAAAAATCTTTTTGATCGATACAAGTTTACCAACTCAAAAGTTTGCATAAGTACAAAAACTAGTAAACCAAACTTAAGTTGAATGATTTTATATCTTTCAAAACATATCGAAACGTGCGAGCGAGAGGTACATTAGCTCTTGTATTCGCCTTAAAGATTCTTTAAGGATGTCAAAGTCAAAGTCCAAGTCAGAGTCAAAAGGTATTTATTCAATAAAATCACAAGGATCACTTTGAAACGTTTTAAAGTTTAGTGACTCTAGGTGCCAGTACCACGCGACCAAAGCCTAGAAGAACAGGCAACAAACTTACGGCTTGGATGTCTAAGGGCAGTCATAGGTACGTCCAATGAAGCAGAAGCTGGTATTCCATACGTGACAGGTTGCAAGCCCATCGCCGCTGTTAGAATACTTAAAGCTAAAACGCCAGAAAATAATATAATTGAATATCGCAGTACAAACATTAGTCACGCCAAACAGCTGGGCTCAAGACTCCGGAACGGAACCCGCTACTGCGTGCACTGCGGGGGGAGTACGTACCTAGGTACTTATTAGTTAATAAAACATAAATTATTAAAACCACAAAGTTTAAATAATTAAGTACTAATTGTACGTGTACTGTAAAATTTGGGTATGTGCTAAATGTAATACTTGGACCTGATTACGCGTTTTAGTCGTTTGGCATAAACGTTATTCTGCGTATTGGCATTTGGCTTAATATGTCAATGCGTATTGGTCATTCTGAAACTTGCACATTTCTTTCATGTGTTAGGTCAATATGAGAGTTCTGAGTTATTGGTCATTATGCGTCAGAACCCCCTTGGACATCCGCCTCGTTACAGCGCATTCTGTTTTAAGTGCTCAGGTATTTATTTATTTTAATATATTAATATTTTTTTTGATTAATGTTAAATTACGCTTGACGAGCCAAGGTTTTATTATGCATATATTGTTAATGTGTTAAATGTTTGTCAATAAATGATTCTGATTCTGATATTGTTCTTGTTTTTGTTGAGAGTCAAATAAATATGTTTTCTTTCTTTCTTTCTTTAGTATAATAATAAACAACCCCTAATAATCAACCCCTTTTTTTGTCAATATTAATTAGCAAAAATCTTAATTGACAGGTAGGGGTCCTAATCCAAAGTCCAGACAGGAAACTACTACGATAACTGTGGGAGGGGGAATAGGGGATGAAACACCCTCTTTGTCGGATCGGTATCAAAAGGATTGTATCGACGCGCCCGGGGGTAGATGTAGTTTAAAATGACTTTGTGTACGTTTGTTTTGGTATGTTCAAAGTTTTATCTTTAGATGTGTCTCTGACTAACCCTGTATCAGCGTGTCTAAAGCAAGAGAGCATTGGTGGGCTAGTGGTAGCGGCTCCGCCTTCCGATCCTAAGGTCGTGGGTTCGAAATTTATCGTGCACCAATGAGTTTTTCTGTTCAAAAATTTATGTGACAGTACTCTCACATGGTGAAGAAAAATATCGTGAGACAACCGGCATGTCGTAGAACCTAAAAAATCTATAAAATGTGTGAAGTGGCCGGAAATAGCCTCTTGAGGCGTATTTCAAATCCTTTCACCACACTGTTTCGAAAGAAACTCGTGACACGACAAAAGAGAGAGCGTGTCTAAAGGTATATATAAACAAGAATCTTGGATAAGTACATAGGTATGTGAAAAATGGCCTATTTTCTGTTTGGATGTTCCCGGGACTACGCCCTTTGAACATCCTTAGATTAGTACCTATTGATCTGAGAAAATATGTAATTTTTGGTCGTGCCAATAAATATAGACATTCTTTTATTTTAAGTAAATTATTTCGTACTTTTTTTGTATAATTTAAAAACCTTTGAGTAGATCTGCAAGAATGTCTATGCAATATCGGACGTGGCTCAGACTACTCCTACATCATTTACATGGATCATTAGAAGGGCCGATTGACCTAATGTCTATTATACAGTAAATCACAGATAGATAGAATATCTAATATTTCAATATCTACGACGCGTAGCAGCTACGCCGTAGCATTTGTACCTAGCTTTTCGTAGCACATTGGTTTTTGAGAGCACCGTGGTCTAGTGGGAGTGACCCCGCCTTCCCGTAGGTCATAGGTTCGAATCCGGTCGTGCACCAATAGATTTCCATCGAAAAATGTATGTGCGCAATGCCAGTGCTCTTAAACGGTGAAGAAAAACATCGTGAGGAAACCAGATCGTATTCTAACGGCGGCGATGGGCTTGCAACCTGTCACGTATGGAATACTACTGCAAAATTTGGGTATGTGCCAAATGTAATGTTAGCACGTACCTCTGACTACCCCCCTTAGACGTCCTCAAAGAATCTGGAGTTAGTACTTGGAACTAAGAGATCTGAGGGTTTATCTACCGTGCCTGGGGATCAAAGTCGTGAAGCTGTTTCTGTTTCCTATTATTTTCTAGAAATCTTCCGCAAACATTACCATGGTAGTAAAATAAATCAATGCTTAGCGTAGCACCGTCTACGCCGTAGCTGAGTTCTACGAATGAACCTACTTAGGCGCTACGATTCATTAGGCCCATTGTCAAACTACTGTTTATTTTATATTCTAAGTAATTTTTTTGCTAGATATTTTTAGGGTTCCGTACCCAAAGGTTAAAACGGGACCCATTACTAAGACTCCTCTGTCCGTCCGTCTGTCTGTCTGTTTGTCCGTCTGTTGGTGACAGACGGCTGTATCTCATGAACCGTGATAGTTAGACAGTTGAAATTTTCACAGATGATGCCTATTGCCGCAATAACCACCAATACTAAAAAACCGAATAAAATAAATATGTAAGGGGGCTCCTATACAAAAAACGTGATTTTTTTACCGTTTTTATAGATAATGGTACGGAACCCATCGTGCGAGAGTCCGACTCGCACTTGGCCGGTTTTTTTTATTTATTAAACAGAAGCGCAATCTAACCATTAAAAATAAATACAAAATAATAAAAACACGGGCAAGAGAGATCAGTACTTGAAAAGTATATCGTGTTTCTGTGTCGTTAGCTGTTTTTATGTACAAAAATGAATGTCGACTTCGAAAATCGACATAGGATAAGTTTTATGCAAAACGCTTGTGGCGTACCTAACTGATCGTCTGAGACGCTGACAGCCGTTAGACAACTTATTACACATTTAAAAAAATTGAAGATATAATAGTATATTATGCAATTAGTGAATAAAGGACGGATTAAAAGCGGGGGCCATAGATGACTCACGAATCAAGTAAAGGATTCTAATAGGGAATGATTCATGATGATTGAATCACGAGAATAGCGATTAGTGATTCAAGTGTTAGAATCCTGAGCGACGCGAGTGAATTATGACCCTCGATATAAATCCGTTTTATTCAAGAGTTATTAAGAGACAAATAGACATTTAATGAAGAAAAAAAGGAAGGTAAAATCAATTAAAATAGAACTCAAAACATTTTTTATTCTTATGTCGAACAATCAAATCTCGATGAGTTATTTGCACAAGGAGTTTGTATGTCGAGTATTCTTTGCACAAGGAATTTGTGTCGAGTATTTTTTGCGCAAGAAGGTTGTATAGCATTAAGATGGAGGTCGAATGTATTGGTGTGTTCTAAATTCAAACTCCAAATCGTGATTAAAAATGCTTTTTTGCAAAATGCTTTTTTGCATGGTATTCTTCGAAACCAAGTTTCGAAGAATACCATTGCAAAGTTTGTTGACTGTTCTTCTAGGCTTGGTCGCGAGGAGCTGGCACCTATATTCAACTAGCTTTATTGTATAAATACTTTTTGACTTTGACTTTGAAAGGTTCACCAAAAATATAATTTTGATCCCAGCAAGCTATCTACCAAAAAAAGTTTTACTAGTTTTTTTATAGTTAAAAAAGCTGCAACGTTCTGCGCTGCCACGTCAGCCGAATTATAAAATTTAAACAAACATAAATTTAGACGAGAGAGGAATATATAACAGGAAGTACCAACACACTACCTCTTCCGAATCAGCTCAGTCTCAATTTAATGAAATACTCCTGCTTTTAAACTCAATAATGAACCCTCCCATGTCTGTAAAAATCACCCCTAAGGCCCGAATAGACGGACTTTTCATTTTACACTGATAAAATACTTTAACTAATTAATTACGTTTACGTTTAATTACATAAGCCAAAGTCAAAATATAAGCACTCATTTTTATTAAATTTAGTTACAAGCAAATAGTCTTTATATCCAATTCAATTATTAAAATCACTTTATAACTCTACTAGCGACCCGCCCCGGCTTCGCACGGTTATTGTGGGTTATCCCTAAGAGATTATGCTTGTATTATGCATATAAACCTTCCTCTTGAATCACTCTTTCTATAAAAAAAACCGCATCAAAATCCGTTGCGTAGTTTTAAAGATTTAAGCATACATAGGGATGATTGTAGCACGGACAGACTGTCCTATACAATACAGGTGGATGCAGCTAATGATGGGCTCCATCTAATCTAAATTTTAATTTTTAGTTTTCATAATTTTATTTATAGTAATTCCATATTTTATGTATCCTATTTTCAATTTCTTGTGACATTTTATTTAATTATTTTTATCATTACGTGTATAGTTGTAAGCTCTGTGTTAAATTAATAAAATTGTATGGATTTTTTAATCTGAAAATAAATGATTAATAATAATAGGGATATAGGGACAGAGAAAGCGACTTTTTTTTATACCATGTAGTGATGATAATTACTTATAAAAACTTGTCAAAAGATAAACAATGCTTAAACTATCACCATCTAACCGATGCATACTGACATAATGCATCGGTATGATTCAATATTACCGGCGTTTCAAAAAAATCCTTGCTTTTTTATAAAGCAGTCAATTTATCGCAAAGCAGTACCAATACAAAGTCAAAGTCAAAAAGTATTTATTTCATAGAATCACAAGGATCACATTGAAACGCCTTTTTTTATACAACTAGCTGATGGAACAAGCAGAGGGCCCACCTGATGTTAAGTGGTAACCATCACAATTCTTTGATATAGGTTATGGTTACCACTTAACATCAGGTGGGCCATCTGCTTGTTCCATCAGCTAGTTGTATAAAAAAAAAGGTTATATTAAAAAATGTAGGTAAATCCGATAATGGCTTTTTGCTATACTTATTTGTTACCTTCAATTCGCCCTGAAATGAGATCTCGTGATTTCAAACGCTCTAAAAATTTAATTCAGAGTCAGAGGCAAGTCTCAAGTATTTACAATATTTCACAAGCTATCGACCAAATATCATACAGATCGGATCAACGGATCCAAAGTTATGGCCCGACATAAAATGCCAAATCGCCCAAGTTGACTGTAAGATTTTCGTTCGCTTCGGTCAGTCAATCAATAAAGAGCTGTGAAATAAAATAAAGCTTCTCGTGTATTCGGGGCCTAACATCTGTTTCAAATTAGTATGATATGGGGTCGGTCCTGTATGTTGTATTGATTGGTTGCCATGGCTACTTGTGAGCTGTCGGGGACCTAGAGGTGGTCTTTGTCGATGTCGATTTTTTCAGTCCCTGACCGTGGTCCACTAACATAGTACACCTAGCTGTACCTGGGGATTTTTTTTCTTTCCGTGATCCACCTCAAGATAACTGAGGTGTTCCAGGGGAAAAAATATTTCCATGGTTCACCTCAGTTCGGAGTCTCTTTGAAGGATAGAATCCGAAACGAGGTTATCCGACAGAGAACTAAAGTAGTCGACATAGCTCAAAGGATTAGCAAGCTGAAATGGCAGTGGGCCGGCCATGTTTGCCGTAGAACCGACAATCGTTGGAGCAAACGAATACTTGAGTGCGGAGACCGCGTTTAGGTAAGCGTAGTGTAGGACGCCCTCCGACGAGGTGGGGCGACGATCTGCGAAACGTAGCTGGCAAACATTGGATGAGAAGAGCCGAAGACCGGGCTCAGTGGCACGTCTTGGGAGAGACCTACGTCCAGCAGTGGACGAACATAGGTTGATGATGATGATGATGACCTTAGTTCACCTGGCTGTACCAGGGGCATTTTTTCATAATCATTAAAAAAAAGTAGTACTTGATGGGCTACTTAGGCTAAAATTGGCCTTCAAGGCCTAGATAGTGCTGTGTGGAATCTTTCCCAATATTTATTTAAAAGAGCCTCCTCCGTTTACTTCCACTCATCTTGGTCCTGCACCAGATTCGTCAAACGTCCTTTGTCCAGCAGTAGGACAGAATAGACTGAACAAAAAACATTCCAACAACTTTTAGTCCAATTTGTTATTAAACTTACAGGGGAACTTACTATTATCGATAGTTTTTCCCATTCCTACGCTGTCTGTCTACAAAACGCAAACAGATTTGAATACCTACGTACATACCTATGCCTGTACACGCTGTAGGCAACCTTGGATCCCGGTAGGTAAAACGCAACGCCGTATTGCGTACACAAATAGAACTCAAAATGCTGTGGCAAGTTGAGTTATTCCGAATTGTGTGAGATAGAGTTCAAAATCCCGTGTTTTTAGGTTATGTACAATTTTGATAAGAGGATTTATTATGTAGTAGAACAGCCATGTACTCGTAGAACATGTATTGTGAGAGGGATTGCTGGTTTTGACAAAGGAAACCGATTTCAAAAGATGTTAATTTTATTTTTAGATATATTATTTAAATACTAGTGGAATCGCGACTTTGTTCAGCTATGATATATGAATTTTAAAAAAGATGAATATTTCTAGATTGTGAAGACTACGTAGATAAATGGCGAGAGATTACGCGATGACAAGTTTAGCCGCAAGTTTTTTGGCTGTTATGCTAGGCTTGGTCGCACGGATCTGGTACCTAGATTCCCCAGAAGAGCTTAAAGACGTTTCAATTATAATCTTTTATTCGCTGGAATATAGGTACAATTGATAATTTAAAAAGCTTGAGGCCCGTTACATTCTACGTCATTAAGACGCAATTTTGACTGTTTTACTATAGTTCATTACAAACATTCGCCTATACGTGATAAGAGTAGTAGAGCTCTTTGTGAAGAGCTCGTCCGGGGAAGTACTACCACCACACCTTTTTCTGCCGCCAAGCAGCAATGCTGTGTTTCGGTTTGAAGAGTGTGGTTGCCGGTGTAATTACAGGCACATGAGGCTTAACATCTGTATGCCTCAAGCTGATGGACGCAGGGCAGTGCATCGTAGGGCACGTTCCTATCGTGCGTGACTTACGAGGCAATGCTTTGTTATAGGTGATGGTTACCACTTAACATCAGGTGGGCCATCTGCTTGTTCCATCAGCTGGTTGTATAAAAAAAAAACATTTCCAGGAAGTCGGATTCTGTGCCCTCTCCATCCACCGACTTCCCGCGATCATTACAATGTCATTGACACAACAATGTACTCTTCAGTAGTTCTTTTCAGTAGTTGACAGCCTTCACAGCTCAATTGGTAGTAGCTCTGCCTTCTGCGCCGTAGGCCGTGGGTTCGATCCCCACCGAGAACAAACATTTGTGTGGTGAACATAGATGTTTGTTCTCTGTCTGGGTGTTATATAATATTATAAGTATGTATTTACAAAAAATAGCATACATATATGTATTATATCAGCTATATGGTTCCCATATTACAAGCTTTGGCTTAGTTTGGGGCTAGATACTGCTGTGTGGAAAGTCGTCCATTATTTATTTATTTATTTATTTTTCTTCCATATTTATTAGATTGGGTGAATAAAAATCATGTTGTTCTCAAAATAATTTATTACTTGGAATAAATATCACTTACTAACATTCACCATGTGGTTACCGACCTCACATCTGAAGATCTCTTTACCTGAAACAAAAATAATAATGAAGATTCTGCTTCTTCTTGTCGTGTCACTAGGTTCTTTCGAAACTGTGTGGTGAAAGGATTTTAAGTGCGCCTCAAAGTGGCTTCTTTCGAGCACTTGACACTAATTTAAGAAATTTTTAGGTTCTTCGACATGCCGGTTTTCTCACGATAACTTCCTTCACCGTTCGAGAGCACCGGCACTGTGCACAACATTTTTGAACAGAAAAAACTGATTGGTGCACAACCGGTTTTGAACCCAGGACCTTAGGATCGGAAGGCGGGGCCGCTACTACTAGACCACCAGTACTCTCAACTGAGCCGTGAAGACTGTCAAGGTTTTACGACATGTCGGTTTCCTCACGATGTTTTCCTTCAGCGTTTGAGTACTGGCACTGTGGACATACATTTTTGAACCCGCGATCTTAGGCTGCTACCACTATACCACCGGTGCTCAACTGAGCTGTGAGCTGTTAAGCTAATGTTCAACTTACTTTGATGACTAGGTGTGTGTTGGCGCAAAGATTTGATGCTATCGAAGTTAAGACGACAAATTCGACATTTGTAATGGTACCCCACCATCTGTAGAAAAAAAAAATTTTTTAATTATTATAATTATCCTAATTTAAAATCGAATATAAATATTGCAAAAATCTACCAGAGGCTTAAAAGATTTATTCATAAATTCACAGTTTTTATTATTGCCTAAAGCCATTCGATGTATATACCCTGTTCACTAACCAATTAGAACCTACATTTTGTATATTAGAAAATTATTTAATGCACATAAGGAAGTACATAATTATATAGGGGACCTTAATGCTAGTTAGCATTTTCTTCAAGTCAACCATTGTGTAATGTGGAGTGGATGGTAGTGCTAAGTACTAAGAGTAGTAAAGTATACATGGCGGTTCTTTAATTATTGTAAATAATAACTTGAAATGCAGGGAACGTAAAGACATTGCAAATCTCAGTATTGAGAGGACTATTGAGCTGTCATGTGTGGAGCTGGAGCGGCACATCGTTGTGAGTGTATACCGTCCCCCAGACGCGGACTTCGCATTGTATGAATCCACTATGGAAGAGGTTTTGCTTAAGACCTTCGATAGTAAAAAAACTTTAATAGTCTGCGGTGATTTTAATATAGATATTCCGGTTCATCCACTATCTGAGAGATTTTTAAATTTGTTTAAATGTTTTGATCTACACTGCTTGTTTAAAGACCCAACAAGAGTGACGCTAACAACAGCCACCTGTCTAGACAACATCTTTTGCAGTCATGATCCAATTTGTAAGTCTGTAGTTAAGCATTTTAGTTCCGATCATTACGGTCATAGCGCTAGGTTTGCTAATAAAATATCAGTAGACGAGGTCTTCACCTATCGGCCTATCACAGATAGCCGTACTAAAAAGTTTCAGAACAATGTTGAACTGAAAGTGTCCCTTTTACCATACTTGACTGACCCAAATGATCTTTTTATAAAATTGTCAAATTTAATAAATGAAGCACATAATGATACTTTTAAACTTAAAACATGTAAAACTAGTGTAAGTGTCAAGTTCGCTGACTGGGCAACTCCAGGTATTTACAAAAGTAGGAATAAATTATATGACCTATACGCTGCTAGGGAGTCAATGCTGAATGACCCAACGTTTATTTTACACACAAAAAACTACTCAGAAATTTTCAAAAAAGTATGTCACGCGGCAAAATCATTGCATATAAGAAATAAAATTGAAAAATCGACAAATAAAATTAAAGCAACTTGGAAGGTAGTCAATAACGAAACAGGCAAATCGAAGCTCGGTAATAAACAGATAAATTTAAAAGTAAACAATAATGTTTTTACAAAAAATATTGAAGTCGCCAACGCGTTTGATAGTTTTTTCTCCAGTATACCTGGAGTTGTGACTTCATCCATAAATTCCTCAGCTGCTGAAGCGACAACACTATTAGAGTCTAGCGTTCAAAAATGTAATAATATCTTCAGTTTTAAATTTATTAATGCTGATAATGTTGTCAAAACATTTAAATCCTTAAATATTAAAAATACTGAAGATCTATGGGGAATGTCTACAAAAGTATTAGGCGCTATTATAACTGATATTGCACCATGTCTAGCATAAATTTTTAATAGATGTGTTGATGGGCGTTTTCCCTGATTTAATGATGCCGGCTCGACGCTCCTGAAGCACATATATGATGCTTGGGAACACTCACAAGATGCGATCGGGGTATTCTGCGATCTGTCCAAAGCTTTTGACTGTGTAAGTCATGCCACTTTATTATCTAAACTTAAACACTACGGCATCCTAAACCGGGCTATTGATCTTATACAGTCTTACTTAACCAATAGAATCCAAAAAGTTGATGTTGGCGGTGAGAGGTCTTCTGGATCGGTCATTGATATAGGGGTGCCTCAGGGTTCGATATTGGGTCCTTTCTTATTTCTAGTTTACGTAAATGACCTTCCACCTTTTGTAAAAGATTTATGTGAAATAGTTCTATTTGCTGACGATACCTCTTTAATTTTTAAAGTCGACAGATTGAAGACTAACTTCGATGACGTTAATGCATCTCTGTCGCAAGTACTTAACTGGTTTACTGTTAATAATCTTTTGCTCAATGCTGGGAAAACGAAATGCATTAAATTTACTTTGCCAAATGTGGTTCAACGACCAACCAATATTGAATTAAATGGTGAATCACTTACCCTTGTCAATTCTACTATTTTTTTAGGACTTAATATTGATGCAAAATTGCAGTGGGGTCCACACATCAAATCACTTGCTGGTAGACTGAGTTCGGCTGCATACGCAGTTCGCACAATAAGATGGCTTACAGATGAAGCTACAGCTAGACTAGTATATTTTAGCTACTTCCATAGTGTAATGTCTTATGGTATTTTGCTCTGGGGGAAAGCTGCTGATATACAAAGTATATTTGTACTTCAAAAACGAGCGATACGTGCCATTTATAAAATGAAACCACGTGACTCATTAAGGGAGCGATTTAAAGAAATTAATATTCTCACAGTCATTTCACAGTATATTTATGAAAATCTATTATACACTCATAAACACATAGATAGCTTTAAGAAAAAGAGTGATGCACATAACGTTAACACTAGAAATAAAAACAAATTATTTATACCTAAATTTCGGCTTCAAAAGGTAAATGGCTCGTTTATGGGGAACGGTATTCGCTTCTATAATAAACTTCCAGAAAGTGCCACTGGGCTTCCTATTAGAAAATTTAAAGTGTACATTAAGAATAATCTAATAAGGAAAGCTTATTATACTTTAGATAGCTATATTGTTGATAAAAATGCGTGGCCCGATGTCCCGGTCGCTCTGCCCATCGGCAGCCAACATGTCTGCAATGTCTGTACTGTACCTACTATTGTGTGTTTTTTTTTATTTTTCTCTGATTTAATAGATTGTATTTATGCATTAGGTATTATTAGTTTGAGGCGTAGCGTGTGCTGTCTTATAAATTTGATTATGTTTACCTTTTTCTGTATGCCTACGCCTCACTAAACTTCAATAATATATTATATTATTACATTGTAAAAGGATCATACAAAAGAACGGTAGGAACCAAGCCGTAAGTTTGTTGCCTGTTCTTCTAGGCTTTGGTCGCGTGGAACTGGCACCTAGAGTCACCTAGCTTTAAGACGTTTCAAAGTGATCCTTGTGATTTTATTGAATAAATACATTTTGACTTTGACTTTGACTTTGACTTTGAAAGCTCTTTGTGAAGTTCTCGTCCGGGGAAGACCACCAGACTTTTTTCTGCCGCCAAGCAGCGTTGCTGTGTTTCGGTTTGAAGAGTGTGGTTGCCGGTGTAATTACAGGCACATGAGGCTTAATATCTGTATGCCTAAAGTAGAGGGACGCAGGGCAGTGCATCGTAGGGCACGTTTCTATCGTGCGTGACTTGCTAAGCAATGCTTTGTTATAGATGATGATTACCACTTAACATCAGGTGGGCCATCTGCTTATTCCATCAGCTAGTCGTATTAAAAAAAGTGCTTTTATGATACAATAATGGGGAGAAGCGTAGGGATCAAAGTCGTGAAGCCGTTTCAGTTGTTTTTATTCCCAGCAGTTATACTTACATCAGCGAGAATAGTAGATATGATCTTCTTGTATCTCCGTATATCGAGTGCGGAGTGCGTTTTCAGATGCGACAGTAGATTGTATACAGAGACGTAAGTGCGCGCGCATATTGGACATACCAGCGGCTCTGTGGACAAATACATAGTTATACAACTTGTGTAGACAAATCTGTGAAATTATTTATAGCTTCGGTGGACGAATACAAAGTTATATAACTTCTGTGGACAAATCTGTGAGGTTATATAACTTCGGTGGACGAATACAAAGTTATATAAATTCTGTGGACAAATCTGTGAGGTTATATAACTTCGGTGGATGAATACAAAGTTATATAACTTCTGTAGACAAATCTGTGAGGTTATATAACTTCGGTGGACGAATACAAAGTTATATAACTTCTGTGGACAAATCTGTGGAGTTTTATAACTTCCGTGGACGAATATAAAGTTATATAACTTCTGTAGACAAATCTGTGAGGTAATATAACTACGGTAGACAAATACATAGTTATATAACTTCCACGGAAATTAAATATAGTTGTACAACTTCGGTGGACATAATATGGTGAGAGTGCTAACTGCTCGTCTTTCGACCTATGCAGAGTTTTGGCCGAAATGTGTCGTCTACAGACGTGTCGGTAGACATCTGCGAGACACCGTGACACTGCGGAATACGGCGCAGATAATAGGTATGTATTTTAGTTTTTAAGGTATTTATGAAATCTGTGTTTTAATTTCAACTACTGTGTTGCCTGAGATAATTTAAACCAGAAAAACTGCCGGGATTGAATAAGAAAAAATGAACGATAATAAAGAGAAATCGCCTTAAATAGTGACGTTAGTGATTGCTATCACTACTCATACAGGTCAGGTGATTATTTTAAATTTATCGACTTACTAAAAGATGTTTTATAATATCACAAAAGTTTTAAAATTATTATCAGAGTGTGATTTATTAAATTACTGTTCTTATGTTTCTTAGCTCCACGGCAGGATCCTTGGAAGCAAGGTGCACAGATGCGGCAGCAAGTCAACTCCTTTAGGTACATCTTGGACTCTTCATCAGATTGCTCCGAAGGCAGACCGTCTTTCTTGCTGTAATGAAGAGAAATTTATTAAATTTTAAATGAATTTTATCAAGAAAACACAGGATTGTTATCCCCAGGCACGGTAGACTTCCCGTCTTGGTACTTAGTGTACTTATCTGGTAGTTGCCATACCTTCTCAAAATTTATTGAGGATGTCTAAGGAGGATAGTCAAAGGCACATTCAAACAATTGGCTATATCCCATATTTTGAAAAAGTTGGTGTTTCTTACGTGCATTTACGTAGTTTTTATAATGTTTAGTAAATCACAAGAAACGGGTAACTCTATCTATCGGTAAACGGCAAAAGTGCCGGAATAAGATGTCATAAAGTTGTTCTAAACGCCATCTATTGGTAAGTAGTGAAGTTAACAATTAAAGTCAAGAGATGGCGCTCTATTAAAATTCGAAACTAAATTTACTCTTATAAAAAATACATTAAATTCGTGATATTTTGCAACTCACAAAAGTTAGAATAGTATTCAGTAGAAATGATTCGCCTACCGTCTATCAATCATTCCATAGATGGCAGATAGTGACTCCTTGGGTTTATACACAACCAGAGCTTCACCGTCTTTGTGGTTCTCCTGAAACGGAAAGAAATCTGTTAAATTAAGAACACTCAGTTGCAAATAGTGAAGCCTGGCAAGCTGCCAGCCTTTCTAGAGGGCATCGGGTGCACAATACACCCCATTGCGGGACGTCCGTGCAGATCTCATTCCCCACCATGAATTAGAATTAGGGCATTGGGTGGCTGAGCTAGCAACCACCACCCAGCAGAAACCAGCACTAAGATTGTACCATTTCATAACTTTAAAAATGGTAGCAAATACCTAATATACACAAACTGTTACAGAGCTAAATCTCAAAAATTAGGAAACAAGGAATGAGTAAACTTATTTTTGAATAAATATGTATTGTGCAAAAGTACCAAATTTTATTTCATTTTCATCTTACATAATATGCTGAAAGAACTTTTATTCAACATGTCTTTTTCGTTTCTTATTTAATCTGTGACTAAAGACTGCAGAGTTAAGATTTTTATTAAAAGAAACAGCTGATTCCCTTACAGCCAGTTTAAGCTAACATTATGATGGTAAGATGGTTACCCAAAGATAGCTTACCTTACTCAATATAACCTCACTGGACTGGCCGGGGTTAAACCTTTTCCGATTGCCAAGTATGTAGTTGTCCAGCACCTTCTTCTCCTTGTATCTTGGCAACACACACTGGAATATCTCAGATTTCTTATCCCCGTCCACATTCTCAACTGAGGTCTTACTCCAGATTGTTGTTTCAACTGTACCTGGAAGTACAAAGGAAAAAAAAGGATAATTTTAAGTTAGGGGCCATCCATTAATCACATTATGTTTTTTTAGCATTATTTAACCCCCCCTTCCCCCTTGGTGATACATAGTGAGGTTTAAGACTACAAGAAAAATCACGGATTGGAAAATAAGACATGTGCAAAATAATAAAGTTTGGCTTTGCCTCAGACTAATCTTCAATGATCAAATACAATGTAATGGCATGCTGAATAATTAACTTGAAAGGTTATAAAATTACCAAATGGCTAAAACATGACCAAAACTGTATAAAACATGAATAGTACCTGTAAGCTTGTTCACAACATTCTTGAAAACTGCAGTTCTAATAGACTTTTTGGTAACCCCTCGCTCGGGCTTCAATATCTCATTGCAATACTTAAAGTGTTCCAAACAGACATTATTCCAGTTCGTCAACCTCTTTTTATCACTTTCATTCACTCTAATAGCCCTCACTGGCAAGCAAAGAGGATCATCATAATCCGGAATGCGGATGCTATACTTCTTTCGGCTTAGAGTCTGGTCTCTTGCAATCACTTGTTGATCACGAACATTTTTCTTATAATCTTGAATAGGCGCAGTCGGTGTTACATGAGTTGTCTTTGCTTTTTTCGGTGGCGCTGGTTTTTTCTTTACTACTAATAGTTCTTCAGTTGGGTCGTAGTCTGAATCATCATCTTCTTTCTTTCGTTTTCTACGCTCTGCCGGTTTAGGTCGAGAACGCTCGACCAGCAGACTTGAATGAGGAGATTGGACGTCCTCGACTTTCGTGACCACCAGTGTTTGCTGGACGCACTGCTGCACGATATCGGCATCTTCTTCTAGGTATTCTATTTCATCGTCTAATTCAGCCATAGCTTTAGTTTAATAAGTAGACAAAATTACACAAACTTTACGAAACGAACCGACAAATACACGGCCGCTTATAAATAACAAACAACAAAATAAAAGGGTCCGGTTAATTTACGACCAAGTATTACACAGCCCGAAAATGTACAACCCGGAAAGCACAGCCTGGAAAACACGGCCCGGATTCCATGTACAAAATGTACATGAAATCCGGGCCGTGTTTTCCAGGCTGTGCTTTCCCAGCACAGTCGGGATTGTACAGCCAGGATTGCACGACCATGGATTCTGTGACCATGCTCTGATTGGTCGAAAGCCTATGCTCTGTTTAGATGCACTACACAGTAAGTATAGGCAAGTAGCACAGATTAAAAATTATATAAAATAAGAGAATTATTCAGAGATTAATGTTAGAAAAAAATAAAATTCTGGCACTTCGGCGGCCGCTGCCGCGGCTCGCTCGCTTTGCTCGCTCGCCTCGTGCGTAATTTATATGTTTTAACATAACCTAACCAATCCGAGTCGGATCAACAAGTGAGTGAGTAAGTAATTGACGAGTGTAAACAAAGCCTAAGTTTTGGCATCAAAATTTTGGCTGCGTTTTATCGGGTCGTGCTTTCCAAAGGTGTGCTGAATTTGTACGGCTTGGAATGTACAGCCTTGGATTACACAGCCATGGATTTCGCGACCAAATTGTACATCAATTCCGGGCTGTGTTTTCCTCGGCCGTACAATCCTTGGTTGTACATTATTGGCACCCAAATAAAATACTCGGTCGGTGTTGCCGCTTCATAAGACAAACCACAAACAATCGTTAGAAGACTAGACCAAAGAAGGATTACCTGTAAATAACCTGTGTAACTAACAGACAGTTATTGTGAAAAATCTAGAATAGAATAGAATAGAAGAAAAGCAAGAAGAAGACAAAACTGTGAGACATTTATCCTGTATAAATAAATATGTAAAATAAAACCAATATAGCTAAGGCATTTACAAGTACCTAGATTTTATTATCTATTTTTAAAAAATCCGCGGTTCACTATGTGAACCGTGGAATAAGTGGATAAGACCACATATTATGTGGTCTTATTAAAAAACTGGGACTTGAGGTCCAGACACTGATCTCTACTATACATAGAGATCAGTGGGTCCAGATAATAGCTCATGTATCTACTTGCCAAGTTCATGTCCAAAAGCTTACCATCTGTGATTTTATTCGACAGTGACAAATAAACTTAAGGTCCATGCTCGAAGCAAACAAAACCAGCAATGCATGAGTCAATCAATTTCTTTTAATTTTTAGAGTTCCGTTATGAAAAATGTTTTTTTTTGTGCCATCAATAGACATGGGCGTTTTCGTTTTTTCCCGCAAACGGTTATGTAACCGATATACAGTTTGCATATCGATATAGAAAACGGTTTTCTGATATCGATATCAGTCGTATGGGTTGCAAACGTTAACATGATTTTTAGTTATGGCAAACTAACAACAAAACGACAAACGCAAACTATTTGGCTATTGTTACGTCATATTCGCTTCATCTCTTTTTTACCAGTAAAACAATTCATTCTTAGAAAGGGAGGTAGCGAATATCAATAGGTGTTTGTTTCATATCGTTTGGTTTGTGAAGTTTTCGTTTTGTTCGTGTATTTAGTAGGTAACAGTTGAGGATTTGAATAGTTTTTATGATAACGGATATGTTGATATGAATATCGATATGGTATGATATCTAACCCATATCCGATATAAGTTACGTTTTCATATATCCGACTCATGTCTAGCCATCAACACTTCGATCGACTGACATAGATAAATTAATTATTCCTTGGCCACAAGAACACACAAAATAATAAAAATAGGTAATTAGGTTAAAGTAAGTAGGCCTTACTTTTGTTTCTGTGTGGGAAGTGCGGTTCAGGGATAGAAAGTTCGTTTTTTCTTTTAACAACATGAGCTACTATCGCGTTCAGTGTTATCAGGTGTCGATTCAGTATCGTTTTGCTATCAGAAAATCCTTGCTTCGTAATAGCTTACCACTTGAGATAGCACGACAACATAAAAACCTTTTTCTGGGATTCCTGTTTACTCCAGATAATCATATAAATACTGTGTAGGCACAGAATACCTACATAGTATAGTGTACCTACACTATACTATGTAGGTATTCTGTAAGTAGGCAGGTATATAAGTACCTACCTACCTTTATTATTATCTGTTTGATATTAAAAAAAATACTATTAAAAATTATTAAATTACTATAAACTGGTATTTCTCTGGCCAAACTTTAAGTATGGAAAATATAAGTTCTTATCTTAGTAGGTAGGTACTTTTCTGTGTAAATAAAATAATGAGAGATTCCTAAGAATTCCCAAAACCTTTTGTATGTTTATATGCAGGGGTATTCAAAGGTATTTTTTATATTTTTTTGGTACAAATCAAAGTAATCCTCGTGATTCTACTGAGCAATTGTCGTTTTAATTTGATTCGATTTAATAAATAAATATTGGCTGGACATTAAGTAAAAGCGATAAAGAAAGTGCGTTTTGTAAATACCTACCTACCTACCTAAATAGGTTAGGTGCCTATCTAACCCTTACTAATACTATGAACGCGAAAGTTTGTAAGTATGGATGGATGGATGGATGTTTGTTACTCTTTCACGTAAAAACTACTAAATGGATTTTAATGAAACTTTACAATAATATAGCTTATACATCAAAATAACACATAGGCTACAATTTATAAAGATATTGTGTGACTAATCCTGCGCAGATGAAGTCGCGGGTACCAGCTTGTATATTATATTAAAATCAGATAGTACATAATATGCAAAGAAATGCAGTAAATGATAATTAATGCATAATTTAAGGCAACCGCAACAAATTTCATCGCTGTGATAAATATATAAATATGTATATAATGAACAACATGATATAAATGGTTCAATAAAACTTCGGACTAACGAATGGAACTTTATCGAGGGCAGAGAACTTCCTATAAGTGCAAAGTATCGTATTATCTCGTTATCATAATTTATGATACTGTAGCATCGTCAACACTACTTTGCTAACTTAATTTATTTTTTATAAAGAAATGGGCCTGATTCATTGTATTGTGAAATATACATTATCTTTCCTGAATTTAATTTTTACGGTAGGTAGGTATGATGTGAAAAAAAAATATGCATGGTAATCATAAAAAGTGAAGAAAATCGTAGAAAAAAAACATTCTAATATTCTTGGTTAAGCATACTTACACGTCCAAACCTGCGAACGTCCTGAACCGAATAAATTACAATGGAACGTTTTATTTTTTGTTTTCAAGACAACAATTTAAGTATGTAGGTATTTAATTAAATGTTGTTTACATAGCCAACAATTTGTTACAGGGTCTAGGCATAGCTGGTATAGTGGTCGGGGTGCTCATTCGGCTTAAACTATCTGATGCACAGTCCAATGAAGATATCTACGATGAAGAAGTGGAAACAGTAATAGAACGTCTATCAACATTTGTTATTGTTATGGGCTGTGTTGTATTCATCATAGCGCTTACAGGATGTTGCGGAGCTGTGACTGAAACAAAATTTCTTCTAGTTACAGTAAGAAAATGTTTGTGTGTCTCTAGTTGATGGTTCTCAATAAGTAAGTGGTCAAGTGTAGTGGCAGAGTTTTAAGACTATAGGCCTCTGCCGTGGCTAACCAAATACCACAGCTAAGCCAACATAACGTGCTCTCGCACTCAGCAATTCTTTAACAGTTACTTATTGCCAATCGGGGACTGTGCTGAACGTTGTTTTACTTATTTGATCTTTCAAATACCAAGCAAGTCTTGATGTTTCTGATGATCCTCATCTCAATTTCCATCGCGACGCGCAAGAGTTGTTACCACCATGATAAATGCCGGAGTTAACTGGTTTAATTTACGCAAATAATAACACGATACTTGATTATATACGGTAGATGGATAAATTAGAGTTTATTAGAGGCAGTTTGAAATTAGCCTCAAAGATTTAAAAAATGAGGAGCAATAAGTTAGCGTAGTATGGGCATGTCGCCGTCCCCGGAGAACAAAATGATAACTACAAAAACACAACTTTTCAGGAAAAATCAAAAACATGTTTTCGTTGATAACTTCGTAAATACTGGACGTAGACAGATGATTGTTAGCTTAAAGCAATGCTTATTTTTTATGCATTCGAAATGTTTTAATGACACACGCGTAATATACGCCAAAATAGAGATATTTTAAAAATAAGAAGTTAGTCAAAATTAATCATCGTCCAAGTTGAATTATGTCGATTATCATTTTATTCCATGTATTTTCTATACAACTCCTAATATTGCACAACACTCCTATCATTTTATTCTACGCTTTATTAGGGTGGAATTGATGATGATAATAGTTTAATATAATCTTATTCTCGTGTCTAACTGTCTAACTTTATTTTGTTATGTGCTATTATAGAAAACTATGGTAGTAGTAATCAACTATTGCTCTATTCTTTTAAAGATGTTTTCGAGTGCTTTTTAGCTAAGAAACCTCTTCAAAATGATTTCATTATATTAGAACAGGGCTATCATGCCTTAAAAATAAAATAATATTAAAAAATCAACCATAATTATCTTATAAACCGAAACAAACAGTCAGCTACGTTGAAAAACTTTCAATTTCTTGATTAGTTTTGATTTTTTATAAAAACTGTTAAAAATCAGGCATAGAATCACATAGAAACATTCGCCTTTTACATATTTTTAAAATACACAGTGCTTTACTTAAATAAAACAACATAAAAACAAAACAACAATATTTTTCTTAATATACCAGAATAGTCTTCCTTATATTTTGTTACTTATTAAAATCAGCCTTAGATATTATTTATTATAACCAGATAATACTGAAAAAACAGTCTCATGATCACCTAGACTAATATTTCTTTATAATGTTAGAGTTTATATAATTATAATAAAGGAGGGTTTAGTCTTGATCATCTTCCGTGTCACCATAATTGCTCTCAGGGCTAGTGACATGAGTCAGGACGTAAAAAGCATGATAAAAGCTTGGAATATCTCTTGTCTTACAGAGACTCATAAGATCATCATATAAAGCCTTACTTATTGGAAGAGGCTCACTGTATAACCCTTGCAATTCGAACACATGAGCAGGACTAGGGCTTGCTAACTGTCTGTTACCCCGCTTGCTTCTTATTCTTATGACAGGTTCTATATTTAATTGCGAATATTCAGCATTAAATCATACAAAATCATATTTGTATTTTAATATTGATGGTGTTCATACTATATTCTGAGTTGCTGCTGGTATGTAATCTGAGTTTCCTCAAATACCTACTTGATGAACTTGTGCTTCCCTGTAAATTTTTCATTCTTTGTGGGCTTGGTACTCATACTTACTCAGATACATCTGGCAAGAAAGCTTCATTTTCGTTCACCTCCTCACAATAAATTTCATTTTTAGTCTCTTGTAAAATATATTCAGGAGTTTTAGGAATAACAGCTTCATTGCAAGTAGTAGCCACGTTGTTATTTTCCCATTAAATTTGTTCTGATAATGAAAATCGTTTTGATAAAATAACTAACAGAGGGTGCATAATGTACTGCAGGCAGGTAAGCCCTAAACTATGCCCTTCGTCTCAACTAAGGGTAGGTACTAGACAAAGATTTAACCTCTCTGACTTCACTTACTCTGAGGGGAAGGAAGTAGGTAGAACAGAGAGGGACCTATACTTAAATAAATACATAGATACATTGTGACTTAGTAATTTAAATATATGGTTAATACTAACCATAATATAAATGATATTTTGTCCTTTCTGTTGAACATTCCACACCTTTCCACATTCACACTCATTTCTTTCCACATTCATTTCTTTCCACATTCCACGCCTTTTTCTGCCGCCAAGCAGCGTTGCTGTGTTTCGGTTTGAAGAGTGTGGTTGCCGGTGTAATTACAGGCACATGAGGCTTAACATCTGTATGCCTCAAGTTGATGGACGCAGAGCAGGGCATCGTAGGGCACGTTCCTATCGTGCGTGACTTACGAGGCAATGCTTTGTTATAGGTGATGGTTACCACTTAACATCAGGTGGGCCATCTGCTTGTTCCATTAGCTATTGGTATAAAAAAACAAAAAAAAAACATTACTCATAATAGCGACTAGATGTGCAGTCCTTTGTTTGTTCAATTTCACTAGCTCCCAGAAGCAATCATAAGATAGATATTAAGTTAGTACAATAGTACAATATTAAACCAAAGATGTTGCACTCTAATGTTTACGGAAAGTCGCTTTATCTCACACTAATTCGTTTCTCAGTACGTAAATAACAAGACTATTTTCACGGCAGTTCCAAGCGATATTGTATTTGCTGTTTCAACTAATTACCGTCAAATATAAGCTAAAAAAGAGTATGATAATATGATTTATGTTTGGCTGCGTAAGAGTCATTTTTACTAACAACATTTTATACAAACGTGTGGACGAGCTTTGACGAGAATAAAATGTTAACTGCGATTATCAATAACAAGACAAATATTATTTTACGAGAACATAATTCTATGACTCTTTGTCATACTAACAGGTGTGAATACATTTTGATAATATTACAGTACAATTTTATTCTTGTAACTTCAGGCATGGGTAAAATTCTCGAATAGTATTGTAATATTTTGTAATTCTGTGAATAATTGTATGAAAGTTACGAAAAAAATTAAGCAGATGTATTGGCACCCTGAGATCTCAAATATGGCATAACACTAAAACTAAGATAATGGTAGTTATCATTTTGTTCCCCGGGGACGGCGATGTCATGCGAAGGGAAGAATACAATGAAACAAAAAGAGTGTAAGGTATGAATGTGGATGGATACAGTACCCCAAGTATAAGATTTGCTTACGATATTTCGTTTTTCGTTTTACATTTTCGTTCCGTGTATAATGCGGGTTTTGTATGAAGACGCGATATTGATACCGATACGGAACTTTACAAAACCCGCAATGAGCACGCAGCGAAAACGATTCGTTTTTGTTCCGTGTTCATTGCGGGTTCCGTATCGGTAAATCTCATACTTGGGGTACTGGAGTAGCGGAAGGCCAAAGAAGATGTGTGAAAGATGACATGGGTTAAAAAAGGAGTGACTATTGATATGACATGATAGAGGAAAGTGGTGAGAAAAAAACCTGTTGTTCCAGGCAGGAAGATGATGAATAACACGATAATTTCTTATTTGGTATGGTAGCCTACTCCATTTTATTTTGGTTAATAAACCTAAGAGAGAACACGATTGCAAAAATTGTGTATAGTAAATTTATGAATAAGAATTGATGGAGCTATTTATTGAATTCCAAACTGTTTTTAAGTTACATTAATTTTTCAGTACGCTGTCATCATGTTTAATTTACTTACTGCAAAAATATATTTGACGATCGTATGGAATAGAGATATCAACTCGTTTCGATACACGGTTAATGAGTATATCAACAAAGCATTTGATGAGCCTGCCAATAATGCAACGTTTCATTTTGTGGAAGCTTCGGTAAGAATTACTTGATGTTTAATAATGTGTTTTTTAATATCTTGCTTGCTATCTAGAAGTGAATTGAAATTAAACCCCCTTTTTAAGAAATTTTTTCTATAAATAGATGTTATAGACTATTATTTTAAACATCACAATGATGTTTAGCAGTGTAGGTAGACGTTGTAGTATCGGCGGTGAAGTGATGATGATGACTTTCAGCCACCTCACTGATGTTTACATGTTATTTATAAGTATTACAATAAGATTTCAAATTTAAATAAAAAACTTATTTATTTCGAGGAAATACATATCTAAATAAATATTGGTGGACTTTCCACACAGCACCAATCTAGCCCAAAACTAAGCCAAAGCCTGTAATATGAGAACCAGATAGTTGATATCACTCTAAAAGTAGAGAGCTTCATCAACAAAAAAATTATATCGTATAATAACGATCTCACCATTGATCATGAAGTTATTTGTTCCAGTTGCGTTGCTGCGGAACCACAGGTCCAGATTCATATGAAGTACTTCCTTTAACTTGCTGTGAATTAGAGTCTGGAGAAAATATTAATGTTGAAAGCAGTTGTCTGTCAGAGGATGCATTTAGTATTGGCTGCTTGGAATTAGTCGATAATTTCATTGCCGCCAAACCGAATACTCTAAAATCTGTTCTTATATGGGTTATCGTATTCGAAGTAAGTAACATTTTTTATATCAATAGTACCTACCTATACTTGAGTACTTAGTGTTTGAAATTTCATATAGATACCTACCTAAATCATATAATTTTGAAATAACTCTTTGTTCCAGACGTTGGAGTTTGTTGCTGCAGTTTATTTGTGTACTTCAATTGCTGATAAAACTAGACTTAAAGCTATGCCCATTAGTAGAATAAGGTAGACTTAGGCTTACCTACCTGGATTCATATTTTATACATTTCGCAGTGCACCTTGTAATTTAATTTGAACCTTTAGACATTGAATATACTTAGGACCCTATCATTATAACCATAATGTTTATCCCTAGACAATTTCAACGATAGGTGAACTATATTTTACAGTACCTAGTGAAGTATTAATGATCCTCATGATTAAGTCATAGTTGGAACTAGATAAAATGTACCCAATTTTTATTATTTTAGTTGATAATATTATAGTTTACTAATATTATTTAAATATAACATGGGTATTTATCGCATATTACTTTATTTATTTTCCCTATGGTGGCTGCTGACAGTGTGAAGAATTGACCTTGAGAGTCACGTTCCCGTCGAAAAATGGAAGCAGTTTCATCAACTAACTTCACTTGATCTTCATCCACAAACGGTATAAGCGCACTGTGATAAAACATTGCGACGCATACACCTGCGGTTGCTAGCCACACATAGATCAAGCCATAATTTATGTTGGTATACCAACGTCAAGCAAGAAATTGAATAATCTTCGCACGGAATGATTTTTTATTGTATGTGGAAAACATCCTACTTAGTAATAAGTGCATTTAAAATCAATTTTATAAACAACATTATAGATTAAACGTTATTACATCTTAGAAATAATAGAAATGTATAAATTCATAAACCACACCGACCGCTGAAACGATTTGAATAAAACTCGTGATGGATCTAGCTTTTACTTAGATATCAAAAGCAAAGCCTCGGGTGGGGTTACTAGTTCACTAGTTGTTACTAAAAAACTAGTAGGTAGTTAAATATTCTTTAGGTTGATAGTGATACATATTGTGTAGATTCTAAACTGTATAATAAGTGGGTAGGCAGGTAAGTATGTGATATCTACCCAAAAGTATTATTGATGAGTGAAGATTATCTGCTGTGTTATACACTAGTGTTTACAAGTACACTAGTAGTTATTCCTAAATAGTACTATTTCTACTTCTTACTTATTGAATAAATATGAAAACGATCCTTGGTTGTATGGATGTATGTATCACGCCCTAATCATTGAACCGATCAAGGAAGAAACTTAGAACAAACATAGGCCACAGGGGCCTTATGCTCACTTCGAGCGAGATTATCTCACGGTGGAGATGACGTCATATCTCGTTCAATAACTCGTTGACGTTGCGTCTCGCATGAACTTTGAATTAGAAAATTGGTGAGTAGGATCGATCGAACAATTTATCCCCATACTCACCGTATGGGGATAAATTGTTATCGAACGAGATATGACGTCATCTCCACCGTGAGATAATCTCGATCGAAGTGAGCATAAGGCCCCTGGATAAGCATTATAGGCTTCATTTTATCCTAAAAAAGTACCAGGAACAGGGTAGAAAGCATGAGCGAACCAAATAAAAGGAAAAGACCTCAAATATTAATGTTGGCAATTGCTACAATTACGATTGGCTGCTGCGAGCGGCCGCGGGAGTCAGCTTATTATTTAAATAATCCTTACCTATTATTTTTCATGATTCAACGAACATTTCCTAATTTCAATAGCCTCACCAATCAGCTTTTTGTGCTGTTCAGTGTACACTCCAGTGATTAGGTTAGGATCCACTCCAGGGGTTCTGCTATCGCTGACTGGTGATGAAATCTGTGGTTTTTAGGAAAACAACGACAGCAATGCTCGCTCGTGTGAGATTCCTATTAACAAACAAGAATGTGTCATGATCGTCATAGCCTACTGACTAGCCTAGAAACAGATTGCACATATGCTTAGAGAATCTAATTTCCCAATGAGCAATGCTCAACTTTCTACTTGAATTCCACATTATATGCATAACAGCTAGCTGTACAGTGGTATTACAATACCACTGTAATACCACCGAATCGTTACAAAGCAACTCAAACATTTTATTCGGAATTCTATGTGTGACATGTTAAGACACGCACTTGGCCACGGCACTGTGTCAGACCATAGACAAGGCTATCCAACCAAGCAACTCAAGCAAGCAGAATAAGTCAAGCAAGCAAGTCCTGTCAAACAAACAAAACAAACTATTTTTCACAACATGTCGGACAAGTTCGTATTTAATTATTTTAATAATGTGTAACTACATATTTATAACTGCATGAAAATTTAAAGCTTTACCCATTTCCACTATTCCCATTAATTTATATAGTTTTATAGTTCAATTGGAAGAGTTGCATAGAATTGTGAAAAATCGATGTCACCCATGTGTTTCATTTTGTAACATTTTATTGTTGAGTTTTATGCTGAAATAGTTGGTTTTTCTTGCAGTGAAGACTTGTTAGGTGATGATTTGGGAGACCACAGTCTCGCTGACTACAACCTTGGTAACGATGAGGAGGATCAGCTTCTTGCCGATGATTATGAGGGAGGGAGTACTCAGAATGTGCCGACCTCGGTTGAAAGCTTCAGAGAGCCTGCCGACATGGTTCCCTCGGAGTATTCGGGGCACGGGATGGATTATGGCCCTCAGGTAAGCTATGCTACTCCTCAGTTGTCACTTCAACAGATGTAAAAGTTAGTTGTCTCTGGAATTTTGTTTTGTTCAAAGAAAATCCTTTTTGTCACAATGGGCCTATCTAATCCACGTCAGTAGGCTCGTATGAGCCTGTGTTCTTCTAATCTATACTAATATTATAAAGAGGAAAGATTTGTATTTTCGTTATTTTGTTGTTTTGTATGTAACGAATAGGCTCAAAAACTACTGGTCGGATTTCAAAAATTCTTTCACCGTTAGAATGCTACATTATCCCTGAGTAACATAGGCTATATAATATTTTCAAAAAAGTTAGGGATCCTTACTAAAACTCCAATAATGTAACCCAAGGTGGAAAAAATAATCCTTACATTGCGTGCGCTGTGAAAACTATTGATGATAGAACAAAATAATGTACTACGACTTTGCAGAACACGTCATTATCAAAAAAAAATGTCGCGACAGCATACGTCTAACTATTATAGTTATGTCACAATAAGTGTTCTTTTATTATAAAAATTTAATTAAAATGCCGCCGCTAGAAAAGGGTCTTTATTTGTGCTTTGGTATAAATCCTTATCTAAATAAATCATTTCATATTCAAGACGGTTTCAATACCTATAGATTACTTCTTAAATTTTTCAAATCAAACATTCCATTCAAAAGATATGACGAAATTAAAAATGTTGACGGGTCCACGGGTCACGCTCGGGGTGCGATTTCACTCACTCAGGGAGAATGGCGTGCAAATGTATGAAATAAGTATAATAAGTACGCGAGGCTCGAACCCACAGTCTAAGTTTATCCTAAAATGTTCAAAAAATTTATGACCACCCATGCGAAGCTGGGACAGGCCGCTAGTCTAATAATATAATGAAGAAATATTTGCATTTTTGTTATGAATAAACTCAAAAACTATTGGTCCGATTTCAAAAATTCTTTCACCATTAGTATGCTACATTATCCCTGAGTAACATAGGCTATATTTATTACTGGAATAAATTACGAATTCTTACTAAAATTTCAATAATGTAACCCAAGATGTAAAAAAATTGCCATAAAATGTCTTTAATCACATGCCTTGTGGAAACTATTGATGATAGGACAAATAACAAACTATAGATCTAGTTCTATAGATCCGGCATTAACCAAAACCATTATATTACAGCCTACACCATACCAACCTGTGATGGAGGCAGAATGTGTGGTCCCAAATATAGTAGTGGAGGTACCTATTATTCCACCTGTGCACTCCACCTATGCTCCATATGAACCTCGACATTATGAGCCTGAGCACTCCGTTCCTCTACCTATTGTGAGTATTTTAAACCTTATATCAACATTCATATCTTTGTAAACCTTAGAGCTGATTTCACCATGCTCAACAAAGAATTAAAGGGCTGTTAAAATGTACGCATTTGACATCTAAGGTTAGAGTTAACAGCCTGTTAATCTTTGATTAGTACTAACAGAGCATGGTGAAATCAGCTCTTAGCTTACTAAATTGATAAACTGCTTATAGATTTATATAAATATTCTAGACATACAAAATAACAAGGTTTCATACAAAAGAACAGTCTACTAGTCCCGAACTAGTCCCGAACTAAACAAAACTTGTACTGTCAAAATCAGATAGGTTTCTAATTCTAATTCACGGTGGGGAATGAGATCTGCACTGACGTCCCCCAGTGGGGTGTATTGTGCATTATCCCGCTGCTAACCTCACCCCAGCCAGCCCAGCTCCTTAAAGTAGCGGAGCAGGACTTTGGGTTGGTGGCAGCAATGTTTTAGCATCCCGGATGATGATGATGTGGATGCAGGGGAGCAAGACTTGATCAGCTCCAGCATCAGATAGGTTTGTTTCTGTATGTTGTGATACAGAAACAAAACCAGTTATTCTTATCATTAAGAGAGAAATTAACTAACCCTTAAGAAAATGCAAGAAACCTACAGCTTCCTAGAGGTTTTCTATTCTCAGTACCCAAATCAATATTTTAAATTTCTCTTTTTCTTAAGAGGGATTTTCATTTCTCTTTTTTAAAGTATATTTTATGTTATCTTTCAGCCTGCTAAACCAATAGAATCACCACAAATCGTGCCGTCAGAGGTTATGGCAACCATTCCAAGTGAGTCCATAAAATGTTTATTTTTAGGAGAAGGCAAGATTTTGATTTTTCTCGCGACTGTACAAATACTTGTATTATACTGGTTGTGGTCCCTTATGGCAAAACAAAAAATGCAATCAGGCGATTGGGACCGCAGTCCCTTTTTCTTGCGGGCCCAAACATGTGCCTTCTCATTTTTAGGCTATAAGAATAGCGGGATATCAGTGGATGGACAAGGTTCAAAAACATGATTACATACTAGCTGATTTGTTTGTATTAGGTGACATGGCCCGAGAGAGGTTTATATCAGAGCGACCGGTTGGTGCCCAGAGGATGCCTCAAGTGAGGGATATACCCGACAGCTTAGGTAAGATTGAATTCATAATAATTGGCAACATTACTTCCCTACAATGAAAGATGATGCTTGGGATCATAAATTCCGATTAAGTAGCACATCCCTAATATGAACTTACATATTTTACTGTCTTTGTCATCAATTATGAACAAAACTTTTTTCTCCATTGTTACCATATTATGTGCTATTACAGATAAGGTGGTTGTGTCTGGGAATATGGGCGGTCGGCGCGCTTGGCGCAGTGCTCAGTACAGCGCCAGGTTCCAGCATCCCTACAGACGGAACAACCAGAGGGTGAGTTGCACTTAGCCATACAAAATAACAGAACGAACCAGCCATAGGTTTGTTGTTCTTCTAGGCTTGGTCGCATAACACTTTCACTTAAGAGTAGTAGAGCTCTTTGTGATGGGCTCGTCCGGGGAAATACTACCACCATGCCTTTTTCTGCCGCCAAGCAGCGTTGCTGTGATTCGGTTTGAAGAGTGTGGTTGCCGGTAAAATTACAGACACATGAGTCTTAACATCTGAATGCCTCAAGTTGATGGACGCAAGTCAGTGCATAGTAGGCACGTCCCTATCGTGCGAGACTTACAAGGCAATGCTTTGTTATAGGTGATACCTAAATTTATCTAGCTTTAATACATTTCAAAGCGATCCTTGTGAATCAATTGAATAAATACCTTTTGACTTTCACTACATTTGGTCAATTAAACATATCTTAATCATACTTATATACAGACTTCAAAGCCTTACCCCCTTGTTTACCAATTTACTATTAATATTGTTTGTTCCAGGGTAACTTCCCTCAGCGCAACTCGTTCCCCCCGCAGCAGATGCGTCCCCTGCCCCCTCCCCCGCAGCCCCCCTCCGCGCCCTCGGCCCCCCCGGCGCCGCTGCGACCGCCCCCCATGCCACAGATCCGACTTGACCTATCACCAGACAGGTAATTACTTCAAGATCAATCCTATCCGTTTACAGCTAACTGTAGGGACACATGGTATCAAGATACTAGCTACTTTGTAAGACGCTGCATTCCCTCTAGGTTGGCAGGTCAACCAACGAATGTCAGTCAGAGGCAGTCGACTTTGCCATACAAATAAGAAGAAGAAGCCCATATATTACGACAACAGCCAAAGAAGTTGAAGTTGAACTGTGTTACGTTTTGCTTACTACTGTGTATCACAATTTTTATGTATGTGATTCTTGAATAGATGTGTCAATTGGACAGCCTTCACAGCTCAGTTGGTAGTAGGTTTGCCTTCTGCGCCGTAGGCCGTGGGTTCGATCCCGGAACAAACATTTGTATGATGAACATAGATGTTTATTCTCTGTCTGGGTGTTAATATATATTATAAGTATGTAAAAAAAAACATATTATGTATTATAATAATATCAGCTATCACCAATATTTATATTTAATTATTTTAATTTAAAACGGGATATCTACCATGATTTTTGAAATGAAAACCATAACCATAACCATAACCATGATAGTTTCAAAAGTAAGATGTGTTAATGTTTTGTTATTTCTGTCCAAATAGACCAATGGATATGCCAAGAGCCATGCCAAGACCTCCCTTCCCACCAGACAGGCTGATGGAAATGTCCAGACCGTCCATGGACATGCCGAGGCCACTAATGGACATTCCGCGACCACGTATGGAAATGCAAAGACCATCAATGGACATGCAAAGACCACATATGGACATGCAACGACCGCATATGGACATACAACGACCACATATGGACATGCAGAGACCACCTATGGACATGCCAAGGCCACAGTTTCAGCAGTTCCAACGGTATCCGTACCGGGAAGAGAGACCTATGTTCAATCAAATGAGACCTCAGTTCGATAGACCTATGTACTATCCACGACAACAGTTTCAAAGGTAAAGTTAACTAATTGTGGAAATATGGAAAAGAATCAAGAACTTGTGTCTCAAATGCGCTATTTAATTATTTTTGTTAACTGAGGGTTATCTATTCTGTTTTCGACAAAACGATGCGATGACATAAGATATACAACGTGTAACATAATACCCCTATAACCCCAGAAGCAGGGTATTCTGTGGGTCTTGGCGTACAACTTTTGTTTTACGACTTTTGAAATTTCATAGTTTTTCATTCATGAAATGCCTCTTAAACGTTCCTCCAATATGAAACTGAACACACCATGAGGCAGCCCTGTTCACAGCTGTTTGTACGTTTCGTGTGTACGTGACCTTGGTGCTTACGTGAGACTTAATTTTACTTTTGTATGGGAATTTCGAAAACGATATTTTCAACCTATGCACACGTCAAAGTATCCCAGTGCTTGGTCTGATCACTTGGTATTTGGCCTTATAGGGGTATTATGTTATACGTTGTATATTAGTGAAATTTTCAGACAACATTATCATGCCCCAAACAAAGCAAAGCCTGTACTATGGGAACGAGATAGATAATAATATTATTACACTTTTTTTGATCGAGTGAGCGAAGCGAACAAAGATCTTAGTTTCAACTTGGGCGATTTGGCATTTTATGTATGTATGTATGTATGTATGTTTGTCTGGCGATAACTTTGGAACCGTTGATCCGATCTGCATGAAATTTGATATGTCGATAGCTTGTACTTGAGAAATTTACTGGTAAGTATATGAGTAAAATGGGATGAAGGGGTTTTGAGATATGGAGTTTTTTAAGAGGGTAAAAATAAAAAAAGTTACACAAAAAATCCAAGTTACATGTCATATGAAAGGGCTTTGTTTGGACATTCCAAAACAATTTTTACTTTTTTTTTGGGACGCTCGGTTTTCGAGATAAAATTTAAAAAGCGATCCAAGAGCTCCCATCTCTAAGAGTTTCGTTGACATCAAGGTTTTTCTACTGGTCGGCCAGTTCCTTTGATTTTTCTTATTTTTTTTTCTTGAAATAAATTATGACATAAAATGGTGACGACGACCAGGTCTGATGATGGAGCCAAGGTCTGTTTAACGGAACTCTTCAATAAATAGGCCAATAGAGTTGAAACTTGGTAACCATACCAAGTTAGTAGGCGGTAGTCAGAAAAAAGTCCAAAGATAATGTTTGGACTTGCCTCTGACTACTACCTACTCAAAGTTTTGATGCGTTCGTCGGGTCGCATCACGAGATCTCAGTTCGGGACGAACTACTAGTTATAAATATGTTTTAACATAAATATAGCAATTTGAAGTGCCACCATTACATACTTCAATGAAAGGTGGTGCGCAAAAAGGTACACAGAACAGCATTGGCACCCACTAAGTATTATATTACATTGTAACAAGGATCATACAAAAAATGGTAGGAACCAAGCCGTAAGTTTGTTGCCTGTTCTTCTAGGCTTTGGTCGCGTGGAACTGGCACCTAGAGTCACATAGCTTTAAGACGTTTCAAAGTGTTCCTTGCGATTTTATTGTATTAAAACCTTTTGACTTTGACTTAAGAAGGTCCATGTTCTTTCAGATTCGGCCCTCCAATGCCACAAGTGACGATCCGCCAGAACCTGCCAGATAAGAAGGAGCCCGAGATCAGAATGTTGCCAGTGCCGTTGCCAGCGAACCTTCCAACCAGTTTGCCAGGCGGCCTGGCTGGCAAGAAAGTGTTGATCAATCCGCATTTCAAAGGAAACTTCCAACCCGTTGAGGGTAAGTTTCTATCTTCTTTCATTGCCCTGCGTTCATCAACTTGAGGCATACAGTTAAGCTTCATGTGCTTGTAATTTCAGCTGTATTTTCAAGTTGTTTTTAGGGTTCCGTTTTTAGGGTCAAACGGGACCCTCTTACTAAGACTCCGCTGTCCGTCCGTCTGTCTGTCTGTCGGTCTGTCCGTCTGTCACCAGGCTGAATCTCATGAACCGTGATAGTTAGACAGTTGATTCACAGATGATGTATTTCTGTTGCCGCTATAACAACAAAAACTAAAAAACAATAAAACAAATATTTAAGGGGGCTCCCATAAAACGTGATTTTTTTGCCTTTTTTATAGATAACTGTACGGAACCCTTCGTGCGCGAGCCCAACTCGCACCCGGCTTTTATATTACGTTGACATCCGTGGTATAGGTTCGATTCTCAAAGACAAGTGATTGTGTGATTTGCTAATATTCGTTGCTCATTCGTTTAGTACTATTTTAAAACATTTGGAAACCACAGAGTTTGTCTATCTTGATCTTGTTTAAAACTTGCCTTGCCTTGCGATTAGGTTATTAAAATGGTAAAAAAAATTGAGATCTCTATAAATCTTACTGGAACGAATGTATTCATTTGATGCCGCGGTGAACAATGAAAGGTGTTCAACTTCAACAATCATCTAGATCATTATTCAGTCAGTAACGTAAAATATTTTTTTTGCCATCTCTTATAACCACATTAGCGTATGGGAGGGCAGAACAACGAAGGCCTAACACAATAAGGGCCGGTTTCACCATGCTCTGTTAGTTACTAATCAAGGATTAAAAGACCGTTAAATCTAACCTTAGATATCAAACGCGTACATTTTGACATATTTAACGGCCCTTTAATCCTTTGTTAATCTAACAGAGCATGGTGAAACCGGCTCTTAATATGGTTATCCATTAACAGTGGCCGTAGCTGAAAACGGCTAGGATTTCACCATCATTCGTTTTTATTTAGTAAGATTTTAAAAGTAGTAGAGTTCTTTGTGTGTGGCTCGTCCGGGGAAGTACTACCACAACGCCTTTTTCTGCCGCCAAGCAGCAACGCTGTGTTTCGGTTTGAAGAGTGTGGTTGCCGGTGTAATTACAGCCACATGAGGCTTTACATCTGTATGCCTCAAGTTGATAGACGCAGGGCAGTGCATCGTGGGGCACGTTCCTATCGTGCGTGGCTTGCGAGGCAAAGCTTTGTTATAGGTGATGGTTACCACTTAACATCAGGTGGGCCATCTGCTTGTTTCATCAGATAGTTGTATAAATAAAAAAAAATTGATCCTGGTGATCGCGTAACCATATTGTAACATTATAGGGCTGTCGATCCCTGCGTACATTCCCACGCGGATACAAAAGTCGCCGCCGCCCAGCCCTACGCTGGACAAACTCGGTAAACTTGCTTGTGTGTGCAATTGCATGTTTTTAACTACTATTTGTATAAAATAAACTATATAAATATGTATCTACCGCCATATTCATGATCGATGTTAGCTTCGTGTCAGTTGTCAGACGTTTTAGTTTGTGGCACATCACGTCGCGTTCATCCGCGTTTTTATTTGATTTCTATTAAGATATTTGTGTAGAAGACCGAATAACACGAACACACCGTAAACACATCGTCGCGAATAGCGGTATTCGTGTATTTGCGTATTCGTCTTGTTCGTGAGAGATAGGTAAATAAAGATTTTAATATAGTCCCAAAAGTTATTATCCGAGTGGGATTTGAACCCACGACCTTCCCCTTGATACGGGGCCGCGCTAACCAACTGCGCCATCGGATTCTAATCACACTCGACGGACAACTCAGGGACATGCTACTACGGTACTTATGCGACCGTGGTTCCATCTACAGGTCATCTCAGTTGAATCGACGAGAGATGTCACCGTGCTTAATTTCAACACACTCGGACAATAACTTTTGGGGCTATATTAAAATCTTTGTAATTTCCTTAAGTGTAGGTAAACACTATAAAACTAAAAAATAAAATAGGTGAATAAAGTCACTACACATCGTCGTATTTTGAAAATAAAGACGAATACGTGAACTCGTGAAGTGCCACCATTACACCAGTAGTTGCGATAGGTTTCTATCACACACACACACAAAAATAATTTTCATAAAAGAATTTGAAAGTTTTGTCAATCGATATGAGCACCAGTTGCAATCAAATTTTAATAGCAACTAGAGGTAATATAGTATTTTTTAAACTCTCCCGATCTAACACATATTGAAGTATTACACGGGTATTCATCGCGTTTTACCTTTATTATTTCCCGAAGTTTCGGCTATGTTGCAATAGCCGTGGTCGCTCGCAGACTCTAAATAATAAATAATAAAGCTAAAACGCGATAAATACCCATGTAATACTTCAATAGATGTAATATTCACTCCAAAGCCGGCATACTAAACTGTATATAAAAGAAATTGATTGCAACAGATGCAATGACCCACATAACCAAATTGTTCTGTCGAGGCCTTTTTCCAGCCTAGGACTTCCTCAGGCTGATAATGATGATAAATACTCAAGCTCGCTGTAAACGTGTGATGCCTTACGTGGCGCTAACATGCGATTATGTGTAGTGTGTTAATACTTTATCTCGTATTTTTTATCTCTGTATTTACTCTTTTACTATGTAATCTTTCTTGTACACAGATTTTCTATAGTATATACTTAGTTTGTTTATTAGTATGATTTTTACTTTCACACCTATTTTAGTTTATCACTATTTGGTGTATTAACCTATAGACTTATGCACTGTATACTCTTGGAGAATGCGCATATTTTACACAGTGATGGACACATTTAGCCCAGTATCCAATTATGGACACATTTGGCCCAGTATCCAATCCTGGTGATTTTGGAATATTTGACCAAGTCATATACACATTTGGGACAATATCCAATTCTCAATGCTTTTACGAAGTACATACGACACTGTTAAGTAATTCCGTATGTTATTTAGATGCATCAAAAAGAAAGATAGATTTTTATCTAATGGATAGCATGGCTCACATTGAAACAGGCACTAAGTAAGATTGTTCTGAATATTGAAAAATAAACAAATCTGTAAAATCAAAATACATTTTAAATCAATTTTTCTAAATGTGAGCATCCCTGCTTTTGCAGTAGTTGGTATTCCATACATGACAGGCTGCAAGCCCATCGCCGCTGTTAGAACACTGATTTCCTTAACCGTTTAAGAGCATTGGCATTGGGCGCTTACATTTTTCGAAGAGTTATATCCATCGTTGCATCGAAACCTAGGCCAAGAAACTTTGCCATCAGAAAACAAGGTCACTCCTAGAGCACCGGTGTTCTTTATATTATTATTGTATTATATGTGTTTATTAATGTATAATATGGTTGTGTAGGCCCTATAAAGGATATAGACGACGCGGCAGAGCGCTTCATAGCGGAGCAAAGGAACGCGCTGGCGCGGGCGGCTGGCAGGAAATTCGCCAGGCGATCTCCACAAAGGTACATTTATTTAAGTTATATGATGCCAACTCTAAGGACCGACGACATTGTGAGGATAGCGGGAAGACGGTGGATGGAGAGGGCTCAGAATATTTCTTCCTGGAAATGTATAGGGGAGCTTATGTCCAGTAGTGGACGATGATGCCACATCTTGCTACTCCGCTACCACATACAGTCAAAGTCAAAGGCTTTATTTATTAAATATGAGTTTTACTAGATGCCAGTTCTACAAGACCAAACCTAGAAGAACAGGCAAAAAAAACCCATGGCTTGGTTTTTTGTATGATCCTTGTAACAATATAATATAAGCCTAGATTGTTTAAGTTACCTACTTTGTGAAGAGAAATAAACAAATTTTACATTTTAAAAACATATATAATCAGTATGCCAAGTCGACTATAGTGAGAAAAAAGTTCTGTCATCTCATGTACCTAATATCAAGTAAGAACATACTATCATACAAAAGAACTGCAGTTCTTCTAGACTTTGGGTCGCGTGGAATTCGCACCTAGATTCACTTAGCTTTGGGACGTTTCAAAGTGATCCTTGTGATCTGATTGAATAAATACCTTTTTACTTTGACTTCGACTCCGACTTTGAAGTTGGGCATCCTCAAAGAACTTTCTACTAATACCTAAGTAGTTTTTTTTTGTTTTAAACATAAGTATTAATAATGTTATGTATTTGCAGATACATAGAGAACACAACCATAGAGATAGAGAACGAGCTGGCGCGAGCCCCGGCGGCGGCTCGCAGGCGGAGCGACGACGAGGACCTGCTGCGGAGGCAGGAGGAGTTCATACACGCCAACCGAGCGGGGCTCAGGAGACGGTATGCATACTCAGCACTGGTAGCGTCCCGCAGACGTAACTATGCCACTACTAACATCTCAAGAATCTCTTATGAAAATGCTATAAATCAAATCAAATCAATTTATTGCAAGAAATACATGTTGGTATTATAAAAGGCGTGCAATATTAAATTGACATAAACATGCAATTTAAAATGAGTAAAGTATTTATTTTCGATTTTTATTAGTAGAAGCGCTCTGGTGGTCTAGTGGTAGCGGCCCCGCCTTCCGATCCTAAGGTCGTGGGTTCGAAATGGTGAGGAAACCGGCATGTCGTAGAACCTAAAAAGTTCAATAACATGTGTCAAATGCTCGTAAGGAGCCTCTTTAGGCGCACTTAAAAACCTTTCACCGCACTGTTTCGAAAGAACCTAGTCACACAACAAGAGAAAGAGTAAAGTATTATAGTCATATAAATCATCTGTGTTGTCATATATCATCATCATCATCAATCATCTGTGTTGTCGTATTATAGTCATATAAGTCATCGATTATAAATCATCTGTGTTGAGAGTACTCGGCGCGGGCGCTTGCACGTTATCGATAAAAAGAATGACTCAGCGAGAGCGGTCGGAGAGGTCATGTATCGTTCTTATCGACTCCAATAATGCACATCTCTGCGCTTAAACAAAAGGATCGTGCCGTTCTCCTAAGTGCGAGAGAGAGAGCAATATTGCTGTCTCGTTCCGATAATTTGTGACCAGGTTTCCAGAGAGAGTTTAACGCGAGTATAGTAGAGTAATGTATGTAATGTTGCAGCATGCGTTCCCCCACGCCGCCCTTGGCGCGGCGCTCTCCCTCGCTCTCGCCGCCGCGCCGCGAGCCCGAGCGGGACAGGAGACATCGCCCGGCTAACGACGAGGTAACTTATTTATCATTTTCTTCTTTTATTTGTGGCTGTTCAGTGTCCGATAGGATTTGCCACGAATTTGCCAATGTCAAGTTTTTATAGACTTAAAACAAAAAGGCGGAGATCTGAGTATACCAAAGGAGACTCTAAAAGTTGATGAATCAGCCTCGGACAAGAGAATAATATTTGATCAACATTTCCTTCGTCTAGACCGCATTCATAGGGAGTGGTCCCTGATCCTTATTTTAGCTAAATGGACTCGTGTACAAGCATGACCTAAGCGTAGTCGACAAATAGTTGATGTTGTGGTTTTACAAAAAATCACACAAAACTTCTTAGACTTCGATCCCACGCAGAATGTGTTTATGTTATAAGTATATATTTACTAATAAAGTACATAAATATTAAGAATTATAAGCTATCGGGTTTCCATAGTACAAGCTTTATTAGTTTGGGGCTAGAAAATGCTATGTGAAATGTCCATATTTAACTGTGTTAAATAATAATATTTAATTAAATAAATAATATTTAATATTGGTGGACTTTCCACACAGCACTATCTAGTCCCAAACTAAGCAAAGCTCGTAATATAGGAACCAGATAGCTGATATATTACTTACAAGCCCGCGACTTCGTCTGCGTAGGATTAGTCACACAATATCTTTATAAACTGTAGCCTATGTGTTATTCTGATGTATAAGCTATATTATCGTAAAGTTTCATTAAAATCCATTCAGTAGTTTTTACGTGAAAGAGTAACAAACATCCATCCATCCATACTTACAAATTTTCGCGTTTATAATATTAGTAGGATCATGGTGTTTTATTTGTCAGGACAACGAGTACAAGCGGCGCGTGCGCGAGCAGGAGGACATGCGCGAGCGAGTGCTGCGCGCCAAGGAGGTGCGCAGGAGGAAGAACGCCGCGCTCTACATCAAGCAAATGCAGGACAGGTATTTTATAAAACTACATACATACATACATACATACATACATACATACATACATACGTGCGCGAGCAGGAGGACATGCGCGAGCGAGTGCTGCGCGCCAAGGAGCTGCGCAGGAGGAAGAACGCCGCGCTCTACATCAAGCAAATGCAGGACAGGTATTTTATAAAACTACATACATACATACATACATACATACATACATACATACATACATACATACGTGCGCGAGCAGGAGGACATGCGCGAGCGAGTGCTGCGCGCCAAGGAGCTGCGCAGGAGGAAGAACGCCGCGCTCTACATCAAGCAAATGCAGGACAGGTATTTTATAAAACTACATACATACATACATACATACATACATACATACATACGTGCGCGAGCAGGAGGACATGCGCGAGCGAGTGCTGCGCGCCAAGGAGGTGCGCAGGAGGAAGAATGCTGCGCTCTACATCAAGCAAATGCAGGACAGGTATTTTATTAAACTACATACATACATACATACATACATACGTGCGCGAGCAGGAGGACATGCGCGAGCGAGTGCTGCGCGCCAAGGAGGTGCGCAGGAGGAAGAATGCTGCGCTCTACATCAAGCAAATGCAGGACAGGTATTTTATTAAACTACATACATACATACATACATACATACGTGCGCGAGCAGGAGGACATGCGCGAGCGAGTGCTGCGCGCCAAGGAGGTGCGCAGGAGGAAGAATGCTGCGCTCTACATCAAGCAAATGCAGGACAGGTATTTTATTAAACTACATACATACATACATACATACATACGTGCGCGAGCAGGAGGACATGCGCGAGCGAGTGCTGCGCGCCAAGGAGGTGCGCAGGAGGAAGAATGCTGCGCTCTACATCAAGCAAATGCAGGACAGGTATTTTATTAAACTACATACATACATACATACATACATACGTGCGCGAGCAGGAGGACATGCGCGAGCGAGTGCTGCGCGCCAAGGAGGTGCGCAGGAGGAAGAATGCTGCGCTCTACATCAAGCAAATGCAGGACAGGTATTTTATTAAACTACATACATACATACATACATACATACGTGCGCGAGCAGGAGGACATGCGCGAGCGAGTGCTGCGCGCCAAGGAGGTGCGCAGGAGGAAGAATGCTGCGCTCTACATCAAGCAAATGCAGGACAGGTATTTTATTAAACTACATACATACATACATACATACATACGTGCGCGAGCAGGAGGACATGCGCGAGCGAGTGCTGCGCGCCAAGGAGGTGCGCAGGAGGAAGAATGCTGCGCTCTACATCAAGCAAATGCAGGACAGGTATTTTATTAAACTACATACATACATACATACATACATACGTGCGCGAGCAGGAGGACATGCGCGAGCGAGTGCTGCGCGCCAAGGAGGTGCGCAGGAGGAAGAATGCTGCGCTCTACATCAAGCAAATGCAGGACAGGTATTTTATTAAACTACATACATACATACATACATACATACGTGCGCGAGCAGGAGGACATGCGCGAGCGAGTGCTGCGCGCCAAGGAGGTGCGCAGGAGGAAGAATGCTGCGCTCTACATCAAGCAAATGCAGGACAGGTATTTTATTAAACTACATACATACATACATACATACATACGTGCGCGAGCAGGAGGACATGCGCGAGCGAGTGCTGCGCGCCAAGGAGGTGCGCAGGAGGAAGAATGCTGCGCTCTACATCAAGCAAATGCAGGACAGGTATTTTATTAAACTACATACATACATACATACATACATACGTGCGCGAGCAGGAGGACATGCGCGAGCGAGTGCTGCGCGCCAAGGAGGTGCGCAGGAGGAAGAATGCTGCGCTCTACATCAAGCAAATGCAGGACAGGTATTTTATTAAACTACATACATACATACATACATACATACGTGCGCGAGCAGGAGGACATGCGCGAGCGAGTGCTGCGCGCCAAGGAGGTGCGCAGGAGGAAGAATGCTGCGCTCTACATCAAGCAAATGCAGGACAGGTATTTTATTTAACTACATACATACATACATACATACATACGTGCGCGAGCAGGAGGACATGCGCGAGCGAGTGCTGCGCGCCAAGGAGGTGCGCAGGAGGAAGAATGCTGCGCTCTACATCAAGCAAATGCAGGACAGGTATTTTATTAAACTACATACATACATACATACATACATACGTGCGCGAGCAGGAGGACATGCGCGAGCGAGTGCTGCGCGCCAAGGAGGTGCGCAGGAGGAAGAATGCTGCGCTCTACATCAAGCAAATGCAGGACAGGTATTTTATTAAACTACATACATACATACATACATACATACGTGCGCGAGCAGGAGGACATGCGCGAGCGAGTGCTGCGCGCCAAGGAGGTGCGCAGGAGGAAGAACGCCGCGCTCTACATCAAGCAAATGCAGGACAGGTATTTTATAAAACTACATACATACATACATACATACATACATACATACATACGTGCGCGAGCAGGAGGAAGAACGCCGCGCTCTACATCAAGCAAATGCAGGACAGGTATTTTATAAAACTACATACATACATACATAAGTTGAAGCCTGTGCCCCATAGGGGTAGGCAGAGATCACGGATTTCCACTTGCTACGGTCCATACCTCTTTCACTTCATTCACTCTCATAACATTCTTCATGCTCGTCGGTATGAAACTACATAACTTTATTTATAAATAATTAAATTCACATGCTAAAGAATTTAGTTTCGCTTATATGCCACTCACAATGTTTTCGATATAAAACTGAATTTAAATAAGTAAATAATAGCCATGTGTTAAATAATTTGTGAGTTAGAGAATAAAAACTTCCATCTCGAATCTCTGATTATCAAATAAAAAATATTGTTCTGAATAAAAATTCTCTAAGAATTTATAGTTTAAAGTTTAACGAAACATAAAACAGAGATCGCTTCACTATCCTTACGATCTGAAGTGAGTTAAAGTCCATCTTTAAGGTTCTTTGAGTATGATTAGGGTAGTCAGAGGTAAAGTCCGTCTGAATATTACATTTTGCCCGCATATTGCAGCAGTTGGTATTCCAGACGTGACAGGTTGCAAGCCCTTCGCCGCTACTAGAATACTGGTTTCCTCACGATATTGTCCCTGTCCGATTTTTGAGGTCTCTACCTAATTTATACATATTTTCACAGAGAAAAAGAAGAAACTGAATTAAATCAGCAACAAAAAGAAATCAAAGCACAACCTAAGCCATCAGACAAGCCACTCTTATCTAAGCCATCAGACAAGCCACTCTTATCTAAGCCATCGGACAAGCCAATCGTATCTAAGCCAATAGAGAAGCCTGTACCCGTCACAGTCAAACCTGAGATCATAGAACAAGAAGAGGAGGCCAAGCCAGATACCACAAGGAAGACTCCGGAGAGGGAGTGGACTCCAGAGCTGGAGAATGTGGATTCCTCTCCGGTTAAGAATGATGACGAAGTCAACTCTACTTATGGTAAGTCTGAAATGGCTTGAAAATAACGGCGTATAACTCATAGGGATCTTTTAGGATGCAGATAAACGTCTAACAAGAGACAACGTAAGAGTAGTAGAGCTCTTTGTGTGTGGCTCGTCCGGGGAAGTACTACCACCACGCCTTTTTCTGCCGCCAAGCAGCAACGCTGTGTTTCGGTTTGAAGAGTGTGGTCGCCGGTGTAATTACAGGCACATGAGGCTTAACATCTGTATGCCTCAAATTGATGGACACAGGACAGTGCATCGTAGGGCACGATCAAAAAACTGTTAGCATCGTTTTTTTTTTGGAAATACTTTCATATAATACATAACACCCAGATAGAGAACAAACATCTATGTTCATCACACAATTGTTTGTTCTGTGTGTGGTTCGAACCCACGGCCTAAACCGCAGAAGGCAGAGCTACTACCAACTGAGCTGTGAAGGCTGTCAGGCTTAGCCTGAACCAAATAATAATTAATATTATAAAATCAAAATCAAAACGGTCTTTATTCGGTATAATCACAAGGATAAGAATAAAACGTCTTATATACTAGGTGAATCTATCGCCAGTTCCTCGCGACCAAAGCCTAGAAGAACGGGCAAGAAACGAATATGATTGCGTATTCTTGATTGTGCATTGCAGAGGAGTTGACCCCCCCTCCGCTGGCCCCCCTCGCGGGCACGCCCCCCGCCAGCGACGACGAGCTGGAGCTCATCCTGGGGGACATCGACGGCATCCTGTCCGACGACGACGACCTCGTGCTGAGGGAGAGGCCTAAACCTGCTAAGTGAGTCACGTACATTGTACGACCTGTACCCCAACTATGAGATTTGCTTACGATATTTCGTTTTTCGTTTTACGTTTTTGTTCCGTGTTCATTGCGAGTTTTGTATAAAGACGCGATAGAGATACCGATACGGAACCCGCAATGAACACGGAACAAAAACGAATCGTTTTCGCTCCGTGCTCATTGCGGGTTTTGTAAAGTTCCGTATCGGTATCAATATCGCGTCTTCATACAAAACCCGCAATGAACACGGAACAAAAACGTAAAACGAAAAACGAAATATCGTAAGCAAATCTCATACTTGGGGTACTGTACCCCAACTATGAGTTTTGCTTACGATATTTCGTTTTTCGTTTTACGTTTTTGTTCCGTGTTCATTGCGGGTTCCGTATCGGTATCTCTATCGCGTCTTCGTACAAAACCCGCAATGAACACGGAACAAAAACGTAAAACGAAAAACGAAATATCGTAAGCAAAACTCATACTTGGGGCACTGGATATCGTAAAGATTGCGGGAAGTCAATGGATAACAGTATTTTTAATAAAAAGTTCTAAAACATGTCTCAAGTGCTCGAAAGGAGCCTCTTTGTGGCGCACTTAAAATTCTTTCACCACACTGTTTCGAAAGAACTATTGACTCGACGAAGAAAATGGACCGATGTTATTGTAAAGATCGCGGGAAGTCGGTGGATCGATCTTCCTGGAAATGTGTAGGGGAATTATATTTAAACAGTATTTATTTATTTCATATATTTCACACAGCCTTCACAGCTCAGTTGGTAGTAGCTCTGCCTTCTGCGCCGTAGGCCGTGGGTTCGATCCCCACCGAGAACAAACATTTGTGTGATTTGTGTGTATGTTATATAATATTATAAGTATGTATTTACAAAAAAAAAGTATATAAGCAGTATATCAGCTATCTGGTTCCCATATCACAAGCTTTGGCTTAGTTTGGGGCGAGATAGTGCTGTGTGGAATGTCCATCAATATTTATTTATTATTTATTTATTACTGGACAGGACAGGATGATAGCGACCTTCTCTTTTATCTGGCTCATGGAACTTATCCTTTGCCTGCCTCTTCCACGGTTTCCTTCCACTTTTCCTTCAAATGTTCTTTATATAGCTGTCATCACTACATAGTATAAAACAAAGTCGCTTCCCGCTGTCCCTATGTAAGTTTAGATCTTTAAAACTACGCAACGGATTTTGATACGGTTTTTTTAATAGGTAGAGTGATTCAAGATGAAGGTTTATATGTATAATACATGCATAATATAGTAGAGAAACACTGATAATTTTTGAGGTTTCTAATGTAATGTCGTAATTAAACACATTTTTTTGCGCTTACATTGCAAACACTGGCTGAACCCTACGAGATAGATCAAAAAAATGTACTACAGTATTGTACACCTTCAAAAGGTCTACCAAAAAGTCCGCGATGGTATATGTCTATCTTAGGGATAACCCACAATAACCATGCGAATTCGGGGCGGGTTGGTAGTGTCATATAAAATGTCCAAACATTTTACCTCTACAGTTATCTAGTCTTAAGTAACATCCTTTTCTTATTTACTCGCTATTCTTCGTTTGTAACTTTTTCCGTCCAACTAATGTTCTCCATTCATTTTCATTACTTATTATTCGCGATTTATTTAATAATGTTAAACTCATCAGGCCGGAACCAGCCAAGGCCAAGCCAATGGCCGACCTTCGAGCGAAGTTGCCGCCCAAGACTAGTGACGCGAAGAAACCTCCGCGACAGAAGATCATATTCACAGAGGAGCGGGAGGAGAAACGGGAGACCAAGAAGAGGAAAGGTAAAGGTATTTATAACTTGCTTGCTTTAACCTTTCATGGGTCGTGGGCTCAAAACCGGTCGTGCATCAATGAGTTCTGTTCAAATATTTATGTGAGCAGTGCCGCAGTACTCTCAAACGGTGAAGGAAAACATCGTGATGAACACGGCATGTCGTAGAACCAAAACAGTTCTAAAAATGTGCTTGAAAGCAGTATCTTTAAGCGCACTCCAAATCCTTTCACCACACTGTGTCGAAAGAACTAGCGACTAACGACAGGAAAAGTAATGTCGAAAACCTGTGTCAAATTTTTATTCTGTTTAAAAACGATATTATTATGTTTGTTACAGAGAAGTCCCCTGCACGCAAGCCTGTGGTCAGTTCGACCAAAGTGGACGACTCTGAGTTGGTCGACAAGAAACCTGTTAAAGTAAGTATCCAGTGAAACAAACCACGCGAGAGCACAGAGAAACATGTAATTAGAATAACCTTGGCTTCTGGTTTTTGCAGAAATTTAAACATGACGCGTCTTCAAACAAGTCAAGGCAGAGGATCATATTCGAAAATAAAAGCTTGGTGCAGGTAATGTCTTAGAACAGATCTTCCATCCTTGCTTTATTATGTACTAGCGACCCGCCCCGGCTTCGCACGGTTATTGTGGGTTATCCCTAAGAGATTATGCTTGTATTATGCATATAACCTTCCTCTTGAACCACTTTATCTATAAAAAAAACCGCATCAAAATCCGTTGCGTAGTTTTAAAGATTTAAGCATACATAGGGATATAGGGACAGAGAAAGCGATATACTATGTAGTAATATATATTGTATTAGTAGTATAGAAAGTAGTGCAAAATGTGGGTTATAGTTAAATAAATGCTATAGATCAGGGGCGGCGAACCTTTTCAAATCAACGTGCCATTTTTTTCTAAGTAAAAAATATGAGCCTCTTGACGTGCCCTCAAATAATTTAAACTAAAGTTGAATAATAATAATATTAATATCTATTATAACCGTTTCAACGAAAATTGCAACCCGTGCCCCACGGTTCGGACGGGCGGGCAAAGTAGCGGATAGTTTGAACTAAAAATGCAATTTTTTATACTTGGTGTGCCCAAAATATTGTGTCACGTGCCATCAATGGCACGCATGCCATGCCTGCTATAGATAATCCTCAATCATCGTGGGGGTCTACCGTGTTTTGAGACTAGTAGTAGACTTAAAGAGAGCCTGGAGACTAGCAGTAGAATTCCCGTGAGCATTTTTGATTTCAATACTAAATCCATTTATTTATAATAAAATAATTCCACCCAAAAGCAGCTGGAAAAAGAAAAGCCAGAGCAAAACGAAAAAACGGCCCCGTTCCCGAACCGGCGCGTGATCCTCCAACGGAAGCCGACCAAGGAGTCCAAATCGGTGTTTTCCCGCATCGAAATCACCAACGACCCCACCAAGCCCAACCCTGGGATATTCAACCGCGCCGTTCGCACTATCGGCGAGCGCGACAAGGCAGACAGAGACACAAACAGAATCGTCATCAAAAAAGAGACGAAGATAGAATACGATTCGAGTTCTGATGAGGAAGACAGGCTCTTGAATGAGGAGATAGGGAATGTCGCTTTGGTGGACAACTTACCGCACGGTATGACTGACATGCGACTTAAGACTTTGGCCGGCGATGTACAGGTAATGCTCGATTTTAAGGTTATGTTTGGTGCTTCGAATGTTTTTATGAACTTTTATCATAATAAGTCAAAGTCAAAAGGTATTTATTCAATAAGATCGCAAGGATCACTTTGAAACGTCTTAAAGCTAGGTGACTCTAGGTGCCAGTTCCACGCGACCAAAGCTTAGAAGAACAGGCAACAAACTTACGGCTTGGTTCCTACCGCTCTTTTGTATGATCCTTGTTATAATACAATATTGAAGCTCCAACAACTTTACAATTGTTTTCTTTTACAAGGTCTTAGGTTAGTACATGAATACTTGTGAACTTTAAATACAGCACCGTCCAGCCCCAAACTAAGCAAAGCTTGTACTATGGGAACTAGATAAATTGTCGTGTCACAGTGTGGTGAAAGGATTTTAAGTGCGCCTCAAAGAGGCTCCTTTCGAGCACTTGACACATGTTTTAATAGAACTGATATAGATATATTACATTTTTCTGTTAATAGCGCGTCATAAAATCCTTGCAAACTAAGATTTTTCATATTTGACTAAGTTTTTGTCAAAAATTGTGTTCTCACAATTATGAAGTCAAAGGACGAAATTCAATTTTTTCCAAATATTTAATCATAGCTTTTTTAGATACAGAGATTTAGGTACCGTAACTAGTAGTAATAAGGCTATGGTGTGTACCACCATACCCATAGGGAGTGTACCCATACATACAACAACTATCTATGTTCACCATACAAATGTTTGTTCTGAATCAGTATCTATGGAAAAATAGTTTGAAACATGAACATTATTTATACACCTTACAAATAATCAAAGGACAAGATACTGATAAAAAGATAATGATTACAATTTTTTATATTGGTGGACTTTCAACACAGCACTATCTAGCCCCAAACTAAGCCAAAGCTTGTAATATGCTACATAACTGATATAATACATATAATATACTTTTTTTTGTAAATATACAACGTGTTGATGAAGTTATGTAGGCAAACAAAGAGCGTGTATTTAGACCAAGCACTGGAATACTTTGACGTGTGCAACGGTTGAATATAATCGTTTTCGAAATTCCCATAGAAAAGTAAAATTAATACTTCCTCAGAAATTTGCAACAGCCCTGTCTGTGTACGTGTCAAGGTCACACGCACGCGCGCTTCTATCTAGGAAAGAGAAAAACAACGATAACCTACGAGATAATTTGAAATACTTACCTTTCGGTAGGTAGGTAGGTACGCCGCCAATCCCCTGACACGATATTTTTACTGGTTCCTATGGATTTTGTCATTATTTACTGGCTATAATAACACTGGATAAAACTGGATTTTGGTAAGTTTGCGAGATTTCGCACGACACAGGCTTCAAACTTCACACTAAACCATTACCTCGTAGGCACTGCTCATACACACACTGACTGACGACGGCTTTTTACATAACAATCACCATTTTATCACGTTTGATGACATTTTCTCAACAAAACAATGTACAACAACGCATGTAAACACAAACAGGGTGACCATCTCAAAAGTGGCGGTTCTACCACACACCTGCCAAAAAATCTGTCAAAATCTACCAAGCTTGACTATAAAAATACCAAAAATATGACTTCATATCATCTCCTTCGTGGCTACGGAATAAATTAAATACCTACATTACATTCAGTTACTATCTTTTGATCGTTTGTAACGGTTTGCAGTTATCTAAAACGAGATAGAAGTTGTTTAGAAACCAAATCACTAAAGGTAAAAAAGAATAAGAAGTTTCCAGTTCGGTAAAAAACAAATAAATTATAAATATTATTTCATTAAAAATTCAAACTAATAAGATTTTTCTTGAAATATTTAAAATCTGCCAAATGGCAGAAATCTGCCACAAATGGTAACACTGATCGGCGGCCGTCGGCCGTCCTGCAGGCCTATTGGCTATCTCGGTGGATATCTCATAGTGAAGATCACTCGGCAAAGTGTTCAACGATTGGCTGTCAAACAGCTAGTTTGGTATTGGCTATCTTCAGTGACTAACTGGGATGACGTCATGAGCACTGAATATCTCGGATAGTCACCTACACTACGTTGATAGTCACCGTAACACAAGATTGCGATTGTTTAGGCATAGTGGACAACAGAATGATGATCATTACATTTTCGTGAAAGACACTACTCTGAGGTAGTGTTTTATGAATTTTATTGATAAGCACCGAAGCCGGTATTTAATAAACTGAGTAAATTTGCAATTTTTGCTGAACTTGATTGTGATTTGTGTTTGTAGTTAAGTATGGCACGTCTTATTTTGTTGGTATATGCTGAAGAAGAGCGAAAACAATGTGTTTTAAGAAATTGTTTTATTTTTAATCCAATCGATGTTCAACAACACAGAAATTGATTTCAAACCGCTAAACAAATCTTTATCTCTACTTAGTAGTGTTTTTTTTATAGGTACAACTAGCTGATGGAACAAGCAGATGGCCCACCTGATGTTAAGTGGTAACCATGACCACAAAGCATTGCTTCGTAAGTCACGCACGATAGGAACGTGCCCTACGATGCAATGCCCTGCGTCCATCAACTTGAGGCATACAGATGTTAAGCCTCACGTGATGCGCCTGTAATTACACCGGCAACCACACTCTCCAAACTTGCCTACTTGGTTGTACCTACTTGCCTTTGATTGTAAGTTTATGTAGGTATGTTATTTAAATAAACAAACTAACTTTAAAATAACTAAAAAAAAAAAGTAGATACCTAAGTAGTAAGAGTAGGTACCTACTGAGTATTCGCGACACAATTTTTCGAAGTTCCTGCGGATATCATCGTTTTTAAATGTATCTGAGGTTGATGGACGCAGGGTAGTGCATAGTAGGGCACGTTCCTATCATGCGTGACTTACGAGGCAGTACTTTGTTTTAATATGTGATGTAACCATCACATATAACAAAGACACTAACTACCACTTAACATCAGGTGGGCCATCGGCTTGTCCCATAAGCAAGCTTTATGAAAAAACATAAAAACTAAATAATACACTCGGTCGAGACAAAATAACACGAATTTACCAGTAAGCCTCACTTCTCAAGTTTAAATAAACCGCCAAGTTTAAATAAACCGCATAAAATAAAATGTTCTCTAAAATGTAGTACTGTAATTATCAAAAGGCATAACTAAACTTAGTCGTATAATAGTCGATAGAAAATAGTGTTGTCCAGTGGCGCGACGAAGAGCACCGGAAGGCCGTTCTTCCCCGCCGTTAATCACCGTTACTTGATATCCACTCAATGTGATAGGCAATACCAATGTTATGAAATTCTCAGTTGTCATCAAAGTTCGGTGTACAACCGAAGCCTGTTAGTCACTGGCACTGCAAAAGATAGCCAATAGGCCTGCAGATTGGATATGCGTTTTTAAATGCAACCAATGACAGACAGGTTAGTCAAAGATTAAATAGGACAGACTAGACACTTCCCAAAATTGCAGTTGAATAATTTTGTCGTGTCAATGAACCATGGTGGTAAAGTAACATGTTACAATTTAAAGAACTATGAATATCATAAACATTGCTTTACGACATCTAGTAATCAAACAAAAATAAATATTCTATTAAATATTGAGTACGTAGCCACGTAGGTACCTAGTTACTGAATAGGTATTAGTACCAAAGATCTCAGAGAATGTTTACCGTGACTAGGGATTACAGTCGCGAAAATATTTCTTTTACATACCAAGATCTTTAAAAACAGCAACATCATTATTAGGTAGGCACATTACTAGGTAATTGGTGGCAGTTCTGTTACCTATTTTATCTACAATTGACAACTAGAGGTCAAAGAACAGCTGTAAATAGGGCTGCCTCATGATGCGTTTAGATTCATTTTAGATAAAAGTTTCAGAGGCATTTGATGAATGAAAAACTTTGAAATTTTAAAAGTCGTAGAACAAAAGTTGTTCGTTATGACCGGTAGAATATCCTGCTTTCGGATCCCTACAACTCTTAATAAACACGTTGTATACTTATAATAAATAATAACACCCAGACAGAGAACAAATATCTATGTTCATCACACGAATGTTTGTTCTGTGTGGGGATCGAACTCACGGCCTACGGAGCAGAAGGCAGAGCTACTACCAACTGAGCTGTGAAGGCTGGGAGAGACTAGTAAAATTAAGGTTGGCTGGGGTACACAAAAATACAATAATAAAAAACAGGAATATATAATTTAAATACATATTCAAATTATTATTCTATTATACTATACAGACACACATATTATAAACCTAAAAAGTGGTTTAAAGACTTTACAGCAAGGTTTAATTATAATTTACTATGCATTCGAAACGCCAAACAAAATAATTATATTAAAACATATTACTGTGATATAAACTGTGATCTATTATTTATTTATATGTACATATAATATATTATTAGTAAAATAGTTACTTTACCACCTATTTCAAAGAAATTTTAATAATAATGTTTCTAAAAGAAGCCTAAAACTCTATGTTTAGGCTTTTTTGTTCTATATTTTTATAAAAAAACTTAATTTCAAATGAATGAATTATTTAAAATGTCAGTTGACCACAATTTTAAACAATTTTAAATTGAAAGTTCTTTGATAAAATATATTTTTGAATTATTTGCAAACAAGCTTATTTATTCCTTCTAAACTTAAATTATACAATTTTTTTTTGAAAAACCAATTTGAAAGAGAACCTGTTTTTTTTTCAAATTAAATAGCCTTTTTTTGCAATAAATTCAATCTTAAAAAATGACGTTCTGATCATTGGGGCCACGCAGTTTTATATTTTGTAAATTTATAACTGCAAAAGGTAAGGTCTTCTAGGTGCATCCTTTCACCGCGCTAGTTCTGTTACCATCAGCATCATGGCCCTTTTAATACCAACAACACTAATATTATGTATACTGTACCTGAAAAAAGAAGCAGTAATTAATTAATATTTATGGAAACAGCGCCATCTAGCCCTACTAATCAAAACTTGCATTAGAGATTTTTTATAATACTTGCTTTTGTTACAAACGTAAGGTCCACCTGATGTGAATTGGTAACCATTACTGATAAATGTGTAATTTGTATGTATTTTTTTATTATAGTCAGACAAAAATACAATACTGAATGGAAAATTGATTTAATGACCATAATAATTTATAAATATTCGTATAAATGTCAAAACAAAAAAAATACGTTTGTATTTAATAATTTAAGCGTGGTCCCCTTATCATTTCGTCTTAGTGTCTGTATCACCAACTTTGAGTAACGCTATTTATCAGATAAACATATTTATGTCTTACAGGTAGCATCTATTGTTGACGATTTATACAGCATCAAGTGCGCTTTTCGTTTTAGACTTTCTCTTGACTAATACTCTAATGGTCATTCATACTATACAAGGTGTTCCAATACTTGTCCTTAAAATTTCAGGGGGCTAAAGTACCCATCAATATGAATAACTTTTTCTAAAGAACCAACACTGTGAACGCGAAAAAAACAGCTGTTTCATACATTCAGGTAGGTATTGAACTTTTGTATGAAACTGCTGTTTTTTTTTGTGTGTTGGTTCCTTAGAAGAAGTTATTCATATTGATGGGTTCTTTAGCCCCCTGAAGTTTTAAGTACAAGTATTGGAACACCTTGTATATTCATATTATTATATTGGTCGCTGAGTCCTTCGCTAGCTAAAATGACAGAAAAGTCTGTTACCGACTCTTCTTTGTTCCGGTTATTCGACAGACAATCTTGCCAGTGTCAAGTGATATAGTTTAAATACTTTTTAGTCAAGTCAGTTCATAGTAAAGTCGGCCGCCATTTGTTTTGAATTAAATGGTGGCGGTTTCCTTCAAAACTAACGAAATATTTTCGTTCAAATCAGGATATCACATAATACACTTTCATTCCAAATGTGGCGAAGAATATGAATTAATCTTCTAGATAAGTAGATTTTATATTGTACCTACTGAATCTGTAATTATTTTTTATGGGATTTTTACTATAATACGGGATATTAATTTACGGGATAAGTCTACAGTAGAGGCAAGAATATATATTTTTATCTGACGGATAGCGTAACTCTGAGATAGTGAAACAGGCACATATTAATTCTTATTTATTTATTTGTTACCGTACTATTTGCAACGCACTGCACTTTTTTGAGTGTATTACTGAGCAATTACTACACGTTTTCGAAATAGCGAGACTGATTTTGTAGCTATTTTGAAATAATAAGAGGCCGTATTCCAAAACTTTGAAAATATTCGAAACTCCTGCATTATATTCTTTAATATTGTACTGACTTTTATAATTAAACCTTAACCTATTTTATAAATTGTTAAAAGTCGATTTTATATGGAATACGGATCTAAAGAGATGTTCAATGTATTTTAAAACTTTCAAATTTTCAACTGATTTTATTTCTTTGGATTGTTATGTATGAATCGTATTGTACGTTGATTATTGTTGTATCGACATTGATTTATAAGATGATATTAGTAGTCACTACAGATCTCTGTGGCTCTAGTGTCGAGACCGTATTTAAATAAGATATAGGAGTCAAAATTGCGTGGCAAAAAGCTAAGCGTGATATTCAGATAAAGATAAAGATAAATTTATTTTAAGGCGATGACAAGAGCTAAAGTATCTCGCTCACACGATTCGACAAAAGATAAAATCTCTTAACTCATTTTTGAAAAATAGCAATCAACCAATTTTTCCTACTCAAAAGTTTGCAAGTACGAAAACTAGTAAAGTAAACTTTGAGTAGGACAACATATATCGATCAAAATGAAATTTTTACTTAACTGCGTGCAATGTGATTGCACACAAAATGGTTGCGATATTTCGAAAATGAGTTCAGTGATTTTATATCTTTCAACATGTCGAAACGTGCGAGCGAGAGTCACATTAGCTCTTGTATTCGCCTTAAAACTTAACTTGACTGCACTGAAAATGTTGCCATCTTATAAACGGTAACAACAAGAATGGCTATAATTTTAGCGCTGTCAAAATAAGTTAGTTAAATACAAGAACCAGAATCTATACAATTATATATAATAATTTTAGTATTACTGTTAAAAATTATGATATTTAAGCACAACTATAACAAAAAATGTATCACATATGTTGCAACGGTACATTTTTCTGACCTTTTGTCTATACTTTAAAACCTAGTTTTAAGCACTTATTTAAGGTAAAGTTAGCTCAATAAGTTTATATATAAGTTTAAAAACATATCTGAAACCAGCATGGGATATTTTGCAGAGTTTAATTTTGGACAAGGAAGCCCGCACCGCGAAGATAACCTTTAAGACTACAAGCGCCGCGGAAACTTTCAAGAAAAAGTTTAATAACAAAATGGTTGCAGCTAGCAGACTCACTGTCACTTTGCAGTAAAGAAACTATATTTTAAGAATATCACCATCTTCCTGCCCTTATCCTAAGCTAAGTGGGGTCGGCACAACAGGTTTTCTTCTTCCACTCTCCAATATCATTCGTCATCTCAATGCTAAGAATATGTTAGATTTAAATATATTTTAAGTTATCTAACTTTGGTTTTTGGTTGGAACTGTTTCCTTAATTTCTAATTTCGGCATTTGATATCGCTATTCGGTATTCGCGTATTTATTTACTCGTGTGTTTGTGTATTCGACTTGTTCGTGACAAATAGCCGAATAGGCGAATAATGGTGACCCTTAACATCGCTATTTGAATTATACCAAACATATATTAAAGCATATTCGTCTTATTTTACCAAATACAATGTGTAGTGACTATTAGCCTATATTTATATATTTTTCACGAACTAGACGTGTACTCAAATACACGAATACTATTCGTGTGGACAGTGTTATTCGGCCTTCTACGCAATAAAGCCGAATTTTAAGAATAAAAACGCGAATCCCGATTAGTGATGTGAAGTGGCATCGGTATGTGACGTGATCATTGAGTTTGATTGTAAGTGTGAGTTTGTCTTATCCAAAAATCCCTTGCAAAGGTCATTTTGAACTTTTTGTCCAAAAATCTACCCTTGTGGAAACTGTTTAAAATAATCACGTTCAACGTTTTATGCCGAACGTGTATTTTTGGAGTAGACTCTTTACTTAAACCTTTTTCGATTGTTATTGAGTATGTATAATTAATAAAGACATTGACATAACCTATTCAGATTCAAATTTAACAATTAAGAGTAACGGAGTAAATTATTGGATCAAGGGATTTCTGGACTTTTACTAAAAATCACCTGCCAGCACTCGCAAGGGATTTTTGGATAAAAAGTCCAGAAATCCCCTTCACAGGGGGTTTTTGGAATAAGCCTTGAATTTGACAGATAAAGTAGATTACGATTTTTAGTTAAGATATATAGTCATATATGCGTTTTTCTGGATGGATAGTTGATTTTCCTTTTGGAGGTATGTTATGTAGATACAAAAATCTTTGTTGAACAAGCACAATTCTATCAAAAATGGTTTAGTAGTTGCTGATAATGTCACGCATTTTAAGTAACATTTACTTAAGTTTTATTCTTTTTTTGTAGCTTGGTTTATAATACTTCTATGTAAGTTTATGTTATTGTTAGTATAAATAAAAGTAAGTAAGTAATTTAATTATATTATGTAAACAAACTACATGTTATGTACTTTTAATACATTGATGCCACGCAGAGCTTTGAATATTTGTTTAATTACACTTGCGAGCAATGAATCAGGGTCACCAACACAACTTTGATATCTCCAAAACAAGTACTCGCTCATTGTATTAAACACTTAAATAATAACAATAAATAAATAGATAATAAAACATTATTTATTTCAATTTTAAGGAGATCAAGGAATATGTCAATGACCCCGAGTTCACTAGTGTATATTATTTAGGTTTTACTACGCAAAGTAATATTTTTTACTTTAACAGGTTGATGATGTATTTTATTATTATATGTAGTAGAAAAACTATTGTATATGTCACAATATATGTCAAGATATGATGACACAATATAATATGACACAATATATGACTTATTATGTCAAGAAAGTATGCATTGTAATGTTTCTCAAGCATAGTTATAGATGACGAACACATTATAACCTTTAACAAGCGCTTTAACAAGGGCTTTGCTACTTTAGTATGCAGAATGGTGTCTGTTCTCGTCATTGTTGTTAAGATTTTTGTAACGAAAAATAATCACTTTTACATTTTCAGAAATATATGTAGTGAGTTAAGCTATCTGAATATTTAGGTACAGATACAGACTAATTGTAATATTTTGAATATGTTTACTGAGATGTTGTCATTGCGACGTTTATTTTGCGTATATAAAAAGGAAAAGAATATAAATAAGATACCTAGGTACTAAGTTTTTAGGTAAGTACAAAGTTTGTTTATTTTGAAAACTCGATGTGTAAGTTAAGATATTGTAAACGTATACTGTATTGTATCTACCATGTTAAAAGTAAATTACTGTTTAACTTAATTCCCCAAAATTCGAATAACCTTATTCATAATAATATATAAATAAAAACCAATTATAAGAAAAAGCTACAACAAACAATTACATATTTTTGTTCGTAATATATTTACCAAAATATGCTTATAATATATGTAGGCATAAGAAATATAATATTTCTGTTTGTTGATCGAGTGAGCGAAGCGAACAAAGATCTTAGTTTCAACTTGGGCGATTTGGCATTTTATGTATGTATGTATGTATGTATGTATGTATGTATGTATGTATGTTTGTCTGGCCATAACTTTCGAACCGTCGATCCGATCTGCATGAAATTTGATAAGTCGACAGATTGTACTTGAGAAATTTACTGGTAAGTATTTGAGTAAAATCGGATGAAGGGTTACTAAGATATGGGGTTTTTTAAGAGGGCAAAAATAAAAAAAGTTACATAAAAAAATCAAGTTATATGTCATATGAAAGGGCTTTGTTTGGACATTCCAAAACAATTTTTACTTTTTTTCTGGGACGCTTGATTTTTGAGATACAACAAAAAAGTTAAATTAACATAACCAACGATCCAAGAGCTCCCATCTCTAGGAATTTCGTTGACATCAAGGTTTTTCTACTGGTCGCCCAGTTAGTTTGCTTTTTCTTATTTTTTTTTCTTGAAATATATTAAGAAGGTACTCAGTTCTCATAAAATGGTAATAGACACCTGGTCTGATGATGGAGCCAAGGTCTGTTCAACGGAACTCTTCAATAAATAGGCCAATAGAGTTGAAACTTGGTTACCATACTAAGTTAGTAGGCGGTAGTCAGAAAAAAGTCCAAACATAATGATTGGACTTGCCTCTGACTACCACCTACTCAAAGTGATGCGTTCGTCGGATCGCATCACGAGATCTCAGTTCGGGGCGAACTACTAGTTTAAACTTAGTTTGTTGTATGAGTGTTAAGTAAATAACTTTAAATTAAAATAGAATTAAGATGATTCTTAATTAACCAAACTGGTTAATTGAAAATAGCCATTGGCTATAAAAATACAAAAATGCTAAATTGTCTGCAATTAATTCGTGTCCCTAGCAAAAACCTTTTCACGTCCAGACCATGCAATTAGTTTGATTGATTTTAAATTAATTTAATGCAATTCAATGCAATTTTTTTTTAACTTTTTAATTTAAATGCAATCTTCTTTGTTTTGGGGATATTAGAGTTTATGTTGACCTGAATTTATTGCACTCAAGTATAAAAGCGCATTTAGGCTATAATCGTATTGACAAATAATTAACTAAACTTGAAACCAAAATAACGTATGACACTTTTCGCTTAATACATTAGAGCTTTTAAAAAAATATTTTTAGATGAATAATTTTAAATTTGGAGCGAATTGACTTTTGTGGTTTGAATGTATGTAAGAATTTAACTTTTATCATGAAAAAGCAATGAAAATTAAAAAAAAATATTTATTTCATAATTTCATAAACTTCATTATTATATTGTAGGCTTGTGTCTTTATTAGCTTTAGCTTATGTTATTCAAAAGTTGAGTTTAGCGCTGGTCTATAGCTTGGAAGCTAAACTAAGCACACTTGCGAATATCAGGGTATAACTATATATAATCGTTAGCGGATTCATTTACTATCTTATATAAAACGGATTTTATGTTATTCGTGACACATTATGACAGCATAAATTTGTATTAGACTGTTTCTAATTGTTTGACTTTACTAGATGTAGTCAATTTTGAATTAGTTCGGCAAAATAGTCTAGGAAATTATAGGGGCGCCACTTTCCATACATTTTAACGATCACTCACATGCGGTTTCCCTCGCACCTTTGCGTAAGACCCGCATGTCAAATTAGTTCCGTTTCCAGACTTTTTTGCCAATCTGCATATTGTTCTAAGTTTAATACTTTTGTAGCTATAAAAGTATAGTTTAGATTAATTATATTTTGGTGCACTTGCATTTCATTTACGTTAAAATAACAAATCTGTATCTGGTCACAAAATGTCTCAATGTCTCATTTCAATGCAGCCAACTTTTCTCAGGTGTTTTGTATTAGCATTTCTTTCTAAAAATAAAGTTATGAGTTAAAAAAAGGGTAGATCACCATACATTAAGGAATTCTAAAAGAAAATCATTTTTAGATCTGTCTTCTATCGCCGAAGAATTAAGAATTTTACTTGGCTATTGCGTTTTTTCTGGACGTGACTAGAGAAATCTGAGTATGACTACCGTGCCTGAGTTTTATTGTTTTTAATTGTTTCAATCAGATCTTTACGGTGGCTGAATTGTTCCAGGATGAAAATAATTGTTTTCGAAGTAAGATTTCACCAAAAACGAAATGCAAGCTGAATCGTAATGTATATTTTCGCATTTACTTTAGATAGTTATTGATTTTGTTTAGTAAGTGCTTTGTGCTTGCTTATTTTCAAAAATGTTATAATTATAATGTAAGCATATTAAACCATTTCAAGGCTTCCTTAAGATTTAAGGTTCCTTTTATTGGTTAAGTTACAAAGCTGTTTAAAAACGATTACATAATCTTTGCAGTTTAAAAGTCGTGTAGTAGTTTCCTGAGGTCGTTGGTTCGAATACTGACACTGGTTTTGTTTCGAAATAATTATGTAACTGATCTCTTCACGGTGAAGGAAAACATCGCGAAGAAAAGTAAAATTGACAAGTAATTGTCTGTTTATTTCTGTTAGTTGTGTAACTTTTCCATACAAATGTAGTATGTATTTGCGTGCTAACAAGTCTGCGTTGGAGCGATCAAAGTCTACTTAGGAAAAGTCAATTTGACTACACTTAAAAACTATTGATCGGTCTGTTGTCAATGTTGCCATGATCAAATAGAACGTTGGGAGTAAACGTTCTACTTGACTGTACTCTGAAGGTTTGAAATAGTGACGATTAGAAAGAGCGACTATTTGAAAATCTGACCATTTGAAAGTCTGACCTTATGAAAATAAATGGACAGAACTACGCAACAGAAAAGGTGGGAATAGTTGAGATTAAAGCCAGGTGTTAAGCATAGTATTTTAAGTCACAGAACTCATGGAAAAAAAACCTAGTAGTTCTGTCAACAGAACAGGTGGGAGTAAACGAAATAGAAAAGTCAAAGTGTATTTATTCAATTCAAACACAAGGATCACTTTGAAATGTCTTAAAGCTAGGTCCTACCCCTATAGTCACCTTTCTCTAGCCTCAAAGGTTTGTTGGAAGAAAACTCTTGTTAGGGTTAAGTTGGCCTGTGTACATGCCCTTTATTTTTATCTGTTTAATATGTATTATATTGAGTGTAATAAAGAATTGAGTGAATCAAGGTGCCAGTTCCAAGCGCCTAGAAGAACAGGCAACAAACTTACGGCTTGGTTCCTACCGTTATTTTGTATGATTCTTGTAACAATAGCTTTTTATTTTTTAAGGGCTTGTAGCTGAGCGTCCACACTGATCTATAATAAAACATCAAAAAACTACATCTCATATAAAAACCTATTCTCTAACTAAAATACTATTTAGTCATCAAATCAAGCAGACTTTGACCGCGTCAACGCTTTAGTATGGAAATGTCACTTGATTACCCAAAACGATAGTTTTACTCCTAACATACATTGCTATGTGCCCAAAACGCGAATGCGCGTTCTAATGTTACCTAGGCGTTTTTATTCGGGGGTAACCCTTTTCACAAGATATTTTAAGCTAACTTTGTTATTTGGTAATAAACTAGAATGTAGTTAAAACAATTGTTTTTATTTTTTACCTTTTAGGTAATAATGTTCGGATCTCAATAAAAAAACAAAACTTTAAAATGTGTTTCTGTTACGTGTCCCTAATTTATTGTAGTTTTAAGATGTTTTTTTGTAACAATCGAGCGTTTGCCTTTCCCTGATTTTTTAATTTATTAGTATTTTGTGCTAATAACGACATGTCATAAATATTTAAATTTAATAGAATCTGTATTCAAATTGTATTTATTTAGTTGAGTGTACTGGTGTCGTGATTAATTTTCGTAACTAAGTTATGGAATATTGAGAAATAATCATGATTTGTGATAAGGATGTGTGTGCGAGAGCTTCAAGACTGATTTTCAACAATAAAACGAAGTTTTCAACAATAATAATGTCTTTTATTTATATAAAACCTTATTTTATCCTACATACTTACTCTTAAACTTATTATGAAATAAATTATTAAGCCCTATTAAATTATAAAATTGGTTAAAAATATTACAACCCACAAGTTTAAATAAAATTTTAAATTCTAATGTTTTTTTTTAATAAATACCAGGTCTTAATTTGTTCATGTTTGTGTTTGCCACATTTTGTCAAAAGTTATCCCTAAATTATTCCTTATAATTTAATATAAGTATTATATATTATTTTAATTGATAGTATGTCTGAATAATTCACAACCATATAAAAAGTAATAAATAAATATTTGTTCACCATATACCACAATGTACGCAACGTTATGTAGTCCCAAACTAAGCAAAGATAAAAATATTTACAAATTAGTTCTTGGAAACAAAACCTACTATAAAATCATTAAGAATGTATTTAAACATTGTGATGTGGCAAACCTTGAGCACATACACTATTTACTTGTTTATAGGTGAAAACAAGGTAATTGTACCAGTCATTAAATAAATAAATATTGGTGGGCATTCCATACAGCATTATCTCGCCCCAAACTAAGCCAAAGCTTGTGATATGGGAACCAGATAGCTGATATACTACTTATATACTTTTTTTTGTAAATACATACTTATAATATTATATAACACCCAGACAGAACAAACATCTATGTTCATCACATAAATGTTTGTTCTCGGTGGGGATCGAACCCACGGCCTACGGCACAGAAGGCAGAGCTACTACCAACTGAGCTGTGAAAGCTGTCAATTTTTTTTTTCTGTTCTCCCATATTTTTTTTCGTATTGGATAATAGTTCTCCTCAATTTGGAAATATTCACAACTTTAAAACAAATAGTTGTGTCTGAAAGTTAGAAAACTGGCTATATTGAAGTATTTCGGCGCCAAACTGAGCAGATTCTTGTAACCTTCAGTGAAATCCTCCGGATGGTAGATTTTGTGCGAATGGTGCGAGACGTCCAGTGCGGTCTGTGATTGCAAGGCAACTGGTATCTGTGAATAAATAAACACATTATTTTTAATAGTGGACATTCCACACAGCATGGATATGATAGCCCAAAACTAAGCTGTTCCTTTTACTACTTGTAGATGGAACAAGCATTTAGCCCACCTGATGTTTAGTGGTTACCATCATTGACAATCGTTCATTTTAGAAAATTGTAGTATAATTCTATTTGCATGCTAGATTAAAGTAATGTGCTGAACATTATTTACCAGAAGGATCTATTGTTTAACCACATAGTTTCAAACTACCTTAAGAAAGCATTAGATACCTAATATTTTATTTATTTCGTTCTTAAAAGTCATTTGGTACATTACATTTCACATGATAAAAAGACACGATATCGGTAGGTGGCCTAAATCATAGGTCAAGTCATATACGATAGGAACGTACACTGCGTCCATCAACTTGTGGCATACAGATGTTAAGCCTCATGTGTCTGTTATTTCATCCACACCCTTCAAATGGAAACAGCGTTGCTGCTTGTCGGCAGAAATGGGCATGGTGGTAGTACTTCCCCGGACGAGCTACTAGTAAAATAAAAACTAGTTTCTTTCGAAACAGTGTGGTGAAAGGATTTTAAGTGCGCCTCAAGAGGCTCCTTCCAAGCACTTGACATATGTTATAGAACTTTTTAGGTTCTACGACATGCCGGTTTCCTCACGATGTTTTCCTTCACCGTTCGAGAGTACTGGCATTGTGCACATACATTTTTGAACAGAAAAACTCATCGGTGCACGACCGGTTTCGAACCCACGACCTTAGGACCGGAAGGCGGGGCCGCTACCACCAGACCACCAATGCTCAATACTTACAGTACAAGTAACAGTGAAGGCATAGGGCGGTATGCTGGCTTCGTACGTGGAGTGCGAGTATATGATGCTGTACACCGGCCTGTCCAGCAGATGGAACGATGACGCCACGGGCGAGGCGAAGGACCACGCGGTCACGTCCACTCGTGGTCGCGGCCACAGGGTTATCGTGTTGTGAGGAGCACCTGCAGTTGAAAGATATTGATGGACATTCTACACAGAACAATGTATTAACTACGCAAATCTTGTAGGTAGGTAATAGTTAAAGAATATAGAATAAAATATTTCTTTCTTTATAAGAGACCGATGCGAAAATATTTTTGTACGTAATAGATATATACAGAATCTTAAAACTGAGAATAAACATATGTTCATTAGACACAAATATTTGTTCTGTATGGGGATCGAACCCACTACCTACAGTGCAGAAGGCTAAGCTACTACCAACTGAACTGTGAAGGCTGTCTATGATGATGAGATTATACATAACTTTTTCTAAGGAACCAACACTGTAAAACACAGCTGTTTCATACATTTTAGCCAGGTAGGTATTAGACTTTTGTATGAAACAGCTGTTTTTTTGGCGTTCACAGTGTTGGTTCCTTAGGAAAAGTTTTTCATATTGATTGGTACTTTAGCCCCCTGAAGTTTTTAAACACAAGTATTGGAACACCTTGTATATTGTAAACATGTGTAATGATGAATCACTATATCGATCATGAGCGAGTTTATATCAGACTCATAGTCACATTTTACCAGTACCCCAAGTATGAGTTGTGTTTACCATATTTGGTTCTTGTTCCGTGTTCATTGCGGGTTTTGTATGAAGATGCGATAGAGATACCGATACGGAACTTTATGTTCTACTACTAATTTTCATCATACTTGCAACATAAAGTTCCGTATCGGGATCTCTATCGCGTCTTCATACAAAACCCGCAATGAACACGGAACAAGAACGAAAAACCAAATATGGTAAACAAAACTCATACGTTTGGGGTACTGGCCTTTATAAAGTAGGTATGTCTGTAAGTAAACTTACCGATCATTAGGAAGTGGTAAGTGCACGTGTCTGCGAGGCAGCTTCTGTTGGCGGACAGCGCGGCGGGAGGTGAGAAAGGCGCCGGACCAGACATGTCTATGAATATTGCCTTATTTCTGAAATACAACATTGCACATGAATGAAATTAACGTTCGTGCGTCACTTACGAGGTAATGCTTTGTTATAGGTGATGGTTACCACTTAACATCAGGTGGGCCATCTGCTTGTTCCATCAGCTGTTTGTTTAAAAAAAAATATTTCACCTTTATCTGTGCCTGTACAAAACAACAGTAGAAAAACACTAAACAGTCAAAAGAAAATAAAAACTGTACTAATGGACGGTCTTATCGTTGGTCTTACTTATAAGCGTTACTTAAGCCTGCCTTAAATAAATTAAGATAGTTTTCTACGGGACAACAAAAAATTTCATTAATAAAAATTAATACACTGAATTACCTTATAGCAAACATTAGTAGATTGTTTACCAAGGGAGCAAACAACTATTTTTATGGCGAGAGTGTTTTTTGAATCCTAAGCGTAGCGAGGGATTCAAAGTACTTCACTCGAGCTTAAAATAGTGTTGCTCCCGAGGTGGACACTCTACTTTTTATCACCCACTATGAGAAAATAACTTAGTGCAACTTATGAATAATCATAGTCACGAAGTCATAAAGTCACAAAGTCACAAAGTCACAAAGCCACAAAGTCACAAAGTCACAATGTCACAAAGTCACAACAATGAACAAAGGTGGACAATTATGAACAAAGGTGGAATGCGCGTTTCACGTGTTTTTGTTTATTTTTATTTAGTTCAGGCGCTTTTTTTTTAATTATAAAGCCTGCTTGTTCATACAGTGTTCGTGATCTCTTTGGTGATTAGAACTTTTAGTCAATAAGCACATTCCAAATTCAAATCACATTACCGCCCTTGGGATCAAAGTGCTATTTTGCTGCCTGTTTTCGAAGAGCAAACTATTTCTTTTCGAATTTCGATGTGATAAAAAATATCTTGTGGCGTTTTTATAACATAATCGCGGCAACAACGGCCCACAGCCTACTAAACGCATCTGTATGCCCCAAGTTAATGGACGTAAGGTAATGCTACGTAGGGCACGATCATAATCGTGCGTGACTTAATAGGCAATGCTTTGTTATTGATGATGGTTACCACTTAACATCAGGTGGACCACCTGCTTAATCTTCAGCACATTTGTACATGGAATAAAAACATCAAAATCTGTTTCACTCACTAACACACAGTTATTTAAAGTAATGAGAAAATACGTGAATTAAGTTTTAGTGTTTCAGAACTAGATGGCGCTGCTAAAAGTGTCCGATTGTAGATCGCGGTAGCGATGCGTTTTGGAAATATGAAGGGGTGGAACAACTATCTTTCGTGAAATTGGATTCTGAAGATTTGTTTATTGCTCATATTTTTTATAGGTCGCCCCTTAGAGCGTCCTCATAATCGTAGGTATACCTACTTAGTACAAACCAAGATATGACACTTGTTTTGGGATGAGCTATTCTACCTATTTCTGTATAATATTATTATAGTTTATTACGAAAAAAATCATAGAGTAACTTTACAGACTTAAATTTAATACGTCCTCTACATGGTACACTTAAAAAAGATAAACACTAACATATCTAACGACAGAATAAATAATACAAGCTGGTGCCCGCGACTTCTTCTGCGCAGGATTAGTCACACAATATCTTTATAAATTGTAACCTATGTGTTATTCTAATGTATAAGCTATAATATTGTAAAGTTTCATTAAAATCAATTCAGCAGTTTTTACGTGAAAGAGTAACAAACATCCATCCATCCATTCTTCCATCCATACTTACAAACTTTCACGTTTTTAATAATAGTAGGATTACATTGTAAAAAGGATCATACATTTGGTAGGATCCAAGCTGTAAGTTTGTTGCCTGTTCTTCTAGGCTTTGGTCGCGTGGAACTGGCACCTAGAGTCACCTAGCTTTAAGACGTTTCAAAGTGATCCTTGCGATTCAATTGAATAAATATCTTTTGACTTTGACAGTAGTCACAGATAAGAGAATACTAGTACAGTAGTCAAGAGCTAATAATAAAGATATAAATCACTAAACTCAATTTCGAATAATCGCAATCAACCAAGTTGTGTGCAATCACATTTCACACGAGTTTAGTGATTTTTTATCTTTCAACATGTCGGAACGAGCGAGAGGTATTAGCTCTTGTCTTCGCCTTAATGTGAAGTGATGGGACAAGCAGATGGCCCACCTGATGTTAAGTGGTAACCATCACCTATGACAAAGCATTGCCTCGTGCCCTACGATGCGCTGCCCTGCGTCCATCAACTTGAGGCATACAGATGTTAAGCCTCATGTGCCTGTAATTACACCGGCAACCACACTCTTCGAACCGAAACACAGCGTTTCTGATTGGCGGCAGAAAAAGGCGTGGTGGTAGTACTTCCCTAGAGCTCTACTACTCTTTACTTCTTATGGTACTCACAAGTGAGTTCCGAAGCTGGTTCTGTACAGCGGCAGGTCGCAGTACACGCGGTCTGCGCAGCGATGCTCCCTGGCGGCGCTGTACTGCACGACGGGAGCCAGCGCACTCGCCGTGAGCGCATCCAGCCGCATTACCGCTACGCCGGTGGTGACCTCCGTGCGATTAAACCACTCGTCGTGGGAGACTATCTCCGTGTGCTGGAACGTACGGTTACGTCGAATAAACAAAAATGGTCTCATTACTTTATTATATACTAGCGACCCGCCCCGGCTTCGCACGGTTATTGTGGGTTATCCCTAAGAGATTATGCTTGTATTATGCATATAAACCTTCCTCTTGAAAAAAAAAAACCGCATCAAAATCCGTTGCGTAGTTTTAAAGATTTAAGCATGCATAGGGATATAGGGACAGAGAAAGCGACTTTGTTTTATACTATGTAGTGATTATAAGTTGGTATGTATTTACAAAAAAGTATTTATGTATTTCCCATAACACAAGTTTTAGCTTAGTTTGGGGCTAGATAGTGTTGTGTGGAAAGTCCACCAATATTTATTATTTCTTTATTTTAAACCTTCACAGCAGATATTTATTTAAAAAAATACAATTTAAATTCATCGTATTTTTTTAATTCTTTCATTTAGACGTTTCAAAATGACTGCTGTGATTCAACTGAAAAAATGCATTTTGACTTGGTTAAGTAATCACACAATTTTTATCAAAATCAAAACGGTCTTTAGTCAGTACAATCACAAGGATCACTTTGAATATAATTTTAGTTATACTCATAATATGTTACTTTCTATATACATGAAGAGCTGTGGATTTTGTTAAATAAGTAAAATACGTACAAACCAATAGTGTCTCTGTGTAGACGGTCCGTCGTCTCTGAAGGGCGCGAACGGAATGAACATAATGACGACGCAAGCCGCGAGCACTACCGCTAGAGGGAGCCACATGCGGCGCCGGGAGAATAGCAGCTCTATGCCGGACTGGAAACAAATTGTAGAAAAAAAAACAAATTTAATAACATTTAACATTTTTTGTATTCAGGAAAAGGCAGAGGAACTACCAACTGAGCTGTGAGGCCTGTCATGAATCTTACCATATATCCCATAAAGAGACAATAAGAAACGTGCAACAAACGTACGTTCTAAGGGTACATACGAATAATATGCTAGAAATTTAATTAAGCGTAAAATTACTCATTGGTTTAAAATTACACAATTGATACGTCGTGGCTTGATTGAATCAGAATAGATTTAACACATTAACAATATAGATATGCATAACAAAACCTTGGCTCGTCAAGCGTAATTTAAGATAAAGATAAAAAGATAAAAAATGTTTATTGCATAGTCTTAAACACTAACATTATAGTTAAAATAGCAGTTACCTGTGATTTATTACAATGTATAATATTTTGTAATGTCGTGGGTAAAAGACCTTAGGATAGACATTGGATGGAGTTCCTCGCTCTAACTAAGCTTAAGCTTGTATGTAGAAGCGAGGGCTCTTCTTCTGGCTAGCTCCAAGGAGTTTTAATGACATTTAGGAGGTTTTATATGAATAATTTAACATTATTCATATAAAATATTGTAATTTATTGATAGAATTCCGAATACAATTGGAATTTCTGGAAGACGGATCGTGTGACGTCCTACTATTAATCTCTTTAGGATTTTGTCATTTAAACAATAAACATAATTCCTACATGGAAATAAAAAAGGCCACGTTTTTCTGTGGGGTACGGTGACTAAAAATTTGTGTTTGATTTTGTTTCCAAGCTTTGCATAGCGCTTGCGTGTGAACAACATGCCGTATTTATACACACCGCAAGAATATGCAAATATGCATCTTATCTACGGCGAGTGTCGTCGTAATGTTTCTGCCGCAGCGAGATTGTACCGATGAGGTAATGTTGCGTGTTCTTATGTCATATATATAAAAGAAAGTCGTGTTAGTTACACTATTTATAGCTCAAGAACGGCTGAACCGATATGGCTGTAAAATAGTGGGGAAGTAGCTTAGAACCAGGAGCCGGACATAGGATACTTCTTAACCGACTTTTTTTTTTAATTTTTATATTTTATACAAACAATCGAAGAGGCAGGAACTTCAAGTCGTCAGTTAGTACTTGGTTCTTCTGTCAAAATTACGTGGCTCGAGATCGTTTAATGGGGAAGAAAATACATTTTTTTTTATTACACTTGTATTATAAACACGTTCTCACAGGGTCTTGTGGCAGTTAGGATCTTGGCAGAATAACAGCGTCTACTGACAAGTGGGCATTATACTGAGCTTCCCACCCATTTGCTGGTACTGTAGCATACTTCATATTTAAACATGTAGGTTTTAACATTGTTCTGTAATTATATTGTTTTCTCCCTTTTTTTCTATTGTGTTATAATATAATCTATTATTCTTCCTATAATAAGTATATTTCATTATCATGTTTAGTATATTGTGTGCTCAGTAGTTAATAAATGATTGTCTATGTCTAAAGATGTTGCCAGTAAAGTAAACGTGCGCTAGCGAAGCCGCGGGTAAGAGCTAGTGACATATATACAAGTTACCGCAGTAGTAGTGAGTACAACGGCGAGGCCCACGTTAATGAGCGCAACGGTGTAGTCAGGGGCGTCCGTGCTGGAGCGTCCCATCACGGGCAGGATGAGTGCGTCCACGCGCAGCGCGCACACGCACAGGAATGCCGTGGAAGGGAGCGAGAGCAGGGTTTCCAGCAGGAGGTGTTGCCAACCTAACGAATACAATAAATAAATATTGGTGGACTTTCTACACTGGCCCAAACTAAGCCAAAGCTTGTAATATGGGAAACCAGATAGCTGATATGATACATATTATTATATACTTTTATTATAAATACATAAGTATTTACAAAAAAAATCTCCCCGCGGGGAGAATATGGGCAATATAAAGGTGGCAAGAAGAGCAAAAGATTGGGACGATTGGCGATCCTTGGAGGAGGCTTATACCGCCGAAGGTGGTCCACACACAAATATATAAAAGAGAACTAGTATTTAGATAATTTAGTATTAAGATATATTTTTTTATATAATATTATATAACGCCCAGACAGAGAAGAAACATCTATGTTCATCACGCAAATGTTTGTTCTGTTTGGGGATCGAACCCACGGCCTAGGGCGCAGAAGGCAGAGCTACTACCAACTAGCTGTGAAGGCGGTCAATTGGTTTTCAAAGTCAAAAGGATTTTATTCAATTGAATCGCAAGAATCAAGGAACTGGCACCTAGATTCACCTAGCATAAAACGTAAAGTGATCCTTGTGATTCAATTGAATAAACACCATTAGAATTGAATTATAATTACCTTGCAATCGTACGTATCTGACGAGCGTGAGAGATATCAGCGCCATTACCGACATGATGAAGAGAGGCACTGAGAACAGATACCTCGTGGCCTCCAAGCTCTTGATACACAACAGAACCAGTAGGATGAGCAGCATAATGAGCCGAGTCGCCGTCATGGCTTGGAGGGCGCGGATTGAGCGGTTTAAGCCACTCTGGAAGAAAAAATTAATTATTTAATAATGAAAAAAAAAATATTCCATAATACCTTTGATCTTAACCTATCAAGGTTGGCTGGTAGAGAATGCTGTCTAGCATTAAGCTCTTTTTTTTAACAAACTTTGTTTGGTGCAATAAAGAAATAAATAAATAAATGGACGTTTTGAGAAAATGCAGTTTTTGTCTAAATTGTGTATAAAATTATGATTATATTTAGCAAAGTTTTTAACATTAAATTGTACAAAATACTGTTTCCTATGTATGCTAGGATAATTTCGGGGAAAACATTAATATTTACAGTATTTTTATTTATAAAACTCATTGGTTCCTTGTAGCAAAACTGCTCATGTGTGGGTTGGTTCCTTATTAATTTATTCAATCTTTGAATATTATACGGATATGATATGATATTTTTTAAAAGTCTCTGAGGTATCCTTTCCTCTTAACTACGAATACTTTGGTATTAAACGTATAAAATAATATATTACTTTCTTGGTCCTCCAAGCATCATACGCTTCTGAAGCGGCGACTGCGCCGACAAGATACGGCACCCAGAACAGCGGGACCACTATCCACGGCTCGGATAAATATCTGAAATAAAAAAAACAACTTCACGACTTTGATCCGCCGGCACGGTAGATATCCCCTCCGATATCTTAGTATCAAATACAACTTAAGATCTCGCTCGCACCTATGCAAAACATCCGCATGTCAAATTAGTTCCGTTTGTAGACATTTTTACCAAGCTTTAAGTAAAATGATTTCTAGCCTTCTTTATCCACCGACTTCTCGCAACCTTATGTCATCGGTCCATCGGGTGGGGAGCGAATACTCAAAGACAAATCTTTGCGTGATCGCCATTCGAGAACCTTATCGTCCTTAAGGTCTCAGGTTCGATCCCCAGTGACCCATAGCTACTTTTTGTGTATTTTTTTTTGAAAACATCATGAGGATACCAGTTAGTATTCTAGGAGCGGCTCTGGGCTTGCAACCTGTCACGCATGGAATACTAACAACAGCAAAATGTAGGCACGCGTTAAATGTACTACTTGGACGTACCTCTGACTACCTTAGACATCATCAAAGAATCTTAGGGTGGTACTAGGCAGCACTAGGAGAGCACTGTGGTCTAGTGGTAGCGGCCTCGCCTTCCGATCCTAAGGTCGTGGGTTCGAAACCGGTCGGGCAACAATGAGTTTTTCTGTTCATCAAAGTTATGTGCACAATGCCAGTACTCTCAAACGGTGAAGGAAAACATCGTGAGGAAACCGGCATGTCGTAGAACCTGAAAAGTTCTATAACAAGTGTCAAGTGCTCGAAAGGAGCCTCTTGAGGTGCGCTTAAAATCCTTTCACCACACTGTTTCGAAAGGAACTTGTGACACGACAACAAGGTTTTTTATGACTGATAAAACTATTGCCATCTCTTTTCGTTGATATAAAATGAACAGTGAGGTGTATACCTTCAATTAATTTCAAAAATGTGCACAATGCCAGTACTCACAAACGGTGAAGGAAAACATCGTGAGGAAACCGGCACGTTATTACCTAAAACATGTGTCAAGTGGCCGGAAGGAGCTACACACCCATAAGTTAATAAAAAAAAATATTTCAGCTTTAGATAATGACATGAAAGAAATGAAGTTTTAGTATTTTATAACTAGATGGCGCTGCTAAAAAAGTCCGTTTGTAGATCGCGCTAGCGATACGTTTCGGGAATGTCAATAACTAAAAGTGGCTTTAAAGTTAACGTATCCTAAGGAGATCCCCAGTACTCAGTATTCAATTTTTGAAGGGTCGCTAATTTTGAGCGCCCCCTCCTGCCATGATAAAATGTATGCCTCAAGTTCAAGGGCAGTGCATCGTAGGGCACGATCACGATCATATCGTGCGTGACTTGCGAGGCGATGCTTTGTTACATCAGGTGGGCCATCTGCTTGTACCATAAATTAGTAAAATAGAAACACATTTTGCAGTAGTTGGTATTCCAATATCATTATGATATTTTAGAATCGGAAACAACGTCACGGATTTCATCCCCAGGCACGGTAGATATCCCCTCAGATATCTTAGTATCAAGTACCAACTAAAAATCCTTTGAAGATGTTTGAGGGGGATAGTCAGAGGTACCTACGTCCAAATATTACATTTGGCACATACACACATTTTGCAGTAGTTAATATTCCATACGTGACAGGTTGCAAGCCCATCGCCGCTATCAAAATACTAACTGTTTCCTCACGATGTTTTCCTTCACCGTTTGAGACCACTAGCATTGCGCTCATAAATTTCTCTTAGAGAAAAAGCCGACCGGATTTGAACCCACGATCAGAAGGCGGGGCCATTTTTTTTATATTACTAGCTGATGAAACAAGCAGATGGCCCACCTGATGTTTTGTAGTAACCATCACCATTGCCTCGTAGGTCACGCACGAAAGGAAAGTGCCCTACGATGCACTGCCCTGCGTCCATCAACTTGAGGCATACAGATGTTAAGCCTCATGTGCCTGTAATTACACCGGCGACCACACTCTTCAAACCGAAGCACAGCGTTGCTGCTTGGCGGCAGAAAAAGGCGTGGTGGTAGTACTTCCCCGGACGAGCCACACACAAAGAGCTCTACTACTCTTAAACCATTCCCACTACACCTCCGGTGCTCTTATATTTTAGAAGCATTTCTAAAGTATCAGGTATAGTTACCTCAGTTGGATGGTGGTAGCGATCATGATGGAAGCTAGAATGAACACTAGTGCTACGCCGGCTACCATCGCCACCAGGCGTCCTAACACTGAGTACAGCAACTCTTTCACTGTCGACCATCCTGCAAATTAAAGTTATATAGAGTGTTAAAATACTAGCACCGAAAACTTCAATGGGCTAAAGTACCCATTAATAGAACAGAGAGGATATCTACCGTGCCTGGGGATCAAAGTCATGAAGCTGTTTCAGTTTTAAACAGAGTAAGTTAATATAATACTTTAGTATAAATACAACCAGATAGAGAACAAGAAGAAACAAAATAAGAAGACGAGGAATCACACAAATGTGTACTGTGTGGGAATCGAACCCACGGCCTACAGCGCAGAAGGCAGAGCTACTACCAACAGAGCTGTGACGGCTGAATAAATACTTTTAAGTACTCCAAGAACCTCGTTATCTTTACTTTTGTAACCAATAACATGCATATGGAAAGGCAATGTTCTTTAACACAAGTACTTTCATACTTATTATCACTCTTTATTTATTTTTTCATTTTTTTATTTTATTTTTGGCTACATATACAAGAAGTTCCAATACTTGTGTTAGAAAACTTCGGGGTGCTAAAGTACCTAAAAAAACAGCTGTTTCATGCAATAGTTCAATACTACCTGGCTAAAATGTATGAAACAGCTGTTTTTTTCGCGTTCACAGTGTTGGTTCCTTAGAAAAAGTTATTCATATTAGCAGCGTTTTACCTGAAATAAAACGCATATTAATATACTTACCTCAGTAAAAGCTTTATAATGAGAATGCATTTCCGTTTCCGTCGATTTTAACCAGTTTTCGTACTTTTTACACAAAGTGCTTCCGGTCAAGTGGCGCCACCTGGCGGCCGCGCGCCATTTTGCTTCGTAAAATGTGCAGCGCCATTTTGGAATCATTGGCTTAGTTTCAGCAGGCAGAAATAAAAATGAAAGCTTTTACTGAGGTAAGTATATTAATATGCGTTTTATTTCAGGTAAAACGCTGCTATTAATGATACTGTACGCTCAGTAAAAGCTTTATAATGAGGATTTGTTTGTTATCGCCTGGTGTCGCCACTTGTAAGAGTTAGGTAACTCTAGCGCCAATGTGAATCTAAAAATATTTTACCACAATAAGTAGATAGGTAAAACACTGTAATGGCAACCTACAGTGTAGGTACAATATTAATAAAAACTTTATTTTACGAAAGTATACTATTTATCATTTGCTAATAATGATTCATTTATTACGATCACAACGTATTACATATTATCAATAATACAACTGATAACGTACAATGTAGGAATAGGAACTAGCTTCCGTTTGGATAAAAGTACCGAATTCATTTATTTATATCAGATTTAGCTATGATCTGATACTAAATAAGCGATCGTAAGTAATCATAAATTACCTGCTAAGCATGGTGACTAGGGAAAGCTTTCCCATAGACTACTAAATCTGTGGAGGACATTGTCTGGCAATAGACCTCTTCAGTATGTTATTTCAGACAAAGTAAGGATGTTTAATACGTCAAACAGATGCATGATATTAATAGATGTGTGATATTAATTGTTGTCTTTTATACCTCTCAATATCAAATTCATTAATCAAGAAGATAATTTTTTGTGAATGCGATTCATAGATCGAACTCTAGAGGTGCTGTAATAGCAGTCCCTCTAAACAACGATTTGATCCTCCAGCCTGCTATTGACTGTGCGTGAAAAACGCTTAACAAAATCTTTTATTTTACTGTAACAAGCAAATTAAATAATTTGGCTGTGTTGCATAATTAAGTTATTCAATAATTAATGAGAAGGAATTTGTGTTAGCATGATCACTAAATTAATAATAGTTAACAAACATCTATAATTACTGCAATCAGTATTGAACAAATAAATGACAAAACTATTAAGTAGGTACCTACAAGATCTAATGTGGAATCATCAACTGCTAATATTATCTATAGTGATATTTTTTAGTCTTATTTTATTGAAACCACTTTTTGTCAACGTCTCAAACCGGAAACTTTGATTACTCTGACTCTCTACTTACTCTCTTCTCTTACTGACTTAGGAGTATCCTAAACGAGAGACCAAGAAAAGCGTCTGCATCATAACGTAAGAACCAAGCATTTATGTGAAAGTATCGAATGAAATTATTTGTAAAGTGCAAATCACAAAGAAATTATACTTATAATAATAATTGTGTGTTCAAAATTTCATTTCAGTGCTAAACAAGAAGTTAATAACGGTTGCAAACTACAGTCATGTTATCAGGGTATTTAAAACTATATTTTTTGTTTAAACAAAGATAAAAATAATTATTGGTCCGTATTCAATAATATACTAGCATTTGCTTACTACAAAAATTAAATCTTCTTTTATTAGAGGTTGATAATTTGATAGGAAAGGTTTTCCAATGTGAAAGGTGCTGCTAGAGCTCAAATATTGAGGTTAGCGCGTCAAAGTTTTACTGCGGAACTATTAATGAGTAATATTCCATTGACAGAAATAGGTCAGCCGCGACATTGGGGATAATCGGTGGTAGAAATACCCACGTGAGTGGATAGTCTATTGAATACTAAACGCATCGTGAAATAGAGTGATGGTTCCTTAGTTCTCAAAAAATATGCAAATAATATAATTGCAGGTAGGTTGATTGTCCTCAAATCTCAAAAATTATAATTGTAGGTAGGCTGCATGTGAAATTTCAGAGGCAAATAAGTCGATTACTCAAGTTGCCTACTTTATAAACACTATGTTTACAAAGGCTAGTCATAGATGCCACTCGGGATGATGGTAGTGACATAAAAATACGGCCTGATTTTCGAACTTGGACACATGCCAAAGTGTATTTCGAATGGTAGTAATCGTAGTAGTAAAGATACGTTATTTCCATTTGATTGACATGAATTGATTTCATATCTTCTGTTAGCAGGCAAGCGACTGCAGTACAGACTGGTCAGCATCTCTTTTTAGTGTAAATATTTTGGTAACCAGCTGATAGGATTGAGCAATATGGAGTGTACCTACTCCAAGACCATATATTCAAAACATCTTTTAGAAATCTGTCAGAGTTAGGTAATGTAGCAACGATTCTTTTAGAACGCCTGTTGTAGTGTAGGGACTAGTCTAGTGAGGAATTCATGAACTTTGTTAATGATGAACATAATATGGATTAAGTTTTTATGAGCACTGATAATTGATTTCTCAAAATTAATAACGACGCTTTGCTTTTTAATGTTTAAACTGTAAATTTCTTCGTCGTGGTGTGCCTAATCAAAAACAAGTGATCATAGTGATGCACAGATTTTTGATATACATATAAACTGAATCTGAGCCAGTAATACTTAATAAACGTAAAAAGTAAAAATTAACTCAACTATATAACTTGAAGCTCAAAAGCTAAGTTAAGCATACACTACCATTACCCAAACACCTAGGTTAGGTTTTATGTCTGGAACCTACAATACTTATTATACGTAAAAATAAACTCATCTATATAACTTGAAGCTCAAAAGCTTAAGTTAAACACACTACCAGTACCCAAACACCTAGGTTAGGTTAGGTTTGGGTTAGGTTAGGTGGTTTTTTTTTTTTTTTTTTTTTTTTTTTTATATTATTTCTGGCGCCAGCAATACCAGTACCCAAACACCTAGGTTAGGTTAGGTTTGGGTTAAGTTAGGTTAGTGTTGTGTAAAAAATGGCCAGAACTACGGCTACGGCTTTGGGTCCATAACCAGATAGGTTTTACTCTACAAAGTATGTAATGTTAAAATAATATTCATAAGAATATTGAAAATCATTATGAAACACATTTCAGCATATTGTTATTACTTATTTTTACAGCCAGCTAGGCGCTTGGCTAGGCATTTGATACGATAACTTTATCAATTTATTTTCTTCCATTGTGAGTGGAAGAGTAATAATAACAGTTTTGCTTATCACGTGGCTTATAACTGACTTTATGAGGTATTTATTTATATCTGTACTTACCATATTAATCTTCATTATTTAGCCATCTAAAACTTCTCTGAGCCTTAGGTTTTCACGATAAAGTCGCTAGTTTCTATTATGGAATGAAACTTTCTTATTTTCATTCATCATTACAATAGTGAGGGTTGAGAGATTTTAAATGGAAACTGGCTATAGGAACATACACCCCGCGAGGATGTACTTGTTACAGGCATGTTTGTACTTTGAAAGACCATCGCACAAAGGATCGCACAAATTTTCACGCAATAGAACAGTTTTGCAAACGCCTTACTCTCTCGAAAGGCGGCTGTATGCTTGATAAGATTTCTCTTGCGAGAAACCAACAAATTTAGAAAAGAAAGTTCGTTTACTAAAATCTCATCTCAATCACACGTGATTGAACACAGTTTTATTAACGCCTAAACCCCCTTGAGAGGTGGCTGTTAGATTGATTGGATTTCCTTAGAGAGAAACCAGCTTATTGAGAAAGCCATATATACTAATAGTTTTTACTAGTATTTAGTTCCACGCGATGAAACATAGGTTTTCAAACGCCTAACCCCCGCGAGGGGCGGCCAAAAAGGCTTTGCCTTTTTAATTTGACAGGATCAAACTTTGTTCACGTTCACCAAAAGCTACAGTTTCATGCGATGAAACATAGATTTTCAAACGCCTAACCCCCGCGAGGGGCGGCCAAAAAGGCTTTGCCTTTTTAACGTGACAGGATCAAACATTGTTCACGTTCACTAAAAGCTACAGTTTCACGCGATGAAACATAGATTTTCAAACGCCTAACCCCCGCGAGGGGCGGCCAAAAAGGCTTTGCCTTTTTAAACGTGACAGGATCAACTTTGTTCACGTTCACTAAAAGCTTATACAGTTCCACCTGATGGAACATAGATTTTTAAAACGCCTAACCCCCGCGAGGGGCGGCCAAGAGGGCTTTGCCTTTTACCAAACTATGTTCGTTATAATCTACGACATTTGGGTTGGTGACCCGCGAACTAATCAAAAGTGATATTATATTACTTATGAAAATAATAAAGTGGGTAGGTAGCAAAATTCCAGAAAAGTGATTCTTCAGTTGTACGACTCAAATAAGCCCAAGAAAAAAGATTGTAAATACATCATGCAATATTTTTGTTACAGATAAAACTAAATTTCTGTTTAATGCAGTAAAGTATAATGCAGTTAGTTTTAAGTCGTATTTAGGCATGTTAACGTAAGGTATCATACGTTTTCCCCCCTTCGTTTGTTTCCAAAAGTCTATGAATACCTGAAGTATGTGAAGTAGCTATGTGCAGACTTCTAGCCTAAGCACTTGTTTCAAACAGCTATGGGGCTATTTTAAAGCAGATAGATCCTTTCTGTCTTGATATTAAAATTTGTGATCTTGGACCTCATCGCAAGAACAATGATGTTATAATATTTCCCGCTAACCATATTAATAAAAATGGAATCCTGAACCTGTTATACACCCTGAACCTGTATTGACAGACTGGTTAGTAAAGAAAATAGAAATATAATTTATTCTGCAGGTTTCTAGACTTAAAGAAAAAGAGCACGTATGCTCGCATAATAGTACCATACAGCTTCTGTGTGAAAGCAGAGGCTTTTATATCTAATATATTTCTGAAAAATCAACTTTGTACAAAATATAATACCTACTAAGTACACGTTCAAGTACCTAAACTGGTAATTTTTTGACTATGAGAACGTGATCCGAACGAAAAATCGTTAAAAAATTGATCACGGTCATCTATTTAAAATAAAGAGGGTTGTACTCACGGTTTTTTCCCTCTTTGCACAGTTTCACTTCACTTAATAAATTAAAATTTTCTTCATCTTTTAAGAATAAGATAAGATTTGAACATAAAATATTTATATGCAACGGTCGTCGCAGAGATAGCTGCTAGACACAAGTTGCTTCGACGGAAAACAAAACGCCAATGATTCCAAAATGGCGCTGCACATTTTACGAAGCAAAATGGCGCGCGGCCGCCAGGTGGCGCCACTTGACCGGAAGCACTTTGTGTAAAAAGTACGAAAACTGGTTAAAATCGACGGAAACGGAAATGCATTCTCATTATAAAGCTTTTACTGAGCGTACAGTATCATTAATGATGGGTTATATACAACTTTTGACTTTGAAAACTAAAACCGCTTCACGACTTTGATCCCCAGGCACGATAGATATCCTCTCAGATCTCTCAGTACTAGTACCAAGTACTATAAAATGTTTGGAAGTACCTGACTACCCTCTTTAGACATATCTCGTATCAAGAAGTACAGATATAGATATACTCGTAGTACATGCCTACTAAAAGCTATGGTCTAAATAGGTATTTAAAATTATTATTTTGTTCTTACCGTCCCCTATTCTGTCTGCTCTGTTGCTTGTTTTTTTAGAGTGCACAAAACATATCTGCAATAGTCAGCATTAATTAATTGCCTTATTCAATAATCATCGTACTTTTCTATTTTTATTCTCTAATTTTTCATTTAATTTATCTGTTTCTTAATACCATGTTATTTTTTTATTTTACTTTATACTGTCGAGATATTATGTTATTGTTTTAATTAGTTTGAATCGTCCGTGGCATCACAGAACGGCTCTGATGGAAGACCAGCGTTGGTTTGCAACCAACTTATTGCTGAATCAGAGTCCGTTTTGCGACGCACAAAGTTATTAGTTTTTTATGTTAAATGTTTATTTTATTTCTTAGTGTCTACTTTAACTTTTGTTGTCGTAAATTAATTAATTTTCTTCTTTCTTCTTCAGATTCTTTGAGAACGTCTAAGAGGGGTAGTCAGGGGTGGTTGTGGCTAGCTACTATACTCACTTGGTCCAACCAGCCAAATATAGTAAGCTATGGTGAGCGAAGCGAGCAGCACTATACATATATCGACGGCGTAGGCGGCCGCCATTGAATACGTCACCATAAACAGGTTTAGATAGTCGTAGTATATCGTTGTAGTGGGCGGGTATAGCTGGAAACAATATTACATTTTAAGTCGCAGATAACCGTACAATAATATCATACACAAAAAATACTGACTAAAAATCGCACAATTACTGTAACTTATTTAAGTAAAGTAAAGTTGGTGCAAATTACATTATACATTTCCTTATCAATAACTCATCGCTTTTATATTCAGCCTTAACGGCTCAGTTGGTAGCTCTGCCTTCTGCGCCGTAGGCCGTGGGTTCGATCCCCACACAGAACAAACATTTGTGTGATGAAAATAGATGTTCGTTCTCTGTCTGGGTGTTATATAATATTACTAGCGGCCTGTCGCAGCTTCGCATGGGTGGTCATAAATTTTTTGAACATTTTAGGATAAACTTAGACACACCTTAGGTCTAAGTTCGAGCCTCGCGTCTACTAATTTCATACATTTGCACGTCCTTCTCCTTGAGTGAGTGAAATCGCACCCCGAGCGTGACCCGTGGACCCGTTAACATTTTTAATTTCGTCATAATATCTTTTGAATGGAATGTCCGATTTGAAAAATTTAAGAAGTAATCTATAGGTATACCGTCTTAATTATGAAATGATTTATTTTGATAAGGATTAATACCAAAGTACAAATAAACACCCTTTTCTAGCGGCGGCATTTCAATTAAATTTTTATAATAAAAGAACACTTATTGTGACATAGTTATGTATATAATATTATAGTTATGTACTATAATAGTTAGACATATGCTGTCGCGACATTTTTTGTAGATAATGATGTGTTCTGCAAAGTCGTAGTACATTATTTTGTTCTATCATCAATAGTTTTCGCAGCGCACGCGATGTAAGGTTTTCTTTTTCCACCTTGGGTTACATTATTGGAGTTTTACTAAGGATCCCTGATTTTTTTGAAAATTTAATATAGCCTATGTTACTCAGGGATAATGTAGCATTCTAATGGTGAAAGAATTTTTGAAATCGGACCATTAGTTTTTGAGCCTATTCGTTACATACAAAACAACAAAACAACAAAAATACAAATCTTTTCTCTTTATAATATTAGTGTAGATAAGTATGTATTTACAAAAAAAAAGTATATAAGTAGTATATCAGCTATCTGGTTCCCATATTACAAGGCTTGGCTTAGTTTGGGGCGAGATAGTGCTGTGGAATATCCACCAATATTTATATTTATATTTTAAGACGCAGACAACCGTCGAACAACTCGTCACTTGTATCTTTCAACATATTTTTAAGATTTTCATTAGTTTGATAGTGTTTACCAAACATTTCAAGATCAAGGGGAAGGTTTTGGGTCGAAATCCTACTCGGATTTCCTGGGATATAAAAAAGATTATTATATAAAATAAGTGAACTTAAATCCTTTCACCACACTGTTTCGACATTACAAGAGAGAGTGAACGTAGGTATGAAAAATCGAACCCAACCAAGTTTTGGAGAATTATATTACAAAGGTTCAGCAGAAATATACATTTCAATCAAATAAGTTTTCCTACCAAAACAATATAATTGTTTTAGTGATGGCACACACATTTGCACAATACTAACTTGACAGGTTTCAAGCCCATCGCCGCTGCTAGAATACTAACTGGTTTCCTCACGGTGTTTTCCATCACCGACAGCTCGGTGAAATTACAGGCACATGAGGCTTCTGTATGCCCCAAGTTGATAGACGCAGGGCAGTGCATCGTAGGGCACGTTCTTAGCGTGACTTACGATGCAATGCTTTGTTATAGGTGTTCGTTACCACTAAACATCAGGTGGGCCATCTGCTTGTTCAAATAGCAAGTACCTAGTATGATAATAATAATAATACCTTAGTATCCAAGTTGTCCATATTCCCAAGTTCGTCAACTAGCGCCAGCAACATGTTCCCCGCATTCTGTACGACGCCTTTGCGAATAAGGTCTGGATGGTCGTACCTCGTGTGGTACACACTGCCGCCTTTCGTGAACGCTATGTCTATGCCTGGAATTAAAAAAATATACAGTCAGCACATGAATTTCATGAACCAACACTGTAAAAGCGAAAAAAAACAGCTGTTTCATACATTTTAGCCAGGTAGATATTGGGCCATCTGCTTGTTCCATCAGCTAGTTGTATAAAAAAAAAAAAAATCGGTTCGTGTCAGATCGATGGAACACGCATCTGCTACAAGGGGCCTTATGCTCACTTCGAGCGAGATTATCTCACGGTGGAGATGACGACATATCTCGTTCAATAACTCGTTGCGGCTGAGTCTCGCATGAACTTTCAATGAAATTGGGGAGAGGGATGGTGAGAATGGGGATAAATAGTTATCGAACGAGATATGACGTCATCTTCACCGTGAGATAATCTCGCTCGAAGTGAGCATAAGGCCCCATATCTCAATTGTAAGTAGCGCTCTAAAGGGCGACCTTTCAAAAAATCCTTTTTGATAAAATATAAACAGTACTTGTTTCACCCCTTCATATTATTATCGCAAAAACGCATCGCTACCGCGATCTAGAAACGGACACTTTTAGCAGCGCCATCTAGTTCTTCTGACTGAAAACTCGGTTCTCATTATTTATTTTTAAGACAGTATCACATCATAACAGGGTTTTTTTTACCTTAACGCGATGGTATATGGTATATATTATATTATTTGATGTTTGAGTAAATTCTAAGATGAGTTATTTATTCTTTTTTAGGGTTTACACTTCGGTCTGCTTTCAACCGACTTCAAAAAAGGAGGTTCTCAATTCGTTTGTAAGTTTTTTTCGTATGTTTGTTACGCGGTTATTCTGCCTATTGCCTATTATCCGCTGAATTCACCTCTGGGTAATTTAGTACCCAATTTTGAAACGTCCTCGAATGCACCGTGGGTCATTTATTACCCAAGTTTGAATTTCGCGGCCTCTTGGCCATAATTGTTCTATCCTGCTTTTTCTATATAGTAGAGCCGTAAGGACCGATTGCCATCCTTTTCGCACTTCAATGACCTTTGTGTTCATATATGCCAACCTTACAAAAAAGTCATAGGCACGACGGAAAAAATTCGAGATATCAGTTGCTTGTTTTGGCAGGCCCCGCCGTCATTGGTCGAAATTCAAATGCTTATGAATAACTAATGATGATTCTTTGTTTGTTTGGATTTAATTTACTTCTGAGGATTTCATTTACTTGATATACTTTTTGTTATATATTATTGATGTTATTGCTAGATATATAATATGTTATTTTTTAAAGTTGTTCTACATTTATTGGTATTCATATATTCTGCCGTGTCAGGCGTGAATTTTTTTAATGTAAATACAAAAATATAAAAATAACAATAAAAAAACAATGGTATTTAAAGAATTACAATAGAAATAACATAAAAAAAATAACATCCTCAAAAATAGTTCCATCAGCATTGTATAAAAAAAGCTGTGTTTTCTAATATACAGATTCAACAATATTAATTTAAGGGTAATATTTAATATAATATTTAAGGGTAAAGGAATACGATTAGTATTAATACAAACTTACCCTGTATTCCCCCGAAATCCCGGAAGACCCTGAAGTCAGTATCGGAAGGCACGATCCCCGAAGAGAACAGGAACTCTCCCAGTCCTTGGGCACTCGGCCGAAAGACGGCGCGCTTGTACGCAGACAGGATACGGGGATCTGTCACCTAGCGCATAACATTTTTTTTCATTCATTTCAAACATTTTTATTTTGTCCCAAAAGTTATTAGCCGAGTTGGATCTGAAATGTTGAACCCACGACCTTCCGCTTGATACGAGACTGCAGTACCACCTGCGCCATTGGACTCTAATCACAGGGTGAATGACTCATAGGGGACCGTTCAAGTACGTAAGCAGTTACGTAAGCACTAAGAGGGGCGGGGGGTTGCTTTGCTTATTTTTGATGACATGGGGGGGGGGGTCTAGATGGTGATTACGTCAGCAGTGGGTAATTATTTACTTTTTTACACATATGGCAACCCACACATTGTCTATGCTTGAAACGAAACGCATATTCGGGGATTCCCACAAATAATGAATACGTTTAGGTACTCGCTTAAAGCCATATAGGGGAATACCGCGTGCTATTCACTTGTCTATTTTTCGATCTATTTTTTCGTTTCGGTACGATTGACTATTTGACATGTTTGACGTGTTGGAAGCAAAGCACAGCAGTTGATCCACTTTCGCCAAAGTTGAATTGTTTAAGATGTCGTTTCAAATAGACAAATCCAAGTTATACCAAAAATTGTTCAAAAGTTTTAAAAAATCCCATACAAATTCAAAAATACACTAGTTAGTTAGAAAAATGTATATAACAATGATAACGTAAGCTTGTAAGAGCTTTGCTTACTTTGCTGACAAGGGGTGAGGGGGGGGGGGGGAAATTGTAATAAATCTGCTTACGTCATACTTGAACTGCCCCTAGAGATACGTTAGTATGGTACTATGCTCCATCTACACAGGTCTGACATATTAATACATTTTAGAACAAAATGAAAAATCTTTGTGATTTCATTCCACTTCAATGTTTGGATTTGCCTCTGACTACCATCAGCTTATATTTTGGCAGTGTTCGGATCGCATCACGAGATCTCAGGTCGGGGCGAACCACTAGTAAAACTACAATAACATAATATTTTGTTTTATTCATCTAGCTTATGGAACAAGAACATGGCCCATCTGATGTTAAGTGGTAACCATCACCTATAACAAAGCATTGCCTCGCAAGTCACGCACGATAGGAACGTTCCCTACGATGCACAGCCCTGCGTCCATCAACTTGAGGCACACAGATGTTAAGCCTCATGTGCCTGTAATTACACCGGAAATCACACTCTTCAAACCGAAACACAGCAACGATGCTTGGCGGCAGAAAAGGCGTGTACTACCAACCTGAAAGACTGAAGGTTTGCCATTCATCCCTGCCGAGTCTAGGTTGACCACGGAAGTGACTCCCTGGGCCCAGCGGTGCTTTAGGAAGCCGTGGGACGCCTGGAACGGAAAGGTCACACGTATTAAGACGCTGATAACCGTCAGAGAACTCACTCGGACCTTTCAACGATTCTAAAAATATTAATTACTGAATGTAGGAAGTGATTTTTATTTATGATAGATTTAAATTAATATTGTTTTTTAAAGTTACAAGTAAAATTATTTACTAAAATAAATTGTGACTACAGTAACGAAATGGAACTTTTACAATTAGAAAACTTTTTTTTTAAAGTTTCTTATTGCGGGTTCGATCCCCACCGAGAACAAACATTAGTATAATGAATATAGATGTTTGTTCTCATCATTAGATCTCGTAGCACTAAATACCAAGTCGGAGGTACATCCAAATATTACATTTGGCACATACCCACATTTTGCAGTAGTTGGTATTCCATGCGTGACAGGTTGCAAGCCCATCACCGCTGCTAGACTACTAACTGGTTTTCTCATGATGTTTTCCGTCACCGTTTGAGAGTACTGGCATTATTATTTATTTTAAAATACTTGATAATGTAAGAAAAAAACATACTAATAGTCCTTGCTCTTCAGCGCCGTTGAACAAAAACACGATATTATTCCGGAACTTCTTGGATCGCTTGGATAGCTTGCTTAGCACTTCCAACATCACTGCGCAGAACAACGCATTGTCAGACGCACCTGTCGGAAACAACTGATTACAATGCCATCATTTATTATCCTACTCTCTCTCTCTTGACATGTCTTTCGAAACAGTGTGGTGAAAGGATTTTAAATGCGCCTCAAGAGGCTTTTTTCGAGCACTTGACACATGTTATAGAACTTTTTAGGTTCTACGACATGCCGGTTTCCTCACGATGTTATTCTTTACCGTTTGAGAGTACTGGCATTGTGCACATACATTTTTGAACAGAAAAACTCATTGGTGCACGACCGGTTTCGAACCCACGACCTTAGGATCGGAAGGCGGGGCCGTTACCACTATACCACCAGTGCTCTATATATTTATTATTCTACTATATCATTTAAGCCAACTACTAGTTTCTGGAAGAAAATGCTAACTAGCATTAAGTTCGGTTTGAAGAGTGTGGTTGCCGGTGAAATGACAGGCACATGAGGCTAAACATCTGTATGCCTCAAGTTGATGGACGCAGGGCAATGCATCGTGGGGCACGTTCCTATCGTGCGTGACTTGCGAGGTAATGCTTTATTATAGGTGCATGGTTGCCACTTAAAATCAGATGGGCCATCTGCTTGTTCCTGTAATTTCACTTTCAACCACACTCTTCAAACCGAAGCACAGCGTTGCTGCTTGGCGGCAGAAAAAGGCATGGTCCGACGAGCCACACACAAAGAGCTTTACTACTCTTAAACCTCTACAAGAACTCCACCTATTTACAGTGGACTAGTATGTTTTCCTACTCAAAAGTTTGCTTTACTAGTTTTCGTTAAGCAAACTTTTAAGTAGGAAAACGTGTATCGATCAAAATGATATTTTACTAAACTGTGTGCAATGTGATTGCAATTTTTCGAAAATGAGCTTAGTGATTTTATATCTTTCAACATGTCGAAAAGTGCGAGCGAGAGTCACATTAGCTCTTGTCTTCGCCTTAACGCCACAAATGTATGTAGGAAGTAAATGTACATTGCAAAATAAACCTTCTCACCCATAGCAAAAGGCACAGAGTCGTAGTGACAGTTGACGAGTACCGACGTCCCTAGCGTGCCGTTCGCGTGGTATCCGCTGTCTCCCTCTAACACGGCGATTATGTTAGACGCGTTCACGTACACACTCACGAAAGATGCCGATGAGGCAATGAAGAAATCGCCTGGAATTTAAAATTATTCATATTAATTTTAAGTTAAAAGTGATAACAGAATACAATCGCGTGCGACTGTATCTACATCCACTAAGTGTTCCCGCACACGGGCCTACCGTACTACCACAAAACGCCGCCACTGGCATATTTCCTGTAGTTTTCATTTACATTTGATATGAACTCGCCGCACACGGTTGACGCCAGTAGCCGCCACACGCTACAAATCGTCGCTGCTCGCTTCGTATGAAAACTACAGAAAATATGCCAGTGGCGGCGTTTTGTGGTTATGGCCGGAGACCCGTGTGCGGGAACACTTATATTATCAAGAGAAAAGATTTGTATGTTTGTAACGAATAAACTCAAAAACTACTGGTCCGATTTCAAAAAATCTTTCACCTTTAGGATGCTACATTATCCCTGAGTAACATAGACTATATTTTAATGTTTAAAAATAAACCTGTGCTTAGCCAGAGCGAGCAGCTCTTGTAATTTTTCTTATCATACGTTTTATTACTAGAGTCGTTCAAAATCACAGTCAAACGGCGTTTATTTAATTTAATCGCAAGGATTTGAGGGGATATCTACCGTGCCTGGGGATCAAAGTCGTGAAGCTGTTTCAGTTTTCCGTAATCACAAGGATCACTTTGGAACGTCTTAAAGCTCGGTGGACCTAGGTGCCAGTTCCACGATACCAAAGCCTAGAATAGGCAATAGACTTAAAAACCCTCATAGCTCAGTTTATTTATCATTTATTGCACAAAACACAATGTTAATGCACAAAAGGAGGGCTTAATGCACAAGCATTTTCTACCAACCCCCCTAGGTAGAGGTATAAACATAGAATGACGTGCGACAAATATCAAGCGAATAGCTTAATAGCTACAAAAGAAATATATATCTATAAAATATATATATATATAAAATACAAAAAACTAAAACTAAAACTAAAACAAATACTAAAATACAAAAAACGTCATACAATTTTTCAGTCTTCAACTAGCGTTTACATTAATACAGTCGGTACGTATGTACTACGGTATGTACCACCTGATCACAAAAAGAATGTCATGCTTACTTATAGTTGTTTGAGAAAATGCTCACGAGTCAGAGCCCTAAAACGCTCCCTCGATTCAACCTTTCTGATCTCACAAGGCAGAGAATTCCATACAGCCTGACAGCTTCTACAGAAAAGAGTTTCCACGGAAGGTGTTATGTGCGGGGGGATCGAGAAGGAGGTTGTCATCTGACCTTAAATTTCTGTCAGGTAGCATACAGCGCAGAAGTCAAAGCGCCTTCTGCGCTGTTGGACTTGGGTTCGATTACCGACAAGAACAAAGATTTGCGTGATGAACCAAAATGTTTATTCTCTGTTAGCGTGCTATGATATTTATAAGTATGAATTAATAAAAAAAAGTATAAAGTTTTATATCAGCTATCCTGGTTCCCAAATTACAAGCTTTGCTTAATTTGGGGTGAGATAGTGCTGTGTGGTATGTCCACTAACATTGATTATATTTACTTTGATCTCCAGGCACAGTAGATCTCCTAAGATTTTTTAGTACCATGTTTCAACTTAGGATTCTTTGAGGATGTCTAAGGATGTCCAAATATGACATTTTGGATACTAAAATAAAGATAAGAACATTATTGACCGGTTACAATCTGCCAGTCAGTGGTGACCGGCAGGTTGGCTCGCAGCGCGACCTCGTCCACCATGGCTCGCAGGTCGCTGGTCTTCTGCCGGTGGTAGACCGTGCCGGCCACGCGTGGACCCTCGCCCAGTATACCCTGAAGGTACTTCCATGCTGTCTCCTCGCTGAAAGTGTCTGTGTTCTGAAACATTTTCAATTCAGATTTCGGATTTATTTATTGACAACATTACATACATTAGTTATACAAGGTGTTCCAATACTTGTACTTAAAACTTGAGGGGGGCAAAGTACCCATCAATATGAATAACTTTTTCTAAGGAACCAACACTGTGAACGCGAAAAAAAAACACCTGTTTAATAGGTACAGCTGTTTTAGCCAGGTAGGTATTGAATTTTGCATGAAATTTTTTGCTGTTTTTTTTACGCTTTCACAGTTCTTTAGAAAAAGTTATTCATATTGATGGGTACTTTAGCCCCCTGAAGTTTTAAGTACAAGTATTGGAACACCTTGTATAGCTTAGGGCTAAGGTAGCTATGAGGCGAGCACAAGTACCCTGTAGAGCACTGCAGCAGTATTCTAAGATGATAAAATAGTTACTCACATCTCTAGCTAAATCCGCTTCGTTGATCACTCTTGGCATACCATCTTCGACCAGCTGTGTCAGGTACCCTACCAATAAGTACCATCCTAAGAGGATTATAATAAGCGTACTCGGAACCTGAAATCATAGAAATTGCTATAGTTTGTTTACCAATACCAACCCATTCCCTTTTCAGGAACAGGTTAAACAATATTGGTCCTAATACTGACCCTAGTGCGACTCCTTGTTCGATAGCGTTCTTTAGACTTTGTAGATTGAAAATTAAAACATGCATATTTATTTTTTGTGTCCAGTTTAACAAAACAGAAGTGTCAAGGTTTTTAAAAAAAAACCTTTTATTGAATACTATTCCAAATTAAACCAACCTCAATGCATGAGTAAAAGTCCCAGTTTATATTTCCTGCGGTAGACGGAATAGCTGAGGATTTGAAATGTGTCCGGTTATTTACCAGTTTGACCTTCAGGATGTTCAATAAGTCAATAGGTTTATGACAATAAGTCATAAACTCTATCAGAAATTTTATCTAGCCATTTCTCGCACCACTTAGTGCGAAATAAGTAATAAGAACTGTGGCTTAAACGATAAAAAAAAATCTACAGTAATCGCATGCTTCAGCACTGCCAAACTGTTTTACATTATGAAGCATATTTTTGTATGGTATGCTATAAATGTACCTACTAAAAAAAAGTTCTAAGTATATATTAGCTATCTGATGGTTCACATTACAAGCTTTACGGGAAATAGTGCTGGTGAAATTTCCACCAATATTTATTTAATACTTATCACTTTGAATGGAGACTTGAGCTGATTTTATAAGTTGAAGTTGAACTTAAGCGCTCAGATGTAAATGTCATTAGCCCAAACACATCAAGTGGTGACCGCGCAAAATTAGTTACGAATGACCAAACAAGCTACGCCAAAGCGATTTGCAACATAAACCAAAATACCACAACCAACAACCAATAACCAACCAAGAGTGTTAGGTACACGGAAAGCAGATTTGGCAATTCTATTGTTTAATGAAACAGTAGAATCGACATAGTGACTTCAACAAAAGCATGGTAGGCAGTTTCGGAAAATGCATGTGTACCCATACAATACAATACAACATTAGAACGAGAATGAAAAAACATACGTTACATCTTGATGATTGCCAAATTAGATACTCACATATAAACACTAACTTATAAACGATGCATTTTAAATATTGCTTAAAATAATGTATATCACTGTTTGTGTCACATTATCAATTAATTGTTAAGACATATTTAATCTTTTGATAGATTTAAAGACTAAATTATGCCTAATGTAATATCCTCAGATCTTCCTAAAATTAAACCTAGGTGTATATATATTGATATTTAGTTAATGTAATTGGTGTGCAACCGTTTTAATTAAATGTGTGTAAATCAATAAATAAATATCTAGGTGTATTTTCCGTCTACCTATAAATTAAATAGATAATATGAAACCCTAGTTTATATAAGGTAAATCTTCCTGTTTGTTTCAATGAAGATTTGTTTTTACAAATAGATTTACCAGGATACGCGTACATTCCAAATAAGTAGGTAGGTAGGTATACTACAAAACTACGACACCATGGTACTTTTTGGGAAAACCGCAGACCCAAACAAGAGCAAGGCAAAAAGTATTTACCTACCAATAATGCCAATAGGTGGTTATTCAACTTTCGGCATGTGAGATACTGTTTTTTATACTTGCTGATGGAACAAGTACCTACCTAGATGGCCCAGCTGATGTTAAAGCGATGACAAGAGCTAATTTATCTCTCGCTCGTACGATTCGACATGTTGAAAGATATACCTGAAATCAGTAAACTAATTTTTGAAAAATTGCTATCGACCATTTTGTGTGCAATCACATTGCACACAGTTTAGTAAATTTTAATTTTGATCGATACAAGTTTTCCTACTGAAAAGTTTGCTTTACTAGTCTTCATACTTATGCAAACTTTTGAGCAGGAAAACTTGTATCAATCAAAATGAATTGGCTGCTTTCGATTTTTCAAAAATGGGTTAAGTGGTTTTATATCTTTCAACATATCGAATCGTGCGAGCGAGAGGTATATTAGTTCTTGTCTTCGCCTTATGTGGTAACCAAGCACCTCCTCGCAAGTCACACACACGAAAAGGAACGTGCCCAACGATGCACTTCCCTTACGTCCATCAACTTGAGGCATACAGATGTTAAGCCTCATGTGGCCGTAATTTCACAAGCCTCCACACTCTTCAAACCGAAACACAGCGTTGCTGCTTGTCGGCAGAAAAAAACGTAGTACTTCCCCGGACGAGCCACACACAAAGAGCTCTATAACTCTTCTTATTGACTCTGAAATGTTGTCCAAGGTCAATAACTCGTGTGGTCAGTACCTGTGCAAGGTGGTTAATCTACTTGAAGATAGCATTATCAATCTTGGATGACTAAGATAAAGCTATTTTTATCACGCCCATGTTTGACATCAATCGCAATTGTATTTAATGTACATAAGAAATATTACACAACTGAAAGAATATAGGTTATCTAATAATGTTTTGTAGAGGTATTATATTACATTGTAACAAGGATCATACAAAAGAACGGTAGGAACCAAGCCGTAAGTTTGTTGCCTGTTCTTCTAGGCTTTGGTCGCGTGGAACTGGCACCTAGAGTCACCTAGCTTTAAGACGTTTCAAAGTGATCCATATGATTCAACTGCATAAATCCCTTTTGACTTTTATTTAGTTCCCATAATACAAGTTTTGCTTAGTTTGGAGCTAGACAGCGCTGTGTTATATCCACCAATATTTATATATACACCAATTTTATAGTTGAGATCTACAACGTGTAACATAATACCCCTATAAGGCCAAACACCAAGAGACTAAGCCCTGGAATATTTTAACGTGTGCAAAATTTGAATACTTCATTTTCGAAATTCCCATACATTAAAAAAATATATATTGTCTATGATATTTGCAACAACCCTGATAATGTGTATGTGACCTTCGTACATACGCTATTTGCGTTTCTTAATTGGTAGCAGTTCTGTTACTTATTTTATCTACAATTCACACTTAAAGGTCCAAAAACAGCTGTAAATAGGGCTGCGTCATGTTGTGTTAGGTTTCATTTTGGAGGAAAGTTTAAGAGAAATTTCATGAATGAAAAACTTTGAATTTTCAAAAGTCTTATTGCTACAGTTGTTCGCCATGACCTGTAGAATACCCTGCTTCCGGGATTATAGGGGTATTATGTTACACGTTGTATATACAGAAAGTAAATTATATACCTACCTACATACGTAAATTAAAATTGAAATAGGGAACATTTAAATTCTAAAAGCTGTATCCCAAAGCTTAAATATAAAAACAGATTGCAATAGACATCACTTCATAATATTATAATATTATCCCAAAAATACACAAAAAAACCCAAAAATTGTGTTTTTGACTTACAGATACAACAGGCTCATACAAATGCTTGCCTTTTCTAGTGACCTCGTATAAAACCTAGAATAAAAAATGTATACATAAATATGTAGTGAGATCCATCATCATCCAGTGAAGTCCACTGCTGCACATATCCGTCCCCCTTTAAATTGTATTTCAGGAAAAAAAAAAAATCTTCTCTTCTTCATATCCACTCAAATTTAATTTGCAAATAAGGGTTTAGGGATCCTAGGCTATGTAAGTGTGGCGCCTTAAGAGTCTGACAACCGTCAAACTTCCTGCTCGCATATTTAAATGTTTTTGAAGATACTGAAGGGTATTTAATTTAGTTATGAAAAATAGCAAACAATGGTTCAACAAAAAAATAATTTTGATTCAAACAAATTTACCTTCCTTAATGTCTAATGTAATATGTTTTTAGTATTCTTATAAACTTTTAAGTACCTACCTAGGTAATTAATTTAAATATAAAAATTGTTGAAATTTGCGAGCGAGAAGTTGTTTGACGGTTGTCTGCGTCTTAAGCCACCTGAAGGATTTCGTCATGGCTTGACGGCAGCTAAAGCCGGGACTAACTACCAAGACACGAAATGTTAGTCACACATTCTAATGGCGACTACGGTGCTCTCTTAAAAACTATACCATATACCTTTCTTCTATAAACTAGGGTTTTTTGATAACCCTATTAGTATACCTACGATATCCTTTAGGTAGACACGTCACATCCGAAAAAATTACGAATTTAATATTCAAGTGATTTTTTTATCAAAAACTTTAGTCACATATGTGAACTATGATATTGAAGATGAAAATAAATTATCACAAAGTTAAGTAGTAACATACGTAAGTAAGTACATAGAGTGGTGAACTCATAACCCTTCTTTTGTCTGCTGCAGTCGGGTAATGAGGTTTGGATGGAAGCGTTGAAGTAGTTTATGAGGCCTCATTATCTAGTAGTGAGGTAGCAGATATAAGTAGCGTAAGAACTTGCCCCATAGATTTTAAAATGAGGTAGGTAAGTAAGTTTGAGTTAACTAAGACTTTCAGAAAATCAAGAGATTCTGTACTAGGTATTTGTAGAGAAGGTATAAATGCCAAACCTTCCCCCGTATTACGTAATGTAACTTGCGACAAGCCGGCGACAAGCGCATATCGGCAACATTTGCTGTCAGCAGCGTTTCGTAGCAATTGATTTACGTAATAAGGGAGCCTGTCATATCTTGAAAAAAGCATAGGATTGTCTCTCGGGTGGTCGTTTAGATCTCTGGATTTTCAGGGATATCTAAGAGTAGTCAGAGACAAGTCCAATGGATATTAATGTTAGAAAAGGTATTAACCCGTTGCCAGGGCTTTTCTTCTCGGCCATTTTCGTATTCGTTGGTCGGAACTCCTTTGTATGTGTGATTCTGAAAATACATAAGTATGTTTTATTTATGAAATATGTTATACTGTGTATATGTATATGTTAGGATTTTTGCTGATGAAACAAGCAGGTGGCCAACCAATGTTATGTGGTAACCATCACCTATGACAAAGCTTTGCATCTTAGGTCACGATCGAACGTGCCCTACGATGCACTTCGTCCATCAACTTGACGCATGCAGATGTTAAGCCTCATGTGCCTGTAATTACACCGGCAACCACACTCTTCAAACCGAAACACAGCAACGTTGCTTGGCAGAATAAGGCTTAGGGCCGGTTTCACCATGCTCTGTTAGATTAACAAAGGATTAAAGGGCCGTTAAATATGTCAAAATGTACGCGTTTGACATCTAAGGTTAGATTTAACGGCCTGTTAATCCTTGATTAGTAACTAACAGAGCATGGTGAAACTGGGCCTTAGTGGATAGTACTTCCCCAGATGATGCTTTTCATAAAGAACTCTACTACTCTAGGTGTCCTAAACTAGCCTAATTTGACAAATAAAAAATAGCAAGCCTAATTTAAATGCTGCTGCCTTCTAAAACTGAGACAATAAAGAAAGCTTTAACTTGCTGTTACTCTCTAGCCGTTCTATTTTTATAATATTCCTAAAGCTTTTAGCCGAGTGGGATTTGAACCCACAACCTTCCCCACGATACGGGGCCGCGCTAACTACCTGCGCCGTCGGATTCTAATCACACCCGGCAAATATGTTCTTCTTTCAAAACAGTGTGGTGAAAGGAATTTAAGTGCGCCTTAAAGAGGTTCCTTTCGGGCACTTGACATGTTTTAGAACTGTTTGGGTTTTACGACATGCCAGTTGATGATGTTTTCCTTCACTGTTCAAAAGTATTGGTACATGACCGGTTTTGAACCCATGACCTTAGGAACGGAAGGCAGGGCCACTACCACTATACCACCAGTGCTTTATGTCGAGCTGAATTCTTGATAGTAATAAGTTAGACCTGTAGATGGAGCATTGATGGTTTTTCTTCTTCAAGTGTTAGAATTTAAGATTATAATGCATGACACTTTATCCAAATATATTATTTCATTTTATTTGCCTCTGGCTTGATTTTTACAATTTAGTTTGCTTTTTAATGCAGCTATAAGACTGGCTGATATAATTTATTGCATTATTTATTACATTAAACTGCTGGCAAAGTCATGTAAAAACCATAAATAGTTATCATCATTGATAGCATAATTCTGTTTGTTACCGAGTCAAACTAAACTTATCAATCACCTACTAATAAAACAATAAACACTTTATGTGCGGAATACTTCGTGTAATAAATATAATACAACACAGGAATCCTATGAATTTTTATTTGCAATGTAACATGCCTATTTTTATTAGTAAGTCACAGGTTTTACCTCCTAAAGATAACGATAGATTCATGTCTATTATAATATTTTAAGGTAGTTAGTAAGTGTTTCTGCTTACCTGTTAGGAATAGTTGTTATATAATATCACTTGTTTAAGAAAAGAATGTATATCTGACAATTTATTAAGAAATTAAAATGCAGCCATTTAACATACCTACTAGATTTAAAAAAACCTGAAAGTTTTTTTTTAAGTGTTTTGATAGCTTTTGCTGGGTCCATAAACCACCCCCTAGGTATTAGCAGGGTTTAAGGATTTAGGGACCTACTACCTAGACGTACCACTCAGTGAATTTCATAGTTTTCAAAGTTTCAATCAGTATCTAGGTGTTCCTAGCCTAAAGTGTGTCTGGTATAACAGATATAAGATAGCGATTTTAAAAGATAAAGTGTACAAGTTATCTTTGATTCATGGAGTTACGATGCGGGCCTAACTTTCTTAGAAATTGACTTACCATTGTAACTCCTCGATTTTTATTTCTGCCATCGTTTTCATCCAAACTTGCTGCCATTTTATTTGTATTTATACATATATATATAACTCTGTCTCGTAAAAGTAGATAGAATAACTGTAGTTTACGCGGTTTCGTAATTCAAAACAAAATATTTATTTTTGAAATCAACACATACAACCTAACTACCTGGAACAGCTGAACTGACTGAATGGAATTTTGACTGTGAGTGTGACCGATTGTCTTTGACTGATCGTTTTAACGTCAAAATGACAGCACTTTGGTTGACGGTTCGGTTTGACAGAAGACATTTCGTTATAAATAATGATTCCAGCTTTAGAAATAAAATTCCAAATATTAAAGTAATTTTGGGTTTTTTTTACGTAACCAGTTGTGTACTCATGATTTCCTCCAAAAACTTCGACCTTCTGTTTCTAAAAGACATCTTTGATCGAAATCTAAACCTCTCCCGATCGAATCCTCGTAATATTTTTTTTTTGGTTTTCCTTAATGCTCCGTACCTACTGGGGATCATTTTATCTGATATTTATAAATAAAATAATTATGTAATAAAACATGTTTAATGGTTTCATTTTGTATTAATTATAATAATAATATTATGCTCACAATCTAAAGTGTAGTTATTATTTTAACTATACTGAATAAATTAACTTTTATAATCTCTATCAAAGATTATTTATTACTTTATCCTACATCACCCTTTTTACAAATTAAGTACCATGTGATAATTTTTATTAGAGTAGCTTTGTAATGCATAGTAAACTATTTATAAAATAATTTAATTCCATATAACCTTAGTCGTCTCATTCCTATATTTAGTTTTGAACATAGAGATTTTAATTCTTAATTTCCCAAACACTGTAAAAAAATTACAAACATTCGAATCTGTTACGACGAGTTACAAATTATTACGATTGGATTGAAAAGCTAAATCTAACATTTTATACATTTATTTACATTTACAGTAACTAGATTTATTTACAATTTTACCAGATCTGAAGCAGAATACGATGCTGAATGATAAATAATATTTTTATGAAACTATTTTATTTCAATAGTAATTTCTAAGTTAGGTATGAAAATGTATAAGTATGTAGGTAAATAATAAAAGTATAATACAGTAATCGTAAAAGTAACTAATGATAAATCACAATTAAATAACGTATTTTTATGATGGTAAGTAGGTAGGTAGGTACCTACATTTAAAATTACATTATAATGTTTCACAATTTTAACTACACACAAACAAAATTGTATTTATAAAAAAACCCGATTATTATAAAATGTATTTTCGTGAACTACATCATTGGTAATTAGAAAAATATTAACATGTAAATTTTATAAAGGCGCTCACAGAAATCTATAACTATGATGTAACCTAACAATACTATGGTTGCTTAATATTTACTATAGTTACATTCCACTAGATGTAAGAGTTCCACCACTTCTCAGTACGTAGATACCACAAATGACAAGTAAGACGGCGGCGATTAAAGAAACCAATACCTTAATTTCTTTCCTATCAAAGTTAAGAGTACCAACAACGGCAGCAAAACTTTGGATAAAGTCTTTATAGTAATCCATTTAATAAAGGATTTAAAAAATACAACACTAGGGTGACGGCGGGAGACTGTCGTCACTTTCAAGGTAGGTGACGTAGTTGTCTTCACCGGGGACATGCGGCGGTCGAGGCGGGGGCAAGGACGGAACATCGTAGCCATGCATCTGGAATAAGTATGTAAAAATATACATTTGGAAAAACTATAATTTTATTTAACAATAAAAATCTGTGCTAAATGATTTATGAAAATTTGATTCTTTTTATTTCCAAGTAACTAATGACGCGTTATACTTTACCTGATTGACTAGTTGCTGAAACGCTGCGCTATGATGTGGAGCCCTATCCAGGTCCGCATGGAGGGCGAAGTCCGAGAGTGCCTTCCACGGAGGCTGGTATGCCGTCACCTCGAGAGCGAGCGAGTTGGCCTCATGCCGCACCGGTGATCCAGCCACTAGTGGTACTCCCATCGACATGTACCCGAGACGGCGGCCTTCCTGTTGAAAACGGCAGGTCAGTTAGGTCAACATAAACTATTATTACTGTAGGTACCTAGCTGTAAGTTGTCTTAAAATTCCAAAATAAAATAAAATAATATCAAATGCAATCAGCCCTTAGAAGATAAACGTAATTAGATAGTGATAAAGCAAGGTCGTATTTTGTAGTCAGTGCATCTAGGCTTGGTCACCGGTACCTGGCTTAGAACCACTACCTATCAGAGTAGCTTTTAGCAGCTGTATAATTGCAAAATAATCTATGTAATTTTATTGAATATAAACTTTTTGGATTTGCCCTACAGTTAGCTAAATCCCTAACATTACACCAAACATTTCAAAAAATACCATACATAATCAATTACCACCTTCTCCTGTTGCATCTGCATCTTCAACTGAATGGTTTTCTTCTTGTCTTTGCACCTTTTGTTTTGGAACCACACCCTGATCACTCTTGGACTGAGACCCGTCATCTCCACAAGCTGTTCTTTCATCAGTGCGTCTGGGCGAGGATTTGCATTGTAACACGTTCTGGAAGGAAATTATAATAATATAGGTAATGGAATAGTTAACACAACTTTTATAACTATTGACAAAATTAAAACTCCTAGGTGTGTATAATTTATGGAAGACCTATATCTCTTGAGTGGTGATAATGATAATCTTTCAAAGTTTACCCGATGTTTGGGTAAAAACTTTAAAGTAGCAACACTTACTCAATCTTGTTTTTTTTTTACTTTTACTTTTGAGGCTTGCCTCACCCTGCATACCTACTCTTCCAAGTAGAATATGCGAGGCGATATTTTGATACTTTTGGCTGTTGGGGTGTTCTATGAATTACCTGAGGGTATGGAGTTGTTTCTCGTTGAGCACAGTTCGAACTCGCGTCGGTTTGCCATCGGCCGCCGCGGAGTTCCGTGGTCGGCCGCTTTTGTGAGAGCCAGATTCACTGCCAGAGTCTGAAATAAAGGAAATAGTTACATAAAATGTTTGGAGTTCTCTAAAATATTCACAAATACAGACCTCCCCAAGCTCAGACTATTTTAGAATGCATAACTAATTATTCCAAAACATGGACAAGCTTAAAACATGGATTAACAGAGGTGCGAAGTGGCATTAGATGGACACCGGCCAAGGCTTAACTACCCCTTGACCACGCTGATGAAGGGTTGGAATTGCCTTTTAACTCGATTAAAATTCGAAATGGATAATCGAGTTGGTGTCACCTACCCTAGTTCGCGTTAGATAGGACCACGGAGCTAAGACTTGGAATCGTTCTAAGTCGATACCTACTCAAGCAAAATTTGTGATAGGTACGTAGGTAGTAGGACCGTTTTTTTTATTTGTCTATGATATTTTTTTAGTTTTAAAGCTAAGGTTTATCAACGTCAGAAAGTTTTAATTCAATTAAATCACAAGGATCACTTTGAAACGTCTTTTTAAACTAGGAGCATCTAGGTAACCGTTCCACACGATTATGCCTAAGATGAAAAACGCAATAAACTTACCTACTGAATATCACAAGATAGAATAAACTATTTCAAAAAAACACTTTGCAGTCTATGTAAGGTATAGATAGATAAGTAGGTATCCTATCTAGATCTACCTTCGTACCTATCTACATAGATTCTCAGAAATAATATATGTGCGGAACACAAAAATCACACCAATATTGGCCCGTGTTATCTTATTATCTCATCATTACATACCGATTGCGTATCGTAATCGTATTCGAACATTCGTGCATCGATACCTTATAGTGATGTGATCTAGTCACCGTAGGTCCCTACATACCTACTAAACCGTAAAAACTCAATATTCTGAGGAAACAATAGATAAAAACCATATAATACGAGTGGGTCTTTACAAAAAACCCAGCACCCAACTTTAAAGAAACGACTCTATCAAGTCGATTTTCCAACTTACTAAAAAAGAGTGACGATAAAACAGAATAAAACAATTAATTATTGCACTAAAGCATACGCTAATTAATGCTGTGCTCGTTAAACACCGATGTACAAGTTTTTTATATAAGAGACAGACAAACAGGCTTCCACCTGATGTTAAGTGGACCCTGAAGGACTTTATTTACTTTTTCTTGAAGATGTTCATGTTCAAACCTCCGCTGGTGTTATAAAAAGTATTTTTGTCACGTTTTTTATAAATACCAATCTTAAAATCCGTGATAATATCAAAATGTATAAACTACCTACAGTATTCTGCAGAATTTAAAAGAAAACTGCCACAAAACGAAAGTACGAGTATCTTCATGTTTTGTAATACGGGCCTAAGTACGTACTTACATTCTGTGCCCGTAAATCTAGTTTCTCCACAAGGTAAAGTACACCACTACCTTACATTCATGTACTCGATGGTAATCGATTGGCGATGCAGTGATTACTAGATAACGCTTTGAACTGCGCCGACAAAGGTTCCGCCGCCTTTTATAATCACCGCTCAGGTGTCAATTGTTTTTTATCGTTTAATTAAAAGTTTTTTTGGTAGTTTCAAGTAGGTTGCTTGTAAAAGACTAACTGGTTGATAGAGTTTGGTTAAGATTGCTTTTATTGCTCAGTGTAGGATTTCCTTAAGCTTTGGTAGGTACAGGTAGGTTATCTTATCCTACTAGTTTTAAGAGCACTAGGTCTAGTGGTAGCGGTCCCGCCTTCCGTTTCTAAGGTCGGGTTCAAAACCAGTCGCGCTCCAACGTATTTTACTTCTATTGGCCCTTTTTTTCGCTTGGCAATTTTTTTTTAATATTTGTTTATTTGTTAACTACTTGCTGATAGAATATGCATATGGCCCAACTGATACGAAGTGGTAACCATCACCTATAAAAAAGTATTGCCTGACAAGTCACGCACAACACTTACCTTATGACGCACTGCCCTGAAGCCTCATGTGCCTGTAATGTCTTACGCCCTTCAAATGCAAACACAGCGTTGCTGCTTGTCGGCAGAAATAGGCATGGTGGAAGTACTTCCCCGGACGAGCCATGCACACACAATGAACTCTACTCTCTCTACTACCATGCCTATTGTTGCCAAAAATTACTCACCTGGCATAGAACCCAGATTCAAACCGAAATACAGCATTGCTGCTTGTCTGCAGTAATAGGCATGATGGTAGTCCTTCCCCGGACGAGCCACACACAAAGAGCTCTACTACAGAAGCACATTGCCTATGGTTGCCACAGTTATCTCACCTGACATAGAGCCCAGCTCCGGATGGTGTGAGTTGTTGTTGCTAAGAGTGGTATTGTTGTTGGACTCGCTGTTGCCGCTGTTGCCACTCGTGTTAGCGCTCTGCAATCAAAGCTAACCTTTAGATGGCGCTGCTAGTTCGACTGACAAAAATGGCGGTAGTAAATCTTAAAATGTCATTAATCTCTTGAGAAAAAAATACTGAAACAGCTTATTGACTTTAATCCTCAGGCACGGTATTATATCCCTTCAGTACCACAAGTATGAGTTGTGTTTACCATATTTGGTTTTTCGTTCTTGTTTCGTGTTCATTGCGGGTTTTGTATGAAGACGCGATCGAGATACAGATACGGAACTTTATGTTGCAAGTATGATGAAAATTAATAGTAGAACCTATTCGTAAATAATGTTATAGCTTAGGTAACCAGAATAGCAAAGTAGGGATATAAAAATGTGTCAAGTGCTCAAAAAGAGCCTCTTCGAGGTGCACTTCAAAATCCTATCACCACACTGTTTCGATAGAACTAGTCACACGACAAGAAGAAGAAAATAATCTCTTAGATTTAACGTAGTATACTTTATGTTCACTTTCGGTTTGCGTCGAAGGGTTGCTCGATAATCAAATGTACTAGTAGACTAACTTTTTTTAATCAATTATTAATTGCCAGTTATAATATGATTCTATCATACGCGAAAAAAAAAACAGCTGTTTCATACATTTTAGCCTGGTAGGAACTTTTGTATGAAACAGCTGTTTTTTTTTTCGCGTTCACAGTGTTGGTTCCTTAGAAAAAGTTGTTCATATTGATGGGTACTTTAGCCCCCTGAAGTTTATATACACAACTTATGGAACACCTTGTATAGCGCTCATTTTGGATCTTTAGATGCTAGTTACATTGCAAATTAGGGCCAAAGATATTGTACTTAATCCTTCTTTATCCTAAGGAGTATCAAAAAAGTTTACTTACTAAGCTTCGTTTTTGTCTTTTCACTTCTGAACCCTAAAACGAAATGGGCTAAAGTTTTCAGTGTGTTTTACGGAAACATTATCAGAAATTCATCAGTTTATTTAAAACTCACCTTTTCTAAAACGTCGTGATCTTCCCTACAGTATAGCGCGCCTCCTTCTCGCAACGCGAATTCGTCACCTGAAAGAATAATAACTTTGATCTAGCTGTACCTTACCTACCCTAAGTCTGAGTTTAGTTTTTCGTTTTTCGTAACGGCTATTTTTGTATGGAGATTCGATAAGTGTCTCTAACGGGCTTGCTGAGAATCTACGAGTCTCTATACAAAAAAGGCCTGACGTTGCGAAAAACTAAAAACTAAACTCAGACTTAGGGTAGGCAGGTACTGTTTCAAGAAAACTTAAAAACTAACCAAAAACATCCACGATTGAGATAGCTTTATAATGTTTATAGTACATAATAACAACTGCTAATGTACCTCTCGCTCGCACTTTGCAACATTTTGAAAGATATAAAATCACTGAGCTGTAGAAAAATAGTAATCAACCAAGTTGTGTGCAATCACATTGCACACAGTTCACTCAGTTCACTTTTTTTGAAATACAATTATTTGTTGATGTAAACAAACACCTACTTATTGTAAATAAATAAAATTGGATAATATTAAACTGTCAGTCATCTGATTGGAAGTTCATTTTTTTATCCTAAAAATATATAATATAAGCAGATGGCCCACCTGCTGTTAAGTGGTGACCATCACCTATACAAAAAGATACAAAGCAGTTGAGACTCACCGGGGATGAGTTGTCTAGCGCAGGCGCAGCATCGGAAGCAGTCTATGTGGTAGATCTTCGTCTTGGCTCGCATTACGAAGTCGTTTTTGCTGAATGAGGACCCGCATTTGTCGCATTTTGTACCGAATAACCTGAGAAAAAGGATTCATTATAAATAACTAATCTTCTTCTTCTTCGTGTCACTAGTTCTTTCAGAATCAGAATAGTCTTTATATATGTAAACTGTTTAAAAATATAAGGTGGTAGAATAAAAAAGTAGTAGTAAAAACAGTCTGCCCTATTCAAGCGTATAATATAAAGTTTAAATCTCTTCCGTACCACAAGTACTTTAAATATTTGAAAAATATTTAACACTTAAATTAATTATCCTAAACTAACTTATTTAGTGAGGAACTATTAGTTTATTTATACAATAACTCATTCTAAAACGTAAAACTCTTCCAAATTGTAAAACACTTGATAAAACCCATTTTTTTAAACTATTTCTAAAAATATTTCCATTTAGTAATTTTAATGGTGAAGGTAAATTATTAAATATTTTAATAGCAGAATAGTAGGTGCTTTTTTTTCGAAACAGTGTGGTGAAAGGTGTTTAGGTGGGCCTCGAAGTGGCTCCTTTCGATCACTTGAAACTTGTTTTAGAACTTTTTGGGTTCTACAACATTCCAGTTTCCTCACGATGTTTTCCTTCGCCGTTTGAGAGTACTGGGCACTGTGCGCATAATTTTTGGTTGTTCATGTCAATAAAATCCTTTCACCACACAATTTCGAAAGAACTGGTGACACGACAAAAAGAAGATTGTCAATAAAAAACTGCTAGATTTTATTTAATAAAAAAAAGCATTCACGAACAATTGGAAAACATTTTTTTTTCCAAATAGCACCTTCATACATCAAATTGAGACGCATTCATCATTTCAACGCCCAAAACGGCCGTAAAAGCCTCCCCCTGGGTCATCGACCGGCACTTAGGGGATGAAACCACCCCCGCCCCCGGCAATATCGCTAAAAGCATCGCCTATAGCTACCTTAGGTAGGTATAGATAGGGTTAGGGTGTGAAGTAGGTAGGATTAGGAGTTTCAGTTCAGCTGCCAAACAAGGAAGTTTGTTGGAAGGTAACTGAGTAATGACGCAGACGAAAATGCTTACTATTTACCTACCAAACATTGATAGAAAGATAGATTTTAAGAGTATAGTAGAGCTCTTTGTGAAGGGCTCGTCCGGGGAAGTACTACCACCACGCCTTTTGGACGCTGGGCAGTGCATCGTAGGGCACGTTCCTATCGTGCGTGACTTACGAGGCAATGCTTTGTTATAGGTGATGGTTACCACTTAACATCAGGTGGGCCTTCTGCTTGTTCCATCAGCTAGTAGTATTAAAAAAAAAAATAGAAAATTATTTATTGCACAAATAAAATATACTGTACATAGGCGAGCTCAATGCTGGATAGCATTATCTACCTGCTAACCTTTGGGTAATGAGAAAACAGTTTTGGGTAGTGCACATTAGATGAAGGCCTATACCTACTAAACAAAGCAAAGCAAAGATTTAGAAAAGTGCATATCTAAGTTAACTATTGCTCACAGAGTCACGACTTTGATCCCCAGGCACGGTAGATATCGCTTCAGATCTCTTAGTACCTTACTGGACTGATCCAGACAGTATCTCACTGGAGCTCGTTATTTTTAGTAACAAGGATTATACAAAAGAACGGTAGGAACGGCCGTAACTTTGTTGCTTGTTCTCGTAGGCTTGGTCGCGTGGAACTGGCACCTAGATTCACCTAGCTTTAAAACTTTTCAAAGGAAAAGTTGTGTTTCAATTAAATAATATATTTGACTTTGACTTCGATCGCCAGTAAAGTCCCCATGTAAATTACCTAAGTATCAGGTAGTTTTCTTTTTTATAAATGCCTTCGGTTGAATGAGCGATTTGGATCAGTTGAGCATCAGGCCTTTTTTTTTAATATTTTTCTACAATTTGCTGATGGACCAAGCTCATTGCGCACCTGATATTAAGTAGTAACCATCACCCTTAACAAAGTATTAGGTATATACCTTGTAAGTCACGCACGATAAGAACGTACCCTGCGATACACTGCCCTGCGTCCATCAACTTGAGGCATACAGATGTTAAGCCTCATCTGCCTATTCCACCGACAACTACAGTACACTCCTCAAACTGAAACACAGCAATGCTGCTTGGCGGTAGAAAACTGTTGTAAAATTGTATCTTTATTTATCCAATCGTGATTATATTATGTTTACAGATTCTGTGATAGTTTAACACAAAGATTAGATTGAAGATATGCAGCTTAACTCTTCTTTGATTAGGACCGACTGCGTCTATAAAAATGTATTTTAAATCAAACATTTTGTTTGATTAATTCGAATAAAAAGAGAACTAGGTAGGTAATTGATGGAAAAAGCATGATTTATACTTACCAGAAATGTTTTCTGGCATAAATAATTCCTTTGTTAAAAAAAAAAAGGTTAAATTAGAATTATACTTTGGAGGATCATTTGCGCCGTCATCATCATTAAAATAAGTCGTTGCTTGTTGAATGAAATAATCTCATCGCTATCGGTATTGCTGTCTTCTTCTTCTTATTGTGACACTAGTTTCTCTCGAAACAGTGCGGTGAAAGGATTTTAAGTGCGCCTCAAAGAGGCTCCTTTCGAGCACTTGACACATGTTTTAAAACTTATTAGGTTCACGACATGCTGATTTCCTCAGGATATTTTCCTTCACCGTTTAAGAGTAGGTACCTACTGGCTCAGAGCACATAATTAAAAAAAACTGATTGTTGCACGGCCGATTTTAAACCCACGGCCTTAGAATCGGAAGGCGATACCAATATACCACCAGAGCTCTCGCCAGAGCCGCTGAAAAGCTACTGTACGTACAGTACTGTGCATACTTCATTCGTTTCAGAATAGTTGTTTATTTATTTGTACATCTGTAAATAGCCGTGACTGCTACACGACACCGTAGGAAGGTTTCGGGTTTCGCTAATTGCCGGGTCACGTTAGGGTACACAAATACCTATATCGGGTTCTGCACGTATTGTCTAGTGCAACTCGGGGTTTTCAACAGCACTAGTTTAGTTTATTATGAAAAAAAAATGGTATTAATAGCCTTAGATTCTATTGCGCAGCGTGCCAGAAGACTTATTGGCAACGACCAGCTATTCGACTCCAGTACCTCGAGTCCGAGTATTTTTTATAGTTTATGGTTTTCCGTATTGCAAGCCTGGGTTTTGTATAGAGCTACGAGAGTTCTCAGCACGCCCAAAGAGGCAGGATAAAATACTCGGACTTCGGACTACAGACACTAAAAACCTCAAATACCGGAGACGAATCGCCTATTTATTTATTTAATTATTTATTGCACCAAACAAAGTTTGTACTAAAGGAAGGCTTAATGCTAGACAGCATTTTCTACCAGCCTTTCTTCATTTATGGGCATTCTACCGAATACATTTTGATGAGTGTACGCAGGAATTGAACGATCTGATTCTTCCGTCTAGTTTTAAATGTTTTGGAAGATATTTGAAGTGAACATGAAATTGAAATGAACGTCTCGTATAACAAGAGCAACAATAGTTGAATTAATAATGTAGGTATGTTACATTATTGTTACCTATTTAATTTATTTTTATCACTAAAATTTGTGAACGAGCTTACCTACTACAAAATGTTAGTAGTTAGGTATTGTACGGAGAAATCTTCTGAAAATAGTCGTCCATTGTAAAGGCGGGATACGAATGTTTACATCATCACAGAAAAGCGACGAGTGAATTCAGAAAATGATAAAAATAGGACAAGAAATAAAACTGAACTCGAGAAAAGAAAACAATTTGAACAATCGGAAATAATGAGACAAATACAGGAAATTATCTTCCTTGTTTTATAAAGGAGACTTCCATGGGATGTGTTCAGTAAACATCTTCAGAATTTGTTTATTTTTCTACCGTTCGGAAGAATTACTTACAAAGAATAGTTTTCATTAGAGAGTAAATTTTTATGTTGTTTATCTTAATAAATAAGTGCTTGTTATTTAATAAATTAATAGTTTTGAATGTTTTGTTTGTCAAGTAGGTAGTCACCTCAACTCGATTAAAATCTTTTGCATAATTGTACATATTAGAATATCTTTTGGAATGTGACTCTATGAAATTAGCAAATACAATTACACACATAAAACGGTTAAACCGTCGAAATAATGAAGAGTACCAACTAATTTCACAACTAACAACAAATACAGAAAAATAAAAATGTAATCGAAATCCCGCTTATCCGGACCGGTGTAAACGGGAACAAACATACCATAGACGTATCGGGTTCCCGCCGCCCGCCGCGCTGTCGGACTGACGTTTGTTTTGGCGCCAAAATACATAATGCTCAGTCAAACTCAGTTTGTTTTCTCTTCGGCACATCACAGTATAGAGTGACAAGCGCGGTTTGCCGACTGTACATCCAATTTATGTCTCTATACTCTTTGACATTAGACCTTATTTCAACTAGCAGAGCGTGCAAGGAAGTTGTTTTTAGAAGTCGGATAGTTGAAAGTATATTTGCATTCGTGTAATTCTATATTTTGGCCACGAGAAATGGAAGGGTGAAAAGGTAAACATTATGCGCGTTATTTTAGTGAATTCATCTTTGGTGTCTGTGTGTATAAAAAGTGGCGCCGAGATGCGATGGTGATTGACGTTTGGTTATGAAATTCTTTTTTTTCGGTGATGAATTTAGGCTTGTGTAAGCAGAGGTTAATAATAGCAAGTTGATGAACTCTAAGTTCAAAATAACGGGTATTTATGCATAATATTGTGTGGACTTACTTTCTTGTACCTACCTATATTGTGTTCGCAGCTTATTTGAGTTATTTTTTATTCCATTACTACATGCTGCTGGAAAAAGGCAGATGAGGATGACCCATCAGATGTAAAGTGGTGATCATCACCTATAGCGAAGCAATGTGCCTCGCAAGGAACATGATGATTGGAAAAAAAAACAAAAGTATTTTATAAATTTTAAGGGTCTTTAACGGAAGCTTAAACTTTAAACTTAAGCTCTTAGCATCACACTAAAAAGCGGTGGTTAAAGCCATTGACAAATTTGAAATTCTAAAAAACGTTTTAATAAGTACTGCAAATTTTTAAGCACAGTCGCAAAAAAATCCGTTTTAACCTAATCTTACCTAGTATAATCCCTCTTGCAGTAAGTCTTCCCATCTCTCACGAAGCAGGTACACGACTCGTCGAGGTACTGCCTACACTCTTGACACTTCAGGCAGGCGGCGTGCCACTCCAGGTCGGGCGCTACCCTCAGGATGTACTGGTCGTGGATCTGCCCGCCGCAACCCACGCAGAGGGATAGTCGGAGCTTCTCTGGAACAAATAAATCTAGAATTATATGCCATGTTGTTATGACTTGCCGATGCTGATATTGTTCGAATAACTTAAACTACCTAGCTAACAATTGCGATTAAATGAATTTAGCACTCAAGTTGATGGACGCAGGGCAGTGCATCATAGGCAAGTTCCTAACGTGCGTGACATACGAGGCAATGCTTTACTATGGTGATGGTTACCACTAAACATCAGGTGGGCCATCTGCTTGTTCCATCAGCTAGTTGTATAAAAAAAAACGTCAAAATATTATATTTTTTTTTATAAGCCTGTAATTTTTTTCTCTCTACAAGTCGGAAATGAGCCGACATACCATTATAGATGATGTGATAATTATATTAAAAATACATTAATCTTATAACTACACTGTAATTACTTATCTATACACTATCTGCCTTAGTCACGACAAAGTTGTACTAAATACTCCGTTTAATTGGTGTGACCTATAATGTTGTTTAAATTAATAGTTGTATCAAGGCATGTTATTAAATTGAACAGGTGAATAGAGCGGATATCATTCAAAAAATTAAAATAGACTAATATAGATTAATATTTTCTAAATATGTATATTTCAGTTTGATCATAAGAAACACGCACTTTTCATAATGAAGTTTTTTTTACAACTTATAGGCAAAACGTTTGACCGCAGTCTCACCTGATGTTAAGGGGCTGACAACTATCAAACAACTTCTCGCTCGCATGTTTCGACATGTTGAAAGGTATAAAATCACTAAAATCATTTTCGAAAAATCGCAATCAACCATTTTGTGTGCAATCACATTGCACACAGTTTAGTAAAAATTTCATTTTGATCGATACAAGTTTTCCTACTTAAAAGTTTGCTTATCTACGAAAACTAGTAAAGAAAACTTTTGAGTAGGTAAACATTTATCGATCAAAATGAAACCTTTACTAAACTGTGTGCAATGTGATTGCACACAAAATGGTTGATTGCGATATTTCGAAAATGAGTTTAGTGATTGTATATCTTTTTGGGTTTCTTAGTGCCGGTTCCACGCGACCAAGCCTAGAAGAAAGGGCAACAAAATTTGTTTGATTGTTCTTTTATGATGCTTTTAACAAAATACGTACCTAGAACACGTTAGTTAGTTAAGTTACCTATGTTCGGATGTTTGTGGCCCAATCACTCCCCATTTCATTAGATATCTCGGCCCATTTCTTTCATTGACTGTATGGTATACCTACTTCTAGTAAAAACTTGTAAAGTTTTTCTCTATATTTCTAAGTTTGCTAAGTTTGCAAGTGGTAGATAGCCTCATGATACCTAGGTATTTTTGTTGTCACAGTGTACAGCATCAGGACATTTTATATTTCTCGTTCTAAACACACCCATATTCATCTTACAACCGCCAAAGGACTTTTCATAATACGAGAAATATGAATAATTTATGTTCTAAAATCGATGATGTGGGCGTGGCTGGTCTGACCACACCTTGATAGCAGGAGTTGAGGGCATACAAGCATTTCATGTGCTATCTCTCTCTTGCATGAGAAAGTTTGTGTTTTTTTTTGTAGACTGTAGACTGATGTGTTCTTGAAATCCGCAAGTCTGTTACGGAAATGTTTTTAGGGATAGATTTGCAAAATTCGTAATTTTGCAATGACTTCACTCTAGGTACTAATACTTTTGTTTTTAATGATCTTGTATTTTTTAAGAACACCGGTGGTCTAGTGGAGTACTTCACCTTTTGATCGTGAGGTCATTGGTTCGAATCCGGTCGCGCATCAATGGATTTTTACCTCCGACTATTTTATGCCAGTGCTCTCAAACGGTGAAGGAAAAAGCCGTAAGATTTCAAACAATTCTAAAAGCAGCAATGAGCTTGCAACCTGTCACGTTGGGAATACCAACTACTGTAAAATGTGGGCATGTGCTTAATGTAATATTTGGACGTAATCTTAGACATCTTCAAAGAATATTGAGTAGGAAGGTACCTCTAGAAAGTACATCTAGCGTGTGTGAAGATCAAAGTTAGTGGAGCTTTTTTTTCATAGGTATAGATAGTAAATACTAGAGATGGCCCGATTATTCGATTTATGTTCGGTATTCAGCATGTTCAGAAGGTTTACCGAACATTCGTATTCGGCCGATTATTCGGTAAAATGCCGAACTTTCTGCCGAACATACTTTCACTACAATCGTTTATTATTACCTAACAATAAGTTATTTTGAGTCATTGCAGGGTTAAAAACGATAGATATGAGTAAAACTGTTTACTTACATAGTTGAATGAGGTTCAACATTAAGTAGTATTTGAAAAACACACCTGAAAGCCAGTGGACCTGAGTAATTGGGTGTAGGAGTCATGAGCTATGATCAATTTGTTATTTTGCAATGCAGGACAAAGCGCGTTTTAATTATTCTGCCGGATATTCGGTTCGGTAAGCTTTTTACTGAACGTTCGGCCGAATATTCTTATACGATGAAATTACTATTCGGCCCATCCCTAGTAGCTACGCGCAATGGATCTAAGTCCCTCTGACGTAAGCTACGGCGCAGCTTGCTGTTTTTGGGTCGGATTGGAGGTAAGCGAGGGGTGCGGAGGGGCTAGGGTTGTGACTCGTCTTTATGACCGATCAATTTAAATATTTAAATTGATAATCATATGTATTTGCAATAGTGCATGAATTCAGAAGGATTTTGATCCGTTGCGCGTACTTTACTAGTATTTGAAATGTTGATTGATTCTGTGTCTATAGGCGTAGGTACATTTAAAGACCTAAGGTCCTCGACCCTAAAGACAGTCGTAAACAGCAGAGTTTATCGGTTAATCTCGTCATAATCCATTGTTTGGCATTGTGCATTGTGTGGGCACCATGACGGGACGGCGTTCTGCAAGAAACTGTGAACAACTTTTGTAATTTACCTATTGTTTTTTTTAAATTAAATTTTGTTTTTCCTGTGTATTAAAATTTATTTCTTTTTTTTTGTGTTTTAATACAACTTGTTGATGAAACAAGCAGATGGCCCACCTGATGTTAAGCACGATAGAAGCGTTCCCTACAAGTGTTAAATAAAAACTCGTTCATTCACAAATGTGACTGTATAACGAGCCTGAAAGAGAGATAAATGTGTTTATCTGTAGTAGGTACGTATTGGTATATATTTTTTTATTTGTATCCTTAAGATGATCTAATACAAAAAATTATCAATAAATATGATTTTGAGATCTCATCCTCTATGAAGATCTACATCTACCATGTTTTTTATTGTTATAATTAGGTTAAGAAACTTTTTAACAAACAAAACAAGAAACTCGTAAAAAAGTTGAAGGAATCAATTAACAAATTTTCACAAAATATTAAAAACATTTTTATTACTAATTGTTTCGACTCGACTTAAAAACCAATTAGTTTTATTTATATAAATAAAAAATAATTAATTAGCTACTGGGTACGGGTACCAAAGTAAATAATTAAAAAAACATTATACTTTCGAAAAAAAATTGGATCAGCATATAAATAAATCTTGGGCAACAAGATATTATAGCTTCCATTCGCTTCAATTAAATAAGTCTAGAGTACACTAAAACACAAACCGTCCGTTTAATAAAAAAAATTGTAACTGATATTTTACCAAACCTTTCAATAGGGTGACTTCTGTGACACGCTTCTCTTAGAAATGTAGAGTTCTGGGTCTAAGTTTTTTTCAAGACTTTCAGATGATGATGTTTCAAGACTTCATAAAAAAAATATATCATGAGGACGGAAGAAAGTCATATTACGAGAAGTGTAGATGTATGGATATAGTATGTGTATGCATATTTTAGAGGTAGATGTAGACTAAATAAAAGATGGATGGACTGTAGGAAAGCTGAGATGCGTAAGAAAGGAGTGAGCACCGAGATGACGAATGATAGAACCGAGTGGAAGAGAAAACCTGTGGTTCTGACCCCACTTTGAGTGGCATAAGGACATACTCGTAGATCACAGACACAGGGTTGGATTACCAACGTACCTAAAACATAACGTAAGAGTAGTAGAGCTCTTTTTATCATCGCAATTGAGATTGATTGAGTTCAGATAATGGTCGCGCACTGTTCGGTTTCAGAGGAACATCCTCCCGCGCACTCTAAGGTTGCAGGTTTTCCCTGGAGAATACAGCATGGGGTTCTTAAAAAAAGTTATTTTAAAATATTTAAATGGTCAGCAACGCGCGTGTGACACTTCTGGTATTGCAAACATCCAAAGGCTACGGTGACCGCTTTCCGTCAGGTGGGCCGTAGGCTTGTTTGCTTACTTGGTAATATAAAAACTATAAAAAATAAATATCTGAAGGTGAAAACAAAAGAGCTTAACCGATAGTTACAGTAACCACGTTAAAATCTACAAACTCTAAAATGCACTAAGTATTAAAGCACTAATAAAAGTTAACAGTTACTGCATAAACACGTCCATCATCGTAAATCCGTACCGTAAACTGCAATAATTCTGCAATTAAAAGGTCGTTTCCGGCGAAAAATCTTATTTTCACCGGTACCCGACGACTGAGTTTTGTTTTTGTTTTCTGTATCGTCAGGCTGGAATTTGTATGGAGATTTGATAATCCAGGATCACGAGGAAAACCAAATTCTTAAAACGAAAAATAAACTCGGACTCGAGGTCTACGGTTCTCTCAAAACTCTCTCGTATGAGCTGAAGTGCTATTACCGAAGGGCTCGTCCGGGGAAGTACTACCACCACGCCTTTTTCTGCCGCCAAGCAATAACGCTGTGTTTCGGTTTGAAGAGTGTGGTTGCCGATGTAATTACAGGCACATGAGGCTTAACATCTGTATGCCTCAAGCTGATGGACGCAGGGCAGTGCATCGTAGGGCACGTTCCTATCGTGCGTGACTTACGAGGCAATGCTTTGTTATAGGTGATGGTTACCACTTAACATCAGGTGGGCCATCTGCTTGTTCCATCAGCTGGTGGTATACTAAAATATTTAAAAAAAAAACCGAGTACCATAAAGTGATATGTGCTTTTGTGCTGAAGCTTGATGGGTTGCGTATTTTTATAACTATACATTTAGATAATTTATTTATTATTAAAAAAAAAAGGTTCACGACTTTAATCCCCAGGCACGGTAGATATCCCCTCAAATCTTTTAGCACTAAGTACTAACACTACTACTACTAAGTCTGTGGAACACTTTACCGGTGGACATAAGGCAGGCATCTTCACTGTATACTTTTAAGAAGAAACTAAAAGAGTTCTTTGGTAAAGATCCTCCTGCTCATTAATCTGTTTTTCTTTCCTGTCATTTTGTAAGTAGTCAGTTTCTTTATGTAGTTTGTAACATTGAGTTTTTGAGTGTGATATTTATTAGTATATTTATATTTTATTTTTATATATGTGTTATTTTTATAAGATCCTGTAGTTTTTAATTATTTAAGTTTACCGCACTTCGTGCACCGCCGTCCATTACCGCTCTGTAATTTCTTTCCATCCTAAGGTTGCCTGGAAGAAATCGCTTTCAGCGATAAGGCCGCCCATTGTACTTTTATAAGCTACGCCTAGATTTATGATGTATTCTTGTGTACAATAAAGTGTTATCTATCTATCTATCTAACACAGATTCTTTGAGGACGTCTAAGGGGGGTAGTCCGTGATACGTCCAAACATTACATTTAGCACATACCCACATTTTGCAGTAGTTGGTATTTTTTATTTTAATTATTTGAAAAGAAAAACATTTATTTACAAATAAAACTACAATGAATACAAGTATCCACAAATGTACAAACACACACGAAACTGTAGAGCTATCTGCAGCCGATCTAGTTATTGTAATATTTGTTTGAGGCGTAGCGTGTGCTGTCTTATAAATTTGATTATGTTTACCTTTTTCTGTATGCCTACGCCTCACTTAACTTCAATGATATATTATATTACATTGTAAAAGGATCATACAAAAGAACGGTAGGACCAAGCCGTAAGTTTGTTGCCTGTTCTTCTAGGCTTTGGTCGCGTGGAACTGGCACCTAGAGTCGCCTAGCTTTAAGAGGTTTCAAAGTGATCCTTGTGATTTTATTGAATAAATACCTCTTGACTTTGACTTTGACTAGAGATAGCTCAACTGATCCAAATCAGTGCCAATGCACACGACTTGGTAGATTGCGATTTTTCTTAAATAAGTGCAGTTATTTTATATCTTTTATGATGTTAAAAAGTGTGAGTGAGAATTTGTTTAACAGTTGTCCGCGTCTTAAGCTAGGACCTATAGTTTAACGTGCCTTCAAAGCACTTAATAGATTGAAGGACCATTAGTGGTCACCGATCTGGAGACCGCGCTGAATGTTCCATATCTGTTTACAGGAATTATCAAGTATGCTGTTGACAAGCCAAAGCCAAAATATAACTAGTAACGTTAAATCACTACGAATTATCTAAAAACATTTGCATTATTCACATTCCATCACAATTCTACCATCAAAAAAAGCACCGGAATCAAACCTACACCTCTCCTTTCCCTAACTATCAAACTGTCAATTGACCCGGAAATCGTCACTTATAATCATTATACGATCACACACAGCCGTGTATACAAGTGTGTAGTGTTTGTGTGTGTGCGTGAGGCTGGTTTTAAAAAATCGTGCGTTAGAATTTATTGTGTCAATAATGGACCGGCCCTGCCGCCGAGTGCACTAGGGCTGTCTCCAAGGGCTTGTCAAGTTTATTACTTACTATTAACTTATCGCAATAATGTAGACATTTATATTCATTCAGATTGTATAATTGGTGCTCAAGATGTGCTTTTTTTATACTTTAGTATAAAAAAGGCAGAAAATGCTGAAGGAACAAGAAAATGGCCCACGTAATGTGAAACCTGTGAAAAATGCCGAACCTAAATGGTGTTAAGTGGTAACCATCACCTATAACAATACATTGCCTTGTAATTCACGCGCTATAGGAACGTGCCCTACGATGCACTGCAATGCATCCTTCAAATTGAGGCATACAGATATTTCACATGTGCCTGTCATTTTACTGGCAACCACACCCTTCAAACTGTAACACAGCAACGCTTCTTGGCGGCAGGAAAAGGCATGGCGATATTTCTTCCCTGGACGAAATAGTTGTTCTTGGGTGAAAACTTAAGAATATAACAATGCGTTATTGTTGTACGTCCGGAACGGACAAACTGTTAAAAGTGTACATAACCATAGCTTTATGGTCTATTTTGTTATACAATAAATAATTTCTGATTTCTGACAAGCCACACACAAAGAGATCTTCTACTCTTAAAATGTTTAACATGCATTGGTTGTCAAAGTCAAAAGGTAGGTATTTATTCAGTTGAATCACAAGAATCACTTCGAAAAGTCTTAAAGCTAGGTGACTCTAGGCGCCAGTTCCATGGGACCAATCCCTAGAAGAACAGGCAACAAGCTTACGGCTTGGCTCCTACCGTTCTTTTGTATGATCCTTGTTATAATGTAATAGAATACAATATTGAAGCTCCAGTGTGGTGCCAATCGAATTTAGTGACGCGTAGGCATAACAGAAAAAGGTAAAGGCAATCAAATTCATAAGACAGCACACGCTATGCTTCAAACTAGTCTATTAGGTATATAGAGAAGAAAAAAAAAGGTTCGCGCCAGCCCTAGATCCAATAACGAAGTCGGAGGCGGCGCGGTAAAGGAGTCCTCAAAGGCACCGCGGACACGCACGCTTATCTCGGCGGGTAGCCGTAAACTAAGGGTATTCCACCATTCCCGATCCTAATTATACCTATACCTACCTATACCTACACCTTTACCTACTAATATAAATGCAAAAGTTACGATGCTTGGATGTATGGATAGATTTAGATAGTATTTTTATCCAGGTACACTATAGTCAAAGGGAATTACTATTCTCTCAAATACTATCACAAACGGACGCAGGATATTCTAATTAACAATATTGAACCGACACTCCGCCGAACACGTAATGCCCTTGCGCGATGTAGACCGATTCGATCTGTATTGAGTAGTGTTGTAAATCGACTCTGGTCCATCCGCGCTGCGCACTAGCGCTCGTAGTTGTGTCAGAGCGTTCATGTCACTCTGTTTAAATATCGAAGCGCCGTCATACCTACTTATATTCGAGCGAACACTCGGCATGCTTAATTCACCTGGAGTAAATCACCTGGGTGTTTTAAGTGCTACGGACGGTAGACTTGGTGCACCTGGGAGAACTAACACAGCTTTCAATCAAATTGAAGCCCCAATCCAGTAGACTTAATTCACCTGGCTTAAACATAAACAAATGATCCATTTCCTTTCGACAAGCTCGTAATCCCAATTATTTAACGTGAAATATGACAGAAAATGAAACCGGGCCCGAGCGAAGCCGCGGCCGCCAGCTAGTACCTACTATAGTAGCGAGTTGTATCCATAGCTCCTTACATTGCCAAGTCACCGACGTTCTATAGATTCGCCGGGCTTAGTAATAAACATTTTTCAAAGAATATCTGTGCTGAATTTCAGATGTGTAGAGGTAGATCTTGTAGTTTCAAAGATTTCGTGATGCCAGTAGCCAGTGCAGCCGTTAATCCGTGAGTGAGATTTCTCCTTTAGATTGTCTTCATCAAAATCAAAACGGTCTTTATTCAGTTCAACCACAAGGATCACTTTGAAACGTTTGAGAAACTAGGTCAATCTAGAGTCAGTTTCTCGCGACCAAAGCCTAGAAGAACAGGAAACAAAGTTACGGCTTGATTCGTACCGTTCTTTTGTATGATCAGGGGGCCGACCGGCACCTCATAAAGCAGTATTAAAATAATATTACACTGAAATTTCGTACCATATTATAATATACGCCATCAAGTCTGTTCAACTACAACCAGATAAAAAAGAATAGCTGAAAAGTATTTTCGTACTAGATGACGTTTCAACTTATAGAAGCTAGAACTGTTTTCAAGAATATTATTTTAATACTGCTATAAGAGGTGCCGGTGCCCAGGGCCGGGATTAACCATTAGGCAATGTAGGGCACTGCCTAGGGGCCAGAACAGTGGGTTAAAATGAAACTAGGAAAATGATTAAAATTAAAAAGTTTTGTATGTTTCCCAACATGACAGAACGATTCGTGATCCTTGTGATTTATTTAATAAACAATTCGTCATTTGATTCACTGAGAAATGTAGATGATAAAATTTAATGTGTGTCATTATAACAATTTTTTTGTTTTGTATTTTTACTTGACAGTTAAAATAAAAGATGTGAACCTTGGAGAACCCGTCACCATTTCCTTAAGACGCAGACTACCGCGAATGAATATCTAGCTTCCTTGTTTTATAGTATTACAAAGGTTCAAATATTATGTTTTTGCTAAAACTAGGTTGTTTGCAATTTAAATTAATTTAACTTTTCATAATTGTTGAAATACGAAATAAATACATTTATTTTGGACACTCGTTTTGTATCACCTTATTTTCATCGACACAATTTGATAAGTTTGGATGTCTCCGGTAGTATTATAGCCAGAATAAGACGCTCGCTTTTTAAGAAACCGTAACTGAGACTCAAAGGTGACCGCGGTAAAACACAGCTAGACCAATGTTTGTCTTTTTTCGGGTAAAACGTGCTTTACAAATAAACGCATTCATTGGTTAGCAGGGTCTGAAGTCACCGATGCACAATACTTAATATCAAACGTCACACCGCTGTTTTTACGTTTAACCTCGGAATTAGAGCTCTTTGTGAAGGGCTCGTCCGGGGACGTACTTCCAGCCTGTTTCTGCCGCCAAGCAGCGCTGCTGTGTTTCGGTTTAAAGGTGCACAAAATATACAATTATATTCGCAAAATTAGCTTTAAACATGACAGAAAATGTAGTTATTTTTTTTTATTATAATGCCTACTGATATTATTTCAAAATCAAATAATCTAAATCAAAACAATTCCTGATCAGTTCCTCCTGATTCAGTTCATACATATCACAAGGATGACTTTGAAACATTTTAAAAACTATATATACTAGTAGTTCCCCCCGAACTGAGATCTCGTGATGCGACCCGACGAACGCATCAAAACTTTGAGTAGGTAGTAGTCAGAGGCAAGTCCAAACATTATCTTTGGACTTTTTTCTGACTACCTCCTACTAACTTGGTATGGTTACCAAGTTTCAACTCTATTGGCCTATTTATTGAAGAGTTCCGTTGAACAGACCTTGGCTCCATCATCAGACCTGGTCGTCGTCACCATTTTATGAGAACTGAGTACCTCCTTAATTTATTTCAAGAAAAAAAAATAAGAAAAATCAAAGGAACTGGCCGACCAGTAGAAAAACCTTGATGTCAACGAAACTCTTAGAGATGGGAGCTCTTGGATCGCTGGTTATCTTAATTTAACTTTTTAAATTTTATCTCAAAAACCGAGTGTCCCAAAAAAAAAGTAAAAATTGTTTTGGAATGTCCAAACAAAGCCCTTTCATATGACATGTAACTTGATTTTTTTATGTAACTTTTTTTATTTTTACCCTCTTAAAAAACCCCATATCTCAAAAACCCTTCATCCGATTTTACTCATATACTTACCAGTAAATTTCTCAAGTACAAGCTATCGACATATCAAATTTCATGCAGATCGGATCAACGGTTCTAAAGTTATCGCCAGACAAACATACATACATACATACATACATATATACATACATAAAATGCCAAATCGCCCAAGTTGAAACTAAGATCTTCGTTCGCTTCGCTCACTCGATCAAATATACTAAACGTCTCATGACCTATACATATATATTGCAGGAGAATTTAGCGCCAGTCCCTCGCGACCAGAGTATATCCCAAATAAGTCACACAATCACCCAAATGAGGGTGTTTAAAGCTTCTAGCGCCATCGAACTGACAAATTCTCTAATTCTCGTTGTGTTAAACGGCCGCAAACAACCATGCCTGCGTCTACTTGGGCCAATAGACGCAGGCTGTTTGTAAGCAAGCACTAGAGATGGGAGTTATCTTAATACTAGCGGTATCATCATCATCTTCAAAATCATTATATGTATTTATTCAGAAAAACTACAAGGATCGCCAGCTCCACGCGACCAAAGCGTAGAAAAACAGGCAACAAATTTACGGTTAGGTTCCTACTGTTCTTTTGATGACAAGATTGAGATTTCAATCACAGGGATCTCTTTGAAACATCGTAAAACTAAATTTTTTTTTACTTCTTCTTGATGGAACAAGCAGATGGCCCACCTTATGTTATGAGGTAGCTATAACTTATAAAAAATCATTGCCTCGCAAGACACGCACGTTAGGAATGTGCCCTACGATCACTGCCCTGCGTCCATTAAAGTTAGGCATAAAAGATGTTAAGCCTCATGTGCCTGTATTATATTTGTTGTATTATAACAACTATGTAACTACCCCTGTACACTGTTCTGTTTTGTATGTGAAAATATGTGAAATAAACTTGACTTTACTTAATTTCATCCACACCCTTCAAACCGAAACACAGCAAAGCTCTAGGTACGTCAGTTCAGCCCTGCTTCAGTATAGTTTCAGCAGTTTTTCTTCAGTAGTCTTCAGTATTTCAAGTATTTCGTTTTTCTTGTATTCTATGTACGTACTCATGCATTTCAAGAGAAGATCTGGACAGATTTGCACATACTATGTTTTATGTAATTGTCCTACTAATATTATATACGCGAAAGTTTGTAAGTATGGATGGATGGATGGATGTTTGATACTCTTTCACGTAAAAACTACTGAATGGATTTTGATGAAACTTTACAATAATATAGCTTACACATCAGAATAACACATAGGCTACAATTTATGAAGATATTCTGTGACTAATCCTGCGCAGACGAAGTCGCGGGCACCAGCTTGTTTATTATAGAAATTGAAGTAATCTTCACTATAACCTTGTAAAAAAACAATTGTGATAAAGTAAACGTCAAACTGCAATACTGGTTCTCAGTGTTGCCATACAAGTACCGACAACACAGCTGAGGAATAGATATTCTCTATTATCAAACTTTTAAAAGGATATAAGTATAATATCAGCTATCTGCTGTAAACTTTTAAAAAGTTTTATTCCTTGGGGGAGGCCTTTGCCCAGCAGTGGGACGAAAGAGGCTAATAATAATTTAAAAAAAACAGCTATCTGCGTTCCCATAGTACAAGCTTTTCTTAGTTTGGGGCTAGACAGTGCTATGAGAAATGTCCCTAAATATTTATTTATTTATTTATTGAAAATACAAACCAGTAGACGAATTGTAGTGTAAAGGAAGCCTGTCACCCAATGGACCGGTAACCTTATAAAGGTTGTGGGAATTTGGTAGAGGGCTCAAATTCATAATGATCTTCATTCAGTTCAATCAAAAGGATAACTTTGTAATGTCTTGTTACGAGGCAAATCAGTTCAAACAAATTGTTCTAAGAAAATCAGTAGATCATGTCAAAATATTTCAGTATAATTTCAGCGTAGTGGTTTCCTCGCGATGTTTTCCTTCACCGTTCGGGAACATCACTAAACGCCCATATTTACCCATAATATTATCCTTAGAGTCTGTGGGCTGCCGCGGTAGTATGCGCTAATTTCAAACCTCCATCCTTTACAAATAATGGGCCAAAGTAAACAAGACATCCTTACCACCCATATCCCTCTGAACGTGACCCTCGTTTTCGATAGAAATCAACGGTGATTTGTGAGAAAAGTCCAAGCGATTATCGACAGTATGGGTGATTGAGTTGAAGTTAATATATTTGCTTGGTTTTTAGAGGTCACATTTCAATGTTTTATCTTCAGTGTTAGGGGTCTGATGTTAATTTTACCGTTTTGTTGTGTTTATATTTTCCGTGAAATCTGCTGGGGGTTCAGGTTTTGATATTTTGCATATATCATCATCATCATCTATCTACCTACGAAACTGTAAATCAAAATGGTCTTTATTTACTTAGTTGAATAACAAGGATCACTTTGAAACGTATTAAAGCTAGGTGACTCTAGGTGCCAGTTCCTCGCGACCGAGTGTAGAAGAACAGGCAATAAACTTACAGCTTGGTTCCTACCGTTCTTTCGTATGATCATTGTTACAAAATAATATAATATAGTTATGAAGCTTAGTGTGGTGTCAACCGAATTTACGGCAAAGAGTACAGATCATGGTACAAGCCAAAGGAAAATGACGCTTACCATAAATAAATAAATATTAGTGGACTTTCCACACAGCACTATCTAGCCCCAAACTAAGCCCGAGCTTGTAATATGGGAACCAGATAGCTGATATAATACATAAATCCTTTTTTTTTTAAATACATACTTATAATGTTTTATAACTCCCAGACAGAGAACAAACATCCATGTTCATCACAAAAATGTTGGTTCTCGGTGGGGATCGAACCCACGGCCTACGGCGCAGAAGGCAGTGCTACTACCAACTGAGCTGTGAAGGCTGGATAAGGATTTAAAAGCGAATAAAGTATAGCCCGATGTGTATCCGTATGTACCTTCAGTGTTTTTAGCTATTTTAAACATCCTGTATATGATCCATGTGATTCAAAAGATAACGAGAAGGTCAAAATGTCAAAATTAATTGACGTGATATTTGGATAGAACAGATTTTATTTGAGATTTATTACCACAAAACAATTTAACTGACAGATAAGGTAAATACAATATATTTGAATAAAATATATATTTATTAGTGGCTCATAAATTAAACGTATAATTTATTAAACTACCTCAAGGTCTTCGAATAACAACTAGGTGGGTCGATTTTAAAGTATTTTAGGATTAGTAGTTTTAAGATTAGAGCTCTTTGTGGCTCGTCCGGGGAAAAATGCATATTTCTGCCGACAAGCAGCAACGCTGTGTTGCGGTTTGGTGGGTTTGGTTGTCGGAGAAATTACAGGCACATGAGGTTTAACATGTATGCCTCAAGTGAATGGACGCAAGGCAGTGCATTGTAGGGCAGGTTCCTATCAAGCGTGACTTGCGAGGTGTTTTATTTTATGTCCCATCAATTAGATGCGTAAGAAAATCTCCTTCGCTGATAAAACACGGTATAAGTATTTTAATCCTTAGCCACGGTAGATATTTCCTCAGATATCTTGGTACCAAATAACCACTCAATATTTGGTAGGGTGGTCTAAGGATTAAATACTTATACGTTTACCGCATACTCGTATGTTATTTTGCTATAGCGATTGTTTAATTGTTCTTAGGTAATAGCCCCGTGGTTCAATAAGCCATAGCTTAGACAAGACAGTGAGTCACACCGTGGGAACAGTATAAGCCGTTAAAGACTTATCAATGATCGCTTAATATCTGGTGCATCGAATGACTACTGTACTATGTATGGCCACGAACCTAGCGATACTGAAAGAGTATTTATTCTTTGGTACATAAATACCATTTTCGTTTGACTAGTTCTGTGGTCAAAAACGAATGTTTAAGTTAAAAGGCATTTAGGGCCGGTTTCACCATGCTCTGTTAAATTAACAAAAGGATTAAAGGGCCGTTAAATATGTCAAAATGTACGCGTTTGACATCTATGGTTAGATTTAACGGCCTGTTAATCCTTGATAAGTAACTAACAGAGCATGGTGAACTCGGCTCTTATTCAAATAAATCACAATGATCACTTCGAAACGTCTTAAAATTAGGTGTGTGTAGCATGTTCTTTTGGAACCGGCACCTAGATTCACCTAGCTTTAAGACGTTTCAAAGTTATTCTTGTGATTCAATTGAATAAATAACATTTGATTTTGACTTTTAAAAATACACAGTAAAATTATCCTACAAATAGGCCATAGTAACGTAGACGATTGGTGCACATTCGTAGCACTACGGCGTAGCAAGCGACGCGTTGAAGTCTTTGGTATGAATAATAAATCCGTAGAAAGTTTCGCGTCAAACTATTTTTTTATTATTTGTTATTATTTAGTAATTAACATAGCATTATTTCTTGAAGTATTTATTCTTGAAGTGGGTAACTGTTTATTTTTATAATAGCACGCTAACATCATTATCTACCTATAAGGTTGGCAGATAGAAAATGCTCATAGCAAGCCCGGCTTTTGTAATTTTTTTTGTGCAATAAAGTGATGAATAAATAAATAAAAAATAGTAATTTTACAATTAAATTCGGTATATTAAATATATGCAACTGCCCGCAGCTTCACTCGAATATTACTTATAAATTCTACATCAGATGTAAACATACAGATATTTGTTTAAATTTTATCTAAATCGATCCAGCTGGGATGAGATAACAAACACCTTCACACTGATCGTATTATTAGTTTGTAGGATTTGTGTAAATTATTAATTAATTTGTACTCAGCCTAACTACATTAGTATAATACCTACTTGTAAAGCTTTTTTGTCAATGTTATTATATTATAGTTTTAGAAGACCGGATTGTTAGATTGACGGTAGGATCGTAGACAAAAAAGACTAGAGGCTGTATCCTCTGATGGTGTGGCCTGAGAAATTCAAGATTATTATCAAAATCGAAGCTTGCGCTTGACGTCTATATTCATATCGAGCGCCATCTTTAAATAATAAAAGAAATGAATGTCATACGGTTTCAATTGAGATTTATATTTATGTTAAGTTGGTACTCAAGAAATCTCAAGCTCACTCATTTTTTATCGGTAAACACGATGAAATTGAATAATTTATTTTACACATAACACAATTCTTGAACTCAATTGAAATTGAATTGTAATTTTTAAGTTATTTTATTAATATTTCACAGACGATTTTTGGTTCATATTTTGTTTGTAAACTGTTGTAATATTACCCAATTGTAACACATACTTAAATATTGATGTATTAGTTCGTGGCTTTCATTCGGTATCCAACCATAGTATCTAATTATGAGAATAATTAATTAATTATGTTTAAAAATATATGAAAGGCCTTATTAAGGCTTATAAATTAAAATAGCTAAATAATAAAATAAAAAAAGTAAAGTAAAAAGGTATTTATTTTCTTTCACAATACTGAGCCGAAAACCGTGATTAGTCGACAACAAGATAAATTTAATGCTTATGCATTGTGAAAGACTGGTGCTTGATGTAGGTTCGTAAGAACCTGTATTACAAGTCACCAGGCCCCACTCAGCGGACACATTGGGTCTTGTTGTAGGAAGACCTACGTACAATAGCATACAAGTATTTGAAAAACAAAGATTAAATTAAAAGCTTAAGGATAATAAGTTAAATTAATAAAGTAGCTTGGTAGGAATTTAATCTCAAATTATTACATACTTTGAAAATGAAATGAGGTAATTATTAAATTAGTCTTGGCATGTCGAAATGAAAAAAAGAAGCAATTTATGTTTTTGAATCTATGAATTAAAAAAAAAACAACTATGAATATTCTTGAGGATAAAAACTTATTTGACTCAGAATACGTGTTAAGTTTATTGTTGTAGTATGTTAGACGAGTTATTTCTGATAAAAAATATGTGACGGTCGTATTAGCTTGATTAACTATTCATACGCTTAAATTAAATTACTTATTAATACATATATTATACATACTTAATAGTAATAGAAAAGTTAACTTCGTGTGACACTTTAGATAGAAAAAAAAGATGAAAAAACACTCATTCACTGATCCAAAAAAAAGTAGGTACCAAGTTCTAAATAATTTGGCACACCAACGCAGGCAGTAGCTGGTAAGTCAAATTTGTTCATTAAAATCACAAGGATCACTTTGATACTCCATACATGACAGGTTGCAAGCCCATCGTCGCTGCTAGAATAACTGGTTTGCTCATAAAAAGAAAATATTCGAAAAATCCCAAAGTTGAATTCACTTGTCAGCTACTTAGGTAATTAGGTTGGTAGCACGGACTGCTCGAGTTACATCGCTTTTTGTCGGATCATTAACATTGTCATAAAATCCTTTCTGGCTACGGTAGCGAGGCATCTGTCAAAACTTGTCTTTTTTTTTGTCTTGTTTTTTTTTGTTGAGTTTGGGATACACTGAGTTAAGTTAGGATTGTATGGGATCTAAATTGTAAAAGAACTTGAAAATCGGTTTCAAGTAATGGTTTCAAGATATTTTAGATATGTTTTACAAAGAACAACTCTCATACAAATGATAAGTTGAGGGACCTTTTCAATATTCTTATTTTATTTTCTTTCTATTTGCTGTTATGATTTCAATAGAGTTTTTATTTATGTTTAGTTCGTAAATAGTTAGTATAATAGTGTAAATAGTTGAAATTACAGTTCTGTAATTTTTATGTTTACCTATTTTAAAATTTTATGGTGCTCTTTATAAGTGACATTTTATTTTAATTTTTTATTGAGCCTCCTTTTTTATTATAATTATTTCGGTTACGCCAGATACACGCCAACAACATTATTTCTTTATTGAAAGCACCTATTTTGTATGCAAATTATAGCGTTTAGACAGGTCGTTGTATCATTTATGTTTTTCATATTTACAATGTTGCAAACAAGTCTATTTTAATTCGACCACACATTTTGTTGTTCTTTGACGCTGTTTTTGTACGCTATTTTTTAATTTAAGGAAGCATAAATAATTTATTGTTTGTAAATCTAGTTAGGATATAATACACCTTTGTAAAAACAGATGCAGAATTTTAAGATAGATACATAACATTTTAAGTGATACTGCAATTTGGGCACCCAAACATTTTTAGGTACAAAACTACAAACTTACATACAAAGACAATTAAATATAAAATACTATAAATTAACAACAAAATTTAAAATAAAAAATTCATTGGCTGAAAGAACAGAATTGAAATGTACTGTTATTAAGTAATTGGCAAATAGTTAATTGCAATCTCACTCGATATTTTAATAATTCGTATATCAATTTTACAAACTCCTTGTCAGTATTGATAAAACCCCAGTGTACCCCACACATCATACCTACGTAGTTCTATTATTAAATCTGTGGTCCAGGTAAGCTTATAAGCTGACACATGAAGCCTTTAAATACCTTTGTGTCACATCTCTTATAATAATCATCGTTACAATGTCTGCGGATTCAATTATTTAAATAAAATCGCACTAGACTACTCAATCTCCGCTACCTACATACAAAGGTTTTCTGGAAGAAGTCGCTATCAGTGATAGGACCACAAAATGTATCTTTTTGGATACATTTTGTGATAGAGTGTAAGTACTTAGAGTGAAATTAAAATGCTTATTTCCACAGCTTGATTTATCTTCCTCGTACTTAGGAGTAAGTAAACAACATTTTGCATCTACCGAAAATGAATTTAATCATTTTTTCCACTTATTCCCCTATATATCATAACTATATCTTATAGTTTTCCGTAACATTCTGTAAGAATTTTAGATAAAAGCAATAAAACAAAAGCAAAGCTGTCTTTCTTTTTCGTTGATTTAGTAGGCTTGAAAGTAAGCTTGCCCAGCACATATTCCATCTTCACAAAATATTCGGCCTAGCATAAATGCCTTACCCACATGTATTCTCTTATCTGTATCCTACTAATATTATAAATGCGAAAGTTTGTTAGTATGGATGAATTTAATGAAACTTTACAATAATATAGCTTATACATCAGAATAACACCTAGGCTACATTTTATACAGATATTGTGTGACTAATCCTGCGCAGACGATGTCGTGGGCACCAGCTTGTATAAAATACAAATACCTACAGTCCTCATGTTTCTTTTATAATTGTTGTAGCGTTTTTTGTAAATTACTTAAAAATGTTTTGATAAAATAAGATAATATTAGTAGTACTTAAGACTTTTGTGTTCCTTATAATTTAATATTAGAAATGCCCTAGAACGCTAATTTATGTTACCCCTTTATTTTTGTTTTTTGTAACCATAATTACGGAAACACAAGTATTTCATACTTATAAGAGGGTCTCAATACTGTAAATTTACACTTAGATAGATATAAAATATTTATCATCTGTGTTTTTCATGTGGATGAAGGATTTGGTCAGTACGTGGAGAACTGACGAGCCATAGCTTTCCTGACGATGTTTTTCTTCATCCTTGAGATCACTAGCATTGCATATTTAAAAAACAGAAAAATCGATGTCTCATCTTTTTAAAAAATATGGTTAAATCTTACACATTGCACTAGTACTTTTTTCATAAAGCTATCTAAAACCATCCGAGAATCGAAGTGGTCAGCTGGCCACACTTGCGTAAACTGCCGAAAAAAAAATGCCAGAAGCATAGTTGTAAATCAAAAGGTACTGAGACTATGGTCGATGACCCAAAAATGTTTTTTTTTAAACACCGTACCGGATATCATCGACGCGACATCTTCGGGCGACAAAGAGTCGGCGCCTCGTTTTTTCTTTTGTTTTAAATCCTTATAGTGACAGTGACGTTTTTTTGATTGGTAGTAAGTGTCAAATTACTATTTTAATAGGCTAAAGTTTAGTTGGTATACTTTTTGAGGATTTAAAGAAAGGCTGTGTGCTTGGTTTGACAAAATATTATATTTTTCAATTGTAAATTATTTTGATTATAGTCCACCAATTTTTATTTATTTATTACTTAATAAAAGATAATTTCAAATCTATGCAATTTTACGAGCAAGGTTAACTTTTCTCAATTCAGTGGCGGTTATCACTTCAACAAATGTTTTGTTTTATGTCATTCAGTGTAATCGAAAACGCTTTTTTCACAATTCGAGAGCCTTTATTTCCACGATGGCTAGAAATCCTTTATTAAAAATAAGCTGGTGCCCGCGACTTCGTCTGCGCAGGATTAGTCACACAATATCTTTATAAATTGTAGCCTATGTATTATTCTGATGTATATGCTATATTATTGTAAAGTTTCATTAAAATCCATTTAGTAGTTTTTACGTGAAGGAGTAACAAACATCCATTCATCCATCCATACTTACAAACTTTCGCGCTTATAATATTAGTAGGATAATTTTATCGACCGTCATCGCATCGGTGTAGTTAAACTATAAAAGAACCTTGATGATTCTTTAAAGTTGTCAACTTTCACTATTGTGTGTAACGAGGACGTTAAAATTAGAAGATTTATTGAAAATGATACCAAAAACCCACCCGGGGGTTAAAAAAACCCCAGACGCCTGTCTTATCGAAAGCCTTTACAGATAAGCAAATATTTAGCCGATTCGTCACCATCCTCGAATTCCTTCAACAAAGGAATTTGCAAAAAATGCATTGTCACTGACCAAGAGAGACGTCAGAAAAAAATTGCGGGAATACAGATGTCAAATTAATATGACAGCTGTCAAAATGGGCGTTGTTTGGCAAATTATGATGAAGATGTAGTTTTAAAAATATTATGAGTTTTGTGGTTTATGCGTGACAGTTTTACCTGATAGTTAAGGGTGGTGATTTTGTAAACTTTGAAAACCAATAATTATTTAGGTATACAGTGGGGTTATGTTTTGTTCTGAAGAGCTTTAATATCTTGACCATCTTTTAAGACTGTAAGGAACATAATACCTCTTTGAAAAATCTTACCCTTGTAGGTAGGTTAGGTAGGTAAGTACCTACCTACAAGGGTAAAAAAAAAGTAGTAGAGTAGGTACTCTACTTGCCTTCTATAACAAAGAATCAGATATATTTATTTATTCCGAATATTTCAACATTTTTACTCTTGTAATAATTGAGTACCTATGTTATTTATTCTAGTCTTGATCAAAGTCATTTTTGTAATTTAATTTACTTTACTCGTCATTATACCTACTATGTTCTAGCGTACAAGCACTCAGATAGTTAGCTAAAAATTTTTAATCAGAACGTAATTCAACTCTACAAAGCTACCTCGATCAAGCTTAACTCCACAGATTACAAAAACGGGTTCACATATCGACAACATCCCGAATAATCCTCTTATCAATGTCTCCTCCATAAAAGTCCTATAGTGTCCACGCACAGAAAAAAAACAAAAGAATCGTCTTAAAACTCTAATGATATCTGTGGTCGGCGCCAGTGGCAGAGCGGAGTTTTTTCTTTCTTTTTTTTTACTTTTTTTTCTTACTTTTGGAGGCAAAAACCTCGGGCCCTTGGGTAATTGACAGAATTTACGCGTTAGATAAGGGGCAGTATGTCACGACCGGTTTCAAATCAGTAAGGACTGTTTTGCTTTCGATTTCTCCGAGTCTTGGGTTTTGTCGTTGGATTATATTGGATTTTGTAATTATTATACTCTGAGGTAGGTTAAAGCAAGCGTTGGCATTAATTCACCTTTTTCTTAGTTCCTTTTCAGACTTCGGAACACGACAAAAATTAGGTGGCGTTCATATATGGTTTTGAGTAACAAAGGTTCTAAGGGGAAATCCAGAATATCTACCGTGCTTGGGGTAAAAGTCAATTACCTAAACATTTTCACAATTCACGACGATATATGCTATTGTGTTCAACCCACGCCACGCAACAATGAAATAACTAATTACTTAAACCTCATTCAAGATACTCAAATAAAAATAAATTGAACCAATCTAAATTCTTCATGTAATTTAATCCAAATAAAAATCTTTAGCGCCTTCGAAGCATTCGGAAGTCGAGATTTTAAGATAAGCGGCTACTTCTAAGGAGCTTTATGCATGAGCTTTCGATTTATATCGATAGTTCTTTCTTGGACACTGCTAGGTCAGTTACCTTGAGGTATATTGCGTGGTTTGACTTCAACTAGTTTGTTATGACAATTTCTGTGGATCTAGGCTATAAGATGATCTGAGAGGCTGGGCAAGCCGATTTGATTTTTTTATACAACTAGCTGATGCAACAAGCAGATGGTCCACATGATGTTAAATGGTATCCATCACCTATAACAAAGCATTGCATCGCAAGTCACGCGCGATAGGAACGTGCCCTACGATGCACTGCCCTGCGTCCATCAACTTGAGGCATACAGATGTTAAGCCTCATGTGCCTGTAATTTCGCCAGCAGCGCTGCTTGGCGGCAGAAAAAGGCGTGGTGGTACCTAGTAGTTCCCCGGACGAGCCACACACAAAGAGCTCTACTACTCTTGTTCTCTAATACAAGTGTTTTCATACTTATAAGAGGGCCCCAACACTGTAAATGAATGCTTATATTTGGCTACAGAAATAAAATATTTTTCATTTTCATGTATAGGCACTATAGCGTAAAAAAAATATTTGACAGAAGTTGTAAATAAATGTAAGTAAAAACCTATAAACATACAAAATTACTTTACTTTTAGTACCTGCGAGATCTTTATTAGCTCGACCGCTCACCGCCGCGGCAGGCGGTGCCGCATGCATATAGTCTACAAATAGTGGTACATGGTAAATAACGTTGCGAAAGGAGGACTGTTATGCGGATTGTACAAAGACTTTTCAGACAGATGTTATGTAAATATTATCTGTATTTGCAAGCACAGATGTTTATTGCATAGGCTGAGAATATGTTAAGTTTAGATAAAATGCCTATCAGTACAAAGTTGCACCGCAGACTACCTTAATATCGTAATGAACCATACTTATAGATAGAGAACTTGTTTTGCTATTTGTTTGAAAGTGTAAACTTAGACAATTTTACCTACTTGTTATTTTTTACTTATCATTTAAGAAGCTGACAAGCGTCAAGCACCTTCTCGCTCGCACTTTTTAACTTTTGAAAGATATAAAATCACTGAATATTATTATGAAGAATCACGAACCGGAAAGTTTCAGAATAACATTACAAGGGCTCAGCAAAAATATCCTTTTGATCTGAACAAGTTTTTCTAACAAAAAATATGATTTAGTTCAAAACCTATTATATATTTTTTTCAATGAATCCATGATATTCCATGAATATCATTACTAACGTTAACGTAACGCTTTGAAATTTATATAACACTGCGCGTCGCCCACATCTTTATATGGATTGTTTGAATAGAATAGAATTGAAAAATCTTTATTTTGTCTTTAAAGAGCTTATACAAAATAATTTAATTTTAAGATAATTTCTTCTGTAATAATTTGAATATAGAAGAACTCAGATTTTTTGTAAGAGCGCAAAAGTCCATACAGCGCTGGTTTTCATAGGCTCACAGCGCTTGCGTCACAAATGTCAAATATATTCATACCAGGCCCTCATTTCCCCGACCCCCCTTACGTTTGTTTAGCAATACATTTTACGCAGAAAATTATACGCTTTCTAAGCTTCACGTCCAAGATACCTTATCTAAGTGTACGGTAGTAAACAGCAAGATGTATGCAAATGGTATCGACAGAACATACATACGGATACATGTAATGTAGCTATGTAAATACGTTGATAAGAAACTTGACAATGGAGGTAATACCTACAGCTATTTGCAAGCCTTGCGATACGTCATGGAGCATGGAATATTTGAGTGACACTCGAACACGAGTGACACAATCATACCTACAGCAAATTTTTTGAAATATTCGTCAAGTCTTAATAGAGACTCGTATTGTCCCAAAAGGTTTGATGAATCGTGTGGAATTCAAATCGATTAGTGTCTCCTAAATATAGGCTTGTGTTTACCAACTGCGCCATCCCATCGGTTCGTAGTCCAACCAGATACATAACTGTTAGGGATAGGTATGTTCCATTCAGTATGGATAGTAAAGGAAATCTTGACTTTTCTTTGGGAAATGTTAGCATTGTTAATACAGAATCCAATGGAACTTGGGATTATTTATTATGTACCTATTACTAAACCGCCATTACCAAGAGCAGAATCTGTAGTGAATCTGGCGGCTTCACTACAGATTCTGCTTACTTGACAAGTGTTCCAGACCATAGACAATTAAAAAACTAGAAGTAACATTAAGCTGTCAATAAAAAAATCGATCTGCATTATGAATGTAGTGCAATGAAATAATAACACGGCACGCAATGATTGCAACGAATCGTTTATTAGTATCGCTGTCTCTTGTACAGACGAGCATTTTTCCATGCTCTGTGGCTCAAGCTTTGAACTTTACCATCGACAGGTGAGAAGTTAACATTTTAATAAATATTTAAATAACCGACGCCATTTTCTTTTAATTTCCTTTTATTTCCTACTAGCGGCCTGTCCCAGCTTCGCATGGGTGTGGATTGAACATTTTAGGATAAACTTAGACCGTAGGTTCGAGTCTCGCGTCTACCTATTTCATACATTTGCACGCCCTTCTTCCTGAGAGAGTGAGAACGTGCCCTGTGGTCCCGCAGGTTCGCTAATACATATTTTTAAATCGAACTACTATTTTTAACTTCGTAATATATTTTGAATGGAATGTCCGATTTTAAAAATTTAGGAAGTTATCTATAGGTATTGAAACAGTCTTGAATACGAAATGATTTATTTAGATTATAAAGGTATGGATAACATGATCTGATTTTAGTCGGCATTACTATCAATTTTTAAAATGTAAAAAAGAAGTTATAGTAACATAACTACGATAGTTAGACATATAGTTTCGCTGAGTTTTTTGTAGATATTGATGTGTTCTTTAATATTGTAGAACATTTTTGTGTTCTATCGTCAATATTTTTCGCAGCGCATGCGATGAAAGGTATTTGATGGCCAAATTTGTTACACCTTGGGTTACATTATTGATGTTTTATAAAGGATCCCTAATTTTTTCTAGTAATTAATATAACCTATGTTACTCAGGGATAATGTAGCATTCTAAAGGTGAAAGAATTTTTGAAATCGGACCAGTAGTTTTTGAGGCTATTTGTGACATACAAAACAACAAAAATACAAATCTTTCCTCTTTATAATATTAGTGTAGAAGTGTAGATGTAGATAGTGTAGATAATTGTTCGTACGTTCGTTAGCGTTTCGTATATGCACCTTCAGTAATGAAAAGGCACCCTAAGAAGAAAAAACCATAACGTAAAACTTTTTAAACGAATAATCTTATGTTTATAAAAAAACCACGACAAGAAACTATAATACAGAGTGCTTAGTTTTTATTTCCTCGTATAACGTATAATCATGTTAAAATTTCTTAAACGCGTGCAATCATAGAATTGCGTGTTTGTCTGTTTGTTTGACACATTGATTGCATTTCGATCGTATAAAATAAAGAGTATTGCATGTGGATGTTGTATGTAATTGATTTCTTTATGCAATTCAAAAAAGATATCAAGCTATTTAGGTTACGGAGAGCTTTATTTCAGAGCAATTATATATACATAATTATGTATGTATAATTACATATGTATGTATATATGGTTTTTTATGGTTTTAGAACTGGCTTCTCGACTTTGATGCCTAGGCACGGCACATATCTCCTCAGATCTTAAAGTACCAATTAATACCTGCCACACGAAGATTTGCTGAGCGTTAATGCCAACAAGATCTGGCTCGCATGAAGCGAACGTACCAAATGCTGGTCGCTTCCAGTAACTTCGTCCATTGTTCTTTTAGTGCTGATGAATAAGATGTGTTATGTAATGTGTGTCTCTGTCTCTTGTCGTGTCACTAGTTTCTTTCGAAACAGTGTGGTGAAAGGAGTTTAAGTGCGCCTCAAGAGGCTCCTTTCGAGCACTTGACACATGTTATAGAACTTTTTAGGTTCTACGACATGCCGGTTTCCTCGCGATGTTTCCTTCGCCGTTTGAGAGTAGGTAATGGCATTGTGCAAATACATTTTTTGAACAGAAAAACTGTTGTTGCACGACCGGTTTCGAACCCACGACTTTAGGATCGAAAGGCGGGGCCGCTACCACTAGACCACCAGTGCTCTGTTATGTGTGTAATAACTCAAGATTATTTGAGGATGTCTTAGGGGGTAGTCAGAGATCCGTCCAAATATTACATTGGCACGTACCCACATTTTGCAGTAGTTTGTATTCCATACGTGACAGGCTGCAATCCCATTCCCGCTGCTAGAATACAAACTGGTTTCCTCACGATGTTTTCCTTCACCGATTGAGAGCACTGACATTGCACAAATGTTGCTTTCTCCTACTTTTTAAAATATGTCATAAGATGAATAATGCTTAAAGGGCTGACACCCGTGAAATTATTTCTCGCAAATTTCAACCTTTTGAAAGATATAAATTCATACAAAATCGCAATCAACCAAGTTGTCTTATCTTTTTTTTATACAACTAGCTGATGGACAAGAAGATGGCCCACCTCATGCTAAGTGGTAACCATCACCTATAACAAAGCATTGCCTCGTAAGTCACGCACGATAGGAAAGTGCTCTACGATGCACTGCGTCCATCAACTTGAGGCATACCTACAGATGTTAAACCTCATGTGCCGGTAATTACACCGGCAACCACACTCTTCAAACCGAAACACAGCGTTGCTGCTTGGCGGCAGAAAATGGCGTGGTGGTAGCACTTCTCCGGACGATCCCTTCACAAAGAGCTCTACTACTCTTTTCTATACATAATGATAAACAATGTCAGAGCTTTTTGTACAGGCGACAACTTTTCAAACGCATCCTCCTCTTGTAGCTATAGGTAAAAAAAAACAATAAAAATGTCCATTCGATGGCACGGTGGTAAAACGCCAAGGGCAAAGCACAAGTTTATGGCAAAGGACCACCATAGACACTTTATGGGGATGCGAAGTCGGTAGCCGACCAGCCTGGTCGCACTGGGGTGGTATATTGATAATGGTCCTAGTTTAAAAAACTAAACCCCTTTTGGAGTAGGTGTACTTTATTTATTTGAATCGCTAAGCATCCTAATCATACAGTTCAGATTAAGACAGACTTTATCACACGTTTTTACATATCTCAGGATACGAAAAAAATGTAATGTTTGGACGTACCTCAGACTACCCTTAGAAGCCGTCAAATAATCTGGATTTCAAACTCAAGAGGTATTCATTCAGTAAAATCACAAGGATCATTTTGAAACGTCTTAAAACTAAGGTTCATACTTGATACACAGAGATGTGTGGGGATATCTACCGTACCTGAGGCTCAAAGCTGTGAATTCAGTTTTTTTTTCCGAGGCTAAAAGAACAGGCAACAAACTTACAGCTTGGTTCCTACTGTTCTCTTGTATGATCCTTGTTACAAAATAATATGATGATGAAGGTCCAATTTACTGAGGCACAGGTTATCTTTGTCATTTTTAAAACAATCACATTTATATAAGGTTTTTAGTTTTTTAAACTATTTTAGCTAGTTATTAATACTATTATTCCAATCAAAATAAACATAAATAACAAAATAAGGTGCAGCTAAGCTATTCAACGTTTTTCGTAATACTTCATAAGGCGAATGGCTACCCCGATACTAGCGCGACTACATATTTTATTTAATCACTAGCGGCCTGTCCCAGCTTCGCATGGGTGGTCATAAATTTTTTGAACATATTAGGATAAACTTAGACCGTGGGTTCGAGCCTCGCGAGCCTACTTATTTCATACATTTGCACGCCAGAGACTGAAATCGCATCCCGAGCGTGACCCGTGGACCCGTTAACGTTTTTAATTTCGTCATATCTTTTGAATGGAATGTCCGATTTGAAAAATTTAAGAAGTAATCTATAGTTATTGAAACCGTCTTAATTATGAAAATATTTATTTGGATAAGGATTAATACCAAGGTACAAATAAAGACCCTTTTCTAGCGGCGGCATTTCAATTAATTTTTTATAATAAAAAAACACTTATTGAGACATAACTATAATAGTTAGACATATGCTGTCGCGACATTTTTTGTAGATGATGACGTGTTCTACAAAATCGTAGTACATTATTTTGTTCTATCATCAATAGTTTTCGCAGCGCACGCGATGTAAGGTTTTTGGTTTCCACCTTGGGTTACATTATTGGAGTTTTAGTAAGGATCCCTGATTTTTTTGAAAATATAATATAGCCTATGTTACTCAGAGATAATGTAGCATTCTAATGGTGAAAGAATTTTTGAAATCGGACCAGTAGTTTTTGAGCCTATTCGTTACATACAAAAATACAAAAATACAAAAATACAAAGCTTTCCTCTTTATAATATTAGTGTAGATCTCCATACAAGGTATCTGACTGAGTAACACAAAACAAAACTATTACAGATACATTAAAAAAAAGCTTGTAATAGGTATCGTCTACGCGCGGTCCGAATTTTTGATAATTCCTTTGCATAACGTAATGATTAAATAAAATATGTAGTGGCGCTAGTATCGGGGTAGCCATTCGTCTTAAATCCGGAAACAGGGTATTCTACAGGGCGAACAACTTTTGTTCAACGACTTTTGAAATTCCGAAGGTTTTCATTCCTGAAATGCCTCTTAAACTTTCTTCCGATATCATACTAAACACAGCAATTCACTGCTCTTGGTCTTTGGCCTTATAGGGGTATTATATTATGTTACACGTTATATAGCCAGTCAAATAACTATCGTAACCTTTTCTCCGCAGTCGGGTAAGGACCATGGCCGCACGTGTCTGTTCGTCTGATCACAGCATTACTAATTTACAGCGTTTTACAACGGGAAGGATCCTTTGTGGTGAGACGAAGGTGTTAGATAAGAATATTATAAGTTTATCCGTGCACTAATAAATGATAATAAGATAGGTGCTCTGGTGGTCTAGTGGTAGGAACTACACCTTCCAAGCCTAAGATTGCGGGTTTGAAACTGGTAGTTTTTCCATGTTGGAAGAATTCTCAGACGGATTGATCAGAGAGGGTATAGCATTACGATAAATAAAAAAACAATCTAAAATTATGAACGTTTCACACAACTATACTCAAAATAAGCAAAGATTTTACAGTCACATCCAATAAGATGGTTAAAAAATTATATCTTTACTTTATGAATAGTAAGAAAAAAAATAAAAAAAAGGAACCTTCTTATCTTAGGCGACTGGCTATGGTACCCCAATTTTGAGTTTTGTTTTTGGTTTATAGTTTTCCGTATAGCGAGGTCCGAGTCCGGGTTTTGCATGGATACACCATAAGCGTGATGAGAACTATTGTAATTTCAAACAAAACTGGAATACAGAAGAATGCTGATGTTGAGTTTTGTTTGATATTTAGTGGTAACCATCACCTATGATGAACGTGCCCAACGATTCACTGCCCTGCGTCCATCAACTTGAGGCATAGATGTTAAGCCTCATGTGCTTGTAATTACACCGGCAACCCACTCTTCAAACCGAAACACAGCAACGCTGCTTGGCGGCAGAAATATGAATAGATACAATACAAATCCAAATCTCCGGACTTGAGGCACAAGTACATATATCTTCTTGACGAAATCATTAATCATTTTGTCATTATTGTTCAACAAAAGGCGATAAAAACACTATTTGTATTTTCTTCTTGTTATACCTAATTTGACAAGAACAAAATTAGCACTAACATACGAAATTACGTACGACGTAAGTTCTACTGACGTCAATCGAACGGTTATAATTATAAATCGAAATACTACAATTTTTTTAATACTTCTTGCTGATAGAAGAAGCAGACGGCCCACCTGATGTTAAGCGGGGCTGCTCTGGTTTTTTTAGTTTTTAGGGTAGTTTTGTAGATTTGACACAAAGTGCAGGATTCTGTGTGATTGTAACTGATCTGTCTTGAACTAAGGATTTTTTTTGTATATTAAAAACATAACATAAATCGAACTTTTATACATAAGTACAAAGACCAAAAAAAATATCAATATTTATAATTAAAGTTCGTCTGTGTGTTTTGACTATAAAAAAGTAATTTCAATTCAAGAAAGATCACTAAAAAAACATTAGTGATACCCTTCATTGTTGCTTGACCGCCTTGGTTTCATCTTATTTCTATGACGTTTCAAAGCGATATTTATGATTTTATTGATACAAACACTTTGGCTCGAAAGTACTGCGAACATTGTGGCAACAATGTTAGCTCCATAGAAAATGTTACTGTAAGCTCAGTTAAAATTAACATTCAACCTTTTCCCAGGTATTTTAGTCAAAGCACGTATTTCACACTGTTTGCCTTTTAGCATGCGCCTAGGTTTTATTACCTACCGCGCATGCGCGCTAAGTGGGGCCCAAATACTAAGGTTAAGTACGGTATCTAGATACCTACCTTCAGGTACCTATCCAGGCACTCTTCACTAAATTCTATTCGCATTACACTGTATAATAATTACTATATTATATTGTAACAAGGAACATACAAAAGAACGGTAGGAACCAAGCCGTAAGTTTGTTGCCTGTTCTTCTAGGCTTTGGTCGCGTGGAACTGGCACCTAGAGTCTTGCAAGGCAAGGATCACTTTGAAACGTCTCAAAGCTAGGTGCTTTGAGACGTTTCAAAGTGATCCTTGCGATTCAATTGAATAAATACCTTTCGACTATGACTCATTACTAAGAGATGGAAATATTTTAATCATTGTTTATTTCTACGGATTTTTATAAAAACAGCTTTGTTGATTCAAACACGACAGACAGATTTGGATGAAACTTTGTATAAATAGCCTGTATTAATGATAACAAACTTAGATGTCTTAGATATCTTAGATCATGTAGATTTCATAAATTTAATTAATAATCTTGCTGATAACTAATAAATGACACTTAAAGTTATCTTAAGTAATAAATTAAAACAACGTTTGTATTTCGTGGAAAATTGTATTACCTATATTAAAATGTCTGATTAATATCTATTATTTGTCATTGGTATAGAAATGAGAATACGTTCTTTTTTAAATTTCATATTGCATGTTGATGGAATCGGCCCACTTGATGTTATGTGGTAACCATCACCTATAACAAAGCATTGCCTCGCAGGCCACGCTTTGGAACGTGCCTTACAATGCTTTGCCCTGCGTCTATCAACTTGAGACATACATAAAGATATTAAGCCTCATATCGTAAATCCGGAAAAACTAAAAATAAAGAAAAAATGTTTGAACATCTTCATGACTGCTACATAATTGAAGTAAACCCAAGAAAAGGAAGGCCAAGAATAAGTTCCATGAGCCAGATAAAAGAGGAGGTCGCTGTCATGTCGTATAAGGAAGTCGAGAAGGCCGCATTGGAAACAAACAATTAGAGGAAACTGCTTCAGAACCCCGACAAGAGCTAAGCTTCAAGAGCAGTATAGCTCTTTGTGAAGGGCTCGTCCGGGGAAGTACTACCACCACGCCTTTTTCTGCCGCCAAGCAGCAACGCTGTGTTTTTGTTTGAAGAGTGTGGTTGCCGGTGTAATTACAGGCACATGAGACTTAACATCTGTATGCCTCAAGTACATGGACGCAGGGCAGTGTATCAGGGCACGTTCCTATCATGCGTGACTTACGAGGTTATTCTTTGCTATAGGTTATGGTTACCACTTATCAGGTGGGTCATCTGCTTGTTCCATCAGCTAGTTCTTTAAAAAAAAGCTCAAAAATATAAGAAAAAGGGTGGTCGGTTATGCCCGGTAACCACACCCTTCAAACCGAAACACAGCAACGCTGCTTGGCGGCAGAAATAGGCGTGACAATCGTAGCTACAATTAATTACAAAGTAAGTATTTAATAAAGAAGGAATAAAGATGCCAAGCGTTTGACTACATTCGTAAAATATTGGGCAAAAGAATGCCATGAACCAGAGCTAATTAACCGTTTTATGAGCCATTAAGAATTACCAATCAAACAGAAACTAGAAATAAAAACGATACGTTCTTACAGATTGGAATAGTCTAGAAAATAGAGTAATAACTCTGTGTTTTATGGGTCCCATAAACCTACTTGAAGATAGGTAAGTACCTACCCATCTATTTGAGTAGATATATACCTTCAAATAGGTAGTATCTAGGTAAAATAAATAAGAACTTTATTGAGAACAGTACGGATAGGTAAAGTGGTAAAAGTACATTGGGTTTGTCCTAAAATCGGCGGTTTTATCGCTAGTAGCGATCTTTTCCAGACAACTGTTACTTATATTAGTCAGGGCCTAGTTTTGTATTATAGAAAACTGAATCAGCTTCTCGACTTTTATCCTCAGGCACGGTAGTTATCCCTTCAGATATCTTAGTACCAAGTATCAACTCAAAATTCTTTGGTGTGAAAGTACGTTCATTTGTTACATTTGGCTCACATACCCACATTTAGCAGTACAACTACTGCTAAATGTGGGTATGTGAGCCAAATTACCATAAGTATTCCATACGTGACAGGTTGCAAGCCCATGGCCGCTGCTAGCATACTAACTGGCTTTCGTACGATGGTTTCCTTCACCGTTTGGGAGCACTAGCATTGCGCACATACATTTTTCAAAGAGTAAATCTATTGATGCTCTACCGGATTCCAACCCACAACCAGGAGTAACTCTCACTAGACCACCAGTGCTCAGTTTTGTATTATAAATATATTAAAAATACTTTCTTAGAGTAGAAGAGCTCGTCCGGAGAAGGAGTACCACCACGCCTTTGCTGCCAAGCAGCGTTGGTTGTTTCCGTTTGAAGAGTGTGGTTGCCGGTGAAATAACCGGCACATGAGGCTTAACATCTGTACGCCTCAAGTTGATGGACGCAGGGCAGTGCATCGTAGAGCACGTTCCTATCATGCGTGATTTACGAGACTATGCTTAGTTATAACTAACCTGATGGTTACCTCTTAATATCAGTGCTTGTTCCATCAAGAAATAGTATTAGAAATATACTTTTTTTCCAGAAAGATTCCCCAAAAAGCTACTCAGTATAAAATAAACATAGTTTCCCTATATCTGAACCAGGACGCCAATAAATCGCGTAACCCCTAATGCAGCGCGTGCATTAGCAGAAATAATGCCTCGGTCGGAGCGACCCCGGAGACATATTGCTGGGTATAGATCATCATGGACAGTATACATATATATATATATACATTTTGAAACATTCAGGTTTTTTTATGATTACAGCCGTCACAGCTCAGTTGGTTGGCTCTGCGCCGTAGGCCGTGGGTTTGATCCCCATCGAGAACAAACATTTGTGTGATGACATAGATGTTTGTTCTCTGTCTGGGTGTAATTATATAATATAGGCATGTATTCACAAAAAAAATGAATATAAGTATTATATCAGCTATCTGGTTACACTAGTACAAGCTTTGGCTTAGTTTGGGGTGAGATAGTGCTGTGTGGAATGTCCACCTATATTTATTTATTGTGTAGAAATCCGAATAACTCGAACATAACGTCCAGAAATCGTCACGAATTGCTATTCGTGTAATTGCGTATTCGTTTATTTGTGAAAACTAGGCAAATACAAGCATAGAGTCACTTCACATCGCAGTTTTCACAAGCCGAATACGTGAAGACGAATAGCGATGTGAAGTGCTACTATAAGAGGCTGACAGAGGCCTAATCACGAATGAATTGAACGTTAGCCGCGTAAACGTATCGTATGCCTAACTACAACAGTAGGTATAAGGTCGAATATCGCTAGAATATTTACGACAAATGTCAAAATTCATTCATGATCAGCCTGCAGTTTTCAGGCAATTGATAAATCGCGTTTTGAGATTTTCAAAATCTTGTAAAAATGTAGATAAAATTGGCGAATAAAATAACAAAGGTTCAGAAAAAAAACTTGTTTCCTTTAAGTAAGGGTTATATAGTTTTAAAATTTTCTGAAATCTTGATCACCAAGATTTTTGTTTCAATACAGTGATTCCTTTTAATGACATAAATCTTTTTAATCTTTCAAATCAAATTAGTTCAGGATAATGCAACTATATAATCGACACCAAATATCTTAAACCCTAGTAGATTTTATAAAGTGTCAAATTATGTAAAAATATAGATCTTTAACTATATCAGATTTTTTTAAATGAATCCGGGTCAATAGCCCAAAACATGCTGAAGGCTATAGATATGGGTGTTTAACTTTTTATGTAATATATTTATTGTTTTTATAAGGGTGGTAATGCATAGACTGAAACATTTTTTATTTCACTGAGGTTCAAATCTCTCCAGAAAACTTTTGGTACATATTATAAAAAATACTGGTATTAGGTAATGTTTTATTCTCTGATAAGGAATTTATTATACATAATCAGTCAACGAAAGTCTAAATAAAACTGAATTTAGCCAAGTCGTGGTTTTATTGAATGCCAAGTGCGTCTCAAGTATGAACATAGAAACTGTCAAAGTTTAGAGGCAAAACGTATTACACTTCTAAACTAACAAAAACATAGGTACTTGAAAAAAACCCACACAATATTCTTCAGTAGTTTCACTATTTCTCTCTATTTCTGCAGTCCATAGCTAAAGTATATTTCTCTGTGGACAGACCCTTTTCACACAGATTGTCTAACAGTTAGTTACGCCAACTTGCAAAATTCATTACCCTATGGGTCCCTTTCCGGTAGATTAAAGTGATTTAGTTAGTTTTGTCTTCAAGTTTAAGAAATGGTTCAATCTATTTAACCCTAGAAAGATGAATGTCTAAATATAAAATTGAGCAAACTTTGAATGAAAAACAAAAACATTTCACAACATGTTTACATACAAATATAATTTTGAATAAATTTTAAATTTATTCAAAAATAGAATCATCTTTCTTTATTGAAGGTACGAGTAGGCGAAAAACTCATATAAAAATGTATATTAGCTAACTTAGCATTTAGCGACCTATTCAAATATTCTGATGTTTTGATCTACTAGCATATGCCCTCGGTTTCATTCACGTAGTACCTACCCAGATATAGACCGGCCAACATGTTATTCCAGGCTATGAACTATATTCCAGTTTTATCCACATCCATTCAGCCGTTACGGAAATAAGTGGGAACAACATACATACACACACACATTTAGTTTATCTTATTTAGGCTACTGGTGGAAATATTTTCATATAAATTGGTCAAAATAATTTCTACATGTTATTTTGTGAAAAACTCGTTTTTAAGATAAACTTTCTATAAAAAACTTATTTTTTTGCGTTTACATCCAAATTAATATTTAAATTCTTCTTAAATGTTCAAAAATTGTAAAACATCTAATTTAAATGCTAAATCAACTAATAAAACTTTATTTGCATACCAAACATGACTTAAACAGATTTTTACTAAAAAATCATTATTCAAGTAAAAAACATTTTCGAAAACAAAATAATGCTAGGAGAAAATTTTAGATCGCGATTTAACGCGAAAATTAAAGATCTAATTTGATTGAAAATGGGAGTTCGTGACCCAAAAAAGAAACCAAATGAGCAAATTCGTAAGCGGAAGAGAGTAAATTTTGTTTGTTTCTTTTTAGTAACTTCTTTATTTATACTTTTTAGTGGAATGCCGTTCTTTGCCCTAAGCTTTTTAGCCTTAGATATTTATTTAAAATTCACACTTTAAGGGGTTGAAGGGGTGTCAAATGTCAAGCTTGGAAATATCACGCAAACGAAGCAGCAAGATTCTAACTGTCCTAGCTAGGTACTCGACATTGTCACGAAAAAAAAAACATAATTAATCAGATTCGATTGATTTGATTATCGGACGGTAGGTAGGTACCTACATTCTCACTTGAAAATTCAGATTCGATTGAGAAATGGTTGAGGAATATCGGATTATGTCGTAAACTCACTGGGCATGATCTCGACGTGCGAGGAGGTGTCCATGATGTGGTGGTGCAACATGTCTGGTGGCGACTGCACCAGTCCGCCACCGCCACCGCTGGCCATCACCATCACTTCACCGATGGCTACCGATTGTACGCTATAACCTTTCGGAAATATCCGAAATGTAACCAAAATTCCGATTATGACACGAAATTCGGAAAATAACGTGAATAAGACAAAGAGTTTTTGTATTCACTATGTTGCACAAACACTGACGGTATAGTCACGAGGCACTAGTTAAATTCCACTAAAAGTCCGTAGGCACTTCGTCATTATTTTTTTTCTGTAATATTAAAATTTGACACGGACGTCGTCGCACTGCAGAGGCCAAGCCCACACTGCCGTACTATAGCTATAATTCTATGGATCGACTCGAAAGCGCATGAGCAGAATGACCTTCCTCCCCATTGGTTGGATAGCACAACGCCTTTAGGAAACGAGCGCGTCGATTGGCTAGTTCGGGTCTGTTTTCCCGCCCTGGTCGACGGTACCCTTACAAAATGGCGCTCCCCTATAGCCTTTTGATGCTTTTTTGAGCATTTTATTCGGTAAAAAATAATCCGGTTCGGATATAATGAGCATGATTTATGATTTTGATCCGTCAGTTCTTTTTGACTTTTTTCTTAATCTGGCCATGTTAATCTTTGCTGTTTTAGGTGGTTTGTTTTTGATTAATCGTAGCTTGATTCACGTTTGATGTCGTGCGAGTACGAAGGCTGTGTATTTGTACCTACCTACCTACCTATCTGAGGGCGCCATTTAGCTTCAGTGTTATGCGATTGTGTTTGCGATTTTGTGGAAAGATATGAAAAAAATGGTTTTGTGTGTTTTGTTACGTTTTCGAAAGTAATTTGGGATTCAATGTGTTTTTTTTAATGTTTGAATTTGGCACTGTGACATCAATAAATTTAAGCTTAGCTGGCTGAATAGTAGATACTATTATATCTGCTAGTTGTTTTTTGGCGACAGAACATGTTTACATAGATATCTAATCGAATAGTAAATAAAAATTCTGATGATGTCTTCTGTATAGATAGATAGTATGGATAATATAAAACATATAAAACAGAAACATAAAACTATAAACAATTATGTAAAGTGAATTTTAAGTGAATGTTGAGTGAATTTTATTTTATACTAATAGAAAAACTTAATTTTCATTAAAATCATATTTAAAAGTTGGCAACACCTACTATAAGTAAGCCACTTACACACCTACGCCTAGTACATTAAGTTTAAAAATAATCACGTGCCAAAAGTAGTTTTCTCCTAATTAGTTATCAGGCAACGTGTGAGGCACCCCTTAAAAAAATAAAAAGCTGGCTAATACAAAAAAACCGATGGCGCCAAATGTTCGCACCGAACGCCATTAACTTTCGAACCATAGATAAAATATCCATAGATAAGAGTCTGAACACAGATGTTCTGAAGAAAGGTTTAAAGGACGACAAGAAGGATATTTCAAGTGGCAATGTTTAAGAGGTTGAGGAAGTGTAATTTTTTTTCGAAAAACAAGACATGAATTATATTGAATATAGCTCTAGAGAAAAATGTGGACAACTGCCAAAAGTTACGCTGGTACTTCTGAGTAACAAGCGTAGAGTAACAGGCAAGAAACTTTTAGTTACCTACTATAGATAAAATTCACACTCAAAATCACATAAAAACATTTATTTATGTTTTTTATCGGATTTTTAACTATACCTGAGAAGGAAAAACTCTACTTTATAAACATACCGTCTCTCCATCGGCACTCGAGTAAAAATAAGTACTAAGTTAAAAAACCTACAAGACTGATGTAGTTGATAAACAATTTCAAATTTCTTAAAATATATTTCGATGCTTACTGTACCAAAGTAGGAAAAACATTAGCTCCCAAGACAGTATTAGCAATTCAGATCGTTTTCTCAGCACGAGCTGGCAATACAAATATATTAATTTCCCCCGGGCGAGCCAACCGGAAGTGCGCCATCCGGGGCCGGAAACGGAAGCCGCTGACCGGACGCATGACGTCTCAGTATTGATTGCGGCAAATTCATTTCGACTGTCGAGGGTTAAGTATTGATTGTAATTTGTCTAAGAATTTATTTATTTGACACAGACAGGAGCAAACAAAGAAATACAACACCTACTCTTAGCAGAGTATTTTTTTTATACAACTAGCTGATGGAACAAGCTGATGGCCCACCTGATGTTAAGTGGTAACCATTCCACGTTCCTATCGTGCATGAATTACGAGGTATTTTTTTGTTATAGGTAATGGTTACCACTTAACTTCAGGTTGGCCATCTGCTTTTTCCATAAGAAAGTAGTATTAGTAGTTTTTCACTCTTAGTATAGGTAAACTCAGGAAATAAAGATGACGAAAATTAGTTCTACACCTTGGTACGGTACGGTAGGTATAATATAAAAAAAGTGCTAGCAAAATTTATTGTACAAATATTTTTTTGATATTGATTAGAGGAATATATTGAAATCTGCACAATCGTACAGTCATCTGTAAATTTGGTCCGATAAAAAAGTTTTTTGTTCCAAAATATTTAGCAGACAAGCTAATTAGGGATGTCAACACAATGGAATGTGACAAAAAATAAGGGTCACCGCACACGTGGCGACTGGCGCCGGTCGTGGCGACACTGTCACGTGTACAAGGGCCCTAAAACTTTAGATAAGGGCTGGACTATAAATAACTTGATGGACGTTTTGAAGACTCTTGAAATTTGTACACAATCTGTTAATTCTTCTAAATATTGTAGATGTAAACTACCTACCCCCTTAGATATCCAATAATTACAAAAATTATTAAGTTATCCCCGGGCACGGTAGATATCCCCTTAGATCTATTAGTATCAAGTACCCTCAAGACTCTTTGAGGATGTCTTAGAGGGTTGTCAGAGATCACGTCCAAATACGTCATTTGGCAATTCACATACCCACATTTCGCAGTAGTTGGTGTTCTATACGTGATAGTTTGTACGCGTTACGCCTCTATTAGAATACTAATTGGTCTCCTCACGATGTTTTCCATCGCCGCCGTTTGAGAACAACATTGTATACATTTTTTCCCATAAAAAAAACTATAGGTGCAAAACCGGTTCGACCCCACGGCCTTACGATCAGAAGTTACGTAATTATTATTATTAATATTCATTTATTTCAGATTAAAAATTCCATACAATATTACTAATTTTACACAAAACTATACACGTAATGATAAAAATAAAATAGTAATAGGCGGGCCGATTGATTGATGAAATTTACCCATTTTTGGGTAAAAAATCGTGACACCAGTATGGGAATACCAGGAAATTAACATTCACGCGTGGGTAAGTATACCAATGTTGTTAATTGCCGAAGCAGGCACTAACTCAATTAGAAATGAGAGAGATGTAATGACTTTGGAGTTCCGTAACTCCGTTACTTAGTAATTATGATGTCGAAGTATGTACAGTCAGCATCGATAGTAAATGATCGGTCAAACAGATTTATGATAACTAGCATAATGTAATTCTGAAAATCTCTTGATAGGTGCTAGTGTGGGTGTGTTAACATAAATAAAATAATTTCAACTTAGGAAGAAAATACAATTTATTCATAGAAATGAGTCTATGTATTGAATACTCACAATCACCTAGGCGTGTAGAGGTAGCTAGGGATTCATATCCACCTGCTATTTGAACTAAGGAACAAAATACAATAAATGAACAAAAACAATTCTGCTGCTTTTTAAACTTTACTTTTTAACTCTAACCTGAAAATTGTATAGGTAATGTTATGTAGAAAAACTATGGGCCTTAATTTGTTACGGTTACCTTTTCGTGTTTCAACCTGTAGCTTTTAGGTACCGCAATTTTGTTAGGTTTAGAAATATGTAGGTGACCGGAATTTTCCGATATGACGTTAGCGATGAATAAAGATATCGGAAATTTTCGGTGAATCAGTCCCAGAATCAAAGAATTTAAGTTCATTCATTGATTCAATAATATCTCAAAAAATTAAAAGAAGTGAATAAGAGAAGAACAGTCAACAATCTGATGGTTTGGTTCGTCATAATGTAGAGAACTCTTTCTTGAAAATGAAGCTCGCACTTGACCGATCTATTAATGTCAATAGAAGCCGCTACAGTTCTCTAAATGAATTTGTTTAGGGAATCGTGGTGAAGAAAGTTATGACTTCGTATTTAGTACATTTAGACATATTTTTTACTGACTAGTATTTTTGTAAATACCCTCTTACACGACTATGTGAGAAGTGGGTTGATTAGATGACCCATATCCTACTAATATTATAAACGCGAAAGTTTCTAAGTATGGATGGATGGATGTTTGTTACTCTTTCACGTAAAAACGACTGAATGGATTAAATGAAACTTTACAATAATATAGCTTATACATCAGAATAACACATAGGCTACAATTTATAAAGATATTGTGTGACTAGTCCTGCGCAGACGAAGTCACGGACACGAGCTTGTTTAGTTATATTCTTGTTTGAAAAACATTTATTTGTGACGACAGGTATAATAATGTTGCGTTTACTTGGACTTTTTATGGCAGATCGAACTAATAGGGGTTTTTATACTATTTGCTGATGGAGTAAGCATAGGTACACCCACCTGAAGCCAAGTGGTAACCATCAAAGCGTTGTCCCACAAGTCATGCACTTAAGGAACGTGCCTTACGATGTACGGCCCTGCGTCCATCAACTCGAGTCATGCGGATGTTAAACCTCATGTTTCTGTAATTTCACCGGCAACCACACTTTTCAAACTGAAACACAGCGACGCTGCTTGGCGGCAGAAAAAGGCATAGTGGTAGTTCTTCCCCGGACGAGCCATTCACAAAGAGCTCTACCACTCTAAAAATTAATATAAATAACAATAATTCATATAAAATTTTATCTTATCTGTGTCGGTTTTCTATGTTTGATAATCATTCATTCACTCTATCTACAATCCCGATTTAATATTAGGTAAGTATTTATTTTCCTTTCAGTCTAAAAAACTACCTACAAATTATTACATCTCCACCACTCAAACCAACAAAGGCTTTTTTCCATGGAGGTATTACACTGGAGAGAACCATAAGACTTACATCCTTTTACAACAGTGTATCAAACAATGATCATCTATCTTTGTTCTTCCCATGTAGCCTAGCTACGAGTAAAAGAAAAGAAGATGTAACTTCACTCACTCCATCTCACTCACTCACTGTCTGCGTAAATCGTGGCCGTCAGTTGATGCAATGTTTTGATCTTGTTTTGACGTTCTAGAAAAACTCGGTAGCAACATTGCAATGTAGCGAAAGAAATTATGAAAATATTTAAAGAATTATTATTGTCTAGGCAAAATATATTTGAAAAGGTGAAAGTATGTCTTGTGAAGCTGTGTTTTGTGTATCAAAAACAACAAAAGGAGGAGTTAAAGACCCGAAATTGTCATTTGATACGTAATATTCTTTTTCTATTTTCATGCTAAAAAAATACGTTTTTTCTTCCATAAAGACTGTGGAATTACTTTTTATTAGTACTAGTCATATTTTCTTATGTGAAAATGATGTTAACCCATTAATTATTGCAAAATAAAAATTATTGTTTTAGTCATCTGTTCTAGTGATGTACTTCCACCGACCAATTTAGCTTTATCGATGATATTATATTTTCCGATTTTGATATGAAACATCTAATGCGCCGGGTCAGATCGGCTGTTATGTTGTAGTTTCAATTTTTCACACCTTATAGGCGTCTCGCGACGGCTCAATTTTTGTTAAATTTTACATTATTTTTTAGGTTCTTATAAATGCCCAGAATGAAGACGGGAGTGGATAAAAGCTGTTAGGCGTGAAAACTGATAGACTACAAAATTTTCTTATGCATGGACGAAATGGCCATAAGAAAGTGTATCGAGTGGGATGGACATCGCTCTCACGGTTAGGTCAATGTGGGAAACATTATTGACGATGATAGTGTTTCAGTGTCTATAATGGTTTTGGGCTTTCGCAATAAAAGTCAGCAACCAATTAAAATTAAAAAGTTGAATTCCAATTAAAACGCAATTCCAATTCCATTTCTTATTCTATCGATAGGTTAGTCAATGTTGTCCCTTCTCTAGTCACTCACGCGAATACACACAAACTAACAAAAAACGGCCACGCCAAAAACCCGAAACACGCCGTCTATGTGATACTTAGTCTAAGCTTTTTTCTATATATCAAGAAAATAACATTATTATTCGTCAACCGACAAAAGCGCAAAGGATGCCGGCAGAATGACAGAATACCTTTGTCATTTAAGAAAAAAAAGAAAGAGGATTAGAGTAAGACCTCTTTTGTCACAATATAGGGCGCGTTTAACACTTCGATTGGCGCCATTATCTGACACATTGTCGTGATTTTTACGATGATAGCAAAACCTTGCTATTAATTCTACTTTTCATAATTTGAATGCAGTTTTAATAATTTTATGAAGTGAAAAAATACAAAAAAAGAGTTCTATCATTGCTATTCTATTTAAACTTTTTGCTACTGCATTTTCATTTGAAATGTAATTTTCTTAAATTGATTTTCTTTCTTTCTTTGGACGAAGGTACTTAACTACTTACGTCTAAGGAGTACGCATTCTCAAAGAATCTTGTATTTTTTATAAGTACGATTTTTTTATATTTCGTTGATGGAACAAGAAGATGGCCCACCTGATGTTAATTAGTAACCATCACCTATAACAGAGCATTGCCTTGCAAGGCACGCACGATAGGAACGTGCCCTACGATGCACTGCCCTGCGTCCATCAACTTGAGGCTACAGATGTTAAGCCTCATGTGCCTGTAATTACACCGCCAATTACACTCTTCAAAATGAAACACAGCGACGCTGCTTGGCGGCAAAAATAAGTATTAAAAAATATCTCCCATGACTGGAGGTAGAAGTTACGTTTTTTTACGATTTCGGCGACTTAATTTTCAATTTAACTTGCAATTTTTTAATTAGAATTATCTTTCGACATTAATAAATTGTGTAAGTATGTTAATAACTAATAACTAAAAGAGAGATAAAACTCTTGTATCTGCTAAGTACCTACCTAGGTACTTAGCAGATACAAGACAGTATGTTCAACTTTCATAAAAAAAAACTTTAAATACCGACATACCAATCCGCATTAAGGCCCCTACACACGGCGCGGATTTAACGCTCGGCCCGTGATGCGATTACCGAAATCCTCTCCGCGGTGTCGGATTGCCAACAAAAACTTGTTTGTTTATTGAAAACGTGTTGTCCATTTGGCGTTGGTTGCTCTTTTAGTGGCCAACTTTTTTAACAGTATTTAGTTCGTACCTACACTGAGTAAGACTTCTTGTGCGCATGTAAAAAAACTATTTAAATGTGACAAATGTTTTCGGTTCAATGAGTTGAAAGCGTTGATTCTTCTAGTCTGAGACTGGTTATGAGATCGTTCGGTAGGTAATTACAATGTTTGTTATGGCTATTATTATCACATTTATTACCTAAAAGAAATACAAAATTAAAAAGGTGTAAGAACTTTTATATAATGTGTAATTCTCATCTCTCTTGTCGTGTCACTAGTTTCTTTCGAAACAGTGTGGTGAAAGGATTTTAAGGCTCCTTTCGAGCACTTGACGCATGTTTTAGAAAATACTCATGAAAATGATGAGAGTTCTGCAGACCGTTACTAACAATCTAGAAACGAGAACCGATTGGCATCAGTTCAGCTACAACTTATGTCAATAGGAAGCGCAACCGAGACGCTGCTTTGCCACCAAGAATTGCTAGTTCGGGACCATAATTATGATTCCGAATAAAATATTATTCAAACTTATTATGTTAATCAAACAATTTTGATATTACTATAAAGTCTAAAATTAAAAGACTTTAAAACAGAACAATAAAAATGCACATTATTTATTAAATCCTTCTGAAGTTTGCTTTTAAAAATTTTTCATTGCGATTTTCATTCCATTTCGATTAAATATACAACTAAAAGTATTTTAATTTACTAACAACAACGAAACTTCTGAAAAGAACTTTGTAGAAATGTTCCATTGACGAAACTTGTTCAAAAAGTGTCTGTTATCAACACGTTTTTGTTAGTTTTCGTACTGAAAAGAGCTGTTTTGTCCCCGTGCGCGCCTCGACAATGCCGCCCGGCCCGTCACTCTGATTCGTCAAGGCGGCGGCGCGCGTAATCGCGTTAGTGTAGACGCAGCTTTATTACGCACTGGGTTTTGAAAACTGACGATATGATGGACTGGGTACATTATGGATTGAATCTCAAAGTTCTTAGTCCTGACGATGTTATTAAATATACTGAATACTACGAGAACATTTATTCTAACTTAAATTATTGTAATTTAAATAAACCCCTTTTATTATAGTCATGCCAATAAGTTTTCGTAAATTAAATTAAATTAAATTTTAGTACTTATTTATAGGTTTCCATGACTGTTATATTTACATTACATATAAGTAAACCACCAAAACAAAAATAAAAATTGGAAAACAGTGTCACATTCTATAATTAAAGTAACTTAAAATACTAATCACCAGTTTGATGTTTTGACCAATTGATTATCACCAGTTTTGACGTTGACTGTACATGTCCCGAGAAGCTGACTCAGATTTACAAGGTTTTGGTAATTCAAAGTGAACTTTGTAACAACTAATTACTTCTATGTATTTCATACAAGAATCACGCTTATTTCGCATATGCGTAGGCAGATAACCACTGATTTTCATTTGCTACGATCCTGACATTCTATATTTTGAAATGACATGAATTATTAATCACATGTCAGATTTATTAATCAAAATAACGCAGCGTTTATTCACCGCAGTGCGTACACAGAAGCACCCATGTGTCATAATCTCTGCACTGCCCTATTCAGCTTCTGTACAGTGCGTGAGTGAAATTTTTATCACATTTTCGGAAGTCTACGGAGCATGAGTTTCTTCACGTAGCGTGTAAGAAGCTTAAAGCCTAATGTATAGTCTTCTTTATGTTATTGGGGCTTATTTTTTGCCTTTTGGTGGCTGTGGGACAAACGACACGACTTCTGCTTTAGGTATATCGCGTTTGGAAGTTATTTCTTGTAAGTATGATTGTATGACGTGAATTTGAAGTTGCGGTATTAAGAACTTAGTGTTCAATTGTAAAATGTATGAAAACTACAGGAAATATGCAAGTGGCGGCGTTTTGTGGTTGTGGCAGGAGGCCCGTGTGCCTGTTCCGTATGCGGAACACTTAGGTATTAAACTTATGTCTTCTTTTACAGGCTTTTCGCGTGGAACTGGCACCAGATTCAGAGATTTCAAAGCGATCCTTTGAAATACTGATGGCTTTTGACTTTGACTTTGTCTTTAGTCAAGAATGGATAGATATTGATTTTTGTGTTAATCACGCTTTCTGTTGAAACTTCGATTACCTAAGTAAAGATTTTATTTTATAAGAAACTGCCAAAATATCAGTATTTAAACTATTGTAAAAAAACATAAACGGCTTCACGACTGTGATACTCAGGCACGGTAGATAACCCCTCAGATCTCTTAGTACCAAGTAGTCTCCAGAATTTTTGAGGACGTCTAAGTGGGGTAGTCAGAGGTATCAAATATTAAACTATTAACATTTACAAAAACAACGAACCTTGAGTTAAGAAAATAAGCAAAGGTAAGGATATTTTCAGTTTTTTTAAACAACTTGCAGAAAGTACAAGCAAATAGCCCACCTGATGTAAAGTGGTAACCATCACCTATAACAAAGCATTGCCTCGCAAGTCACGCTCGAATGTGCTCTACGATGCACCGCCCTGCGTCCATCAACTTGAGGCATACAGATGCTAAGCCTCATTGCCTGTAATTTCCCCGGCAACTTCACTCTTCAAACCGAAACACAGCGTTGCTTGTCGGCAGAAATAGTCATGGTGGTAGTACTTCCCCGGACGAGTCACACACTACTCTACTCTCACGATATAAATGTACCCTACGATACACTGCCCTCGTAAAATAAAATACCTTCAGATAAATAACTGCTGGTAAAATGATGCAGGTAATTATAAGTCTGCGTTTGATCTTAAAGTATCCACAAGTCCTATTATAACATTATTTTAAGGCATATCTACACCAATAAAAGTCCAAGCTTATGCACACCGTACAACATAAATTAGGTCCAGCGTCGACACAGGACCGGTGTCAGGATTTATTATTTATTCAGTTTTTTTTCTTCAATTGATAATAATCAAATTTAAGAAAATTTTATCAAAATTTTTAAGAGTAGTAGAGCTCTTTGTGAAGGGCTCGTCCGGGGAGATACTACCACCGCGCTTTTTTCTGCCGCCAAGCAGCAACGCTGTGTTTCGGTTTGAAGAGTGTGGTTGCCGGTGTAATTACAAGCTTAACATTTGTATGCCTCAAGTTGATGGACGTAGGGCAGTGCATCGTAGGGCACGTTCCTATCGAGCGTGACTTGCGAGGCAATGCTTTGTTATAGGTGATGGTTACCACTTAACATCAGGTGGGTCATCTGCATGTTCCATTAGCTAGTTGTATTAAACTTGGATGCCTAAGCCAAGTGGACTATTCTAGGCTAATGATGATGATTTTTTCTTCCTTCCTCCTTATTTGTACATGCCCCTGGCGCCTACTCCTAAATGAGGCCCTGCCCCCACAGGACTAAAACACTCGAATCGTAAAGATAAAGCTATGTTTACAAAACGCTCGAGCCGTTTTATCGGCGGTGTGCACTGGCCGTTATCATTGATCATTGGCAGTGTGTACTTTCCCTTATCAACCTGATATTTTATAACCAATCATCTAGTCTTCCTACAGCGTATAATGAACCTTATTACCGAGACGTTAAAGTTAGTTGTGTTTGTATAATTTTATGTTTTTGTATGTTGATTAAATAGTTGAAATTCCTGTTTAGGATTAAGGACTAGTTATGTGAGGAGAAATTTTCATGGTTAATTTAAGAGTGGACCTAATTATCAGTTCCGTTGCACATAGAATACTTGTAATTATAAAGATTGGAATTATTTTTTGATTTCAAAGGAGAATAGGTAATCTGGAGGAAAGATTGCCCCTTAAACCTTGCATAGGTATTATGTTATTATTTATTTAAATTATTTTGAAAAATAAGGTCGTTAGCCCATAACTGCGTCAGCATTATCTATCTGCACTTATCCCATGCTAAATGGGACATAACTAAAGCAAAAAAAAAACATGAAATCATGCCTGTTTCTCATAGGGGTAGGCAGAGGCCAAAAATTATAAAAATTATAACCTTGTTTAAATACGATACTTGTCAATATCGTTAAGAGCTACTGTTTTCAATGTCCCAGAGTTATGACTATGACAGTTGTTTGAAATGTCAAAAAATAACACGTTTTCTGAAGTTTTTTTTTTACCTATCCAGTAGGTATAACTATGTTACCATATGACCACTCAAGTACATACCCATATGGTGGATTAAGTAGTCGATAGGGTTAATGTATGCTTTTATTTTTGTATGCACACACTTAGATAATAAAAGGAATTATCTGTGATAAAAAAATGTGGTATTTACACTACTTTATGGAATTACGATAAAATGCCTGTCCATATTTCGTAAATAGTTAAATTTGTAACAAAGAATATCATTTGTACAGTTTTATGCTACTTTAAAAAAAACTCACGTTTTATCTATGAGATCGTTGTTTTTATTTATACAACTAGCTGATGGAACAAGCAGATGGCCCACCTGATGTTAAGTGGTAACCATCACCTATAACAAAGCATTGCCTCGCAAGTCACGCACCATAGGAACGTGCCCTACGATGCCCTGCCCTGCGTCCATCAACTTGAAGCATACAGATGTTAAGCCTCATGTGCCTGTAATTACACCGTTAGTTTAAGAGTAGTAGAGCTCTTTGTGTGTGGCTCGTCCGGGGAAGTACTACCACCACTCCTTTTTCTGCCGCCAAGCAGCAACGCTGTGTTTCGGTTTGAAGAGTATGGTTGCCGGTGTAATTACAGGGACATGAGGCTTAACATCTGCATGCCTCAAGTTGATGGACGCAGTGCATCGTAGGGCACGTTCCTATCGTGCGTGACTTGCGACGCAATGCTTTGTTATAGGTGATGGTTACTACTTAAGTAGGTAGGCCATCGGTTTGTTCCAACAGAAAGTTGCACAATAAAAAACAGAAACAGTTTCACAACTTTGATCTCCGGCACGGTAGATATCCCTTTCAGATCTCTCAGAACACATGGATACACAACAGGCTTTACACTGCTCGCTTTTACGTCATTGTAGTAAGCGTAATTTTTCTTTGACTTTATGTAGCTTGATCAGTATCCTTGTGTATCTAATAGGTAGGTACATCAGTAAGATTCTTTCAGGATGTCTAAGGATGTCGTTGCTCCAAATGTTTTTGTAAATAAACGAAACAGCACCATTTTGTACCGTCGTATTTATCATTTAACCTCTAATAAACCACGTGTTGTAAACTCGTAATCGTATAGAGACGTACTGGAGGACGTAAAGGAGCGTACGATTTATTCGTCGATAAGCGACGCCGGCGGGGAATGCCGACGACCTGTCCGCTTTTATTATTAGTAGGTAATTTGATTTAGGACTTATGCTAGTCTCTTACCGAGCTTAAGAAAGAAAATAGATATATTAACCCTATTTGGGTGCGAAGTAAGTAGGTGTCAGAAAAGAAATAAAAAATAAAAAATAAAAAACATAAAACAAAACACTAACGGCCCGCGGTTTCTGAAAGCTCGATCAAAGTTAATCGGATGTCTAGTCACTCAACATTTCAGCTATTACATCGAATTAGATAGAGATAGCAAGTGACTTTACTTCCGATTAGTTTTGATCGGGCTTTCAGAAACCGGCCGTAAAACTCTGCACCTTGTGGTACGGAAAATAGTCAGTGAGGGGTTAAGGCGAAGACAACTTCTAATGTACCTCTCGCTCGCACATTTCAACATTTTGAAAGATATAAAATATCTGAATTCATTTTTGAAAAATCGCAATCAACCATTTTGTGTGCAATCGCATTGCTAAGCATAAGCTTGTTTGCTTATGTACGACTAGCGGCCTGTCCCAGCTTCGCATGGGTGGTCATAAATTTTTTGAACATTTTAGGATAAACTTAGACCGTGGGTTCGAGCCTCGCGTCTACTTATTTCATACATTTGCACGCCAGAGAGTGAAATCGCACCCCGAGCGTGACCCGTGGACCCGTTAACGTTTTTAATTTCGTCATATCTTTTGAATGGAATGTCCGATTTGAAAAATTTAAGAAGTAATCTATAGGTATTGAAACCTTCTTAATTATGAAAAGATTTATTTGGATAAGGATTAATACCAAGGTACAAATAAAGACCCTTTTCTAGCGGCGTCATTTCAATTAATTTTTTATAATAAAAGAACACTTATTGTGACATAACTATAATAGTTAGACATATGCTGTCGCGACATTTTTTGTAGATGATGACGTGTTCTACAAAATCGTAGTACATTATTTTGTTCTATCATCAGTAGTTTTCGCAGCGCACGCGATGTAAGGTTTTTGGTTTCCACCTTGGGTTACATTATTGAAGTTTTAGTAAGGATCCCTGATTTTTTTGAAAATATAATATAGCCTATGTTACTCAGGGATAATGTAGCATTCTAATGGTGAAAGAATTTTTGAAATCGGACCAGTAGTTTTTGAGCCTATTCGTTACATACAAAAATACAAAAATACAAAAATACAAAGTTTACCTCTTTATAATATTAGTGTAGATGTAGAAAACCAGTAAAGAAAACTTTAGAGTAGGAAAACATGTAGGTATCGATCAAAATGAATTTTTTACTAAACAATGTGCAATTTTTCGAAAATGAGTTTAGTGATGATCTTTCAACATGTCGAAACGTGCGAGCGAGAGTCACATTAGCTCTTGTATTCGTCTTAAGTACGAAAACTAGTAAAGCAAACTTTTGATAGTTCACAATTTCACAATTTTTTTTGTCTACTATTACTACGACACTAACTTTAAAATTATGGCCTGTGGGTATCACCAGGTTAAATACTTAAAGCAAACGAATTCGCCGGTATTTGACTCGTAACGAATATAAATAACTATCACTAGTAACAAATATAAAATGCCTCGACCCCTAAACTAGTTAAAAGATAAAAAATACTTCGTCGATGATTCGCATGTTCGAGATCATTTGTTTCAATTTATTTACTTTTTAGCATTAGATGCACATGTTTGATGATGACGCATGTTTTTAACTATTTGTGCTCTTTGTGTGGCTCGTCCGGGGAAGTACTACCACCATGACTATTTCTACCGACAAGCAGCAACGCTGTTTCTGGTTGAAGGGTTTGGGTGACGGAGAAATTACAGGCACATGAGGCTAAGGTAATCTGTATGCGTCAAGTTCATGGTAGGGCAATGTCATGCTTTGTTATAGGTGATGTGATGATGATGAGAGCACTGGTGGTCTAGTGGTAGCGGCCCCGCCTTCCGATCCTAAGGTCGTGGGTTCGAAACCGGTCGTGCACCAATGAGTTTTTCTGTTCAAAAATGTATGTGCACAATGCCAGTACTCAAACGGTGAAGGGAAACATCGTGAGGAAACCGGCATGTCGTGGAACCTAAAAAGTTCTATAACATTGTGTCAAGTGCTCGAAAGGAACCTCGTGAGGCGCACTTAAAATCCTTTCACCACACACACGACAAAAGAGAAGAGAGAGAGAGACCACATACCATCAGGTTTTCCATATTGCCATTCATTATTATTATTACCTACTTGCCTAATTAAATTAAACGTAGTTTAATTTTGACAGAAATATTTTAAATAGTTATTTTGTCAAAATATTACTTTGTATTTTGTACTTTGCCATTATTAAAATAAATTCATCCCTCACAACAAATTTCAACCCTTAACTCCTTTATTGAATAATTACAAAATAATGCACAATACCTTGCAAATAATATCGGACATATTTTATAAATTATATTATATTCTAATGAAATGAATAGTCCATTTGATAATTAATATATTCATGACTCTTTGAAAATATTTTCTTTTAGTTGTCAGTCATTTCACCCCAGATTTGCGAGCGCGGATGTTACGTGGGGTGGGAATCAGTCGACTTATCATTTTGATCGTTTCGATTAAGAATGCAGTATACTTGCTACTGGTAGTTATAAAGTTGGTACACCCATTTCTTATTTTGTTCTGTTTACTTTATTTCATTTCTGTAATCCTATCTTCCTATTTGATCTTTGAAAGCTGTATACGCGTATAAGTGTGTTTTATCCAAAGCAAATGAATTTTCTTTCTTTCTTTCGTATTTTGCTATCAATAAAAAAAACTATTTATTATGTTTATGTAATACCTAGTACAGCTTCATGACTTTGATTCCCAGGCAATTTAGATATCGTATACTTGATCGCGTGGAACTGGTAGGTACCAAGATTTACCTAGCTTTAAGAAGTTTCAAAGTGTTCCTTGTGATTTCACTGAATAAATACTTTTAATTTGTGTCGGAAGTACGTCTTAAATATTTCATTTGCACACAACCACATTTTGCCTATTTTGCAAGATACAAGATATTTATTTGCAGAAAAAGGTGTTACATAAGTTCTTATTATAGAAGGCACTGCACTTTAGTCTTATTCATCCTTTTGACAGCCTTCACAGCTCAGTTGGTGGCTCTGCCTTCTGCGCGGTAGGCCGTGGGTTCGATCCTCACCGAGAACAAACATTTGTGTGGTGAACATAGATGTTTGTTCTCTTATATAATATTATAAGTATGTATTTACAAAAAAAAAGTATAAAAGTATTATATCAACTATATGGTTCCCATGTTACAAGCTTTGCTTAGTTTGGGGCTAGATAGTGCTGTGTGGAAAGTCCACCAATATTATTATATTATTATCCTTTTCGGATATCGCAAAATATATTTGAATTTATGGCGCTTAAATTTAGATAAGTAAAACTTAGCAAGTATCAAGACTGCATTATTGTGACCCTCAAGCGCAACACTCGGCATATGGCCCGCTAGTGCGGACTTATCGCAAGCCATTGCACTCATTGTGCGCACTTTATAGAATTACACTTCATTATGTTGTGCCACTGTCTTCGTCGCCATTCTTCTACGATCATTAAACTAAGCCGTTTAACTTGCGATCGGAAACATACCTTATTCTAAGAGAATGTTGAATAAAACTATCCTACTAATATTATAAACGAGAAAGTTTGTAAGTATGGATGGATGTTTGTTACTCTTTCACGTAAAAACTACTGAATGGATTTTAATGAAGCTTTACATATAGCTTATACATCAGAATAACACATAGGTTACAATTTATAAAGATATTGTGTGAATAGTCCAAATATGACGATAAGTGTCAAGGTAAGTAGGAAAAAATCTACCATCTGCGAGCTATTTCGGCGTGCGCTGCCAAAACCGCTAGAGTTACACATATGTACTACGCCACGCTAATATAAGCTACTCGAAATACTAATCCTGCGCAGACGAAGTTGCGGGCAGCTAGTGATACTATAATAGTTGATTTTGGGAAAACTTTATGTGTCTACTCAATAAAAGTATCTACGGAAACTAAATACGGATCTACGGACTAAGAAAAAAAATATTATAAAATACTCCGATAAAAACAAAAGTACAATCCCAATGCGTGTAGAAAAGCAATTTTTTTACAGAATTTGTGATATATTAGGAAATCTTTTTATTTAGTTATTCTTTTTATTATTCAGTGTCAGACGTATGTGACTTAACACCTCTACGTCTCCGAGTGATTGACGCAAACATACCAGGCATAGAGCACTTCCTTGATGGGCTCTGTACGCTAAAACAATGGTTATAAGGACAAAGATGTAACCGCCGCACATCAGGTGGGCCATATGCTTCTTCCGTCAATCGTTATCATTGTAAAAAACCACAGTAACGTATTTTAATTATAATAAATGTGTTTACGTCCATAGTTCCCACAAAGAACACCCTCACTAATCAAATGTAATCACCAAAAGTCATCACGTATCGTCCGTCAAATCACTTCCCTCAAATCAGTGTAATTATTGACATAGTTTCCTGACTTTTTATTGCCGTTTGATAGAGTCGCACGCGCACCTTACGGCCAAAACCGTGTTTTTAGTATTATTTCTGTGTTTTTCCATTATCATTATGGGAAAGAACTTCCCCTATTTGTTTGGATTTCACACCCACGATTTTTTGATTAAAACTTGCGTTAATGTATTGGGGTGTGCCGCAAGGGTGAATCTTTGGTCGCTTCCTTTTTATTGTGCATTTTATTTCGGAAACTACTTTCGACGTAATCAATCTAGAAGCATTGAAATAATAATACAAATTGCCACAAACAACAAAAATAAATACAAACTTAGTACTTACCCCGTAATTTTTTACGGGTCTGACTTCTGATCATTTTCGTCGAGTTTTTTCTAGCACCACAGTATACTCTAGAATCGAATGACTAAATACACAAATATCAATATCAATTACTATAAAAACTACCCACTGAAACACAATAACCAATCAACAGTCGAATCAATCCATGAAATTAATGTAAAACCCTTAGAAAACATTGATGCTACGGATAAGGGTAGCCACACCAAAGCTGTAGTTATAAATAATCCGTATGTGGCAGTGCATATATAATCCGATTTACTTAACGCGACCACCCCTGTCAAGGCGAATTGGAAATGTAAAAACTAATAACTAATAGGAATAATCCTATTATGTGGATATCAATGATGTGATAAAGCTTATAAGCTAATGAAGGCTGACTTCTTTTCTTTTTAATTTTATTAATTTTATAGCCTTAGGACGGTGTTCATCAAGACTAACCAGTCAAAGGCTATTTAATCAATTGAATCACAAGTATCACTTTGAAACGTCTTAAAGCTAGGTGAATCTAGGGTGCCAGTTCCGCGCGATCCAGTCCAGCTGTGTAATTTTTGAGCCTGATGATGATGACTATAGTAATTTTATCTAGTTAGCAAAGAAGCTATCTCTGATGTTAAAAAGGCGAAAGGAAGGGTACTTAATTTTATTAAATAAATACCAATGATCACTTAAAATAGTAAAGTGTGGGTTAACACTCTCCATAGGCGTAGATTATAATATAATTAATATAATTACAAGAAATGTAATTATGTGGAAAACTCTAGGTAACGAATTCTTCAAAATTCAGAAACGCACGACAAAATAATATCTAAACCCATTTTCTTATAAGATTTTTCGGAATGTGTATGATCTTTTTTAATAAGTCAAAGTCAAAAGCTTATAATCACAAGGATCGGTTTGAAACGTCTTAAAGCTAGGTGGATCTAGGGGCCAGTTCCACGCGCCCAAGCCTAAAATACTCTAATCACTCTCACTAGACTCTACTACTAAAAACTTTAGTAAAATCATAAGAGTTCCCCCAGAACGCACCCTGGCAATATTTGCCTACAACCAATTACAGTAATGCACCCCGCAAGTACAGAAATAATACCTTATGTCGTTGCGACCACAACCTCGATGCAATACATGTAATATTCATGAGTTATTGCAAGCCATTGGTCTATTGATATTGTACGGTGCTATGCAATATGGAAGCAAGCATTTAAGGGACATTTTAGTTGACACTGGTTTCAATTCTGATGTTTAGTTTTCCTAAACTAACCTATTTTTTGTTTTTTGTACAACTTTTTGTTTGAACAACCCACCTGATACTAAGTGGTAAACATCACCTTTGCTATATTGCATCGTAAGTAATGCTCGATAGGAACGTGCCCGATGCACTGCTCTGCGTCCATCAACTTGAGGCATACAGATGTTTAGCCTCATGTACCCTGTAGGTAATTTCACCGGCAACCACACTCTTCGAACCAAAACAGAAATTTGACGGCAGTCGTGTCGTGCCACTAGTTTCTTTTCGAAACAGTGTGATGAAAGGATTTTAAGTTCGCCTCGAACAGGCTCCTTTCGAGCACTTGCCACATGTTTTAGAACATGTGTTGTAGATTCTACGACATGCTGATTTCCTCATGATGTTTTCCTTCACCGTGGCACTGTACCACTGATATATTATTACATTATTGAACAGATTTTTATTATTTTCTATTCTAGCGTTGGTATTAGGAGGCGTTTGGGCACTGGATTATTTAGAGCTCGTGTCAGTTTATACTGAAATATGGCAAATTAATAATTCAGATGCAATGTGTAACCTTTAACTATGAATAATGTGAACTGGTAATGATGACATTTGCAACCTGTATCTTCCTTGTAGAACATGTAGTTTGGCTGAATAAATTTATGAGAAATCTTACTGACCTCGTCTGCATCCTATCATCATCATCATCATGTCAGCCTGGTTTCACCCACATATAAAACAAATTCACGAGAAATCTATCTAACTTTACGGTACTTTTTCTTGGCTCCATCGTGCATCACAAAAACATAATTTCCACAATCCCATTACACAGAGCGGCGCGTTCTATGGACGTACAGTCAGCGGCCGGCGCGATGACGTATCGCGTCGATAATCCTGGCGACATGTTTGCACTTGTAATGACACGGCACATTCGGGAGGAAGCCAACTTGGCTTAGCACCACAGAATACCTAATAATAACCTAACTCTAAGGGGACGGACCAAGGTTGAGCATCTATCTCCTAGATAAAACTTAGGGCTAAATGAAGTGTTTGGAAAATAAATGTTTCGAAAAACTCGGTGAATATTTATAAAAAAAGTGGAGGACGGTACACATACATTCCGAAACGCAATTTAAATGATTGATAATCCGTAATTAGACCAGTAATAAGGCTATGAATGTTTTCGTAACAAGACGTCAACCACCGTAGTAGGTACCTATACCCATAGACTATTCTGTGTCCCTCAACTTTTCAGTACCAGTCACCTCTTTCAAACTTCCTCTAGGGTCCTAAACATCCTTTGCAAAAATGATCAGCAGAATAAACGGTTCTGATCTTGGCTAAAAATATAAAAAAACATCAATCTCTGTGCTTCTATCCCCTCCATTAGCACCGGAAGCGGAAGTATTAGCGGAACGATTTATCAACTCGCCAAAAAAATAACCGCGAAAATGCGCCATCTTGATAATGGACGATCCCGCCAATTTTAATGCAATATGGCGATTGACACGCGCCGATAAGGATAATATTTTTATTATCTGTAGTCGAGACACATTAATTGAAGTGAAGTTTATTCTTAAATACCTACTTACTCAAAAAAATGTAACGCAATTTCGGTTACTTTTTGCAAAAGTGTTCACAAAATTAATATTGCCTTACCTACTTACCTAGATTTGTTTAGATAAATACTAAGCAATATGCAAGTTTGTGAAGTATTAATGGGGTTTTTGTAAAACCTGATAATTATACAGTGGAAAAGTTAAATAACAAGGCTTCTAAGCAGGCATTTTGAAACATCACCTATATATATAATATAATTGAATTAAAATTATTAAGAATGATTTTCTAAAATGATTTCTAGGAACCTATTTTATTCACTTCTCATCAACTTTCTTAAACCTTATATGCGAACTCCAATAAACTCCCAAAACTTTGAATGAAAACCCATAAACGCTACACCGAGCGTCGGAAACAATGGTATCAATTTGGCGGCACGCGGCCACGCACGCGCCGGCACGCGGATCGCGCGCGTACACATTACCTTGTTTTGTGTTGATTAGATTAATGGGTGGACTGCTCAGCTTGAGTTATAGAGATCGGTTTGAAAGAATTGTAAATTAAAATAAATTATAGATTTCCGTGACAACCTTGTAGCAGGACAAAACTGAAACGAAAAACATTACGAGTAGGTAGGTAAAACTGTTTTTTTTTATTATTTATACCGACTAGCTATTTTATATTTTAACCCTAAGTAATAATAAACTTTTTTATTTGAATAAGTGTGTATTTTTTTATAAGTATAACAATATTTACTTCATTTGACCCTGGTACTAGTATTCCCTTATCTGTGCCCTGGCATGATTTTTCGTCGAAATGACAGATATGAATGAGCCTTAAACAAATAAAAGAAGAAGAAGCATGATACAAACCATATTTCTCTTCTACAGAGAATGGTGGAGATTTCCTTCAAAAACTACTAAACAGTTTCGTTCAAATCAGTATGGCAATTATAACACTTTCATTTCAATTGCTCACATTTACGGCCGGTTTTTGAAAGCTCGATCAAAACTAATCGGATGTCTAGTCACTCGCCATTTCAGCTATTAGGTCGAATTAGATACGACAGCAAGTGACTTGACATGCGATTAGTTTTGATCGGGCTTTCAGAAACCGGCTGATAATGCTGCAATACCACCTAAATTACAAAACAGAACTCAAAATAACACTAGTAAAAGCTACAAGTAGGCACCTCTAGTGACTGTAGCACAAAAACGTATGAAAACATAACAAGTATTGATCCGTTTTTTACAAATATAAATATATTTTCCGTCTTTACCTTAGACTCATCAAAAACAAAGACTGAAATACTCTGAAAAATAAAATAAAACGGATATCAAATAATAACGGGTCCTATGTACTTGAGATCGAAGATGTTTGTACGATTTTCTCTTCGTTACTTATCCAGTTTGTTTGATCTAAGCTTCCATCGACAATACTTTAGTTGTACGAGTATGTAACGTTAACCTACCACTGTATAAAGCTATGCACTATAAACTCGACATATTTTGAAGCACTAATAGTGGCATGTCGTGATTCTGTCCAAGCCCTAATTTACTGCTCAACTCACAGAAAATATACATGAGGACAAATTAATATTTATTTTTTAAACTCTCGCGATCAGAACATATATTGAAGTATTAGGTACACGGGTATAGGTAGAGTGTCTGCCCGCGACCACGGCTATTGCACCATAGCCGAAACGTCCGTCGGGAAAATAATAAAGGTAAACGCGATAAATACCCGTGTACCTAATACTTCAATAAATTAATATTTCTTCGTATCCTCCACATTAAATGATTGATCACAAATTTGACCTACACCTAAGTACCTATATATAAAATCATAAGTTTTTTCAGGGTAATTGTAGGTACCTAGGTCTATTCTTAGATTCACAGTTGACAGTTTTTATTATTGTCTATCTTAAGTTATCCACTCAACTGTGAGGCGGATTTTTGCAAAATGGCGTTGACTGTGAGGCCCGTTATGGCCTCCCCTCACAGTTAGGGCTTTGCGAGTTCAGCATTCTATTAAAACTGCGTTTTCTATTGTTTTTAAGCAGTTTAACTACCTAATTTAGGTACACACTGATTAAGAAATAATTTTATTGCCATTTCATGTACTTTAAATGGTACATACAAGAGAAAATAAAGTATAGTATTGCAATTGTAACTTGAACCACCTAATTTGTGGCACCAGCACCAGCATCGATTCATAGCTGTTTTTATCACACAAAAAGTACTGGAAACACAGCCAGGAGTATTAAAATCAAGAATACTTATATTTTTCTTGGTTTTTCACAGCACGTTCTAGCAATTACTCATTAATTTTTACGTTGACAATCAAAACAAATACGACCTTTGGCAAGTGTCAGGAAGTGAAGTTCGATTAGGGATTGCGCGGAATTTTTGTATGACGCAACACGTGGACGAGTGCTAGATACCCATCTTGCTCTAACAAGAACGCATTTCAATAGGTTAAAACAAGATAGAAACATAAATTAACGTGAATATCGGCGTAAACTGGGTGCCAGCTGAGCGGCCCGATATGGGCTTGTTCACAATCATCGCACATTTGACAGAAGCCAAGAAAGGGCTTTTTCACAGTTGAGTGGTTATCCGGTGTGCGTAAAAAAATTCAGTGTTGTATTTTTTTTTTATAATATTTGCTGACTGAACAAGCGGATGGCCCACCTGATGTTAAGTGGTAGCCATCACCTTATTGCCAATAGTTAAATCTTAAAATCCATCACCAAAACATTGCCTCGCAAGTCACGCACGATAAGAACGTGCCCGCGATGCACTGCCATGCGTCCATAAACTTGAGGCTTACAGATATTAAGAATCATTTGCCTGTAATTTCACCGGCACCCATACCTTACCGAAACGCCGAAACACGGCGTTGCTGCTTGGCGGCAGAAATAGGCATGGTGGTAGTTCTTACCTGGACGAGCCACATACAGAGGTCTACTCATAAGAAATCTTATACATTTAATCGTTACCATACATTTATTTATTTTATTTGTTCAAAATAATTAGAACGGCTAATACGGCCAATTATACTAATTATACTAAATTACAAAGATTGAAATAAAAATAATAATAATAATAAGAAATAATAATTAAAAATTGGACAAAACAACACACAAAAGATAAAGTCTACCTAAATGATTAACATTAAAATGAATAATTATATCATAATAAAACATGTCAACAGTAAAAAATTAATAAGAATAAAAAATTGAGTCAATACAAATAATAGTAGATAATTAAATTAAAAATAACAATGGATCATATGTCATCTACCTCACAGAACTTCAAGCATTCTAGCACTATCTTTTGCCATTCGTCTGCGAATAGATATCGGAGAGTTAGCGCGCGCGACAGTGCGACTCAACGGTGGGGCAAAGAGTTTGTGCCTCCTAATCCGAAGATACTTATCAGGAACAAAGAGCAGAAGTGACTCATTAAGCAGGCTAGGTGCGTCGATCGACCCGCGGAAAATCTTACAGATTACATGAAACACCAAACCAAGCAATGTTTACCTAATACTAAATGACCTGTACCTAACCAATCAGATGTTTTTAGGATTAGTAGAACTCTTTGTGAAGGGCTCGACGGAGAAGTACTACCACCACGCCTTTTTCTGCCGCCAAGCAGCAACGCTGTGATTCGTTTTGAAGAGTGTGGTTGCCGGTGTAGTTACAGGCACATGAGGCTTAACATCTGTATGCCTCAAGTTAATGGACGCAGGGCAGTGCATCGTGGGGCACGTTCCTATCGTGCGTGACTTGCGAGGCAATGCTTTGTTATAGATAGGTGATGGTGATCACTTAACATCAGGAGGGCCATCAGCTTGTTCCATCAGCTAGTTGTATAAAAAAAAGTAACACCAAACCAAACAATGTTAACCTAATACTAAATGACCTGTAACCAATATATTACGAACTAGCGGCCAGCTTCGCATGGGTGGACATAATTTTTTTCAATGTTTTAAGATAAACTTAGACCGTGGTGGGTTCGAGTCATTTACACGCCCGTCTACCTCGCGCCTTGCCCGGGCCCGCGCTGGGTGAGAAAGCGCCCCGTGACCTTATATTTTTAAAATCTTTTGAATGGAATGTCCGATTTGAAAAATTCAAGAAGTAATGTATATGTATTGAACCAGTCTTGAATATGAAAAGATTTATTGGGATAAGAATTAATACCGAGGTACAAATAAAGAGCCTTTTCTAGCGATGGCATTTCAATTAAATTTTTATAATAAAAGAACACTTATTGTGATATAACTATAATAGCTAGACATATGCTGTCGCGACATTTTTTGCCTTTAGGATCAGAATGTTGAATTCTCATAATGTTGAAAGCGCAAAATGTATAATTTCCCAAAATGTTGTTTTTTTTTCGTTTCGCAAAATGTTGAATTCTCATAATGTTGAAAGCGCAAAATGTATAATTTCCCAAAATGTTGGGTTTTTTTGTTTCGCAAAATGTTGAATTCCTAGAATGTTGAATTATTTTAAAGTTTTATTAAACGACTTCTTCATCATAGGAAAAGTCTTTGACAGCTGTCAAAATGACACTTACTGTCAAATGTGACAGAAACTGTCACAAATGCAAGATAAACAACGGAAAACTCAAAAAAATTAATGTCAACCTGACAGATGTCAAATTTAAAACGGCCTTCCTTGGAAACTACTCGAACATCGGACAAAAACTGTCAGTTTCACAGCTGTCATAGAAAATGTAGATTTTGTTCTTTCCTTTCATTTGAGCTACGAACTGAAAGTCTAGCTCGAGTAGTTTCCTAGTTATGACCGTTTCAGTTTTGACATCTACTGTCAATTCAATATTCATTGTCAATTTTGACTGAAACAGTCTGTCTTCCTTAGATTCCTGATTATCTTAGATTTGTGACAGTTTCTGTCACACCTGACAATAAGTGCCAATTTGACAACTGTCAGTCTTTTCTGCACTTCTACTCTGTAAAGTTGTTTGCGAATAATCAATTTGAAACGCTGATAAATAACACTTGACTGTACTGTACTTGAAAGGGTGACGATTAGAAAGCGACTATTTGAAAATCTGACCATTTGAAAGTCTAACCATATGAAAATAAAGGGACAGACAGAACTACGTAACAGAAAAGGTGGGAATAGTTGAGATTGAAACCAGGTGTAAAGCATAGTCTTTTAAGTCACAGAACTAATGGGAAAAAAAATCCCAGTAGTTCTGTCAACAGAACTACTCAACAGAACAGGTGGGAGTAAACGAAAATTTGTCGGTCGACAAACAGGAACTTTCAATTTCATGCTTATGGAAGTTTCACGGTCTACAACAACATTCAACATTACCTCTACAACATTTTAAGATTCAACATGATGCAAACTCTACATTTAAGGAATTCAACTTTCTGCATTTTCAACATTTTTGGATTCAACATGCTGCAAATTCAACTTTTTGCAAACTCAACATTTTAGGAATTCAACATTCTGATCCTAAAGGATTTTTTGTAGATAATGACGTGTTCTGCAAAATCGTAGTACATTATTTTGTTCTATCATCAATAGTTTTCGCAGCGCACGCGATGTAAGGTTTTTGTTTTCCACCTTGGGTTACATTATTGGAGTTTTAGTAAGGATCCCTGATTTTTTTGAAAATATAATATAGCCTATGTTACTCAGGGATAATGTAGCATTCTAATGGTGAAAGAATTTTTGAAATCGGACCAGTAGTTTTTGAGCCTATACGTTACATACAAACATACAAAAATACATAAATACAAAAATACAAAAATACAAAAATACAAATGTTTCCTCTTTATAATATTAGTGTAGAAGTGTAGATAAATAACTATGAACTATGAACCACCGGTCCCGTTACAGTGCACTGCAGTGTACACAAGTGAAAGGGGCACACCTCCAGACAATTTCCTTAAAAGGCGCCGCCGCCACTAGCACTAGTATTACACAAATTGAATAATAACTTGCAGTTTCATGGGGTAATACGATTTTGGAAACTAATGTAAGGCCTTTGATAGTTGATCTGATTATATGAGGGAGTTTAACTTCCGTGAGTCTTGTGAAGACGCTTAAGTGTACTTCTGGCTGAAGGTAGGTAGTTATGAAAAATTTCATTATGATCCAAAAAAAAAACTTTTTTTAGTAGGTTCAGTAATTTAACCGAGAAGTTATTTGTGTCTCTATTTTTTTTTTCTTCTAGGCTCTTGTCGCGTGAAACTGGCACCTCGATTTACCTAGTTTAAAGACAATTCAAAGTGATCCTTGTGATTTTACTGAATATATACCTTCTAAGGCAACACGTCGAATATAAAATTAGTAGGTAGAAGTTTAAGGGCGTAGGCAAAGGTACATTATTATCAATATTTCCCATGATCAGTTAAAATCTGCAGTGTATCACACTGTCACGCCATGACACGTGACATCAGTCACGGTCGCTATTCACACGCCTCCGTACTCGAGCCGATTCGACACGGTAGCGGCGCCGGCCCGGAGTGGCGGGAGTATGCTCTACTTTGAACATCAATAGTGCTGGTTTGTATGAAATAGTAGCCGAAGTTTTTAAGCCTCTTTTAGGCTTAAGATGCAGACAACCATATGCCTCAAGCCAGTATGTTCTATTTATTCCTTCTATGTGTTATATATGCCTTAAGTTGATGGACGCAGGGCAGGGATGTTAAGTGGTAATCATCACCTATAACAAAGCATTGCCTCGTAAGTCACGCACGATAGGAACGTGCTACGATGCACTGCCCTGCATCCATCAATTTGAGGCATACAGATGTTAAGCCTCATGTGCCTGTAATTACACCGGCAACCACACTCTTCAAACCGAAACACAGCAACGCTGCTTGGCGGAAGAAAAAGGCGTGGCTTTTTGCTTCAAATTATCAGAAGCTATTAGAGCCTAGGTAGAGCAACATTTGTACCCTTCGCGAGAGTACAATATGGTATTTAATGAAGTTCTCATGCTCCCGCAATTATTCACAGATCACTTGACATGGAAACATGAAAACTCGGCTTTCCCACAGGCTCCATTGAAAACTGATGGGAAATTTACACCCAAGGAAAAACCACTTAAATAAATAATATATATGTATATTTAAATTGTTTTTTTTTGTTTAAATTATTAATTTGTATAATGTGTTATATTTAAGTAATGGATGTAAGACATATTTTTTTTAGAATTTTTTAATTTTCATGTTTTTGGGCCTGTAGCTTATTTTATCACAATTTTATTTTATTGCTTTTATAGTCCTTGCTTTTTAGTATCCTTTTCTTTAAAGCGTACATTATTTAATTTGGTAAGTATTTTGGTAAGTAGGAAGTATATTGAAATATTTTATACCAATTATCTACATAAGTCAAAAAATTAAATATAAATGAATAAGTGAAAATAGACATCAATAAATATAATTTATGGTTAGTCTTTAAATCGAATACATATCGGCCGATTTGGAATGAAACAGAAACAGCTTCACGACTTTGTCCTCACGGTAGACATACCTACCCCTTTTCCTGCCGCCAAGCAGCGTTGCTGTGTTACGGTTTGAAGAGTGATGGTTGCCGGTGTAATTACAGGCACATGAGGCTTAACATCTGTATGCCTCAAGTTGATGGACGCAGGGCAGTGCATCGTAGAGCACGTTCCTATCGTGCCTGACTTACGAGGTAATGCTTTGTTATAGGTAATGGTTACCACTTAACATCAGGTGGGCCAACTGCTTGTTTCATCAGCTAATTGTATAAAAAACCCCCCGAGAACAACTCAAAATCATGTGAGGATATCAGATGTCGTCCAAATATTACATTTGTCACATACCCACATTTTGCAGTAGTCGGTATTCCATACGTGACAGGTTGCAAGCCCATCTCCGCTGCTAGAATACTAACTGGTATCCCAATACTCAATACATTTATTGCTTACACATGGTTTAGTTTAGGTACATACATTGTTGTTATGTGTTTTATTTTTTATTTTATTTATTTAACAAAATCCACAGCTCTTAATTTAAATAGAATGTTACATATGAGTATATATAGCTAAAAGCCAATAACGGATTTACATTTTTTAACAAAAAACTATAATATAAACGACTATCACTAAACTAATTTCGACAGCCTTCACAGCTCAGTTGGTAGTAGCTCTGCCTTCTGCGCCGTAGGCCGTGGGTTCGATCCCCACCGAGAACAAACATTTGTGTGGTGAACATAGATGTTTGTTCTCTGTCTGGGTGTTATATAATATTATAAGTATGTATTTACAAAAAAAAAAAGTATTTATGTATTATATCAGCTATCTGGTTCCCATATTACAAGCTCTGGCTTAGTTTGGGGCTAGATAGTGCTGTGTGGAAAGTCCAGTAATATTTATTTATTTATTTATTTATTTAATTGATGACATATACTAATAACTTGTATTTAAAATGTGTATTGAGTATGAATGTGAATGTATGAATTTAAATATATGTGTAGTATGAAAAGTGTTAGTAAGTATCACATGGACCCTGCATAGGGTATGGCAACATGGAGGCAGGCCGAGGTTTTAAATTATTATGCGTACCTATAGTTGTTAGACAGGTAAAGTTACAGTAAATAACCTCTAAGGCACGAAAAAAAAACTAGGTATTCAGGTATTGGGAATGTATGTCAAAGTTAATTTATTAAGAAATGTTTAATTAAAAATAGTCAATATTTAGGTCAAAGTGTGATTAAGCCGAATGTTAAATAAAAAAAAATGTCGAAGTTAAATCTAGGTTATTTCAATGTTAAGTTTCCTCACAGAGAACAATTTGAATAAAATATAAAATACAACTTTAAGATGGAAGGCGATAAGATTTAGCTGGTGCATGACTATTAAATCGCATGAAAGAGGAAACATTACTTTTCCAACTGAAAAAAGCTTTTAACTTGACGTGTGGAACCCTAAAAATTGCCTGTCAAAATATTGTCGGCGACATCAAGGGAGGACGAATGTACAGTCAGCTTCAGTAAACGAATTTTTTTACATTTGAAAGTTATAATACTTATGCATTATGTATAGGCCTCATTCATTGTTTGCCAGCCTCCCCTGTCCTGTGCGTCTGTTGTGTTTCCTAAGACTTTAATGTTTTTTTTTTATAATTGGTAGACTGGCCTTTGGCTCTCTCATCTCTCACCTAACCTGATGGTAAGCGACGATGCAGCAGAATGGTCAAGACGCACCTACTCACTCTTGTCTTGAAGAGACCCAGATTGTAATGATCAGTGCCCCGAACTAAGCAAAGCTTGTAATATTTGAACTAAATAACTGATATGATACCTATATACTTTTTTTTTATACCTATAAACATACTTATATCACCGAGAAAGAAACCAAACACCCATGTTCATCATACAATTGTTTATTGTCGGTGGGGATTGAACCCACAGCCTACAGCGCAGAAGGCAGAGCTACTACTGACTTGTGAGGGCTGCTACAATGACAACAGTCAGAAACATCGAGAGCTGACTGTACACTTTAAAATTGCCTTGCGTTTCCTCTGGGGTGAGTCGGCAGAAAAAGCTTTTAGTCGACACAATGCCGACTTAAAATTAGACCAATTTCAACCAAGGATTAGACCAATTTCGATAGATGGCTAATTTTAGGGCCATCAAAATAAGGAAGTGGACCTTTGGAACTATCAAATTAGCACCTATTCATTGCCTATTGCCCATTTAACTCACGAGTAGCCTTTTGTCGTCTTACCAACCTAAAGGGTATGAGTTTAGAAACCTGGAAAAAATATTATTGTTATCATGATATAGGTCATTTACCTATAAGTGGTTATACAAAAGCTTGCGTTCCTCTTCTGCTTCACATCGCTATTCATGTTCGCGTATTCGTCTTATTGTCCCAAATACGACGGTGTGTAGTGACTATATTTGCCTATCTCTCTTGTCGTGTCACTAGTTTCTTTCGAAACAGTGTGGTGAAAGGATTTTAAGTGCGACTCAAGAGGCTACTTTCGAGCACTGGACACATGTGGTTCTACGACATGCCGGTTTCCTCATGATGTTTTCCTTCACCGTTTGAGAGTACTGGCATTGTGCACAAAAATTTTTGATCAGAAAAACTCATTGCTGCACGACCGGTTTCGAACCTACGACCTTAGGATCGGAAGGCGGGGCCGCTACCACTAGACCACCAGCACTCTCGTGTTATTTGCCTATTTTTCACGATCAAGACGAATACGCAAATACACGAAGACAAATATTCGTGGCGATGTATTTTTATTTATTTCAGCCAATCGATAATAACCAAGTTCAAAATATTACCTAAAGAGTGACGATGTATTCAATTCATACGAAACAGATTAAAATAAAAAGATTGACCGAAAACAATAGCGATTCCAATAAAAAAAGAAAACATTCTAAATTCAAAGGAGGCGCCTCGATTGGCCGACGCGCAACAATGGCTCCTTTCGAAACGTCAGATTTGACAGCCGATAAAGAAGCTAAAACGCGTTTTGTGAAACAATAGAATGTTTCATTTTAAGGTTTTATTTTAATTTTGTTGCAGATAAAAGATTTAGTAGAGTCAAGAATTTAGGAACTTAGAAACAAGAAAGAAGTTAGATTGAAAAAAGTCTAATAACTTTAATTTTGCAATTACGTCATAATTAAAGCTCATTTCGATATATTCAAATCGAAATGAGCATTGCTATCTTATTATAAGAGGATCAAGGAGGATATTGAGTACCAGCCTAGCCGTGTCACTCTCGGATCATAGAAAATAAAGGATCAGCCAAGTACCCATGGATTGGTATAAATACTTTATATATAAACTACTCCCACCTCGTAAGTCACACATGATAGGAACGTACTCTACGATGCACTGCGCTGCGTCCATCAACTTGAGGCATACAGATGTTAAGCCTCATGTGCCTTTAATTACACCGGCAACCACACTCTTTAAACCGAAACACAGCAACTTGGCGGCAGAAATAAGCATAGTGGTAGTATTTCCCAAGACGAAGCCTTCACAAAGACCTATACTACTCTTGAAATACGTAGATGCTTCTAAATAGGTACCTACTATAGTAGGTAAAGTCACATTCGTGATAGAACCTGCCTAAATTCCGTATTAACTGAAGTTTTGTTTTTTTCTCATTCGAACCTTATGTCTCGCTCTTACTTCTTTTGCTTCCAAATTACAGTAACACAGTCATAGCAGTCATAATATTTAATAACATAATGACCCAGTGCAGCCAATGAGGTCAGCTTACGGACCCCAAATTATGGGCTTCAAAGCATTAATTTTGTAATTTAAACAGAAACCAGATAGGCAATCTTGTTCCCAAATATGTTAAATTGTCTTATGTCTTATTTTGGACCTTATCTTAAAGAATTTGGGTTTCAAAACGTTCAGAGCATTGTATTTTTGTTTTGATTTTGAAGTTAATGGCCATAATATTTCAAAATCTTTTTCGTCGCACTTTTTTATTCTTAGCTTTCACATTCGTTCGGCGACCGTGAAAATAATAACTGTGACGTAACATATTCTATTTTAATCTGACGGGTAGCGTTAGGTACTCAGATATGGTTTAAAAGAATTGCCAAAATTAGTCAACAAGAACACAAAAATAATATTTTTTCAGCCGCTCATACGTCATAAGTATTAACCTCTCACATGCCGGAATTCCGCAGGTACAATAGAAAATGTATTGTGTCTCGCGTGTGAGAGGTTAAATTAAAAAAAAAAATGCCAATTATTCGATTGTGAGAATTTATTAAGGTCCTGTTTGACATCGGTATCCCAAGTCTGAGTTTTTTTTTAATTTTTCGTTTTTCGTAACGTCAGGCTTTTTTTGTAAGACTCTTGTAAGTTCTCAGCACGTCCGATAGAGGTTCTTATCAAATTTCCATACAAAAAAGCCTGATGTTACGAAAAATTAAAAACATAACTCACGACTTGGGTACTGAGCTCAAAAACCCTAAATAAAAATGCCTCAAACGATTACCCACCCAAATGGAAATTCCGCCATTCTTTGCACATAAGTTGACCTGTTAAAAACACCAGGTATCCACGTTGGTACATCACGCTTCAAAAATAAGCCTGTGGATCTTGTGATATCTCATATCCAACACCACGCCTTACCTAAGTGGGCGTCCCTTCGCCGCTATTGGTCCAAGCATCGCTTGCGCACCAAACTAATTCTATTTTTAAATCTTAAAATGAATCTACATTTGTCTGTGGCGTAAATATTTCGGCGCGTGCCATTAAAAAATAAAATTTGTCGTTGAAAGACGTCTGTTTATCGATGAGTGGAAGGAATTGGATCTTTCGTCGACTTTCTATTTAACTGTCAATTTGTAAGTGGATTTTTGTAAACAATCAATTTTATTAAACAAAAGAATGAATTTAATTCTGTCTAACAGAAGAGAAACACATTAGCAGCTCTAGATGGACAGCAACATGTCCGTTTTTTCATATGAAAAAAAAAACTATTTACAAAGAAAATTACAATTAATACAAGTGTTTACAAAATATACAAAATATTTAGTCGTTCATAAGAGCTAATGTGACTCTTGCTCGCACGTTTCGCCATGTTGAAAGATTAAAATCACTAAACTCATTTTCGAAAAATCGCAATCAACCATTTTGTGCGCAATCACATTGCACACAGTTTAGTACAAATTTCATTTTGATCGATACATGTTTTCCTACTTAAAAGTTTGCTTATGTACGAAGAATAGTAAAGGAGATGTTAAGCCTCATGTGCCTGTAATTTCATCGGCAACCACAATCTTCAAACCGAAACACAGCAACGCTGCTTGGCGGCAGAAAAAGGCATGGTGTTAGTCCTTCTCCGTGGTAGTAGTTTTAAGTAGCATGCTTTTCAGAAATGTAGCCATTCCACACTCAACACATGGTCTTCCTGCCCTTATCCCACTTCATGTGTCGGCACAACAGGTTTTTTCTCTCCACTTCCCTCTATCATCCGTCATCTCAGTCGTCACTCCTTTCTTCCTCATGTCATCTTCCTCTATTCCTATATCCATCCGCATTAATACCAAACACTCAACAAAGGTTTTTAAATTCTATTATCTATGGCTTGTTCGTAAGAACGTCTAGACTTCACTTGTGAATGCAATAAAGCATCACAATAAATATTACTAAATCAATCCACTATCAAGTTCGAGTGTAGCGGCGCGGCGCGATCCACTCCTGCGCATTCCCACGTCTGGCACATCAAAGCGGCGCCGGCGCCATCTTTTTTTAGAGTTCCGTCGGCTGATAAGGTTTAGGGATGGGATTAGTCTAATGTCACAGTGAAAGTCAAAGCCAGTTCAATTCAATTCAGGAAATCAAATACTATCGCTCTTGCTTATTAGACTAACGGCCGGTTTCTGAAAGCCCGACCAAAACTAATCGGATGTCAAGTCACTTGCTATCTCTATCTAATTCGATGTAATAGCTGAAATGGCGAATGACTTGACATCCGATTAGTTTTGATCGAGCTTTCAGAAACCAGCAGTTAGAATTCAGTATTTTGTGTGCTTTGAAGAAGCTTTTTCCGGCAGCGCAGCAGCATCGCCTCTAGTGTTGCAGGTGTCTATGGGCGACAGTGACTACTTTCTTATCAGGTGGCCCATATGCTCGTATGCATGCTTTGGCATTATAAAAAAAGGGGGTTAAAACCGTTAAACAACTAATCACTCGCACATTCCGACATTTTGAAAGATCAAACCACCATTGATAAACCAAAGTACGAGTGTGAGACGCCCCAAGTCCGATGGAACGACGATATTCCAAAGACCGCAAGATAATACTAACAGCTCCACGACTTTGATCCTCAGACACGGTAGATATCCCATCAGATCTCTTAGTACAAACTACCAACTTCAGACTTTTTGCTAAGACGTCCTAGGGTGTAGTCAGAGGCACGTCCAAATTATTTTTAGATCGCGGTTAGGCCCAAAATCTAAATGTACACGGACTTCATTAGGCTGATGATGATGACGATATAAATGAAATTTGACAATTACCATTCGCCATTGATGGTAAAATTGTGAGCGATTTGAGTCGGCAATCTTATAAGACACAAGTCTCATAAGACACACTCAAGGTCACAACACTACTCTATTCCGACTCAAGTGTTGGAGCTAGCTCAAGTGCATCCCAAATAGCTCAAGTATCCGTAACTCCTGGTCTTGGAGGAGAGGCGGCTCTTTGGCGGCGCGGGAGCCTTTGCCAGTTTAACTATCTATCTGGTTTGCTATTGCCAGCAACTTAGTTTGAGTGAAGCTATTTCCGAATAAACTTTGCACCACTTAAAAAAAAGGTTTTTTTTGTGCCACAATTATTTAAGAACTTAGGCGAAAAACAAAAAAATTGGTTATGTACCTTGTAGTTTCTGAGATTAGTGATGCAAGGAAACAACTTCCAGAAATGAAAGCCAACCATCAGATCATAGGTACCAAAGTTTAGCCAGAATAAAAATACGAATTGAGAGCACTGGTGGTATAGTGGTAGCGGCCCCGCCTTCCGATCCTAAGGTCGTGGGTTCGAAACCGGTCGTACACCAATGAGTTTTTCTGTTCAAAATGTTGTGTATATTGCCAGTACTCTCAAACGGTGAAGGAAAACGTGAGGAAACTGACATGTCGTAGAACCTAAAAAGTTCAATACCATGTGAGCCTCTTGAGGCGCACTTAAAATCCTTTCACCTCACTGTTTCGAAAGAAACTAGTGACACGACAAGAGAGAGAGAGAGATTGCTGCATGTTGGTTCTTAACAACGCTTAGCATTTGCTACTGGCATTTTCTTATCTTTCCGCAGGTGTGAAAACAAACAGGAAGTGGTTCTTGTCTAGTGGACCCCTAGGGTAGCAAAACAAAAGTGTCATATCGATGGTAACTAGCCGTGAGGCGAGCCAAGCCGGTTGCGATAGTCAACACATCTCGACCGGCTTTCGCCAGAGTCAACAAAGTACTCGAAAATGCAAAATAAGGCGAGACCTCTCACGGCAGGATATGAGCTCGATTTGAATGTTATTGCACCCCGCCCGAGTCTAGCAAACACTTGGAAAGTAGATATTGAACGAATCTAATTTGGTTTCAATTTGAACTTTCGATCGTGGGTTTGAGAACGAAGCTAGTGATGTTGTTGACCAATGGAATGCGGCCATATTGGCCTTTGTGATTCGATTTTGAAAAAAGAACGCGCCGATGTCAATCTGTCACCTTCACTAAATAAAAAGGTTACACACTGCGTTTTTCATGTGTTCTTCGTCGCCATGCAAAAGTATAGCTGTCTAAAAAAGAAAACTAACTAAAATAGACGTACGCCACAGTACATTTTCAAATCCAATTACTTAGGTAGGTACCGTATTTGAAATAAAAACTTTCGATCGTGGGTTTTAGAACAAACCTAGCGATATTGTTGACCAATGGAATGCGGCCATATAATTGGCCTTTGTGCTCCGATTTTGAAAAAAGAACGCGCCGATGTCATCTGTCACCTTCAATAAAAAGATTACACACTGCGTTTTTCATGTGTTCACCTACCTCGGAGGAAATATACTTCGTCCAATACCTACTTTGTCGCCATGCAAAAGTATAGCTATCAAAAAAAGAAAACTGACTAAAATAGACGTACGCCACAGTACATTTTCAAATCTAATTACTTAGGTAAGTACCGTGCGTTAATGTGGGACATTGATAATGGGGGTCAGACGGTGTATAGAAATAAAATCAAGAAAAGGTAAAGGTACTTATCATTTTTTTTATTGAGCTATCTCTAGATTGTATGCAACGGTCTGCAGATAGCTCAAATGATTTCATGTGCATATTTGACGTTGGTCAAACACTATTGTTCATTGTATTTTTGTTAATAAATATTGAAAGTTTACTAAATTCGAGAAATTAAGTAAATGAAATGTTATTTTGCCGTAGTATTTTTACGTTGAAGAGCAAAGACGTGACAGAAACATCTTTTAATAAACTTCGGAGGGTGTCGAAACCAAAGCGGGGACAAGGTAGCACTCCAGAAGAACAAAAAATGAATAGAGATCACTTCTAAAAAACCTAGGTACATATTGATCCCCAGATATGGTAGATATGATATCAGGGGCCTTATGCTCACTTCGAGCGAGATAATCTCACAGTAGAGATGACGTCATATCTCGTTCGATAACTATTTATCCCTATTCTCACTATCCTACTCCCCAATTTTCTCATTCAAAGTTCATGCGAGACGCAACGTCAACTTGTTATTGAACGAGATATGACTATTTATCCCCATTCTCACCACCTCACTCCCCAATTTTCTCGTTCAAAGTTCATGCGAGACGTCGAACGCGAACGTCAACGAGTTATTGAACGAGATATGACGTCATCTCCACCGTGACATAATCTCGCTCGAAGTGAGCATAAGGCTCCAGGGGCCTTATGCTCACTTCGACAGAGATTATCTCACGATGGAGATGACGTCATATCTCGTTCAATAACTCGTTGACCTTGCGTCTCGCATGAACTTTGTATGAGAAAATTGGGGAGTTAGATAGTGAGAATGGGGATAAATAGTTATTGAACGAGATATGACGTCATCTCCATCGTGAGATAATCTCTGTCGAAGTGAGCATAAGGCCCCAGTACCTAGATAATCCTCAAATCCCTAATGCCTACATGAACTTAACAAATAAAATTGTATGTATTGTCATTGGATTTAAATAATATATAGGTAGGTAATAAAGTCAAAATATCTCTATTAGTGCGGAGTTATTATTCTTTCAATTGCAGTATTTATTTCATATCATGTCTACTTTCGGTCTATATTCAGTCGTTGATGTATTTCAGCATTTCATACAGGTTTTACCTGGATAAATACATTTAGAAAATTACTTCTGCATTTATAATAGTCATAAAACAATTTCTAAATCCATTTCAATGTATGATTTTAACCTAATTGTTTTTAATCTAAGAATTCCTCAACACCTTCTCCATAGTTTTGTGTCCTCTACCCTCCTCCATTAAGAGGATTAAAAAGCACCGCGCTGCAGCATCAGCTCAAGCAAACACAGTCTATCCTTAACACATCGATAACAAGTAACAACTCCATAATATACGGACGAATTGTGGCGTAGTTGGCAAAATTAATTCTAGATGAAAATTTGAATTCTCCTCTAGAAACTTTTAATTTAATTGTGTTTTTGTTTTTTATTAATTTAATAAGTATGTTTTCACTGACAACTGCACTCACAGAACGTATCTCCTTCCACCCGATGGACCAACAACATTGTAAAGATCACGGGAAAGCGGTGGTTGGAGAGGGCTCAGAATCGTTCTTCCTGGATATACTGGCAGTATTACACCCAGATGTATTAGATATTTTTGAATAAATACTCAAGAAACGTGTAGAGCTATATAAAACATCGACCCACAGAATAGCATTTGGGCGAAAGTCTGAGATTATTTTAGAGAATAGATACTGGTTATAAATATTGTAAAATAAGAATCAACAATGTATTGCCCATCATAGTCAGAATGTACAACTTTTACTGAATTCATAAAGTTGAATTTATAAATGTTCAATTTTTAAAGTGCTTCCAAACATTTTGAGTACGTAGTCATCATGTTTTAATGATTATTATCTAAAAAAGAACCTAAAAATGCAAAAAAAAAATTTTTCTTTCATGCAGTTTTTTTTTAATCGAGCATGTAACTCCTAACATGACTTTTCGATAACTCTCACAGTTTCAGACTTCGCCTTAGTGGCCCTGAAAAAAAACTAACCTTGTAAGGCCTCACGTCCTGCAAGACTTCTTCAGACTGATCATAATGATGAAATAAATAACAAGCCCCATTAAAAAGCTAATAGGTAGCCAGGTAGGTTGGTCAGTGGTACAGACCATGTTATGTCAAACATCTAAACAATGGCACTGCTAATGGAAAAACGTAGTGAAACTTAAACTACCTTCGTCACGCCCAGACAATTACACCACAGTTAAGCACTGACAACACAGTGACCTGTTAACCTAAATGCTTTACATACAGTGCACTAGTGGTCAACTAACGTAGAAATGAAAACAACATCGAGCGGTTACCATTTCACACATGATCTTCACATTCATAAATCGAGTTCCAATACTGTGCACCGATAATTTTAATCAAAAATTACAAGCGAAAGTGCTTTGAAACAGTGACAGAAAGCATTGTCAAGAATCTTGCTGTTGTATGGATATTGATGATGATGAAACCAATCACCCGACGTAATCGGCTAAAACTAACAAGTCATAATGTTCGCGTGCCGACACCAGATGGCAGCACGCGCCATTGCACGCAACTGCTGCGATGCGCGTCATAATTAGGGGCTTTACCATACACGCTCGTTACCCCAGCCAATCAGTTAACTGGACGACCAGAAATTACCTCTAGTAATGTTAAAAAATAATAAAGTATTTTTTTAACATTACTTAATATATAAATATTTGGTTTTTATTCTCTACTTTACGATTGGAACCAGGGGATGTTTTTTAACACTTTTTTGAACTTTAGCCAAAAATTATAAATATTTTTTATTCTTTAGTTAGGTAGTTTCCGATTGGAATCAGTGATTTTTTTTGACGACAATAGTTATACAATAATTTGTATACTTAGGTATGTCTACAATAATTTTAAGTCACAAACTTTTTGAATACACAAGAATTTTAATTTTTGTTTAAATCTAATATGATTGAGCTACAAACACTCTATAAAACATAAATGACTCAAAATCATTCAGACCCAATGATCTTAACCTTATTTTCTTAATAATACCTAAATAAAACATACTTCCACTAGGTATGAGTATTATTCAAGTAAACGTCTAGATTCTTCTGTTCAAGTTACGCTGTGTGACACTGAACTTACACGATCATGAATTATAAGGTTGCATTAAACGGCAAACCAAATTAATTACCTATGTACGGACATCACGTTGTATTTCACTGCGTTTGAGCGAACAATATCCTGAAAAACATACTAATCAACAAGCGGTAGAAGATCGTGCTGTCTATAAAACCAATCGAAATGTTCTCACACTAAAAAATAGGTACCATCCCAGTCTCCCATCGCAATCTGTCAACTCTCATCTTGTCATAGACAACGCTTCTGTTGCCACAGACAATGGAACCATTCTGTGTCCTTGTGGCTGAATGCCGTCCAATAACTTGAAGATGAATGTTTGCTTGACGTGCGTTGTTGAATGTCGTCCTTAGCATGAGTGGCGTATTGTACGACATCCGCGAAATGGGAACAGCAATTTGTAATGATTACTTACAATCGAGACGTTTTAGAATAAAATGTAAAATCTGCTATCAGCAAAGGTCAACTACGAGTACCTACCTAAATTATATCTTGTTATATTTTTAGATCTAATGACAGTAAGAAGTGTGGCTAGTTATTCCTATCCAGCGATGAGCTTATAGTAGAAAAGAGTAGTAGAGCTCTTTGTGTGTGGCTCGTCCGGAGAAGTACTACTACCACCATGCCTGTTTCAGCATTGCTGTGTTTCAGTATGAAGGATGTGGTTGCCGGTGAAATACAGGCACATGAGGTTTGACATCTGGTATATCTCAAGTAAATGGACGCAGAGCATAGTAGGGCACGTTCTTATCGTGCGTGCCTTGCGAGGAAATGCTTTGCAAGGTGATGGTTACCATTTAACAGCAAGTGGATCATCTGCCCGTTCCACCAGCAAGTTAGCGACTTCGTCTGCGCAGGATTAGTATTTTGAGTAGCTTATATTAGCGTGGCGTAGTACATATGTGTAACTCTAGCGGTTTTGGCAGCGCACGCCAGATATAGCTCGCAGATAGCAGATTTATTCCTACTTACTTGACACTTATCGTCATATTTTGGACAATTCACACAATATCTTTATAAATTGTAGCCTATGTGTTTAAGCTATATTATTGTAAAGTTTTATTAAAATTCATTCTGTAGTTTTTACGTGAAAGAGTAACAAACATCCATCCATCCATACTTACAAACTTTCGCGTTTATAATGTTAGTAGGATTGGGCATGGAGCATAAGCCCGAATAAAAATTGCAGTCTTTTCCGCATCTAAAAATAACAATCGTCAGTTTCCGTGCCAGCGGTCAGATGGCGCGACTAATACCGCACGCGTGGCTGCAGGGGGCGCCACTCGAGCGTGCTCCTGTCAATACAAGTAATGGCAGTCGTGATTGGGAATGGTAATCAGAGATTTTTCACAGTTTGTCTATAGAAAATTGAATTGTATGGAAATCCTTTGCATTTTTTGCAATTATAAAACGAATTTGGCTCTTGTTTGTAGTATATAAACATGGGAATATTCATATTGTTTTGATAGGTATTTCGAGCCGGATGCTTCGAGTTTTCAGCCCCACGTTGGGTGCCAAATGTCCATGATCATTTAATTTAAAATTTAGGATGGTACATATAGGCTTAAATTAGATTAAGATTACTTAATTTATTTAAAATACTTCATAATAAAGACTGATAATGTCGAAAGCTTGAACTAAATTTATTATTTTCTAGGTACCCCGAAACACAATCGATTTGCAATTGGAATTAAAAAACGGTGTCTTCGTTTATTAATGCATTCTGGCACCTGTTTGAATGGTGTTTTAATACGTAGTCAAACAAGCTAGGATTAAACTCAAAGGGTTAACCTGCAATCACCTAATTGCGCCATAATCCGTCAGTACAACGCAGCTCGTTACTAGATTGGTCTTTTGTACCCCGCGGCGGGTAACCCTTCCTTTTAATGTAATGAGCTGGAATGGGACACCGTGTTAGTTGTAAACAAACACAAAAACATCCTTTTTTGAAGTCTCAAGTCGCTAAAGTAGGGAAAACGAGGGAGATGGTACTAGTCGGATCGATTACCAGTTTGAGCATATTTTTTTTTAATTATAAAGGTTGGCGGGGGCATTTTTAGGCATGTGACCTGCTGGTGAGTGGTTATCCCGGCCTGTAACAATTGCATCACCTATTAGAACACATTCGTTCGTGTCTAATGTGGCAATAAACTGAGCCTAAGTTCAAGTTTGGCATAACAAACATGAACATAATGTATAGGTACCTAAGTATTAACAAAATACACTTGAAATTGAGCTATCTGCAGACCGCTGCAAGCAATCCAGAAATAGCTCAACTGATTCAAAAGAATACCAATACTGGTCACGTAGAACTGGCACCTAGATTCACCTAGCTTTAAGGCAAGAAGACAAGAGCTAATGTGACTCTCGCTCGCACATTTCGATATGTTGAAAGATATAAAATCACTAAACTCATTTTCGAAAAATCGCAATCAACCATCTTGTGTGCAATCACATTGCACACAGGATTTTTTACTAAACTGTGCGAGCGAGAAGTTGTTTGATAGTTGTCAGCCCCTTAAGACGTTTCAAAGTCATCCATGTTGCTCATAAATACTTTTTGACAATCGGAAGCATGCCCAAGATATAAGTAGATAATAACATTTTGTATTCCGCAATCTACTGGTTAAATCGATGACGTCATGTCCCTATTACGCAATAGATCAAGTTCCTATCGCTCGATCCCAAATATTGAATATTCATATAATTAGAGTCATTAATATCCTCGGGACAGACAGACTGACGTCGCTGATAGATTACTGTTTTATGATTACTTTGTAATGAGTATTGGAAGCTTCGAAACAAATGTACATTAAAAAGTAGTCTAGATAATTAATTTATTGATTATATTCGAGTGTTATATGCATATAGACTTTCCCAGTATTAATACTTATTTGCCCTGAAAAAAACTCGAATATTAGCAAGTTGATGGACGCAGGGCAGTGCGTCGTAGGACACGTTCCTATCGTGCGTGACTTACGAGGCAATGCTTTGTTATAGGTGATGGTTACCACTTAAAATCAGGTGGGCCATCTGCTTGTGTCAACAGCAAGTGATATAAAAAAAAATGATGATGAGGCTTAAAATTCTAATAAGTACTTGCTGGTGGAACAAGCAGATCGCCCACCTGGCGTTCACAGTGTTGGTTCCTTAGAAAAAGTTATTCATATTGATGGGTACTTTAGCCCCCTGAAGTTTTCGGTACTTGTATTTTAACACCCTGTATAACTCGAAAGTCACAATAGTGCATGGCTACTGGACATTTTAAACTAAATTCTCAGCGCTAAGCCCGCACCTAACCAAGGGGATCCCATCGTCGTCAATCAGAAACTAACATAAATATGCTTTTACTCCCCCAACTGAGGCTAAGGGGTAGTCAGCTACCCCTGTGACGGTACAGACAAGATAGCAGTAGTGAAGCATATAACTCTCACTCATAATACCTAAACTAAACTGAATGCTATGCCAATAAAAATGAGAAAATTTTGGCAGTGTACAATAATCATCATCATCTAAGTTTGTGTATCAATAAAGTACTTTTTGCCTGAGGCGAGTACATCCCTCACGGAAATAATGATTCCACTAGAACTACTTACTTCAGGCACCATAAATCCTATGGTGTCTTGTGTATTTAATAAAATTATCGACACAATACAATCGTACCTACTCTGTGAGAGAAAAAAAAATAAACAACTTTTTTATTACTCCTAGTTAACTCTCGCGATACTATTAAATAATGCTTAATTATCCTTGGATCGTATTATTAAGACCTTGCAGCAAAAAAAACATAGTATAGCAATTTACTATTTTCGTATCGGTGGTATCTCCTCGGTCTGCTTTAGGCTAACGCGTCAAATTCTTAGATAACCAATGCTTTCTTACATTGAAACTAAAAACAAGTAACATAAAGCTCATTTTAGAATGCATCCTGATCTTAAGTGACGTGGGGTTGGCCGTGTGTTCGCATAAAATGTTTGGCCCCGTACAATCCCGCTACTTAGGGATTCGTATTTTTGTTTTAATGTTGATGGTAATGGGTGTTGGTCAAAGTTTTAAGAGAAATGTGTGTTTGTAAACTGGGAGATGAAACAGTGAGCTGGTTAAAAGCACAGGTATGTCACAGCATCACATAGCTAAGTTTTAAGTAGGTTTTGCTGTTTTAGTAACAGTTTTAGTATAAAATATGTTCCATTCTATTTTATTTAAAAGTTCTTGGTACATACGGCTACGCAACAAACTTGAGGCTTTTGAAGCTAAAAGCTACGGCCGTGCGTATGACTGCCTTCTTTAAGTAAAAATTCCCAGGCCCGTCAGAGGACGTACCTCTGACTACCTCCGTTAGACAAAGAGTCTGGAGTTCGTATTTGCTACTAAGAGATCTGCTGCTGGCTGATCACGTAACTTTGTTGCAATCAGTTTCAATCAGTTTTTGTTTGTAATAAGTAAATATAATATTTATAATAATAAGTTGCTAACAAAGTAAGATTAGGCAAGTAGTGTTTCTATTGATGGATAATCGCAAAACTTTTTTGTTGTTTTATATCCTTATTGGTTTCATATAGAAACTGATTGCAACAAAGTTACGTGATCATCCTGCTGAGGGGATGTCTACCGTGCCTGGGGATCAAAGTCGTGAAGCTGTTTCAGTTTTCAGATTTCACTGTTTTTTTGTTCTTAATAGGCTTTTTTTTCTTTCTTGTTGTTCTTCATTCGTTTACATTAGACTTACTGATATAAACACATGCTAACTCTAAAAGTATTTTTCGTTCAGTCTTCTCACTAGGTCTGTATTGTATTGCGAAAAGTATGATTAAGTTACAACTCAAGTATCCGGGCCCCTAACCAAAGAGTAGCGTCAACTGTGCAAACAAGTGTCGTGTGTCGCGAGAACAAACAGATCTAATGGATGCCGCAGTGGGGGGTAGGATGGCGAGTAGTCGTTGATACTGGTTCTTTCTTGGTGGCCCTGTTGCAGGTCAGACTGGACTGGACTAGATTTTTAAGATAACATAATAAAAGTGGTTTTGTGTGTTGCAACTAAACAAAATGGTACTCAGTGGTACAAAATGGTAATGGTTACGCAGTGCATGATATTGCACAAGAGCAAAACTCTGATTTTTAGCTATCACTTTTCGAGACAAGTTGAACTATATGCCTTATATCTCAGGTGTGGATCTGGATGCGGAAGACCCAAGACTGAATGGTGCAAAAGAAGAGACCTTCACTCATTTTGATCGAGTGAGCGAAGCGAACGAAGATCTTTAGTTTCAACTTGAGCGATTTGGCATTTTATGTATGTATGTATGTATGTATGTATGTATGTATGTTTGTCTGGCCATAACTTTCGAACCGTTGATCCGATCTGCATGAAATTTGATAAGTCGATAGCTTGTGCTTGAGAAATTTACTGGTAAGTATATGAGTAAAATCGGATGAAGGGTTATTAAGATATGGGGGTTTTTAAGGGGGCAAAAATAAAAAAAGTTACATAAAAAAATCAAGTTACATGTCATATGAAAGGGCTTTGTTTGGACATTCCAAAACAATTTTTACATTTTTTCTGGAACGCTCGGTTTTTGAGATACAATAAAAAAGTTAAATTAAGATAACCAGCGATCCAAGAGCTCCCATCTCTAAGAGTTTCGTTGGCATCAAGGTTTTTCAACTGGTCAGCCAGTTACTTTGCTTTTTCTTATTTTTTTTTCTTGAAATATATTAAGGAGGTACTCAGTTCTCATAAAATGGTGACAACGACCAGGTCTGATGATGGAGCCAAGGTCTGTTCAACGGAACTCTTCAATAAATAGGCCAATAGAATTGAAACTTGGTTACCGTACCAAGTTAGTAGGCAGTAGTCAGAAAAAAGTCCAAGCATAATGTTTGGACTTGCCTCTGACTACCACCTACTCAAAGTTTAGGTGCGTTCGTCGGGTCGCATCACGAGATCACAGTTCGGGGCGAACTACTAGTCAATAACTCGTTACGTAAAAATTCTGTTAATTCGAAGACAACTGCTAAATACACATTAGCACATATAAACATTTTGAAAGATATAAAATCACTGAACATATTTATGAAAAGTCGCGATTTCCAGTTTCTTTACGGGTTTTCGTACGCAAACTTTTGAGCGAAAACTTGTTTGGATCAAAATGTTTTTTTTTTGAACCGTGTGCAATGTGCCTGCACACAGCTTGGTTGATTGCGATATTCCATAAATGAATTCAGTGGTTTTATATCTTTCAAAATGTTGAAATGTGCGAGCGAGAGGTACCTACATTTTTTATTTTTATTTTATTATGATATTAGGTATGTTTTTTTTTTTCTACATCATGTCATATTCTTTTTCTGTTTATTCTTATCCTGTGTTTAGTCTCGTGTCTTGCCTTGTTTCTGTGTTATCTGTTTAAGTTTTAATCTATTGTCTGTGTAAATCGTGTTTTTTGTAGTCTGGCCTACCGCGATACTGCCCGATACTCCCGCGGCTTGTCCTAGTGCGGGGTCCATCAGCAACCCTTGTAATCTTCTAATTTTATTTTGGTAAATAAATGAATTTGAATTTGAACATTAGCAGTTGTTATCGCCTTAATTTCGTAAATTCCACAGTTAATATTTTACACAGCTTTATAATCCTCGCGCAAACTTATTGACCCTCGTGTCCCCTACCACAGACAAAATAGCAATGCCACAGAATAAATAGCAGTGCTACAGGCTACATAGCAGTGCCCCCACCTGGCTATGACGTCATCAACAGCCGGACAGTCACAATTATATGAAGATTAACTTTCAACCGTGATTGCAAGGTGCGGTCCGCGTTGAATCATCATTTAAAAGTTATGGGGAATATGGGGTGGGTTAGTAGGGCTGGATATTACGAGAATAGTGTTAAAAAGGATGGTTTTAGAAGAACAGGCTTAAGCAAAGATGGTTAGACTATTATAAAGAGGAAAGATTTATATTTTTGTATGTAACGAATAGGCTCAAAAACAACTGGTCCGATTTCAAAAATTCTTTCACCATTAGAATGCTACATTATCCCTGAGTAACATAGGCTATATAATATTTAAAAAAAAACAGGGATCCTTAGTAAAACTCCAATAATGTAACCCAAGGTGGAAAATATAATCCTTACATCGCGTGCGCTGCGAAAAACTATTGATGATAGAACAAAATAATGTACTACGACTTTGCAGAACACGTCATCATCTACAAAAAATGTCGCGACAACATATTTCTAACTATTATAGTTATGTCACAATAAGTGTTCTTTTATTATAAAAATTTAATTGAAATGCCGCCGCTAGAAAAGGGTCTTTATTTGTACCTTGGTATTAATCCTTATCCAAATAAATCATTTCATATTTAAGACGGTTTCAATACCTATAGATTACTTCTTGAATTTTTCAAATCGGACATTCCATTCAAAAGATATGACGAAATTAAAAATGTTAAGGGGTCCACGGGTCACGCACGGGGTGCGATTTCACTCACTCAGGGCGTGCAAATGTATGAAATAAGTAGACGCGAGGCTCGAACCCACGGTCTAAGTTTATCCAAAAAGTTCAGAAAATTTATGACCACCCATGCGAAGCTGGGACAGGCCGCTAGTAACAAATAAACTCAAAAACTACTGGTCCGAATTCAAAAATTCTTTCACCATTAAAATGCTACATTATCCCTGAGTAACATAGGCTAAATGTCCACCTGTGCAAAGCCAAGACGTGCCGCAAGTCACAAATAAAAAAAACTAGAATACACATATTTACTAAGATATTTTAGCGGCAAGACAGGTCAATACCTCTAACGCAGTGTGACCAGGAAAGAACCAGAGCACCCCACAAAGGCTTGAAACAGCAGCGGCGTCATACTGCTCATCAACTAATTGCATAGGGGACGTGAGGTACTGGCCGCGTGCCATCGACTTGCTTGTTGTAATCATCAGCATTGCTTAATGCATTTTACCTCTGTTTAATAGGGCATGTGTTTTAAATATAACTAATATTCTATCCTAACTAGTGGTTTATACTAAGTAAGTAAGTATGTACTAAGTTACTAAATAGGTAAGGGCCGGTTTCACCATGCTCTGTTAGTTACTAATCAAGGATTAAAAGACCGTTCAATCTAACCTTAGCTGTCAAACGCAAACATATTTAACGGCCCTTTAATCCTTTGTTAATCTAACAGAGCATTGTGAAACCGGCCCTAAGTGGTTCGTCCCGAACAGAGATCTCGTGATGTCCGTTCCAGACATTAATACCAAACCAATATGTTTGGACTTGCCTATTACTACCATACCCACTACTACTACTACTGTTACAAGAACAAGAATTCTTAACAGATTCTTATATTAATTAGACTAAGTACAATTACATATTAAAATATAGCGCCCCTAGTGGAATATTGCTGTGCCCTAACAGGATTTATGTTTGAAACAAACAATGTAGGGGAGACCTAGGAGGGTTGTGACAGTTTTTACTTTTGGGGTCATATTTCGTTCAAGAAACATTCCACAGTTATGAGTCCATGTGATTAATATAGCGGCATTCATTCTGTTTTCAAAACAATCACCATAAATAATTTAAGTATTATGGTTTCTGAGAAAATCGACAAAATTAAAGACCACTCCCCCTGTCACAACTCTCCAACTACCGAGGTAAGTTGTGACGGGTACTGAGGTAAGTTGTGACAGCATTATATTAGATATATAAAATATCATTACACTTAATATTAATAAATCAAACATGTTTTTTTAGGAAAAAGTACTTATATTATGCTTAAGTATCAACAAAATTAACATAACATTAAAATAACAACAATAATAACAAATTAACATAACATTAAATAAATTAATATCTTGAGCCACACTTCCCCTGCTCTTTAATTTTTGTCCCATGACTCTGGAACTTTTTTATTATATTTTTTGGCTAACTTATATGCAATGACTCTGGTTTCTTTCGTTGTCAGCCCATAATTAGATGCTGCACATGTTAGCAAATAGTCGCTTAATATATTCTCCTCCTCTCCTGTATAAATAATCGGAATGGTATAACCCATAGACGAAGCTTCGCTTTCTAGGTTTGCTTGAAAAGCCTCTTTCTTCTTAATATATCTTGATAAAGAGATGTAGTTTAGATTGTAAGAGGCCGCGGCACCTCTAAAACTTTTACCTCTTAACTTAACTTCTTCAAAAGCCAGGATGTAGATTTCGACACTAGCGGTTCCTCTATCAGTCTTTCGTGTAGTTATTAGTCATTCTGAAACAACAGCCATTCAGCATGCACTATGCCATTATATACATTATGTACCTACCTACTGAGACATAAACAAACATCTAAAACATTTGAAATTAGCAAAGATTAAAAATGGGAGAGTTGTGACAGGCTGTCACAACTCGCCTAGGTGTTTCAAATGACGACTTGATCTGAACAATAATTCATATTTTCTAAACACGATGCGCACACAAAAGATTATTGCAACGTTTTGAGAGTTGAATAACCATACAACTTAAGAAAAAATAAGAAAGCAAGGCACATATAATAAGAAAGGATATAAATTCAAATAAAATTTTGAAGAAAAACTTACTTTTCGCATTTTTTTGTACACAACCGTCGCATTTCCGAAACAGCGCCTTGTGCGTCGCCGGTATGTACTGAGTCGAGTAGCGCATATCGAAAGCGTCATGCATGCGGTGTTGACAGCTCGCTACCTATAATAGGTTGGGAGAAATCGTCCTTGTCACAACTCACCTCTGTCACAACTGTCCTAGGTCTCCCCTACCTACCTACTTTAAGATCCATATGTAACAACTTATGTGCAATAAATGATTCTATTCTATTCTATTCTAAGTAAATAATAAAACAGGCCAATTGAACGAATTTAATTGAAGAGTTCCGTTTTTTTTTTTTTTTACAAGCTATAGGTAAATCGTTTGACCTCAATCACACCTGATGTTAAGTGATGATGCGGTCTACGGTGTAGCACGTTTACCTAGAAGATACCTATTCACTCGTCTCTTGAAAACATCCAAATTATAGGCATTCGGAAAAACGGACGCCGGTAAGGAATTCCACTCTTTGGCTGTTCGCATTATGAAAGTAGATGCAAAGCGTTTTGTAGAATATAGGTAGCTACTTAATACTTTTTTTTTGTATAAACATGCTTTTATATGTATTATAACACCCAGACTGTTCTAGACTGTTCTGTTTGCTTAGAACTGGCTGGCACCTAAAATTCACCTAGATTCGCTTTAAGACGTTTCAAAGTGATCCTTTTTATTCAACTAAATAAATACGTTTCAGTTTCAGACCGAGAACAAACCTCTGTATTCATCACACATAATGTTCGTTCTCGGTGCATAGGTAAATAAAAGACCTATGCGAGCATTGGACATATTTAGACCAATGAGGCTAAGGACCATTCTATTCCCTATTCAAATCAAATTTTATCAAAATACAAGGTATAGTCAAAATCCAGTCTACTCATTTCTCAGTAAAAACGCCCTAATTATTCGCCTTACATTAAAAGATAGAGCGATAACACGCCTACAATGATTTTATTAGTATCATCTAATTACTAAAGATTTGTATCTGCACAGCGCATGGCGTGTCGACTATAGATCCTAGGGTAGATAGCTGCGACCAGGGTTGGTGGCCTGTGGTTGTTTGGACGCTCGAGGGTGTCAGAGGTCTGATAAGTTTGGTTGTAACAGATTGGAAATGTATGGGTTTGACTTTTGAGTAACATTGAAACTACGAGTAAATTAATTCTTTGTATTTTGGTAAGCATCACCACTGTTCTATGACAAGATTCATGAAACAGCGTGGTTACATCTATTAACACCATTTTCCTAAAGGACCAGTCGTCTATCGGCTGGTTCTCTTTCAGTTTTTTTTTTACAACCAATAGGTAGGGGAGACCTAGGAGATTTGTGACAAAGGTGAGTTGTGACAAGGACGATTTCTCCCAACCTATTATAGGTAGCGAGTTGTCAACACCGCATGCATGACGCTTTCGATACGTGCTACTCGACTCAGTTCATGCCGGCGACGCACGAGGCGTTGTTTCGTAAATACGACGGTTGTGTACAAAAAAATGCGAAAAGTAAGTTTTACTTCAAAATTTCATTTTAATTTATATCATTTATTATTATATGTGCTTTGCTTTCTTATTTTTTCTTAAGTTGTATGGTTATTCAACTCTCAAAACGTTGCAATAATCTTTTGTGTGCGCATCGTGTTTAGAAAATATGAATTATTATTCAGATCGAGTCGTCATTTGAAACACCTAGGCGAGTTGTGACAGCCTGTCACAACTCTCCTATATTACTTCATTTTTAACCTTAACTAATTCCTTAATGTTTTTATTAATTTTAGATGTTTGTTTATGTCTTAGTAGGTAGGTACATAATGTATATAATGGCTGAATGGCTCTTTTTTATTTCAGAATGCCTAATAACTATACACGAAAGACTGACCTGGCTTTTGAAGAAGTTAAGATAAGAGGTAAAAGTTTAAGAGATGCTGCAGCCTCTTACAATCTAAACTACATGTCTTTATCAAGATATATTAAGAAGAAAGAGGCTTTTCAAGCAAACCCAGAAGGCGAAACTCCGTCTATCGGCTATACCATTCCGAATATTTTTCCAGAAGAGGAGGAGAATATATTAAGCAACTATTTGCTAACGTGTGCAGCATCTAATTATGGGTTGACAACGAAAGAAACAAGAGTTATTGCATATAAGTTAGCCAAAAAATATAATAAAAAAGTTAAAAGAGTCATGGGACAAAAATGAAAAAGCGTGGAAGTGTGGCTCAAGTTATTAATTTATTTAATGTTATGGTAATTTGTGCTATTTTAATTTTGTTGATACTTAAGCATAATAAAAGTACTTGTTTCTAGAAAAAAACATCTTTGATTTATTAATATTAAGTGTAAATGATATTTTTTATATCTTATATAATGCTGTCACAACTTACCTCGGTACCAGTCACAACTTACCTCGGTAGTAGGAGGGTTGTGACAGAGGGAGTGGTCTTTAATTTTGTCGATTTTCTCAGAAACCATAATACTTAAATTAGTTTTGGTGATTGTTTTGAAAACAGAAGAAATGCCGCTAAATTAATCACATGGGTCCTTAACTGTGGAATGTTTCTTGGGCGAAATATGGCCCCAAAAGTAAAAACTGTCACAACCCTCCTAGGTCTCCCCTAAACGTTTGACCGCAATCTCACCTGATGTTAAGTGATGATGATGCGGTCTACGGTCTACGGTTTCCGTACGTCTGGTCGTCCGATGGTAGAACGGGGATGGGAAATTTGTTTAAGAGGTTAACATAACACCCGTCATACAATTTCTCGCTTGCACATTTCAACATTTTGAAAGATTTAGAATTAAGGAACTTATTTATGAAAAACTGCATCCAAGTTGTGTGCATTGCACACAACTTTTTTGGATCAAAATCATATCTTTGCTGAATTAGCAAAGATATGATTTTGATCCAAAAAAGTTTTCTTACTAAAAAGTTTTCAGAAGTACAAAAACTAGTAAAGTAAGTTTTGTTTTTTTTGTCAGACATTGGTCTAGATAGTAAGGCAGTGCATCGTAGGGCACGTTCCTATCGTGCGTGACTTACGAGGCAATGCTTTGTTATAGGTGATGGTTACCACTTAACATCAGGCGGGCCATCTGCTTGTTCCATCACATAGGTAGTTGTATAAAAAAAATAGTAACACGATTGCGCGTGCAGCTTTACGGCTATTTAGTCAAATCAGTGCTTGTCCTATAACTTTAAATGGAATCCAAGTGTACCGTCATACATGCGCGCGCACGTGCCTCCAATAAACCAATCTAGAGATAGTGCTTATCAGTACATTTTGTACCAGATAGTGCACTCAATAGATACTAAAAAGACGCATGTTTGTTTGCTTGTTGATAATAAGTGAGTTGATTAAGTAACAGAGTACATTTCCTTAAATTGGTTTACATAAGTTTATTGAGAAAAAACAAAACATTTCGGATTCCATCAAAGCGTTACAGTAACCTAAATCGTCACTAGAAGTAAACAATGCCAGTACTCTCAAACGGTGAAGGAAAACATCGTGAGGAAACCGGCATATCGTAAAACGTAAAAAGTCCTATAACATGTGTCAAGTGCTCGAAAGGAGCCTCTTGAGGCGCACTTAAAATCCTTTCACCACATTGTTTCGAAGGAAACTAGTGACACGACAAGAGAGAGAGAGACTAGAAGATGAAGACCTCTAGAAATAGGCATTTTCCAGTTAGAATGGAAATTATAATACTCATGTTATTTCAGACACCGCGATGTATCTCCAATCTAAGCAAAACTTTTACCCCTGGGTCATCAGTGACATAAAACATCAATGTTCATTACCCACACACAAATGTGTATCCTCGGCAGGGATCAAACCCACGACCATCAGCGCAGAAGGCAGAGCTACTACCAACGAGCTGTCAGGGCTGTCAATAACTTTACCAGCCGTACAACCAAACAACCTAAACTTAGGTTCACATCAAACGCATATCATCCACGTTCTCGTCATTCACACTAAAAATAAAACTGAAATAAAACAATAATAATATAAATATGTTTACGTCAGCCGAGCTGAAAGCTTTTAGTGCGCACCTATGGACGGGATTCAACCACACTGGCGCCATGAAAATTATTTATTTTGGGTTTTTTAAGCAAGCGCCTCCTTTAAAGAACACAAAAAAGTGTATTCTTTTTGAAAATAAAAAGTTTTTTCTTTGGTAAGTTGAAGTTGCGTATGTTAGTTAGTAAGTTTGTTGCCTGTTCTTCTAGGCTTTGGTCGCGTGGAACTGGCACCTAGAGTCACCTAGCTTTAAGACGTTTCAAAGTGATCCTTGCGATTTTATTGAATAAATACCTTTTGACTTTATGGAATATAATGTTCCATCGCGATTTTTTTTGCAAGTAAGCGATGGCAAACCAGACACGTTGGGTTTGTGTATGCACATTTAATACGTCACTGATCTATGGAATAGTAGCAATTGATTTTCGAACTGTTTGTTAGTAGTGTTATTCCGTAAACAAAACTCACCAAAGTGACCGCGGAATCCACAGTGATTTTTCGTCCGCAGTGATCCGCAGTGACCCATCACTATAGCGCCACCCACGTGATGGTTTTGCGAATGGAATTGAGTGCGGATCCACGAGATGAAACTACAGAGTTTATTATTTTTTAAACTCTCGCGATCATAACACATATTGAAGTATTAGGTACACGGGTATTTATCGCGTTTACCTTTATTATTTTCCCGACGTTTCGGCTATGTTGCAATAGCCGTGGTCGCGGGCAGACTGCAGCATTGAACTTGAGATCTATACCGTCGTCGAGAAGAGGAAGCAGTTTCAACAACTTACCCTCATTTGAGCCGACACGTCGGGAAAATAATAAAGGTAAACGCGATAAATTCCCGTGTACCTTATACTTCAATACAGAGTTTCTTGTTTACAGAATTGACACCCTGGAGTTTTAGTTTAAATCAAAATCCCATCCAGTTTAATTTCGTGACGTCTAACCAGGCGAATTTAGCCCGTCTCTCTCTGTAGTGTTGATATGAATAGTTCAGTATTGCAGAAGCCCGTCCGTGTTATACAAGACCGCATCATGCCGACACCACCATTGGCCACGATCGAACACAAAAGCTATGGAGTTCATATAATATGAAACTAAAAAAACCTCACGACTTAGATCGCCAGGCACGGTTGATATCCGCTCAAGATCTCTTAGTACCAAGTACTAACAATTTTTTTTTTTAATGTCTCAGGAGAATTGTTAGAGGTACTTACGTCCTAATATTACATTTGGCACATACCTACTCACATTTTACATTAATATTTGGACTTACCTCTGACTACCCACAGACATCCTCAAAATAATCTTAAGCTAGTACTAGCTACTAAGAGATCGGAGGGGATCTACCGTGCCTGGGAATCAAAGTCGTGTAGCTGTTTCAGTTTTTCAGTATCGTAGTTTTAAAGTTTAAAGACACTGACTTACTAAATTCGATTGGTACCACAATGGAGCTTCAATATTGTATTATATTAAATTGTAACAAGGATCGTACAAAAGAACGGTAGGAACCAAGCCGTAAGTTTGTGCCTGTTCTTCTAGACTTTGGTCGCGTGGAACTGGCTACTAGAGTCACCTAGCTTTAAGACGTTTCAAAGTTATCTGTTGAGGATCGTTGCATGGAGTGGTGAGATGTCGTGGGAGAAAAACACTTTGTAGGAATATTAAAGAGAATACCGATTGCGCGTGGACAACGAAGCTTTCCGTGTCGGGCCAACAAACCAACTACCTTGACGTATGTCAGCGCACAAACGGGCGGTAGACTTCGGTTTATTTAATATAAGGTAAGTACAAAATATTTCTACCTACACTTTATAATTAATTGTTTTCTTTACTTTTTTACTAATATTTAATTTTGTTATTTGTTTTATTTTGGTTTCAGGTTCGCGAGGCGCGTCGTCTACATTATCCTTTTAATTTATTGAATAAATAACTTTTGTCTTTGATTTTAAAATGTAAAAACATTAATTGTCCATCGTCTCCACACCTTTGCTAGTCTTCATTAGACCCGGATTGACGGGACGCTATTACCATACGGTAGTCCGGCGCTGTAGACAATCGGTAGACAAATGGATATCGACACGACGACACCGCTACGCAAATAATGTTAACATTAAATATTGGTTGACGTTTCTAGCGCCATCTAGTCGCGACTGAGCAAAGTCTTATGATAACCAGATAAGTGATAGAAAATAAAAGACAACGCAGACTAATCCTACTTCCTACTAATATTATAAACGCGAAAGTTTGTAAGTATGAATTTTAATGAAACTTTACTATAATATAGCTTATACGTCAGAAGTTATTCTTCACACTATCTTTATAAATTGTAGCCTATGTGTTAACATAGGCTACAATTTATAAAGATAGTGTGTGACTAATCCTGCGCAGACGAAGTCGCGGGCACCAGCTTGTAATAAATAAAAACACTGTAGTTATATAAGTATTAGTGGACTTTCCACAGCACTATCTAGCCCCAAACTAAGCATATCTTGTAATATGGGAACCAGATAGCTGATATAATACTTAAATCCTTTTTTTGTAAATTATATACAACACACACCCAGACAGAGAACAATCTACGTTCATCACACAAATGGTTGTTCTCGGTGGGAATCAAACCCACCGAGAGAGAGGGCTATCAAGTGGGTAAGTATTTGAAAAACAAATTAATATAGATATGTATAAATTGTATAAGACTTATTAAACATAAAATATAATTAAGTACTCACCATTTTACATACTTTTTGTACTTACACATTTATATCCTTTTACCATCGTAGAGTATCGATGACCGTTACTTGAGTTGGTCGAACGCGCCCTAGGTATTGTAATCTACAAAAGCTTTTTAGGTCAACGCCAGCGCCATAGCTATTCAGAAAAGCACTTTTATTTCGTTAGCGAAATGCAATTGTCTTGGTATGGCGTCGTGTGTTGCCGAAATAGTACTTGTAGTCACGACCGTTTACTATATACTTATTGTAATATCCGGCTCGAAGGACCCACAATATACATTATCGTAGACTTGACTGAAAATGGTGCATAGGATCACGACTGTAATCCTTTGAGGATATCTAAGGGGTGTAGTCAGAGGTAAGTTAAATTTATTACATTCGCCACATTTTGCAGTTGTTGGAGTTCAATATGTGACAGCTTTCAAGCCAATCGCCGCTGCTAGAATACAAATTGATTTCCTATTAATGTTTTTCTTCACCATTTGAGAGCACTGTCATTGACAAAAATTTTTAGTCTACGATAACTAACTAAACGTGCTATCCCCCGAGATTTTTCAGAGAAATCATCTTTCCATTCTATATTTTTTTGCTGACTTGCCTAAATACTTCCTGAATCTAAAATCTTCGCCTCACGCCATTACGTACACACGAGTGCACAAGCATCATTGTAAATTTGTAGAAAAACGGCGAATAATCGCCCGAGGCGGCGGCGTGGAAACCAGCTTCCGATTGAGGTTTTTATCGACATATTTCTTTATCGTAAAGGGGAGATTTTAAAATTTTACGGGCAAGTGACTTTTGAGGGAGATTTAGGAAATTTCTTTTGTTATCGCATTTGAATGCTTACGTGAAAAATTGAGAGACCGCGTTTAGGTAAGCGTAGGACGCCCTCCGGCGAGGTGGGGCGACTATCTGTAAAAGTAGCTGGCAAGCACTGTATGACAAGAGACGAAGAGCGGGCTCAGTGGCGTCTTCGGAGAGACCTACGTCCATCAGTGGACTAACATAGGTTGATGATGATGTTATGAAGAAAACATTATTTTTTAATTTGGTGAAATAAAAGTCAAATATGTTACACAATGTTTATTTTTGCCACTTACACAAATTACATAATCAAAGTAACGCGAATTATAAACGCTAAATAAAAGAAATCACAGATGAAAATACATTAGACTAAATACTGCGTACATTTTAACTAAATAAAAAACTTTAAAAATATAATTTTAAGGTTAAGTAGTAATTTAAAAAAATCACAGTTTTAGTAATAGTCGAAAATTATCACAACTAAATTCTGGTTACTGTAGGAACAACTCTGACGTGCGCATGTTTACTGATCATCACCACTTGACATGGTCAGATTATAGTCAAATGTTTGGCCATTGCATTGCATATATATGAGAGCTATATTCAGAAATCACAAGATTCAAGTTAATCAACATTTAAGTACTTTTCTGGTTAAACTAGCGAATATCAAAGTTTTTCCTAAAATAACGAGAGTAAATTAAATTGGAAACCAATAGTTGTCAAACCGACATTAACGAAGCTTTCGATCGAGTAAGTTGTCTACGCAACTTGTTATAAGTTACAAAAGTTTTAAAAAGTTACATTATTCCCTATCATCCGTGTTATCACAGCTTTCCTAACGTATAGTATAGTTAATACGTTTATTATAATGACCACCCTCAATTCACAAGATAGTGTTCCGCAAGGCACACTTCAGCACTCCTTTCATTTCTAATTTATATTAACGTTAGCGCAAAGAAAATCACTTCTCTCGTCGAAAGTAGGCCCTAGTCCCAGCTGTGGGGACATTATAGGCTTACGCATATGAAACTAAATGCAGGCAAATTGATTAATTGATTAAATAAATGTTGTCTAAGACAGTGATAGGTGAACGTTTTCACATTGAGACGAGTATCTCATTCTAACAAAACAGCCGTGTTCAAGTTCTACTTGGCTTTTGTTTATTTCCCAAATTTACTCTTTTATTTCAAGCTCTGTTCGAGCATGATATCTATATTCTAGTAAGTACATATGAATTCATATCACCACCAATAATCCCATCGCAAACCAAAGCCAAGTTATGTTCTTGAATACGACTGTTTGACTACTGTATAATACTTGACACATATAGAAATCTATGACTTAAATCGTATTCTGCTATAACATAGACAAGTAACATTTAGAATTTAAAATGCTGACACATAAGTTACACTTAGTGTGTAGTGGACACAATTTCTTAACTTAATATTCATTAATTTTTTAGTTGTTTTTTATGAAATTTGGTGAAATGGTTACGATTAATCTAATTAGATTCAAATGAAACATATCTCGAAAATGTAATATTGAAATGAGTTCTATTAAGCTTGATATTTGGAAATCTTATTGCTGTTTTTTTGTAAATATCTAAGAAAATATATTTTTAGTTTTTGTCGTGGTTTAGACCTATGTTGTGACGCAATTAAATGTGGCATTAAGCTTTCAAATCCGTGGAAAATCAGAGTTCCAAAACGTAATATACCCTGTTAGACTTCAGTTACTTTCTAAGTAGTACTAAAATCAAAATAGAAAATGAATATTACAAAGCTAGTATTTCAACTACGAGTATCTATGCAAGATTTCCAAATATCTTTTGAAAAGCAGTATAAATCTAATTGGATCTAATCTACACATAGAAAAATAGGTAGGTATACAAAAGATTTTACATTCAAAATCGTGTACAAATTCACAAGAATACCTAACATCGAATATTGGGCTTTGATTCTATCGAGCAGCTGTAAAGTTTCACGTTAAACTTCTAGATCATCAGGATAATCGAAAATCTATTGTTCGTGACTCCACATATCAGTAGGTTTTAACATATTAATAATCTTAGAGCTATTGCTCAGAAGTGTTTAAGCGAGAGGTTAACGAATGGAAATAAACATCATAGGTATTTGGAAACGGACAATGATTTCCCAAATCATGTCTTTGTCTTTATCCAATTTAATGTAGTTGCTTATACACAATCTGCCTTTAATATTATCAATGGTTTCTCTCTTTCAAATACCTTTACATTTACGAATGCCTACGATAGGAAATCAATTGAGAATTCAGTAGAATCAAAGTCCCTTTGTATTATAATATAAAGTCCTCTATTACAATACGCGTTAAAATATATTATTTAAAAGATCGATCTAAATCAAATGGATAGGTTAGGTTAGGTGGATAGGTAGGAAACAATTTAACTGAAAATCGAATAAACAAAATAACATCCAACACAGTTCAACCCCAAAATACAAGAAGAATTATCTTTTTGGCTAAAATCACAATTATTTGCAGAACATTTGTTGTAATAAAGTGTAACGAACCAAATCGAATACTAGAAAATCTTTGTCCTGACCTGAACCCAAGTACCCTGAAGTACCTACCCACAAGTTTGGTTTTTCGTTTTATATTTTGTGTATCGCGAGCACGGATTTTGTTCAGGGCGCGATAAGTTCCCCTATCAAACATGCTAAGAACTTTTTAGACTCGATACAAAACCCCGGTTCGCAATATGTAAAATCAAATACCAAAAACTAAATAAAAACAATGACTTGAGGTCATAGAACCTTGAAATTTTAAGGTAGTTTATTGTTCAAGGGTTTCCTACTTATTTAGTTATCCCCTGTGCACTAACAGGATTCTTAAAATTCGCGATTGGGGATTGAAGTTTGTACTAAAATTTCCCGAAAATCCACTCGTTATATTACCATAAAAATGCTGATTGAATTTTAATGATCGATAAAGACCGTCCGTGTTTTATATAGGTGTATTTTATTTATCAATATTTGTGAGATTCGGCTAAATATATTATTTGACTTTCCGAACGAACTCTAGATATAGACTCTAGACTCAGATATAGACAATATAGATAGATATAGACTCAGATATTTAATTTAAAATCGATCAACACATTTGATAGTATGTAGTTAGTTACTATGAAATCGAGTACAAATAATTTGTTATTTAATTACTTTACCAATCATCCATGTTGATGAACAATCCTCATATACACTATTGATTCGTTTGTTTGTCTCGTCGTTTATAATTTGTGGGTCATTTTCCATATATTCAGGGACCATGATGTACACAATCGTAACAGCAATATTGTGGAGACTATCAATGACAAACGATACATCTAACGTTGGTATTCTAAAAATGTCAACAAAAACTAGAGCTTAGCATGAAACAAATCATTTTCATTGTCATTGTTGTATAAATTGATAGCAGTAAATTTATAATTTTCTTCGCAAAGGACCATTTCGTAATTATTTTGTTTGAAATAGGTATTAACGCCAATACTACGGTCACCAATCCGCCTGCCAAACTTGATAATAACGGCAATCTCCCCAAATATGGGGTAGGCTTTGGACATCCAACAGTCGACTTTGACGTTAATGACGATACCTATTATGGAGTCACTTTAATAATTACTTCACCACCGTTCAAAATGATCATTTCTGTTACATATGTCATAGAATCTCAAGGTACGGGTATTGTAAGGATAGTTCTTACTTCTCAAGTCTTCTTAGCGTTCAATGCTGCCTTTTGCTCTAACTTGAGCAGCTGTATCGTCTTCACCTTTTGAGCGACGTCGCTGTTCATATAGTCGTGTAGTATCTGTTTGGGAGAAACAATGAGGTCAATTTACTGAAACTCAAACTCATCATCATCATCTTCCTGCCCTTATCCCACACTAAGTGGGGTCGGCACAACAGGTCTTCTTTTTCCACTCTCCTCTATCATTCGTCATCTCAGCACTCACTCCTTTCTTACTCATATCATCCTTCACACAATCCATTCATCTTTTCTTTGGCCTACCTCTCCTTCTACTGAAACTCAAACTATTTGTTCCATATTCACTATTGTTTTTGATTTCTAGTTATGAAGAACATTAATCGTCTTTTTTTTTATTGTTTTAGTTTTAACATGTTTTGAAACTATTGATTATCTTGAATGTTTTTTGTTTTGTTTATTTACTTTTATTAACTTTTTATTTTACCCACCTAGTTCTTTTTTTTGTGTACCTACCGTTTCGCGTATTATTTTTATGTTTTATTATTTTCATGTAATACTTATATATTTTCTACTGCTTGTCTGTATGTATTCCTGTGTGTTTGTTGTCATTTTTTTTTTATTCTATTCTATTTGTATTCATATTGTCTCACATATTCACATGAGTTTTAACATCTGTGTGCTTTATATTCAGTAGTGCATCATAAGGCACGTTCCTATCGAGCGTGGCAATGATTTGTTATAGGTGATGGTTACCACTTAACATCAGATGGGTCATCTGCTTGTTCTAACAGCAAGTTGTAAGATAAGACCGCCAATTGTACATCGCTGCAGTTTAAATTAATTCTTAAATGTTTTGTTATTTTCTTGTTGTGTACATTTATTTTACACCACAAGAATTTTTTTATATACAACAAGCTGATGGAACAAGCAGATGGCCCACCTGATGTTAAGTGGTAACCATCGCCTATACCAAAGCATTGCCTCGTAAGTCACACACGATAGGAACGTGACCTACGATGCACTGCCATGCGTCCATCGACTTGAGGCATACAGATGTTAAGCCTCATGTGCCTGTAATTATATAGAGTTATAGAATAGATAGAGTTTTCTATATATCTAGTACAAAAAGAGTTTTACTGGGTTCCCAACCGTAGGCAGAGCTACTACCAACTGAGCTGTGAGGCCAGTTACTTTCTCCACAATTCACCCAGCTACCGGTCACCGGTGTACGAGTGAGGTGATTATCCAAGTTAAGATAGTAGAGCGGCCAGAACACCTGCGACGCCCATCTAATATTCAACGGTACAAATTGACTCGTGTTGTGTCGCTAACTTTTGTGTGTTTAATAATAGAGGGACCTTTTTATCAAGTTTTTTATTTAAACAACAAGATATAATAATTTGAAATGGTATATTTGAGAAGGTATAATAAATTGAAATTTAAATTGGGCAATTTTGTGGATTGAATTGGAAAGGAGCCTCTTGGAGGCGCATTTAAAATCCTTTCACCACACAGTTTCGAAAGAACTAGTGACACGAAAAAAAGAAGTTGCACTGCCCTGCGTCCATCAATTTGAGGCATACAGATGCTAAGCCTCATGTGCCTGTAATTACACTAGGTGGCTGGTGAAATTACAGGCAGTAATAGAGCTCTTTGTGTGTGGCTCGTCCGGGAAAGTACTACCACCACGCCTTTTTCTCCCGCCAAGCAGCAACGCTGTGTTTCGGTTTCAAGAGTGTGGTTGATGGACGCAGGGCAATGCATCGTAGGGCATGATCCTATCATGCGTGACTTACGAGGCAATGCCTTGTTTTAGGTAATGGTTATCACTTAAATCAGACGGGACATCTGCTTGTTCCATCAGCTGTTGTATAAAAAAAAAAACAATCCTACCTGCATACTGATCTCTGACGCTATGACCTCCGCCGTCGCCGGCCTCTCCGCCAGAACTAGCAGCGTCGGCAGCAGCTTGTGCATGTTCGGCGGAGACACCATCCAGTTGGCGGGCAGGTTGCACAGCATCTTGACTACGCCCCAGCCGTCGCAAATCGTGTCCTGCTCGGAGATGTTTAAACTTTAACCGTGAGAAAACTTCTCGGGCGCCCCTTTTCGCTTTGACGATATGAGATCACCGAGTGTAGTAATGCAATATCGCAAACAAAAAAAGAAAACAATAATCATAATAGTCTTTATTCGCTATCTTATAACAAGGATCACTTTAAACATTATTACTTTGAAAGGCACGGTAGATACCCCCTCTGATTTCTTAGTACCAAGTACGAACTCCAGATTCTTTGAGGACGTCTAAGAGGTACGTTAAATTACTAAATTACAATTTTTTTACCGCATATAACTCTTCGCGCGCGTATTTCAACGTTTTGAAGATAGACTACAAAAGTATTTATTGGCCACAAGAACATACAATATAAAATAAGGGAAAAGTACAGAAAAGTATAAGATCACTGAGCGTAGTCATAAAATCGCTTACAAACAAGCTCAAAACTGTTGCAATGTGTAAGGTTTTTGACGGTTGTTTGCGTCTTAAAAGTCCAGTGTTTTGGCATATTTTTTTGCAAACATTTCGTGGGTTTGTAGTTTTTCGCTGACGCGAACGCTTTGATGAATAAAATAAAGAAACGACTTCTTCGACAAAAAACTTTTCGAACAAGGTTAATAGGAAAGTACAAACATAACTTCCTTAGCACTCTACTTCTTAAAGTATTCGTATAAGTATTTTTGCAAGAAGACCCAGTTTATTGGTACTAATTTCTTTTAAAGAGGTACAAAATTAAGTTCCTATTCAAGGAGGGTTGGACTGTAAGAACAATTACGGAACGTAGACACGTGCGTTCAGTAGTAACTACAAACCCAGCTGGAACCCAATTGGGATCTTCAAAAACTACTACAACAATTAGCCCTACTAAATAATTCAACAACCATAATCATGTAACAATCTAACAACCCAATCCACTTTACACCCATCAGACGCTACACCTTAAAAAGTCATCAAATAAATTATTAAAACCGACGACATACACAATTCACGTTAATGGTCAGTCTCCCCAGTCGTGTACTCAATGAACAGCGAGGGCCCGAGTGGTGCTCCTTGGGTGACACCCGGAAGACACCTGTGTCCGTGGGAAGTTATGGCGGACTTGTGAATATTTAAGTAGGCAAGGCTAAGTAATGAAATATGATAAGAAAGTGCCAGAAAACGATGAGCCACTTTAATTCCTAAACACGTGTACGCCGTATTTGACTTACGAGGCAATGCTTTGTCATAGGTGATGGTTACTTCATAACATCAGGTGGGCCATCTGCTTGTCCCATCAGCGTGTATTATAAAAAGGACGAAAGACATTCTTTTCAATCCTTGATACTTAATATCTTCATAATGGGTTATCCAAACACAATATTCATTCCCAATTTTTGAAAAAATTATCTAGTAACATGGTGGTTTTTTTAAACTACTTCCTAGTTCCGTAGCCACTCCACCTCGATGACTGGCAAACAATTTTGTCTGGCACTACAATTTTTTGTATGAATGTTTTAAAATAAATAAAGGAATTATCAAGACCATAAAAAGCACCCTTACAAGACAAAGGAATACAAATTAAAAGACACGTTACAGAACACGTGTCCACAGGTGCGGCCCGCATGGGAACGGACCTGCTAATTTACATAACTATTGCTTTGTAGTTTGTTATTTGCAATTTCTAATGTGCACCAGTGCTTTTACTGCTAAGTGAACTAGTGTAAAAGATAATTAACTGTTTTGCAAAAAATAGACTTCAAATACATTGAAAAACATAAAACAAAGCTGGAGAATGGAACCACAAACCAAAACGTCATCAGTGTTTTTTTTTACTTTCCACACAGCACTATAAATAATAAATAAATAAATATTGGTGGACAAGTCAAGTCAAGTCAAAATGTATTTATTCAATAAACACAAGGATCACTTTGAAACGTCTTAAAGCTAGGTGCCAGACTCTAGGTGCCAGTTCCACGCGACCACGCGACACAGAACTATCTAGCCCCAAACTAAGCCAAAGCTTGTGATATGGGAACCAGATAGCTGATATACTACAATACTTTTTTTTTAAATACATACGTATAATAAATAATATTCAGTATTCAGTATTCAGTATATTTATTGCATTATTATGTATGTACGTAGATTTAACATTGTCAGGACTTATGACTAAGTAATTTGTGATTCAATACATAATGTACCCGGTAAGGGTGTTGCAATAGAGAGAAGCGGACCGATATTAAAAATCATGCAATATTATATTATTATTAATTTTTAAAATAAAAATATGTATCGTAATTATTTTTTTTGTTTTTATCTACCTAGTCACTTTATAATTTAATTCTTTCTATTTTATTATTCATTCATTAAAGTATTCGTCTAGTGTATAGTATGTTTTTTGTAATAACATCTCCTTTAGCCTGCTTTCAAATTTGTTGTAGTTTTCCATGAGCTTAATGTTTTCTGGTATCTTATTGTAGATTTTTACGGCCATAGCATTTGGGCCCGAGCTATGTATACTCAGTTTGGATGTAGGTAGCACTAGGTTATGCTCGTACCTACTTTTATAACGTCGTGGTTGGTCAATTTGTTTTATGAAGTATTGAGGATTTTTTCTAACGAACTTACAAATTTCTAAAATGTATATTGATGTTACGGTTAGGATTTTTAGGTTTACAAAGTATGGTCTACAGGTTTCTGGTACTTTTATATTACTTAGGATACGTATGCATTTTTTTTGTTTTATGAACAGGTCCTGTATGTCGACACTGTTGCCCCAAATAACTATTCCGTACTGGATCCAGGCGTAGGCGTATGCATAGTATGCGGACATAGAAGTATTTAGGTCTGTAGCCTTTCGTAGTTCTCTAAGGGCATACGTAAAACTTGATAATTTTTTTGTTATATTTTGAACGTGTTTTTTCCAGTTGATATTTGAGTCGATATTTAAGCCTAACAATGTAAATGTATTTACACACTCCAATTTGTTATTATATGTTGTTACGTATAAAAACGTCTATTTATTTTATTTCATTTTTAGTCTGTTCTTGTCTGTGACTTGTGTTATAGAACTGTCAGTAAGCTGTGGTGGAATGCGTTGTATGGGACGTTAGCCTGTCGTTCCGACCTGTGTTTGTAAAAAAGAAACTTCTTTCTTTCATCCTTGAAATCGCTGATGCATCGCATCTATATTTCAATTATACTTTCGTTTGGTGAGTTTTTTGTCGAAAAGCCTTCAGGATTTGTTTAGTGTTGTGCTTTAGTAATATCGAGTTCGTTCCGTTTACAGGATTTATATATTTTGACCTGGAGATTGGAAAATATTTCTGACGCGCAATACCGCGTGGGCCTACCAGTTTTTTCTTCGAGTTTTAACAGTGAAACCTTCTGTCTGACCAACAGGTAAGAAGTAGGTCGTTATATCAACCTTTTGAGAGAAATTTTGTAATTTATTTCAATAAAACATCTTTTTCACAAATCTTAAAAAATCAAATTTATTCAACCAATTTCAAATCAAAAGACTAAAAGCTATGTGCTTATTCATTTACCTAGTTAGTATGTGGCCCTCTGTCATATTTACAGTCAGGCCATGTGGCCAAAACCTGATATTTTGTTTAAAATCATTCTTTCCCGTTGCAAATGTTTCAATATTTGTCTGTAATTGAAGTTTTTTCAATTACAGGAGATTTTTTTTTATATTATTGGACAAGTTCTACTTCATCCCTGGAGGACCAATCTGCTTCCTGTCCTGGATTTGGGACCCATTGGACTCAACATTCCGGCTGGACAACATTTGGTGATATCCGGTTTTATTCACACCGATTAGCAATTTTAAACATTATTGGATCTTTATCCTACAGAACCGTGGCTGTATACCCTACCATGGTTGGCGCCCTTTTTTTAAAAACAAATATATCCAATATTAATATCACAATAATAAATTAACCATATAAAAATTCATGCAAGTAAATTCAGGTTCTTCAACATCTTTTCAAATCTGAATTGCAACTCATCTCTGGTGCCTCACGATAAGAACCCTAGAAGACTAGTTAGCCGTGGTCTATCTTTTTTAAATTACCTACTTTCCTTTTTTGTGTGTGTGTCTGAACAATAAAATTGACTAGAGATTGAATGCGGTTTTCCTTCAATTCCTCTGGTAGGTAGGTTCAGATTCCACTACGTATCAGTAGCGACCCAACGTGTGGGGCTTTTATCTCCTGAGATGGTTGTCACGTCATATTAGCTGTGTCAAAAGTTAACTTGCATGATATTGGATATATTTGGTATAATTTTTAGGTTAAACTAGTGAAATTACAATTACAAATAGTAGGGGCTATTTGTAATATTTTAAGCATTATTAGGTTATATTGTAAGAAGTGTGTTACATTTTGTGTACTAAGTGTATTATGTGTGCACATGTTATCATGTGCCATTGGTGTTTTTTCTTGTGAATTTATTGTCTTTGTAAACTTGAGGTGACTTGCAATCAATATCATAACTAAAAGTTTTTAGCTACAGTTGGTGACAATTTATCAAACTTATTCATTCTTTTACCAGTGATTAACTTTTATCTAAAAAATAAAACTATAAACAAAAATAATATTTAGTAAAGTCAGTGAAAAACTTTTAACCAAATAAAATAAAACCAAAATAATTATTAGTACAGTCAGTCACAAAATTTTCTATAAAATAAAATTAAACAAATAATATAAAATACAGTTAGTGACACAATTTTCTAATAAGATACAGTTATACCAATAATGATTAGTACAGTCAATGACAAAATTTTAATATAATTTTATTAAACTTAAAAAATACTTACTACTTACTTACTTACACTGTCTTAACTACGGTCCTTTACATACCTACCATACCTTTACATACCTACTTGGACTTGTAGTTTATCTCAGTTTCAAATATTTTTTTTTACCCAATACTTTTTTATTGAAATTTGTTTTGAAGTTTTCTCTCATCATGGAGGAACGTTCTATTGCTTTTCAAGCGTTGCACAAGGATGAATTGATTCATGAAGTTCGTATTAGAGATGTTGTACCCGCAGAAGATGTGTCATCGTTGCGGATTCAAATTAAAAACTTAGCAAAAGAAATTCCATCCGATTCTATTGTTACATTTGAGGGAAAGGTTGTGGATGAACTGCTCGCCGTGCAGGGAAAGCTCAAGGAGTTGCGTGAGCTTTTGAAAGTCTCTATTGGTCCTAAAAGTTTGAAAAATCTGACTCGCATTCAGGCTTTAGGTCATCACTTGTATCACCGTCTTACGCGCTTGGAACCAGAGAGCATTACCGACAAGCAGTCTCATTCAGAGCTGACCGACGATTTAGATGGGATTCTCCAAAAGCTGGATAACATGTTTTCCGTTTTCAAAACCAGTGTGATGTCAAACGATTCCTCAGATTCAAGTCAAGGTGTTTCTCTTACTTCAGCTACCCCTTGTAAGAAGTATCAAATGGTTTCATCTTTGAATCTTAAATATAATGGATCATCTTGTGTGCGCGTATTTTTGCAGCGTTTAGAAGAGTTGTGTGCCTCACGTGGCATATCCGAGCAGCTGTTGATTGCTTCTGCCGCGGAGTTATTTGATGGTGACGTTTTGTGTTGGTACCGTAGCGTCCGGTCCGAATTGAACAGCTGGTCTGAACTCAAGCAGAGCTTGATTAAGGAGTATTTGCCATACGATTTTGACCGCCGTCTGATGCAGGAAATTCGTACCCGAACGCAAGGTCCAAGTGAGAACATAGTTACTTACGTAGCCATCATGCTTAATTATTTTAGTCGTCTTTCTTATGTGGTTTCTGAGAAGGATAAGTTTGATATCGTTTTCCAGAATATTCGACCTGAATATTCAGTTCCGTTGTGTACCGTTGAGATCACAACCTTAAATAGATTGAAGGAGTTATGTAGAATGCTGGAGTGTGGTAAAAGCCGTGCGCAGACTTTTGTCGAGCCTCCGAAGTTTATTAGTGGTAGTTTGGCTCCTGATCTGGCGTATAAAAGTGTCAAGTCCAAAGTACATGCTGTGGTGCCTGCCAAAAATAAATTCTGTGCTCGTTGCCGTGTGGATTCACACTACCTCGCCGATTGTACGTCCTCTGACATTGTGTGTTACCGATGCGGTAAACCTGGATTCACTGCCCGTAGGTGTCCACATTGCAATCCTACTTTACTTTCTGCATCACCGACTTCACCTCAGGCAAATCTACCTATTACAAAAAACTAGTTCGTTCGAACCCTCAAGACTGTTCTAAAAATTTTGATAAAGCCGATTGGCAAAATTATTTAAAAAAACCGTTAACTTCTTCTTATTCTTCTTATAGAAACGTCTCGATGGTTCGTGAACGTTATGATAATCGTCCTTTTCTCCATGTTGAAATTCTAGACCAGCCATTGCGTGGCCTTTTAGATTCTGGTGCGTCGATATCCATTTTAGGATCCGACGCTTGTAATGTGTTTTTGAAAGCTGGAGCTACTCTTCATCCTAGTGATGATATTACTCACATCACTTCGGCTACGGATTCCCGTGCTTCGGTGATGGGTTATTTTTTGTTGCCGGTCAGGTTTGATAATTTGACTCGTATTATTAAATTGTATGTTGTGCCAGGCGTATCTCCTTCTCTGGTATTAGGGGTAGATTTTTGGAGAGTATTTAATCTTGCTCCAAAGATTTTTAATAATAAAGATTTTTTTGTAAATGTTCCGGATGGGAACGCAGTATCGGAAATTCGTTTTCTGCAACCGTTCGATCTGTTGTCTGCTGATCAACAGTTAGTTGCCAGGAAGATGTTAAAAGAGTTCGAGTCCATTGCTTTTGAACAGAAAGGTTTGGGCCGTACGTCTCTTCTTACTCACACCATTGATACCGGAAATTCGCCTCCGATCAAACAGCGCTATTACCCAATGTCACCCGAAAGGATAAAAGAGCTGAACAGACAGTTGGATGAGATGCTGGACCAAGACGTCGTTGAGTCGAGCAAAAGTGCTTGGAACAATCCTACCCTGTTCACTCCCAAATCGAACGGTGAGCTCCGCTTCTGTATCGACAGCCGCAAGTTGAACTCTGTGAGTAAGCATGATGCGTATCCCTTGCCCTATATCTCTAAAATTCTTGATCAGCTTAGGGACGCTAGGTTTTTGAGTTCCATTGATCTCAAAAGCTCCTTTTGGCAGATTCCGTTGGATCCTTCATCCCGTGAGAAGACAGCATTTACCGTGCCTGGGCGCGGCTTATTTCATTTTAAGGTTATGTGTTTTGGTTTAACCTCAGCTCCTGCTACGCAGCAAAGGCTCATGGATAAGTTGTTCGGTCCTGAGTTTGGTGACCGTGTTTTTGTATATTTAGACGATATTATTATTGTTAGTAGTGATTTTCGTGAGCATATTTTATTGTTGTCTAGAGTTTTGGAACGTCTGCGTTTTGCTAATTTAACTATTAATTTAACCAAGTGTCAATTTTTCCGTAGGGAATTGAAGTATCTTGGTTATGTTGTTGACGAACGTGGCCTCCGGACCGATCCTGCAAAGGTACAGGCTATTGTCGATTTTCCAACCCCGTGTAACCGGAAAGAAGTGAAAATGTTTTTGGGTACCGCGTCGTACTACCGTCGATTTATTAGGGATTTTAGTTCTGTGGCGGCTCCGCTGAATGCACTTACTTCCACTCGTAAGAATGCTCCTCCGTTCCGTTGGACTGAAGAGGCTGAGCAGTCGTTTAGCGAGTTGAAGGCAGCTTTAGTGTCGGCTCCGATTTTGGCGTGTCCTGATTTTACTAGACCTTTTTCAGTACATTGCGACGCTTCTAGCTATGGTATCGCGGGAGCCTTAACTCAATTCCTAGAGGATGGTATGGAACACCCAATCGCGTTCGCTAGTCGGTCCTTGAATAGAGCTGAACGTAATTACTCTGCTACTGAGAGGGAAGCACTAGCTGTCGTTTTTGCTGTTGAACATTTTCGTCCGTATTTGGAGGGTGGTCCTCAATTTAAGGTAATTACCGACCATTCCAGTTTGAAATGGTTTTTCAACTTGTCAAATCCTACTGGTCGTCTTGCGAGATGGGGTTGTCGCTTATCACCGTATGACTTCGTAATCGAGCACCGTAAAGGGAAGGATAACGTGGTTCCTGACGCGCTTTCGCGAGCAGTTCCCGTTCTTGTTGTTGATCCTCCGGACCCTTTGCTCCGCGACTTCTGGTTTGACAGATTACTTGTTAAGTGTACTAAATTTCCAAAATCCTGTCCAAATTATTCCATTATAGACGGCAAGTTGTGTAGATATTCTAAAAACAAATTTGGGTTGTCGAGTGAGTTTGACTGGAAGGTGGTTGTACCTTCTTATAGACGTTCCGAGGTTCTAGAGTTTTCTCATTGCGGAGACACGTCTCTGCATTTTGGTATTTTTAAAACTTTTAAGCAGGTTTCTTTGCGATATTTTTGGCCTAAGATGTATCAGGATGTGGTCAACTTTGTAAACGCTTGTGAGGTTTGTGCTGCTTATAAGCATTCGCAGGAACGACCCAAAGGTCTTATGGGGGACCCCAAGGTTTGTTCTCGTCCTTTTGAAACTATAAGTATCGATTTAGTCGGGCCGTTGCCACGCTCTAGGTCGGGTTTCACCTTTTTGTTTGTAGTTGTTTGTTGTTTTTCAAAGTATTGTTTGTTGTTTCCCCTTAGGAAAGCTGTTGGCAAGACTATTGCTCAGTGTTTGGAGACTGGTGTGTTCCTGACACATGGTGTTCCACGCACAGTGGTTGCGGATAATGGTACGCAATTCACTGGAAGTGAACTCAAATCTTTGTTTCAGTGTTATGATGTTCCCCAAATACATTTTACTCCTCGTTATTGTCCGCAGGTCAACACCGTTGAAAGATACAATAAAACAATTGTTGTTGCCATTTCTATACTCGTTAAGAATGATCATCGATCGTGGGATACTACTCTGTCTAGGGTTCAATTTGCATTGAATACCGCTGTCAACGAAACGACACGTTTTACACCTTTTTCCCTTGTTCACGGCCGTGAAGCCATTCCCAGCGGCAAGTTTTATGGTTCCGTGCACTCTTCCCAGGTAGATCTCGCTTGTGGTTCACGTGAAGATTACATTTCGAAGTTGGGTGTTCTTCGTGATATCTTCGGAAAGGTGGAGGATGCTATCGCAAAGGCTCACCTTAAAAGCGCCGTTTATTATGATAAAGGACGTCGCGCGTGTGAGTACAATGTGGGCGACATCGTTTGGAAAAAGACCTTTCCTCAGAGTGATGCCAGTAAGTTTTTTATGGCAAAGCTTGCTCCTAAATATGAGAAGTGTCGTGTCGTTTGTAAACGTTCCCCTTTAGTTTATGAGTTAGAAAGTTATGTTACGGGCAAGCATTTGGGTGCTTGGCATGTTCAGTATCTGAAGGGTGAGAGTTCGGATGGAGTTATACTTGACAGCTAAACTGATCTATTTTGTCTGCTTTTGAGCTTTCTAGTGTTATAATTGAATCTTTGGAAATTTTGTTATCGTCCTTCGTTACGCAGAAGAAGAAAAAGGGCCTTTGGTGGGTTCGTTTCACCTGGAGTCCTTGTCATTTAAATTGTTTGCTGGTGAAGCCAAGAGGACTTTTGCTCTCGTAGGACCTGCGCTTCTGTGTACGGTGCTAGCAAACAAATACTTTGTTAGGTAGGGAAAATTTCAGCTTATATCCGTTATCGGAGTTCTACATATTACGAGAACTGTTTGTATCAGTGAGGGTTAGTTTTGTTATCAAAGTGGTGTGTTTTCCTATTTTCCTTTTTCCACTCTACCATGGCTTGGTCCCCATGGTGGAGGAGCCTTTTTGTGGGTTCGATTTTATATTTTTCTTTTTTTCCCCTATCCCTCTACCATGGTCTGGTCCCCATGGTTGAGAAACCTTTTAGCGGGTTTGTTACCCTTTCCCGTTTGTTTTGTTTTCAATTTAAGTTGATGAGTAAGACTGGTGCCCGGACAGAGGAGATTTTGTATTCGATAGATAGATCAGGTCCTGGCGGTTGGTTATTTATAGGGTTTCGATTGCTTATGAGAAAGGAATTTATGTATAATAAGTATATATTAGTGTATAACCATAGTTGTACACTTAACCTTATAGAGTTTTCTTTTGTTGGTGGTAGAAGTTTTCTTTTGGGTCTTTGGCAACCTTTTCCAAATAAGCCTCATTTCATATTTGTTTGTGGAATGTTTGTGTTCTGTTATTACCTTTTTTCTTTTGGGTCTTTGGCAACCCTTTCCAAATAAGCCTTCCTTCCATATTTGTTTGTGAAATGTTTGTGTACTGTTATTACCTTTTTTTTTGAGTGCTTGCGTTTCCAAGCAATAGCATCTCTTTGGGACAGTTACTTTGTAAGGTTTTTACTGTATTTGCGGGCAGATACTGCCAATACAGGTTGTAGTTTTCGAGTTTCGTGTGGTGTTTTCAGTTTTTGTTATGAGCTTTTGCTTTAAATATTTGTCTCTTTTCTTTACTCAAGTTGTTGTGCTTCAGAAGCTGGAGGACCAGCTTGAATTTCGCGTCAGTGGTCGCAAAATTCTTCTGATTGGCGGGGTTATTGTTACGTATAAAAACGTCTATTTATTTTATTTCATTTTTAGTCTGTTCTTGTCTGTGACTTGTGTTATAGAACTGTCAGTAAGCTGTGGTGGAATGCGTTGTATGGGACGTTAGCCTGTCGTTCCGACCTGTGTTTGTAAAAAAGAAACTTCTTTCTTTCATCCTTGAAATCGCTGATGCATCGCATCTATATTTCAATTATACTTTCGTTTGGTGAGTTTTTTGTCGAAAAGCCTTCAGGATTTGTTTAGTGTTGTGCTTTAGTAATAACGAGTTCGTTCCGTTTACAGGATTTATATATTTTGACCTGGAGATTGGAAAATATTTCTGACGCGCAATACCGCGTGGGCCTACCAGTTTTTTCTTCGAGTTTTAACAGTGAAACCTTCTGTCTGACCAACAGGTAAGAAGTAGGTCGTTATATCAACCTTTTGAGAGAAATTTTGTAATTTATTTCAATAAAACATCTTTTTCACAAATCTTAAAAAATCAAATTTATTCAACCAATTTCAAATCAAAAGACTAAAAGCTATGTGCTTATTCATTTACCTAGTTAGTATGTGGCCCTCTGTCATATTTACAGTCAGGCCATGTGGCCAAAACCTGATATTTTGTTTAAAATCATTCTTTCCCGTTGCAAATGTTTCAATATTTGTCTGTAATTGAAGTTTTTTCAATTACAGGAGGTTTTTTTTTATATTATTGGACAAGTTCTACTTCATCCCTGGAGGACCAATCTGCTTCCTGTCCTGGATTTGGGACCCATTGGACTCAACATTCCGGCTGGACAACATTTGGTGATATCCGGTTTTATTCACACCGATTAGCAATTTTAAACATTATTGGATCTTTATCCTACAGAACCGTGGCTGTATACCCTACCATGGTTGGCGCCCTTTTTTTAAAAACAAATATATCCAATATTAATATCACAATAATAAATTAACCATATAAAAATTCATGCAAGTAAATTCAGGTTCTTCAACATCTTTTCAAATCTGAATTGCAACTCATCTCTGGTGCCTCACGATAAGAACCCTAGAAGACTAGTTAGCCGTGGTCTATCTTTTTTAAATTACCTACTTTCCTTTTTTGTGTGTGTGTCTGAACAATAAAATTGACTAGAGATTGAATGCGGTTTTCCTTCAATTCCTCTGGTAGGTAGGTTCAGATTCCACTACGTATCAATGTAAAATTAATGTCGAGGGGGGTTTTTTGATACGGTCTAAATTGCATTATTTTGGTCTTTGTATAATTGATGTCAAGGTTGTGGTCGGTCATCCAATTAGCTATGTTATTAAATATGTCAGTTAGGTTTTTATTTAAATTAATATTATTTTTACAAGACGTAAGAAGGGATATATCGTCAGCAAATAGAACACATGATTGATTAATAGCTTTAGGTAGGTCATTTATGTAAATTAAAAATAAGATGCATCCGAGGACGCTCCCTTGAGGTATTGAATTATTGATTATTATTGATTTCGATCTGACCATGGAAATTTTCCCGGTCTTTTCGTCAAAGTTTTCGATTTCTACTATTTGTTCGCGTTTATTTAGGTACGACTTAAACCATTCATGCGCTATCCCGCGAATACCTACTCCGTATAACTTGTCTAATAGAATTTTAAATTGTACTTTGTCATAAGCTTTAGTCATGTCCAAAAGAATTCCGATTGCATAATATTTTTCATTTATAAGGTTAAGTATTTCTTGAATGTATTTATATACAGCTAGTACTGTCGAACGGTTTTTTCTAAAGCCATTTTGTGAATCATCGAAAATGTTATATTTTTCGCAAAATGAATTTAATCTTATTTGCATTGCTTTTTGAAAATCTTTGACGATGTCGGTAGCAGAGCAATAGGCCTATAATTGTTTGGATTGGATTTTGATTCTTTTTTATGAATAGGTTTAATTATTGATATCTTCAACAGGTCTGGAAAAGTTCCTTCAATAACACCCAGACAGAGAACAAACATCTATGTTCATCACACAAATGTTTGTTCTCGGTGGAGATCGAACCCACGGTCTACGACGCAGAAGGCAGAGCTACTACTAACTGAGCTGTGGAGGCTGTCGATATATTTTTAGTTTTTGTTGATTTATTCAAGAAGTCATAATACATTTCGTTAAAATTGATAAGGGAGCTGATGATTTATAATTGGCGGAATAATCGCTTATCAAACACCTAACTAAAAAACAAAAAAATACCTAAGTACACCTACTTTTTTGTCTTAGTACCAAGTACTAAGTTACTAACTTAGTACTATAAGTTACTTACTAACTACCTAACTTTTAAAAAGTCAGTCAAAAATGAAAATGTCCCACCAAGATCATTAACGATAAAAAAGTAGTACCTATGAAAATAAGATTCCATGCAACAAACAGACAGTACACTTATGAGAATGAACCAGTGATACTCACTCGCAATGACGGATTGTTGACGGTAACGTAACCAATCAGCTCAATAAGGTCCAGAACGAAGGTCAACGAGACCTTCGCATCCAGACGGATCACACAGGGATCTGAGAAAGAATAATTTATATTTAGATCTATTTATTGCTAACATGAAGTAGAGCTTTTTTGTGTGTGGCTCGTCCGGGGAAGTACTACTACCATGCCTTTTTAATAATAGTAATAGTTTATTTTTCAAAAATAGGACATACATTACATTTAATTATAGGACAACATTAGGTTAAACACCTGAGTCGTGTCGCAAGTTTGTGACGTGCAGAGCCTACACTAAGATTAAAAATCTTGTGTCGCAGGTTCTGCGAAGCCTTCGATTGTTACAACTGATAGTCGAGCAGTGTTATTGTGTACTGTGTTGCATAGGGTAAGCATGTTTTTTTTCTATTTCTTCTTATGTTTCCGGTATTTAGTTTAATATCAATTGCAAAATAATAAATAAAACATAAAAATTAAAATAAAATAAGATAATTACCTACCTACTAATCGCATGCAATTGTGTGAGAGTACTACGTATAAATGTGTATTAAAGGGTATATGCGTGAGGTAAAGAGTGTGTGTGTGTGTTTAAGCCAAGCAGCGTTGCTGTGTTTTAGTTTGAAGAATGTGGGTGCTGGTGAAATTACAGGAACATGGCTTAAGATCTAGTGTTAAGGGAAATTTTAGAGTAGTAGAGCTCTTTGTGTGTGGCTCGTTTGGGAAAGTTCACCACCGTGCCTAGTTCTGCCGCCAAGCAGCAATGCTGTGTTTCGGTTTGAAGGGTGTGGTTGCCGGTGAAATTACAGGCACCTGAGGCTCAACTTCTACGCCTCAAGTTGATGGACGCAATAAAGTGCATCGTAGGGCACGTTCTTATCCTGCATGATGTACGAGGCAATGCTTTGTTATTGGCGATGATTACTACTAAACAGGTCTAATCTATAAGTACTTCCCCGGACGATCTCTTCACAAAGAGCTCTACTACTCTTAAACTTGACTTGTGTCTTGACTTCTATGTGGTTTACTTCCTCCTCAGTGCTTTATTTGGTCTTCTGGAAACCTAGAAGACCCTAGAAGCTGTATCAGCTGGATTACTTACAAAGGTGCTCATTCCTCGGTGCTTCCTTATCGCTAGGCGCGTGCTGAGACAGCAGCATCGCAACAGCTGCTCTGAACTCCAGAGGCCATCCACCTTCGCCGAACGCTTCCTGTTAATAATGATCCACATAAGTCTATGTCTAGTCTTTTGAGCTGTAGGTGGTGTGTTAGATCCCCGCCGAGAACAAATAATTGTTTGATGGGCATGGGTCTTTGTTCTGTCTGGGTCTTATAATTTATACTTACCTATATGTTTACCAGAAATAATTATAAATTATAAAAATACATCAGATATCTGGTTCCATTGTTACAAGCTTTGCTGGATTTTGGGGATAGATATTGGAGATACCCTTGAAATTCTTCCACTTAACATCAGGTGGGGCATCTGCTAGTTCCATCACAAGTAGTAAAAAAAAAAAGTTTCGGTAGTTAGAGTAGATTTGAACCTACAGCCTCTTATACAAATAAGATATTTTAATACGCATTATACCTTCCTACGTAACACAATTCAAAATCTTTAGTTCATCCACAATTTAATTTTTTTTTTTTTTTTTTGTAAGAGACAGACAAACGGGCTTACGGCCCACCTGGTGTTAAGTGGTCACCGTCGCCCATATACACCAACAACACTTGGGGTGTTGTCGTTGCGTTGCCTGCCCTGAAGGACTTTATTAATTTTTTTCTTGAAGCTATTCATGTTATAACTGAGCGGGAAAACCTCCGGTGGTAGCGCATTCCACAGTTTGTGAGTATAAGGGAGAAAAGATCTCGAAAAGCGAGCAGTCCGAGAAACATAACATAAATATTACATGTAATTCTGCAAATAAATATATTCGACTTTAACTTCACAAATAAACAGAAAATACGACATTTGTTCTATTTCTTTAAAAATTACACAAGAATTGGCCGTCACGTGATGCCCGGCCGTGTACGTACGTAACAGATCAACCTACACAAAGCCTAAGAAAAATGACGCTTACTACAAGGACATAAAAGCTAGCTGTGTTTAGCCTGAATCGAATCCGTGTGTACATTGAGATCGGTCACGCAAGACAAACGAAATCTCTGAACGTAACGTCGTAAAACCTTAGCTACAAAACTAGCACGCCGCAACTCGGGGGTAGTTAATAGGGGATGACCGGACGTACAAATCTTAGGTGAATCCGTGCGGGGAATAATGCGCGGAGTCACGAGATGGAGGATTTTCAGATTGGCGGTACTGGACGGGCTACTGCGAAAGGCGACATCGTTATTTGATCATCACAGCTCGGTTTTTTTTTCAGTACAATCACTAGGATCACTTTGAAACGTTTATACCCCGTTTACACTCAGCTCATGTCCGTGGAAATTATACAGAGACATGGGCAGGGACTAGGGCAATGCGAGAATGTAAACAGGCCACTTCCGTGTCCACTCGCGTTGACGTTCGCGTTGCCCGCGCTTCCTAAGTGTCCGGGCTAAATGTGAACACACATTGCCGGGGACGCTGCCGCGGACATATAGCCGGCCAAATTTCCGTCCACGCGAATGGCAGCGTGAATGTTTAGCGTTTATATTTATAAACGCGGTATTATATACTAAGGGAATCTGTTCCTCGTTCCAGTTCCTCGCCCTTAGAAGAACAGGCAATAAACTTACGGCTTGGTTCCTAGCATTTTTTTGTTACTCGTAGTAGCTGTTTTCGCGTATACGGTGTTGGTGTACACGCATTTTGAAGTTCTCTAAGTGGCTGTTCAGAAAGACTTAAAAATATATTGATTTATTTTATTGGGCCTATCTTAGCACGGAACCACTGGTAAATGTATTACCCATGAGGTCAGGTTTGTTCGTGTGCCTGTATAGGTGTTGTAGGCTGGTGTATGTAGGATTGCAGAACTTCTGGATGGAAAACACTGATTGGCACTTTATAACTATTTATTTAGCACATGAAAAGGTTAAAATAATTGTTCGACAAGTCTCAGACGAGTAAAAAAACCATAGATTTTGTCGATGGTTCTAAAGACGACTCGACGAACAAGGTTTTCGTTTCTCGCTTCACAGTAGCCCCCGTCTGGCTGGGTCAAGTGAGTTACCACAAGTTAGATGTGCTGCGGACACGCATAGCGGATCCCGCAAATAAGATTTATTACGGCAGAGATTTGCTCTTCCTTTTCAGAGACAAATTCAGACGACTTCCTTTTTCAGGGCACGTGATACGACTTTTCAACTAAAAAAAGTGTGGTTTAATAGTCAATATTTATTTACAAAGATTATTACGATCTCTCTTGTCGTGTCACTAGTTTCTTTCGAAACAGTGTGGTGAAAGGATTTTAAGTGCGCCTCAAGAGGATCCTTTCGAGCACTTGACACATGTTATAGAACTTTCTAGGTTCTACGACAAGTTGGTTTCCTCACGATGTTTTCCTTCACCGTTTGAGAGTACTGGCATTGTGCACATACATTTTGAACAGAAAAACTCATTGGTGCACGACCGGTTTCGATCCCACGACCTCAGGATCGGAAGGCGGGGCCGCTACCACTAGACATAAATCATAAATCATAAATATAGCTTCACGACTTTGATTCCCAGGCACGGTAATTATCTCCTTAGATCTCGAAGCTCAAGTACTGACTTATTTAGTTTTGTATGTCTAAGAGGGTTAGTTAGAGGTACGTCCAAATATCACAATTGGCACATTTCCACATTTTGCAGTAGATGGTATTCCGTACTTGCAACCTGTCAAGTGCAAGTGATGTTTCCACTTTTTTTCAAATGTTTTTACGATGTTTTCCTTCACTGATTGAGAGCACTGGCATATCACACGATCGGTTTCGAATCCTCGACCTTACGATCGATACACCATACAAATCGACACAATAACAAGTGATCATACAAATTAAATTGTGATGAATTGCATATAAAAGAACCAGTGTCAAATTGATTCGTTATCCTCCGCCATTGGCTCACATTTAGAATTTCTCCCAAGCCCTCAAATTATCTCTATTTACAATACCTAAGCAATCAATCATAACAAGCACATCCCCTTTCGAAAAAAGCATCTGCGACCGCATCTTGCTAATAAACCGGTAATTCTGTTTATTATCTATTACAGACTCCATCTAACCGTGCTCAGAGGTCCCCGGGGTACGCAATTATTCATGCTATGAAAACCGGGGAACAGACATCAAAGTTTTTAGACGCTAGGGAATTCTGTTGTGGGGAGGGATGTACTCACAGCTCAGTTTGTAGTAGCTCTGCCTTCTGCGCTGTATCTTTTGGTTTTCGATCACCACACAGAACAAAGATTTGTGTGATGAACATAGTTTTTTTGGCTGGGTGCTATATTATTTTCTAACTATGAAATTACAAAAATATTTAAAAAATAATCTGATACCTGGATACCATAGTAAAAGCTTCGTTTGGGCTTACATAGCGTTATGTACAATTTTGCCAATATTTATACAAGGTGTTAAAATACCACTCCCGAAAACTTCAGGGGGCTAAAGTACACAGTGTTGGTTCCTTAGAAAAAGTTAATCATATTGATGGGTACTTTAGCCCCCTGAAGTTTTCAGGGGTGGTATTTTTACACCTTGTATACTATTTAACCGTCATAGGCATCTACCGGTCACCCATTTGCGCAAACCGTGGTTTAACTTCGTCGATCGATCATACATGACCAAGCAAGTGTTTTTTATACAACTTGCTGATGGAACAAGCAGATGGCCCACCTGATGTTAAGTAGTAACCATCACCTATAACAAAGCATTGCCACGCACGTTAGGAACGTGACCTACGATGCCCTGCGTCCATCAACTTGAGGCATACAGATGTTAAGCCTGTAATTTCACCGGAAACCAAAGCTATTTGCGCAGAACATGGTTTAAATTCGTTTAAGGTTCGGTCAGGAATGACCAAAAAAGCTTTGGACGTGGGAGCTCGACCGTGCCTAGAGCTTACAGCCGTGGTGGGCATATTTCATACTCCTAAACAAATATTGCCACAGGCGTTTCTGCGACAAATAATATCAAATAAAATCAAAACTGATGTCCAATCAAAACGTTCTGTGTGCCGAATATAACATAGCCTATTCTATTCAACATCAAGATAAGCTTGTTGTACAAAGCGAGCCAAGCCACAGGTCGTAACTAGCACAGCAACTCCCCGAGCAACTAATCCATTAGCGGGCTCGGATCGATTACGGCCTGTAGGGGCGGCGGCGGCGGCCCACTGCCGCTTACCTATACATATAAGAGGGAATATTTCGGAGTATTGCACGCGAACGGTCCCTTGGACGACGGAACGACGACGTATAGGTCAATCCTACTAATATTATAAACGCGAGTGGAACGACGACGTATAGGTCAATCCTACTAATATTATAAACGCGAAAGTTTGTAAGTATGGATGGATGGATGGATGGATGTTTGTTACTCTTTCACGTAAACACTACTGAATGGATTTCAATGAAACTTTACAATAATGTAGCTTATACATCAGAATAACACATAGGCTACAATTTATAAAGATATTGTGTGAATTGTCCAAAATATGACGATAAGTGACAAGTAAGTAGGAAAAAATCTACCATCTGCGAGCTATTCTGGCGTGCGCTGCCAAAACCGCTAGAGTTACACATATGTACTACGTCACGCTAATATAAGCTACTCGAAATACTAATCCTGCGCAAACGAAGTCGCGGGCACCAGCTAGTATAAAATATCTTTGAAATATATACGGCCGGTTTCGGAAAGCTCGATCAAAACTAATCGGATGTCAAGACACTCGCCATCTCAGCTATTACATCGAATTAGATAGAGAGAGCAAGTGACTTGACATGCGATTAGTTTTGATCGGGCTTTCAGAAACCGGCTGATTGAATCACTGAGCACTTCTGAACTGAATCTTATGAAAATCGCAATCAACCAAGTTGTTTGCTTTGCTAGTTTTCGTACTTTTACAAACTTTTATGAGGAAACCTTGTTCGGATCAAAATTATATTTTTGCTGCACTGTGTGCAATGTGATTTGCATAAATAAGTTCAGTCTCTCATTTGTCGTGTCACTTGACACATGTTATAGAACTTTTTAGGTTCTACGACATGCCGGTTTCCTCACGATGTTTTCCTTCACCGTTTGAGAGTACTGGCATTGTGCACATAAATTTTTGAACAGAAAAACTCATTGGTGCACGACCAGTTTCGAACCCACGACCTTAGGATCGGAAGGCGGGGCTACCACTAGACCACCAGTGCTCTCGAAATAAGTTCAGTGATTTTATATCTTTCAAAACGTTAAAAAGTGCGAGCGAGAACTACATTAGCAGCAGTCTTCGCCCTAAAACAAAGTACCATAATTGTAAGCAGGATTATACAAAATAACACTAGGAGCCAAGTTTTTCTGGCCTTCTTCAAGGCTTGATCACGTGGTACTGACACCTGGAATCATCTAGCTTTAAGACGTTCCAAAGTGAACCTTGTAATTCAATTGATTAAAAACCCTTTGACTCACAGAACCCGTTGAGAAGCAAGTCGATCACAGCAATTAAACGAATGGCTGATTCAACAGAGGTCAGTCAATTTGGAAGCGCCACATGGAGGAACCAATTTATCAGTTCGAAGAAGGAACCTAGGGATGTCAAAGTCAAAAGGCATTTATTCAGAAAAATCATAAGGATCACTTTGAAATGTTGTAACAGTAGGAGAATGTAGGAGCCAGTTCCACGCGACCAAAGCCTTGAAGAGCTGGCAACAAACTTACGGCTTGGTTCCTACCGTTCTTTTGCATGATCCTTGTTAAATTGTAATATAATACAGTATTGAAGCTCCAGGCTGCCAATCGAATTTTGTGAGGCGTAGGCTTCGATCAACAATAGAACTAGATGAAATGTCGGCGCATAAAAACCGTCTCGGCAAATAACAGCTCACTTGCGGCGTGAGCTCTTATTTTTGATTAGTCTGGTTTTAACACAGGCACCGTCAACACATACCGCAATACTGCAAAATTTTAAAAATAATGCCCAGAAAAGCAATTTATCAGCCGGAGTGTCTTACTTTCGATAAGTAAATATGGAATAAGTAATATTTTAAGCTATAAACTGACGATTAATACCTTTTTTTTATAAAATTGCCGATTTTAATTGCCGTTCTTTTGTTGATCGAAGGGCGTAGGCGTAAGAGAAAATGGTAGAGGCAAGATGGGGTGGCACGGTATCCATGCTTCTTTATACTACTGGTTGTTAGAACAAGCAGATGGCCCAACTGATCTTAAGAGGTAACCATCACCTATAATAACAAAGCATTGCCTCGCATGTCACGCACGATAGGAACGTGCTTTACTATGCACTGCCCTGCGCCCATCAACCTTAGGCCTACAGATGTTAAGCCTCATGTGCCTGTAATTTCACCGGCAACCACACTCTTCGAACCGAAACACAGCGTTGCTGCTTGTCGGCAGAATAAGGCATGGTGTTTGTACTTCCTCGGACGAGCTACACACAAAAAGCTCTACTACTCTTTCTTTCTAATTTCAATGGAAAGATCTCGAAAACGTCAGAAGCATTTCCCCACACTGGCCAGTATTTGCACTGGCAGTACAAATACATTACCTCGGCCTGTTTGTTTGCTCCCTGTAACGACTGGAAGGAACGTTTGGATTTTTTCTTGGTTTTTGCACAGGTATTTATTAATTGCTTGATGACGTTACAAGAACCAAGCCATATATTTCTTGGCTGTTCTTCTGGGCGAAGAACTGGCGCCTAGGTTCACCTAGTTTATGAAACATTTTCCAGTGATTGTTGTTATTTTATTAAATACTTTTATATTGTATTTACTAGTGTTAAGGGAAATTTAAGAGTAGAAGAGCTCTATGTGTGTGGCTCGTTTGGGAAAGTTCACCACCGTGCCTAGTTCTGCCGCCAAGCAGCAATGCTGTGCTTCGGTTTGAAGGGTGTGGTTGCCGGTGAAATTACAGGCACCTGAGGCTCAACTTCTATGCCTCAAGTTGATGGACGCAGGGCAGTGCATCGTAGGGCACGTTTATATCGTGCGTGATTTACGAGGCAATACTTTGTTATGATGGTTAACTCTGCACATCAGGTGGGCCATCTGCTTGTTTCATCAGCAAATAGTTAAAAAAAACGATAAAATACTTTTTTGTCAAGTCAGTGCACATTCAAGTTGATTATCATTATACTTCGAGAAAATACACATGTTTGAATTAACAGCGAATATTTTAACAAAGTGGTAATATCGTCAAAATCGACAGCTCAGTTTCAAGTAATTAAATTAACATGCGCACGTGGCATCATAATTGTAACTAAACCAACATCGGGAATAGGAGGGATGTGTTTGTGTTGCGTTACAGAATGTCATGCCCAGGAGTGTTGCCACTTCGCATGTTTGCTTAGCTGATATTGACGTGTTTGTGTTTATGATGGCAGTGTCAGATGTGACGTGCCACTGACTACCCCCCTAGACATCCTCAGAGAGTCTTGAGTTTGGTACTTGATGCTAAGTTAAAAAATAATTTAACGACTTTCTTTCTACGATTCTTTTATATATTTTACGACTTTCTTTCTACGATTTCTTTCTTTTTTACGACTTTGACTACGAATTTGATTCCCAGGCACAGTCGATATCCTTCGCATGTTTGCTTAGTTAATATTAACATGTTTGTGTTTATGATGGCAGTGTCAGATGTGTCGTGCCGCTGACTACCCCCTTAGACATCCTCAAAGAGTCTTGAGTTTGATAATTGATGCTATGATAAAAAAACTGCTGCACGACTTTAGATTCCCAGGCACGGTTGATATTCGCTCAGATCTCTTAGTACCGAGTAGGAACTCAAGATTCTTTGAGGATATAAGAAAGGTAGAAAAGGTGGTCGTAAGGTACGTCCAAACATTTGGCACATACCCCATTCTGCAGTAATTGGAATTTCATACGTGACCGATTGCAAGCCCGCATCGCCGCTTGATACTGATACCTGAGGGGATATCTACCGTGCCTTTGGTCCAAATTCATGTAACAGTTTCTGTATGGCCACTTTTAGAATAATGTCCTACATTATTAAATCTACTTTAAGTCGGTTAAATCAGCTTGTTCCATCAGGAAATTGTATTTTAAAAAACACAAAGAGATATATCGACGAACTGAAAATTCCGCCATTTTTGAAGTCAGTAGAAAACGGAAGCCGAAATCGCTTTTAAAACGATTACTTAGCAGCTTGCATGAATTATTTGCATAGAATGAAACAGGCTTAAAACCGCTATAGGTAATCATTGTTCAACATCCTAACATAATAGGACTCTTCATACGTCTCCTACTATACCTACAGTCAACATCAATAGAGAGATAGATAGAAAATTATTTATTGCACAAATAAAATATACAAGCGAAATAGGCGAGCTTAATGCTGGATAGCATTATCTACCAGATAACCTTTGGGTAATGAGAAAACATTTTTGGGTAGTGCATATTAGATTAAGGCCTATACTAAACAAAGCAAAGATTTAGAAAAAGTACATAACTAAGTATTTCACAAACAAACAAACCGAATTTAGGTTTTAAATAAACATACTAAAATAATATCAATAGTCAAAAGATATTTATTCAATTGAATCACAAGGATCACTTTGAAACGTCTTAAAGCTAGGTGAATTTAAGATCCCGTTCCACGCGACTAAGCTTAGAAGAACAGGCAACAAACTTGCTGTAGACTTTGTTCCTACCGATCTTTTGTATGATCAATAGTAGCTCAGTATCAGAATTTTCCAAAAGAACACATTGGAAAAAACATATCACAATAGTCTGACTCAATTTATTCGCAAAAGTGTACGATAAATTAATTTTTCATAATAAAAAAAACCCTAACAAAAGTGAAGCCGTATTTGAAATTTAGTATTATTCGAGAGCACTGGTGGTCTAGTGGTAGCGGCCTCGCCTTCCGATACTAGGGTCATGGGTTCGAAACAGGCCGTGCACCAATGAGTTTTTCTGTTCAAAAATGTATGTGCACAATGCCAGTACTCTCAAACGTTGAAGGAAAACATCTTGAGGAAACCAGCATGTCATAGAAACTAAAAAGTCCTTTAACATGACAATGTGTTAAGTGCTCGAAAGAAGCCTCTTGAGGCGCACTTAAAATCCTTTCACCACACTGTTTCAAAATAAACTAGTGACAGGACAAGAGAGAGAGAAGAGTAGTATTATAGTCAAGTTATTGTGAAATTTAGAAGAGTCGGTACTTTTGGAAGTTGATTTCAGATAAGGCCCCTTATGCTATTATTATTTTATTTTATCTACTATTATTTTATGCCTGTAATGTAATTCTTTTGACATTTTATTTCCGTATTTATATTGTTAATTTTGTATGTTCCATAATTGTTTCTTAATCTATGCCTTCTTGTGTTTGTCATATTGATATTTAATTAATGTAATTGGTGTGCAACCGTTTTAATTAAATGTGTGTAAATAAATAAATAAATAAATGCTCACTTCGAGCGAGATTATCTCACGGTGGAGATGATGTCATAATATCTCGTTCGATAACTATATATCCCCATTCTCACCATCCTACTCCCCAATTTTCTCATTCGAAGTTCATGCGAGACGCAACGTCAACGAGTTATTGAACGAGATATGACGTCATCTCCACCGTGAGATAATCTCGCTCGAAGTGGGCATAAGGCCCCAGCTACTTTTGACGCTGACTATACCACTCATGTTTACAGCTTGAGATGAAAAGTTAGGAGTCAACAAATTAGTGGGCGACTAGCCTCTGTTATACTGGAACTGAACAGCTTTCACAGCTCGGTTGATAGTAGCTCTGCCTTCTGCGCTGTAGGCCGTGGGTTCGATCCATAAACTGAACAAAAAATTGTGTGACGAAAGAAGATTAAGAGTAGTAGAGCTCTTTGTGTGTGGCTCGTCCAGGGAAGTACTACCAACACGCCTTTTTCTGCCGCCAAGCAGTAACGCTGTGTTTCGGTTTGAAGAGTGTGGTTGCCGGTGAAATTACAGGCACATGAGGCTTAACATCTGTATGCCTTAAGTTGATGGACGCAGGGCAGTGCATCGTAGAGCACGTTCCTATCGTGCGTGACTTACGTGGCAAAGCTTTGTTATAGGTGATGGTTACCACTTAACATCAGGTGGGCCATCTGCTTGTTTCATCAACTAGTTGTATAAAAAAAATAAAAAATAAAGTTTGTTCTCTGTCTGGGTGTTATAATGAGTATTTCACTATTCTCAATGGATTATTCTCTCCAAAAATGTATATGCGCAATGCCAGTGTTATAAGTATAACATAAACCATGCCAGTACTCTGAAACGGTGAAGGAAAACATGGTGAGGAAACCGGCATGTCGTAGAACCTAAACAGTTCTAACATGTGTCAAGTGCTCGAAAGGAGCCTCTTGAGACACACTTAAAGCTGATATCACCATGCTCTGTTAGTTACTAATCAAGGATTAATAGGCCGTTAAATCTAACCTTAGATGTCAAACGCGTACATTTTGACATATTTAACGGCCCTTTAATCCTTTGTTAATCTAACAGAGCATGGTGAAATCAGGCCTTAAAATCCTTTCACCACATTTTTAAAATCTTTTCCTTGTTTCGAAAGAAACTAGTGACACGACAAGAGCGAGAGAGCATAAACCCAATTTGATGCTGTAATGTTTCAAATGATTTGTAGTAGTATAGTAGTAGCATGTCGCTGAGTTATTCGTCGAGTGCGATTAGAATCCGATGGCGCAGTTGGTTAGCGAGGCCCCGTATCAAGGGGAAGGTCGTGGGTTCAAATCCCACTCGGATACTAACTTTTGGGACTATATTAAAATCTTTGTGATTTCCTTAAGTGTAGGTTAACACTAATAAAGTAATAAAAACTGTAATGTTTTTTACTGATTTAAATAAATTTCATTTCATTTCAGTGTTCTGCTGTTTGTTGTGTCAAATTAATGTTTTCTTTCTTTCGTCTTTCTATACATTTCACCTGTGTGGGCTACCGTTCGCATTCTACCAGCGAGCGTTCCGCAAACACGGGTATGATACTCGGGCTAATTAAGGAGTGCGCAAATATGGGGACGACTGGGGAAGCGAGGTAAGTAGATGTTTTGTTATATTGCTGATTGTGAGACTGAGATTTTTTTATTGAGTCTACTTTTATGTTTGAAGTTGGTAATGTTAAGATCTTTATTAATTTACTTACAAAAATGAAAGTAACTATGTTCAGTCAATAGTTTCCGCAGCAAATGCGATGAAAGACATTTTATGACCAATTTTTAGACACCTTTGGTTTCATTATTGAAGTTTTAGTAGGGATCTTAAATTTTTCGAGTAATAAATATAGCCTATGCTACTCAGGGATAATGTAGCATTCAAATGGTGAAATAATTTTTGAAATCGGACCAGTATTTTTTGAGCCAATTCGTTACATACAAAAATACAAATCTTTCCTCTTTATAATACTAGCTGGTGTCCGCGACTTCGTCTGCGCAGGATTAGTATTTCGAGTAGCTTATATTAGCGTGGCGTAGTACATATGTGTAACTTTAGCGGTTTTGGCAGCGCACGCCAGAATAGCTCGCAGATGGTAGATTTTTTCCTACTTACTTGACACTTATCGTCATATCTTGGACAATTCACACAATATATTTATAAATTGTAGCCTATGTGCTATTATTAGTTAGTGTAGATGTGTACATGTCACAAACCTGCACAATCCGGTGGTCTATCTCGGCCAGCGCGCGCAGCACGTGCGCTATCCGCGCCGCGTTCACGAACACGTCGCTCTGCGCGACCTGCGCGCCCGCCGCGAACAGGATGCAGAACTCGTCGCGCATGTGGAACACGCCTGGACCTAGCACCGAGCGGAGGTTCTGCTGGGCTTGCGCTCTTTCGGGACCCTAAGAAAAAACAATAGTATGTACCTACTGCAAAATAAAACTTTTTTCCCAAACACCGACTTCAAGAAGACTTCAAGAAACGAAACTTTAGGGGAAGGGCACCACAAACAAAAACGCCATCAGTATTTTTTTCCCCTCTCCTGTTTAGCACATTCTTTTGTAATTTTTATCGACTTAGCAGATTTCAGCATGTTTTAGAAGGAGCTCGTGTGTTAGTTCCTGCACCTATCTTCTTCAAGTGCTCGCTTAAAATCCTTTCACTAAACTATTTCGAAAGAAACTAGTGACACGACAAGAGAGAGAGGCAGAATGGATTAGGATGAAACTTGAAAATAAATAAATAGTTCCTTGTTCTGTAATAACATATAAGCTTTTTATTCAGGTACCACGCGAACAGTCGCATGCGGATGCTATGTTAAGAATGCTTACGTCACAGTCCAACGGCAGAAGAACATCGCCGCACACGTTGAGCAGCGTCTGTATGTTCTTTCGTGATTCCTTGCAGCGCTCAGGGTGGGACACCACGCCGGAGAGGCAGAGGAAACTGGAACAATGATCAAACGGTAAAATAACCGGCGTGTAATGGAGTTGTAAGAGTAATAGGAGAGATATGTGTGTGGCTCGGGGAAGTACTATCACCGTGCCTTTTTCTGTCAACAAGCAGCAACGCTGTATTTCCGTTTGTGGGGTGAGGTTGGCGGTGAAATTACAGGCACATGAGGCTTAATATTTGTTTGTCTCTAGTTGCTGGAAGCTGGGCAGTGCATCGTAGGGTAAGCCTGTTTGTTGCCTATTTTTATCATGGTCGGATGGCTCTTTGGCCATATTCACTTTTTACTGTAGTTGGTATTCCATACGATAAAAAAATAATTTTTGCACAAAACAAAATGTATTGTACCTACTTAATGCTAGAGAGTATTTCTCCAATTAACCTTGTTTTTAAAAAAAGGGTAGTACGCAAACATGGATGATAGATTGGTTGCTTTTTTGTGAGGATTAAACCCTCTCTATATTTCTAAGAGGACGCAATTCTCCTACACCATCTACAGATAGGTGTGTGTACTCCCATCTCCCCAAGGCAAGTCCACGTGTCCATTCGGCCAGAGTCAACATCATCTGTTTGCTTTTCATTCGGATTTGCGTACCGCTACTTAACCAGGCCACAGACAGAAAGCTGGTATTAAGAGGAGTGGAAAAGTGGATAGGAAAATAGGGACTTTAAATTAACTCTGGAATCATTTTACTTTTGTGATTTAGTTGGCGACCGGCGGGTAAGAGAGTACTGGTTCGATTCTCATGGTGAGACAAATGTTGGCATGATCTGCTGTGATCCAGTTTGAAGGGTATTGGTGTCGTTACAATGAAATGCACATGAGACTTCGTCGGAAAGTGTTACTGATAAGGCACCAGTGCAATGTCTCATATTGCTTGCCCTACTCTCGTCTACTCTGAGCGGTAAGTAATGCAATTGTTATAGGTAAAGGTGAGCCATCTTCTTCTTGTTCTATCAGCAATTAGTATTAAAATAGTATTTTTATCAGGTTTTTCTATGCCAAAGCTGGCACACGAGCAATCGGGCCACCTGAGGCGTTGCTGATGCGCTGCCAGCCTTTCAAGAAAAGATAAACCCGCCTTTTGAAGGACCCCATGTCGTAACTCCGCGGAAAGCCCGCAAGAGGGACTTCGTTTCACAACTTACTCGCTATCTATAGCACAGCTTTCGTTTTTACGTCAATAGCATTGCGTAAAATGCCTACAAATACTTTAATTTATTTCCCTGCTATAGGAATGCTTCGCAAAATAAAAGCAAAAAAGAATCGTGCTTACACTGCAGTTCTTCCCCAATAAACACAAATATACGGGAAAATTGGTTAAAAAACGCAAATTAAAACATGGCTACGCGATCGTCTTCGTACCGAGCATCCAATTATATCACGAGTCAATATTGGAAGACTGTACCGAGGCAGGGCAGAGGCTCTCAAAGTTACGACTACGTTCACCCCATTTTACATATTTAAAAATATATTACTGTTATTATTTATATTAAAAATATATTATTATGAGCCCTCAGGGTCACACTGCTGGGCAAAGGCTCCCCATTTCTTCCACATATCGCGATCCTGGGCTATGTTTGCCCAATCCGTCAGGAAACATCCAGCTCGTCCCGCCAAAAAAGGTATAATTCAATTATTTCGGTTTGAAGAGTGTGGTTGCCAGTGAAATTACAGGCACATGAGGCTTAACATCTGTATGTCTCAAGTTGATTGACACAGGGCAGTGCAGCGTATGGCACGTTCCTATTGTGCGTGACTTGGACTTGCGAGGCAATGCTTTGTTATCGGTGATGGTTATCACTTAACATCAGTTGGGCCAACTGCTTGTTCTAACAGCGTCGCCGTTGTCGTATCGACCAACGCCTACGTCACAAGCTCCAGTTTGAGAGCCACTGCCTCGATCGAATCTCGAGAGGGTTGGTTCGTTTGTATTAGCGGATTTAAGCTGTCGCGGATTTAATATTTTCCGTAACCGTGGTTGGACAAGAAAATTGGCTAATAACGAGATGAAACGTTACCAAAGATTTAATATTGTTATCTCGGTTGTGATCAGAAACCTACAAATTCGCCCCTAGATTGCATAACATGTAAAGAGTAGCGGTGGTATAATAGGAGTAACCCTGCCTTCCGGTCGTAGGTTCGAATCCGTTCGTGCACCAAGGGGATTTTTTTATCGAAAAATGAATGTGCGCTGAGTGTTGGGCAACCAAAAGGACGGATGAGAGAAGAGTGCATGCAGCAGAAATAAGAATGTTGAGATGGATGTGTGGATTGAGATGGAATGAGTACTATAAATATATGAGGAAGTTTGAAAGTAGCGCCTGTGACGGATAAGTTGAGGAGCAATAGGTTAGCGTTGTATGGGCATGTCATGAGGAGGGAAGAAAGTTATACTATGAGAAGAGTGTTAGATATGGATGTGGATGGTTTTAGAAGGAAAGGCAGGCCAAAGAAAAGATGGATGGACTGTGTGAAAGAAAGGAGACGAAGACGAATGATAGAGGAGAGTGGAAGAAGATAACCATTTGTTCCGACCACACATAAGGTGGAATAAGGGCAGGAAGATGATGATGTATGTCAGTGCTCTTAAACGGTGAAGGAAAACATTGTGAGAAAACCAGTTAGAATTCTAACAGGTACTTACTGTAAAATGTGGTAGGTATGTGTCCAATGTAATGTTTGGACGTACCTCGTACTACCAACTTTGAAGTCCTCAAAGAATCAACATAAACGATCAGTCTTGGTATCAAGAATGAGCCAGGCGATCTAAGTCGTGAAGCTGTTTCAATGATTGTTTTCAGTTTCAGATCATAACATGTGAGTTCAGTTTCCGGTGGCCGACCAAAAACCAAATAGACCAATTTAAATATTTTCACGACATTAAAACTCAGTTGAGGCAATTAATATCAACAATAAAATAAAAACTCTTGCTTGAGCGTAGAAAAATAAAAACATGGCGACAGTGGAACGTCAAGAATTCAAAATTGGAATTCATATTACCGCTTTCCGATTGGTCATTCGGGCGTAACATATTTTTGTAAATTCTCCTGTTTTTTCTCCACGTTCGATTTTCATTCCTATGCGTTGGAAAATAAAGGTGAGGAAGGTTGTATTCTGTCGGTTTATGTAAATTTCTCGATAACCTTAAGGCCATACAGCGAAGGGTTTAAGATAACAGTATCTTGGCGTCAAGGCTTCAAAGGTCAGTTTAGTTATGTTTAGACTAGTGTACTTCCTCGCGACTTCGTTCACTTAAAACTCGATCTAACTACACGGAGTGTAAATTTTCCAAAATCGTTTCTCAATAAGAGCACCGATCGGTGGTCTAGTGGAGCGACCCCTTCTTCTGATCGTAAGGCTGTGGGTTCGAATTGGGACGTGTGCCATTAGATTTTTCTCTTCAAAAAAAATGTGCACAACGCCAGTGCTCTCAAACGGTGAAAGTAAACATCGTTAGGAAACGGTGAAAAAACAGTTAGTCTAGGAGCTGTGATCTATCAACCAAACTATTGCAGAATGTTGGTAGGTGCCAAGTGTATTATTTGGACCACTGACTACCACCCTAAGACATCCTCAGCTCTATAGTGCATGGAAGGCGTGTGGAATAAACCCTTAGCACCTTTATTTTAAAGTTTTCATAATCTATCTAAACAGCCTCGAACGCTGGCTGGAATAGGCCTGTAAAGTTTTCATTGCTTTAATTCAGATAATAGACTACATTGTTATCTAAAAATACCATCAGAAATGATGTACGGCAGCGTGTTAATCCAAAAAATTAATAACGTCACTATTCACTACTCACAGAAATGTATTTATTTTCAAAGCGACATACAGGGTGTTGGTTACATAATATTTTTAACTTTGTCAATAAAAATACCTTATTTATTCAGATTTTTATGCGCGTCTATGACATAAACTCTACTCGTGAACAGATCAAAACCGGTCTTAATTAAGTTCAAACACAAGGATCCTTTGAAACGTCTTATAAACTAGGAGAAAAAAAACTACTACAAGAAGGAATCCAACGAATCATACCCGAAATGATTTCTCTTACAAATGAGCCAACGAACATATATACCTAAAACACATCACCCTCCTTTGAAATCGGGTCAAATAGGATGTATTTGACAGTTTGTTACATAACAACAGAAAAATAAGATTCTAGTGGTTTTAATTTAAAATCTGCGTATCCAATGTTTCCCAACCACCGTTCATCTTCCGTGTTTTTAGTGTCCTAAATATACTTACACTTGAACAGCTGAAGAGTCGGCGTTGAAACGAGCGAGAACATAAATATTACCGCATTAAAAATCCACACCTACTCCTAAGCCGTTCATAAAAATACTTTCCTAAGCCCCATATCAATAACACTCCGAAAAACAAGAACCTTTTAAAATTACCCCAAAGAACCAATCTTCAACATTCCACACCCCATATAACATGTCTAGTAGGCGCCAATGATTCATTGAGGCTGTCGCCCAATCGCGGCGAGTTCTATATTCAAACGCGCTAATGGAAGTCGAGCGCACGAGGCGCCTGCGCATCTATAAGATTTTGGGTTGCCAGGTGAGGAGAATTACCGGAACTTGACGTAATATTCCAACTACTTTTTACCGGAGTGCCAATGAGGATAGTATTTTTGAGATGATAAAATCATGATGAATGGATCTTTGAAAAACTTTAAAAAACTAAATAGGTACACTTTATCAATTGGCAATTTAGAAGAAAGGAGGGTAGGCATGGCAGACAATGCGCATGTGGATGTGTGTGTGTTTTTTATCAGACCATCTTCATTTGGTAATGTAATAATAAATACGATAAAAAAGTCTAATTCTAGAAAAGCTTTCTTGTTTCAGTTCCATGCTGTAATTTTCTGAAACTATAAACAAAGTGAAAAAAGCTAAGCTCTTGACAAATAACTAAAATCATCCACAAAACGAGCAGAACTCCCCGCCACATCTGGCAACACCGCAACTGAAAGCACTCCGACTCAGGAAAAATTTATGGCTCGTTCAAAATGTTTTCGTTCTTAATTTCTGTTAGATAAACTGCGTATGCGTTTCGGCGCCTTTTACAACGTAGCACGCATGTGGCCGTCACACGTCACATTATTTAACTTTCAATGTAAAATGAGCTTTAATACGCTGCAAATAGGTTTAATAAAACTAAGACACTAACAATCTTGAACCAAGAAAATGGGACCATATTTATTAATCGAGAATGCACCGTAACCCCTAATTTTAAGTAACAAAATTGCTTGCGTAAGTATCACAGATTTATAATAGAGTGAAGCTTCCTTACGTTTGTACAGTTATTACTTCTGTGTTTGCATCTTAAAACGTCCAGTTGACATAAACCCGTGATAGACAGTGACAAGAATACTTTTCGGTCGAGTCGGGATGAAACAGGAAGCTTCGGGGAGGTCAGCTTAGATTGGACACCGGATGAAAGTGTGTGAGGTATGTTAATTTCGAATGTGGATTTATTTTAATTGGTCGAAAGCGGGATATGAAAGGAAGTATTTTGAACTGTGAACTTCAATTTGGCTGTTTTGATGTGTTTACTGTTTTTTTTTTCTTAATGCAGTTTAAGTGGTTGCTATTTTCGTTGCGGTGGGAGATGCAAGCAATTGGCTTAATGGAAGCCCTTGTTCATGAAACGCACGTATTAATAACTGGTTGTTTTGATTCCGTTTTTTTTTAATTAAATACGGATACTTACATAAAAAATAAACTAATATTGGTTATTAGAGTATCTAAGCACCAAACTAAGCAAAGCTCTTGGAACCGTCACTTTTTTTAAATACCTACTTGAGTTGTAATTATTTTATATTAAGAGCTTACTTATAATAGGTACCTAATATTAATGTACGATACTCCCGCACTATAAACATAAGCTAATTTTAGTATTTTCTCATGTAAGTGAATTTATGAGAAATTAAATATCTTTAACGGAAAAAGTATGTATGATTTCTTAATTTTTTTTGAGCTAACACTTAGCGCATCTGAGAAATTCTGCTGTTTTCATGACAAAGTTGTCTGAAAGAGTATTAAGACGAGGTAAGGCCGTCCGTTGTTTTGCTAAATGATGTAATATCAGTCCTATTATGTGTGCGGTGAACAATAAAGAGTTATTTTCTTTTTATTTATTTATGTGAAATGATTGTGTGTCGCCGTTTCATTAGGTACACACGGATACAATTCAAGCTACACAAAGACGAGAAAAATGACGCTTACTACAAGGACATAAAAGCGAGCAGTGTATAGCCTGATACGTATCCATATTTATTTATTTAAATTAACAAAACAGATTACAATCGAATAAGCAAAAAATTATTGTTACAATAAATTCATTCTTAGATCTAAATTCGTAATCAAATATGTGAATATGACAAATATATAGTGTTGCATGCATAAATTTAAAATTTCCCTAAAACTAACATTGACATTGACATTAATATGTAAACAATCTTGTACTTTTTTTATTTAGATCTATAAAAACCAAACCTTATAAGAAACTTCTACAATAAAAAAACTAGTTTATTGTCATCAGATGCTGAACTAAATGAATTACCAAGCTCCATTTATTTTGCATTCACAAATCCGAACCAAATGCACAAACAGGTGTCCCTGTCGTAAAATCGAACCCACTGCCCGTCTGTTAGGCCGAGGCGTGACAGCGCATTGAGACATCAAATTTATTACGTTTTAATAAACGCAAATAAAATTCAAATGTAGTTTAAACAAATTCATTGCGAGTGCGCCCCCTGTGCGCTGAATGGATTTAGTTGTGTGTATGTTAATGTATAAGGGGTCGGCTATTTTATTTCAAAAATATATTTTGATTTGAATAGCGGGAGCCAGCTAGACTTTGGTTTCTAAGGTTCGAATCCAGTCGTGAAATTTTATATTAAAAAAATGTATTTACGCAATGCCAGTGGTCTAACACATCTAAAGAAGACATTTTGAGGGAAGTAATTATTCTCAAAGAATCATGAGTTGGTACTTGGTACTAAGAGATCTGAGAGGATTTCTGCCGTCAACGTCAAAGTCAAAAGGTATCTATTCAATAAAATCACAAGGATCACTTTGAAACGTCTTAAAGCTAGGTGACTCTAGGTGCCAGTTCCACGCGACCAAAGCCTAGAAGTGTCTGGAGATCAAAGTCGTGAAGCAGTTTTTTCAAAAATGTATGGCATCTATCTCTACTTCTAGCTCTTTGCCTTCTAAATCTGATTGTCAAATTACAAAATCTTTCAGACATCTTCATAAGTTAAGACGCAGACTACCGTAAATAAACGCTAATGTTGTTTGAAGGGTGTCAGCCTCCTACTACTACTACTTTATTACAAAACCTTGAATATTTTAAAATCATTTCTAAACGAATGTTTGAAATCAAAGCGTACACAATCTCTCAAAGCACGGAGGCAGAGGCACTAACCGAGTTATGAGTACATTACCCAAAACATAAAAAATTGGATTACGTTCCTGGCACGGCTTCAAAGCGCACTGATAATATTATTTAGCTTTTTTGCGTTGCGGAACTCCAAAATTGATATTTACATAGAGACACAGTCTATAAGCTATCAGCCGGTTCACTACAGATCTAATGGTAGTCTTCTAACGAAAGATCTTAAGAAAATCAAGGACGCATTCGACAAAGACGTTGTGATTTTTTATTTTTTACGATATTAACTATTTTGTGATAGTCTCTGACAGATGTTTGGATACTAGTGGCTCAATCACATCGTTAAGGCTGGAATGATTTGGAAAATAACTTAGAATATTTATAGTTAAAGACCATAGTGTCAAGTTAAAGATCAAATACTTATTACATTTGGCACACATCCACATATTGCAGTTATTGGTATTCCGTGTTAAAATCTTCAAGGCAAGAGTGAATAGGTGTCTCCTAGACCGTTCTGCTCCATCGTTGGCTACATCGTCGCTTACCATCAGGTGAGATTGTGGCCAAAGGACGGTTTAATACTTATAAAAAAAAAAAAAAAAAAAACTATGTATAAGTCGAGTCATGTAAAAATAACGCTGGAAGAAAGTAGAGGGCGCGAGTGTACCCATGCGCAAACACACCCCCTCCACTTTCTTCCAGTGTTCTTTTTACATGACGCGACCGATACCTAATTATTTATGGGTTTAAAATCCTTCAAGACGAGCACGACCTTCAGTAATGAAGAGCACGGCCTTGACAGCCTTCACGGCTCAGTTTGTATTGGCCGTAGGCCGTGGGTTCGAACCCCACCGAGAACAAACATTTGTGGGATAAACATAGATGTTTGTTCTCTGTCTGGATGTTATATAATATTATAAGTATGTATTTACAAAAAAAAAAAGTATATAAGAGTTATATCAGCCATCTGGTTCCATTATTACAAGCTTTGACTTAGTTTGGGGCGAGATTGTGCTGTGTGGAATGTCCAATATGTACCAAAATTTATATTTATTATACGACGGAGTGAGCAAGCTATCTACCCAAGCTGTGGCAGGTACAGGCGGGGTGAGCCCGGGGTAATCCCGGTAAGTAATTCTCTGAGTAAGTAATGCGTTGATAAATGAAATTAAATCGCACAAACAAGTGCTGCGCTACTCGCCCGCGGCTCCCCTTTCGTACTTCCCGAAATGTGGCTAGTGATGGGGTAAAATACCAACCTATAAGATTATGTACGTATATCATGAAATTGTTATATGAATCATTTCATAATTAATTTATTCGTAGCCAAAAACATCGATACAATGCGATTTACACGATCATTAATTTAAAGAACCTTTGTGAGAGGGAATAAACGTTAATCTTATTAACCTTTAGGTTTTTTTATTCTACTTGATTAAACAAAGCTTGTACTATGGGATACATAACTTAATTAGAAATAGGTACATACTAACCAATACCTTGCATACCAGCGCAGAGCAACAAGGCCGTGAGAAGCTCCCATATTTATAAGCGAAAAACAAAAACATTTAATTTATAAATAAATGGTAGGCCTGATTCAAATAGACTAATAGCCCTAATAAAATAAATTAATGACTATCAGCAATTTTATGTTTTTAAGCAAGAATTTCTTCGATAGAAAACATTCCCATCACTAAAACCAAGTTAGCAAAAAGAACATCGCAACACGACATGTGCGCGCCAATCTGTCGCTGAAACGCCACTACATTTCAAGCACCTCTTCTCTCTCCCTCACCCCAAAGCAATCAATATACACCCGTCTCACTCCCACACCCTACAGGGTGTGTAAGTATAGGGTGATGTCGCGACTACTTAGCGATAGAAGCGATAATAGTATGATGTGATGCATTGAATTGTTTTATGGATGTCCGATTCGATTATTCGGTTAAAAACATATCGAGTTGCAGCACTCGAATTACGGTATAAACAAAACAATAAAGAGGAGGCTGGGGTTGTTTGGGTAGCAATCGTTCAAATTTCAAATAATAAAAGAACAACGAGCTGAATTAAAAAACAAAAACGTTCACAAAAGTTACACAACGCTGGCAGTGTACCTTTCCTACACTCAGTAAATTACATGAGAGCTTTTACAAATTTGCGATAGGAGAGGTTTCAAGTGGTCTAAGAACTATATAAGTTACTTAAGGCTTTTGTTATTTTAACATAATTAAAAAAAAACCGACTTCAAATACACTGAAAAACATAATATGTACTTTTGCTGAAGGGAACCACAAACCAAAACGTAATTTGTATATTTTTTTTTGTCTTTGTTGATATTTTCAATAAGAGCTGAATCGAATTCGATCAAACTTATATGGGAGCACTTTTGAAGTATAACCTACCACACAAAAAAAATATCATCAATAAATAATTGGCGGAGTAATTATGTAGCAAACATACCAAAAAATCATAGGTAACATCGAATTGAGAACGTCGAATTTATAACTTCAATTCATCTTGAATTTACACTGCTTAGTTTTTATTTTACCCTGCGAATTTGGCTATGCATACTAAATCTACTTGTATTCAACAAAGCGGCTCAGCGACTTCAATCTGCATTCCTTTAATTAAAATCAACAGCAGCTGATTAAACTAAACCTAAGCAATCCGAGACGGAATCACAACACCCAATATTTCACCCCCAATTGGCGCCATGTGACCCGTCCCACGGACTCGAACCCGGGACCGCGTGAAGGGCACCTGGCTGTTCGCACGACACTTAATGTCAAATCTCCGAGACCCCATTTGGGATGGCGATAAGAAGAAGGGAAGTAAAATGTGCTAGTCTTTTTTGTGGGTTACGCCAATGCTTGAAACTTTTGCAAAAAATAATGCTAGAAGTATTGGGAGCACTTAACAAGATAAAAATAGAGACTGTAAAATAACGTTGATTTGTAGCAAACTTCGAGCAGATGAAAGAAGTCGCCGATTCGATCAACACGCCTAAAATAACTGATTGATACAATACCTCCTACCCGATGGACTGACGACATTGTTAAGGCGAGAAAAAATAAAAACTAGCTTAAAACTTGCAAGTTTTAGCAAAATCAGTCAAGATTGCGGCAATGGGAAAAAATATATCATATGTATTATTATTGAAAGTTTTTTTCTTAAGTTGATTTAAAAACACAATTTTCCAAGTTTTTCTGGAGAAGAAATCAAAGAAAATTTCGCGGGAATTCGGTGGATGGAGAGGGCTCAGAATCGTTCTTCCAGGAAATGTGTTGGTTTGGTCTATGTCCATCGACTTCTTCAGGTTGATGATGATGACATAAAATATTATTTGTTGATACAATAGCTATTTAAAATAATGGCTTAATGATTTACAGAACAGAGGGCTCAGCCACCTATCAGCTGTTAGTTAATAAGCGATATCGATCAAGCAATCGCGCAGAATCGCAGCTTGACCGCATCCCGCCGGGCGACACCGCCGAGTGGATCGAGGGAACAGTAGGCACAACATTGGGAGAGTAAGTAGTAACTGCACAGCAGGACACGGCGGGACACAGCGTGACGTCCGATAGAGACGTCGCAGGCGTGGCTACACGTCGTAATGGTAGTATTATTGGGGGCTTGTTTTGTTTTGATTTATTTTTATTTGAATTAAGAGGAATTAACGGTCAGCTTTTCTAGTAAATAAAACCTCAAATGTGTTTTAGTGAATTGAACAGCCGCCAAAAACTTTTTAAGATGTAGGTTTAAAGTTAGAAATCATTCTGATAGATACTTTGATCTAAATTGGTTTAGGTACCAGCCCCGGCTATCATTTGTAGGTCCGTCTCCAAAACGCAATATATTCATTGTCATATTTAATTACTTCCTCGATTAGTCCAGCGGTTTATCCGTGAAAACTTACCAGACAGACTTTTATATTTATAAATAGGTAGGAATTGGAATTCGCGAATTCGCAGTCCGAGCAAGAAATTCGCAAAAAGATCAGTGGAGCTATATTAAATTTAAAACATTTGGAAACGTTTCCGATCGTCGGTAACTTCAGAATTTGTCGATCGTGCTTTCATTTTGTTTACTTATAATAGAAGAGCTCTTTGTTAAGGGCTCATCCGGGGAAGTACTATCACCATGACTTTTTTTCTGCCTCCAAGAAGCGTCGCTGTGTTTCGGTTTGAAGAGTGTAGTTGCCGGTTTAATTACAGGCACCAGCCACAAGTTGACGGACGCAGGGCAGTGTATCGTAGGGCACGTTCCTACCGTGCAAGTTCTATAAAATAAAAATATAAATAAAACTGATGCTTCCGATCGGAATCATATCCGAATGTTTCAAAATAGCCTTGCAGATGACGTTCTATAAATAGCGTCCATTCAGCGTCTATTCCATCCAACGAGCGTACAAATAAATCACCGAATCCAGATCCCAACTTCGATTGACCCCAGAGACACGCGGAATTCCAACAGCACACCAAACATTGACAGCCGCAAAAACTGCAACATCTGACAGCGACCCTACCCCAAACTAACTATATCATTTCAAATGACAGACAGACGTCAGTAGGGACACGGTACCGAACCCGTTCCCCGGTGGATACACAGAAACCGCATTTGAGGCACGCGACCAACGGTAATTTTGTTGTGCTAGGAAATTATTTAATTATAGGTAGATGGCGTGAGAATGTGGGTAAAGCTTTTAGGCATAATATTTGTTTAAATCATCCTTTACTTCGTCATGCTGACGGGTTTTAAGACCCATCAAACTACTTTTAGCTCGTACATGTAATTTTTTTGAAGATAAACTATGAAGGTTAGTTTTGAAAAATCGCAGACAACAAAGTTTCGGAGAATATCATTACATTACAAACGTTCAGAAAAACAAAACATTTTGATTCAAACATGTTTTCTTAACTAAAAGTTTATAGTGCGAGCACTGGTGGTCTAGTGTTAGCGGACCCGCCTTCCGATCCTAAGGTCGTGGGTTCAAAACCGGCCGTGTATCAATGAGTTTTTCAAATCTGCGGAGATATCTACCGTGCTTGGGGACCAAAGTCGTGATGCTCATTATATATTTCGTTATTTTTTTCAGCTTACGACTGACTACTCATAATAACAGCGAAATGTCTTCTTCCAGCACATATTGCACTAATAACAACCAATCAAATTCATTTCCATCTGATTACCTCATCACTACACACACATAAAACATTAACAGGCACCTACACTACAACGCATGCGCCATATGCGTTTGCAGCGCTGTGAAATCGAATCAAAACACACTCGAAAAAAATATAACGTCATTAATTATTAGTGGTCCATTTGCGACGCACCTCCCCTACGCACGAGGTATTAGTGCAAGTGATTTTTATTACTTTACAGATGAATAGAGCGTATGTGATGTTTTTAAGACAAGTCCATTACTAAACTGCAAGTAGAATGAAAGAAAAAAACGTGCCTAGGGTCAAAGTCGTGATGCTGTTTGTTTTTTTCCAAAGACAAGATTCTAGGAGGGTAATATTTTCGATATTCCTTAATACTTTTGGTGGTATTAAATTTAATTATGTTTACCTTTTTCTGTATGCCTACGCCTCACTAAACTTCAATATTGTATTATATTACTTTGTAAAAGGATCATACAAAAGAACGGTAGGAACCAAGCCGTAAGTTTGTTGCCTGTTCTTCTAGGCTTTGGTCGCGTGGAACTGGCACCTAGAGTCACCTAGCTTTAAGACGTTTCAAAGTGATCCTTGTGATTTTATTGAATAAATACCTTTTTACTTTGACTTTGGTAAAGAAAGATTTAGTCAAATAGCAAAAATAATAGCATAACTTTACCCTTAAATATTAGGCACATGTCATAGAAAAAAATAACGGTTACTACACAATTCTCTAGAGAAACTCTATCATGCCCAATCCCAAAGGTAACTAGGAATAACTATGCAACACGTGCCAATGTGACTATGGTTTGATGAACCGTGTGAGATAGGAAATAAGGGTGATTTTTGAATGGAATGGCTGAAGTGTGCCTGAGGTTGATCATTCTGTCACAGGCACGTGTCAAGAAATTGCGGACAATTTTACAATTTGTCTAATTCGATTATGGTATTGTGTGACCGATATGTCACGCTGTCTTTTGTAAACTACCCCTAGATATTGTTGGTTCACTTGAATTGAGATATCGCGATATCTACGTCATAATAGTAGTAAGTTAAAATTTGTGATGCCATCTTACTTATAGCATTGAGGACAATGTTTAAATTTGCCATTTTTTTCTGTTTAGATCCTTACAACTGTCAAACAACCCCAAATTCACATAATAACCTACCTTGTATCTACATAATTTACAGCGCCCTACAGGGTACGTGTACTCGCTAGCTACCTTAGACCTAAGCTATATAACTGATGTATGTACATGTTGGCAATAAATAAATAAATCTAAAAATAATATAATATATATTTGAAGATTAAAATTACTGAAGATGTAAACAACGGTACAGGAAATTGGAAACGGTTTTTTTTAATATTTATAGCCCAAAAATATAAAATTAATAATGAATTTATGCTTATAGTTCAGTAGCTAACATAATAAAATGTAGGTATTCAACATTAATAAAAAAAGTTGTCTCACAACTTTGGATCGCCAGGCACGGTCCTCTTTGTTTTTTATTCAGTATTTAGCGCTTATTTCAGTACAAAGATTCTTGTTCGTAAATAATAATTCTTTAACGCATTTCAAAGTTTTATTGTATTAGAAAAAAAAACACATTTCACTACAAAATAAATTCTATACAAATGTCACCTGCTGTTAAATCGAGCAGGCATCATCTCGGTACACAAATTGAATACGACCCTTGTCACCCCTTTTTAGGGTACAGAGAGTATCATTATAATAAAATAACCCTGAGTGCGTTGAGTGAGGGCACAGAATACCAACAGTACAACACGAAGGGTTAAATTTACTTTGAACATTTTAAAATCGATTTAAAAGACTTATCAGTCTGATTTAAGTGTATGAATTCATATTCCTGGAAATATATGGAGTAATATCCGGCAGTGACCTAATCGGGCTGGTGATGATGATGATTTTATACCATTTTTTATGTCAGTGTTTCGGTTACCAACTATACTAGATCGTTTGGTACCAATCGACTGTTAACCAGTACATAATTACAAGATCATTAAAAAAATACATTTATTTTGTAATTACTAGGTATGTTTTATTTATAGGAAATACACGTGTAATAGATTATATTTAGGCAACTTTGTCTCTTATTCCAGCAAAGTCGCCGGCAGTCGCAGTCGAAACAAAAATACACCGAAAAATCGTCAACGAGGACACTGCAACATCCAGATGCGCGACAACATACAGCATAATAAAAAGTAAATATTGACTTTGAATATCAAATAAACGACCCCTGATGTTTTTTAATAAATTAAAATTGTCCTCGACAAGTTACGGAGGCGGGGCGTGGTTGGACTGTCAGCGGAAATGACTGATCGCTCTTTTTTTTTAAACATTATAGTGTTTTTTAGGAGCGCTTTACCAAGTCTGCACCATTTATTGTGTTATTATATTTTCAGCTTATCTAGTCCCACAGTTATATAATATACAATCCTACTAATATTATAAACGCGAAAGTTTGTAAGTATGGATGGATGGATGAGTGGATGTTTGTTACTCTTTCACGTAAAAACTACTGAATGGATTTTAAAGAAACTTTACAATAATATAGCTTATACATCAGAATAACACATAGGCTACAATTTATATCGATATTGGGTGACTAATCCTGCGCAGACGAAGTCGCGGGCATCAGCTTGTACAAAATATTTATTTCAATGCAAAGAGTAAATACAGTTAAAATTAGATTACAGTTTGTCACCGTAAAGACCGTCCCACCACAAAAACCTCTTTTTTTTAGTAGGCTTACATCGGGGTCCATCAATGTTAGCTACCAGGTTTTCTAGGCTTGGTCCGTGGAACTGGCACCTAGTTTGAAGACGTTTTTAAGTAATCCTTGTGAGTCAACTGAATAAATTGGACCTTTGGACTTTGACTTTGATCCGTTTATTAAGTAATTCGAACAATAAGCTTGTTAAATCGCTAATCGCTGACACTGCGCCCCCACGCAAACACGAAGGGGCACTGGCCGCATTCATTTTCAAATTACGCGACTTTTTAATTTCAGAATCGGTGGGCGGACGTCACATGCTGTCTAATTATAAAGATTAAACTACCCTCAGTGCAAACAATAAGTCAATTGATTTATTTTGAGGAAGCATTTAAAGTTTTATTTTATTTTCGATAGAACGTTCGTATATCTACCGTGCCTGAGGATCAAAGTCGTGAAGCTGTTTCAGTTTGTTGTGTTTCGTTCACCCGATATCTCTACTTGTACAAATTGGCGCAGTATGTTTGATAGAGTATAATGTTCGAACGTTTAACCCGATATGCATGGAATATGATGAAATATATTTTAAGAGTAACAGAGCTCTTTTTAAGGCCTCATCTGGGGAGGTACTACCACCATGCCTAGGAAAGGTTTGGAAGGGTGTGGTTGTGGGTGAAATAACAGGAACATGAGGCTCAACATCTGTATGCCTCAAGTTGATGGACGAAGGGCAGTGCATCGGGCACGTTCCAATAGTACGTGAAGACAATGCTTTGTTATAGGTTATAGTTACCACTTATCATCAGGTAGGTCATTTGTTTGTTCATTTTTGTTGCCTGTTTTTCATAGGCTTGGTCGTGTGGAACTGGCAGTTAGATTCACCGAGCTTTAAGTCGTTTCAAAGTGATCCAACTGAATAAATACTTTTTTTTATACAACTAGTTGATGGCACAAGCAGATAGCCCACCTGATGTAAAGTGGTAACCATCACCTATAACAAAGCATTGCCTCATAAGTCACGCACGATAGGAACATGCCCTACGATGCACTGCCCTGCGTCCATCAACTTGAGGCATGCAGATGTTAAGCCTCATGTGCCTGTAATTACACCGGCAACCACACTCTTCAAACTGAAACACAGCGTTGCTGCTTGGCGGCAGAAAAATGCGTGGTGGTAGTACTTCCCCGGACGAACCCTTCACAAAGATCTCTACTACTCTTACTTACTGTTCGAATAACTTTATATCAACAAGTAATTGCTGGAAATTCTTTTAATAAGTCAAGATGAACCAGTATGCCAAGCAATCAATTTGTAAATTAAAATCAGTGGGCGTAGACGCCAGGCGACATTCGATGGCATACTGGCTAATAACAAGGCCCGATCCGGATCAAACGACAAAATTAAATGTTTGCACTCCATTATCGAAGTTAGAAAGGCGAACTTTATTATTTCTCGTGATATTCGTATTCGCGAGCTTCGGAGAACTGTACCCCAAGTATGAGTTGTGTTCACCATATTTGGTTTTTCGTTTTTGTTCCGTGTTCATTGCGGGTTTGTATGAAGACGCGATAGAGATACCGATACGAAACTTTATTTTCTACTACTAATTTTCATCATACTTGCAACTTAAAGTTCCGTATCGGCATCTCTATTGCGTCTCCATAAAAACCCGCAATGAACACGGAACAAGAACGAAAAACGAAAATCCAAATATGGTAAACACAACTCATACTTGGGGTACTGAGCGTGAATGAATGTTAAAGTTTATTTTACTCAATAAAATCACGAGGAAATGTCTTATACACTAGGTAAATCTGGGTCCACAGGATTCGGTCCCGAGTATAGCAGTCGTGAAAACGAAGACATCTGTCAAACATCTTCTCCCTCTCGCCATTTCAATTACTCTGATTAAGGTTGCCTGGAAGAGATCGCTTTCAGCGATAAGGTCGCCCATTGTTTTACCTTAAGGGGCTGACAACTATCAAACAACTTCTCGCTCGTACGTTTCGACATGTTAGCTTATGTACGAAAACTAGTAAAGCAAACTTTTGAGTAGAAAAACATGTATCGATCAAAATGATTTTTTTACTAAACTGTGTGCAATGTGATTACACACAAAATGGTTGATTGCGATTTTTCGAAAATGAGTTTAGTGATTTTATATCTTTCAACATGTCGAAACGTGCGAGCGAGAGTCACATTAGCTCTTGTCTTCGCCTTAATGTATGCTTAACCCTGTACTATGTTTCTGTGTGGTGAACAATAAAGAGTTACTATCTATCTATTAAGACAATGATGGTGCTAATGTTCCTCTCGCTCGCACTTTTTTTCAACATTAAAAATGATGTACAATCATTGAACATTTAATTTTAATCCAAACAAGTTTTCCTACTTAAAAGTTTGCTTTACTAGTTTTCGTACTTATGCAAACTTTTGAATAGGAAAACTTTAAATTTGAAGGAACAGTCAGAGGTACGTTCAATTATTAAATTTCGCACATACCCACATTTTGCAGAAGTAGGTATTCAATACGTGAAAGGTTGCAAGACCATTACCGCTATTAGAATACTAACTGGTTTCCTCACGATGTTTTCCTTCACCTACTTCAATTTTAAGATAAAAAGCAACCCACTTTGTATACAAAAGTGTCTCGATACTTTCGCTGAAAAGGTTCCCCTACAAGGTTCAATCATGCTCTCGGTATCGAGAGTATAATGGTATCGAGTGAAGGGTGAATCGGAATGGAGTGTTTAATTCGATATGGAGTTACAATCGGAGTACGCGCGTCTGGAGGGCGCTTGTAGTGTCTTTGACCGTGATTGCTCACTTTTGCGAATGGTAACGTGGGTGCAACGTATTAAACGTTGCACTGAGGTTCTAGTAGCTATGACGGCTGTGTGTTTTTTGATCGGATTCGAACCCAAGACGTCGAGGTAGACCACCGATGATAATAAATCGATGAACGCCGGCGGCATGCACGAAAAAGGATGACTCATAGTCCCGTCACGCTCATTGTCTCATTACGCTCATTGTTGTCACGTTAAACTATCGTCCGTAAACCAACTTTACAGACAACCAATTTATTTTTACAGACTTCAAAATAAGAGGAGGTTCTCAATTCGACTGTATTTTTTTTAATGTTTGTTACCTCAGAGCTCCGTCATTTATGAACCAATTTGAAAAACTTTTTATTATTTGAAAGAGTATACTTTCAGATTGGTACTTTCATAAGAAATTTAATGAAGAGCGGTTCATTAGTGTGGATTTTAAATAAATTTTACGTCATCCAAGTAAATGAAATTGCGTATTTTGCTGTTTATGTTTTCAGTGTATTTTCGTTTTTTTTATTGCAATGTTAACTGTTTCAGCAGTTGCTTGATAAATCTGTTAAGAATAACTCTGCTAACGTAGCCACAAGCACTAAGTTTTATATAAGTTTATAATGTTCAGTAAAGTTATGCAATTTTCTTACATAAGCAAGCCCTGATTAAAATACAACGTAACTAGAACTTCTACTTTAGCTGCAATAATAAACTTTCGTGAAAGTATATAAGTTTCAAAGTGATCCCTGTGATATTCTATCCTTCTTCCTATTTAGAATAGAATAGAATAGAATAGAAAATATTTATTTTACGACACAAAATATAATGATAAAATTAAAAACAAAACAAAGAAGACATAATAAAACATTATAAATATAGTATCGTAAAAAAGGTATTTAGAGTAGTAGAGTACTTTGTGAAGGGCTCGTCCGGGGAAGTACCTACTACCACCATGCTTTTTTCAGCCGCCAAGCAGCGCCAGCGTTGCTGTGTTTCGGTTTGATGATGGTTGCCGGTGAAATTACAGACACATTAGGCCTATTAACATCTATTAGAAAGAAAGAAAGACAGAAAGAAAGAAAGAAAAAGCGTTTATTACCTTAAACCTTAAATACAATAACAACATTACATCTTCTTTTTTTAACTTCATACAGTTCGGGCAATGGGGATACTCAGCAAAAATGCGTTAATGTCTGCAAATGTGTTAATGTCTGTTCAGCGCTGATTTTCAGTATACCCCTATTAATATTATATTAATATCGGTAGGAACCAAGCCGTAAGCTTGTTGTTTGTTCTTCCAGGCTTTGGTCGCGAGGAACTGGCATCTAAAGTCACCTAGCTTTAAGGCGTTTCAAAGTGATCCTTGTGATTTTATTGAATAAATATCTTTTGACTTTGACTTAGACTATGCCTCAAGTCGATGGGCGCAGGGCACGTTTCTATCGTGCATGACTTACAAGCCAATGCTTTGTAAGTCGTGTGGTGATGATTACCACTTACATGGGCCATCTGCTTTTTCATTAGCAAGTAGAGGTCATTGGAAGCATACAGCAACCTTAGTGCTACGTAAAAGCGCCCCATACGTACTTACTCTCCCAAATAACATTACTTTAACTACCCTTATTGAAACCAACCCCGACAACGCACCCTTTCAACTAATCACATCGGTATCCGATTAAATCGATGATCACTTGTAATCTTCGGAGCATACAATCACCCTATTTTGTTAAATGTTCACGAAGAACTACTGCTTCTAATAATATTATATGTTACTGTGGAGCAAAGCCCTCACAGCTCAGTTGTTAGAGCTTTGCCTTCTGTGCTGTAGGCTGTGGGTTCGATCCCCCACAGAATATTTTTGTAACTCATTAAGTTATTATTCATAGATGATTGTTCTTTGTCTTGATACAAAATTTTGAAAAAACAGTAACGGCAAAACAGGAACTTTAAAAATCTACTTAGGTATGCTTTATAAAAAACCTAATTCAAGTGGAAACCTATAACAAATCATGCACAATAACAACTCGCCCTACGGTGCACTGCCCTGGATCCATACAGACCTGATAACTAAACTACCTATTTACCTATTTGCAATATCACTTCAATCTTCTGCGCCGTAGGCCGTGGGTTCGATCCCCACCGAGAACAAACATTTGTGTGATAAACATAGATGTTTGTTCTCTGTCTGGGTGTTATAGAATATTATAAGTATGTATTTACAAAAAAAAAGTATATAAGTAGTTTATCAACTATCTGGTTCCCATATCACAAGCTTTGGCTTAGTTTGGGTCGAGATAGTGCTGTGTGGAATGTCCACCAATATCTATTATTATTATTAATCGGTAACAAACAATTTCAAACTTAAAAAAACAACGCATTCGTTTACTCCAAATTAAACCCATATAAATTTTACAAAAAACTTTCATTGATACATCTCAAATAACTTTCTCCGGGGAGATGGGGCAAGTATGTCCCTCAGTCCTTTCTCCCGTCCCAAAGGGGAGGCTGGGCAAGTCTGCGCTGTCCATATGGACACAATGAAACCTACGACATCGCACAGGCCCTTTGTAGTACTTGAATAGGCGATTGTATGACGTGCATGTTGTGACAATCACTCGAGTGGAAACGCTTTTTTGGATTGAAAAGAGGACTCAATAGAAAAATTTATAAAAGAAGTGCCAATTCCGAAATTGGAGTGGAATTAGTGGAAATATAAAATGACCTACCGTTCTTTGATGTTCTAGAATTGGTAAATTAATTTGTATTTTAAGACTAAATCAAATGAAACGAAAATTGATAATTAATTTGACGTTACTTGAAAAAACTGATTTTGTACAATGCATGTTTTTTTTTATACAACTAGCTGATGGATCAAGCAGAGCGCCCACCTGATGTTAAGTGGTAACCATCACCTTTTACAAAGCAAAGCCTCGTAAGTACGTTAAGAACGTGCCCTACGATGCACTACCCTGCGTCCATCAACTTGAGGCATACAGATGTTAAGCCTCATGTGCCTGTAATTACATCGGCAACCTCACTCTTAAACCGAAACACAGCAACGCTGCTTGGCGGCAGTAAAAGGCGTGGTAGTAGTACTTCCCCGGACGAGCCCTTCACAAATAGCTCTTTTACTCTCAAAAATAATAATTGAGAAAACCTGTGCAGAAGGCATAGTTAGTAACTACCAACTAAGCGAACGTAAGCTATCATCTAGTCTAGGTAAATGTAAACTTAAGAAGAGTCTTAAGACACAAAATCAAGATTATTATAGTCTATTATATAAGTAATGTTTTAAATAAATAAATAAATATAACAATAATGACGAATGAATAAAAGTAAGCATCGCACCATCCATTCCAATCACAGAATTCAGCTCAAACACGCTCATTGACTCCGCAATCACGACTGCACAAACTGTCAATACAGTTCACGCGCCGTCGCACGCATCTCAACAATGCTAACTTACCATGCGTTCATAGCGCTTAATTAAAAACGAAAGTAAACACGGCCCACTTAGCCCCGTCTCACCCTAATCCATTTCCAATGGAATGTGAACTTTATCTCTTTATCCGTTAGATTCCATTCCCCTTTATAAAAAATATCGTATCGTCTCGTCCAAAAAAGTTTGCTTATTAAACAAAAGATTCCAAATTATCCTTTTGATAGTATTAGTTATAATTATACTGAATTTGAATTTGGTGTGGATGGAGGCAGCTGAAAACTGTTCACCAGAGCACAAAGTCCAACTAGTTTTTTATGTCTAGCAGCCTACTTGTTGATTTCACCATGCCATGTTAGTTACTAATCAAGGATTAACAGGCCGTTAAACCTAGATGTCAAATACGTACATTTTGACATATTTAACGGCCCTTTAAGGCGTAGACAAGAGCTAATGTGACTCTCGCTCGCACGTTTCGACATGTTGAAAGATACAAAATTACTAAACTCATTTTCAAAAAATCGCAATCAACCAGCAATCACATTGCACACAGTTTAGTAAAAATTTCGTTTTGATCGATACATGTTTTCCTATTTAAAAGTTTGCTTTTGTACGAAAACTAATAAAGCAAACTTTTGAGTACGAAAACATGTATCGATCAAAATGATTTTTTTACTAAACTGTGTGCAATGTGATTGCACACAAAATGGTTGATTGCGATTTTTTGAAAATGAGTTTAGTGATTTTATATCTTTCAACATGTCGAAACGTGCGAGCGAGAAGTTGTTTGATAGTTGTCAGCCCCTTAATCCTTTATTAATCTATCACAGCATGGTGAAATCAGAGCTTAGCCTACGTTTTTACTAAGCTTGGTTGATTGACTTAGTAACATTTTGGGTAATTCATAGTCTCATTTTTTTATTTTTACCGTGTGGCCGATGCCTTGGATGATGATTAATATGATTAATTCTTTTATGACAGCAGTAAACAGCCCTTGCTCACAACGCAGTCGAATAAAAAACCTTTTCTATTCCAATAAACGAAACGAGTATTGTTTTAGCTTTGACAGATTGGTGGGGGCGCCACCTGACTATGATTGTACAATAGTTTTTTGAAATTCATTGTTTTGTACAAACAAATTAATTACGAACACTTGTTAGCAGGGTTAATTCAATATGACTTAACTTGTGGTGTTTCGAGATTTATTTTTGAATTTTGCTGGTCTAGCGAGTCAGGTTAGAGTTTACGCTTAAATGTTTTTTTATGGTTGTCGTCATCTACTTTAAATATACGTATTATATTATTCATCGAATCAATTATGTTTGGTCTATAAAATATCGGTATTACTCTCGAAAACTGAAGATGCATTTTTTTTATACAATCAGCTGATGGAACAAGCTGATGGCCCACCTGATGTTAAGTGGTAACCATCACCTATGACAAAGCATTGCCTCGAAAGTCACATAAGGCGCGTTTCGATAAGGCCGTGCCCTACGATGCACTGCCCTGCGTCCGTCAACTTGAGGCATACAGATGTTTGGTGGCAGAAAAAGGCGTAGAAATGCTCATATCGAGACAAAAACAATTCATGGAAGAGCCCACACAGAGTTCATCTGATTAGTTCAGAAACAGCTGCATATGTGCTCTATACCTCGTGTGTTCATAAGTTTTGAAACGAACTTATTTAATTAATTTAAAAAGAAAGTAATTCATGCAACCTTTTTTAAAATTTTAAATTTCGAATGTTTTGAATCAGAAAAAATATACATTGGAATATTTGTTTCATTCTCCGTGAAAATGGCGCCAACAAAAGATTTGCGTGCGACTGTAATTTCACTGTTTCAAGCAGGAAAAAAACCAATGCATGTTTTTAGTGAAATCCAAAGTTTGGGATGTAGTCGGAACTTTGTGTATTATAAAGAGGTACAAGGAGACCGGCTCTTTAGAAGACCGTGGAAGATGTGGCCGCCCGCGGTCTGTAAGGACGCCCGCCAACATCAAAGTAATCAGAGAGCGAATTCGTCGCAACCCTTGCCGGACTCAAAAGAAATTAGCTCTGCAGACCAACATTTCGCGAATATCGGTGAACAGGATACTTAAATATGATCTTAAACTAAAGGCCTACAGTCGAAGGAAAGTGCATTATTTAAACGAGCGTCTTCGTAAATTGCGACTGGAACGATGTCGGAACCTATTGAAGAGACACGATCCAAAAAATATCCTGTTTACCGATGAAAAGATCTTCACGGTGGAAGAAAAGTTTAACCGGCTGAACAATAAGGTTTACGCCAGAAGTTCAAAGGACGTCCAGCCATCTGTACGCAATGTCCAGCGTACTCATCATCCAGCAAGTGTGATGGTTTGGTGGGGTGTTTCCTACGAGGGAGTCACTTTGCTTCATTTTTGCCAGCAAGGCGTCAAGGTGAAGGCACAAAATTACCAAACCGACATATTGGAAGCGGTGGTTAAACCATTAAATGATACGCTATTCGCTGGAAAATACTGGGTTTTCCAACAGGACTCTGCTCCCTCCCATAAAGCTAAGACTACCCAACGTTGGCTGGAGGCCAATTTGCCAGGCTTCATTCGGAGCGAAGATTGGCCCTCGTCAAGCCCTGACTTGAATCCTTTGGATTATTCTTTATGGACGGAATTGGAGCTGAGGGCATGCAGAAAGTCTCACCCAAACCTGGATTCTCTCAAGCGAGCCCTTATTAAAGAATCGAAACGGATTCCCATTGAAAAGATTCGTGCCGCCATAGATGAATGGCGCACGCGTTTGAAGGCCTGCATTGAATGCAAAGGCGGCCATTTTGAATGATTTATTTTTAAATACAGATCTAGATGTCAGTAGTTTTAATTTTAATCTCTAATCTCTAATACTATAAGAATCAAAGTCCTGACTGACTGACTGACTGACTGACTGACTGACTGACTGACTGACTGACTGACTGACATATAGACAACGCACAGCCTAAACCACTGGTCCTAGAAACTTGAAATTTGAGGAGTACGTAGGTCTTATGGCGTAGAGGTGTACTAAGAAGGGATTTTTGGAAATTCAACCCCTAAGGGTGTAAAAAGGGATGAAAACGATTGTATGAAAATTGTATTCCTTGAACCTATAAACTTGAAACTTGGAGTAGATATACTTCAAGGCAAAAAAATAGGAAAGGCATTTTTAGTTTTTTAAAACTACCCTTACTAAGTGTGCAAAGGGTCAAAAAGTTTGTATGGGAGATTTTTGACCGCTGGTCCTATAGACTTGAAATTTAAAGAGTACATAGGTCTTATGGCGTAGAGGTTTACTAAGAAGGGATTTTCGGAAATTGAACCCCCAAGGGTGTAAAAAGGGTTGAAAACGTTGGTATGAAAAATTGTATTCCTTGAACCTACAAACTTAAAACTTGAAGTAGATGTACTCCAAGGCTAAAAAATAGGAAAAACATTTTTAGTTTTTTAAAACTACCCTTAATAAAAGTGCAAAGGGATGTCAAAGTTTGCATGGAAGTTTTTTAACGCGTGGTGCGATTGACTTAATACTTGCGGTAAATATACTAAAAAATAATTAATTAAAAATGACGCTTTCAACTTTTGATAATTACCCCTGCAAAGGGTGCAAATGACTGTAAAAGTTCGTATGGGAGATTTTTAGTATAGTGCGATAGATTTCAAACTTGAAGTAAATATACACCACTATCAATTATTTAAAATCACGTTTTCAATATTTTAAAACTACCCCTGCAAAGTAAAACTACCTCCTGAACAAATAAGTACATATTTTCCGTATAAGGTTGTATTTGGCATGTTTTTGAGACTCAGTACCTATACCTACCTACCTAATATAGATAATGGTCGTTTATAGGTATCTCTTATACCTACGTAGGTATTTAAAATCCTACCCTAATAATATACAAATCAATGTGAAAGTTACGATGTTTGGATGTTTGTGGCTCAATCACGGCACCACTTCAACGCGTGCGAAGCCGCGGGAAGCCACAAGTAATACATATACATATTTTATGCATGAAAGACATCCTTTAAATGTAAGCCAGGGTAACAATCCGTTGATCTTTTAATATTAAGTGGTATATAAGGGAATTATTTTTAAAGCGGGATCATTAATTTGTAAAAAAAAGGATACAATTAATAGCTGTACGATTTGCAGTTGTCATGAATAAACCCACTTTAATTTAAATTAATCAATGAAGTTTGTAAATTAAATCCTCTTTAGTGTTATGATACTGAAAAATGTGGGTAAATGGACGTACCTTCGAGACATCTTAACATCCTCACATGCTCACATCCTCACATGCTCACATGCTCACATGCTCACATGCTCACATGCTCACATGTTCACACGCTCACATGCTCACATCCTCACATGCTCACATCCTCACATGCTCACATGCTCACATGCTCACATGCTCACATACTCACATGCTCACATGATCACATGCTTACATCCTCACATGCTCACATGCTCACATCCTCACATGCTCACGTGCTCACATGCTCACATGCTCACATGCTCACGTGCTCACGTGCTCACATGCTCACATGCTCACATGCTCACATGCTCACATGCTCACATGCTCACATGCTCACATGCTCGCATGCTCGCATGCTCACATGCTCACATGCTCACATGCTCACATGCTCACATGCTCACGTACTCACATGCTCACGTGCTCACATGCTTACATGCTCACATGCTCACATGCTCACATGCTCACATGCTCACATGCTCACATGCTCACATGCTCACAAGCTCACATCCTCACATGCTCACATGCTCACATGCTCACAAGCTCACATGCTCACATACTCACATCCACATCCTTGAAGAACCTTAAGTTTACTAGTTTGTAAATAATTACCTACGTCCTTTAATAAATAATCTTTACTTGCATTATTAATAAACTATCTCTATCTCTATCTCTATCTCTATCTCTATCTCTATCTCTATCTCTATCTCTATCTCTATCTCTATCTCTATCTCTATCTCTATCTCTATCTCTATCTCTATCTCTATCTCTATCTCTATCTCTATCTCTATCTCTATCTCTATCTCTATCTCTATCTCTATCTCTATCTCTATCTCTATCTCTATCTCTATCTCTATCTCTATCTCTATCTCTATCTCTATCTCTATCTCTATCTCTATCTCTATCTCTAATCTCTAATACTATAAGAATCAAAGTCCTGACTGACTGACTGACTGACTGACTGACTGACTGACTGACATATAGACAACGCACAGCCTAAACCGCTGGTCCTAGAGACTTGAAATTTGAGGAGTACATGAGGTAGGGCGTAGAGGTGTACTAAGAAGGGATTTTTGGAAATTCAACCCCTAAGGGTGTAAAAAGGGATGAAAACGTTTGTATGAAAAATAGTATTCCTTGAACATACAAACTTGAAACTTTGAGTACATATATTTCAAGGCGAAAAAATAGGAGAGGCATTTTTAGTTTTTTAAAACTACCCTTAATAAGTGTGCAAAGGGACGTAAGAGTTTGTAAGGGAGTTTTTTGACCGCTGGTCATAGAGGCTTGAAATTTGAAGGGTACATAGGTCTTATAGCGTAGAGGTGTACTAAGATGGGATTTTTGGAAATTCAACCCCTAGGGGTGTAAAAAGGGATGAAAACGTTTGTATGAAAAATAGTATTCCTTGAACCTACAAAATTGAAACTTGGAGTACATGTACTCCAAGGCTAAAAAATAGGAAAGGCATTTTAGTTTTTTAAAACTACCCTTAATAAGTGTGCAAAGGGATGTCAAAAATTTGTATGGGAGTTTTTTAACGCGTGGTGCGATTGACTTAAAACTTGGGGTAAATATACTAAGAAATAAATAATTAAGAATGACGGTTTTAACTTTTGATAATTACCTCTGCAAAGGGTGCATATGGCTGTAAAAGTTATTATGGGAAATTTTTAACGCATAGTGCGATTTTTCAAACTTGAAGTAAATATACTCCACAATAAATAGTTTAAAATCACGTTTTCAATATTTTAAAACTACCCCTGCAAAGGTTGCAAAAGACTGCCGAAGTTCCCGGTTTCAAAACTTCAAACTAAAAGAAAATGTGTTCCGTGGATAAAACAAAAAGACAGTTTGATTTTCCAAAACAACTCCTTAAACGTTACCCTCCTTCGTTGCGCTCAAGAAAAAGGATACAACGAGGCGTCATTGTTTGGAAGGGACATGCTAAAAATGGGAATCTTAAGTTGGTACGAAGTCATGAAGCTGTTTCGTTTCGTTTGTTTTTGGGTTAGAAACTAGGAACAAATAAATACATATTTTCCGTGTAAGGTTGTCTTTGTTGTATTTGTGCTAAACTCAGTAGGTACCTATACCTACCTACCACCTATGATATAGTTAATGTACGCCTATAGGTATCTCTTATACCTACGTAGGTATTTAAAATCCTACCCTAATAATATACAAATCAATGCGAAAGTTACGATGTTTGGATGTTTGTGGCTCAATCACGGCTCACCACTTCAACGCGTGCGAAGCCGCGGGAAGCCACTAGTATCCAATAAATGAATACTCAACTTAGCTCCAAAAATATTTTAGTTTTACTGTGTCTCAAGACTTATGAACACACGGGGTATAAAGAAGTGTTGGAACTGTAAGAGCCCTGACAGAGTTCATTTGATTCGCTCACAAATCGAAATTCTCTTAAAATATAGAAATTTATAAGGTGGTTATAGGCTTTAACGTATTTAAAAGTTATTTTAGTCTCATAACTTCGAAACTTACTTAAAAAAATTAGCCTAGGCTGGATTGTAATATTATTTGAGTATGTTATAAAGAACTAAAGAGTACTCTATTAGAAAAAAAAACTTCGAAACCTTATTAACGCTAGTCTTTTTGAGTAAACAACTATACTTTATGAGAGAAATTAATACTTTTATGAGATTTAATTAGAGTAATTAGTAATTAATGTACCTACCTACCGTTCAATTACATATAAATAAATACTTATTTATTTTCATAACTTTGTAAGTATCCAACCTTGAGTTACCTTAATAATAAAACACCCCAAAAACCTGAAGTTGCCCCGTGACCCTCTTTCGCCCCACCTCCCCGGGGGTAAGTTTCAAACGCATTATACAAATGAGATTACCGCGTGCCTAACTAAATAAAGCACTCCGGTAGACGCTGGTATAGTGCTATGACATGCTAATGTAAACATTTGTCTTGTTACATTTTCTTTGTAAATAAATAAAATGTTGACATAATAATAGGCTCTGTGGGTCAATTATCTAAAAACAAGCACAGTAGAAGTAAACAGGAGACGTTGCTTGTTGAATAAACAAATCTCAACGCTATCGCTATTGCTGGTTACCTTTTTTTTAATTCCTCTTGCTGATGAAAGCAGAAACTGATGGTAAATGGTAACCATCACCTATAACATGGCTTTTTCTCGTAAGTCATGCACGATAAGAACATGCCCTACGATGCACTGACCTGCGTCCATCAACTTGATGCATACAGATGTTAAGCCTCATGTGCCAGTAATTTTACCAGCAACCACACCCTTCGAACCGAAATCAGCAACGCTGCTTGGGCGGAAAATTTGGCTTGATATATTGCAAGCTAAACAAGTTGATGGCTTAATAGGTTGATATGATTATATTCCGTAAGTGACTACACCGCCGTCAATTCTGATTAGTTTTTATCCTTCCAAGGTTGCCTGGAAGAGATCGCTCTCAGCTATAAGGTCGCCCATTGTTTTACCTTAATGTATGCTTTAACCGTGTACTATGTATCTGTGTGGTAAACAATAAAGAGTTATGAATCTATCTATCGATATTGTAGTGTATAACAATAAACTATGCGCGCTGACTAGGTTTAGGCAAGCATGGGCGAGTAGCGGGTAGCTGGCACTCGATTCCAGCCTGCCAACCCAGGCGGACGTTACTCGAACTAAGTGTTTTATTTGGTACCCAAGCAACCTGTACATTAGAGATATGATAGCTTTTTGTTGATGGTTTACTGACCTGATGAGGTTGTGTCCCCGCGCCCGCTTCACCATCAGGTGTGCCTTCGTGATGGCGTGAGGCTCGTGCAGCACATTGTTGAGGCCCACGGACACGGCCTCCGCCAGGTTCTTCGTGAGGGTGTCTTCGCGAGGCTCGTTTATCATGTCCTTGTTCTGCTGCAAGAAATAAAGCATTTTATTGACCAAAAACAGAAAATATAGGCACGGTAGACATCCCCTCAAATCTCTTGGTACCGAATACGAAATCTAGATTCTTTGAGGACGTCTAAGCGGGGTAGTCAGAGGTATGTCCAAAGTTACATTTGGCATTACATTTGGCACATACATTATGTGTAGCATTCCATACGTGAAAGGTTGCAAGCCCATCGCCGCTGCTAGAATACCAGCTGGTTTCCTCACGATGTTTTCATTCACCGTTTAAGAGTACTAGCATTGCGCACATAATTTTTTCGATAGGAAAAATTCTTTGGTGCACGACTAATGATACCTAATAGTATACATTACTATAAATTATGTATCATTTCTGTATTATTTACGTAATGACAAACAAAAATACACTCAGGTAACATTGTATACCCCGTTTACACTCAGCTCATGTCCGTGGAAATGTGCAGAGACATGAGCAGAGACTTGGGCAATGCGAGAATGTAAACAGGCCACTTCCATGTCCACTCGCGTTGCCCGTGTTGTGAACACACATTGACGGCGACGCTGCCGCAGACATATGGACGGCAACACTTCCGTCCACGCGAATGGCGGTGCGAATGTCTAAATATAAACGCAGTAATACGAAGAGTAGTAGAGCTCTTTGTGAAGAGCTCGTCTGGGGAAGCACTACCACCATGCATATTCCCACTGCCAAGCAGCGTTGCTGTATTTCGGTTTGAAGAGTGTGGTTGCCGGTGTAATTACAGGCACATGAAGCTTATTATGTGACTAGTTCTATCGAAACAGTGGTGAAAGGACTTTAAGTGCGCCTCAAAGATCTAAATTATATTTTATTTAAACCTTTGTAATGTTCTTTAGAAACTTGATTCTTTGTGTTTTTTCATTACTACATTAATTAATGTTATATCTTTAAATATGTTAAAATGTGCGAGCGAGAAGTTGCCTGACGGTTGTCCGCGTCTTAAAGGCAGATAGCCCACCTGATGTGGAAGGTTTACTTCCACATCAGGTGGGCTATCTGCTCGTTCCGTCGTATAAAGAACTAGCGGCCTGTCCCAGCTTCGCATGGGTGGTCATAAATTTTTTGAACATTTTAGCATAAACTTAGACCGTGGGTTCGAGCCTCGCGTCTACTTATTTCATACATTTGCACGGCCTTCTCCTTGACTGACTGAAATCGCACCCCGTGCGTGACCCGTTAACATTTTTAATTTCGTCATATCTTTTGAATGGAATGTCCGATTTGAAAAATTTAAGAAGTAATCTATAGGTATTGAAACCGTCTTAATTATGAAATGATTTATTTGGATAAGGATTAATACCAAGATACAAATAAAGACCCTTTTCTAGCGGAGGCATTTCAATTAATTTTTTATAATAAAAGAACACTTATTGTGACATAACTATAATAGTTAGACATATGCTGTCGCGACATTTTTTGTAGATGATAACGTGTTCTACAAAATCGTAGTACATTATTTTGTTCTATCTTCAATAGTTTTCGCAGCGCACGCGATGTAAGGTTTTTTGTTTTCCACCTTGGGTTACATTATTGAAGTTTTAGTAAGGATCCCTGATTTTTTTGAAAATATAATATAGCCTATGTTACTCAGGGATAATGTAGCATTCTAATGGTGAAAGAATTTTTGAAATCGGACCAGTAGCTTTTGAGCCTATTCGTTACATACAAAAATACAAAAATACAAAGTTTTCCTCTTTATAATATTAGTGTAGACTAGTGTAGACAAATGACAAGACGGTGAGCACTGGTTGTCTAGTGGTAGCGGCTCCGCCTTCCGATCCTAAGGTCGTGGGTTCGAAACCGCTCGTGCACTAATGACTTTTTCTGTTCAAAAATGTATGTGCACAATGCCACTCTCAAACGGTGAAGGAAAACATCGTGAGGAAACCGGCATGTCGTAGAACCTAAATGTTCTATAACATGTGTCAAGTGCTCGAAAGGAGCCTCTTGAGGCACACTTAAAATCCTTTCACCACACTGTTTCGAAAAAAACTAGTGACACGACAAGAGAAGAGAATGACACGACACAACCCAGCCCAAGGCGAGTTGGATAGTAGTAAAGTTTATTTTCATAATAAAGGTGTAAAAATATAAGGCGTTATACGACTATGAGTAGAATACATCAAGTCGGGTCGCCATTAGTGAGGGGGCGCGTTTAGACAGGCAAGTTACTAATGCAGTGTAGCTTCATTATTTTATACAAAGTGTTCCAATACTTGTACTAAAGTTACATTATAGCCAGGTAGGTATTGGAACTATTGTATGAAACAGCTGTTTTTTTTTCGCGTTCAGAGTGTTTGTTTTGATAAAGTTATTCATATTGATGGGCCCCCTGAAGTTTTAAGCACAAGTATTGAAACACCTTGTATACATTCTAGTTTTATATGCTGTAGATGCTGTAGAAATCTTGACAGATGCTAACGCCTAGCTAATATAGCCCTCACAGCTCAGTTGGTTCGATCCCCACCGAGAACTAACTTTGTGTGATGAACATTGATGTTTGTTCTCTGTCTGGGTGTTCTATAATATTATAAGTATGTATTTACAAAAAATATCAGCTTTCTAAAGTATTATATCAGCTTTCTAAAGTATTATATCAGCTTTCTGGTTCCCATATATATAGCTTTGGCTTAGTTTGGGGCGAGATAATGCTGTGTGGAATGTAAAAAAAAATCGTTGTTATTAAATACGCTGGCGTGACCGCAAAAATAAACTGGATCTAGTCTTGATCTCTAGATAAGAAATCTAGATACCCAACAATTGGTAACAACTAGTGTTTGGAGATCGCAGTTGAGAACCTTTTTTTTCATGTTATAGACTGACCTTTGGCTACAATTACTACAAAAACACTTGTTGGTAAGCAACGATGTAGCCAACGTTGGAGCAGAAGTCTATGAGATACTCTTCGTTTCATTCAAATTGGTCCAGCCGCTACAGATGATTGAGCCAAAACAATCAAATATCTGAACTTTTGCAAAGTGAGTGAGTATCCTTCCGAATAAAAGGTTTTTAAAAGAATCATCCGAAAATGGGAGTTCTATCTATGGTTTATGCTTATTAAACGACCAGTTTTAAGATATACTTGCTTACTTTAAACTAGTTTAATTTAGAACCTTTGTCTTGACTTGCATCACCAGTTGTTACCATATTTGCATCGTCGTCGCCCAGTTCAGTTCCGCACCTACACAGAACATGTTCCTCAATTTCCACCTAATTTCTCAACCATCTTTACAACCTGAGAGTCCACATTATTTGCAATTAATATATCGTTTATTGAATCGCGATCGCGCGGTCTTGTTAAACGATTTTATCTCTGACGCCATCTTTAAATTGTTTTATCCTTATTCTTGTTTTTTTTATTATTTCTTGTGTATGTTGTTATCGGGGTAAATCTAGTTGTTTATGAGTTTGCGGTCACTTGGAAGTGTTATTTTTATTTTTACTACACACTTCTTTGTCTGGATTTTTTAACAAGTTTGTTTGAGCGGAAAGAAACTGTGGTTTAGATGATAAAATGAAATTAAATAGGATTCGTATCAAGGGGAAGGTCGTGGGTACAAATCCCACTCGGATAATAGCATTTAGGATAAAAAAAAACATTGTAAATAGGATTACGACTGTAATCTAGACACGGCAGATATTCCCTCTGATCTCTTGTTTTCCTAATACCTGTTTAATACCTAGCGGAATGTCTAAGGGGAGCAGTAGGAGGCACGTCAAAAAATCACATTTAGGCAACACTTGCCTATATTTTTTAGCATACAAAATTAGATTTCCATGATTTTAAAAATAGATACTAATGACAAAATAAAGTGAAATCATTTAAATTGTTTGCAGATGATAATTAAAATGCACGACGTTGTACATTGCGGAACTTTCGAAGGATGGGAATGCCAAATTGCATTTTTACTGCGCTACATATAACAATGTACTCTTTATTTTATTGTTTTAATGCGGAATTGTTTGATATGGGCAGTTAATTTTGGACCCGTTAGGTTTTGTGAGACTTAAAACAGAGTCATGAATCATTAAATATTTTTTTTTACTAAATTTATTTTACAAGGGAAAGCAACGTTTCGAAGGGAAGTTTGGTTTGTAAAAAATAACGCTTTAATTATTATTATTACTATGAGCCCTCTATGTCCTACTGTCTTCAATAAATATGAGATTTGAGGGGATATCTATATATCTATATATATTTTTGGTGTAATAAATATAAGTTTTGATAGCAGTTAATCGTGTACTAGTTCAGCCAAATCACTCCTCACGCATAATAGACCTTTGTCTAAGAATAAAAAAATCAGATGGCATACAACATTCAAGTAAAAAATATATCAACTTTTTTATACTACTTCCTGATGGAACAAGCAGATGACCCAAAGTGGTAACCATCACCTATAACAAACCATTGCATCGTAAGTCACGCTCGATAGGAAAGTGCCCTACGATACACTGCCCTACGTACAATAACTTGAAGCATAATGATTTTAGGTCTCATGTGCCTGTAATTTCACCGGCAATCACACTCTTCAAACCGAAACACAGCAACGCAGCTTGGCGGCAGAAATAGGCATGGTGGTAGTACTTCGCTGGACGAGCCACACACAAAGAGCTGTACTACTTTCAAACAGATTTAAGAATGTCGCATTGACTCTTCATGTTAATTATACCCATCTACCTACTTTATCTACTCGTTGCTTATAAATAACTCTAGTTCAGATAACATTAATAAATCGCAACTTATCTAGAGTCGAAAAATATGCTAATTTCAACAAAAAAAGTACCTGTCACCTAAAAAACCCAATTTACTACCTCGAGCTCCGTGTCGGTATGAGGCCACATCCGTACCGATAAAAATACAAAAATACTTATCGATTTTTTCCGTACAAAAACGGCCCCAGAATTTGTCCTAAATTGTCGGTTAAAATCTAATTAGAGGTAGGTATTTTTAATTTTATTTTACAACGCACAATAAAAGCTTACGAGGTTTTTTTGGTGATTTTATTACACGGTAGCGAAATCTGAACTGTAACAGTTAAAGTTCGAAGAGTATTTTTAAATCGGTTATTGCGGAAGTTACATGAATAAGCTTATTTTTATGGTACCTTGTTTCGTATAATCTAGTGGTCTTGTTTCTGTTGCCATGTAAAACGTAGCTGTGTCATTCAAGTGATTATTGTGCAATGTTTTACTCAATAGGATCATACTAAAGAAAGGTAAGTTTGTTGCCTGTTCTTCTAGACTTTGGTCGCGTGGAACTGGCACCTAGACTCACCTAGTTTTCAGACGTTTCAAAGTCATCCTTGTGATTTTGACAATTACAGCTCTGATTTCTGTGCTGTGCAGGCATCAGTATCTCACCAAGTAATCCTACAGTATCTCTCCTTTATTTGTCATTTATAATTAGTAATCGAGTAGAGCACCGGTGGTCTAGTAGGAATGACACCGCCTTCTGATTGTAGGGTCATAAAGGTCATGTGTTCAAATTCAGTCATGCACCAAAGGATTTTAATCTTCAAAAAATGTATGTGCAATATGGTGCTCTCAAGCGGTGAAGGAAAACATTGCGAGGAAACCAATTAGTATTCTAGGAGCGGCGATGAGCTTGCAACCTGTCACCTATGGAATACTAACTACTGCAAAATGTATGTATACATGCCATATTTGAGGGGATATCTACGGTGCCTGGGGATTTGAAGCTGTTTCTTTTTTTATTGATTTATTATTAGGTAGGAGCTGTTAGTGCTTACATAGTAAGGCTTAGTGACTTGTAATACAGATTCTGGCAAACCCTCTTCAGTCATCCACTCTCTCACTTTTTTTGACAAAAGAAAATAATTTCCTGATAGAATTAATAGCACATGTGGTCTTGCCAGTGTAAACGAAGCAGAGTACATTTTGCTACATACATTTTAGTGCGAATGTCAAAGTCAAAGTCAAAAGGTATTTATTCAATAAAATCACAAGGATCACTTTGAAACGTTTTAAAGCTAGGTGACTCTAGGTGCCAGTTCCACGCGACCAAAGCCTAGAAGAACAGGCAACAAACTTACGGCTTGGTTCCTATCCTACCGCTCTTTTGTATGATCCTTGATAATATGACTTGGATATAATGGACTGGCCAGTGTAAACAGAGCATGCACAAGTGCGACATCTGGGTACGTAATTCAAAGCTTGGATTGTCTTGACTATCCCCATATTGATAATTTTGTCTGATTTATATAAGTAAATGTGACATGTCAAAAGACAAATAAAGATTGTGATTATCCTCAGAGGATCTTACTAGATAAGTAGGTACCAAAAGAAGATCTCTACCGTTCGTTAATTATTTTGAATTAATCTACACTAATATTATAAAGAGGAAAGCTTTGTATTTTTGTATTTTTGTATGTAACGAATAGGCTCAAAAACTACTGGTCCGATTTCAAAAATTCTTTCACCATTAGAATGCTACATTATTCCTGAGTAACATAGGCTATATTATATTTTCAAAAAAATCAGGGATCCTTACTAAAACTCCAATAATGTAACACAAGGTGGAAACCAAAAACCTTACATCGCGTGCGCTGCGAAAACTATTGATGATAGAACAAAATAATGTACTACGATTTTGTAGAACACGTCATCATCTACAAAAAATGTCGCGACAGCATATGTCTAACTATTATAGTTATGTCACAATAAGTGTTCTTTTATTACAAAAAAATAATTAAAATGCCGCCGCTAGAAAAGGGTCTTTATTTGTACCTTGGTATTAATCCTTATCCAAATAAATCTTTTCATAATTAAGACGGTTTCAATACCTATAGATTACTTCTTAAATTTTTCAAATCGGACATTCCATTCAAAAGATATGACGAAATTAAAAAAAAAAAAAAACGTTAACGGGTCCACGGGTCGCGCTCGGGGTGCGATTTCACTCTCTGGCGTGCAAATCTATGAAATAAGTAGACGCGAGGCTTGAACCCACGGTCTAAGTTTATCCTAAAATGTTCAAAAAATTTATGACCACCCATGCGAAGCTGGGACAGGCCGCTAGTAATAGATATTTTTAGGAACACAGTAAATAAAGCCGTGCACACAGTATTACTAGTTGTTTCGAGTTGACTGACCGATGTAAATGGAGCAAAGTTCTATAATTGACGCACTACTCGTACGCAAGTAGGCACAAGGGCCAGTGTACTGGCCCGTGTGAACGAGGCACAGAGATGCATTAACGTCGCTTTTAGGGCGGCCACCCACTTACCGCTACCGACGGTATTTCACAGGGCTGTCACAACGCAAGTGAAATTATATTATTTATAAGAAAAAATGCTGGAATCGCCATACGCGGAAGGCATCCCCTCAGATCTTTGAGGATGTAATCAGGGGTAAGTCCAAGGGGAATTGTAATGTGCCGATGAGTGTTCGTCTAGCCATGACTGTCTGCGTAGCACTTTTTTAGTACAGGTCAGCAATTAGCATCAACGTAGTACTTATTTCTTCTCTGTGGTACTAATATGTATTCTATCAGCGATCTGGTTTCCATAATATAATCGGCCACACATCAGGCTACGCACCCTATAGACCCTTACCCACGCGACGTACAACAGAGAATGGTAGGAAAGAGACGACGCGTAGACGAACGAAATTACAACAACCTTGCACGATTCGCAGCGTTCGACTGCAAATAGTTCAAAGTCCAAACAGGGTAGTCTGATGCGTCGACATGTATACAAGTATTGTTTGGACTTAAGCTGTATGGTGCAATAGTTTTTTTTTTCTTATTTTAATGTATTGTGACAACCCTAACTTGAGGGCACATTTGTCGTACCCGTCACGAAACCCTACCACGCTATTCAGTGTATTTCATAAATTCACCTACATTTACTTGAGTTCGCAAGATACCACATACATAGGCATAACTACATAATTATACTATTCTACTACAATGACACATACCCACATTTTGCAGTAGTTAGTATTCTATACGTGACAGGTTGCAAGCCCAACGCCGCTGGTAAAATACTAACTGGTTTCCTCACGATGTTTTCCTTTACCAATTAAGAGTTCTGGCATTGCGTAAATAAGGTTTCCGAAGAAAAAAATACTTTTTTTGCACGACTTGATTCGAATCCATGACCTAACGATCAAACGGCGGGGTTACTCCCGCTAGACCACCGGTGCTCTAACATTCTTATAATGTACTTGTACATGCCCCTACATAATACTTAACCTATCCTAAGCTAGTTCGTATTTAAGCTACTAGCTTCGGCTTGCGACTGTACATTTAAGATGTACTAAGTATTATATTAGACATAAAACGTATTATCAGCTATCTGGTTCCCATACTACAAGCTTTGCTTAGTTTGGGGCTAGATGAGTGTGAAATGTACACCAAAATGATTCAAGATTCAATTTCTAAATATTGAAACATGCGAGCGAGAAGTACATAGCGGTAGTCAGCCCCTTAAGGACCCACAAAAGTAAAAAGATAACTCATAAAGTCTTCAGCAATATAAACTTTTACAATCAGTACAAAACGTTAGGTACAGAAATCGTAAACCTAATTTCCCATACGTTTAGATTGTCGAAGTTAGAGCCGAAGGTTGACGACAACTGATTGAAGTCGTCAAAACTAACTGGCCGGAAAATGTGCGTTACCCCTTTCATGCAAATGGAAAAGTTTTGCAGAGCAACTATAAGCCACAGGGCAGAGCAAGGTATGAACAGTGCAGAACAAACGAATATGAACAATATTTTTATTTATTACCTATACTTGCTCAAAGAAATCGGTTCTTGTCATTTCTAGGCGTGGTGGCGTGGAACTGGTGCCTAGACTCACCTAGCTTTGACCTTTTAAAGTGATCCTTGTTATTCTATTGAATAAATATTTTTTGACTGAAATATAAAGCGATTTACACATTTTAAACTCAATATGAAGTAATTCACACATTTGTGCCATCACTTTTTCTCATACATAAAGACTTCAATCTAGCTACGAACCTTGCATGAACCAAACGAAGCATTGGACGCAGCGATAGATATAGACGACCGACATTGTAAAGATCGTGGGATGTCGGGCTCCAAATAGTTCTTAATAATGTATAAAATTTCCAAAGCTTAAAGACCGCTTAAATAGCATAGTGTGGGAGATCTTCTTGGGGCTGATGATAATGACGATGAATCTTGTTTACGCCATACCTCAGTCGTTTGCGTCAGTTATTTTCATTACTCTGATGTGATGTTTTACCTACGCAAGGGTTGTGATTTAGGGAACAGTAAAAGCCAATCGGCGTTTTATTTCTGTTTTTGCCGATGGAACAAAAAACAAATAATTATTTGTTTATTTACGTTATACCTACATTACCACAGATAAGAGAATACGTACAGGTTTATATCTGCGTGACTTACCTACGTGGCAATGTTTTCTTAGTTATGGTTTTCTTAGGTGATGGTTACCACGTAACATCAGGTGTTTAGATAGTTGTATAAAAAAGCGATCTGAGAGGAAATCTTCCGTTCAGTAGGATTAAAGTTTGCAACCAACATATTGCTGAATCATAGTCCGTTTTGCGACGCACAAAGGTATTTTTTTTTAGTTAGTTAGGTACTAATTACTATACGATTACTAGTTACTATACGATTACTAGTTACTATACTATTTATAGTTACTATACAATAACTAGTTACTATACTATTTCTAGTTACTATACAATTACTAGTTACTATACTATTTCTAGTAACTATACAATAACTAGTTACTATACTATTTCTAGTTACTATACAATAACTAGTTACTATACTATTTCTAGTTAATATACAATAACTAGTTACTATACTATTTCTAGTTACTATACAATAACTAGTTACTATACTATTTCTAGTTACTATACAATTACTAGTTACTATACTATTTCTAGTAACTATACAATAACTAGTTACTATACTATTTCTAGTTACTATACAATAACTAGTTACTATACTATTTCTAGTTACTATACAATAACTAGTTACTATACTATTTCTAGTTAATATACAATAATTAGTTACTATACTATTTCAAGTTACTATACAATAACTAGTTACTATACTATTTCTAGTTACTATACAATAACTAGTTAGGAACTTTACAAATTTTCTTTTTTTTCTTCTTCCAAAGCTGTGAGTCTATTTTCGTGTGAGGCTATTTTCATTTCATTTCTATATTATTGACTTACTACAAAGATATTTCTAGTAAGGTCTTCAGCACATCAAGAACACATAATCTTGAATGAGGTACTAGCCGCCTGAGACGCCATAAAAACCTAAATAAGGCTTCGAAGATCGGCCTTGATCTATAAAATACAGGCTTGGGTATCTTAAGCTCGTAAATATACTACTATTTCTCCATTTTTTATAAGAAAAACTGACGGGAAATATACCTCCTGATCTTGAGCTGCTCTTTCTGTTCTATAACAAAATGTATTCTCCAAGAGCACGTCCAAAGATATCACTCTGAGATGTAAAGTTAAGAGGGGGACAACCGTCAAACAACTTCTCGCTCGCTGCGTCTCAAGTCTCATGTTATTATATTATTTCTCAGAGTTCACTTTCCGAGAATAATATATTTTACAGAAAGTGTGAACGTACACAGTGGCATAATAGTGATATACTAGGTGTTCCAATACTTGTATTTAAACCTTCAGGGGGTTTTATTTCATTACTTGTAAACGTATTATTTTTATTGATTCAAAATACAATATAAAATCTATCTTGCCACAATTTAGAGGCTTACGGCCGGTTTCTGAAAGCCCGATCAAAACTAATTGGATGTCAAGTCACTTGCTATATCTATCTAATTCGATGTAATAGCTGAAATGGCGAGTGACTTGACATCCGATTAGTTTTGATCGAGCTTTAAGAAATCAGACGTTACTCGATTATTATAGCCATTCCTGAAAAAACTTGTCAAGCAGTTATACCAAGGGCACAGATAAGAGAATACTAGTACAGATACCTCATCCCATACATCGAAACGGTTTCAGTCTTAACTCGGGCAATTTTTCGGGCTAAATGAAATAGCCCGAATAGCTAAACAAAATAGCCCGCATAGCCGCTAGATATCGCGAAGTTGAGTTGCGAGCAAGCGGCATCACGTAAAATGCACTTACAACCAATAGATGGCGATAAAATTAGTTCTGCCAACACGCACATACTATTATTTATTCTGTGGCCGCACGCAGTCCTTCGCCCACAATGATAGTTTTGCCAGTTTTGTTTCAAAATAAGAATCGACACAGATTAATAAGTAGTAGGTGGCCACTTGCATTTAAGAGATACCTATGATAGGTATGTTGTGTTATTGTGTAGTCTACATCTATTCGTTTAAGTATTTTTTAAGTATTTAAATTATGCAAGATGAATTGCACCTTGTTGCGTCGCAGTAAGAGTCCTATTATTTATTCTGTACTAGTAGAAGTATCTAGCAACTCTTATTTCCGTGGCTAAAAATCGAATCATGTTAATATACACCGTTTTTTTTATATTAATAATAAATAAATTATTTTTTATTTTTTACATAGGTAGGTACGTAGTAAAATGCCTCTTTAAGAAACGAAAAAATTCGATAAACGCAAATAGCGGCATCTTTTGAACTTGTTGAAACCGAACCACAACGTAGTTCAAATAATTTCCGCAAGAAAAAACGTGGTCAATATTGATTATTGTAAAAACATGAAGATTTCATTAACAGCTTATTTCCTCATCTTCCTGTGCATAAGGGAGAATTTTTTACAATATAACATAAGCTATTCATGACCATAATACTTTTTTCTGGACTAAAACCAATATCAATATTTCAATCGCAACCGGTATCGCCATCTATTGATGTTTAATTGGAACTAAAAATGCTTTGTAGGCAATGAGACACCATGACATTACATACTTTGGTGAGTACTTTTATGACGTTGATTAAACCCTCTTTAATAAAGGAAGATTAAAAAAAAGGTTCTGTGGCCTCTCAATCTCAATTTCTATGGTCGTAGGTTCGATTCTGATCGTGCACCACTGGATTTTTCTATTCGAAAAATGTATGTCCAGTATTAACTGTGTGTGATGGAAAACATCGCGGAAACCCGATTAAAATTCTTGAGCCTGCTGGTTTAAGAACGTAAAGAACTGTCGAATTTACATATACCCAATAAATTAACCTGATAATTAGTAGTTAAAAATTTCTATTTTATTTTCATGGAACATATATGCAGGCGCCATCTATGGAACTGTTGAACAACTTAGTCCGTACGTTTCTACAGGCCTACCGCATTTACTAACATAGCATCGTAAGCAACCAATAGATGGCGCTGTAACAAAAGAATTCTAATCAGCTTCACTATCACTCTAATATCATTAGATATGGCTTGCCAAAAAAAGTCTAGAAACTAATTAGACATGCGGGTGTCGTATATGAGTCCTATTATTTTCTTCTTCTTGTCGCCAAGTTAGTAGTTAGGCACAAAGTCTCCCGAAATCTCAAAAAAAACACTGGACGAGTCAAAAGTCAGAGAGGTACATCAAATTATTACATTTAAAAAGGCTAGACTAGTAATAGGTACTCACTATTTGCTGGTTCATTAGAAGGATAGAATGCACTATCCCCGAGTGAGTGAGCCATATGTAAGCGGAGAGTGGGCATGCCTCCGTTATCTTGTACAGGATGCTCATGCATGTGTTCAGAGCTCTGCGGACAATACATTTTATTAAAAAAAAAATACAAAGTCTTGACTCCAACTAGTCTCTCACTAGGGTCCTAATTGCGGATAGGGTCATAAATGCCTGTTCTTCTAGGCTTGGTCGCGTGGAACTGGCAACTGCCAGTTTCCAAAAAAATATCATTTCATTTTTTTTCATTTCATCTGCCCATTTGTTTTTGTTATATCTATTACTATTAGCCCATAGTGTGCCATTGTTGGGCAAAGGTTTTTCCCCTATTAATTTTACATTGTGGTTTTTCTAGTTTTATAAATATTTTTGTACAATGTGTTTTATGGTTTGTTTGTAATTTTGTTTTATGTTATAATTTGCAATGTGCGTTATCGTAGCATATAAATCTCTATATATGTGTTTAGATGTAGTGTGAGTGCATGGAGTGGAGTGGAGTGAAGTGTTTATATTTTTGTCTGCAATAATAAGAACTAGGCTACCCAACAAAAATGACTGTACAAATTATAAATACATTCGTAAAGTGTTCACCTCTCTCTCTCTCTTGTCGTGTCACTAGTTTCTCTCGAAACAGTCTGGTGAAAGGATTTTAAGTGCGCCTCAAGAGGCTCCTTTCAAGCAATTGAAACATGTTATAGAACTTTATAGGTTCTACGACATGCTGGTTTCCTCACGATGTTTTCCTTCACCGTTTGAGAGTACCTACTAGCGTTGTGCACATATATTTTTGAACAGATAAACTAATTGGTGCACGACCGGTTTCGAACCCACGACCTTAGGATCGGAAGGCGGGGCCGCTACCACTAGACCACCAGTGCACCAAAGTGTCAATGAATACCTGCTATTGAGCTCAGCTGCCAAGTCCTCCCGTTCCACCGCGAAGCTGAGCAGAAGACCGAGGGTCTTGATGGCATGCAGCTTCGTGAATATCGTCTTGTCGTCGAGCAGCTGGAAACGTTATCAATCATAGAAGCAACTTCACTACTAAGATCCCCAGACATGGTAGATATTAGATCTCTTCTTAGTACCAAATACCAATATGAACAGTTTTAAGAGTAGTAGAGCTCTTTGTGAAGCTTTGGCTTAGTTTGGGGCTAGATATAGCTGTGTGGAAAGTCCACCTATATTAATATTTAATATTATACTTACAATAGCAACGCGAGTTTCAGCATTGGAGCACATCCGGTGCAGTTCGTTGAGTAGCTTCTCTAGTGCTATGATGTCGATAACAGATGGCGCTGTAGGCTTGTTCCCACGACTCGTGTCGCTTAAAGAGCTGCTTATCGAGTCGCAGGCGCTTAGCTGCCTATCTCTGAAATATACAAAATTATTATTTAAAATTATTCTGCAAACAAAACACCGACTTAAAAAAGTTGTATTTGTATTTATTTAAAGTCAAAGTCAAAAGGTATTTATTCAATTAAATCACAAGGATCACTTTGAAACGTCTTAAAGCTAGGTGACTCTAGGTGCCAGTTCCACGCGACCAAAGCCTAAAACATTACATTATATCAATACAGGTTAGACCTAATACAACAGAGTAGTCAACCAACATAATTATTATCTACTTATATATTTACATATTACACAATTATAGAACTACCAATGTCTAAAAATCTCAAATCTTCAAATACACTAAAAACATAAAACATCAAAATAAGCATTTTCATTTACTTGGACGTAACTTTTCCTGCAATTTTTATCTACATATAAACCAAACTACTGAACCGATTTAAATATTTATGAAAGGACCAATCTGAAAGTTTAACCTCTCAAATAAAAAAAAGTTTTTTTCAAACCATTCATAAATGACGGAGCTAAGCGGTAACAATAAAAAAAAACACAGTCGAATTGAGGACTATCTCTTTTTTTTTGAAGTCGGTTAAAAAAAAGTCTGTTTACCTGCACTTATTGTTCTTCTTTTTCTTCTTAGGTTTCTCTTCTTCGTTATTATTAATTAATTTGTCTATTTCATTCACACCTAAAAATAAAAAAGCCTTAATTACTTAACTGAAATGATTTCAGCACACTGCTTAGAAAGAACTGTGTGACGCGAGGAGTGTAGTAAAAGGATTTTAAGTGTGCCTCAAAGAGGCTCTTTTCGAGCACTATGACTTAAGAATAAATAAATAAAATAAATAAATGGTGGTAAATAAATAAAGTAACTAAAGGTGGCATTTCCACACAGCACTATCTAGCCCCAAACTAAGCCAAAGCTTGTAATATGAGAACCAGATAGCTGATATAATACATATATACTTTTTTTTTGTAAATACATACTTGTAATATTATATAACACCCAGACAGAGAACAAACATCAATGTTCATCACACAAATGTTTGTTCACGGTGGGGATCGAACCCACGGCCGTGCTGTGAAGGCTGTGAAGAAACTAGAGACACGACAAGAAGAAGAAGTGGGATAGTATTGGATAGAATAACTTACCATTATGTTTATCATCAGTATCGTTTATAAATGGCTTGAGTAGGTTGAATATTTGACAAATAAGTTTGTGCATTTTGGCCGAACGCGGGTACACCATATTGTGAATCGGCGCCGCTTCTAATGTCTTTGAGTCTGCCGTTCTGGAAAAATTCAATATAAATAAATATATAATAAATATTGGTGGACTTTCCACACAGCACTATCTCGCCCCAAACTAAGCCAAAGCTTGTAATATAGTAGCCATATACAAGGTGTTCCATAAGTTGTGTATATAAACTTCAGGGGGCTAAAGTACCCATCAATATGAACAACTTTTTCTAAGGAACCAACACTGTGAACGCGAAAAAAGAAACAGCTGTTTCATACATTTTAGCCTGGTAGGTATTGAACTTTTGTATGAAACAGCTGTTTTTTTTTCGCGTTCACAGTGTTGGTTCCTTAGAAAAAGTTGTTCATATTGATGGGGTACTTTAGCCCCCTGAAGTTTATATACACAACTTATGGAACACCTTGTATGCTATGATATACTTTTTTTTGTAAATACATACTTATAATATTATATAACACTCAGAAAGAGACCAAAAATCTATGTTCATAACACATTTTTTTTGTTCTTCGAACCTACGGCTACGGCACAGAAGGCAGAGCTACTACCAACTGAGCTGTGAAGGCTGTCAAAATGAAAAACTTTACGACTTATATACCTAGCCACGGTAGGAATCCCCTTGAATGAGTATGTCTAGGAAGGGTAGTCAGAGGTACGTCCTACTATTACATTTAGTTATAATTACATAGGTACTCAACATTCAGGTAGGCCAAAGAAACGTGATTAAACAAGAGGATCGTGCCGTTCTTCTAAGTGCGAGAGAGAGAGAGCAATATTGCTGTCTCGTTCCGATAATTTATAACCAAGTTTGCAACGAGAGTTTAACGCGACTATAGTACTAAATAAATGTAGTTTAAAATACTCACTCAGCTAACAACTTTTGTTTCATTTTCTTTGTTCGCTTCCGTATGTTCTTCAACTTTTCTCTGTCTCTCTTCTCTCTCTCTAACGCGGCTTTAGCTTCTTCTTCTTCGTCCTTGTCTGTCTTTTCTGGCTCTTGACTTTCCGATGTAGTCTGTCAATCAGAACAGTGATTGCTTAATATTTTTAATTGCTAAGTTATTTTATTATGTTGCAAAAAAAGTTTTAAAATTAATATCTCAAAATATTATGGATGGTGTATTAGGAACTTTTCCCTGTAACTATTACGTTTAAGGTACCTGCCCTTACCGTCTCAAAAATCCACCCTGTAAGGTAAGGTAAGGCGAGGTGAGGTGAGGTGAGGTGAGGTGAGGTGAGGTGAGGTGAGGTGAGGTGAGGTGAGGTGAGGTGAGGTGAGGTGAGGTGAGGTGAGGTGAGGTGGAGGTGAGGTGAGGTGAGGTGAGGTGGAGGTGAGGTGGGGTGAGGTGAGGTGAGGTGAGGTGAGGTGGAGGTGAGGTGAAGTGAGGTGAGGTGGAGGTGAGGTGGGGTGGGGTGAGGTGAGGTGAGGTGAGGTGAGGTGAGGTATGGTATGGCATGGCATGGCATGGCATGGTATAGTTACGTGTAGGCGGGGCCCGGGCACGGCGCGCTCGCGGATGGCCTGCAGATGCGACTCGAGGCGCAGTTGGCTCGCGTCCTGCTTGTGCCGGATGTATGGCATGGCATGGTATAGTTACGTGCAGGCGGGGCCCGGGCACGGCGCGCTCGCGGATGGCCTGCAGATGCGACTCGAGGCGCAGTTGGCTCGCGTCCTGCTTGTGCCGGATGCGCGAGCGCAGCGCTAGAGCCTCCAATGCAGCCGCCGCCGCTAGCGCTTCCAGCCGGGACTTTACGCCTTCCGCCTACAAGCAATTTAAATTTAAAAAAAAAACAGCGCAAACATACATCCAGGATCATTTATTGGTCAAGTTTCCAAAGGTACAGACAAAAAAAATTGATTATCCCAATATAATGAAAATAACATGTCACTGAAAGTTATTCCTAACTCATGCGCACCCTACTTCCGCGCACGTTCATAGATTGCTACAAGTGTTGCTTATACTATTCAAGGATCTATGCAACGGCGGTTGGCTGGCCAGCTGACGTCACAAAGGCGCGCGATCGCTGTGATTCTTTTGAATACATACTATTGACTTTGCCTGCCAACTCCTTCCTTAAGACAAAAACGAGAACAATTTTACCTACATTGTATTTCATTAGCATTAGAAAATTGTTAAAGACTTGTTTGTTGATATAAACAACATTTTTGCTGAACCTTGGCATCTTTTTTATGAAACTTGGTACACGATTTTAGGACCAGTTTTCATAAATGTATTTTTATTAGTATATCTTCAAAAAATTTTAGAAATGTGCGAGAAATTGTTTCACATTTTATTAAATAAAAACTCAGTAAACTAAGCTTACCTTCTCCCTTGCAGCGTCATCTCTCTCCTGCTTCTTCTGTTCCTTCAACTCTTCGACTCTTGCATCTCTTTCCTTCCTCTTCTCCAGCATACTCTCCACGTGTTGCTTTCTAGCTGCTTCAAGCGCTTTCTTGCGAGCGCCTACCGCTGCTTCGCGAGCCGCTTTTTGCTCCTGATAGGTTAAAAGGTTAAAAAATAGATCCCTCTGAACTCATATAACTATTCGCCGGGTGACTATTTGGTGGTATTCTTTTCCAATCCTACTTGCTGATGGAATAAGCAGATGGCTAATATTAAGTGGTTAACATCACCTATAACAAAGCATTGCCTCGCAAGTCAAGCACGATAGGAACGTACCCTACGATGCACTGCCTTGCGTCCATCAATTTGAGGCAAACTGATGTGAAGCCTCATGTGTCTGCAATTTCACTGGCAACCACTCCCTTCAAACGGAAACACAGCGTTGCTGCTTGTCGGCAGAAATAGGCATGGTAGTAGTACGTCCCAGGACGAGACACGACGAAATGTTATATGCTCTAGTAGATAATGGTTTGAGGTTCTAGGTTAAGATTTTTGGAACGAAAATCAATATTTTTTATTATATTTTCTAAATGTATAGATTGCCTTTGGTCATGATGATGCGGAAATGTTTCACTTACCAACTTATCGAGTCTCTCTCGTCGCATCTCCCTCAGCCTAGTGGTGTGAGAGCGGCATTGCTCCAGGAACTCGTGCCTTCGGTTCTCGGCCTCCAGTTGTTTTATGAATGCGATTTCTCGAAGTTTCTCCTCTTCATCATGAGCTTTGCGGACTATGTCCTGTAAACCAGAGGTTTTAAAATAAAAAAAAGGTAACAGAAAACCCCTCAAATCTCATAGTTTCAAGGGGTTTAGTCAGAGGTACGTCCAAATATTACTATTGACAAATACCCACATTTTGACAATAGAAGTTACGAGAAGTGTTAGGTGTAGATGTGGATGGTTTAAAGAGAGGCAGGCTAAAGTTTTTTTTATACAACTAGCTGATGGAACAAGCAGATGGCCCACCTGATGCTAAGTGTCAACCATCACCTATAACAAAACATTGCCTCGTAAGTCACGCACGATAGGAACGTGCCTTACGTTGCATTGTTCTGCTTCGTTCAACTAGAGGCATACAGATGTTAAGCCTCATGTGCCTGTAATTACACCGGCAACCACACTCTTCAAACCGAAACACAGTGTTGCTGCTTGGCGGCAGAAAAGGCGTGGTGGTAGTACTTCCATGGACGAGCCCTTCACATAGAGCTCTACTACTCTTAAAAAATATGGATGGCCTGTGTGAAAGATGATATGAGCAAGGAGTGAGCACCGAGATGACGAATAAAGAAATCATCTTCTCAGGACGCGAGCGACAGTGACCTCTGTCGCGGCTGCCTACAGGAAAAAGAAACTGTAAGTGTAGAGCATGTAGCACTATGTAACATGTGGCAAGAGCTGATCGAATCTTGCTCCCCTAAATCCACATCGCCATCGGGGACGCTAGAACATTGCAGCCACCAACCCAAACTCCTTCTCCGGTACTTTAAGGAGCAGGGGCCTTATGCTCACTTCGAGCGAGATTATCTCACGGTGGAGATGACGTCATATCTCGTTCGATAACTATTAAATCCCCATTCTCACCATCTCACTACTCAATTTTCTCATTCAACGTTCATGCGAGACGCAAGGTCAACGAGTTATTGACCGAGATATGACGTCATCTCCACCGTGAGATAATCTCGCTCGAAGTGAGCATAAGGCCCCTGGGCTGGCTGGGGTGAGGTTAGCAGGGGGATAATGCACAATACACCCCACTGCGGGACGTCAGCAGATCTTATTCCCCCACCGTGAATTAGAGTTAGAATTAGAAGGAGTGAGCATCGAGATGACGAATAATAGAGGAGAGTGGAAGAAGAAAACCTGTTGTGCCGACCCCATGGGCGAGGGATAAAGGCAGGAAGATAAATGCTGGTAAAAACCGAGTATCAAACCTGGTAAAATATGAAAATCACGTTCTGTAATTAGTAAAGGATTATTATATGAAGTAAGTATACCTTTATGTGTTGGTCGCGATTTTCAGCCGCTTTCTGCAGCCTTCTCTCCATTCTTATCCGTTTCTCGTCTATAAGCTGATTCTTGGCAACCTGCGATAAGTGGAGGCGATGAGTTTTCAGCATACTAAATTAAATCTAATCTGCTGACATTAATATTCCCCTTAATAGGTTCGTTCATGTTTCTACATCGTTCGTATTAATTGTGTGGGATAAAAAGTAGCCTTTGCTTGAATTGAGGTTACAAATCATATTTACCCCAAGTTTCATCCAAATTGGTCCAATGGTTAGGGCCTGATTGAGCCACAAACATCTATCCAAACATCGTTATCTCGTTTTCCCATTATTGAGTTTGTTTAGGTTATCTATCCCGTTTCTTTTAGTTCGATCAGATAAAAAGTATATTTGAATTTAGATCACAAACTACATCAGTTCCAAGTTTAATCCGGTCCAACGGTCGGGGCGCGGTCGAGCCACAAACATCCATCCATCCAAACATCGTAACATTTACACGTAACATTTTAATTTAGGTCACATCGCTCGTTCAACAAGATCCATGTTCAATGTTGTCATTTTCACAAGTTTTACATTAATTTATGATTTTATAAACTAGTAGTTCGCCGCGAACTGAGATCTCGTGATGCGACCCGACGAACGCATCAAAACTTTAAGTACGTAGTAGTCAGAGGCAAGTCCAAACATTATCTTTTGACTTTTTTCTGACTACCGCCTACTTACTTGGCATGGTTACCAAGTTTCAACTCTATTGGCCTATTTATTGAAGAGTTCCGTTGAACAGACCTTGGCTCCATCATCAGACCTGGTCGTCTTTATCATTTTATGAGAACTGAGTACCTCCTTAATTTATTTCAAGAAAAAAAATTAAGAAAAAGCAAAGGAACTGGCCGACCATTAGAAAAACCTTGATGTCAACGAAACTCTTAGAGATGGGAGCTCTTGGATCGCTGGTTATCTTAATTTAACTTTTATAATTTTATTACAAAAACCGAGCGTCTCAAAAAAAAAGTAAAAATTGTTTTGGGATGTCCAAACAAAGCCCTTTCATATGACATGTAACTTGATTTTTTTATGTAACTTTTTTTATTTTTGCCCCCTTAAAAAACCCCATATCTCAAAAACCCTTCATCCGATTTTACTCATATACTTACCAGTAAATTTCTCAAGTACAAGCTATCGACATATCAAATTTCATGCAGATCGGATCAACGGTTCTAAAGTTATCGCCAGACAAACATACATACATACATACATAAAATGCCAAATCGCCCAAGTTGAAACTAAGATCTTCGTTCGCTTCGCTCACTCGATCAACAAAACAAGTCAGCTATCCACGAGGCCTACCCCTCAAGAGGTAGGTATATTATCATATGAGGTGGACGGATCTCCAGCAGTGGAACTCGTCAGGTCGTCATGGTGCAGGATCAACGTACCTTGACCTTCTCGACCCTCGCCAGCAGCCGGTGAAACTTGCCGGCCCGCTCGCAGTAGAAGTGCGTCCGCTGGGTCTCGGCGCGCGCCTGCTCGGTTCCACCTTTGATTAGAATTGTAAGGTTCAAGGTACCTTGACCTCCTCGACCCTCGCCAGCAGCAGATGCATCTTGCCGGCGCGCTGGCAGTGGAAGAGCGCGCGCTGGTGGTCTGCGCGCGCCTGCTTGGCCTGCAGGCGGCGCAGCGCGTCCTGCAGCGAGCCGCGCCGGCGCATGCCCACGGACAGCTTCGCGTGCAGCTGCTGCGCGCGCCCTGGACATCCGACCACTTTTACTTCGAACAAGTTGAACGGTGTCGAAGTTGAGAGCGCTGGTGGCCTAGTGGGAGCGGCCCCGCCTTCCGGTTCTAAGGTCGGGGGTTCGAAACCGCTCGTGCACTTTATGCATTACTCAAGACTATACCTATGAACCCTACTATTAAATTGAAAACCTCGGCCTGCCTCCATGTTGCCATACCCTGTGCAGGGTCCATGTGATACTTACTAACACCCGACACCTATGTACCTAAACTAAACCATGTGTGAGCAATAAATATATTGAGTATTGAGGAGCCTCTTAAAGCGTACTTAAAAATCCTTTCACCACACTGTTTCGAAAGAAACTAGTGACCCGACAAGAGAAAGAGTTGAAAGGTATCACTTATTCATAGTGTGGGGATGGGCTTGCAATTTGTCACGTATGGAACACCAACTTTATTTTATATATACCTGATGTTAAGTGGTAACCATGACCTATAACGAAGAATCAACGTAAGTCTCGCTCGATGGGAACGTGCCCTACGATGTCCTGCCCTGCGTCCATCAATTTGAGACTTACAGATGTTGAGCGTCATGTGCCTGAAATTACACCGGCAACCACACTCTTCGAACCGAAACACAGCAACGCTGCTTGGCGGCAGAAAAAGGCATGGTGGTGGACCGAGCGTCACAAAGAGCTCTACTACTCTTTGTTCTATTAAATTACCTGGATCTCGAGCCACTAACTCTTCCAAAGCGCCCAGCGTGTCCACTCGTTCTGCCCAGGACATGCCAGCTAAGGCCGTCTCATACTGGTCTTCTAATCTAGCGGAGAGAGAACTGAGCGTGTCCGTCGATTGGCACGACGACTCGAGTGCTGAATCTTCGCACAGGATCTCAGCATCAGTCTGTAAATGGTAATATTCCATTAAGACGACGACGTGGTATCGGTGGGTCCAGACGCAATTTCACTGCAACTTATTGAATTTAAATAAAAAGTCGTTATTAATAAGGAGTTCTTTTATTTAGCAAAGTTCAGTGAATCTTGTTTCGACCCGCAAGACTTACTAACTGGTTTATTTGAATTCCACGATCAACCACAAAATTTGTTGATTTCGTAGTATTTCAGTTCTAATATAAATAGATGTACCTGTTCGGTCAAAAATTCTACTTTAGCTTCAAAAACAACTCACCTCTGTTTCATCAGTCTCTGTGTCCATATCAATATCCGAAACCTGTTGTAGCTCCATTATCTGCCTGTTCAGTAGATCCTCTTCCTCACAAAGCTTTCTCTGATCGACTTCCGTTTGAAAATCTAACGCGAGACTTATCTTCCTCTCGTTCTCTTCGATTTGTGACGTCATTTCAGCTATCTCCGACATTTCGGACGGATCCGCTGTTTTGAGAATCTCAGTTTCATCCTGAATTTGATCATCGTATTCTAAATATTTGAAGGTAGATTTAAATTCAGCTCGCCATTTGTCGAAATCGAATGCGTCCGCTGTGCTTTCTTGGGATCTAGCGAGTCCCATAGTCAGACTCTCTAGCGACGAATGAAGACGATTTTTCGTCAACTTTTCTTCAGAGTCTTTCATTTTTTTGTCTTTTTTTAACGCTTTGGTTCTAGATGATCTAGTTTTCAATCCGGTGACGTCAGATTTCTGACGAATCATTGACGTATCTTTGGCTTTGTCGGGTTTCAGGTCAACGGTCACTTTGACCACTTTTTCCAGGGCTTCCGACTTCGGTTCGGGCTTCTGTGGTTGTTCAGATTTAGCTCGATCTAGGTGAGATGTTACGATAGGGTTCGTTTCTGATTTGGGAGATTCAATCATGTTCAAAGTTGGCAGACTAGTGGTGGCCGAAGGTTGGTGGAAGCGATTCGACCAATGAGATTTGGACTTCTTAGATTCTCGACTTAGACGTCTAGATTTAACAGTAAGCCATCCTTCATTGTCGTTCTTATCGTCTATGTTTAAAACTTCAATGGAGTTGGCTATATCCAATTCATCTTCAGGGACAATAGTCTTTAGACTCTCGCTAGATTCAATTCTGGACATATCTATTTGAGTGACCACAGTTTCAGAACTGCTGTAATGGTTGAAATCCTTCATCGATTCGAGAGCAGCCATTAGCTTGTCTTGCTTATCGGCTTTTTCGTTAATCTTCAGAGAGACTGGTCTAGGGGGCCGGGTTTTGGGATCAGATTTGGTTTGGCTTCGGTTGTCCCCAGCTGCCATTTGAGTTGCTTGAGGTTTATTTATTGGCTTTTCACTGACGGGTTTTTTGGTTACGTTTGCGGCTTTGTTACCTCCATCGAAAAGGCTAGTTCTTCCTGTGGTAAGGTTGAAGGGATAACTGCATTTGTTTTTCTGATTACGGCTCACGAATGTGCGGGTTTTGGCAGGCGGACACGGTCTGATTTCAACCACGGTCTTGCTTCTAGCGATTGCGATTGCCTTTGTAGGAGTCTTGGTCTCTGTTTTGATTGTGATCAGTTTGGGTTTGGCAGCTGCTTGGGAATACGCTGGTCTGTACGTGGGTTTGAGTTCGAATATCGGTCTTGTTAGGAGACTTCTGTATTGTTCATCTCTTCTGAACTCAATTTCTTTTTGGTCTATTTGAGATTTTTTTTCGGCGATTTTTGTTTCATTTTTGGAATCTTTAACTTCTTCAAGCTTTTTATTTAAATCTTCTTTCTTTGTCTGAGTCTGGGGTTCCCTATCATTCGTCTTGGAAACAATTTTACATGTTTTTGTTTTTATGTCACTTTTTGGGATATCTTTAGGTTTGATATCTTCGAGTGTGGTATCATTGGTGATTTCTTTCGGTTTGACATCTTTTACAACGCAATTATTTATATTAACTTTTGAATCATCATATTTCAAACTTTCATCGTTTGTCTTATTAATTTCGTTCGTATTAGAAACTTCTTGTTTATTTTCAATATCAGATTCAGTTAGTATTACTGGTTTAGTTTCATTTTTAGTATCTGGAACTTTGTCCTCACATTTGGAGCTCTCGTTAGAAATATCAGCGAAATTATCATCAGATTTCGATGGAGACTCTGTTGAGATGCTCGCTTGATCAATAGACTCGATTACTATTGATATTTCATTTGTTACATCTTGGTTATTTCCAATAGGAAGAGTCTTCATTTCTTCCATATCCTGGTTAAGTAAGTTTTCATTTTTAGCTGTACATACTGTTAGTTGCCTAACAAGGAATTCGGACTCCATAGAATTTAATTTATCAATGGTAGCGAGAGCTTGGCTAGACAAATCTCCATTGGTCACCACTTTCTTAATTTCTGTACCAGCCCGTTTCGGTGACTTAACAAACACTTGCTTTGGAGCGACGTTACGAAACTCCTTAGCCTTCCCAATCTCCACAGTCGATTGAGGCGGCTCTTTTTCCTCTTTAGCTAGAGCTATATCATTTGCTTTAACTTTTTTAGGTTTATCATCTGTCTTGATCTCTTTAGCAACATCTTTTGGTTTCGAATTAACTTCCTCCACCTCTTTAACGTCTTTTTCCTTGATATCCGAAAGCCTCGTCTCCTTTGCTACCTTCGATTCAGTCTTAGACGCGATTTTAGAAATAGTTTTGTTGCTAAAGAATTCAACACTGCCTTTTGGACTAACGGCGTTTCGCGGACTGATCTTCCCGCTTCCTGGACTAGCTTTGCCTGTTAGGTTCGGACTATTTTTTCCACTTGGAGTGTTATGTCCAGAGAGACAAGGGCTGTTTTTGCCTGAGACAGACGGAGAAGACTTTACTGAATGAGTGCGTCTGGACTCTGGCCTTACAAAATCAGTCTTACGGATCTCCCAAGCTAGGCTTTGTGGCCTTTGGGGGGGTGGGGTGCTTTCGTACTCCCATTTCAGTTTGAACCACTCACAAAGCGCTCTGAAATCACGTGTGTAGTTCTCTAAAACTAGAATTACTTCTTGGCACTCGTTTAAGTTCTCGTGAACTTCTACTGTGTTGTATATCTCTCCAACCTGTGGGACCAAACCACATTTGATTAACAACAGAGAGATCTGTATCTCAACCAGAGCCACGAATGAATCGATCCACATCGATAGATGGCGGTTGGGTGGATACTGGATATGGTAAAATCTTTCGTTATCGATATTTTTTCACTAACCGCCTAATTACTAGCATGGTCTGAACAAGCGCGAGCAAGAGGTAGGTAGATATCAGTTATTCATAGCCTAGCTAGACCGATCGAAGTTTAGAGATGTTTGTTTAATGACTGGCTATCGAAAGCTTAAGGCCTTGAACTAAGCGATGTAATATTTACGACGTGCATTTCATATTAGCGATCAATAGTCGTGATGTTTAGTGTTAGGTTAATGACCCGTTGGAAATGATTGTGACCGTTACTAGCGGGAGATCCGAGGTCCTAATGTAAACATCCACATGGGCTTTCTAACTTTATGTGTGGGTTTGATTCTCCGAGACAGCCTCTAATGCTGCTGTCCAATCCTAACAACCGCTAGGACCAGGATCGACAGCTAAATGCCATTTGAAGCACCGAAGTACTTCGTGTCGATGATACATTATTTTTAAGCCACTTTGGTACCGTAAAAAATAATTTCTGGCACGTAATTTATATGTTTCAACATAACCTAACCAATCCGACTCGAGGGTACTAAAGTGGCTTCCAATTATCATGCTGTACATTAACTGGGTGTACATTAACAACACGTGACAATATTGCACATCCAGTTATTGTACGGGATGATAATGTACACCCCGATAATTCAAACCAGTGGACACGGATTAACTGGGTGTGCATTATCATGCTGTGCAATATCATGCTGTACATTATTTGGCCGTACATTATTGGCTCCCTTCAGTTATGTGGAAATAAGGAAATAATAATTAAAATAAACATTTTCTTATCAAAGTATAGGTACTTACAGCACGTTGGAGATCTCCAAACAGCAGCGCCCAGTACCTGGCGCGTAGATCGGAGCGCTTGTCCCGGCCTGCGGAGGCGGAGCGCAGGCGCGCGGGGGCGCGGGGCGCGGGGGCGCGCGGCGGGGGCAGCCCGCGCGGGGGCTTGCGGCCCGCTCGCCCCACTGAGAGTACAGGACAACACGACTTTATTATATTATTTTATTATTAAAGGGCCACCTACATAATAAAACAAACTTACTCGTACCATTATAGTCACGTCTCTCAAGCCTGAAAGGTATGCACGAAAAAACTCTTGCTAGGGGTTGTTCGCCTTTGTGCATAGAACATGCCTATTTTTATTTTATTTTTTAATACAACAAAGTAGACAAACAAGCTTAATTCCCGCCTGATGGGAAGCGGTTACCGTAGCCTATGAACGCCTGCCGACCCTTTAAAATTTTTAAAACACCCTTTTTGCACAGCCTTATACTATAGATTATCGGGAAAACTCAGCAGGGAGATCATTCCACAGCCTAAGTGTTCGAGGGAGGAAGTTCCTCTGCAACCGAACGGTACGCGACCACCCTGGCTCTAATGTGTGAGGATAAACTCTCTGCCGATGGCGAGCTATGAGATGAATAAAAGAGGATGTAGGACTCTTCAGAACATTTATTCTAGATCTATTTGTCTTTTTCATATTTATTGTATTGTGTGCAATAAAGAATTATTAATTAAAATAGTAGTAGGTAGTAGCAGTAAGTAGCCCAAATCAGATAAGATTATAGATATGGAAGGGAGGTCTTTACCCTGCAGGCCCTGCACTACAGGTTCTCAATAATAAGGGCCACTTGCATAAAGATCTGAATTAATTGTATGGTTTTAATTAAGCATGTTGCCCTTGTTCTTGCGTGAGCATGTGCGTCTGCATTTGCGCCTGCATGTGAGCAAAGCCGCGGGCGACGGCTAGTTGATCATACAATACATATTCCCCAAACTTCAATCGTCTGATTCTATCTAGAAGACAATATATCAATGTATCACACAGTAGCTCATTCATTAAACTAATAGAAATGAGTCATGAGCTAAATATAGCCAGCATTTAAGTTTATGTTGGTATTGATGCAGGCAACCGGGCCTGTTGTCATCGGACACACATGAAGCACATCTGTTTTCAAGTTACAGTCTGGGAATGCAAGAATAGTACAGCTAAGCTATTTTTGGTTAAACAAGTCTGTATAATATTCCAGTAACATGAAAATGGGTGGCCAATTGCAAAGAATTTTATTAGGTGTGTAATATGTAAGTTTTGGTTTCTAACCATCACTACCTCTTACTACTTGTACAGACAACATCAGAAGTTGATGACTATTTCAGAATTTCGGATTGCGTATAATTAAGTTTTAATCCTACTACTACTACTACTATAATACAATTAAAATAAGTTAGTTTTTAATTTCTCAATCTAAACATGAGAAATTGTTAGTTTCACTCACAAAAGACAAGTACAATGGGCGGTCTTATCGCTCATAGCGATAAGACCGCCCATTGTACTTCGCTGTATTTTAAATTAATTCTTAAGTGTTATGTTATTTTATTGTGGTGTACAATAAAGAGTTTTCTTTCTTTCTATCTATCTATCTATACTTTGGTCTGTATCCATATCTACATAATCCTTGGGACTTTAATTGGGACTTTACTTGGGACTTTAAACATCTGTCTTTTAAATTGAAAATTGTTTCTTTACACTCTAAAGTGTATGAATTACTATGTGTATACTACTACTAAGAACATATATTATTGAAGATACTCACAATGGTAAGTACAGCTTACAGATTTATTTAATAGAGAACTAATCACTATCTTTGGCAGCTTATTAAAGTTCAATGACATGATTGGACAATATGTCTATGTGTGTATACTTAGTTAGGTAGTAGACAACAGTAGCTTTAGATGATTGGCCCAATTGAAATAAAATCAATTGTCCATGAATGCAGGATGTGAAATGGATTTTGAATAAATTAAGGGTATGTTTGATCAATATGTTTGAAGTACAGCAATTGATACAGCTGCTTGTTAGAGGCGATTTTGAAGAACAATAAACTTATCTCAACTAACTTTTTTGTAAGATTATGAATATCAATAAATATGTGGATTAAGTAAACATGTTCAAAGTATTTGTAGAATTTATTGCATAATAGCTCAAAAATGAAACTCACAAACTACACGGATGAGAAACAATTCTTCCGCCCACGATCCTGGTTCTTTCTTCATCAGTAAATAAATATCTAGTTCTAGTTTGTACCTGGAGTATCGACGGCCACATGGAAAGCGACAAGGTTCCTGGCTTCTCTACCCTCCTCCTGCACCAATTGCCGGACTTCTTCCATCAGAAATCAACCAGAAATAAACAATTTCTGCCGAAGACAATAGGTCTGGTCTGGTCTCATCCCTTCTTTTTGCTATCCATTGAATGATCGATTTACATGCACAAATCACATCACTGATTAGCAAAATAAACGAAAAAAATTATCTATATCTAAATATACATGTGAAAAGCAATTATTTTAGAAAACACGAGAAATAAAAAATATACGACAATATTTTTCAATAACAATTCGCCGTTTTAGTTTTGTTTGACTGACACTTATACTTGACATGCATGACAGATATTGACAGATTTTAACAGACAGGTTGATATAAGTTGCAAGATTTAAAAAATACAAATTACGAGACAATGTAACAAAACATCAAAATCTACTAAAAGCAGTAAGTTTATTTAAGCTCCAGAGTCCAGTGCAAAATACAAAAGAGAAAGAAACAAAATAAAAGAGTTAAACTTATTTCTATGTTTACACAGGTTTACACAAATCTTTTTTCTTCCTAGGGAGCAAGTACTATTTTGCTTTTTCTCACTGCTTACGAAGAACAAACTAGCTCATTGTGAATAGACGCGATACAAAGTAAATTAAATGCTTATTGCTATGCGCTTACATATTATCTATCGATTACGTATTTACGGGAATAAGTACTTTAATTGTTATTTTATTATTTTCCATTTTCAAGTGGAATGAAAATTCAAATAAGCTTATCATATACTTTGTATCGTGTCTATTCACAATGAGCTAGCTTGTTCTTCGTAAGCAGTGAGCAAAAGCAAAATAGTACAATAAATTGCTCCCTAGTAAGCAAAATTAAAGGAAAAAGGGATATTTAGTTTTAATCGATACAAAGTATGCTTATGTGCAAAAACTAGTACTTAAAGCAAACTTTTGAGTAGGAAAACATGTATCGATAAAAATGTACTTTCCCTTTAATTTTCCTTACTAGGGAGGAAATTTTTACTTAACTGTGTGCAATATGATTGCACACAAAATGGTTAATTGCGATTTTTCGAAAATGAGTTTAGTGATTATAAATATTTCAAAATGTCGCAACGAGCGAGCGAGAGGCACATTAGCTCTTGTCATCGCCTTAATGAAATTGCATTTCTATGGTAATTTTCTATATAAATAAAATCTTTCTACGTGGTGTAGGTACCTACAAGTACATAGACCAAATCCAAAATGAAATAATTCCTTTGTCTAGCTTTTACTAGATAAATAATTATGTATAAACATAAATATAGGTTTACTCACGTCTAGAGTAAATTCAGTAAGGAGTCAAGATAAACGCTCCAAGCGGGCGTGTTGAGAACTTTCGTTCTCGTGACTTCAATAAACCAAGAATAAACCACTTGGTATTTTCTTTTTACTTGGCGACCGTTATTATTTTTCTTGCTGCAACATTTTGGTAGATTTTAAAGTAGGTTTTTTGATGTAAGTCATGGTAGCACTAGGAACTTCTTTTCGTTGTCAAGCAAGATGGCGGACCAGGTATGTGCTGGTTTTATCCAATAATTAGTGAAAAAACGATATGTTTCTTCAAAAGATCATTCCTAAAGTGGACTTTTTTAATTGCTCAAATAGATTTTAATACTGTTCGGTGACAAAATATAATGTAAACAGTGAAAATGTGGTCACAAAGTTGGTGCACGTGGATGTCCGCTAACAACGCGGGCCTCCGTATCTTTTACTGTGAAAAGTGCTGTAAAATTATATATTTAATAAGCCCTTAGGCATGTCCTTTCAAAAAAATATATTTATGCACGATTCTTTGCGGTTAGAATGCCTATGAACTTATGATATGCCGTGAGGTTAGTCTTTCGGCAATCGGTTCCGGTTTTAATTGGATGAAAAGCTCAATTATTTGTAATGTCGTGTGATTGCTCTGGTAGTTCACCTCTTGGAGCAGTTTTTACCGATTTTTAAACATTGAAGAGGTTATGTTTACCTATGGAATTAGACCCGTGATTCTTGCAAATGGTAGTTTTCTAGCTATAATTGACTGCACCTGTGTAGTATTTAGTCTAATTTTGCCTGACTCTTGCAGACGGAACGTTCTTTCCAAAAGCAACCAACCATTTTCCTGAACCGTAAGAAAGGAATTGGTATAAAGCGTAGTCGCAAGCCATTGAGGTACCACAAAGACTTGGGCCTTGGTTTCAAGACCCCACGAGAGGTAAAATTACTTCCAATACCCCTACTAATGTGTAAATCTTTTTCTCTAGACAGAGAAAGCGTTTCAGAAACAGGCGACGGTCTTCCTCAACAAAAAGGGGGGGCTGAAGCGGAAGGACATGAGACATTCTAAGAATGTCGGTCTAGGTTTCAAGACACCGCGCGAGGTCTGTTTTTGTTTTATCGATGGTGATGGTGCGGGTTGCTACAGTGGGCTTGGTGACATCTCATTTATTTCAAGGATTATTTGGTTTATGATACTCTTATAATCTGCTCATTTATTAGGAGGGTACTTTGAGAACTAATCTTCTAGATTGTACTGCTGAGATATATTATGCAGTCATAATTCTATGTTAACAATAGTCTTAATAATCCTTAACATATCATTTATATTTTTCACACTAGAAAAGGTTTTTTTCGGGTTTTTGGGGAAAAGGGTTGGGATCAGGGGCCTCTAATCATGAAATAATTTGACTTAAGTTGTGTAAACATTGTATTCCTTACAACACAATAAGACCGGATATTGCTACAATATGTTTAATGCTACTAATATCAAAATGTACTCATGATCAAGGCGCTGAACATAAGTTCTAGAAAAAAGCATAAATTTCAAATTCTGTTCTAAAGCTTTTTGGTTTATTTTACACATCACTATCAAAGTCACAATCAATTCAAATAATTTCATTTTCATACAATTACTAATTTGGGTAATTACATTCTTCATTGGGTTACTAATATTATTCTTCATATTTCATTGAGCTATCTTCGTTATGTGCCATCTGTTATCAGTAGAGATCGGATAATCGGATGCATATTTACCTAAAGTTAATTTTTGGGTAACAAATTATGGAAGAGGCTTCTTAGGATACTTTTATTAAAATTAAAATCCCGGGATTTCATAAATAATTGGATGTATACAGTTTGCCACGTTACATGTGTAAGCCGAAAGGGGGTGATTCTGGGCGCCGAGGGGCATATTACGTTGTAACAGAGCAATGATTGCCCTGAATTACAATTACATGAATGAAAATTATTGTCATTTGTGTCACTTAAATTTTAATTTCCTGGGATCCCGGGATTTTTAGACAAAAGTAAATTTTAATTTCTCGAGACCCTGGGATTTTTCGATAAAAAGTGCTTTCCATAATAGCCAACATCTCAAGTTTAGGTAAATATGCATCCGAATATCCGATCTCTAGTTATCAGCTTCAAGATGCAGCTTTCAATTAAGGTTTTGGGTAAAGCTTGATAAATAACTATACCTATATTGTAATGATAAATAGTGGGCTATGATACCTAAATTTAAGAATTTTAAGCAATTTTATTTTGTGGATGATGTGTGCTCACTGCTCAGTACTGTGTCCTAAATATCATATTTCAAATTTTATTTCTCAGTCATAGTTCAAGTTATATTCTGGACGAATTAATGTGCACTGATATACACACACATCTACTTAGAGCTGCCAGTGTATTAACAACAAGCTGATGCCCGCAACTTTGTCTGTGCAGGATTAGTCACACAATATCTTTATAAATTGTACACTATGTGTTATTCTGATGTATAAGCAAGCTATATTATTGTAAAGTTTCATTAAAATCCATTCAGTAGTTTTTACGTAAAAGTGTCACAAACATCCATCCATCCATACTTACAAACTTTTGCATTTATAATATTATTAGGATAGTAGAACTTATTAGTTGAGTCTCTCAGAGGGTTGATCACAAGAATTTATAGGCTCTTTAATTCTGTGTGTTATTGCTTGTGTCAAAATTAACTTTTTTAATAATTATCCTTCTTCAAACAAAATATCCTATTTGAGACTGTTCAAATGATGAAACCCCACGACGGTCTTCTGACTTACTAAATGATGAAGCCAAGTGTATTTCTAACCCATTTTCTGATTGAACAGTCCAAATTTAACATTTTATTTTACAAATTAAATAAATTTTCTCCAAATTTATGTATGAATAATTTCAGTCTCAATGGCAGCAACTCTATTTCACTAATTTACTTACAAATCTATCATTCCAGGCCATTGAAGGCACATACATTGACAAGAAGTGTCCGTTCACCGGCAACGTCTCCATCCGTGGACGCATCCTCACCGGAGTTGTGCAGAAGATGAAGATGCAGAGGACCATTGTCATCCGTCGTGATTACCTCCACTACCTTCCCAAGTACAACCGGTTCGAGAAGAGACATAGGAACATGTCTGTGCACCTCTCTCCTTGCTTCAGGTATGCATTTTGTACCAGCCCAAGCAAGAGAACTCCAACACTGGGAATCTATAAATAATCTGCATTCTCTAAAGGTGTAAATTTCAACCAACACCAGAAGTTGAAGCATAGGATACCCCCCTTTTTCAATAGAACAACATTGTATAAATTAGTGGATGATAGATAGTCTGGATGGCTCTAAGGAGGCTTGTAATAGTTTTTCCTGGCCTATTTTCTGTGCTTTAATATGCTGATGATGACAAATTATTTTTGGTACCACAAAACTCTTAAAAAAAATATATCAAGCATTTATATGCTGCCAGAATCGAACTTGCGCGTCTCATGCCTCAAGCCGGCAACAATCGCTAAGCCACGCAGTGTAACTTACTTGCTACTGTCGTACCTACTTATGTTCGAAATTCTGTTGAGAGCCTTCCCATTTTATGTTGCAAGTTTTTCTTAACTCAAGGTATTGAATACTGAAATCTTGCGATATGCAAAGTGTATATTTTCTTTAAGATTATCTAGGTAGGTATTTTAAATGATGAAACTCACACGACGGTCTTCCGAACACCAATTGACGAAGAACGTGTTACTAACCCAAGATCTGATCCTCTTCCAAAACCCTCCTTGCACCAAAAAGTAAGATGTCAAAAATGTTTACAAAAATATATTTACTCTATTTCAGGGATGTGGAATTAGGAGATATCGTGACCATCGGAGAATGCAGACCTCTATCCAAGACAGTCAGATTCAACGTGCTGAAGGTTTCCAAAGGCAAGGGCTCCAAGAAATCCTTCAGGAAATTCTAATAAATTTATGTTCTAAGTATTTCCTGGTTTTATTGCAATTCACTTTTATTTAATTCAAATCCTTTCACCACACTGTTTCGAAAGAAACTAGTGACACGAGAGAGAGATTGCAATTCACAAACATTGAAAAGATGCAGGCAGGCAGGAGTTCAGGAATCTTAGCAATAATAATTACGTAGGCAAGTTTATATGTTAGGACCTGTTAGGACACTTACGCAGCGACATTGGCTATGTAGTCTAATCTAAAGTAGCGTCCAGTAGTGACCTACTGGACGCTACACGCATTTGACCCAGGGACCACGGACTGTTTCCAAACGTCCTCGGTCCATAATAAAAGTTCTTGCATGGATGGATGATAATTAGATAGGTTGTCATCCCCATTGACACATACCTTTAATCCCATCCTTATCTACCAACTAATGAGAGTTTTAGATTCGAGACATCTATCTAAGAACGCGTTGAACTTGAAATTTGAAAAGCAGTTCATTCAAAACTTGGACGAAATAATTAATCAAAATAATGAGCAGCGACATCTAACGGTAGTTAGAACAACCACATTTTGTGAACCATCATCCTTGTCTATGGTTTAGGGAGAAAAAAAAAGCGTTCAAGGAAAACTTTTTTGATGCTAGTCCAGAAATTTTACCTAGGTAGGTATTCAATTTGAACTTGGTGGCCTTCAGACCCAACACATTATACCTATTTGTTGAACACTTACCTTCTAAATAAAAGCCACTAGAAAATTCGGGAAAAAACACGGAATCATTGAAGATACGATTTCAATGATTCCGATTTTGTACAGAAATCAAGGCATGTTGCGCGCATCAATACTTCTGTACATTCGCGTAGCTACTTAGATGCTTTACAGTTACTATTTTCTGGACCTATCAATGATAATCTAGGAAAACTAGGCGGGTAGGCAAAGATTGGCATGTAAGTATGTATATTCAATCAGTTTTATTTCCATAGGTACATCTAAATCATTCAAATATGAGCAACATGTCTATTAAATTTATAACTAATAAAATAAACATTTGATTAGGTACTACATAGTATAATTTACCAATCTTAAACATACGTAACTAAAAGTTAGATTTTGTACATTAAAATAGGAATTCATTAAATCATTATAAATAAAAATAACACATCCAATAATTTGAACAAGTATTAAAACATAGAATTTTGCAAGGAATAGGGTGCATTTACTATGAAAGTGAACCACAACAGAGCACTGTGTTGCCAACACAAGTATTATTATTAAGTTAATTATCTAGTCTAGCTAGTAATTTTCATGTATGTATAAGTGAAAAACCTTAGTTGCACTATGTACATAAAAGTTTACAATTTAATATAATCTACTATATGCACATAATTTACAAAATGAATGTTTATTAAAAGTTTTACTGCACTGCACTGAAACACGATGCAAAATCGGTTTTTGCAAACCATTTATTGTTCTTTAACAATAATCGTCCATAAAGGTAGACAAATCCTGTTTTCCGTTTCACATCTGTGTACTATTCGTATCGTACCGTGTACATCCCATTTCCCTTACAACATTTCAAAAATAATCAGTCTTCACCCACCACCATTGATCCCTAGTTCCCACCCCATTCCGCCGACCTACACATATCTGCCAGAAGCTCATCAAACTCTAGAACGGAGCTCTCGTAATGTTCCAAATCTTTAGACAAATCTTCACTTGTCAATTCCAAATCCTCTCTCAGGTCAGTTCTATTTGACTGTGAAAGTTCTTCTGCTAGTTTCAAATGTGGAGCGTTAAAGAAATCTTTGTAAAACTCAGCCAGTTCGCGTATCGGATGATTGTCAGCGAACGGAAAATGCAAAAGCTTCAATGGCGGTTCTAACTCGTGTCGAAACCCTGCGAATTTCTTAGGCGGAAGCTCCAAAGACGCTGGGCTTTTGGATATTGGTGTAACATCCAAATCCTGAGTACTTTTTGTCATGGCTGGACTGTCTCTGACTGGTTTGTATCTGCATTTCGGGATCGGGAATTTGGATAAGAAATCATTGAATGTCTTTTGCAAGATTAGTTCATCTGCAAATGCTGCCAAACGCAGTGGTTTGTTTAGATCTACGGGTTTCGCGTTTTTGGTTTCTTTTTCTTTAGGCTCCTTCTTTTTTTTGGATTCGAATATTACGTGTTTAGGACTGAGTTCGAAATGGTCGCTTTTCAGAAGCAAAGTTTTATTTTTTTCTGACCTGTTCGGGGAAATGGAAAAGTTGGTTCTGTACGCAACTGAAAAGCCAATGCCACCAAGAGGAGTTTTTAGCATTCCAGCTTGAATCTTCTTCACCGATTCCCCCAAAGCCTTGAGTTTAGGTTCTCCGTTGTATACTCGGTAGAAGATTGTAAAAGATTCGGTCCTCTGTTTTCTCGACAAATGATATGCTGGCGTTATTCTCGTGATAGTTATGAGCGACTTTAGCAATATTCCCATTCGGAAATAGACTGTATTCATCGCTTTCAAGGACGTATCGAACTGCGTCTCATCAAGTCCCAGAGTCCATAGTTCAAGGACCATTTCGTCGCCATCTTCAGTTTGTACAGAAATTTCGACATGTAATTGTGATCTTATCGTCTCCAACACTCTATCGGATGGTAGAGCGTTTTTTGTAGCTTGATTTACCTCAGATGAGTCCGGTATTTGAAGGTTAAACCAGTCTGTATCTGTGGTTACAGATTTAGTGCTCGTTTCTATCTTTATCCCTTTCCTGGACTCCACTATGACTTGAACACTTTTATACGCGAGTGATTTGGTAAACTTTGTAAATTCGTTTTTATCGCTTATGTTGGTGAAGGCTACTTCGGGGGCCATTTTGACATTAATAATTTATTCCTCGTCAGCTATACAGTTTTCGACCAGGTTGCTTAGATTTGGGTTCTCCATTGCTGCTGCAATGCGCTCTTTGTCGTTGATCTGCTTGTTGACTGAAAAAAATAAAATATTATCTTGACGGTAAACAAATAAACATTTCAGACTTCTCGTCTTAAAATTCTATGAATGGAAAGTGTAAAAAAAATCATCCAATATACGTTCCAAGTTACACATCGTATTTCAAGGACATTTTAAGATCAAATTCTATAGCCTAGTGTACCTACCTACCTACGTAAGCAATCCAATACAATCGCTTTACCGGAATGCACTGGTAATACAAACATAACGTAACAAGGTCGACCAAGCATGTTGTTGTCTAGATAAATAAGTTGGTCAGCGCGTCATCATGGAAAATTAAAGTAGGTACCTACCTACCAACGTAATTACGATTCCAATGAACAGTTGGTAGGTAAGTACATAGATTTCTATTGACTACTACAACAAATAATTATACACATTTTTACTTAAAATTATAATAATTATTGCTAACAGCGATCTCTTCCAGGTAACCTTGGGATGGATAGGACTCAACATAACACAGGCACAGATAAGAGAATACTAGACACAGGTAACAAAATTCGTAAAAAATAGAAACCTCTATTTTCTGCAAATTTTTGAATATAGTGCAGTGGCCTTTTAAATGTAAAAATTATTACCAATATAGGTACCTAGAGACCGTCCATTGATCATGTGAGGCTTGAAAATGCTAAAAAAACATCACATGATTAATGGACGGCCCCCTACCTACTAAACAATTATTAAAATTGATTGTCTCTACCTGATTTGAACAATCCCTAGCAGGTATGAAAGCATAAATAAATTCTAGATTGTAGATAAAGTCATCATAATACCTAAGCACTTGTGAAGACAACTTGGACAATGTAATCTCTATCCAAGATAGCTACTGAAACAAAGGTTATTGTATCCAATTCTAATAATGGTTCAAATATTAAAGATTTAAGTTTCTACCATCTGATAAATTCTATACTACACCAAAAAATCTGAGTTTGATTGGCGAGTAGGATAAATAGTTATAATTTAACCTAGCTTTTATTTTAAATATATTTTTTAAAGATTTTTGTGTCTTCTTTGTGTATTTTTCTGTTGGTTCCAATGTACCTTCATATTTGTGTCAAGGCAGCAATATACATCTCAGTCATCATGTATCAGTATGTATGTATCATATATCAGTCATATAGCGCCAGCAATATACATCATTCCATTGGATTTATAATAATTCAGAGAAAAGTCAATAACTATGCAATTTCTAAGACATATTGCCACAATATTGTTATTGTGACGATATGGCTAAGAAATTGCATATTTAATATTATTAATTTTTAAGAGCTTTGTTTTTAAGAGAGACAACACTGCATATATTTTGTTAATTTTGAGAAAAGTAAATAAAGCTTGCTATAGCATATTAATCAATAAATATTGGTGGACATAACAGACTGTTTAGAAATCACCCCATTTAATTATACCTACTTCATAATATGCAAAATATTATTGACCACACTTAGATAAGAAGTTCATGTGTCAATATGATAACACACACAAAATTTAACTTCAGTCCCGTCTTTAAAATTCAAAGTCTGAGTTGGATGTGTGGAACTGGCACCTAGGTTTAGCTTGTTTATAAAAAAAAAAAGATTCTTGTGATTTTACTGAATAAACAACTGTTAACTTTGCCTTTGTGACAGAGCCTATATAGTTAGAAAGATTCAGGTTTATATTATTTATTTCTGAAATGAATTGAGTTTTTATTATTATTCATTTATTACATTATGTATTCATGTCATATTATTACCAAAACTAAGAACATTATTTTACCAACCCAAATACAAATGCATGGACTGTGCCAAACATTTAAGCCACATATACCTATTATGATGTTGATTTAACTTAGTTATTATAATGTAACATAATATTCTAAGGTGTAGGTATATTGATAAAAGCAAACCATTTACTATATTTGTGTAAATTGACCTATTTAACCTCTAATGATAGTTTTGTTAGACTCGTATTTACCTACTTAGTTGGTTAAGATCAGTAATACCTACTTGTACATTAACACCAGATATACAAGTACAGGCAGCCTCACATTAGATATTTTATGATGGTATTCTGTAGAAAACATAATTAAAACGAGTTTGGAGAGTTCAAAGACCAATACATACTCAAGGTCATAACTTATTGATGCAGTAAATTTATCTACTATAGCTAGAGGGGTAGGTTAAGGACATAATTTTGTAGTCTCCACCTCAGTAGAATGATATCTCAAGGGATACTCACTTTCATCTTCTGTTGTGTGTGCCCCTTTTTTGATGTAAATATCTAGCTTCACTGGATGGTGAATTGACCGCTGAATTTTGATCCTTATGCACAGGCCTATAAGAGTCGCCAGCGAGCAATGAGGCACTGTTGGATTATATTCTACTCTGACCACTGGAACTTTGTCCGCCGTAGGTTCTTTCACAAAAATACCTTCCTCATAGACCACTTTCAAATCCTCAAGAGTACTCGGTTTTTCAGGGTCTCGAATTGTGCGTAAATAGTCTAAAACACAACACAGTACACGTTAGAACACATCTTAACGCCCTAAAGCTCCAAATTATGCCAATAAAGCATTAAATTCGGTCGAAACAAACCGTAGATTGTCTCTCTCAGGTCGTTCTCATCTTTGTATCCGAGCTCTTGGAGTGTTGCACTTTTGTCCATATAAGCTGGCTGAGCGACTTCTATGGGTGATTTCTGTGCGTTATTTAGTGAGAGTTTAGAGAAAAATGATATCATATCGTTGAGAAAGTGATTTGTAATTTCACACGGAGATACAGACAGTCACAAGTCGGACATGTTTGTTTTGTACTTTTTTTATTTTTTTGTAAATATTTGAGTTGTTGGAAATTGCCATAGATTGATCTAAGGAAATTGCCTATGATTCAAGGATGCGTTCAAGACAGATTTATAAACCATGGTTCAAGATAAATGAATGTATAAAAAAAAATTTGATTTCCGAACGAAACAAACTAACTTTCTCTAGCTAGGCACCAGGCAGTTCGTGAGTTGTTCAAGTTTCAAGTATTTTAAAGCTAGTCGTTCGTTTGATGGAGAATGGATGATTTGCCAAATGGCTAATTTTAGGCGCACCAAGTATTTAGAGAGACTTGTTCTCATAACTTACCTCCCTGTGCTCCCTACTTCCCTGCTCACTAGTCTAGTGGTTTTTTATCGTTTCGTTTCTGAACGAAACAAATTCACTTTTTGTTTGCATTGGTTTGATGGTTTGATTTAAGGTTTGATTGGTTTGGTGTTGTGTTGTGAATTTGTGATAGGTGTTGGTGTTGATTTGATTTCCCCTTACAAAAATCAACCATCCAAAATGCTGTGCTAAACGATTAATCCTTATCCAAAGAGTTTTCTCATAAATTATATCAATGCTTTGGTACCAACTTTATTGAATTGCTGAAGCTTAACCTCAAAGGTTAGATCGTGAAAATGTTTTCTATCTGCCGCCAAACGCACCCAGCCACGGGGATAGAGCATGCCGTGAGTTGCTGTTTCTTCAACAGCGACGATGTGTGCCTGGTTACCGCTGGTGCCAACATCATCAAAGTGTTCAGACTCCTGCCTGAAGGGTTTACCAAGGAGGTCAACGCCGGTAAGTTCTCCATTGAAACCTTATGTTGTTGTACTAATACATAGTTCTGCGTTTGATATTGGTACCTGTATCGCAGGGGCTACCGATTCCGAAGAACTTGGGGGTGCATAACATCTCTCCATATCCTCGCAATATATTATGTGTATATATATGAAATATTTGCTCATCGTTTTAATAACTCATCGCAGATAAAATATTCCAATCAAAACCACTCAACATCCATATCAAAACCATTTTCGTCTAAGTAAATCATTGCTTGTCTTCACAGCTGGCCAACCAATCCCGCCCAAGATGAAACTGGAATGCCTGGCTTCCTACACCTTGTGGGGCAACATAATGTCTCTGGCCTCGGTGAAGTGTCCGAGCGCCGGTCGAGACTTGCTGCTGGTCTCATTCAGAGAAGCCAAGATGTCAGTGCTGCAGTATGACCTTCAAACCAACAACTTGATAACACTCAGTATGCATTATTTTGAGGAAGATGATATGAAGGTAATTTTAATTTATAGATACTATATGTAGATTTTCTTATAACTTATTTAAAACAAAAATTAGCTCACAACTGAGGCACATTCAACATCCTTTCAGTTCAATAGTCAATACAATTATTTCAAACATTTAGAAATTTGATGTCCAATCATACAAAGTAAAATTAAAGGTACACACTCAGCAAAATTGCGGATGCAGAAACCTAGATCCTAATATATCCTAAATGTCACCATCTCTTTAGGGAGGCTGGACAGTTCATCCGCATATTCCTTGGATCCGAGTGGACCCCGAGTGCCGGTGTGCAGTCATGCTGCTCTACGGCAAGAAGCTGGCCGTGCTGCCGTTCCGCAAGGACCTTCAGGAAGAAGGGGATCCGCTGGAGGCCAAGCCCTTTGCGGAGAATAAGAAAACTGTAAATATACTCTTTGGTTTAACTTTGAATAGTTTGATTGATTGGTTTAATAAAATGTTTACCCCATTATTCCTGAAAATAATAAATATAAATTTATTTTAACTAAGTATTGATAAGCTTGTGTAGTTGAAGATGTTAAGAGGCAGACCAAAGAAAGGATAGATGAACCGTGTGAAAGATGACATGAGATGGTGATGAGATGACGAAAAATAGAATAGTGTATAAGAAGAAAATCTGTTGTGCCGACCCTTCATAGCATGGGATAAGGGCAAGGAGATGAGTAGTTGAGGATCTTGCCTCTACCTACCTTACTAAGTAAATTGAATAAATTTCTTCCAAACAAACTCCAAAATAAAATAGATATTAAGAGGAAGTTCCTAACAAAGATGAAAATAAAAGGCATTTTTCTAATTAGAAAAATCACTAGGATCACACTAATATCACATATTACCTATCACTCTGTTATGTGTTAAAGCTACAGGTACACATAATGTACTTACAAAATTCTAGGAAGTCAACTTTACATTACCCACTCCAAACATTCCTTTCCCAAGAACTAAACCCTCAGTTATTTGTATAGGTATTCAATTTAAATAAAATAAAAATATAATAGGCTTCCAACTACGCCCAGGCACGGTAGATCTATTTATACTTACAAAGTTAAGTCTAGGTCAAAGTCAAAGTCATAAGGTATTTATTCAATAAAATCACAAGGATCACTTTGAAACGTCTTAAAGCTAAGTGACTAGTGACGTCTTAAAGCTAGGTGCCAGTTCCACGCGACCAAAGCCTAGAAGAACAGGCAACAAACTTACGGCTTGGTTTCTACCATGTCATAATATGTAATAGGTAGGTACAATATTGAAGTTTAGTGGGGCGTAGGCATACAGAAAAAGGTAAACATAATCAAATTTACAAGGTAGTGTAGGTAGTTAGGTACCTACTCAAGATTTTGAGGTGTATATGGGGTGTAGTCATAGTCATGCCCTATAATAACGTTCGCCACATGTCCACATTTTACATTAGTTGGTATTCCATATGTGACAGGTTGCAAGTTAACTACCGCTACTACCTAGAATATAAATTAAAAATCACGAGAATCTCTGAGGTATCACGTAGTTGAATCTAACGGCCTGTTCCTCGCCACCAGACCCTAAGAACTACCTACCTTGTGCTCGAAAGAAGCCTCTTCGAGGCGCACTTATAATCCTTTCACCACACTGTTTCACACATAAGAAAAATAGACGATAATGTTTGTTTCTTAGTTTATTGTAGAGAAAGTAAGGTTCGGTATAAGTAGGTACCTACTAGACTAACCCGCGCCAATAAACAAAATAAAATAACATATAGGTAGGTACAGGGTGTATTTTTGAGGCGGGGCAGTACCTTAACCATTATAGTTATCTAATGTCCATAACTTTTTTGAGATATTGAAATGTTTTTGGCGATTTCTGTCATTTCTAGTACTCATACCTTAAATGGTCCCATAGTCTTTTGACCCCTTCATAAAAAGGATCGACAAAAATTAAAAAAAATTGTTTTGGTATTTTAGCATTTTTTTGCGCCGACTCCATTTTTTCCAAAATCTGTGAATGTAGTTCAGAATATCTCAAAAAGTTATGGATGCACTCCTAGGAACGACTTCCTGTATCTAAGTTTTATGAGAGGATGTATGAAGATACATCAACGTTGGTTTAAAGTACCTACTCTTGACCTGGTCTTTCTCTAAGACGTCTGCTATCTGATTGAGATACGTCCGCCGAGGTCTTCCCCTCCCAACAATCCCATTCACACTCCTATTGCACCTGTCTCGTCAATATCCTTTCTCATCCATCTGATCATTGATGTTGAAACAATCAGATGGCCCACCCGATGTTAAGTGGTAACCGCCTCCTATTAAAAAGCATTGCTTCGCAAGTTACGATAGAAACGTGACCTACGATGCATTGCCCTGCGTCCATCAACTTGAAGCTTAGAGATGTTAAGTCTCATGGGCATGTAATTTCACCGGCAACCACATCATTCGAACCAAAACTCAGCGTTGCTGCTAGGCGTTAGAAATAGGTATGGTGGTAGTACTTCCCTGGACGAGCAGTAAGTGCTCTACTATTAAAATGTATTATATCCACCACATAGGAACCTAGAGCATGGAGGAAATAAAAATCGGTTTCTTGGATGTTTTTAAAAGGTTTTTTAATAAACGCCACTTTTCACTTATTCGTTCAAGCAGATCGATGGCCTACTTGATGTTAAGTGGTAACAATCACCTATAAGCCTTAGCCAAACGTTGGCTCGCAGGCTCACAAGTCAAGCACGATAGGAACGTGCCCTACGATGCACAGCCCTGCGCCTAGCAACACAAGGCATACAGGCCTTGTGCCTGTAATTTCAGTAACAGTATGATTAAATTGCTCAGGCAGGTAGTCAGGGGCACGACCGAACATTGAAAGCAGCGGATGGTAAGTGGCGATGAAGCATTCGATGGAGCAGGTCGGCTTAGAAGACACCTATCACTCTTGCTTTGAGTAACCTAAATAGATTAAAGTGATCAGGAAAAAACAAACAACATAACTCGTAAAAAGGCTTATAATTATTTTGTACAATATAAACGTGTCTACGATGCACTGCCCAGCGTCCATCAACTTGAGGCATACATATGCTAGGCCTCATGTGCTTGTAATTTCACCGGCAACCACACCATAATATAAACGTGCCTACGATGCACTGCCCGGCGTCCATCAGCTTAAGGCATACATTACATATGCTAGGTCTCATGTGCCTGTAATTACACCAGCAACCACACCCTTCAAACCGAAACACATCAATGCTGCTTGGCGGCAAAAATAGGCATGGTAGTAGGTAATAATTCCCCGGACAAGGCCTTAAGCCCTATTAAGATTAAGGTCCTTATTCATATTGGTTGCGCTAAGCGCTTCACTAGCTGAAATGGCCGCTAAGTCTGTTTTCAGGGTTCCGTACCCAAAGGGTAAAACGGGACCCTATTACTAAGACTCCGCTGTCCGTCCGTCTGTCACCAGGCTGTATCTCATGAACCGTGATATTTAGACAGTTGAAATTTTCACAGATGATGTATTTCTGTTGCCGCTTAACAACAAATACTAAAAAACAAAATAAATGTTTAAGGGGGCTCCCATACCACAAACGTGATTTTATGCCGTTTTTATAGATAATGGTACGGAACCCTTCGTGCGCGAGTCAATGTAAAATTTAATAAATAAATAAATAAAAATGTGAACTCGCTGAATAGCTACCTTAGACCTAAGCTAGTAACTGTATGTACATGTTGGCAATAAACAAATTTGAAATCTGAAATCTGAAATAAAGTGCCAGAGAATAGGAATTATAGCCTAAACGTTTATTTCACCATATCTTGAATAACGTTATCCGTCGAGTAACAATACTCGTATAGCCGTCTTAGTTTATTTTTAAACTTACAGTAGAGACGAAATTATTTATATCATAACTAGGTATAGCGTTACTCAGAGATACCTAGTGAAATAAGCACAATATAAAATGTATCAAGGCAGCTCAGTTGGTAGTAGCTCATGTCTGCACTGTTGGTTGTGAGTTCGACTCCCACTCATGACAAACATTTGTGTGATCAACATAGATGTCCAGACATCTGGTTCCTATTGCTTTATATGCTTGGCCTAGTTTGGGGCTAGATAGCGATGTGGATAGGTAAATTCCACCAATATTTTACTTTATTCTATGACTGTAATAATATATTTTTACATACCTACGAATCGAATTTAAATAAATTCTAATTAGCCTAAAGGCATAACTAAACATTGTAATTAATTTTACATGAAAGAATTAATAAATGGTTTTGATATTTTTTTCAGGCAATAAAACACATGCAATAAAAATAAACCTATAAATTTCAATTTACAAGTACAAAAACAAACAAAAATATGTACAAATAAATCGTAAGCGATATCTACCGTGCCTAGAGATAACAGCCGTGATACAATATCATTTCAGGCGCCTCCTCAACAAGTGACACGCGCGCCAACGCTCGCGTCTTACGTTATCGTCCTCAAAGACTTGGACGAGAAAATAGACAATATCCTGGATATTCAGTTCCTGCATGGATACTACGAGCCAACACTATTGCTGTTATACGAGCCGGTCAGGACTTTTGCTGGGTCAGTACTTCCTCTTTTTCGTGTATCTAGTTTGGTGTAAATAGTGTGGTGAAAGGATTTTAAGTGCGCCACACTACTACTACTAATTTTCGTGTCAATAGTTCATTCGAAACAGTGTGTCTCAAAGAAGCTCCTTTTGAGCACTTGTTGTGGAACTGTTTTAGGTCCTTCGACGCAGGTTTCCACGATGTCAAAGTCAAAGTCAAAGTCAAAGTCAAAATGTATTTATTCAATAAAATCACAAGGATCACTTAGAAACGTCTTAAAGCTAGGTGACTCTAGGTGCCAGTTCCACGCGACCAAAGCCTAGAAGAACAGGCAACAAACTTACGGCTTGGTTCCTACCGTTCTTTTGTATGATCCTTTTACAATGTAATAATATAATATATTATTGAAGTTTAGTGATGTGTGATGTTTGCACCTTAATAATTCATAGCTTGGTGGCGGTGATAGGCTTGCAAACTGTCATATGTATTGCCTACTGCAAAATGTGGGTATGTGCCAAATGGAATTAAAATCATATGGCTCAACTTATGTTAAGTGGTAACCATCACCTAAATAAAGCATTGCCTCGCAAGTCACGCACGGTACAGGACCGTGTGGACCTGTTTTTGTTTTTCTTTCTGTTTAAATGATTTTTAGGGTTCCGTACCCAAAGGTTAAAACGGGACCCTATTACTCAGACTCCGCTGTCCGTCCGTCTGTCTGTCCAACTGTCACAAGGCTGTAGGTATCTCATGAACCGTGATAGACAGTTGAAATTTTCACAATTGATGTATTTGTGTTGTCGCTATAACAACGAACACTAAAAAAACAATAAAATAAATATTTAAGGGGGCAAACGTTTCACGTTTGTTGAATGGGAATACAACAAATTGATTTTTTTGCCGTTTTTAAAGAGAATGGTACGGAACCCTTCGTGCGCGAGTCCGACTCGCACTTGGCCGGTTTTATTTTCTTATTTCTCATCTCATATACAGACGGACCGCAGTTCGTAGCGACACATGCGCTATGGCAGGCGTCTCACTTAACATGAGCGCGCGGGTGCACCCAGTGATATGGCAGATAGCTGGCCTGCCTTTTGACTGCCTGCAAGCTGTGCCGATTGAAAAACCTCTTGGTAAGTCGTTTTAATATTTACTATTGACATTGTGCACGGTGTCTCATGGTGGCACTTCAAATCTCTATTCGTGCGAAATACTATTCGCGTATTCTATGTGTAGTGACTCTATTTGCCTGTTTATCACAAACAAGATGATTACGCAAATACACGAGGGAATAAAAACGCGAATACCGAAATGCCATGTAAAGTGCTACAATCTCGAGCAAGACGAGAGTAGTAGAGCTCTTTGTGTGTGGCTCGTCCGGGGAAGTACTACCACCACGCCCTTTTCTGCCGCCAAGCAGCAACGCTGTGTTTCGGTTTGAAGAGTGTAGTTGCCGGTGTAATTACAGGCACATGAGGCTTAACATCTGTATGCCTCAAGTTGATGGACGCAGGGCAGTGGGTCGTAGGGCACGTTCCTATCGTGCGTGACTGACGAGGCAATGCTTTGTTATAGGTCATGGTTACAACTTAACTTAGGTGGGCCATCTGCTTGTTCCATCAGCTAGTAGTTAAAAAATAAAGACGAAGATGCAATTACATGAATTCCGCTGTTCGTTGCTGTGTTATTCGGACTTCTACACAAAGCCGAATAAAGAGCAAATAAAAACGTAAATACCGAAAAGCGTTTGGAATTGCCATCATCGGATTTTGGACCCACAGGATTCGGAGCATGCTAGAGTTTCTAAAATTGAAAAAAGAATTGTCTCTTATACTTTTACTAGCGACCCGCCCCGGCTTCGCACGATTATTGTGGGTTATCCCTAAGAGATTATGCTTGTATTATGCATATAAACCTTGCTCTTGAATCACTCTTTCTATAAATAAAACCGCATCAAAATCCGTTGCGTAGTTTTAAAGATTTAAGCATACATAGGGTTATAGGGACAGAGAAAGCGACTTTGTTTTGTACTGTAGTGAAGACTTTTTTAAACTAGTAGTTCGCCCCGAACTGAGATCTCGTGATGCGACCCGACGAACGCATCAAAACTTTGAGTCGGTAGTAGTCAGAGGCAAGTCCAAACATTATCTTTGGACTTTTTTCTGACTACAGCCTACTAACTTGGTATGGTTACCAAGTTTCAACTCTATTGGCCTATTTATTGAAGAGTTCCGTTGAACAGACCTTGGCTCCATCATCAGACCTGGTCGTCGTCACCATTTTATGAGAACTGAGTACCTCCTTAAATTATTTTAAGAAAAAAAAAAAAGAAAAATCAAAGGAACTGGCCGACCAGTAGAAAAACCTTGATTTCAACGAAACTCTTACAGATGGGAGCTCTTGGATCGCTGGTTATCTTAATTTAACTTTTTAAATTTTATCTCGAAAACCGAGCGTCCCAAAAAAAAAGTAAAAATTGTTTTGGAATGTCCAAACAAAGCCCTTTCATATGACATGTAACTTGATTTTTTTATGTAACTTTTTTTATTTTTGCCCTCTTAAAAAACCCCATATCTCAAAAACCCTTCATCCGATTTTACTCATCTACTTACCAGTAAATTTCTCAAGTACAAGCTATCGACATATCAAATTTCATGGAGATCGGATCAACGGTTCTAAAGTTATCGCCAGACAAACATACATACATACATACATACATACATACATACATACATACATAAAATGCCAAATCGCCCAAGTTGAAACTAAGATCTTCGTTCGCTTCGCTCACTCGATCAATTATTGTTTGTTTGTACAACAGCTATAGCAACTAAGCTATTGTTTAAGCTAATTTTAAGGCTTAGGTTAAACTAAAGGTCGCCTGGAAGAAATCGCTAGATAATACCCTGATTGTTTGTTGATTAATGTGCACAATGCCAGTACTCTCAAACGGTGAAGGAAAACATCGTGAGGAAATCGGCATATCGTAGAACCTAAAAAGTTCTATAACTGTCAAGTGCTGGAAAGGAGCCTCTTGAGGCGCACTTAAAATCCTTTCACCACACTGTTTTGAAAGAAACTAGTCACACGACAAGAGAGAGACCGCAATAAATAATTTATTGATTTTATTTATGTTTGTTACAGGTGGCTGTCTGATAATGGCAGTAAACTCACTTATTTACCTAAACCAGTCGGTCCCACCCTACGGAGTATCACTAAATAGTATAGCGTCGCACACTACCAACTTTCCGCTCAGTAAGTATTTTTACCTGTTTTTTTTATGTTCAAGTTCTGGCTGGTCCGATTTCGATTAGGTTCTCATAAATGTATTGATGATGATCTCAATAAGAGTTTCATTTGTAAAGTATAAGTAGTTTTAGTATTCTTTAAAAACGGCCAATAAGCTTCGTCATATTTTTAAATCGTCAGGATGTTTTAATGAGAGAGACGCGTTCACAGCTTGAGTTTTATTAGAAGAATGAAAGAACCAACACGAACAAGCACAGATTAAATCAAAAATAAACTTCATGTTTCCAACACTTTCAAATAACTATTTTTTTTTATCTTTGATCATTATCAGTTACACACACTTTATATTTATCTAATTACTACAGTAAACTTTTATTATCAACTCATTATACACGTTCTCACAGGGTCTAGTGGCAGTTAGGGTCTTGGTAGAATAACAGCGTCTACTGACAAGTGGGCATTATGCTGAGCTTAAGACCCATTTGCTGCTGTAGCATACCTCATATTTAAACATGTAGGTTTTAACGGATGTGGATGGCTCAAGATAGATAGATAACACATTTATTTGCCTAACTAATACACACAGACACAAAAATACAAAATCAAAATAAAAACAACAGAATGAAAACAACTAATACAATAAGAAGTAACTAAAATAAAAACAACCAAAACAAAATTTTAAGTTAAGCAAACAATGAAAATAATAAATATTTAGATCCGTGTGTGTTGCAGCTAGACAAAAAGGTAATAGCTCAGCGCATAATATTGCTCGAGAGCAAAACACTGATTTTCAGCTATTACCTTTGGAGACAACAAGTTGAACGAGATGCCATACAATTACTATATATTATGCATAGTAAAATAAATAAACAGGTTTAAAAAAATAATAATAATAATATTAGTGTACCTATGTGTGTGGTGTGAGTTTACATATGTATTTTTCTGAGAGTGTGTGTGAAAATTAGTGTAGGTATGTTATGGTGATGGTGTTATAAGAGCGTGAGGGTGTGAATGTGAATGTGGCTCAAGAAGGAGAGGCAGGCCAAAGAAAAGATGGATGGATTGTGTGAAAGATGACATGAGTAGGAGTGAACAGCGAGATGACGCATGATAGAGGAGAGTGGAAGAAAAAAACCTGCTGTGCCGACCCCATGCAGCGTGGGGTAAGGGCAGAAAGATGATGATGACTTTGAAATAAGTGTTTTGCAGGAATCCAAGAAGGCGTGTGCATCACGCTGGACGGCGCGTGCGTGTCGGCGCTGGGCGCGGCGCGGCTGGCGCTGTCGCTGCGCGGCGGCCAGCTGTACGTGCTGACGCTGCTGGCGGACTCCGTGCGCTCCGTGCGCAGCTTCCACCTGGACCGCGCCGCCGCCTCCGTGCTCACCACCTGCGTGAGTATCACTATGGCCAGCTGTACGTGCTGACGCTGCTGGCGGACTCCGTGCGCTCCGTGCGCAGCTTCCACCTGGACCGCGCCGCCGCCTCCGTGCTCACCACCTGCGTGAGTATCACTATGGCCAGCTGTACGTGCTGACGCTGCTGGCGGACTCCGTGCGCTCCGTGCGCAGCTTCCACCTGGACCGCGCCGCCGCCTCCGTGCTCACCACCTGCGTGAGTATCACTATGGCCAGCTGTACGTGCTGACGCTGCTGGCGGACTCCGTGCGCTCCGTGCGCAGCTTCCACCTGGACCGCGCCGCCGCCTCCGTGCTCACCACCTGCGTGAGTATCACTATGGCCAGCTGTACGTGCTGACGCTGCTGGCGGACTCCGTGCGCTCCGTGCGCAGCTTCCACCTGGACCGCGCCGCCGCCTCCGTGCTCACCACCTGCGTGAGTATCACTATGGCCAGCTGTACGTGCTGACGCTGCTGGCGGACTCCGTGCGCTCCGTGCGCAGCTTCCACCTGGACCGCGCCGCCGCCTCCGTGCTCACCACCTGCGTGAGTATCACTATGGCCAGCTGTACGTGCTGACGCTGCTGGCGGACTCCGTGCGCTCCGTGCGCAGCTTCCACCTGGACCGCGCCGCCGCCTCCGTGCTCACCACCTGCGTGAGTATCACTATTGTTCTTCTAGGCTTTGGTTGCGGGGAAGAGTCCGGTTATTGTACGACATGATAATGTACAGCATGATATTTGGAATCCACTTTGGTACCTACCTTTTTGGATTCGTTTTAACTGGGTGTATATTATCGGGGTGTGCAATAACTAGATGTGCAATATTGTCACGTGTAGTTAATGTGCAGCCAGTTAATACACAGCATGATAATGTACAGCACGTTAATGTACAGCATGTTAATTGGAAGCCACTTTGGTACCGTAAAAAATAATTTCTGGCACTTCGACGGCCGCTGCCGCGGCACGCTCGCTTTGCTCGCTCGCCTCGTGCGTGATTTATATGTTTCAACATAACCTAACCAATCCGACTTGACGGTACTAAAGTAGCTTCCAATTATCATGCTGTATATTAACTGAGTGTACATTAACAACACGTGGCAATATTGCACGGCATGTTATTGTACGGGATGATAATGTACACCCCGATAATTCAAACCAGTGGACACGGATTAAACTGAGTGAACTGGGTGTACATTATCATGCTGTGCAATAGCATGCTGCACATTATTTGGCCGTACATTATTGGCTCCCGCGGGGAACTGGCACCTAGAGTCACCTAGCTTTAAGACGATTCAAAGTGATCCTTGTGATTTTATTGAATAGATACCTTTTGACTTTGACTTATTATGATAGCTTTTCGGCAGCGCCATATTGAAATTTATTGGTATATTGTGGTAGGTTATTTTTTATTTGCTGACACTGTTAGCTGACTCGGTCAGAAGCTTCCTCTTGAACCAAGCCGTTGCGTCAGTGCTGAGCACCTGTGCGAGTATTTTGATGGCTGTTCGGCGCCGCCAGTTTGAAATTTATTTCTTTACTGTCATAGGTATTTTTTTTAATATATTGATATGCATATTTCTCTCAGTTTTCTTCAAGTTTTCTAACCAAAACAGTTTGATTTGTACGAAAACGAATTAAACAAACTTTTAGGTAAGAATCGCTTTGATTGAAACGAAATTATTAGTGAACCTTTGTAATGTTTACGAATTTTTATAACAATTCATTGATTTTATATCTTCAAAAAAGTTGAAATGTGCAAGTGAGAAATTGTTTGACAGTAGTTTTTGTCTTAAGATAGCAGGAATTTAATTAAATCTGGAACATATTTTTAATTTTCAGGTATAATGATAGCAAAAATGTTTGAAACATTTAATTGTACATCCGAATACGGCAGACTGTTTGTACTTTTTATATACTCACAACCTTATACATTCAACAATTTACATTAAAGATTATTCTGTATATCTATCTATGTAGTTGTGTGTATCGATCTATGTAGGTATACCTACAGGTTTTATCAGAATCAAAATTCAGATAAAACCTGATAAATTCGTCTCTTCAATTTTATTGAGGTCTTATATTATATTAAAGTACAATATTGGTTTGTTTGCAGATGTGCGTGATAGAAGAAGACTTTCTCTTTCTCGGATCTCGTCTCGGTAACTCTCTCCTGCTGCGAGTGACAGAGAGGGAGAATCGCATGCTGTTCTCTCTCGACAAGCCGCTCGAAGCCACGGTGGACTTGACGGTGGATACTGGTACGTATAGAATATAATGAACATTTAATTGCAACACAATTTTATAAAAAAAAAAACGTTCTGGGTATTCCACAAAGCACTATCTAGCCCCTAACTCGGCATAGCTTGTACTATGGGAACCAGATAGCTGATGTATTTCTTATAGTAGTCAAGTTTTCACTCACTCACTCGCTTATAGCTTGATCTTTGGCCTTCTCCAGTGATGTAATTAGTTAAGTACTTACCTGTTTTTGTATATACATATTTTTAATATATTATATATATATGTATATACCCAGACAGATAACATCTATGTTTATCACACAAATATTTGTTCTGGGGATCGAACCCAGGGCCTCACGTGCCTGTAATTTCGCCAGCGACCACACCCTTCAACGCGAGAGCAAGAAAACGAAAAAAAAAAGAATTTAAGTGATTAAAACATATATCTATATTGCTTAGACCTCAGGCTCAATACATTGATGAAACAACTACTTTAATCTTGAATTTTTGAATTCAGAACAGCAAGAGCGAGAAGGCGCGCTAGACAAGGACGACCCCGCCGCCAAGAAGCAGCGCGTTGAATACGACTCTATCAACGACTGCGCCGCCTCCAACGTTATAGAGATCAGCGATCAGGACGAGCTGGAAGTGTATGGAAGCGATATTAGGACCTCCACGCAACTCACTAGCTACGTCTTTGAGGTAAGGATGTAGGGCACGTTTCTATCGTACGTGGCTTGCGAGGCAACGCTTTGTTACAGGTGATGGTTACCACTTAACATCAGGTGGGCCAATTGCTCGTTCCATTACAAGTTATTTTATGTTTTATCCAGCAGTTGTTGTGTGCAATGATGTATTTTTTTTATCACATCTATTCGCAAAAAGTTAGTTTGTTCTTCGTAAACAGGGAGCAAAAGTGATTTTAATTTGGAACATGGATTTTGTTAGTATAAGTTTCAATCACCATGGCTGTATGATAAAGTAATCGCCACGGAGCCAAACAATATACTTACAAATACAAAAAATAATTCAAAAGCGGATTTTACTTAGTTCTATTAATTTATTCAAAATTATTTATAAAAATTATTCTCATAAGTTATTTATTTTCTCATAGAGGGTGATAAAATATGGAGTGTCCACCTCTGGAACAACACTAGTTTAAGCTCGAGTGACGTACTTTGAATCCCTCGCTACACTCAGGATTCAAAGAAACCATCTCGCCTAACAATGTAAAGAGAGCTAAACGGAAGAACAGAAAAACAGTGATACATTATAGTAAATTAGTCCCCTCTGTTTAGTGTGGGTCAAACAGGTCCAGTCTCAGCATAGATGCTGCTATCTGTTCTATCCATGTTTCCGCAGGTATGCGACTCCCTGCTAAACGTGTGTCCCATCGGGTCCGTGTCCATGGGCGAGCCGCAGCTGTGCGGCGCGCCGGAGGCGGAGCCGCGCGTGGAGCTGGTGGCCTGCAGCGGCCGCGGCAAGAACGGCGCGCTCACCGTGCTGCAGCGCAGCATCACGCCGCAGCTGGTGACGGCATTCGACCTGCCAGGTAGTACATAGTGCTGCAGCGCAGCATCACGCCGCAGCTGGTGACGGCATTCGACATGCCAGGTAGTACATAGTGCTGCAGCGCAGCATCACGCCGCAGCTGGTGACGGCATTCGACCTGCCAGGTAGTACATAGTGCTGCAGCGCAGCATCACGCCGCAGCTGGTGACGGCATTCGACCTGCCAGGTAGTACATAGTGCTGCAGCGCAGCATCACGCCGCAGCTGGTGACGGCATTCGACCTGCCAGGTAGTACATAGTGCTGCAGCTCAGCATCACGCCGCAGCTGGTGACGGCATTCGACCTGCCAGGTAGTACATAGTGCTGCAGCGCAGCATCACGCCGCAGCTGGTGACGGCATTCGACCTGCCAGGTAGTACATAGTGCTGCAGCGCAGCATCACGCCGCAGCTGGTGACGGCATTCGACCTGCCAGGTAGTACATAGTGCTGCAGCGCAGCATCACGCCGCAGCTGGTGACGGCATTCGACCTGCCAGGTAGTACATAGTGCTGCAGCGCAGCATCACGCCGCAGCTGGTGACGGCATTCGACCTGCCAGGTAGTACATAGTGCTGCAGCGCAGCATCACGCCGCAGCTGGTCACGGCATTCGACCTGCCAGGTAGTACATAGTGCTGCAGCGCAGCATCACGCCGCAGCTGGTCACGGCATTCGACCTGCCAGGTAGTACATAGTGCTGCAGCGCAGCATCACGCCGCAGCTGGTGGCTGCATTCGACCTGCCAGGTAGTACATAGTGCTGCAGCGCAGCATCACGCCGCAGCTGGTGACGGCATTCGACCTGCCAGGTAGTACATAGTGCTGCAGCGCAGCATCACGCCGCAGCTGGTGACGGCATTCGACCTGCCAGGTAGTACATAGTGCTGCAGCGCAGCATCACGCCGCAGCTGGTGACGGCATTCGACCTGCCAGGTAGTACATAGTGCTGCAGCGCAGCATCACGCCGCAGCTGGTGACGGCATTCGACCTGCCAGGTAGTACATAGTGCTGCAGCGCAGCATCACGCCGCAGCTGGTGACGGCATTCGACCTGCCAGGTAGTACATAGTGCTGCAGCGCAGCATCACGCCGCAGCTGGTGACGGCATTCGACCTGCCAGGTAGTACATAGTGCTGCAGCGCAGCATCACGCCGCAGCTGGTGACGGCATTCGACCTGCCAGGTAGTACATAGTGCTGCAGCGCAGCATCACGCCGCAGCTGGTGACGGCATTCGACCTGCCAGGTAGTACATAGTGCTGCAGCGCAGCATCACGCCGCAGCTGGTGACGGCATTCGACCTGCCAGGTAGTACATAGTGCTGCAGCGCAGCATCACGCCGCAGCTGGTGACGGCATTCGACCTGCCAGGTAGTACATAGTGCTGCAGCGCAGCATCACGCCGCAGCTGGTGACGGCATTCGACCTGCCAGGTAGTACATAGTGCTGCAGCGCAGCATCACGCCGCAGCTGGTGACGGCATTCGACCTGCCAGGTAGTACATAGTGCTGCAGCGCAGCATCACGCCGCAGCTGGTGACGGCATTCGACCTGCCAGGTAGTACATAGTGCTGCAGCGCAGCATCACGCCGCAGCTGGTGACGGCATTCGACCTGCCAGGTAGTACATAGTGCTGCAGCGCAGCATCACGCCGCAGCTGGTGACGGCATTCGGCCTGCCAGGTAGTACATAGTGCTGCAGCGCAGCATCACGCCGCAGCTGGTGACGGCATTCGACCTGCCAGGTAGTACATAGTGCTGCAGCGCAGCATCACGCCGCAGCTGGTGACGGCATTCGACATGCCAGGTAGTACATAGTGCTGCAGCGCAGCATCACGCCGCAGCTGGTGACGGCATTCGACCTGCCAGGTAGTACATAGTGCTGCAGCGCAGCATCACGCCGCAGCTGGTGACGGCATTCGACCTGCCAGGTAGTACATAGTGCTGCAGCGCAGCATCACGCCGCAGCTGGTGACGGCATTCGACCTGCCAGGTAGTACATAGTGCTGCAGCGCAGCATCACGCCGCAGCTGGTGACGGCATTCGACCTGCCAGGTAGTACATAGTGCTGCAGCGCAGCATCACGCCGCAGCTGGTGACGGCATTCGACCTGCCAGGTAGTACATAGTGCTGCAGCGCAGCATCACGCCGCAGCTGGTGACGGCATTCGACCTGCCAGGTAGTACATAGTGCTGCAGCGCAGCATCACGCCGCAGCTGGTGACGGCATTCGGCCTGCCAGGTAGTACATAGTGCTGCAGCGCAGCATCACGCCGCAGCTGATGACGGCATTCGACCTGCCAGGTAGTACATAGTGCTGCAGCGCAGCATCACGCCGCAGCTGGTGACGGCATTCGACATGCCAGGTAGTACATAGTGCTGCAGCGCAGCATCACGCCGCAGCTGGTGACGGCATTCGACCTGCCAGGTAGTACATAGTGCTGCAGCGCAGCATCACGCCGCAGCTGGTGACGGCATTCGACATGCCAGGTAGTACATAGTGCTGCAGCGCAGCATCACGCCGCAGCTGGTCACGGCATTCGACCTGCCAGGTAGTACATAGTGCTGCAGCGCAGCATCACGCCGCAGCTGGTCACGGCATTCGACCTGCCAGGTAGTACATAGTGCTGCAGCGCAGCATCACGCCGCAGCTGGTGACGGCATTCGACCTGCCAGGTAGTACATAGTGCTGCAGCGCAGCATCACGCCGCAGCTGGTGACGGCATTCGACCTGCCAGGTAGTACATAGTGCTGCAGCGCAGCATCACGCCGCAGCTGGTGACGGCATTCGACCTGCCAGGTAGTACATAGTGCTGCAGCGCAGCATCACGCCGCAGCTGGTGACGGCATTCGACCTGCCAGGTAGTACATAGTGCTGCAGCGCAGCATCACGCCGCAGCTGGTGACGGCATTCGACCTGCCAGGTAGTACATAGTGCTGCAGCGCAGCATCACGCCGCAGCTGGTGACGGCATTCGGCCTGCCAGGTAGTACATAGTGCTGCAGCGCAGCATCACGCCGCAGCTGATGACGGCATTCGACCTGCCAGGTAGTACATAGTGCTGCAGCGCAGCATCACGCCGCAGCTGGTGACGGCATTCGACCTGCCAGGTAGTACATAGTGCTGCAGCGCAGCATCACGCCGCAGCTGGTGACGGCATTCGACATGCCAGGTAGTACATAGTGCTGCAGCGCAGCATCACGCCGCAGCTGGTGACGGCATTCGACCTGCCAGGTAGTACATAGTGCTGCAGCGCAGCATCACGCCGCAGCTGGTGACGGCATTCGACCTGCCAGGTAGTACATAGTGCTGCAGCGCAGCATCACGCCGCAGCTGGTGACGGCATTCGACCTGCCAGGTAGTACATAGTGCTGCAGCGCAGCATCACGCCGCAGCTGGTGACGGCATTCGACCTGCCAGGTAGTACATAGTGCTGCAGCGCAGCATCACGCCGCAGCTGGTGACGGCATTCGACCTGCCAGGTAGTACATAGTGCTGCAGCGCAGCATCACGCCGCAGCTGGTGACGGCATTCGACCTGCCAGGTAGTACATAGTGCTGCAGCGCAGCATCACGCCGCAGCTGGTGACGGCATTCGGCCTGCCAGGTAGTACATAGTGCTGCAGCGCAGCATCACGCCGCAGCTGATGACGGCATTCGACCTGCCAGGTAGTACATAGTGCTGCAGCGCAGCATCACGCCGCAGCTGGTGACGGCATTCGACATGCCAGGTAGTACATAGTGCTGCAGCGCAGCATCACGCCGCAGCTGGTGACGGCATTCGACCTGCCAGGTAGTACATAGTGCTGCAGCGCAGCATCACGCCGCAGCTGGTGACGGCATTCGACATGCCAGGTAGTACATAGTGCTGCAGCGCAGCATCACGCCGCAGCTGGTCACGGCATTCGACCTGCCAGGTAGTACATAGTGCTGCAGCGCAGCATCACGCCGCAGCTGGTCACGGCATTCGACCTGCCAGGTAGTACATAGTGCTGCAGCGCAGCATCACGCCGCAGCTGGTGACGGCATTCGACCTGCCAGGTAGTACATAGTGCTGCAGCGCAGCATCACGCCGCAGCTGGTGACGGCATTCGACCTGCCAGGTAGTACATAGTGCTGCAGCGCAGCATCACGCCGCAGCTGGTGACGGCATTCGACCTGCCAGGTAGTACATAGTGCTGCAGCGCAGCATCACGCCGCAGCTGGTGACGGCATTCGACCTGCCAGGTAGTACATAGTGCTGCAGCGCAGCATCACGCCGCAGCTGGTGACGGCATTCGACCTGCCAGGTAGTACATAGTGCTGCAGCGCAGCATCACGCCGCAGCTGGTGACGGCATTCGGCCTGCCAGGTAGTACATAGTGCTGCAGCGCAGCATCACGCCGCAGCTGATGACGGCATTCGACCTGCCAGGTAGTACATAGTGCTGCAGCGCAGCATCACGCCGCAGCTGGTGACGGCATTCGACATGCCAGGTAGTACATAGTGCTGCAGCGCAGCATCACGCCGCAGCTGGTGACGGCATTCGACCTGCCAGGTAGTACATAGTGCTGCAGCGCAGCATCACGCCGCAGCTGGTGACGGCATTCGACATGCCAGGTAGTACATAGTGCTGCAGCGCAGCATCACGCCGCAGCTGGTCACGGCATTCGACCTGCCAGGTAGTACATAGTGCTGCAGCGCAGCATCACGCCGCAGCTGGTCACGGCATTCGACCTGCCAGGTAGTACATAGTGCTGCAGCGCAGCATCACGCCGCAGCTGGTCACGGCCTTCGACCTGCCAGGTAGTACATAGTGGCCCATCTTTATCATTATCATCTCGGCCCGGTATCACCCACTGCTGGGAATACGCCTCCCTCATGTTTTGCCAGCCTCCTTTGTCCTGTGCGTCTCCTGCACACGATATAATCAGTCAAAATTAAGAAGCATAAATGCGAGCTTAACCCTAACGAGAGTTTTCCAGCAAACTAGAGAAAACTAGAAATCCAGCGGCTGGAGAAAGGTATCTTTTTATTGTTGTCTCTTGTTTTTTTCGAGTGAAAGAGACTCCTTTGGTGAAAGAGAGTTTTCGAGCACAACGGGTGAAGAAGAAATGAGCAAAAAAAAACAGTTTCACGACTTTAGTCCCCAAGCACGATAGATATCCCCCTCCGATCTCTTGATACCAAGCACCAACTTAAGATTCTTTGAGGATGTCTAAGGGGGGTCAGAGGTACGTACGCCCAAACATTATATTTGGCACATACCCACATATTGCAGTAGTTATCCATAACGTGACAGAATGGAAGCCCATCGCCGCATAATAAAATTAAAAAAGTGTTATGCAGCTCAGAAACACAGAATTAGCTCCTGTGTTAGTGAGGATGTAATATAATTAAGAATTTGTAATTAAAAATTACAAAATACCTGAGTGCCATGTAACTTTTTTTTGCGACATTTAATAGAATCAAAAACATTTAAACCTTATTTTATCTACATTCCTCGCTAAGTTTAAAGTCTCTTGATTTTGATTTTTGATTCTGTTATGTACTTGTTTCCAGGTTGCATCGACATGTGGACGGTGTACGGCGAAAGTGGCGAGGGCACGAGAGAGACTGACGGAAGCCACGCCTACTTGCTTCTAACGCAGGATGACTCCACTATGGTATGTTATGGATATTATATAATTAGCGTAGAACAGTCCAGATAAGGGGCGTGGCCTGTGACGTCACCCAGAAGGTGGTGCGGGCTGGCCTGGAGGGGCGCGCCGAGGCTACGAGCGGCGCAAGCGTCATTCGGACAACAGTGTTGTCCGAATGACGCAAAAGTGTTGTGTTGTCACAACACTTTTGCTTCATCGCCAGAGATATACGGACGTTATAATTAAATACTGTCATACTGCGGTTTTGTTTAATTTATTTAATTAAGAAGTTCTTTTTAGTTTTGAAGTTGATATTGTTTTTTTTAATTAAAGATTACTATTTGTTTATATGTATAGTATTTTATACATCAGTTGCAATATCCTCGTTTAAATCTCATCGACACGAATTTCAAATAAAATGGCACTAACACTATTTTTAAGTTAATATGTTACTAGCAAATATCTATGCACTAAGTCTGAGATAAATAAATTGAATTAAATTAACTTCTAATATAACTGGATTTTGCCACGTTTCCGAGATTTCGCGCGACACAGGCTTCAAAGTTCACACTAAACCATTGTTTCGTACTGCTAATACACAACACTGACTGACGATGGCTTTTTACAAAGCAATCACCATTTTAAACATGATTTTTTATTTGCAGGTGCTACAAACAGGACAAGAGATCAACGAAGTGGACAACTCTGGGTTCTTTTCGGGAGCGCCAACCATTTTCGCCGGCAACTTAGGGAACAATAGGTTCATGGTGCAAGTCACATCCATCTCGATAAGACTGCTCAAAAGTAAGTGATAATTATACTATTCTATACTTCTTTTTGTCGTTCTACTAATTTCTTCTTCTTTTTTTATTTGTGGGTGTTCAGTGGCCGATAGGGTTTGCCACGAATTTGCCAATGTCAAACCGCTTCAGAAGAAATTAATTCAATTCTTTCATAGAAATATACTCGATTTATTTTTATTATATTTCATGCTTACTTGGAAGGTAAAAATACGCGTAAGTTTTTTTTTATACTACCGCTGATTGAACAACAAATTGTTTTCTCTGCCGAAGAAGGACAGATAAGCAAAATCCCGGAATAGCAAAATCCCAGATTAGCAAAAGGGCAGACTTGCATATAGGCAGAAGTACAGACCCACACCGAAAAAATAAAATAAAATTGAATAGATACAATTCAGATGAAAATGTTTTTTGTTCATGGTTATACTAGGTGTAATAAGACTACTCCTGTAAACTGAAAAAGCGCATTTTAACCATGATTATAAAGACGAAAAAAAAAAAATGTCTTCATATTCCGTGTTTTCTTCAACAATGTCCACAGTACATGACATCTTAAAGTGAACATAGAGAGCTAATTATTATTTTTTTAAACTCATAAGAACGATAAAACATCAAAAACTGCAAACGAAAAATAACCGTAATAACTCTTCTGAATTCTGTGGTTGCGGGCGAAGTAACTGTGATCTAAGCAATACATCGCTTACCTTCCCCAAAACTTTGGTTTTATTTTTTTCAGTATATTTGGAGTCGGTTTATTTTGAAAAAAAAAAAAACTATCATTAAATACATGTATTTGTGTAATATTTCAGACGGCAACCACCTTCAGTCGATCCAGTTAGAATGGAATGCGGCATACGCGTCCACTGCCGACCCTTACTTGTGTGTGGTGTCCAACTGTGGGAAGGCGCTAGTGCTGGCTCTCCGGGAGTTTCGAGGGAAGGATGGCATGGTAAGTGGATGAATAGTTGATTGAGTGAGCGTAGCGAACGAAAATCTCTTAGTTAACTTGGGCGATTTGGCATTTTATGTATGTATGCATGGATGTATGTATGTATGTATGTTTGTCGGGCCATAGCTTTAGAACCGTTGATATAATCTACATGTAATTTAGTAAGTCATAGCTTGTACTTGAGAAATTTACTTGTAAGTAGGTATATGAGTTAAATCGGATGACGAGTTATTAACCTTAAAGGTTGTTTTTAAGGGGGCAAATTAAAAAAAGTTACACAAAAAAATCAGTTACATGTCATATGAAAGGGCTTTGTTTGGACATTCCAAAATCATTTTACTTTTTATCTAAGACGCCCGGTTTTTGAGATACAACAAAAAAGTAAAATTATGATAACCAACGATCTTAGAGCTCTCATGTCTAAGAGTTTCGTTGACATCAAGGTTTTTCGACTGGTCGCTCAGTTCCTTTGCCCTGTCTTATTTTTTTTTCTTGAAATAAATTAAGAAGGTACTCAGTTCTCATAAAATGGTTATGATTGAGTCGAGGTCTGTTCAACGGAACTCTTTAATAAAAAGGCCAATAGAGTTGAAACTCGGTTACCATACCGAGATAGTTGGCGGTAGTCAGAAGCAAGTCCAAATATAATGTTTGGACTTGCCTCTGACTACCTTCTTTAATTTTTAGGATGTTTGGATCACGTGATATCAGTTCGGGGCGAACCACTAGTTTATTTACAACAATGTTACTTTCCCAGTCCGGTCGTCTAGCGCCCACTCGGCAAGCGTTGCCCACTAGGCCGGCGCTCCTTCGCGCCACGCCATACAGAGATATGAGCGGACTCTTCGCATCACAGGACCTAGAGAATGTACAGGTACGTACTATACAATAATATTTCACATTTTTTTTTGTAATTGTCCAAGTAGAGCTCTTTGTGTGTGGCTCGTCCGGGGAAGTACCACCATGCCTTTTTCTGTGTTTCGGTTCGAATGGTGGTTGCCAATTAAATTACAGTTGTATATTCATGGTCTCTGCCTGCCCCTACGGGCCATCCATAAATTACGTCACACGAATTTCTTGATTTTTTGACCCCTCCCCCGTCCTTGTGAACCTCCCCCTCTCCCACAGCTGGTCACATATGTAAGATAGCCCGCCCTATCTAGAGTGATGTCATATTTTTCAAATTTACATTTAGAAATGTATTAAATTAAAACAGCAGTGTTCCTAAATCATTTTTATTTCCATTTATATTTTATTTCAATAAAATTTAGTGTTGTAATAATTAGATATAAAGAAAAATGTGACGTCACAAAATTTGGGACCCCTCCCCACCCCTTGTCACACAATGTCACACTTCGTCGACCCCCTCCCGCCCCTTAACGTGTGACGTAATTTATGGATGGCCCCCCTATGTTGTTTCTAAAGAACTATTGACACGACAAGAAGACATACCTACATAAAATCACGCTGTATGTCGCAACATATGTTATTTTTTCAGGTGAAAGGAGAATTCACCGGAAAATTCGACGGAAAGAACAAAATGAAAGGTGTAAAAGTGAAGGCTGAAGGGTTTCAGCCGGACACGGTGTACGAACTTAACGATGAAGATGAGCTCTTGTATGGAGGGGACCAGACCCCGGCCTCTATGGCCAGTGTAAGTATATTATTATAAAAATCAACAGGTATTCATTCAATAAAATCACAAGGATCACTTTGAAACGTCTTAAAGCTATAGTCGTATTTTTAATTAGACGAAGTCAACTGACGTTTTCTGTGTTGTCAGTTTTTGATGAAATAAAAATAGTGTTGTGACAAAGTGAACAACGTTTCTCGGGAGACTTAAATTGTTCATTTTCTTTGTATTCTTTTAACACACTGTAAACTGAGGTCACACCAATTCCCAAAATGTCAGCTGTTTTCGAAACACGATCTTTTTTTTCGGGAGCCTCAATAGGTAATAGTGAAGCAGCTAACTCCTCAAATACGTGTTAGTAGACGTGGTCTCTTCTTTCTTGGAGACAAGCTTTGGCTTGACGTGCTTGGTTGAGGATCCATATAGTTTGTACGAAACAATATAGCAACAAATAAACACAACAATTACCACAAACACAACGTAACGAAAAACTTAACAAAAACAATGACTAAACAGCGTGAGCGCAGAAAAAAATTCGTGCTATCAGACCAGAGGTTAGAAGCCGAATTACAAACAAAATGGCGACTAGTCGCCGCGCCGCGCTTTGTATTAAAAGAGCACTTTTATACAATTTTATTGTAAAATAGAAATAATATTCTTTTATAGTTTGAAATGATGAACTATTCACACTCATTGAACGAGAACTGAACGCATCACTATTACTTTAAATATGGCAACATTATTTTACAAAGTGACATTAGCTACTGTCAGTTGGCTCCGTCTAATTAAAAATACGACTATAGGTGCCAGTTCCTGGCGACCAAAGCCTAGAAGAACAGGCAACAAACTTACGGCTTGGTTCCTACCGTAACTGAAGTAGTATTTCAGTATTGTCAGGCCCCACAACTTAGTCAGCCAATTATGACTAACTTTGTTACAATCAGTTTCAATAGGTTTACTTGAAACAAGCAAGTAATTATTAAAATTTGAAGGTTTTGCTCGGTTTTGTCGTAGCTTTGCCTTCTACGCTGTAGGTTGTGGTTCAATCCCCACCGAGGACTAACATTTGTGTGATGGGCACCGATGTTTGTTCACTATCTGGGTGTTAAACTGTATTATAAAAAGTGTCAAATTCCATTCAAACTCCTCAATCTCATTCGGACAGCCCGTTTGAAAGAAGTCAATCGGTTGAGGGTCGAGGAAAGATCTACATGGCCGCCATTTTGAAATGCAAACCCCTAATTGCAGTAAAAATGCATCAAAAATGAAAAAACGTGTAAAACTCCACTCAAACTCGTCAATCTCATTCGGATACCCCGTTGGAACGAAGTCAATCGGTTGAAGTTTTAAAAACCGGAAATGACACGTGCGCCATTTTGAATTTATGAAATGTCATTATTTTCCTGAAATATACAGGATACAAGCTACCTTTTAGTGAAAAACGGTAGTCATACCTTGAGTTTAGTAGAACAAAGTAATTCGCCAAAGTCAGGTCGGACCAAAAAAATTAAACTCATTTGGCTCGTGGGGTTGCTAGCTGCAGGGAACGAAAATGGTCAAATGTCATTTAGGTGAGCCTATTCTTGCCAGCTGGCAAGAATAGGCTCACGGACGTGGAAATTTTCATTTAAAATGTCGTTATTTCGACTTTTCACGTTCCCGAGGCAAATCTGGAAAACTACCCTAAAAGTGGGGAAAAGTTTTCAATCATATAATACTCTACCAACTGCACAACTAGTCATTACAATCCATCCCGGTCGGGGGATGCCAACTACCCAATATTTCGGTTTGAAAATTCCGAATTTTTAGAAAATCGCATTTTTTTACAAATAGGCCGCCACGCCGTCCACCATCTTGGATTTTTGAATAGTTATAACTTTCCTGAAATCTCAAGACTGTAGGCTACCCTTCAGGATACTCAGTGTTGCCAGCTTTTGACTTTCGTAGAACAATGTGATTCGCCAAAGTCAAAAAGTCCCAAAAACTATAAAGTTCCACTTCTCTCGGGGTCGCCAACTAAAGGTAACAAAAATGCTCAAATGTCATTTGAGAGAGCCCAACCCTCCCATCAAGCAGAAGTTTCAATTCAAAATGTCATTATTTCTACTATTCTTGTTTTTGGGGAAAATCTCGGAAATTACCGAGTATTACGAATCACACGAATGCTCGGTACAACTCTTCCCGCTAAAATGTTGGCATCTAGCTTAAATATTGATTTGAAAAATGTGCAAAAACCATCATTTTTACAAAATGGTCGCCACACCCTCCGCCATCTTGGATTTTTGAAATGTCATAATTTTCCTGAAATCTCCAGGATATAAGCTAAAGATCTGTTTAATCAATGTTCCCAACTTTGCAATTCCGTAAAAGAAAGTATTTCAGTCGAAGTCAAGTATAAAAATTCAAATCAAAATAGCGCGGCCGCCATCTTGTTTTTTATTTCAACTATTCCCCAATCGTAGTAGCCTATTTTCAGTCGAAAGAACCGTTTGAACGCCCTCTATCGATCATACTTTGCGATTGCGCAAATCGGGGCCAGATAGTGCTGCGTGGAATGTCCCCCAATTTTTAATTTATTTATTATCCCAATTCCCCCAGATAATGTTAGCGGAGCAGTCGAAGAACCCCGGCGTCCCGCGGCGCATGTCGCGCTGGTGGCGGCGGCGGCTGCTGGACGCCAAGCCCACCTACTGGCTGTTCGCGCTGCGCTGCACCGGCAGCCTGGAGGTGTACTCGCTGCCGGAGATGCGGCTCTGTGCCATGATGCCGGACGCCTGCTGCGGAGCCAGGGTTAGTTACTACTGGCTGTTCGCGCTGCGCTGCACCGGCAGCCTGGAGGTGTACTCGCTGCCGGAGATGCGGCTCTGTGCCATGATGCCGGACGCCTGCTGCGGAGCCAGGGTTAGTTACTACTGGCTGTTCGCGCTGCGCTGCACCGGCAGCCTGGAGGTGTACTCGCTGCCGGAGATGCGGCTCTGTGCCATGATGCCGGACGCCTGCTGCGGAGCCAGGGTTAGTTACTACTGGCTGTTCGCGCTGCGCTGCACCGGCAGCCTGGAGGTGTACTCGCTGCCGGAGATGCGGCTCTGTGCCATGATGCCGGACGCCTGCTGCGGAGCCAGGGTTAGTTACTACTGGCTGTTCGCGCTGCGCTGCACCGGCAGCCTGGAGGTGTACTCGCTGCCGGAGATGCGGCTCTGTGCCATGATGCCGGACGCCTGCTGCGGAGCCAGGGTTAGTTACTACTGGCTGTTCGCGCTGCGCTGCACCGGCAGCCTGGAGGTGTACTCGCTGCCGGAGATGCGGCTCTGTGCCATGATGCCGGACGCCTGCTGCGGAGCCAGGGTTAGTTACTACTGGCTGTTCGCGCTGCGCTGCACCGGCAGCCTGGAGGTGTACTCGCTGCCGGAGATGCGGCTCTGTGCCATGATGCCGGACGCCTGCTGCGGAGCCAGGGTTAGTTACTACTGGCTGTTCGCGCTGCGCTGCACCGGCAGCCTGGAGGTGTACTCGCTGCCGGAGATGCGGCTCTGTGCCATGATGCCGGACGCCTGCTGCGGAGCCAGGGTTAGTTACTACTGGCTGTTCGCGCTGCGCTGCACCGGCAGCCTGGAGGTGTACTCGCTGCCGGAGATGCGGCTCTGTGCCATGATGCCGGACGCCTGCTGCGGAGCCAGGGTTAGTTACTACTGGCTGTTCGCGCTGCGCTGCACCGGCAGCCTGGAGGTGTACTCGCTGCCGGAGATGCGGCTCTGTGCCATGATGCCGGACGCCTGCTGCGGAGCCAGGGTTAGTTACTACTGGCTGTTCGCGCTGCGCTGCACCGGCAGCCTGGAGGTGTACTCGCTGCCGGAGATGCGGCTCTGTGCCATGATGCCGGACGCCTGCTGCGGAGCCAGGGTTAGTTACTACTGGCTGTTCGCGCTGCGCTGCACCGGCAGCCTGGAGGTGTACTCGCTGCCGGAGATGCGGCTCTGTGCCATGATGCCGGACGCCTGCTGCGGAGCCAGGGTTAGTTACTACTGGCTGTTCGCGCTGCGCTGCACCGGCAGCCTGGAGGTGTACTCGCTGCCGGAGATGCGGCTCTGTGCCATGATGCTGGACGCCTGCTGCGGAGCCAGGGTTAGTTACTACTGGCTGTTCGCGCTGCGCTGCACCGGCAGCCTGGAGGTGTACTCGCTGCCGGAGATGCGGCTCTGTGCCATGATGCCGGACGCCTGCTGCGGAGCCAGGGTTAGTTACTACTGGCTGTTCGCGCTGCGCTGCACCGGCAGCCTGGAGGTGTACTCGCTGCCGGAGATGCGGCTCTGTGCCATGATGCCGGACGCCTGCTGCGGAGCCAGGGTTAGTTACTACTGGCTGTTCGCGCTGCGCTGCACCGGCAGCCTGGAGGTGTACTCGCTGCCGGAGATGCGGCTCTGTGCCATGATGCCGGACGCCTGCTGCGGAGCCAGGGTTAGTTACTACTGGCTGTTCGCGCTGCGCTGCACCGGCAGCCTGGAGGTGTACTCGCTGCCGGAGATGCGGCTCTGTGCCATGATGCCGGACGCCTGCTGCGGAGCCAGGGTTAGTTACTACTGGCTGTTCGCGCTGCGCTGCACCGGCAGCCTGGAGATGTACTCGCTGCCGGAGATGCGGCTCTGTGCCATGATGCCGGACGCCTGCTGCGGAGCCAGGGTTAGTTACTACTGGCTGTTCGCGCTGCGCTGCACCGGCAGCCTGGAGGTGTACTCGCTGCCGGAGATGCGGCTCTGTGCCATGATGCCGGACGCCTGCTGCGGAGCCAGGGTTAGTTACTACTGGCTGTTCGCGCTGCGCTGCACCGGCAGCCTGGAGGTGTACTCGCTGCCGGAGATGCGGCTCTGTGCCATGATGCCGGACGCCTGCTGCGGAGCCAGGGTTAGTTACTACTGGCTGTTCGCGCTGCGCTGCACCGGCAGCCTGGAGGTGTACTCGCTGCCGGAGATGCGGCTCTGTGCCATGATGCCGGACGCCTGCTGCGGAGCCAGGGTCTGTTATTGTTATAGCCTATTTCGTCCCACTGCTGGGCAAAGGGCTATCAAAGACTTCCAGTTCTCCATATTTCGAGCCTACTAATCTTCGAAAGCATCTAGCTAGATCGTCCCGCCAGCGCTCCCAGTTCGAACCGCACATTAAAAAGTTAGTAATAGTAGATTGTTTATCAAGGGAGCAAACAACTATTTTTATGGCGAGAGTGTTTTTTGAATCCAGAGCGGAGCGAAGGATTCTAGAGTAGAATCCCGAGCGTAGCGAGGGATTCTAAAGTAGAATCCTAAGCGTAGCGAGGGATTCAAAGTACTTCACTCGAGCTTAAAATAGTGTTGCTCCCGAGGTGGACACTCTACTTTTTATCACCCTCTATGAGAAAATAACTTAGTGCAACTTATGAATAATCATAATCATAGTCACAAAGTCACAAAGTCACAAAGTCACAAAGTCACAAAGTCACAAAGTCACAAAGTCACAAAGTCACAAAGTCACAAAGTCACAAAGTCATGACAATGTACGTAACCGTACACATTACTAACCCCAAAAGGAGATAAAAGCGGCAGAGAGCATCGCTTGTACAAAGTCAAAAGTAAACAAAATAACCGTGTACGTAACCGTACAGTTGATAAACGCAGCTTAAACGTAGTATTTTTGACAGGTGCTAAGCGACAGCTTGGAGTCCGTGTCCACAATCAGCAGCATCGAGGAGCTGGAGGGGGGCGCGAGCGGGACGGACGGCGCGCACGTGAGGGAGATAGCTGTATGCGGGCTGGGGCACAAGAGCGCGCGCGTGCTGCTGCTCATACAGACGCATACCGACCTCATCATCTACCAGGTATGTACTGCTGCTTACAGCCTCATTCTGTACCAGGATATGTATTAAAAGATCAATTTGTACCGGGTATGTAGTTACAGGGTCATTGTGTACCAGGTATGTATTTACGGGGTCATTGTGTACCAGATACTCGTGTGTAAGGTAGAGTCATTGTGTTCCAGATACTCGTGTGTAAGGTAGGGTCATTGTGTACCAGGTGCTCGTGTGTAAGGTAGGGTCATTGTGTACCGGGTGCTCGTGTATAAGGTAGGGTTATTGCGTACCAGATACTTGCATGTAGGGTAGAGTCATTGTGTACCAGGTATGTACTTACAGGGGCATTGGGTACCAAATATGTATTTACAGGGTCATTGTTTACTAGTTATAAAAAACATCAAGTACCACTACTAAGCGTCCCCAATACGACTTATAAAATAATTCAATGAAGTGCCAATTATGTAATACAGTTTTTAAATGAGATCTAGAGAACGAATCCGCTCTATTTCGCAGTTGTTGATGCACTAAAATATTAGATCCGAGTTTAGTTTAGTGTAATGTTTGCCTTGAAGAAACCACTACCCGCTTTAAGACCGCCGATTGTAGGACAAACCTGCTGTACTTTTTCTATAGTCCTCTCTAAAGTTCATTTTATTTACTTATCATATCTATCACGAGTAAGTTCTAGCCTATAGTCGCGTTAAACACTCGCTGCAAACACGGTCATAAATTATCGGAACGAGACAGCAATATTGCTCTCTCTCTCGCACTTAAGAACGGCATGATCCTTTTGTTTAAGCGCAGAGATGTGCATTATTGGAGTCGATAACCACTATCGATACATTCATACAGACTACCGATTATGACCTCTCCGACCGCGCAACCACCGGGCGCTCTCGCTGAGTCATTCTTTTTATCGATAGCGAACAACTCTCAACACTAGTGTTAAGATGATTTATGACCGAGTTTGCAGCGAGTGTTTAACGCGACTATAGTATTGAGAAAATGTTACCAGAAATCTAATGTTTTGTTCTCAATTCCAGGCTTACAAGTACCCCCGCGGTAACCTAAAGGTGCGGTTCTCGCGAGTGCACTGCTCGTTCCCGTACGGCTACAGCAGCGCCACTGCGGGCCCCAGGCCTAACAACCCGGACCAGTGGCCCATCAGGCAACTCAGATACTTCGGTAAGAAAAGAAGAAAAGGCCAAAGATGGATGGACTGAGTTAAAGATGACATGGTTAAGAAAGAAGTGACTGCTGAGATGACGGATGACAGAGGGAAGTGGAGATAAAAGTATTTATTCAGTTGAATCAAGGATCACTTTGAAATATCCGATCCTAAGGTGGTAGGTTCAAAACCGGACGTGCACCAATGAGTTGTTCTGCTTAAAAATGTATGTGCACAATGCCAGTCCTCTTAAACGGTGAAGGAAAACATCGTGAGGAAACCGGCATGTCTTAGAACCTAAAAAGCTCTAAGACATGTCTCAAGAGCCGCTCGAAAGGAGCCTCTTTGAGTCTCACTTAAAATCATTCAACCTCACTGTTTCTTAAAAAACTACATAGGTAGCTGATATATTACATATACCTCGTGTGTTCATAAGTCTTGAGACACAGTAAAACTAAAATATTTTTGGAGCTAAGTTGAGTATTCATTTATTGGATATTAAAATTAAAACTACTGACATCTAGATCTGTATTTAAAAATAAATCATTCAAAATGGCCGCCTTTGCATTCAATGCAGGCCTTCAAACGCGTGCGCCATTCATCTATGGCGGCACGAATCTTTTCAATGGGAATCCGTTTCGATTCTTTAATAAGGGCTCGCTTGAGAGAATCCAGGTTTGGGTGAGACTTTCTGCATGCCCTCAGCTCCAATTCCGTCCATAAAGAATAATCCAAAGGATTCAAGTCAGGGCTTGACGAGGGCCAATCTTCGCTCCGAATGAAGCCTGGCAAATTGGCCTCCAGCCAACGTTGGGTAGTCTTAGCTTTATGGGAGGGAGCAGAGTCCTGTTGGAAAACCCAGTATTTTCCAGCGAATAGCGTATCATTTAATGGTTTAACCACCGCTTCCAATATGTCGGTTTGGTAATTTTGTGCCTTCACCTTGACGCCTTGCTGGCAAAAATGAAGCAAAGTGACTCCCTCGTAGGAAACACCCCACCAAACCATCACACTTGCTGGATGATGAGTACGCTGGACATTGCGTACAGATGGCTGGACGTCCTTTGAACTTCTGGCGTAAACCTTATTGTTCTGCCGGTTAAACTTTTCTTCCACCGTGAAGATCTTTTCATCGGTAAACAGGATATTTTTTGGATCGTGTCTCTTCAATAGGTTCCGACATCGTTCCAGTCGCAATTTACGAAGACGCTCGTTTAAATAATGCACTTTCCTTCGACTGTAGGCCTTTAGTTTAAGATCATATTTAAGTATCCTGTTCACCGATATTCGCGAAATGTTGGTCTGCAGAGCTAATTTCTTTTGAGTCCGGCAAGGGTTGCGACGAATTCGCTCTCTGATTACTTTGATGTTGGCGGGCGTCCTTACAGACCGCGGGCGGCCACATCTTCCACGGTCTTCTAAAGAGCCGGTCTCCTTGTACCTCTTTATAATACACAAAGTTCCGACTACATCCCAAACTTTGGATTTCACTAAAAACTTGCATTGGTTTTTTTCCTGCTAGAAACAGTGAAATTACAGTCGCACGCAAATCTTTTGTTGGCGCCATTTTCACGGAGAATGAAACAAATATTCAAATGTATATTTTTTCTGATTCAAAACATTCGAAATTTAAAATTTTTAAAGTTTAAAAAAGGTTGCATGAATTACTTTCTTTTTAAATTAATTAAATAAGTTCGTCTCAAAACTTATGAACACACGAGGTATACATATTTTTATTATATTTTTTTATTTTTTTATATATTTTTTGTAAATTCGTACTTATAATATTATAAAACACCCAGATAGAGAATAAACATCAATGTTCATCACACAAATGTTTGTTCTCGGTGGGGATCGAACTCACGGCCTACGGTACGGAAGGCAGAGCTACTACCAACTGAGCTGTGATGGCTGTCAGAAAGTTATAAAAAAAACAAATCCCACTCGGATAATAACTTTTGGGACATTAATATAAATATCTTTGTGATTTCCAGCCAACGTGGGCGGTTACAACGGAGTATTCGTTTGCGGAGAGACTCCCTACTTCCTCTTCGTGTCAGGGCGCGGAGAGTTGCGGGTTCATCCCTTGAGATGTGAACTACCCCCCGTGTATGCTTTCGCACCCTTTAATAATACCAATTGTGCGCATGGGTTCCTGTATTTCAATGCAAAGGTAAGCATTTTATGTAAATATAAGAATTTTCATACACCACTTTAGGCCCTTGGAAAAGCTAAGAGTAGTAGAGCTCTTTGTGTGTGGCTCGTCCGGGGAAGTACTACCACTATACATTTTTCTGCCGACGACATCTTAACATCTGTATGCCTCAAGTTGATGGACGCAGGGCAGTGCATCGTAGGGCACGTTACTATCGTGCGTGGCTTACGAGGCAATGAATAGAATAGAATACATTTTTATTTAGCATAGTACAAAAAACACAACAATGCTTTGTTATAGGTAGGTAACCACTTAACATCAAGTGGACCATCTGCTTGTTTCATCAGCAAGTTATATAAAAATAAATATAATTCCTGTTTCCCTTTACAGTCTCAAACGGTGAATGAAAACATCGTCAGGAAACCAGTTAGTTTTGCGCACGTAATTTTTAAATTCGCTGTTTATGTCCCCAGTCCGAGCTCCGGATCTGCGTGCTGCCTACCCACTTATCGTACGACGCTCATTGGGCCGTCCGCAAGGTGCCTATCCGCATGACGCCGCACCACGTGACCTACCACGCCGAGTCTCGAACCTACTGCCTGCTCGCCTCCGCGCAGGCCCCCGCCACGTCCTACTACAAGTTCAACGGAGAGGATAAGGAGAAGTCCACAGAAAATAAGGGAGATAGGTACTTCTACAACTTTTCTCAGTGTTTGAGCCTACGATTAAGATTCCTACTTGCTGAGGAGGTAGCCGGGGATGTCTTCAATGAATTGTCTTTATCTTCAAAATATTTAACGTATATTTCAAACGATGATGCTAAGTACAATTTTAACGTGTAGTTGTTAACGGTGTAACGAATGGAGTGCTATGAAGTTGACAACGAATTGAATGAAGTGAAGCTCGCTGCGGGTCTTCTTCTTCTTTTTTATGTAGCGGTGTGATGCTTGAGTGATGGATGACAGTGACAGCTCGGTCTTTAGACATCTTGTGATGCTGTCACTGTATGGGTTCATCCATAGGTCGCTAGATGGCGCTAACTGCTGTTATCGGCGTGAACACTCAGAAACGGAACATATGAAACAGAAATATGAAAATTCTACAAATCAACAGATTACAGATTTTACAGATTTATCTTATAGGTCCGAAGCTGGCGTTACCGATAAGTTCAATGTGGCTGTGGCCACCAAAGGGACGGATGAAAGAAGAGTGCATGTAGCGGAGATGATAATGTTGAGGTGGATGTTTGGTGTGGGAGCCAATAATGTACGGCCAAATAATGTACAGCATGATATTGCACAGCATGATAATGCACACCCAGTTAATCCGTGTCCACTGGTTTGAATTATCGGGGTGTACATTATCATCCTGTACAATAACATGACGCGCAATATTGCCACGTGTTGTTAATGTACACGAGCGAGCGTGCCGCGGTACAGATGCGGATGGGGTACAGCCCATCATCGCTTTTAGAATACTAACTGGTTTCCTCACGATGTTTTCCTTCACCGTTTATGAGCACTGGTATAAACCTTTCGATTGGAAAAATCCATTGGTGCACGCCCGGATTCGAAACTACGACCTTACGATCGGAAGGCGGGGTCACTCCCACTAGACCACCGGTGCACCCAAATGATCGCGAAAGTTACTATGAACAAAGACAAAGAAAGATTATTTGATAGTAAGTAAGTGCCGTATGACTATCAAAGTCAAAGTCAAAAAGTATTTATTCAATAAAATCACTAGTTTCACTTTGAAACGTCTTAAAGCTAGGTGACTCTAGGTACCAGTTCCGCGAGACCAGTAACCTTCATGTTCACCCTTGTCCGCAGATTCCCGTACCCGATGCAAGACCGGTTCTCAGTGATGCTGTTCTCTCCCGTCTCGTGGGAGATCATCCCCAACACCAAGATAGACCTGGACGAGTGGGAGCATGTCACCTGCCTCAAGAATGTCTCGCTCACTTATGAGGGCACTACGTAAGTAAAACAAGCTTATATAAAACTTTCAATATACAGGGTGTCCTGGAACTCAACGATAACCTGGTACCGGGTGAGAGACCAAGGTATAAAAAGGCGAAGGAACAGTTATAAAAAAAATAAGAAAAAAAATCCATGTCTTAGTCAAGCGGTAATAGATTTTTTTCGAAAAAGTTGAAAATTTGACACCCTTGGTCGCATTTTTAAGGACTGTGATCACAATTTTCACAATTTTACAGTGATTTTTTTAATAATGTAATCTCAAATAACAGCGCTAATAATCGCAACCACAAATCAAAGTAATAAAGATTCTTAACTAAGTAAAAAAAAAATAAGTTTTGACGAGTTATGGTTTGGCCTTTCACCCGGTACCAGGTTATCGTTGAGTTGCGGGACACCCTGTTTACATGTAAATATGTTTGTTCGGGTGGAATCTTGCAACAAATTTTGAAGCAGATATCTTAACCGAGTGCTTTTTAAAACCTCGGCCTGCCTCCATGTTGCCATACCCCATGCAAGGTCCGTGTAATACTTGCGATTGCAGGGCCAGTGCATCGTAGGGCACGTTCCTATCGTGCGTGACTTACGAGGCATTGCTTTGTTTTAGGTGATGGTTACCACATAACATCAGGTGGGCCATGTGCTAGTTCCATCAGCTATTAGTATTTAAAAAGAAAAACGAACTATGTAAGTACCAAAACAAACCATTTGTAAGCAATAAATGTATTGAGTAGTAACAACCACATAGTCCATTGCATAACAAAGCAATGCCTAGCAAGTCAAGATAGGAATGTGCCCTACGATGCACTGCCCTACGTCCATCAACTATAGGTATACAGATGTTAAGCCTCATGTGCCTGTAAGTACACCGGCAGCTACACTGGCGGCGGCTGCTTGGCGGCAGAAAAAGGCGTGGTGGTAGTACGTCCAAAGACGAGCCAAAGAGCTTTACCACCTATCGAAGTAGCTCATTGTTTTGTTAAGCGAAGCCAATTTTTTACTAACTTATTATTTCAGATCGGGTCGAAGAGGGTACATAGCGATAGGAACAAATTACAACTACGGTGAAGACATCACTTCGCGAGGGAGGGTAAGTCTACAAATATCCGCATGCAATCGTCATTATTTCTGAGTTTTCGATTTTTTTTATTTTTATTTATTTATTTATTTATTAAATTTGACATTGACATTACAGTAAAAAAAGATCAATTGTTATATAAGAAATTGTTTGAGCATTTCAAAGTCAAAAGATTTATTCAGTAAAATCACAAGGATCACTTTGAAAAGCTACAGGCAACAAACTTACGGCTTAAAAAAATTCAAAACCCGACTGCCCAAACTAAAAGGACGGGAACAAGATTACGTTTTGAATTTCTTCTTGATAGTGAACTCCAGTTGTTCAGTCTTGACGAATGATACAATTTAATAATCACATGCAGTCGGAGTCGTCAGTATACTGCTAGGACATACACTAGCCTCCGACTGCCTGTGATTATTAAATTGTATCATTCGTACACTATAACTAGTGGTTCGCCCCGAACTGAGATCTCGTGATGCGACCCGACGAACCCACCAAAACTTTGAGTAAGTGGTAGTCAGAGGCATTATGCTTAGACTTTTTACCGCCTACTAAGTTTCAACTCTATTGGCCTATTTATTGAAAGGTTCCGTTGAACAGGCCTTGGCTCCATCATCGGGCCTGGTCGTTGTCACCATTTTATGAGAACTGAGTACCTGCTTAATTTATTTCAAGAAAAACTGGCCGACCAGTAGAAAAACCTTGATGTCAACGAAACTCTTAGAGATGGGAGGTCTTGGATCGCTGGTTATCTTAATTTAACTTTTTTGTTGTATCTCAAAAACCGAGCGTCCCAGAAAAATTAAAAAATGATTTTGGAATGTACAAACAAAGCCCTTTCATATGACATGTAATTTGATTTTTTTATGTAACTTTTTTTATTTTGTTTTCCTAAAAACCCCTTAACTTAATAACTCTTCATCCGATTTTACTTATATACTTACCAGTAAATTTCTCAAGTACAAGCTATCGACTTATCAAATTTTATGCAGATCGGATCAACGGTTCGAAAGTTATGGCGTGACAAACAAACATACATACATACATACAAAAAATTCCAAATCGCCTATTGTAAGATCTTCGTTCGCTTCGCTCACTCGATCAAAAATGGACAATGAAATCTCACTATTAATTTTTGATAATTTAAAAAACTTTGCGTAATGCCATATTTAATTCCACAGATAATAATCTACGATATCATAGACGTGGTTCCGGAGCCGGGACAGCCTCTAACCAAAAACAGGTCAGTTTGAAAATATTTTTATACTTCTTGCTGATAGAACAAGCATAGAGTAGTAGAGTTTTAAGAGTAGTAGAGCTCTTTGTGAAGAGCTCGTCCGGGGATGTACTACCACGACGCCTTTTTCTGCCGCCAAGCAGCAACGCTGTGTTTCGGTTTGAAGAGTGTGGTTGCCGGTGTAATTACACGCACATGAGGTTTATCATCTGTATGCCTCAAGTTGATGGACGCAGGGCAATGCATTGTAGGGCACGTTCCTATCGTTCGTGACTTACGAGGCAATGCTTTGTTATAGGTGATGGTTACCACTTAACATCAGGTGGGCCATCTGCTTGTTCATATAAATCAGTTCATTCATTGGAAGTCAAATCAAATGTCAAAATTAACATAAATAAAAAATATTATCTTCATAAATATACATGTATTAAGAATGTATTAATTAATTAGCTAGGTACCTAGTTCGTATTTTCTACCACATCATATTTGTATTGTATTACAGGTTCAAAGAGCTGTACGCTAAAGAACAGAAGGGGCCCGTCACTGCCTTGACGCAAGTGCTAGGATACCTTATATCGGCTGTCGGACAGAAGGTAATATTAGATAGATAAAAAATACTTTATTTCCCACAACTTATGGATATAACAAAACTACAAAGTACAGTGCGGTCTTCTCGCTAAATAGCGATCTCTCCCAGATAGCCGCTAGATGAAGTGGACTCATGAAATTTAGAAGGGGTACTTGTGTGCGTGGAGATAAAAAAGAATTTGTGAGTGAATATAACATTGATGTAAATAATATCACTAGGCTAGTGTCGTTCTTTTTCTTTAAGGATTTATTATCTACAGACCTCTAATAAATGTCAGTATCATGTCAGTGAGACCGACTGTCAGTATTGAAGTAATTTTTAATAAGTTAACTAAATAAATAAATATTGGTGGACATTCCACACAGCACTATCTCGCCCCAAACTAAGCCAAAGCTTGTGATATGGGAACCAGATAGCTGATATACTTTTTTTTTTGTAAATACATACTTATAATATCATATAACACCCAGACAGAAAACAAACATCTATGTTCATCACACAAATGTTTGTTCTCGGTGGGAATCGAACCCACGGCCTACGGCGCAGAAGGCAGAGCTACTACCAACTGAGCTGTGAAGGCTGTTAAGTTAAAGTGAGGTTATGTTATTTTAGAAAAACGTGAATGATTAAATAGTTTCTTTTATAAATAAAAGGAAGTATATAAACTAAAAGTAAAGCTATTATATTTATATTAAAGGTGATGGCAGATAACAATTTTACTTTACGCCATTACTACAGTTGAGTTAAGAGGCTGACACCCGTCAAACAACTTCTCGCTCGCACATTTCAACAATTTTCAAAATATAAAATCTTTCAGATTGTGAAATAGGCACTTAAGTTGAGATTTCCGATAGCGCAAGTTAGCCGTGGGTTCAAATCCCGTTCCGATAACTACTTTCGGTACACAATAAAATATTTTTTTAATTTTATATAATACAAGCTGGTGCCCGCGACTTCGTCTGCGCAGGATTAGTCACACAATATCTTTATATATTGTAGCCTATGTGTTATTCTGACGTATAAGCTTTATTATTGTAAATTTTCATTAAAATCCATTCAGTAGTTTTTACGTGAAAGAGTAACAAACATCCATCCAAAGTCAAAGTCAAAGTCAAAATGTATTTATTCAATAAAATCACAAGGATCACTTTGAAACGTCTTAAAGCTAGGTGACTCTAGGTGCCAGTTCCACGCGACCAAAGCCTAGAAGAACAGGCAACAAACTTACGGCTTGGTTCCTACCGTTCTTTTGTATGATCCTTTTACAATGTAATAATTGATCGAGTGAGCGAAGCGAACGAAGATCTTAGTTTCAACTTGGGCGATTTGGCATTTTATGTATGTATGTATGTATGTATGTATGTATGTATGTATGTATGTTTGTCTGGCGATAACTTTAGAACCGTTGATCCGATCTGCATGAAATTTGATATGTCGATAGATTGTACTTGAGAAATTTACTGGTAAGTATATGAGTAAAATCGGATGAAGGGTTTTTGAGATATGGGTTTTTTTAAGAGGGCAAAAATAAAAAAAGTTACATAAAAAAATCAAGTTACATGTCATATGAAAGGGCTTTGTTTGGACATTCCAAAACAATTTTTACTTTTTTTTAGGACGCTCGTGTTCGAGATAAAATTTAAAAAGTTAAATTAAGATAACCAGCGATCCAAGAGCTCCCATCTCTAAGAGTTTCGTTGACATCAAGGTTTTTCTACTGGTCGGCCAGTTCCTTTGATTTTTCTTATTTTTTTTTCTTGAAATAAATTAAGGAGGTACTCAGTTCTCATAAAATGGTGACGACGACCAGGTCTGATGATGGAGCCAAGGTGTGTTCAACGGAACTCTTCAATAAATAGGCCAATAGAGTTGAAACTTGGTAACCATACCAAGTTAGTAGGCGGTAGTCAGAAAAAAGTCCAAAGATAATGTTTGGACTTGCCTCTGACTACTACCGACTCAAAGTTTTGATGCGTTCGTCGGGTCGCATCACGAGATCTCAGTTCGGGGCGAACTACTAGTATAATATATTATTGAAGTTTAGTGAGGCGTAGGCATACAGAAAAAGGTAAACATAATCAAATTTATAAGACAGCACACGCTACGCCTCAAACTAAATCATAATCTAATCAATCCATCCATACTTACAAACTTTCGCGCTTATAATATTAGCAAGGATATGTTTATTTAAAATTGTTATTTTAATTGACAGATCTACATCTGGCAGCTGAAGGACAACGACCTGGTCGGCATAGCGTTCATAGACACGGGCATCTATGTGCATCGCATGTTGGCCATCAAGAACCTCATCTGCGTGTGCGATGTCTACAAGTCGGTGTCGCTGCTTAGATATCAGGTTAGAAACACATACATTACATTTTAAGAGTAGTAGAGCTCTATGTGTGTGGCTCGTCCGGGGAAGTACTACCACCACGCCTTCTTCTGCCGCCAAGCAGCGACGCTGTGTTTCGGTTTGGAGGGTGTGATTGTCGGTGAAATTACAGGCACATGAGGCCTAACATCAGTATGCCGGTACTCTCAAACGATGAAGGAAAACATCGTGAGGAAACCGACATGTCGTGGAATCTAAAAAGTTCTATAACATGTGTCAGGTGCTCGAACCTAAAATCCTTTCACCACACTGATTCGAAAGAAACTAGTGACACGACAAGAGAAGAGAGTATGCCTCAAGTTGATGGACGCAGGGCACGTTCCTATCGTGCGTGACTTACGAGGCAACGCTTTGTTATAGGTGATGGTTACCGCTTAACATCAGGTGGGCCATCTGCTAGTTGTATAAAAAAAAAACATACCTGTATTCCAAGTCTGGAGTTTTGTTTTTCATTTTACGTATCGGCAGGCCGCTTTTGTCTGGAGACTCCAGCGCCTCTATCGGGCGTGCTAAGAACTAACGAGTCTACGTACAAGAACGGCCTGACAGATCGAAGTTTCTTATTCATTAGTATTTTTGTTTTATTACAGGACACACATCGGACACTCTCGCTAGTGTCGCGGGACCTCAGAAATGCACAGGTAAGGGTTACTAGCTAAAAGATTATAATTATTTTATATGAAACTAGCGGCCTGTCCCAGCTTCGCATGGGTGGTTATAAATTTTTTGAACATTTTAGGATAAACTTAGACCATGGGTTCGAGCCTCGCGTCTACTTATTTCATACATATGCAGCGCCCTTCTCCTTGAGCTAGTGAAATCGCACCCCGCGCGTGACCCGTGGACCCGTTAACATTTTTAATTTCGTCATATCTTTTGAATGGAATGTCCGATTTGAAAAATTTAAGAAGTAATCTATAGGTATTGGAACCGTCTTAATTATGAAATGATTTATTTGGATAAGGATTAATACCAAGGTACAAATAAAGACCCTTTTCTAGCGGCGGCATTTCAATTAAATTTTTATAATAAAAGAACACTTATTGTGACTTAACTATAATAGTTAGACATATGCTGTCGCGACATTTTTTGTAGATGATGACATGTTCTACAAAATCGTAGTACATTATTTTGTTCTATCATCAATAGTTTTCGCAGCGCACGCGATGTAAGGTTTTTGTTTTCCACCTTGGGTTACATTATTGGAGTTTTAGTAAGGATCCCTGATTTTTTTGAAAATATAATATAGCTTATGTTACTCAGGGATAATGTAGCATTCTAATGGTGAAAGAATTTTTGAAATCGGACCAGTAGTTTTTGAGCCTATTCGTTACATACAAAAATACAAAAATACAAACATACAAAAATACAAATCTTTCCTCTTTATAATATTAGTGTAGATGAAAAAAAAAACTATTTCACATATAAATAATTGTACTAACACATTTGACATGTTTAATAAAGTTCTACTAACAAATTATGGATAACATCTGAAATAAATAATTGAATTTAATTAGCTAAAGGTTATTATTATTTTATATGTAAAAAAACTATTTCACACACTGAAAAATATAAAATACATGTTTTGGTGAACACAAACCAAAACGTCATCAGCTTTTTTTGTTTTTGTTAATTTTTTTAAAAAGCGCTTAATTTATTTCGATTAAAATTATATTGGAATCTCATCTCGATCTGTTTTTTGAGGAGTCGAGATCGAGAATTTTCAAGAGCACCTACGATATGAAATCTAATGAAGTATTTTCAACAAATAAATACATGCACAGTGTAATTCACAGCTTAGTTGGTAGTAGCTCTGCCTTCTGCGCCATAGGCCGTGGGTTCGATCCCCACCGAGAACAAACATTTGTGTGATGAACATAGATGTTTGTTCTCTGTCTGGGTATTATGTAATATTATAAGTATGTACTATGTATTTACAAAAAAATAAAGTATATAAGTAGTATATCAGCTATCTGGTTCCCATAACACAAGCTTTGGCTTAGTTTGGGGCGAGATAAGGCTGTGTGGAATGTCCACCAATATTTATTTATTATTTATTTATTTATTATATATTTTATTGTTAAAAACATTGCAGGTGTACGACATAGAATTCGTAGTGGACAACACTAACCTAGGCTTCCTCGTGAGCGAAGTGGAGGGAAACTTCGCCATGTACATGTACCAGCCGCAAGCTAGGGAGAGCTATGGAGGTCAGTTCATTCATTACATTCTTACCCTCTTATTCATATTGCCTGCCATTTTATAGCGGCCCTATGGGGTATACTTTTTTATTTTTCTAAGGAACCAACACAGTGAACGCGAAAAAAACCAGCTATGTCATACAAAAGTTCAATACTGCTTAAAAATGTATGAAACAGCTGTTTTTAATATGTATGTACTGTTTATTTTCAACATAATTGTAACTTATTTTATAACAGAACACTCCACAATTATAAATTTCTCACAAGGTTTATTGGCTGAAGGTCTCGGCAGAATAACAGCGCCTATCTACTATAATAGTGGTGAGGCATACGCTGAGTCGAGACCCTTTTGCTGCTGCAGCACACAAACACCTACACCAACAAAGTACTGCAATATCTATCTCTGTTTAGTCATTTCCTTTCTTTTATTGTTTTGTATGTGTGTGTGTGTTTTTTTTAGTAAATAAATGTCTGTCTATGTCTATGTTTTTTTTATTCGCGAAAATGTTATTCATATTGATGGGTACTTTAGCCCCCTGAAGTTTTAAGTACAAGTATTGGAACACCTTGTATAAGTTTTACATCAGCTATCTGGTCCCCTCAGTCCTTGCCTAATTTAGGGATAGATAGTGCTGTGTGGGAAGTCCACCAATTTATAATGATTATTATTTTGTTTCCGTTGGCAGGTCAGAGATTGATAAAGAAGAGTGACTACCACCTCGGCCAGCAAGTGCACGCCATGTTCCGCATCGCGGCGAGGAATGTTCCCGACGTCACGCACAGGAGGCACGTCACCGTCTATAGTGAGTCAAACAAAAAAAGAAACAAAAATACATTTATTTGACATACACAGATAATACAGAATGGATAGCTACAGTATGCACATATAAAAAGATTAGTCAGGTAGGTTCCTAATAAAAGAATAACAATTCGAAGTGCCATTTATTAATGTAATAATAAGAAATAAAAAGAAAAAAAAATAAGATGTAAGACTCGTAGAAACCAAAAAAGAAAAAAAAAAGGGCTAAGAGTTCTTGCACGTTTATTCGGTGGGGCCGTCGACATTTATTTGTTTCACTCATCATCATCATCAACCGAAAGAAGTCCACTGCTGGACATAGACATATATATTTCCAGGAACAACGATTCCGAGGCCTCTCCATCCACCGATTTCCCGCGATCCTGACAATGTCATCAGTCCAGACTTCGTTTTCCTGTTGTTTCACTTATGCCTTATAGGCTTATAGTATTGTATACTTGTTCCAGCTACCCTGGACGGCGGGCTGGGCTACATCCTGCCTCTCTCCGAGAAGATGTACCGTCGCCTGCTGATGCTGCAGAATGTCATGAACAACTACTGCTGCCACATCGCCGGACTCAATCCTAGAGCTCACAGGTAAGCTTGTTAATTAATACTAAACAATAGTATTTTTTAAACTTTCGAGATCGTGGACACATATTGAAATATTACACGGGTGTTATATAACTAGCTGGTGCCCGCGACTTCGTCTGCGCAGGATTAGTATTTCGAGTAGCTTATAATTAGCGTGGCGTAGTACATATGTGTAACTCTAGCGGTGCTGGCAGCGCACGCCGGTATAGTTCGCAGTCGGTAGATTTTTTCCTACTTGACACTTTTCGCCATATTTGACAATTCACACAATATCTTTATAAATTGTAGCCTATGTGTTATTCTGATGTATAAGTTATATTATTGTAAAGTTTCATTAAAATCCATTCAGTTGTTTTTACGTGAAATATTAACAAACAACAAATACATCCATTCATCCTTACAAACTTTCGCGTTTAATATTAGGATCAGGGATCACACAGAAGTTTTATTAAACTCGATACAAATTTTCCGAGCACAAAAACCCATAGGCTGCTTGATCAGATTCGAGCTCGCGCCCTCACGATCGCAAAGCGGGGCCTCTCCCACTGGACCACCGAGTTCACACACACGCAGCGTGAAATAATGTACAACTTTATTAGTAAAGGCTATTATAATTTAAAAGATTTCCTAGGTTAGAATGGTTACTGCAATTCATTGACATAACATAATTTTATTTAATTGGGAGTACTTTGACATGGATTAATTTTGACATACTATACCTACTAGGGCATGCAGTATCGATACTTTTCTCAGTACCGGTAATTTTGGGCCGATACTGGCTCAGAACCGGTAATTCCCGGTACTTTCGATACTTTCGATACTGAGCTAATTATCTTAAATTAACTAATGTATAGCCGTAAAATGAAACAAAAACTGTAGTACATAAAATAACTTAAAATTATTCGTATTTTTATATGATTTAGAACAATAATATCACTTACACACAACAATCAAAATAGGTAAGATCAAGCCTAATAGAATAATCATCAAATGAATCAACAACTGGAATGAATAGTAACAAACTATGTTATCTAACTAAATCAATAATTCATATGTAGGTATTTACTTAGAACAGAAGTACCAAGTGTAGTTATTATATATATTTTTAAACTACCCCCATTTTATTTATATGTTTGGTGGTTGTCACAATCCAAAATGTGGTTATTGTAGTATTTCTGGATTTCAAGTAAACGTGCGATCATCAAACAATTGTTTGATGACATGAAAACAACATGAAAATAAATCCCTATCCTAAACCTACGACTGTAAAGAAGTGGGTCACAGAATTCAAATCTGACTAGAGAGAGATGTCCTAGGTCTGGTCGGCCTCAGACGTCTACGACTAAGGAAAACAATGAAAAGGTGTCTAATCTCATTAGGGGAGACCGAAGACTGATCATCAAGAAGATTTCACACACTTTGACTATCTCCTATGAATATACAAAAAATATAATAGTAAATTAACTTGGATTTTCTAAGGTCTCAGCTAGGTTGATCCCCATCTCAGAGGAGCAAAAGCACGTTGAGTTCACCAAATCTTGCGTCTGTATTGTCTCAAACGTGACAATACAAGGCTGAGCCTCAAGATTTTTTAGCAGTTTAGATAATAGATGTAATCTGAGTTCACCACTGTGGAAAAGGGTGATGTGCTAAGAGTGTCATCATGGTAGACCACCTCGCTAAGGGCGAAACCAGTAGCTTGGCATATTACTAAGCCCTTTTGCGTCGTTCGTTAGAAGAAATTAAAGAGGAATGCCCAAGATACTGAGATAGAAAATATTGTTTAATCTGGATGGATTGAATCCATGCCTAAAATTCAAGATTGTGGTTTCTACGTAGCTTATTCTCCTGATTTGGCCTTGACTTTTAGACTTTCATCTGTTCCCAAACCTCAAAAAACAAGTCGGCGGCCAAAAATTTTCATCGAATGAAGAGGTCGAAGAATATGTAATTTGATATTTTATTTATTTATTTCAGGGAGACCGACAGCTTATGAAAACTTAAACTTTAACTAATATAGGTTTTCAGAGAAGCCAATTAGCAATCCTCACGTATGGTTACAGAGTAGATGAGAAAAAAAAAACGAAAAAAACATTTACGGCCTTACTTATAACTTAGGAAGGAGTACTTTTTTTAAATAAAAATAAAAATTGTTGGTATTGAGCTTTGTTTTCTTGGTTAGGTCGCGAACTTTTCAATCCACGCACTTGCAAACAACAATCAGAACGAGCTAAGATCAATCGAATAATCATTAAAAAAATCAACACAAACTACGTACATAATCGTAATACTTAAAATTGTTTGGATTTAATTAGAAGATTGTTAAATCTAGGTTCATAATACGTTAAAAAGTAGAAATCTAAATAGAAAAGTGAAACTGAACGCAGTGCTAGTGTTTATTTATGAAATTTGATGTATATCGTACTAGAAAACATCGACAGTTTATGAGTGATATCGAGTATCGAAAGTATCGAAAGTACCGGTACTTGCTTTGTGGAGTACCGGTACTGATCAGTATCGAAATTCCCGGTAATTTCGATACTGATCAGTACCGGGAGCATGCCCTAATACCTACTAACATACTATTAATTATTTTGATTTGACATTTGATTATTATTGTTTGTTTTATATTTATTGTGAATTTTACTGTTGTTTGTATAAAAAGTACCTACCTACCTACCAAAATGAATAAAGCCCACACCTACAATTTGCATCCCAGTTATGGGGAATGAGTGTTACTAATTTTTTTTTGTCATCTTTATGTACCTACATTGAAGTAAATAAATGATTTATGATTATGATTATGATTATGATTTGCAGAACGTACAAGTCTGGGCGGCGCGCGGGCGGCGGCGGCGCGGCGCGCGGCATGCTGGACGGAGACCTCGTCGCCTGCTACACCACCATGCCGGACGCCGAGAAACTAGACGTAACTACCACACCACACTACCTGTACCCCAAATATGAGTTGTGTTTACCATATTTGGTTTTTCGTTTTTCGTTCTCGTTCCGTGTTCATTGCGGGTTTTGTATGAAGACGCGATAGAGATACCGATCCGGAACTTTATGTTTTACTACTAATTTTCATCATACTTGCAACATAAAGTTCCGTATCGGTATCTCTATCGCGTCTTCATACAAAACCCGCAATGAACACGGAACAAGAACGAAAAACGAAAAACCAAATATGGCAAACACAACTCATACTTGGGGTACTGAACTCTGACTTTTGTTTATGAGGTGCTTAACGAATCTCCATTTAGGGAAAACCTTTACGAGAAATGAAATACAAAAAAACAGCTCAAATGCCGGTGTAATCACAGGCACATGAGGCTTAACATCTGTGTGCCTCAAGTTGACGGACGCAGGGCAGTGCATCGCAGGCCACGTTCCTATCGTGCGTGACTTACGAGGCAATGCTTTGTTAGAGGTGATGGTTACCACTTAGCATCAGGTGGGCTATCTGCTTGTTCCAACAGCTAGTTATAAAAAAAACTCGGACTTGGGGAACAGCTTGTTATCGTGAAAAATAATAAACTACTATATACTTAAAAGGAAATTAATTCAGAAAATTCGCTTCCGAATCGGTCAAAAAGTTTATTGATCTAAGCAAGATTCTCAAAAATTGTGCGCACTGCGAACGAAGTCACGAATACAAAATTTTTTTTTTTTTTTTTTTCCAGATTGCAAAGAAAATCGGCACAAAAGTGGATGAGATTATGGCTGACATCTACGAGATAGACAGACTGACCGCTCACTTCTAATATTATAATTAAAAAATCGGTAAAGAAAAACACCATGTAAAAAACATTGCGTATTCTAGCGGACATGGACTTTTAACTTGTCTGCAAAAAGTAAGCATCTGCTGAATGTAATGTGTGGATGTGCCTCTGATTACCCTCAACAGTGAGGGGGTAGCCACGGTATGAAATGTGACTGTGAAAATAAGTAATAAGTTCCAATAAACTACATTAAATTTTGATAAATACATGTTTTTCATTTTAATTAAGACGCTGACAACAGGCTTCTTTTCGATCGCACATTTTTGAAGTCAATACAATATTTATTCAGTTGAATAACAAGGATCACTTTGGCATCCATGGCCCACCTGATGTTAAGTGGTAACCATCACCTATAACAAAGCATTGCCTCGTAAGTCACGCACGATAGGAATGTGCCCTACGATGCACTGCCCTGCGTCCATCAACTTGAGGCATGCAGATGTTAAGCCTCATGTGCCTGTAATTTCACCGACAACCACACTCTTCAAACCGAAACACAGCGTTGCTGCTTGGCGGCAGAAAAAGGCGTGGTGTTAGAGCCCTTCACAAAGAGCTCTACTACTACTACGGTTGTCGACCTCTTAAGGCCTAGGTAATAACTTCCTTACTGGCTTATACATTTATAACCACGTTAGATTTGCCCTTGAGCAGGCAGCTAGGTTGGTACGACTTACTTAAGGAAGTTCCTAACACGCAATGGATACATTTGGTACCTACTCATTAGTATTCTACGCCCATCGTTTCCTTTCAATACAGAAGGTATAGAGGTACATATAATAGCTACATGTAGGTATATGAAGGTACCTAACGGTTTCGACTACGAAATATGTGTGTACTAGCGGGTGCCCGCGACTTCGTCTGCGCAGGATTCTAGTATTTCGAGTAGCTTATATTAGCGTGGCGTAGTACATATGTGTAACTCTAGCGGTTTTGGCAGCGCACGCCAGAATAGCTCGCAGATGGTAGATTTTTTCCTACTTACTTGACACTTATCGTCATATTTTGGACAATCCACACAATATCTTTATAAATTGTAGCCTATGTGTTATTCTGATGTATAAGCTATATTATTGCAAAGTTTCATTAAAATCCATTCAGTAGTTTTTACGTGAAAGAGGAACAAACATCCATCCATCCATCCATACTTACAAACTTTTGCGTTTATAATATTAGTAGGATAATGTTGAGGATTTTATTGTGGAATCAGCGAATGGTAGAAAACTTAAAAACGCTTAGCTATAAAATGAACAGCTTCAGGAAAAATTTAAGTAAGTATGGGAAGTCTTTGAGGATAGGCAATGCAATGATAACCACTCCTGGTGTTGCTAATTCAGGGTCCATGTGATACCATCTAACGACTTTGTATGTCGCTAAACTAAACCATAATGTAATAATGTTTTGAGTATTCGTGTATATGGGTAATGATGACCACTTACCGTGGATGTCTTTTACAAAAACATATACATACCGTGTTAGGGCTTCAAACCCTCATTTTGAAAATAAACTGTGGAATGAACTACCATAAGATGTTTTTCCGCCAAGATACAGCATGAACAGCTTCAAGAAAAATGTTAATAAAGTCTTTCAGGGTAGGCAACGCAGCGACAACGCCCCTGGTGTTGTTGGTGTCTATGAGCGACGGTGACCGCTTACCATCAGGTGGGCCGTAAGCCCGAATGTCAATGTTTTACATAAAAACAAATATTGGAGGATATTTGTTATTTAACCTTATTTTAGTAGGTACTAACATAACTAATAAGAAGTATAAAAAAGTTTACTAACAAAAATGGAAAGTTAAAGTTAACTGAATAAATTAAACCATGAAACATGGGGCGTACCACAAGTACCTATGTAATATAAAATAACCAAAACACAAAACAATAACCAGTAATTGGCTAATAACCGATATTAAACTGTAGATTGGTACAGTCAGCCTAAGAAGCGTTACCTAAAAACAAATAATATACCTACCTACATAGACGAGGCTTTTCTACGTGTGTGAGTAGGTATTACATCTCACTAATGGATAAATCAACTTTTATCTTCTTGCGTGTCAAAGGTACGACATCGGAGGCCTTACGTTTACGTCCTTTGTCCGAAGGTTCAGGGCATAAGAGCAAGCAAGTGAATCACACTTTACTTGGCTGTTTTGTGAAGCAATTTTTTCAAAAAACGGTAAAAACTAAAATATTAGGCACTCGTTATGTTTGAAAAAAATCGTTATCCTTTTCTTCAAAACGAATTACATCCGGTTTTACTATAGACTGACTTAACTTAAAGTATATAAATAAATACTTTTATTGATATAAATAAGTAGCCGTAGATGTTTATTTATCTGCTAGGTAACATTTCAGACAAACGAAATCATATCGCTGACTGTACCTTTGGTTTGTTTCCACTCGAAAACATTAATAAATGCTCTTCAATTAACCAAAGAACGTTTTAATTTAATTTTGTTGTGTTAAGTGTTCGCCGAAACAAATAGGATTCATTATATTTTGTTATCTTTGGTTCGGGACTTGAAAAGGGCTTAAGATTCCGACCCCTATATACCCGCATGCAATGTTTATCATTTAATCTCATATCCAGTGGATATTTCGCTGGTGAGCATTATGTAAGAATTTGTATCTTTTGTTACCTTCCTACTCAATTTTAAGAGATGGAGAATGATTTCCTCGAAAGGTTTTAGCTTTGATTATTTATTATATCATATGATCATATCATATTCCTGCCCTTATCCCACGCTGCATGGGGTTGGCACAACAGGTATTCTTCTTCCACTCTCCTCTATCATTCGTCATCTCAGTGCTCACTCCTTTCTTACTCAAGTCATCTTTAACACAGTCCGTCCATCTTTTCTTTGGCTTGCCTCTTCTTCTAAATTTATTAAATCATATATTTTTAGTTATCTATCGCGGACATTGCCACAAACTTAGCTTAACTTAACTTAACCTACAAACTTAGTGACCAATAAGTTGTCCTCTGACGAATCACGTATCTTATCTACTCAGAACCGTAGAACGAATTTCTTTTATGCATTTTCTTACGACGCAACTCACGTGCGTGATCACATTATGTTCCCATTATACACATTTTATTGTAGCACTGCCTTCTGCGCTATAGGTTGTGGGTTCTATCCCCTCCGAGAACAAGCACTTGTACGATGGACATTTTGGATTTGTGGATGTTTGTTTTGTGTATAATACCTACATGCCTTGTTTAGTTTGGGGTGTTGTGTAAAAATGACTAAAATTGCCATTTATTTTAGCAATGCCAGACTAACTAGGTACTTACTAAAGTATTAGAAAACAAATAGGTACTTAAAAGCAATAAAATGTACAATTAGTCACGCAACCTATATGTATAGGCGACACTAGGTACATAACCTACATAATTATGTATTGTTCTGAACAAGGAAGGCTGTATCAAGCAAACACCTCATCATTATCAACCTGAAAGGGACCGTCCATTAGTCACGTGAGGCTTGAAAGGAGGGGAGGGGTTTAGCAAAAATCACGAAATATCACAAAATGCTAAAAAAACAACACTTGATTAATAGACCCCAAAGAGTACACTACTGTACATAGGTTCTTTCATATTTCTTTGTCGTAGTAGGTAGACTCCGTCAACTAACGCAATACTAACGAGGTATACGGGTGGTGTAGTGGTTTGAGTCCAGTAGTGTATACAGATTTTTTAATTCCAAAAATATGTGGATGGTTTTAGAAGAAGAGGCAGGTCAAAGAAAAGATGGATGGATTGTGTGAAAGATGACATGAGTAAAGGAGTGAGCGCATTGAGATGACGAATGATAGAGGAGAGTGGAAGAAGAAATCCTGTTGTGCCGACCCCATGCAGCGTAGGATAAGGGCAGGAAGATGATGATGTATGTGCGCTATGCACAAACAGTGAAGGAAAACATCGTAAGGAAACCAGTTAGTATTCTAACGGTGACGATGGGCTTTCTGTCACGTATGGAATACTAACTACTGCAAAATCTGGGTATGAGCCAAATGTAATGTTTAGAAGTACCTCTGATTACACTCCTACGTCCTCAAAGAATCTGGAGTTGGTCTGGAATCTCTGTCTGGGTGTTATTATATATTCCGGACGTAACTATTTACATTACAAAGTATATAAGTGTTATAGCAGCTATCTGGTTCCCATAATACCTACAAGCATTGCCTTATTTGCCCATTAAATGGGCATAAAAATCATTGTAATGCCCCAGCGGGGCTCATATCCTGGACATATTGTTATCATTTAAGAACCTCTATACAACATAAGACAATGAATAAATAATTATGATAATTTGGAGTTAGATAGTGCTCTGTGGAAAGTCGGCCAATATTAGGTATTATGTATGTTACTATAATCAATGTAGTAAGGTACTGGTACTGTAGTAGTAAGAAAGCGATATTGACATGAGTGTACACAATTCAGATGTTTTGTTAGATTTATTTAGTCTCAGGTTCAATTAATATTACACTAAAATATTGGAAACCTACCCTAGTTAAATATTGACTCTACACAGCCGAAATTCGAAGGCGTACAAGGTTCATAATTTTATTATTATAATATATTTGGTTTGTTGTGCAAACTTATTTAGACAAAACATATTTTACTTCTAGTCATTTAAACTCAGCCTATAATAGACGGTATTATTATGTGCCTTGCCTACCAATGTCGTAATTATAATTACCTATACATAGGTATGTATTATTTTTATTATAAATTCAATGAAACATGACGACAACAAAACAGTATTTTATATTTAAGAAGGTGTTCATGGGTTGGTGTTCAATGTTCAATAAAATTGTAACCAAGTAGGTAGGTAGGCACTACAATTTTCTGAATTGTTCATAAAAAGTATATCATAATGTCTAGGTATCAGTTCGACAGAAGGTACCTAATAACTAAAATACAAAACATAATCTTTAAAATCTACCAGTCTTTTAACCCGTTGCACAGTTGCTCCAAGAAAGCCACTAAGTTTGTCAGCACATTCTCACAACTAAGTCCCTTCGATAGTTATATTCCGAAACCTTGGATCATGTACATTATAACTATCTATAGATTCCACGAGCTCTTCGGAAGACGTTCCATTTATCTCCTCAACAATTTCCGCTCCAACTAATCTTTCCCTCAGGAAATTATTTCCGAAATTCTCAAAGATGACAGGATCATTTTCGATGTTTTCTTCGCAGCATCGGTGGAGGAACATGTGGATCACTGGCTTCCCTTGGATGCAGCTCAGGACGATGAACAGCGTCAGTGTCACTAGGAGGCAGAACACCAAGATTCGCCACCACATCTTTGAATAAGATTGTACTCGGCAACTTAAATTTCAGGTTCTGAAAACGTTTTTAAGCTTTAGCATGTCTTTTGTTTTGTAATTTTTTAATACAGCATAGTCTTTTCAGGATCTCACACACAAAGTCAGGTTGCGTATTTTGCTTGTTTGGGTCTAATATTAGTCTTGCTGTGTACCGATTTGAAGCAGGTCCCTGCCTACCTACCTGTCTGTCTACATGAAATTTAACATAGTCTCTGATGGACACAAAATTTACGAGTATGTGCACGGTTCCAGTACTCTTAAGGCTTAAAAGTTTGCTTTACAAGTTTTTGTATCTTTCAACATGTCGAAACGTGCGAGCGAGAGGTACATTATTAGCTCTTGTCTTCGCCTTAAACGGCGAAGGATAATGTCGTGAGGAAACCGGCATGTCGTTAGAACCTAAAAAGTTCTAAAAAAACATGTGCTCGAAAGGAACATCTTTGTGGCGCACTTAAAATCCGTTCATCACGCGTTTTCGAAAGAACTACTGACACGACCAGAATAAGATTAAGCACCTTTATACTTTTTATTAATCCATTGGGTACATGTGCATTGTAAATGGTTTACGCGCCATTAGAGATATTACGTTGTACGAAAAAGATTCGCGCGGTTCGTAGAAGTCTTTGTATGGCGGTGTATGAGCGCGTCCGACTTGTATGGCCGGTTTGATGTGTGGTTGAGTACTGGGCGATGTCATTGTGTGTATCGATGCGGAGTAATGGTGTTCGATCGCTTTGCTTTGTACCGGACGCGGTTGGGAACGGGCGACTTCTTGTCGCGCTTCGGGAAATCCATTTTTTTATCAAGTAGTTTTTAAAATTCAACTTAATTATATCAGGAGGATCACTTTTCGGTGCCGCCGGTCCCATGCGATTGGTTCCTATGTTTCTTTTGTATGACCGTTGCTGTGGAAGCGTTTCTAAAAATGATATTTTTTTACGAAATAGCTTTACTGTAGGCTTTCTTTTATGTATGTTGGGTACCGAGACATCCCCTTAGATCTTCAAGCTACGCAATATTTTTGAGGACGTTATAGAAGGTGTAGTCCAGTTTAGATTATAATCTAAATACAAAGATAATTACGAAGCTATTGAATAAAAACAAAAGGATTACTTTCAATATAGCTTTCTTTAAATTAGTTTCACGCAACCAAGTTAAAAACCAATTAAAATCACAAAAGTAAGTAGGTAATCTATTATTATTTATTTTGTGGTAGGTACATAATACGTAAACAACATCTATTTGATCTATGACAATAGGTAGGTAATTGTAGGCCCTTCGCTATTATAGATACTAATTTATATTCTGTTACTTATAATTACTTACGAAATTGTTGTTTTTTTTATACTACTTTCCGATGGAACAAGTATTATAACAAAGCATTGCCTCGTTAGTCACGCACGATAGGACCGTTTCCTACGATGCACTGCCCTGCGTCCATCAATAGGCATACAGATGTTAAGCCTTATGTGCCTGTAATTTCACCGGCAACCACTCTTATTTAACGACGAATTTCTGTCGCCGGTGTACTCGCCCATTGACGTTTAGCCATAGCCATTGAACAAATGAGCTGTGGTCTCCATTGCTATGCTGATGGGCTTCAAGCCTTCAACCTGATGACATTTAGGAGCAGTGATGCTCGTATTGCCGTGTTCCGATTTGAAGGGAATGTGTGCTTCATTATTACCTAGGTATTTTATATTGTAACAAGGATCATACAAAAGAACGGTAGGAACCAAGTAAGTTTGTTGCCTGTTCTTATAGGCTTTGGTCGTGGAACTGGCACCTAGATTCATTTAGCTATAAGACGATTCATAGTGATCCTTGTGATTCAGCTGGATAAATACCTTTCGAATTTGACTTACAATGACATGATACTTAACACCTTTATGTTACAGTGAAATATCGTATAGGTCACGTCCTCAGTAGGTAGTTAGATAGAAAACATTTTATTGTGCATAAGGCTACATGTAGGAGTAAAGAACGATGGGCAGCCTTAACGCTGAAAGCGCTCAGTGGACAGGCTTTCTTTATAGGTCGAGGTAACCGATCAACATCTGGTGCGATGGCCCAGATGTTGATTTTGACTTGTGAATTTGTTTCTGTGTAGAAAAACACACGATGCGATTACGTACATCGTGTGTTTTTCGTAAATTCGTTCGTTCAACCAAATTCGTTAAGCCACAGTCAGCGTATCACATTCATATCACCATAACAATAGGTAAGTCTTCTTCATGTCGTGTCACTAATTTATTTCAAAACAGTGTGTTGGAAGGTTTAAAGTGCGCCTCAAAAAGGCTCCTTTTGAGCACTTGACACAATACATGTTGTACAACTTTTTAAGTTCTACGAGATGCCGGTTTCTTAACAACAGGTGGGCCATCTGCATGTTCTATCAGCAAGAAGTGTAAAAAACTGGTCTAGTCTAGTATTATAACAAAGGAAAATTCCTTTGTAATGCTAACAACGTAGTCACACTATGGTAGTACTATAAGACCTTATAGGTACTGTGTCTCTGTCCCGCATTGTGTATCTCGCTCGCACCATTCCCACATTGAAGCGCAAACGAAACCCGATCATTATAATGATGAGTTGTTATGCATCTCACGTCAGCGCAACGCAATGTCGAGTGCCTACATAAATATCTACTAGGGGAAGTGCGGGTTTAGTGGACGACATCGAAATACTTAGGTATTTTCAAAAACATTTGGTTACAAACCACTAATCGAACTCAACTTTAACATACTTACGTAGAATTGAACAGAACTCTTTTATAATATTTATGTGTATTAAACATGAATTAAACATAGATACAATTGGAACTGGCACCTAGAGTCACCTAGCTTTAAGACGTTTCAAAGTGATCCTTGTGATTTTATTGGATAAATACCTTTTGACTTTGACTTTGAATTGTTTGGGAAATAAATATATTATGTTCACGCCTTTTTGATTTTTAAGCTCTTAAATAAGATTGGTTCCTACATATTATTGATTTTCAGACAAGAAAACGGTCATCAAAATAGATGAGTTAAAAGTACTCATACCTACCTACCAAGAAGAAGAAGTACATTAATCTACACCTGTTTTGGTGATTTTATAATGAATTTATATGACATAAGTAGGCTAGATGTTGTTAGATGGTCCAATCCACCTACACTTCCCCTACTTATTCTACGATGCGCCCTTGAGCCGAGATTACCATACAAATCGGTTTTCTATAGTTGATTAAATTGTTTTCTTCATAATTGTACACTGAGCAGCACTTGCATGGAATAATACATTTTACTAGGAAATGAATATAATATCTCAATTTACGAGAACGAATACCAACTATTTCAAAATGAGGGTTGTGCCAAACGTATTATTTGGACTTACCTTTCTACTTCGTCCACCCTGCTTATACATCTTCAAAGATACTTGATTTGGTTCTTAAATAGCTGAGGGGTTATCTACCGTGCCTGGGTATCAAAGTCGTGATTGAAATTTTGTTTCTAAATGAAAAGAAGAAGATACACAGCGCAATAATGTATCGTTCTCAATAAGCGATGACTTAATTGTGCTTTGTTTCTTTTTAAGACTTATTTTACATACCTAAGTCTTAATCAGAGTTCTACATAAGTTATGTATATACTCCGTACCGACAACATTACAGAGATCACGAGATATCGAAGTATCAAAATCGTTCTTCCTGGAATATCTTTAGACTGATAATCGAGATGATATGCTCCAATTTCTAGTTACGAGCGCTAGTTACATGAATATCAATGTCTACTAACACTTATCTATAGGTGGTAGAAGCTAGTGTTTACACTAACACACCGCTTAGTCACTGTTATCTCGGGTTTTCGACTAATACCAGACTGCATTAGCTTAGCAGTGCAACCCAAGTATGAGGTGCCTACTGAGAAATAACTAAGGAATAATACCACTCAATAGCGTAATATATTATTATGCTATGCGTATAGCATCGATGCTTAATGTTAGGCCCTAGTTAATTATTTGGTGCAGCGTGAAGACTGAGAAAACTGTTTTTAAGTTTTTGAGCCAACTTTGTATTTTTATCGACATCAACGGCCCGAAAAAGTCTACGGCTGCACCAATGCAACGATCCTGAGCTTTCTAGACTCACCGACTTCCATTTATACCTATATTCTTACTGATTTATGTTGTACCTATCTAATAGAAGAGGTCCATCTTATCTTCACTTAGCATCAGGTGTGATAGCAACCGAACGAATAGCAAACTATAAAAAATATATACGCTCATACAAAAGTTCATAAGAATAATGTAATAATCATGTCTAGTTGCCCATAGAGACCGATACCCCTTGTTTCCCTAATTTCCCAAATTCTTAACTTTGACTTATTGTAGTGAACACGTGAACAAGTAGGTATTAAGGCTAGTTTTAAAATTTTTCGTTGTTTCTTGACACTTTCGTTTCTTGTTTGTCATATCTGTCATTGGATCTCCAAAGTTACGTTTCACTGCGCCTAGTTATGATCGTAAACCGAATTTTGAGCATAAGCCAGATTAGAATACCTAGCGCATACGCTAATTAGCGCATTCGATTCTGCATTCGCAAGATTTATTAGGGGATCGTTTAGATAAGTGGCAATGATTTGTTTCAGCTCATTTCTCTTAGTTAATACTGCTGCCGTTAGCGGCCATGTCTGTTCTTTGGGGAGCTAGATAAGGCTGAGTACATACCTAAGCTGAGATGTTATACGTACACTTAGATATGTTGCTACGATAATTAGTGAAGGATGTTCGTGAGAAATCCGGCATGTCGTAGAACCTAAAAATTCTGAAACATGTGTCAAGTGCTCGAAAGGCGCACTTAAAATTCTTTCACCACACTGTTTCGAATGAACCAAGAAAAAAACGATAAAAGTCTATCATTTTATTTGAGTAACATCTATTCCATATTATCCAAGATCCATTCGAGCTGGTCTGCCAGCGGGGTGTAGTACACCTGCTTGCTGAAGCACAGGAACTCGGGGGCCCCTGCCCGGACCCCGGCGAGGTACCATCGGGAGCCACGCTGTGTCGCGTAGAGACCTCCGTTGCTGGGGCAGAAGGGTACTTCTGAAATACGTATAAAAATTATAAGATGAACCAAGACTCAGAATAAATACTAATGGTCTTATTGATAACTAGCAGCTTCTCGCGGCTTCGCACGCTTTAAAGTGGTGAGCCCTGATTGAGCCACAAACATCCAAACATCGTAACTTTCGCATTGTTTTGTATATTAGTAGGGTAGGATTTTAAATACATGTACCAAGTCCAAGTTTCAAGTTTGTAGGTTCAAGGAATACTATTTTTCATACAATCGTTTTCAACCCTTTTTACACCCTTAGAGATTGAATTTCCAAAAATCCCTTCTTAGTACACCTCTACGCCATAAGACCTATGTACTTCTCAAATTTCAAGTCTCTAGGACCAGCGGTTTAGGCTGTGCGTTGTCTATATGTCGGTCAGTCAGTCAGGACTTTGATTCTTATAGTATTAGAGATGGTCGCTGAGCGCTCCCTTAGCTTATCAGACCGATAAGTCTGTTGCTGTCTCTTTTCGTTGGCATGAAAGTGACAGAGACAAGTAGAGAGCTGCTATAAACATACATACATAAAATTACGCCTGCTTCCCATAGGGGTAGGTAGAGACCACGGATTTCCACTTGCTACGATCCTGACATACCTCTTTCGCTTCATTCACTCTCATAAAATTCTTCATACATGCTCGTCGGTTTAGGGTAGGTACTCTTGGCCTGGCCTTTCTGCTATAAAATGGCAGGGAATATTAATAAGGGCCTAAGAGTAGAGCTCTTTGTGTGTGTGTTCCTAACTTTACCGGTTGAGCGCTTTCCGCGCTCGCCATTGTTCGGTAGCGCTGTAAGAATCGTCAGACGATCACCAGCATTAGTCTATTCGAAAAAAAAAAACTTTGTGTCTCGTCTGGGGAAGTACTACCACCATATTTCTGCTACCATGCAGCGACAATATGTTTTGATTTGAAGGGTGTGGTTGCTGGTAAAATTACCGGCACATGACAACACACATTACAACATCTGTCTCAAGTTGATGGACGCAGGGCCGTACATCGTAGGGCACGTTCCAATCGTGCATGACTTGTTACTACTATATTATAGGTGATGGTTACGCCGTCTGCATATTCTATAAGTTAGTAGTATAAAAAAAGTCTCCTACTCCTGCGGAGATACGAGGTTTTACCACTCTCTTTATGTTAAAAAAATTGCACCGGGATGACGAATGATAGAAGAGAGTGGACGAAGAAATGGAAAGAGAGTGGTCGGCACACAAACCCATGCAGGCTGCAGCGTGGAATAAGGGTAGGAAGATAATGATCACAGAAGACCAGCGTTATAGTATAGTGCATCAAACATTATTAAACTACACTTTATACCTACAAAGCTGAGCGACGACCGATTTTGTTGTCCTAACCAAATTTGGTACACAATAAGCGTTTTTTTGTTTTTTTTTTGTATTTAACAACTTTACCCAGCGTTTGTAGGTATTTATCGAGTATAATACCTACTATGATACTTAGTCTAAGATACCTACCCTATCTCATGTGCCCAAACGGTTAGGTCAATGTCAGTCATACGACTTGGCGAGATGGCGACATGGGGCCTTATGCTCACTTCGAGCGAGATTATCTCACGGTAGAGATGACGTCATATCTCGTTCGATAACTATTTATCCCCATTCTCACCATCCTACTCCCCAATTTTCTCATTCAAAGTTCATGCGAGACACAACGTCAACGAGTTATCGAACGAGATATGACGTCATCTCCACCGTGAGATAATATCGCTCGAAGTGAGCATAAGGCCCTTGGTTAGGCGGGAAAACCAAGTCATGGAATGTGAACAAATATGGTATAAGATTTTACTCTCACCATTTCCATACGTAGCACAAATAGTGCCATCTTCATTGCTCTTGCAGTTTCCGTTCTTCTTGAACAACACCGGCGTCAGCGCTCCCGCGAGCTCCCAGGCTGTGGTCTGGAAAAAACAGAATTTGAATTAAATTAAAAAAATCTCATCCCCTTCAGCCGTCTACTAACCGGAGCTTCGTAACCAGTGACGAACTAAACATAATTCGTCTTCGTAGGGGAAGTACGTACAAAATGACATACTGTTTTCTTTAAGCATAATTTCTTTTTATTTATTATAACTAGAACAGGTTTAATTGTACTGCAATAAACTTTGGTGTTTTATCTATGAAATAAACTAAGATAATCAACAAAAAAACAAATACTTTTATGATTATTAAATTCTTAACAGAGTTCAATCAAAAACCATTTTGTCCATATGGTATGGACAAAACGACATACTAGCAATGGACAAAATGACATATACATTTCAGCCTTGTATTTATACACAAAGTGCACAATTATAACGTTTTGCTCTCTTAGGCAAGTCAGCACACTCAGCATGTGCCCAAAGAGAACCATATAAGCAGTTATTAACCTTCCTTCACCAGGTTTGGTTTTTTCTTAGAGCATTAGCTTCGTCGTGTAGCGTCTTTCTTTTTTTACTGCTTCAATGGCTTTTTTCATGAACTCTTTGCTCCAAGACTGTCGATTTTTACGCATGTTGTCAAATCTAGGAATAATTTTAAAACACCCTCAGTTTATCATCAAAGAAAAAGGTACGAACAAAATGACATACCGTGTCATTTTGTCCGTGTCACATGTATGTTATTTTGTCCGTAGTAGGTCTAAAAAATTCAACTTAAATAAATATATTTTAAAATCAAGTGTTTTAAGAAAATCGATAAACAATCACAAAGCCAATAAGTATGGGATCAAAGTTTTTGTAACACAATCGAGTATAAAAGCAAAATACTCATCAGGTTCAAAAAAGTTTCACTTAAAGAAAAAAACTTGCACTGGCCGAAAATCTCTTTCAAATATTACTGGCCAAATGAAGGAGCGAAGACCTCTCCAGTTTTGACAGGTAGGTGGACAGCGTTGACATTCGGGCGACCGGATGTCAACGCAAACAGCTCGCTAAAACCCGCCAATTTTGAAAAAAGCGCTATGTGTCGTTTTGTCCGTATATGTCATTTTGTACGTACTTCCCCTACGATACCGTTTCGAGAAACAAGTATTTTTCATTACAGGATAAACTACATCGTATCTGCCGTAGTGCCAAAGTCAAAAGATATTTATTCAGATAAATCACAAGAATTACGTTGAAACGTCTTCAAACTAGGTGGATATAGGTGCCAGTTCCACGCGACCAAAGTCTAGAAGAACAGTACCCCAAATATGAGTTGTGTTTACCATATTTGGTTTCTCGTTTTTGTTCAGTGTTCATTGCGGGTTTTGTATGAAGACGCGATAGAGATACCGATGCGGAACTTTATGTTCTACTACTAATTTTCATCATACTTGCAACATAAAGTTCCGTATCGGTATCTCTATCGCGTCTTCATATAACACCCGCAATGAACACGGAACAAGAACGAAAAACGAAAAACCAAATATGGTAAACACAACTCATACTTGGGGTACAGGCAACAAACTTACGGCTTGGTTCCTACCGTTCTTTTGTATGATCCTTGATACAAGGTAAGTATTATAATTATGAAGCTCCAGTGTGATGCCAGTAAAATTTAGTAAGGCGTAGGTATAAGAAAAATACGGAAAGCGAATGAAACTTGGTATCCTCAGTCAAAGTCAAAATGTATTTATTCAATAAAATGCACAAGGATCACTTTGAAACGTCTTAAAGCTAGGTGACTCTAGGTGCCAGTTCCACGCGACCAAAGCCTAGAAGATCAGGCAACAAACTTACGGCTTGGTTCCTACCGCTCTTTTGTATGATCCTTGTTACAATGTAATACTTACTTATAATACGATATTGAGGCTCGTCCAGTGTGGTGCCAAAGTGTCAATCGAATTTAGTGAGGCGTAGGCATAAAAGGTAAATGCAATCAAATTCATAAGACAGCACACGCTACGCTTCAAACTAATAATACCTACCTTTTATTAGGTTATGCTTGTACAATCTATTAAAGTAAGGTTTCTTCTTTTGTTTTGTCAGCAAAGTTATACCAACGCTACGATCGCTTCTTTCACAAGAACCTTGCACGAACTTCTTCCTTTCAAAATAATCTGATAGACTTACAGCAGACTTTACCACGGCGCTCTCTTCTCCAAGACATGCCGGTCGGATACTGTCGCTGAAGGCTACTGGCTCCTCCATCAGCAGTAGAGCCAGGTCATTGTGCACTACGCCATCTTCGTCGGAGAAATTGCTGTGGATTTTGATTTGCGAAATCTGTAAACATGACAATATTATACTTTTAGTGATTTTTTGAGGCGCACTTAAATTCATTCACCATACTGTTTCGAAAGAAATAGTGATACGACAAGAAGAAGAAGAAGAAGAAATAGTGATTTATACCCACACACGTTCGTGCTGTATACAATGTGTATTGTCGAACCTTATTTAAACGAAATGTGCGGAAATCAGCCAAAAACATACTATGACAGTCCGAAAAAAAATGTTTTTTATTTTAACATTTTAGGGAAAACTTAAAGCTACGTAGGTAGGTATACATTAGGCTGGTGATATTAAGTACATGCAGCGTACAAAGTTGCTACACATATACTGATGGCCAATGGATAAATTAGTACCAATATCTTTTTATTTGTTTCTTATTCAGTACTAGCGACCCGCCCCGGCTTCGCACGGTTATTGTGGGTTATCCCTAAGAGATTATACTTGTATTATGCATATAAACCTTCCTCTTGAATCACTCTTTCTATAAAAAAAAACCGCATCAAAATTCGTTGCGTAGTTTTAAAGATTAAGCATACATAGGGATATAGGGACAGAGAAAGCGACTTTGTTTTATATTATGTAGTGATACCTAGTAGGTAAGTATTTATTTTTAACATCCAAAGAAGTTCACTTCAACGCCTGGTTTTAAAGTTACAGATCATAACAATTTTTCATAGGTCACCTACGAAAACTTTTTAGATTTAATTTTATTTTTCTCTGAAACTTGGTTCTTTGCTATTTTTCATAACTTCATTTTCTTAGTGATTTTCATATCTTCAAAAATTTTGAAATATGCCAGCGAGAAGTACCTACCTACCTATATTAGTATGCGTCTTTTGGACTCTGTTAAAAAAAGCAAATAAGTTTATTTTATTTTACCACTAGCTGATGGAACAAGCAGATGGCCCACCTGATGTTAAATGTTAACCATCACCTATGACAAAGCTTTGCCTCGTAAGTCACGCACGATAAGTGATGCCCTACGATGCACTGCCCTGCGTCCATTAACTTGAGGCATACAGATGTTAAGGCTCATGTGCCTGTAATTAAACCGGCAACCACACTCTTCAAACCGAAACACAACAACGCTGCTTGGCGGCAGAAAAAGGTATGGTGGTAGTAATTCCCCGGACGAGCCACACACAAAGAGCTCTACTACTCTTTAAGTTTCCGGACTCACATATCACATACAGATTTGGACAAAGTCTACATACTCTAGCATGCTTCTCGTCCGCTCCGATATTCTGCAAGGACTTCTTCCCGAGGAAGACCACCACGTCACCAGGGTCCACCGTGCTGTTCTCGACAATGAAACATCTAGCAGCTGAAATAACAGAAACGGCATTATGGACATATAGGCACATGAGGCTTATTAATTTATTTATTCTTTATTGCACAAAACATACAGTTAAAGTACAATTATAGGAGGGCTTAATGCTCAAGCATTTTCTACCAGCCTACCAAAGTACGTTGCTGTGTTTCGGTTTGAATAGTGTGGTTGCCGGTGAAACAGGCACATGAGGCTTAACATCTGTATGCCTCGAGTTGATGGACGCAGGGCAATGCATCGTAGGGCACGTTCCTATCGTGCGTGACTAGCAAGGCAATGCTTTGAATAGAATAGAATAGAATAAAATTTTATTTACAAAAGCACAAGCCTGAACATAACAAACATTAAGAACATTAAGGACAAAATTTTGAGCGGCTCATGGGACAACAGTAATAGGTTACTATACTAAAAAGGTTTTCAGCTCAGCATAAATGTTGGGTGTATTCAACACTGATTTTCCGCTGAAACCAAGGAGGGAAAGTGACCGAAATACAACAACAACACGTTTATAAATAAGTTATACTAAACTGAGGTAGGTATCTAGATAATTTAAGAAAATAGAATAAACAATAATAACACATAGGTTAGGTTATTAATAAATATAAATTTTGCATCAGAAGTTGGGTTAGAAATATAGAAGAGAAAATAAAATAGAAAAGTGCTTAGATAAGAGAAACATCAACATTAATGTTTCCATGCCGTATTTGAGCTTCTATAAGAATTTTTTTAAGCTTAACTTTATTTTGGTGGGGGCAAATTATTCCAGCATTTAGAAGCGGCATACCTAAAACTCCCTCTGAAACTTTCAGATCTGTGATGTTCATAGGTGATGTTTATCACTTCACATTAGGTAGGTCATCCGCTTGTCAATTAGCTAGTATTTAAAAAATATGCATCTATCTACCTTATAGTAGTAGGTACATAAACGGTAAACCACGTAGGTACACAATACACAGATAGATCAAAAACATGAATAAACAGAATAAACATTGCATCTTTTTGAATAAAATGCATATTTATAAACCTATTCTAGTTTGAATAGATTTCGCACAATGCCCGGGATTCTGTTTGTGTAAAAAAATGTCGCTCTTAACATTTTATAGCAGTTTAAAGTATATCTACCTGGGAGAAATGACGTGTATTTCATGGTAAAGGTAACAGAAGCGTATAACCCACCCGATGTTGAGCAGTTACCTTTGCTTAATAGCTCTTACTTAAACGATGCTCAAGTTGAAACACTGCAAAAAGTTAGCCCTGTCACTTTTTGTTCTTGGTAAGATATGGCAATAGTTTAAATACATTTTTATACTATCTACTTCCTGATGGAACAAGCTGATGGCCCACCTGAGGTTAAGTGGTATTTTTTTTTTTTTGTATTTGTATATGGACTCCTGTATCCGCATTTAGACTCCAAAGTGGTCCATTATGCGTGAGGGGTGAGGTTAAGTGGTAGCCATCACCTATAAAAAAAACATTGCCTCGTAACTCAAGCACGATAGGAACGTGTCTCACGATGCACTGCCCTGCGTCCATCAACTTGACGCATACAGACATTAAAAAATATAAAATATAAAATATTGGAGTACTTTCCACACAGCACTATCTAGCCCCAAACTAAGCCAAAGCTTGTAATATGGGAACCAGATAGCTGATATAATACATGTATACTTTTTTTTTTGTAAATACATTCTTATAATATTATATAATACCCAGACAGAGAACAAACATCTATGTTCACCACACAAATGTTTGTTCTCGGTGGGGATCGAACCCACGGCCTACGTCGCAGAAGGCAGAGCTACTATTGAGCTATTGAGGACTATTGAGCTGTCATGTGTGGAGCTGGAGCGGCACATCGTTGTGAGTGTATACCGTCCCCCAGACGCGGACTTCGCGTTGTATGAATCCACTATGGAAGAGGTTTTGCTTAAGACCTTCGATAGTAAAAAAACTTTAATAGTCTGCGGTGATTTTAATATAGATATTCCGGTTCATCCACTATCTGAGAGATTTTTAAATTTGTTTAAATGTTTTGATCTACACTGCTTGTTTAAAGACCCAACAAGAGTGACGCTAACAACAGCCACCTGTCTAGACAACATCTTTTGCAGTCATGATCCAATTTGTAAGTCTGTAGTTAAGCATTTTAGTTCCGATCATTACGGTCATAGCGCTAGGTTTGCTAATAAAATATCAGTAGACGAGGTCTTCACCTATCGGCCTATCACAGATAGCCGAACTAAAAAGTTTCAGAACAATGTTGAACTGAAAGTGTCCCTTTTACCATACTTGACTGACCCAAATGATCTTTTTATAAAATTGTCAAATTTAATAAATGAAGAACATAATGATACTTTTAAACTTAAAACATGTAAAACTAGTGTAAGTGTCAAGTTCGCTGACTGGGCAACTCCAGGTATTTATAAAAGTAGGAATAAATTATATGACCTATACGCTGCTAGGGAGTCAATGCTGAATGACCCAACGTTTATTTTACACACAAAAAACTACTCAAAAATTTTCAAAAAAGTATGTCACGCGGCAAAATCATTGCATATAAGAAATAAAATTGAAAAATCGACAAATAAAATTAAAGCAACTTGGAAGGTAGTCAATAACGAAACAGGCAAATCGAAGCTCGGTAATAAACAGATAAATTTAAAAGTAAACAATAATGTTTTTACAAAAAATATTGAAGTCGCCAACGCGTTTGATAGTTTTTTCTCCAGTATACCTAGAGTTGTGACTTCATCCTTAAATTCCTCAGCTGCTGAAGCGACAACACTATTAGAGTCTAGCGTTCAAAAATGTAATAATATCTTCAGTTTTAAATTTATTAATGCTGATAATGTTGTCAAAACATTTAAATCCTTAAATATTAAAAATACTGAAGATCTATGGGGAATGTCTACAAAAGTATTAGGCGCTATTATAACTGATATTGCACCATGTCTAGCATACATTTTTAATAGATGTGTTGATGAGGGCGTTTTCCCTGATTTAATGAAACACAGTAAACTCATTCCCCTGTACAAGTCTGGAAATGAACAAGATCCTGCCAACTACAGGCCTATTTCGGTACTACCTACGTTAAGTAAAATTTTTGAAAAAGTTGTTCTTAATCAGTTAATATCACATTTTAACGTCAACGGCATACTTCATGGTCATCAATTTGGATTTACTAAAGGTCGATCAACGACTGATGCCGGCTCGACGCTCCTGAAACACATATATGATGCTTGGGAACACTCACAAGATGCGATCGGGGTATTCTGCGATCTGTCCAAAGCTTTTGACTGTGTAAGTCATGCCACTTTATTATCTAAACTTAAACACTACGGCATCCTAAACCGGGCTATTGATCTTATACAGTCTTACTTAACCAATAAAATCCAAAAAGTTGATGTTGGTGGTGAGAGGTCTTCTGGATCGGTCATTGATATAGGGGTGCCTCAGGGTTCGATATTGGGTCCTTTCTTATTTCTAGTTTACGTAAATGACCTTCCACCTTTTGTAAAAGATTTATGTGAAATAGTTCTATTTGCTGACGATACCTCTTTAATTTTTAAAGTCGACAGATTGAAGACTAACTTCGATGACGTTAATGCATCTCTGTCGCAAGTACTTAACTGGTTTACTGTTAATAATCTTTTGCTCAATGCTGGGAAAACGAAATGCATTAAATTTACTTTGCCAAATGTGGTTCAACGACCAACCAATATTGAATTAAATGGTGAATCACTTACCCTTGTCAATTCTACTATTTTTTTAGGACTTAATATTGATGCAAAATTGCAGTGGGGTCCACACATCAAATCACTTGCTGGTAGACTGAGTTCGGCTGCATACGCAGTTCGCACAATAAGATGGCTTACAGATGAAGCTACAGCTAGACTAGTATATTTTAGCTACTTCCATAGTGTAATGTCTTATGGTATTTTGCTCTGGGGGAAAGCTGCTGATATACAAAGTATATTCGTACTTCAAAAACGAACGATACGTGCCATTTATAAAATGAAACCACGTGACTCATTAAGGGAGCGATTTAAAGAAATTAATATTCTCACAGTCATTTCACAGTATATTTATGAAAATCTATTATACACTCATAAACACATAGATAGCTTTAAGAAAAAGAGTGATGCACATAACGTTAACACTAGAAATAAAAACAAATTATGTATACCTAAATTTCGACTTCAAAAGGTAAATGGCTCGTTTATGGGGAACGGTATTCGCTTCTACAATAAACTTCCAGAAAGTGCCACTGGGCTTCCTATTCGAAAATTTAAAGTGTACATTAAGAATAATCTAATAAGGAAAGCTTATTATACTTTAGATAGCTATATTGTTGATAAAAATGCGTGGCCCGATGTCCCGGTCGCTCTGCCCATCGGCAACTAACATGTCTGCAATGTCTGTACTGTACCTACTATTGTGTGTTTTTTTTTATTTTCTCTGATTTAATAGATTGTATTTATGCATTAGGTATTATTAGTTTGAGGCGTAGCGTGTGCTGTCTTATAAATTTGATTATGTTTACCTTTTTCTGTATGCCTACGCCTCACTAAACTTCAATAATATATTATATTACATTGTAAAAGGATCATACAAAAGAACGGTAGGAACCAAGCCGTAAGTTTGTTGCCTGTTCTTCTAGGCTTTGGTCGCGTGGAACTGGCACCTAGAGTCACCTAGCTTTAAGACGTTTCAAAGTGATCCTTGTGATTTTATTGAATAAATACATTTTGACTTTGACTTTGACTTTGACTTTGACTTTGACTTTACTACCAACTGAGCTTGAAGGCTGTTAAGCCTCATATGACTGTAATTTCACCGGCAATCACAATCTTCAAACCGAAACACAGCAACGCTGCTTGGCGGCAGAAAAAGGCATGGTGGTAGTTCCTCCCCGGACGAGCCCTTAAAGAGCTCTACTACTCTTACTTAAGTGATATAATTTTATACCATTCCCCCTCTGAAAAGCTTATTTTATTCACTGAAAACAGTGAATAAAAAGCTCTTTTACTCACTGTTTTGGTGTTTGAATTTAGAACACCCCAAAACATTCTTCCTCCATCTCAATGCTATACAAACTCCTTGGCGGTTCTTGGCGGCAAATTCCTTGTGAAAAGATTACTCGACATACAAACTCCTTGGGCAAATAACTTCTCGAGATTTGATTGGTCGACATTAGAATAAAAATTGTTTTGTGTTCTATTTTTATTAATTTAACCTTCTTTTTTTCTTCATTAAATGTATATTTTCGCTTAAATCTTTCTTTTTCTCGTAGTCATATGGTATAAAGTATAGTATGCAACTCTTGAATAAAACGGATTTATATCGAGGGCCATGAATCACTCGCGTCCCTCAGGATTCTAATACTTGAATCACTCGCTACGCTCGTGATCCAATCATCATGAATCACTCCCTGCGGTGGTGATTCAGTAGTTAGAATCCTTCACTTGCTCGTGATTCATCTATGGCCCTCGCTTTAAATCCGTCCTTTATTCACTAATTGCATAATATTACTATTATACCATTCCCCCATTAAAAAGCTTATTTTATTCACTGAAAACAATGAATAAAAAGCACTGTTTTGGTGTTTGAATTTAGAACACACCAATACATTCGTCCTCCATCTCAATGCTGTACAACCTCCTTGCGCAAAAAAGACTCGATACAAATTCCTTGTGCAAAGAATACTCGACATACTTAAACTCCTTGGGCAAATAACTCTACGAGATTTGATAGGTCGACATCAGAATAAAAATTGATTCTTGTTCCTTTTTCATTAATTTAACCTTACTTTTTTCTTCAATATATGTATATTTTCGCTTAAATCTAATCTTTCTTTTTCTCGTAGTCATGGTATAAAGTATAGTATGCAACTCTTGAATAAAACGGATTTATATCGAGGGCTATGAATCACTCGCGTCCCTCAGGATTTTAACACTTGAATCACTCGCTACGCTCGTGATCCAATCATCATAAATCACTCCCTACGGTGGTGATTCAGTAGTTAGAATCCTTCACTTGCTCGTGATTCATCTATGGCCCTCGCTTTAAATCCGTCCTTTATTCACTAATTGCTTAATATACTATTATTTCCATCTTTTAAAGTTAACTTTTACCTACCTACCTACAAGTTTATAATATTAGATAAGTATTAGTATTTGGTTTTAACCGTAGTTGTTAGTTGATCGAGTGAGCGAAGCGAACGAAGATCTTAGTTTCAACTTGGGCGATTTGGCATTTTATGTATGTATGTATGTATGTATGTATGTTTGTCTGGCGATAACTTTAGAACCGATGATCCGATCTCCATGAAATTTGATATGTCGATAGCTTGTACTTGAGAAATTTACTGGTAAGTATATGAGTAAAATCGGATGAAGGGTTTTGGAGATATGGGGTTTTTTAAGAGGGCAAAAATAAAAAAAGTTACATAAAAAAATCAAGTTACATGTCATATGAAAGGGCTTTGTTTGGACATTCCAAAACAATTTTTACTTTTTTTTTTTGACGCTCGGTTTTCGAGATAAAATTTAAAAAGTTAAATTACGATAACCAGCGATCCAAGAGCTCCCATCTCTAAGAGTTTCGTTGAAATCAAGGTTTTTCTACTGGTCGGCCAGTTCCTTTGATTTTTCTTATTTTTTTTTCTTGAAATAATTTAAGGAGGTACTCAGTTCTCATAAAATGGTGACGACGACCAGGTCTGATGATGGAGCCAAGGTCTGTTCAACGGAACTCTTCAATAAATAGGCCAATAGTGTTGAAACTTGGTAACCATACCAAGTTAGTAGGCGGTAGTCAGAAAAAAGTCCAAAGATAATGTTTGGACTTGCCTCTGACTACTACCGACTCAAAGTTTTGATGCGTTCGTCGGGTCGCATCACGAGATCTCAGTTCGGGGCGAACTACTAGTGATAATGTTAGTTTTCTTAAATTTATGAAATGTGGGTAAGGGTAAGGGCCTCCTCCATCTTCTTCCACGGCTCCCTGTCTGCTTATAATATAACTCTCGCTAAGTACTTCTGATTATTTTTGACAGATGTTTATAAGAAAAAAAAAAGTGTGTGGGCCGTCTTTTGGCGACCTACACGCGTCTACGTCTGTACCCCAAGTATGAGATTTGCTTACGATATTTCGTTTTTCGTTTTACGTTTTTGTTCCGTGTTCATTGCGAGTTTTGTATGAAGACGCGATAGAGATACCGATACGGAACCCGCAATGAACACGGAACAAAAACGAATCGTTTTTGCTCCGTGCTCATTGCGGATTTTGTAAAGTTCCGTATCGGTATCAATATCGCGTCTTCATACAAAACCCGCAATGAACACGGAACAAAAACGTAAAACGAAAAACGAAATATCGTAAGCAAATCTCATACTTGGGGTACTGTATACAAAACGGTACCCCAAATACCCATGTTCATTGTGACCTCACTTTTATTTCTTCGCGTGTCTCAAAGCGAGGTCGTGTCGTCACGATTGCAAGCTTTTGTTTTAGAATTTAGCCTCATTGTTATGAGTGTCTTTTTACTTAGGGCGGGTTTTACCATTATTATAGCGACAAAGCCCTTAAAATAAACTACTCATTTTTTTTAATTTATTTTAAGGGCTTTGTCGCTGAACGACCACACTGCCCTATAATAAAACATCAAAAAAATACATCTCATATAAAAACGTAAACGTATGATTTATGTTGTCCGAAATAAAAGGATTTTATTTATTTATTTATTATTAAAAACATATTCTTAACTAACCCTAATTCTGCCAACCTTTATAACATATTTACCTACATTTATAATAATGGTGTTATCCATTATTATTGAATAGGCTCAAAAGTGAGCCAACTGAAACCCTATCATTAATAAGGCTAGCCTATTACCTACAACTACTAATGTACCTCTCGCTCGCACATTTCAACATTTTGAAAGATATCAATCAAAAATTAAACAATAATTTAATTTTTACACACAGTTTACTTTTAATAAACTGTGTTTCATTGTGATCGAAACAAGTTTTATAACTAAAAAGACTGCTTTTCTAGTTATTACTTTACGTTTGAAAAAAAAGTTATGCATGACGCTTGTTTTTTTTTCACTTTACTTTCATTTTTCTAAAGCTCAGTCTTTTTTTTAATAATAATAATTTATTCAGGAACTTATAAAGTACTTATAAAGTAAGTGCAGAGAATACTTACATGATTGACCTTTTCTTATCTTAGAAATATACCCAAAAACAAGATATAGATAGAAAGCGTGTCTGTCTGTGTCTCTTACGTATTTACGGCTAAGCCGCCTCGAACAGATTACTAAGCCCATTACAGCGTGGCTCGACACGCTTTTTCAAATAAACTTATCGTAAAAATGAATTCTAACTTTTTAATTATCCTTTTTATTTTTGTTTGGTATGTTTAATGAGCCTACCTGTTATTAAAAGTTGATCGCCAAGGAGTGCCCCGTCGCATGTGTATTGGAATTGGCTATTTGAAGCGTTTTTGATGAAAATAGTCGCAATCCACGGGAATATGTTGGAGACATCGCTGGTGTTGCCATGGCAGATATTGGTCTGAAAAAAATAAAATGTATAGTTATTGTGTACCTAACATACTAATAATGAGACTAACATACTATTATGGGTAGTAGAGCTCTTATTGTGAAGGGCTCGTCCGGGGAAGTACCTACTACCACCACGCCATTTTCTGCCGCCAAGCAGCAACGCTGTGTTTCGGTTTGAAGAGTGTGGTTGCCGGTGTAATTACAGGCAAATGAGGCTTAACATCTGTATGCCTCAAGTTGATGGACGCAGCCACGCAGGGCAGTGTATCGTAGGACATGTTCCTATCGTGCGTGACTTACGAGGTAATGCTTTGTTATAGGTGATGGTTACCACTTAACATCAGGTGGTCCATCTGCTTGTTCAATCAGCTAGTTGGATAAAAAAAAGACTAATGTAATCAGGGTAGCGACTAACTTTGCTTTTTTTTCTTTTATAGTTTTCTGAAACGAACTTGGATTTAAAAAAAAAAGATTCTTTTGTAAAACATATGGTAACCACTTGCACATCAGGTGGACCGTTCACTTGTTTCATTACTTATATAACTTATAAGAATAAAAAAGACATATTTTAATTTTGAGGCGTGGGTTTTTTAGCAAGTAGTAAAAAATATATTAATTTGTTTACAGTATATGGTATATACTGATAGGTATGATATATGTATATGTATTATAGTATACAAATAGTTTATGAGATATGTATATAGTATAATAGTAAAGTAATATTAGGACCTAGGCAGGTGTATCATAAAAAGTTGCTGTGCAATACAGCTACAAATCCATAAACATAAATAAAGTTTTTGTAATTTCTTACATCCCAAAGATGGCCAAATATTTTACAACTTTACGAAGCTAAACCTCCTTATATCATTCTTTCTTCCGCCTCTGTATTTTACGAGGGCTAAGGTTCTAATAATCGCCATTAATATTATTTATGGCTGTAAACACCGATACAAGATGGTGGACGGCGGGAAATATTTTTAAAGACGGCGGAAGCCGCTGAAAATCCTCATTTTTTTAAATGTTGGTACCTATTTCAATGTCTCGGGGTTTTTGGTAATTAATGGGTTGTAAATTATAAGGATTTTATTTTATGTTTATAACATTAAAAATTGTGTTGCTTCGTTACGAAAACCATTACTTACTTGGTTTTATGATGACGTGCTATTTAAAAGTTATTTATTCTACTTTAAAATTAAACTTTTTAGTAAAATCTGAGTATATTGAGTTAAATTAAGAAACCTATGTACCTACTTATGAGGTGATGGAGAAGTAAGAGTAGTAAAGTGCATCAGCATTGCCATTCAGCGTGGCAATGCAGCCCGTCATAGGGACGCTACCATTTGGATCAGTTGAGCTATCTTTAGATCGTGTAAAAGTCCGCAGATAACTCAATGTATCACATGGGAATTTCGTAAATACCTATTGCAGGGGTGGCGAACCTTATTGAATCAACGTGCCATTTTTTTAAAGATAATATATGAGGCCATAGACGTGCCTTCAAATAATTTTAACCATAATTAATATCTAATATTAATAATAATAATAATAATTTCAATGAAAATTCCAACCGGTGTTTCAAGAGCGATTTAGCCAGGTAGTTTCTGATCGGATTGGGCAGCGACAAGCTAAGTAGCGGATAGTTTGAACTAAAAATGCAAACCGTTTTGACCCGTGGCGTGCCCAAAATATTGTGTCGCGTGGCATCATTGGCACGCGTGCCATTGGTTCGCCATCCCTGACCTATTGTATTCCTTATTTTCTTCGTGAATAAATATTTATTATTATAAAAATGTTGCGGATATTTCAACAGCGCTAAGCTTCTGACAAACCTGTAGAGCTCTTCGTGAAAGCTTTCGTCTAGGTATTAATACCCTACTTATATCTGTCTGTGAGCAGTCAGTGCCGGATTAAGCCAGCGCGGGGCCTGTAGCAAATTCTGTCAAGGGGCCCATGGTTTGCTTAAAAATCTGGCCGCTTGAAGGGTAGAAATGTGGTATAGATACTGGTCTAACTAGTGGTTCGCCCCGAACTGAAATCTCGTGATGCGACCCAACGAACGTACCAAAACTTTGTGTAGGTGGTAGTCAGAGGCAAGTCCAAACATTATGTTTGGACTTTTTTCTGACTACCGCCTACTAACTTGGCATGGTAACCAAGTTTCAACTCTATTGGCCTATTTATTGAAGAGTTCCGTCGAACAGATCTTGGCTCCATCATCAGATCTGGTCGTTGTCACCATTTTATGAGAACTGTCAACAAATAAAGCCCAGTTTCATATGACATGTAACTTGATTTTTTTATGTAACTTTTTTATTTTTGCCCCCTTAAGAAACCCCGTATCTCAAAAACCCTTCATTTTACCAGTAAATTTGACAAGTACAAGCTATCGATTTATCAAATTTCATGCAGATCGGATCAACGGTTCGAAAGTTATGGCTAGACAAACATACATACATACATCCATAAACTGCCAATTCGCCTAAATTGATAAATTAACGTTAAACAGTTCGTAAAATACCTACTTATTTTTGCGATAATTATATCGCAAAAATAAGTAATATAGTGTCGAAATCGAGTTTTAGATTTTCAAGTCGAAGTGAAGCATAGCCTAAGCGCTTCGTGTATAAGGCATGCAAAATATTTTACTATCTAAATTAATATTTTTTACTAGGTATAACTCGCGGCTTCGCTTCGTTCACTGTTACCTACTTTATTAAAAATACTCTACATAGTCGGGCGGGCTGCTAGCGCCCTTGGGGGTTGAATTTTGAAAAAATATTTCTAAGTAGATGCCTAGAAGTTTTAAGTTTCTAGCCCTAATAGGGTTTGGCCTGTGAATAAAAAGTTTCAAACAAACTTTTATTCCCTATTTCACCCCCTTGGGGGTTGAATTTTGAAAAATCCTTCCTTAGTGGTTGCCTATGTCATAATATGTCGTAATACGTGTGTGAAATTTTAAGTTTCTAGCCCTAAGGGTTTGACCTGTGCGTTGATATATCAGTCAATCAGTTTTGCCTTTTATACAATGTGTCTGGTTACCGGTGTCGGAGACTTTGGGGGGGTGAAATACGGTAAATTTTATCGACAAATCACTATCCCTATTTTTAATTTCTCTCTCCATGATAAAATAGCGGCCATTTTGTTTTCTTTTGCCCCAAGCACGGGTGCTTGTACTGATTAAGCTATAGCTACCAGCGTAGGGGTCCTAGGAAGACGACAGAGGACTCATTTGATAGCCAATAATATAGACAAAAAAGTAATGATAATATTGTTGAAATTTATCTACACTATCTACACTAATAGTATAAAGAGGAAAGATTTGTATTTTTGTTGTTTTGTATGTAACGAATAGGCTCAAAAACTACTGGTCCGATTTCAAAAATTCTTTCACCATTAGAATGCTTCATTATCTCTGAGTAACATAGGCTATATAATATTTTCAAAAAAGTCAGGAATCCTTACTAAAACTCCAATAATGTAACCCAAGGTGGAAAAATTAATCCTTACATCGCGTGCGCTGCGAAAACTATTGATGATAGAACAAAATAATGTACTACGACTTTGAAGAACACGTCACCATCTACAAAAAATGTCGCGACAGCAAATGTCTAACTATTATAGTTATGTCACAATAAGTGTTATTTTATTATAAAATTTAATCGAAAGGGTCTTTATTTGTACCTTGGTATTATTATCTTTATCCAAATAAATCATTTCATATTTAAGACGGTTTCAATACCTATAGATTACTTCTTGAATTTTTCAAATCGGACATTCCATTCAAAAGATATGACGAAATTAAAAATGTTAACGGGTCCACGGGTCACGCACGGGGTGCGATTTCACTCACTCAGGGAGAAGGGCGTGCAAATGTATGAAATAAGTAGACGCGAGGCTCGAACCCACGGTCTAAGTTTATCCTAAAATGTTCAATAAATTTATGACCACCCATGCGAAGCTGGGACAGGCCGCTAGTATTTTATAATAGAGGAAAAGAGAATTTAAAAAACAAAAAAAAATGTTTTTTATCATAAATGAGCTTTTTCATAAAATCTAAACTGTCATGTTACTTTGTTTATTGTGGGATTTGTTTATTGTTTATTAGCGGGATATTTAGCTTTGAAGGGTTATATTCAAACCGTCATAACTTCTAAACTATCTTATTATGGGCTAAGATGTAAGACTTATTTTGAAGCACACATTCTGTACTATCATTCAGAAACAAAAATTAAGTAGCTTGACATATTAGACTGTATGAAAAAGCTAAATATAAAAAAAAAAACAATATCTTTTTTTTTGTTTTATCAGTTCTCTTTTCCTCTATTATAATTATAAAATAGAAATTGCAACAATATTACTTTATTGTCTACATTATTGGCTATCAAATGAGTCCTCTGTCGTCTTCCTAGGACCCCTTCATGGGTAGCTATAACTTAATCAGTACAAGCACCCGTGCTTGGGGAAAAAGAAAACAAAATGGCTGCCATTTTATCATGGAGAGAGAAAAAAATAGGGATTGTGATTTGTCGATAAAATTTACCGTATTTCAACCCCCCCTAAAGTCTCCGACACCGGTAACCAGGGGTCTTATGCTCACTTCGAGCGAGATTATCCCACTCCCCAATTTTTTCATTCGAAGTTCATGCGAGACGCAACGTCAACGAGTTATTGAACGAGATATGACGTCATCTCCACCGTGAGATAATCTCGCTCGAAGTGAGCATAAGGCCCCAGAAACATTGCACAGATTACGGTCAGACAGGCGTTGGAGCGCGAGGCCCCCAAATGCGCGGGGCCCGTAGCATTTGCTACTCTCGCTACGTGGCTAATCCGGCACTGTGAGCAGTGATGTGAGCATTTCTGTGTTCCGATTTGAAGGGTATGGGGTTCGATGTACTTATTTTATTACAGGCACAAGATACGAGTAGTTAACACTTTGACGTTTCTGAGCAATGGCATCAGTGCAATACCACGTTGGACACGTCCTCGGTACACGTGTTGAGTGTGACGTGAGTTAATGCAATTGTTATAGGTAGCGGTAATCGCTCAACAATGTGGACGATACATCGACCACGTGATGTTCAGCATATAGGTGTTAATAAGCTTTTAGGTAGGTACCTAATATAACTAGCAAAAATAAAACTTTTAAGTAATATCCACCAATTATCAATCTTCATTTCACTGACATCTACATTTGACTGACATTGACATTTTGTCTTATGCTAGATGACCCGGTGTACTTCGTATCACCTATCCTAACGACATTAAAACTCTCCCTTCGCTTTAGGTTACAACAGTTTATATGGACCTTCCCCGGACTAGGACAAACATTTCAAAACCAAAATCAACTAAATCGGCCCAGCCGTTCTCGAGTTTTAGCAAGACAAACGAACAGCAATTGATTTTTATTCAAATAGAAGAAGAAGATAGAAGATTACAAGTTTAACAATAACATCAATGTTTACTACTGACTGCCCACTTTACCGGAATCAGAAACACCTCATCTAAAAAGGTATAAACAACCCCACAACGAAATATACCTCCGAACTAAAATTACCGACAGAATTCCGAGCTCTCCCCGAAATTATCTCAGTATAAATATTTACCGAAGACAAATTGGGGAAATAATTAATTGAGTTCATCCTTAAGATACCTACTTGTTTCTGGATGATTCGGGTACCCACTGAAACGAATTGATGGACCAGCAGAGGGAAATAGGTCGAAAATACCTAAAGAACAAATATATTGTTGTGATAATTTCATAAGTACAGCACTATCTAGCCTCAAACTAAGCAAAAGTTGCATTATGACACCCAAATAATTGATAAAATACTTTTTCATTACTCATACTCGGAAAGTAGGTCTGAAGCTGCCTGAGGAGCGGGTTGGAAGTAATTCATTGCAGCTCTAGGAAGAATCGTTTTCAACTGACAGCTGCTGTCAAATAATAATAAAAAAAAACTAAAAAACTATTTCTATTTTCACATTTCCTAGGAAAAGAAACCTCGTTGGATTACGAATGTCAACAGTATGACCTTCTGTAGACATTCATAAACTAAAGAGGCTTACAAAGAGGTACTTATTCATCCAAGATAGTGAAAACTGAAATGGATTTTTTAAATAGGCTATAAAACCCTTTATTATCTTACTAAAAATATTTAATTTCTTTCTTTTTAACAAAACATGCAATTTTCGTCAATATTAATATAAGTATCAAATGGCATCAAACATAAAAAACTCTTTGTTTAGAATGCAGCATGGACTTTAACCTTTTTCGACTGGTTACTTTTTCTGACTTTGGTTAGAATGCAGCATGGATTGGATCTACTACAATTCACTATTTTTTATTTAGCGAATTTATTTTTACTTTCCTTGTATCCGTAATGAAAACCTTGTCCGTAATGCAGTGTTTACCTCGGGTTACATACTTATTTAGTCCCTCGAACTATTTGGCGCCCGAGCGTCTTGGTTTTTAAAATAAACTATGTAATATTAAATTGCAACAATCACCTCTCACTCATACGCTATTATTGTCAATAAATACCGTTCACTCGCACTCAAGTTGTTTTAGTTTTTTCTAACACATAAAACACCTACAGCCGGTTTCAGAAAGCCCGATCAAAACTAATCGCATGTCAAGTCATCTCTATCTATTTCGATGTACCTAATAGCTGAAATGGCGAGTGACTTGACATCCGATTAGTTTTGATCGGGCTTTCAGAAACCGGCCCTTAATTTCATAATGGTGTAGGATACATTACCCTTTGATTAAGTACCTTAAAGTAGGCTAGAAGTTCCAGACGTACGGAAATGAGACATCCATTCATGGTCGACTTACCTACTGCCCGCACAAAACGCTTTGCATCTACTTTTATAATGCGAACATCCAAAGAGTGGAATTCCTTAACGGCGTCTGTTTTCCCGTATGCCTATAATTTGGATGTTTTCAAGAGACGAGTGAATAGGTATCTTCTAGGTAAACGTGCTACACCGTAGACCGCATCATCACTTAACATTATGTGTGATTGCGGTCAAACGTTTTACCTATAGCTTGTAAAAAAAATCGTTTATATCCGCGAGTAATAAACAAAACATTACGAACTAACTGCGTATCCATTCATCATTTCGTCTAGGATCGCTTATGAAGGAGAAAAAATCTTTTCCTACATAATTACGTAGCAGTCTCGCCAGTCTCGTGAGAGAGCCATTATTCTGGTACGGAAGGCAGAGGTATTTGGATAAGGCATATTGAGATGCTAAAACCCGTCGATTTACCTACTGAAGAGGTGTTTTTACTATGCGAATGAATTTACATTTAGTACATTTTTAGCATGACTTTTTAACTAAGCATACCTAATAATGTTAATATTTGTATTATATTTTATGAATTGATAATTAATTGTTATAATTTTAACAGCTAGATTTAATTTAATGATATCTTCTATTGTGTTTTTAATGTAAGTGATATTCATTGCCAACCAATGGTCCTGTAAAAAAATCGAAACGCTTGTGATGGCCAACTTATAAAGGCGCGTGGATTCATATGGTCTCTCCCCTAACTTTACCGGCTGAGCGCCTTCCGCGCTCGCCATTTTCGGTCGTGCTATAAAATCAGACAATCACCTGCATTTGGTACATTCGCAGAAAAAAAACCTTTAAAAAAACGCGTTTTTATTTGCACGTGTATTTGCGTATTCGTCTTGTTCATGAAAAAGAGGAAAATATAGGAGAAAAAAGTGGCTACACACGGTCATAATATTATGGTCATATCGTCATATTTATTTATTCATTTTCGGAAAAAAAAACAGCTTAAAAAGTATCAGTAGGTAAGTACCTAGTTAAACAGGTAATATATACAAACTAGCCTTATTACTTTTCACTTAAGAACGTGGCAATTAAAAGTACAAAACAAAATAAAAATGAAAAAAAAAGAGTTAAACAATAACTACCTACTTATAAGATTTACATATTAATCTAAACCAAGAAAACACTGACTAATCAAATAACAAGAAAAACACATTTATTTATATAAAACCTACCTAATATTAAATTGATGAATAGGTATATAAATATATAAATATTTTATAATTCAGATGCCGTAGAAATTTTTATTGTACCTTTTCAATAGTGTCCACAAACTTGTCGTATCGCGGGTTCCAAACCTGTGGCGCATATTCTAGCTTGCTTCTGACTAGCGAGCAATATAACATTTTAAGTGATTTTATGGTTTTCAAATCATTGGTTATTCAATATAAATCCTAGCGTTATTCATTGTTATAGTCATATGTTCTTCTTGGGTTGGTCGCGTGGAACTGGCACCTAGATTCACCTAGCTTTAAGACGTTTCGAAGTGATCCTTGTGATTCAACTGAATAAATACCTTTTGACGTTGACTTAAAAGTCATAATTTATTAATTACATCAGTCATATATCATCATGGAATACGCGTACACGAATAGTTAGTAATAACATTCACATTTTTAGATCACATTCAGTTATCAATACCCAAGTAAGTAGGTAACAATAGTTACTAAAAACTTGGCCCAAATTAATATTCCGTTCCATTTTATAGCGGCTCTTTTAGAGTATACCTATCACTGGCACTTTCATGCCACAGATGCAACAGACTTATCGGTCTGATAAGCTAATGGAGTGCTCAGCGACCAATATGAATAATACCATTAAAATACCACATCCAGCATTCGCCATCCACGTGCCTCCTTTAGAAGGTCCGTGATGGATGACGTGGTATCGCGTGCGAATGCCCATCAGCCTCTCGTCTATTCATTAAAGTACACGACAGTACACGCGTATACTATCCTGTCTACTGGCTTCCGCCATCGGGTCCTTTCGCATAGAATTTATGTAAAAAGTAACATCGAGTTAGGATTAAGTTGGTTCTTTGATATCGGTACCCCAAGTATGAGTTTTGCTTACGATATTTCGTTTTTCGATTTACGTTTTTGTTCCGTGTTCATTACAGGTTTTGTATGAAGACGCGATAGGGATACCGTTAGTTTTTGATATCGGATAATAATCATAATAATATTAGCCTTTATTCGGGTTTTTAGGGCTAGACCTTATGAAGGTAAGTTATGTTTTTTTTTTAATTAGCTAATGTAACTGTATCTACCTCGGAAAAGAATTCAAATGCCAGTCTCAATGTAATGAAATAGTTTCACAAAAACAGAAACAATAGGTAGTTATTTAGTTCCCAGAATGAAGTTTTTATAAAGAAATTCCAAAAATAACCTACAAAAAATGACCACTAGAAAAAAATATGATAAAAAACTTTAAAAATGTTTGTATGGGGGAAGTAGGTTTTTATATCCCACTCGGTTTATAGGTATTAATAAAAACTTGGTTGTAGATATTATATAAAGTACACCGGAACTGATTATCCTATCTTATCTTTCCCAATACACTTACAGCCTCACACCCCTAACACTCTTGAAATGAAAAATCGCAAACAGCCAAGTTTCAGACCAAACAGTAACATCAAAGGTTTAACAGACAGACATAAAATTATGATCCAAACAAGTTTTCCTAAACTCAAAAACTACAAAAACAATTGAAATGAAAAAGATACGTTGCTTCCCTTCTTCTTCTTTTCTCCGTTTATGGCACCTGTCCGTCATTCGACAGACAATCTTGCCATTGTCATGTGATATAGTTTATAACTATATAGTTTATTTTTTTATTTTTTTTAGGTGTTTTTTTTCTGACATAATCAGAGCCCAGAGAACTTTATAGTATTACCCTGGGGGTGAAAGTTACTTATTTAACCCCGTCTATAGTTGGATTAGTTGGAGGGGCTAAATAAGTCTTCAACCCGAGGAAAACTGTGCTTTTCATTACGAATATAAGGAAAGTAAAAACAAAATTGCATGTTTTGTTAAAAAGAAAGAAATTAAATATTTTTATTAAGAGAATAAAGAGTTATAATTATAAAACCTATTTAAAAAAATCTATTACAGTTTTCACTAACTTGGGTGAATAAGTAGGTACCTCTTTGGTAATAAACCTCTTTAACAGAAGCTCAACTGTCATACTGTTGACATTCGTAAACCAAAGAAGTTTATTTTCCTAGGAAATGTGAAAATAGAACTAGTTTTTTTTTATAATTTAGTCATTCAGTCAGTTGAAAACGATTCTCCCTAGGGCTGAAATGTATAACTTCCAACCTCAGGCAACTTCAGACCTACTTTCCGAGTATGAGTAATGAAAAATACTTTTTAGCCAAGTAAATCCATAGTAAAGACGGCCGTCATATTTCAAAACTTCAAGATATTACATACTTAATACAATTTCATTCCAAATGTTTACACTTTGTTCCAAGACTAGCCAAGTAATGTTAGTTAAAATACCACCAAAATAACACAGCATAACTCAAAACAATACTAGAAAAACAATTAAAATGAAAAAGCTACGTTGATTCCCCAAAATGACAGTTAAACGTCCGATTAGCTTTTCATTCGATTCGTTTATTTATTGGCCGGGGCGATATGTCATTAGCATCGAATATAAAGAGCCGTCTTTTATGACAATTTATAAAACAAAGAGGTTGTGTTTGAAAAGCTATTGAAATACGTCTGTAAAAGCCGTGGGTATCATTCGTCAACGTATTCAATGGAAAATTGTTTTTCGCTCGTTTCAAATGGTTTTTCCGGGTGCAAAAATACAGAATGATTGATTTGCTGAGTTTCGCCCGGTCTGGCTATTTCTGGACACATTGGTTTTTAGTTCGGAGAATTTATTACTGCCAAAGTTTTTTAATATCAGGGGACGTCTTAGGCTAAGCTCCGAATGCAATAACTCTTCCCTTATAGAATACACGTAAATATTATAGTTGGTATATTCCCAGATACGTTATAAAAATGTCAGCCCTATAAAATGTCATGTTATGTTTAGGTGTAATTAAGAGTAGAGCTCTTTGTGAAGGGCTTGTCTGGGTAAGTCCTACCACCATGCCTTTTTCTGCCGCCAAGCAGCGTTGCTGTGATTCGGTACATGAGGTCAATGAAACTGAAACATTTGAGGTAACATTGTTTTTTTTTTCAATCTAGCGTTAAGTCAGACAATTATAATCTCTTCGTCATGCTGACGTCTATATCCTTTAAAACAAAGAGTGTCTTTTTCATGGTAAAAAACAAGTTAAAAATGTACAAAAATGGGATCATGTTATGCATTTTTTTTAGAACTTTAGAAGCATGGGATTGCCACGCCTAACAGTCTGTGTAGCACTAACCACAATGCGTAAATTATAATATCCTCATGAATAAAAGAGCAAAAACTGTTATTTTGCTTAAAACATGCCTATATTAGACCTTGGTTCAATGAAATCATCATTAAAAAGTTACGCTTCACCTATAAAAATAATTTCGCACCCATTTTATGATTTTCACAAAGAACATACCAAAATGAACTGTATATCTACTTACATAAGTATCATTGTCCAGTTCGGTCACTATATCCATGCTGTATTCTTCAACATTTTCTATTATTTCGTCTTTTATATCAGTAGTAACAGATTTCGGATTGTCCGTCGGTACATATTCATTTTCCTCATTCGTCGTGTCTTTGTACAAATCAATGTAATCTATTTGTGGATAGTCTGTGGAGTCTTCTACATCGTAATCTATTTCGTCATCTGTTTGTATTATATTTTCTCTAATATCTTTTTCGAATTGATTTTTCCTGAGCGCTTTTTGTGTGGGTGACCTGTTGGTTTTTTCTTCCTGTTTGATATTGATATTAGGTGTTTCATCATTTGCAGTAGATGTTTTTTCTTGGATATCTTTTTGTAGTTCTACCTTTTGTTTGTTTTGTTTTTTGGTAACTGTCGATTTGTCTGTGGGTTTTTGCTCCAATTTAGTTACGTATTCGTTATCCTGTAGTCTTTGTGTTTTTAGCGGTGTATAATTATTTAAAGTTACGTGTATTTCATCTTCATTTATATATTCATTTGTTGTTGAAGATATTGCCAAGCTGTCTTCAGTAGCAGTTGTTATTTGCTTCTTATTAATTGTAATATTATTTTTCGTTGGTGCTGCCTCTGGTGAACTATTTTCAATATTGACATTCTTTTTTGCGTCATTATTAGTTACGTTGTCTTTTTCTTCTTCATCTTCACTTTTATCATCACTTTCAATGTTAATTCTTTCAAATCTAGGAATAAAACTGTCTTCAAAAAAGTTACCAAAATACGTTTTAACGAATATTTGAGTTTTAGGATTATCTGTTACGAGAACTGCGTCATTTGAAAGCTGAGATTTTGATTGTTTCAATAGTTCTTTTTGTATCGAATCAGTTAGTTCGTGAATTGATTTTATTTCAACATCTTTTACTTGCTTATATCCTTCAGGTAAGTTTTCCACGTTCACGTTTTCCGCTTCAGTAATATTTTTGAAAAAAGCATCAGTAAACTCACTGAAACACTTTAAAAAATCGTCAAAACACCCGTCACTTTTTGTTTGAGTAACAAACGTAGCACAAAACACAATTAATAAACACTTTTTATTCATTTTTCAAACGTTTGTACTCTCTGTGTGCTTGTACACTAATGCAGATGATTTTGATCTCTATCATTGTTATTAAAACTTGACCCTTATTAAACTTAACCTTGTGTGTAGCGCAATAAGATTCTAAGTTGCGTGGCTTTATCTCAAGTTAGATTATCTTGATGGTATTACCTTGAGAATTCGTGGTCCCAACGACTTTGACGATTGACCGCAGAGAATTATTATAGAGGATAAATAGACAATTAGTGGTTCAAACAGAATTTCGGGCAAAGAGTAAACCCACAGTGAACAGAGGTAAAAAAATGCTAAGTAGCCAAAATCGTGTTGGGCAACGTAGGCTTTTGAAGCCCACTGGGACTTAATTACCCGCATGGCACGAATTACCAATATCAAAACTGAGTTATATTTCGTTTTTGATTTTTGGAGAGACTAAAAATTCTGCGTGCCCTAATAGGGGCGCTTAACCCGTCTCCATACAAAACCCGGGCTAGCACACAGTAAATAAAAAACTATAAACCAAAAAAACAATACTTCCGAGTATGTATTGTTTTTTAATTTTATTTAATTGTTTCCACGGAGGTATAAACTATAGACATAATAAATATGTACCTAAAACTAATCTCCCAATCCAATCCATGTACCCATTCTAGATTTCTATTTGGATAATTAAATTTGGTTCTAGGTTAGTAGTTTGGTATGCTAGATTTGGATAGTCTAAAGATTTCTAATTAGCTACCTACAAAGTCAAAGTCAAAAGATATTTATAGACCAAGTCTAGAAGAACAGCCAACAAACTTATGGCTTGGTTCCTACCGTTCTTTGTATGATACTTCTGGTTTTTTTTATACTTCTAGCTGATTGAACAAGCAGACAGCCCACCTGATGTTAAGTGGTAACCATCACCTATAACAAAGCATTGCCTCGTAAGTCATGCACTATAGGAACGTGCCCTACGATGCACAGCCCTGCGTCCAAATAATATAATAATGAAGGACACTATCGAATTATAGGTAGACCTTGTCTAAAACTAAACAAGTTACCTACATTGTTCGCATACTTACATTATCTGTGGCCAAAGCTTAGAGCTTTGACAATAGGCGAATTGGTGTTTCGTGCCGTCCAATTAGAAGCTTTTGTGTGAACCAAATAAGGTACCTTAGTACTTATAATCATCATCATCAGCTGCATGAAGATATTCATTCCTCTCCATAGACATAAAAAATTAAAATCTTTATTTTGTCTGTTAGATCTCCAAAACAAAAGAGCTTTAGCAATTTGTATGATGACAAAAATGCCTATGTCTATGTCTATGTCTATGTCTATGTCTATATTGTATTATATTAGATACTTTGTAAAAGGATCATACAAAAGAACGGTAGGAACCAAGCCGTAAGTTTGTTGCCTGTTCTTCTAGGCTTTGGTCGCGTGGAACTGGCACCTAGAGTCACCTAGCTTGAAGACGTTTCAAAGTGATCCTTGTGATTTTATTGAATGAATACCTTTTGACTTTGACGTTGACATTTTCACCGTCAAACACTCACTCGGGTGGCGCTAGTGATAGGTGAATGTTTTACAGAATGAGGATTCCGCGGTCACTTGGGTGAATGTTATAAGCACTACAGTTCTCTTTATTAGAAAACCCCAAGAGAAAAGGAACAAAGCGCGCGATACATCGCGCCATCGGAAACAGACAGTATTCGGGCCGAAACCCAGCTTTCCAATTCCAAAAACCGAATACTGAAATAGTATTTGCGTAGCCGAGCTAATACGTAGAAGAGGAGCTAGGTATTGATACTTAGTACCTACTTGCACATAGTATTAAAACGCAGACAACCACACTGGAGCTTCAATATTGTATTATATTACATTGTAACAAGGATCATACAAAATAACGGTAGGAACCAAGCCGTAAGTTTGTTGCCTGTTCTTCTAGGCTTTATTTATTTATTTTATTTTATATAATATAATTAATACGGGATATTCTAATTACACTAACAATTATTATATGAATTAATTCAACAATCACAAACATTAATTTACAATAATGACAAAAATAAAAAATAATATTTAATGAACACAGCAAAAAACTATATAAATAAATAATAGGTATTCAAATTAAGAAATAAAAATAAATTAAATTAAATATCACATTCACTTCACAGTACTTTAGACTTACAGCTAGAATCTCACTCCATGCATCCACAAACAAATCACAGTCCTTGTTGGTCTCGAGAAGATTGTTAAGCGCAGCGAGGGTGCGAGGCAATGGCGAGTTGCTGCGTGCAGCTGTACGACACGAGGGCACGGCAAAAAGTTTGTGTTTCCTACCCCGCCTGTAGTGGTCTGGAGTGTAAAACCGAGCCAGCTCATTATGGAGGTCAGGCGCATCAATAAGTCCCCGAAAAATCTTACACGCTGTGATGATCTGATCGTTTGCTCTTCGAGTCTCGAGAAAGTTAAAGCCTAGGCACCCCTGGGAGGAACTTGGTGGGGTACATGAAAGGGTAGTACCTGAAGTTAAACTTGTATAAGTATCTGAGAAAGGCCTTCTGCACTTTCTCTAGAAGGAGTTTATCGTGAGGGTTCCAGAAACATGCACTTGCCTCCAACTTGCTGCAAACAAGTGTGCTAAAAAGCAAACGAATGACGTGCTCGTTTTTAAAATCTCGGGAATTCCGAAGCACAAAGCCTAGACCTAGCACTAGCCTAGCCTTTGGTCGCGTGGAACTGGCACCTAGAGTCACCTAGCTTTATGACGTTTCAAAGTGATCCTTGTGATTTTATTGAATAAATACCTTTTGACTTTGACTTTGACAACCCTCGGGCAACACTCGTTTACACTTTTGAAGATTGTAGTTTTCGAACAAATTTTTTTATTAGGAAAACTTGATCAAAATAATTATTTTGCTTAATTTTCAAAATGTTATGTTCGAGGAAGAAATTGTTTGAGAGTAAGCCTCTTAACAAGTTCATCATAAAATGTTTGGCAGAGAATAAGGTCAAAAAAGTATTCATAAGCTGCTATCTGAACCGATACAGATGGTAATGGGATAGCTTACGTTCTCAGACGAAAATTGTTGAAAATTGAAAGTTGTTTTTATTATTTTATAGTTTGCTAGTTTTTCTATTATCAAAAAATAAGTCACTTGCCATCACAGATTCAAAGTCAAAGTCAAAAGGTATTTATTTAATAAAATCACAAGGATCATTTTGAAACGTCTTAAAGCTAGGTGACTCTAGGTGCCAGTTCCACGCGACCAAAGCCTAGATTGTCATGCATTTTCTACGAGTTTAGTTTTTTTAGCTTTCTTCATATAAATTAATTATGAGTGACCGTTTCGCACACACAATCTAATCCAAGAAAAACTTATGACAAAGTCGAAAGGTATTTATTCAATTAATTCACTAGGTTAGATTGATTGAAGATTTTTAGAAGAGTAGTAGAGCTCTTTGTGAAGGGCTCGTCCGGGGAAGTACTACCACCACGCTTTTTTCTGCCGCCAAGCAGCAACGCTGTGTTTCGGTTTGAAGTGTGGTTGCCGGTGTAATTACAGGCACATGACAGGCTTAACATCTCTATGCCTCAAGTTGATGGACGCTGGGCAATGCATCGTAGGGCACCTTCCTATCGTGCGTGACTTACGAAGCAATGCTTTGTGATGGTTACCACTGAACATCAGGTGGGCCATCTGCTTGTTCCATCAGCTAGTTTTATAAAAAAAAAACTAGGATCGCTAGGTGGAACAGGCAAGAACGAGCAAGAAACCTACGGCCTGGTGCCTGCAATTCTTTTGTATGATCCTTGTTACAATATTATAAATACTAGCTGACCCGGCAAACGTTGTTTTGCCATATACTTACTACAGTGACTATTAAAAATAGGGGTTGGTGATAGAAGGGTGAAAATTTAGGATTGTATGTATTTTTTATTGCCACATTATAAAAACAAAATGTGCAAAAAAACGAAAAAAAAATGTTAGGGGTGGACAACCCTTATCACTTAGGGATATGAAAATAGATAGTCAAACCTACTGAATATGTATATATATATATATTTTTTTTTTTAATATTATGTTTTACTATAACTATAGTCTTTAATTAGTATAATATTATTATTGAATGTACCTACTGTAACGATGACATGGGTGTCGCAGTTGCTGCGTTGTCGCGTACTGGTGTCACGGAATGGTGTTCCGTGACACCAGTACGTTATAGTAGCGTATGCTGCTATAGCATTTATGCTGAGTGACGGCCAATTTGTGTCACTTTCTTACTTTTAATGTCTATTCTTGTATTTTTATAAACTGTGTATGTGTGGCATGAATTAATTATTTTGTATTGTATTGTATTGTATTGTATTGTAAATTTCATAACTAACATTGTGACACGATCATTTTATATAATAAGAAAAAGCTCCAGTAAAATAATCTAATAATGTAGTTTTAAGGCTGCTAGCTCTCAGTCTAACTCAAAAGGCGAAATAAAAAATGTCTCAATGTCTCTGCCCAGTGAGGGTCAAGCTACACATGCAGCGCGATTCAGCAATTTGGACACAAAAGCGTATTGTGACTTTTTATGTAAGTTACTTGCCTGTTCTTCTAGGCTTTGGTCTGGCGGTAGATTCACCTAGTATAATATACCCCGTTTACACTCAGCTCATGTCCGTGGAAATGTGCAGGGACATGCAGAGACAGACGCAGGGACTTGGGCAATGAGAGAATGGGACGGCAACATTTCCGGCCACGCGAATGCCAGCGAATGTCTAAATGTAAACGCGCTATAAGATGTTTCAAAGTGTTCCTTGTGATGGTACTGAATAAAGACCGTTTTAATTTTATGAATTAATAAGCAGGTAGATAAGAAGGAAAAGATCTTCCCACTTGGTCGTAGACACTTGACGAATCTTGTGCTGGCTGAAATGCCTCGTAGTGCTGAGTTTTTTTAGGGTTCCGGCCCCAAAGGTTAAAACGGGACCTTATTACTAAGACTCCGCTAACCGTCTGTCTGTCTGTCCGTCTGTCACCAGGCTGTATTTCATGAACCGTGATAGATAGACAGTTGAAAATTTCACGGATGTTGTATTTCTGTTGCCGCTATAACAACAAATGCTAAAAAATAGAATAAAATAAATATTTAAGGGGTTCCCAAACAACAAACGTGATTTTTTTAGATAATGGTACGGAAAACCCTTCGTGGGCGAGTCCGACTCGCATTTGGCCGGTTTTTAATTTAGCTTTACTTTCGTGTCAGTGACTTTTTTACTAAATTCTTGTGGAACAAGTAGATGTGGATGATGACCTGATGATAGGAGTTGAACATTTCTATAACAAAACATTGCTTCACAAGACACACGGTATAAACGTGCCCCACTATGCACTGCCCTGCGTCTATCAACTTGAGGCATAGAGATGTTAAGGCGAAGACAAGAGCTAATGTGGCTCTCGCTCGCAAGTTTCGACATGTTGAAAGATATAAAATCACTAAACACATTTTCGAAAAATCGCAATCAACTATTTTGTGTCCAATCACATTGCACACAGTTTAGTACAAAAAAACTATTTTGATCGATACATTTTTTCCTACTCAAAAGTTAGCTTTACTAGTTTTCGTACATAAGCAAACTTTTAAGTAGGAAAACTTGTATCGATCAAAATGATTTTTTTACTAAACTGTGTGCGATGTGATTGCACACAAAATGGTTGATTACGATTTTTCGAAAATGAGTTTACTGATTTTATATCTTTCAACATATCGAAACGTGCGAGCGAGAAGTTGTTTGATAGTTGTCAGCCCCTTAAGCTTCATGTGCTGTAATTACACCTGCAACCACACTCTTCAAACCTAAACGCAGCGTTGCTGCTTGGCGGCAGAAAAAGGCGTGGTGGCAGTACTTCCCCGGACGAGCATTTCACATAGAGCTCTAATACTCTTAAAAAAAAAACAGTTACAAAAAAAGTATATCAGTATTATATCAGCTATCTGGTTCCCATATTACAAGTTTTGGCTTATTTTTGGGCGAGAAAGTGCTGAGTGGAATGTCCACCAATATTTTTTTATTTTTTTATTTTAACAATTTTATTTATTTATTAGTTGATATGTAGTTTGACCCTGCGATGCTACTATACGGGTGCGCTAACCAACCACTGACCGGCAAGCTTCAAGTGCAGTGGGAACTAGTACAGTCACCAAGATAAGTACACACAAAGATGGTCACTTCAAATTAAAACAAAAAAAAAACACAGAAGCTTCACGACTTTTTTATACAACTGGTTTATAAATCTGGTGGCAGTGACCATAGACGTATTCCACTGTCTAAAGAGCGAGTTCGTAACAGCTACATTATTTAATTTGTTTTATTGTAAATAGTTAGGTAATAATTATTGATTTGCTACAAATTATAACTATTAAGATTAGGATTATGACATTATGAAGACTTAAATGTAATGGTATTATTATTAATTAAATATTTTTTTAATAATTAGCTTGTATAATTGACTGAATTTATTTATTTTTGCTTTATGCCATTGGTACGAGTAGTTCTATAATTGTGTAATCATGTGATGTGTAAATATATAAGTAGATTATAATGATTGTGTTGACTACTCTATCTCTAATACTATAAGAATCAAAGTCCTGACTGACTGACTGACTGACTGACTGACTGACTGACTGACTGACTGACTGACATATAGACAACGCACAGCCTAAACCGCTGGTCCTAGAGAGTTGAAATTTGAGGAGTACATAGGTCTTATGGCGTAGAGGTGTACTAAGAAGGGATTTTTGGAAATTCAACCCCTAAGGGTGTAAAAAGGGATGAAAACGTTTGTATGAAAAATTGTATTCCTTGAACCTACAAACTTGAAACTTGGAGTACATATATTTCAAGACAAAAAAATAGGAAAAACATTTTTAGTTTTTTAAAACTACCCTTAATAAGTCTGCTAAGGGATGTAAAAGTATGTATGGGAGTTTTTTGACCGCTGGTCCTAGAGACTTGAAATTTGAAGAGTACATAGGTCTTATGGCGTAGAGGTGTACTAAGAAGGGATTTTTGGAAATTCAACCCCTAAGGGTGTAAAAAGGGATGAAAGCGTTTGTATGAAAAATTGTATTCCTTGAACCTACAAACTTGAAACTTGGAGTACATATACTTCAAGACAAAAAAATAGGAAATACATTTTTAATTTTTTTAAACTACCCTTATTTAGTGTGCTAAGGGATGTAAAAGTATGTATGGGAGTTTTTTGACCGCTGGTCCTAGAGACTTGAAATTTGAAGAGAACATAGGTCTTATGGCGTAGAGGTGTACTAAGAAGAGGTTTTTGGAAATTCAACCCCTAAGGGTGTAAAAGGGTTGAAAACGTTTGCATGAAAATAGTATTCCTTGAACCTACAAACTTGAAACTTGGAGTACATATACTCCAAGGCAAAAAATAGGAAAGGCATTTTTAGTTTTTTAGAACTACCCTTAATAAGTGTGCAAAGGGATGTCAAAGTTTGTATGGGAGTTTTTTAACGCGTGGTGCGATTGATTTAAATCTTGAGGTAAATATACCAAGAAATAAATAATTAAGAATGACGCTTTTAACTTTTGATAATTACCCCTGCAAAGGGTGCAATTGGCTGGTAAAAGTTAGTATGGGAGATTTTTAACGCATAGTGCTATTGATTTCAAACTTGAAGTAAATATACTCCACAATAAATAATTTAAAATCACGTTTTCAATATTTTAAAACCACCCCTGCAAAGGGTGCAAAAGACTGACAAAGTTTCAAGGTTTGTATGGGAGATGTTTAAAACGTAGTGTAATTAACTTCAAACTAAAAGAAAATGTGTTCTGTGGATAAATAACAAAAAGACAGTTTGATTTTCGAAAACAACCCCTAAAACGTTACCCTCCTTCGTTGCGCTCAAGTAAAAAGGATACAACAAGGCGTCAATGTTTGTAAGGGACATTCTAAAACGGGAATCTTGAGTTGGTACGAATAGATCTGAGGGTATCTACCGTGCCTAGGGATCAAAGTCGTGAAGCTGTTTCGTTTCGTTTGTTTTTGGGGTAGAAACTAGGAACAAATAAGTACATATTTTCCGTGTAAGGTTGTCTTTGTTGTATTTGTCATGTTTGTGCTAAACTCAGTACCTATACCTACCTACCTACCTAATATAGGTAATGTACGCCTATAGGTATCTCTTATAGCTGCGTAGGTATCCTACCCTAATAATATACAAATCAATGCGAAAGTTACGATGTTTGGATGTTTGTGGCTCAATTACGGCTCACCACTTCAACGCGTGCGAAGCCGCGGGAAGCCACTAGTTGTATTATAATAATAATAATAATAATGCTTTATTTATTAGGAACATAAACAGTTTGTACATAATTATTTTAAAGAAAACGATGACATCTGTAGAAGTTAAAAAACTGTGTCACAGATATCAACGCCCTCTTCCGTTAAAAAAGTAGGGTAGTAGTTCCTTTACATTAAATATTACACGGGCTTAGGTTTAAGTAGATTAGGTGTATACATATACGCAGATGATACTAAAAAGAAGAAAAATATTTAAAACATAGTTAATTGGTGCCTACATGAGCGTGCGTGTGGAGTTTTTGTGAGTTCTCCTGATTACGATTACGCAAGTCTCATAAGAGCCGGGGTTTCACAGGAGAACTCCCACGTGTATGTGTGTGGTGGGGAGTGTTAGGGTGTATATGGGTGGGGTGTGTTGGGATGTGTAGATGGGGGTGTGTGTATGTGTGTGTTTATGGTAGTTCTCCTGATATTAGGTCTAACCTGAATTGATATATGTAATGTTTTAAATAAATACAAAAAAACTAGCTGATAGAACAAGCCTGATGTTAAGTGGTAACCATGACCTTTAACAAAACATTGCATTGTAAGTCACGCTCGATATGAACGTGACGATGCACTACACTGCGTCCATCAACTTGAGGCATACAGATGTTAAGCCTCATGTGCCTGTAATTACACCGGCAGCCACACTCTTCAAACCGAAACACAGCGTTGCTGCTTGGCGGCAGAAAAAGGCGTGGTGGTTGTACTTCTCCGGACGAGCCCTTCACAAAGAGCTCTACTATTAACACTTACAATACGAATAGAACAGAATAGGAACAGTAATAACAGCACTCAAAAAAAATTATAAACAGATTTTTTTTTCAACCTAAGGCACACGTTTTACCCTGTTCCCGGCAATTTTTGTTCTTGTAGTACGACGAGCGAGTTATTTGACGGTCGTTTGCGTCTCTACAGAGGTAAATTGAAAATCAGAATAGTATCGCTACTTTTGTCGCTGACTGTACCAAGTGTAGTGGTGTGCACTATTAGCTCCTGTTGGAAGAATGACCAATGAAAAAGTAGAATGAACATTTATGAAGAAACGAACTAAAAATAGCTTGAGTTAAGAAATAGTGTTTTTAAGGAAAATTTAGTAAATGAACTAACATTCCCTTGTGGCACCTTGCACTCGGTTCCTACCCAGATAAAAAGTAATGAAATGAAATGAAACGAAATATTTATTGTTTGTGAAGCTAGGTAATGCTGGGTGTTCAAATTACAATAGCATAATAATATCATAATTATATTTCAGGTTGCAAACGATTTAAATTGGTATTTCATTCGTAATAGGTTGCAAACTGGTGGTCTAGTTATAGCGGCTCCACCTTCCGATCCTAAGGTCGTGGGTTCGAAACCGGTCGTACACCAATGAGTTTTTCTGTTCAAAACCTGGCATTGTGCACATAATTTTTTTTAACAGGAAAACTCATTGGTACTCTCGAACTTTGTGATGTTTTCCTTCACCGATTGAGAGCGATTGAATGCCAGTGCATTACACCCATTTTGAAGCAAAAATCCATTGGTGCACGAATCATCACACAAATGTTTGTTCTCGGCGTCGAACCCACGGCTTACAGCGCAGACGGCAGAGCTACTACCAACTAAGCTGCGAGGGCTGTTACGATAAATGTGTAATGTATTTTTCATTACTCATACTCGAAAAGTAGGTCTGAAGTTGCCTGAGGAGCGGGTTGGAAGCAATGCATTTTTGCCCTAGGAAGAATCTATTTTAACTGACAGCTGTCAAATTATTAATAAAAAATATTTCTTTTTAAAAGGGTTAAAGACTTATTTAGTCCCCCAAACTGTCTCGGATCTAAATAAGTTACTTTCACTCCTAGGGTAACAATATACTGTTAACATGCCTCTTATCGATATTAGATTTGGCTTTGCTATCTAATAAAAGGCTAAAAGATGAAAAAAATATCTATGTCCATGACACAAGTGTTTGTTCTCGATGGGGATCGAACCCACAACCTACAGTACTCAATATTCAATACATTTATTGCTTACACATGGTTTAGTTTAGGTACATACATAGTTGTTAGGTGTTAGTTCACATGGCATAGGGTATGACAACATGAGGAGGCTGTTCGGCTTGTCACAATTTCTGTGGCACAAGTCGTCGAGAGGATAGGGCTGTTGGGACTCCGGGTGGCGCTCAACAAGTCGGAGGCTATATGTTTTCATGGCCCTCGGCGGGCGCCACCACATGGCTCCCACATCACTATAGGAGTTGTCGATATCGGGGTCGACTCCAAGATGAAATATCTTGGGCTCTACCTCGATAGTAGGTGGAACTTCCGCGAGCACTTCACTCGCATGGTTCCTCGATTGCTGGGTGCGGCAAATGCGCTAAAACGCCTTTTGCCTAATCTCGGGGGACCCAAGGCGGCCAGCCGCCTTCTGTATCTGGGGGTGGTGCGGTCCATGGCCCTTTACGGGGCCCCAGTGTGGGCACCACTGGCGAAAAAGAATATTGCCATGCTGAACAGAGCTCAGCGGGTGATGGCCATCGGTGTCATACGCGGGTATCGCACTGTTTCTAACGAGGCAGCGTGCATGTTGGCGGGTTCTCCCCCATGGGACCTCGAAGCTGAATGCCTATTGGCATCATACGAGCGTCGTCTAGAGCTTCGGTCAAGGGGAGAGTATCCGCCACCAGCAGATGAGGAGCTCGCTTGGAAGCGCCACCTACGAGAGGCGATAGTAGAAGAGTGGAGGGAGCGGCTGGAGGAGCCTAGTGCCGGCCGCTGGACAATAGAGGCTGTCCAACCAATTCTGAGTGAATGGTTGGACAGGGCACACGGGCCGCTTTCCTTCCGGCTGGTACAGGTGCTGACGGGGCATGGTTGCTTTGGCAAGTATCTGTGCCAAATAGCCCGAAGGGAACCGACAACCGCGTGCCATCACTGCAGGTGTGACGAGGACACGGCAAGACACACACTGGAAGTGTGTGAAGCATGGGTGGAGGAGCGCCGTGCCCTCGTCGCTGCTATCGGGAACGACCTCTCCCTTCCAGCATTGATAAGATCAATGCTGGAAAGTGAGACGTCATGGAATGAGGTGATGTCTTTCTGCGACTTGGTTATGTCGCAGAAGGAGGCTGCGGAGCGGGAGAGGGAGATTACTTCTGATCTGGCGATCCGCAGCCGGAGATCTGGACGTGGAAGGAGGTGGAGGCGAAGCCTCCATGTAATCCGTCCCCCATAATAGACTTGGGTGGCGGCACTGGTGAGTAGCCGTCGCCCAAGAAGTCTTGAGTCGGCGCGCGCGGGTGTTCCACGCGCCTCTCGAAAGAGAAAGATTGGTTAGGGCCATAGGTCAAAGAGGGTCTCCAAATCATGGAGCCAACACCGTCGGGGCCATGGAAGAGTGCGAAAGCGTGCCCACAGCCCCGGCACATGGTGTGCAGCAGGACCCCGTTGGGTTTTAGTCGGTAAGAGTCCGACATAACTCTTCTGTTGTCACCACAACAGAAGAGTATCCATGAGGATTTCCCAACGATAAAAAAAAAAAAAAAAAAAAAAAAAAAAAGGGTATGACAACATGGAGGCAGGCCGAGGTTTTAAATTAATATTCGTATAGTTGGTAGACAGGTGTAGTTACAGTGAAAACCTCTATGTAGGTATTATCTAATAAACAAGGCACAAAAATAATTCAAAACAGCGCAGTAGACACAGAGCTGTGAAACATAAAAAAGTTTAGATTCCATAAATTCTTTTATCAACAACGCAGAGCGCGAAAATCATTAAAATAATTGTCCGTAGTATTATTACAGATAATAAAACAATGACTAAGTTTTCCTAACTTTATTACTTTCAACAAACTCGCAGTAATTAAATAATAGCAATTAATTTACACAAAGCCCAAGTCAAGTTTGCAAAATGAAGGATCGGTTTGATGGTGGCATTTCACGTTTATAACCAACTTCAAAAAAAGGTGGAGGACTGTTTCGAATGTTTTTTATCGCATAACACCGTAATTTAAGAACCGATTTGAAAAAAAACTTTTTTTATTTGAGAGGATATCTTATAGGATCTAGGATATACTTTCAGATTGGACGTTTCATAGAAATTTCATCGAAATCGGTTCACTAGTTTGGCTTTTAAATCAAAATAACAGGAAAAGTTATGTCATCCAAGTAAATTAAATTGTGTATTTTGCTGTATTATGTTTTCATTGTCGATTGTCGATTGTTTATTGCAGTCAAGTTATTATTTGCTCGTATACAAGGTGTGCCAATACTTGTGTTTAAAACTTCAGGGGGCTAAAGTACCCATCAATATGAATAACTTTTTCTAAGGAACCAACACTGTGAACGCGAAAAAAAAACAGCTGTTTCATACATTTTAGCCAGGTAGGTATTGAACTTTTGTATAAAAAATTAAGGTCCCATAAAAACTTAAAAACTCAGTTCTTATAAAATGGTGACAACGACTGATGGAACCAAGGTCTGTTCAACGGAACTCTTATAGGTCAATAGAGTTGAAACTTGGTTACCATACCAAGTTAGTAGGGTGCAAACATAATGTTTGTACTTGCCTCTGACTACCACCTACTCAAAGTTTAAGTGCGTTTGTCGGGTCGCATCACGATATCTCAGTTCGGGGCGAATCACTAGTTTATTGAAAGAAGCTAATGACACAACAAGAAGTATAAAGCAGAGGGCGACTTTAAATAAGAAATAAAAAAAATATACTGGTGGAAACAGCATTCAGTGAGCATCAGAAATCCTGGTTACCATACCAAGTCAGTAGGGTCCAAACATAATGTTTGTACTTGCCTCTGACTACCACCTACTCAAAGTTTAAGTGCGTTCGTCGGGTCGCATCACGAGATCTCAGTTCAGGGCGAACCATTCTTTTATTGTTTTGAAAGAAGCTAATGACACAACAAGAAGTATAAAGCAGAGGGCGACTTTAAATAAGAATTAAAAAAAAATACACTGGTGGATACAGCATTCAGTGAGCATCAGAAATCCTTGAGTGGAGACTAAGATACGTGTGTTAATTATCATCTGACAATAGCAGATATTAATCTAACTGCCACGAAAGTGGAACCTAGCCTTTGTATGAATCCATCATGCTTTGAAATGTGAAATCTGTTTCAACACTCGAAGACGTTTCTAGATCTGATTAATTATGTCCTAGCTATTGCCTTCCACCTTGTCTTGAATGGTACAAATGTGGACTGAAACAGCTTCACGACCTTGATCCCCAGGCACGGTAGTTATCCCCGATCTCTTAGTACTAAGTAGGTACTAACTCCACATTATTTGAGTACGTCTAAGGGGGGTAGTCAGAGGTATATACATTACATTTGGCACATACCCACATTTTGCAATAGGTGGTATTCCATACGTGATCTCTTAGTACTAAGTAGGTACTAACTCCACATTATTTGAGTACGTCTAAGGGGGGTAGTCAGAGGTATAAACATAACATTTGGCACATACCCACATTTTGCAATAGGTGGTATTCCATACGTGACAGGTTGCAAGCCCATCACCGCTGTAATAATACTAACTGGTTTCCTCACGATGTTTTCTTTCCCCGTTTAAGAGTTCTGGCATTACGCACATAAATTTTTCGATAAAGTTGCATTGGTGCACGACCGGATTCGAACCTAAGAACAAGCATATGCCCACCCGACGATTAGTCGTGCGTGACCATTACCTATAACAAAGCATTGCCTCGCAAGCCAATCACGATAAAAAAGTGCCTTACGACGCACTACTCTGCGACCATCACCTTGACACATGTTAGGCATACAGATGTACAGCCTCATGTGCCTATTTCACCGGCACCCACACCCTTCTAATCGAAACACAGCAACTCTGCTTGGCAGAAATGGGCATTACGTAACCTTCACATGTGCAACTTACCTCTCTCTTGTCGTGTCACTAGTTTCTTTCGAAACAGTGTGGTGAAAGGATTTTAAGTGCGCCTCAAGAGACTCCTTTCAAGCACTTGACACATGTTATAGAACTTTTTAGGTTCTACGACATGCCGGTTTCCTCACGATGTTTTCCTTCACCGTTTGAGAGTACTGGCATTGTGCACATACATTTTAGAACAGAAAAATTCATTGGTGCACGACCGGTTTCAAACCCACGACCTTAGGATTGGAAGGCAGGGCCGCTACCACTAGACCACCAGTGCTATAGCAACTTACCAATTTTTGCAGCCTCGCTCCATTTTTTCTGTTCACCATTTCGATATCACCTAAATTCTTTGGCACCAGCTTACTCTCATCTATCAAATCCTTAACAATCTTTTTCCAAATCACACTGTCATCAACAGAAGTTGAATTTTCTAGAAAAGTATAGTCAACCACCACACTTTTGGAAGGAACTTCGTTGTAATCGTTTTCAAATTTCTCGATTTTAGCATTCTTTTGCGGCAATTCCCCTTGTATGTTCGTGAACTCGTCTATATCGAAATCGAATCCTTCGACAGTTGAAGTGTCTTCTTCAATGGTTGTATAAAATTCTGTAGTCCAGTCTACTTCGAGAACCGTCAAGTTGAGTTCAGACAGTGTGGGTATATGTTTTATGGTGATATTCGCGTGTATGTAGTTGTGTATGTCTGGCCAGTATCTAGAGCTGTACAGTACCGCTGATATTAAGAATATTATTACGAAGAATATCATTAATATTAGAAGTTTTATCGTTAGCTTCATCAGTGATAGATTCATTTTGAAAGTCGTCAAAATTCGATTCAAAGTTATATTTTGATTCGTTTCTTCTGCTTGTTGTGATCTTCGATTATTGTGTCACAGTTCGAAACACTTCTGTTATTGTGAAATGTCCAAATTTGATTTTTTATTATGATTCACGAATATGACACACGTTTTTTGAAAGTTATATTTACACTAAAATTTCGACACTGCTACGTCCTATGTTATGTATTGCAATACTAAAAGGTAGCTTAAAAATGGCACCATCCTTGTTCAGATACAGCATTCATATCGTATACGGTATGCAATTAATTTCGTACAACAATAGGCAGTCCCGCGAACATAGCCGATAATGTCCCATTGATACAAATTAGAAACGATTTTACTAGTATAGATAACCTTTGATACGCTCGCGGCATTATTTGATTTTTGTTTGGGAAACTTTGTCAGGTCTTCTCCTCGCCCGTCCCTCAATGTTTGAAGAGGAAAGTCTTCAACCAGAGCGTCCTACCTGTTATGACCTATGCTGCCGAAACGTGGACACTAACAGTAGGGTCGGTCCACAAGCTGAAAGTCGCTCAGCAAGCTATGAAGAGAGCTATGTTCGGAGTCTCTCTGAAGGATAGAATCCGAAACGAGGCGATCATATGGACTACATGATTACTGGTAACCGTCACCTATAACAAAGCAATGCCTTGCAAGTTACTGCACTGTTACTGTGTCCATAAACTTGAGGCATACAGATGTTATGCCTCATGTGCCTGTAATTTCACCAGCAACCACACCCTTCAAACTAAAACGGAAATAGGCATGGTTGTACTTCATGGGCCAATATGCTGGCCCGCAGGTTCGCACGATGTACGGACGTCGTTAAAATTACTCTGATTAAAGCGTACCTACTGTACATCCATGTACTCTCCGAGCCTGTGGTTTTAACATACTCAAAAGGCTTACAATGCTCTGCGAATCCAATTTACTAATGCTTTTAGGACGCTGTTGCGACTCCCGCGCTTCTTTAGTGCGTCAGGCATGTTCGCCGATGCGCGCACTTACACATTTGACGCCATCGAGCGGAAAAAGAAGGCCTCACTACTGAGCAGAGTGCGCTCGAGGAGCTACAGCATCAAAGGAAATTAAATAAAATAAATAACTAAGCCAAAGCTTGTCCATGGGAACCAGATAGTTGATATAATACATAAATATTATACAAAAACTACTTACGTATTTACAAAAAAAGTATTTAAGTACTTAATTATAATGTAATAATAACACCCAGACGGAGAACAAACATCTATGTTTGTCACACAAATGTTTGTTCGCGGGGGGGATCGAACCCACGGCCCACGGCGCAGAAGGCAGAGCTACTACCAACTTAGCTGTGAAGGCTGTCAAAAATTTGACAAACAATTATGCGTGTTCCCTGGTGTGGGAGCTCTCTCAGAGAACGAAATCTCTTTTAGTTATTAAGTACTAACCTGTTGTGGACTTGTAATCTACACTAATATTATAAAGAGGAAAGATTTGTATTTTTGTTGTTTTGTATGTAACGAATAGGCTCAAAAACTACTGGTCCGATTTCAAAAATTCTTTCACCATTAGATTGCTACATTATCCCTGAGTAACATAGGCTATATTATATTTTCAAAAAAGTCAGGGATCCTTACTAAAACTCCAATAATGTAACCCAAGGTGGAAAAAATAATCCTTACATCGCGTGCACTGCGAAAACTATTGATGATAGAGCTAAATAATGTACTACGACTTTGCAGAACACGTCATCACCTACAAAAAATGTCGCGACAGCATATGTCTAACTATTATAGTTATGTCACAATAAGTGTTCTTTTATTATAAAAAATTAATTGAAATGCCGGCGCTAGAAAAGGGTCTTTATTTGTACCTTGGTATTAATCTGTATCCAAATAAATATTTTATATTAAAGACGATTTCAATACCTATAGATTACTTTTTAAATTTTTCAAATCGGACATTTCATTCAAAAGATATGACGAAATTTAAAATGTTAAAAGGTCCACGGGTCACGCACGGGGTGCGATTTCACTCACTCAGGGAGAAGGGCGTGCAAATGTATGAAATAAGTAGACGTGAGGCTCGAACCCACGGTCTTAGTTTATCCTAAAATGTTCAAAAAATTTATGACCACCCATGCGAAGCTGGGACAGGCCGCTAGTTGTCTTAATAAAAAAACTTTTGATTTTGTTTTGACTTCCCCGGACGAGCCACACACTCTATAATTAAAACTCATTATACTTTTTATTAATGTTGTTTTATTTATACACATCACTTCTTTGGTAGAAGTGTCCACTCGTTTTGTTATAGAATTCAACGCACTAGTAAGTTTTTTTTCAGATAACAGGGAATTATAGCTGCTTTATAGACTTGTTGATGAAGCCGTTGTCTGCGATGCCATTGTTGTCAGATTTTTTTATTTTTCTGAAAAGTAAATTATACACATTAGTTAACATTCAGTGTTTTCCTGTATGCCAGTAAATGTTCAAAAGTAATCGAATTTATGCATGAGTGACTTCAACAGTTTAATTTGATTGTTAAGACGTTTCAAAGTGATCCTTGTGATTTTATTGAATAAACCTTTTGACTTTGATTTTAAAATGGAACTAGTTAATTTTTTGAACACACTTGGTTCGACGAAAGGTTGGAACACAAAGGAACACAAAGTTTGCCTAAAAATTCAATTTCTTTCATTTTTTTTTAACTGAATTTGTTTAGCGCGTGATTCTTTAGGAACAGAAAGTTAAATTCCTAAAAAGTTGAATTTGCAAAAAGTTGCATTTGCAGCATGTTGAATGCTAAAATGTTGAATTTGCGATACCCTCAAAATTTTCCTTTGACTTAATTTTATAGAAATTTTATTCTTTGTAATAACAAGGCAGTTTCATTCGTTTGTTATTAGAGCAAAATGTAAAAAAAAATATACATACAACTTTTAGAATACTTACGGCCGGTTTCTGAAAGCCCGATCAAAATGAATCGCATGTCAAGTCATTTGCTATCTCTATCTAATTCGATGGCAAAATGGCGAGTGACTTGACTTCCGATTAGTTTTGATCGAGCTTTCAGAGACCAGTTGTTAGAATACTAAGATAGAAAACATGATAAGGTATAGTCGCGTTAGACTCTCGTTGCAGTCTCGGTCATAAATTATCGGAACGAGACAGCAATATTGCTCTCTCTCTCGCACTTAGGAGAACGGCACGGTCCTTTTGTTCAGATGTGCATTATTGGAGTCGAGAAGAACTATCGATACATATACCGACTACCCACAAGAAGTACCTCTCCGGCCGCGCAATCACCGGCCGCTCTCGCTGAGTCATTCTTTTTATCGATAACGTGCATGCGCCCGCGACGAGTACTCTCAACACTAGTGTTAAAATGATTTATGACCGAGTTTGCAGCGAGTGTTTAACGCGATTTTAAATTACCAACCTGTTCGCTAACAAGGAGTTGATTATATTCGTTACCGGACTTTCGATAATGAACCACAGTAAGTAACTGATCATTGCAACCACCACGATGTACCCGAATCCGTTAACCAACTGAAACATTTTAACACATGTATAAAACAGTCACATTAGCGGCCGGTTTGAAAGCTCGATCAAAACTAAACGGATGTCAAGTCACTCGCCATTTCAGCTATTTCATCGAATTAGATAGAGATAGCAAGTGACTTGACATGCGATTAATTTTGATCGGGCTTTCAGAAACCGGCCGTAAGAGACTGAAATCCGTGAAAGTACTTCTCGCTAGCACATTCATTTGTACATTAACATTTTGAAAGATATAAAATCACTGAACATATTCATGAAAAATCGCATTCAACCAAGTTGCAAAAATAATTATGTTATGTATAAATATGTATTGTTATGGTCAAAGATAGCCGCTCAACATGAGGTGGGAGTCTACTACAATAGAAAATATGATAAAATAAATATCCAATACATTAGTATTTTGTTTAACTGGTATTATTGTATTGTATAAACGTGGGTTTCGAAACTAAGCAAATAAGTTGAATAACTCACCAAATGAAGAAAATCATACGCCAGCGGTGCCCTCGTTGAGTACAGGTTCTGCCAAAGCAGCATCGGATGGTACAAGAACACACCGTAGGACAGACGACTTAGTGGAACGAACACTTTACTTGTTAAGTAGTCTCCTAGTATTGCTGAAAAGAAAAAACAATAATGTCAGCCTAACCTTTCAGCTTTGGTAGTAGCTCTGCCTTCTGCTCTGCAAGTTATGGATTCGATTCTCACAGAGGACAAAAACTTTATGAGATTATTTTAGAGCACCAGTGATCTAGGAGTGACCTCGCCTTCTGATCGTAAGGTCGTAGGTTCGAATCCAGTCGTGCAGTAATGAATTTTAGGAAACGCATGTCGCAGAACCTAAAGAGTTCTATAACATGTGTCAAGTGCTCGAAAGGAGCCTCTTGAGGCACACTTAAAATCCTTTCACCACACTGTTTCGAAAGAGAGAGAGAGTAGAATAAAAAATACTTACGTAAAGTTCCATACTCAGTGACAATGATGAGAAGGCACACTCCTATCGCGAAAATGCTTCTGTCAAAAGCCATGTACACACTGACTAGTAGGGCGTTGTATTTCATGAGGTTCAATGACCCGCCTACGCCCATGACGCCTAACATAAGAAGGAGGCCTAGTACACCTCCGAGAACTGACCATGTCTGAAACAAAAAAGGGTTTAAAATAACTTTACTGCAAAAAAAACCGACTCAATCATATACTAAAAACATAAAATGGATGACATAACATAACTTTTTCCTGTTAAATTAAATCAAAAGATTTAAAAGCCAAACTACTTAATCGATCTTGATGACATTTCTTTGAAAGAACCAATCGGAAAGTACATAAAAAGAAAGAATTTTACCGGTTCATTGATTTTTTTTCGAAGTCGGTTAAAAAATAAACTGTTGTTTTTCGAGTAATTAGTAAGTAATTTTTAGTTTATTCTAACTTGTACTTGTTATTTTTTAAACACATTGTATGTTTTTGTAAATAAATACGAGTTATATTCAATTACAAAAACAAAAAATTGTAACTTTTGGAAATAATTGGATGGGTTTTTATTTTAAGATTAGAAAACAAAATACAGTTACAATCGACTAATTTTTGTTTGAATACAGCTTGCTGTTGAAACAAGCACATGCCCCACCTGATGTTAAGTGGCAACCATCACGTCTACCAAGGCAATGCCTCGCAAGTTACGCACGATAGGAGCAACAACTAGTTCGGAACTAGTTTAGAATCTTGAAACAAAACCCTCATTAGTACAAGTTTGTAGCTAACTTTGGTGACTGAGTTTCTAGGGCACGCTAGGGACGGACTTTTAACGTGCCCTCGTACGCCACTAGTTCGTTAGGCGAATACAAGAACTAATGTGACCCTCGCTCGCACGTTTTGACATCTAATTCTAATTCTAATTCACGGTGGGGGAATGAGATCTGCACTGACGTCCCGCAGTGGGGTGTATTGTGCACGTTTTGACATGTTGAAAGATATTAAATCACTAAACACATTTTAGAAAAATCGCAATCAACCAATTTGTGTGCAATCACATTGAACACAGTTTAGTAAAAATTTCATTTTGATCGATACAAGTTTTCCTACTTAAAAGTTTGCTTATGTACGAAAACTAGTAGAGCAAACTTTTGTACATTAGCTCTTGTCTTCGCCTTAAATGCCACTAGCGGTCACCTATCTTTTTCTAATAGTCGACGATGCCTCATTACACTCGAATTATGTATATTTAAAGTTAAACCCTTTATTTTGTAAATTTGACGAGATACTGACTCTACTTTAGCAATACTAGAGGTATTTATTATTCATGTTTGTGTGTTTGCTTTAGTTATCAATTAATAATTTTCATTTCATTTAGTGGTACAAAACGTTTTTATAGGTGATGGTTACCACTTAACATCACGTGGGCCATCTACTTGTTCCAACAGCTGCATATAGAAAAAATTATAACCATTAATCTGCGTGAGCTTCCATTGCTTAGAGTTTTGTTCGCCTCGTAGTTCTATTACATTGACTGAAATTGATAATATACTTGTATCGCTGACTGTACCGTCGTAACCTCCAATAGGCTACAGTACAGTGGCTTGCAAAAAAAAAATGTTGGACATTCCACACAGCACTCATCATCATCATCATCATCAGCCTAAAGAAGTCCACTGCTGGACATAGGCCTCCCCTATAAATTTCCAGGAAGAATAATTCCGAGCCCTCCATCCACCGACTTCCCGCGATCCTGACAATGTCGTCAGTCCATCGGGTAGGAGGGCGTCCCACGCTTCGTTTTCCTGTTCGTGGTCGCCATTCGAGAACCTTTATTCCCCAACGGTTATCGGTCCTTCGAGCTATATGACCTGCCCATTGCCACTTCAACTTGCTGATTCTGCGAGCTATGTCGGCTACTTTGGTTCTCCTACGGATTTCCTCATTTCTGATTCTATCCCGTAGTGAAACTCCCAGCATAGCTCTCTCCATAGCCCGTTGAGCGACTTTGAGCTTGTTGATGAGGCCAATAGTAAGCGACCACGTCTCAGTTCCGTACGTCATCACTGGCAACACACACTGGTTGAAGACTTTCGTCTTGAGGCTCTGCGGTATCTGTGACGGGAAGATGTAGCGTAACTTCCCGAACGCTGCCCATCCGAGTTGGATTCGTCGGCTGACCTCTTTATCGAAGTTGGACCTACCTAGTTGGATCGTCTGACCCAGATACACATAGTGGTCTACAACTTCGATGATATCGCTCCCAACATGTACCGGCACGGGTGCGACATGAGCATTAGACACAGCACTATCTCGCCCCAAATTAAGCCAAAGCTTGTGATATGTAACTAGATAGCTTATATACTTTTTTTTGGTAAATACATACATAATATTATATAACGCCCAGACAGAGAACAAACATCATGTTCATCACACAAATGTTTGTTCTCAGTGAGGATCGAACCCACGGCCTACGGCGCAGAAGGCAGAGCTACTACCAAGTGAACTATGAAGGCTGTCAGAGGTAAATAAATATTTACTTGATAATTACTCATGCGCTGCCGGGCGAATACTCTGATTGATAATGACTGATTTCTCTCGAAGGCTTTCTGAGGGTAAACTCTAAACGGGAACAATATAATTATGGAAATATATATATCTATGTTTGTATATCTATCTATATCTATGACTTGCCTATACAACGTGTAACATAATACCCCTATAACCCCGGAAGCAGGGTATTCTACAGGTCATGGCGAATATCTATTGATATAAGGCTTTGGTAACCATCACCTATAACAAAGCATGGTAATGCTTGGCGTGACCTTCGAAGTATCGTAAGTCACGCACGATAGGAACGTGCCCTACGATGCACTGCGTCCATCAACTTGAGGCATACAGATGTTAAGCCTCATGTGCCTGTATTTACATCGGCAACCACTCTCTTCAAACCGAAACACAGCAATGCTGCTTTGTCACCAGAAAAAGGCGTGGTGGTAGTACTTCCCCGGACGAGCCCTTCACAAAAGCTCTACTACTCATTGTTTTAATTGTATCTCAAAAAGCATACGTCCTAGAATAAAAATAATTTTAGAACGTCCTTTCAAAATGAAACGTGACTTGAAATATACAAGGTATTCCAATAGGAGCTAAAGTACCAATTATTATGCATAACTTTTTCTAACGTACCAACACTGTGAACGCGAAAAAAAAACAGCTGTTTCATACATTTTAGCCAGGTAGGTATTGAATTTTTGTATGAAACAGCTGTTTTTTTCGCGTTCACAGTTTTTTTTTTTTTTTTTTTTTTTTTTTTTTTTTTTTTTTATACAACCAGCTGATGGAACAAGCAGATGGCCCACCTGATGTTAAGTGGTAGCCATCACCTATAACAAAGCATTGCCTCGTAAGTCACGCACCAAAGGAACGTGCCCTACGATGCACTGCCCTGCGTCCATCAGCTTGAGGCATACAGATGTTAAGCCTCATGTGCCTGTAATTACACCGGCAACCACACTCTTCAAACCGAAACACAGCATTGCTGCTTGGCGGCAGAAAAAGGTGTGGTGGTAGTACTTCCCCGGACGAGCTCTTCACAAAGAGCTCTACTACTCTTAGAAACAGTGTTGGTTCCTTAAAAAAGTTATTCATATTAATGGGCTTTAGACCCCTGAAGTTTTTTTAAATACAAGTATTGGAACACCTTTTAGCCTCCGATACCCTGAAATATTTCATGCTCAAACTGACCTTCGAAATGCTCTTCCTATGATCTCTAGGCTTGTAGACATGCATCGCGTACCCGAGAGCCAGCCCGGTCAGGTAGGCGCTGGCTCTGCTGTATGGCTTTATGTATGTCGTCTGAAGCACCCGGTTCTCACTGTATATTGATGCTTTACTGAAAACAATTAAAACAAAATAAATAGGGGTTTCTCTAGGCTTGAGTCAAAGTCAAAAGGTATTTATGCCGTTGAATCACAGGGATCAATTTGAACGTCATAATAGAACGTCATACAAAAGTTCTATGCCCACAACCTGGCTAAAATGTATGAAACAGCTGTTTTTTTCCCCGTTCACAGTGTTGGTTCCTTAGAAAAAGTTATCCATATTGATGGGTACTTGAACCCCCTGAAGTTTTAAGTACAAGTATTGGAACACCTTGTATAATAGAGGGATTTGAACCCACGACCTTCCCCTTGAACTTATGCGACCATGCAGATATTTCATACTTACTCGATATCATAAGCCAATATAGCTGGTAGCTCATACCAGTACGTCATTGCTGCTGGTATGACCAGCGACATCAAGTATACCACTACACAGAACCGCGTCACTGTTGGCCTACTCCATCTCTGGCAGAGCCAGAAGAGCGCCGTGCCTAGAATGGTGAGCTGGAAGTCACAGCTTAGGTACCAGGTTTGAAAAGGGCACTGGAAAAGAAATGAACAAAAATCTTTAAATTACAATCCATCAACATAATCAGCCTGCGAAATCCACTGGATATAGGCCTCGCTTATAAATTTCCAGAAAGAACGGTTCTGAGCCCTCTCCATTCACCAACTACCCGCAATCCTCACAATTTACTTATTTATTTATTTACATTAAGGCGATTAAAAGAGCTAATGTGACTTTCGCTCGCACGTTTCGACATGTTGAAAGATATAAAATCACTGATCCCATTTTCAAAAACTAGTAAAGCAAACTTTTAAGTAGGAAAACATGACTGCATCGATCAAAATGTCATTTTTACTAAACTGTGTGCAATGTGATTGCACACAAAATGGTTGATTGCGATTTTCGTAAATGGGTTTAGTAAATTTATATATGTATTTCAACATGTCGAAACGTGCGAGTAAGAGTCACATTAGCTCTTGTATTCGCCTTAATGAACACGGTAAACAACCAATTACATAAATTAAACATTCAGAATTAAACATAATTATATACCTAAGAATTAAAAACAATAAAGACAATGTCGACTGTTGAAGGGTTGAAGGGTTTCCCACGCTTCGTTTCCCAGTTCTTGGTCTCTATTCAATAACTTTTATTTCCCAAAGGTTGTTGGTCATTGGTCATCTTCCTTATTCAGCGAGCTATGTCGGTAACCTTGGATCATTTACGGATTTCCCCATTTCTGACAATGTCATGCAACGAAAAGTGTGTTAGTTATGAATGTGGATGGATATAGAAGTAGAGGAAGGCCAAAGAAAAGATGGATGGATTTGTGTGAAGGGTGACATGGGCAAGATAGGAGTGACGATTGAGATGACGGATGATAGAGGGAAGTGGAGAGAAAAGACCTGTTGTGCCGACCCCACATGAAGTGGGATAAGGGTAGGAAGATGATGACCGCGTACTGAAATTCTTAGTATTGCTCCTCCTGGCACAGCCCTTTGATAGGCTAGTTAATCATTTTTGAAAGAACTTGTTGATGGAACAAGCAGATGGATAAGCTGATGTTAAGTGGTAACCATCACCCATAACGAAGCATTGTCTCGTCAGTCATGCTATAGGAACGCGACTTACGATGCCCTGCCCTGCGTCCATAAACTTAAGGCATATAGATGTTAAGCTTCATGTGCCTGTAATTTCACCGGGAACCACACCACTCTTCAAACCGAAACTCGGCAACGCTGCTTGACGCCAGCTAAGGCGTTCTAGATTATTCCAGTCTAGATTGCTGTACCTTACACCATACTCACAAGTTGGTCGGGTCTCACGAAGTTGTTGACCATCAGGAGCGGGATCCACCACTGCTCAGCGCAGACATCGACCTGCTCTGCCACCAGCTGCGGCTGCAGAGGTCCGGAGATAGTGTGAGGTAGCACAGCAATTATGTACAGCATGCATAATGCTAATGGAACTATCAGCCTGAAAACAGAAAGGTTTTTTAATGAAACATGTGACGGTTCTAGCATAAAGCCTATCTGATGACGAAAACTGCGTCCATCACTCTGAATCGTAAAGATCTTTAGCTTTATGTGCCTGTAATTTCACCAGCACTCATTACCTTTATATCAAAAAAACAGCAACCGCTTTCATAACTTTCAGAAAAAAATTGGGAAAGTTTGATGTTGTTATTACGTTGGGCAGGCGGATTGATGATCAGAATGTTGGTGTTAAGTACTTAAACAATGCCCTGCTGCCCTGCCCACCCCTTGTGTATTCAGTAGTTACTTCTTACGACATCCACGGTAGGCTATGGAGAAGTCCTATTCTATGCCGGGACCATCATGGCTTACACTTTTGGTGGTTAATAAAACCATTTTAAAGAAGCTATTATCCTACCTGAGGTATCGTTTGATGATCATCTCCACTAGATTGGAGCGTCTCTTCAAGAGTCCTGACATTAAGAGTAGTCCAGACATAACGAAGAAAGCATCGATGAGCAGTGCTAGTTGGACTACAAACCAGCCTGGTATCGAAGCTATACTCTGAAAAAAATAACCCACAATCAAATCATGATCATCCTGCAGAAGACATGGGCATCTCCGATACATTTATTCCAGGAAGCATGTTTTCGACCCTCTCCATCCACTGACTTTCCACAATCTGTACAGTATTGTTGGTTATGAAATACATGATTGAAATACATAGTAATACAAATAATCCTAGGTCTAGGTACTTTGTTTTTTAAGGGAGTAAGTGATATAACCAAGTATATGATACTGTGATGCTGACTGCCTTTATAAATTGTATTAGCGCACATAGTTTTAATTATATTAGCCGAGAACATGCCCTATTGCACTGCATTAATAATTCTGAGACGTCTTAGAAGATAATGTCTTACTAAAATTACAATAATACAAGTATTTACAAAACGTACAAAATGAATATGAAACAGTTGAGCTATCTGCAGACCGTTTCAAACGATCTAGAGATAGCTCAATTGATCCAAATCAGTGCCAATCGGAAGCTTCCCCGAGACACTGGCTGCATTGCCACGATGAATGGCAATGCTGATGTGTTGAGCCAGATGCTTAAAAAGTAAATTATTACCTTTGCAACATCTACAGGATTTGTGATGGTCAAAATGATGATGCCAAGGTAGTAATGCATCACCACAGCTGTGCCCGCGCAGAACACGCGCATTCCATTCAACGTCATCAGCTCATCTTGGTTCCTCGACGTTAAGGCTTCGAAGTTCTTGGACGGGCTAAACCAATTCGCTATTTTGATAACTGTAAAATGTGTCAGAGTATTTAGTATCGACTTAAAATTTAAGGATTCAAGTTTTGCGTGTTTTATGCCTGCCCAAAATGCGCCAAACTTGAATCCTCTTCTACAGAGTACGTATACTCTGATTACTCCTGAATAGATGGTTCAATTTCGATGGGGTTTTCATAGATGAGTGAAGAACCTATCTCCCTATGAGACCCTTTGAGGTCAGGAGACACCCATGGGTGACTGCCCACCTAATGGTGGTAGTGGTTACTCACCATTTGGATTTGTTATAGAATCTTCTAGCAGGTAAACTGTTGCAGCAATGACTGTCGTAGTAAATATAATAAACCTGGAAATAATAAAACGAGTGTAGGGTTACCACTCAAGATATTAAGTGCAAACAGATCAGTGCCCCAAACCTGAGTTTTATTTTCTTTTTCCATATCGTCAGGCCGTTTTTGTATGGATACTGGATGAGCGCCTCTAATTCTAATTCGTGGTGGGGGAATGATCTGCACGGACGTCCCGCAATGGGAAGGGAAGGGAAAGGGTGTACTTTTTGTGCATTGTCTCCCTGCTAACTTCACCCCAGCCAGCTCAATAGCGGAGAAGGACCTTGGTGGGTTGGTGGCAGCAATGTTCAAGCATCCTTGGTGGTGATTTGGACGCAGATGAGAAGGACCCGATCAGCTTCTGCAGTTCAGTTCTTCAGATTCAAGAGTCTCCATACACTCCAGACTCCAGAAATGTACTCCAGGCTTGAGGTACTGAGGAAGTATGACTCAAAATAGAGGCAAAGATGCTTACCAAAACACATAATATCCAATAGAATAATCCAACCGGGTCCCTTTCACTTGACAGTTCCTAGGACGTACTGTCACTTGACCGAATGGCAGGTGGGAGAGCTGGTGGATGTGACGAGATACCTTCGCCACTGAGGATGGAGTACACACTGCTGGGAGGCAGACTCCCATTGAATAGAAGTTAACACGGCGATTTCCGTATTTGGTTCGTATCTAAAATTATACAAAAAAATCCAAATACTACGTCACTAGAATCCATAAAAAATGCTACCTATCAAGCAGATAAATGCTACCTATCAAGCCTTTTCTATCTTATCCTACTGACATAAATGTGAAAGTTACGATGTATGGATGGTTGTGGCTCAATCACGCCCACAACCACTGAACTGATTGGGTGGAACCAAATATTGTTCGTAACCTAGATTTGCATAAAGGCATATAGGCTACTTTTTATCCTGAAAAAAATACAGTTAAAAATATAAAAAACAATCGCAATATTACAAATAAAAAGCAAACATTGCAGTGAGCAGTAGCTAGTGTTAAAAATATATAAACCCAATTCAGTCGTTCAAAAAATCTAGTTTCACATAAATTTATATGATTTTAGAAAGATTTTAAAAACTACATAAAAAAACAGAGGTTTGTACCTCTGTACTCACACCAACAAACTCTTTAACACTACTACCAGGATCGACTTCCTCATGAGCCCTTGTATCCTGAGTCAGCGTTACATCCACCAGGCAGTACTGCGTGGGTTGCTGCGACCAGGGGTCTTCCAGGCACTGTTCGAAGCTGCCCAGGTGGTAACGAGCACCGTACAGCACCGCTACTGGTAGCTGCATGGAATCCCAAGCTGGTGGAAATAAATAACATCATTTTTTGTTCTACTGTTGATCAAACAAGCAGATGGCCTGATGTTAAGTGGTAACCATCAGCTATAACAAAGCAATGCATTGCCAAGTCACGCACGTTAGGAACGTGCCCTACGATGCACTGCACTGCGTTCATTAACTTGAGGCGTGCAGATGTTAAGCCTCATGTACCTGTAATTTCACCGGCAACCACACCCTTCAAACCGAAACTCAGCAGCGCTGCTTGGTGGCAGAAAAAGGCATGATGGTAGTTTTTCCCCGGACGAGCCACACACAAAGAGCTCAGTGTATTTGTCATCAATCATCTGATGACTGATGCGGACATAACGAGATCTCAGTTCGGGATGAAGCACTAGTTATGATATATTTAAGTTTGATGTGAGTGCTATATGATGTGGATGGAAAGCACTGGTGGTATAGCGGTAGCGGCCCCGCTTTCCGATCCTGAGGTTGTGGGTTCGAAGCCGGTCGTGCACCAATGAGTTTTTCTGTTCAATAATTTATGTGCACAATGCCAGTACTCTCAAACGTTGAAGGAAAACATCGTGAGGAAACCAGTATGATGTAGAACCTAAAAAGTTATATCTATAACATGTGTCAAGTGCTCGCCTCTTGAGGCGCACTTAATATCCTTTCACCACGCTATTTCGAAAGAAACTAGTAGCACGACATATGATGGATACTAACTCCATGTAGCCCATGTCGTTTGGTTCTTCACTCCATTCAGCAGCAAGAAGGTGGCAGTTTTACAAGGCTCTTCATCATCACGCCATTGTTCGTGCTCCAAGTTTTCTATTAGATGTTCCACATGTCGCACGCCATGCCATTTAGCATTAATGTTTGGGATTACTAAAAATTGATGAAAATACAAATAGTCATTTTTGCTTAAGCTTGGAGCTTGGTGGAGCTGGCACCTATAAGCTTTAAGTCATTTCAAAGTAATCCTTGTCCTTCAATGAATATCTTTTGACTTTTTCTTAGCTGATACTTTCTTAAAGCAATGCTTGTAAAGTCAAAGTCAAAGACAAAAGGTATTTATTCAATAAAATCACAAGGATCACTTTGAAACGTCTTAAAGCTAGGTGACTCTAGGTGCCAGTTCCACGCGACCAAAGCCTAGAAGAACAGGCAACAAACTTACGGCTTGGTTCCTACCGCTCTTTTGTATGATCCTTTTACAATGTAATAATATAATATATTATTGAAGTTTAGTGAGGCGTAGGCATACAGAAAATGGTAACGTAACGCCGGCAGAAAAACGAAAACTTCTTCGGACGCTCCTCGCCAAATGCAAATTAAAGATATATAGAAAAATCTTTATTGCACAGAACAAAATGTATCGTTCATAGGCGAACTTATTGCTAGAGAGCATTCTCTTCCTGTAAAGGTGAAAAAGCAATACCTCCCTCTCTTTCTTGTGATGTCACTAGTTTCTTTCGAAACAGTGTGGTGAAAGCATTTTAAGTGCGCCTCAAGAGGCTCCTTTCGAGCACTAGACACATGTTATAGAACTTTTTAGGTTCTACAACATGCCGGTTTCCTCACGATGTTTTCCTTCACCGTTTGAGAGTACTGGCATACCTCGGTAGCCACCACAACCGAAGGTTTTTTATACTACCTACTTGTTGATGGAACAAGCACATGCGCAATGCCCAGCGGCATACAGATGCTAAGCCTCATGTGTCAGTAATGTCACCCACACACTTCAAACCGGAACACCGCCTTGCTGCTTGTCGGCAGAAATAGCCATGGTGGTAGTTCTTCCCCGGACGAACCACACACAAAGAGCTCTACTAGGTACTCCATAAATGGAAATGTATTATGGAATGCCCCGTGATGCTCAGCAGTTAGTTTTCAAACATTCAAATTTATTCTTTATCCCGATTAGATGGATAACACTTGCCGTAATTCATTACTAGTTACCTACGTCGGAAATAGTATCGTGTAACGAAAAAAAAACATTCCTAGGAACTAGTATCGTATGTAGATGAATTTTGCTTCTACAGTAACTGGTTACGAATCTAAGTCAACAATCTAATCTCTAATCTACCTACAATCTAATCTCTAATCTAATCTCTAATCTAAGTCTACAATAACTGGTTTCGTTTGTGGACGAAGGGCAAAGAAAATCTGCTATCTTGTCCAGTTTACGCTGCCCTATTCGACTGCTAAGATCTTTAAGGACATTTTAATGAAGAGGCAATCCCAACTATAACAATTGGTACCTACTTATGAGTCAGCAATTAGTACTTATATGTCATAGAATTTTTCCGAGTAAATTCGTAGAAGAACGTACCCGATATGGGTATCAGAATTAGCATGTTGGAATGCCGATGGAATGGGGAAAATTTATCTTGGATTGAAACCATGATCGGCGAACCATGATCCTACTAATATTATAAACGCGAAAGTTTGTAAGTATGGATGGATGGATGGATGTTTGTTACTCTTTCACGTAAAAACTACTGAATGAATTTTAATAAAACTTTACAATAATGTTCTACGCCACGCTAATATAAGCTACTCGAAATACTAATCCTGCGCAGACGAAGTCGCGGGCACCAGCTAGTAACAAATACTTAATTAAAGTCAAAAGGTATTCATTCAATAAAACCACAAGGATCACTTTGAAACAACAATCAAAAGCATCACGTAGCATACCCTCCCCAACGGATGGACCGAAGACATTAAGAAAGTCGGTGGAAGGAGAGAGGGCTTACACAATCGTTTTTACATGAAATATTGGATGCATATGTCCAGTACCCCAAGTATGAGTTGTGTTTACCAGGTTTTTCGTTTTTCATTCTTGTTCCGTGTTCATTGCGGGTTTTGTATGAAGACGCGATAGAGATACCGATACGGAACTTTATAAATAAAATATAAATAAATATTGTTGGACTTTCCACACAGCACTATCTAGCCCCAAACTAAGCCAAAGCTTGTAATATGGGAACCAGATAGCTGATATAATACATATATATATATTTTGTAAATACATACTTATAATATTATATAACACCCAGACAGTGAACAAACATCTATGTTCATCACACAAATGTTTGTTCTCGGTGGGGATCGAGCCCACGGCCTACGGCGCAGAAGGCAGAGCTACTACCAACTGAGCTGTGAAGGCTGTCAAAGTATTATTAGCTTATGTTGCAAGTATGATGAAAATTAGTAGTAGAACATAAAGTTCCGTATCGGTATCTCTATCGCGTCTTCATACAAAACCCGCAAAGAACACGGAACAAAAACGAAAAACCAAATATGGTAAACACAACTCATACTTGGGGTACAGAAGTGAACTTCTATAGGCATGAGCTCAAACAAGAATCAAGGATTTCACAAAATTTAACAGTTTGCAAGGCCATCCACACCATAATTTATCTTAATTTGAATTCTGATAAAATTGGTAGATATTATTGCTTTTTTTTTCAGATTACAATGCCATAAAAAAGTCGAAATTGAGCAAGTGTTGGATAACGGCCTTTTAGCTATAGGACGGCAGTTGTAAACATTGCATGTTCCATAAATTTCTTTGTTGTTGTTGTTTCTTAAATTTCTATGCCTTCTTGTGTTCGTTATATTGAAATTTAGTTAATGTAATTGGTGTGCAACCGTTTTTATTAAATGTGTGTAAATGAATTACAGAGAGAAAATTATCTCAGAGACGGAATCTATACGCAGGCGAAGTAAGCCCACGCGGAAACATTGAGGCGCACTTAAAATCCTTCTTTCACCACACTGTTTCGATAGAAAGTGACATGACAAGAAGAAGAAGATACGAAAATTAAAGCTTTATATTGACTAAGGAAAAACTTACGAAAAATTATCACTGTTAAAAAACAACACAGAATTTTTCTTCGCATATTTCTTGTATATTATTTTGTTAAATTAAAAAATGAATATGTATATGTTTGCCGCTGAATTATTGAACACTGTCTGATTATGTCCACTGCTAAACAATAGACAGTTTCAATTTAATGCATTAATATTGTAAAGCGGCGGGCCATTACATTACAACAAGCAATAGCGACAGCGATATGCTGCAGCGTGTGCTGCAATTTGCTTATAAAACTGCTATTTTATTAATTTGATCTTTACCTTTTTCTGTTATGCCTACGCCTCACTAAATTCGATTGGCACCACACTGGAGCTTTAATATTGTATTATATTACATTGTAACAAGGATCATACAAAAGAACGGTAGGAACAAAGCCGTAAGTCTTTTGCTTGTTCTGATAGGCTTTGGAACTGGCACCTAGAGTCACATGACACTGGCACGATCGTTTGACGATATGACAGACCGGAGCCATAAATAAGTAAACAAGGAAAAGCAACAACATACTACTATTGCTATCGCTTATTTTTAGATCATAGCCAGGCGGAGTTGCTTGCGCATTTTGATTATGTATAAAAGTGACTATACTATAACAAGTGGGTAAACCCGAAATGTGATCTCATGATATCCGCCCCAATCTTATAATGATGCCAAACACAATGTTTTGACTGGCCTCTGACTACTCCTACTTACTTGGTATGTTAACCAAGCTCAATTGGCCTATTTGTTGAAGAGTTCCGTTGATCGGATCTTGGCTCCATCATCAGACCAGCTCGCTTTTACCATTTTAAATTTGTTACAAAAAATATATCAAGAAAAATAAATGAACTGAAAGAGAACTACGACGTCAGCAAAACACGAAGAGAAGGGATCTCACGGATTGATGGTTATCTATTTTTACTGTTTTAATTGCATGTACAAACAAACTCAAACAAGTTTTAAGTGGCTAGACCGTCACTCTGACACAACGACGAGCGCTAGTGTGCGATGCGGGTCGACCGTTCGATTACAGATCGAATCGGTTTACATCGCGCATTATGTGTTAGGCGGAGTGTCTGTGTATTATTGTAGATTAGACTATCTTGTATCCATCATAATCATATTTTAGAATCATATTTTAGTGAATAGTAACTTCTTTTGATTATACCGTTTCGTTTTAGTCTCTTCGCACAAACTCACGCCTACCGTCAATAAACGTCGATCATAGAGTACCCTCTATCAGAAGTTGGAAGATGGATCCGAAGGACTGGGATCAGAGGAGAATGCCGCAGCGAAACGCAAAGAAAATGCCTCCACCACCGCCTGCGCCAAACCTGTTGCACCATATGGAGACTTAGCTATCCAGATTATTAGCATTAGTGAGCAATGCAACAACGAAACTTATCCGATTCGACCCTGATATGATATAAATAATCGTCATCAGCAAAAAGCTAGAAGGTGCCGAGTTATTGCTGGCGCTCACACACTCTCTCAGGGGGCGGCAGCTACTTGCCTTATCAAGCTACAAGCGTCTCAGCGATATAGAACCCAAATAAAAGAACAATTAACGGCAAAGTTTGCAAAACCCATGTTACCTCAGGATTATTTCGATGAAGTGATACATTTTCAAATCACGCCAAAAGAAACTGCTGTGCGCCTGTGGAACATCATAGAATGCATTCCACGTATGGAATCGGATGAAGATATCATTACCGGATTTGTAGCATCAGTGTTGTGCCAAAAAGATAACATGATACGCAAATAACTCCATTCCCATAACCTGGCAACTAGGTCTCAACTTTTTCGAATCCTTAACGGAATCTCACTCAAGCGAGAACATGATGCCGATGAGAACCAAGATATTGATGCAAAAAAACACGTTCCAATGAGCAGCGGTTTACGGGAACGTGCCACCGTTGCGGCACGCCAGACCATCGCATCGAGCCGTTGACTGCCGCAAGTGACGCGAAGATCTATCTGCAGATAAGAAGTTTAACCAAGCACCACGAGTTCCTGATAAAACACGATCGATCACTTGTTTCGTGTGCGGACAGCCAGGACACCTCACGTCATCGTGTCCAGATCGGAAGGGAGGCAGTGGATGAGCAGTAGTCAAAGAAGTCCACGTTTGCGAGCGAAGACCAACCAAGGGCACCTTGACTACATCATCTGGTGAGTCCGTTTCCTTTCTTTATGATAGTGGATCTTCTTGCTCGCTTGTAACTTATAGTTTTGACAAGAAGTTTCCGGGTATATTGCGTAGTGACATTGTAAACCCTACAGATATAGGTAGAGAGAATGTAGAGTGTATTTCACAGGTTCTGAGCCCTATCGTTATACAAGGTATTCCATTATCAGCACTGTTTTATATAGTAGACCTAGCATTAAAAGCACTTTCTGAGGCTGGCTAATCATTTAACATGAAAAAATGCAGATTCATGAAAATGAGGTCGATTACCTTGGATATGTGGTAAAAGCAGGTGAAGTTAACCCGAATCCAAGTCCTAAAACAGCAACTCACGTTAGGCAGTTTTTAGGTCTTATTCATATTTCAGACTGTTCATACCGAATTTTAGCCGCATCGTGGGTCCTCTATAAAATCCTCTATTGAAATAAAGTTTTGTTAAAACAAGAATATTTTTTTTATACTCGAAAGATAAACGAGCGCCGAGACTACTTAATGAACTACCGAACGTGTATTACCTCTATTAATTGATCGAGTGAGCGAAGCGAACGAAGATCTTAGTTTCAACTTGGGCGATTTGGCATTTTATGTATGTATGTATGTATGTATGTATGTATGTATGTTTGTCTGGCGATAACTTTAGAACCGTTGATCCGATCTGAAAGAAATTTGATATGTCGATAGCTTGTACTTGAGAAATTTACTGGTAAGTATATGAGTAAAATCGGATGAAGGGGTTTTGAGATATGGGGTTTTTTACGGGGGCAAAAATAAAAAAAGTAACATAAAAAAATAAAGTTACATGTCATATGAAAGGGCTTTGTTTGGACATCCCAAAACAATTTTTACTTTTTTTTTGTGACGCTCGGTTATTGAGATAAAATAATAAAAGCTAAATTAAGATAACCAGCGATCCAAGAGCTCCCATCTCTAAGAGTTTCGTTGACATCAAGGTTTTTCTACTGGTCGGTCAATTCCTTTGCTTTTTCTTATTTTTTTTTCTTGAAATAAATAAAGGAGGTACTCAGTTCTCATAAAATGATGACGGCGACCAGGTCTGATGATGCAGCCAAGGGCTGTTCAACGGAACTCTTCAATAAATAGGCCAATAGAGTTGAAACTTGGTAACCATACCAAGTTAGTAGGCGGTAGTCAGATAAAAGTCCAAAGATAATGTTTGGACTTGCCTCTGACTACTACGTACTCAAAGTTTTGATGCGTTCGTCGGGTCGCATCACGAGATCTCAGTTCGGGGCGAACTACTAGTAATATCATTGTTTTTAATTAATAATCTCGTTGTCCCTGTAGATACGTACAACTAAAGATTACCTATTCTTACTCTGTAACTGGTTACGAATTAAAATCCTTGTTACCTGTAAGGAAAAAATACGTGTTTTCTCGTAACTGGTATCGTACGTGGAGGAATAAGGTTTAGTTCGTAACTGGTTAGCTCCGGTTTCGTAGACGGCCGAAGGGAAATGGACAACCTTGCACGGTGTCATATAAAAGCAGGTAGTAAAAATACTTACGTCTGAACCGGTATTGACAATATTTGATCGAGATTGTCCCATAGAACTTCATACTGACGCTAGTTCAGAAGGATAAGGGTCAATACTGATCCAAAGAAAGGATAACATACCTCACGTAGTGTCATACTTCAGCCTTGACACGGAATCGAGGTATCACTCGTATGGGTTAGAGACTCCAGCAGTCGTTCGTGCGTTTGAGAAATTTCAACATTACCTACTTGTACAGTCAGCATTTTATAGTCTATACAGACTGCAATGCTTTAAAAGTATTCAAATGAAAAACTAACCTAACGCCACGCGTTCATCGATGGTGGGCATTCTTACAGGCGTATGATTTTGAAATAATCCACAAGCAGGGCAATAGCATGGAAACTAAACAAACATTCATGGTTGACATATCTACTACCCGCATAAAGCGCTTTGCTCTTGCTTTTATAATGCGAACAGCAAAAGAGTAGAATTCCTTACCGGCATCCGTTTTCCCGAATGCCTATAATTTGGATGTTTTCAAGAGACATTCACTCGTCTGTACATACAACGAGTGAATAGGTATCTTCCAGATAAGCGTGCCACATCCGCTATTCTATATATCCGCCGTAGACCGCATCGTCACTTAACATTAGGTGAGATTGCGGTCAATGGTATTACCTAAAAATGGGAAAAAAATAGTGTGTTTTGTAAGTGGAGTTTTATATGTAAATCCCATGTATGTAATGCTAACATTGACATCTAAGTGGCTACGCATAATGTGGAGAACTACTGTAAATTGTATCTTTCAATAGGACTGGCTTATGCGGGTCGACGTCCTAATGCTAGACTACTCTTGAGCCAACTACGGTGGTGTGTGCAGCAAGTGAATGACTTGAGGGACTGGCTTATGCAGGTCGACGTTCCAGGCCAGGCACTTGGCTGGTGGTGTTGAGATATTCGGTGGGTGCGTGGAACGTCTGAGATCAGTTGTCCGGTCTAGTCTATGTGTGTCAAAAGGAGAGGGTTCAGATGTTTAGATGATGTTTGATGGGCTGCAGATAATTAATGTGTCAGGGATAGGCAAGTGTGTTAAGATGTTTCTACCAGCGTCGTGTTGTCTTTACAGATTAACTGCAGGAAGAGAAGGGAGTGCTGGGCACAAGCAGACACGCGAGGACGCGTGAATGTCCGGCCGTGACAGCGCGTTGATTATTTTAGAGTGGCAAGACCGTCACTCTGACACAACGATGAGCGCTAGTGTGCGACGCGGGTCGACCGCTCGATTGCCGGCATTACAGATCGTTTCGGTTTACATCGCGCATGCACATTATGTGTTCGGCGGAGTGTCTGTGTATTAATTGTAGATTAGACTATCCTGTATCCATTGAGAATCATATTTTAGTGAATAGTAACGTCTTTTGATTACACCGTTTCGTTTTATTCTCTTCGCCCGACAAACTCACGCCTACTGTAAATAAACTTCGATCATGGAGCCTGCTGATAGGGAAAGTGCTGGTGCTATCCCTTTAAGTAGTAGTGCTCTTTTGTTTCGGTTTGAAATGTGGTTGCCTGTGAAATTACAGGTAGGTACATGAGGCTTAACATATGAGTGCCTCAAGTTGATTGATGCAGGGCAGTGCATCGTAGGGCTGTCGTGCGTCAGGTCGAGGCAATGCTTTGATAGAGGTGATGTTTACTAATAAACATGTGTGGGTGGGCTTGTTCCATCTGTAAGTTGTATAAAAAAAAGTCTTTTGGTAAGCCATTCGAGTACCTACCCTTATTCCCAAACGGCTGTCGCTCTTACGAGCTCTTTGGCCTGCCCATTGCCACTTTTACTTGCTAATTCTGTGAGCCATGTCGTTATCTTTGGTTTTTCAACGGATTTCCTCATTTCGGATTCTATCACGTAGTGCTATCTCCATAGACAAAGCCAAAATATACCTATTTATTCACTTTGAAACGTTTTAAGTTAGGTGAATTTAGGTGCCAGTTCCACATGACCAAGCCTAGAAGAACAGGCAGTGTCCTATAATGCTAAACCAGGTCACCGTAATCGTTTCAGTGACAGAGTCATCTTAGAGGAATATTTCAACTTGAGTATTATAAATTTTTAGTTGAGAGCACTGGTTGTCTAGTGGTAGCCTTCCGATCCTAAGGTCATGGGTTCGAAACCGGTCGTGCTCCAATAAGTTTTTCTGTTCAAAAATGTATGTGCACAATGCCAGTACTCTCAAACGGTGAAGGAAAACATCGTGAGGAAACCGGCATGTTGTAGAACCTAAAAGTTCTATAACATTGTGACAAGTGCGCGAAAGGAGCCTCTTGAGGCGCACTTAAAATCCTTTCACCACACTTCGAAAGAAACTAGTGACACGACAAGAGATTGTCAATTTTAATTCATTTTAAAGTAGAGATAACGGGATGACCTAGGTTGTTTTTTCAAACAATAAACAACCTTTAGCCTGGAATATCTCTTGACTAATGCGCTTTTATGTAAAACTGAGACTTACATTTGATAGGCATCATTGCAAGGAAAGCATAAACATCTATAGCTATTTCTAATTTGACTGACATTTAGTGGTAATGGCATCGTATTGGAGCCACTAGTGCATAAAAATTATTAAGAATAATATTTTTTCGAAAAATTACTATAGCGACTATTGCTACCCATTATTAAATCATCATGAATAATACCGTTACATTTTTATTTGATATTATATATTTTTCAATAAACTTAGGTATTAGGTACACATGTATTTAACACTAAATCATACCTTAGAACTATATAACAATATTTACAATTTTCATTCACCAAACAACAAGAAACAAAAACGCTTACAAACAGACCACACAAAAACTTTGTACCTATAAGTCAGTAACTAACTTATTTTACTTATATTAGTTGTAATTTAGTTATTTAAAGTAAGGCTAAGAAAATTCATTGTTGAAATTAAAGCCATCACAACTTTAAAAGGACCACCATATCTTATTTTCCTTCATACAAAAACTGATATCAGATTTATTTCTGTCAATATTTACTGAAGAACAGGATATTCATTTACATTATCTTAATTGTTTTAATTCTGGACTCAATTGTTTCGTTAATTAAACTATTGTTTTCCGACTCAATGAATATTTTCGATTAAAATAGTCTGCATAAAAATTATATATAATTCAAGATTTTAAAAGGGGAATTATTTGTTGAAACACAAAAATAAAGAAACAGAATCAGTTTCATGACTTTGATCCCCAGGCACGGTAGATATCCGCTCAGATCTTCTAATACCTTATTAACTTTAGATTCTCTGAGGTTGTCTAAGGGTAGTCAGAGGTACTTCCAAACGTCACATATTGCCAAAACCCACATTTTGCAGAGTTTATGTTACAACGGTTGCAAGCCCGTCACCGCTGTCAAAAAACTAACTAGTTTCCTCACGATGTTTTCCTTCACCGTTTGAGCATTGGCAGAAATGACAGAATAAAAAATGATCGTTTAAATCTTATGTTGACCTTTCTTAGTGTGAATTATAGTTTCGTATACCGGTACTTTGAATGGGAAAGGCTTTTCGACTGGTACGATGATATGCTTCACTACTTCAAATGGAACCTCCTTAATTCTCGGCACGCGGACCTCCTTAGTCACAGGGTAGGGCACCGACTTCTCAACCGGGATAGCAACCTCCTTTATAATAGGAACGACTATCGCTTTCGGGACCGGAATCTGAATAGGAACGGGGTGAGGCACAGGAATTATAATCGGCTGGTTGATTTTGAACTCTACGTTCTTGGTGATAGGGACTACTACTTCTTTGTAGTGCTTGATCGGCTCTGGGTTTTCCTCCTCGACGTGTTGGTGCACTGGGTAGGAATGCGCTTTGAAGTCGTGGCCTCCGAAGTCGTGGCCTCCGAAGTCATTGGCTCCGAAGTTGTGGCCTCCGGAGTCTTCTTGGCCTTCGTGCCCGTCATATCCGCTGTTCGAGTAGTCACTGGCTTGGAACTGGGGACAAAAAGAACATAAATAAATAAATAATTTTCTTTGTTGAGGACTAAAACATGTAAAGCTTTATGCTTTTAACGCTTCTTCTTCTTACGTGTCTATAAATATCACGCAAAAAAAACAAGTTTGTTGTATGGGAGCCCCCTTAAATATTTATTTTGTTTTTTTTTTTGTATTTGTTGTTAACGCGGAACAGAAATACATCATCTGTGAAAACTTCAACTGTCCAACTATCACGGTTCATGAGATACAGCCTGGTGACAGACGGACAGACAGACAAGACGGACGGACAGCGGAGTCTTAGTAATAGGGTCCCGTTTTACCCTTTAGGTACGGAACCCTAATAGACATCGGGTACAGATAATATATATATACTATGTCTTCACAGCGTAGTTGCTGTACAAGATCTATCTTTTCTATCGTGGTAAACAAGAATGTTTCATAAAACAGTTCTCTCTTCGCAATATTTCAGGATTTAGCTGAAGGTCTGAAGCCGCGGATCAGGGTGAAACAGTAATACGCCTCGTAACCTTATTTTACTGCCTTATATTTTCTGTTAGAGAAAAAACATTTCATTTTTAGTGCTGAAGGTCCGTGGGTGTAGACAAACGGGGGAAAGATTCATGGCAACTTAAAATTATATGTTTATCCTGGTAAGGTTATCTTTGGGATAAAAATTGTGAGAGATTGAAATTAAAAAAACTCTATATTTAAGACGTAAGGTTTCCTACTAAAAAAAAATTCGTTTAAAAAAAAAACAGTTTACGTACTAAATCTTGATTTATCATCATAAGTTTGCGATTTTCGTAACTAAACATTCAGTCAAAGTCAAAGTTATAAGATATTTATTTTCAATTGAATAATATCTTTTAACTTTGACTTTGACTTTGATCTTATCTTTTTACTCACAAGCATCACTGCAAGCCCCAAAGCAACCATTATAAACGTGGAAGTGATAAAAACTTCAAGTAACGTTTTTTTATACTATACATACAATAAATAGTTGTACATATTATTAACCCTGACACAGAAAAAGAGCACTGGTGGTCAAGTGGTAGCGGCCCCGCCTTCCGATCCTTAGGTAGTTGGTTCGAAACTGGTCGTGCACCAATGACCACCATTTTTCTGTTCTAAATTTTATGTGCACTAAATTACATGTATCAAGTGCTCGAAAGGAGCCTCTTGAGGTGCACTTAAAATCTTTTCACCACACTCTTTTGAAAGAAACTGGTGACACGACAAAAGAGAGACCCTGAAACAAAAGTATTTTTGATTTTGCACAATTTTATTGTCCGACGTAAGAATCGAACCCAAAACCTACACCAATTGATCTGCAAACCCCAGTTGAATGTAAATTAAATTAATATTACAATCCCTAATTTCTATGTTTTTATTTATAACTCTAAACAAACTTTTAAATGGTTTTAAGTCAAAAGGATGAATCTAAAACAAATTCTTTCTAAAAAAAGATTAAAAGCTTGAACAATTAATGTGTTCTTAAAATAATTATGTCTAGACTAATAAAGTTTTTGTCTGCTGAGTATTTTAAGTAGATTTCAGCTTCTTGTAATAAACCACGTAGTAAGCTGAAAACTTTTAATACGAGACTAAGTATAGGTACCTACTACAAACTAGCATTCGTCAGTCATAATAACTCATAAAACAAATTTCAGACCATCGGCAGTTTTTAGGGTTCCGTACCCGAAACGGGATCATAAAACTAAGACTCCGCTGCCCGTCCGTCTGTCTGTCTGTCCGTCTGTCACAACTGCAGCGTTGTCAACCGTGATAGTAATACAGTTGAAATTTTCACAGATGATGAATTTCGGTTGCCGCTATAACAATACTAAAAATCAGAATAAAATAAATATTGAAGGGGGCCCACACAACAAACGTGATATTTTGCCGTTTTTATAGATAATGGTACGGAACTCTTCGTGCGCGAGTCCGACTCGGACTTTTATTTATTTATTCTTTTTGTCATGTCACTCGTTTCTTCTAAAGCAGTGTGGTGAAAGGATCTAAAGGGGGCCTCAAAGAAGCTCCTTCGCGCACTTGACACATGTTTTAGAACTTTTAACTTTGTCCATAATAAAGAACGCAACTTTTTCAACATTTAATAATATTTCAGAAATGTTCATTCTTAGGAAAAAAAGTGTTAAGACAATTTTTATAGATAATTGCATCTACAATTATGTGACCAATTTTTATGATAAACTTACAGTTTATTTTTTTTATAAGTTTTATAGTTTTGACTACACATAAGGGAATCACAAAGTTTTTTATACCGTCCCAATTTTTTTTTTATTTTGTTATTTTTTTTTTATGGCAGAGGTGGGTTTTATGGGGACCTTTCACAATGTTTTACCTGTTGGTCCACCTGGTGGTTCTGCATCTGCAAGTTCATGTACGGAGTCCATTGACTGTTGAACTGGTTCTGTTGTGGGCTATACTGCCACTCCTGCGCCGTCGCTGCCACGAACAGCAGAGCTGACAGTAACTGGAAAAAATATTACAAAATTTACTATTATTTATTTTTACAAGCCAGCCTTCACGGCTCTGTTGGTAGTAGCTCTGCCTTCTGCGCCGTAGGCCGTGGGTTCGATCCCCACCGAGAACAAATATTAGTGTGATGAGCATAAATGTTTGTTCTCTGTCTGGGCGTTATTATATATTATAAGTACCTACGTTATTACAATAAAAGTATATATTAGCTATCTGGTTGCCATAATACAAGCTTAGGCTTAGTTTGGGGATAGATAGTGCTGTGTGGAAAGTCCACCAATATTTATTTATTATTTATTAATATAATTTATTTTGGTTGAAAAAAAACAAAAGAACCAAAGTAACCGACATTCAGAGAATTAGCAAGTTTAAGTGGCAACGGGCAGGTCATAGTTCGATGGACTAACAACCGCTGGGGAATGATACCCTACCCGATGGACCGACGATATTGTGAGGATCCCGGGAAGTCGGTGGATGGAGAGGGCTCAGAATCGTTCTTCCTGGAAATGTATAGATGAGGCCCATGTCCAGCAGTGGACTTCTACAGACTGTAATGACTATCACTACATAGTATAACACAAAGTCGCTTTCTCTGTCCCTATATCCCTATATATGCTTAAATCTTTAAAACTACGCAACATTTTTTGATGTAATTTTTTTATATAGAAAGACTGATTCAATGCATAATGTTTATGTGCATAATACAAGCATAATCTCTTAGGGATAACCCACAATAACCGTGCGAAGCCGGGGCGGGTCGCTAGTAATGAATAAAATATTCAAATTCATTTACTCCAAAAAATAGGAAGGTAATTTAGTATAACAAATGCTCAAGAAATTAAATACATACTCGCTCATCCGAGGCACTTATCCCATGCTATCCCCCGTACCGTGCAGAATGTGAAAAATCACCCTGACCCCATAACAAGCCATGTGTCCCGCAGATAAGTCGTGGCGCAAAGCGTCCCGTTGTCCATTACTGTACCGTTACCATACTTTATGGAGAAGTCAGATTTTTTTTATAATTATCTACACTAATATTATAAAGAGGTAAACTTTGTATTTTTGTATTTTTGTATTTTTGTATTTTTGTATTTTTGTATTTTTGTATTTTTGTATTTTTGTATGTAACGAATAGGCTCAAAAACTACTGGTCCGATTTCAAAAATTCTTTCACCATTAGAATGCTACATTATCCCTGAGTAACATAGGCTATATTATATTTTCAAAAAAATCAGGGATCCTTACTAAAACTTCAATAATGTAACCCAAGGTGGAAAACAAAAAACCTTACATCGCGTGCGCTGCGAAAACTATTGAAGATAGAACAAAATAATGTACTACGATTTTGTAGAACACGTTATCATCTACAAAAAATGTCGCGACAGCATATGTCTAACTATTATAGTTATGTCACAATAAGTGTTCTTTTATTATAAAAAATTAATTGAAATGCCTCCGCTAGAAAAGGGTCTTTATTTGTACCTTGGTATTAATCCTTATCCAAATAAATCATTTCATAATTAAGACGGTTTCAATACCTATAGATTACGTCTTAAATTTTTCAAATCGGACATTCCATTCAAAAGATATGACGAAATTAAAAATGTTTACGAGTCCACGGTTCACGCGCGGGGTGCGATTTCACTCACTCAAGGAGAAGCGCGTGCAAATGTATGAAATAAGTAGACGCGAGGCTCGAACCCACGGTCTAAGTTTATCCTAAAATGTTCAAAAAATTTATGACCACCCATGCGAAGCTGGGACAGGCCGCTAGTGTTTTATATAAATAAAATTACACTTGTAAAAGACTGTAAAGTTTGAATAATAATTAAAAGTGCTCGAAAGGAGCCACACTTAAATCCTTTTACCGCACTGTTTCAAAATAAACTAGTGACACGACAAGAAGATGAAGAATAATTATTTTAATCTTTTTGTTTTATACTGTACCGTAAGCATAATTTCGCGAAAACTCTAGATGTTTTTTAAATAATTTATTGTTTGATTTTTTACACTGCTTTTAATGGAAAAATCAGATAGCCCACCTGTAGTGAAGTGGTAACCATATCACCTATAACAAAGCATACGCAAATCACTATAGGAACATGCACAACAATGCATGCACTGCACTGCATGCTCTGTAATGCACTACCGTGCGTCCATTAACTTGAGAAAACAGTTTGAAAATATTGTCTATCATATGCTTTTCATGTTCATTGTACTGCAACTATATGATTATGTTAATATGAGTAAATAATTTGAAAAAGTTACCTTATTTTATGACGACATTGTGATATTAACCTTTTGTATTTTCGGGTTTACCTTTAATTCTAAGTTCCGTTATTTGTAATCCAAGTTTTGCTAAGTTCTTGGTCTAAGTTAGAGCTAAACCGTGTAGACGACTTTACACCAATTTATCATTCTTTCTCGTGGTGAAGACATAAATTATAGCAAAATAAATTCTGTACAGATATGAAATTCCCAAACTAGATCGCCTTTTTCTGCCGCCAAGCAGCGTTGCTGTGTTTCGGTTTGAAGAGTGTTGTTCTCGGTGTAATTACAGGCACATGATGAACATCTGTATGCCTCAAGTTGATGGACGCGGGGCAGTGTATCATGGGGCACGTTCCTATCGTGCGTGATTTACGAGGTAATGCTTTGTTATAGGTGATGGTAACCACTTAACATCAGGTGGACTATCTGCTTGTTTCATCAGCTAGTTGTATAAAAAAAACACACTTCTTATTTTAACACGAATAGTGCTATGAAGTGGCACCAAAAAGCAGTTACGTTTCTATAAACTGGCATTATTTTATAATATCTCTCGGTGAAGACATGTATTTATCTTCGTACTCTGTAAAACGCTGAGAATGACTACAAAAGCGAGTTTAAATCATTTTCATCTTTAATTCAAAGGATTTTTAGGTTATTCGTCTATTTCAGGTTGAAAAGTACCATTATTTTTCTAATCATGAAGAAAGTTATGCTTTAATAAATTAAGGTGTCTTAATTAGTTTGTCGATAAATAAATCTCACATATTTTTTAACTCTAATTTATGTCCTTATTATAATTATTATAAGAGGCAAAAGTCTATGGTTTTAAATTAAAGCCACGCCATCGTGTTAATAATGTCATCGTGTTTAATAAAATCTACCTGAACTGAATTGATTGAAACGGAAAAATATTTTATTTCTGTGTTGCCACAGTAAAACGAATTGAATTATTTTAATCTTAAATCGTTTATTTAATCGTTATTAGATTGATTGGAAGAAATCCTTAGTATTGGCATGGTTTTATTGCACTTTATTAAAACTATGGAAAAAACTACTTAGATTTTATATGGAAATAAAAAAAGTCCTTATTGACAACGATTCGTGGTCACCCTCTGGGCACTATGTTCAAGTTAGCTAACCACTCGATATAACGAGCTATTGGCCGCGGCTTCACTTACGAGGAATTTAATCTTCGCTGCTCCCTGATTCGACTTTTACAGCGACTAAGTAACGTATTGTGCTTTATTTTACACTTTTATTCTCTATCTCATTATCATCATCAGTTTGAAGAAGTCCACTGCTGGACATAGGCCTCCCCTACACATTTCCAGGAAGAACGATTTTGAATCCTCTCCATCCACCGACTTGCCCCGATCATAATGTCGTCAGTCCATCGAGTAGGAGGAGTTGCTTTTTCTTGTAGTGTCACAGTGTGGTGAATGGATTTTAAGTGCGCATCAAGAGGCTCCTTTCGAGCACTTGACACATTTTATAGAACTTTTTAGGTTCTACGACATGCCGGTTTCCTCACGATGTTTTCCTACACCGTTTGAGAGTAGGTACTGGCACTGTGCAAATACATTTTTGTACCTGCTCGGTACCTGCTAGATAATGAATGAGCTGAGGAGATATCTACAGTGTGGATTGGGATGAGTGTACTTATTTCTATATTTGACACCTCAAAGTTTTTTTACCATGCAAGAAAGAACATTATTTTATTGACCAAGAAACAAATGATAGCTAGTAGGTATTCGTTTACGTTCCTACATTATTCGTTACCATAAACGTATAAGTAGGTAAAAAACAGTGAAATTGCAAAAAAACGTACTCTGGGTCAACAAGTTGACGTCACATTTTGCTATTTAAATAAATATCGCTCAACTCAGCAAATTGGTCTAAAGTTAATTACAAAAAAAATACCAATGTGTGATCTAAACGGAAATTACAATAGTAATTATAAATTAGCTATCTATTTAGGAATTAATGATGTAATTTCATTATTAATTCATTTCATTTACATTTTCACTTTTTTTAAAGTTTTTTGTAACTAGCGCCTGGTAAATTCTACGAGCAATATTTAATATCGTAAGAGCGCTTGCTCAACATAAAAACGTAGGCGCTTAACGTTCTGTGCAACAAATAAACGGTCCAGCACTGATGTAATTTTATTCTTTGTTCAGGTATTTCTTTGTAACATTTATTTCAGCTTTGTTTTATAGTAAAATTCTATATTTTGTTTTGTTTTGTGCCACGTAATAGCATTCGTTTCGCTGCATAAATGCATAAATCTTTAAGGTTCTATTTTTAGCGGGTTTTTTTGTAAACTACTAGTAAACATTGATATTCGGTAAAAGGATTAGTAAATAAATAATTTGTATTTGTATTGGTTAGGGATAGTACCTAAACAAATATCGTGTCGCAGAATACATTGTTAACGTATTTTCCGTGACAAGTCTGATTATCACCGAGTTTGAATCAACTTTAAAAATAAAGAGGTTCTCAATTTGACGTTTTTTTTTGTTACGTGATAAATTTTATCGAAACATAAACCAAAAAATTAAAAATAAACAAAAACCAAAGTAACAGATGACGTTTGGGTTTTCCTTCAGAAAAATTTTGGTTTTTATTTTTCAGTGTACATAAACTCGAATTTTTGCTTTGATCTTGTTTTACTGACTGTACATAATTATAATTTCACGTAATAGTTAAAAGAAAAACGTTGTACCAGCCGATCTACCTTTTTGTACTGTTTGCCGTTCACTAAATAAGTTTTGCTCGATTTGGCAGGCAAGTAGGTTGCACGGCCGTCTGTTTCATTACAGTAGCTAGTATTTGGCCGAGGCTTCACGTTAATTCTGAGCTTAGCGAGAATTATAGCGCAAAACGCTTTAATCAGAGTCGGAGGAATTGAGTTTGTAAGCAATGTTTAACAGTTGGTAGTCATTCTGACTTTTGCATTGTAGGTGGGTCGAATCTACTAGGATAGTAGATTCGACCAATACAATGATACAATGTCCCGTCTCTTCTCTTGTCGTGTCACTAGCTTCTTTCGAAACAGTGTGGTGAAAGGATTTTAAGTGCGCCTCAAAAGGCTCCTTTCGAGCACTTGACACATGTTATAGAACTTTTAGGTTCTATGATATGCCGGTTTCCTCACGACGTTTTCTTTCACCGTTTGAGAGTACTGGCATTGTGCACATACATTTTTGAACAGAAAAACTCTTTGGTGCACGACCGGTTTCGAACCCACGACCTTAGGATCGGAAGGCGGGGCCGCTACCACTAGACCACCAGTGCTCTCGACTACCCTACCGTGGACAAATATTTGAGATAAACATTGATTCATAGAGCAAATGATACAACGTGTAACATAATACCCCTATAACCCAAGAAGCAGGGTATTCTACAGGTCATGGCGAACACCTTTTGTTTTACGACTTTTGAAATTTCGTAGTTTTTCATTCATGAAATGCCTCATAAACGTTCCTCCAATATGAAACTAAACATACCATGAGGCAGCCCTATTCACAGCTGTTTGTACGTGAGCTTGGTACTTACGCAAATTTCTGAGACAATATTAATTTTACTTTTGTATGTGAATTACAAATTATTTTTATTAAATTTATGATATTAATTAGTTAGGTCATTCGATTTGCACTTTTTATAGATTTTTAAAATAAATTTAAATTATTTAAAATTAAAATTATTAATTTATCATGTTTCTTATTAATAGTTTTTAGAAACACACGTACGCATTAAAATATTTTGAAACACAAAAAACTCACACATGAAACTGCTAGGCACATTTTGATGAAATTCCGCGTAACGCACAAGTACTTGTGATGACACAATAGATTCTCAACTCATTTTATAGGAAAGTGACTGGTATATTTTAATGTACTATGGAATTAGGGTTCCGTCTTGATAAAAACAACTATTCGATTCCAATATTCGATTCGAAATTACAGGCACATGAGGCTTAAACTCTGTATGCCTCAAGTTGATGGACGCAAGGCAGTGCATTGTAGGGCACGTTCCTATCGTGTGTGAATTACGAGGCAATACTTTGTTATAGGTGACGGTTACCACTTGACATCAGGTGGGCCATCTGCTTGTTCCATCATCATGTAGTATAAAAAAGTAGTTCAAAGGAAGCTTTGTACAAAATCTCATAATTTTAAATTAATTATCAAATTGGCTGTATCGATGTAATATAATGCAAATGTAAAATTATGATTTGTATCCAGAAATAAGCCTTTACTACTATTTGCTCTCAAACGGTGAAGGAAAACATCGTGAGGAAACCTGTTAGTATTCTGGCAGCGGCGACGAACTTGCAACCTGTCATGTATGGAATACCAACTACTGCGTAATGTGCCAAATGTGTAGATACTTCCTGTTGGATGTTCCTATGACTACTCCCATAGATCTCCAAGAATCTCGAGTTAGTACTCCAAGTACTACATAAGGATCATACAAAAGAGCGGTAGGAACCAAGCCGTAAGTTTGTTGCCTGTTCTTCTAGGCTTTGGTCGCGTGGAACTGGCACCTAGAGTCACCTAGCTTTAAGACGTTTCAAAGTGATCCTTGTGATTTTATTGAATAAGTACCTTTTGACTTTAACTTTGACTAACTCGAGATCTGAGGGATATCTACCGTGCCTAGGGATCAAAGTCGTGAAGTTGTTTCTGTTTTTCATCACACAATTAAATCGTTGGTAGAAATTATGTGTACTAAAACTGTACAAGGAACCTAGAGCTATTTAATGTTGTTCAGGTAATTTTATTTCATTCATTAACTGAACTAAAAATGTTTCCCGTAAATACTGAAAAAGACATGAAACGAAAAATAAAATGTACGGAACCAAAGCACTTTATAATGCAGTCTCTGTCGGGTAAAATCTTTTATTTTTGCTCTACATCAAAGACAAATATTAACTGCCCCTCTTTTCACTTCAATTGGTTCAAGCAGACAGCTCTTTTTATTCTGGCCGGTTATATCACTGATTCACCGTACTTTACTGTACTATCTGTTCCAAAGATCGAAGTCTTACTTTCTGGTTTTGCGCACATTGCTCATTTTCTCTGTGTATTTTCTGGCAACTTTGAAGGGAAGCAGCAATGGTTTTTGACGTAAAGAAATTTGTCGGTTTAAATTGAACTGGGCTTTTGGTATATTTTTGGTCTCTACTGTACGGAGTAATTGAATGGAAATATCTTGAACGTATCGGAAATAGTACAGTTTTGATTGTTACTAGCTTCCGCCCGCGTTTTCAGTCGTGTAGTAGGTAAATAGAGGTTTATGTTCTGCTTAATTAGCTACATACTCAATACATTTATTGCTTTCACATGGTTGAGTTACCCCTACAATTATGTATCCATTTTTGTACCCATAAAATACGCCACACGAATTTCATGATTTTTTGACCCCTCCCCTGTCCTTGTCACAGCTGGTCACATTTGTGAGTCACATATGTGACCACCTACCTAATGTGATGTCACATATTTTGCAATTTTACATTTAGAAATTCATGAAATCAAAACAACAGTGTTCCAAAATAATTTTAATTTCCATTTAAATTCTATTTTAATAAAATTTTGTGTTGTAGATATAAAATATTATATTTTGAAAAAATGTGATGTCACAAAATTTGAGACCCCTCCCCACCCCTTGTCACACAATGTCACACTTTGTCGAACCCATCCCAGCCCCTTATCGTGTGAAGTAATTTGTGGATGGATGGATGTGGTCCCTTAAGTGTAAATAGGTATCACATGGACCCTGCATAGGGTATGGCAATGTGAAAGCCAGTCTTCTTAAACGGTGAAGGAAAACATTGTGAGAAAACCAGTTAGTATTCTAGAGCGGCGATGAGCTTGCAACCTATCACGTACTAAAAAATGCGGGTATGTGAAAATGTCATATTTGGGCCTATGACTACACTCTTTCTTCTTCGAAGCAATCTTGAGTTAGTACATGGAATTGAGGGATCTCTACCGTGGGGGATGTTTGACCGAGGGGAAGGGGATGTCTACCGTGCCTGCATGAGAATCAATGTTGTGAAGCTGTTTCTGTGTTTTTTTAATTAGCTTTGTGAAGACAAAGGATGTTTGTAAAAAAGTAAGTAACTACAAACAGTTAAGCTTTTACTAACTAATTTACACTAATTAATTGTTTGAACACTAGAGGCATTTGCAAAAGACCTGTGCTTCGAAGAATTCTATCCATGCTGCTATATTATATGATGGAGGCCATAAATCTTCTACTGAAGGCAGCTTCTAGAAAATAAGCAATTTATATATAATTTGATTAAAATAAATTCGTGCTAATGGTCGACTCTCCGAAAACAAGTTTTTAGAACGCCTTAAGGCCTCCGTCATGACTTAACGGCTTCTTGATGGATAGCTTAACGTGCCCTACGAAGCACGGAAGCGCTTATAGACTAGTATTAGCCACTAGTGGTCATCCATACGACTATGCAAATGGTAGCCGCACAGATCACTTCGCTTACGAATGGTCAAGTAAGCTACGCCATAAGCACCTTCTTTTTTTAAATGTGGAATCGTTGCAATTTTTTTTTTTTTTTTTTTTTTTTTATCATTTATATTGGATTTATTCTCCTAAGAATGTACCATAATACTATTAAAAATACTGTCAAAACTGCTCATTGGCCTAAATTGTGGCTAGATCAGCCATAATGTAGGCTAAATGAGGTTTTTTGACTAAAACTTCTATTTTTTCACTTGTCGTGTCACTAGTTTCTTTTGAAACAGTGTGTTGAAAGGATTTTTAGTGCGCCTCAAGAGGCTCATTTCGAGAACTTGACACATGTTATAGAACTTTTTAGGTTCTACGACATGCCGGTTTCCTCACGATGTTTTCCGTTTGAGAGTACTAGCATTGTGCACATAAATTTTTGAACAGAAAAACTCATTGGTGCACGACCGGTTTCGAACCCACGACCTTAGGATCGGAAGGCGGGGCCGCTACCACTAGACCACCAGTGCTCTCTAAATATTATTTCTATAGCATTGCATTGTCTCTTAACCTAGGTATAGGTAATAATGTAACAAAAGAACACAACATATGGTGACCACCATTTGGGCGTATACAAGACTTCTAATAATACTTATATTAAAAGAAAGTGTATCCAATCAATATTAAATGGACCATGAGTTTCTCGGATAATAAATAAAAAAAAATTTACTAATAGAGTTCGACATGCGCGGCGGATAATTGTACGAATGAAAAAAAATATGGCAGAATATTTATACATGGCTAGATATTTTCAGATTTTGCAAGCCATGCATTTAAATTGCATTAGGTAAGCTTGTTGACTGAAATAAAAACAATTGAAACAGTTGTTGCAATTCGAATAGTTATTCAATATATGTACTTCGAATAGTTATTCATATTTATATGTACTAGAGGCAGGTTTTACCATCTCACAGTATCGCTCAGGTAAAAGTATTTCCGTCTCTTGTCAAAAACAGAGACAGAAGCATATTTGTCTGAAAAGTAGTGTAACTCAGAAATTGAGAGCACTGGTTGCCCCGCTTCCCGCTCCTAAGTTCGTGGGTTCGAAACCTGTCGTGCACCAATGAGTTTTTTGCACAATGCCAGCACTCTCAAACGGCGAAGGAAAACATCACGAAAAAACCGGCATGTCGTGGAACCTAAAAAGTTCTATAACATGTGTCAAGTGCTCGAAAGGAGCCTCTTGAGCGCACTTAAAATCACCACACTGTTTCGAAAGAACTAGTGACACAACAAGAGAGACTCAGAAATGGCAAGTCTGCTATAAAATAGATAGGCATTGTTCAATAGTTTCGAAGCTAGCGTCGAAACTAAGCAAAGATTGTAAGATATGAACCACCTTATTGAAAGCATTAACGGCCGAAAAAAAAAAGTAGGGAGTATCATCATCATCCTGAGGAAGCCATAATGTCTGACATAAGTCTTCCCTATTTAAAGGAAAAAACGATTTTAAGCCATCTCCATCAATTGAATTCCTGCGATTGCTTACAATCTTTTGCGATGTCGTCGGTCCATCAAGCGGCGTCCCACGCCGTAAGTTTGTTGCCTGTTCTTCTAGGCTTTAGTCGCGTGGAACTGGCACCTAGAGTCACCTAGCTTTAAGACGTTTCAAAGTGATCCTTGCGATTTTATTGAACAAATACCTTTTGACTTTTACTTTGACGCTTTGTCTTCCGTTTTGTGGTCACCATTTCGAAATCTTTATTCCCCAATCAATAATTGCTAGTTACCTATTTTTTTTTATTAAGATTTTCCTAATAAATAATACATCATGGTCACACGTGCTATACACAATGCTTCCGGTAAAAGGTATATTACATAATGCAGTTTTGTTTGTCTGTTTGTTTGCATAACGGTAACTGAATGTAGAGTTATGGAACGCATGGTATGTACTATTTAATGCTCTCTCTCTCTTGTGTCACTAGTTTCTTTCGAAACAGTGTGGTGAAAGGATTTTAAGTGCGCCTCAAGAGGCTCGTTTCGAGCACTTGACACATGATAAAGAACTTTTTAGGTTCTACAACATGCCGGTTTCCTCACGATGTTTTCCTTCACCGTTTGAGAGTACGGGCATTGTGCACATACATTTTTGAATAGAAAAACTCATTGGTGCACGACCGGTTTCGAACCCACGACCTTAGGATCGGAAGGGGGGGCCGCTACCACTAGACCACCAGTGCTCATTTAATGCTGCAATGCTATTAATATAAGATTTGTAGAGTTTGTGTGGGGCTCGTCCGAGGAAGTACTACCACCACGCCTTTTTCTGCCGCCAAGCAGCAACGCTGTGTTTCGGTTTGAACAGTGTCGTTGCCCGTGAAATAACAGGCATAATTAAGAGGCATCCGTATGCCTCAAGATGGCCCAACTGATGTTAAGTGGCATCACCTATAACAAAGCATTGCTCACCCACGATAGGCACGTGCCCTACGATGCACTGCCCTGCGTCCATCAACTTGAGGCATACATATGTTTTCATAGCTACCTCCAGTGTTTTTTATTTCAAAAAGAAAATTGAAATGTTCTAGCGAGAAACTGTTCCATGGTTGTCAGCCTCTTAAGATCCACGTGTTGCCAGCTTGCCATTATGCGTAAGTGTAAGTGGAGTGACCCGGCGGAAGGGCGCGGGGCGCGGGGCGCGGGCGGTGGGAAACACTAACAGGTTTATTTGTCCAAACACTATGTTGTATGGTTATTTTTTCTACTCTTTTGTTTAAAATAATTTAAATACAGATTTATCTGAGTACTAGCAGCCGCCCGTGGTTTAACTCGCGGCTTGCAGTGTTTTTTTTTATACATCTAAGATGGATCAAGCCGATGGCCCATCTGAAGTGGTATCCATCAGGTGACGGCTACCACTGTAACCATCACGGAAGTGCTTTTTCATAGGTATGAAAAAGCAATGCCGTGATGCAAAGTTCAATATATGACGCATTTTCCTTTTTTGAGTTCGTTAATTTTTTATACCCCGTTCCCTATACAAGGTGTTCCAATACTTGTGTTTAAAAACTTCAGGGGGCTAAAGAACCCATCAATATGAATAACTTTTTCTAAGGAACCAACACTGCAAACGCGAAAAAAAACAGCTGTTTTATACAAAAGTTCAATACCTACCTGGCTAAAATGTAAAAAATGTAAGAAGGACACGACAAGAAGAAGGTCACGCTATTTGGTATTAGCGTTTTTATTCGGCCATGTAGGTATTTTTTTGTCTTTTTTGTGAAAATAGGCGATTATGGCCACTGATACGTAGTGGAATCTGACCTACCTACTAGAGGAGTTGAAGGAAAACCGCATTCAATCTCTAGTCAAGTTTATTGTTCAGGTACACACAAAAAGGAAAGTAAGTAAAATATAAAAAGATAGACCACGGCTAACTAGTCTTCTAGGGTACAAATCGTGAGGCACCAGAGATAAGATGTAGTATTCTATATCAAGCCACATAATGTTGGCAAGCGTCACAAAGGAATTAGACCAATCCTGAATGGTTTTCGTAGAACAATGCTCTACGTATAGAAATACCTAATGTGTTGCAAAATTGCACCCGAAATGTTCAGTGGAATTCAGTCAACATGTTTGTTTTGACACAAAATGTTATCGAATCAGTTTGAATCTTTTTCAGCCGATATACCTACAAGGTGTAAAAATATCACTCCTCAAAACTTCAGGGGGCTAAAGTACCCATTAATATGAATAACTTTTCTAAGAAACCAACACTGTGAACGCGAAAAACAGAACAGCTGTTTCATGCAAAAGTTCAATACCTACCTGGCTATAATGTTTTCGGGATTGGTATTTTAACACTCTGTATATTTGTTTATTAAATAAATTTCAAATTTAAAGAAATATATGTTAAAAATTCAAACAGTAAGGGCCGGTTTCACCATGCTCTGTTAGTTACTAATCAAGGATTAAAAGACAGTTAAATCTAACCTTAGCTGTCAAACGCGTACATTTTCACATATCTAACGGCCCTTTAATCATTTGTTAATCTAACAGAGCATGGTGAAACCGGCCCTATCTGCCAAACCATCTCGAGATAGCTCAATTGACCCAAATCAAATAAAAACGTCTTATTCAGTTCAACACTTATACAAATTAGATGAATCTTAGTCCGATTGTAAGGACTTGTCCAGGGAAGAACTACCACCATACCTTTTACTGCCGCCAAGCAATGTTGCTGGGTTTGAAGAGATGCCGGTATAATTACAGGTACATAAGTTAAGGCGAAAACAAGAGCTAAGGTGACTCCCGCTCGTACGTTTCGACATGTTGAAAGATATAAAATCACTAAACTCATTTTCGAAAAATCGCAATCAACCATTTTGTGTACGTTTTCCTACTCAAAAGTTTGCTTTACTAGTTTTCGTACATAAGCAAACTTTTGAGTGGGAAAACTTGTATCGATCAAAATGATTTTTTCTCTAAACTGTGTGCAATGTGATTGCACACAAAATGGTTGATTGGGATTTTTCAAAAATGAGTTTAGTGATTTTATATATTTCAACATGTCGAAACGTGCGAGCGAGAGTCACTTTCTCAAGTTGGACGTAGGGCATTGCATCGTAAAGCACGTTCTAATCGTGCGTTAGTTACGAGGCATGCTTTATTATAGGTGATTGTGATGGAAGAACTAAAGAGCGAAGGTATAAATGAACGAAGTAACAAACAAGTAAATACACCTTGAATATATTAAATCTGAGAGCGTCCTACTCAAGTAGCTACCTAGACTTAGTAGATTGTCTAGATTGGTATTTGAGTTTAAAGTTAACCGACTTTTAAACGGCCGTTATAAAAATAATTAGTCTCAATTTCTCTTTAACATAAAGTTTTCGCTGTGAGAATAACGTTTGCATGATCTGTAAGTAAACCACGCATAGGAAGCCTTTTCTTTTCAGTTCGAAGCTTTGAAGAGTAGTAGAGCTCTTTGTGAAGGACTCATCCGGGGAAGTACTACCACCACGCCTTTTTATGCCGCCAAGCAGCGTTGCTGTGTTTCGGTTTGAACAGTGTGGTTGCCGGTGTAATTACAGGCACATGAGGCTTAACATCTGTATGCCTCAAGTTGATGGACGCAGGGCAGCGCATCGTAGGACACGTTCCTATCGTGCGTGACTTACGAGTCAATGCTTTGTTATTGGTAATGGTTACCACTGAACATCAGGTGGGCCATCTGCTTGTTCCATCAGCTAGTAGTATGAAAAAAAGCTCCCGCTACTTTTTAACCGTTGATTAAAACATTGATGAATGTCAGTTAACAATCAAGCAATGCAAACACAAAACGTAGTCTAAAAGAAATGAAATTAATTGAAAACTATGATACTGATTCCAATTACAGATTCGTGATCAGAATTTTAAAAGAAAACTCGCTTTGTTCATATTTAGTATTAGAACTAATTGATCGAGTGAGCGAAGCGAGCTATCTCGACCTGTGTCTTGATAAGAATGATTTTGAAAAAAAAAATTGTTTGGGTTTGAGGTTTGTAATTAAATAAATAAATTAATATTGGTGGACATTCCACACAGCACTATCTCGCCCCACTAAGCCAAAGCTTGAGATATGGAAACCAGATACAGTCAAAACCTGATATAGCGACATTGAAGGGACCGTATAGTTGCCGACGTTATATCCGATAGTTGTTATAAGCAATACACATACATATGTAGGTATAAACAAGTACAGTAGTTATATTAGTTGGTAATTATATTATCATAGGTATCCATCTAGTATAGGTATAGGTTATGTATGTGAACTTGTTGTCAAATGAAATGTTAGAAAAGAAATGAAAATATTTATTAAGAAATAATTAGTCACTGTCACTCACGCAGTCATTTAGCGCACTAAACAATTGGTGTATAATATGCAAGGTCAAATGGCCGGGAAGAGGTTCGGATGAAGTGGAAGAAAGTGCGTAGGTAATAATACGCCAAAATATTCCTTCAATGCTTATCAATAACATTTAAAATCGTCCGTATTGTTTTGTTTTGCTTTGACGAGAAGCGGTTGGTCGTTATAGTCGATGAATATAGATAAAGTTTCGTCGTTGTAAGCGATATGTCGCTGTAGCCGGTGTTGTTATAGGCGGTATGTTTGCTGAATAGTTTACTAGAGATTCGGGCGGGACCTTACAATCTGGCTGTAATAACCGATCGGTCGTTGTAAACGATGTCGTTATAATCGGTTTCGACTGTAGTTGATAAATATACTACCTACATATATACTTTTTTTTTGTTAATACATACCTACTTATAATATTATGTATCACCCAGACAGAGAACAAACATCTATGTTCATCACACAAATATTTGTTCTCCGTGGGGATCGAACCCACGGCCTACGGCACAGACGGCAGAGCTACTACCAACTGAGCTGTGAAGGCTGTCAAATAACCTCTGCTCTGTGTTCCTATAATGTGTGTGTTAAAAAAAGTTGCGGGGATGGGCTTGCAACCTGTCACGTATGAAATACAAATTTCTGCAAAGTCAAAGTCAACTTCAAAAGGTATTTATTCAATAAAATCACAAGGGTCACTTTGAAACGTCTTTTAACTAGGTGACTCTAGGTGCCAGTTCCACGCGACCAAAGCCTAGAAGAACAGGCAACAAACTTACGGCTTGGTTCCTACCGTTCTTTTGTATGATCCTTTTACAAAGTAATTTAATACAATGTTGAAGTTTAGTGAAAATGTGGGTATGTTTGGACGTACCTACCTCTGACGTCGTCGCACTCTGGGGACGTCTAAGAGGAGTACTTACTCCTAGACGTCCTCAAAGAATCTGGAGTGAATACTTGGTACTAAGAGATCTGAGGGGATATCTGCCGTGCCTGGAGATAAACGTCGTGAAGCTGCTTCAGTTTAAAAAAAAGTTATTCAGAAGGTCTATTCGTTACAAAAAAACAATAGGATTCACATCGTGTTTACACAGTGAAATTAATTGTATTACAGTCGTTTCGAAAAAAAATTGCACGTTGCATGAATGTACATCAGCGTCGTAAATTACTGCATTATTGTTATTTACCGAATGCCCGACCGTATTTACAAGCATTCGTTTTCTCTCATCATCATCATCATCATCAGCCCAAAGAAGTCCACTGCTGGACATAGGCCTCCCCTATACATTTCCAGGAAGAACGATTCCGAGCCCTCTCCATCCACCGTCTTCCCGGGATCCTGACAATGTCGTCAGTCCATCGGGTAGGAGGGCGTCCCACGCTTCGTTTTCCTGTTCGTGGTCGCCATTCGAGAACCTTTATTCCCCAACGGTTATCAGTCCTTCGAGCTATATGACCTGCCCATTGCCACCGTTTCTCTATGAACTTGTTATTATTATTGGTGGGTTGGTTGCTTTTTTGGAGATATCTACCGTGCCTGGGGATTAAAGTCGTGAAGCTGTTTCTGTTTTTGTTTGTGACATTTCTTAGCGATTTACTTACTTTTTATACAGATGAAGCTAACAAAGCCAAAGAAAAGTAACGCTTATTACAAGTACATAGAAAAAACCGGCCAAGTGCAAGTCGGACTCGCGCACGAAGGGTTCCGTGCCATTATCTATAAAAACGACAAATAAATCACCTTAGCTGGAATGGTGCTCAAAATCGTGCTCGGCGAAACGTCGAGTGTGAAAACCGCGCGCTAGTTTACGCCGAGCGAGACTAACGCCAGCGATTTTAGAGGTAGGTGGCAGACTGCTATCCGTCTGTCACCTACCAGGCTGTACATCATGAACCGTGATAGTTAGACAGTTGAAATTTCACAGATGATGTATTTCTGTTGCCGCTATAATCAACTTCTTTCTTATGGCAGAAAGACAGACAGCGGATAGGGTCTCGTATTACCCTTTGGGTACTAAACCCTAAAAACGAGCATTGTATAGCCTGATGCGTGTCCACTGTGAAGAGTGTGCGCAACCAACCGCTCTGGCAACAAAAGACTACACTACAGTTTCTTCTTATTGTCGTGTCACTGGTTTTTTTCGGAACACTGTAGTGAAAGGATTTTAAGTGCGCCTCAGAGGCTCCTTTAGAGCACTTGACACTTCAAACGTTTATTTTGTGTCACAAAAACACAGGAGAAATACAGAGAATATTAGTTAAGACAACATTTTTGTTTAAGGCAGTGAGCACTTAAAATCTATAATATTTACCAAAACTTATTTAACTTTATTATATTTATTTAAAAAGGAAAACTACAATGAATACCAAATACCTACTTATGAAACAGTTGAGCTATCTGCAGATCATTTGCAACGATCTGCAGGTAGCTCAACTGATCCCAATCAGTGCCCTAAAAGTAAAATAATATTTACCTAAAATAAAATCATGTTAGGCAATGGAACACTAAATAATATCTACTTAATAATTTTATAGTGAAACTTCGCACCATTCATTCTTACATTTATTTATCTGCAAAAATTATAATCAAGGACCTTGACTTGTATTTTTATACACGTCAAGGTCCTTGATTATAATTTTACTTGTATACAAATACACCTTAACTCAAGTTATTTTAAATAGTTTCACATGTATTATGTTTACCTGTCACATCAGTATGCATACATGTACGTCATAAATTTTTAAGGTCACAGTAATTATCATATTACTTATAGTTTTAGAATTTTTTTCTATCTAAAACACGCAAGAAACACGATATTTTCCTTCAAATTTTGGCTTCTGAGAGTACTGGCATTATGCACATACTTTTTTCAACAGAAATTAATAATTGGGTGGACGACCGTTTTTGAACCCACGGTCTTAGGATTGAAAAGCTGGGCACCACTAGACCCCCAGTGCTCTTTTTAATAATGTCTTGCCAAACCTATATATCTACATCTTTAACTAGATTTTGTTTTTAAAATATTTGTCGTAGTCTAGGGAAGGTTGCATATAATTATCTTATTTAAACACTAGATAAAAAAATTGAAAAGTTACCTCCAATTATATAAAACTTTTAAAATAATAAAAAAATAAAATATTTAAAATAATAATATTTAAAACAAAAATACAAATCACTATAATATTATTATATTTGTTTACACAACAACACAATATGCAGATTGACAGTTGCAAAAAAAGATGTGTGCGGATATATGGGGTCTAGGTCAATCTTTTAATATCTTAAGGTATTTCTATTGTCTTATATAAATAAATAAATAAATAAGATTGTCATCACTATTTCTAAGCCACGCGGCACCGGCGGCGGTCACGATGAAGATTGTTAGTGTTGCTATTATTTTAATTATTGCGATTGGTTAGTATTTCTATTAATATTTGTGCCACCGAGTACAAACATTTGCGTGGTGAACTTATGAGTTTGTTCTGTCTGAGTGTTTAAAATAAAATGTATGTATTTACAAAAAAAAGCACGTAAGTATTATATCAGCTATCTGGTCCCATTTTACAAGCTTTGCTTAGTTTGGGGCTAGTGCTGTGTGGAAAATTCACCAATATATATTTGTTCAATCATTATCATCATCATCAGCCTGGGAAGTCCACTGCTGGACATCCACCTCTATACATTTCCAGGAAAAACGATTCAGGTCTCTCTATTCACCCACTCCCCGCGATCTTTACGATGTTGTCGGTCCATCGGGACGGAGGTCTGTGTTTGCCATTGGAGTTATAAATTATCATCCTAATCTTCATCATTATAAGCAGTCCACTGCTGGGCATGTGCCTCCTCCCACAGACGCCACTCTTGCAGGATATTCCTCTGTTGGTCTGCCAAGATCTCTTTAGTGGCAATTCCATCAGGCGATATAGCAAAAGTGGGTTTTTGGCATTTTCTTTTTTTTACCCGAGTGCCGAAGGTTTATGTGTTTGGCGTGTATTTATGTATCTATCCTTCGATATTTTCTTTATTACCACGTAGCACCCAAACGGCTAGGGGGATTTTGATGATTGAGGTATCAAAAAATATGCCACAACTGCCCGAGTGTTCTAGGATACAAAAAGTTTAAAAAAATTAAGTGAGTAACGATTTAATAATCACAGGCAGTTGGAGACGTTACTATACTGCTAAGACATACACGAGCCTCCGACTGCATGTGATTATTAAATTGTATCATTCGTCAAGATTGAACAACTGGAGAAGAAATCTAAAACATAATCTTGTTTCCATCCTTTTAGTTTGGGCATTCGGGTTTTTTTTATTTTTTTAATAAATATTTTATTTTCTTCAAAAGTGAGACATTTGCCTGACAAAGTCTACGCGTACAAAATCGCAAGGTTCCACTAGTTAAAATATATGAAAATTCAACGAACAGCGAATTCTCTATTAGAGCGTAAAAATGTAACGTTCTTTTAAAAATAGCTTTTTATTACTTCCACGAAGTATTATTTTAATTAGTACTGAAAATATTATAAAATCTCAAAAAATCATGCTGAGCGAAGTAATAAAATATTTATGCTTAACTGTAAAATAGAGTTAGTTTTATTTTTAGTATTGATTATCTTTCCTGTCTGCACGTGTTTAGCATTACCTACCTATTGAATCCGTGCCTCCATCAAAGTCAAAAGGTATGAGGCGAAGACAAGCGCTAATGTGACTCTCGCTCGCACGTTTCGACATGTTGAAAGATATAAAATCACTAAACTCATTTTCTAAAAATCACAATCAACCATGATCGATACATGTTTTTCAACTCAAAAGATTGCTTTACTAGTTTTCGTACATAAGAAAACTTTTAAGTAGGAAAACTTGTATCGATCAAAATGATTTTTTTATTAAACTTTGTGCAATGTGATTGCACACAAGATGGTTGATTGCGATTTTCCGAAAATGAGTTTAGTGATTTTATATCTTTCAACATGTCGAAACGTGCGAGCGAGAAGTTGTTTGATAGTTGTCAGCCCCTTAAAGAGAGCTAGATGATCTAGGTGGCAGTTTCACGGGACCGAGGCTGAAAGAACAGGTACCAAACTTACGGCATGATCCCTACCGTTCTTTTGTCCTTGTTACTAAATAATAAAACAAATCTGCAGTGTGGTGCCAATTGAACTTAGTGAGCCGTAGGCATTATGTGTAGAATTAATTGCAATAAATTATCTAAATATGTGGAAGAAAAACGCTCTGAATCGTGAATTCTGGAAGTTAGCCAGTCTAATCCAAAGTTTCTTTTGTGTCACAAAAACATAGGAGAAATATAAAGAGCAATATTAGTTAGAACAACAAAATCGCTTGTTTTGTTTTTTTTTCCACACAGCACTATCTAGCCCCAAACTAAGCCAAAGCTTGTAATATGGGAACCAGATAGCTGATATAATACATATTTACTTACGTTTTTTTTGTAAATACATACTCATAATATATAATAACACCCAGACAGAGAACAAACATCCATGTTAATCACACAAATGTTTGTTCTCGGTGGGGATCGAACCCACGGCCTGCGGCGCAGAAGGCAGAGCTATTACCAACTGAGCTGGAAGGCTTTATGCTGTAATAGTGTTTGATGCACTACTACAACGCTGGTCTTCCGTGACGCCGAAAATAAAATAAAACAATAAATGATTTATTATTGATTATGATCTTTTCAGCCAAAGCATCACCAGAGAGTCTACCAAAGCGCACCAACCCCAAGAGTATACCAGTAGTGGACGCTCTGATCCAGCGTCTGGAGAACGAGCAGTGGGCTGATGATGAAGAAGCCTGCTTCAGAGCCACTCTTCAGATCCTCCATGGTGTTAGGAATGACACCCTTTGGGCCACTTGGGGTAAGTAATGCATTTGTATATGTATTTACTGTTTGCTTCATGAATATGAATTACAACAGGTCCTAATTAGAGTAGTAGAGCTCTTTGTGAAGGGCTCGTCAGAGGAAGTACTACCACCACGCTTTTTTCTGTCGCGAAGCAGCAACGCTGTGTTTGACTTGAAGAGTGTGGTTGCCGGTGTAATTACACGCACATGAGGCTTCACTTTTGTGTGCCTCAAGTAAATAGACGATACAGAGCAGTGCATCGTAGGGCACGTTCCTATAGTGCATTACTTATGAGGCAATGTTTTGTTATATGTGATACCACTTAATATCAGGTGGGCCATCTGTTTGTACCATCAACAAGTAAAATATCTACCCTGGAGATCAAAGTCATGACGCTGTTTCAGTTATCTGTTCCGCATTTTTTGTTGATGATATACCGCGTTTGCACTCAACTCATGTCCGTGGACATGTGCAGGGACATGGGACGGGTCATGGGCAATGCGAGAATGTAAACAGGCCACTTCCATGTCCGTTCGCGTTGACGTTCGCGTTGCCCACGCTTTCTAGGTGTCACACATTGCCGGGGACCCTGCCGCGGACATATGGCCGGCCACATTTCCGTCCATGTGAATGGCAGCGCGAATGTCTCAAATCTACACGCGGTAATAACTTTTCTACACGGATTAATTATTTTTTTCCTAGATTGTTTTTATGAAATGAGGTTGAACAATAGAAAACCTTAATTATCTCATAACTTCCTTGTACTTTTATAGTTTCTAGAATAGAACTTCTAATAAAAGTAATTGGTTATTAGAATAATTACGTAGAGGTTAGTACTTGATCTTTTATTATAATACAGCTTGTAAATCACCTACACTAATCTACACTATCTACACTAATATTATAAAGAGGAATGATTTGTATTTTTGTATGTAACAAATAGGCGCAAAAACTACTAGTCCGATTTCAAAAATTCTTTCACCATTAGAATGCTACATTATCCCTGAGTAACATAGGCTATATTATATTTTCAATATAATATAGCCATAATACATATAATATGGCTATATTATATTGAAAATATAATATAGCCATATTATATGTATTATATGTAAAGCCATATCATATTATATGTTAACCCAAGGTGGAAAACAAAAACCTTACATCGCGTGCGCTGCGAAAACTATTGATGATAGAACAAAATAATGTCCTACGACTTTGCAGAACACGTCATTATCTACAAAAAATGTCGCCACAGAATATGTCTAGCTATTATAGTTATGTCACAATAAGTGTTCTTTTATTATAAACATTTAATTGAAATGCCGCCGCTAGAAAAGGGTCTTTATTTGTACCTTGGTATTAATCCTTATCCAAATAAATCTTTTCATTCAAGACTGGTTCAATACCTATACATTACATCTTGAATTTTTCAAATCGGACATTCCATTCAAAAGATTTTAAAAATATAAGGTCACGGGGCGCGTTCATACCCAGCGCGGGCCCGGGTAGAAGGGCGTGCAAATGACTCGAACCCACCGCGGTCTAAGTTTATCCTAAATCATTAAAAAAAAATTATGTCCATGCGAAGCTGGGACAGGCCGCTAGTTATAAATACGTTATTAAATTTCGTCTTAGAACTTTGCTTGTAATTTTAATAATCAAGTGTTATTCATAGAAAAAGATTATAGTATGTCATTTTAGAGAAAGGCCAGGGGCCTTAAGCTCACTTCGAGCGAGATTATCTCACGGTAGAGATGACGTCATATCTCGTTCGATAACTATTCCCCATTCTCACCATCTCACTCCCCAAATTTCTCATTCAAAGTTCATGCGAGACGCAACATCAACGAGTTATTGAACGAGAAATGACGTCATCTCCACCGTGAGATAATCTCGCTCGAAGTATAAGGCCCCAGGTCAAGAGTACCCTAAACCGACAAGAATGAAGAATGTTATGAGAGTGAATGAAGCGAAAGAGGTATGTCAGGATCGTAGCAAGTGTCAAAGTCAAAGTCAAAAGGTATTTATTCAGTAAAATCACAAGGATCACTTTGAAACGTCTTAAAGCTAGGTGAATCTAGGTGCCAGTTCCACGCGACCAAAGCCTAGAAGAACAGGCAACAAACTTACGGCTTGGTTCCTACCGTTCTTTTGGAAATCTAGTGGAAATCCGTGGTCTCTGCCTACCCCTATGGGAAACAGGCGTGATTATATGTATGCATGTATTATTTATTAATAGAACTAAAGCTAGAATTTTTGTATTTATATTGTGTTAAGTTAGATTCATTCAAAACTTTAAAACTATAACTGCTATATTGTCATTCGGGAGAGTACTGTTTCTTGGGCCACAGCTGACGCTGTTCCAGGAGACACCTCACACTTTACTGTTAATTTTATTATTGCCAATAAACTTTTAATTTTTTAATTTGATTATTAAGCTAGTGGCGAACTATATTGACAAAGTTTGTAGATCACCTCATTATGGTGACTTTTAATTATGTTATGTTCATATAAGTTAAGATTATTTTTATATTGTAGCTGTTTGATGTCACTTAATAAATAAAATTAATTACAGTGTGGGACTCAATGCAGCCACCCATGGGAGTGTTCTACGGGAATGGACTACATGCTGGAAACTTCGACCAGTGCCTCAAAACCCCTTGGCCACAGGAGCTCAGCACTCAGTACTGCATGGTCTACGCGAAGGGTCGCGAAGCTAAGGAAGCTAGGGAGTTCGGAGCCTATGATAGCGCTGATGAGTATTTGAATGTAAGCATTATAATTTTTGCAAGGTAGCCGACGTAGCTCTATCTTAGAATCAGCAAGTTGAAGTGGCAATAGGCAGCTCATATAGCTCGAAGGACTGATAACCGTTGGGGAATAAAGGTTCTCGAATGGCGACCACGAACAGGAAAACGAAGCGTGGGACGCCCTCCTACCCGATGGACTGACGACATTGTCAGGATCGCGGGAAGTCGGTGGATGGAGAGGGCTCGGAATCGTTCTTCCTGGAAATGTATAGGGGAGGCCTATGTCCAGCAGTGGACTTCTTAGGCTGATGATGATGATAATTTTGCACAGTGGTCTAGTTGGAGTGAACCCGCCTGCCGATTGTAAGGTCATAGGTTCGAATGCGGTCGTGCGTCAATGGATTTTTGAAGATTTTTTTTATATGTGCAATGTCAGTTCTCATAAACGGTGAAGGAAAACATCGTGAGGAATCCACTTAGTATTCTAACAGTGGCAATGGGCTTGCAACCTGTCACTGAGTTAGTAATTCAAAGGTTGTCTGGAAGAGATCGGGCGATAAGGCTACCTATTGTACTTAAATTTGTTGAATTTCTGTAGGTACCATTATGTGTTTGCTTTGTGTACAATAAAGTATCTATCTATCTATCTAAAAAGTACCTAGCAGGCGCAGATCCGGGCTTAAAAAAAGGATGTGGTCACAGCCACCCAAAAATCGGCCAAGTGCGAGTCGGAGTATGAACTCGCTCATGATCGATTTATAGTGCATTCCTACAAAGGAGATGCTTACAAAATATATGACGCCCTGACCAAGATGTTGTTTAAACAAGGTGTTCCAAAAATTGTGTATGTAAACTTCAGGGGGCTAAAGTACCCATCAATATGAATAACTTTTTCTAAGGAACCAACACTGTGAACGCGAAAAAAAAACAGCTGTTTCATACAAAAGTTAAATACCTACTTGGCTAAAATGTTTATATACACAATAATTGTGTATATAAACTACCTTGCATAGTTCCACTTGGGCAAAGCCGTGGCGCGAACACTGTGTGTGTGACGTCACAAGTCCATGAGAGTTGTGGGCATACCCATCATGCCCACAACGGTGAAACCGCGCTCGGTACCTAGTTGGTATAAAGAAAGCCTTTGATTATTTCTAGACATTGTCTATACCTGGGAGAACCTTCAACCACCACGCTTTTGGAGTATGCATGCCCGCCGTATGCTCTCCATCATCAGTAGCGAAGTACTTCCGGCATGCCCTCACGTTAACCCACGTGCCTGATCCGGAAAATGTAGTTGTAGACCCTAGTGAGTGTCAAACAGCGGTACAGGAACCGTACCCGGAGAAGTTTTATATGTATTTGTAAGTATTTTATGCAGATTGTAAAAAACACTACTAGTAATTTAGTAGTTATTTTAGTTGGCTCGGGAAAGTACAACCACCATGCCCATTTAGAATCCACCTTCAAGTTGATGGACGCAGGGCAGTGCATCATAGGGCACGTTCATTTCGTGTGAGCCATTCAGGTGAGCCATCTGCTTGTTCCATCAAGAAGTATTAAAATAAAACCGGCCAAGTGCGAGTTGGGCTCACGTACGAAGGGATCCGTACCATTATCTATAAAAACGGCAAAAAAATCACGTTTGTTGTATGGGAGCCCCCTAAAATATTTATTTTGTTTGTTGTTATAGCAGCAACAGAAATACATCATCTGTGAAAATTTCAACTGTCTAACTATCACTTCTTCTCTCAATTTATGGCTCCTGTCCGTCCTTCGACAGACAATCTTGCCAGTGTCAAGTGATTTGTATTGAATACTTTTTAGTCAAGTCAGTCCATAGTCAAGTCGGCCGTCATTTGTTTTGAAGAAAATGGTGGCGGTTTTCTTCAAAACATTGGAAACATTTTCGGACAAATCCGGATATCACATAATACACTTTCATTCCAAATATTTACACTTTGTGCTAAGACCTCGAGTAATGTTGGTTAAAATACCACCGAAATTACACAACACAACTGAAAATAACACTAGAAAAACAAATAAAATGAAAAAGCTATGTTGCTTACAAACATGTACAAAATGTCAGAAAATGAATCCCAACTATCACGGTTCATGAGATAGCCTGGTGACAGACGGACAGCGGAGTCTTAGTAATAGGGTCCCGTTTTACACTTTCGGTACAGAACCCTAAAAACTGCTAACGCAAATTTTACTTGCACCAATATCTACCGAGCCAGGGGATAAAAGTAGTGAAGCTATTTATATTTATTTTTTCCAAGACCTATTTTTTTGAACGTTTTAATTTAATAAAATTTTCATTTTCAGGTCTGTCTTCAAAGTTCTGTTCGCTATAGTTGTTGTTTCAACAATCTATGCAAACTACAATGATGACGGAAATAAAAAAATTGGTGAGTTTTCATTTACAAATTTGGTACACAATCAAAAGACAAACTTGTAAAAACTAATTAAATGATGATAATATAATAATTTCCATAATATTAACCACATGGTTTTCATTAGACAATTTGCAGCATGTTATACAAAAACAATTTTAAAACTATATTTTAGTCAAAAAACCGAAAAAATATTGTTTTCGAAGTAGGGTTATCTAAAGCTAAGTGAATCTAATTATTTATTTATTTATTCAACAGCTGTTACAACAATACAAATTAATATAATTATTATTAAACTTACATCTACGTACATCTGTACAGACACGTACGTAACGTGTCTGTACAGAAGAAGGGTAACGCATTTTTAATGTTTGTGTGTATGTATGTACATACGTACATGTACTATTCAGAGCTAATTGCACAACTAATTATAGGTAAACACTACATGCATTGAATTTAAATAAGTGGAAAAAGTTACACTAAGGTATAAGAAAATAGAACAATGATTAAAAAAAAATTTTTTTTGTTGATGACAATAGGAAATTTCCTAATCAATTTGGTAAGTTCTCGACCAAGTGTTGGCGGAACTTATGAAGGTTAACCGATGGAGATACAAGTAGTGGCACTTAGATTCATCTAGCTTTATGTTTCAAAGTGATTTTTGTGATTTATTTCAATAAATACCACACGGACGCCGCTGTCATTTAATTGCCGTACTCACATATCCCTATGAGTTATTCCCCGGGTCATTAGAGTCCAGTGGTGCAGTTGTTGGCGCTGCCCGTATCAAGGGGAAGGTCGTGCGTTCAAATCATACTCGGATAATACTTTTGGGACCTTTTATACAACGTGTAACATGATGATAAGGCCAAAGTCCAAGAGATCAGACCAACACTGGAATACTTTAACGTGTGCAAAGTTTTAATACTTCGTTTTCGAAATTCCCATACAAAAGTTAAATTAATATTGTCTCAGAAATTTGCATTAACCCTGATAATGTGTACGTGACCTTGGTACATACTATTTGCGTTTACAGTTTTGTTACCTATTTTATCTACAGTTCACAAATAGAGGTCAAAAAACAGCTGTAAATAAGGGTGCGCCATGTTTTGTTAGTTTCATTTTGGCGGAAAGTTAAAGAGGCATTTCATAAATGAAAAACTTCTAAATTTCAAAAGTCTTTTAACAAAAGTTGTTCGCCATGACCTGTAGAATAACCTGCTTCCAGGGTTGTAGGGTAATTATGTTACACGTTTTAAATTACTTTGGAAATTGCAGATGCAATTGCAAAGTCGTTCAGCTTGACTCACAATTGGAGCGACCTGTTCAAAGTGAACAGCGACGAGATAAGAGTCCTAAACGGTATGAAGGCCATCACGGCTTCTCTTGTGATTGGATGTCACCAGTCCCTGCTTCTTCTTCCCTTGCCGAGTCTAATGCTCAACAGTGTGGAAGTAGACGTGGTAAGTTTTAATGCTTAGTTTTAAAGAGTAGTAGAGCTCTTTGTGGAGTGCTCGCCCGGGGAAGTACTACCGCCACGCCTTTTACTGCTCCAAGCAGCGTTGCTGTTCGAAGAGTGTGGTTGCCGGTGTAAATACAGGCACATGAGGTTTGCCTCAAGTCGATGGACGCAGGGCAGTGCATCGTAGAGCACGTTCCTATCGTGCGTGACTTACGAGGCAGTGCTTTGTTATAGGTGATGGTTATCATTTAACATCAGGTGGGCTATCTGCTTGTTCCATCAGCTAGAAGTATAAAAAAATGTATTTGTTTATACTATTTGCTGATGGAACAAGATAATGACCTATCTCATGTTAAGTGGTTACCATGACACTGCAACATAACACTGCATCGTAACCCACGCTCTATAGGAACGTGCCCTATGGTGCACTGCCCTGCGTTCATCAACCTGAGGCATACAGGTGATAAGCATCATGTGCTTGTAATTTCCCCGGTCACCACACCCTTCAGTCCACCCACTCTCCTCTAGCACCGCTGCTCTTCTGGCGCACTTGTTCAGGTCAATATCGATGGCTGCCCTGACCTGGTCCGTCCATCTCATGGGTGACACTCGCTCTTTGGCCCTCAAACTTTCCACACACAATCACTCATGTACAAACATAACCTTTATGTAGTACTTCCTAATAGGAGGGTACCTCAATATTTGTTGCAGATGTTCAAAGATGAAATCGGCCAAGGAATTTCCCACATTGATCTGATCGTCGACACTTTCCTACCAATCTCAGGACTGCTCCTCATCAGAGGGCTCTTGTCTGGCCGGCAGAAGAACTTGCTTATCGTTTTGCTTAAACGCTATTTCAGGTTTGTTATTATCAGAAATCAGAAATTATTTATTGTATAACTGTAGTACAAAAAAGATCTTAAAGCTATGGTTATGTACAGTTTTAACAGTTTGTCCGTTCCGGACGTACAACAAAAACGCATTGTTATATTCTAAAGTTTTCACCCAAGAACCAACTAAAACATTTTAATACCCACTAATAGGTACTCCTAATTGCTTGCAAGTAGGTATAAAATCCTATAAGAACTTTTTAGTCAAGTCAGTCCATAGTCAAGTCGGCCGTCATTACATTCGAAACATTTTCGGTCAAATATACACATTTTTTTCCAAATGCTTACACTTTGTGCTAAGACCTAAATTTATATTGGTTAGAATACCACCGAAATTACACAACACAATTCAAAATAACACAAGAAAAACAATTAAAATGAAAAAAACTATGTTACTTCCCAAAATGTCTCAAAACGAATAAATAGTAAAAAAAATTGAAATGTGTGAGCGAGTGGTTTGACGAGTGTCACCCTCACGATGACATCTAGCGGCTGTTTTATAACGATTTACTTCTCTCTAGATTGATAGGACCATACGCAGCGATGACGTTCTACGTAATGTGCATGGCTCGGCACACTGGCAGCGGCCCGATCTGGGTAAAAGCCAATTTGGCCGAAGAGGGTATCTGCGCTAAACACTGGTGGAAGAACTTCTTGATGATGGGATATGATATGAATACCATGGTAAGAGCTCACAGTTTTGTTAGCCTGGCATGTGCCTCTGACTAACCCTTAGATATCCGGTTAAGAGCTGATTTTACCATGCTCTGTTAGTTACTAATCAAGGATTAAAAGGCCGTTAAATCTAACCTTAGATGTCAGACGCGTACATTTTGACATATTTAACGGCCATTTAATCCTTTGTTAATCTAACAGTGCATGGTGAAATCAGGCCTTAGAATTATAAAAATGGTTAACAGTAAAGGTATTATGTCGATTCCTTGACTTTTTATACATTCGCTTGACCGCAATCTCACCTGATGTTAAGCGATGATGCAGACTATGGTTTAACACACTTACCTAGAACATACCTATTCAATCTTCTATTGAATACATATACATAGGTGATTGGAAAAAAAGTGGAAAATAAAAATACCAGCCTACTTTGCTTAGTCGATAAGAATGAATTCATTTGGCTGACCTCTAAGTCAAAGTCAAAGTCAAAAGGTATTTATTCAATACTAGCGGCCTGTCCCAGCTTCGCATGGGTGGTCATAAATTTTTTGAACATTTTAGGATAAACTTAGACCGTGGGTTCGAGCCTCGCGTCTACTTATTTCATACATTTGCACGCGCTTCTCCTTGAGTGAGTGAAATCGCACCCCGCGCGTTACCGGTGGACCCGTAAACATTTTTAATTTCGTCATATCTTTTGAATGGAATGTCCGATTTGAAAAATTTAAGAAGTAATCTATAGGTATTGAAACCGTCTTAATTATGAAATGATTTATTTGGATAAGGATTAATATCAAGGTACAAATAAAGACCCTTTTCTAGCGGAGGCATTTCAATTATTTTTTTATAATAAAAGAACACTTATTGTGACATAACTATAATAGTTAGACATATGCTGTCGCGACATTTTTTGTAGATGATAACGTGCTCTACAAAATCGTAGTACATTATTTTGTTCTATCTTCAATAGTTTTCGCAGCGCACGCGATGTAAGGTTTTTTGTTTTCCACCTTGGGTTACATTATTGAAGTTTTAGTAAGGTACCCTGATTTTTTTGAAAATATAATATAGCCTATGTTACTCAGGGATAATGTAGCATTCTAATGGTGAAAGAATTTTTGAAATCGGACCAGTAGTTTTTGAGCCTATTCGTTACATACAAAAATACAAAAATACAAAGTTTACCTCTTTATAATATTAGTGTAGATGTAGATGTAGATGTAGAAAATCACAAGGATCACTTTGAAACGTCATAAAGCCGGGTGCCAGTTCCACGCGACCAAAGCCTAGATGAACAGGCAACAAACTTACGCCTTGGTTCCTACCGTTCTTTTGTATGATTCTTGTTACAATGTATTGTAATATAATATTGATATAGAAATAGAATAGCCATATTATGTTCAGCAGTATACATTTTTAGGTTGAAGACGATCCCCATATCTTCCCTGGTCGCATTACTTTCAACACATATTTATTTCCAGTGCTACGGAGTTGGGTGGTACGTGATCTGCGACTACCACCTGGCTATCCTCACAGTGGTTCTTTTTTGGATCTACAGACGAAGCCAAAGAGCCGGCGTGGTGGCATTCCTCGCAGTCAGTTTCGCTCTGACAGCTCAACTTGCAGTCAACGCGTATAGAAAACGTCTGCCATTAGCACCTTTTAATAAAATCAGGTAAGAACCAATATTACAAGATGTAGGATTGTGAATACTTACGAAGGTTTTGGACACTATTTAGCAGTTTAATAAGTAATACAAGCTTAACAAAAAAATCAGAACATGGCAGTCGACGCCGGTACAAACTTACGACTGACTACACATAGGTAGGTACCTACTTAGCTACACTTACATCTAGATAGGCACAGCTCACATACTTCGCTATTCCTAACACAAGAAAATTACAATGAATACAAGTATTCTCGTTCAACTTTTCCGGGGAAGTATGTACTCCCACCTCGCCTTTTTCTGCCGCCAAGCAGCGTTGCTGTGTTTCGGTTTGAAGAGTGTGGTTGCCGGTGTAATTACAGGCACATTAGGCTTAACATCTGTATTCCTCAAGTTGATGGACTCAAGGCAGTGCAACGTAGGGCACGTTTCTATCGTGCGTGACTTACGAGGCAAATTTTTTTTATAGGTGATGATTACAATTTGACATCAAGTGGGCCATCTATCTGCTTGTTCTATTAGCTAGTTGTACTTATAAAAATAAGTATTTACAAAATGTACAATATAAATTGGAACACCTTGTAGATAAAAATAAAATAAAAATCCTATGTCCGTCTCCTGGTTCTAAGCTACCTCCTTACCAATTTTCAGCTAAATCGGTTCAGCCGTTCATGAGTTATAAATAGTGTAACTAACACGACTTTCTTTTATATACAAGGTGTTCCTTAAGTTGTGTATGGAAACTTCAGGGGGCTAAAGTACCCATCAATATGAACAACTTTTTCCAAGGAACCAACACTGTGAACGCGAAAAAAAAAACAGCTGTTTCATACAAAAGTTCAATACCTACCAGGCTAAAATGTATGAAACAGCTGTTTTTTTTTTCGCGTTCACAGTGTTGGTTCTTTAGAAAAAGTTGTTCATATTGATGGGTACTTTAGCCCCCTGAAGTTTCAATACACAACTTAAGGAACACCTTGTATATATATATGTATATAGATATAGATTTATAAATTTGATTATGTTTACCTTTTTCTGTAAACCTACACCTCACTAAAGTTGAATAATAGGTATATTATATTACATTGTAAAAGGACATACAAAAGAACGGTAGGAACCAAGCCGTAAGTTTGTTGCCTGTTCTTCTAGGCTTTGGTCGCGTGGAACTGGCACCTAGAGTCACCTAAGCTTTAAGACGTTTCAAAGTGATCCTTGTAATTTTATTGAATAAATACCTTTTGACTTTGACTTTGAAAATGGTGATAAGAATCAAAACTTTGATGATATTATTTGCAATATCTATTTTTTTTGCAGTGATCTTTCGAATATCCGAGAGTACGAGGTCATGAACGATCTGTACATCCGATGGCACGATCGCGCCGGCTCTTACCTGGTGGGCGTCGTCATGGGATACCTGATGACTATGTACAAGCCAGCCGAACATAGGAACGTAATCAGTAAGGTAAGATATTAAACAGTTACTAAAAAATCATCTATTTACAAATATAATTACAATTAATACAAGTATTTACAAAATCTTTAAAATATGTGAAACAGTGTATCTATCTGCAAACGATCTAGAGATAGCTCAACTGATGCAAATCAGTGTGAATCGGAAGCGCCCTAAGACTTACAGTTACTTACTTTAACGTTTTTATGGACTTAAAAATGTGTTCAATGGAGTTGTTTCATCAATGTACGGAGCCTGGGTTGGGTCTGTGTATAGTGTATATAAATATCGCCTAGCCAGATAGATGCTAGGATTGCTTTTTTTCATTTTTACTTCGTTTTCTTGCGCTTCAAGATTGTCTTAATCATAGAGAACAACACAATTTATTAAAAATATGAAGGACTGACATGCGTGAAATGTCATTTTGACAACTGATGTATATGCCAAGCTTGAGTGTGCAACTCATTACCGCCAAAAAAAGCAACGAAACTGTCAGAAAATGAAAAAAATGCAATGCGTCATGTCATACGTCAATGTCACCGCGGCTCTAGAATGTTCACAGAGTAAAAAATTCGACCAGATATACATATAGGTATCGCAACTCTTTATTTGCCTACAAAATTGCACTTATCCGACACATTATTCTATTTTATTTCAAATGTTTCTTCGTGGTATATGTATATAGACTAAACCCAGAATGAAATATGCCCTTTCCCAAAAGTTGTTATCCGAGTGGTATTTGAACCTAAGATCCTCTTCTCTAGTGATTTTTTAAAGTGTTAAGTAAACGTAATAAACATTAACTTTTTTGCTAGTACAAAAAAAGTAGGCGTGAATAAAATTATCTGCTGTTTCGTACAAAAATTAGAGACCTAAACTAGTCTAAAATAAATGAAACAGTTTTTTTTGTGCGCTTATTGCTTTGGTTCCATAAAAAAGTAGTCTATTGTTGATGGCCCTTCTGACCCCCCCCAAGTTTTCGAGTCTTATAGCACCGAGTTTTGTTCAACTTGCTAACCTCTTGTTCTTCACCTGTCAAGGTTGGCTGGTAGAAAATGCATTAAGCTCTCCTTTTGTACAAACTTTGTTTGGTGCAATAAAGAATTAAATAAATAAATGAATAAGTCTGAGTTTTGTTTTTAGTTTTTTAGTATCGTCAGGCAAAAATGGCCTAATTACAGGTACATGAGGCTTAACATCTGTATGCCTCAAGTTGATGGACGCGAGGCATTGCATAGTGGGGCACGTTCCTATCGTGCATGACTTGCGAGGCAATGCTTTGTTACGGGTGATGGTTACCACTTGTCATCGGATGGGCCATCTGCTTGTTCCATCAGCTAGTTATATAAAAAAAATAAGACTAAGCAAAAAAATTTAAAACAAATCTCAGACTTCGGGTACTGTAGAGGTCCTTAAATAGAAATAAAGTGAAAGTTACTTTCTCATTTCAGACAAAATCCTTCATCATATGCATATTATCCTTGTACGTCATGATGAAGGTAGCCACAGTTGGCCACTGGATGGCGGACGCGAGTCGGGTCCAGGTGGCCGTGGCTATAGCCACCAACAGAGCGGTGTGGGCAATGGCGATTTGCGCCATAATTGGCGCTTGCGAGTATGGGAGTATCTGTAAGTCCTCTTGCCTTGCCTTTTTTGTTCTTCTAGGCGCGTGGAACTGGCACCTAGATTCACATAGCTTTAAGACGTTTCAAAGTGATCCTTGTGATTTTATTGAATAAATAAAAGAGTACCTAGTAGAGCTCTCTTGTGAAGGGCTCGTCCGGGGAAGTACTACCACCAAGCTTTTTTCTGCGGCCAAGCAGCGTTGCTATGTTTCGGTTTGACAAGTGTGGTTTCCGGTGTATTTACAGGCACATGAGGCTTAACATCTGTATGCCTCAAGGTGATGGACGCAGGGCAGTGCATCGTAGGGCACGTTCCTATCGTGCGTGACTAACGAGGCAATGCTTTGTTATAGGTGATGGTTACCACTTAACGTCAGGCGGGCCATCTGCTTGTTCCATCAACTAGTTGTTTTAAAAAAAAACCTTTTGACTTTGACTCTGCTAATACTGCTTCTGTCAAAGTTTGAAAAAGAATGCCCGTTATGTCTTTTTACGAGTACTTTTATAAAAACCAGTTTCAAGTGCGACAAATATTATCTAAATAACTAAATAAAATATATATTTCTGTGCCAAGGTAACTGTCTAAAGTGTGGTAATGAATGAATTTCTGTGTCGAAAAACTCTAATTGGCTCCTTTCTATTCAAAATTTATGTATGATGTTGCTTTTGCTAGCTAATATTTCAAAGAAATTAATAAGCTCTCTCTGCTTTTTGGTCTGTAGGCCGTGGGTTCAATCCTCACCGAAAACAATCATTTTTGTGATGAACATACATGTTTGTTGTTATGTATTTACTAATACGTATGTATTTACAAAAATAAAGTATTTTATCAGACATCTACTTGCAATATTTTGCTGGCTAGATAGTGTGGAAAGTCCACCAATATTTATTTAGCTATCGGTACCCCAAGTATGAGTTGTGTTTACCATATATGGTTTTTCGTTCTTGTTCCGTGTTCATTGCTGGTTTTGTATGAAGACGCGATAGAGATACCGATACGGAACTTTATGTTGTAAGTAAGATGAAATTTAGTAGTAGAACATAAAGTTCCGTATCGGTATCTCTATCGCGTCTTCATACAAAACCCGAAATGAACACGGAACAAGAACGAAAAACGAAAAACCAAATATGGTAAACACAACTCATACTTTGGGTACTGGTTCCAATTATCAAGCCGTAAGTTTTTTGCCTGTTCTTCTAGGCTTGGTCGCGTGGAATCACCGTTCCAAAATGATCCTTGATTTTATTGAATTAACCTTTTGACTTTAACATAGTACTATAGCTTATAGTTTATACAAGGTGTTCCAATACCTACTTAAAAACTTCAGGGAGCTAAAGTACCCATCAATATGAATAACTTTTTCTAAGGAACCAACACTGTGAACGCGAAAAAAAACTGCTGTTTCATAAATTTTAGCCAGGTATTGATTTTTTGTAAGTATTGGTTCCTTAGAAAAAGTTATTCTTATTGATGGGTACTTTAGCTCCCTGAAGTTTTTAAACACAAGTAAAGGATCATACAAAGAACGGTAGGAACCAAGCCGTAAGTTTGTTGCCTGTTCTTCTAGGCTTTGGTCGCGTGGAACTAGCACCTAGACTCACCAAGCTTTAAGACGTTTCAAAGTGATCCTTGTGATTTTATTGAATAAATACCTTTTGACTTTGACTTTGACTTTGAACACCTTGTATAAATAGGCTTTTTTAGTTTGCCTTTTATGGTGCTGTGTGGAATGGCCTACAATAAAAATATATTTTCCAGCTGTTGTAAGCAGCTTCCTCGGCAATGCACCTTCTGTGCCGATCAGCAAGCTTACCTACGGCATCTACTTGACGCATTTCTTCATCATACAGAGGAATCTACACGCCACACGGACTCCGCTAATGCTCGATGTATACAACGTGGTGAGTATTAAAAAAATATAATATACTTATACTTCAGGGGGCTACTACAGTACCCATCAATATGAATAACTTTTTCTAAGGAACCAACACTGTGAACGCGAAAAAAAAATCGGCCTTTTCATACATTTTGTAGGTATTTAAATTTTGGAAATAGCTGTAACAGCGAGGCTGCTTCCATTTCATATAGGTATACTATCGCAGTGAATGCTGCTCTGCTCAATATATATATATACATCCCAACACACCCCACCCATATACACCCTAACACTCCTCACCACACACATACACGTAGGAGTTCTCCTGTGAAACCCTGGCTCTTGAGACTTGCGTAATCAGGAGAACTCTCCAAAACACCACACGCACGCTCATGTAGGCACCAATTAACTATGTTTTAAATATTTTTCTTCTTTTTTGTATCATCTGCGTATATACACCTAATCTACATAAACCTAAGCCCGTGTAATATTGAATGTAAAGGAACTACTGCCCTACTTTTTTAACGGAAGAGGGCGTTGATGTCTGTGACACAGTTTTTTAACTTCTACAGATGTCATCGTTTTCTTTAAAATAATAAAAATTATGTACAAACTGTTTATGTTCCTAATAAATAAAGCATTATTATTATATTATTAATATGGCACCACTGAAAACCAGCATTGCAGGGGCTCACCTTCACCTAATAGCTTTTTTTCTATTCGTTATCTGAGAGTAAACTTGCCTAGCATCCGTAGATACTCTCAGCTCAGCCTAGTCAATCTGTAGTCCGCCCATTGTACTACTTTTTTCTACATTTTTAAAATGTTCTATTGTTCAGTTTGGTGGTACAATAGAGTATTTTTCATTCATTCATTCATTCGATCTGTTAGAAAAATATGATCAATGCGCGCGGAGCTATTGCTACCACATATTTGAAAGGCGCTACACTGTAGGTTAATGTCGGTAAATATATTACTCAGGTATGGGCAACAAACATTAATACGATGGATGAGCCCACTCATATCTCAAAACGCAACGATAGCGCGTACTAATCTTTCCTGTGGCGACATCTAGTTTTGAATTAAGAACTAAAATATTACAACTAAGCATAATGCAAACATCTGCCAACAAGTGGTATACCCGTGAAAATTGGTGTAGGCGTGGTCTTTTAGAACTAGTTTTTCACCTGAGACGTTTCAGTGTGATATTTGTCATTATGCGAACCGCTAAGGAGTGGAACTCATTACCGTCGTCTGTTTTTCCTGACCACTACAATTTCAGTCTCTTCAAGGCAAGAGTGAATAGGTGTCTTCTAGACCGTTCTGCTCCAACGTCGGCTACATCGTCGCTTACCATCAGGTGAGATTGTAGTCAAAGGACGGTCTATTCATTGTAAAAAAAAAAAGGCCTTTTGAACTTTGGGCACGGTGGATATCCCTCAGATATCTCAGAACCAAATGCTAACTCAATATTATTTGAGAATGTCTAATGGAGGTAGCCAAAGGAACGTCAAAACATGACATTTGGCACATACCCACATATTGCATTGCAAAGCAAAGCATTGCCTCGTAAGTCACGCGATGTGACACGGATCGAGTAGCATCTGACTGCCTCGGAAAAATTTGTAAACAATTTTGTTGGTTTTTTAGTCTTACGTTTTATATTTCTAGTATTTCTAGTTTAATAAAAAAAGGGACATAAAATGAAACCTATATTACTTGCTTTAACACCTGAATGTAACTGTTCTACTTAGGTTTTGCAAATAAATATCTTTATTTATTTTTATTTTTAGGTTGTCAGTACGGCTGGTACCTATACGCTGGCGTGTGCAGCCGCCCTAGTTCTGTACATGCTGGTGGAAGCTCCGTGCATCAACATCTCCAACTTATGCCTTTCTGAAAGGTAAAATACGCTATGACGGCGGAATCCGCGCGGAAGCAATAATATTATTATTAAGGCATCGTACTAGAATGTTCATACTACACCGCGCGGACCATGAATCCGAGCGGCGCCTAGAAAATGAATTCACGCGTTCGCCGCGCGGACTAGTTGCTCCGCGGAATCCGCGCGTATCGAATGTATGACAATGACAAAAAAGACCAGCTTTTCGGGACATCCAGTGTGCAGAGTATTCTAATAAAATTGTTGTCGTTTGCTTTTTATTTTTTACGGTGTGAGTACACACATATTGCTTCTTCAACTTATATTATCGAAATGAAGCGCCTTGCCAGCCTACCTTACCCCGCACACTCACCGCGCCTGTCACTTTCGATCCTCGCGGATTTATCCACGCGGTTTGCGTCCTCGCGGATTCCGCCGTGTCTGAACTAGCTCTATGACTCTTTTTAAGGTATTTTGTGACAGCTCCGCAAGTGTTGGCAGCGCTGTCATACGCAACTTTTTTAGCGGAATTTCCATGGCAAAATATGAGGACAAAAAAAGCAAACAAAGTCAGCGACTAGAAGTAGTAGTAATAGATTAAACATACAGTATTCGCCTAGAAAATTGAATTTTTTGTTAAAAAGTAGCTTTGATTAAAGGAACACTTATAAATACTCGTATAATTTAAGATTTTCTGGTTTTTAGTAACAAAAGCAAACAAAAGCTTGTAATATGGGAACCAGATAGCTAATATAATACATATATACTTTTTTTTTGTAAATACATACTTATTATATATAATTGCACCCAGACAGAGAACAAACATCTATGTTCATCACACAAATGTTTCGGTGGGGATCGAACCCACGGCCTTCGGCGCAGAAGGCAGAGCTACTACCAACTGAGCTGTGAAATATGAATCTACTTTTGATGCTGACTGTACAAACGTATATTTTTGTTCGGCAGCAAAGAAAAGGCTGATCTGAACTCGAATAATCCAGCAACCGGATCAATACATCACAACGGAATGAATGGAACAACAAAAGTGAAAGTGCCATAAAGCTTACATTAAAACCAATGCCTTTTATTTACCCATTTACAATAAAAGGATGTCTACCATGCATGGTGTTGATAGAATTCTGCCTTTTTGTATCAATTTTAAGATTTTACTTATAACTTTATTTTTGATTTTTTATTTAATGACACAGCGGTGCCTATTTGTGTTAATTTTAAGATCATATTAATAACTTTTTAATTATATATTTATTCTAATTTTACTAGAAACTTTTATCAATCTTATAGTGTGGCAGTCCCTTTGTACCCAAAAATTACACTGGCATACAAATGAAACTAAGAAAAAAAAGAATGAAAATGCATTTATTTTGGACACACACACACGTCACAAAGTACAGCTAATTTACTAAATTGGGTTTTCAAAGTTTACTAACCCATGTTCATAAAATACGAAGCATGTGGACCTACCTGATGGACCGACGACATCGTGAGGATCACAGGAAGTCAGTGGATGGAGAGGGCTCAGAATCGTTCTTCCTGGTATACAAGGTGTTCCAACACTTTTATTTAAAACTTCAGGGGGCTAAAGTACCCATCAATATGAATAACCTATTCTAAGGAACCAATACTGTGAACGCGAAAAAAAAACAGCTGTTTTATACGACAGCCTTCACGACTCAGTTGGTAGTAGCTCTGCCTTCTGTGCCGTAGGCCGTGGGTTCGATCCCCACCGAGAACAAACATTTGTGTGATGAACATAGATGTTTGTTCTCCGTCTGGGGGTTATATAATATTATAAGTATGTATTTACAAAAAAAAATTATATATGTAGTATATCAGCTATCTGGTTCCCATATCACAAGCTTTGGCTTAGTTTGGGGCGAGATAGTGCTGTGTGGAATGTCCACCAATATTTATTTATTTATTTATTTTATACAAAAGTTCAATACATACCTGGCTAAAATGTATGAAACAGCTGTTTTCTTTTCGCGTTCGCAGTGTTGGTTCCTTAGAAAAAGATAAAATACAATACATTCATATTGATGGGTACTTTAGCCCCCTGAAGTTTTAAGTACAAGTATTGGAACACCTTGTATAGGCCGATGTCCAACAGTCGACTTCTTCCTACTGATGATGAATGGATAAACCAAAAGCACTGATATATCTTAAAATGTTTTCTGGGTTTTTCGGCCCAATTTAACTTTAATTCGTGCAATTTCATGCCTTATAACCACGGACGGATTGGCGCGCTTTTTTGGAGGTTTCGCTGCTTTATTTAACGGAAAATATTCCAATTTTACGAAAGTGCTATTTAATTTTAAAACGTAGATTCATTCTTCGATAGTCAAATAAATAGGAAGGTATATTTAATAGCCTTTGTTTAATAAGAAAATATGATAGGCATTTTTGCCATGGATAAAAAAGTGTCCATTTAAATATTCAATAAATATTTATGGACATTCCACCAGCATTATCTAGCCCCAAACTAAGCATATCTTGTATATGAAAAGCAGATAGCTGGTATTATTATACATGTTGTTCGTTTTGTATGGGAATTGAACCCACGACCTATCGCGCAGAAAGTAGATCTACTACCAACTGAGCTGTGAGGGTTCTCAGTGGCAACAGTGGTATATTAACTCATCTACTTCACAAAGCCAAGGAAAAAGGACCCTTATCACAAAGACATAAGAGCGAGCTGTTTATAGTCATGCGTATGCGTACACAACTCATGGAATACAAGGTTAGTTCCGCCACCGCTTTTTTACGGCCGTAAAACGGTACGCTCGACTTTTTAAAAAACAAGTGTGAGTACGCCCGCTCTCAACTCAAAAACATGTCTCCACAACCGCAGAATTACGCAATACATCAATATTCAAATTTGGTTTTCATGCGTGTTCCAAATACATAAGAGACAGCGATTTAAACCAATAATTTTCGTGTTTTTTTTTTTATAATTGCTGATGTAGATTGACCAAGTAGGTAGATGGCGCAGATAGAAAGAAAGAAAGAAGAAAGAAATAAAATACATTTATTTTGGACACAACACATAATACACATTTATAGCACGAACAGATAAACAAATTGAAGTATGTATTAGGTAGGTACAGTAATATAATAAGGCAAACAAGAACAAAATAAGAAACAGTAAGTAGGTACAGTAGCAGATGTTAAGTGGTAACCATCCGCTATAAAGAAGCATTGCCTAGTTACAAACCTGCCCTACGATGCACTGTCCTGCGTCCAGCAACTTGAGGCATACTGATGTGCGTAATTTCACCGACCACAACCTTCAAACTTAAACACAGCACGCTGCTTGGCGGAAAAGTAAGCATGGTTGGGGTAATTCCCCGGACGAGCCATCCACAAAGAGTTCTAACACTCAAAAAAATCTAAAAAATAAAGCTCTAGTGGAGTGGAGTTTTACCTTCTCAGAGTATTATTTCTAGTCTTTCAAACATTTCTAAGTCTAAAGTAAAGACATAAATGTTTTTATCTCACGGATAGCAATGGTTAAAACTTTTCTTAGTGAGGCGTAGACAAGACAGAAAGTACGTAGCTTGCACCATCTTGGTGCTTGGTGTGCGGACGTGTTTTTGCAAGTAGGTCTCTGGTGGGCCCTTTTTTACGTGACGGGAGGTAGTTGGAGGTAGTTGTACTCCAGCCACCTGATGTCCTCTAGGAAGGCCAGTAGCTCGCTTATGGCGCGTGCCTGATCAGGCATTTGTGTGTGTTGAGGAGCTCGTTGAGGAGCCACGCTGTTGTACTCCAAGAGTGCACACGGATACAGATCAAGCTACACCAAGCCAAAGAAAATGATGCTTACTCCAAGGACATAAAAGTGAGCAGTTTATATTTATTTTATTTTTTTATTTTACAAATCCTTTCTCTATTCCTCTGCATTCAACAAAATCAAAATGGTCTATATTCAGTACAATCACAAAGATCACTTTGAAACGTCTTATAAAGACCAACACTGTGAACGCGAAAAAAAAACAGCCGTTTCATGCAAAAGTTCAATACCTACCTGGCTAAAATGTACAGCTGGTTTTTTTTTCGTATTCACAGTGTTGGTTCCTTGGAAAAAGTTATTCATATTGATAGGTGCTTTAGCCCCCTGAAGTTTTCGGTACTAGGATTTTAACACCTTGTATAATATTATTATGGTTACCATAATAATAGTATGGTATTTTTACACCTTGTATACTGGATGAATCTACCGCCAGTTCCTCGCGACTATAGCCTAGAAGACAATAAAAGGCAATAAAATTACGACGTGGTTCTTAGCGTGTGTAATCCTTTTTAAAATTGTGGTACTTTTTTTTAAAAAAAAAGGGATGCCTATAATACCAAATGCAAAAAAGTTTTTATAACTTGCACCAAACCCACAATAGGAACAGTGGCTATTAATATTCATAGGGTAATTAATTTGAGCCGACACGTGTACGTTGTGCCTGATATATTTCCGCGGCTGATCAGTTTGATTGTGCGAATTTCATAATTGGTAGCTATGGTGGCCCGGGAGCTTAGCCTTTACACGGCCTATTCACTTCTTGTTAGAAATGTATTTAGCCATTTAATGAATTACCTACGCAGATTATTTAATTTCAAAATTTCAACATCACGTGTCTGTCTGTCTGTCATCATCATACATACATCATCTGTGAAATTTTCACAGATGATGTATTTCTGTTGCCGCTATAACAACGAATACTAAAAACATGGAATTAAATAAATATTTAAGGGGGCTCCCATACAACAAACATGATTTTTCGCTCGTTTTTGCTCGATATTGATAACGGCAACAGGAACGCTTGAAATATTCACAGAATATTTAGTTATATGTATATTCACATTAAAAATAAATAAATTAATTAAAATAAAACAAATATTCCCCCAAATCAAAACACATATTCCACATCTCTAATACTATAAGACTCAAAGTCCTGACTGACTGACTGACTGACTGACATACAGACAACGCACGCAAGTCTTATGGCGTAAAGGTGTACTAAGAAGGGATTTTTGGAAATTCAACTCCTAAGGGTGTAAAAAGGGTTGAAAACGTTTGTATGAAAAATTGTATTCCTTGAACCTACAAACTTGAAACTTGGAGTACATGTACTCCATGGCTAAAAAATAGGAAAGGCATTTTTAATTTTCTAAAACTACCCTTAATAAGTGTGCAAAGGGATGTCAAAGTTTGTATGGGAGTTTTTTTCCACGCGTGGTGCGATTGACTTAAAACTTGGGGTAAATACTATACTACGCAATAAATAATTAAGAATGACACTTTGAATTTTTGATAACTACCCCAAAGGGTGTAAAAGACGGCTCACGGCTCACCACTTTAACGCGTGCGAAGCCGTGAGAAGCTGCTAGTATCCCATACAACAAACGTGTTTTTTTGCCACTGGTTCCTTTAATACGAGCTTTGCTTAGAGTACTTGACAGTGCTGTGTGGAATGCCCTCCAATATCTACAGCGCGGAAGGCTACTACCAACTGAGCTGTGAGGACTGAACAAAGCACATGTAGCTCGTTTAAAGTGACGCTCACAGAAACTAGTACAACATAAGCATAAGTAAGCAGGAGCGAAATACTAGGAAGTGGAACAAGCGACTGCATATTACATTCCCAAGTCTGTCAGCAAGGAATTCATTTATAAAGAAAACCAATACACGGAGCTCGCATTTTCCGGGGAAATTTTTTGTCTGTGTTGCTGACAGTACGTACTTCCTACTAGTGTAACGATTTCTCGAATTTTATAATTTATTTTGTAAATTAAGCTTGGTGAAGTAGCATATCACTGCATAGTATAAAACAAAGTCGCTTTCTCTGTCTTAAGCTAAGTTTTCAAATAGAATATAAAGTTTTATCTCCAATATTTCTCACATACTCGTTGTTATACGCATTAAGGACTCGATTTCCCTGCAAAGCAATCGTCTGTTTCCTCCACTTCCTCAATACAATCGAGGATATCCTCAATGTGCAGTCATCCGCAGGATATTGCCAACGGAACTGGTTATGTGAGGAATTAAAATTTATATCCCGTAGAATGTTTGCCGCTGAAAAGTCATTTGAGTTTGAATAAGATTGGAAGAATAGATTTAATAACCGTTTGAATAAAGATTGGAAGATCAAATGAGCTATTATTTAAGACATACTATAGGAAATCAGGAAATAAAATGTAGAAAACAGATTTGATAACTTCACACTTTTTTATTTAGTAGATTCTAGGTTGTAAAATCACAGCTTATTCCCTTAACGTCTCAGTTCACACTTCCGATCGCCATCTTTTTTCCGTACTCCTATCCTATTATTCTTTCAAATGCAATAACAATTTCTAAAAACTTATAAATTATAAAATAACAATAGTAAAACTAATTCATTAATTTAAATAGTTCTAAATTCAACAAAAACAATACATAACTCTTTTCATTAAATATTTCCTACAAAAATCTACGATTGACGATATCAATCCTTTTAAAGTATAAACTCTTTTTAAACATAACAGTAACATATTAATAGGTCATTAAATTAGCTATCACAATTTATATATATAAAATAAGTAATAATTCTAACAATACTAACAAAATGCAAAGAAAATCACTGAATAAAATACAGATAAACTTATCAAAAATATTAAATAAATATTAGAAGATTTTGCACAGAACTATTTTGCCCCACGCAAAGTTAAAAAAAGCGTTTGAATAAAGATTGGAAGAATCAAATGAGCTTTTATTTAAGACATACTAACAAAATGCAGAGAAAATCAGTAAATAAACTTATAAAATTAAATCAGCAGATAAACTTAAGAAAAAAAATATATTAAGAAGATAAAACACTTAACTATTTTGCCCCAAACTAATTATAAAAAAACCGATAGAGAGTCATGTAAACTTCTCTATCAAAATATCGATTCCAGAAGGAATATTAAATATTTTTAACGGTGTCTTTTTTGAATAAGAATTAACGGTAGTTACCAAGTAAGTTTATTGCCTGTTCTTCTAGGCTTCGGTCGCGTGGAACTGGTACCTAGATTCACCTAGCTTTAAGACGTTTCAAAGTGATCCTTATGATTTAATTGAATAAATATCTTTGGACTTTGACTTTGACTGGAGTTCATACTTTCAGTTAAATTTTTATTTAAAGCTGCAATAAAATGGTTTTACAACAAACAATGCACGTTTTCCACAAGCCATCGAAACTAACATTTTTTAGAACATTGCCACGGTATTGTGCATATTGAATAATGCCGTACGTTTTTTATAAAACAAGACTACAATTTCGGCGACGCTTTTTCGATATAACGTTTTACCCCATCACTATTCTATTGAATTCGAAAGCACATGCCTAGTTTTTACAGCTGAAAAGAATTTTATCGATTGTATATAATTGGATAATTTTTTACCTTTAACTATTTATTTTATTCTGTTTTCTGGCATTTGTTATTATAGCGGCAACAGAAATACATCATCTGTGAAAGTTTCAACTGTATAACTATCACGGTTCCTGAGATACAGCCTGGTGACTGACGGACAGACAGACGAACGGACAGCGGAGTCTTAGTAATAGGGTCCCGTTTTACCCTTCGAGTACGGAACCCTAATAAGGTAACCACTATACGCGACCTGGACTAAAATAAAATCAAAACAGTTCTAACTCAGTTTTATCAAGGCTCGCTTTGAAACGTCATTGAAACTGGGCAACTCTAGATAAGAACTGCCAATTCCTCGCGGCCATAGCCTAGAAGAACAGGAAAGAAATTTACCGCTGTTTTTGGATTATCCTTCTTACAATTATCATCATTATCCGCAGCATGACTTAGCCAACTGCTAACTAAGCACAGGATTTTCTCTGCTCTTGCCATCCCACACGATCTTGGATCCCTCATCCATCTACGGCCCACGACGCTGACAATGTCGTCGACCCATCGTGTTACTGGACAGTCTTACAATCATGTTACTTAAGAGGAAAGGATACCTGAGAGACTTTTGAAAAATAGGTATGTGAATAAAATGTTCCTGTCTCGCTGCATGCCGCCGCCGCGCCCCAAGCAAGAAAGGGACAACTGCAGCTCAGACCGTTTTAGTTACATAATTATTGACCAAAACTGCATTTCGTAGTCGACTATTTACTCCCCCAAAACATGCCCAATTGTTTTTTTTTTTTTATAATTATACAAAACCTTCAGCTATGCCCTTCAGTTCAAATTTTTTTGTAAATAGGCGTAATTTTTTTTTGATGTGTCAGAAAATGTTGAAAAAAATTAGGCAATATATCAAGTTTTTGAAGATAATATATAATTAGTAAGATAATTAGTAAGGTATTAGTAACTTATTTTAAAATTAGCTTTTATATAAATTACCGATATCGGGTTGGTGGCTGATTGACTTGATGGGTTATGTATAGCCTCTAGCACAAGGACGTATAACTACCAATCAAAAACTGTATAACCCGACTAATGTTTATTGTCCAAATTACAAGGCGTGTAACAAACTAACTCTAACGCGGGCAGGTGACGACTGAGGTAGCGGCGGGCTCCTGACACGACGCTGCTCAATACTGCAGACTTGCAAATATCAAATCACCATAGAATATGTCGCAGTAGCCCTTGCCACCACAATAACGCAATTATCTAATTTAATGAAACGTGCGTTTTTGTTATATTTTGAACTTGTTTATCGTAAATTGGTATTACCAGAATCTGCGGTAGGTACCTACCTACGTATCGTTTTCTCTGCAATCGACTAGCTACGAGTAGTTATCAAAACAATCGTACAGGATGGTATAAACAGAAAAATAATAGGATAATGTACCAAAATACATAGTATGTAAATGTACAATGAGATAAATGTAGTCAGAGGTACGTCCAAACGCTACTTTTGGGACATACCCACATTTTGGAGCTGGTACTATGAGATCTGAGGGCATATAAACATAAACATAAACATTGACACTCATTTAAACTTTAAGCACCATATTCAACAACTTAAATCAAAGCTTTCAAGCTTTACGTACGCCTTGCGCGAAATAAAAACTACAACTGACCTACCTACCGCGTTATCAGCTTACTACGCACATATATTCTCACATTTTTCTTTGTCCATTATTCTATGGGGCAACAGCACAGATGTACAAGACCTATTTATCTTGCAAAAAAAATGTATCCGTATCCTCGTAAATATAGGGCGAAGAGAAACCTGCAAACCACACTTTAAAAACCTAAAGATCCTAACGTTACCTAGTTTATACATTCTAGAATTGTGCAAATTTGTAAGAAAATATCCCCATTTATATAAAAATCTAGTCGACCTGCCTCGTAGATACGTATTGAGGCCAGGGAGAAATAAGTTAGTATATCCGCGTTCTCAACTTAAAATACACAGCGACGGCCCATACGTAATGTCAATAAAAATTTATAATAACCTTCCAATCGAAATAAAAAATATAGAAAAAAATAGTCTATTTACAAAAACATTAAAATCATTTCTAATTAATAAAACATACTATGACATAAATGAATATTTGCAATAATTCAATAAATAATTATAATTTAAACTTGACACTGAAATTACCTAGATTTAACTTTGACATTTATTTTTATTTAACATTCGGCTATATACACACTTTGACCTAAATATTGACTATTTTTAATTAAATATTTCATTAACTTTGACATACATTCCTAATACCTTGTTTATTTAGAATACCTAGTTCTTCTTTTTCGTGCCTTGTATAACAGATAACACCTACTTTTTGACTGTAACTATACCTGTATACCGACTATGCGTATTATAATTTAAAACCTCGGCCTGCCTCCATGTTGCCATACCCTATGCAGGGTCCATGTGATACTAACTAACAACTAACAACAATGTATGTACCAAAACTAAACCATGTGTAAGCAATAAACGTATTGAGTATTGAGTATTGAGTATATCTTTCTAGCTGTTTCAGTATTTTTTTCAGTTTCAGAGATAAAAAATGTTTGAAAAACTTTTGCATTGCTCAGCTTAATGCGTAGCAACTTTTGATAAAATTAAATAAATCAAATATGTATTTTGATTTATTTTTATCTATTTTTAAATGCACAGTGCGTAACATCGTATCGCCTCGTGCAAACAGGGTATTGGACACAGAAAGCTGTTATAAGCTGCTCAGAATTCCAAGCTACACCCGCATTATATAACTAAGTCGCGCTTTGAATCAAACCTCAATTGAGTGTGTTCTACTTAGCCCCTCCCACCTTTATTATCATCTTCTGCTAGACATAATACACAACACATGAACACTGCTTGTGTTGAAGTGTTGAAGAGAAGTGCCGCTGAAATTACAGTCATTTGAGGCTTAAAATGAATGCCTCAGTTGATAGAATAAAAATAGGTGATACTTAATATGAGAATACTAATGATACTTTATGAAACTAATGACCGTCAAACATCTCGCAACTCGCTCGTACATTTCCAAATTTTGAAAGATATATAACATAAAATCACTAAACAAGCAAGTTTTCCTACCAAAAAATTTTTAATTGGAAAACTTATTAAGATATAAATTATATTTTTGAAACTGTATGTAACTTTGTTTATTGTGATTTTTCATAAATAAGTTCCGTGTGGGTATCAAAAAAGTACCGCGGGAAAATAAAGTCACAACAAAATAGCGAGTAAACGCCAATAAAAAAGCTATTGTATTTTTCTATAGAACAACTAAAAATCAAAAACTAATTCATGCACAGTGTGATGCGTCGTTCCACAACGCCGGCCGCCGCGGCGTCGCTTGGCATAACACCGCTTTTGTTTTTATTTGCATTTTGTACGCGTTTCTAACGGCACCTGGACACACAGTCAAGTCAGTATTAATATTCAGTAAACAATATTCACCTAAGTGACCCTGGAATCCGCAGTGTCAATTTCAATGCAAAGCTCAGTGCTAGTGATGCTAGTATAGTATAGTGCTAGCGCCACCCGCGTGAATATTTTCGAGTGGAAATGGCAACGTGAGTGAGGTAAAACTCTAATCTATTAATCTAATTGAGTAGTAGCCTAGGTTATAACTCCTCCTGATTTTGTTATTTACGCAGACTAGCACTACTGGACGGGTATACAGTCGGGTCAGGGTGTCGATTCTCTAAACAACTTTTCACCTAGTACCTAGTAGCGCATTACACACGCCAATACTCATGTGGGTGGCCATAGTCATGGGTGAATTTATTACAGAATGCCAAATCGAAAACTGTGGATTCCGCGGTCCCTTGGGTGAATGTTGTTGACAGAATCGCACTGCTGCACGGGCACACAGACGGGTCAGTTGGCTTTAACCATGTTATATATTTTAAACGCCATTTTATTTCAGGCTATATTTTTTATTCAGAGTGTTTTGATTTTAATTAATTCATTTTTGACTGGCGGCCGCCCACGGCTTCACTCGCGTAGTGATTGCAAACTTAAATATTTAAGGCATTTTTCTTTTATTGGTTCCGCTAATATTTCGGGATAGAAAGCAGATTATATTGTAATCAAATCAAATCAAATATTTATTTATTTGAACACAAACAAATTACAATAAAAACAATGTAAACGTTGACAGCTGCAAAAAATATTACAAATATGGGTAACGAACTGTCAGTATTTTGAAGAAGGTGTTTAGGTACATTTTTATTTTATAATGAGATTCACTACGAACCAGACTAGATAATGTATCTGAGGGTTCTCCTGATTACGCAAGTCTCTTAATAGCCAAGGTTTCACAGGCACAAACTTAAAATTATATTGATGAATCTAAAGAATGTCCCAGGAAATGTCAAGCGGTCCAGAGATGCAGCCTCCCTTAAGCTAATCATGTATGTTCTGTGTTTTTTTGTAGTTTAGGAGTTTTTTTTTCGAGTTACTAGACGATTCTAATCATATTGAGGTGAATAATTGAGTTAAATCCTTTATTTTTCTTGAATTGATTTTATATTTTGACGCGGTCGTATAAGTTGTGGAGTACATAATATTTTTATTGGATAGACATAACTATTAGTTAAATAACAAAAAAAATGATTTCTTCCTTCGGTTCATTAAGGAGCTGACTTCCGTCAAAGTACTTCTCGTTCGTAGGAACACTAGCCAGTAATCTTCATACTTTAATTCTTCATACATGCTCCTCGGTTTACGGTACTGAACTCTAAAACAACATTTGAAATAATTTAATAATTCAAAACAAATGTAACAAGATACCGGTGCCAAGTGGAACACACCCATAGAGGATAACCTCGGAATATTTACGGAGAGCACGCGGTTCAATTGCCGCCATATTTATTAGCCCAGCTTCCGTTTCCGGTGGTGGGTGGTTGATTTAAACGCACATTTCCGGTGTACCACTTCAGTGGGTGCCGGTCAGTTATTGCGTTAATATATAGGGTGTTCTTTTTCTGAAAATATGGCATTTAAATAATGTCATCGGTATGGAAATACTACACTCACATATTATAAACTACGCACAAAGTCAAAGTCAAATGGTATTTGTTTTGACTTGCTAATGAAACAATAAGATGTCCCACCTGATGTTAAGTGGAAACCATCGCCTATAACAGAGCATTGCCTCGTAGACACGTTCGATTATTTACGATTACTAGATTGGATGCGATTTATTCAATTGAATCACATGGATCACATTGACGTTTCAAGCTAGATGCTAGTTCCACGAGACCAAGCTTTTTTTTATTAGACTTGTTGATGAAACAAGCAGATGGCCCACTGATGCTAAGTGGTAACCATCACCTATAACAAAGCATTGCCTCGTAAGTCACGCACAATAGGAACGTGCCCTACGATGCACTGCCCTGCGACCATCAACTTGAGGCATACAGATGTTAAGCCTCATGTGCCTGTAATTACACCGGCAACCACACTCTTCAAACCGAAACACAGCAACGCTGCTTGTCGGCAGAAAAAGGCGCGGTGGTAGTACTTCCCCGGGCGAGCCCTTCACAAAGAGCTCTACTACTCTTAAATAAAATAAATTGTTTCCTAAATACTAGTTAGTTTAAGGCTGTTAGGCTAGTTACAGGTACCTGGTACCTAGGTACTTACTTAGGTACCTAGTTGGCTACTTAATATGTCTAGGTCTAATATAATATCATAAGTGACTACACCGCCGTCAATTCTGATTAGTTTTTACCTGTTTAGGTTGCCTGGAGATCGCTCTCAGCGATAAGGTCGCCCATTGTTTTACCTTATGCTTTAACCCTGTACTATGTTTCTGTGTGGTGGACAATAAAGAGTTATCTCTATCTTATCTATCTATCTATTTGATACGATTTTTTAAATTGAATAAATCGGACCACGTTCCACGTCAAAGTGATCCATGAAGCTAAGTGTCAGTTCCACGCGACTACGCCTAGAAGAACAGGCATCAAAATGACGGCTTGGTTCCTATACCTCTACATTTTGTTAATACATATAAGGGTGACGATTAGAAAGAGCGACTATTTGAAAATCTGACCATTTGAAAGTCTGACCTTATGAAAATAAAGGGACAGAACTACGCAACAGAAAAGGTGGGAATATTTGAGATTGAAGCCAGGGGTAAAGCATAGTCTTTTAAGTCACAGAACTAATGGGAAAAAAAATCCCAGTAGTTCTGTCAACAGAACAGTACCCCAAGTATGAGATTTGCTTACCATATTTCGTTTTACGTTTTTGTTCCGTGTTCATTGCGGGTTTTGTATGAAGACGCGATATTGATACCGATACGGAACTTTACAAAACCCGCAATGAGCACAGAGCAAAAACGATTCGTTTATGTTCCGTGTTCATTGCGGGTTTTGTATGAAGACGCGATAGGGATACCGATATGGAACTTTACAAAACCCGCAATGAATACGGAACAAAATGGTAAAACGAAAAACGAAATATGGTAAGCAAATCTCATACTTGGGGTACAGGTGGGAGTAAACGATATTTACGATATATTCAATGTTGCCATTGTTGCCGTATAATTCATCTGGAATAGATGTTTTTCACTAAGTATAAAAAAAAACTAGTTTTCCATAATGCGAGCTACGAACACCAAAACTAAGCTCGCAAAGTAGGTTCCTTCGTTTCCATTCTCTGTGAGTGATGATTTGGCAGATCGCCAACTGCCTACCCTATGCAATATCTAAGATTTACATAATCACGTGAGCGAGAGAGCTTATTGCGTACTCTCTCACACTTCAGCTCCTCTCTGGAATGTCATTACACGTAATAGGAATAGATAGCGGCTCTGTCATTGGACAGGAATTATACATTCGTTGCTTAGAAAAAGTTATTCATATTGAGGGGTAATTTAGCCCCCTGAAGTTTGAAACACAAGAATTGGAACACCTTGTATATCATTAGGAAGAATTAAAGATAAACTTGAGTTACGACATAATTTTTGAGAGAGAGAAAAAAAGTATTTTAGTGACCCAAAAAACATAACTGAAGTTAAATTTAGTAGGCTTATTATTTTTATTGGAATAGTGTTTTCTTAATTATTTTTAGACTATAATAAACTTCTGATATAAATATGTTTCTGACCTCTGAAGAAGGCTCCTTTAAAGAATCCTGAGTAGGTACTTGGTACTAAAAGATCTGAGAGCACATCTACCGTGCCTGGGAATCAAAATCGAAAAGCTGTTTCAGTTTTCAGCCTTTACAGCTCAGTTGGTAGTAGCTCTGCTTTCTGCGCTGGAAGGCGTGGGTTCGATTCCCACCGAGAACAAACATTTCTATGGTGAATATAGGTGTTTGTTCTCTGTCTGGGTGTTATTATATATAATAAGTATGTATTTACAAAAAAAAAAAGTATATAAGTATTATATGAACTATCTGGTTCCCATATTACAAGCATTGCTTAGTTTGGGGCTAGATAGTGCTGTGTGGAAAGTCCACCAATATTTATTTTATTTATTTATTCTGTAAATAAAAATACAATGGACTGGATTTCCACATAATCCACACTATTCATTCATATCAATGTCATTCACCGTTTTCAGCATTTTTCACTATCAAAACTTTAGAAATTTCACAATACTTTTTTAAAAATACGAGCTACATTTCACTGCGGTTTATTGCGATAAAAATAGCGCACCTATTCGGCTGATGTATTCCCCACTTTGTATCCGCTTTGTGGACAAATGTCCAACATGTCCCGTACTTGGCGGATGAAAAGTGCTTTAAAGTTTTGCTGATTTTAAGGCGAGGATTCCAGACACATTTTTATTTCACATAGAAAATATAATTTAACTGAAACAAATGTGTAGTACTAATCAGCTAATCCTACTTATATTATAAACGTGAAAGTTTGTAAGTATGAATGGATGGATGTTTGTTACTCTTTCACGTAAAAACTACTGAATGGATTTTAATGAAACTTTACAATAATATAGCTTATACATCAGAACAACACATAGGCTACAATTTATAAAGATATTGTGTGAATTGTCCAAAATATGACGATAAGTGTCAAGTAAGTAGGAAAAATTCTACCATCTGCGAGCTATTCTGGCGTGTGCTGCCAAAACCGCTAGAGTTACACGTATGTACTACGCCACGCTAATATAAGCTACTCAAAATACTAATCCTGCGCAGACGAAGTCTCGGGCACCAGCCAGTCTAATCTATTTAAGCTTAACCAAATGTAGATTCGTGTGTGTACCCTATACAGCACCTGCAAACCATGCAAAGTATAATTAGGTGTATATCTTATAATATATATTTCATAGAGAAATAAATAAATATTTTATGATTTTGTTATTTAAACAATAAATAATACGTTGAAATAAAAAAACCCTACGTACGGTTTTTTTTCCACATATATTATTATGTTGATAAATAAAAATACATTTTCTTTCTTTCTTTTCTTCCTTTACTGTGTGTATCCCACTGGACACATACATTTACGTAGGATTTTTACAATACGTTGGGGTAGGAACATGGTAATTCAAAAATTAGGTAACCTAGAGTTTTTTTTCAATCTAGCGTGTAAGTCAGACAGTTATAAACACTTCGTCATGTCATAATCTTTTTTTAAAAAAATGGGATTATTATTATTCGTTTTTTTAGTACTAGGCTTACTACCTACTAGCCGTTTGATTGCCCAGCCTTAAAGTTTTTGCAAATTTTAACATCAAAATTGCTTGAACTGCCACCGGATTTAGCCGACAATCTGTTGCGTATTTTATTATTAGGAAAATCTCATCGCTCAGCTTGCTTGTGCCAGCATACTTGCCATGGCAACGTTCGGCCAGATTTTGGATGGGTGATTGCTTCTTCTTGGCGTATCACTATTTCTTTCGAAGCAGTGTGGTGGAAGGAGGCTTTCGAACACTTGACATGTTTTCAAACTTTTTAGGTTTTAAAACATGGCCGATTCCTCTTGAACAGCCGAACTTTATTTATAGCACTGAACTTATTTAGAAAGAGGTCACAGTTCGCTTCTCGACCTCTTTATACGTTGAATATACTCCACAGAAAACCATTTGGAAAGCTAAAAGTTCCTTTAGAGTTTCTGGCGTCTTTTTACCAGCCATTACTAGCTCCCAGCCGACGGTTCCTAAATCATTTTCTGTTTTTTTTACTGCAGCGAAGTTAAACTACCATTGAAAACCGGTTACTGTTATAACTGCTACTAGTTCTGTGACAGGCGCAGAATGCGGATTTAAGATGGCTGCGAATTTGGTAGGTCTGTCTTCTGCGCTGTAGGGTATTGGTTTGACCCCTAGAGACTTCATATACACCGCAAAACCTTAAACAAAACTTTTTCTAAAGGGCACCTGTGTATATATTTTTTTTTTGTTGATTTTTTTAAAAAGCGTTGAATGAATTTTGATAAAATTAATTTCGGACCACCTCTGTTTTTTTTTATTATGATTGTGCTACTACTGATTGACATGATTTAAATGATTTTTTATATTAATGTTTTGTATGCTAAGAAGCAGGATATGGAGCTTCCAAACCACACCCTACCTACCATCTTATATTTTATTGTAACCTGGATTCACAAACAATAACTGATTTATGATTTTGAAGTATCCAAACAATCGAATTGAAAACCTCCTTTTTTGAAGTCAGTTTAATAGTAGTAGAGCTCTTTGTGTGTGGCTCGTCCGAGGATACTTCCCCGGACCTACCACCACGTCTTTTTCTGCCGCCAAGCAGCAACGCTGTGTTTTGGTTTGAAGAGTGTGGTTGCCGGTGTAAATACAGGCACTTGAGGCTTAACATCTGTATGCCTCAAGTTGATGGTCGCAGGGCATTGCATCGTAGGGCACGCTCCTATCGTCCGTGACCTGCAAAGCAATGCCTTGGTGTAGGTGATGGTTACCACTTAACATCAGGTGGGCCATCTGCTCGTTCCATCAGCTAGTTGTATATAGAGACATAGACATAGACATAGACAGTTATTTATTGGCCACAAGAACACACAACATATAATTAGGGTAATGTAGGTAGGTACAAAAATGAACAAAACAGTGACAACATGATGAAACAATAACATGATAAAAGGTATAAAACACAAAACAATTAAAACAAACGACTATTTTACAATTAATTCAATAACAAACAAATTTTAACTTATCTTTAATTTGACTATATACCTACCTATGGAACATATCTACTAAATATTACAATGGATACCTAATAATAGTGCTGTGTGCTACAGCAGCAAAAAGGTCCCGGCTCAGCATTATGCTTCTCTATCCGAAGACAGGTAAAAAACAGTTAGTTAAAAAATATGCGAAAGATCGATGTTTTTCTCTTCACATGTCTGAATATATCACGCGCTAACCACCAAGAAAATAGTTCATAACCTGGATGTGCGACTTTTTATCACAAAAAATCACCAAGACTAGGGTAGAAAAATTTACCGAAATTAGGAAAAACGCTTTGAATACATTCATTACTACTATATTCGCGTTAAACTCTCGCTGCAGGCTCGGTCAGTGTTTAACCTATAGTCGCGTTAAACTCCCGCTGCAAACTCGGTCATAAATCATCTTAACACACGCTTAAACAAAAGGATCATCCGTTCTCCTAAGTGCAAGAGAGAGAGATATCAATATTGCTTTCTCGTTCCGATAACTTATGACCGAGCCTGCAGCGAGAGTTTAACGCGACTATAGGGGTGCAAAACCACGGGCATCAGTTAGTAAAATAGAAAAAAAAGAACTATGTTCACATTTCCTCCATAAACGCATAGAGATGATATAAGGCCGTTATAGAGGCCCACTATGAAATAAGGCTCATTTTATGGCGCTGCCGTAACTTTAAACAGGAAAATAGCCATTGGACCTGATTTACGACTATTATTGCGAAGATGTTTCTCTGAAGATGTATCTTACAGCTTTATCGTTCGTGAGATAGATTGTGCCACAATTCACTCTCTTTATAATTAAACTGAAATACTAACAGCTTCACGGCTTTGGTCCCCAGGCACGGTAGATATCCTCTCGGATATCTTAGTACGAAGTACTAACTGAAGATTGTTCAAGATAATCAGAGGTACGTCAAAATATTTCATTTGGTAAAAGTCAAGAGGTGATTCTTCAGTTCAATCATAAAAATCACTTTTAAACATCATAAAGCTAGATGAATCTAGGTGTCAGTTCCACGCGACTAAGCCTAGAAAAACAGGCACATATACATTTAATGTTCAAAAATGTATGTGCTTAGTGCCAGTACTCATAAACGGTGAAAGAAAACATCGTGAGGAAACCGGCATTGTCGTCTAAAAAGTTCTACAACATGTGTCAACAAAAGGAGCCTCTTTGGGGCTCACTAAAAATCCCATCACCACACTGTTTCGAAAGTAAAGTGACACGACTACATAGACATAGACATAGACAGAAAAAACACACATACACATACAAAACAATAAAAGAAAGGAAATGGCTATACACATAGATATTGCAGTACTTTGTTGATGTAGGTGTTTGTGTGCTGCAGCAGCAAAAGGGTCTCGACTCAGCGTATGCCTCACCACTATTATAGTAGATAGCCGCTGTTATTCTGCCGAATTCTACACGTTGATGGACGCAGGGTAGTTGCTAACGAGCGTGACTTACGGTGCGATGCTATGATGATGATGATTACTACTACAAATCCAGGGTGTACCTAACGGAAATAAAATACTGCACCGACCAACAGACATCACTTTATTAAGATGTCTTTGATAAACACAAAGGTACAATTTGCGAGACGGATGGTCCGATTGGTCTGCCATCTGTCGGCGGGCGACGGACCGTGCCGGAAAAACGCGGTGAGGATGGTAAAGAAGCGTGGTCAGTTTGATAGCGGGAGATAAATGCTTAAAGTGCTTTTTTTACGATGTTACAATATGATGATCATGCATCTGATATGAAGTTAATAAAAAACAACCAATAAATCAATATTGGTGGACTTTCCACACACCACTATCTAGCCCCAAACTAAGTGTAGCTTGTAATATGGGAACTAGATAGCTGATATAATACTCAGAGACTTTTTTTTGTAAATACATACTTATAATATACTAGTGGTTCGCCCCGAACTGAGATCTAGTGATGCCCGCTCCAGTCTTATATTGATACCAAACACGATATTTGGCCTCTGACGATTACAAATTAAATTAAATTACAATATTGTAAATCTCAAGGTTATATGTATAAAGTCATAGTAGTATAGGATAGGAAGCAGGATACATATAAAAGTTCTAAGTAATAAATTACTATACACTTTTTTTGTACATAAGGCTATGCTTACAATCGGCTTACACCTCGCCCGCCTACGCCCAGACGGCACGAGGAACAGCCCTACTCGTTCGTTATTCGGACGCACAGTCACCTGATCACGCGCTTCGGTGATTCCTAGGGTTGGGTCACTTGTCGATCAAATAAAATCGATATCGATGAAAAAAACATTCTGTTTTGATAGCCAAACTGAAACAAGCCCTAAACGCAAGGGCTAAATCCACTATAAATTGGACGCCTAATCATAAAAAATAAACTCAAGGTAAAATAAGTGCTAAGGTAAAATAGTGGCAAAAGAGGAGATAAATTGAAGGACGAAATAGATCCACAGTAGCCCGAATCAGAAAAGAAAAGGAGGCCTTTGCCCTGAAGTGAATCACAACATGCTCTTAATGTTAATAATATGAGTCTCATCGCAACAGCTTTGTCTAGTTTAGGGCTAAAAGACTAGAGAGCTAGTTGAGTGTAATTTTCACCAATTTGTATAAAAATCTCCATCTACCTATCTTATCGCACCGAATGTTGGTATATAGCCTGCTCTCTATCACACAAACTTTATTTTGAGTGTAAAGATTTTATAATAATGTATAATATAATAAATTTTATATAATAAGGTTCAAACCCACGACCTTTGATGACGACTTTGACAATGAGTAGGTATGAACTAACTGTTTTGTTCATAACTCGGATTTATTGATAGAGTACTTGATCGATCGTGACTCTATCTGTAGGTCCCACGATTATAACTCCTGCTCGATAACTGAAGTGTAACTTCTTGCAGTAAGCAACGGCTGTTTCCTATACATTTTTTGCTGCATACAATAAAGTACAACACAAAATCATTTATTTATGGCACACGTAAATATTATACGAAAATAGACATCGATAAAATTGTATCGATAATCACCCCATCCCTATTTGGTTCTAGGAGCGATAAGTGAACATTTTGGTGCGGAGCCGACCCTCTCACGTTTCCAGTTCTCGTATGAATAAACATTCCTCAAAAATATTTCCAGATTCTGAATTCACTTATTTACTGAAAGCTTTTTATAACCGGAACTCGGTTTATTGATAATCTTTTTAACTGGCTTTTCAAATAAATGAATTTGAGATAAATCGTTGAACCAATTAATTTGGGGAACTCATCAATATTTTTTTCACATAAAAAAAACCTCCTCAAAAATTCAGTGATAAAGAACATGAGACCTTGTAAAATATTGAGACGAGCCAAAAGGCTCATAGGTAACGACGCGTTGTTCGAGTATAAGCTGACTCTTGAGCATCGCCGCCAAGTTTCCTGTCTATCGGTATTCTACAGGATACATTTCGGAGTGAGTCGGAACTCCACGGCTTGATCCCCTCATCTCCGTTCTACCATCGGACCACCAGACGTACGGAGACGAGACATCCATTCATGGTTGACATACCAACTCGCTTTGCTTCAATGTTCAACATGCGTACGGCCAAAGAATGGAATTCCTTACCGGCGTCCGTTTTTCCGAATGCCTATAATTTGGATGTTTTCAAGAGAAAAGTGAATAGGTATTTTCTAGGTAAACATGCCACATCGTCGATCGCATCTTCACTTAACATCACGTTTTACCTATAAGTTGTAAAAATAAACATTTCATACAGCGCTATCTACTACTACTATTACTTTCGTACTGGCGGAACCAGAAGCTGAATATTATCAATACCCAGACACAGAACAAATACCTTTAGGTAGGTACCTATTCATTGCTCAAAGTGTTTGAAAAATTGCTCAAATTTTTTAACTCTCATAATGCGATTGATATGATTTTCACCCAGTTTTGGGGGAATTTGTCGACAGAGTTTTAATTTTAAATATCACTGATTCTTCCTTTCTTTTGGGTATACGCTTGCATAGTTCCATCCGATCACATTGAATTGTGTTTCGATAGATTCAATTCAAGATTCAATGCATTTGTGGTACGCCGTAACCTCTGCGGCGTAGCTGCTACGGCGTAGAGCTTCGTAGAGCTTGCTACGGGAGAATAGGTCCAGTGCGCGGCATTTAATGCGCGAGTGAGTTGGTTAGATAAAAAAATAGTCCTGGCTTTGCTTTATAATTCCCTGTGACGTGGGAATCAAAAGCTACGAGTACCACTTAACTACCCAATTGTTTGTAATATGAGCCATTTATTATTTAACTTAATAAATGTAATCATAAACTAATAAATGGTTTAGATAAATTGACAGCGAATAACAATAAAACCGTATTAATGTGCGGTGATTTTAATGTTAATTTTTTAAGTAATGATAGTAATTGTATGAGTGTCACTGATCTAATGGATAGCTTCTTGTTAAAACAGCAAGTGCATGAATATACTAGAGTTACTAAATCTACAATGTCATGTCTGGACAATATTTTTACAGACTCTTGTCACACATCAAATGTTTGTGTAGAACCTGGAGTTAAATCGGATCACTATGCTCAAATTTTGAATGTAAGTTTGAATGTGGAAATGTTGGAGCCACCTAAAATAAAATTAAGACAGGTCAATAATAATAAGATCACTAGGCTAAAAGAAAACCTTAATAAAGACTTGTCAAATGTTTCAATATATTCTGACTATGAAATTTTTTTTGATTATTTATTGTGTAATTTAAATGAGCATATACCTATTGTAGAGACGAGTCCACGTAACCATAAATATTTTTATGAATGGGCAACAAAGGGATTTCTTATATCGAGAAAACGATTATTCGATTTATACGCGTTGAGAAATCTTAGCGAAAATCCAGTTTGTAAATCCTATGTAACAAAATATAGTAAACTATTCAAAAAAGTGTGTTTAGAAGCTAAGAAAAATTACATTGCTGAAAAGGTTGAAAAATCAGCAAACAAAATAAAATGTGTATGGAAAATAATAAAAGACGAGACAGGAAAAGAATGTAGTAATAGCAAAAATATCTGTGATAAATTATTTTGTGAAAATAGTAATAAGTTTATACATGACAAACTTGACATCGCAAATTATTTTAATGACTTTTTTGTAAACATTGCGAATGATTTGACTTGTAACCTTCAATGTTCAACGGAAAGCTCGATAATCTACTTAAACAAGTTTATGCCAGTCGCCACTGTTGACTTTGTTTTGAAACCTATTAGTGTGAGTCAAGTTATAACACTGTTACGACAAATGAAACCAAAAAAATCTAATGACTTCTGGTATATCACTCCCTACTTATTAAAGAAACTAGAATGTGTTATTGCTGTACCTCTTATGCATATAATAAATAAATGCATTGACAATGCATATTTTCCTGACAAAATGAAATTAGCGAAAGTTGTTCCAATTTATAAGAAAGGCAAGAAATCGATTTGTAATAATTATCGTCCGGTTTCAGTGCTCCCGAGTATAAGTAAAATATTTGAAAAATATGTAGCTGAAGAACTTATAAATTATATACAAGAAAATGATTTTTTGAATAAGAGACAATTAGGGTTTCAGAAAAGTAAATCAACTAGAAATGCTGTTACTAGGCTTATGCAAGACATATTTTCAGGCTTGGAGAAATCACAAAAAACCTATGGGGTTTTTTGTGATCTCTCTAAAGCATTTGATTGTGTTTCTCATAGTATTTTAATTCAAAAGCTTGAACACTACGGTGTGAGAAACAAAGAACTGCAAATTTTTCAATCTTACTTAACCAATAGAGAACAAGTCACGGAGTTGAATGGATTTCGATCATCTAAAAGTAAGGAGTTAGGAGTTCCACAAGGTTCAATATTAGGGCCTCTATTGTTTTTAATTTATGTGAATGATGTATCTGTGGTTTGTAACGACATTAATATTGACATAGTTTTATTTGCTGACGATACGAGTTTAGTTATAAAAGAAAAAAGTGGTGAAGGTGTAAGTCACAAGCTAAGGAAAGTAATCCCTGTTTTGGAAAATTGGTTTTCTGTAAATAATCTAATGCTAAATGTGGATAAAACTCATGTGGTAAAGTTTTGTCTGGGAATTACAGATATGGTAGCTCAAAGTCAATTAGATAATGCCCTTCAAGAACTTTCCTTACCTAGTAGTGAGCATATGAAATTTTTAGGGATATGGTTGGACTCGAAACTAACATGGTCAGTTCATATTGAGGATTTGACAAAAAGGTTAAGCTCAGCCACTTACGCTATAAAGAAAATTAAAGAACTGGGTGGGATAAGGGCATCAAGAGATGTATATTTTGCATATTTTCACTCACTAATGAGCTATGGTGTAATGTTTTGGGGAATTGCAGCTGAATCTAATAAGATATTTATACTGCAAAAGCGTTGCGTAAGATATATTTTAGGTCTTAAATATAAAGACTCTTGTAGAGATCGCTTTAGAGAATTAAAAATAATGACCATGGTTGGTGAGTACATTTACCAAAATATTGTGTACATCCGTGAAAATCTTAATAACATGACATTTAAATTTGAGTCTCATTCCCATAACACTAGAAATAAGAAAAATATTGTGACACCTCATATTAGGTTGACTAAAACATTAAAAAGCTTCATGTGCATGTCCATAAAATTGTATAATAAGATTCCTACGGACATTAGAAATAAACCTGACATCGAATTTTACCGTTGTGTAAAAACTAGCTTATTAAATAAAAGCTACTATAAAATTGACGAGGCTATAGCCGATAAATATATATTTAATAATGACATGATTTAATTATAAATTATCTTAGGTATATTTATGTACCTACCTACTGTCTTGTATTTTAATGTTTAATTTTGTGTACTGTACTTTCCTACTTTTAAGTTATTTTAAGAAAAAAATTACCTTTATTGTACAAATTGACATATCTAAGAACATGTTACATGTGTAAAGAGGAAATAAATGAATATGAATATGAATATAAACATTTAATAAATTATAAAAAAAACTAAAGTTTATCCAGTCTACACCAAATATGTTAGGATAGTTCAAATTTTTCTCTTTTGTTAAATAAAATATCTTTTTTTTTAAGTTACAAGTATCTTTACAGGACTATCTTAATACAATAGAGTAATTATAATTCTAAATCTTAAAGTAAATCTTATTCCTATTCTTAATTATCTACCTAAGCCATAACATATTATATATTACGCCCATGACTTGTAAACTTGTTTTACCAATGAAGCATCTGTATCTGTATCTGTATTCAAAGTGGCCTTCGCAATTGAGCCATAATAAGCTTTTAGTACTTAGAACATGCGGTAAATATAAATTTCTTGTTAAACAAATGCGTCATGCAACCTTACCGCGACGGCCTGTGCCTGAGTTGAGGTCAATTTGAATACTATTTGCTGAAGGAACCATGACCCATCCGATAAGTTGGATCCGATGGTAACCATCACCGATAACTCAGCATTTCCTCTCAAGACATGCACGACAGGAACGTGCCCTACTATGCACTGCCCTGCGTCCATCAACCTCAGACATAAAAGACGTACAGCAATTAGCGATTTTTTGTTGCATCATTTTTTATTATAAAACTTGCTCACACGCGCGTTCAAAGCGGCGCGCACTGTACAAATAATGCAATTGAGCAATCCTTGCAAAGTTGCAGCGACTTTCTTGCGTCTGTACTGTACCACGATTCCGCTTTAAAAGTAGACAAAATAATTTCTAAAATGAGGTAGCTTTTAGTTTATTTTATTTTAAGAGAGTTTCTTTCTAGGGTTGTTTGGAATAAGTAGAAGGCATTATATGTATTTAATAAACGACCTAGCGAAGCGAAAAACTGAAACAGTTTCACGAATTTGATCCCCAGGCACGGTAGATATCCCTTCAAGGTACCAAGTACGAACTCCAGATTATTTTGAGGATGTCTAAGGGTAGTCAGAGGTATGTCCAAACATACATTTGCCTACCCACATTTTGCAGTAGTAAGTACTCCATAATTTACAGGTTGCAAGCTCATCGCCGCTGTTAGAATACTAAATGATTTTCCTCACGATGTTTTCCTTCACCGTTTAAGGGCACTGGCATTGCGCACATAAATTTTTCGATAGGAAAAATCCGTTGGTGCACGATTTGATTCGAACCTACGACCTTACAATCGGAAGGCAGTGTCTCTCCCACTAGACCACCGGTGCTTGATGCGAGCGAAGCGAGCAAAGAAATTTGGATGAAACAATGTTTGTGTGATTTCAATTGTGATAACGGTTTTATTATGATCTTAAGTTCCAAAGACTCAATTTGTGCTCTTAACAAATTATTCAATTTGAATTTCAAATTATTGACCTCGATAATTAACTAAAACCTAGGCTCAAGTTTGTCTAATAAAAATAAGTCTTATACCGTAGAAAATAAAGATCAAGTTACGTAAGCCATAGTCAAACTAGTTTACAAGAACGTAAAGCTAATTAGACTTTATGACGCTGGTAGTAAGACTGGTAATACTTTTTGTGACAGCTTGTAACCTGGGGCCTTATGTTCACTTCGAGCGAGATAATCTCACGGTGGAAATGACGTCATATCTCGTTCAATAACTCGTTGACGTTGCGTCTCGCATGAACTTTGAATGAGAAAATTGGGGAGTGAGGTGGTGAGAATGGGGATAAATAGTTATCGAACGAGATATCGGGAAATATCGGGAAACAATCAAACTCACAAATTATCATGGTAATATTCCGTTTTAAATAAAAAAAATACTATAAAATGATTTCAAGGATATAGACGTCAGCATGAAGAAAAAATTATAATTGTTTGATCACACTGATGAATCTCTAATTTACAGTTTTTTTCCGTTTGATCTCTGATTTGTAAGCGCTGTACATGACTTTGAAACTAAATCAAAACGCTAATTTGTTGGTCACCATATACCCCATAGAATTACGTGGGCTTTTTGATTTCAATGTATAATGTTAAATAAGAAAATTCTAAAATATTTCATAAAATTTATTTAATTCTCTATGGAATAAAATACATTAAACTACGTCGGTAATTCTCACCTTCAGACGTTTTAGTGATGCTTGTCATACAAGGAAATATCGTTTGCTTTGAAGTTGACAATATAAAAAAAAACAACTTCCTATTTAATAGCACAGTAGCTTGTTATAAAACAACCCCTCGTTTATGGTTCCCGGAATTTTACAACGAAACTGCACAGAAATCGTTACCGTATGCATCAAATGCATTCACCAGATGAAATACAGCAGAAGTTTCACGCCTGATCCAGATAAATGGACGAATTTGTCATGCAGAGGGGATAGTTTAGTGCTGAGCTTAGATAGAGGCGTCATCACCTTACATCACTCTTTCGCATTTGCTGGTGTAATTACAGGCACATGAGGGTAAACATCTGTATTCCTCAAGTTGATAGACGTAGGGCAGTGCATCGTAGGGCACGTTTCTATCGTGTGGGACTTGCGAGGCAATGCTTTGTTATAGGTGATGGTTACCTAGATACTATTTGTGAACTTGACTGAACTAATTTGTATTGTATTTTAATTTGATCTTGTCTGTATTTTTTATTCATTTTATACCTCTCCTAGTGTAACACTGAAAGAAATTTTATACTTCCATAATTCACACAGCCTTTACAGCTCAGTTGGTAGTAGCTCTGCCTTCTGCGCCGTAGGCCGTGGGTTCTATCCCCACCGAGAACAAACATTTGTGTGATGAATATAGATGTTTGTTCTCAGTCTGAGTGTTATATAATATTATAAGTATATATTTACAAAAAAAAGTATTTATAAGTAGTATATCAGTATCTGGTTACCATATCAAAAGCTTTGGCTTAGTTTGGGGCGAGATAGTGCTGTGTGGAATGTCCACCAATATTTATATTTATAAGTAGTAAGTATAATTGGTCTGCGGACCGTTCTAATTATTTAAACTAAATAAATAAATTCACTCATTCATTCATAATGTAGTCAAGGAGTTTATTATCTATCAACTACTGCAAAATATGGGTAAGAGTCAGATGTAATACTTGGATAGTCTTCTGACTATCCCCTTTAGTCATCCTCAACTGAGAGATCTGAGAGAATATCTACCGTGCCTGGATCGAAGTCGTGAAGCAGTTTCTGTTTTCAAAAAGTTATCATTTCATAGAATCAATAACTTTATTGCGAATATAGGTAAGTAGGTATACATGGTTTTATATAGGGTTTATAATAATTGATCCTCCATATTCAACTAAATACTAGCATGCAATAATTTAGGTATACAATTTAAAATTAATAATGTCATGGATTAAATAAAGATTAAAAAATTGAAAAAAAAAAATGCATTTATTGTAGACCTGCTACTCGCAGCTTTAGAATTACACAAGGAGCTCGTCTTTGTACATATCTTTTGTAATCACATATAATAATGTAAATGTATCTATGTCATCATCTCCTGCCCTTATCCCACGTTAAGTGGGGTCAAGAGGTTTTCTTCTTCCAATCTCCAATGTAAATGTTTCTGTGTACTATAAAGAATTTAAAAATTTAAGAAGGATCACTTTAAAACAAGGTAAATCACGTTGCTTCCTCAAATTCTAACCTAAAAAGACAGCCAAAAAACCAACAACTAGGTTACGTATCGTCTCTACGTATGGTAAGCTGTATCTGTACTCCATGGTTCAAGTGTGGAATCCAGGGGTGATCGTTCAAAGCCGGTTGTATGACAGCCGGTAATGCCTGACCTGGGGCTGTACTTCCACTACTTTGTAGCACAAATACATGTACACCTGCAAGATAGTGCAGGCAATTGTATATTTAGGTTATTGACCTCTATATAATATTGAGAATTTGAGAACCAAGTGTCTATTCCAACTTTTGACTTTTGTGAGGTAATGCAATTGATATATTCAATTGCATTACCCCACAAAAGAAGATGTCGCAGGCAAAAGCTAGTTTCCAATATAAATTATAGCCACACAACAATAACGCCACCCCGCAGAGAATTTAATAAAGCTTCGGGCTACCATCCCCGTTGTTTGGGGTACATAAATATCAAATATTAATAGATAGAGCTCCCGCCATGATCTCTTGCACGATTCTAATACATACGTGTATCCGTTAGTAGCGTTATCTATATACCGGATAAAAATAAAGTAACGAATGAATGAAAATCTTATTACAATTGTTTATAAAAAACTAGCGATCCGCACCGGCTTCGCACGGTTGTTGTGGGTTATCCCTAAGAGATTATACTTGTATTATGCATATAAACCTTCCTCTTGAATCACTCTTTATATAAAAAAAAGCCGCATCAAAATCCGTTGCGTAGTTTTAAAGATTTAAGCATACATAGGGATATAGGGATATAGGGACAGAGAAAGCGACTTTGTTTTATACTATGTAGTGATAACTATTATTTAAATTCAATATTCAATAGGTATTGAATCACAAAACCAACTTTGAAACATCTTAAAGCTAGCAGAATCTAGGTGCCAGGTTTACGCGACCTAGCCTTGAAGAACAGGCAACAAACTACTTATCGGCAGAACAAGCAGATGGCCGTGATGGCCATGATAACAAAGCATTGCTCCGCAAGATACGTGCCCTACGATGCACTGCTCTGCGTCCATCAACTTGAAGCATCAAATATTAAGCCTCATCCGCCCGTAATTTCACCTGCAACCACACCCTTCAAACCAAAACACAGCAACGCTGCATGATTGCTGAAATAGGCATGGTGGTAAAGCCTGCTTCGCCATAAAACCGCTAGCCGTAAATAAAACCAAACAAGCTACAGATTGAAAGTTGTAACAATTAATAAGAGGTACCTGCGAGCTTCGGAAACTTTCGGTTTTCATTACTGGGGTGCTTCGGGGCCTGTTTAAAGATACGACACGATTTTACTAATTAATATACAAGTGAAATCGGCGTTGTATTTGTGAGAACACATTTTGATTGAACACGAATACTAACAGTAATTTAATAAAAAAATATTTAGTAAGCGTAGTGAAGGACGCCCTCCGATGAGGTGGAGTGACGATCTGCGAAATGTAGCTGGCAAACATTGGATGAGATGAGCCGAAGACCGGGCTCAGTGGCACGTCTTGGGAGAGACCTACATCTAGCACTAGACAAACATAGGTTGATGATGATGAGGTACAATTACAATTAAATAAAACTTTCTTGTCACATGTGGAGCGATTCGGTGGCGCACTAATCTCCACCTAGGAAAATCCAGTGTTGTGGGGGTAAGTTCTGTAGGTACTTACAAGTTTTTTAAATAGTTTAAAAAATGTTTTGTTTTTTGGTGATATTAGCGTAACTAATGTTAAAATTAAAGTTTTTCACAAAACTTGGAGGATTGCAATTTTTCATAAATAAGTTCAGTCTCTCTCTCTTGTCGTGTCACTAGTTTCTCTCGAAACAGTGTGGTGAAAGGATTTAATAGCACCTCCTATACTTCTTCAATCATCAGCTTGAAGAAGTCCACTGTCAAAGTCAAAGTGACAAGGTATTTATTCAATAAAATCACAAGGATGACTTTGAAACGTCTTAAAGCTAGGTGACTCTAGGTGCCAGTCCCACGCGACCAAAGCCTAGAAGAACAGCCAACAAACTTACGGCTTGGTTCCTACCGTTCTTTTGTATGATCCTTGTTACAATGTAATGTAATACAATATTGAAGCTCCAGTGTGGTGCCAATCGAATTTAGTGGTGGATGTACGCCTCCCCTAAATAATTCCTGAATGATCGATTCTGAGTCCTCTCCATCCACCGACTTCCGCCGATCATTACAATATCTACTAATCTCGACTCTATTTAACGTGTCGGACATAATGAATAAGGCAGTAAACAAGAGTGATTCGAAGACTCCCGAAAACCCTTAATTAAATCTATGGGGTGATAAAGGGGAGGTGGTTTCCCGGACAAATAGGTGAAGTTTAACAAACTGATTGATTTAGTCTACTTTCAAAGCCAACGATATTTAATACTTATTAATTTCTTCAACAAGTTTCACCTAATTCGGCTTACCAGTTAAAGCGTTATGGATTTGAAAACCTCCACGGATTCACTTATTAAAATATAAAGCTAATAAAATAGAGATAGCCTCACAATTTCTATCCTTAGGCGCGGTAGAAATCCAACTCAAAGTGGTTTTAGGATGTATAAGAGGGGTACTCATACCACGGCACGTCCGTTGTGGACACGCTTTTTATGGTAATGCAATTGGTATTGCAAAGGTTCCAACTCACCATCAGGTGGGAAATCATTAAAAAGTACTGATAAAATATATCTCAATAAAATAATTTTATTTTGTAAATCAATTTTTGTTGTAAGTACTTGTATTATACAGAATGAAAATAACTTAAGTTACTTGTTTATTGAGCAGTAATTTAAATCCAAAGCCAGGTTTTTAAGAGCACGTTGGCCGTCTTAAAACGGCTGTGATTTCTGTCAGAACTAAATACTATACGACCGAAAATTCTAAATTGTGTCATATTCGTGGCTCTTCCTTCAAGGATGCACTGATTTAAGGCGAAGACAAGAGCTAGTGTACCTCTCGCTCGCACGTTTCGATATTTTGAAAGATATAAAATCGCTATTTATCACTATACGCTTTATATCTTTCAACATGTCGAAACGTGCGAGCGAGAGGTACACTAGCTCTTGCCTTCGCCATAAATAAAACTTATAACAATTTTAGTTCGTGTTTTCTTATAGAATGTAGACTATTTTTAATTCGAGTACCTTTACTTGCAGCTTATAATCTTAGTTTCTAAGATAATTATCCTTAAGACGCATATTGCATATTATTTTTAAGATTGAACGTGCCCTACAATGCTCTTTCCTTTGTCCATAAACTTGAGGAATACAGATGTTAAGATTCATGTACCTGTAATTTCACTCACACCTTTCAAACAGAAACACATCAACGCTGCTTGAAGGGAGAAATAGGCATGGTGGTAATACTTCCCTTGTCAAGCCCTTCACAAAAAGGTCTACTACTCTAAGAGCTGATTTCACCATGCTCTGTTAGTTACTAATAAAGGATTAACAGGCCGTTAAATCTAACCTTAGATGTCAAACAAACGCGTACATTTTGACATATTTAACGGCCCTTTAATACTTTGCTAATCTAAGACAGCATGGTGAAATCAGAGCTTAGTTTCTTTTATTGTTTTTTTCTGACTAACAATCTAGGCTTGGTCGCATAGAACTCGCACCTATTTAGCATAAATAGATAGGTGATTTAAACTGAAGTTATGTAACGGTGTCCGCATTATAGCAACGTATTTTAAGCGACTTACGAGCCGCATCTCAGCCATAACTTGTGTGACTAGACGCTGTGTCGTGTATTTTCTACTACATTTAATTTAATCGAACTTTACTTTTAACCCGACTTCGAAGAGTTATGATGATAATGTATGCTTTTTTTTATTTTTTTTATTCCATTAGCTGATGGAACAAGCAGATGGCCCACCTGATGTTAAGTGGTAACCATCACCTATAACAAAGCATTGCCTCGTAAGTCACGCACGATAGGAACGTGCCCTACGATGCACTGCCCTGCGTCCATCAACTTGAGGCATACAGATGTTAAGCCTCATTCATGTGCCTGTAATTACACCGGCAACCACACTCTTCAAACTGAAACACAGCGTTGCTGCTTGGCGGCAGAAATAGGCGTGGTGGTAGTGCTTCCCCGGACGAGCCACACACAAAGAGCTCTACTACTCTTAGTCTATGCTTAGTCGTAAGCAGTTTAGAATATAAGAGACACAAACACTGGTACATAATATAACAAGAAAAACAAGAAGAAGAAAAACTGTGAACATAGTAGGTAGTTTGTAGTTTTCGATTTGATTTAATTATTCTAATTATTAACATAATGTTTGTCCTACGTAGTATGTATTACCTAAATTACTAGTGTCACTGAGGGTCGGGGAAATAACTTCTTGTGCGAAATTAAAATCATAGTATGTTTTTTTTTGGCATTGCATTGTACGGCACGTTCCCGTCGTGCGTTACTTGCGAGACAACACTTTGTTATCGGTAATGGTTACTACTTAACATCAAGTGGGTCATCTGCTTGTTGAATTAGCAATTAGTATTAAAAAAACTGGCTAACTACCTACTAAGAACTATACATATACATATTTCTCGTTTTTGCTATATTGAATTTCGCTATGCCAAAAATTACCCTAGTGTACAGTGTATAAAAAATTGTACGTGTTTAATATAAAATGTTAGTTGTATTAATTGTACCCCAAATCCAAATCTGTCCACAGGCGCTCTACGGTAAAGTTTTATCATCAAACACCTAAACAAAAATTATCATAAGCTTTTAAGAAAAGACGGATTCCTCTTTGAAACTTTCATTATGAGGCCCTTATGCCTTTGTAGAGAACTACCAACATTCACAAACACTCTTCTTCAACCCTCCCCCCCACAACATAGGGTTCATTTTCGTTTACCCAGTTCACTTCGTAGTTTGTTCCCTAGTGATGAAAATGCTAGACGAGGTAAGTTTCACGTACTTGTGGCTAGTCTCTATTTGGTTGGCGTAAGGTTGGTTTTAGCTTGGTTGTTTTATCGTTCTAGATTGAAACGTCTCAAGACTTGCACTAATCACTCTAACTAATATGTAGAGGTGTTTCTTGTTACTAACTTGCGTTGTACACATTGACTTATAAGTAGTTTATAGCGTTGGGACCATCAACTTGAGGTATACAGATGTTAAGGCTCATGCGCCTGTAATTACACCGGCAACCACACTCTTCAAACCGAAACACAGCGTTGCTGCTTGGCGGCAGAAAAAGGCGTGGTGGTAGTACTTCCCCGGACAAGCCCTTTACAAAGAGCTCTACTACTCTTACTGACAAGTTATTTGAGTTATTTTTGGGTACAAACCTACAAATAACTCAAGAAGCTCTTCTACTAACAATAGCAGAAGAGCTCTTTGTGAGGCTCGTCCGGGGAAGTTATCACTATGCCTATTTCCGCCGCCAAGTTGCAACGCTCTGTTTCTATTTGAAGGGTGTGGTTGCCGGTGAAATTACAAGCACATGAGGCTTAACATCTGCAGTGGCCTATTTAGATCGGTCAATATGGGTAAGTTGTAACTATAAGACATGCAAAGATCTGTTCTTAGGAACCATGTCATAGTTACAAGAAAAACTGCATACAAATATTTAAAAAGAAACTTGTACTCAGTTGGGAATTGAACCCGGTCGTATTGAAAAATAAAATATACATTATTTCTATTTGGATATCGATTGTGTAGGTCATAAGCAGTAAATGTTACTAGGAAACATGATATCTAAAATGAATAAAACCTTAAGATAAAGAACGCAATAGTCAAATAATTACCTAAACGAGTTGAATATAGGTAATAATTGGAATACCTAGTTGAAACTCTCAAACGGTGAAGGAAAACATCGTGAGGAAACCGGCATGTCGTGGAACCTAAAAGTACTATAACATGTGTCAAGTACTCGAAAGGAGCCTCTTGAGGCGCACTTAAAATCCTTTCACCACACTGTTTCGAAAGAAACTAGTGACACGACAAGAGAGAGAGTGTATTTGATGACGGTTTTATTTTACAGGAAAATTATTACTCGACTGTTCAACGCCTGTGTTAGTGCCGAAATGTAAATGTGAGCCGCGGGCAAAAGCTAGTACCCAAATTATTAATGAGAGAGTGACTTACTAATGAAGGTATCATTATCAGATAATAAAGCCACGTTAGTATGTGCCCCTTGTCGATTTAGGGGTCCGCGGAATTACGACCGAAACTGAGCTGACCATTTTTACACTGTATTGTAACATCCTTAATTAAGAGGCTGAAAAAACGCTAAATAAATTTGAAGATATAAATTATTGAATGTTAAGAGTAAGTTTTACTAGAAGCATTTTTTGGTAGAGAAACTTTTTGGATCAAATCATATTTTTGCTTGACTTACTTACTTTACTTATCCTGGCGCATCAACCCCGAAGTGGGTCTTGGCCTCCGACACAATAGATCGCCACCGGCTTCGGTCCTGCGCTGCCTCTATCCAGTCCGGTGCGAAGACTTGAAGTGAGCGAAGGTCTTTCTCCACTTCATCCTTCCACCTGTATCTGGGGCGGCCGACTGGTCGTCGGCCGACTGGCACTCCAAGAAAAGCCCGTTTAGCACCCCGATCTTCCTCCATTCGTAGCACGTGGCCGAGCCAGCGTAGCCTATGTGATTTTATTTCGCCAATGATGTTAGGCTCGGCCACTAGCTCGGCAATCTCCCGGTTCTTCCGCACCCTCCAGGATCCATCCGGACGCTGGACTGGACCTAGGATCTTTCTGAGCACTTTTCTCTCCGTCACCAGAAGCTTGTATTCTTCCCTCTGGGTTAATGTCCAAGCTTCACATCCGTACATCAAGATCGGGCGAATGATCGTCTTGTATATGCGGATCTTAGTTTTCCGGGAAAGAAGCTTGGACACAAGGATTTTGTGTAGTGCTGCACTGCATCGGAGCGTATTCTGGGCTCGTATATCTATTTCATCGCCTCTTGTGTTGGTGTCCGTTACCGTGCATCCTAGGTACTTGAACTTGTCCACGCCCTTGAAGACCGAGTTTTCAACTATTAGGTCCTCGCGTCGTTGTCGGAGGTTTCGAGCCCGTCGCATGTGCACGTACTCGGTCTTGTCCTTATTGATCCTGAGGCCCACAGTTGCAGCTTCCCGTTCTAGACATCGTACTGCTTCCAGGACGTGGTATTTGTTGGTACCCAGCAAAGCCAAATCGTCTGCATACCCTATCACCTTGTGTTGGCCATTGAGCTCCACTCCGCCATCAAGCGAAATAACTTTCCGGATAATGTGTTCGAGGGTTAGATTGAACAACACAGGTGACAGGGCATCCCCCTGTTTCAACCCACTGAGGATTTCGAATTCCTCCGTTAGTTCTGAGCCCACACGCACCCTAGCCCGGCTTTCGTGAGTGGCTACTTCTATCATACGAACTAACTTTATCGGAATCCGAAAGTTTCTTAGGATTCTGTATAAGGTGCTTTTGTCGACGCTATCGTAGGCCTTAGAAAAATCAACGAAGAGTGAGTGGATGTTTTGCGCGTACTCCCATTTCTTCTCCATAAGTTGTTTGAGGAGAAAGATTTGGTCTACTGTACTACGGTTACGTCTAAAGCCACACTGATAATCTCCTACGATTCTTTCCGCGTAGGGCTCTAGTCTGCTCAGTATTACGTATGACAGTACTTTGTACGCGCTTGCAAGGAGGGATATTCCGCGGTAGTTGCCACATTTCTTGCGGCTTCCCTTCTTATGGATTGGACATATTATTCCGAGGTTCCATTCTTTAGGTTGATATTCCACTTCCCAGACTTTAAGAACCAGTTGGTGTAACATGTGGTGTACCACAGTCCCGCCATGTTTCCACATCTCTGCTGGAAGGTCATCCGCTCCTGGTGCTTTGTTGTTCTTGAGCCTCATTATTGCGGCTCTGACTTCTTCGAAGCTTGGTGGTTCCACTTCCTCCTCGTTTGGCTCCTCCACTCCTACCACAGTTACTTCTGGGGGTGGGCAATTGAGAAGAATCGTGAAGTAATCTTGCCAGGCTCGTCTGATTAGCTGGTCATCAGTAACGAGGTTTCCACAATCATCTTCCAGGGTCTGAGTGACAGGTTGGTACGCTTTTCGGACAGACCTGATTTCTTGGTAGAACTTTCGCGATTTATTGGAATTAATGAGATTTTCCATGTTAGTTATGATACCATCAAGATGATGTTTTTTAGCCTTCTTAATAACATATCTGGTTTGGCAGCGACATTCTTCGTATTCTTCTTTTCGCGAGCTGTCCTGTTCCGCTAATACTTTCAGGTGTTTCCTCTCCTCAAAGTGCATTTCACAGTCCGCGTTCCACCACTTTCTAGGTTTCTTTTTAGACTTTTTGCCTAGAACTTTGAAACCAGCTTCGCTCAGGTTATCCTTGACTAGGCTCCACATTTCGTCCACACTATCTGGTATTTCCAATGTCTCGAATCTATTTCTTAATTCCAATTGAAACTGTTCACTAATACTTGATATTTTAAGTTTTTCTACGTCTATTTGTTCCCTAATACTAATATGTTTTTTACTGCTACTGATTTTAGTTTGTAATTTAATCCCTAACATATAGTGGTCACTGTCACAGTCTGCGCCTCTGAATGTCTTGATATCTTTAATCGTGTTTCTATGTCTGATATCTATTAACACGTGATCTATTTGGTTAATAGTAACGCCGTCGGGGGACTTCCAGGTACCTTTGTATATCTCTTTGTGGGGGAACATCGTGCTTTTCACAACCATGGATTTTGAGGAGGCAAAACTTATTAATCTTATGCCGTTGTCATTGCTTATATCATGTTTGCTGTGTTTGCCAATGGTGGGCATGAAACCATCCTCTTTTCCAATTTTAGCATTAAAATCTCCCAGGAGAATCTTAACGTCATAGTCTGGTGTTTGATTATATATTGTTTCGAGATCTTCGTAGAAACTATCTTTGGCGTCATCATCCGACACTTCAGTAGGGGCATAGGCATTTATTTTTATTTACACACATTTAATTAAAACGGTTGCACACCAATTACATTAATTAAACATCAATATGACAAACACAAGAAGGCATAGATTATGAAATAATTATGGAACATACAAAATTAACAATATAAATACGGAAATAAAATGTCAAAAGAATTACATTACAGGCATAAAATAATTATTAACTAAATCACAGCAGGAAAAGAAAAAGAAAATTTGGTCATAAGTCTCGCTCACAGAACCTTAGGCAATCCGTAAGGATCTTCGTCCATCCGTCCGCAAACAAATCAGTTTCTGGATTGGCATTCAGGAGAGCGTTGAGTGCGGCGAGAGAGCGCGGTAGTGGCGAGTTCGCCCGGGCGACTGTGCGCGATGGAGGCACTGCAAATAACTTGTGCTTCCGGATCCTGCAATAGTTATTTGGTACAAAGAACCGACACAGCCCGTCACTCAGATCTGGTGCGTCAATTTTACCACGGAATACTTTGCAGGCCGTTGTTATTTGTTCTTTTGCTCGCCGAACTTCCAGCGAGTTGTAACCTAAACAACCAAGAAGAAATTTGGTGGGAAACATGAATGGATAGTACCCATAGCGTCTCTTGTATAGATACCTTAGAAAGGCTTTTTGGACCTTTTCCAGTAAGAGTGCGTATGTTATTTCGTGGGGGTTCCAAACTGACGAGCTGGTTTCCAGTTTGGTTCGGACCAGTGCACTGTAAATCAGACATACCACACCATCATTTCGGAGGTCACTAGCATTACGGAGAACGAAACCCAGGCGTCTGTATGACTCCTTTGCCAGGGCAATGATGTGGTCATGAAAAGTCAGTTTTCGGTCGAAAGTGACTCCCAAGTCCTTAATTGTGCTCATTCGTACTATAGGCTGATTGCTCAATCTATATTCGAAGTGTATTGGGTGCCACATTCGACCAAAAGTCATCAAATAACATTTCAGAGGGTTGAAATCCATCTTATTGACTACACTCCATTCCAGAATAGCATCGACATCTTTTTGAAGCGCCAAACAGTCAGCTAACGTCTTTATCTCTGTAAAGAGCTTTAGGTCGTCCGCGTAAAGTAGACTCCTTGCGAATTTCACCACAGCAGGAAGATCATTGACCATAATCAAGAAAAGTAGAGGTCCGAGTATAGAGCCTTGACTCACTCCAGAACGCGTGTGATAGGGCCGTGACTCATAAAGGCCGAGTCTGACAAACTGCTGGCGATCGCGTAGGTAGTCTGCAAGAAACCTGAGAAGAACCGGAGCAAAGCCTATAGAGGAAAGTTTTGCCAGCAGTATGTCATTATTGACTCTATCAAACGCCTTCCGGAAGTCAAAGTACAAAACGTCCACCTGACATCCTCGGTCAAGTGCTTTGGAGATGTAGTCCACAATTGTCAACAGGTTTGTATTTACAGAACGTCTGGATCTAAAACCGTGCTGCTCATTACAAAAGTATTTGTCAACTTGCGCGTAGATATACCTATGCAAAACGCTCTCAAATATTTTAGCAGGCGATGACAATATTGCTATTGGGCGATACTCTTCAACGTTAGATTTTTTGGAACTTTTTGGTATTGGTGTTACCCTCGAGAGCATTATGATGATTATGATGGTGATGTTTGAGAACTTACTTTTGATTCGTAGCACACAAATTCTCTCTGATATAGCGTCAAATCTGAGCACGCTGCTCATGCACTTCCTGTCGACCAAGAAGCCAGTACCATTGCAGTGTCTATAATCGGGGTTTCCACTATAAAATAAAGTCAATCCCCCCTCCAAAGGGCATTCTCCGTTTCCTGGCCATCTCACTTCCTGCAGGGCTGCTATACTCACTCTATACCTTTTTAGCTCTCTTACTACTTGCTCTATGGCTCCTGGTCTATATAGACTCCTTACATTCCATGAGGCAAATCGGGTGTCCGTTTTTAGTTTGCTTAAGTCGTCGAAGTTGGGATCAGATCGGTTTTCTATTATTGTCGGTTTCGTAACGTTAAAGTTTTTCGGTGGGCGGGTTGTTAACCCGCCGCACAACCCCCGATAATGCTGGAGGACCACACCCTTCGTTGGTCAGCGAGTCCATCGGACTTAGCCGGTAGCGTAGCTAGGCTGTGCTACCGACCGTTCCCCCATCCGCCACCCGGGGGACGCTCCTCTACGCCATTAGGGATAGCGCGAGGATTGCTTGATTTTTGCTTGACCTTGACCTTTATTTCTCAAAAGAATTACATAAATTCACTTACTGAGAATAATAATATTGGAATAACAAATTTATTAGTTTCGTACTTTTAAAACATTTAAATTAAATAAACACGTAAATATGAGTTTGGTAGGTACAACAATTTACCAACACATTTTATAAGCGGGTTTTTCAAGCTGGAGGTAGGCAAGTAAAAAAAGTGTTGATAGCAGGCAAGTTACGTAGATTTAGCGAATCTGGATGTGGCAAGAGTGTACTCTGTGTAAAATCTGTTTTAAGTATTTTTGTACTGTTATTGACCTTATAGACCTTACAAAGATTTAATATACCTAGTCCCAAAAGTTATTACCCGAGTGGGATTTGAACCCACGACCTTCCGCCGCGCTAACCAACTGCGCTATCGGATTCTAATCGCACTCCTTATAGACCTTTGTAATGTTATTCTCCGAAACTTGTGTTGCTGAAATGTGGCATTTTCAAAAATGCTGAAATGTGGCAGCTTTATGTAATATGAAAATATTAGAACGGCTTAGCTCAGTTGGTAAAAGTTCGGCCCTTTGTGCTGGAGGTCGTGTGGGTTTTATTGCCACCGAGGACAAAAAACATTGGTGTGTAATGAACATAAATGTTATAATAGTATTACAAATATGTATTAACAATAAAAAAATACTATTAACGTTGGTATGCTAGGCAGCAGGATCTGGACATTCGAAACCACACACCAACCATCGTATTATGTAGTATAACTCAGATTCACGAACAAAAAAAATGATTTATGAATATGTTTAAATGGTGCTGTGTAGAATAAAGATAATTTATATGCTTTATGCTACATGACGGAGGCGATAACAAAATTTCCACCTATTTTAATATTAATTTATTTCAAATATCCACATCTATAATTTGAGTGAGGTTATATTTTTATTTTTTATTTTATACAACTAGCTGATGGAATAAGCAGATGGCTCATTGTTACGTTTCGGTGTAAGTGCAGCTCGGTGTGGCTTGAACGGTGTTTCCAGTGAATTATTGAAGGTTTACCAGGTGACGTAGACCGTTATCCGTAAGCATCGTAGTTTTGCGTTACGTCACCGTGTTTTTGTAATACAAGCCGGTGCTAACCTTAAACTGTTTGTTTCACAACGGTGGTGGGTGTCCCTCTGTGATAACCAGACTCTTAAGAGACTGGGGGAATCATGGAAGCCCATGCATAAAACACACACTCGCCTATTACTACACAATGTAAGTTTATTATACCATTTTTTATATGATGAGTATGTACTGTTTATTTTCAACATAATTGTAACTTATTTTATAACAGAACACTCCACACTTATAAATTTCTCACAAGGTTTACTGGCTGAAGGTCTCGGCAGAATAACAGCGCCTATCTACTAAAATAGTGGTGAGGCATACGCTGAGTCGAGACCCTTTTGCTGCTGCAGCACACAAACACCTACATCAACAAAGTACTGCAATATCTATCTGTTTAGCCATTTCCTTTCTTTTATTGTTTTGTATGTGTATGTGTGTTTTTTTAGCAAATAAATGTCTGTCTATGTCTATGTTTTAGAAACAAGGTATTTACTGTTGGCGAATAACAGAAATAGAGGTACAAGGTACCAGCAGGCCTAGCACAGGCAGTGGATAAGTTTTCCACGTGAATGGATAAAAATCCTCTCTCCGTTGTCAGTTTTATCCAACCTCTGAGCACGGCCTCGTCTGTGGATAGCGTATCCACGGGGGAAAGACGGTGGGAATAGCGTTATGACGGTTTTCTACTTCATAGTTGCTATTGATAGCGGCCCCGCTTTCCGATCCTAAGGTCGTGAGTTTGAAACCGGTCATGCACCAATGAGTTCTTCTGTTCTAAAATTTATGTGCACAATGCCAGTACTCTCAAACGGTAAAGGAAACCATCGTGATGAAACCGCCATGTCGTAGAACCTAATAAGTTCTATAACATGTGTCAAGTGCTCGAAAGGAGCCTCTTGAGGCGCACTTAAAATCCTTTCACCACGCTGTTTCGAAAGAAACTAGTGACACGACAAGAGAGAGAGAGCTAGTGGTATTAAAAAAAAAGTCCAAATATAACATTTAACACATAGCCACACTTTGCAGGAAGTTGGTATTCCGTACGTGACAGGGTGTAACATCGTTGCTAGAATACTAACTGGTTTCCTCACGATGTTTTCCTTCACCGTTTTAGAACACTGGCATTGTGCCCTTACCTTTAAATAGATAACATGAACTGTAGGTGTAGTCTACGGTTAATAATTTATTTAATTAGAAAGGTCGCCAAAATGGCCATTTGGCGACCAAAGGCCAATTAAGTAACCAATCACATTAATTAATATAATTTATAGGAGTATTATACAAATTTAATTAATTATTATAACTGAATACAAAATTCCATAGAAGGACCAAAGTCACCGACGTTAAAATAAGTTGAAGTGTAAATAAGAGTAGTAGAGTTCTTTGTGTGTGGCTCGTCGGGGGAAGTACTACCACCATGCCTTTCTCTGCCGCCAAGCAGCAACGCTGAGTTTCGGTTTGAAGAGTGTGGTTGCCGGTGTAATTACAGGCACATGAGGCTCAACATCTGTATGCCTCAAGTTGATGGACGCAGGGCAGTGCATCGTAGGGCACGTTCCTATCGTGCGTCACTTACGAGGCAATGCTTTGTTATAGGTGATAGTTACCACTTAACGTGTGGGCCATCTGCTTGTTCCATCAGCTAGTTGAATAAAAAAAGCAATTTCTAATATTGAACATTCATATTTAAGTTTTTATTGCTAATATTTTAGTTAAGGTTTTTAACATCCAAACATCGTATTGTCGCATTTATATTTAGGATAGGATTATGATAGAAAATAAATACAATGATAAAAAATGTTGAAGAAAGCCTGTTGTGCTGACCCCACTTAGCGTGGGATAAGGCGGAAGATGATGATGATGTTGATGAAAAATGTGTAGGTATGTATTTTACTGAGTCATATTTTATTGAGAGCACTGGTGGGCTAGTGGTAGCGGCCCCGCCTTCCAATCATAAGCTCGTGGGTTCGAAGCCGGTCGTGCAATGAGTTTTTCTGTTCAAAAATGTATGTGCACAATGCCAGTACTCTCAAACGGTGCAGGAAAACATCGTGAGGAAACCGGCATGTCGTGGAACCTAAAAAGTTCTATAACATGTGTCAAGTGCTCGAAAGGAGCCTCTTGAGGCGCACTTAAAATCCTTTCACCACATTGTTTCGAAAGAAACTAGTGACACGCCGAAGCAATATTGAAGTTTTTAATTCTAATATTTTAGTTTAGGTTTTTACATCCAAATATCGTACTTTCGCGTTTATATTTCAGATAGGATTATGACAAAAAATAAATACAATATAATATAAAAAATATGTGTATGTATTTTACTGAGTCATAGAATTTATTTTGCTAGTTTTATAAGCAAAACTGAACGGTGACAATTTCACCATCAATTTGCTTCTTAAAATTTGCATTTTTAACAAAAAGAAATAGAAAATTCTGCACCTGTGTTTCCTTTAAAATCTAACACATACTGCCGCGTGCGGAACCGTCAATTCTTGTCTTCTCATTAAAAAGTACCTGCTTATTTTACAGACAAGAACGGAAAACAAGGAAGTAATTCCTGTCTATTGCGTATTAGTTTTTAAACTCTCGCGATCATGACACATATTTAAAAGTATTACACGGGTATTTATCGCGTTTACCTTTATTATTTTCCCGACGTTTCGGCTATGTTGCAATAGCCGTGGTCGCGGGCAGACTGGAGCAGTGAACGTTGGGAAAATAATAAAGGTAAACGCGATAAATACCCATGTAATACTTTTAAATATTGCGTATTAATCGTATTTTTTAAATTTGTTGGAAGTACTTCTGAACTTTAGATTCTTTGAAGATGTCTAAGGCCCTTTATATTCGTACTTGGTACTAAGAGATCTGAGGGAATCTCTGCCGTGCCTGGAGATCAAATTCGTGAAGCTGTTTCAGTTTTTTTGTACCCTTGTTTTTTCTTCACTTAAGCTGCTTCAATTTTTTCAGAGCGTTAGAAGCTTATTCAAAAGTGAGGCAAATAAAAAAAAAACAATTCAAGCAATTAAACATATGTTTCATTAATAGTGACACCGCTGAGTATGGGATACGAAAATGTGAAACTCACGAACAAAAGGCCGTTTAAAAATATGCAAAGTTACAAACTTGCCTCGTTTTAGGGTTCGACCCCAGGTGCCCGCATGCTGTCGGCTCTTGTCAAAGGCAAAGTCATAAAGGCATTCATTTCAATTCTATTTATTTCAGACTGTCCATAGGTATTCGGACGCAGGGCAGTACATCGTATGGCACGTTCCTATCGCGCACGATTAACAAGGCAATGCTTTGTTATAGGTAATGGTAACCACTTAACATCAGGTGAGCCATCTGCTTGTTCCATTAGTAAGTAAAGTGGTGAGTTTATTCGTTAGTATTATAACTACTTAAAAATAGTGATCAGGTTGATATTGATGAAGTAATCCATACGTGATTGTTGAAAGCTTTTTTCGATAAACACTAACCACGATGACAGTCACAAAATACGAATGGATACTGAAAAGTGAGGGTTAAGTCGCATACCAGGTCTTAGTACAAAGGGTAACAATGAATTACGAGATAAAAGGATAAGATTGGATTAGAGATTCACAAACGTGTGGTCACCATTGCCTCAGAAAGAAAACAACGTAACGGTGACAACATTTTGGGAGTAGTAGAGCTCTTTGTGTGTGGCTCGTCCGGGGAAATACTACCACCATGCCTTTTTCTGCCGCCAAGCAGCAACGCTGTGTTTCAAATCAAATCAAAAAGTATTTATTTGGAAGAAACAGAAGTACAGGAAAAGATGTTGGTTCCTTAGAAAAAGTAATTCATATTGATGGGTGCTTTAGCCCCCTGAAGTTGTTAAATACAAGTATTGGAACACCTTACACTTTTCAGGAGGCATTCCTCGTAGAGCAACGATTTTTAGAGCACCGGTTTGTAGCACCAATCTCATGAATTCTTCTTCTTCTCGTGTCACTAATTTTGTTCAAAACAGTGTGGTGAAAGGATTTCTTGTAGAGCACTTGTTGAGGGGTGTATGCACACTAAATTATATTTTTTGGAAAAGTTAACCCCAATTTTTTTTTGCAATAGCTACAATCGAATAAATTCGCATGGAATTCCACTCGTTCTAAAATATAGGACGTAAAGGGATTTATCTAACCTTACTACTTTTTATAGGTTAAGTGAAAAACACAATGTACAATGCAAACAAAGCCGGGTGCTTCTAGTATGTAAATAAAAGGAATAGAATTTCAACGAGTAGTCGTCGACAAGTGGAGTTATTTGGCAAGAGGGCGTGCTCTCAGGCTACCACCCTATTTGGTATCATGCTTTCTCCTACATACAAAAAACAGCTGTTTCATACATTTTAGCCAGGTAGGTATTGAACTTTTGTATGTAACAGGTGTTTTTTTATTTCGCGTTCACAGTGTTGGTCCTTTAGCAAAAGTTATTCATATTGATGGGTACTTTAGCCCCCTGAAGTTATTGAACACCTTGTATATTTTACTGATAGGTTTGGTCCTTGTGGTTTATCTGAATAAATACCTTTTGTCATTGACACTACACTGCGTCCATCACATACCTTAAATGTGCCGTCCAGCACCCTATTAATCAGGGCAGTGCATCGTAGGACACGTTCCTATCGTGCGTGACTTACGAGGCAATGCCTGTTATATATATAGGTATATAGGTAATGGTTGCCACTTAACATCAGGTGGGCCATCTGCTTGGTCCATCGGCTAGTTGTATAAAAACAAAACACAGCAATATGATCACCACTACTTGGCTGTAACAATAGATAGATAGATAACTCTTTTGTTCACCACACAAACATAGTACAGGGTTAAAGCATACATTAACGTAAAACAATGGGCAACCTTATCGCTGAGAGCGATCTCTTCCAGGCAACCTTGGATGGATGAAAACTAATCACAATTGACGGCGGTGTAGTCACTTACGGAATATATGATATTTTATTGGACCAACACCAACAATAGGCAGAGGCAGAACTGACTTTAGTGGGCTGTTGATATACTGCATGCTTCTCTGTACGAAATTGCGAAGGCCACTTTGTATATAATATGTTATGGTTTAGTTTAGAATAGTTTAGAATAGGAATAAGATAAGATAAGATTTAGAATTACTCTATTGCATTAGGATAGTCCTGTTAAGATAGAGGTAACTTGAAATAAATAAATAAATAGGTGCGATGGTAGATCTTACACATATGGTCGAAGGCTAAGCATGAATTTGGATTCGCTCCGCTGGCTCCAAGTAGATGCTTGTAGGTACACTTCCGGTACTATAACGAACCTGCTATGACGTTGGCCGTTACATTTATTTCTAACTTGATGTCATACCAGTTTATTTATTTAATTATTTAACACGTTATTTGCACAAAAATAAAAAAAGTATTGTACAAAAGGTGGCTTTAATGCTATGAGCATTTTCTACCTGCCAACGTAAATGGTAGATAATGATGTTGGCGTGCTATTATAAAAATAAACAGTTACCTTCCTAAAAATAAGTGCAAAGTTACGAAAAAAACTCTTACTAGATTTACACCTAACACAAACATAGAGGTATACCTGTAAATACATTTAATAGTATACGAAGCTTTTTTATGACATTAATAGTAGAATCGTAGCCAAGGGCTGTAAGGCATCAATTGCAGCCCGAGATATTTAGGCGCACGAGCGCAGCGAACTAACTATTCTGTACTTTACCGCCCAAGGGCGGTAATGTGATTTGAATTTGGAATGTGCTTATTGAGTAAAAGTTCCAATCACCAAAGAGATCACGAACACTGTATGAACAAGCAGGCTTTATGATTAAAAAAAAAGCGCCTGAACTAAATAAAAATAAACAAAAACACGTGAAACGCGCATTCCACCTTTGTTCATAATTGTTTACTCAAATTCAGATTTTACTTAGTTTTATGAAAATAAATAAAATTACAATAAATACATGATTATGACTATGAGATTATGTGACATTGTGACAATGTTACTATGTGACTATGTGACTATGTGACATTGTGACAATGTTACTATGTGACTATGTGACTATGTGACTATGTGACTATGTGACTCCGTGACTCCGTGACTCCGTGACTCCGTGACTTTGTGACTTTGTGACTTTGTGACTTTGTGACTTTGTGACTTTGTGACTTTGTGACTTTGTGACTTTGTGACTTTGTGACTTTGTGACTTTGTGACTTTGTGACTTTGTGACTTTGTGACTTTGTGACTTTGTGACTTTGTGACTTTGTGACTTTGTGACTTTGTGACTTTGTGACTTTGTGACTTTGTGACTTTGTGACTTTGTGACTTTGTGACTTTGTGACTTTGTGACTTTGTGACTTTGTGACTTTGTGACTTTGTGACTTTGTGACTTTGTGACTTTGTGACTTTGTGACTTTGTGACTTTGTGACTTTGTGACTTTGTGACTTTGTGACTTTGTGACTTTGTGACTTTGTGACTTTGTGACTTTGTGACTTTGTGACTTTGTGACTTTGTGACTTTGTGACTTTGTGACTTTGTGACTTTGTGACTTTGTGACTTCGTGAATTTGTGACTATGATTATGATTATTCATAAGTTGCACTAAGTTATTTTCTCATAGAGGGTGATAAAAAGTAGAGTGTCCACCTCGGGAGCAACACTATTTTAAGCTCGAGTGAAGTACTTTGAATCCCTCGCTACGCTTAGGATTCTACTTTAGAATCCCTCGCTACGCTCGGGATTCTACTCTAGAATCCTTCGCTCCGCTCTGGATTCAAAAAACACTCTCGCCATAAAAATAGTTGTTTGCTCCCTTGGTAAACAATCTACTATTTTTTAATTACTTACCGCCCTAGGGCTTTTCTAGCTACATTATTACCCTAGAGCGCTAATTAGTCACCTACAAGCCCCATTTGGAGGTAATAAGAACCTACTTACCGAACATGAGAGATGTAAATAATATTAAGTTAGCATATTAACCATCAACATCTGTATTATTTGTCTGTTTTAATGTTTGTATGCTAAGCAGCAGGATCTGAAGATTCTTAACTACACACCATCCATCTTATTTTTTGTAAAACCCAGTGAAATGAACTGCAGCAGATGAACACTTTAACACCTCTTATTTACTCGTAGAACACAGGTAAAACAATTTCACTTTTATTCTTCGCACTTGTTACAGATGACAGTATGTTAGCCAGTCAAGTTTACTCCACCAAGTCTCTTTCCAGAATGCCACATTTTTACAATCTTCTCGTTTCCCACTTTTTACAGTTCCGCAACCTACCAACGTTAACAATCCTACCAACCTTACCGACCAAAGCTACGACTTGGCGGTCAATTGACTGACTAAAAGACAGGAAGATATAAAATTAATTATACTACTTCAATTTTAATCTAAAAAAACAAGCTTAATATTTACAAAATGAATTATAAAATTCGAGAAATCATTACATTCGGCCATCCGCCATCATGCGATCTCCTGACGCATGATCAAATAAATAAACTGAACGTACTAATCAATTAAGAATATTTATATTATTTTAATTTTAAAGAAGAACAAAAAAAATCATTTTTTTTTATTGTTATAGCTTACATACAAATTCATTTTATTATTTCAGTCATTATCAACTTCAATTTCTTATGAAAAAATTTTTTTTTAAATAATTATAGAAAATACTCAAATAAATTGAATTTACGATTTTAACAAAATTAACATTTTCAGTAATTATAAAAACAACATGTGAATAACAAAAAAAACAATAACTCCCAGTGTTTCGCTACATTATTATACTAACAATATTACTTTAAATTATTAATCATTACATTTGGCATATAATTAGTATCAGATCTGACTGTATTATTTTGTTGCCGACCTTTTGTAGGCATATTTTCGTCATCATTATCGTCGCTTTCGGATGAAGTATTACTTTTGTTAGATATTAGCATCGTTGTTATGAGAAAGGTTAACATTGATCCAAGGTCGAATCCGATCAAAAGCAACTTCGCTATCGTATTTACTTTTAAGAGTACTAAATCCAGTAAGTTCAAAAATTTTATATCGATCATTATATTATATACTTCCGTGATTTTAAAGAAGCCTATATATTTTTATAAGAGCTTAGTACTATTGTCTTTATTGTTAAAATTGGTTCTCGGTTTTTTTATTAGAAATAAATTAGAATATTATTATTATTTACTGTAACTGTAACGATGACATGGGTGTCGGAAGACCAGCGTTATAATAGCGTATGCTGCTATAGCATTAATGCCGAGTGACTGCCAATTTATATCACTTGCCTACTTACTTGTATTGTCTTTTCTTGTATTTTTTTTTTATAAACTGCATTTACGTGTGGCATAAATAAATGATTCTGTTTTGTATTGTATTGTATTGTAAGATGACATTTTCCATTAACTACGTGATAAGCACCTTGGTGCAATTTTGATCGATTGATTTTCTTTACCCGGTTCAATACTACTGTAACCTTCCACATACACATCCCCTGAAAAGTTAGATCCCTACGCTATAACTTCAACTAACCCTGACAAAGGAACTTGGGTAGAATTTAAACTTGATGCGTTAAGAGCAGGACTTTTGTAGAAGAATAGTTTGCAATTGTCTTTGAACACAGACACAGAAGAAATCTCTATAAAGTTTTGCCCTATAAGCAATGATATTGTCACAAACTCATCAGTAATTACAAGATCTTCGATCGTCGCCTCAACATCATCGATTTCAATGTTCACAAAGCTCCTATAGACAGGTGTAACTACAGAATTACCGAAACCTTTGATGATAGGCAATTGTGTGTATCTTTTTAAGAAGTTTAGGTCTTGAGCATTATCTTCACGAACTTCGATTTATTTGAAAAAACTACTGTTAGTATCACCAGTCGTGGAAATAGTCAAAGTTTTCCGTTCTTCAACGTCCGTACGCGAAACGCGGTATCATTGGTAGAAGTTTACAGTTTTCATTGTCGTGATCAACCCTTTGACACTTTTGGCATTTTACTAACGGCTTAGGGCATTTAAAGTAAGAGTGACCTTTTGCGCGACATTTAAAAAAAAGTCGCTAAACCATGGAGGTAATATCATAATGGAGAGTGCCATAAGATCCACAACCTTTTGCAACTGTGTATCAAACAGTGATCATCTATCTTTGTTCCTCCCACGCAGCCTAGCTACAAGTAAAAGAAAAGAAGATGCAAGTTCACTCACTCCAACTCACTCACTGTCTGTATAAATAGTGTCCGTCAGTTGATGCAATGCTTTGATGTTCTAGTTGGAGTTGGTTGAAATATGCGGTGAAGCGAAATAAATTGTAAAAAATTAAAAGAATCATTATTGTTTAAGCAAAATATATTTGAAAAGGTGAAAGTATATCCCGTGCAGCTGTGTCTTGTGCATCAAGAAAAACAAAAGGAAAAAAAATAAAAAAAAAACAAAAGGAGGTTAAAGACCCGGAATTGTCATTTGATACGTAATATTCTTTTTCAATTTACAGACTGTAATTACATTTTATTAGTACTAGTCATATTTTCCAATATGAAAACGATGTAAACCCATTAATTATTGTAAAATAAAATTTATTGTTTTAGTCATCTGTTCTAGTGATGTACATACAGATTAATTTAGCTTTATATTTCACACCTTCTAGGCGTCTCGCGCCGGCTCAAATTTCGTTAAATTTTATATTATTATTTTTTTAGGTTCCCGAAATGCCCAGAATGAAGATGAGTGTGGATAAAAGCTGTTAGGCGTGAAAACTAGGAGTCCACAAAATTTTCCTATGCATGGACGAAATGGCCCTAAGAAAGTATCGAGTGGGATGGACATCGCTATCACGGCCAGGTCAATATGGGAAATAATATTGACGATAATAGTGTTCCAGTATCTATATTGGTTTTGGGTTGTCGCAATAAAAGTCAGCAACCAGTTAAAATTAAAAAGTTGATTTCCAATTAAAACGCCTTTTTCATCCATCTCTTATTCTATCGATAGGTTAGTCAATGTAGTCCCTTCTCTAGTAACTCACACGAATACAATATCGACAACTGCACACTAACTAAAAAAACGGACACGCCAAAAACCGAAAGGCTCCGTCCAGTATGATACTTCGTCCAAGCGCTAAACTGTTGTTTGAAGTTGACGTCAAATCTCCTGCAGATGTCTTCGAAGACTTTCGCTTTCGTTTAGAATGAGTGTGTGTAACAGGAGGATCCTCCTCAGGAGTCATCGCACCGTCAGAGTTCATAGAAAGAGAAAAAGAATACTGTAGTTATCATATTCACCAGATAAAACTTATTTCTTAGTTTCTAACTTTTTTTTATTTTATTTATGTTCATGTTTTATTTATTTTTTTAATTTTTCATATGGTTTACTTGGCTTAGCATAACAGCTGACCATGTAATTTTGCGACGTACTTAGCCACTTACAGGTCCAGTGCTTAAATGCTTATATATATGCTATATATATTTTTGCACCATTGTACTAATTATTTTGTTAGTTTTGAACTTACAGGTATACATACCCCATTTTTCACTAAGAAATTCACTAATAGCGCACCTGGCTAAGGTCTGGCATACATAGCCTGCTAATAGCGCACATGGCTAAACTCTGGCATACATAGCCTATACCTGCATACATAGCATGTACCTACTACCTACCTATAAATATTATCTATGACTTTTTACTTTATAGATACACTTACACTTACTTCAGTACACTTTGCTTCAGAGACTCGCATCAGAGGGTAGGCTTGATCATCGATATTTATAATTTTACGACAGTTTATCAGGTGACAACTATAGTATAGTTAATTTCTGCTTGATATAGGTAAGACAATTTTTATTGCTATTGGAATATTGATAGTAGCAGTAATGAGAAATGGAATAAAAATATATAAATGATAGGTAATCCACGAATTGAAAGGTGCTAACACTACCGGATAGTCTCTGTTCAGTACAGACCAGTTCGTGTGAGGAACAATTCAAAATGCGAATGTAAAATAAGATAAAAAGATAAAATAACCTACCCTTCAATGTTCAAATTATCGGATAATATTAAAATTAGTAAGATTTCACCTACTTTATTCTAGAAAAATTTGCTCGATATGTATTCAACTTGAATGTTCATGGGTATTAGTATAGGCCCTGACAATTTTTTAAAAAACGAATAGTGCTAGTACGGCCAGATAGTATCGGGGCAATCTCGACCGATACATGCTAACAAAATGTTTCATACCGTTAAACTTAAGTCGAATTTAATAACCTTTTACTCGAAATAAAAATATCATAATGTGGATGAAATAAATTTTAATCACAGCTACAGTTACCAAGTAGGTAATTATTTGGCAAATATCAGTGCATTGTGTACGTAGCAAAATTGTTAGCATTATCTAAATAAATTTTATGGCATACATAGCCCCCTGAACTCACTTGGTCCATCACAGCATACCTTGCTTATAAAAAAAAATGTTATGGCATACATAGCCCCCTGAACTCACTTGGTCCATCACAGCATACCCTACTTATTGTTATGGCATACATAGCCCCCTGAACTCACTTGGTTCATCACAGCATACCCTACTTATTGTTATGGCATACATAGCCCCCTGAACTCACTTGGTTCATCACAGCATACCCTACTTATTGTTATGGCATACATAGCCCCCTGAACTCACTTGGTTCATCACAGCATACCCTACTTATTGTTATGGCTTATAATAACCTCCAAAACTCACTTGGTTCTCTACATCACTATATTTAAATATATTTTTTTTATGTAGGTAGACTTTTTATCGTAAAATATTCTTTCAATTAGCAACATGCCATGGTGGCAAAAAGTTTCACCAGTAATAATTTTATCAAGTAACTGCGGTAAAAATTTGATGAAAGACATCAATAAGTTTCAAACTTAATACTTCGAGTGAAATAGCATGAATTTTATTCCTAGTATTCGTTAGACTCCACATTGTTAAAAAATATAATTTTAGCAAAAATTGTTATCACAAAAACTTTTGTGACGGTATTAACAAAAAATATTTTCATAGATATGGTACAGAAAAGCAACTCATGATCACACACAGTCACTTTAGTAGATTGGTATTCTTTGTCGATTTCTATCAGCTTTTTCTAGAAAATCTATCCAGTACTTTGTAAATTTTATGTTTAATGGGTAGGCACAAGTACCAACAGCTCCATAAACCGAATAGTGCTAGCATGGCCAGATAGTCTCGGGGCAATCCCGACTGGACCACGCCAACAAAGATTCAGTAGAAATAAAGCCGCTAAGTACCTATGCTTTCAACTGAACAAAACTAGCACGATCGGATAGTCTCGGGTCAATCCCGACCGATACATGCTAGTGAAATCTGTATCTCCATTATACATAAATGGAATAAAATATTGTACCAATCTTCCAAGCGGCAATAAAATAATATCATGTGGGCAGAATAGGTAACATCTTACATACCTTGGTTCAATCCAACTTCTGAGATGAAATGAACTGCAGCAGATGAACACTTTAACACCTCTTATTTACTCGTAGAACACAGGTAAAACAATTTCACTTTTATTCTTCGCACTTGTTACAGATGACAGTATGTTAGCCAGTCAAGTTTACTCCACCAAGTCTCTTTCCAGAATGCCACATTTTTACAATCTTCTCGTTTCCCACTTTTTACAGTTCCGCAACCTACCAACGTTAACAATCCTACCAACCTTACCGACCAAAGCTACGACTTGGCGGTCAATTGACTGACTAAAAGACAGGAAGATATAAAATTAATTATACTACTTCAATTTTAATCTAAAAAAACAAGCTTAATATTTACAAAATGAATTATAAAATTCGAGAAATCATTACACCAGATTCACTAACAATAAATGATTTGATTTGATTTGAACATTATGAACATTCATGATTTTTGTGCTACAAAAAACTTTTTATATATTAACATAAAACTACCTTCTTTGCTGAAATAAAAAAAGCTGTGATATACAAAAGTGATTTCAAAAATGTTTTAATGTGCAAGAGAGTTGTTTGACGGTTGTCAGTCTCTATAGGATGTTTTTTATAGAAAGCCTATGTTCCCAATAAATTCTGACAATTACTATAACTTTGACACTTTATATCGCAGTTGTATTTTTTAAAAATATTACATAGCTTACTTTAAAAAACTAGGTCAGTGTTAAATTACCTATTAGCCGTAATTATGGCTAGATTGTAATATTATTAGAGTATGATATAAAATCATAACGAACACTATAAAAAAAAAAATATAGCTATATATTACATAAATACATTATTTTGTATACATTCTAATTAATGCCTGTTCGGTATAGGGAACAAGATTAATTAAAAGTAGGCTTTGAACTTGTACAGATTTAATGCGTTACAATAATTGACGCATTAAACAATTAGGTATGATACAAAATAATAGGGAGCACAGGTTGTGCGTTGGATCGTGGTCGAGCGAGTATTGTCGCGTGGCTTGTCGCTTCCCCCGAGTAAGCGCGTATGACGTGATGTAGCGACCCCGTCATTGGATACTGCCGATATCGCGTGCAGCTAAGGCCCACCATTGGTCAGAGGCTGTAAGAACCGTTATAAACGGCATCAGCTGGGTTCGACCCGTTCGGTACAGAACGGCGTCAACATCTTCCCGGCCGTTGAAAGCTCTATAGATCGCAGCTCTCAAACTTGTGTATTCTCGGAGGCATACATATTTTTGCATTCTGTAGAATCAGAAGCCACTTTTAAAAGTTGCTAGGTAGGTACACATTATTTTCTGATTCTTTCAATAGGTAATCTTATCTCAGCTTTCCTAAATTCAAAAACATTTTTAACACGAAATTTATTCAATTTCTTTACAAATTCACATAAATATTCCGATTTAAATCTACTGGAAATAGATCGCAATGGCTGATTTTCTACATTACGCATCGCTGGCTTTCAAACTCTGAATCATCAATAAATAAGGTTTGGAAAACATTATTTCAAGAGCTGTTAAAGATTTAAATTGATTAGTCAATATTTTTTAAGTATTATCAATAACAACATGAATAATCTCATATATATTTGCATAAAATCTAATATATATTTGCATAAATAAAAATTGGTGGACTTTCCACATAGCACTATTATACATCATCATCATCATCATCAACCTATGTTCGTCCACTGCTGGACGTAGGTCTCTCCCAAGACGTGCCACTGAGCCCGGTCTTCGGCTCTTCTCATCCAACGTTTGCCAGCTACATTTCGCAGATCGTCGCCCCACCTCGTCGGAGGGCGTCCTACACTACGCTTACCTATTATACAAGGTGTACCAATACTTGTACTTAAAACTTCAGGGGATAAAGCCATCAATATGAATAACTTTATCTCAGGAACCAACACTGTGAACGGAAAAAAAACAGCTGTTTCATACATCGTATGTAAGGGCACGCTCCTATTAAGACAGAACAAACATCTATCTTATTACAAATTAGTCAAACTCACGGAAGACCAGCGTTGTAGTAGTGCATTATACACTATTACAGCATTAGGGTGACAAATCAACATCGAGCTATGCTGCGCTGTACTGCGCTCTGCTGTGCTGTGTTTCTTAAGCTACGTTTTTTTAACAATCAACATCAAGCTGTGCATAGCTTTTTTAAGCTGAGTGACGACCGATTTTGTTTTCACAGTATTGTTCTTTATATTTAATTTTCGCCTATGTTTTTGTGTCGCAAAATAATCATTTTTTGATTTAGATTTATTTTGATTACACTAAAAAAATCAAAATCATAAATATTTGTCTCATTCTCATTCTCTCTATAAATTTAAAAAGGCTTTAGTTGGATAAATCAGTAAGTATAACAAATATGGAAGTTTGAAAGGTGGCTATTAAATTTAAAAAAAAAATAGATCACAATCTATGCCACAGATTTCCACTTTCAAATAAATGAACGAATGCATGAACGAACTTCTTAAAATGTCATGGCAACCCTGTTAACTGTATAACACTGTAAAATTAAATAATTTTATTTGAAAGGTTCAAACTAATTGTCATAATCGAATCAGCACACAGATAACGGCACATAAATGAACGTTAATGAACGAATGCATGAATGAACGCATGAACGAAAGTGTCATGGCAACTCTGCTTACAACCGGGTAGCATAATTACCGGGAGGACTACAGAGTTAATTGCTGAGAGCGTCAAAGGAAAGTAAATACTACTTAATTAGAGGACTAGTTCATCATTATGATCAGCTGAAGAAGTCCACTGCTGGAGGGATAGGCTAGGCCTCTCCATCACATTTCTAGGAAGAACGATTCTGAGATCTCTCCATTTTTTTAAATACAACTAGCTGATGGAACATGCAGATGGCCCACCTGAAGTTAAGTGGTAACCATCACCTATAACAAAGCATTGCCTCGTAAGTCACGCACGATAGGAACGTGCCCTACGATGCACTGCCCTGCGTGTATCAACTTGTGGCATATAGATGTTAAGCCTCATGTGCCTGTAATTACACCGGCAACCACACTCTTCAAACCGAAACACAGCAACGCTGCTTGGCGGCAGAAAAAGGCATGGTGGTAGTACTTCCCCGGACGATCCCTTCACAAAGAGCTCTACTACTCTTAAAAATCAATTAAAATGAACACTCAATAATCAAAACTCATTTTAAGGTTACTACTCATATCATTGCTACTACTCCTACATTAATAAATAAATGTCTATGTAAATAAATATGTGTATAAATGTTTATATAAAATATGTCTAGTCTTTTTGTCCCACCATCAATAATGGCGGACTCGATAACGTTAAAAACGAGTGTTACCCCCATTTATTTTTCACCGAAAACGGAACCGAAAGTACAGTTGGCAAAACATTCGCGTTAATATAAACGAAAACCGCAAAAGTAGTGTTCGCAAGAGAAACGGATTTATGGCGACTAAACGCCGGATGCACCTCGTCAGGGCTGAAGTTAGTAGAGGGGGAGCTATCTACCTAATGGCAGTGGAAAATAACTCATCTTCTGATTCAAGGGTTTTTAACGAATATTTTATGAGCAGTAGAGCTCTTTGTGTGTGGCTCGTCCGGGGAAGTACTACCACCACGCCTTTTTATGCCGCCAAGCAGCAACGCTTTGTTTCGGTTTGAAGAGTGTGGTTGCCGGTGTAATTACAGGCACATGAGACTTAACATCTGTATGCCACAAGTTGATGGACGCAGGGCAGTGAATCGTAGGGCACGTTCCTATCGTGCGTGACTTATGAGGCAATGCTTTGTAGGTGGGCCATATGCTTGTTCCAATAGCTAGTTGTATAAAAAAAAGGATAAGGCCAGAAGAAGAAGAATTCAACCACCCCCTTCCAGCACCTCTGACTACCACCCTGCACAGGATACGCCACATGTTATTTAGTGCCTTGCAGCCTTAAGCCGCACTATGAGCTATGCACATACCTAATGCTACTTATCACAACTGTTTTGCGAAACGTGAGGTAAATAAACTCGTACCTTTTATTTTATTTGTGCTTTTTGGTTCTACAGTGTTAGTTTAGTGTTCCCGCACACGGGCCTCTGGCCACAACCACAAAACGCCGCCACTGGCATATTTCCTGTAGTTTTCATTCATTTTATATGGACTCGCCGCACACGGTTGACGCCGGTAGCCGCCACACGCTACAAATCGTCGCTGCTTGCTTCGTATGAAAAATACAGGAAATATGCCAGTGGCGGCGTTTTGTGGTTGTGGTCGGAGGCCCGTGTGCGGGAACCCTTAGGTATGATATAATACAATATTTGCACAAAAGACCTGCTCTCCTACCGGGCCCTCTTATAAAACAGTGTTGGACCATTCGTCAAGTGACGGTTAGTTCGACGACGCATTGGCACTGAGGAGAATACAATTACGTTGTGACATCGGTTTTTAGTCATCATTGCTCATAAATGGAATAGCCCCTTCCTGAAGCACTGAGTGCGAGTAATGACGGAAATTTCTTTCGAAACAGTGTGGTGAAAGGATTTTAAGTGCGCCTCAAGAGGCTCCATTCGAGCACTTGATATTATGTTATAGAACTTTTTAGGTTCAACGACATGCCGGTTTCCTCACGATGTTTTCCTTCACTGTTTGAGAGTACTGGCACTGTGCACACAAATTTTGAGCTGAAAAACTCATTAGTACACTACTAGTTTCGAACCCACGACCTTAGGATCGGAAGGCGGGGCCGCTACCACTAGACCACCAGTGCTTTCATCCTAAGTTCCTAACCCTTACAGTAACCAGTTTAAAAAAAAGCTGACAAATTTATTTTAGTCTGAGACAACTTCTTTATTAAAATAACAATATTTTTAAAGATATAAAATCACTGAATTAAATTATAAAATATTGCAAACAACAATGTTGTGTAGTATTACAAAAGTTCAGTATAAATTTCATTTTGATTCTAAGAAGTGGAAATTATACATTTCGGGCTTTCAACATTATGAGAATTCAACATTCTGTTCCTAAAAGAAGTTTTCTTACCCTAAAGTATGTTTTACTTATCTTTTAGGCCTGGTTTCATTAAGTTGGCGATATGCAACCTATTGTGTGAAAATTTGTAAAAGTCGGCTAAACGCTATAGTAGGCATCTCGCTACTAAATCGTCGCGTCGCGTGTAACTGGCGCCTAGATTTACCTATTTTTAAGAAGTTTCAAAGTAATCCTTGTGATTTAATTGATTACATAACTTTTGACTTCTATTTTTTGACCTTTTGACAGCCTTCATAGCTCAGTTGGTAGTAGCTCTGCCTTCTGCGCCGTAGGCCGTGGGTTCGATGTACAGAACAAACATTTGTGTGACGAACGTAGATGTTTGTTCTCTGTCTGGGTGTTATTATTTAATTTATGTATGTATTTACAAAAAAAGTATATAATATATTATATCAGCTATCTGGTTCCCATATTTTAAGCTTAGATTTAGTTTGGGGCTAGATAGTGCTGTGTGGAAGGTGCACCAATATTTTTTTTATTTTGAACTAGTTTTTGGACGATGACTATGCTTGCGACAAGAAAGTATACGCGATCGCTCCTGGTTTTCTGATGTATTTCAAAGACAAAGCGTACAAAAGTGGGTAGTCCAATAAAAAGTTCCCACTGTACTAGTTGGGTCGGACCGTTTGATCCATAACCGTAAACCGTTATCTCTTTCGATGCAGAAACCGTTTTTGTACTAAAATACTAACCGCAATATCCTTTGCAATAAAATCGTAACAGAGTTTTGCGGTTAAATAAAAGTTGAACGGATTTTAAAGGCTTAGCCACACGCTGGCCAAGTTGAATAGAATGGCGACTTGAATTTTTGTAGTAACTACTTTAATGGTCCAGCTAAAAAAGGCGGAGAAGGAAAAACGGCATTAAATGGATTTTATTTGTGCAGTTATGTATGTTATACAGACTTCACAACTCAGTCGATAGCAGCCTTCTGTGCTGGAGGTCATAAGGAAGATTTGTTTTTTGTCTGGGTGTTACAATATGTTAAAAGCACATCATGCTTTACTAAAATATAAATGTTTATGTAGTTGGCCAATTTGAGTCATTATATAAAAAATATGTATTGGCGGGCATTCCATACATTTCGAACTTGCCATCTAGCTACAATCCAAGCCAAGCTTTTAAATGGTTACCAGATACCTGCAGGGTGATTACGTAACTTTGTTGCAATCAGTTTCAATCAGTTTCTGTTTGTAATAAGTAAATATGACGGCTATGCGGTTACATTTTAGCTGCAGTTGCTAGTTAGATTACAACTGGTGTTTCTATTGATGGCTAATCCCAAAACTTTCATATTGTTTTATATACTTATTGGTTTTATATAGAAACTGATTGCAACAAAGTTACGTAATCACCCTGCTGATATAATACTAAAATACTTTATTATAAATAAATAGTTATTCCTACCCAACATTTTATAACACTCAGAATAAATACCTACGTTGTTAACACTTTTAGCCAGCAAGCCAATCCCCCATCGTGTGGCTTAAGCTTAATACCACACTGAATATCTTTTTATTGCTCCTATACCGTGGCTAGGTAATAGAATTGATAATGTGGTTCAATTAAGACAATAGGTATCAATTTAAAAAGAGCTTTATTTTTTGTAGACGTAGATATTCTACTAGGTATTGCATAAAAGGTGGGTGAGTGGATATTTAAAGATTAAGGTGAGGTTTCAGTTATTCTGTATGTTTGTATTTTCATGAATAGTTTCATAGTTTTTGAGTGATAGTGGCCCCACCGTTCGATCCTAAGGTTGTGGGTTCAAAACCGGTCGTTTTCATGTTTTCCTACCCAAAAGTTCAATACGAAAACTAGGTCTATATCTAAGTACATCTAAGGGTGTTATTTAAGTAAATAAGTAAAATAATTGTATTTTTACATATTTACTTTTTATTTTTATTTAATTACTAACAATATTATTCCACAGTGGATTGTAAACTTTGTCCGACATAAAAAACTTTTGATTTGATTATATGACGGTTATCAGCCTCTTAACTACTTAGACCAGCGAAGCCGTAGAAAAAGCAAGTTCAGTCTCTTACCCCCCGGCCAATCGGTACGTTTAATCTCTGTGTTAAACCCTGTAATATTTACCACGGTAATTAAAACGTGAGATTTTGCTCAGTGAAGCCCCGGTTTTATAAAATGCCGTCGTAAAGCCCGTTGATTGGTATAATAATAAATTATACTATAATTTTTAATTTACTAGCTCTCAGTCGGAAAATTTGTTTAATCAAAATGCAAAGACTCATATAACTACTCTGTAGTCAAAATTAAACATCAAAATGAAATATTTATTAGACAGCCTTCACAGCTCAGTTGGTAGTAGCTCTGCCTTCTGTGCCGTAGGCCGTGGGTTCGATCCGCACACAGAACAAACATTTGTGTGATGAACATAGATGTTTGTATTTTTTGTATTTTTGTCTGGGTGTTATATAATATTATAAGTATGTATTTACAAAAAAAAGTATATAAGTAGTATATCAGCTATCTGGTTTCCATATAACAAGCTTTGGCTTAGTTTGGGGCGAGATAGTGCTGTGTGGAATGTCCACCAATATTTATTTATTAAATATTATTTAAAAAAATTGGCACTCTGTGATAGCAAAGGACCATGTTTCTTTTGAAACTCCATGGAAAAACGACTTATAATGGTAATGAACAAATCACACAGCTCAGTTGGTAGTAGCTCTGCCTTCTGCGCTGTAGTTCGTTGGTAGGAAAACTTTTATGGATCAGAATATTTTTGCTGAACCTTTCATAAATATGTTTAGTGACTTTGGACCAAATCAGATTAAAGCTATCTGTCAGATAGAATATTCCCAAATCTGTACAAAAAAAGGCGTAAATATTTTGATTTGACCGAGTTTACTCTGCAATACCAGTTTGCCCAAACCCTGTTTTTAAATTTTAAACGCTTGTTGGAAAAATGACGACAATTTTTCGTCGAAACTGAAAATTTGATGCCCGAACTCGTGCTAGCTCTACTGAATATTGGAGATATTTGAACTATTGGTTATCAAATAAAGTTTCTATCGGAATCACAAGCAGAAGCGTTAGATCTATTCCTAGTTCATAAATCATAACAATAGAAGGCGTGAGTCATTCGTTTGGTCCAAGTTATAGTACCCTCTCGTTTATTGAGTGAGCGCAGCGAGCTACAATCTTTCAATCAAATTTATTAATTTACCAGCTGGTGCCCGCGACTTCGTCTGCGCAGGATTAGTATTTCGAGTAGGTAGCTTATATTAGCGTGGCGTACATGTGTAACTCTAGCGGTTTTGGCAGCGCACGCCAGAATAGCTCGCAGATGGTAGATTTTTTCCTACTAACTTGACACTTATCGCCATATTTTGGACAATTCACACAATATCTTTATAAATTGTAGCCTATGTGTTATTCTGATTTATAAGCTATATTATTGTAAAGTTTCATTAAAATCCATTCAGTAGTTTTTAAGTGAAAGAGTAACAAACATCCATTCATCCATACTTACAAACTTTTGCGTTTATAATATTAGTATTTATTAGCAGGATTATAACACTCAGACTGAGAACAAACGTCTATGTACTACAAATATTTGTTCTTGGTGGGGATCAATCCCACGGCCTACAGCGCTAAAAGCTACCACAAACTGAGCTAAGTCAAAAAACTAACTAGTACAATGATGATGATGACTCGCCCAGCACCTCGTTCAACGTCCCCTAGTATCAAACGAAAGACCCGCAAAGTCCCATTTCCCCATTGGTATTCAAATTGGATTACCGGCCTCACAGGAGGCCTATCTGCCAGTTAATCATTAAATTCCCCAAAAAACTTCAAAGGACGGCATAATTTGACCACCTGGGGGAAGCTGGCTTTGACACAGAATAAATAGTAATGCCGTCTGAATTATAATATAGGTTGGTAGGACTCAAAAGAAGCTATACGTCTGTAGGATTGAAGGTAATTTAAAAAAAACTGGCTTACTGTTAAGGCACTAACGACCGGCTTCTGAAATCTCGATCAAACGTAATCAGCTGTCAAATCACTCGCCATCTCAGCTTTTACTTCAAATTAGATAAAGATAGCAAGTGACTTGACATGCGATTAGTTTTGATCGGGCTTTTAGAAATCGGCTGTTAGCATTAAAGGCAATAAGCATAAAAACAATAATAACTACTTTTTATAACTTTTTTATACAAAATATATGATAGATAGATAAATATATATTGATAGATAAACTTCACTTTCTATACAATTATAATAAAACAGATAAAAATAAATAAATAAACTAAATATAAAATAGACAAAACAAATATATAATTATAAAAAACTGAACCCAGTTCAATTTGCCTCTACTTTTGACATTAAGATAAAAAAATATATGCCCTAAAGTAAAGGACTTATTATATATCATTTTTAACATTAAGACCTTACCATGTATCTAACTTATTAAATGCAATATACAATATGAGTATAGTACATTTAGTTATGTGTAAGATAATGACTTTTGACAGCGCTTGATATTTTCCCACCTACGTTGCAAATGTGTTTTGAACACACAATTTGTTCAGGTACTTTCGAATGGCGTTCCTAAGGCTTTGAATAAAAAGGCTACATTTAAATTCAAAGCGTCTGTCTTTGATTCGCGCCGCTGCCAATATTTTCCAAGTTTAAAGGAAATTGGGTTGGGGTCGTTAATCACAGGAAGTGACGCGGGCATGAACCACACTTCCGGTGCAGAATAATTATAGTTTCTGCTCACAGGTTTCACTTCTGCATCTGACAAGGAAAAGAGAGCTATCCTATTCAAGGTCTAAAGGTCTATTCATCTATTAGTATTGTCTATCAGGTATTGAATCAGATGGATCACTTTGAATATCATCTCTAAACTACCGTATGTATTTCTCGCACGCACATTTTATAGATTAATTCAGTCTCTCTTTTGTCGTGTCACTAGTTTCTTTCAAAACAGTGTGGTGAAAGGATTTTAAATGCGCCTCAAGAGGCTCCTTTCGAGCACTCGACACATGGTATAGAATTTTTGAGGTTCTACGACATGTCGGTTTTCCTTCACCGTTTGAGAGTACTGACAATGTGCATATACGCGTGTGTAGTGGCAGTGGTAGCGGCCCCGCCTTCCAATCCTAAAAAAAATATGTGCACAATACCAGTACTCTCAAACGGTGGAGGAAAACATCGTGAGGAAACCGGCATGTCGTAGAATCTAAAAAGTTATAACATGTGTCAAGTGCTCGAAAGGAGCCTCCTTGAGGCGCACTTAAAATCCTTTCACCACACTGTTTCGAAAGAAACTAGTGACACGACAAGAGAGAGAGACTATGGAGGATAGAAACGAAGATTTTAAGTGACAGAGACTTAGTTTCGATGTGAGAAGCGGGTTTCCTTGGGATCAGTGTGGCGCCCTGGGCGATGCTATCTCATTGACCACCACTGAAAGGAGTTCCTTTAAGAGCGCTTAGTAGTTTGGATTGGAGATTTTAATGGTCAAATAAATTATATTGGACATTTTACCGAGCACCATCTAGTCTCAAAACTTGTCAAAAATGTAATATGTTTTTCCAATTGAATCATGATCCTTGCGATTCATTTTAAGGCGAAGACAAGAGTTAATGTGACTCTAAAATTTTACGATGATAAAAACATCATTTTTATCAAAACAAACTAGTAAAGCAAACTTTTGAGTAGGAAAACTTGTATCGATCGAAATGAAATTTTTACTAAACTGTGTGCAATGTGATTGCGATTTTGCGAAAATGAGTTTAGTGATTTTATATCTTTCAACATGTCGAAACGTGCGAGCGAGAGTCACATTAGCTCTTGTAATCGCCTTAAGTATAATGATGACAAATCAATGTCAAAGTCAAAGTCAAAATGTATTTCTACACTAATATTATAAAGAGGTAAGATTTGTATTTTTGTATGTTTGTATTTTTGTATGTAACGAATAGGCTCAAAAACTACTGGTCCGATTTCAAAAATTCTTTCACCTTTAGAATGCTACATTATCCCTGAGTAACATAGGCTATATTTATTACTAGTGGCTTCCCGCGGCTTCGCACGCGTTGAAGTGGTGAGCCGTGATTGAGCCACAAACATCCAAACATCGTAACTTTCGCATTGATTTGTATATTATTAGGGTAGGATTTTAAATACCTACCTAGGTATAAGAGATACCTATAGGCGTACATTACCTATATTAGGTAGGTAGGTATAGGTACTGAGTTTAGCACAAATATGACAAATATAACAAAGACAACCTTACACGGAAAATATGTACTTATTTGTTCCTAGTTTCTACCCCAAAAACAAACGAAACGAAACAGCTTCACGACTTTGATCCCCATGCAGGCACGGTAGATACCCTCAGATCTCTTTGTACCAACTCAAGATTCCCGTTTTTAGAATGCCCTTTACAAACATTGACGCCTCGTTACCTATATCCTTTTTACTCGAGCGCAACGAAGGAGGGTAACGTTTTAGAGGTTGTTTTCGAAAATCAAACTTTTGTGGCGGCTAGCCACACACAGGTAGGTACTTGCAATCGGGCTGACGCGAAGGATTTGTATGTAGCGTCGCCAGTCGTCTCTCCCCGCTCATTAGGTTCAGACATGTAATACCTACTTAAAAAAAACTAAAAGTGCATTTCCTATTTTTTTAGCTTTGGAGTACTTACATCTACTTCAAGTTTCAAGTTTGTAGGTTCAAGGAATACTATTTTCCATACAAACGTTTTCATCCCTTTTTACACCCTTAGAGGTTGCATTTCCAAAAATCCTTTCTTAGTACAACTCTACGCCATAAGATCTATAAACTCTTCAAATTTCATGTCTCTCGGACCAGCGGTCAAAAAACTCCCATACAAACTTTTACATCCCCTTGCGCACTTATTAAGGGTAGTTTTAAAAAACTAATTTTTTTTTCCTATTTTTTTGCCTTGAAGTATATGTACTCCAAGTTTCAAGTTTGTAGATTCAAGGATTACAATTTTTCATACCAACGTTTTCAACCCTTTTTACACCCTTAGGGGTTGAATTTCCAAAAATCCCTTCGTAATACATCTCTACGTCATAAGACCTATGTACTCTTCAAATTTCAAGTCTCTAGGACCAGCGGTCAAAAAACTCCCATACAAAGTTTTACATCCCTTTGCACACTTATTAAGGGTAGTTTTCAAAAACTAAAAATGCCTTTCCTATTTTTTTGTCATGAAGTATATATACTCCAAGTTTCAAGTTTGTAGGTTCAAGGAATACTATTTTTCATACAAACGTTTTCATCCCTTTTTACACCCTTAGGGGTTGAATTTCCAAAAATCCCTTCTTAATACACCTCTACGCCATAAGACCTATGTACTCTTCAAATTTCAAGTCTCTAGGACCAGCCGTTTAGGCTGTGCGTTGTCTATATGTCAGTCAGTCAGTCAGTCAGTCAGTCAGTCAGTCAGGACTTTGATTCTTATATTATTAGAGATTGTAAAAAATTAGAGATCCCTTCTAAAACTTCAATAATGTAACCCAAGGTGGAAAAAATAATCCTTACATCGCGTGCGCTGCGAAAACTATTGGTGATAGAACAAAATAATGTAATACGATTTTGTAGAACACGTCATCATCTACAAAAAATGTCGCGACAGCATATGTCTAACTATTATAGTTATGTCACAATAAGTGTTCTTTTATTATAAAAAAATAATTGAAATGCCGCCGCTAGAAAAGGGTCTTTATTTGTACTTTGGTATTAATCCTTATCCAAATAAATCATTTCATAATTAAAACGGTTTCAATACCTATAGATTACTTCTTAAATTTTTCAAATCGGACATTCCATTCAAAAGATATGGCGAAATTAAAAATGTTAACGGGTCCACGGGTCGGTGCGATTTCACTCACTCAAGGAGAATACGTGCAAATGTATGAAATATAAGTAGACGCGAGGCTCAAACCCACGGTCTAAGTTTATCCTTAAATGTTCAAAAAATTTATGACCACCCATGCGAAGCTGGGACAGGCCGCTAGTATTCAATAAATTCACAAGGATCACTTTGAAACGTCTTAAAGCTAGGTGACTCTAGGTGCCAGTTCCACGCGACCAAAGCCTAGAAGAACAGGCAACAAACTTACGGCTTGGTTCCTACCGTTCTTTTGTATGATCCTTTTACAATGTAATAATATAATATTTTATTGAAGTTTAGTGAGGCGTAGGCATACAGAATTCTCTGAGTCGTCTAAAAGGTAAATCTAGATGCCAGTTCCACGCAAGCAAGCTTAGAAGAATAGACAGCAAACTGACGGTTTGGTTCCTACCGTACGCTTGCACTCTATAACAAAGCATTGCCCCGAAAGTCACGCACGATAGGAACGTCCCCTACGATGCACTGCCCTGCGTCCATCAACTTGAGGCATACAGATGTGTTAAGCCTCATGCCTGTAATTACACCGGCAACCACTACCTTCAAACCAAAAAACCCTATACTTTGAAGTTGATAAAGTTTCGTTATATTTTTAAAAGTTTCTTATTGAATTAAATAATTTTTAAGTCCCTACTATTGAAATAGGTTTTCAAGTTTTTATACTTAGTAATCATCTGTTTTGTGGAATCAATATATTGCCAATGTCTGATATTACGCTGTGAATACAAAATTTTAAAATTCGTAGCACGCGCTCTGGTTTTCTGTCCGTAATTTTGACCGTTTTCAAGATGTCAAAGGAACCTTAATTCTGATTGTTGTACTTTTGAAAATTCGCACAGAATACACAATAGCTTCGTTTGTAAAAGACTAAAACACTCTAAGAGAGCTAAAGAACTATTTATTTAGATAAAACCTAATTTAAAAACAGAGTTTCTGTAAGAATTGAACCCACAACAGACTCTCTTTTTAACCGACTTTAAAAAAAGGAGGTTCTCAAATCGACAATTTTTTTAAATGTTTGTGAACGTTTAACTCCGTAATTTGTGAACCGATTTAAAAAAAACATTTTAGGGGATATTTTTATTTTTACGTTCAGATTGGTCCTATAAAAATTTCCTCATAATCGGTTCGGTAGTTTGGCTTTTAAATCAAAATAACAGGAAAAAGTTATGTCATCCAAGTAAATGAAATTACGTATTTGGCTGTTTTTGTTTTCGGCGTATTTGAAGTCGATTTTTGCAGAAAAGTGATTTATATTCCGTTAATGTTGAGGTTAGGAAAGATGCACGATACATCCAATTAACAGAAATTAGTGTAAATCTTACTCCTTCACCATTAATTCAGAATCAGAATCAGAATCAGAATAGTCTTTATTGTAAACTGTTGAATGTATAAGGTGGTGAGTATATAAAAACTACTAACAGAATAATAATTAGAATGAGATATAAATTATTTATTTATTTAATAGAAAAACACAAACAATTACAATAATACAATAGCTGGGTGAGGGTAATCTAAAAATAAGCCAATAATAGGTTTTCCTAATTAATCATTTATCACAAAAAAAACTTAACTGCCCTCCAGCGTAGTTTTACGAGTGAATGTGCCCTGTCCAGTACATAAATAAATAATTTAATATATTGGAGGACTTTCCACACAGCAATAACTAACCCCAAACTAAGCAAAGCTTGTAATATGGGAACCGATATAATAAACTTATTTTTATGCAAATACATACTTATGATGTCATTATAACACCCAGTCAGAACAAACATCTATGTTCATCACACAAATGTTTGTTCTCGGTGAATGACCTACCCTCCGAGATACAGTTTTTTAACTAGTTCGGAGTGTATTGCAAATCTGATTTGGCCACCAACCACCAGTTATATAAAAATGTTCTTTTATACCTATTACTACCTAACGTATTGATAATTTTAAGTTTAGCTAGGTTAATGGGTTGTACGAGGTCGTTTTTGGAAATAAATAATATTGAATTTAAATTTGAATTGAACCCACGGCCTACGGCGCAGAAGAGCTCTGAACTGAGCTGTGAACGCTGTCAATTAGAATGAGATATCGCTAGGAACCTGTGCTAAGGGTCCAACCCACGGCGTGAAGATACAAACTGTATTAATGTGAGTCCTACAAAGTTAAATTAATGGGTTAGGCCCTTTCGTTATTGTCCTTCGGATATACCTTGTATGGCTTTGTTTGTGAACATTTGGATTTTACGGAAACCGCTACCGCTACCGCTATTTAAGACGACGACTACCGCTAATTTACTTCTTGCACGCACATTTCAAGATTTTGGTAAACTGAAACTGAGACAGATTCATGACTTTGATCCTCAGGCACGGTAGATACTACTCAGATCTCTTAGTACCAAGACGAACTCCAGGTCCCTTGAGAACGTCTAAGGGTAGTCAGAGGTACGTCCGAACACTATATTTGGCACATATTCATAAAAAAGGTATATAGCGGTTGTCATCGCCTTAAAGACGGAGCCTTAAGTAGTCAAGGTCTGGTGGCTTGTTCATTTTGTGCTTAAGTTATACAAACAGACGTTCCGTTCCGTGATTTTACTAACGAATATTGTTATTTATTACTCTTTTGTTGAAATAAAATAAGAATAGTATCATAATATATATGTCTGTGAATTTCTTATGCTCACATTGCTGTGTTCTTGAAGATATCGAAGTGACAAGGTATTTGTTCAATTGAATCACAAGTATCACTTTGAAACGTCTTAGCTTGATGAATTTATGTGGCAGTTCCACGCGAACACAGTCTAGAAGAACAGGTAACAGGCTTACGGCTTGGTTCTTACCGTTCATTTGTATGATTCTAATAATAATGAAGCTCCAGTGTGGTGCCAATCGAACCTTAAAACGTGGACGTATACTCAATTATTACAAAGTCAAAGTCAAAGTCAAAATGTATTTATTCAATAAAATCACAAGGATCACTTTGAAACGTCTTAAAGCTAGGTGACTCTAGGTGCCAGTTCCACGCGACCAAAGCCTAGAAGAACAGGCAACAAACTTACAGCTTGGTTCCTACCGTTCTTTTGTATGATCCTTTTACAATGTAATAATATAATATATTATTGAAGTTTAGTGAGGCGTAGGCATACAGAAAAAGGTAAACAAAATCAACATACAGACTAAAACAACCGCTCAATATCAGATGATATATCGGCTTGTTCTAAACATTACATAAACAATCTTAAACCTAAAAGTACCTTCAATGTATGTAATTGTTATAGACAGAGGCAAAGGTTGCAGCTAAACATCAATTTCATTTAAAAATGTTCATCAATTTTCTCATTAAAATCTTTGTAAGGTCACTTACATATTTTTTTTTACTTTTTTTTATACAACATGGCCCACCTGATGTAAAGTGGTAACCATCACTATACCAAAGCATTACCTCGTAAGTCACGCACGATAGGAACGTGCCCTACCATGCACTGCCCTGCGTCCATCAACTTGAGGCATACAGATGTTAAGCCTCATGTGCCGGTAATTACACCGGCAACCACACTCTTTAAACTGAAACACAGCGTTGCTGCTTGGCGGCAGAAAAATGCGTGGTGGCAGTACTTCCCTGGACGAGCCACACACAAAGAGCTCTACCACTCTTATACCAAGCTATACTACCAAGAATTGGTAAATTAGGGTTGAAGTTCTCAACTCAAGGTCGACCTTTAGAGGTTACATCCTCGCTCAGCGCACGGATTAACTAAATCGCGTATTAATCGCCTCAAGTTACGTCTAACGAGTTACTATGTCTTCGGGCCCTGTTTCACTAAAACTTATTTACTTTCTCCGCTAACTCACTTATGGCGAAGACAACTGCTAATGTCACAAAGATTTAATATAGTCCCAAAAGTTATTACCCGAGTGGGATTTGGACCCACGACCGTGCCCTCGATGCTTTTTATTATTATTCATTTATTTTCAGATTAAAAAATCCATACAATTTTATTAATTTTACACAGAGCTTACAACTATACACGTAATGATAAAAATAATTAAACAAAATGTCGCAAGAAATTGAAAATAGGATACATAAATTATGGAATTACTATAAATAAAATTATGAAAACAATAAATTAAAATTTAGATTAGATGGAGCCCATCACTAGCTGCATCCACCTGTATTGTATAGGACAGTCTGTCCGTGCTACAATCATCCTCAGGATGCCGTTGCCGCTGCCTCGCGCACGCTGGAGTAGGGAAGCGACTTTCTTACGAATAATCGCATGAAAGCCGTCCGTGCGCGCCTCCGCGAACATCCCTGATGCGCTGCAAAAACGAGGCAGCCCCATCAGCATCCTGAAGATATTGTTGTATTGCACTCGCAGAGAGCTGGCAGCCCGCCGGGTGTGGTTTATCCAGAGGCTGCTCGAGTAGAAGGACTGGCAGTAAGCCTTAAACAGAGTGATTTTCACTTCCCTCGAGCAGCGAGCGAACCTGCGTGCAAGCATGTTACCCCGGATTGCCAGCGCTCTGCGCTCCCTTTCAATGTCCTCGTCATCTTTTAAATCTTCGGTGACAACGTGCCCTAGATATTTAAAACTCCTAACCACTTGTAAAGCCGCACCATTGAGCATAATTGGCGGAACATGGACCGGTCGATCTCTACCACTCTTAAACACGAGGACTTCGCTCTTTTTAGAGTAATACCTCAGTCCATGTTCAGCCGCATATGTCTCACAGATTTTCACCAGCTGGCGAACAGATCCCACCGACGGTCCCAGCAGCACCATGTCATCTGCGTAACTCAGGTTATTCACCGCGACTCCGTCTACAAAACATCCGGTGTGGGTGCTGCTGAGCACGCCGATGAGATCATCAACATAGAGATTGAACAGCAAAGGGGATGTTATTCCGCCCTGCCGCACCCCACACTCCATGCCGTATGCGTCGGACACTTTTGGGGCCATATTAAATCTTTGTGAGTTACCTTAAGTGTAGTTAAACACTATAAAAACAAATGAAAACTGCTAATGAACCTCTCGTTTGCACATTTCAATGTTGTGAATGATATAAAATCACTTATCTCATATTTGAAAAATCGCAATCAACCTTGTTGTGTGCAATCACATAGCACAGAGTTTAGAAAAAAAAAATTGATCGATACAAGTTTTCCTACTCATAAGTTAATTTTGATCGATACAATTTTTTCTTCACATAAGTTCATTTTGATCGATACAAGTTTTCCCACTCAAAAGTTTGCTTTAGTTTTCGTAATCATGCACATATATTTTGACTAGTCTTCAGTTCAATGTGATTGCACACAACTTGGTTGATTGTGATTTTTCAAATATGAGTTTTGTTTTTTTAATTTTTTATTTTTCTTTTTCTTTCAACTTGTCGAAACGTGCGAGTGTGAGGTACATTAGCACTTTTCATCGCCTTATCATCAGGTGGGCCATCTATTTGTTTCATCCAAAGGTAGTATAAAAAAAAAACAAAAAAAAATTCACAACCGTTAAGCAACACTATCCGTCAGATAAAAATATTTCCATCTTTGCTTTTGAAGAATCTAAAGCAGAAAAATAAAGAAAGAATGATATATATATTTTTATCTAATAGATAATATACTACACTTACTTATAGATAGGCACTTTGTGGTACTTGCCTTTGGTGATACAGGGCCCAATTTATCGCCCTTAGATACGAGCTCTTTATAATGTAAACAAAATTACTTCACATGCCGCCATGATTATCAAATCCTGACGAGGGACCAAGTTTAACTGGCTTTTCACATTCACGCTTACCGTCTCAACGGCTAAAATAGTAAAAATTATCGGAAGCTTTGAAACACTTCAAGCTCTGTTAATGATGATGATAGAACCCACTCTATACACCACTAATTTGTAATTACCAAAAAAAAAAACCGTATGCTCAGTGTCAGTTAATCACATTTATGTAGTTAAAACTCAAAAAAAAATATTAAAAAGAATATCCCGAGAAAAGGATGATAACTAGTTACCCATTATCCGTACGTACCTACTACAGAGTCTTCCAACCGAGTCTCATTCTCATCCATTCATAAATTTTTGTCTCGTTCGAAACGAAACAAAACGCGCCGCTCGCGCAATACTAACTATTATTTTATCTATGGCCGGCAAACTCGTGTCGAACGAAACCCATACATAGGTACTCTAAATTCGAAGCAGGTCAGTGACATCCGTAAAATAAAAATTGTACGCGGGTAGGTACTTAATTTATTGTGGTTTTCACGTTCACGATAGCTTGTCAGTACACTGCCAGAGAATAACGCATACATGTTACGTACGTATTTTTAGTCTGGGGAAATGTGAGTGATTATTTACGGATGTACCGCGAATTGTTCCCAAACAATCGGCAACCAAATTACTCCACGATGTCCAGCATATTATACCAACGCATATTGGACCTTGGCTCTGTTTACGTGCCGTCGCATGCGCAAGGACGAGGAGGGCCTGCATACTCCCGAAACTTCTACGATGAAGTCCTAAATGATTTTGAAGAAGATCCGCGGAGGAGCACGCGTGACGCGGCACGTCGCTTTAGCACAAGCCAGTCCTGCGCTTGGAAGATTGTGCGCTCAGCTGAGATACACTACAGGAAGACCCAGGAGCTACTAGCCATCGCCAGGCTGGAGAATATTCCGTTCAACCTGGCGGGAGCTATGGTTTCAGCAGGCCGGTGCGCTATCGAGTATCTATCTCAGGAGTTTGGCACCCGATGGATTGGTCGCGCTGGCCCAGTTGCCTGGCCTCCGTGCTCGCCCGATCTGACACCCCCAATATTTTTGTGGAGCGAAATAAAAAGACTAGTGTATGTGAGTGAGCCTAACAATGCATTAGACCCTTTTGATAGTGCAAAGACTAAGTATTTCCCTGAAAACAATTTGTTAAAACGTGTGTGTGTTTGCATTGACAATGAAGGTGGACATTTTGAACAACTTTTAAAATACTTGTGGTTAGTGGAAGTGTAAATACGTGCGTAGTTGTAAATACATACTGTAAATAACTTTAATTGTTGTAAATAGCTTGACATCCTGAGCCCGTAAAATTATGAAGGAAAAATGGCAATTAATTACAAATAAAAGTATTAAAAAAATCCCTAAAATAATGCCTTTTTTATGATACTTACCTATCTACCTACCCATTAAATGATTTATCTAGTGAGCGAGAGAGAAGGAATACGATGAGTGCGACAAGATGATGTGACGTAGGTAGGTACTATACGACGAGACGGTAGATGGAAGGAGTCATAATGAATGGAGTGTTTACGATGTTGACTAGCAGTAGTATTCCGTAGTATTTTCTTGTAGTGTGTCCATAAAATTGTGCAGGAATTTGGTTGAAAACAAACCTCGATAACTTGCTAAAAGTTAAATATTAAAAAATCTTGACAGTGCCAATAGCATTAGTAGCCTCTGCTGCAACTGTCCTTAAATTTTTTTTGGTAGTCACAAAATAGTGGTGTATAATAGAGAGTACTGGTGGTAGCGGCCTCGCCTTCCGATCCTAAGGTCGTGGGTTCGAAACCGATCGTGCACCAATGATTTTTTCTGTCTAAAATTTATGTGCACAATGCCATAATGCCTATTCTTAAACGGTGAAGGAAAACATCGTGAGGAAACCGACATGTCGTAGAACCTAAAAAGTTCTATAACATTGTCAAGTGCTCGAAAGGAGCCTCTTGAGGCGCACTTAAAATCCTTTCACCAGACTGTTTCGAAAGAAACTAGTGACACGACGAGAGAGAGATAGAACCCACGGCCTATCGCGCAAAAGGCAGAGCTATTACCAACTGAACTATAAAGGCTGTTAATACGCGACAAAAAAAAACTTTTTTTATAGGAACTTGTTGCTGATGGAACATTCAGATGGCCCATCTGATGTTAAGTGGTAACCATCAGATATAACAAAAAATTGCCTAGCAAGACACGCACAACAGAATTTTGCCCTACGATGCACTGCCCTGCGTCCATCAACTTGAGGCACACAGATGTTAAGCCTCATGTGCCTGTAATTACACCGGCAACCACACTCTTCAAACGTGGTCGCATGGAACTGGCACCTAGAGTCACCTAGCTTTAAGACGTTTCAAGGTGATCCTTGTGGTTTTATTGAATAAATACATTTTGACTTTGACTTTGACTTTGAAACCGAAACACAGCGTTGCTGCTTGGCGGCAGAAAAAGGCGTGGTGGTAGTACTTCCCCAGACGAGCCACACACAAAGAGCTCTTCTACTCTTACAAAACCTTCAGTCTTTTAAACTCCGTCACATCACTACATAGTATAAAACAAAGTCGCTTTCTCTGTCCCTATATCCCTATGTATGCTAAAATCTTTATAACTACGCAACGGATTTTGATGCGGCTTTTTTTTATAGAAAGAGTGATTCAAGAGGAAGGTTTATATGCATAATACAGGCATAATATTTTAGGGATAACCCACAATAACCGTGCGAAGCCGGGGCGGGTCGCTAGTATATTATAAGAGCTTAGCAGTCGCATTAATGTGAAAAGGGGGACAGTCTTACAAATAAATCCTATTAAAAACTGGAAATTTCCCGGTAATTACCGAGTTTCAAAGGAAAAGGGGAACTTTGAACTTATGTGGTTATTTACCGATGTTATGAGACTTGCGGCTTTCTGATAAAGTCAAAGTCAAAGGTTTTCAGTTTAGTCATAAGGAGTACTTTGAAACGTCTTAAAGCTAGTTTTTTGTTTATACTACTACAATATTAAAAGTACTGTAATATTATAAGTATGTATTTAGAAAAAAAAGTATATAAGTAGTATATCAGCTATCTGGTTCCCATATCACAAGCTTTGGCTTAGTTTGGGGCGAGATAGTGCTGTGTGGAATGTTCAACAATATAAAAAAAAAAGTAGCTGATGGAACAAGCAATGATAAGCAAATCATAATATTAACATAGCATTAGCCGAATGAAAATGTCTTGCGCTTAGCCACGTAATGTATTATTTAAAAAAGAAAAACTAAAATAAGGATACATTTCGGAAACCAGCTTTCGATTGCAGCTTTGTCGATTCGTCCACATTGTTTGGTAAGAAAGAAAGAAATACCTTTATTTTTTGGTTTGCCTTTGCTCGCTTCTCTCGGTAGCTAGTATCTATTATAGATTATTTGAGGATGTGAGGGGGGGTAGTCAAGATCTAAAATCAAAATGGTCTTTATTCAGTACAATCACAAGGTGATTTGAAACGTCTTATACACTAGGTGAATCTACTAGCCTCATGTGCCTGTAATTACACCGGCAATCACACTCTTCAAACCGAAACACAGCGTTGCTGCTTGGCGGCAGAAAAAGGTACTTCCCCGGACGAGCCACACCCATAGACATAGACATAGACAGACATTTATTTGCCAAAAAAACACACATACACATACAAAACAATAAAAGAAAGGAAATGGCTAAACAGATAGATATTGCAGTACTTTGTTGGTATGTAGGTGTTTGTGTGCTGCAGCAGCAAAAGGGTCTCGACTCAGCTTAAGCCTCACCACTATTTTAGTAGATAGGCGCTGTTATTCTGCAGAGACCTTCAGCCAATAAACCTTGTGAGAAATTTATAAGTGTTCTGTTATAAAATAAGTTACAATTATGTTGAAAATAAACAGTACATACAAATTAATCATATAAACAATGGTAACAAAGCTCTACTACTCTTAAAATATAAGATTTCAGGATTTACAATACAACTAGATCGTATAATGTGATTGTGAGTGTGCCTAGGTATTTCGGCTACCTACCTATATACGAGTTGCTACATCTTGTCTGTTCCATAAGTACCAAATTACTTTTAGGAACTGAACACATAAATAAGTTAGCTTATTACTGTATTTTTATTGTATTGTGTTCGTGTGTTTGATAGAAAATTACTTTATTATTCATATTTTTATCCCACCTATAAACAAGGTGTTCCAATAATAGTATTTAAAACTTCAGGGGGTTAAATTACCCCTCAATATGAATAACTTTTTCTAAGGAACCGACACTGTGAACGCGAAAAAAAACAGCTGTTTCATACAAAAGTTCAATACCTGGCTAAAATGTATGAAAGAGCTGTTTTTTTAGCGTACAGTGTTGGTTCCTTCGGAAAAGTTATTTATATTGATGGATACTTTAACCGTGTGAAGTTTTCGGTAGTTGTATTTTAACACCCTGTATATCAACTAGTATTTATTTTTCCTATCGGAAAATTGAAGTGCGCAATACCAGTGCTCTTAAACGGTGAAGGAAAACATCGTGAGGAAACCTGTTAGTATTCTAACAGCGGCAATGGGCTTGCAACCTGTCACATATGAAAAAATAACTACTGCAAAATGTGGGTATGTGCCAAATATAGTGTTTGGACATACCTCTGACTACCCCCCTAAGACGTCCCCAAAGAATCTGGAAGTCGTACTTGGTACGATTTCCTTATTCTTTAGAAAAAGTTATTCATATTTATGGGTACTTTAACCCCCTGAAGTTTTAAATACAAGTATTGGAACACCTTGTATAAAGTTTAATTCCGTAATTCTTTCCGGGTACTAAGGTATTTCTGTTTCTTTCAATGCGTGATACTTTAATCCAATTTGGAATGTTCTCTTTGTGGGCCTCCATTCGGCTCTGGACTTATCTTGAGTGCTTGGAAGCTGGTTTGTCCGGTCGCCTTTTGTTCTGGCTTACAGTTACACCGATACTAAATAATTTATAAAATTTCTTTTACTACACAAAACAACAAAATATGTTGCAAGTGCTAGAAAGGAGCCTCTCTGAGATGCACTATAAATACTTTCAACAGACTATTTGTCTGTCTCTTCTCTTCTTTTGTCGTATAACTAGTTTTTTGACAGCTTTAGCGCATCTTTCGAACATTTTGGATGCGGAGTTTTGGCTGGAAGGTGCCTGCAGACGCTTCTGTGGACGCCTGCGAGACACCGCGACACTGCGGAATACGTGCCGGTGACGTCACACAAATCAGTTCGCCGCTGATATTGCCTACTGCCACACGTGTTTTGTTTTACCTTTAGCATCTCATAAATTTGATTATGTTTACCTTTTTCTGTATGCCTACGCCTCACTAAACTTCAATAATATATTATATTATTACATTGTAAAAGGATCATACAAAAGAACGGTAGGAACCAAGCCGTAAGTTTGTTGCCTGTTCTTCTAGGCTTTGGTCGCGTGGAACTGGCACCTAGAGTCACCTAGCTTTAAGACGTTTCAAAGTGATCCTTGTGATTTTATTGAATAAATACATTTTGACTTTGACTTTGACTTTGACTTTAATAATAATAATATCTTCGTCAATCTCCATGACCGAATACGTCAACTCACGAAGAAAACACTCGAAACTAAACAAAAAATCCGGATACAGTGGACGCATGCCATCGGCAAAACCGTTGCGTGCCGTGCGTGCGGTGCGTCTGGCGCACGGCAATAGACGCGTACCTTAAATTGACAGTTCAATTCTAAAGCTGCCGGTTGCCCCAAGTCTGAGTTTTTTTTCACGTTTTTCGTAACGTCAGGCCTTTTTTGTATCGAGATTCGATAAGCGCCTCTATCAGACGTGCTGAGAACTCACGAGTCTCCATACAAAAAAGGTCTGACGTAACGAAAAACAAAATACTTTACATTAAACTCATGTCCGTGGAAATGTGCAGAGAAATAGGCAGGGACTTGGGCAATGCGAGAATGTAAACAGGCCAATACCATGTCCACTTGCGTTGCCGCTCGCGTTGCCCGTGTTGTGAACACACATTGCCGGCGACGCTGCCGCAGACATATGGACGGCAACATTTCCGTCCACGCGAATGGCAGCGCGAATGTCTTAATGTACACGCAGTAAAAGACTAAGACTAATGCTCGAAAGGAGCCTCTTGAGGCGCACTTAAAATCATTTCACCACCCTGTTTCGAAAGAAACTAGTGACATGACAAGAGAGAGAGTAGCCTTGGGGTAGAGCTGAAGCGTTCGGTGTAAACGTGCCCGTTCGTCCCAGTCTCACTTTTGGTTCATTTACATTTGAATGCACACCCGGGGCCTTTTGTTTATTTAGATGTTATATTTATGCGCGATGCGGGATGTAATCCACTACGACTATGTCCCGAACACAACGGTTATCGTTACCGCGCTTACAAGCCTATTATATTATTCGGAAACAATCCTACAATAATCGAGCATTGAGGATACATGTAATTGTATTCAATAGCAACAAACTGGAACACGAAGCGTGGGTCGCCCTCTTACCTGTACTCAAATTCAGAGTTTTGTTTACAATTTTTCGTATTTAGTTTTTCGTAACTTCAGGCCTTTGTTATATGGAGATTCCATAAGTGCCTCATCAGGCGTGCTGAAAACTCACGAGTATCCTTACAAAAAAAGGCTGACGTTACGAAAAATGGTAAACAAAACTCAGACTTGTGGTACAGATTTACTGCCGACATTGTGAATAAGAAGAAAATTCTTTTTAGGGTTAAGCTCGCCTTTGAACAAGAGTAGTAGAACTCTTTGTGAAGGGCTCTTCCGGGGAAGTACTACCCTCACGCCCTTTTCTGCCGCCAAGCAGCAACGCTGTGTTTCGGTTTGAAGAGTGTGGTTGCCGGTGTAATTACAGGCACATGAAGCATAACATCTGGATGCCTCTAGTGGACGGACGCAGGGCAGTGCATCGTAGGGCACGTTCCTATAGTTCCTTAAGAGGCAATGCTTTGTTATAGGTGATGGTTACCAGTAACATCAGGTTGGCCATCTGATTGCTCCATCAGTTAGTTGTAAAAAAAAAAATGCACTACTACAAGCCAAACAGCCAAGCAGACTCCACTAGCTGTTGTCTCCGCGCTCTAAGCTCTGTATTCCACGGTATAAGCTCACTGCAAACAAACGGACAATGGGTCCAGCTCTGTGTATTGAACGATATCGGCACTGTTGGTCTTGTGAGCTATCGATCGCCCTGGACTTGTCTTGGTCTGGCTAGTTCGGAACTATTTTACTTATCAAATACAGTAACAACTTCACGACTTAGATCCCCAAGCAAGGTGCATATTCCTGCAGATCTCTATGTGAAAATCACAGCCATCCTTTAAAAAATTTTATGACAATGCGTTAGCATTGTCTGAGAGGCGGGACTGTCCCCTGAACCATTATTAGATGCAGATGCACACTGAGCACTAACTTGTTCCAAAACCATGAATTGCCACTAACACATTTTATTTCGTTATAATGTTACTTACTAAACATACACCTATCATGGACAAACTAGAGCACCGGTGGTCTAGTGGTAGCGGCCCCGCCTTCTGATCCTAAGGTCGTGGGTTCGAAATCGGTCGTGCACCAATGAGTGTTTCTGTTCAAAAATTTATGTGCACAATGTAAGTGCTCTCAAACGGTGAAGGAAAACATCGTAAGGAAACCGGCATGTCGTAGAACCTAAAAAGTTCTATAACATGTGTCAAGTGCTCGAAAGGAGCCTTAAAATCCTTTCACCACACTTTTTCGAAAGAAACTAGTGACACGACAAGAGAAGAAGTTATAATGTTACTAACAAATACATCTATCATGGACAAAGTCTGAAATAAATATATTCCTGCCCTTATCCCACTTCACGTGGGGTCAGCACAGCAGGTTTTTTTCCTCCACTCTCCTCCATCAGCCGTCATCGCAGCAGTCACTCCTTTCTTACTCATGTCCTCTTTCACATAGTCCATCCATCTTTTCTTCGGCATACCTCTACTCCTATATCCATCCACATTCATCCCTAGCATTCTTCTAGTTACATGACATTCTTCCCTTTGCATAACATGCCCATACCACGCTAACGTATTGCTCCTCATTTTTTCAGTCACTGGCGCCACTTTCGAACTGCCCCTAATAAACTCATTCCTTATCTTATCCATTCTCGTCACACCACACATCCATCTAAACTTTAAACTAAATTATGTTATGTAGTAACCATCACCTATACCAATGCCTTTAAAGTCACGCAAAATGCCCTACGATGCACTACCCCATGTCCATCAACTTGATGCATGTTAAGCCTAATGTGCCTGTAATATTAACCACACGTTTTGAACCAAAAACAAAGCAACGCTGCTTGTCGGCAGAGAGCATGGTAATACTTCCCTAACTAAAATCATTTTTATACTTCCCCAAACTGGCCACACAGAGCTAACCAACAAAATGTATACTGAACTATGTTGTGCCTACCTATGTACGAGTAGTTGGGACTACCAAAATTAAGTGTAGTCCATTCTGGGTGCGAGTAATCGCAGTAAGCTCATATGTATAACCGGAACTAATCCATCGTTTTTGAAACCACAGCGACCGTAATATGCTGATTGAGAATCGTTTTTAGTGTTCCGAACAAGTTTTGGTGTATTTTTATTTGTATTTGGGAAAACAAGAGTTTTTAAGAGTAGTCGTCCGGGGAAGTAATACCACCACGCCTTTTTCTGCTGCCAAGCAGGGTTGCTGTGTTTCGGTTTGAAGAGTGTACCTATAGTTGCTGGTGTAATTACAGGCATATAGGCTTAACATCTGTATGCCTCAAGTTGATGGACGCGGGGCAGGTCATCGTAGGGCACGTTCGTATTGTGCGTGACTTACGTGATTTATATATGCGAAAACATATGATTGATATTTAGTTTATTTAAGTTGTTATATCATAGTTTATACATATACTGTTTTTTTTCGAATAAAATAAAAAAATAAAATAAAATAAAACTCTCAAATAGAAAATATCGTGAAGGAACTGGTATGTCGTAGAACTTAAACTTCTAAAACATGTGTCAAGTGCTCGAAAGGAGACTTTTTGAGGCGCACTTACAATCCTTTCACCACACTGTTTCGTAAAATTTAGTATCTCGACATGAAGAAGAAGCCTGGGGCCTTATGCTCACTTCGAGCGAGATTATCTCACGATGGAGATGACGTCATATCTCGTTCAATAACTCGTTGACCTTGCGTCTCGCATGAACTTTGTATGAGAAAATTGGGGAGTTAGATAGTGAGAATGGGGATAAATAGTTATCGAACGAGATATGACGTCATCTCTAACGTGAGATAATCTCTGCCGAAGTGAGCATAAGGCCCCTGTACTCTCTCCAGTACCTTTCAAACCACAACCAAAAAATCTGTTTATTGATAGAGTGAGCGAAGCGAACGAAGATCCTAGTTTCAACTTGGGCGATTTGGCATTTTATGTATGTTTGTCTGGCCATAACTTTCGAACCGTTGATCGTTGACCGTTGAAGTAGATAACTTGTACTTGAGAAATTTACTGGTAAGTATATGAGTTGAGATGAAATGTTATTAAGATAATTATGGGGTTTTTAAGGGGGAAAAGATAAAAAAAGGTCTAATAAAAAAATCAAGTTACATGTCATATGAAAGGGCTTTGTTTGAACATTCCAAAACAATTTTTACTTTTTTTAAAGGACGCTCGGTTTTTGACATACAACAAAAAAGTTAAATTAAGATAACCAGCGATCCAAGAGCTTCGTTGACATCAAGGTTTTAATACTGGTCGGTAATTTCCTTTGCTTTTTTTTTTTTGAAATAAATTACGGAGGTACTTAGTTCTCATAAAATGGTGACATCGACCAGGTCTGATGATGGAGCCAAGGTCTGTTCAACGGAACTCTTCAACAAATAGGCCAATAGAGTTGAAACTTGGTTACCATACCAAGTTAGTAGGCGGTAGTCAGAAAAAAGTCCAAACTTTATGTTTGGACTTGCCTCTGACTACCACCTACTCAAAGTTTTGGTGCGTTCGTCGGGTCGCATCACGAGATCTCAGTTCGGGACGAACCACTAGTAATAAATAAATAAATATTATTAATAATATCTGTCATATACTCGTGCAACCTTCACAGAAAACTGATACTCGTGTTGAATATCGAGTGGGATTGACAACTATGCACCGCAGCGCTGTGGCAACATCAGTAAATTGTCAATTTAGCTGCGTCGCCCCCGGTGGCCGGCTGATTACATAAGCTGGGCTTTTGTGGCGAGATGTAGCGGCTAGCGGCTTGTTCCAACAAGATAGAACCTGCTTAGATCCGCTCTATTGTAAGCGATAGCTTCCAAATCTGGCCAAGGTGATCGCAAAGTTAGGTGTCAAGGTGACGTCACAGAACACAGAATTCAGTAGGATTTATAGTAGGTAGGTAGGCACAAGATATCTATATAGGTATGTCAGTACCCACTTTACAAGGGACTGGAGCTTGAGAGAGGTTAAAACACCTGTAGCACAAGACTTATACAAGGTGTTCCAATACTTGTATTTAAAAACTTCAGGGGGCTAAAGTACCCATCAATTTGAATAACTTTTTCTAAGGAACCAATACTGTGAACCCGAAAAAAAACAGCTATTTGATACATTTGAGCCAGGTATAGGTATTTAACTTTTGTATGAAACAGCTGTTTTTTTTTCGCATTTCGCAGTTGGTTCCTTAAAAAAAGTTATTCATATTAATGGATAATTTAGCCCCCTGAAGTTTTTAAATACCTACAAATATTGGAACACCTTGTATATCTACTGTGTTGGATTCGTTTTCTATCATCCTGGGCAGCAACATAGCATTGCATTTTATTTATTATTTTTTTGTACTTCTTGCGGATGGAGTAAACAGATGGCCCGCCTGATGTTAAGTGCTAATCATGACTCGGGCTCGTCCGGGTAAGCACTACCACCATGCCTTTTTCTGCCACGAAGCAGCGTTGCTGTGTTTCAGTTTGAAGAGTGTGGTTGCCGGTGAATTTACAGAACATCTGTATGCCTCAAGTTGATCAATGCAGAGCAGTGCATCGTAGGTTATTTCTATCATGCGTGACTTACAAGACAATGCTTTACAGGTGATGGTTACCACTTAACATCAGTTGGCTCATCTGCTTGTTCTATCACCAAGTAAAACAAAACACCAAAAACTCCGTGATTCGAGTCCAAAAAATGCTAATGGCGATTTATATTTTAGTGTTAGTAAGTCTTTGTTATGGATAATTAATTGTCTGAAATAAAAACTTTTTAGTTTTTTTATTTATTTATATTTACAGAAACATATAATCCTACTAATATTATAAACGCGAAAGTTTGTAAGTATGGATGGATGGATGGATGTTTGTTACTCTTTCACGTAAAAACTACTGAATGGATTTTCATGAAACTTTACAATAATATAAGCTAATACATCAGAATAACACAAAGGCTACAATTTTAGATATAGATATTATAGATATTATTATTATTATACTATAGATATTGTGTGAATTGTCCAAAATATGACGATAAGTGTCAAGTAAGTAGGAAAAAATCTATCATCTGTCAGCTATTCTAGCGTGCGCTGCCAAACCCGCTAGATTTACATATATGTACTACGCCACGCTAATTTAAGCTACTCGAAATACTAATTCTGCGCAGACAAAGTCGCGGGCACCAGCTAGTGATATATAATTAATACAGACACCGTCGCTTTCTCCTCTCCCTTGAGGCACCTCGTTAGCAACCTAACACAAACTAATCCTAAAGGAAAAAGCTATCCCTCCTGAATATCGTCTTACCAATAGGACCCACTTGGGCCCAGGGACCCACTCGGACACACACGGACACACACGGACACACTTGGACACACTTCATTAATATAGGACGGCCACTTGGGTTGGGCGTGTTACGTTATTGCATTTAGTTATATTTTGGCAAGTGGTTGAAAGGTACGACGGGTTTTGGTCAGAACTTTAATTTTTTACTCATGATTCGACAGCTCTGACAGCTCAGTTGGTAGTTCTGCCTTCTGCGCGGGTTCGATCCTCACCACAAAATAAACATTTGTATGATGAATCTATTTCCAATCTTGTATTATGGAAACGAGGTTACTGATATATTACTTAAATTTTATTTTTAAATTTTTAGATATGATAGGTATATTACACCCAGACAAAAAATATCAATGTTCATAACCCAAATTTTTGTTCTCGGTGGGGATTCGATCCCCACGGCCAACAGCTCACAAGGCAGAGCTACTACCAACTGAGCTGTAAAGACTGTCAAATTATAGTTAACTAGCGGCCTGTCCCAGCTTCGCATGGGTGGTCATACATTTTTTGAACATTTTAGGATAAACTTAGACCGTGGGTTCGAGCCTCGCGTCTACTTAATTTCATACATTTGCATGCCCTTCTCCCTGAGTGAGTGAAATCACACCCCGTGCGTGACCCGTGGACCCGTTAACATTTTTAATTTCGTCATATCTTTTGAATGGAATGTCCGATTTGAAAAATTCAAGAAGTTATCTATAAGTATTGAAACCGTCTTTATTATAAAATGATTTGTTTGGATAAGGATTAATACCAAGGTACAAATAAAGACCCTTTTCTAGTGGCGGTATTTCAATTTAATTTTTATAATAAAAGAACACTTATTGTGACATAACTATAATAGTTAGACATAATATGCTGTCCTGACATTGTTTGTAGATGATGACGTGTTCTACAAAATCGTAGTACATTATTTTGGTCCATCACCAATAGTTTTCGCAGCGCACGCGATGTAAGGTTTTTGTTTTCCACCTTGGGTTACATTATTGGAGTTTTAGTAAGGATCCCTGATGTTTTTGAAAATATAATATAGCCTATGTTACTTAAAGATAATGTAGCTTTCTAATGGTGAAAGAATTTTTGAAATCGGACCAGTAGTTTTTGAGCCTATTCGTTACATACAAAAATACAAATCTTTCCTCTTTATAATATTAGTGTAGATAACTTTTATAATTGGTTTCCTATAACAATTTTATAACCTCAGATAGCACTTCCACTGATTTCTATTTCTATCTATAACAATATAGAGACAGACAGACGACACTCATAAAATAGAGACAGGTAGTTCAAAAATTGCATTCGTTCGTTCGGTCGCAAAGAACGAGCACTCCAGTGATCGTTAGCCACTGCGATTGTGGAGGTACTTCAGTGCACAACAAGGGCTTTACTATTGGAACTCGAATTATTCAATACAATACAATTACAAACGTTTTTTATTATTTCCAGAAAGATACATAAAAAAAATAGCCCAATCGAAGATATCTGCTTCAAAATTGAGTTGCAAGATTCCACCCGAACAAACATAGTTACATACATTTTTTATTTTATTTTTAATACAAATAGCTGATGGAACAAGCAGATGGCCCACCTGATGTTAATGGTAACCACCACCTATGACAAATCATTGCCTTGTAAGATGCACTGCCCTGAGTCCATCAACTTGAGGCATACAGATGTTAAGCCTCATGTGCCTGTAATTTCACTGACAACCACACCTGATTTTTGATTCGATTTGATATCGAAACACAGCAACGGTCTGCTTGTCGGCAGAAATAGGCGTGGTGATAGTACTTCCTCAGACGAGCCACACAGAAAGAGCTCTACTACTCTTCGTTTTAGTCTGCTGTAGGAATAGACTCGAACATCGTGTAGTGCGCTTGGTGGTAACAAATTATCAAGGTGTTAATGATTATGAAGTCTTTAGAGCTACTGTAACCTATGTACTTGCTATCGTATTATTTTCATCCAGCAGGTCTCGACGTTATAACAACTTTTTTAAATAGTCCATTGATACGAGTAATATCCAGATAAATATTATAAAACAGATAAAAAAGAAGTTATTTACAGTGTTGGACTTCTAAAAAAATAATCAGAACAATTGGAAAAAAAAAGGCAAAATTACTATCTGTGAGTAGTAGACATGACTGTAATTTGTTATAGAATAAACTAAAGTAAAATGAATATGAGTTTTGTTCGACTTTGCAGCAAGTGGTAGGGTCAAGCCCTGAAACCATATCTCGTTACGGAACCAAGAAATGGAAGGCGTCTGAAGTGGTCCTGTATTTCACGTATTATTGCGGCATTGAGGACCTGAAGCGTTGGTGGCCTAGTGGTAACAAGCCCAGGTCGAAAGGTCGTGATTATGAAGTTTTATGACATTAATAGTATAATTGTGTAATGTAATGTGTAAATATTAGTAATAATTATGTTGGTTGACTACTATATTGTATTAGGTCTAACCTGTAACGATATATGTAATGTTTTAAATAAATACAATACAAAAGTTTTACAATGGGTTTTCTATTTACAAAGAAAATTACAATGACTACAGTTATAAAAAAAACTGAAACAGCTTCAGGATTTTGATCCAGGCACGGTAGATATCCTCTCAGATCTCTTAGTACCAAGTACGAACTCCAGATTCTTCGAGGACGGCTCAGGGGGGTAGTCAGAGGTCCAAACATAACATTTTCACATACCCACATTTTCCTTTTCAGTATTTAAAATATGTACATAATCTGGCCATCACGGAAACCACGCTCTCTCCTGTTGACACAAAAACCACAAAGCTTTTGTAAAAATCAACGTCAACAAACTATACAAAGAAAGAAACCACATTTGGAGAGCACTGGTGGTCTAGTGGTAGCGGCCACCCTTCCGATCCGGTCGTGGGTTCGAAATCGGTCGTGTGCCAATGAATTTTTCTGTTCAAAAATGTATGTGCACAATGCCAGTACTCTCAAACGGTGAAGGAAAACATCGTGAGGAAACCAGCATGTCGTAAAACCTAAACAGTTCAACAACATGTGTCAAGAGCTTGAAAGGAGCCTCTTGAGGCTCACTTAAAATCCTTTCACCACACTGTTTCGAAAGAATCTAGTGACACGACAAGAGAAAGAGCCCTTGGCCCACTTCCCCAGAGACGAAATAAAATAGCTAAAAGCCCTTAATCTCCGGCACGGTACATATCCCCTCAGATCTCTTTGTACCTAACACTTAGTAGTAATTGGTCGAAGAATCTGGAGTTCCAGATTCTTCGAAGACGTCTAAAGGTAGTCAGAGGAACTAAATGAGAAATAATCTTTATGAAAATATAAAATCAGAGATACACGATGACATTATTTCTATTACATAAATATGTAAGATCCTGTATTAGGATTCTGTGTGTTCAACAATAAAGGGTTATTTATATTGAAGTATTACACGGGTATTTATCACCTTTATTATTTTCCCGAAGTTTCGGCTATGTTGCTATGTATTTACAAAAAAAAAGTATATTAGGTATGTATTACAAGCTGGTGCCCGCGACTTCGTCTGCGCAGGATTAGTCACACAATATCTTTATAAATTGTAGGCTATGTGTTATTCTGATGTATAAGCTATATTATTGTAAAGTTTCATTAAAATCCATTCAGTAGTTTTTACGTGAAAGAGTAACAAACATCCATCCATCCATACTTACAAACTTTCGCGTTTATAATATTAATAAGGATAACAGCTATCTGGTTCCCATAATACAAGCTTTGGCTTAGTTTGGGGCTAGATAGTGCTGTGTGGAATGTCCACCAATATTATTATATATTATTATTATTTTATAATTTTAGATAGCATTTTTAACAAAATAAAAAACATTTTTTTTATACAACTAGCTGAAGGAACAAGCAGATGGCCCACCTGATGTTAAGCGGTAAATCACCTATAACAAAGCATTGCCTCGTAAGTCACGCACGATAGGAACGTGCCCTACGATGCACTGCCCTGCGTCCATCAACTTGAGGCATACAGATGTTAAACCTATTGTGCCTGTAATTACACCGGCAACCACACTCTTCAAACCGAAACACAGCGTTGCTGCTTGGCGGCAGAAACAGGCGTGGTGGTAGTACTTCCCCGGACGAGCCCTTCACAAAGAGCTCTACTACTCTTCTAAATAAATATGTGGACAAGTATACTTTTAATCAGAATGTTCTTCCACAGATGGAATTTCTCTCAAAGTTGCTATTAAGCGGACCTGCTCCATGTTTTTAAAGTCGGTGAAATCGAGGAGAATTTACATATAGATGGAAAAACTTTAGATTCGCTTAGTTACTTGCCTCCACATGGCTTCCGTTTCTTTATGAAGTGACCGTAGGTAGGTTACTCGGGAGTTTTCACACCTATTTCAAAAAAGGCAGCTTTTAGACGATGCCTGAAAATTATTATAAAATATAAAAACTTCTGAAATATTAATAGGGTTGGATAGCTCACAGCTCAGTTGGTAGTATTTCTGCCCTCTTCGCTGTTGGCCGTGGGTTCAATCCCCACCGAGAAGAATCACGAGTGTGAACATAAAAGTTTTTTCTCTGTCTGGGTGTTATTATATATTATAAGTAAGTGAAAAATATTATAAAAGAATATAATCAACTATACGGCAGATAGTGGAGGGAAAAAAACCTGTTGTGCCGACCCCACATGAAGTGGGATAAGAGCAGGAAAATGATGATGATGATGATGATGATATTAACAGCTTTGCTTAGTTTTTGGGGCATATTTAAATATTTTTATTTATTTACATTAAGTTTCAGAGGTACGTCCAAGTATTACATTTAGCACATACCCACATGCAGTAGTTGATATTCCATACGTTATAGGAAAAAAAGATATTGACTATCATTATGTTTACCTTTATTGATTATGTTTACCTTTTTCTGCATGCCTACGCCTCACTTAACTTCAATAATATATTATATTACATTGTAAAAGGATCATACAAAAGAACGGTAGGAACCAAGCCGTAAGTTTGTTGCCTGTTCTTCTAGGCTTTGGTCGCGTGGAACTGGCACCTAGAGTCACCTAGCTTTAAGACGTTTCAAAGTGATCCTTGTGATTTTATTGAATAAATACCTATTGACTTTGACTTTTTACATTAAATCCAGAGGAGGTTATAAAAACAGATTTTCGTTTAAAAATCTGTCAAAACACCGATTTCTACAGAAAAGGTTCATACCAATTCAGATTCAGTCAACGGCGAAGAGAGATTGACAACACATGAAGTATGTTCGAATTTCAAATGCCACGTCAATCTTGCAATGGTGTTCGAAGTTTAAAAAGCGCTGTGCGTTTTGACGTTTATGCTAACGGAATTCGCATCGATTTTATGCATACAATCGATTTATCTTTTTAGTGCCTATGAGAGCTCTGGTGGTTTAGTTGTAGCGGTATTCTTCCGATCCTCAGGTCGTGGGTTCAAAACCAATCGTGCACCATTAAATAAAATAAATAAATAAACAACTCAGCACTATCTAGCCCCAAACTAAGCCAAAGCTTGTAATAATGGGAACCAGATAGCTGATATAATACATATATACTTTTTTTTTTGTAAATACATACTTATAATATATAATAACACCCAGACAGAGAACAAACATCTATGTTCATCACACAAATATTGGTTCTCGATGGGGATCGAACCCAAGGCCTACGGCGCAGAAGGCAGAGCTATTACCTACTGAGCTGTGAAGGCTATCAATGAGCTTTTTTGGTAAAACAGCTTCACTTTGATCACTTTGACTTTGATCTCCAGGCACGGTAGATAGTTTTTTTGTTCAAAAATTAAGTGCACAGTCTCTTCTCTTGTCGTGTCACTAGTTTCTTTCGAAGAAGAATTAATTCGACATCTAAATATTATGCGATAGATTATCTTAAACGCGTAATTATCCATTAATTTGCGTGAACAATGATCCGTCTTTAGTACAAACAGACGAGCATTAGCGATAACGTGTCTGTCAATAATTTATATTAGAGATTATGACGTCATCACAAATTACACGTGACACAGTGCTGCCAATTGATATTTGAGGTGGTTTAAGGTTCATTTTAATTAGTTTGATAGTTTTTTTTTACATACCAGCTAGCTGATGGAACATGCAGATGGCCCTGATGTTAAGTGGTAACCATCATCTATATATAACAAAGCATTACCTCGTAACTCACGCACGATAGGAACGTGCCCTACGCTACGACGCACTGCCCTACGTCCATCAACTTGAGGCATACAGATGTTAAGCCTCATGTGCCTGTAATTACACCGGCAACCACACTCTTCAAACCGAAACACAGCGTTGCTGCTTGGCGGCAGAAAAGGCGTGGTGGTAGTACTTTCCTGGACGAGCCACACACAAAGACACACTACTCTGGTTGCCATCCCCGAACTAGATCTCTTTTCTTCTAAAGCGCTGAAAATTAAGGATATCCTAACGAAGCGCTGGTTGGATGAGTCTCCCTAGGCTCCCTGTTTCGACTAAATGCAACTTTTTATCAATGTTAAAATATTATTGTTATTTTTTCCCCCCTTTGTTTTTCTGTAGTATTCTTTTAATTTTTATTTAACTAGTAAGCTATTTTTAATCTCACTATGCGAAAACGTTATAATGGGCAATAGCTTTATATGTTAATTATAACATAGACTGTTTATAACATAGTTCTGTTTGTTTTCCTAAGAAATAAAAATAAAATAAAATAAATTATAAATATTGGTGGACTTTCCACACAGCACTATCTAGCCCCAAACTAAGCCAAAGCTTGTCATATGGGCACCAGATAGCTGATATAATACTTAAATCCTTTTATTTTTGTACAGTTATAATACACATTTGGGGCCCATCTTATTTAACATATTCATAAATGATATCCCAAATTGTTTTAACTCATCAATACCCTTTTTATTTGCCGATGATCTGAAATTGTCTCGTGTAATAAAATCAGACGTCGACATAACTTTATTACAACAAGACTTGGACATCTTACTCGAATGGTGTTGCGCCAACAAAATGTACCTTAACATAGATAAATGTTTTTTTATAAAATTCACCAGAAAGCATAACGTATTCAAATCTAACTACAACATTGGAGGCACACCTATTCGTGAGGTAGACAGTATTCGAGACTTGGGAGTACAATTGGATAAAAAATTAACCTTTGTTCCGCATATAGATAACATAATTAAGAGGGCATCCAAAATGTTAGGATTCGTCATACGAAATAGTAAAATATTCAAAAAACCACATACCAAAATACTCTTGTACAACACCTTAGTCCGAAGCATACTTGAATATTGCCCTGTTGTGTGGAGACCTCACTATGCCACCCATATACTTAGAATTGAGCGGATTCAGAAGCGTTTTTTGTGGCACCTCACTTATGCAGCTAACATTGCCAAAATCAAGATATCGTATACACAAAGACTCCAGCATTTCAGGATGTCATCTCTTAAAAAACGAGGAACACAACTAGACTTAATATTCTTGTTTAAAGTGCTGAATAACCAAATAACTTGCCCCCAACTATTACATATGTTTCAATTTAGAGTCCCGTGTAGAATGCCTCGCTATCCAATCACTCCGCTTGTTCCTCCACTGCGCACCACTGTCCTGGGTAGTAACTCCCCTGTCCCAAGGCTCTGTAGATCTCTAAATAGTATTAAAAATATTGATATTTTCTCGATTAACCTTCATAAGTTCCGCCAACACTTGGTCGAGAACTTACCAAATTGATTAGCAAATTATTGTCATCAACAAAAAAAAATCTTTTAATTGTTTTATTTTCTTATACCATAGTGTTACTTTTTCCACTTAGTAATATTCAATGCATGTAGTGTTTACCTATAATTAGTTGTGCAATTAGCTCTGAATAGTACATGTACGTACGTAGATGTAAGTTTAATTATATTAATTTGTATTGTTGTAACAGCTGTTGGTAGACCTGAATAAATAAATAAACAAGGTGTTCCATAAGTTGTGTATATAAACTTCAGGGGGCTAAAGTACCCATCAATATGAACAACTTTTTCTAAGGAACCAACACTGTGAACGCTTAAAAAAAACATCTGTTTCATACATTTTAGCCTGGTAGGTATTGAACTTTTGTATGAAACAGCTGTTTTTTTTAACACAGTACTTTAGCCCCCTCAAGTTTATATACACAACTTATGGAACACCTTGTATAATTACACCAAGACAGAGAACAAACATCAATGTTCATCACCCAAATGTTTGTTCTGTGTGGGGATCGAACCCACGGCCTACGGCGCAAAAGGCAGAGCTACTACCAACTGAGCTGTGAAGTTAGATGTAATAAGTACCTACTGAACTGAATACTGAATCTTTGGCTTAAGTTGGCTATACAATAAATAATCATGAACCTATTTTCTTCAAAAGAAACTTATCCACAAAATAAAACCTAAATAATTGTTATTCAACACGCGTAAAATAAAACAAGAAACAAATTGACATCAAACTTTTCCAATCTTCTGAATCCATATTCGGAATGATAGTCTGAACGGGCCTTATTTCTTTTTTAGTGATTCTCAACTTTCCATCTATACGTAAAGTTTGTATTTGCAAGGATTTCTTTGGATTTAGCCAAATATAGATGTTATAAATATTTATATCAGCTTTGAGAAGAAATACTGTAAGTAAATCTATTTTTTTTTAACCTAAAGATCTCTATATTTAAGGAGCGGATTAAGTAATCAATAATGTTTCTAAGTTTTTTTTTATTGAACTAGCTGATGGAACAAGCAGATGGCCCATCTGATGTTAGGAGTTAGGCAGTAATTGTGAAAAAATGCTCTTAAAGAACTTATATTTGCATAATAAATAAAGATTTTTAATTGAATAATATGTCAGCAAAAGCGGAAATAGACTGTCAATAAGTGTCAAATGTAATATTTAGACCTCTGACTACCCCTTTAGACATCCTCAAAGAATCTTAAGTTTGTACTTGGCATTGAGAGATCTGAGGGGATTTACCCTGCCTTGGGATAAAAGTCATGAAATTCAGAAAGTTATTAAATTTGTAGAGACTCTCTTTCTTTCTCTTGTCTTTTGTTTCTTTCGAAACAGTGTGGTGAAAGGATTTTAAGTGCGCCTCAAGAGGCTCCTTTCGAGCACTTGACACATGTTATAGAACTTTTTAGGTTCTACGTCATGCCGGTTTCCTCACGATGTTTTCCTTCACCGTTTGAGAGTACTGGTATTGTGCACATACATTTTTGAACAGAAAAACTCATTGGTGCACGACCGCTTTCGAACCCACGACCTTAGGATCGGAAGGCGGGCCGCTACCACTAGACCACCAGTGCTTTTAAGTGCTGTGGAGACTTAGAGCGCCAGTGGCCACACGGTGTTTTCCATCATCGTTACACAACACTAGTACGTACTTGAGCGCTGCGCTAGGGCACGTATGAGGCCTTAAAGAGGCCTAAGATACCCGCCAGAGGGATAGGCCTCTATTTCACCCAAACTTTTTTTTATTACCTAATACGCTGGCCTGTAGCCAAGTAGATACAGTCAGTGATATAAAAATGTGGCGTAGTAAATATATTTTTTTTTCAAACATCAATATTAAATCAAAAAACATTTATCTTGTGTCAAAAAATATAGGAGAAATACAGAGAACAATATTGGATAGGACAACAAAATAGGTCGTCACTCAGCTTTGTGTCATAATAGTGGTCTTCCGACGCCGTAGTACAAGGGTACTATGGCGTCGGAAGACCAGCAGCTGATGCATGATGCACCGCAGTGGTGCATCATTGTAATGTCCAGGGCGGTTGGTAGTAGCTCTGCCTTCTGCGCTCTTTCTGCCTTCTTTCTGCCCTTATCTTCCACGCTAAGGGTCGGCACAACAGGTTTTCTTCTTCCACTCTCCTCTATCATTCGTCATCTCGGTGCTCACTCCTTTCTTACTCATGTCATTTTTAACACAATCCATCCATCTTTCCTTTGGCTTTCCTTCTAAAACCATCCACATCTCTATATAAAACATATTCTATTCTGTAAGATATAAACTAAAAATAATGGGTCTTATAAAAATACATTTTATGATGAACCGTTCTATTTAAATTGATGTACTATTAGAGCTAAGTAGATCAAAGAAAAACCGGCCAAGTGCGAGTCGGACTCGCGCACGAAGGGTTCCGTACCATTATCCATAAAAACGGCAAAAAAACCTTTTATTGTATGGGAGCCCTCCTTAAATAATTGATTTTTTTTAAAGTTGTTTTTAAGTAATATATAACTAAACTAGTGGTTGCGTGCCGCGCGAGCTGCACGCAGCTCGCGTCTTTTTTGTTTTTGTTGTTTTTATTTACCAAACCCCTAAATGAAGTAAAACATTAATTAAAATAAGTTAAAAGGTTTGAATTCCATACAAACTCCTCAATCGCAGTTGGACACCCCGTTAAAACGAAGTCAGTCGGTTAAAAATTCCAAAAAAAATCTACATGGCCGCCATCTTGGAATGCGAACCCCTAATTGCAGTAAAAATGCAGCAGATATGAAAAACAGTGTAAAATTCCATTAAAACTCCTCAATCTCGTTTGGAGACCCCGTTGGAATGAAGTCAATCGGTTAAAGTTTCGATAAAAAATCTACATGGTCGCCATCTTGAAATGCAAACCCCAAATTGCAGTAAAAATGCAGCAAAAATGAAAAACAGAGTCAAATTCCTTTCAAACCCCTAAATCTCATTCGAACACCTCGTTGGAACGAAGTCAATCGGTTAAAGTTTCGAAAAAAGATCTACATGGCCGCCATCTTGGAATGCAAGCCCCAAATTGCAGTAAAAATGCAGCAAAAATTAAAAGAAGTTGTAAATTCTATTCAAACCCCTCAATCTCATTCGAACACCCCGTTGGAACGAAGTCAATCGGTTAAAATTTCGAAAAAAGATCTACACGGCCGCCATCTTGGAATGCGAACCCCTAATTGCAGTAAAAATGCAGCAGAAATGAAAAATAGTGTAAACTTCCATACAAACTCGTCAATCGCATTCGGACACCCCGTTGGAACGAAGTCAATTGGTTAAGTTTCGAAAAAAGATCTACATGGCCGCCATCTTGAAATGCAAGCCCCTAATTGCAGTAAAAATGCAGCAGAAATGAAAAACAGTGTAAAATTCCATACAAACTCGTCAATCTCATTCGGATACCCCGTTGGAACGAAGTCAATCAGTTAAAGTTTCAAAAACCGGAAATGACAGAGACGCCATTTTGAATTTCCGAAATGTCATAATTTTCCTGAAATATACAGGATACAAGCTACCTATCAGTGAAAAAACGGTAGTCATACCTTGAGTTTGGTAGAACAAAGTAATTCGCCAAAGTCATGTCTGACCGAAAAATTCAAACTCCTATGGTTCGTGGGGTTGCCAGCTGCAGGGAACGAAAATGGTCAAATGTCATTTGGGTGAGCCTATTCTTGCCAGCTAGTAGAAATTTTGATTCAAAAAGTCATTATTTCTACTTTTCACGTTCCCGAGGAAAATCTGGGAAACTACCCTAAAAATAGGGAAAAATTTACAATCAGGCAATACTCCTCTTTCTACTGCATAACCGCTTCATAGAAACTATCCCGATCGGGGGATGCCAACTACCCCATATTTTGGTTTGAAAATCTAAATTTTTACGAAAAACACAAACTTTTTACAAAATGGCCGCCACGCCGTCCGCCATCTTGGATTTTTGAAAAGTCATAATTTTTCTGAAATCTCGAGGATGTAGGCTACCGTTCTGCATACTCAGTGTTGCCAGATTTTAAGTTTCGTAGAACAAAGTAATTCGCCAAAGTCAAAAACTCCCAAAAACTACAAAGTTGCACTGCTCCCTGGGTTGCCAACTCAAAGTTACAAAAATGGTCAAATGTCATTTGGGGGAAGCTATTTCTCCTGACCAGATGAAATTTCAAATCAAAATGTCATTATTTCTACTTTTCACGTTCCCGAGAAAAATCTGGGAAACTACCCTAAAAATGGGGAAAATTTTTCAACCAGGCAACACTCCTAATCCAACTGTACAATCGATCCATACAAATCATCCCGGTCGGGGGATGCCAACTACCCAATATTTCGGTTTGAAAATTGAGATTTTTTCGAAAATCGCAATTTTTTTTTTTAAATGGCCGCCATTACGTCGCCATCTTGGATTTTTGAAAAGTCATAATTTTCCTGAAATCTCAAGGATGTAGGCTACCCTTCTGCATACTCAGTGTTGCCAGATTTTATATTCCGTAGAACAAAGTAATTCGCCAAAGTCAAAAACTCCGAAAAACTAAAAAGTTTCACTTCTCTCGGGGCTGCCAACTAAAAGTTACGAAAATGGTCAAATGTCATTTGGGGGAGGGCAACCCTTCTATCGAGTCAAAGTTTCGATTCAAAATGTCATTATTTCTACTTTTCATGTTTTTGGGGAAAATCTCGGAAATTACCCTAAAAATGGGGAAAATTTTTCAACAAAGCAAAACTCCTCATTAAATCACACGACCGCTCGGTACATTTCGTCCCGCTAGAATGTTGCCATCTACCTTAAAAATCGATTTGAAAAATGTGCAAAAACCATCACTTTTACAAAATGGCCGCCACAGCCTCCGCCATCTTGGATTTTTGAAAAGTCATAATTTTCCTGAATTGTCGACGATATAAGGAAAAAAATTGCAAAACCAGTGTTGCCGACTTTGGAGTTTCGTAGAACAAAGTAATTCGCCAAAGTCAAGTCAAAAAAGTGTAAAAATTCAAATCAAAGTAGCGCGGCCGCCATCTTGTTTTTTTTATTTTTTTCAAATTTTCCCCCAATCGTAGCCTATTTTCAGTCGGATGAACCGCTTGGACGCCCTCTATCTGTCATAGTCTGCGATTGCGCAAATCAACACCGACGCCATCTTGGATTTGGAGAACCGCTATAATTTTCCTTTCCTATTTAGGTGCTACTACACATTTTCGTAGAACATCGTTTTGGTCTAGCTCCACTCCTTCTTCGTTTTCTGGCATGTCAGTGAGTCAGTGAGTGGTCTTTTAGCTTTATATAGTATAATATTTTGTGAATATTTCACTGTTCGCGTGTTGCCGTTATCAACATCTATCATCACGTTTGTTGTATGCGAGCCCACTTAAATATTTAATTTATTCTGTTTTTAGTATTTTTTGCTATAGCGGCAACAGAAATACATCATCTGTGAAAATTTCAACTTTCTTACTATCACGGTTCATTTCTAAATAGCTGGTGCCCGCGACTTCGTCTGCGCAGGATTAGTATTTCGAGTAGCTTATATTAGCGTGGCGTAGTACATATGTGTCACTCTAGCGGTTTTGGCAGCGCACGCCAGAATAGCTCGCAGATGGTAGATATTTTCCTACTTACTTGACACTTATCGTCATATTTTGGACAATTCACACAATATCTTTATAAATTGTAGCCTATGTGTTATTCTGATGTATAAGCTAAATTATTGTAAAGTTTCATTAAAATCCATTCAGTAGTTTTTACGTGAAGGAGTAACAAACTTCCATCCATCCATCCATCCATACTTACAAACTTTCGCGTTTATAATATTAGTAGGATATACAGCCTGGTGACAGACGGACAGACAAATGGACAGCGGAGTCTTAGTAATAGGGTCCCGTTTTACCCTTTGGGTACGGAGCCCTAAAAAGTAGTTTTTCTGATTGCAAAGTATTGAATCTAGAGCGAAAATAATGATTCTAATTGGATCACGAGGGCGCCAGCTGGCAGACTACACGTCGTGGTATTATTGACCTCGTAGCTATAATAAACTAAATTCATCATCATCATCATCATCAGCCTAAAGAAGTCCACTGCTGGACATAGGCCTCCCCTATACATTTCCAGGAAGAACGATTCCAAGCCCTCTCCATCCACCGACTTCCCGCGATCCTAACAATGCAGTCCATCGGGTGGGTGGGCGTCCCACGCTTCGTTTTCCTATTCGTGGTCGCCATTCGAGAACCTTTATTCCCCAACGGTTATCAGTCCTTCGAGCTATATGACCTGCCCATTGCCACTTCAACCTGCTGATTCAGCGAGCTATGTACGGCTTTTAGATTTTCAGAAGTGACATTTAATTATTGTTGACATTTAATATTGCGAATTGTATAGTTATTGTATTTTAATTTCACTGGGGACATTATGTTAATTAAATTGTTTATTTTTATTTTGTTGCATGTTAGGTTAAGATTCAGACACGATTTGTAAGAGAATTGTAATTGAATAAACGAATTGAATTGAGTACCTTGTTTACCTAAATTATTTACTCAGAATTAAACATAATACAAAAGCGATAGCCGAATGTACTTATCGATCGCTCAGTGAGCTCGCCTTTGTACAAGTCCGCTATTTCTGTTTTCCTAATCGACTTCAAAAAGGAGGAGGTTCTCAATTCGACTGTTTTTTTACCACTTGACTCCGTCGTTTATGTATTTATTTTATTTACAATATAGAGCAGTGATTCTCAAAGTAGTCTGGGCTACGACCCATTAAATACCAGTTTAAAAACTCGGCACCCACCTCTAGGAAATTTAACCGTTACCAATATGAATAAAGAACTTTTCAAATAATAAACAAAGTTTTAATACAATTTTTTATTACTTTGTTAAATAACTACATCAAAAAAGTTATTTCAATGGGAAGGATGAAATTTTTTCCTATGTTTGGCCATATCAGTTTTGCCATCAACTTCAATTCGGGTTACTTTTTCGCAGTGAGTTTGATAAGTCCAATTTATTTCGGTATTTAGTTTTTAAGTATATACTCTATATTATATAGTATGTACTTTCAGATTGGTAGAAATTTCATCAAAATCGGTTCAGTAGTTTGGCTTTTAAATCAAAATAACAGGAAAAAGTTACGTCATCCAAGTAAATGAAATTGCGTATTTTTCTGTTTTATGTTTTCATTGTATTTGAAGTCAGTTTTTTCTTTGCAGAATTTTTTTATCTATGTTCTGTCTAATTTTATTGTTTAATTATTATATTGAATTTTTATTTTTTTTATTTATGAGTTATACTTTACGATTGGTCCTTTCATAGAAATTTAAATGATGAATGATGTATATTAATGATGAATGATTATTTAATCAGACAGAAAAAAATGGAACCCTCTTGTTAGGCCGAGTGTACCCAATCGATTACTCTGTGGCAAACGGCCTCGGGCGATTCCATTAATTGTCAGTGGCCACTCTATTAGGGTTAATAATTTAATCGAATCAGGGTCGGGTGCCATTTTTGCGGTTAATATTTTAACGGTAGAAGGTTCGCCATAGAAATTATTTATTTTTATAGAAAAGTGTTGATAATTGTGAGCTTTTAAGAATTTTGGTCATTAATTAGTATAAATAAGTCTAGTGATGGACTTGTTCGAGTGAAAATTCTTTCACCACACTGTTTCAGAAGAAGTAGTGACACGACAAGAAGAAGAAGAATAAACTGACTTCAAAGTTAAGGTCAAAATAAAGTAAAAGTAAAAGTTAAGGTTAAAATCACAAGAATTTTGAAAGGTCTTAAAACTATGTCAATCTATTTGCCAGTTCCACGCGACCAAAACCTATTAGAAGAACAGCCGATTCTTCACCGAATTCATCATCACAATTAGCTGGAGGGAGTCAGCTGCTGGACATAGGCCTCCTCTATCCGAGAAGAATGATTCTAAAACCTCTCCATCCACCGACTTACCGCAATCCTCATGATGAAATGGACTTAGATGCGGGAGGCATATAAAAGGGGTTTTTTTGTTGTATTCACCACACTTCAATCAGTGGCGTAGCTAGGTGGAGAAGGGCCCCGGTGCATAGAGCATGAATCGGGCATAGAGATAGAATTTCGTGAGCAGGCTCAAGGTTTTCTAGCTTCGGGAGCTGGCTGACCCTCTCTTTTCAAAGCTTAGGTAAAAGAGCCCCCTGAGCACCACCTGCACCTACGATAGCTACGCCACTGACTTCAACAAGTGGCTCTTTGTGTGTGGCTCGTCCGGGGAAGTACTACCACCACGCCTTTTTCTGCCGCCAAGCAGCAACGCTGTGTTTCCGTTTGAGGAATGTGGTTGCCGGCATACAGATGTTAAACCTCATGTGCCTGCAGCACATCTGTATGCCTCAAGTTGTTGTCGCAGGGCAGTGTATCGTAGGAGACGTTCCTATCGTGCGTGACTTACGAGGCAATTATTTGTTATAGGTGATGGTTACCACTTAACATCAGGTGGGCCATCTGCTTGTTCCATCAGCAAACTGTATAAAAAAAACTTGGAAGGCTGATTGGTTACTGCATTATTTGTGTTACGAGTTCGATCCCCACTGAGAACGTAAAATAAACAGTACAACATAATAATATACAAAAAAAAACCTTTAAGTACAAGAAGGTTCAATTTATCAGCCTCTTCGCTAATATACACAACATCACGATTTCGCATCACGTGTGTGTACGGAACACTGTATTGAATTTTGGTCACGTATATCTTTGTATTTTTCCGTTCGTGTGTCTTTTGGGGTACCGCGGCTCGCAGTGTTGTTTTATTTATGTTTATTGGTAGAGATTGAGAGTGACTGGGTGTTTTTGAAAGGGTTCTATGAATCCGAAATAAGGAGAACTGAGATATTTAGTTCTCAGAATAAGCAAGTTGCAGTGAAAATGAGATCGTGAGGAAACCGGAATGTCGTAAAAGCTAAAAAGCTAAAACAGGCGCACTTAAAGTCCTTTCACCACACCGTTTCCAAAGAACAAGTGACACGACAGTAAGAAGTGGAAATGAGCAAGAACAACTGGGTAATGGTTTTTGAATGTCAAGACTACAATCCGGAAAAATAAAAAAAAATCATCGGTGCTACGGGTGATGTTGATTCTTTTATATTCTTATAAAATGGGGCGTAGTTTCACTTCGTTTTGAAGAAGTATCAAAGTGGTTCTCAAATAGCGACCGGGATAACGAAGCGTGCGACGCCCTTCTACCCGATAGACTGAAGACATTGTGTAGATCGCGGGAATTCGCGGGAATTTTAAAGATTAGTAGAGCACTTTGTGAAGGGCTCGTCCGGGGAAGTACTACCACCACGTCTTTTTTGCCGCCAAGCAGCGTTGCTGAGTTTCGGTTTGAAGAGTGTGGTTGCCGGTGTAATTACAGGCACATGAGGCTTAACATCTGTATGCCTCAAGTCGATGGACGCAGGGCAGTGCAACGTAGGCCACGTTCCTATCGTGCGTGACTTACGAGGCAATGCTTTGTTATAGGTGGTGGTTACCACTTAACATCAGGTGGGCCATCTGCTTGTTCCATCAGCTAGTATAAAAAAAAACGGTGGATGGAGAGGGCTCAGAATCGTTCTTCCTGAAAAAATATAAAGGCCTGTGGCTATGTATCGATTTTTCTAATTTCTAGTTCTAAAAATAAGAACTAGAAATTTAGGTATCAAAAATCGTAAATCCGTTATTGGCTATATTTTAGAAACCTAAGTATTTACATTGTATCTTAAGAGCTATGGATTTTGTACAAGAATAAATAAATAACCGCCAGCTGTGGACTTCTTCAGGCTGATGATGATAATTATAAAGGTCAAAAACCTTTGATTGGGCTCGCTTTGGGTGTAGTAGTCACATTAATTTAACATATTCAATATATATATTTTATTTGGAGCCTAGTTGAATAGACCAAAATTTTTACACGTTTCAATTGTTATTATTTTGTTTTTAAACCAATTGTTGGACTAAGTAGGTACCTATTATAATTGCTGAAAGAAAAGTACCTAAGTAACACCTTTGTGTTGTATGCCTATCTAATTTTGATTCTCTTTTCTATTCTGTGGTGTTCTGTTTTGTATTATTTCAATTATTCGAAGTGTTAATGATTTTAAATTTACAATTATTTTATTATTTTAATCTGGAATTTACTTTTGAATTTTTATTATTTTAATGATTTTCATATACATGTTTTTAATACCTGTGTTAGCTGTGGTTGCCTTTGGTGGATAAGCACGGGGCAGGATGTTGTTTTGTTTGTGTCTAGTATTAAGTTTTGTGTATTATCTCTTGGCGATCCTAATAAATAAATAAATATGTCGGAGCGTCAGGATGATTCGAGTTCTCTTGAGACATATTACGGGCGATGTGCGATGATCCGTGAAAATAATAAAGTTGCTAGTTTGCTCAAGATAGCGTATAATCAAACTAGGGCTATTTTACAGTAATCGAACTAACTAAACTAGGTACGTCACTAGGCACACACACAGACGAAACGTGAGGACAGTTCCGAGATGTGTTCACTCGGTGGCGATCGGGCTGAGACTGAGCTGAGCCAGACCGTCCGTTGAGCGATTACACTTCGACTCTGTCAAAGCGCACGGCAGAGGGCACTTGCGTTCCGTTTGGTGTTGCTGTGTTCCGACTGGATGCGACACGGCCATTCTGCGATGACACACGTCCTCGTGTGTTTGTGAGGGATCTTCTGAAACAATAAAAACCACAGCACAGATTTCGTTCGGCCAATCCTGTCATAGCCTAGCATGGGTACTATGCTTTCAAACTAATAAAACCTAGTTTTTGTGATTTTGTCTCATTTCCATAGGGAAAGTAGCAGTAGAGTACTACTGCTACCTAGATATTGATCAAGTACTACTACCACCTAACTACCTACTGAATAACTAAGTACTGCTACACTAAACTAAGCTTTAGATAACCGGGCTCAAGTACCATTAACTGGCATTATTTAGAAGCAACCAAAAAAACAAATTCTACAACAACAGCCCCAGGTGCAACGTTCATGACCATTGGCAACACATTGCCACACATTTGTGCTTTCCCCCGGGAAAGCAGAGTCCCAGACTCAATGGTCTTCGCTTCAAGGCAAGACCCGACTGTACTACCCAGTGTTACTGCATTCCGCTTACCCACGGACTACTCACAATGAGTCGATACCGGTTTCTACGAGCTACGGCTACAAATAACCCCTGGTACAGTCTCCGATCACGTGAACCGATCACCTGTGCCTTAGACGGATTCAACTTCATCCTTAAATCTCATCATCATCTACAACGTCAATTGGTATCTGACCCTCGGTCATCCTTTCAGTATTCAGCTCGTCGTCAAATAGTCAGTGTTTTGGAACATCAACCAGTTCCTTTCATTTATCGACGGTTGTCAGACGGTAAGTCCGTATTCTTGCCTAGAAACTATTCGTAGTATACCTACTTCAGTCGAGCTACACTAGTCTACGGTTCTGTCTCTTGACAATGTAAATTCCTTAGACTAAGTATCATATAGACGTAGTGTTTCGGGTTTTTGGCGTGGCCGTTTTTTGTTAGTTTGTATGTATTCGCGTGAGTGACTAGAGAAGGGACAACATTGACTAACCTATCGATAGAATAAGAAATGGATGAAAAAGGCGTTTCAATTGGAATTCAACTTTTTAATTTTAACTGGAACACTGAAACACTATCATCGTCAATAATGTTTCCCACATTGACCTAACCGTGAGAGCGATGTCCATCCCACTCGATACACTTTCTTATGGCCATTTCGTCCATGCATAAGAAAATTTTGTAGTCTATCAGTTTTCACGCCTAACAGCTTTTATCCACTCCCGTCTTCATTCTGGGCATTTATAAGAACCTTAAAAAAATAATGTAAAATTTAACAAAAATTGAGCCGTCGCGAGACGCCTATAAGGTGTGAAAAATTGAAACTACAACATAACAGCTGATCTGACCCGGCGCATTAGATGTTTCATATCAAAATCGGAAAATAAAATATTATCGATAAAGCTAAATTGGTCGGTGGAAGTACATCACTAGAACAGGTGACTAAAACAATAATTTTATTTTGCAATAATTAATGGGTTTACATCATTTTCACATAGGAAAATATGACTAGTACTAATAAAATGTAATTCCTACAGTCTTCATGGAAGAAAAAACGTATTTTTTTAGCATGAAAATAGGAAAAGAATATTACGTATCAAATGACAATTCCGGGTCTTTAACTCCTCCTTTTGTTGTTTTTGATACACAAAACACAGCTTCACAAGACATACTTTCACCTTTTCAAATATATTTTGCCTAGACAATAATAATTCTTTAAAAATTTTCATAATTTCTTTCGCTACATTGCAATGTTGCTGCGAGTTTTTCTAGAACGTCAAAACAAGATCAAAACATTGCATCAACTGACGGCCACGACTTACGCAGACAGTGAGTGAGTGAGATGGAGTGAGTGAAGTTACATCTACTTTTCTTTTACTCGTAGCTAGGCTACATGGGAAGAACAAAGATAGATGATCACTGTTTGATACACAGTTGTAAAAGGATGTAAGTCTTATGGTTCCCTCCAGTATAATACCTCCATGGTAAATTCAGTCGCAGTCATGCCAACCCTAAAACCGTAATTTAAAATCTTGCTGCCTATCAAGATGTCACCACGTAGGTAGGTATGCATCTGGCAGAACATGACATTTTTTTTGTCGTCTACCCTGTATAGTAATCGTAATGTGTTGACTTTAACTAAGTACTACCTAATTTACTGATTCAGGCGTGACTTTGCGGAATTCCATTGTTAAACATAAATTTAATGAAATAAATATATAGTACTAATCCGCTAATCTAATCTTATGTAAGTAAATCAAATGTAGACTTGAGTGTGCACCCTTCACTGCATCTGCAAACTCTGCAAATTCTGTAACGTGAAAAAAGGTGTATTAGACACCTCGTGTTTCGCCTGTGGTTTTTTTGTTGCGTCTAATACACCTTTTTTCACGTTACAGAATTTGCAGAGTTTGCAGATGCAGTGAAGGGTGCACACTCAAGTCTACATTTGATTTACTTACATAAGATTAGATTAGCGGATTAGTACTATATATTTATTTCATTAAATTTATGTTTAAGTACTACCTACCTACCTTCCATACAAATATGTCACACCGTCCATTCGTTCGCCTATAAATCAACATGCATCACTCTCTTTCATCACCATAATCATAATAGAATCGAACACTTACCAAAATGATTTAATGTTCCTGATGAGGTTCGATTACGCATAGGTCGATACGTTTTTCCACCGGTGGCTTGGCAGCTAGAGATCGACCCGCAGTACAGCGACTCGCAATGTGACCCGGCGTCCCGCAGTTGTAGCACACCAACGAGCTGCTACTGGATTGCTGACGTTGACCACCATCCGTTGTGGCAGGCACTGGAGCCGGTTCCTTTGCTTCGTTCTTCTTACTGGAACAATCTGCCAGTTTGTGTCCAAGCTTGCCACAAGCATGGCACTTTATCTGCGATAGCGGCGAAAACCTTGGACGTTTCTCATTCTCAGCTTCATTTCGCGTATCCAAAGGAGCTTTCCTCTTCAAATAGGAGAACGCTTGAAGTTCCTGTTGCAGTTTATGACGCTTTTCAATTTCGGTGGTAAACGCAAGGCGTTGCAAACGAGTATCAACTTGTGCTAAGTGAGCCATTACTGCCGATACGGCGATTTGTTCGACACTCAAATTCTTCCACTTGTTCATCAAGGACGTGATAAGACGGCTAGCGTACGCGGCATACGTCTCATTATCTTTTGGTTTTTCGCTATTCAAATTAATGAGGGTAGCGGCAGAAGTTTCAACACTGACAAATCTTGCCGTAAACAAGTCCTTAAATTGCAACCACGTCATACCTGGGTAGGTTATCTGCGACAGCCATGAAGATGCGGAGCCTTTTAACGCCTTACTGAGAGTCACGACGAGTTGGCCACCTTCCACAGATTTTCCGTCGAAACACAAGTCCGCAGTGGCACACCAGGATCGGGCGTCAATGTCCCGCTTATCTGGGTCAAACTCAGGCAGGATCAGCTTATTGTTTACACTCGGAGTCTTGAGGGCTTGTATCAGCGCTTGCATTTGCTGGTTTTGCATCTCGAATAATACCCGCCACTGTGAGTCATTATTATTACCACACGAAGTCTCATTGTCACGGTTTGATCCCACATCTGATGTCGGAGCGTCAGGATGATTCGAGTTCTCTTGAGACATATTACGGGCGATGTGCGGGTATCCGTGAAAATAATAAAGTTGCTAGTTTGCTCAAGATAGCGTATAATCAAACTAGGGCTATTTTACAGTAATCGAACTAACTAAACTAGGTACGTCACTAGGCACACACACAGACGAAACGTGAGGACAGTTCCGAGATGTGTTCACTCGGTGGCGATCGGGCTGAGACTGAGCTGAGCCGGACCGTCCGTTGAGCGATTACACTTCGACTCTGTCAAAGCGCACGGCAGAGGGCGCTTGCGTTCCGTTTGGTGTTGCTGTGTTCCGACTGGATGCGACAAATAAATAAATAAATAAACATACTGGTCCCCGTTTCTTACAGAAAACACACACTTATTAACTACCCTTCATTAAAATTGGAAGTTTCAAAGAAGTGTTAGAACCCCTAAACAAGAGAATAATATTATCACATTATTTCATTTTATTATAATATTGTCACATTATCTTGATCTTATAATGGCTATTTCTAATAAGAAAGAAAGCAAGAAACAAAGAAAGAAAAAAAATGAGAAGCAGAAAAAAGTTTATTTAAATGTTTAGTTAAGCAACAGTCTGCGCGACCTTATCCCGCCCGAAGACTAGACCCCATCATGTCTTGACGACTGCTAGAGCTCACGTTGACAGCTACTAACCACCCGAAGCATGTGTGTGTGGCTCGTCCGGGGAAGTACTACCACCATGCCTGTTTCTATCGCCAAGCAGCGTTGCTGTTTTGGTTTGAAGCAGCGTTGCTGTTTTGGTTTTACAGGCACATGAAGCTTAACATCTGTATGCCTCAAGTTGATGGACGCAGGGCAGTGCATCGTAGGGCGAGGCAATGTTTTAGTATAGGTGGTGATGGTTACCAGTTAACATCAGCTGGGCCATATTATGCTTTTCATTGACAAGTGGCATAAAAAAATGTAAATTCTACTAGATGTTAAGCCTCTTGTGCCTGTAATTTCACCGGCAACCACACTCTTCATCCCGAAACACAGCAACGCTGCTCGGCAGAAATGGGCATGGTGGTAGTACTTTCCCGAACGAGCCCTTCACAAAGAGCTCTATTACATTTTTTATTTGGAAATAAACATTACCTAAAACCGCCGGCGGTAGCTAGTAAACTCTAGAAGCTTTAAAACTTATCGCAACATCTAGCTAGTTCATTACGAAGGATAAACTACACGCGTTTGAGCAATCAGGACGCGCTATATTATATTTCCTTTGTGAAATATGACTCTCAAACGTACAGAATCTGTATGACGTTAGAAATGTTATACAGCCGTACCAAGATATGAAAAAGAAATAAATAGAAACATTTATTAAAAACCAAACGTCTATTACAAACAATATTAATCGCCATGCGCCATGCTTGAAATTATATGTTTTATATAAGTTTTTATCAGGAAGTAATCAGTAATCAGTAATCAGTAATCAGTAATATTTATTCAGAACAAAGTTACAAAGTGCACAAGTTACAAAATAACGATGAAACTGCGAAAGTTATAAACTGTGATGCAGTCTCAACGCCCACCTCCATAACCAATGAGCAATAGCTCTGCAATTTAATGAACTAACAGGGTATTATAAAAAACAAACAAAAACTTACAAAACAAAAACTTTAAGGTAGGTTCATTGTGTGAGGGGATCTCCTGATAACACATGTCTCTTAAGAGCCATGGTTTCACAGGAGAACCCCCCATATGTGTGTGTGTGAGGGTGTGTGTGTGTGAGAGGGTGTGTATGTGTGAGAGGGTGTGTATGTGTGTGTGTGAGGTAGTGAGTGAGCGAAAGGGTTTGAGTGAGTGAAGTGTGGGTAGGTAGTTTTTGTTCAGTGGTTTTAGGTATGTACTCCTAATCACACTAGTCTCATGAGAGTCTAGGTATCATGGGAATAACTTTTGGGTGGATCTAAGTACCTATAATAAGCGTGTGTGTGTTTTAATAAGTGGTGCGATTATACTAAGTAAGCAGTATATTATGTGGAGGGAATGAGGAGATTCTCAGTTTGCTCGTAAGAGAGAGACAAGAGCCAGGTTAGGCATTTAACTTTGCATTTATGGAGAGGGAGGGGATATATATTAAGGGCTTTGTTAATCCTATTGTAGAGTAGAGGACTTAAATAATGATAGTGACGGCCCGCTACCGTTGTTCTTCGAGTCTCAATTTTGCAAACTATATCAGAGCGACGTTTTTTGATAGCGTGAGAAGAGTCAAAACACAGGTCCGAGTGCTTACGCAGAACAGCTGCCAGAACGAAAAGTTGTCTAGCAGTGAGCACTTTACAACGTGAATACAAAAGGCTCGTAGAGTAGCGCCGCGGTTCGGACAATATAACTTTTAAAACGGCCCTCTGTGCTCGCTCAACTCTCAACATCTGTGTCTTGATAGACCCACCCCAGGCAGTAATGCAATAGTTCAGGACTGATTGTGCTAGAGCGAAATATACTGTTTTCAAGCATTGGAAATCAGCGACGCTTCTTAAAGTCTTGAAAGTCCATGCTAAGGCATTGTCTAAGAAAACACCAAGGTATTTAATTGAAAACGTACGTTCCAGGGACTGGCAGGAGCAAGGGCAAGAACTTGGTACTAGGCAAGAGTGAGCACGGAGGGAGAAGGAAGTAGGTTGGGTACGGTTAGTAGGAGAAAAGGTGATATATTTAGTTTTAGTTGCATTAAGGGTTAATAGATTTAGGGAGAGCCAACTTAGCGTCACTCTCAGGGCAGAATCAGCAAGCATTTGCACTTCCTCCCAATTCTTACCATCAACAAGAAGCGCTGTATCATCCGCGTAGGTAATTATTTTACAATTGGGAAGAGACAAGTTGCACAGCTCGTTGATAAAAACTAGGAACAGAGTAGGTCCAAGTACACTTCTTTGGGGGACGCCAAAAACAATTTGCTCCTCATCACTAATTTTGTCATTAATAACTACAACTTGGGAGCGCTGGGACAGATAGCTTCTAAATAGGGTATTAACATTGCCTCTTATTCCTACTCTCTCTAGTTTATCTAGTAGGACAGGTATAGAGACTGTGTCGAAAGCCTTGGAAAGATCCAGAAAAATTCCAACAGTTTTAAGCCCCTTATCAAAATTCCGAATAATTGCTGTCGTTAGCTCGGTTACTGCGTCCTCAGTGGATTTCGAACTGCGAAATCCGAACTGATTATGTGCTAAAATGTTGTTTTTATTAAGATAACTAACAAGCCTTCGATTTATAATTTTTTTCCAGGACTTTCGACAGAACGCTCAACACAGATATTGGTCTGTAATTATTAAGATTCTTCCTGTCCCCAGTTTTATGAATAGGGTGAACTAAAGCCTTCTTAAAGGCGGAAGGGAATGTACTAGTGGAGAGACAGAGATTGAAAATGTGGGCTAGAATTGGGATAAGGCAAAGTCTGGCTCCCTTGATGACAGATGTAGGTATGCCATCCCAGCCAACGGCACATCTGTCCTTAAGGTTGAGGACTATGTGTTCTATTTCTTCGTTATCAGTAGGAAAGAGTGCCATAGATCCAAGAACAGGTAAATTTACTTGGGCATTTAATGGGGGACAAATGTTGGTGTGATGAGGTTGTAATGTGGTGGAAGATTTTTTGAATTTATCTATTTTTGACGCTAAGTCCTTTCCCACATTGGCAAAGAAACTATTAACGGAATTAACAGAGAGTTTGGGGGTACTAGCTAGTTTGAGTAACTCCTCAGAAGATGTTTTTTTGCGGTTAAGGTTGGCAATTTTTTTAACAAGGTTCCAGGTCGCTCTTGGGTTATTCCTGGCCTTCTGAAGCTCATTACGCTCGTATTCTCGTTTTAACTTTTTTAACAAATTGTTACAGTAATTGCGATATCGAGTAAATGTTATTTTAAGAATATCATTATTCATGTTCTTTTTATATTTTTTATAGAGCTTATCCCTATGACGAATGCACTTCAGAAGACCAGGGGTAATCCATGGCTTAATTATACGTTTTTTAGTAGGGATAATTATGGATTGGGTATGCTTTTTAATAATTATCGAAACAGTATCGATTAGAAACTGAGCTGCATAGTCTGCATCGCTAGATAACATAATGGGAGAAAAGTCTGTTTTATTTATATCCTTTATAATGTTAGGTAGGTCTAATTTAGAGATAGAAGATTTAGGGGGCCTGGATTTATTAAATGTATCTATGCTACAGATGATTGGGGCATGATCGGTAATAGCAGAGTCTAAGACCAAAGATACAGCATAATAAGGTGACTTTAAAATAAAATGGTCTAAGCAGCTGCTAAGGCGAGTAGGCAGAACATGGGTAGGTAACATACCGTGAGTGGCTAGTAAGTTTAAATAGTCATCTGAGTTTGTGTCGTTAGAGTTCGGAATAATATTAATGTTTATGTCACCGGCAATAACAATGGTAGGGAAACTTTTTAATTGCGTTAAAGAATCGTCGAGGCTATTAAGAAAACCACTAACATTTCTAATTGAAGGGGAACGATAGAGTGCTAGAATAGCAATTTTTTCATCAAGTTTTAATAAAAGACTATTAGCATCCTCAAACGACAAGGGTACAGCGTTACACTCTAAGTCGACTCGTACATACGCAACTACGCCTTCGTTTTGTGTCTTGTAATCAGAGGAAAAAGATTTAAAACCAGGCAGAAAAGGAAGACATGGACACTTACTCAGCCAGCATTCAGACAGTATAATAATGTCTATGTTAGATTTAATTCTATGCATAAGTAAAGTAAGACTATCAAAATCAGAAAAGGAAGACATGGACACTTACTCAGCCAGCATTCAGACAGTATAATAATGTCTATGTTAGATTTAATTCTATGCATAAGTAAAGTAAGACTATCAAAATTACAGTTTATGCTCCTAATGTTCAGATGTAAAATTTTAATGGACCTGTTGCCGTATTTAAGATACTGGCCAGTTTCTTCGGGAGAGCAGAAAAATAATTCAGATATATTAAGGTTTTCGATATCAGCGGTTACATTAACTAACTCATCCATAATGAAACCTAGATTTTAACAGGGGTATTAGGAACAGTTGATCATTTTTTAATGTGGGATCTATTATATTATATGTTTGCCATAGCGATGGGGATCCCAAAAACAATAATTTAAACGTATAGCAGTTACTTCGGTGTGATTTGAGTTGTTGGTGAGTGTATGTGGATGTTGGTGTATAGTGTGCGAGTGTGACTATGAGTGATTTTTCAGTATTTTTGTGTGTCGACAAATAGTGGCAAGCAAAGGTAAAGAATGAAGTTAAAAAATGAGTTAACAACCTACTATAACAACACCCATGGTCGGGTCTTAGTCAGTTATTATTAGATAAAGCTGTGAGGTCCGCTTCTGTGGTTACCCTCACAAGAGGCCCACCTTCCCGTTTGCGAAGAAAAATTCTGCCGTTGGATGTCCAGCAAAACTTATAGTCACTCTCCTTAGCGTGCTCCCGAGCCAAGAAGAATAACTTCTTCATCTTAGTCGACAGGTTTTCAGAAATAAAAATCGGCCTGGGGGGCCCCGCAATTCTAAGTTTTTCAGTAGTAAGCTGGTTATTCTCTTTGTTGCACTGCTTGTACTTTGAGGTAAATTTCTCCTTCAGAAGTACACTGGTGAAGTCAACAATCACAGTTCTGTGGGCCGGATCCTTGGAGTTAATCCTGAAGATATCTTTTACTTCTCTCTGAAGGCACTCGTTAGGCTAATATATAACAGTATTCTTTTTATACAACTATATGATGGAACAAGCAGATGGCCCACCTGATGTTAAGTGGTAACCATGATCTATAACAAAGCATTGCCTCGTAAGTTACGCACGATAGGGATGTGTCCTACGATGCACTGCCCTGCGTCAATCAACTTGAGGCATACAGATGTTAAGCCTCATGTGCCTGTAATTACACCGGCAACCACACTCTTCAAACCGAAACACAGCGTTGCTGTTTATCGGAAGAAAAAGTCGTGGTGGTAGTACTTCCCCGGACGAGCCCTTCACAAAGAGCTCTACTACTCTTAATTACAACATACAACTAGCCTCACAGCTCAGTTGGTAGTAATCGATACCTACTAAAAGATATTTACATGCCAATAAAAATAAAATAAAATATATTTATATGTAAAAAGTATTTACTTGTTACATAACTTTTTCACATAAAGAAGCTTACGCTGAGCATGCACACTGGCATTTAAATATATTTTAGCAGGTATCGATTACTACCACCCGATGTTGAGCGGTTATCTCCCAGCACGTCTACTGAAGACGCGCTCCAAGTGACATTGCACTGCGTCCGCTACCATGAGACGTATTTGATTACTCCACATTTTTTTTTTATTCTATTCGTTAGGATACCGATTTTATCTTGATTCCGATCCAAATTCAAAGCGCATTCCAAATTTGAATTCCTTTGACCATCAGAGCCCATGTCCAACATCACTTCAAAGGATTTAAAATCGGGTTAAGAAATAACGTAATTATCGGAGAGCGTCTGACGTCCAAAGGTACAGGGTCTACTCCGAAAAAGAATAAACTATAAGCGAGTACGTATTGATATTTTGAAGTACATTGCGCGGTAATGATACGACACGCAATTTGAGTACTAGCTTTTTGTGTATGGCTCGTCCGGGGAAGTGGGTACTACCACCATGGCTATTTTTAGTGTTTCGGTTGGAAGGGTGTGGGTGTAATTACTTGTTTTGTTTTTCTCTGATTAATTTATTTTTGTTTCAGTAGGATAACATGGTACACTTCGTAAAGCCAACATTTAGGACATATTAATATTAAAATGGAGTTCATTGTGTGTGGCACGTTTGGTAGTACTTCCCCAAACGTGCCACGTCTATTTCTACCCGAACCCACACTCTTCGAACCAAAATACAGCAACGGTGCGTGCTGAGTTTTTGTTTGAAATTTGTGTTGGTAACACAAACACCAAACCGAAACTGAGCACGGTACATTACAGGCACATGAGGTTTAACATATCTTATGCCTCGAGTTGATGGACAGCTGGCAGTGCATGTTTATCTTGTGTGATTTGCGAGGCAATGCTTTATCATGGATGATGATTACCACTTAACATGAGGTGGGCCATCTGCTTGTTCCATCAGCAAGTTGTATAAAAAACACAAAAAAACCGCGCAATGTAACTTAAAATGGCGATACAAATCGCTTACCGTTTTGTTGAGTTGATTGAGAGTGGACCCATGTTTAAGCTTCGATGGGTGTGTGCTGCAAAGGTTCGTCCAAGCGAGTATTTTAAAAGACTGAATAAACATGAATTTATCCAAAGTTACCAAAAACTCGGGGTTTACTTTGGGTCTGGATTTAACAGGGTATTAAGACTAAATATTTCAAAGAAACCAAAATTCTAAAGAGATAATATGGTTGAAATCAACATTTTAGAATGTTTTCGATAATCATTCCTATTAACAAGATTAAATCGTTTATTCGTTTTTTTTTTTTATACAACTAGTAGATGAAACAAGCAGATGGCCCACCTGATGTTAAGTGGTAACCATCACCTATAACAAAGCATTGCCTCGTAAGTCACGCACGATAGGAAAGTACCCTACGATGCACTGCCCTGCATCCATCAACTAGAGGCATACAGATATTAAGCCTCATGTGCCTGTAATTACACCGGCAACCACACTCTTCAAACGGAAACACAGCGTTGCTGCTTGGCGGCAGAAAAAGGCGTGGTGGTAGTACGCACCCGGACGAACCCTTCACAAAGAGCTCTACTACTCTTGAAATCGTGGTTTATGAATTTTGGAATTAATTTCATTATCATCAACCTACTGGACATAGGGCTCCCATATATTTCCAGAAATAACGGTTTTGAATACCTACTCTTCATTCACAAACTTCACTCGATTCTCACAATGTCGTCAGTCCATCAGTTAGAAGGGCGTTCCCGCTTTGTCTTCCAGGTCGTGGTCGTTCGAAAACCTTGATCTTTCTTCCCCAGCGGTTGTCAGTTCTTCGAGCCATATGACCTGCCCATTGCCACTTCAGCTTGCTAATTCTGCGAACCATGTCGGCTACCTAGTTCTGTGGATTTCCTCATTTCTCATTCTATCACGAAGTGAGACCCCCTTTTTTTTGACGCTGGGTAAAATGCGTTACGCATTCCCCCCATTGGAGGATGGGAGGGGGTATGTGGAACTCTCCGGTTTTCCGCTCCCGGTATACCCACTAAACAACCCAGCGACACTCCCGCGTCGACTATGTGGAGGGCAAATAAATAAATTTCAATGACCTGTAAGTCTACCCTGCCTCATCACGCTGTGCCCTCTGCTAGTCAGAGGGACACGCGGAGAGGCCCACCGTGTCGGGTTATTGGCCACCATGAAATACGTCCGCAGTACTCTGTGGGCGCGTTTCATGGTGTTACCAGGGTGCACCACGAGGAGGTTACCCGATCTAGCACCCTACGTAGTGAGAACTCTAGCATAGCTCTCTCCATAGCCCGTTGTTGTAGAAAATAGGTACAAGATAGATACTTAGTGTGAAAAATACAAGAATATTCCTTTGAGTCTAGGTTTAGAATCGTTTGAAGAACGGCTGAAGTTTATCGTGTGAAGGGTTACGCGTTTTCGGTCTGGTTCACTAGGGATGAGGTCTCTTGTCGTGTCACTAGTTTCTTTCGAAACAGTGTGGTGAAAGGATTTTAAGTGCGCCTTAAAAGCTCCTTTCAAGCACTTGACACATTTTATAGACTTTTTTTTCTACGAAATGCCGGTTTTCTCACGATGTTTTCCTTCACCGTTTGAGAGTACTGGCATTGTGCAGTTTTGAACAGACTCATTGGTGCACGACCGGTTTCGAGCCCATGACCTTAGGATCGGAAGGCGGGGCCGCTACCACTAGACCACCAGTGCTCTCATGGGGTGATATAGATACATATTATAAATACAAGCTAGCTGGGGGTATGGAGAAGATCCAGTTTTTTTCTAATATAAGAACGTAATTTTATTGCCAGTATCACGCGACTAAGTCTAAGAACATTAGGCTTAGTCGCGTGGTACTGGCACCTAGATTCACTCAGGGAAGTTTCATAGTGAATTGTTTTGCCTGTTCTTCTAGGCTTTGGTCGCGTGGAACTGGCACCTAGAGTCACCTAGCTTTAAGACGTTTCAAAGTGATCCTTGTGATTTTATTGAATAAATACATTTTGACTTTGACTTTGACTTTGACTTTGAATCTTGTGATTTAACTGAACGAATACTTTTAACTTGGACGCGCAAGTGGAAAGAAAAATCCTACTAATATTATAAATGCGAAGGTCTCGATGTTTGTAACTTTATATGTTCATAGTCCAATGAGCCCAAATTAGGGACATCTCCGCGTCCCCATGAAGACCCACGGTATCCACAGCGACATTTTGTATAATTTAGCGTGGAGTCACGGTATTAGACTGTTGTCTAATACTGGGCTTTATTCTAATCCTTTACTGGGCTTAAGAGTGTTGAAGAAATCTATTTAAAATAAATCTATATTTTTATGATGCGGAACGCACACGAGGTCGGCCCAAGAAAAGGTGGTACGACGACGTATTAGAGGTGGCGAGACCCGTAGAGACCCGAGTGGCATGGGACCGCTGCAAGTGGAACCGCATGGAGGAGGCCTACACCCATCTTTGGGTGCCCAACAGTATTTGTAGTGGTAGTATGTATGTATGTTGTTATTAATAATAGTTTTATGTTTAAAAATAGTAATTATGTTACTAGTAACTGTTGTAGTAACTGTTGTAGGACAGCCTTCACAGCTCAGTTGGTAGTAGCTCTGCCTTCTGCGCCGTAGGCCGTGGGTTCAATCCCCACCGAGAACAAAGATATGTGTGATGAACATAGATGTTTGTTCTCTGTCTGGGTGTTAAATAATATTATAAGTATGTATATACAAAAAAAGTATATAATTATGTATCATATCAGCTATGTGGTTCCCATATTACAAGCTTTGGCTTAGTTTGGTTATTAGTCCACTAATATTTATTTATTATTTATTAGTAACTGTTGGAATAAATGGCTTATTTATTTATTTTATATATAAAATATTAGATTAATGTAAGTATTAATGTTAACTATCCCGTCCCTAGATACAATCCATGCATAACAGTTCGTTCAAGCACATAATCGGCAGCGGTCTGTCTCGTCGGCTCACGCCACTTGATTTAATATGCAGCGCCATCTATGTTTAAGTATAGGCGGATTTGTTTTACCGAACGTATTAAAATGGCGTTAATTCTGATGTTGCATTAATTATAAAAGAAGAATAAAAATAATAAAGCCTATTTATTCCATTTAGTATATGTATTTTAATTTGATCTGTAAATATTTTATGTCAAAGCCAAAGTCGAAAGGTCATTAAAATCACAAAGAGAAGATTTTCTGATATTTTGGGAAGCAACATAGCTTTTTCATTTTAATTGTTTTTCTAGTGTTAGTCTGAGTTGTGTTGTGTAATTTCGGTGGCATTTTATCCAACATTACTTGAGGTCTTAGCACGTGTATTATGAATATCCTGATTTGATAAAAAATGTTTCGAATGTTTTGAAGAATACCGCCACCATTTACTTCAAAACAAATGACGGCCAACTTTACTATGGACTGACTTGACTATAAAGTATATTGCTTAGACTAAGTATCATAATCTCCATGGCATATTGTATCTTTATGCCTTGACACTGGCAAAATTGTCTGTCGAATGACGGACAGGTGCCATTTTCAAGAACACCACTTTGAAACTATTTATAAGTAGGTAACCCTTTTGGGTGAAGACCACCTCCAGCTCTTTTCTAATTAGAGGAGTAGGAGGGTTGGAGGTTGGAGTTGGTAGTTGTTGCATTAATTAGAAAGCGCTAAAATTATCAAGGAGCACGCAGGAGGCTGAGTACAGGATGAGAGTTGCACAGAGAGCCATGGAGCGTGCCTTGCTAGGCCGTGTTCTCAAAGTCAAGATTCGACGGACAAAGGTCAAAGACGTTGGGAATCGTATAACGGAACTAAAATTGAGCTGGGCAGGACACATTGCAAGACGAAGTGATAACAGGTGGAGTAAGGCGCTAACTGAATGGCGTCCAAGAACTAGGTGTAGAAGCGTCGGTCGTTCAGCGGCGAGATGGGCAGATGATCTTACAAACATCGTGGGCAAGACGTGGATGAGACAAGCGCAGAACTGTCAACGATGGCGAATACAGAGAGAGGCCTATACCCAGCCGTGGGTGAAGTCGGGCTCTGAATGATGGATGATTAAAGTTATAGATTCTCACAATGTATAAGGTAAAAAATAAAAAAAATCACAATTTCTCGAGTCTCTGTGTTAGATTCGTCTAAAAATATACAATGTATAAAAAGATTGATGAGAAATGTTGAGCTGTCTACAAACACTTTTGCTTTCAGCAAAATTGATTCGGTTAACTAAATCGCAGCATTGCCGTACCATCATTGAGTATTTCAGCGGAGAAATTTGATTGCTTGGCAGTTCTTGGCTGTGACATATGAGTAGCAGACTGGCGACTTTGTATAAAGATTAAAAAAAAAACACAAGCAAAAATCTAACGAACTGATTGTCTGAAAGAGAAGGCAAAAAATTATGTATGTAAGCGGTTGTCATATGGCAGCAGTCAAAATTAAATAATATAAATAATTGATTGGCACTGATTTGGTTCAGTTCCGTTGAGCTATTTCTAGATCACTCGCAACGGCAGATAGCAACTGTTTTAGATATACTTTGTCCATTTTTAAAATAAATATAGTATAATACTTACACATAAAATATAAATACAGATTTCAGAAGAAAATGGCAGAGACTCTGATACCAGAATTGGCGAGCGCTTATACAAACTTTTTTAAGTTCATTATAAAATCACCCGTTTGCAAGCACCAAGGAATTTGCTAATAAACGATCTGACAGCTCCCGTCTTTCGACTAAAAGTCATTCTATGTTTTTCTCTGGAAATAATTTTCAGGGTTTCAAAACAAGCCTCCATTTTTTATGAAAAAATATTTTTATTATTATAAGCGGGCAAGCAAGTATGGGCTTATGGTCATTTATATTATCATCAGGTACTTATACAAGGTGTTTCATAAGTTGTGTATATAAACTTCAGGGGGCTAAAGTACCCATCAATATGAACAACTTTTTCTAAGGAACCAACACTGTGAACGCGAAAAAAAAAACAGCTGTTTCATACATTTTAGCCTGGTAGGTATTGAACTTTTGTATGATACAGCTGTTTTTTTTTTCGTTCACAGTGTTGGTTCCTTAGAAAAAGTTGTTTATATTGATGGGTACTTTAGCCCCCTGAAGTTTATATACACAACTTATGGAACACCTTGTATACCTGATGATTAGCAGTAAAAACAAATAAATAAATATTGGTGAACTTTCCACACAACACTATCTAAACCCAAACTAAGCAAAGCTTGAAATACTTTTTTTGTATATACATACTTCACTACATAGTATAAAACAAAATCGCTTTCTCTGTCCCTATATCCCTATGTATGCTTAAATCTTGCCCTGCCGACAAGCAGCAACGCTGTGTTTCGGTTCGAAAGGTGTGGTTGCCGGTAAAATAACAGGCACAACATCAGGTGGATAGAGGCGGGGCAGTTTATTCAAAGTCAAAGTCACAAGGTATTTATTCAATAAAATCACAATTCTTGTTCGATTATAAAACAACCTACTAAGTTCAGCATCGTTCTATGTTTACATCAGAGCAATTCCACACTTTAGAGGTCTACCGTGCCTTGGAATCATAGCCTTGGAACAATTTTCATTCACGTGGATGCCGTCACACTATAAAATATAATATTACGTAGAAATGATATGAGTAAAACCTCGTAGCTGCGTGCTACGACGTAGCGCACGTCGTAGCACGCAGCTACGAGGTTTTATAAATAAGTACATGCTTTAAGATTGGAAATTCATACTCGGGCATCTATACTCCTAATGACTTAAGCCTAAAGGTGCCTTCAAACGACGAGTTATGATTTTATTTTATGGAATAGGTATTTTTATTTATGTTCCAGATACATATTTTATTTACAAAGATAATTACAATGAATACAAGTATTTACAAAATACACATAAAAATTGAGCTATCTGCAGACCGATGCAAACGATCTAGAGATAACTCAGCTAATCCAAGTCAGTGGCAACCGGAAGCGTCCCCAAGACATTGCCAGTAGTTTAAGTTTTAAGATAATTCAAAGTCATCCTTGTGATTTCATTGAATAAATACCTTTTGACTTTGACTTTGAAACTGAATATAAACACAGCAAACTTATTTTTAAATATTCTTGTTGTCTAAAGAAAGTACATTATCCACCATTCTCCTTTGTAAATGTAAATAAAACTAATAAATACCGAACAGCGACCAAAGGAAAATTTCATTTGGTTCAAGTTAGCGCGCGATGAAAAATGCTTCGCTCCACTTTCTGGGATTCCTTGCATAACTATGTGGCCGGATGTGTAGTCGGGATGTGGGATTATAATAATATAAAAGAATGGTTTATGGTTTAAGATATTTATTTCTCATAAAATTTTACAGAAAAACTAAGTGGCCAAATGTGTAGTCGGGATATGGGATTATAATAATGAAAAGGTTTATAGCAGTGAGCACTTAAATATTAACCTAAGGCAATAAAATACTAAATAGTTATTGTATTTTTTTTTTGTTTTAGAATACCAGTATGTTGTGCATGACAAAAAATTTTTGGTAGTTTTGATAAAATGCTACCTACTAAGTATAAAATAATAAAAAAAGTTGTTTTTTTACATAATAGCACGTGGCTTTTTATTTTATTTTATAATTTTTGTGATATGACTTATGTACCTACAGATTGCTGATAAGTCGAAGACTACCGCTAATGTACGCGCGCTGTTTGAGCCTACGGTTAGTGTTCCTACTTGCTGAGGAGGTAGCCGGGGATGTCTTCAATGAATTGTCTTTCTTCAAAATATTTAACGTATATTATAAATGAAGATGCTAATTACAATTTTAAAACGAGTAGGTGTTAACGGTGTAACGAATGGAGTGCTATGAAGTTGACAAAGAATGTACGAAGTGAAGCTCGCTGCGGGTCTTCTTCTTCTTTTTTATGTGTCGGAGTGATACATAAGATATTTCAATATTTTGAAAAATACAAATAAATTTGACCACGAATTAAAAGAAGCCTACAACATTCAGACAAAGTCAAAGTCAAAAGGTATTTATTCTGTTTGATCATAAGGATCACTTTATAACGTCTTAAAGCTAAGTGAATCTAGGTGCCAGTTCCACGCGACCAAAGCCTAGAAGAACAGGCAACAAACTTACGGCTTGATTCCTACCGCTCTTTGTATGATCCTTGTTACAATGAAATATAATAGCTGAAATGGCGAGTGACTTGACATCCGATTAGTTTTGATCGAGCTTTCAGAAACAGCTGTCAGACTATGAATAGCACCCCTCAAGAGCCCAAGAACTGGAGCGAAGCATCTAATAACTGCACTCGCGTCTGTCCTAATGTAAACACACACATAGCTTTGCATATATATTACATATACATAATAATACGGCTAAGCATGTCGGAGTGTCTTTCTCTGCCAATATACATCTTACGTTTGAGACTTGAAAATAATTATCTTAGAAATCAGTATTGAGGAGAATATAAAGAATACCCCAACACTAGTAGCTACTACACCGCAGGTGCTCTAGGAGGAATAAGATCAGTGCCCTCTCTATCTTGTCGTTGTGCCCTCTCTATCTTGGTGAAAGGATTTTAAGTGCGCCTCAAGAAGCTCCTTTCGAGCACTTGACACATGTTATAGAACTTTTTAGGTTCCACGACATGTCGGTTTCCTCACAATGTTTTCCTTCACCGTTTGAGAGTACTGACATTGTGCACATAAATTTTTGAATAGAAAAACTCATTGGTACACAACCGGTTTCGAACCCACGACCTTAGGATCGGAAGGCGGGGCCACAACCACTAGCCCACCAGTGATCTCAGTGCCCTAAAATCGGTGCTCTACGAGGAATACCCCCTTATATTATTCTGTTACTAACCATGGTGTTAGTAACAGAACCATATTGTCTGAATAAATAAATGCATTATTATTATTATTATATCCACTAATTTGAACTTTCTTTTATCTACTAGATAGACAAACTGGATTAAGGCCCACCTGATGGTAAGCGGTCACCGTTGCTCATAGACACCAAAAACACCAGGGGCGTTGTCGTTGCGTTGCCTTCCCTGAAGGACTTTTAATTATAAATATAATTTAGCTCCTTCAAATATAACTGTCGTGCTGTACTAATTAAAAATGAAGTCACTGTGTTTCTATAAAAGGCGATCTAACAACGAACTAGCCTACTAGACCTAATACAGATACACAAACACAGGAATACAAGATTCGAACCCACGACCTTACGGTCAGAAGGCAGGGTCACTCCCACTTGTCCAGTAGATGCAAATTGCAAATAAATTACGGAATGGAATCAGAAATCAGAACACTAAGGAGCGTCCCTGAGCTTGTTAATTTAGTACTCAAATATTAGAATAGAAAATGTACAGTTGTCTGCAAAGTTTTAGAATTACTTTTTAATATTCATTCATTTGGGTGCATACCATTGGTGAACATGAATTAATTATTTTTATAAAATTTTAGAATGGCCAGTTTTAATGTGTATTTTTGTAAATTATATGACGAAAATCAAAACAGATTTATGTAATAAAAAATGATGTACACACGAATACGCATCAAACTATTATGTGAGTAATAAGTAAGAGTTTTAAGAGTAATAGAGCTGTGACGAGTGTGTGGCTCGTCCGGGGAAGTACTACCACCACGCCTTTTTCTGCCGTCAAGCAGCGTTGCTGTGTTTCGGTTTGAAGAGTGTGGTTGCCGGTGTAATTACAGGCACATGAGGCTTAACATCTGTATGCCTCAAGTTGATGGCAGTGCATGGCACGTTCCTATTGTGCGTGGCTTACGAGGCAATGCTTTGTTATAGGTGATGATTACCACTTAACATGAGTGGGCCATATGCTTGTTCCATCAGCTAGTTGTTATAAAAAAAAAGTCCTTGTAGTAAGCGTAATTTTTCTTTGGCTTTGGGTAACTTGATCTGTCTCCTTTGGGACATCATCACTGATACAGTTGCAGCTATGTATTATCCCCCCCCCTAAGAACCCTTCCCCCCTTATATTTCCTCGAAGAACGGTCTTGAGAATTCATCATCATACACGCAGTTAATTTTTTATGCATAAATAAATTATTATCCTTACAAAAATAGTCAAGTTTCACCATCATAAAAGCTGGATAATAATCAAGGAAATGACTTCGGTTTCCACTGTTTTGATGTGTTGAATATTAAGTAAGAGACTAGATTTCATTTTTTTAACTCTTATAATGTCTTATTAAAAAATTAAAAAAAAATACCTACAGAAGGTAGAAGACGTCGCGGCCGCCCGAGGAAGCGTTGGCGAGACGAATTGAACTCCTTCAGCGAGTGGGTACAACGTACCGAGGACCGAGGACCGAGGGGAGCGGAAGAGCACGGGGGACTTTGCTCAGCAGTGGGACAGTATAGGTTAGAAAAAAAAAGTCATATTCTTGACATTATAAAATATGTAACAATCTTTTTTTAGCCCTAATTATTAAAAAATAAATATAAACTTCACAGCTCGACTGTACCCTGATTAAACAGTTCTCTAACTAACTGTACCCACGTCTGCATCAGGTTTACTTGCGTAACGAGACAGGTACCTGTCCCAGCTGCACTTGAATGACAACCTAAGTAATTGGAAATAAGGTGGATAAACTTTATCTACGTGGAAATCTATGTTAGAATGAAAGATTTTTTTATACTACTTGCTGATGGAAGCATATGGTCCACCTGATGTTAAGTGGTAACCATAACCTGGCTCACTAACCTGGCTCACCTGGCTCACCTGGCACGCTGTTCCCACTACTAGGCTCACTAAAGTAAGCAAATCGTTTGCAGGACAATGTGTACGCTTCTTTAACAAAGTCCCAAGTGAGATTCACCAGTTGTCGATTAGCAAATTCAAAAACATAATAAAAAGAAAACTTTGTACAAAAGCTTACTATAAAATATCTGATTATATAGATGACAAAAAAGCTTGGGACTGATCTATGCTCCAACTCATTAAAAACACTAAACAATTAAGTAGGTACCATAATAAAATTGTAAAAAGGATCATACAAAAAAACGCTAGGAACCAAGCCGTTAGTTTCTTGCCCGTTCTTCTAGGCTTTGGTCGCGAGGAACTGGCGATAGATTCACCTAGTATATAAGACGTTTCAAAGTGATCCTTGTGATTGTACTGAATAAAGACCGTTTTGATTTGATTTGATTTGATTTGACTAAAGTAAGAAAATCGTTTGCAGGACTTTATTTATAACAGTCTCAAGCAAATTGCATCAGTTGTCGATTAGCAAATTCAAAAAATAATAAAAAGAGATCTTTTTACAAAAGCTTACTTTAAAGTATCTGATTATATAGATGACAAAAAACCGACCTAGCTCTAACTCAAGAATTAATTACCTTGTAAGAAGGTTCATACAAAAAACGCTAGGAACCGACCGTAAGTTTCTTGCCTGTTCTTATGGGTGTAATTACAGGCACATGAGGCTTTACATCTGTATGCCTCAAGTTGGTGGACGAAGGGCAGTGCATCGTAGGGCACGTTCCTATCGTGCGTGACTTATGAGGCAATGCTTTGTTAGCCAGTTAGGCCATCAGCTTGCTTCATCAGCTAGTTGTATAAAAAAAAGCTTTGGTCGCGAGGAGCTGGCGGTAGATTCACCTAGTGTGTAAGACGTTTCAAAGTGATCTTTATGAGTACTGAAAGACTATTTTGATTTTAGCTCTTGACTACCCCCCTTAACATCCTCAATTAAACTTGTAATAGATACTAGCTACCGAGAGAAGCGAGGAAAGGTAAACCAAAAAATAAATATATTTCTTTCTTTCTTACCAAACAATGTGGACGAAACGACAAAGCTGGAATCGAAAGCTGCTTTCCAAAATGTATCCCTATTTTAGTTTTTCTTTTTTAAATAATACATTACGTGGCTAAGCGCAAGACATTTTCATTCGGCTAATGCTATGTTAATCAGAGTTAAATAAACCGCTTTCCAGAAAAAAGTTTCACTTACGGATCGCGTTGTGCACATTTGTCGTATCTAGTGATGTGCGGGTGCCGTACACAATTCCTTGCTTATACGGTTGTGGTGAAAGGAAAATTAAAATCTCTGTTTTTGTAATTCACCCCTAAGGTCCGTTTTTTTATATAGCTTGCTGATGGAATAAGCAAATGGCAAATCTGATGTGAAGTGGTATCTGTCACCTAAAACAAAGCATTGCATCGTAAGTCACTCTCGATAGGACTTGAGGCATACAGATGTTAAGCCTCATGTTCCTGTAATTTTACCGGAAACCTCACTGTTCAAACCGAAACATAGCAACGCTGCTTGGCGACAGATAAAAGGAAGCTATTTTATGCTATTACAAATAAATTTACTACTATTAAGACCTCATCTTCTGTCTATCTTTCGCTCGGTTTTAATTTAATTAAAACTGAGGAAAGTCAAAACGTCTTATTTTTGGGCAGGTTAAGGTCCTTAGGGCCATACTATCCCATCTTCCGTCTATCTTTCCCCCAGTTTTAGTGTAAGCAATGTCAAAATGTTTTTTTATTATTGTTTTTCCTGCAAGGGGCAGGCTTATGTCTTTAAGACCATACTATCACATCTTCCGTCTCTCTTTCCCTCAGTTTTTAAATATCACAGTGAACTTCGATGACATTAAGATGTAAAGTTCACTGGAGAATCAAGAAGCGAGTTTTTGTATGAGAATAAGTGTAATAAAATAAATACCTATCTTGGTTTTAAGAGCTGACAATAGTGCAGTCGAAAGAAAGCATAGCTAAATTAGTTTTATCGGGAAATATTTCCGGTCCTAAAATGGAACAAGCATGAATCACATTTTTAAGGGACGAAAACTGATTTGGAAGTAATTCTATTTTTCCAAAACTTTTGTAATGTTACTACGATATTTTGTTAGCAATTTTATAGTTTCAAAAATGTTGATAAGTAGCGATATAAAATAATTATAGCAGATATAACACTTTTGTCACTTAGCTACAAAACCTAGTTTAGGATAATAGTAAGATAGGAATCCGTAAAGCCCATCTATCCGTAGATATCCTCAAAGCACATCACTTGTTCCAATGATAAATGACCTGGCGGATGTTGGGAGAGAACGGACTTTTTGTCTCAAATCTGAGTGCTTTTATCGCGTTTTAATTCATTAGGACACCTTTAGACAAGTATTTTTTTGACGTGACGTTTATTTGTTTTTATCCGACTGCGTTCGAGTTGTGAGTTTAGTGCTCGCGTGTTTTGGTGTGTACAATACTGGGATAATAGCTTTTGGGATTGATAGAGCGAAGCGAACGAAAATCTTACAGTCAACTTGGGCGATTTGGCATTTTATGTATGTAAATTTGTCGGGCCATAACTTTCGATCCGTTGATCCGTTGAAATTTACTAGTAAGTACCAAATTAAAAACGATTTCACTGTGTGGCCACTCAGTGCAACACTGATATTCTGCCAGGTCCTAGGGCGGGTAACGGCGGGTACTATGTAAGATTTTTGAGATACAAAAGTAGGTAGGGGGTCAAATATCGTGTTTGGTATCAATGTGAGACTGGAGCGGACATCACAAGATCTCAGTTCGGGGCTAACCACTAGCATAAGCGTTTTTTAATCTGTTTTTTGAGAGTAGTTGAGCACTGTGTGGCTCGTCCGGGGAAGTACTACCACCGAGTACCGACCGGCACCTCTTATAGCAGTATTAAAATAATATTATAAACTGTCAATTTTAGCAGTTGTGAAAACAATCTTGAAAACAGTTCTAGCTTCTATAAGTTGAAACGTCGTCTAGTACGAAAATACTTGTCAGCTATTTTTTTTTATCTGGTTGTAGTTGAACAAACTTGATGACGTATATAATATGGTACGAAATTTCAGTGTAATATTATTTTAATACTGCTATAAGAGGTGCCGGTCGGCCTCCTGGCCTATTTCTGCTGCCAAGCAGCGTTGCTGTGTTTCGGTTTGAAGGGTGTGAAAATTACATGTATAGGCTTACCCTATAATGTGTATGTGTAGTTGACAGACGCAGAGCAGTGCTTCATAGTGCATGTTTCTACCGTGCGAGGCTTCATAGGTGATGGTTACCACTCATCATCAGGTGGGCCATCTGCTTGTTTCATCAGCTAATAGTTTAAAAAATGGAAAAGGTGTTCATATTAAGTAGGTAGCATAACATAACCCTTTGATAATATAGAGTATATCAATATCAAAGACATAAAATTAGCACAAATTTATTTATTTATTTAACCGGAACGGCATCAGCCAATTACACCAATTAAAATACAGACAATTAAATTTAAAGTAGAATCCTACTTTCTACTTATATTATAAACGCGAAAGTTTGTAAGTATGGATGGATGGATGGATGGATGGATGGATGGATGGATGGATGGATGGATGGATGTTTGTTACTCTTTCACGTAAAAACTACTGAAACTTTACAATAACATAGCTTATACATCAGAATAACACATAAGCACAATTTATAAAGATATTGTGTGTTGCCTGTTTGATTTGATTTTATTCAGTTTGTTGCCTGTTCTTCTAGGCTTTGGTCGCGTGGAACTGGCACCTAGAGTCACCTAGCTTTAAGACATTTCAAAGTGATCCTTGTGATTTTATTGAATAAATACATATTCACTTTGACTTTGACTTTGTGACTAAACCTGCGCAGACGACGTCGCGGGCACCAGCTTGTAAGACATAGTAATCTTTAATTTGCAAGCCCGACTCGCACTTGGCACTTTCAACTCTTGCCTAATTTGCAGCTACGTAATAACAGTGTGTTAAGTACGTTCCTTTACAGCAGTAGACTTACACGGAGAAGAAATTAGAATTTTTAGCTTATACATTTTAAATGAGACACTTAGGAGCCCAAACAAACTCCTCAGAGTAATATTATCATTATTTTGTTAAAGGATCATATTTCAAACCAGTCAAGTGCGAGTCGGACTCACGAACGAAGGGTTCCGTACCATTATCTATAAAAACGGCAATAAATTATATATTTATTTTATTCGATTTTCTAAGAATTTGTTGTTATAGCGACAACAAAAATACATTATCTGTGAAAATTTCGACTGACTAACTATCACGGTTCATGAGATACAGCCTGGTGACAGACGGACAGATAGACAGTCAGGCAAACAAACTTGATTTTCATGCGACTTTTACCTTCAAAATTTTCAAAGTCAAAGTCAAAAGGTTTTTTCAACTAAATCACTAAAATCAATAAAATATAATAAATTTTAATTCAAATAATAAATCCAATAAAATCACAATGATCACTTTGAAACGTAAAAAGTGCTTACCGATCATGTCTATAGCTTGCTCAAGTTCCTGGAATTTTAATATTTATATTAGTTAATGGAGATATTCTCGCGCTCTCTTGGAATAAACCTTTAAAATAAAAGTTTGCTTCGTTTGATAATTATCATAATAACATTTAACACTGATCTTTAATTTTTTATGGATATGGATTTTTTCGCATTGGGTGTAACTGGTCTTTGTGAAGGGCTCGTCCGGGGAAGTACTACCACCACGCCTTTTTCTGCCGCCAAGCAGCAACGCTGTGTTTCGGTTTGAAGAGTGTGGTTGCCGGTGTAATTACAGGCACATGAGGCTTAACATCTGTATGCCTCAAGTTGATGGACGCAGGGCAGTGCATCGTAGGGCACGTTCCTATCGTGCGTGACTTACGAGGCAATGCTTTGTTATAGGTGATGGTTACCACTTAACATCAGGTGGGCCATCTGCTTGTTCCATTAGCTCATGGTATAAAAAAAAATAAAAAAAACTGGAAGGGTGGATCATTGTAAGTAACATATTGTAGGACTAAAGTTGTCATCTAGCCTAAAATCAAATTTTGACTAAAATTTCATAAAAATCTAAATAACTTAACATACAGGGGGGCTCAATCGATAGGCATTGAGGTCCTCCATCGTCGAGCTACCGATGATCCACCCTTCAAGTTACACCCTGTATATTAGTAGGATTATTGAGTTAGTACTTAGTTACCGATGCTATTAAGTGTAACTAAAATGCCTTTGATATTTCTCCCATTCAGAGTTACCTTAAGACGAAATAATGCGGACTTTCAACCGTGTAAAAAAGTAAATTGCTACTACTTTTCATCCCCAAAGGGTCAGCCCTTACTACTAAGTATCCGTTCGTTTTTATCTATATATAAAAAAATGTGTCTCTATTACCCTTGGTCACGCCTAATTCTTTTTTTGTTGTGTTTGTTATTGCCAGGAGAAGGTTCTTATGAAAGAACAAATTAAGAAAACTGCGCGGAAAATTAGCAAATTTAAGAATGCTTAACCACCATATAAAATTATTTCTAATCTAACCTTAGTGCTTTGGACAATATAAACTATTTTAATGTAACCTTATGACGTTTGACATAGAATTGAGAGAAGGCGTGCTCAGTATTCATAGTTAAGATAGGACAACGTCTGTCGGGTCAGCTAGTAGTAAAATTTATTTATTTATTTTATTTATTTATAAGACAGTAAAATAACATCATAACAGGTTTTTTTTTTAATCCTAAGGCGATGGTATACATATATAAGTAGTTTTATTATACAATAGGATAAGTAGATACTAATCTAAACATTTGGTTTCAATTACTATTAAAATAAATAGATACAGCTACCGAGCTCTTTTTGTGACAGATTAAGGTAAGCACTCAAAGCTCAGTTATCAGAAGCTCTGTCTTTTGCGCTGTAGAACGCATGCCTTGTAGTTTTCTTTTTAAATAAACGAAATAAGCAATCTGAAAAATTCGTTTTTTTATTCCTAATTAGTTTTTGCATTATTTATGCTACTTGCTCATATGGAACATGCAGATGGCCTGATGATAAGCAATAACCATCGCCTATGACAAAGCTTCGAAAGACACGCACGATAAAAACTTGCTCCGTCCATCAACTTGAGGCATACATTAAGCCTCATGTGCCTGTAATTCCACCGGCAACCAAACCCTTCAAACCAAATCACAGCAACGCTGCTTGGCGACAGAAATAGGCATGGTGGTAGTACTTCTCCGGACAAGCCACACACAAAAAGCTACTCTTAAAGTGTGTTGCGTGCATGCATATGGGAGCAAAGGTTTAAATGTGTAGGCAAAGGTGGTTGCAGACTGGGTCCATTCAAGTGCAATGTACCAGACAGACTTGGAGCATTCATGCGCTATCGCAAATTCTATGAAACGTGAATTTAACTTGTGCTATAGGTACTTAGGTCATTGTAGTGCTCTCAAGAGGTGAAGGAAAACATCAAAGAGGAGTTTTTAAAAAACATTAAAGAAAATTATGACATGGCAACTTTTTTAAGAAAACGAATTTACCTTTAGAAATTTTAATTTTGGAAATATAGAATAGGTAAAAAGGTCTGGTAAGTAAACAAGCTTTCAAGCAAAGCAACCAGTTTTTATATACCACTAGCTGATGGAACAAGCAGATGGCACCTGCTGTTAAGTGTTAACCATCACCTATAACAAAGCATTGCCTCGTAATTCACGCACGATAGGAACGTGCCTTACGATGCACTGCCCTGCGTCCATCAACTTGAGGCACACAGATGTTAAGCCTCATGTGCCTGTAATTACACCGAAGCCTTTAAACCAGGTGCCAAATTTTCGTTTCCCTATTTACGGGACTTCTTAACATAATACTACAATAAAAAAGCTATTTCTTAAATCTTGTGCAAACACAATTAATTTTACATTAGCCTAAAAATTTACATGTTAGAATTATTTTCTCAATGCTATCTAGATCGTTTGCAACGGTCTGCAGATAGTGTAACTGTTTCATATTATGTACTAGTGGCTTCCCGCGGCTTCGCACGCGTTGAAGTGGTGAACCGTGATTGAACCACAAACATCCAAACATCGTAACTTTCGCATTGATTTGTATATTATTAGGGTAGGATTTTAAATACGTACTATTATTAGGGTAGGATTTTAAATACCTACGTAGGTATAAGGGATACCTATATTAGGTAGGTAGGTAAAGGTACTGAGTTTAGCACAAACATGACAAATACAACAAAGACAACCTTACACGGAAAATATGTCCTTATTTGTTCCTAGTTTCTACCCCAAAAGCAAACGAAACGAAACAGCTTCACGACATTGATCCACAGGCACGGTAGATAGGTACCCTCAGATCTCTTCGTACCAACTCAAGATTCCCGTTTTTAGAACATTGACGCCTCGTTGTAGGTATTCTTTTTACTCGAGCGCAACGAAGGAGGGTAACGTCTTTATGTTATTTATCCACAGAACACATTTTCTTTTAGTTTGAAGTTAATTACACAGTTACAGTTAAAAATCTCCCATACAAACCTTGAAACTTTGCAGGGGTAGTTTTAAAATATTGAAAACGTGATTTTAAATTATTTATTGTGGAGTATATTTACTTCAAGTTTGAAATCAATCGCACTATGCGTTTAAAAACTCCCATACAAACTTTGACATCCCTTTGCACGCTTATTATGGGTAGTTTTAAAAAATTAAAAAAGCCTTTCCTATTTTTTTGCCTAAAAGTTCATATACTCCAAGTTTCAAGTTTGTAGGTTCAAGGTATACTATTTCTCATGCAAACGTTTTCAACCCTTTTACACCCCTTGGGGTTGAATTTCCAAAACCCCCTTCTTAGTACACCTCTACGTCATAAGACCTATGTACTCTTCAAATTTCAAGTCTTTAGGACCATCGGTCAAAAAACTCCCATACAAACTTTTACATACCTTTGCACACTTATTAAGGGTAGTTTAAAAAAACTAATAACGCCTTTCCTATTTTTTTGCTTTGAAGTATATGTACTCCAAGTTTCAAGTTTGTAGGTTCAAGGAATACAATTTTTCATACAAACGCTTTCATCCCATTTTACACCCTTAGGGGTTGAATTTTCAAAAAACCCTTCTGAGTACACCTCTACGTCATAAGACCTATGTACTCTTCAAATTTCAAGTCTCTAGGACCATCGGTCAAAAAACTCCCTTACAAACTTTTACATCCCTTTGTACATTTATTAAGGGTAGTTTTACAAAACTAAAAATGCCTTTCCTATTTTTTTGCTTTGAAGTATATGTACTCCAAGTTTCAAGTTTGTAGGTTCAAGGAATACAATTTTTCATACAAACGCTTTCATCCCTTTTTACACCCTTAGGGGTTGAATTTCCAAAAACCCCTTCTTAGTACACCTCTACGTCATAAGACCTATGTACTCTTCAAATTTCAAGTCTCTAGGACCATCGGTCAAAAAACTTCCATACAAACTTTTACATCCCTTTACACACTTATTAAGGGTAGTTTAAAAAAACTAATAACGCCTTTCCTATTTTTTTGCTTTGAAGTATATGTACTTCAAGTTTCAAGTTTTTAGGTTCAAGGAATACAATTTTTCATACAAACGCTTTCATCCCTTTTTACACCCTTAGGGGTTGAATTTCCAAAAACCCTTTCTTGGTACACCTCTACGTCATAAGATCTATGTACTCTTCAAATTTCAAGTCTCTAGGACCATCGGTCAAAAAACTCCCTTACAAACTTTTACATCCCTTTGCATATTTATTAAGGGTAGTTTTACAAAACTAAAAATGCTTTTCCTATTTTTTTGCTTTGAAGTATATGTACTCCAAGTTTCAAGTTTGTAGGTTCAAGGAATACAATTTTTCATACAAACGCTTTCATCCCTTTTTACACCCTTAGGGGTTGAATTTCCAAAAACCCCTTCTTAGTACACCTCTACGTCATACGTCATAAGACCTATGTACTCTTCAAATTTCAAGTCTCTAGGACCATCGGTCAAAAAACTCCCTTACAAACTTTTACATCCCTTTGCACATTTATTAAGGGTAGTTTTACAAAACTAAAAATGCCTTTCCTATTTTTTTGCTTTGAAGTATATGTACTCCAAGTTTCAAGTTTGTAGGTTCAAGGAATACAATTTTTCATACAAACGCTTTCATCCCTTTTTACACCCTTAGGGGTTGAATTTCCAAAAACCCCTTCTTAGTACACCTCTACGTCATAAGACCTATGTACTCTTCAAATTTCAAGTCTCTAGGACCATCGGTCAAAAAACTCCCATACAAACTTTTACATCCCTTTGCACACTTATTAAGGGTAGTTTTAAAAAACTAAAAATGCCTTTCCTATTTTTTTGCTTTGAGGTATATGTTCTCCAAGTTTCAAGTTTGTAGGTTCAAGGAATACTATTTTTCATACAAACGTTTTCATCCCTTTTTACACCCTTAGGGGTTGAATTTCCAAAAATCCCTTCTTAGTGCACCTCTACACCATAAGAGCTATGTACTCCTCAAATTTCAAGTCTCTAGGACCAGCGGTTTAGGCTGTGCGTTGTCTATATGTCAGTCAGTCAGTCAGTCAGTCAGTCAGTCAGTCAGGACTTTGAGTCTTATAGTATTAGAGATAGAGATTTGGTCGAAATTAAAAAAAAATCTGGCACTTCGGCGGCCGCTGCCGTGGCCCGCTACGCTCGCCTCGTGCGTAGTTTATTGATCGAGTGAGCGAAGCGAACGAAGATTTTAGTTTCAACTTGGGCGATTTGGCATTTTATGTATGTATATATGTATGTATGTATGTATGTATGTATGTATGTATGTTTGTCTGGCGATAACTTAAGAACCGTTGATCCGATCTGCATGAAATTTTATATGTCGATAGCTTGTTCTTGAGAAATTTACTGGTAAGTATATGAGTAAAATCGGATGAAGGGTTTTTGAGATATGGGGTTTTTTAGGGGGGCAAAAATAAAAAATGTTACATAAAAAAATCAAGTTACATATCATATGAAAGAGCTTTGTCTGTACATTCCAAAACAAGTTTTACTTTTTTTCTGGGACGCTCGGTTTTTGAGATACAACAAAAAAGTTAAATTAAGATAACCAGCGATCCAAGAGCTCCCATCTCTAAGAGTTTCGTTGGCATCAAGGTTTTTCTACTGGTCGCTTAGTTCCTTTGATTTTTCTTATTTTTTTTTTCTTGAAATAAATTAAGGAGGTACTTAGTTCTCATAAAATGGTGACAACGACCAGGTCTGATGATGGAGCCAAGGTCTGTTCAACGGAACTCTTCAATAAATAGGCCAATAGAGTTGAAACTTGGTTACCATACCAAGTTAGTAGGCGGTAGTCAGAAACAAGTCCAAACATAATGTTTGGACTTGCCTCTGACTACCACCTACTCAAATTTTTGGTGCGTCCGTCGGTTCGCATCACGAGATCTTGGTTCGGGGCGAACCACTAGTTATTATGTTCTAACATAATCTAACATCGAATCTATATTGAATTTGCCTTCTCTGCATTTTTAGTCGCTCACTTAGTAATGTAGTCGCACGAATAGAATTTTAATATCTGAAATGGATTAATCACAATCCACTTTTTGTAAGCTCGTTCTGGATTTTGTAATCAATCAATATTTGTCGTTAGTTTAGTTAATTTTTCGCTAACTCAAATTCATACCGCTCAAGTTATTAAAACAGTATTTCATCATCAGTCGCTAAGTTTTTTTTCTTAAATCGATCGCTTTATAATTCCCCCTTAATAAATACCATAAACCAAGACGAGCAATTTTTAAATTATTTTTATTTAACCCCCTAGCGGAAACTCCCTTTACGGGTCAAAAAAGGGCAATTTATACACTTCCGGGTCTCGCCTTACAGTAAAAGTTAAGTTAAAGAGGAAAAACTTACACCCATTTTTCGCTAGTAAAAGACTTTCAACTTCAATGAAACATGTTTAAAAATAAACATAACATCTTTAGTCGGCAGACCTATTACTTAATAATAGCGGCAAGCAATAGCGATAGACTCTTTTACACATTTTTAAAATGAGTCAAAGTTGAGTTGAATCACAAGGATCACTTTGAAAATCTTAGTTTGTTGATTAATAAATCGTATCGCTGTCAGTCGTGCTGTCAAAAAATTTAATATTTAGGATTAGAATAAGAATAAGATTAAGAATATTTCATTTAATTAGAATATTTTAGGACATAAATCTGATAGAAACTTTTTAAAAAGTGACTAAAACTAGAAAAAGGTTTTTGCCAAAGTCAACCAAAATGAAACTCAGTCGGGAAAATTCTGCTGAATGAGACACTTCTCCTTTTCATTTCGTTCTGAAAGTATTGAGGTACGGAACCCTAAAAAAAAGTTATAGGCAAAATAACAACGAAAAATACTTCCGTTTCATAAATTCCGTTCTCGGATATCGTTAAACATGTTCAAACATCACTTATCGTTACGCACGTCTATTCACGACAGTTGTGGTATTCTGGTTTCCTGGGGATTTTTTTTTTTACCACCTGAGAAGTCCTTAGTGGCATGTATATTACCTACACGGAGAGAATATTTCTCTTCAAAGACACGATTGTTTAAGGAATTGATATTAAATTAACTACAATATTATGTACTATTAATTGTCTAGTTTTTATTTCATTTATAAAATATATATTAGAAACTATCCCAATTTTGTCCCATTTTATAAAATATTATAAGCATCCCAAGTTGTATATACCTACTGAAAATAATAAAAAATAACCTTTTTTTTAACTTAACCGCTTTTTTATCTAACAGTTTCTTGTTTAATAAGATATAATTTTGATAGATTTCTTTAGAAAATCACACTCCGATATATCTGAATTCAAATATGGAAGGAAATAACAACATATAACCAAACCCCGCACGAATTGTTTTTAGCTATAATGTGCTGACTGGTGTGAACACTTTTGCTTACGTGAACAACAAGTGAGTTTTCGAATACCGTAACAGTCGAAACGTATTATTCACACGCCATTATAAAGTTTGCTCGCATCTCGTTATTTATCGAGCAATAGGTGGGTATACAACGATAATCGAGTTGGAAGTGCGTAGTCTATCTTGTGAAGCGGTTGCCGTTTTATGACGGACGTTATACTGTCACGCTGATGGTAACGTTGCGCGTTGAATATCCATAATAAAAAAAACTAAGCAATCTAGATCAGGGGTGGCGAATATAAAGTGCCATTAAAAAAATATAAAGTCATAGACGTGCCGTCAAATAATTTCAACCAAAACGTAATAATAATTATTATTATAATAACTAGCTGTTGCCCGCGACTTCGTTTGCACAGGATTAGTATTTCGAGTAGCTTATATTAACGTGGCGTAATACATTATGTGTAACTCTAGCGGTTTTGGCAGCGCACGCCAGAATAGCTCGCAGATGGTAGATTTTTTCCTACTTACTTGACACTTATCGTCATATTTTGGACAATTCACACAACCCCGTAATCAAGGGGAAGGTCGTGGGTTCAAATCCCACTCGGGTAATAACTTTTGGGACTTTATTAAATCTTTGTAATTCACATAACATCTTTATAAATTGTAGCCTATGTGTTATTCTGATGTATATGCTATATTATTGTAAAGTTTCATTTAAATCCATTATTTATTTTTTACATAAAAGAGTAACAAACATCCATCCATCCATCCATACTTACAAACTTTCTCGTTTATAATATTAGTAGGATTTCAACGAAATTTCCGACTGGTGTCCCACGGCCCGGAGGGTTTATTTAGCCAAGTAGTCTTTGACCGGATCGGGCGGGCAGGCGAAGTAGCGGATAGTTTGAACTAAAAATGCAAACCGTTTTGATCCGTGGCGTGCCCAAAATATTGTTTAACGTGCCATCATTGGCACGCATGCCATTGGTTCGCCATCCCCGGTCTAGATTCTGTAGAATCATATGGATAAGTCGTTGCTTGTTGATTGAGTGGCTAAAACTCGTCAATCTAGCAAATTTCAACATTTTTAAAGATATAATATCACTCAATAAGGTTATGAAAAGTCTCAAACAACTAAGTTTTGGAGAATAACATGATAAAGGTTTTGCAGAAATTTCATATTGATCCAAATATGTTTTCCTATCAAAAAATATGTCTTAAAGATGAAAAGAAAACTTGTTCGAATCATAATAATATTTTGCTAAACCTTCCTGAGCCTAGAGTAGTAAAACTCTTTGTGTGTGGCTCGTCTGGGGAAATACTACCACCACGCCTTTTTCTGCCGCCAAGCAGCAACGCTGTGTTTCGGTTTGAAGGGTATGGCTGCCGGTGAAATTACAGGCACATGAGGCTTAACATCTGTATGCCTCAAGTTGATGGACGCAGGGCAGTGTATCGTAGCACGTTGATATCGTGCGTGATTTACGAAGCAATGCTTTGTTATTGGTGATGGTTACCACTTAACGGCCCTGATGCCGTAAAAAATAATTCCATCAGCGTTATAAAAAAAGTGTTATCGCACATAATAGTGTCAACAGAAACGCAATAAAACTTTGACCACGTGACAACTTTTAAACGTTTCGTATTGCGCTAATGATAAAAGTTGAAGTGACGCTTAAACGTAATCGGAGTTGCGGGTTTGTTTGACAAACATTTTTGTTAATGAAGTTACAGGTTTTTTTAGATCGCAGCGAGATCATTATAAGATCTTTTGCTTTGACAGCCATATGATGAACATAGATAGATAAAAATAATATTCTATTGTTAATTTTGGTAGTCTTTGTGATATTCTTTCGAATGAGATATTGTTATTATATTAATCTCTAGAATCATCGTCTTATTACGTGTCCATAAGTAATAAGTAAATTTCCTATTTCCTTGTATAAACAATTTCTAAATACCGCGTTTGTGTTCCTGGGTAAAACAACCAAGTACACGTTACCTAATGAGTTTCTTTCACTAACATTAATCCATCATTTTAAAGGGTGAGCGTGGCGTACGGAAAATTACAAAATCAGCTCTGCAAGTTAAGGGTGGGAAATTTTGCGTATTGATAATTTTATTTTAATATTGTAGTAAAGCTCTTTGTATGTGAAGTACACGACCACGCCTGTTTCTGCCGCCAAGCAGCGTTGCTATGTTTCAGTTCAAAGAGTGTGGTTGCCGGTGAAATTACATGCACATGAGGCTTAACATCTGTATGCCTCAGGTTGATGGACGCAGCGCAGTGCGTCGTAGGGCACGTTCCTATCGTGCGTGACTTATGAGGCAATGATTTTTAGGTGATGTTTACCACATAAAATCGGTGGGCCATCTGCTTGTTCCACCAGCTGGTTGTATAAAAAAAACATGCAAAAATCGGTAGTCTCTTGCTTGGGAAATTGGTAGATTCTTCCAAATCTTGAATGCTAGTCAAACCTTTGTCCTCAAAAGACGGTACCGAGAGGGAATTAGAATAAATCATCACATTATCTAAAGACCCCTGATAACATCGATGTGAGCCACCACCAGCTTTGCGATTCAGGACCGCTCGATTCGGCATTCTTCCTGAATACATCTAAACGTATTAAACTTTCTCAAACGTATCGGGGAGAGCACTGGTAGACTAGTGGTAACGGCCCCGTCTTCTGAGGTCGTGAGTACAAAACCAGCTGTGCAAAAATTAGTTTTTCTGTGCCAGTACTCTCAAACGGTGAGGGGAAACATCATGAGGAAACTGGTATGCCGAAGAAGTTCTTTTGAAACAGTGTGGTGAAGAGTTGTAAGTGCTCCTCAAAGAGGCTCCTTTCGAGCACTTGAGACATGTTTTGGAACTTTTTAGGTTCTACGACATGCCAGTTTCTTCACGATTTTCTTTCACCGTTTGAGAGTTCTCTAATAAAACCATAAAGAGAAAAAGTGACTCAAATATTAACTTTAGCAATCACTGCTAATACGAGAGTGACGCCGTAAGCGGCAGCTTGTGTAGTTAATAAATAAATATATATGCCAGTCCATAGTAAATTATTTTTAATAACGTAATTTCTTATTTTATGAGTAGTTGAGCTCTTTGTGAAGGGCTCGTCCGGGGAAGTACTAACACCACGCCTTTTTCTGCCTTCAAGCAGCGTTGCTGTGATTCGGTTTGAAGAGTGTGGTTGCCGGTGTAATTACAGGCACATAAGGCTTAGCATCTGTATGCCTCAACTTGATGGATGCAGGGCAGTGCATCGTAGGGCACGTTTCTATCGTGCGTGACTTACGAGGCAATGCTTTGTTATAGGTGATGGTTACCGCTTAACATGAGGTGGGCCATCTGCTTGTTCCATCAGCTAGTAGTATAAAAATAGCACTAAAACCAGGCAGTGTCTATTGATGCTATATCTTAGTGCCAGTTCTAAGCGACGGACTTGAAAATCCAAAGACTAGGCGAGTCAGACGAGTCGAATCGAACGTCCCGGATCAGTGTTCAGAAGGGTTCAGACGATTATCAGTTTTTATCAATTGTCATAAATTCTTGATACGTGCTCGGATAGGGGTCGGGTTTATTAAGGTCTGCGTGACCTTAGCTGACCAGCATTTTTCAGACCCTACTAGGTACTTACCTGGTGTTATTACCTGCTAGGTTTTATCTGAAAGAATAAAAAACTATTTAACTCAATAAAAAAAATAAAAAAACGAAAAATATGTTCAGAGTGATCTATGTGATTCAATTGGATAAATACCTTTTACCTAAACAACTGTTGTTATCAGACTTTTAAAATTTTGTAGTTTTTATTCATGAAATTCTTAAACTTTCCTCCAAAATGAAACTACTCAACATGACGCAGCCCTATTTACAGCTGTTTTTTGACCTTTAAGGGGCTGATGACTGTCAAACAACTTCTCGCTCGCACGTTTCGACATGTTCAAAGATATAAAATCACTAACCTCATTTTCGAAAAATAGCAATCAACCATTTTGTGTGCAATCACATTGCACACAGTTAAGTAAAAAAAAAATTTTGATCGATACATGTTTTCCTACTTAAAAGTTTGCTTATGTACGAAAACTAGTAAAGCAAACTTTTGAGTAGGAAAACATGTATCGATCAAAATGAAATGTTAACTAAACTGTGTGCAATGTGATTGCACACAATATGGTTGATTGCGATTTTTCGAAAATGAGTTTAGTGATTTTATATCTTTCAACATGTCGAAACGTGCGAGCGAGAGTCACATTAGCTCTTGTTTCGCCTTAATTGTGAACTGTAAATAAAAGGTAACAGAACTGCCACCAATTAGGAAACGCAAATAGCGTATGTACCAAGGTCACGTACACATTATCAGGATCGTTGCAAATTTCTAAGACACTAATTTTAATTTACTTTTGCATGGGAATTTCGTAAACGAAGTATTAAAATTTTGCACACGTCAAAGTATTCCTGTGATTGGTCTGATCTCTTGATCTTTGGTCTTATAGAGGTTACACGTTGTATAAATAAGAATAAATAAATAAAATAAATATTGGTGGACATTCCACACAGCACCATCTCGCCCCAAACTAAGCCAAAGCTTGTGATATGGGAACCAGACAGCTGATATACTACTTATATATTTTTTTTGTAAATAAATACTTATAATATATATAACACCCAGACAGAGAACAAACATCTATGTTCATCACACAAATGTTTGTTCTCGGTGGGGATCGAACCCACGGCCTACGGCACAGAAGACATACTACCAACTGAGCTGTGAAGGCTATCAACACGTGTATTATTTAATAAATTACGAATTTACTAAAATGCGTAATTTATTAAATAATTTTACGTTAAATATAAATTTACCTTGAAATTCCCCAAAACCGAGTTAATTTACCGCGTAACTAACCCTTAACCACCTCAAGCTTCATTAACCTCGTGTTAACGTAACTTTATGTTTGCGTAGTTTTTGTTTCCGATCTTTGTGCCGCAAACGACTATCCGTACCCCAAGTCTGAGTTTTCTTTTTTCGTAATACCTCGCTTACACTCAGCTCATGTCCGTGGAAATGTGCAGAGACATGAGCTGGGACTTGGGCAATGCGAGAATGTAAACAGGCCAGTTCCATGTCCACTCGCGTTGCCCGTGTTATATAGACGGCAATATATAGACGGCAACATTTCCGTCCACGCAAATGGCAGCGCGAATGTTTAATGTAAACGCAGTATAAAGGCAGGCCTTTTTTATAAATAAATAAGAGCATTGTGAAAATATCTGTCAGAAAAATCTTTATTTAGTTTCTTTTGCTCGTTCCTTCTACAGGTTGATGAAGATGATGTGCCGCTAACCAACCACGCGCGCCTCATTACCCAAGTAACGTGGACGGAACAGGCAACTTCATGTTACAAACTTTTTGCAAGGGTTAATCTCTTTGTGTATGTTTTTGTTGGTGTTTGGAATATTGGTGCTTTCTCATTTTGTTTCTTTAAAGAGGTAATTACAGGCACATGAGGCTTAACATCTGCATGCCTCAAGTTGATGGACGCAGGGCAGTGCATCGTAGGGGACGTTCCTATCGTGCGTGACTTACGAGGTAATGCTTTGTTATAGGTGATGGTTACCACTTAACATCAGGTGGGCCATCTGCTTGTTCCAACAACTAGTTTTATAAAAAAAACGTCGTTTGACTATGCTCTCATTTAATTGTAATTATATACAACGTGTCCCAAAATTCAACAATAAGCGGGCACCAGCGGGTAGACTGGCATAAAAAAAAATTAAAAACTCAATTGATTTTTGAGAAAAAAAAATACATGAAATACTTCGAAAATTAGCTATTTTTAACTACCATGACTCCAATTTTTCAAATATTCTTTTTTTTTGTATCGGTAACCTGAATATTACTTCTATCAACCACATTCCTTAAAAATCCCCATAATGCCTGGAGTCTTTGCACAAAACTCAATCATAATTATGTTTTCCCCTAAAATGTTTAAAGATTTTTACTTTCAATCCACTTTAACTCATCGTATGAACAAAAGTATGAACTCTGCAATGGCAAGTTTTTTTTTAATTTAGGCAACTATTCAAGATTCCAAAATGGTATAATAATCTAGAAAAACTATCAACAATTATTTTTATTTTTTTTCTGGTGTAATCTTGGGCAAGTCCACTCGCTGGTGCCTGCTTATCGTTGAATTTTGGGACACTATTCGAGAACCTAGTTGTTAGACAAATCTAACTAAGTCTTTAAAACACTACTTACATAAAAATTTATGTCACTATGTCAAAGTCAAAGTCAAAAGGTATTTATTCAATAAAATCGCAAGGATCACTTTGAAACGTCTTAAAGCTAGGTGACTCTAGGTGCCAGTTCCACGCGAGCAAAGTCTAGAAGAACAGGCAACAAACTTACGGCTTGGTTCCTACCGTTCTTTTGTATGATCCTTTTACAATGTAATATAAATTATAATATTATGTGTCCAATAAATAAATAAATGCGTATCATATGTGTAAGATGGTATTGTTGTAATTGTCTTTATTAATCTTATCTGGCCCCTAAGCAACTTAACTTATGATACAAATAGATTTGAATTTAATTCAGAAGTAGACTATGTAAAACAACTTCTAGCTTGCATTTTTTGTGTCATTTTTATAAAACTAGCTGATAATCAAGCAGACGGCCCACCTGGTACCTACCTGGTGGTGGTAACCATCACCTATAAGAAAGCATTACCTTGTAAGTCACGCACGATAGTAACGTGTCCTGCGTCCATCAACTTGAGGTATACAGATGTTAAGCCTCATGTGCCTGTAATTTCACCGGCAACCACACTCTTCAAACCGATACACAGCAACGCCACTTAGCGGCAGAAAAAGGCGTGGTTATTTTTTTAAAGGAAAGGTAAATTTAATTGAATCACAAGGATCACTTTGAAACGTCTTAAAGCTAAGTGAATCTAGGCGATAATTCCACGCAATGTTTTGCACGCATTATACAAGCTGGTGCCCTCGACTTCGTCTGCGCAGGATTAGTCACACAATATCTTAATAAATTGTAGCCTATGTGTTATTCTGATATATAAGCTATATTTTTGTAAAGTTTCATTAAAATCCATTCAGTAGTTTTTACGTGAAAGAGTAACAAACTTCCATCTATCCATACTTACAAACTTTCGCGCTTATAATATTAGTAGGATTATTATTTCAGCAACGATGCCAAGAACAGAAACCTTAAGAATACGATAGCGTTGTAAATCCAAACAATTTGCAAACTTTGAATTCCCCCCATCAACTCGAAAGCCTAAGATCCGTGAATAAATCCCACAGCTTCTGTCCAGAATTATGGCTCTAATCTAAAAACCGGGATAAGCTGAGCGCGGTTATAAATAAAATGTCAACTGAGCGAAGTGTACTGGCGACGTACGGGACCTTATTATAATCAGACTAGCGTCGTCGCGCGAACGAATTTAAGCGTTTTTTTTAATACATCTAGCTGATCGAAAAAGCAGATGGCCCTGATGTTACGTGGTAACCATCACCTGTAACAAAGCATTGCCTCACAAGTCACGCACGATAGGAACCTGCCCTACGATGCACTGCCCTGCGTCCATCAATTTGAGGCATACAGATGTTAAGCCTCATGTGCCTGTAATTACACCGGCAAACACACTCTTCAAACCAAAACACAGTGTTGCTACTTGGCGGCAGAAAAAGGCGTGGTGGTAGTACTTCCCCGGACGAGCCCTTCTTAAAGAGCTCTACTACTCTTAAAACCGCTTATTATCTCTTCTTCGTTTCTATTTTCAGTTTCAGTTTATTTTATACCACTTGCTAATGGATCAAGCAAATAACCAACCTGATGTTATATGGTAACCATCACGACAAATCACTGATTCGTAAACATGCATGATAGGAAAGTACCCTATCCTGCACTATCCAACTTGAGGCGTATAGATGCCTCAAGTGCCAGTAATTTCTCCGGCAACAACACACTTCAAACCGAAGCACAGCAACGCTGGTTGGCGGCAGAAAACAGTCTGGTGATAGTTTTCTAAAAATGTAAATCCTTTATTGGCTGTATGTTAGAAACCTAAGTATTTACATTGTATCTTAAGAGCTGTGGATTTTGTTCAAAAATAAAAAATAAATAAAAAATAAATAGTACAGTGGTGCTGCAAAGATAATATACCCTAAGCGCGGTTGGGAAGATCTTTCCAACCGCTCGCAATACCTCAACGTATGTTTTCATTGTTCCACAGTTGGGCATTAATTTGAGGAGCAATTAAAAGTTTAACCAACGGTTTTTTCAGTTGAAAAATATTTGACATTGTGAGCGAAGTGGAACGAAGCTTAGATTTCAAACTTTCATTTCTACTTTTTAACAAGGGAAAGTGTTTTTTGGAAATTGCCTACTGTTGCAGAACGATTTTACTGACTTTTGAACGACCTATTTTTATTTTGTAATGTCTCTCGGCACGGTAGACATCCACTAAGGATTTTTTTCATTTGGTAATTACAAAATTTATTTATTCAATTGAATTGACAAGGATCAAGGACCGCGATGCTGGGACAGGTCACTAGTATTCAATAAAATCACAAGGATCACTTTGAAACGTCTTAAAGCTAGGTGACTTATGGTGCCAGTTCTACGCGACCAAGCCTAGAAGAGCAGGCAACAAACTTACGGCTTGGTTCCTACCGTTCTTTTGTATGATCCTTGTTACAATATCACTACATAGTATAAAACAAAGTCGCTTTCTCTGTCCCTATATCCCTATGTATGCTTAAATCTTTAAAACTACGCAACGGATTTTGATGCAGTTTTTTTATAGAAAGAGTGATTCAAGAGCATGGTTATATGCATAATACAAGCATAATCTCTTATGGATAACCCACAATAACCGTGCGAAGCCGGGTCGGGTCGCTAGTAGGTAATATAATAATGAAGCTCAAGTGTGCCGATCGAGGTGCTAGTTAGAAAATAGGCTTTATATAGGCTCGTTTTGAAAGAGTCAGTTTCAAGTAGCTTTAAAACCCGATTTAAAAACATTATCTAACACCAAACCCCGTGAAATCTAAAACGGGGTATCATATCGTCTAACTTTGTCCCCGAGGTTCCCACTTGTTAAAATGTGAGGTCCAAGATATGAAAATCTGTATTTTTAATAAACAAGGTTTTTTATTATAATTTAATAAAAAAGCTTTTTTAGTCCTAACGAAACACTTATGTACACAATAAGTTATTAAAACTAAAAAATAATTAAAGATAGATAGATATATAACTTGCACACAAGAATACATATCATGGTCTAAAGTTATTTATGAATGTCTGAAGTTTTGTGAGCGAGACGAATAATTGTATTCAGTTTAATTCAATTTAATTTCATTTTGTATTATTCAATTTAAAATGTTGACATATTTTTTTTATTAGTTATTATTTTTGCTAGCTGTGACATTTTTAATTTTAATATTATTACTATTTTTTCAGTTAAACCATGGCTATTTTTGCCGCCAAGCATCGTTGCTGTGCTTCAAAGTCAAAGTCATAAGGTATTTATTCAATAAAATCACAAGGATCACTTTGATATGTCATAAAGCTAGGTGACTCTAGGTGCCAGTTCCACGCGACCAAAGCCTAGAAGAACAGGCAACACACTTACGGCTTGGTTCCTAGCGTTTTTTTGTATGATCCAGTCTGAAGGATGTTACCGGTGAAATTACAGGCACATGAGGACATCTGAATGCTTCAAGTTGATGGACGCAGGGCAGCATTGTTGGGCACGTTCTTATTGTGTGTAACTTACGAGGCAATGCATTGCTATAGGCGATAGTTACACTGACTGACTATAGTCAGGTGGGCCATCTGTTTGTTTAAACCAGTAGATAAAAAGAGTAGAGAGCTAAGAGTTAAGAGTAGTAGAGCTCTTTGTGTGTGGCTCGTCCGGGGAAGTACTACCACCACGCCTTTTTCTGCCGCCAAGCAGCAACGCTTTGTTTCGGTTTGAAGAGTGTGGTTGCCGGTGTAATTACAGGCACATGAGGCTTAACATCTGTATGCCTCAAGTTGATGGACGCAGGGCAGTGCATCGTAGGGCATATTCGTATCGTGCGTGACTTACGAGGTAATTATTTTTTTACAGGTGATGGTTACCACTTATCATCAGGTGGCCCATATGCTTGTTCCATTAGCTAGTGGTATAAAAAATGGTAATGATGAGTAAGCCCGCTATCGCTACAGCCTATGCCCCAAGTCTTTATCTTGCTACATGATTTATAGCCAAGGCTCGCCCATTTCGTCCAATTTACTGAAAACCAGGCACCGTAATAAAATACCCGTCCCGTCTACAAATATGTATAACACCCACTTTATTAAACCAGGTGAGATTACTGTGTAAGCAACTGTTTAAAATTTGTAACAGTTAAAAGTTTTTTTGCATTTAATGTACAGTATTTTATCACTTTTATCTTGATAAATATATAAATAAATAAATATTGGTGGACTTTCCCTGTGTGGAAAGTCCACCAATATTACAATATACAATTCTATCTAGCCCCAAACTAAGCCAAAGCTTTTATAATATGGGAACTAGATAGCTGATATAAAACATTTTTTTTTGTAAATTCTTACTTATTATTACACCTAGACAGAACAAACATCTATGTTCACCACGCAAATGCTTGTTCTCGGTGGGGATCGAACCCACGGCCTACGGCGCAGAAGGCAGAGCTACTACCGATTGAGCTGTGAAGGCTGTCCTTGATCGCGTGGAACTCTTAGAATCTGCTGTCTTAAAGATGTTTCAAAGTAATCCTTGTGATTGCTTTTTTTGAAGATACTCAAAGTATACTAAATGTTTTATACTACTTGCTTAAAACAAATATGACCCTCTCGATGCTAAGTGGTAACCATCACCTATAGTAAACGATTGCTTCGTAAGTTAAGCACGTTATGAACGTGCCCTACGATGCACTGCCCTACGTCCATCAACTTGATGCTCACGGGTATATAATATATATACATATACAGTCCTCCTCATCGATTTCGATGACGGCGACCCTAACTAAAAACTATTTTTTTGTAGCATGAGGCCTAATGTGACTCGCTAGACCAAACTTATTTTTAAATACCCGATCACATGTGGAGCAATAGATTTGATAAATCGAGATGTAGGTATATGTATAGGAGGGCTTGGGTCTCTCTTTGCTCATGGGTGCTAAGCATCCTGTAATTTCTCCGGCACCCCTTCAAACCAAAATACAGCAACGTTGCTTGGCTGAAAAATATAAATTAAACAATGACAACATAAACTTGACAAAAACCGTACTAACTCGAAAATCACAGTGTTTTAATTGCCACAATTCTCACGCCAAACGAAGTACATAATTAAGAGGAGACCCTACATAATAATTGTGCTTATTTTTTAAACCCTATTAAGGATCTCAAACGTTGAGGCATAGCTTAAAAAATAACAGTTCCATCATTTTTCACGAGTAGTAGAGCTCTTAGTGAAGGGCTCGTCCGGGGAAGTACTACCACCACGCCTTTTTCTGTCGCCAAGCAGCGTTGCTGTGTTTCGGTTTGAAGAGTGTGGTTGCCGGTTTAATTACAGCCACATGAGGCTTAACATCTGTATGCCTCAAGTTGATGGACGCAGGGCAGTGCATCGTAGGGCACGTTCTTATCGTGCGTGACTTACGAGGCAATGCTTTGTTATAGGTATGTGATGGTTACCACTTAACATCACGTGGAACATCTGCTTGTTCCATCAACTGGTTGTGTATAAAAAAGAGATAACCAACATATAAATATTAGTATACCAGCCATTTAAGCTAGACTACACTTAAGTGACGCCCGACACCTTTCCAAAACGACTCTTTTAACTGTTATTAAAATTTGTGTAAGGCCCTTGAAGTCGCCGGGTTTTTATTTTGAAACACCCTGTTTTGCTATAAGGTGGGTAATTATTTCACTAAAGGTGCTGAATTGATGTAAAAAAGCGGGAATATTTAAGAGGGTATTTTCTTATGGATATTCAGGACAGGATTTTTGTTTATCCGGAGCTTAGAACACTCATCTTTCTACTTTCCGTTGAGCTCAGAAAATCCTGTTAACTTGCTGTTCCTAATATCTTGAAAAATGGATAGAAAATAAAAAGCTCTCTAGGCACTCAAGATTTTTTCTCAAAGGACCAAATATATTTTTTTTTGCCATTACTTATACCTTTTTTAGGGTTTTGTACCCAAAGGGTAAAACGGGACCCTATAACTAAGACTCCATCCGTCTGTCTGTCTGTCCGTCTGTCACCAGGCTGTATCTCATGAACCGTGATAGTTATATTAGACAGTTGAAATTTTCACAGCAGATGTATTTTTGTTGCCGCTATATCAAAAATTACTCAAATCTCGGTAGGTTCGATTCCCACCATTTGGTTGATGAACATGTTCATTTGTTTGAACATTTGTTCATTTGTTTGAACATTTCAAAAAGCAGCTATAAATAGGGTTGCATCATGTTGTGTTAGTTTCATTTTGGAGGAAAGTTTATGAGGCATTTCATAAATGAAAAACTTCGAAATTTCAAAAGTCTTATAACTACAGTTGTTCGCCATGACTTGCAGAATATCCTGCTTCCGGGGTTAAAGGGGTATTATGTTACACGTTGTATATAAGTAAGCATTTACAAAAAAAGTATATAAATTATTATTATCAGCTATCTGGTTTCCATATTACAAGTTTTGCTTAGTTTGGGGCTAGATAGTGCTATGTGGGAAGTCCACCAATGTACTCTGGGGTCAATACACACTTATTGTTGTTTTCTGTTCTGCATGCACTTGCCTCTGACCACCTTTTCTAAGTACGAATAGCATCTATCAATAATTTCGAATACATTAACAATGAAATCAAAAACAACAAAATTTCACTCAGCGCCAACTGGCCCCAAACTGAACTTACATGCTTTAAAAATCTAGGTGCTTCAACATAGAAATTAGATACAGTAGCTTTTTTATGCAAAAACATAATTCAGATCCAAAACGTGAGAAAAATACAGAAAAAAAAACAAAACAAACAGCGGCTTAGGCATTTTCGATATCTCGAAAGATTAATCTCCTCTTTGTGGAAAGAAACAAAGAGGCAGTAATGTAAACGATACGGGCTAGGCAGGTGTTGCTAGTGTTGGGATACTGTCGATTTAATTATATCGATACTTTCCTAACAAGATTCTTAGGGATCTACCTACAAGATTTTAGATATCCAGTCAATATCTAGAAATAATATTTTCTCCTTTTAGAAATTATATTATGTTTAACATCCTATACCATCGAAATGTTCCTTTAACAATTTGTTTCAGCTTTTAGAAGTCCTATTTTACGAAGAGTAAAATCTGGTAACTGATGTCAAATGTGGTAATACTATGGGTTGCATATTCCAAGACTACACTATTATGTATAAAATTCATTTGAGCTATCCGCATAGGCTACTGTTTAAAATTTAGTCGCAGCACAACTCTCTGATCCAAATTAGTACCAATCGAAAGCGTACCCAAAGACACTTGCTGTATTGCCACGCCGAATGGCAACGCTGATTCAGCTAGATATATTTTCCTAGTTATTTTTATTTAATTTTATTTATTTATTTAGGTACAACAAACAGCTACAATATAAAAATAATCTTAACATATTAAAAAAACAAGTATGTACAGTACATACCTACTAGAGTGACAATATTGTAGCCAACTGCATCCTCAATTTAATTTTTTTATCGATATCGATGATTTCACCTGTCCCATGTCTATTATCGCAAATACTTAAAGTATGCGGGCCCTTATGCCCCGTCTCATTTGTACCACGTCAGGTACAAGTATGTAGATAAGATTTTTCTCTATTTCTCGAAGCCGAGAATTGAATGACACGGATATTTTTTATTTTGATAAAAACTCGCATGTTTGTTCACTTTGGTATTTTCTTTGTTATGTTCTAAAAATAAGATACTACTTGCTGTTGGACCGAGCAGATGGCACACCTGATGTTAAGTGGTAACCATCACCAATAACAAAGCATTGCCTCGTATATTAATATGCTCTACGATGCACTGCCCTGCGTCCATCAACTTGAGGCATACAGATGTTAAGCCTCATGTGCCTGTAATTTCAGAGACAACTACACCCTTAATATTCCTTCAAACCGAAACACAGCTACGAGAATTTAGTTTTCAAAATAAATACAAAAAAAAAATTGGAAATGAAATATCACAATAGTACGGTATATTTTTTATAAAAACTTAATTAAACTGTACATAACCATAGCTATAAGATCTTTCTTGTACTAGCACGAGACTTAACATCTGTACGCCTCAAGTTGGTGGACGCGGGCAATGCATCGTAGGGCACGTTCCTATCGAGCATGACTTACGATGCAATGCTTTGTTATAGGTGATGCTTACCACTTAACATCAGGGGGCCATCTGCTTGTTCCACCAAGTTGTAAAAAAATTGGTTGTTTGTAAAGTTTGTTTACGGATGATAGCTTAACGTGACAATGAGCGTAACGGGACAATGAGTCATCCTTTTTCGTGCATGTAGCCGGCGTTCATTTATTTATTAGACGTTGTCGCGTCAAAAAAAAAACTGTATAAGCTAGTTGAAAAATCAAAACAGCCAATAATAGTATTCCCGTAATAATCCTCCCTCAGTGGATGCCCGACTACTAAGTAATTACCAATTTTATTCATCGAAAAGTGTCGCCTCCGATCGCTCGTTGACGAATTTATTTGTTTTATTCGTCGCCCGTTCGCTGAGTTAATTGCTCATTCCATTTTAGGGTTTGTTGTGGGGGGTTAAGGTTACATTTCGAATGGTGGAACATTGTTGTTTTTGCTAAAATGAGGTTTGGCAGTATTTGTGTTATTGTGACGTTTTCACATTTCGGTGAAATTCGTGATAAAATATCACTAGATTAGTTTAACATGTTTTACCTATCGAAAAATATGGGAATATTTAATTCAGAATATTAAAAGAACACTGGTGGTCTAGTGGTATCGGCCCCTTCTTTATAAGGTCGTGGGTTCAAAACTGGACGTGTACTAATGAGTTTTTCTGTTCAAAAATGTATCTGAAAAAAACCAGGACTCTCAAACGGTGAAGGAAAACACCGTGAGGAAACCTAAAAAGTTCTAAAACATTTTATTTTATTTTATTTATAAAACATGTGTCAAGTGTTCGAAAGGAGCCTCTTTGAGGCGCACTTAAAATCCTTTCACCACACTGTTCCGAAATAAACTAGTGCCAAGACAAGAAATAAGTAAAAAACAAACAAGTAAGATAGTAGTATTGACTTAGTTAAGCAACGTTCAGCACAGTTAACGTTTGGATGGTTGACCGCTAGTGCCATTTACATCTCTCAGCGCTTCAGTGCTTTGAGGGACTTGTTAACGGTCCTGGTTCTAGCATTCATTAATGAGGTCATGATTGAGGTCTCAGGGCGGCGGCCTAAGAATTCATCATTAGAGTTGGCCACTATCTCTTACGAACTTACTATTTTTGACATGACAGCTCAGTTGGTAGTAGCTCTGCCTTCTGCACCGTAGGCCTTGGGTTTGATTCCCTACCGCGAGCAAATACTTGTGTGATGAACATAGATGTTTGTTCTCTGTCTGGGTGTTATTATATATAACAAGTCTGTATTTACAAAAAAAAAGTATATGTATTATATCAGCTATCTGGTTACTATATCACAAGTTATGTCTTAGTTTGGGGCTAGATAGTGCAGTGTGGAGAGTCCACTAATATTTATTTATTTATTTTGTTATCGTTACATTACAGTGTTCGCCGTCTTAACATTAAGGGGCGGTTGTTGTGAAATAACTGCCAGTCATTCCGTGCCTCTTATTGAAATTGTAAATTAGGATTTGTTTCTTTGTTGGCGGTGGCAATGGGTATGCCAGAAGCCCTTTGTTTCGCGGCGGCAATGGGGAAGCCATTTGTATAGAATGCGACATGCTTTAAGCCTCAGCAATTATTGTTAAAATTAATAACATTGTTGTTTCAAACGGTTGTTTTCTGGAGAATTCTTTTTCCTATTGATTTCTTGGAGTAACTATAAAAGAAAGAAAAAAAATGGAAGAAAATAGATTTATTTGACATACTATACAAGGCACTGGACACATTATACAAGTTGTTCCAATGCTTGTGCTTAAAACTTCAGGGGGCTAAAGTACCCATCAATATGAATAACTTTTTCTAAGAAACCAACACTGTGAACGCGAAATAAAACAGCTGTTTCATACATTTTAGCCAGGTAGGTATTGAACTATTGTATGAAACAGCTGTTTTTTTAGCGTTCACAGTGTTGCTTCCTTAGAAAAAGTTATTCATATTGATGGGTACTTTAGCTCCCTGAAGTTTTAAGTACAAGTATTGGAACACCTTGTATTTTACAAAACCTAAATTTGCAAAAGCATCCACTGAAGCGGTGGCGGAACACCAGAGCGCAATCAGGTAATCTCTAAATGCTTTGTGGCAAGCCGCGATGTGGTTTTTGTGTTCGCAATGCGATGTCGCAAACATACTCACTCATCCACGTACTGACTTCCGCATGCGGCTTCGCTCTAGTAGCACAGAAATTTAAACAATCAAAGTCAAAAGGTTAAGTAAAATCACAAGGATCACTTTGAAACATCTTAAAACAACCAAAAACCTGTGATTGGTGAAAATATAAACAGAATACGGTGCAGTATCTTACTAATATTATAAAGGCGAAAGTTTGTAAGTATGGATGGATGTATGTTTGTTACTCTTTCACGTAAAAACTACTGAATGGATTTTAATGAAACTTTACAATAATATTGCTTATACATCAGAATAACACATAGGCTACAATTTATAAAGATATTGTGTGAATTTTCTAAAATATGACGATAAGTGTCAACTAAGTAGGAAAAAATCTACCATTTGCGAGCTATTCTGGCGTGCGCTGCCAAAACCGCTAGAATAACACATTATGTACTCCGCCACGCTAATATAAGCTACTCGAAATACTAATCCTGCGCAGACGAAGTCGCGGGCACCAGCTAGTAATATATAATAACACCCAGACAGAGAACAAACATCTATGTTCATCACACAAATGTCTGTTCTCGGTGGGGATCGAAACCACGGCCTACGGCGCAGAAGGCAGAGCTACTACCAACTGAGCTGTGAAGGCTGTCAACAAGGTATAAGCTCGTTAAATTACCTGCCGGTATTTCATTAACAAGAGAACAAAAAACCCCAAAACCGTTAAAAAGTCATTACAAACCCTATTAATTAAACCGTTTAGATATTCCCTGGCTCCCAAATAAATCATTGTCTAATTTATTCCAATTATGGAACCGACAATGCCTTAATCTGTGCAGATTTGGAGAAGACCTCTGGACCAATGGCGGTTGATTTATTGGAGCCGGACCAATAAGGACTATTTGGAGTATTTAGGATTTAGTGCGGGGAAATCTGGACGAAAAACTGAGTGGAATGAAATTCTTGTTGTTATTCTTTTTGGCCACTTTTTGCTAAATATGTCCACGTCATCCCGCCAACGCTTCTTTGGTCTGCCTCGGTCGCAACTTCGTGCAGTGGAACAACAGCCTTTGCCCAGCAGTGGGACAGTATAGTTGTGAAGAAGAGTGCGTGGTTGCCGGTGTAATTACTGGCACATGAGGCTCAACATCTGTATGCCTCAAGTTGATGGACGCAGGGAAGTGCATTAGGGCACGTTCCTATCGCGCGTGACTTACGAGACAATGCTTTGTTATACGTGATGGTTACCACTTAACATCAGGTGGGCCATCTGCTTGTTCCATCAGCTATTTGTATAAAAAAAACTACACTGAACACAATCTAGGAAAATTTGAAAAAAAAAATTGAATAATAAATCGAACCACCCAAATTTTCTTACAATAAAAGGTATTATCCCGTTGTACCCCATCACTATTATAGCTTAATTGGTTCCACTCAAGACCAACATTTTTACAGCAAATATCCTTATGAATAACTAGAATCGCAAACTAGGCCTAAGTACACAGAGCTCGGAACTTTATGCAAATCTCTTGAATAATTTAATACTTCATGTAAATATTGAACAATCGTTAGTACCTACCTACGCGCGTAGATAACCTTGCGAAAGATAATATTATGTAAATATAACTTCAATTCTCGATCGGATTGGATTGAAATATAAGACAGCCTTCATAGCTCAGGTAGTAGCTCTGCCTTCTGCGCAGTACCGTGGGTCGATCCCCACCGAAAACAAACATTTGTGTGATGAACATAGATGTTTGTTCTCTGTCTGGGTGTTATATAATAAGAATGTTTTTGCAAAAAAAAAGTATTTATGTAAAATATCAGCTATCTGGTTTCCATATTACAAGCTCTGGCTTAGTTTGGGGCTTGATAGTGCTGTGTGAAAAGTCCAGTAACATTTATTTATTTATTATTTATTATTAAATCTGAGGATAATATATCTACCATGCCTGGAGAATAAAGTCACCTTTTTCTTTTGTTATTGACTTCATTATTATACTATAAATAGATTTAAAAAGAAAATTACAATGAATAAAAGTATTTACAAAATACATATAAAACAGTTGAGCTATCTGCAGACCGTTGCAAATGATCTAGAGATAGCTCAACTGATCCAAATCAGTGCCAATCGGAAGCGTCTCCAAGACACTGGCTGCATTGCCATTACTAAGTTATTTTGTCTATTTTTGTCGTGTCACTAGTTTCTTTCGAAACAGGGTGGTGAAAGGATCTATAGTGCGCTTGGGAGATCACAGCCACGAGCCTATTTTATAAACAATTTTATTTATCTTGCCCCGTTTGTTGGGTCAAATATTGTAATTGTTTTTTTTTTATTTTTTACTTTGAACTTGACATTTTATTTGTTACCTGATGTTTTATTTTATTATTATTTTTAATTTATATTGCTTTATTAATTGTTTTCTATTGTAAGTTTTTTAAGGTAAAAATTTTGCACCCCTTGACGAGTCAGAAAGTAACGGGCCTCAAGCAATGAAAATTACCAACTATTGTACCTACATTCCTGCGAATACTTTCACCACACTATTTCGAAACTAGTGATACAAGAAGAACAGGTGTCCGAGCAACTAAATAATAATTCCATTTCACTTATTGCAACGTTATTGTATCGTTAGTAAGTGATTACTTAAACAATAAAATGACAATAAATATCACCAATACTCACTAATTCGCGACGCTGAATGACCCGTAAATAAGCCAGTAAACTCGGAAGTGGGGGGGGATATAAATCAGGGGGGTGTAAATAAACGTAGCCGTCCATCCGTTGGAGAGAATTGTCAAATGTTTCGACTGAAATTTGTTCGATTTTACCCGAGTGCGGAAGGCGTCGAGTTATATTATTTTAATTACTAATTAATTTTAACTAATTAATTAAAATAAATAAATAAATGTGTTTGGCGTGTATCTATGTATCTATCCATCGATATTTTCTTTATTACCACGTAGAACCCAAACGGCTGGGTGGATTTTGATGAATGAGGTATTAAAAGATTCGTCGCAACTTTCCGAGTGTCCTTAGATACAAAAAAAAACAAAAAGTACGGTGAGCAGGAAAGCAGGAGCAATATTCTCTCAAATTAAGGCAGTCGGAGGCGTCAGTAAATTGTTAGGACATGCACGAGCCTCCGATTGCCTGTGATTATTAAATTGTAGAACTAGCGACCCGCCCCGGCTTCGCACGGTTATTGTGGGTTATCCCTAAGAGATTATGCTTGTATTATGAATATAAACCTTCCTCTTGAATCACTCTTTCTATAAAAAAAACCGCATCAAAATCCGTTGCGTAGTTTTAAAGATTTAAGCATGCATAGGGATATAGGGACAGAGAAAGCGACTTTGTTTTATACTATGTAGTGATAAGTAATTTAAATCACTATCTTGTTTCTATCCTTCTAGTTCTGGCACTCGGGTTTTTTTTTTAATGAAGATTTAGTTAGCGGGTTTAGTGATTTTATATCTTTCACAATGTCGAAACGTGCGAGCGAGAGGTACATTAACTCTGGTATTCGCCTTAACATCTGAATGCATCAAGTTTATGGAAGCAAGGCAGTTCATAGTAGGGCACGTTCCTATGGAGCGAGACTTGCGAGGCAGTGCTTTGTGTTAGGTGCATTACCACTCAACACCAGGTGGGCATCTGCTTTTTTCATCAACCTCGGTATAAAAACTTACATCGGGGAAGCCATCTGTTTGTTCCGTATCCTTTTATTTTAAAAATAACTCCACATGCCTAAATTCACAAACATGTAAAAAAAAATATAGTACAATTGCGTCCCAATTATTTTATATCAAGAAAATACACCACGTAGGTGTCTACATCAGCTAAATGGAACACTACAAACCTTGTATCTTGACGAATGAACTATAATGAATATAGTAATAAATCGAAAAGAAATAACGAGACTAACGGCCGGTTTCTGAAAGCTCCATCATAACTAATCGGGTGTCAAGGCACTCGCCATTTCAGCTATTACATCGAATTAGATAGAGATAGCAAGTGACTTGACATGCGATTAGTTCTGATTAGGCTTTCAGAAACCGGCCGTTAGTTCCGGACGAACCACTATACTAATATAATTTCGTGAACTGGCTGAAATGTGAAGGTGTAGGTTTGATAACCGACGAGGGAGAATTTTGCTTCGACGAGGGAAAAAAAAATGTTGAATGCAATATCCTCTACCTAACTAATGTACAAAAAGCATTTAAATCTATAAGTATAATTGGAAAATAAATAAAGTTTTTTTTCTTTTACACTTGTACTTACTGACTATTCTTTGATTTTTTGTTGTTTGCAAAATACCTCTACATATAATTCAATATACCATCAGGCTGGACTATTGTAACCTACATACTATTTTTACCTAGATTCCATAGACAATAAAATTAAAGCGGAGGTCGTACCATAGCGGTGCCTTTGCGTTTGTTGCCCCATCCTAACTTTACCGGTTGAGCGCCTTCCGCGCTCGCCATTATTCGGTAGCGCTGTAAGAATTGTCAGACGATCACCAGCACAAAAAAAAATGCTTAAAGGTCACGTAAGAGTAGTAGAGCTCTTTGTGAAGGGCTCGTCCGGGGAAGTACTACCACCACGCCTTTTTCTGCCGCCAAGCAGCAACGCTGTGTTTCGGTTTGAAGAGTGTGGTTGCCGGTGTAATTCCAGGCACATGAGGCTTAACATCTGTATGCCTCAAGCTGATGGACGCAGGGCAGTGCATCGTAGGGCACGTTCCTATCGTTCGTGACTTACGAGGCAATGCTTTGTTATAGGTGATGGTTACCACTTAACATCAGGTGGGCCATGTGCTTGTTCCATCAGTTGGTGGTAAAAAAAAAAAAAAAAAAACGTGGAACTGGCGCCTAAGCTTAAAAGAAGTTTCAAAGATTTTGTTGAACATATCTTTAAACTATAATATTACATTTTCACTCTCTCTTATTCATAATTTTGTTAATATTTTTTGTTAATATTTTAGTTAAAAAGAATTTTTTTTGTATTTATTTCAAACATAACTATACACCACTATTTTGTATTAACCAGAAAAAATTTAAGGATAGTTGCAGCAGAGGCTACTAATGCTATTGGCACTGTCAAAACTTTTTAATATTTAACTTTCACCAAGCTATCGAGGTTTGTTTTCAAGCAAAATCCTGCACAATTTTATGGACACCCTACAAGAAAATACTACGGAATACTACTGCTAGTAAACATCGTAAACACTCCATTCATTATGACTCCTTCCATCTACCGTCTCGGCGTAGGTATAGTACCTACCTACGTCACATCATCTTGTCGCACTTATTAGAATAGGGTATAGTAAATTATGTAATAATGCTAATTATGTAATAATTTACGTACCTAAAATAATCTTGGAAATTGTCATGAATATTACAATTTATATAAACATCTAAATCTGTGTATTTGATGTATTACGTCAGTTTAATTGAATAATATTTTAGAAAAAGATTAATAGTAAATTTGGTCATAATTTATATAGCTAAAATAAGATAAGAAATTGTCATGAGTATTTCAATTTATATCGGTGTCTAGGTTTGTGTATTTCATATTTAAAGTCTTTGATTTGAATTGTGAAATAATGAAACTGTAATGATGATTGGCAGTAAATTATATAGTAATTTATATACCTAAAATCGTATCCAGAATTTATTAGAATAGGGTATAGTAAATTATGTAATAATGCTAATTATGTAATAATTTACGTACCTAAAATAATCTTGGAAATTGTCATGAATATTACAATTTATATAAACATCAAATACACAGATTTAGATGTTTATGTAATATTCATGACAATTTCCAAGATTATTTTAGGTACGTAAATTATTACATAATTAGCATTATTACATAATTTACTATACCCTATTCTAATACACTCATCGTATTCCTTCTCTCTCGCTCACTAGATAAATAATTCGATGGGTAGGTAGGTAGGTAGGTAAGTATCATAAAAAAGGCAATATTTTTGGTTTTTTTTAAATCCTTTTATTTGTAATTAATTGCCATTTTTCTTCATACCTACTTTGGCGGGCTTAGGACCGTCAAGCTATTTACAACAAATAAAGTTATTTACAGTAAGTACTTACAACTACGCACGTCACTAACCTACAGTATTTTAAAAGTTGTTCAAAATGTCCACCTTCATTGTCAATGCAAACACACACACGTTTTAACAACTTGTTTTTGTGGGAAATTACTTAGTCTTTGCACTATCAAAAGCGTCTAATGCGCTACATTTGTCTCTCACTCACATACACTAGTCTTTTTATTTCGCTCCACAAAAAGATTGGGGGTGTCAGATCGGGCGAGCACGGAGGCCAGGCAAACTGGGCCACCGCGACCAATCCATCGGGTGCCAAACTCTTGAGATAGGTACTCTCGCACTGCGCGATGATAGTGCGGTGGCGCGCCGTCCTGCTGAAACCATAGCTCCCGCCAGGTTGTTAACGGAATATCCTCCAGCCTGGCGATGGCTAGTAGCTCCTGGTTCTTCCTGTAGTGTATCTCAACTGAGCGCACAATCTTCCAAGCGCAGGACTGGCTTGTGCTAAAGCGACATGCCGCGTCACGCGTGCTCCTCCGAGGATCTTCTTCAAAATCATTTAGGAGGTCATCGTAGAAGTTTCGGGAGTATGCAGGCCCTCCTCTTCCTTGCGGCACGTAAACAGAGCCATGGTCTAATATGCGTTGGTATAATTATGCTGGACATCGTGGAGTAATTTGGTTGCCGATTGTTTGGGTACCATTCGCGGTACATCCGTAGGTAATCACTCACATTTCCCCAGACTAAAAATACGTAAGTACGTAACATGTATGCGTATTCTCTGGTAGTGTACTGACAAGCTATCGTGAACGTGAAAACCACAATAAATTATGTACTCTAAATTAGATGCAGGTGCGAGCGCAGCGGTCAGTGACACCCGTAAAATAAAAATTGTCCGCGGGTATGTGTTTAGTTCGACACGAGTTTGCCGGCCATAGATGAAATAATAGTTAGTATTGCGCGAGCGGCGCGTTTTGTTTCGTTTTGAACGAGACAAAAATTTATGAATGGATGAGAATCAGACTCGGGTATAAGACTCTGTAGTAGGTACGTACGGATAATGGGTAACTAGTTATCATCTTTTTCTTGGGATATTCTTTTTAATTATTTTTTTTGAGTTTTAACTACATAAACGTGATCAGTAACTGACACTGAGTATACGGTTTTTTTTTTGGTAATTACAAAATAGTGGTGTATATCATTACAGGTTAAACCTAATACAATAAAATATAGTCATCATAAACAATAATTATTTTAGTAAAACAGTAGAAATACAAATTTAACATGTCAGTCGTCACGATGAAACAACGCAAGCATTTTTTACATCCCAAATTTCCGGCTGGCTGACCGTTTAATATACGTAAGTGACGGTGAAATATGAATGTAGGGGTTGTAGGACCGAGCGGGATGTACTACCCTTTACCTACATGGAAAACTGGCTTAACAAAAGTACTAAATCTGCCCGAACTAGCTCTGAATATTATGCTATTTGTTTTTTTTATTAACACGGTACATACTTAACCAATTACATTAATTAAAGTAATTTCTATAATTATGAAATACTCATCATTATTATAAAAACAAAAAGAGGCCCGCGATCGGTATTGAAAGTCATGGGCTTCAAACCCTTTCGGTACTCCACTGAGCTTCTCTAGCGCACCGCTCCAAGTCTCACTTTGGTGAGCACGCGGTGTTGTATAGCTCGAGTCAAAATCGCTCGCTTAAGCGCTGATTTCACCATGCTCTGTTAGATTACAAAGGATTAAAGGGCCGTTAAATATGTCAAAATGTACGCGTTTGACATCTAATGTTAGATTTAACGGCCTGTTAATTCTTGATTAGTTACTAACAGAGCATGGTGAAATCAGCTCTTAGTCTCGCGCGGCGTAAACTAGCGCGCGGTTTTCACACTCGACGTTTTTGCGAGCACGATTTTGAGCACCATTCCTCTATATAGACTCTAACGTATTATCGATACGACAAGCATTTATTCTACAACTTATTTTAAGCATTCCATAAAAAACTTCCTTTCAACCCACAATTATCTTCCCAAAAATCTACAGCCAAAGTGTGTAATATTCCTAGGTGCAAAATGACATTTGCTATGCTCCATTCCCTTTTTAGAGGAGCATAATACATATAATAAATTAAATAAAATCCTACAGTTCTACCTTAAGATCACACCTAGATGTAAATCCACCATAAAAAGCTGGTTCCTTGAAAAATACTACACAGAAACTGAAAACATTCTCAAAATTCTAACTTAAACACATTTTATAAAACAAGCATACCCACCTTTTCTTTTTACATTCACACATTGCCTTTTAACCATAAATTTAAGTTTATTTTGTCACTAGTAAATAATATTTAAGTAAAACGTTAAAGTTAAGTTAGTACTCTGTTACAACTAGTTCTCCGGCGGAGGGTATATGTACGCCATCTTACAGGTTTTCCTAGTTTTGGTACATAAGTCATTCACCCAGGATTGTATTTTATTTGCCAACCTGATGTATTCCTACTATGTCAAGTTTGTAATGAAATTAATTTATCTTGTCTTATCTTAATAGTGGGTTAGAAACTTTGAGACTGCATCTTGATTTGACTAGATAGCACTATGACTAAGTCGCTTTCAAACTAAATCTCGATTATGTGTTCACGCCGATAACAGCAGTTAGCGCCATCTAGCGACCTATGGATCAACCCATACAGTGACAGCATCACAAGATGTCTATAGACCGAGCTGTCACTGTCATCCAGCACTCAAGTATCACTCCGATACATAAAAAAGAAGAAGAAGACCCGCAGCGAGCTTCACTTCGTACATTCGTTGTCAACTTCATAGCACTCCATTCGTTACACCGTTAACACCTACACGTTTAAATTTGTAATTAGCATCATCTTTGAAATATACTTACGTTAAATATTTTGAACAAAGATAATTCATTGAAGACATCCCCGGCTACCTCCTCAGCAAGTAGGAACCCTAATCGTAGGCTCAAACAATATGACTACATCGCGTTAGGACTAAATAGCTTTCCAACTCTATAGTTATCAGATTGACTTGATATCGATAAGACCTACCAAAAGTGGGAAAATTAGTTTATTCGAAAAAATGTCTTAAAAGTATTTTAAGCGCGCCTCAAAGAGGCTCTTTTCGAGCACAATTCACGCAAGCACTTATTAGCAAATCAATGAAGTATAAAAAACACACTTGAAACTAAAAGTTTCACAAAAAACTACAGATAAACGCTACTCCAAGTTTTTTTGCTCTAACGAGACGAGACTTTGAAAGCGAGGAAGCGTTTAATGACTGTAGACCGCACTTGCAGTGCTGGGAAATGTAATGATTTTATTAAAGCACTTGTTGGTGACAATTTGATAGCTAAGGGGCTGACAACCGTCAAACTTCTCACTCGCACATTTCAACATTTTGGAAGATATAAAATCACTGAAGTTATTCATGAAAAATGACAATGTTGCTTAATGTTACATTTAGATTTACCCCTGACTACCCCTTAGAAATCTTCCATCATCCTCCACCCATCCTTACGTGGAATCGCATTGCGTCCATCACCTACTCTTGGCTGTAAAGAAACAAAAAGTTTTTTTATCAATTTATAAAACATACCTAATTTAATTTATTACATGCCAAGTGTTACAATAATAATAAGTTGCAAAGGATAATATAATATTTTTTGTATATTTTCTATTTATCATTATCGAAACATAGCATTCAACTTTCTAATGGAACAAAAAGATGGCCCAATAGATGTTAATTATGTATTTACCATTATCGAAACATACCTAGCACTTGTTCAAACATAACCGCTTATGTCAAAAAAAGGTACGCTGGTAGTACTTTCCTTGCACGATCGAAATCACACATTACCTACTCCACAGATTTCTCTGTTCCCAGTAATTACTACAGTATTCTGCGTGTCAGTAAAAACTATACGTTCTGCACTCGCTATTTGGGCTGAAGTAAGTTTTATATATTTGTTTTATGTTGTATTCCGCTTTGTTTTGCTTAATTGCAGTGTCTCAGTGGATTTATATAATGTTAAAAGGTACAATTATGGCCCGTATTATGTTCTCGTAAAGCAACGTGTATTCAGCATTATTAAGACTTTAAATCATACTGTAGTGATCGTGAAAGAGTTCGTAGAAGTACTAACATACTGTTACTACATTTGTTTAATATTTACATATCCTACTAATATTATAAACGCGAAAGTATGTAAGTATGGATGGATGGATGGATGTTTGTTACTCTTTCACGTAAAAACTATTATATGGATTTTAATGAAACTTTACAATAATATAGCTTATACATCAGAATGACACAAAGGCTACAATTTATAAAGATATTCTGTGAATTTTCCAAAATATGACGATAAGTGTCAAGTAACTAGGAAAAAATCTACCATCTGCCAGCTATTCTGGCGTGCGCTGCCAAAACCGCTAGAGTTACACACATGTACTATTTTATGAGAACTAAGTACCTCCTTAATTTATTTCAAGAAAAAAAAAAGTAAAAGCCAAGTAACTGACCGACCAGTAGAAAAACCTAGATGTCAACGAAACTCTTAGAGATGGGAGCTCTTGGCTCTTGGTTAAATTAATTTTACTTTTTGTTGTATCTCAAAAACTGGGCGTCCTAGAAAAAAAGTAAAATGATTTTGGAATGCCCAAACAAAGCCCTTTCATATGACATGTAACTTGAGTTTTTTGTATACCTCTTTTTATTTTTGCCCCCTGTAGACGACGCGCCTCGCGAAGCTGAAAACAAAATAAAACAAATAACAAAATTAAATATTAGTAAAAAAGTAAAGAAAACAATTAATTATAAAGTGTAGGTAGAAATATTTTGTACTTACCTTATATTAAATAAACCGAAGTCTACCGCCCGGTTTGTGCGCTGACATACGTCAAGGTAGTTGGTTTGTTGGCCCGACACGGAAAGCTTCGTTGTCCACGCGCAATCGAACGGTATTCTCTTTAATATTCCTAAAAAGTGTTTTTCTACCACGACATCTCACCACTCCATGCAAAGATCCTCAACAAAGTCCTTCGAGCCGGATTATACGTGGAACATTGTGTAGAAGTCGCATAAATGTTTAACACTCCACCGCGAGACAGCCGCCATCTTACAACGGTGCAGACACGTAGTGCGTGGAAAAAGGAACTCATGATGAAAGAAGACCCGGCGCGCGACGTAAAGTCGGAAATATTGAAAAAGGGAAACCCTGAAACTGCGTTTAGTGTCATCACACGACCTAAAACTGAAGGCGATTGTCTGAAAAGCGCCCACAGTTTACATCCCGTTTCCTCCAAGCAACATTCTAACTCAACCGCTAAGTCTATAGAAGCGCGAAAAAAGCTACTTGAGTTTGAAGCCGCTAAGGCTATGGCTGAAATCGAAAAAAAAGCTGCTGAAATCGAAAGAAAAGCTGCTGAAAAGAACGCTCAACTAGAAAAGTCTTTAATTAAACAAAAGCTAGCTGCGGAAATAGCGGCATTAGAAAGTACATCCAAAAGCCGACGCAGTTCTTTATGCCAGCCTACCGAAATAGACTCAATCGGAAAAGTGCAACAGTGGTTAGATAAAAGTCACTTAGCTGAAAACATAAAAAACTATGACGCGGACGCGGACCGCGACGGCGCGTCGGACGGCGCCAGCGGCGGCGGAGCAGGCGACGGCAGCCAGATGCAAAACCTTGTTAGCGCCATTCACCAGTCTAACCTGCAAAATAAACAATTAATGTCAAGATTTGCTACATCAAAAGACTTACCTCAGTTCTATGGAGATCCTCTCGAGTGGCTGGCATATAAACTTGCTTACGATGAATCTACAAAAATATGTAAGTACAGTGATGCTGAAAATATGTGGAGATTACGCAAGTCTTTAAAGGGAGAAGCAAAAGAAACAGTTTCTTCACTTCTCATCGGGACCACGGCTCCGCAGACCATCATTGAAGCGCTCGAACTCCGCTACGGCAGACCTGAAACAATAATACACAAAATTACATTTCAACTGAAGAAAATACCACCACTATCGCAAAACTACCACCACGAAATTGTATCATTTTCAATAAAAATCAAAAACTTCGTGGCCGCAGCAAAAGCAGTGAAACAAACTGATTACCTAAGAAGTCCCGAGCTGGTTACTTCTGTGCTCGCTAAGTGCCCTAGTGCACTCATCAACAAATGGGCCGACTATTACAGCTTGAACTGCAACATAGAAAAAGCTAAGTTAGAAATGCTAGCTGAATTTCTATACAATGAAGCGAATAAAATATCAGCCGCCGGTTTGACTCATTTACAAAGTCAATCAGATTACCGTAAGAAGCCCGAAGAGCGAAGACCGCAGTCCGTTCTACTCGGTGTTAAGCGTGACGAAACGATCAGCTGTAAGTTCTGTAAGGTCAGCCGTCATAAGCTACCTGAGTGCGCACGATTCAAACGAGCATTGACAAAGGATCGATGGCGCTTCGTTCGGGTCAATAACCTGTGTCATAAATGCCTACTTGCTACTCACAGCCGTGACACCTGCTCTGCTGCTTCCTGCCCCATCGAGGAGTGTGGGCTACCTCATCACCGTCTTCTACACTGGAAACTCAAAGCTAGTGTACATAGTGAAAAAACTGAAAGTGACAAAATACTTACCAACAATGACAATAGTGCGATAAACAATGACAATAAAGTTGAAAAAGTGAATAGTGACTGCTTAGTGAATAACGAGACTGTGACTCATGCGATTAACGATTCAAAATCGTGTGTGTTTTTGAAAGTGGTACCCGTCAACATCCACGGACCGAAGGGTGTGATCCGTACCCATGCCCTCCTTGACGACGGCGCGACGGTATCCTTGATATCAGCTGATATCGCCAACAGTGTCGAGTTACATGGACAAAAACAAACCCTGTGTGTTCGTGGTGCGTGGGACTCGGAACTTATGTGTGAAAGTGAAAAAATTAAGTGCCAAATAACAAACATAAACAATGACTCATTCGAACTTAGTGCAAGAAAAATAAATGAACTTAATTTACCGTTACAAAAATTATCTAACATTAAAATAAAAGACTATGCGTATTTAAAGAATGTGAACAGTTACATTTCGTGTAGTGAAAATGTGAAACCAAAGTTATTAATTGGTCAGGACAATTACCATCTTATCGCGCCAATAAAAACAATAATGCGTAGTAAAAATGAACCTTGTGCCACACTCACACCGCTAGGTTGGTGTGTGCACGGTGTTTGCCCATTAAAACGTAAAACTTCAAGTTCAACGTCAGAGTGCGCAATGATAACGGTGGATCAACCGAGGCGCTCCCTTGCCTCGCTCTCCAGCTGCCTACCCCGCCACGCCTGCACCTGCGCTGCCGCCAGCACCATCCCACTGGTGGGCACGCACACAGGCGCCTGTGGGATCACAGCTGATGCTTCATCGGACCATACACTCACAAACGTAAATACAAATGAATGCATTTATTGTTATCGTCAATGCGGTTCGATACACACGGACTCTGAGAATGACGAGCGCTTACATGAAATTGTTCGAAAGTCCTTTATGTTCGAAAGCATTGGTGTCCACAATAAGCCGAGACAAAATAAAGATGAAATGAAAGCCATAGAAATAGTTGAAAAATCAGCAAAATTAATCAACGGGAAATGGGAGGTCGGCTTACCGTGGAAAGATGAAAATGTCAAAATGGAAAGTTCATTTTCAAATGCTTATCGTCGATTAAAAACCATAGAAAGGAAAATGTCATCAGATCAAGGATTTGCGATAAGATACAAAGAAAGAGTGCAACATTTGTTCGTCAATGGCTACGCCTGTAAAATCGAGTCTAATGAAACTAACCAAAGAGCTACGAAAGAATGGTACTTACCGCACTTTGGAGTCGACAACCCGAATAAGAAAAAATTGCGACTTGTATTCGACGCCGCTGCTACTTCTGGTGGTCAGTGTTTAAATGATTACCTACTCCAGGGTCCAGACCTATTAGAGTCCCTACTAGGCATCATGTTACGCTTCCGGGAACGTATAATCGGACTTACTGGTGACATAAAAGATATGTTTCTTAGAACGAAAATAAAAAAACCTGACCAAGATGCCTTGAGATTTCTTTGGCGAGACAACCAGAACGAAAACGAACCTATACAAAAGTACAAAATGACGTCACTGATTTTTGGCGCCAATTGTTCCCCTTTCATAGCGCAACATATAAAAAATTTGAATGCGCAGCGATTTGCCAACGAGATGCCCGAAGCTGTGTACGCTATAATAAATAGCCATTATATGGATGACTACATAGATTCATTTGATAACACAGACATAGCCCTAAAGACGATGAGAGATGTCACAAACATACACCAACAAGGCAACTTCGAGATACGAAATTGGACGTCCAACGAACCTGTAGTATGTCAAAATATACCAAAAGAAACTTTGAGCGATTCCGTCGTGAACTTCAAAACCGAAGAAGATAATCTGAGCGAACGTACTCTCGGATTATTATGGTACCCTAAAACCGACACATTTGGTTTCAACCTCTCACTGCAAAAGATCCCAGATAAAATATTGACATGCGAACAAAAACCTACAAAGCGGGAACTTCTACGCATTGTTATGTCTATATTCGACATTTATGGCTTACTGACGCCGTTCACAATAAAGGCTAAAATAATAATTCAAGATACCTGGAAGTCTACGATAAAATGGGACGAGCAAATACCTACAAAACAGTTTGAAGTTTTTCGTGATTGGATATCTCAACTACAAGAAATAAAAGATATTCGTATACCAAGATGGTACTTTCATTCTAAAAAGCAAGTTTCATGTGACGAAATATTTAACAACCAAGCGAGTTCAAGCGAAACAATAGAACTACACTTATTCTGTGACGCATCGCCCGCCGCATACGCCGCTGTAGCCTACTGGCGCGTTCACACAGATAACACAAATGTGTGCGTGTCATTCATCGCAAGTAAAAGCCGTGTTGCACCGATAAAACCTAATTCTATTCCTCGGCTAGAACTACAGGGTGCTGTACTCGCATGCCGCCTCGCCGATGTTATACAAAAAGAACACAGAATAAAACCGAGTAAAAGATATTTTTGGACCGATTCAATGACTGTATTACACTGGATTAAAAACGATACTCGCAATTACAAAACATTTGTCGCAAATAGACTGGGAGAAATTGACGAGTTAAGCAAAATGAATGAATGGCACTACATACGATTTGATAAAAATATTGCAGATGTAGCTACAAAAAACATGAGTTATAAATTACACAAAGATTGTGAATGGTTCCAAGGTCCTGGTTTCCTGTACGAGAAAGACAGCTCCTGGATGACGACCGCACCTGAAAAAGAAAAAATAAAAATGAATAAGGTGCTCCGGGGTAAGATCGGATCTGGGGTAAGATCGAATAAATCTAATATCTCCATAACGTAGGGTATTTTTTGATTCTTGGCAACATTGCCAGCAACGCCATTTTGTTGGGCCCATCCCACTAGTCGCCGCCAGTCGATCGGACCATCAGCGCGCATTTCATTCACTCGGATATGAAAAGGTACGTAAAATGTGATTTTTTAAGGATCCGGACTTACCCCCGGCAACTTTAATCGTAAATTCTGGTATAACGGCTGTGTTTTTTACGAGTTTTGTGGCTTATCATATTAATGCGGCAACTTGTTTGCTGATTAAAGTGGTCTAGACACGCTAGAATTGTATGTAGCCTGAGATCCGGTCTTTCCCCATCAAAATTTGAATGGGTTAAGTTCGGATGAATTCTGTCCGATCTTTCCCAACTGTAAAATATAAACAGTTTCTCAAACTTTTACCTACCTACGTCGCAATTTTTTTTTTATTTTGTGAATTAATTTGCCTGTTAATAAAAGCTAAAAGCTGTAATTTTGTATGTACGGTACGTAATCCCTATGCACGCTTAGCTTGCGCACACTTTTAGCTATGGTGTGTTTGCTTCAGTTTATTTTATTATTTTATATTTATTATTATGCCTAGAAACTACAAAAAAAAATCTCTGCGGGCGACTTCCTACTCAAAAAAGATTTGAAGAAATGACTTTTAATAGAAATAAGTAATTTATGGTTAATAATTTATTAACTAGATCTAATTTGCTTCATTGATCAGGCTGGTTAGTTATTAAAACCAACTATGAGGTGCTTGCTAAACCTTTGTATCTCCGTATTCCTACCATAGTTAGAGTGGAGGTGTCAAAGTTTGAGAAACATAGAAACTTCATTTTTTCTGAACCGGGGTAACATCGGATTATAAGAATGAAAAAAACAATATTTTGCCTCTCACTTTTGTCATTGAAATAGTATCTCGAAAATCGATATTGATGCTTTATTATTGGATAAAACCGGATATTTTCATTATGGGTAGCTTATGTTTGGAGCTACAGAGGCGATTTTAGAATGTAGTCCGATGTTACCCCGTCAAGGTCCGATCTTTCCCGTGGTTTTATAAAAATTACTATCACTTTAATCCCCTATAACTCAGCCACCGTTGTGTTTAGAGATTTATCGGATATACCGATTTATAAACCTGTCTTTTATACAAAGCTCTAACTAAATTTTAAGTTCGCCAACATTTTCATAGTCGAGAAAAAAAATATTTTGCAACATACGAATGGTTTGCTAAAAAACCGTCCGGTCTTACCCCGGAGCACCTTACAGAAACCTTAGAAATGGTACACCATGTATACGCTACTGAGAGCGCTAACTTACCTGTTCCGGTACCCGAGAAGTTTTCGTCATGGCTTCGTCTTTTGAGAAGTACTGCTACCGTTCTATTGTTCCTGGAAAAATGTAAAAAGACCTGTAAAAAAGAAATTGATACAGAATTATTACAGCGAGCAGAAAGATTATTAACTCGCTACGCGCAGATGCAATCATTTTTTACAGAAATAGACTTATTGAAAAATAATAAACAGGTACAACCAAGAAGAATGGATACAAAGAATGGGACATTGTCCGAGTTGGTGGACGAGTAGGAGCCCCAACAAATGTGAGCCTGGAGATTAAGAGACCCATCATATTAGACCTGGTGGTTATAGTCGACCCTAACCTCCCGAGAAACACTTGGCCGAAGGGCATCATAGAAAAAGTGTTGCCTGGGTCTGACCATCGTATACGCACTGTAGAAATAAAGACCAAGTCTGGAGTGTTAGTCCGACCCGTTACTCGCTTGGCACTGCTTCCGGTTGCTAATCCGTGTCCCTGACGTGACACTGGGCGGAGAATGTAGACGACGCGCCTCGCGAACCTGAAAACAAAATAAAACAAATAACAAAATTAAATATTAGTAAAAAAGTAAAGAAAACAATTAATTATAAAGTGTAGGTAGAAATATTTTGTACTTACCTTATATTAAATAAACCGAAGTCTACCGCCCGGTTTGTGCGCTGACATACGTCAAGGTAGTTGGTTTGTTGGCCCGACACGGAAAGCTTCGTTGTCCACGCGCAATCGAACGGTATTCTCTTTAATATTCCTAAAAAGTGTTTTTCTACCACGACATCTCACCACTCCATGCAAAGATCCTCAACACCCCCTTAAAAAACCCTTTATCTTAATAACTCGTCATCCGATTTAACTCACATACTTACCAGTAAATTTCTCGAGTACAAACTATTGACTTACCAAATTTCATTCAGATCGGATCAATGGCTCTAAAGTTATAGCCCGACAAACATTATACGAGTACATAAAATGCCAAATTGCCCAAAAGTTAACTGTAAGATTTTCGTTCGCTTCGCTCACTCATGCCTCAGAGCCTGTATGTAGTGCGTCACTGCAGGGCAAAGGGAGACCCCCATTCTTCTCTCCAGTCTCTTCTACTTTTGACCTCAATGCAACAATTAAAAAAATACATTAAATAAATAGCATTTACAAAAACGATTGAGGTTTTAAGCATAATGCTACTAGAGAGTCTTATGTCGAAAGCTTATAATTGTACAAAATACTTCAAATTAACTAACAAAAAAAGTATTAAAACTTTTTTTGTAAGTTTATTTACAGTTTAAAGTTTTCCGAAAGGTTATTTTACACCCTGTGCTTCCTTAAGAACACAAGTACAGGATACTACAACACTAAACAAATCCCAAAGCGCCGAGATTCGCATACAAACGTATCAGATAGCGTTACAGATCCGCAACTAAAACCAATTGAAGCGATATCGTAGTTTAATGAGAGTTTGCTAACAGTCGCTCCCGATATCCTGGGTTGGTATTCAAAGACTCCCTTGTAATACTCACGTGAAGACTCGAATCAAATCAAAAAGCATTTTTTTTGTGTTCCAAAAACACTACTCACGAAATAAAAAAATCAAAAAGCATTTATTTTGTGTCACAAAACATAGGAAATACGAAGAGAACAATATTCTAAATAAAAATTATAGATAAATAAAAATTGGTGGACTTTCTATACAACACTATCTATCTCCAAATTATGCAAAGCTTGTAATATGGGAACTCCCTCTTGTCGTGTCACTAGTTTCTTTCGAAACAGTGTGGTGAAAGGATTTTAAGTGCGCCTCAAGAGGCTCCTTTCGAGCACTTGACATATGTTTTCCTTCCTTGTTACCGTGGTAATTCATTTAGTGTTGTCATTCCAAGTCATCTTTTAGGGAACTTGGGAGGTATTCTACACACCAAGTTCCGGTTATTGTAAGTAAGTTAAAAAAAAAGTTTAAAAAAAAGTTTTATTGTAAATTTCTCATATTTTTATTCCATTGCATTGGTTACATTTTTATTTTTTATATTTCTTTTATGTTTTATGTTTCTTTATTTTTTGTAGTATGTTATTACCAACTAAGAATGTAATATTACCTAGATTTAAAGTTTTCCTATTTAAAAGTTTGCTTAAGTACGAAAACTAGTAAAGCAAACTTTTGAGTAGGAAAACATGTATTGATCAAAATGAAATTTTTACATACTGTGTGCAATGTGATTGCACACAAAATGCTTGATTGCGATTTTTCGAAAATGAGTTTAGTGATTTTATATCTTTCAACATGTCGAAACGTGCGAGCGAGAGTCACATTAGCTCTTGCCTTCGCCTTAAAGGAGTGTACGTGTGACAAAGGAATGCCACAGCAGAGAGCGAAATATCAAAGCAAACTTAAAGGTTCCAGATTAATTTAATGTAAAGGAGTAGAAGGTAGCATCGTTACTGGTTTATAATACTTATACACGACTAGCTACTACCTGCGGCTTCACTTGACTATATCGACAGAATGTTCCAATACTTAATTGTATTTAAAAACTTCAGGGGGCTAAAGTACCCAGAATATGAATAACTTTTTCTAAGGAACCAAGACGCATGTGAACGCGAAACAAAACAGATGTTTCATCAATACCTACCTGGCTAAAATGTTTGAAACAGCTGTTTCTTTTTCGCGTTCACAGTGTTGGTTCCTTAGAAAAAGGTATTCATATTGATGGGTACTTTAACCCCCTGAAGTTTTTAAATACAAGTATTGGAACACCTTGTATTTAAGATACTTTTTCTTCGTATCTATAGATACTTGTTTCGGGATATGAAGTAGTTAAGTATATCAATTCAATACAACTGTATTTATTCTTAGTTTTATCAAAATCAGTGTAGGATTTAGAGCGTGAATAGAATAGTTAACATACAAACGTCTAAGCTTTTGTATATATAAAATTATATTAGAACTTAAACGAGCTCGATACATTAGAGATAAGATCAAAATAATATTTTTAAAAGTATCTTTGCTTCCATCATTTAGATAACACTGGTGGTCTAGTGGTAGCGGCCCCGCCTTCTGATCCTAAGGTCGTGGGTTCGAAACCGATCGTGCACCAATGAGTTTTTCTGCTCAAAAATTTATATGCACAATGCCAGTACTCTCAAACGGTGAAGGAAAACATAGTGAGGAAACCGGCATGTCGTAGAACCTGAAAAGTTCTATAACATGTGTCAAAAGGAGCCTCTTGAGGCGCACTTAAAATCCTTTCACCACACTGTTTCGGAAGAAACTTGTGACACGACAAGAAAGAGAGACTTCCATATTATTGGTTTTTTTCATAGTCCAAGCTTTGCTTAAAATAAATGAATATTGAACATTCCACACAACATTATCTAGCCCCAAACTAAGCAAAGCTTCGGGCTAAAAACTATGGGAACAAAATAGCTGATATAGCTTACATAGTTTTTTTTTGATAATTCATACTTGTAAATAATAACTCCCAGACAAATAACAAACATTAACGGCTGGTTTCTGAAAGCCTGATCAAAACTAATCGCATATCAAGTCACTTTCACAGGCTTTCGAACCTACGACCTAGCACAACAGGGTAATTCCACTAGACCAGTAGACCACAATATCGTACATATTCCTCAACATTGACGCCCGTAATCAAAATTCTGCAGGCTCCGGACATACAATATTTAGCCTACCTATTATACCTTTGTATTTAGGCAGCTGTAATGAAATTCCAGTGGACCTTAGGCGACGGTATGTCATAAACTGGAGAATTTCCCAATTTTCTGTGGAGTTTTTTGAATTTTCTCGTATAATTTGACTGTAAACAGTGAGATTTGAGGCTATTTTGGACATGAAAAAAAAACTAAAACGGTTTCACAAATTAGATAGACAACACTTTATTTTTCATCACACGGAATCATAATACACGATTTATATAAAAACATTTGGTAAAACAATAGGTGACCTTATCGCTGACAGCGATCTCTTCCAGCCAACCTCTATCCTTTATGACACAAGATACGAAGTCACGGTAGATGTCCCCACAGGTTTAGTTCCAAGTACCAAAATCAGATATTTAAGGAAGTCTAAGGGTAGTCAGAGGGACGTCCTAATAACACATTTGGCACAAACCTGAATTTTGCAGTAATTGGTATTCCAAGCGTGACGGGTTGAAAGACCATCGGTGCTGCTAGTAACTGGTTTCTTCACGATGTTTTCCTTCACCGTTTGAGAGCACAGAGATATTTACTTTGACAAAAGTAAATATCTCTGTAAATATATATGTATATAAATATATCAACTAATAATATTTTTTTCTATCGAAACATTGATGTGCGCAATGCCAGTGCTCTTAATCGGTGAAGGAAAACATCGTGAGTAAGCCAGTTAGAATTCTAACAGCGGCGTTGGGCTTGCAACTGTCACGTATGGAATACTAACTACTGCAAAATGTGGGTATGTGCTAATTGTAATGTTTGGACGTACCTCTGACTACCCCCTTAGACGTCCCCAAAGAAGCGTACTTGGTACCAAGAGATCTAAGAGGATATCTACCGTGCCTGGAGATCAAAGTCGTGAAGCTGTTTGTGTATTTCAAAAGTATGTATATACAAGCTGGTGGCCGCGACTTCGTCTGCACAGGATTAGTCACACAATATCTTTATAAATTGTAGCCTGTGTGTTATTCGGATGTATAAGCTATATTATTGTAAAGTTTCATTAAAATCCATTCAGTAGATTTTCCGTGTAAGAGTAACAAACATCCATCCATCCATACTTACAAACTTTCGCGTTTATAATATTAGGATACAGCGTGATAATTCAAACTAAGTTTGGTAGGTAATTGAAAACGCTTACAGCGTTTGTGTTTAGCTGTACTGTTTACCTATGTACAGGGTGTCCCATAACTAGTATGTTATCTCGGGGGTGATTCACAACACTCGCGGGAATAAATTCTTCTGTAAGTTCTTTGATTCAAACGCTAAGCAAAATTTATTTTAAAACTGAACTAAGAGTCCGTTTTGCGAAAGAAGTCTCTAAGTTTTTTCGGAAAAAGATAATTACAAAAGCTAGTTGACGCGATGACTGTTGGTATGTTTTATGCGTATGAAATCATTCGACATAGCGTTTTACAAAGAGTAGAAGAGCTCTTTGTGTGTGGCTCGTCCGGGGAAGTACTACCACCACGCCTTTTTCTGCCGCCAAGCAGCAACGCTGTGTTTCGGTTTGAAGAGTGTGGTTGCCGGTGTAATGACAGGCACATGAGGCTTAACATCTGTATGTTTCAAGTTGATGGACGCAGGGCAGAGCATCGTAGGGCACGTTCCTGTCGTGCGTGACTTACGAAGCAATGCTTTGTTATAGGTGGTGGTTACCACTTAACATCAGGTGGCCATCTGCTTGTTCCATCAGCTAGTGGTATAAAAAAACGTAATGCTTATCCAAGCCATAAAAATGACAAAAGATTTCAATTTTGAATCACAAATACTTACATTTCTATAAATACTTACCAATAACTTTTTTTGTGAAAAGGACTCTGCGACACGTACTTAAGAGTTTGTTAAGTAGTCACATAAAATCAGCTGTTATCAAACTGTGAATTCTTAAAATAGTTTTGAAGCAAACTTTGCATGATATTTTTATAATAATAACACCGAATTTACAAAAGTCAATTAAAATAAATATTGCTGGACATTCCACACAGCACTATCTAGCCCCAAACTAAGCCTAAGCTTGCACTATGAGAACCAGTTAGCTGTTTTTTTTTTTTTTTTTTTAATTTAATATTTTAAGTAAGTATTTAAGTACAAAAAAAGTATGTATTATATCAACTATCTGGTTCCCATATTACAAGTTTTGTTTTTATTATTATTATATTTTATAATTTATTATTAATCAATAGTCAATAGTCATTTATTGGTTATCAATTTTACAGGCACGCTTTCATATTCAAAGAATATAACATAGCTTAATAATAATAAAATAAAAATTGTATTAAATAATTTGTAGTATATCTAACAATCACATTATATAATACTAGCTGGTGCCCGCGACTTCATCTGCGCAGGATTAGTATTTCGAGTAGCTTATATTAGCGTGGCGTAGTACATAATTATGTATAACTCTAGCGGTTTTTGCAGCGCACGCCAGAATAGCTCGCAGATGGTAGATTTTTTCCAACTTACTTGACACTTATCGTCATATTTTAGACAATTCACACAATATCTTTATAAATTGTAGCCTATGTATTATTCTGATGTATAAGCTATATTATTGTTAAGGTTCATTAAAATCCATTCAGTATTTTTTACGTGAATGAGTAACAAACATCCATCCATCCATACTTACAAACTTTCGCGTTTATAATATTAGTAGGATTAGTTAGCCGCCCTGTAGGTACAGATACTAGTCTGTAAGCCTATTCAAATATTTGTACCCTTTAGGCGTCTGAAGTGCGCTCATCAAATCCGAGCTTACCTATCTCCTTTCCCCAATTAATTTACCTACTCTGTCAGGTATCCCTTCTTCGATATCCCTTCTAATTAATCAAATACTTGTCTTTATTTATACGTTTTGGCAAACAAGACGGTTAATTAATATCTCAAATCCACCTGAATGACGTAATGTATATAAACCCTTTGAAGATGCGGTGATACAGTGGCTTGAAAGATTGCTAACTATCGTCTCGTTCAAATTTGCCTTCTGTACCCCAAGTATGAGTTGTGTTTACCATATTTGGTTTTTCGTTCTTGTTCTGTATTCATTGCGGGTTTTGTATGAAGACGCGATAACGCGATAACGCGACGCGATACGGAACTTTATGTTGCAAGTATTTATTTTATTTATTATTAAGTTACACCAACAAAGTGAACACCAACAAAATCAATAGGACCTAAATTATTAAATTTTTGTCTTAAATGTCACCTCAAATTAATTACAATGGAAACATTAAAAAGAAAAATGATAAAAAATACATAATTTAAATAATAAAAAAGTATGATGAAAATTAGTTGTAGAACGTAAAGTTCCGGATCGGTATCTCTATCGCGTCTTCATACAAAATCCGCCATGAACACGGAACAAGAACGAAAAACGAAAAACCAAACATGGTAAACACAACTCATACTTGGGGTACTGATACTAAGGTCATGGGTGCAAAACCAGTCGTGCCACTATTTTTTTTTATACAACTAGCTGATGGAACACGCAGATGGCCCACCTGATGTTAAGTGGTAACCATCACTTATAACAAAGCATCGCCTCGCAAGTCACGCACGATAAGAAAATGTCCTACGATGCACTGCCTACATGAGGCTTAATATCTTTAAGCTTCAAGTTGATGGACAAAGTCAAAAGGTATTTATTCAGCTGAATCACAAGGATCACTTTTAAACGTCTTAAAATTAGGTATAGGTGCCAGTTCTGTTTTTGCCGTAAAACCTGTGATTGATATTATTGCACCAGATCTAGCTTTTATATTCAACCAATGTATTGATTGTGGCGTTTTTCCTGACCTTATGAAACATAGTAAAATAACACCCTTATTTAAATCAGGTTGTCATTCTGACCCCAGTAACTTTCGCCCGATATCAGTACTACCTACATTTAGTAAAATTTTCGAAAAACTTATACTCAATCAGTTACAAAGGCACTTTACTATAAATAACTTACTTGACAGTAAACAATTTGGATTTACAAGGGGTCGCTCAACCACCGACGCTGGTGTTGAGTTAATAACATATATTTTTCAGACCTGGGAACAGTCGCAAGACGCCTTAGACATTTTCTGTGACCTTTCCAAGGCATTCGATTGTGTGCACCATGAAACGTTGGTCAGAAAACTGAACCACTATGGTGTTAGAGGTGTTGCTACCTAGACCTACTCATTTCTTACTTAAATGGCAGAATACAAAGTGTTGACGTGAATGGAAAGCGCTCTCCGGGGTCAGTGGTAAAAATGGGTGTACCACAAGGTTCTATATTAGGGCCATTTTTGTTTTTAATTTACATTAATGATCTACCTCAAGTAGTAGATGATCACGAGATTGTACTGTTTGCAGATGACACTTCACTTTTATTCAAATTGAAAAGACGACAAACTAACTATGACGATGTAAACAATGCAATCTCTAGAGTCGTAAACTGGTTTAATGTAAACAACTTGTTACTTAATGAAAATAAAACAAAATGCATTCGCTTTGTACTACCAAATGTCCAACAAATAAATGCTGATGTAAAAATCAAAAATGAAAAAATAGACCTCGTGGATTCCACCGTATTTTTAGGCATAACCTTAGATAATAAGCTTCAATGGGGCCCACACATAGGCAAATTGTCGAAGAGACTTAGCTCTGCAGCATACGCAGTCAAAAAGATCCGCCTTCTTACAGACGTGGACACCGCAAGACTTGTCTATTTCAGCTACTTTCATAGCATTATGTGATACGGCATTTTGTTGTGGGGGAGTGCTGCAGATATTAACACCATATTTGTGCTACAGAAGAGGGCTGTTCGTGCAATTTATAACATGGGTCCCAGAGAATCGTTACGAAATAAGTTTAAAGAAATAAATGTAATGACTTTACCCTGTCAGTACATATACGAAAATTTAATGTATGTTAGAAAAAATATTAATTTATATGCCAAAAAGAGCGACCATCATAATGTTAACACTAGAAATAAAGATAAGCTCGCTGTTCCCACTACTAGGCTCACTAAAGTAAGCAAATCGTTTGCAGGACAATGTGTACGCTTCTTTAACAAAGTCCCAAGTGAGATTCACCAGTTGTCGATTAACAAATTCAAAAACATAATAAAAAGAAAACTTTGTACAAAAGCTTACTATAAAATTTCTGATTATATAGATGACAAAAAAGCTTGGGACTGATCTATGCACCAACTCATTAATAACACTAAATAATTAAGTAGGTACCATAATAAAATTGTAAAAAGGATCATACAAAAAAACGCTAGGAACCAAGCCGTTAGTTTCTTGCCCGTTCTTCTAGGCTTTGGTCGCGAGGAACTGGCGATAGATTCACCTAGTATATAAGACGTTTCAAAGTGATCCTTGTGATTGTACTGAATAAAGACCGTTTTGATTTTGATTTTGATTTTGAGTTCCACGAGACGAAAGCCTTGAAGAACAGGAAAAAAAACTTACGGCTTGGATCCTACCGTTCTTTTGTATGATCGTCACGTGCTTGATTTGCTAGGCAATAAAGAATTATAGGTGATGGTTACCACTTAACATCACGTAGAACCTTCTATCAGCAAGAAAGTTTTACAATCCTTAGACCTGTGAGTCTCGCGTGCTTCTTAAGGCGCCAAGGTGCTCTGTTATCCACTAGGAACTGTAGTCTCTGACAGTGTAATCCCACTTAATACACCGCGCCTTGGTTCAAACATTGCGCTATTTGCTCTTGCCTGGTCTGCTGTGCGATTCCGTTAACAACATTCACGTAAGTTTGTTACCTGCTAGGTGCCAGCTCCACGCGACCAAGCCTAGAGGCTTGGTCGCGTGGAGCTGGCACCTAGAGTCACCTAGCTTTAAGAAGTTTCAAAGTGATCTTTGTGATTCAACTGAATCAATACCTTTTGACTTTGACTTTGACAAGTGACCGCAGAATCCACAGTGCGTTTACAATTTGGCGTTCTGTAATAGATTCCTATAATATTCTGTACTTAGACTTAGAGCTGATTTCACCATGCTCTGTTAGTTACTAATCAAGGATTAACAGGCCGTTAAATCTAACCTTAGATGTCGAACGCGTACATTTTGACATATTTAACGGCCCTTTAATCCTTTGTTAATTTAACAGAGCATGGTGAAATCAGCTCTAAGGCCAACAATAAATTATGTTTAAGGTATATTATGGGTAAATAAAAGATCCTTAAAATTTCGTGAGTTAGATAAAAGAGAAAGTCGCTGTCATGTCGTATAATAAGTCAAGGAGGCCGCATTAGAAATACTTAATAGGAAGACACTGCATCAGAACCCTGACAAGAGCTGTGCTTTTAAATTAAAGAAGAAATAAAAAAAACGCACTTAAAAATCATTTAACACACTTTTTTACTTTATTTTTATATTTCCCGCTGCTGGGCAAAGGTCTCCCCTTTTTCTCCACTCTCCTCTGCTAACTCTTCCCACTTGTTGTGGAAGGAGTCCAGGTCGTCAGGGTCAACTTTAAAAAAAAAAACGAATGAAAAATAACTTAATACCTACTATTACTTAATTCCGAAAAATTTCCGGAAAAAATGAACAAACCAAATAAAGTAAAAACGCTTATGTTACCAATCGCCACTAATACGCGTAGCACGCGGGTAAAAGTAGGCATCATCTATTCCTAGACAAATAAGTTTCACGTACGTGTATTTTCCTGACTTCAATAGCTCAAATTCAGTAAATTTAACTTATCTGAGGCAAGATAACGTAGCCTCAATTTCACACTATCAATATTGAATCAAAAACAAATCAACAACTTCCACATACCTCTGTACCGCAACTATTCGCTAAAGTTACTGAATTTAGAGACTGTTTCGTCACGGCCACAGATAATAATGAACAGCTAGGTAACTTTGACTTACAGGTAATTTTAGTAGTGGAGCTCTTTGTGTGTGGCTCGTCCGGGGAAGTACTAGTTACCATCATGCCTATTTCTGCCGCGAAACAGCGTTGCTGTGTTTCGGTTTGAGGGGTGTGGTTGCCAATGACAGGCACATGAGGCTTAACATCTGTATGCCTCAAGTTGATGGACGCAGGGCAGTGCATCGTATGGCTCGTTCCTATCGTGCGTGACTTACAAGGCAATACTTTTTTATAGGTGATGATTACCACTTAACATCAGGTGGGCCATCTGCTTGCTCCAACAGCTAGTTGTATAAAAGAACTGTTAGTGCTAGGCTAGTGGTCTGTAACGCAAAAGTAAGTTACCAGCTATTCAGTTTTGCCTATAGGTCGTGGCTAAAAGTAGGTACGTTTCGCTACGCAAGTCAACTACCCTTAATTGTACCATCGGGACCTTAAAGTTTGATTCTGATTTAATATTCAGAAGCAAGTCCTACCGACTTCACCGACACTGTTCATAGATACAGTACGTAGGTAGGTACACATGGATACGCATCAGGCTGTACACTGCTTTCTTTTATGTTATTATTATTATTTAATTATTTATTGCACCAAACAAAGTTTGTACAAAAGGAGAGCTTAATGCTAGACAGCATTTACTACCAGCCAACCTTGACAGATGAAAAACAAGAGGTTGGCGTGCTTAAAACTATTGAGACAATTTGGTATTATATTTACTAACACAAAACTAAATACTACTAAATATAATTAATAAAAATACTATACAAACTACAGAATAATAAAAATAATTATTTAAGTATTTATATATATATATATATATTTATTTATAAAGGTGCCTAAAATTAATAATTAATAATAGTATCACGTAGAATTTAAGTAGTGTGTTCTTGTGAGAATATATTTTTATGAAGACCTAATTCCTTTTTTTTTCATTTTTGTACAACTGGCTGATGGATCAAGCAGATGGCCCACCTGATCTTAAGTGGTAACCATCACCTATAACAAAGCATTGCCTCGTTAGTCACGCACGATAGGAACGTGCCCTACGATGCACTGCCCTGCCATCAACTTGAGGCATACAGATGTTAAGCCTTATGTGCCTGTAATTACACCGGCAACCTCACTCTTCAAACCGAAACACAGCGTTGCTGCTTGGCGGCAGAAAAAGGCGTGGTGGTAGTACTTCCCCGGACGAGCCCTTCACAAAGAGCTCTACTACTCGTTTGTTTTGTTTTATAAGGTGTCTATCGTCTATAAGACGTTTCAAAGTGATCCTTGTGATTTTATTGAATAAATACCTTTTGACTTTGACTTTGACTTTATCTAATCTGTATTTTCAGTAGCTTCTGTTTTGTATTTCAAATAAATGTATTTTCTTACTTTATTCTTATCTTTCTATAGCCTTCCGTTAATAGAGACATGATTGAAAAGACCCCCACGCTGTATAAAAAAAAGTATATATGTATTATATCAGCTATCTGGTTTCCATATTACAAGCTTTGGCTTATTTTGGAGCTAGATAGTGCTGAGTGGAAAGTCCTTTAATATTTATTTATTATTTATTTATTTATAAACCGTCCACAATAGATGCAAAAAGTCTACTTCTACTAAAGCGAGAGAAAACCACGCAAGGAAGGGCCCGAAGCCCATTTTGATAACAACCGCCACTGGCAGTAACCTGTTCCAAATTCAAATCACGTACAGTTCTTTGAAGGCATTTAGATGGCGTTGGAAGCCAGTAGAAAATAACTTCGTTTGATGACTCACGTTTTGTTTACATGAGAATTGGGAATAAAACGTTTTTTTATACTACTTGCTCATGGAACAAGGCACGAAAGGAGCCTCTTGGAGTACTTAAAAGCCTTTCACCACACTATATAGTCGTGAAGAAGAACAACAAAGAAGAATTGAACAAGCAGTCGGCTAACTGATGCTATGAGGTAACCATCACCTTTAACAAAACATTGCCTCGCAAGTCACGCACGATAGGAACGTTCCCGATGCACTGCCCTGCATCCATAAACTTGAGGCACCCTCATGAGCCCGTAATTTTATCAGCAACCATAACCGAAATACAGCAACGCTGCTTGGCGACTGAAAAAGGCATTTTGGTTGTTCCCCGGAAGAGCTTTCAGAAATCCTGACAAACTCTTACGTAAGGAAAGTGTGGAGCCTTGTTGGCTCTGAAATTTATATTGATATTTACCACTCAAATGTTGCATCAGGTGGGCCGTCGCCCACCTGATGCAACAAGCACATCTGCTTGCTGCATCAGCGAGTATTATAAAAAAAATATTTCATTCATCTCCCAAGTAGACATCACAGATATATCCCATGCCTATTATGAATAAGAATAAGAATAAGAATATTTTATTGTATAACTGTGTACATAAAGGTGTTATAAAAATAATACAAGAATCAACAGTTTATCCTTTCGGACGTACAATATTTCTATAAATTACCTACTATTAAAATTTAAGGTAACAAAGACAAAACTTAACAAAACTGATATCACAATAAATCTGAGGCACTAGATGAGATCAAAATACTCCTTCAAATTATAGTGCACTCTCTGGATAAGCCACTTTCTTAAATTATTTTTAAATAAATTTCCTTCAAGCTGTTTCAGTTCTGTTAATGAAAGTCAAAACCTCATTTCCACACATCGAAATCCAATTACATCTCGCAATAAAACGAGGCATTAAATTAATGAGGTAAAGGTCTAACCACACTATCACATCCTATAAACGAGATGATACGTATAACATGAATATTATGTACCTACTCCCTCAGATTTCCGACTATTATTGAGGCTTATCTGGGCAGGTGGATCAATATTTGGAGAGGTCCGTAAGTACCTACTACAACATGATCGCCTAATTTAGTGCTAAGTAGATTATAAGGTCGAGATTTATTTTCAGGTAAAGAGGAATATAATACAAATTTCGAAAAAAATCTCCAAATTCGATATTACTGGTCACATAATACAAATTTCGAAAAAAATCTCCAAATTCGATTGGCACCACGCTGGAGCTTTTTTTATTTTTATTTCCTACAAAAATTATACAAGTAAACTGCAGGAACCAAATAGTAATATTGTTGCCCGTTCGTGAAGGCGGCTAGCTTTAAGATGTTTCTAAGTGATCTTTGTGACTCATTTGTAGACCTTTTGTGTTTAACTTTGAATATATTTCTAAGATAAACGAGCCTTCTCTATCCACTCATCCACCTTTTCCATACAAAGAACGGTAGATAGCCGTAAGTTTGTTGCCGGTTCTTCTAGGCTCGGTCGCGTGGAACTGGCACCTAGATTCACCTAGCTTTAAGACGTTTCAAAGTGATCCTTGTGATTCAATTGAATAAATACCTTTTGACTTTGACTTTGATCGACTTCCTGCGATATCGAATAGGTATACTAGTTCTACGCAGATGATCGTTCAGTTTACAGGCTTTCTTCGGGCAGATCTCATTCGGATAAAACTCGTTCGTGGAAGTACCATTTCTGACGTTTGCTGTATTCCAATTTGAATATTTTTGAATTAAGTTTGATTTGGGTTAGTGCCAGTGCAATTCCTGGCACATGAGACTTAGAGTTATGGGTGCAATGCAATCATGTAGATCAAAAAAAGTTTGACTGCAATTTTATCTCATGTTATGTGATGATGCGGTGAACAGCGTAGCGTAAAACTTAATTATGTACTTAAAAACTAAGTTTTTATTTCCTTTGTTATTGTTTAGTTGTCATTTAAAGCATGACATTTAACTTATTAATTTTTAAATTTTATTTCAATGATTATTTTTATTTGATTTTATAATAATATGTGCTTATTTAAATGATTTTGTAATATATTGTATACTACGAACTGATTATTAATTACTGTGATTTTTGTTTTTTATTGTTAATTATTAGATTTAAATTAATTATAATATTTGTGTTTCTTGTTAGTATGATATATGATTTTTAAAATAATTATGACTGAATAAATGAAATGAAATGAAATAATAAGTCGTTATTATTGTGGGGTACGTAACTGTGGTCGATATTTTTACCTAAATTTCTTGTTCTAAAAATGTAGTAGCTCTGCCTTCTGCGCCGTAGGCCGTGGGTTCGATCCCCACCGAGAACAAACATGAGTGATGAACATAGATGTTTGTTCTCTGTCTGGGTGTTATATAAAACTATAAGTATGTTTTAACAAAAAAAAAGTATATAAGTAGTATCTCAGCTATCTGGTTCCCATATCACAAGCTTTGGCTTAGTTTGGAGCGAGATAGTGCTGTGTGGAATGTCCACCAATATTTATTTTATTTTTTTATTTTATATACATATTCACTCTTCACTCGTAGCTCTTTTGTAAATTTAGATAATTAAGAGACAAAAAAAGTTTTTTTTTATTCTATTCTTGGAAACAATCAGAAAAACGGACGCTGGTAAGGAATTCCACTCTTTGGCTGTCCGCAGGTTGAAGCAAAGCGTTTGGTGCGGGCAGTAGGTATGTGCACCCTATATGGATGTCTTATTTCTGTAAAGTCAAAGTCACTAGTTCTATTTAGCTTTATCACAAGGATCACTTTGGAACGTCTAAAGTCTAAATGAATCTAGGTGCCAGTTCCACGCGACCAAGCCTAGAAGAACAGGCAACAAACTTACGTCTACCATTCTTTTGTATGATCCTTGTTACAATGTACAACAGTATAATAATGAACGGTATAAATAATATAAACCGCTGGTGGTCCGATGAAGTTGAATCAAAGGGTCAAAGTCGAGCTCAAAATGAAGGTATTAATTTATTTAATTGAATCAAAAGGATCAGTTAAAACGGCTTGAGGTGAAGTGGGAGCCAAAGTACAATATTTTTTCATAGTAATAATTAGTTCAGTCAGGTGAAAGTAAGAAAAACTACCGCAGGCCATAAAGAAATAAAAGTTTTAATATTTTCCACGAATATTTTAAAATAATTCAAAAGACCTACTAAGCTCAGAATTTTGTCAGGTAGTTAAAGTTTGAAGCTGAACTTAAAGAGAACTTCTGGAACAAGTTGGTACTTTCGCAGGCGACTCTTCACGGCTTTATTTTTTGGAAATAAAAGGTATTTCTAAATGAAACTTAGTTCGGGAGGTTGCCAAATTTTTAAATTTTATTTTAAGCCTCATATCGGATACTAGAGGTTGTTTGTGTAGCTTCTCTTTATTTTTCGTGTGGTTCGTTTTGTGGTATTCCACCGCTTCCACTCGCCTTAATTTTGGGTAATACTTGACCAGGTTTTCCCCATTGCTTGGACAATTTCTTTATCGTATACCGGTCTTGCATATGCCGGTCGCCACATAGCTAACCTATCACAGATATTGGGATGAAACTAAGAACAAATATTTCTTAACCTGGATTAGCCTATAGGCTATTTCGTATCTCAAAAATATATCTGAAACCGGTGAAAAAAACCGGCCAATTGCGAGTCGGACTCGCGCACGAAGTATTCCGTACCATTATTTATAAAAACGGCAAAAATCACGTTTGTTGTATGGGACCCCTTAAATATTTATTTTATTCTGTTTTTTAGTATTTGTTATAGCGGCAACAGAAATACATCATCTGTGAAAATTTCAACTGTCTAACTATCACGGTTCATGAGATACAACCTGGTGACAGACGGACGGACAGTGGAGTCTTAGTAATAGGGTCCCGTTTTACCCTTTGGATACGGAACCCTAAAAATAAAGGGAAAATTTTAAATATTATGTTAGCAATCACTATACTAAAAGAGCTCTACCACCACGCCTTTTTCTGCCGCCAAGCAGCGTTGCTGTGTTTCGGTTTGAAGAGTGTGGTTGCCGGTGTAATTACAGGCACATGAAGCTTAACATCTGTATGCCTCAAAGTTGATGGACGCAGGGCAGTGCATCGTGGGGCACGTTCCTATTGAGCTTGACTTACGAGGCAATGCTTTGTTATGGTGATGGTTACCACTTAACATCAGGTGGCCCATCTGCTTGTTCCATCAGCTAGATGTATAAAAAAAACATCGCGAGCTAAGACGCGCGAGGCAGCTAGCTAGTATACAAAAACCATTTGGTAATTACATTTTGGTCAAATAAACAGGTGTAACAAGCATAATGAAAATCCTGCGCCAACCAACTAATTTTATGCAATGGGATACTTATTTTGCCACGCATTCGACTAATTACCTAATTAGGTAAAATATTAATTAGTTTATACTATGCCTACAGGGCTACTGCCCATAGACAATAAATTATGTGATATTGATGCTCAATTGGTTCAATATATAAATTTAATTAGGTATTGTGAAGGAGGGCATTGAAAGGAGCTGTTTCATCAATATATGGAGCCGGGGTCGGGTCTGTGTACAGTATATATGTATAATTATTATTACCGCTTATTATTGTTTAAAGCAACTGTTTTGCCGCTTATTTGCTTCATTTTTATTTCGTTTTCTTGCCCATCATGATTTTCTTGGTGAAGGAGAGCAACACAATGCACTTAAAATATGGCGGACTGACATGTGTGAAATGTCATTTTGACAGCAGTATTTTAGTTTTACGTTACCTACATCAACTCTTTTTTGTACCGAGACTTTGCGAGTTCGTTCCTATACAAGGTCTTCCAAAAATTGTGTATATAAACTTCAGGGGGCTAAAATACCCATCAATATGAACAACTTTTTCTAAGGAACCAACACTGTGAACGCGAAAAAAATACAATTTTTGGAACACCTTGTATAAAAAGTACAAACAGTCTGCACTATTCGGACGTATAATTAAATGTTTACGTATAATAAATTTTTGTAATACTTAGTTATCTACCTCCCTAAAATACCCACAGAAAACAAACATCTAGAGGTATTAATGCTCATCACACAAATGTTTGTTCTCAGTGGGGATTGAACCCACGGCCTACAGCGCAGAAGGCAGAGCTGCTACCAACCGGGCGGTGAGAGCTGTTAATCCTACTTTAATATAATAAACGCGAAAGTTTGTAAGTATGGATGGATGAATAGATGGATGGATGGATGTTTGTTACTCTTTCACGTAAAAACTACTGAATGGGTTTTAATGAAACTTTACAATAATATAGCTTAAACATCAGAATAACACATAGGCTACAATTTATAAAGATATTATGTGAATTGTCCAAAATATGACGATAAGTGTCAAGTAAGTAGGAAAAAGTCTACCATCTGGGAGCTATTCTGGCGTGCGCTGCCAAAACCGCTAGAGTTACCTACACTTATGTACTACGCCAAGCTAATATACCTAAGCTACTCGAATTACTAGCTACGGCACCAGCTAGTAATAGAATAAAATGTAGGTACCTAATAGAGCTCTTTATGAAGGGCTTGTTCGGGGAATTGCCTACAAAGTCCAAAGGATTTTATTTAACCTACCTACCTATCCACGCTTATAAAATAAATATTACCTATGTCAGACATTGAACATACCTACTGCCATTCTAGCCCGGAAATAACCAGAGAATAGATACTATGGTAACCAGATGAAATTAAATATATTTTTGTAAATAAATATCTACTTACCTAAGCCCTTCACAATGAGCTCTACCTACTAGGTACTCTACCTACCCATAACACAAATAATTTCTAGATAGGTACATGTATCCTCCTGAAACGAAGTACCTACTTATCTCCGTCTCGTCTTCAAATAACTAAGGTCTGCACGGAGCAACATTTGACAAAAACACACGTCATTATTCCGAGCACGCACCAACGAGAAATTTTACGCAACAAAAATGAGCAACGTCGAGACTTCGAGAACACTCCTTTTTTACAATAATAATATACCTAATAATCTTCTTCTTCTTGTCATGTCACTAGTTTTAACGAAATTACGAAACAGTGTTGTGAAAAGATTTTAAGTGCGCGTCAGAGGCCTCTTTTGAGCACTTGACACAATATGTTTTTTAGAACTTTTTAGGTTCTACAACATTCTGTTTCCTCATTATATTCCTTCACCCTAAGAGAAGTTACCTACTGGCACAGTGTACAAAATTTTTAGAACAAATAACTCATTGGCACGAGGTTTTTTGTAGGATACATTTAGAATGAGAGTTGTACCTATCCTAATTTATTGAACGTAAATGTTTCAAAAGTTTTGAAGAAAACCGCCAACATTATCTTCATAAATAACAAATAACGAACGACTTTACCTTGGACTGACTTGACTAAAGTATTTAAACTATTATCACTTGACACTGGCAAGGTTTTCTGTCGAATTACTGAGAGGTGCCATGAACGGAGCGAAGAAGAATGTACCTACAGGGTAGGTAAGGTTACCTGGAAGAAATCGCTTAAGGCCGCCCATTGTACTTTTTTTAAGTTACGCCTAGATTTATGATGTATAAAGTGTTATCTATCTTATTGCGAATTTGATTGCCTCTACTTTTTTCTGCTATGCATAGCATAAGCCTCACTAATTTAATTATTTATGCATTAGGTATTATTAGTTTGAGGCGTAGCGTGTGCTGTCTTATAAATTTGATTATGTTTACCTTTTTCTGTATGCCTACGCCTCACTAAACTTCAATAATATATTATATTATTACATTGTAAAAGGATCATACAAAAGAACGGTAGGAACCAAGCCGTAAGTTTGTTGCCTGTTCTTCTAGGCTTTGGTCGCGTGGAACTGGCACCTAGAGTCACCTAGCTTTAAGACGTTTCAAAGTGATCCTTGTGATTTTATTGAATAAATACATTTTGACTTTGACTTTGACTTTGACTAAATTCGAATGGTAATGCCATTCGAATTTAGTGAGGCTTAAACTTCAACCCTGAAACTTCAATATTGTATATTACTACATTTTAACAAGAATCATACAAAGGAACGGTAGGAACCAAGGCGTAAGTTTGTTGCCTGTTCTTTTATGCTTTGGTTACGTGGAACTAGCACCTAGATTCACATAATTATGTAGTTTTAAGACGTTTCAATGTGATTCTTGTGATTTTACTGAACATTTTGGCTTTGACGAGAACGAGCGACAGCCCGAGAAAAACGCGCGTTAAAAAATCTTAAAGCTTAGGCTAGTCGTTTTATTCAAATAAATACCTACCAATCAAATAGAGTATTTTACGAAGCTCAGAGGCTAAACCCAAGATCCCGTGAAAGCACAAACATTATCCGGTTGCCCTTGGCCTGGAACCTCCATCCGGACCGGACTAGCTGAATTGACTTTTATGTAGGTAGGTAAGCACGAATTAATCTGGTTACAAACATTCTATAGGTACTTACCTTCTAGAGGCCCCGAACTGACATTTCGTGATGTACGCTCCAGTGTTACATTGATACAAAACTCGATAATTGGTCTCTGACTGCCACCTACTTTTTTGGGGTAACCAATTGTATCTCAAAAATCAAACATACATAAGTAGGTACCTACGTCCTAAAATAAAATGTTATTGGGATGTTACAAACCAAACCCTGACTTATAACAACTCACTTGAAGAGCAAAAAAATTGTTACACAAATATATCGTGTAACAATTTTTTTTGCTCTTTTGATAACCCCATATATATTTCAATATCCCCTTGTCCGATTAAATTCATATACCTACCTAACCTACCCATATAAATTCATAATAAAAATTTCTCAAGTACTTAGCTACAACATGCCGAATTTCGTGCAGATCGGATCATAGGGGCCGAAAATTAAGGTGAGTGGTAGTCAGAGGCAAGTCCAAACATTAGGACTTGCTTCTGACTACCACCTAGTAAGTTAAGTTGGTACCTATAGTAACCATGTTTCAACTCTATTGGCCTATATATTGAAGAGTTCCGTTGAATAGACCTTAACTCCATCATCAGACCAGTACCCCAAGTAGGTAGGTATGAGTTGTGTTTACCATATTTGGTTTTTCGTTTTTCGTTCTTGTTCCGTGTTCATTGCGGGTTCTGTATGAAGACGCGATAGAGACCGATACGGAACTTTATGTTGCAAGTATGATGAAAATTAGTAGTAGAACATAAAGTTCCGTAGCGGTATCTCTATCGCGTCTTTATTACAAAACCCGCAATGAACATGGAACAAGAACGAAAAACGAAAAACCAAAATGGTAAACACAACTCATACTTGGGGTAGGTACAGGGTAGGTACAGGTTGCTGTCACCATTTTATGACAACTGAGTAGGTAGGTACCTATCTTCTTAATATAAGTAATACAATTGAAAAAAATAAGAAAAAACAAAGGAACTGACCGACCAGTAACCAAACCTTGATCTCAACCAAACTCAAAAAATAATGAGAGTCTTGGATCGTTGGTTTAACTTACTTTTACTTGTTTGAAATCCAAACCTTCCTACAAAGGTATTTGTCGTTCGAACTTATCAAAGCCAAGTCGTCAGCCAATACACAGGAAACCCGAACTACAGAATAGAATTAAGTAATACTCCCAAAATATTATTTACAGAACCAAACTAACCAACAGTATCCAACCAACTCAACCAAGCGTGTCGCGTCGGTCGGGCGTCGGTCGAAGTCGGCGCTTCTCGTCGTCGAGCGCGAATGCGGGGTGACATTATTCATCAGTCAGTGTCAGATTGACAGTACAGTATGGGACGTCAGTTATCCGTCATGCAACAAAACAAAAAACTGTCAAACACAAAACTCAAGGAATATTGTAAAAATGGGAAAACGAAAATCAAACAAGATAGAAAATAATCTTAAAAACATGGAAAAGCGTAACCAAACCTTTAATTCTATTTGCCGCGTGTGTTTAAAACAAAACAGAGTCGAAACTATGGTGTCTCTTCAAGAAAAACCAGGACGAAGGAGCTTCATTACCTACGGCAAAGTTTTGTCCAGATTAGCTAGAATTTCAATTGACTACGACGATATTATACCTACAAAAATATGCCAAAACTGCAAGCACATGATAGAGAACATCAATGCCTTCAAATTGATGTGCAAAAACAACGATAGAAAGCTTCAAAAGTTTGTTAAAATTGCTGATAATGACGCCGAAAAGTACAAGGAGATGGTCGCAGAGTATACCATGTTTTGTCAGTTTTTTCCCAAGCAAGGAGTGAGGAACACCTCTTCACCTGCTACAATTACTTTCTTGGAGGAAATGCCAAGAACCACACCTAAAATAGAGGTGCCTTCACCATTCACCAAAACTGAGAAGTCTACAAGTCTGAAATCTGAACAGAATGATGGTCAAAGTGACAATGACTTTTCCTACGATACCTTGTTAGACGAAAAGGAAATTGAACTTTGTGATGACACTAAAAATGTTGATTTATTCCTTGACTCAATCGAGAAGGTTGTCGACACTGAAATCAAAAACATTCCAGAAAAAAAGGAAGAGAATATTACAAATATTGATTCCCTGTTAGATTCTATTGAGAAAGTTGTGAATGCAAGAATAAGGCACACTAATCTAAAGACAAAGCCCAGACCACCACCTCCAGGCCCCTCCAAAAACTTCCACTGTGATATCTGTAACCGGACCCTTTCCAACCGATTTTCATACAACTACCACATGCAACGTCACACGAAATACCTCTTCATATGCGATCAGTGTGGTCAAGGCTTCCCCGGAAAGGTTCCCTTACACCGACACCTCGTCAAAAACCACGACACAGGCCCATATTTGCAATGCAAGAGCTGTCCCTTCAAATGTTCCAGAACCTTCGACTTAAATGAGCATGTCCGGATACACACTGGAGAACGACCATTCACATGTGAAAAATGTGGTTTAACCTTCCGTCGGCGAGCGATTTGGAGGAACCACTTAATACAACACAAGGAAAAAAACATACCATGTACTATATGCCAGAAAAAGTTCCACAGACAAAGTGAACTCTCATGGCATATCAATTCTGCTCATGTGAGAACATATCTTTTTCTCTGTAACATTTGCAATGCATCTTATGCATCAAATAAAACTGTACGGAAGCATATGTTGTCTAAACATGGTATTCCGAGAGAAAAGCAAGGGAAGATTACACGGGTCACTAAAGACACCAATCTCTCACTATTGCAAAGTAAAAGTGATGGTTCCTTTTTAGGATTCCCTGGCTTTCCTAATGTATAGCAAGTCCTAGGCTTACAGAAAATTATTAATTTCTGAGTTCAATGAACTTAGAAGACCCCAAATGTAATAAATTATGCCTTGTTTGCATAATTCATATTATTTTGTTTTATAAAGGTTATTCTATTCTGTGAATAAAAAAAAATATTTTTATGGGAGTAATATTTTAACAACTTATTTTTCTTATCACTTAGCAAATGATGTATTGTGTTGGTGATATACCTATAGGTTTATAAGTATACATAAAATTTATAACAGCAAACACTTAAAACAAATAATACAAAATATTTTTAAGAACAAACATACCTACCCAAAAAACACTGAGATAGCTAAATGCTTTTTCCAGAGCTTAAATTTTATAACTAAGAACAAAACCAATCTAGCCATCACTTAAAGCGGCTAGATTCGCCAAGTTATCAGGCATTGCTAATTCTATTCTAAGTTAGATAATATTCATTTATTTTTCTTGTTTCTATTGTAAAAATTACCACCAAATTCTTATGCCTTTTCACATTTCGGTTCTGCGAGAAACGGCCAAAATCCTGTTGGTTAGAAATTTTAGAATTTAAATGTATGAACTCAAACTTTTTAAGAAGAGCATCATGAAGTTATAATAGCAATTTTTAAGCTAAGTTAAGTACTATAGTACTGTATTTTCTTGTGGGTAAAAGTGAACTTATTCCAATAAATATAAGAGTCAATATGCTTTGCGTTTTTTTCTTATTTAATTCCCTTTGCTCTATTTCAACCTTGTTGGACTGAAATTGTTTTAATAATGACCTACCTATGTCGCAGCTCACTACAGCGAGCGACTAAGTTGTGAGAGGTGCAGGTTCGATTTTCGTTGGAGATTTTAAGAACGCTTCTACGCATCATCGTCACCCTAGTTGGCCATACCAATTTAGTAGGAAGTCATAAAAATCATCATTAGCCTAAAGAAGTCCATACTGGACATACCTACCTATACCTCTCCTATACGTGCCTATACCTACCTACATTTGCAGGAAGAACTTTTTAGTTTTAGTTTGGGCCCTCTCCACCGACGAAGAAGTCTTGTCTCGTCGTCAGGCTGTTTTTGTGTGGAGCAGCGGCGTAGCTATCGTAGGGCCAGGTGGTGAGTGCACCAGGGTCCCGGAGCTCAGGGGGCCCTCTTACCTAAACTTTGAAAAGAGGGTCAGCGAACTCCCGAAGCTAGAAAACCTTGAGCCTGTTCACAAAATTATTTGTTTACGCCTCATTCTTTCTATATGCAATGAGGCCCTTGTCCACCTAGCTACGTTACCGGTATGGAGACTTGATAAGCGCCTCTATGGGGCGAGCTGAGAACTCATGAGCCTCCATACAAAAACGGCCTGACATGGATAACGTAAAACAAAACTCAGACTATATAGATAGGTGGGTATGATAGAAAGATAGGTAGGTATAGCTATAATCCACTTGTTACTCTTGCCTTGAATACTCCTAAGTTGTAGGTAACGTTTTACCCAAAGGCCCAGAATCACTACAAAACATTTTGCTTTCACTGAGCAGCTTTGCCAACCGCGCTCTAAGGAAAGACCCAAGAGGCTATTTGCTAAGAACAAGCAATAGCGATAGCAACAGAAAATGTGTTGCTTGTTGATAAACAAATTTTCCGATACAGTTTTTCGTCTCTTAGTTACTAAGAGACGAAAATCTGTATCGGAAAAACTGAATCGGAGTCTGTCGGAAAATTGATTTAGTAATATCAAAGGTTTTTGCACATCACGACAATCGATTAGCGTATGTCAGCGTATGGCATAGCGTTAGTAGGGGGTCGTAATAAAAAAAGTTGCAATTGTAGTAACTCTGAAAATCGATTTATTCCGATTAAATCTTTTTGAAACAGAAAAGCTTTACGACTTTGATCCCGAGGCACGGTAGGTATACCTATCTCTCAGATCTCATAATACCAATTACTTACTAACTCTAGATTATTTTAAGGACATCAAAGAGGGGTAGTCAGAAATTAGTACAAACATGCATTACTTTTGGCACATATGTAGGTACCTAGGTACTTACATTTTTCAGTAGTTTGTAGCACTATTTTTTATTCAGTATTCCATAATAATTATAATCTATTTGAACAGCTTGACAATCGGTACCTTTAATGGGCAATTCGTCCCTCGCATTTTTGAAGTACTTACATAATCAACTTTGTTGGTTGCATTTCGGGCATGACGTCAGCAAGCAATTTCAACGGATTTCAACGGACGAGCAACAATCGATTAGCAAACAGACACAGATAGCGATAATATTGTTTATTTAACAAAGTGGCGACTTTTTTACAGCAACTGTTTCATTGCGCTGTTGCTTGTTCTTAGATAATTGACCCGCCGGAGACCCGAATTGACACACATTAGTAAAAACAGTCGTACCGGGCCCTTGAGACAGTTCAGGTAGGACGCATCCCATTGGGACTTCGGAGTGGTGCAAGGCATACGCTTTTGGAGATAGCCAAATGTCAAAATAGCATGTCAAAATCAAAACGGTACCTACCTACCTGCCTATTTATGTTTGTACAGTGTGAGACGGATGGCTTTTATGCCATTATCCGCAAAGAAATAGCGTCTCTGATGGGTAGAATGCGAGATAGGTACCTAGCCACAACAATATTCTAAAAACAGTCACTATGAGATGCAACTCCCTATGTGGAGGCATTTCGTGCGGAGGGTGATAAATTGATACAACCAAAATGTGTTATTAACATAATTATATACTAATTGAATGCCTTCCGTCGAAAAATGTATTTTTTTACTGTATTTTTTTTACTTTATTACCAACAATTAGACTTAAGTACTAAAGGATGGATTGTTATACTTGTCCGAAATAAAAAACGTTTGATTTAATTTATTCAGTACAATCACAAGGATGAATTAATGAATTATTGTTTTTATTCAAAACTCACTTAAGAGTTAAGTATAAAATCGAACGGAGCCTTTTTGAGGCGCACTAAAAATCCTTTCATCACGAAAATAAGAAGAAGGAAAAAAACGCCTCCGCTTACACTCAACAACGCGCTCAACCAACAGATGTTCAGAGGAAATTATTTAAGATCCGACCCTTGCCAGATTTTTTGTAGCCATTCATCCTCAGATAGGTTTGAAGGTCCGTTAATGTGGAGGTGGAATTACAGTTTTCCTGTTGGATATTACCTATCTCTTACCTACTTACTACCTTCCCATCGTTTTTAGGGTTTCCATCTCTTTATACTATAAGAATCAAAGTCCTGACTGACTGACTGACTGACTGACTGACTGACTGACTGACTGACTGACTGACTGACTGACATATAGACAACGCACAGCCTAAACCGCTGGTCCTCGAGACTTGAAATTTGAAGAGTACATAGGTCTTATGGCGTAGAGGTGTACTAAGAAGGGATTTTTGGAAATTCAACCCCTAAGGGTGTAAAAAGGGATGAAAACGTTTGTATGAAAAATTGTATTCCTTAAACCTACAAACTTGAAACTTGGAGTACATATACTTCAAGACAAAAAAATAGGAAATACATTTTTAGTTTTATAAAACTACCCTTAATAAGTGTGCTAAGGGATGTAAAAGTATGTATGGGAGTTTTTTGACCGCTGGTCCTAGAGACTTGAAATTTTAAGAGTACATAGGTCTTATGGCGTTGAGGTGTATTAAGAAGGGATTTTTGGAAATTCAACCCCTAAGGGTGTAAAAAGGGATGAAAACGTATGTATGATAATACTATAAGAATCAAAGCCCTGACTGACTGACTGACTGACTGACTGACATATAGACAACGCACAGCCTAAACCGCTGGTCCTAGAGACTTGAAATTTGAAGAGTACATAGGTCTTATGGCGTAGAGGTGTACTAAGAAGGGATTTTTGGAAATTCAACCCCTAAGGGTGTAAAAAGGGATGAAAACGTTTGTATGAAAAATTGTATTCCTTAAACCTACAAACTTGAAACTTGGAGTACATATACTTCAAGACAAAAAAATAGGAAATACATTTTTAGTTTTATAAAACTACCCTTAATAAGTGTGCTAAGGGATGTAAAAGTATGTATGGGAGTTTTTTGACCGCTGGTCCTAGAGACTTGAAATTTTAAGAGTACATAGGTCTTATGGCGTTGAGGTGTATTAAGCAGGGATTTTTGGAAATTCAAACCCTAAGGGTGTAAAAAGGGATGAAAACGTTTGTATGAAAAATTGTATTCCTTGAACCTACAAACTTGAAACTTGGAGTACATATACTTCAAGACAAAAAAATAGGAAATACATTTTTAGTTTTTTAAAACAACCCTTAATAAGTGTGCTAAGGGATGTAAAAGTATGTATGGGAGTTTTTTGACCGCTGGTCCTAGAGACTTAAAACTTGAAAAGTACATAAGTCTTATGGCGTAGAGGTGTACTAAGAAGAGATTTTTGGAAATTTAACCCTTAAGGGTGTAAAAAGGGATGAAAACGTTGGTATCAAAAATTGTATTCCTTGAACCTACAAACTTGAAACTTAGAGTACATATACTTCAAGACAAAAAAATAGGAAATACATTTTTAGATTTTTAAAACTACCCTTAATAAGTGTGCTAAGGGATGTAAAAGTATGTATGGGAGTTTTTTGACCGCTGGTCCTAGAGACTTAAAACTTGAAAAGTACATAGGTCTTATGGCGTAGAGGTGTACTAAGAATGTATTTTTGGAAATTCAACCCCAAAGGGTGTAAAAAGGGATGAAAACGTTTGTATGAGAAATAGTATTCCTTGAACCTACAAACTTGAAACTTGGAGTACATGTACTCCAATGCAAAAAATAGGAAAGGCATTTTTAGTTTTTTAGAACTACCGTTAATAAGTGTGCAAAGGGATGTAAAAGTTTGTATGGGAGTTTTTTGACCGCTGGTCCTAGAGACTTTAAATTTGAAGAGTACATAGGTCTTATGGCGTAGAGGTGTACCAAGAAGAGGTTTTTGGAAATTCAACCCCTAAGGGTGTAAAACGGTTGAAAACGTTGGTATGAAAAATTGTATTCCTTGAACCTACAAACTTGAAACTTGAAGTAGATGTACTCCAAGGCTAAAAAACAGGAAAATCAGTTTTAGTTTTTTAAAACTACCCTTAATAAGTGTGCAAAGGGATGTCAAAGTTTGTATGGGAGTTTTTAACGCGTGGTGCGATTGATTTAAAACTTGAGGTAAATATACCAAGAAATAGTTAATTAAGAATGACGCTTTTAGCTTTTGATAATTACCGCTGCAAAGGGTGCAAATGGCTGGTAAAAGTTAGTATGGGAGATTTTTAACGCATAGTGCTATTGATTTCAAACTTGAAATAAATATAAACCACAATAAATAATTTAAAATCACGTTTTCAATATTTTAAAACCACCCCTGCAAAGGGTGCAAAAGACTGACAAAGTTTCAAGGTTTGTATGGGAGATTTTTAAAGCGTAGTGTAATTAACTTCAAACTAAAAGAAAATGTGTTCTGTGGATAAATAACAAAAAGACAGTTTGATTTTCGAAAACAATCCCTAAAACGTTACCCTCCTTCGTTGCGCTCAAGTAAAAAGGATACAACAAGGCGTCAATGTTTGTAAGGGACATTCTAAAACGGAAATCTTGAGTTGGTACGAATAGATCTGAGGGTATCTACCGTGCCTGGGGATCAAAGTCGTGAAGCTGTTTCGTTTCGTTTGTTTTTGGGGTAGAAACTAGGAACAAATAAGTACTATATTTACCGTGTAAGGTTGTCTTTGTTGTATTTGTCATGTTTGTGCTAAACTCAGTACCTATGCCTACCTACCTACCTAATATAGGTATCTCTTATACCTGCGTAGTATCCTACCCTAATAATATACAAATCAATGCGAAAGTTACGATGTTTGTATGTTTGTGGCTCAATTACGGCTCATCACTTCAACGCGTGCGAAGCCGCGGGAAGCCACTAGTATCAAATAAACCTCTTATGGTGAATAGGCGAGACATCGTGCATGGTCGCGTGGAACTGGCAGCTACATTCACCTAGTTAGAAGTTTCTTCGTTCGTCCGGGGAAGAACTACCGCCATGCATTTTTCTGCCGCCAAGCAGCGTTGCTGTGTTTCAGTTTGAAGAGTGTGGTTGCCGGTGTAATTACAGCATAGGCACATGGGGCATAACATCTGTATGCCTCAAGTTGATGGACGCAGGGCAGTGCATCGTAGGGCATGTTCCTATCGTGCGTGATCTACGAGGAAATGCTCTGTTATAGGTGATGGTTAACACTCAACATCAGGTGGGTATAAGCTTGTTCCATCAGGAAGTTGTATTAAAAAAAATAGGTGAGACATCGCGGGAGTTAGATTGCCCTAAGTTAAGACGTTTCAAAGTGATCCTTTTTATTTAAATGAATAAATAAATACCTTTTGACATTGATTTTGACATCGTCCGCACTTGTACCTACACGGTAATTCCTAAGAAATATCGTACAAGTACCTAAATGAATTTAAATTTGTATCGTGTATCGTATATTCGTTTAGTATCCCGAATAAATTATGTACTCTTAAATAAATTATCTAACAAAAACTTGTAAAATAGGTCATACCAACAAATGTTTTTAAATTATACAGACAAGAACGGCAAATGTCTCCTCAGATCTTTTAGTACAAAGTAAGCTAAAATTCTTTGAGGATATCTGAGAAAAATCCATTGGTGCACGACCAAATTTGAGCCCACACCTTACCATCAAAAGGCGGAGTCATTACTAGACACCGGTGCTGATAGATTTATATATACCAAAACTATGAAATACGCGAGCGAAAATTTGTTTGACAGTAAAGTTAGTGCTAAAACAATTTCACAGGACATACGATATGTTTATCAACTTCTATAACTAACTCGGTCCGGACTCGTGGACTGTTACACTGGTGTGACTAGCAGGAATTTATTTTACTCGTGGTCACACTGTGTGGTGTGACCAATAGTAAGCTCTCTCTCTCTTGTCGAGTCACTAGTTTTTTCAAAACAGTGTGGTGAAATGATTTTAAGTGCGCCTAAAGAGGCTCCTTTCGAGCACTTGACACATGCTATAGAACTTTTTAGGTTCTACGACATGCCGGTTTCCTCACGATGTTTTTCTTTACCGTTTAAGAGTACTGGTATTGTGCACATACATTTTTGAACAGATCAACTCATTGGTGCACGACCGGGTTCGAGCCTGCGACCTTAGGATCGGAAGGCGGGGCCGCTACCACTAGACCGCTAGTGCTCTCAAACCACCAGTGCTCTCAAGACGACCAGTGCTCTCAAGACCACCAGTACTCTCAAGACCACCAGTGCTCACAAGACGACCAGTGCTCTCAAGACGACCAGTGCTCTCAAGACCACCAGTAGTCTCAAGACGACCAGTGCTCTCAAGACCACCAGTAGTCTCAAGACCACCAGTGCTCTCAAGACGACCAGCGCTCTCAAGACCACCAGTGCTCTCAAGACCACCAGTACTCACAGACCACCAGAGCTCTCACTATAGTAAGCTATTAAAACATAAGACTCGTGGTCACACTTTTAGTGTGGGGGATTGAATAAGTTGGTACTAAACTAAACATACGTGGATGTAGGTTACCTAACATACGGCATCACTTTCAATACCAACTCCCATGTTTGTTTGTCCCATATATTTGCAAGACAAACATCTCGTTTGAACCTACTCAACCTATTTGTTGGATGCACTAGGTATGTCCCGCTGTTACTACTGCGAGACGGCCAGGCTTTTTTATTTCCTAAAATCTAAATTTTAGAATGCCTACCGTTTTTAGGCTAACATACTTTTAATTTTATTATTATATTGCTACACCTAATTATATTAAGGTAGTTAGATACTGATATATTAAGATTCTTTGAGGATTTCGGAGCTTAGTGCCGACTTTTGCTGTATTCAATACGTGTAGAGCTCTTTGTGAAGGGCTCGTCGGGGGAAGTACTACCACTACGCCTTTTTCTGCCGCCAAGCAGATTGGTAGAAAATGCTTGTGCATTAAGCCCTCCTTTTGTGCTAGGTATCACATTGTGTTTTGTGCAATAAATGATAAATAAAAAATAAATAAACGACGTGTTTCGATTTGAAGAGTGTGGTTGTCGGTGTAATTACAGGCACATGAGGCTTAACATCTGTACGCCTCAAGTTGATGGACGCAGGGCAGTGCATCGTAGGGAACGTTTCTATCGTGCGAGACTTGCGAGGTAATGCTTTGTTATAGGTGATGGTTACCACTTAACGTCAGGTGAGACATCTACTTGTTCCATCAGCTAGTTGTATAAAAAAAAATGTTTATAGTTTTTTTTTTCATTGTCATTTTCTTCGTAAATGAATTTCAGTATCGTTTAGATACATATTTTAATCTACAATTTATAAAAGATTTCAAAAAATGTAGGCAAAATCAGAAAAACTCTCAAAATACGTTTTACCTAAACCTTGATATAGACCAAAACCTACTAGCTGGACAGACGGACGAACAAACTGAAGTTGCCTCATATAGATAGATAACTAGACGTATGTAAATAGTGTAGGTAAGTGCCACAACGATCCAAAGGTCAACGGATATACGAGATTCTAGGTAGTAAATTAATTTGATAGTGGGTATCTCTGACTTCTGTTTTCACTGCGCAAACGAAATGGAACTCTAAATAAATAAGTAAATAGAATGGTTTTATAGCGTGGAACCGCTTGTATACATGAATGAAATATTTAATGACTTTGGCGTAGTTGGTGAATCAAATTCGTAGTTATTTTTACATTTGGCAAAGCTTGAAACCACAGGATTTTATGATGGGACAAGCAGATGACCCACTTGATGTTAAGTGGTAACTATCACCTATAATAACGCATTGCATCTTAGGAACGTGCCCTACGATGCACTGCTCTGCGTCCACCAACTTGAGGTATACAGATGTTAGGCCTCATGTGTCAGTAATTTCACCGGCAACCACACTCTTCAAACCGAAACGCAGCAACGCTGCTTGGCGGCAGAATAAGGCGGTAATAATGGTGGTAGTACTTCCCCGGACGAGCCCTTCACAAAGCGCTCTGCTCTTGTAATGAGCCATATTATGTATCCACTGCGTCTATCAAAAATATAAGACTTTTGAAATCGGAACACAACAATGCGGGCATCACTGGTTGGTAGAAGGATTAGGAATAGTTACGTTACTTATACGTATAGTTACGTTACTTATTTTTTTTTTTACTTATAAAGTCAAAACCGTGAATTTTTTCATGAACTTTGTTAGTTCATGTTTGTCTACCTTGGTAAGAGAAGGAGAGTTTTAAAATTGAAGACCGAAGAAAGAAATAAAATTAGAAAGAAAATTGCTAGGGCAGGCATAACCAATTACAGGTACACCTCTATTTCAAAAATCCCTTTGAGCTGTCAGTTCCTACCCTAGCAGTTTTCTTTCTAAATTTATTTCTTTCTTCGGTCTTCAGTTTTAAAACTCTTCTACTTCTCTTACCAAGGTAGACGAACATAAACTAACAAAATTCACATGAAAAAATTCACGGTTTATGAATTTGGATTCGAAATGAAAGCTAAATTATGCTTTTTGAGAGGAGGAAAAAATGGCCACCGGACCGGAAGAGTCCAAGACCGAGCGCCGGAAACGGAAGTCGGGGGTCAGTTCGAGCTCACTAATTAACTTGAGTTGAAATATTCACTTGGACTAGAGATAACTTAGTTATGAGGTGTTTGTATAAATGTGGTGGTATAAATATGGGTGGTGTGAATTTGAGTGATTGCAGCGTTAATTAGAATATAATCAGAATATTCTTTTCACTAACTTTTGATACTCTTGCTCTAAAAGACCGTCATAGTAGCATAGAGCGAAGATAAAATTGCATTTCTTCCTCTAGGAGAAAAAGTATTTTTCTTTTTTGTGTCCCTTAACGCGAAGGTATATTTTCTTAATGTAGAATAATGATAAATAAAGAATCGACCTAATACTGTTCCAAATAAAAATATCATTCTATTTTTCAAAATGGAATTAAATGTGAAAGCCGCTCTCCAACGCTTTTTGGTAGAATGCGTGCATTGCGTTGCGGCAACAGAAGAAATAAAAAAAAAGCATTGGCGCGAAATCTATAGAATTTTCACTATTTACTAAAAAATTGCTGACCGTAAAATATTTTCACAATACTTAGTAAAAATATTTTATTGTATTATTTTATTTTCTCGCAATCGTAGTGAATAGTCTTTATTGTGAACTAGAAAAACATGGTCCACCTGACTAAATCAAAAGAATGGTAAGAACCTGTTCCGTGGTAAGAACCAAGCCGTAAGTTTGTTGGCTGTTCTTTTAGGCTTGGTCGCGTGGAACTGGCACCTCGATTCACCTAGCTACGTTTCTAAGTTATACTTGTGATTCAATTGAATAAAATACACTTACCGCCGGTTTCTGAAAGCTCGATCAAAACTAATCGGATGTCAAGTCACTCGCCATTTCAGCTATTACATCGAATTAGATAGAGAAAGCAAGTGACTTGACATCCGATTAGTTTTGATCGGGCTTTCAGAAACCGGCGGTTAGACTTTAAAATGTTATGCGGGTACTTCTACCTTAAACAATTGCATTACTTACCTCGTAAAGCACGTCCACCATGGACGTGCCCTATATGGCACTCACTGCGTCCATCAAACTGAGACGGAAAGGTGTTTTCTTATGTGCCTTTAATTGCACCAGCGCCCATACCTTTCATTCAGAAAACAGCACTGGTAGTCTAATGGTAGCGGCCTCGCCTTCCGATTCTAAGGTGGTGAGTTCGAAACCAGTCGTGCACTAATGAGTTTTTCTGTTCAAAAAATTATTTGCACAGTATTAGTACTCTCAAACGGTGAAGGAAAACATCGTGAGGAAGGCATATCGTAGAACCGGCATGTCGGCATGACATTATAAAATCTTTGTGTCAATTGCTCGAAAGGAGCCTATTTTAAGGAATACCTACGTGATGAAAGTACCTACTAGGTCACTGTCCTTTGAACTTTAACAAAAAAATAGGTATTTCGGAGAGCAAGACACTTTTGTTTATCGTTCCAAATAAATAAATATTGGATTTGATTTTTTTAGGCAACATTGGAGTTACATACAGTCCAGTCTACAGAGTGTCTGATAAAGAATCAGCTGCCTAGGAGTCCTGGAATGTAAGGGTGAATTTTGGTGCCTTCTAGGCTTTGGTCGTGTGGAACTCAAAGTCAAAGTCAAAGTCAATAGGTATTTATTCAATAAAATCACAAGGATCACTTTGAAACGTCTTAAAGCTAGGTGACTCTAGGTGCCAGTTCCACGCGACCAAAGCCTAGAAGAACAGGCAACAAACTTACGGCTTGGTTCTTACCGTTCTTTTGTATGATCCTTTTACAATTTAATATAATATATTATTGAAGTTAACTGGTACCTAGATTCACCTAGTTTAAAGACGTTTCAAAGTGATCCTTGTGCAGATTGTGAAGAAATCCTCATCTACTCGAAGTTTGCGAAGCTTCCAAGAAACTACTGTTCTTTCGAAAGGAGTCAGGCTGGCTACAAATTTAGCTAGGTTACTCTTCACGCGTAATTTACCGTCGAGTCTAAATGAGGACATAGAGTCCAATACAGGCTTTCTTAGTGTGTGCCATCTACCACAATTCTGTACTAGTCTAGTTTGTAGAAAATAGCTCCCCAGCATATAATTGTGGACTGCCTTTTCGGTTTTTTCAAAGCTACACAATGGTTAACAGGAAGAGAATGGTTAACTGCTCTCTAGCATTAAGTTTGCCTATGTTCGATACATTCTGTTCTGTTCAATAAAGAATTTTCTATCTATCTATCTAGTCTAACCTATTTATGCACCAAGACTTTGAAGAGTTGGGGACAATCGAGGGAGAAACCATCCCCTGAAACACAGTTTTTAACTACATAGTTCGGAGGACGGCTATCAAATCCGCCCAACTTCGCAGCCGCTGAGGCAAAACACTCGTTCTTAGTTTAGTATAAGAGTTTTCTGGAAGAGATCGCTACCTGCGATAAGAACGCCAATTTTGGTCAAACCGACTGTACTTTTACTGTTTGTAACCCTATCCATACTGTCCTCAATAAAGTTCTTATTTTTTTCGCCCAAATCTGAATCTTAAGTGCCTAAAGTTTTAAAAAAGAGATCTCTTTTTCCCAGATTAATAGAATTCAGACGACAGCAAAATGCCCTCCAAAATACGTCCCGCTGGTCTTTTATCCCTCGTAAAACGCAAGAGTCACCCCTTTTAATAATCCAATAGACTCAGCCCACGATAAAAGAGATTACCAATTATTTTTCAGGACTAAGTATTCTTCTTATATCTGTATATATGTAAAGAGGTTCACTCATTCACTCACTGACTCACTCAAAACAGAATTTCCAAAAGTACATGGTCCAGAGATAAAAATCTGAAATTTGGCACTTCTTGTCGAGTCACAGTTTCTTTCAAAACAGTGTGGTGAAAGGATTTTAAGTGCGTCTCAAAGATGATTTTTTGCACCTTTTGAGTACTTGTTTTAGAACTTTTTAGGTTCTACGATATGCCGGTTTTCTCACGATGTTTTCCTCCACCGATTGATAGTATTGGCTGTCCATATAAATTATTGAACAGAACAAGAAAACAAAAAACAAATTAGTGCTCGAAAGGAGCTTCTTTGAGGCGCACTTGAAATCCTTTCACCACACTGTTTCGAAAGAACTAGTGACACTACAAGAAGAAGAATTGAACAGAAAAACTCATTGGTGCACGACCGGTTTTGATCCCACGATCTTAGGATCGGAAAACGGGGCTGCTACCACTGGACTACCATTACTCTTCACTTAGCACTTATTGAGAAGTTTTCTAAAAGAAACGATTTATTTTGAAAATTCGCACCCCAACAAGTGTACAGCCTTAAGCGAGCAAAGTCACGTGGTATTCCACTATTGAAAATATTAAAATTAACCTCCTAACGCCAAGGCATGGCCGTTTCGTTGAATGGATGTGGGATTTTAGACTGTATTTGTGAAGGGCTGAGGGTGTGAATTGGTTTGAGGGATGATGGGCGTCTTGTCGCTCAACTCCATGGAAGTAATCGTTAGATATAATCACTTCTACGCGTTCTCTGCCATAGTAGAGATTAACTCAGTAAGTGAATTAAATTAAAACACATAAAATAATGTTTATTTGGCAAAATAACATGTCAAGAGTCCACATAAAATAAAATACAATAAAAAAAGGGAGAAAAACAAGTTTCATAGTTTTTCAAAGTATTTAGGAGTAAAAATTTGGCGATGTAATATAGGTTAAACAAACAAAAATTAGGAGCAACATGTTCGAAGAAGTGGAAATCGAACAACTTTTTTTTGGTAAAGTCGCTGCACATTTCCACGGACATTAGCTGAGTGTAAACGGGGTATTAGGATGTCTCGTTTCCGTATGGCTGGTGGTCCGTTTGTAGAACCGGACCTAAGTTTAAAATCAATAATCTTGCGTCTTTTGAATTAAATAAGCTTTATCCACCACAAATAGGTATTTTACCCCATCAGAAGAGTAGTAGAGCTAATAGTGAAGGGCTCGTTCGGGGAAGTACTACCACCACGCCTTTTTCTGCCGCCAAGCAGCATTGCTGTGTTTCGGTTTGAAGAGTGTGGTTGCCGGTGTAATTACAGGCACATGAGGCTTAACATCTGTACGCCTCAAGTTGATGGACGCAGGGCAGTGCATCGTAGGGCACGTTCCTATCGTGCGTGAATTACGAGGCAATGCTTTGTTATAGGTGATGGTTACCACTTAAGATCAGGTGGGCTATCTGCTTGTTCCATCAGCTAGTAGAATTAAAAAAAAACCTATCGTCAATCTCGAGTTGACCTTCTGCCCGCACTGTGAGGCGAGTTCCAGAACGAGGCGGACATGCTCACGTGACGTGTTTTTCAGATCAGATAGATCAATAACATACTGCTAGCTTGTGCCTCCGACTTTACTTGACAGGTTTCACTGGAAGCAACACCGGTATTTTAACGGTTGTCTAGTAGAGATCGCTGGTTAGCGATAAAACCACCCATTTTACTTAGTAGTTTTAAGTTTGTATTTTCTATCTTCTATCTATCAATTTTATTGAAAATCAAAATTTTAAGTATCCTATCAGAGATTGATGAAATTTTAGGGTAAATTACTGATGAAACGAGGAAGTTTTTTTTATAACCCCTATAAGTATTGGTATTTCATACATTCTTATAATTATAAAAATATTATTTTATTTTATTTAATAAGTAGGAATTTATGTAAATTGCCCTATTCAAATATCAAATCAAATATGTTTATTTGGGAAACAAAAATATCAGTTACCTACTTAAAGTAGTATTTGGTATATAACCTGATTTGATGTTCAAGATATCTTGTTTTGTAGCTAATTTCGTTTGTATGATCTCTTGTTATTGTTATGATTTGTACGAGGAATGATGGGGTGCACCGAAGTTGCTGCCTGTACTCCGGCGTCACGGAAGACCAGCCGTCATCATACACTGTTATATATACGTTTGTTGCCTGTTCTTCTAGGCTTTGGTCGCGAGGAACTGGCACCTAGAGTCACCTAGTTTTAAGACGTTTCAAAGCGATCCTTTTGGTTTTATCGAATACCTTTTGACTTTGACTTGACTATAGCAGAAAACTGAAGCTAACCGTTCTTGAAGATAATCGTTCTTTGTATTTCGCCTTCTGTGACACAAAATAAACGTTTTTTTTTGTGTCACCAGATGGCGCACCTCATGTTAAGTGATAACCATCACCTTTAACAAAGCATTGCCTCGTAAGTCACCCACTATAGGAACGTGCCCTACGATGCACTGCTCTGCGTCCATCAACTTAAGGCATACAGATGTTAAGCTTCATGTGCGTGTAATTACACCGGCAACCACACTCTTTAAACCGAAACACCGCGCTGCTCCTTGGCGGCAGAAAAATGCGTGGTGGTAGTACTTCCCCGGACAAGCCATTCACAAAGAGCTCTACTACTCTTAAGAATTTGATGATCTATTTTACAAATAGCTGTACTACTAAAATACCTACACAGTTTATCATAAAATCGAACAACGGCAAACTACTCCTGAAACAGAGCTTGTTCATTAAGCCAAAAGCTTGATAAGCTGATGCATAGGCTGCCAAAGCTAATACCTACCTAATAGGTAGTAAGCTAAGCTCTGTTTTCAAAAGTTTACATTTTGTTTGCAGCTTGTTTGTTGTACACTTTGTACAGGTATCTGTGTTCTGGAATAGTATGTTGAGATAGAAAAATAACCTGAAGACTGTAATCCCTAGGTACGGTAGATATCCAGATGTCTAGGTGTACCTAGAAAATTTACTAAGAAAATCTATAATTTAGTAAAAATAGAGACATTTTAAGTACTAAATTTTCCTAAAATACCTATATTATATTATACCTAGAAAATTTAGTACTAAAAATATCTCTAATTTTACTAAATTAGAGACATTCTTAGTAAATTTTCTAGGTACTCCTAGAAAACTAAAAATGTAAACATTTTTAGTTTATTAAGTTCATATTTAAGCCTGAATACTTTTTTATTTTTTTTATTTTACTTCCTGATTACATCAGGTCCACCTGATGTTATGTAGTAATCATTACCAATAGCAATAAAATTAAACTCTATTATTTTAGGGCCCTTGTGTTAATTTGTTCCATATTAACAAGAAAAAAAAACAATATAACAAAGCGTTGTCTCGCAAGTCTCGCACAATAGGAACGTGCCCCACTGTCCTGCGTTCATCAAATGCCTCATGTGCCTGTAATTTCACCGGCAACCACACCCTTCAAACCGAAACAGCAACGCTGCTTGTCGGCAGAAATAGGTATGGTGGTAGTACCTAGTTCCCCGGATGAGCCCTTCACAAAGAGCTCTACTACTATAGTCGCTTTAAACTTCGCTGCCGGCTCGGTCAGTGTTCAACCTATAGTTTCGTTAAACTCCCGCTGCAAACAAGGTCATAAACCATCTTAACACACGCTTAAACAAAAGGATCGTCCGTTTTCCTAAGTGCGAGAGAAAGAGAGAGCAATATTGCTGTCTCGTTCCGATGTCTTACGACCGAGCCTGCAGCGAGAGTTCAACGCGACACAACAATTTGAACTTTATTTAAATATCTGCCTTGAGCTTTGACTATTTGTTCCTCATGACTACCTCTCTGAGGCCTAGCCTGGTTTCAGGTACACACGGCGCATCAGGCTATACAATCTCTCTTGTCTTGTCACTAGTTTAGCCTTTGGAACTCTCTTCCAATAGACATACGTGAAGCTGCATCCTTAGGAATTTTCAAAAGTAAACTCCACCACCACTTTTTGTCACAACAGTTATTGTCCCAACATAATTGAGCAATATAATGTGTAAATAAAATATATGTAGGTATATATAGATAATGTACATATATTTATGTTTACTAGATAATATGTATTATATATTATTACTAGTTTATTGGTAGGTAGATTTATTTATTTATTTTTGAGTAGGTATTGTTGTATTTATATAATAGTTAGACGCTTCTCCCCATTATTGTATCCTAAAAGCACTACCACTACACACTCCACATTACACAAAGGTTAACTGGAAGAAAATGCTAACTAGCATTAAGTTCGCCTATGTACTTCCTTTTGTGCAATAAAGAATTTTCTAATCTAATCTAGTTTCTTTCGAAACAGTGTGGTGAAAGGATTTTACGTGCCCATCAAGAGGCTCCTTTCGAGCACTTGACACAGGTTATAGAACTTTTTAGGTTCTACGACATGCCGGTTTCCTTACGATGTTTCCCTTCACCGTTTGAGAGTACTGGCATTGTGCACATACATTTTTGAACAGAAAAACTCATTGGTACACGACCGGTTTCGAACCCACGACGTCAGGATCGAAAGGCGGGGCCGCTACCACTAGACCACCAGTGCTCTCTTATACACACTATACACTGCTCACTCTTATGACCTTGTAGTACGAGTAAATGTCATTTTTCTTTGGCTACGTGTATGATTTGTATCCGTGTGTAAGTTTTTTAGTAGTAATTTTTTATTAGATTTTCAGTAATTGTTGATTTCAATAAAACAAACACAAAAATGAACAATAGTTTAATATTTACGTAATATGACTTAAAAGTAATTACATTATTATTTACAAAAATTAACAATTATACACCGAGTTTTTATTTATATCACAATTATTTCTAGTGAGTATTTTATTTACAATGAGTTTTTTATAGTGAAAATTGTCCACTGTCAACAATATTTTTTTGGAAATAATGTATAGTATTGAACACATAAAAATAATGGAACGAATTCTGGAACATACATTTCAATAAAATTCAATGTTTTTTATATATTTTATTATGTAAACATAGGTACTTATCAAAGAACAAGTCTGAATCGCGGGATACCATTTAAACAATACACGTACACGTACACAGTAAAAGATTACCTTTAACAGTACACGTAAGAGATAAAACATTTTTTTATTTTGGAGTATAATTTTTTTTTATAATGTCTTAATTTAACATAATAATAAAAATTATAGAGATAAACCTAAATAATTTGATTAATAACACCATGTTGGTAGTATAGCCGATGTGACAGATGCCTAATAGTATGGTTTTCTAAGTACCTATGTAATTCAAATATCGAAAATATGCAGTTCGAAATTTGAATTATTTTGAATAAGTAATTTGAATTCGGTGTCACTCAGATAAACTAAGAAGAGAAGTAAACCAGCGGCCTAATCACGAACGAATTTGACGTAAGTCGCGTAAAAGTATCTTAGCGATATTCGACCTTATTCTGTTGCAAATAGGGATTGTCAAATTCATTCGTGTTATGGCCTCAGAGCAAATGTAAGTCGTTTTCTGTCATTTTGGGAAGCAACATATCTTTTTCATTTTTATGGTTTTACTAGTGTTATTTTGAGTTCTGTTGTATAATTTTGGTGGTTTATTACACCAACGTGACATTTCTAGAAAATCCATGTTTCGTTGAAGAAATACCTTTTGACTTTGACTTTGAGTGGACTTTCTTAGACTGATGATGATCATGATTACGCCTATTTATTGCAGAATTCTACAACTCTAGCGCTTTTGGACTTGAATATTTTTGACACAAGTTTTCTACAGCACAAATAATAAGTCGACGTAATATGAAGTTGTCGCTAAGTTCATACTTAGCAATTCGTAGCAATTGTATTTAGATAAACCCGTTTACTGAACGTAACATAAATTGAAATTTGCCAATCCAAATACCAAGAACCCATTTCCTTGAGGCTTAATCATATTAAATAAATAATTTATTTATCTATCTATATCAAAATATATAATACTGTGTAATACTGTCACTTTAACAGCTGAATCTCTAGCTCTCTAGCTATAACAAGGGCATCGAAATTCATTATTCTTCTTCTTATCGTGTCTAGTTACTTTATTGAAACAGTGTGGTGTAAGGATTGTAAGTGCGCCTCAAAGAGCACTGATTTTGATCGTAATTCATTGATTTTAATTATATCTTTCTTCAAACACATTTTATTTTGGTACTTACAGTGAAAATAATTTATTTACAAGTCTTTAAAAAAAACAAAGAAAAAATGCATTCTAGGTATGTTCCTTGTACACTAAGATCCTCCTTAAAGGTAGTCAGAGGTAAATACAAACCAAACATTAAAGAATGATAAAAATGATTTTTAAAACAAAACATTGATACAGAGCTTACTTACGAAGTAGGTACTTACAATTTACCTAGGTACATATAAAATGTTTTTTTTTATATTCTATAGTTACAGTTCTATAATTAAATAATGATCTTACAAAACACACCTCTCCATTCGCACAATAATAAAAAAAAACATAAGACTATGTTTATGCTTCGCGTGGCACTAAAATAATAGAAAAATAAAAAATGAATTAGGCTTACGATTGGGATGAATGCACGGTAGACACTCTTCTAATTAACTAAAGATGAAGAGAGTTTAAGTTTTAGGTACGTCCAAAATCACGGGTATGCAAAATTATAATTTAAACAAATAAAGTCACGAAAATTGCCACTTTAAGACTATTCGTTTAAAATGCATAAAAAAAACAAAAATGTGCAACTAAAAAGTTTTTTTTGAAAATTCTTGCAGTAGAAGGTAGCTTAAAAACTGTACAAAACCATTATACGAAAGTTTCGAGCATAAAAACCCTTTTAATTTCTTGATCAAAACATTTCCACGGAAGCTAAGAATTAAGAAATTTAATTCACTTACTTCATTTACAAAGAACAAAGCGAAAACACTTCAACATTTTCACACGAAATAAACGATACAGAACGTACTCAAAATAATAATCCAAGTGTCAACTGGCACAATCACCCTATTAAGAGCTGAATCTTAGCCCTGCGCGCCACGCGAAAACCAACCGTAAACTCTAAAGGGTAGGGTACATTTTGCGATGACGGTAAGAAATAGGGTAGTTAGTATAATGACTGTCACCGTAGTAGGAGATGGAGCATAATGGATGTTAATAAGGAGTTTCTGATGCTAAAGCCGTAGCCAGGTGATGAAGACTGCATGGCCGCTGGGTTTTCGCCTGTTGACAAAGAAATTAAATATTAAAACAAATGTAATTATTATTAAACGTATTTCCGAGAGCGCTGAAGACATTGCCTTGAGTATTACAGAAAATAATATTGTTATCTCTAAACAAACACAAATTCTATTACAAAAGTCTTAACTTTCGTTCAGAAATCAGTCCCTACTGATAGTTTTTAATTGGATATAAAGTCCCATTTCCTAGCAAAAATTATTCTTTTAAGCGAGAGATTTCTTGCTGGCATTGAGCAGTACTCCAAGTATGAGTTGTGTTTACTATATTTGGTTTCTCGTTTTTCGTTTTTGTTCCGTGTTCATTGCGGGTTTTGTATGAAGACGCGATAGGTATACCGGTAGATAGATGTATCGGTATTTCTATCGCGTCTTCATACAAAACCCGTAATGAGCACGGAACAAAAACGAAAAACCAAGTATGGTAAATACAACTCACACTACTTGGGGTACTGTTTCCATCGTCCGACGTACAGGTTATTAACATGTACCTGTAATTACACGTATACCCTTTCAAACCACAAGGATCACTTTGAAACGTGACAACGCGAGCGTCATGCTTAGCGGCGAAAATAATACGGTGGTAATACTACCCGGACGTACATTTTCACACAGATATCTATTACTAAAATGATAGAAAACTAGGTGCTACATATATAAACAATATAAAAATAACAACGTTGCTGTTTTTCAGTTTGAATAGAGTGGTTGCCGGTGAAATTACAGGTACATGAGGCTTAATCTATATGCCTCAAGTTGATAGACGCAGGGCAGTGCATCGTAGGGCCCATTCATATCGTGCGTGACTTACAATGCAATGCCACCCACCCGATGTTAAGTGGTAACCATCATAGAGATGGTTACCACTTAACATCGGGTAGGCCAAATGCTTGTTCCATCAGCAAGTTGTATAAATAATATAAAACAGAATCACTCAGGAAATTATAGTCCGTTTTGCGACGTACACAGCTCATTTTTGTAGTAAGTCATCGTCATCAGCTTGAGAAGTCCACTGCTGGACATGGGCCTCCCCTATACATCAAGGAAGAACAATTCTGAGCCCACTCCAGCCAATGACTACCTGAAATCTTGATAATAATAAATATCTATCGGAGTATTGAGTAATCTAGTTCAATAATTTTATTTTATATCACGTAAAAATTAAGCCCATGTAATCATTATAAAGGTAAAATAATACACAACACAAAATACACATAATTCTTACTAAAATTATGACACTTATTTAGTCAATCTTTCCTCATTATAATATTAGTGTAGATAAAGTTTAATTCTACGGAGGTAATTTTATTAATTTATGTCGGGAAATTGTCTAAAACGTTCTTCGTCTAAATCTCATTTAGACGAAGAACGTTTTAGACAATTTGCATTATTGACGGGTAGCGTTTTAGACCAGATGCGTTTTAGGCGAGAAGCGTTTTAGACCACCTGCCAGTTGCGTTTTAGAACAGTTAGTACTTATATTGAAGTATTAGACGGGTATTTATCGCGTTTACCTTTATTATATATTAGTTTGTTAGACCAGCTACGTTTTAGCACACTTGCTAATTAGACCAGCTGCTTTTTTAGAAGATATGATACTAGTGAATTTCTTTCCTCCTTTCTAAGTTGAAAATGTTCCATCAACAGTCTGTCAAAAACATAGTTTACCAAATTTATGCAAATTAAGATAGCTCAATAGAAATTACTACCCTGTCTGCGTAATTACAGGTAAAACGAGCCACCCCAAAAGTTAAGGGTTGTATCCAATTAAATAATGCTTAAATAACCTCTCAAATAATTTAACTATGATAGACCGTTTGGGGAACTGACAGATTTTAAACAATACGATATAACCAGGGATCGGAATACATAGAGCTTTTAAGTACCAAATGACGTCATATACGCTACTACGAAATCTAAATATGGATATGCCTTTTTTAATCTCCGTGTCGGAAACAATTCGGGTTCGAAATCAAATGTGATAAAAACTGACGTTTATGATTGGAAATCTTTCCGAATATTTTAAAATAGCTTTGTATAATATAGGAAAAAAGAGTTTTAGAAGACAATAATAATGATCTGCTTGTTCCATCAGCTAGTTGTATATTAAAAAAAACCGATAAGTTCTAGAAAACAATTTTAATTAATCCCCAATTCCGGGTTTAAGAGGCACATCCATGTTATGATTGCGTAGGTAATTATACGTCATTTGGTACTTAAAAACTCTACCGACCCCTGGTTATAACGTATTGTTTAAACTTTACTAGTTTTGAGGATATAATAGTTTATTAATTACTGATGAACTCCCGCGCGTTCGTTCGTTTTATTAAGACGCTGACAACCGCAAATATTCATAGGGATACAGACACAAAGACAAAGAAAAATAACGCTTACTACACTGACGAGAATGTATGAAGAATGTTATGAAAAATACGCCATAGGCCTCTTCCTAGATATGTCTGATGAACTCCCGCGCGTTCGTTCGTTTTATTAAGACGCTGACAACCGCAAATATTCATAGGGATACAGACACAAAGACAAAGAAAAATAACGCTTACTACACTGACGAGAATGTATGAAGAATGTTATAAAAAATACGCCATAGGCCTCTTCCTAGATATGTCAAAGGCATATGACAAAGTCGCACATGACATACTTAAACAAAAAATCTACGAGTCTGGAATAAGAGGACCAGCATTCAAATGGCTTCAGTCGTATCTAAAAAATCGCACCCAATATGTATGTATAGAACACTATAATGATAAAACAAACGAGTTACGCAGTATAAAATCTGACTTGAAAATTATAAATAGTTCCATCCCCCAAGGAAGCGTACTGGGATGTCTACTATTCTTGATTTACATTAATAACCTACCTACCGCTATCAATACCAAGTGTGTTCTTTTTGCAGACGATGTATCCTTGCTATTTGAAAGTACGGATGACATTGACTATAACTATATACAATCTACTTTTGAAATTACTAAACAATGGCTCAACGATCACAACCTGGAAATAAATCGAAATAAGACAAAAATTCTACAATTCAAAACCTACCAAAGAAAAACGCTAAATCTAACAAATCTTACAAAAATATTAAAAATCGAAGAAAGTAATGAATTTAAATTATTAGGACTTACATTAGACACCCACCTCAATTGGAAAAAATATATAGTAACATTAAAAACTAAACTTTCTAGATTTACCTATGCCCTAAGTATTATTAAATGTAACACAAACTACGAAACCGCCCTTTCAGCTTACTATGCGAACGCATATGCTTGGTTCAACTACTCCATTGTGATATGGGGTGATAGTGTAGATTTTAACGAAGTATTTGTCAAACAAAAAAAACTAGTACGAATATTACTGAACATCAAGTCTAGACAAAGTTGTAAACCCTATTTCAAACAAAACAAACTCCTTACGTTACCGTGTAGATATATACTCCAAATGTCGATTTTCGTTAGGAAATACCGACATTTTTTCTATTCCAAACAAGAAAACAACATTCTATATAATAGACGACACAAAGACCAACTGATCTTACCCTCCACAAAACTAAAAACGCTCGACAAAAGTCCCGACTTTAGACTAATAAGAATTTACAACAAAATTCCTGACGTGATTAAAAATGAAACCAAAAACCAAAGAATATTTCATTCCAATTTAAAAAACCTACTCTTGACTAAATGTTATTATTCTGTAGAAGAATTCCTAACCGATAAAATACTTGCAAGTGATTTTTCCATAAAACAGACAATTCAAATTTAATTTAATCTAATAGTTGACATTATAAAATATACTTACCTTATTAGACTTAGTTAGTAATATTATTATTATATCGAGACATTCAGACTATCAATTACAATGATTATTATTATTGTCATTTAATTTTTGCTATTCAAGTTGCCTATTATATTCTCATAACTAAGCTATTGTATCAAGGAGCTTAACTATTATTGTACCGTTATTAGTATGATTGTAACTAATTTGCAGCGCCCTACAGGGTATGTGTACTCGCTTAATAGCTACCTTAGACCTAAGCTATGTAACTGTATGTACATATTGGCAATAAATAAATAAATAAATAAATAAATATGAGTGTGAATGAAGCGAAAGAGGTATGTAAGGATCGTAGCAAGTGGAATCCGTGCCTACCCTCATGGGAAACATTCGCGATTTTATGTATGTATGCACTATTGACTACACTATTCCCTAGGAGGAAAGCCTTAACTGAAGGAGTGGTCGTTCACGTCAACACCTGGTTTGACTTGCTAACTCAAAATAATAAATAAATCATATAGGTGGACTTTCCACACTGCACTATCTAGTCCCGAAGCCTAAGCCGAAGCTTGTACTATGGGAATCAGATAGCTGATATAATACATATATACTTTTTTTTTTGTAAATACATACTTCTACACTAATATTATAAAGAGAAAAGATTTGTATTTTTGTTGTTTTGTTGTTTTGTATGTAACGAATAGGCTCAAAAACTACTGGTCCGATTTCAAAAATTATTTCACCATTAGAATGCTACATTATCCCTGAGTAACATAGGCTATATTATATTTTCAAAAAAATCAGGGATCCTTACTAAAACTCCAATAATGTAACCCAAGGTGGTAAACAAAAACCTTACATCGCGTGCGCTGCGAAAACTATTGATGATAGAACAAAATAATGTACTACGATTTTGTAGAACACGTTATCATCTACAAAAAATGTCGCAACAGCATATGTCTAACTATTATAGTTATGTCACAATAAGTGTTCTTTTATTATAAAAATTTAATTGAAATGCCGCCGCTAAAAAAGGGTCTTTATTTGTACCTTGGTATTAATCCTTATCCAAATAAATCATTTCATAATTAAGACGGTTTCAATACCTATAGATTACTTCTTAATTTTTTCAAATCGGACATTCCATTCAAAAGATATGACGAAATTAAAAATGTTAACGGGTCCACGGGTCGTGCGAATGTATGAAATAAGTAGACGCGAGGCTCGAACCCACGGTCTAAGTTTATCCTAAAATGTTCAAAAACTTTATGACCACCAGAGAACAAACATCTATGTTCATCACACAAATGTTTGTTCTTGGCGGCAGAAACATGCAAGGTGGTAGTTCTTCTCCGGACGAGCCACACACAAAGAGCTCGAATAGAAGGTAAACTTTGAATGATAAAATATAAGTAGCCAATTTGCGAACCACGCGGGCAACAAAAACCAGTTCCTTGGCTTCATCAAAATAGCATTAACTAAGAAACCCCACTCAAACACGTCAAAACTTCCAATATTTTGGCAACAAAAACTTGGAAGCTTTCACTGAAAATATTTTCCCCGTCGCCATTGAAAAGCAATAGATTGACATAATAAAGGCCTAACCCGATAAGAAAGGCTCCTTTGGCGCTAAATCGGAATATAACGAAAAAAGGGCCGAACGCACTGGGTCATTGAAACGCGCGAAAACGCGTTTGATCATTAGTACCTACTGGTACTAATGATTATTACTAATTCATTACCTACCTATTGGTTTAGGTATTTAGGAAACCCGCCCCGCAAGTACCGATCTTTTTACGAACTATGCGATCGTTAAATTTGACATTTCTATTCGTGAAAACGGGTTTTAGCGATTGTTTGGCGAATTTGACGAAAGTCAAAAGATATTTGTAAAATTTTGGCGAATTTCGCTAAAATACGAGTATGGTAGTACTTTTGAATTCACGATCGTGTTGTCAAATTCGTGTATTTAAACAAATTAGAGGAATCATTTTCACATCTGTGTTCAAAACCGAAAGTTGCCATTTTACAATTATCGCGAAGATTGATCGCAAAAACCGACCGAGTTGCCATTTTACAATTATCGCGAAAAAAAAAATTAACCCCGAGTTCCGTACTCGCACAATTCGTCAAAATATTATGAACGATCGCTAAATTTAGCGAAATGAGTTCCGTACTTGCAGTGCTGCATTGTTTATTTTTATTGTTATATTATTATATTGAACGTTTTTAGCAGTGGTAGTATCAATGTGATTGGGGCGTTGCGAAAGGAAGCTGACAGACCGAGACTTGCGAAATACATACGACAACTGCGAAATAAATACGTGAAAAATATTGAAAATTTGTAGTTAAATTTAATAAAAACAATAAAATAATTGATTTGATTGAAACTACCAAAACACAAACTATCATTGTATCGTAAAATATCGTCGGTAAAATAACTAAAATATTTGCTTTGATAGCCATCCTAGGTACATCTATTCAATAAGAAAATAATCCTACTAATATTATAAACGCGAAAGTTTGTAAGTACGGATGGATGGATGTTTGTTACTCTTTCACGTAAAAACTACTGAATAGATTTTAATGAAACTTTACATATTACTAATATTATAAACGCGAAAGTTTGTAAGTATGGATGGATGGATGGATGTTTGTTACTCTTTCCCGTAAAAAGTACTGAATGGCTTTTAATGAAACTTTACAAAAATATACTTAGCTTATACATCAAAATAACACATAGGCTACAATTTATAAACAGTTTGCAGACGAAGTCGCGCAGGTATGAATTTGATTGCCTCTACCTTTTTCTGTTATGGCTACGCCTCACTAAATTCGATTGGCAACACACCTTAGCTTTAACATTGTATTATATATATATTCAACATTGTAACAAGGATCATACAAAAAAAAGGTAGGAACCAAGCCGTAAGTTTGTTGGCCTTGGTCGCGTGGAACTGGCACTTAGATTCACCTAGTTTTAAGACGATTTAAAGTGATCCTTGTGATTTTAGAGAAAAATAACTTTTGACTTTGACTATATCTCAGACTGATATATTTCTCTTGTGTTCGCTTTTTTTGACTCAGTGCGTACGCCCAGAATGTTTAAAATATCCCCCAGTGAATAGCGACTGATTGAGTCAATTTCGTTGAGTTGGCCCACTAATATCATTTTGAACCATGAGCTGTTTTGGTACAATTTTCGCTGATGACTGTATTCTTTCACTTGGTTGTTTTTTTTATTTGGGGCCGCTTGCGCAGCGACTACTTATCGTATTTAGTGAGCCACTTATCGCATTTCGGAAGCTAACCACGAATAACGTCTTACACAAGAAGAAGCAGCCGCTAAGCATACGTAGCCAACCGTCAAACACTGGAAATTATGTTTATAATAGTTACGTTGAATTTGGTAAACGCGTAACACAAATAAATACAATTGAATCTGATAGGATTTAAGAGTGATGAAGCTCTTTGTAAAGGGCTCGTCCGGGGAAGTACTACCAACACGCCTTTTTCTGCCGCCAAGCAGCAACGCTGTGTTTCCGTTTGAAGAGTGTGGTTGCCGGTGTAATTACAGGCACATGAGGCTTAGCATCTGTATGCCTCAAGTTGATGGACGTAGGGCAGTGCATCGTAGGGCACGTTCCTATGGTACGTGACTTTTTTTATACAACTAGCTGATGGAACAATAAGATGGCCCACCTGTTGTTAAGTGGTACCATCACTTAATTCATTACTAGTTTTCGTACATAAGCAAACTTTTAAGTAGGAAAACTTGCTAGCGAGAGTCACATTAGCTCTTGTATTCGCCTTATGGACAATCTGTGGTTTTACGGAGCATATAATGCACGTCACGCAGATGGGAGCTGAACGGCACTTGACGGGGTGTTATGGGTCATCATCGCCTAATTATAAAGGAGCGGGGGGTCATCACGTAATCATTAGTGTTACGTCGGAAGCAATTTCGTGCAACGGCACTGTTACGTTTGTCGCAGACCTGTCGCTAGTTACGCAATAAATGAATTTTGGTGTACATTCCACACAGCACTATCTAGCCCCAAACTAAGCCTCAGCTTGGGAACCAGATAGCTGATATAATACATAATATACCTTTTTTTTGTAAATAGATACTTATAATATTATATAACACACCGACAGAGAACAAACATGAATGTTCATCACACAAATGTTTTTTCTCGGTGGGTATCGAACCCACGGCCTACGGCGCAGAAAGCAGAGCTACTACCAACTGAGCTGTGAAGGCTGTGGTGAGGGGGCAGTTTCAAAGCAATTATACCATAGCTGATAGTTTTCTTAAGTTACTTATAACGTCGTTTTCTTAAGTTATTTTAACCCAAAAAAATATCATGCAAACTAAATAAACTGAACTCAGACGTCTTCAAATTTCTGCAGTGTTTCCGACAGTTCCACTTTACGAAGGCTAGGGTTGTCCTAAATTAAATGGATCGTCTTATTTCTTAAATATTTAAGTCTTCGATTTGCATGATGAGCTGTGGATGGATCTTGTGCAATGGTCGGTCGATAGCTTGGCTGATTGTGGTGTATTTTGAATTCATTTGAAAAAGTTGTGCTTGATTAAATACCCATAAATCATACATTCCAAAGAATGTATAGTAGATACTAAGAGATTTAAGTACCCTTAAATATAAGATGCAATATATTTATTTTCCGAAATAAGTCACCACCTCTAACAAAGCATTGCCTCGTGAGTCACGCACGATAGGAACGTGCCCTACGATACACTGCCCTGCGTCTATCAACTTGAGGCATACATATGTTAAGCCTCATGTGCCTGTAATTACACCGGCAACCACACTCTTCAAAACGAAACACAGCGTTGCTGCTTGGCGGCAGAAAAAGGCTTGGTGGTAGTACTTCCCCGGAAGAACCACACTCAAAGCGCTCTACTAGTCTTAAAATAGTTTATTAACAAGGATCATACAACAGAGCGGTAGGAACCAAGCCGTAAGTTTGTTGCCTGTTCTTCTAGGCTTCGGTCGCGTTGAACTGGCACCTAGAGTCACCTAGCTTTAAGACGTTTCAAAGTTATCCTTGTGATTTTATTGAATAAATACCTTTTGACTTCGACTTATTCAAAATAAAAATAATGAAAAAAAATTACCAGTGAAAAAATAAACTATGGACAACCCTACGTCTTTCTATTATTGTTGGTATTTCTTGAGATGAAAGTTTTAAGTTGGCTTTTTGAATAAAACGGCAAACTCTTTTCTTGAAATTGGAAATGATAATGCTTCCTATAAACACGCGCCAGCCGGCACCTTCGTTTAAGTTATTTTTTAAGTAACTAGCTGGTACAAGTGGCTTTGTATCATTAGTGAATGAAAATGAATAAAAATACACTATATTTTTAGTGTACTTTGTTTTTGAGCACTGGGGTCTAGTAGTAGCGGCCCCGCCTTCCGATCCTAAGGTCGTCTTCCGATTCAAAACCGGTCGTGCATAGTTTTTCTGTTCAAAAATGTATGTGCACAATGCCAGTTTTTTCAAACGATGAAGGAAAATATCGTGAGGAAACCAGCATGTCGTAGAACCTAAAAAAAAGTTCTTTAACATGTGTCAAGTGCTCGAAAGGAGCCTCTTGAGGCGCACTTAAAATCCTTTCACCACACTGTTTCGAAAGAAACGAGTGACACGACAAGAGAAAGAGCTTTGGCTTAGTTTGGCCCAAAATAGTGCTGTGCGGAATGTCCCAATATTTATAGAGCTGTAAAAAAGAGGTGGTCTGCCAGACACTCACCATTGAATATGTGTACGTATATGCTAGCAGGCACCGCGTTATTCGGCACGCAAGTATAGTTCCCTGCATGGGACACGCTCGTGGCTGGAATCAGGAGGTCTGACAGACGCATCACTGGGTCTGTGGTTACGTTGATACCGCGTTCTGCGTCGTAATTTATCATTCTGCTGTTGTGATACCTGTGGACAATGAAACAAATTTCAAATAGACTCCCAGTACCTCATAGATAACATACTCTGAGTACTTTCAGTACTCTGTGGTGTTAGTTAGGTGTGGTGGTAGTAATCTTGTGGAACTAGCTCAGATTTACCTAGTAATTTATCACGTCATGGCCATAGTGTATGTGCGGGTTAGTTTAATTGTTATAGATACATGTGACCGATCAACACCTAGTGGAATCAATATTCAACTTTCGTCACTTTGTCTTATAATAAAGTTTTTAAAAGTGGTTGCATTAATTTTAATTTTAATTATTTTTAATGTAGGTAAGTATAATTAAAAATTATAAGGGGTAGTCAAAGGCCAATAGAACACTTTTTTTCTGTGTTGATAACTGTTTAACAAAATCATAAAAATAGATATTAATTAATTTGAAATTCAGTTCCGGGGTCTAACAGTTTCACTCAAAACTAAACTTAATCTAAGTCAAAGGTAACAAGACTTCAATACTGTCTGCGTTTTACGCATGTAATAATCATAAGACGATTCAACGTGATCCATATGATTTTATTACAAAAATGCCGCATACATACAATACAATCAATCAAATTGTCTCCACTATGTCTACCCGAGCGCGTAGCACTTCTACGAAAACCGTAGACCTGCTACGCTGTTCGTGGAACCCCTACGACTTATTATATTTTATTACGTAACTTACGAGGCAATGCTTTGTTATAGGTGATGGTTACCACTTAACAAAAAAATGTTAAGTGATGATGTGGTCGACGACCCATTCGCTCTTCTTTTGAAAACATCCAAATTATAAGCATTCGGAAAAACTGAATCTTTACGACTGTATTTTCTAAAGAGTTCGTGACCTAGAATTATGAAATTATACCCAATCGTCTTGGATGACACTTTCAGTCAACTTGATTGCCCACTTAACCCAAAAGCGATTTAATTATTTAATTCAAGAGCGGGTTGAGCGTTTGAATTGAAATTTGGGTTATTTTTTGATTTTCCTGTTTCTTAGCTAAACATTTTTTAAAAGCATAATTATATTTTTTCAAAAAAAAATAACTACCTCGTGACTGACCTAGGCACGGTTGACATATATCCCTCGCAATTTTATACAGTTAATTAATAATGAAAGCTGTTCTTCGTTTATGATTACATCAAACAGAAATAGGTTCACGACTGCGTCAAGCACGGTAGACATCACAAATGACTTTATGTTAAACTAGCGGCCTGTCCCAGCTTCGCATGGGTGGTCATAAATTTTTTGAACATTTTAGGATAAACTTAGACCGTGGGTTCGAGCCTCGCGTCTACTTATTTCATACATTTGCACGCCAGAGAGTGAAATCGCACCCCGAGCGTGACCCGTGGACCCGTTAACGTTTTTAATTTCGTCATATCTTTTGAATGGAATGTCCGATTTGAAAAATTTAAGAAGTAATCTATAGGTATTGAAACCGTCTTAATTATGAAATGATTTATTTGGATAAGGATTAATACCAAGGTACAAATAAATACCCTTTTCTAGCGGCGGCATTTCAATTAATTTTTTATAATAAAAGAACACTTATTGTGACATAACTATAATAGTTAGACATATGCTGTCGCGACATTTTTTGTAGATGATGACGTGTTCTACAAAATTGTAGTACATTATTTTGTTCTATCATCAATAGTTTTCGCAGCGCACGCGATGTAATGTTTTTGGTTTCCACCTTGGGTTACATTATTGGAGTTTTAGTAAGGATCCCTGATTTTTTTGAAAATATAATATAGCCTATGTTACTCAGGGATAATGTAGCATTCTAATGGTGAAAGAATTTTTGAAATCGGACCAGTAGTTTTTGAGCCTATTCGTTACATACAAAAATACAAAAATACAAAAATACAAAGCTTTCCTCTTTATAATATTAGTGTAGATAATAATAAAACTGTTCATCTGCACCGAAACCTCCAAATAACTTAACCAATAAAGACTAAAACTTAACTTAATAAAAAATTTGGTTGACATTCCAGATTTCTAAAAATTTCTTTCTCACTTTCGAAAAGGAAAACCAAAAAAGCAGTTTCATCTTCTGTTTTCGAAACTTGGTCGTATCTTTGTCCCACATCCAGATCCTTATAAAATTATTTTACTCCTATTCTTTTTAAATTATTTTAAGAATAGTAGAGCTCTTTGTGTGTGGCTCGTCCGGGGAAGTACTACCACCACGCCTTTTTCTGCCGCCAAGCAGCAACGCTGTGTATCGGTTTGAAGAGTCTGGTTGCCGGTGTAATTACAGGCACATGAGGCTTAACATCTGATTACCTCAAGATACGATGCAATGCTTTGTTATACCACTTAACATCAGGTGGGCCATCTGCTTGTTCCATTAACAAGTTGCATAAAAAATAACTGCTTGTATTTCAAAAAAAAATCTTTCCGCAATGCAATCAGTAAAGGAAAACATCCTGAGGACACTAGTTAGTATTTTGGCAGTAGTAGATTGTTTACATAGGGAGCAAAGAACTATTTTAAAGGCGAGAGAGTTTCTTTGAATCCAGAGCGGAGCGAAGGATTATACAGTAGAATAGTTTCTAAAGTATTCAAAGTACGTCACTCGAGCTTAAAATAGTGTTTACTCTACTTTTTATCATCTTTCAAAAAATAAGTAAGTGCAACTTATGAATAAGAATAGTAAGCAATTACGAACGAAGGCATTTCATACATTTTTTATACAAAAAAATATTTTTATAGTGTTCGCGGTTGGTTAACTTTATAACTTGTTACGCAATTGTTAGTTCAATTTCCACATTCCAAGTTGAAATCACTTTTACTCCCTAGAGATCAAACAGCTATTTTGGTCCCTGTTTGTGGAGAACTAGCTTTTTGCGAATTAATGTTACAAAAGTGATATTGCAATCTGTCACGTATCGAATACCAATAACAGTAACGGGTGCCATGTATGTGTCATTATTTAATCTCTAATACTATAAATATCAAAGTCCTGACTGACTGACTGACTGACTGACTGACTGACTGACATATAGACAACGCACAGCCTAAACCGCTGGTCCTAGAGACTTGAAATTTGAGGAGTACGTAGGTCTTATGGCGTAGAGGTGTACTAAGAAGGGATTTTTGGAAATTCAACCCCTAAGGGTGTAAAAAGGGATGAAAACGTTTGTATGAAAAATAGTATTCCTTGAACCTACAAACTTGAAACTTGGAGTAGATATACTTCAAGGCAAAAAAATAGGAAAGGCATTTTTAGTTTTTTAAAACTACCCATAATTAGTGTGCAAAGGGATGTTCAAGTTTGTATGGGAGTTTTTTGACCGCTGGTTCTAGAGACTTGGAATTTCAAGAGTACATAGGTCTTACGGCGTAGAGGTGTACTAAGAAGAGGTTTTTGGAAATTCAACCCCTAACATGCCCCTAGCTCACATCCTCCCATGCTCACATCCTCCCATGCTCACATCCTCACATGCTCACATGCTCACATGCTCACATGCTCACATGCTCACATGCTCACATGCTCACATGCTCACATGCTCACATCCTCCCATGCTCACATGCTCACATGCTCACATGCTCACATGCTCACATGCTCACATGCTCAAATGCTCACATGCTCATATGCTCACATGCTCACATGCTCACATGCTCACATGCTCACATGCTCACATGCTAAAATGCTCACATGCTCACATGCTCACATACTCACATGCTCACATGTTCACATCCTCACATCCACATCCTTGAATCCACACCTTAAGTTTACTAAGGGCCGTATGCAGGAACAATACTTGAGTCTGAGTCGAGCCTCAAGCATAGACATAAGCAGAGCTTTGATTCTAGAACGCTGCTTGAGGCTCGATTCTTTGATTGGAGATCACGTGAGTTTTGCATATTCTGAAACGTCGCTCAGACCGATAAACTTTGAGCTTGAGCAGATAAACTATCTGTCACTTTTCAAAGAAAAACGAGACCGATGCTCAAGCAGGGTCGCGACCACGCTTGAGCATGATTTCGCCTTGCTTGCCACCAGCGCCATTGGTGGCCCCGCATTGAGGTACACAATGTAGGTATTAAATACCAAGTTGAGTAAAATATTTTAAGGAATATAAATATTTTATGTAGGCTTATATATTTATATTTAATATAAATATTATATATTTTTTTATGCAATCTCTATCTCTTCTCTAATCTCTAATACTATAAGAATCAAAGTCCTGACTGACTGACTGACTGCCTGACTGACTGACTGACATATAGACAACGCACAGACCTAGAGACTTGAAATTTTAGGAGTACATAGGTCTTATGGCGTAGAGGTGTACTAAGAAGGGATTTTTGGAAATTCAACCCCTTAGGGTGTAAAAAGGGATGAAAACGTTTGTATGAAAAATAGTATTCCTTGAACCTGCAAACTTGAAACTTGGGGTACATATACTTCAAGACAAAAAAATAGGAAAGGCATTTTTATTTTTTTTAAACTACCCTTAATAAGTGTGCAAAGGGATGTGAAAGTTTGTACGGGAGTTTTTTGACCGCTGGTCCTAGAGACTTGAAATTTGAAGAGTTCATAAGTCTTATCACACTTTTAATTTTTGATAATTATCCTTGCAAAGGGTGCAAAAGACTGCCAAAGTCTCATGGGAGATTTTTAACGCGTAGTGTAATTAACTTCAAACTAAAGAAAATGTGTTCTGTGGATAAATAACAAAAAGACAGTTTGATCTTCGAGAACAACCCCTAAAACGTAAACTTCCTTCGTTGCGCTCGAGTAAAAAGGATACAACGAGGCGTCAATGTTTGTAAGGGACATTCTAAAAACGGGAATCTTGAGTTGGTACGAAGAGATCTGAGGGTATCTACCGTGCCTGGGGATCCAAGACCAAGTCCGTTTTGTTTGTTTTTGGCGTAGAAACTAGGAACAAATAAGTACATATTTTCCGTGTAAGGTTGTCTTTGTCATATTTGTGCTAAGCTCAGTACCTATACTTACCTACCTAATATATGTAATGTACGCCTATAGGTATCTCTTATACCTACGTAGGTATTTAAAATCCTACCCATACATTATACAAATCAATGCAAAAGTTACGATGTTTGGATGTTTGTGGCTCACCACTTCAACGCGTGCGAAGCCGCGGAAAGCCACTAGTTATTTAATATTTGTACGTTTTTAGGATTCCTCAAAAATACTTGGTAATAAAGATCTGATACCCACCGTGCCTGAGAACCAAATTCATGAAGCTGTATTTTTTTTTAATAATTTCTATTTGAATAGTTTTTTTTATTATTACTTGCTGATAAAACAAGCAGACCTGATGTTATATATAGTGTTAACCATCACTATAACATTTCCTTGTAAATCACACACTATAGAAAAGTGCCCTACGGTGCCCTGGTACAATCAGCTTGAGGCATACAGATGCTAAGCCTCATGTGTCTATAATTTCACCGGCAACCACATTCTTCTAACGGAAACACAGCGTTGCTGCTTGGCGGCAGAAAAAGGTTTGGTGGTAGTACTTCCCCGGACGAGCCCTTTACAAATAGCTCTTATACTTTTATAATTGCAGCTATTCGTATCCGTCGCCATGTTTGAAGTTAGTTTGAAACGTTCACCAGCGACAATTTAAATTCAAACGGAGTCTAACCTCGTAATTGAATCGAGCGGACAGCCGCAACATAAAGACTTTGCGTTTTCATGTCTGCTAAGCTGCATTCAAAACGACGCGAACTTTGACTGCAACCCTCACAGTTCAGTTGGTTACCTACCTTCTGCGCTGACGGCCGTGGGTTTGATCCCCACGCAGAAACATTAGTTGGTATCCCAACATATTGAGACTCTAAAAACATAAAATCATAGAAGTTTCTGGTGTCTAAGGATGCAAAACTATTCGTGCTGGTGACAGTTATAGTCGTCTCGATCCCCTTGTCAATACAATATTACCTTGTTATACAAATAACAATGAAAGTCCATTCTCTAGTTTCCATTACAGTTCTGTGAACCCTCAACCTAGCCTACAACACCTATAAAGGCATACAAACACATTTTTGTAATGAAAATAGATGCTTGTTTTCTGTATGCGTGTTATAATGTATTAATAATAAGTTTAATTGTGACTGTCAGTTTATTCAATACTATTCACTGTTCAAATAATAAAATCTGTATTGTAAAATGGAATGAAATACTTCAGTAAAAAATCTGATTAACTAATATAACAGATGGCCACACTGCTGATGAAAAGATATTTTTTAAATTTAACAGTCGGTGGTTGACCCACATAACTGCTATCAATCTAAGTAATAAGTTTTATGTAATGAAATATATATTTATCTACCTATAGTTATATTATCTGGTTGCTCGAATTCTAGACTTTTCTGTATAGTATATAAAGTATTATAATCTGACAGCCTTCACAGCTCAGTTGGTAGTAGCTCTGCTTTCTGTACCGTAGGCCGTGGGTTCGAGACGAGAACAAACATTTGTGTGATGAACATAGATGTTCGTTCTCTTACGTGTAATTTGTGTCTTAATAAACTATTTTTTTTTATTAATATTTTATTCTGTCTGGTATCGCATCAACCAAAAACGCAGTTCTTACGTTTCAGTTTGGACCCTGAAATACCGTACTTAGAGATCTGAGGGGATATCTACCGTGCCTGGGGATCAAAGTCGTAAAGCTGTTTATGCATGGGGTTCTTCAATAAGGGCGTTCTAAAATATTTAAAGGGTCAGCAACGCGCGTATGACACAACTGGTGTTGCAAACGTCAGGTGGGCCGTACGTTTGTTTGCTTACTTGGTATAAAAAAAAAGTTTTTTCTTTGGATAAATGGAACGCCGAATCGCCCAAATTGCTAGAAATCTTCATCTACCAACTGAGCTGTGTGGGGTTTTCATTTTCTTCATATTTTTGAATTCAATTTGAAACTTCCCAACGTAACAGAACAGCGTTATAATAATTGTTGAATGTTTTTGACGTTATTCATAAAACCTGAAGTTCTAATTTAAAATTGAGAAGCGTAGCATAAAATATAATATTTCACGTCGACCAAAGGTTATGTCACTGTCTGCCCTTCAGGCTATTTGGCTTTGACCACATACGTGAGCATTCAAAGTGAGCCTTGTGATTTTATTGAATACTTTTGACTTTGACTTTGAAGCATGCTTTAACATTCCACAACTGAGAAATAGTAAAAGTGACATTCACACATTTTTATGTCTTTTTTATGTTTTTATGACTTTTTTTCAGAACGCAATAAATCAATGATATTTTTGGAAGTGGCAGACCAAAAAAAAGATGGATGGATATAATTATGAAAGACGAAAATAGTGCATAAGAAAGGAGTAAGCTGTAAAAGGAGAAAGGAAAAAGGAGCAAGGAAAAGGCTGACAATGCCAGTACTCTCAAACGGTGAAGGAAAACATCGAGAGGAAACCAGCATGTCGTAAAAACCTAAAAAGTTCTATAACATGTGTCAAGTGCTCGAAAGGAGCTTCTTGAGGCGCACTTAAAATCCTTTCAACACACTATTTTGAAAGAAACTAGTGACACGACAAGAGAGAGAGCGGCTAACACCAGTTAAAGTACATTATCGCTTGTACATTTTAACAATTTGAAATTCAATTTTTTAAAAACACTGAACTTATTTATGTAATATATCAATCAACCAAATTATGTGCAATAATATGGCATTATTATAATAGAGCACTGCCAGGTAGGTCACGCATATTAGGAACGTGCCCTACGATGCATAACTTTGCGTCCAACAATTTGAGTCGCCTATAAGCGATGGTCACCATTTCACAACAGGTAGGTCAACTGCTTGTTTCATCGACAATTATTTAAACAATCAAAATTTGATAGCCTTCACAGCTCAGTTGGTAGTAACTCTGCCTTCTGCGCCGTAGGCTGTGGGTTCGATCTCCACCGGGAATAAACATTTGTGTGATGAATGATGTTACATAGATGTTTGCTCTCTGTCTGGGGGTTATATAATATTATAAGTATGTATTTACAAAAAAAAAGTTATATGTATTATATCAGCTATCTGGTTCCCATATTACAAGCTTTGGCTTAGTTTGAGGCTAGATAGTACTGTGTGAAAAGTCCACCAATATTTATATTTATTTATTTATCGTTAAAACCCTACAAAACGAGTAAGCTTGCTTACATGTGTGGTTAAATCCTAAGCACGTATTACAAAGGTTTTGTCTCATGGGGGCGTGCGTCATTCGCGGTACAAAATAGCCTGTTCTATACAATCTTGAATTCGTTGATCTATTGAGATTCAGGCGAAAATGATCCTTAGGTAAATATAAAATCATAGAAAGGCGCCTGAATATCGCTTGAGAATTTTGTGAAATACCTATTCACTTAGCAGTAATATCATTTGACCATACACTAATATTTTTATGTGTGTAGGTATCGATTTTTTTTGAGAACTAGTCATACACATGTTGATGTCCCACCTGATGTCAATGTTAAGTGGTTATTCTGTCATTGTCTTACAGAACATGTCTTGATAGCCAACCCTATGGTCTGAAGGGTATGGAGTGCATGTGAAATTACAGACACATGAGGCTTAATATCTGAATACCTCAAGTAGATGGACGCAGGGTAGTGCATCGTAGGGCTCGTTCCCATCGTGCGTGACCTACAAGGCAATGCTTTGATAAAGATGACTAGCGGCCTATCCCAGCTTCGTATGGGTGGGCCTAATTCACCTCATCATCACATCATCAAATCTAATCAGATGTCAAATCACTTGCTATTTTATTTAACTGAAATAGCAAGTATTAAGATAATAGAAAGATTAGGTTTGATCGAGCATTCAGAAACCGGCCGTTAGTATTAAATATTCAATGATAATAATATTTCAAAAGTCCAGTCTTCATTTTCCTTTCACGATGTTTATACCTACATATTCTATGTTAGGGCCAACAAAGGGTGGATTGACGCACACTTGGCCGATATTTGCCGATTCATTTATTTCTCATTCCAAAAATAAATGGGGAGAACGGACGAAGAATCGAATCGTAAAGCCTTCGTAGGTGTAAAATTGTGTGCGGACCGCATGAAATTTTAATGGCTATTACTGGAGCGTTCTGGACGCTACCGTTCGAACGGTATTGAATTGTCTTATTTGATTGGTTAATGGAGCAATTTCTTTGGTCAACTACCAATCAGAAAAAGTTGTCGGTTAGCTGAGTTTTTATCGCTTGCAATGAAATGTTATAATAACAGTTGCAACAGGCTTTTGCATTGTATTGTAGATGATTTATTTTTTTATTCATTTTTAATTGTCTGTTGTCTTTGTGCTATTTATTATGTGTGGTGCGTCCGGAAAAGATCCGTGCCTATTTCAGCCGCCAAGCAACAAAGTCAAAGTCAAAAGGTATTTATTTAATAAAATCACAAGGATCACTTTGATAAGTCATAAGAGCTGAATTCACCATGCTCTGTTAGATTAACAAAGGATTAAAGGGCCGTTAAATATGTCAAAATGTACGTGTTTGACATCTAAGGTTAGATTTAACGGCCTGTTAATCCTTAATTAGTAACTAACAGAGCATGGTGAAATCAGCTCTAAACATTGCTGGGTTTCAATTTTAAGGGTGTGGTTGCCGTTGAAATTACAGGCACATGAGGCTTGACATTTTATATGCCTCAAATCGATGGACGCAGGGCAGTGCTTCGTAGGGCACGTTTGTATTGGGCGTGACTTGAGAAGCAATACTTTGTGATGGTTACCACTTGATGTTGGGTTGCTCGTTCTATCAGCTAAAAAATAAAACACATATTTTGGTTTGTTCTACTTTTAGTAGTTTATTGTATGTTGGCATTTTCAGAATTATGATCGTCCAAATTTTATTTTGAATTAGTACTTGGCTCTTAAAGATGCTAGAGGATATCTACCGTGCCTGGAGATACAAGTCATGGAGCTGTATCTATCTTACAAATATTGTTTGACAGGATCTCAGAGAAGTGCTTTCTTGAGATGATGTTTCTAGTGGTGTCAAATTTTCAGATAGTAATCCAAGCTCTGATAATGTCCATTAGACCAATAGAACTTGGCACTTAAAGATGAGAGAGGATATCTACCGTGCCTGGAGATACAAGTCATCTATCTAACAAATATTATTTTTGACAGGATCTCTGACAGCACTTCTGGAACAAACTCTTGTCTTGAGATGATATTTCTGGTGGTGTCAAATTTTCAGATAGTACTCCAAGCTGTGATAGTGTCCAGCATCTATAACATAATAGAGCTTTAATAATCGAGTGCTTTTACAGAAGCTGTAACGGGCTGTAAAGTGAGCTATGGCCTATGAAGTGAGCTGGGAGTTTAACTACGTCGTAAAATGCGTTACTAAGGTCACATAGCTCTCAGAATTAGCAAGTCGACGTGGCAATGGGCTAGCAAGGGGTGGTGAACCTTTTTAAATCAACGACCTTTTCGTGCGCTATTATATAACTTAAAAAAAATGAGGCCATAAACGTGCCTTCAAATCATTTTGACTTAGTGATAATTGGGAGCTCTAGAGTATTTTTTTTATTTTTATTTTATACAACCAGATATATAACCAGATGTTAAGTGGTAACCATCACCTATAACAAAGCATTGCCTCATGTGCCTGTAATTACACCGGCAACCATACTCTTCAAACCGAAACACAGGGTTGCTGCTTGGCGGCAGAAAAAGGCGTATTTACTACACCTTACTCTGAATGAAAGTTCCAACCGGTGTCCAACAGACCGCAAGGGCCTGGAGGGTAAATTAGCCTAGTCTCTTACCGGATCGGGCGGTTGGGTGAAGCAGGGGATAGTTTGAACTAATAATGCAAACCGTTTTGCCCAAAATATTGCGTGATATTAATAGCACGCGTGCCATTGGTTCACCATCCCTGGATTAGACCATAGCTTTTAGGACAAACGACCGCTGGGTAATGAACATTCTTGAATAGCAATCAAGAGTTATAGATCGTTTGTTAATTGCGTAGATATCTTGGACATAAATGTGTAAATGCATAAATAAATGTTCATATAATACACATTAACATCGTAACTAGTGGTTCGCCCCGAACTGATATCTCGTGACCGCTCCAGTCTTATATTTATGCCAAACATAATGATTGGACGTACCTCTGACTACCCCTCTGACACCCTGAAAGAAGTTTAAGTCACTACTTGGTACTGAGAGATCGGAGGGATTATCGTGCAGCAAACGTAACTAACTAAAAGTAGAACAAACCAATATATGAGTTTTAGTTTTTTAGCTGATAGATCGGGTTATTCCCGTTGAGTAACACTTTTCAGTCACACTGTGACACAATGGGAAAAAAACTTCCCGTTGAGTAGCACTGTTACTCAACAAAACTTTTTTTCCCATTCTGTTACACCCTACGGTATCAGTGTTACTGAATCGGAATAAATAATTCCCCTTGGGTAACACTGTTACTCAACGAAACTTTTTTTTTCCCAATAAGTCACCTGATTACAAGAGTATAAAAATAAAAAACTGTTTTTTTTAAATTAAGTATCTTTATTGATTTATTTTGAATAAGCATAATCATCACATGGTACCTCGTTTGGGGCGTGGTCACAACCAATCAGAGACTATTGAGTGAATTTAAAAATTGCCATTGCAGAGAAAAACAGATATATAAGATTTCCACAAAAGAAAATAAAGAAACTATGTAAAAAATACCATTTAATTAACAAAAACTTAATGATATGAATAATAATAATCACAATCATAAAAATAAAATGATAAGTCTCTTCACTAATAAAATGTTTCAAGAATTAACGAATTCATTTAAAATGAAGTTAATAATGTTCATATAATTTCATAGTTTAACTTTAATTAATTAGTGTGACTTAAGGCGACATATTTTATTTATTTATTCCCGTTGTGTAACACCTGTTACATATTGCGACTTTTTTTTCCCGTTCAGTAACAGTGTAACCGAACGGGAAAACAAAAGTAGCAATGTGTAACAGGTATTACTCAACGGGAAGTTTTTGTCCCATTGTGTCACAGTGTGACTCAACGGGAATAACCCGATAGAACGAGCAACCCAACATCAAGTGGTAACCATCACAAAGTATTGCTTCTCAAGTCACGCTCAATACGAACGTGCCCTACGAAGCACTGCCCTGCAGCCATCGATTTGAGGCATAAAATATGTCAAGCCTCATGTTACTTCTGCACCATTAATAGTGCAAATCAATGGTGCAAACGTAACCGCGGGATATCTACCGTGCTGGATAAAAATCGTGAAGTTGTTTCAATTTAAGTTGTTTTTCCTAAGATTAAGTTATACAAAGTCAAAGCCAAATGGTATTTCTACACTAATATTATAAAGAGGAAAGATTTGTATTTTTGTATTTTTGTATGTTTTTATGTAACGAATAGGCTCAAAAACTACTGGTCCGATTTCAAAAGTTCTTTCACCATTCGAATGCTACATTATCCTTGAGTAACATAGGCTATATTATATTTTCAAAAAAATCAGGGATCCTTACTAAAACTCCAATAATGTAACACAAGGTGGAAAACAAAAACCTTACATCGCGTGCGCTGCGAAAACAATTGATGAACAAAATAATGTACTACGATTTTGCAGAACACTTCATTATCTACAAAAATTGTCGCAACAGCATATGTCTAGCTATAATAGTTATGTCACAATAAGTGTTCTTTTATTATAAAATTTAATTAAAATGCCTCCGCTAGAAAAGGCTCTTTATATGTACCTTGGTATTAATCCTTATCCAAATAAATCTTTTCATATTCAAGACTGGTTCAATACCTATACATTACTTCTTGAATTTTTCAAATCGGACATTCCATTCAAAAGATTTAAAAAATATAAGGTCACGGGGCGCGTTTTCACCTAGCGCGGGCCCGGGCTAGGCGCGAGGTAGACGGTCGTGCAAATGACTCGAACCCACCACGGTCTAAGTTTATCCTAAAACATTGAAAAAAATTATGTCCACCCATGCGAAGCTGGGACAGGCCGCTAGTATTCAATAAAATCACAAGTATCACTTTGAAACGTCTTAAAACTTGGTGAATCTAGGTGCCAGTTCCACGCGACCAAATCCTAGAAGAACAGGCAACAAACTATATAGCCCCAAACTAAGCTAAAGCTTGTAAAATGGAAACCAGATAGCTAATATAATACATAACTAGTGGCTTCCCGCGGCTTCGCACGCGTTGAAGTGGAGAGACGTGATTGAGCCACAAACATCCAAACATCGTAACTTTCGCATTGATTTGTATATTATTAGGGTAGGATTTGAAATACCTACGTAGGTAAAGTAATTATCAAAAGTTAAAAGCGTCATTATTAATTATTTATTTCTTAGTATATTTACCTCAAGTTTTAAGTCAATCGCACCACGCGTTAAAAAACTCCCATACAAACTTTGAAATCTCATACAAATTCCCATAAAAATGCATTTCCTATTTTTTTGGCTTGAAGTATATGTACTCCAAGTTTCAAGTTTGTAGGTTCAAAGAATACCATTTTTGATACAAACGTTTTCATCCCTTTTTACACCCTTAGGGGTTGAATTTCCAAAAATCCCTTCTTGATACACCTCTACGCTGTAAGACCTATGTACTCTTCAAATTTCAAGTCTCTAGGACCAGCGGTCAAAACACTTCCATACGAACTTTTACATCCCTATGCACACTTAATAAGGGTAGTTTAAAAAAAACAGATTCAGTTCCTATTATTTTGCTTTGAAGTATATGTACTCCAAGTTTCAAGTTTGTAGGTTCAAGGAATAACATTTTTCATACAAACGTTTTCATCCCTTTTTTCACCCTTAGGGGTTGAATTTCCAAAAATCCCTTCTTAGTACACCTCTACCCTATAAGACTTATGTACTCTTCAAATTTCAAGTCTCTAGGACCAGCGGTCAAAAAACTCCCATACGAACTTTTACATCCCTTTGCACACTTATTAAGGGTAGTTTTAAAAAACTAAAAATGCATTTCTTATTTTTTTGCTTTGAAGTATATGTATTCCAAGTTTCAAGTTTGTAGGTTCAAAGAATACCATTTTTCATACAAACGTTTTCATCCCTTTTTACACCCCTAGGGGTTGAATTTCCAAAAATCCCTTCTTAGTACACCTCTACGCCATAAGACCTATGTACTCCTCAAATTTCAAGTCTCTAGGACCAGCGGTTTAGGCTGTACGTTGTCTATATGTCAGTCAGTCAGTCAGTCAGTCAGTCAGTCAGTCAGTCAGTCAGTCAGTCAGTCAGTCAGGACTTTGATTCTTATAGTATTAGAGATATACTTTTTTTTTTTTCAAAAAAATACAAACTTATAATATATAATAACACCCAGACAGAAAACAAGCATAATTAAATATGCATCACACAAATGTTTGCTCCGGTGGGGATCGAACACACGGCCTACGGTGCAGAAGGCAGAGCTACTACAAACTGAGTTGTGAAGGCTGTCATTCTTCAAGATGAACTTACCAGAAGACGAACGCTGGTGCCTCTGTGGTCTGTACCACGGAGCACTGGAGCCTGAGGGTAGACCCTGGCTTCAGGTACTTCTCTGTGGGACCAGAGATCTGTGCACGCGCCTCTGTGAACAAATTAATATATAAATATAAAAAGAAAGTAAGAAAATACATGCATTTGACATACACACAAAATACAGAACGGACAGCTACAGTACAGACAAAATAGGTACCTAAACAAATATCATCATCTTCCTGCTCTTATCCCACGCTAGATGGGGTCGGCACAACAGGTTTTCTTCTTCCACTCTCCTCTATCATTCGTCATCTCGGTGCTCACTCCTTTCTTACTCTTGTCATCTTTCACACAGTCCATCCATCTTTTCTTTGGCCTACCTCTCTTTCTAAAACCAACACATATGCGAGGGGTAAAAATAACACTCGTGAAAACCTCAGGGGGCTAAAGTACCCATCAATATGAATAACTTTTTCAAAGGAAACAACACTGTGAACGCAAAAAAAAAACAGCTATTTCATGCAAAAGTTCAATACCTACCTGGCTAAAATGTATGAAACAGCTGTTTGTTTTTGCGTTAAGATAGTACCTAGTCTATATTAAAATAGTGATATTCACTATTATCTTGTAAAACACGCTGTAGATAGATTATTCTAGATAATACGATATCTATTCCTATAACGGAAATTGTTTCGCTGTAAACGCCACTTTGCTAAGCGTTCCCCTTCAAGTTAATTTCTATTCTAGTCACCGTTCGTGTTGCAAGGCACAGTTTGCATACTAAAAGACTATGGTTACGGTGTGAGCTTAAATACGGGCGTTTAACGTCTACTAGGAACTTTAGATAGAATATTTAATATATCTGTTACTATTCTCTATCAGGGTATAACAGCAGGTGTAATTATTTTAAGGTCAATTCTTTATCATAGAAGAGATTACGTCAACCTCATTATCTAAACAAAATTCTCCATTCTACTATAAATTATCCTTGTTTATTATCCTCTATTAATATAAATATACAAGCTGGTGCCCGCAACATCGTCTGCGCAGGATTAGTCACACAATATCTTTATAAATTGTAGCCTATGTGTTATTCTGATGTATAATAAGCTATATTATTGTAAAGTTTCATTAAAATCCATTCAGTAGTTTTTACGTGAAAGAGTAACAAACATCCATCCATCCATCCATACTTACAAACTTTCGCGCTTATAATATTAGTAGGATAAAATATTATAGATATCGTAATCCAGCTATTTATAACCTAAAAGTATACAGAAGCAACGTTTCTTTCCACTGTCCTCTACCGTGTATGTGTCGTCTATACAACGAGTTGGCAAATTTAAATAATATAGATATTTTTTAATGATAACGATAGCAAGTTTAAGCGGCGCGTTTACGGTTTGCTGGCGAAATATTATTAATCCAATTATAATAATTGATACTTTTTGCTGTTTCTAGTTTTAGGGAAATTTTAAATTAATACATGCAACACTACATATATTTAATTGTCATATTTACATATTTGATAACGAATCTAGATCTAATACTGCGTTTACATTTAGACATTCGCGCTGCCATGAAATGCATGAAACGCCGGGAATGTTGCCGTCCATATGTCTGCGGCAGCGTCGCCGGCAATGTGTGTTCACAACACGGGCAACGCGAGCGGCAACACCGATTTTGAAACGAGTTAAATAAAATAGCAGGCACTTTCTACTATTTTATTGAACTGGTTGTTGTGTGCTGTTTTTTATACTATTCGCTGATGGAACAAGTAGATGGCCCACCTGGTGTTCAGTGGTAACCATCCTATAACAAAGCCTCGTAAGTCACGCACGATAGAAATGGGCTCAACGATGCACTGACCTGTGTCCATTAATAAACGTATTTGCCTAAGTATTCCACATCAGGTTCCATCAGTACGTCATTGTTCTCATTAAAAGTATATTCCTATGATTATTAAACCAATATTTCTTTCAGCTATTAAACGGTACCAAATAACTATATTTGTAATTATCTACTAAAATTGAGTAAAATTATAGCCTAGGGGAGACGCGCCACGAATAATAAATGGCTGATTTCATAAAATACCAGTAAAAATAACATTTACGTTAAATAATGGGAAGTTTGTGGCCTTTATTTGAAAAAGGATTTTCAATAAATTTTCGGGTTATGCCATTTTGCGTCCAAAGCGGCGATGTGGTTAAAATAATAACACAGTTACTTACTTCGAAAAACAGGTAAAATAATGAGAGAGAAGCTTAGTAAATTTTGAAAAAAGTATCTTTTTCTAAAAATACCAACTACTGTAGAATGTTAGCACGAGCCAAATAAAAAGCTAAAAAGCTTGCACGTGCCTCTGACTACTCCCATAGACATAAACAAAAGATCTTTAAAAAAAAATTGGTGGAAATTCTATAGTAGATACTTATCTAGCCCCAGTCCTAAGTTGGTGAAATGAAATAAAATATGTTTTTTAAGCCCCCATTTTTTTAAGACCCTATTACTAAGACTCCGCTGTCCGTCCGTCTGTCCATCTGTTACCAGACTGTATCTCATGAACCTTTTCGGTTCGAGGCGGTTTCATACATTTTAGCCTGGTAGGTATTGAACTTTTGTATGAAACAGCTGTTTTTTTTTTTCGCGTTCACAGTGTTGGTTCCTTAGAAAAAGTTGTTCATATTGATGGGTACTTTAGCCCCCTGAAGTTTATATACACAACTTAGGAACACCTTGTATACACATTTTTTTTAGTTATTTCAAATTTGTCATTTATTATTTCCATGTTTTACTATAATCATTTTAATTTTATATTTTTCACTTTATTCAATTGTTTATAAATTTTAATTTTGGATGCCCTTATACGGTAAAATTACGTTGACTCAACAAACATATTAACATCATTATATAAATAGACTTTGACTTTGTAAGTCTACTTATAAACAAACACACCCACACAAACCACAAGAGGTTTAAAGGGTACATACAATATATTGCTACTGTATATTGTACTGGTTCATAAAGTCTATAAATAAATTTAAAATGAAAATACTTACCAACGACATCAAGCCTTAGGAAGATGGATGTGGGCGGATGTGATGAGACTTGGCACTCGTATACTCCAGCGTCCCTTTTCTGGACAAATCTCACTTTCAGTGTCCAATCCTAGAACAAAATGAGAACAATATATACTTGTAAGTTAATAATAATAATAATAACATTCCACACAGCACTATCTCGCCCCAAACTAAGCAAAAGCTTGTGATATGGGAACCTGATAGCTAATATATTACTTATATACTTTTTTTTTATAAACACATACTTAAAATATTATATAACACCCAGACAGAGAACAAACATCTATGTTCATCACACAAATGTTTGTTCTCGGTGTGGATCGAACCCACGGCCTACGGCGCAAAGGGCAGAGCTACTACCAACTGAGCTGTGAAGTTAGTAGATAAGATTGTATATGTCGTGGCCAGATCGTAAAATTGATCACTTTATGATGTGGCTAATCATTTCATAAAATGGTTGTATTTCATGAAATGACAGCCTAAACTGACCACTTGACATATTGGAAACAGATACCAAAAACTTAAATACTTTTTTTTTTGTAAATACTTACTTATAATATGTAATAACACCCAGACAGAGAACAAACATCTATGTTCATCACACACATGTTTGTTCTCGGTGGGGATCGAATCCACGGCCTACAGCGCAGAAGGCAGAGCTACTACCAACTGAGCTGTGAAGGCTGTCATTGTGTTCAGCATATTAAAAAAATTGAGGCTTTTTTGTATTTTGATAAATTTGACTTACTTCTGAATGCTGCAAGTGTATGGCTTGGAACCGCTGATCAGAACTGTAGGTAGTCAGACCGACGGTCAGCAAGTGGTAGTCTTTTCTTCTAATCCATGATACCTGCAACAAACCGACAGCATCATACCACTGGAAAAGTCAATTTAAAGTTTCATTTAAATCCGTTCAGCCGTTTTTATAACAGCCATTAATTTCCCAGATTCCGTCATTTCACATTTCATTTACAATAATCCAACATTTAAAATTATTTCTCACACATTCATAATCAAAATTAATGTTACTTCTAAATTATTTCTATTATTAATGTCGGACTTATTTGACGGGTGTCGTTCATACATACACATATTATGTTCATTAAAACTAACTCGACATACAAAAAATCTCGAAGTTTACGGCAATCCACACGGAATATTGTATTTACAAAAAAAAACGAGGGTAACAAGCGTAAGATAACCAATGTCAGTACAACTTTTATATTGGGATATCCTCTTTGGCCTTTGTCACTCTAAAAACATAACAAGTCAAAGTCAAAAGGTATGTATTCAATAAAATCACAAGGATCACTTTGAAACGTCTTAAAGCTAGGTGACTCTAGGTGCCAGTTCCACGCGACCAAAGCCTAGAAGAACAGGCAACAAACTTACGGCTTGGTTCCTACCGCTCTTTTGTATGATCTTTTTTACAATATAGGTATTATAATACAATATGGTGCCAATCGAATTTAGTGAGGCGAAGGTATAACAGAAAAAGGTAAGGGTAATAAAATTCATAAAACAGCACACGCTACGCTTCAAACTCATAATACCTAATGCATACATTTATCTATTAAAGAAGAGAAAAAAACACAATAGTACTGACATTGCAGACATGTTAGCAGCCGACGGGCAGAGCGACCGAGACATCGGGCCACGCGCTTTTATCACTAATATAATCTAAAGTATAATAAGCTTTCCATAATAGATTATTCTTAATGTACACTTTACATTTTCAAATAGGAAGCCCAGTGGTACAAGAATTTGTAGTATTAGCGAATGAGGCTTAGCATCTGTATGCCCTACGGTTGATGGCCGCAGAGCAGTACAACGCAGGGCACGGTCTTATCGTGCGTGATTTATACCTTCATTCAGATATATTGCAGACACTCATGAAGAGTGTTAATTAGATATGGGTGGTTTTAGAAGGAGAGGCAGGCCAAAGAAAAGATGGATGGATTGTTTGAAAGATGATATGAGTAAAAAGGAGTGAGCACTGAGATGACGAATGATAGAGGAGAGTGGAAGAAGAAAACCTGTTGTGCCGACCCCATGCAGCGTGGGATAAGGGCAGGAAGATGATGATGATTACTCATGGTTTAATTTCCCCGTTTATCCACCTTGCCTTTCATGTATTTCAAGTTTTTTATTACCTTATTATTAGCTTTGTTTTGATGTTTTGTACCATTAAATAAGGAACCCTCCATGCTTACATTTGTAGGTGGGCGTTGATAGTTACGTCACAGTTTTAACAACCATTGTAACTAAGTAGTTTCGTTTGTCATTGTGTTGCCTACCCCACTTGTCAAAAGTACCGCAATAAAATATTTAGATTTTTGATATTTTGACTTGCGAGGCAATGCTTTGATATAGGCGATAGTTACAACTTATCATTAGGTGAGTCATATATGCTTGATTTATTTACTAGAAATAAGTTTTTTTGAGGTGTACTTAAAAATCCTTTCACCACACTGTTTCTAAAAACTAGTGACACGCTTGATTTATGTTACTTGAGGTCATTCCATAGTGGCCTATTTTCACGATATAAGATGTTCCAATACTTGTACTTAAAACTTCAGGGGGCTAAAGTACCCATCAATATGAATAACTTTTTCTAAGGAACCAACACTGTGAACGCGAAAAAAAACAACTGTTTCATACAAAAGTTCAATACCTACCTGGCTAAAATGTATGAAACAGCTGTTCATATTGATGGGACTTTAGCCCCCTGAAGTTTTAAGGACAAGAATTGGAACACCTTGTATAAAAAAAAACATAATACTAACTACTTATCACAAGCGGTCACCTATCCAAATAGTGACCGCGCAGAACGCTGCTTTGCTTTACAGTTAGAAAATATCAAATAAAAACGCCACAAGAGAGGCTCAAAGTGAAACTTGTATACATAATACTATTTTGTGTACCTATCTGTGCCAATACACCGGAACACGCAGATTGGAGATACAGTTGACTTGTATTTTTACGTTTGTTTGGCCCTTGGGGTGGAGTAAAATGTATTGTAAAACATACAATCAATTGATACGTGCAAAGAGTTTACATAGATAGAGATAGGTAACGCATTTATTTACCTAACAGTAGACTCACAGAGCCACAGTAGAAAAAAATACAAAATCAGAAAAATAAAGTTTATAGAAGATGTGCAGATTTTGATTCAACTTGCTGATAAAACAAGCGAATATCCAACGTAATGGTGAGTGGTAACTATCACCTATAACAAAGCATTGCCTCGCAAGGTACGCACGATGCACTGCACTGCGTCCATCAAGTTGATGTATTTTTTTTTATGAAACTAGCTGATGGAACAAGCACATGGCCCACCTGATGTTAAGTGGTAACCATCACCGATAACAAAGCATTGCCTCGCAAGTCACGCAATAGGAACGTGCCCTACGTGCTGCCCTTCAACTTGAGGCATACAGATGTTAAGCCTCATGTATCTGTAATTACACCGGCAACCACACTCTTCAAACCGAAACACATCAACGCTGCTTGGTGGCAGAAAAAGGCGTGGTGGTAGTACTTCCCCGGACGAGCCCTTCACAAAGAGCTCTACTACTCTTAAAAAAAATGTATTCACTATACAGATGTTAAGCCTCATGTGCCTGTAATTACACCGGCAACCACACTCTTCAAACCGAAACACATCAACGCTGCTTGGTGGCAGAAAAAGGCGTGGTGGTAGTACTTCCCCGGACGAGCCCTTCACAAAGAGCTCTACTACTCTTAAAAAAAATGTATTCACTATACAGATGTTAAGCCTCATGTGCCTGTAATTACACCGGCAACCACACCCTTCAAACCGAAACACAGCATCGCTGACAGCAGAAATATGCATGGTGGTAGTACTTCAGCGGACGAGCCATTCATAAGAGACTACTACTCTTTAGAGAATTTTACTATACTCTTTAGCAAAGGTGCCCGCATTTCCTTTTGAAAGGTATGTGTGTCAGTGCAATTAAAGCCACATGATATTTTTTTACAACTTATATTATACTTTATGTTGATAGACGTGACTTACTTGGCAATGTTTTGTTATGGTTGATGGTTCGCACTTCCCATCAGGGGCATTATTCTCTATTGCCAATGCAATCGTGTTACACAGAAACGACTAGACAGCGGCGGGAAATCGGACAAAACCGTATTCCCTTTGACTTAGTTTTATTCCTAGTTGTCATTCTTAGTCCATTTTTTGGTTTATTAATCGCGTTTGCGTTAAGACCACGCTGTGACGTCACACGGTTATGGCACGGAATCTCCTATGTCATAGAGAATAATGCCTCTGGTGGGACTACATCTGGTTGTTCTATCAGCAAGTAGTATGAAATAAATATGTTTAAAATAGAAATACAACAAAGCGAGCACCGCTGCGTGACGACTCAATCCAATTATTTTATGAATACTTCGAATAGACATCTCACTTTCTTATGGCCGTGAAGAAAATGGTTCATTGAATATCTAGACAAGGTACACGAAGGCCGGAGATAATATAACATTTTACGAGTCTTGTCGTAATAGAGCCTATCTGAAATTCATAAAATAAACGTTGTACCCTAATAAAACAGTTGTTTTTCTGCCGTTCAGGTTATGAAGGACCTTGGAATTTTTAAGGAGTGATAAAAATGGCAAGGATTATTTTATAAAAATGGCGCGCGCGTCATTAATTTATCAGACGTATACAACAGTTACATCTCACTTGCAATTCCATTTCATTTAAAAAATAGAGTTTTGATTTGACAGCACTCAAAGCTCAGTTAGCAGTAGCTCTGCCTTGCCGTGGGTTCGATCCCCACCAAGAAAAAACATTTTTGTGATGAACATGTTTGTTCTATCACGGGGTGTTTATATTTATTATAGAAAGAAAGAAAATGGATTTATATAAATACCTTGTATAATATCACCTATCTGGTTCCCTTATTTTGGTATTTTGCGGTTAGATTTTGTGTGGAAAGTCTACCAATATTTACTTATTTATGTTGAAGATTTAAAATTACTAAAGGTATAAAGAGGAGAAAATAAATGTTTCTTTTGTTGTTTACATTTTATAAATTTATGACTCGTTTAGTACCCGTATAATTATACCCGGAAGGGTAAAAGTATCCATTGAACTCCTTCGAGGATCAAATCAATTTATTTCCTCGAAATCCATTCAATTTAACCTTCGTGTTTCGCAAAAGCGAGCTTGAATAACTAATTAACATGTTAACTGAAGTTATTCCCGTGAAAGTTAATATAGACCTTTTTCTGCGTAATTGAGGATACTCTCCCGGGGTTAATTGTGTTAAAGAGAAAAGGATTTGCCGTAATCTGAAGATAATACGAGCAAAACCTAAGTAAAAGGTATTTATTCATTGAACCATTTGATCACTTTGAAACGTCTTATAACTTTAGTTGAAGAAGACAAGAAACTTAGTAACAGTTTTGCGTGACCAAGCCTAGAAGAATAGTAGAGCTCTTTGTACCACCATGCCATATTTTTGCCGCCAAGCAGCGTTGCTGTATTTCGGTTTGAAGGTTGTGGTTGCCGGTGATATTACAGGCACTTGAGGCTTAGCATCTGTATGCCTCAAGACGATGGACGTATACACGGGATACACAATGAAAAATAAAATTAAAAGACATTTCTACAGCCTTCACAGCTCAGTGTTGGTAGTAGCTCTGCCTTCTGTGCCGTAGGCCGTGGGTTCGATCCCCACCGAGAACAAACATTTGTGTGATGAACTATAGATGTTTGTTCTCTGTCTGGGTGTTATATGATTTTATAACTATGTATTTACAAAAAAAAAGTACTTATGTAGTATATCAGCTATCTGGTTCCCATATCACAAGCTTTGGCTTAGTTTGGGGCGAGATAGTGCTGTATGGAATGACAAGCAATATAAAAAAAACAGTTGAATTATAATGATCATTTTGAAACGTCTTATAACGTCTTCAAAAAAAAAAACAATTCAATCATAAACACTAAAAAACAGGCAACAGACTTACAGCTTTCTTTTGTATGATCCTTGCTACAATATAATATAATTATGAAGCTCCAGTGTGGTGCCAATCGAACTTAGTGAGACTTAGGCATAATAGAAATAGTTTTTTTTTTCTTTCTAATATCCACTTATTTTTTTTAAATAATACTAGCGACCCGCCCCGGCTTCGCACGGTTATTGTGGGTTATCCCTAAGAGATTATGGTTGTATTATGCATATAAACCTTCCTCTTTAATCACTTTTTCTATAAAAAAAAACCGCATCAAAATCCGTTGCGTAGTTTTAAAGATTTAAGCATACATAGGGATATAGGGACAGAGAAAGCGACTTTGTTTTATGCTATGTACTCGTAGTGACTATTATGACTTACTTAGACCGATTTTTGCTTTACAGAAACAAGACTTTTTGGCAGCAACTCATCGGAAAATGGCCTCATGCACTTTGTATTTCCTTCACTTATTCTACCGAAATTCACTTATTTGCCCGAAATTTCATTCAAAGGACGAAATTAAATTTGGTTTCCTTTCAAATGCGATGAATGAGAGTCTAAATAGAAATACCTTATGTCACAGCTGAGGGAACATAGCTGTGTCACAACCATCACAATAATTCACTTTGATAAGTCAAAGTCAAAAGGTATTTATTCATTCGCAAGGATCACTTTGAAACCTCATAAAGTTAGGTGAATCCAAGCCGGTTACACGCAACCAAGAGTAGTAGACCACTTTGTGTGTGGCTCGTCCGGGGAAGCACTACCATCACGCCTTTTTCTGCCGCCAAGCAGCAACGCTGTGGTTCGGTTTGAAGAGTGTGGTTGCCGGTGTAATTACAGGCACATGAGGCTTAACATCCGTATGCCTCAAGTTGATGGACGTAGGGCAGAGCATCGTAGGGCACGTTCCTATCGTGCGTGACTTACGAAGCAATGCTTTGTTATAGGTGATGGTTACCACTTAGCATCAGGTGGGCCATCTGCTTGTTCCATCAGCGAGCAGTATAAAAAAACAAGCCTTGAAGAATTCACTTGATGTGGAGTCTACACAAAATGTACTTTCTCTCCACTTTTCTTTATCATATCATCATTCACACAATCAAACAAATAAAATGGCACTTGATTGAGAAGGATGAGTATGCTAAGAATTTTCAAAAGGGTGTGGTAGATAAGATGATTGAAATGAAGGATATGGCAGAGATATCAGTGAATGAATGTTGGAATGAAATGGCGGTCTGTATAAGAAGTGTGGCTAGGAATGTTCTCGGAGAAACGAAAGGGAAAGGTAAAATAGACAAGGATACTTGGTGGTGGAACGAAGAGGTACAAAAGATTTTGAAAGATAAGAAGGATGCATTTAAAGATTGGAAGAGTGTTGAAGCATGTGATGACGTTGTGAAAGAAACTAAAAAGGAAGTATATATGGATTGCAAGAAGAATGCTAAGAGAGCTGTTGCGGTGGCACGGGCCAGGGTACAGGACAAACTGTACAAGTCCCTAGAGAGCCCTCAAGGACAAAAAGATCTGTACCGAATAGCGAAAGAAAGAGAGAGGAATGCAAGAGATATTGCTCACATTAGATGTATAAAAGATGAAGTAGGAAAGGTTTTGACGAAAGACAAAGAGATAAAGGAACGTTGGAAGGGATATTTTGAAAGATTGATGAATGAAGAGAATAAATGGAGCGGTGTGTTAGATAAAGTAGCAGTGAACATGGGTATGATAAATGAGATAACGATGGATGAAGTTAAAATAGCTGTACAAGGTATGAAGAATGGTAAAGCGGTAGGACCAGATGGTATACCGGCGGAAGTGTGGAAGTTTTTGAAAGCGGATGGATGGAAGTGGTTGGCTTTATTCTTCAATAAGTTGATGCATGAAGAGGCGATCCCTGATGAATGGTGCAACAGTTCGCTGGTTCCCATCTTCAAAAACAAGGGTGATGTACAGGACTGCAACAACTATAGAGGAATAAAGCTAATGTCGCATAGTATGAAGATATGGGAGAAAGTGATAGCGAGACGAATGAGAGGGGAGAGTGAGGTATCACAGAACCAGTTTGGGTTTATGCCTGGACGAGGTACCACGGACGCTATTTTTGCAGTTCGTCAATTGTGCGAAAAATATAGACGTATACACAAAAACTTGCACATGGTGTTCGTGGACCTAGAAAAGGCATACGATAAGGTACCCCGAGAGGTTCTGTGGTGGGCGTTGAATGAGAAAGGTGTGCCTGGGAAGTATGTGCAGTTGGTTCGAGCTATGTACAGCCGAGCCAGCACTCACGTTCGGTCGGAAGCTGGCGTCACCGACAAGTTCAGTGTGGCTGTAGGTTTGCACCAGGGATCGGCATTAAGCCCATATTTGTTTCTCCTGATTATGGATGCATTGACATCGGACATACAGGAAGAAGCACCCTGGTGTATGCTGTTCGCCGACGACATTGTTCTTGTTGGTGAAGATGCGCTTGAGGTCCAGAGCAGGCTGGGAAAATGGCAGGAGAAATTGGAGAGTGTCGGACTGAAGATCAGCAGGACAAAAACCGAGCATTTGTTCTGCGACTTTGGTGGTCCCTCCAGTTTCACCTCTATTGCCTTAGACGGTGTATCCCTACCAGTCTGCTCCGACTTTCGGTACCTCGGTTCATCCATCCAGAACGACGGCGAGATCGACCGAGACGTGAAAAATAGAATAAATGCGGGATGGATGAAATGGCGACAGGTCTCAGGAACAACATGTGATCCACGAATGCCCCTTAAACTTAAGGGGAAAGTTTACAAGACGATCATAAGACCTGTCGTACTGTATGGATCTGAGTGTTGGGCAACCAAAGGGACGGATGAGAGAAGAGTGCATGCAGCAGAAATGCGAATGTTGAGATGGATGTGCGGTGTGACAAGGATGGATAAAATAAGGAATGAGTATATTAGAGGAAGTTTGAAAGTAGCGCCTGTTATGGATAAGTTGAGGAGCAATAGGTTAGCGTGGTATGGGCATGTCATGAGGAGGGAAGAAAGTCATATTACGAGAAGAGTGTTGGAAATGGATGTGGATGGTTTTAGAAGGAGAGGCAGGCCAAAGAAAAGATGGATGGACTGTGTGAAAGATGATATGAGTAAGAAAGGTGTGAGCACTGAGATGACGTATGATAGAGGAGAGTGGAAGAAGAAAACCTGTTGTGCCGACCCCACTTAGCGTGGGATAAGGGCAGGAAGATGATGATGATCATCATTCACACAATCCTTCTTTCTTTGGACAACCGCTACTCCTGTATCCATCCACATTCATACCTAGCATTCTTTAGCTGTATCAAAACATATAAAATAAAACCGGCCAAGTGCGAGTCGGACTCGCGCACGAAGGGTTTCGTACCAACTGAAACACATCATCTGTGAAAATGTCAACTGACATTTGCCTGGTGACAGACAGACAGACAGGCAGACAGACAGACAGTGGGCCATCTGCTTGTTCCATCAGCTAGTTGTACACCGGTTACACTCAGCTCATGACCGTATATAAATGTGCAGGGACATGCGCAGGGACTTGGGCAGAGCGAGAATGTAAACAGGCCACTTCCGTGTCCACTAGCGTTGCCGCTTGCATTGCCCGTACATTGCCGGCGACGCTGCCGCGAAAATATGGACGGCAACATTTCCATCCACACGAATGGCAGCGCGAATGTCTAAATGTAAACGCGGTCTATAATAAAAAAACCGAGTGGTATAATTTATAATAACTAACTTATGATAACTTTCGGGATATAATAACAATCTTTGTTAAAACTAATAATCGAGTAGTATCTAATAATCGGTAATCGAGCAATTTTCTATTTGATGGTGTCTTTATTTAAACATGTCCGACACAGTGATTACTTTCCGAGGCTATTCACCCTTATTCTAAAATAACCTTGTTTAAACCGTGATGTCCAGAAAAAAGTCCAAACATAATGTTTGGACTTGCCTTTGACTACCACCTACTCAAAGTTTTGGTGCGTTCGTCGGGCCGCATCACGAGATCTCAGTTCGGGGCGAACTACTAGTTATGGTAGTTTTACCATTCACAACAAATAGTCCGCTTATTAAAAGCCTGACAGTTTCAAGTTTGCACGCTATGAACAAAAAACTTGGACAAATCGGCGTTGAATGTTTGTCCGAGCATAATTTTTTTTTAAACAAGTTAGTTAATTAAAAAACAATCGCCCAAGTGCGAGTTCCGAAGTTTGTCGTTTGTTTGTGAAGTCACACGAAGGGTTCTGTACCATTATCTTTAAAAAAATCACGTTTGTTGTATGGGAGCCCCTCTTAAATATTTGTTTTATTTTAATTTAATGATTTATATTGAAAGTAAATATATAACAAAATATTCTATGATTTAAATAAAACCAATATTTTTTTATATCTCAAAAACGAGCAAAAAATCACGTTTGTTGTGTGAGAGCCCCCTTAAATATTTATTTTATTCTGTTTTTTAGTATTTGTTATTATAGCGGCAACAAAAATACATCATCTGTGAAAATTTCAACTGTTCAGTTCAGTTCAGTTCCCTCTGGGTTTTGCCCTCTGGGTACGAAACCCTAAAAATTGGAATCAGACACAGCTTCGTGATTTTTTTTCTCTTTTTTGAGATATAAAAAAATATTGGTATTATTTGGGAAAAACAAGTTAACGTGAACTTTCGTTTGCTAGAGTTTCAATGATATCGTAGTTCAAGTAATATTGGATTGATTTACGAGGCATCACTCCTTCCGTTACTATCGCACTATTGATGCCAATATACAAAATTTATTTCCTCCTCCTCCATTTTCTGTTATGCCTACTCCTCACTAAATTCGACTGGCACCACACTGGAGCTTCAATATTGTATTATATTACATTGTAACAAGGATCATACAAAAGAACCGAAAGTTTGTTTTGCCGTGGGTTCGATCCCCACCGAGAACAAACAATTGTGTGATAAACTTAGATGTTTGTTCTCTGTCTGGGTGTTATTGTACCTCTATATTACTGAGAGCACTGGTGGTCTAGTGGTAGCGGCCCCGCCTTCCAATCCTAAGGGGTTCGGAACCGGTCGTGCAACATTGAGTTTTACTGTTTAAAAATGTATGTGCACAATGCCAGTACTCTCAAACGGTGAAGGAAAACATCGTGAGGAAACCGGCATGTCGTGGAACCTAAACAGTTCTTTATCATGTGTCAAGTGCTCGAAAGAACCTGAAAGGAGCCTCTTGAGGCGCACTTAAAATCCTTTCACCACACTGTTTCGAAAGAAACTAGTGACACGACATGAGAAATAGTATAGGTATGTATTTACAAAAATAAGTATAAATGTCAGCTATTTGGTGTCTATATTCTGCAACATTTTTTTAATATTTTTATTCGTTGTAATTAAATAAATTAATATTGGTGGACTATCTAGCCCCAAACTAAGCCAAAGCTTGTAATATGGGAACAAACATCTATGTTCATCACACAAATGTATGTTCTCGGTGAGGATCGAACCCACGGCCTACGGCGCAGAAGGCAGAGCTACTACCAACTGAGCTGTGAAGGCAGCATTTAAACTTTCGTATGTGCTATTCTGGGTAATGTAGCCAGTGGCTCATCTGTGCTATCTGAATTTGTAATCACCATTACTCTGGCTGATTCTATTTTGGGACAGCGTACATTGGCATTGCTTTGTTGTTTGACTACCTGTTTGCACATTCCTCTCGTGGCGTGGATAATTGAGAAGTATTAAAATTAGAAGTACAGGTTACAGCTTAGATGTGGCGGTTAGAGAAGTTGTGTTTGTAAAGACGGTGGCCGGCTTGAGTGTGGGGAGGCTCAGCCCAGCATCGTACAGTCGACCGATTGTGGATGATGTTCGTCGTAAGCTGGGTACTGACCAACGTTACGAGGTGTAAAGTAACATTCGCATCGAGCATGTTACGTATTGAGCATGTTCGCTGTGTTCTAAAATCGTAACTTGCTCGTCAAAACTCGGTGCTCCATATTCGCCAGCCACTCTCAGTCAAGATGGCCGACTTGTTACAGCGTACTGACTGATAACAGTCAAAGGAATCGCCAAAAAACCGACAGCCGGGTGGAGCAATTCAAAGCTGGTTTCCCCGTAACACTACGAACTGACTGTGCGAATGCTCGCTGTGTAACATGTTACATTACACCTCGTAACGTTGGTCAGTACCCAGCTATAGACGAACAATCATCAACAGAGTCACGGTAGAATCCAATCAGGACCCTGTGACTCTGCCTGGTGCCGATGCAGCTACATCCCCTCCTACTCTCCCCGAGTGGGAGGCATGTGTTAAGGATGTTCCCTCCCAAAAAAAAAGTTGTATTACACAAGTTGTATTACACAAGTTACAAGTTTACACAAGTCAAACGATTACAACTGTCAAAAGATTTTGAATATATGGGTGACTTTGCTCATCGGTTCGGAAACGGACCTTGGGGCCGTAACACTACTCTCACAGCTTAGCTCAGCCTTCTGCGCTGAGTGGTAGAGCTCTGTGAATGTTCATTACCCAAATGTTACTGTATCAAAAATCAAAATCAAAACGGTCTTTATTCAGTACAATCACAAGGGTCACATTGAAACGTCTTATGTAGGTACCAGGTACCAGGTAGTGTACCTGGTACCCTCGAGATGGGAAATGAAAAAAAGGCAGGCCGACCCGGAGATGGGATGACGAGTTTGTCCAATCAATGGGAAAAACCTGGACAAGAGGTACTCAAAATAGAGAGGAGTGGAAGCGGTTGGAGGAGGCCTTTGCCATTGGGCACACAGATTCAAAAAACTAAAGATAAGAAAGATATAACGATAAAAAGATAACAAGAAACCATAGAATCTAATATGGGGCTTAAAATAAATAAAATATAGGTACCAGGTGTGTGGAGATCGAACCCACGGCCTGCAGCGCAGAAGGTAACTAACCAACTGAGCTGTGAGGGTAGCAGTCAAAGTTCGCGTCGTTTTGAATGCAGCTTAGCAGACAAGAAAATGCATCCTTCTGTTTGCGGCTGTCCGCTCGATTCAATTACGAGGTTAGACTCCATTTGAATGTAAATTGTTGCTTGTGAACGTTTCAAACTAACTTAAAACATGGCGACGGATACGAATAGCTGCAATTATAAGAGAAAAAGCTGGTGCCCGCGACTTCGTCTGCGCAGGATTAGTCACACAATATCTTTATAAATTGTAGCCTATGTGTTATTTTGATGTTTAAGCTATATTATTGTACGTGAAAGACTAACAAACATCCATACTTACAAACTTTTACGTTTATTGATCGAGTGAGCGAAGCGAACGAAGATCTAGTTTCAACTTGGGCGATTTGGCATTTTATGTATGTATGTATGTATGTATGTATGTTTGTCTGGCCATAACTTTCGAACCGTTGATCCGATCTGCTTGAAATTTGATAAGTCGATAGCTTGTACTTGAGAAATTTACTGGTAAGTATATGAGTAAAATCGGCTGAAGGGTTTTTGAGATATGGGGTTTTTTAAGGGGGCAGAAATAAAAAAAGTTACTTAAAAAAATCAAGTTACATGTCATATGAAAGGGCTATGTTTGGACATTCCAAAACAATTTTTACTTTTTTTCTGGGACGCTCGGTTTTTGAGATACAACAAAAAAGTTAAATTAAGATAACCAACGATCCAAGAGCTCCCATCTCTAGGAATTTCGTTGACATCAAGGTTTTCCTACTGGTCGCCCAGTTCCTTTGCTTTTTCTTATTTTTTTTTTCTTGAAATGAATTAAGAAGGTACTCAGTTCTCATAAAATGGTGATAGCGACCTGGTCTGATGATGGAGCCAAGGTCTGTTCAACGGAACTCTTCAATAAATAGGCCAATAGAGTTGAAACTTGGTTACCATACCAAGTAGTCAGAAAAAAGTCTAAAGATAATGTTTGGACTTGCCTCTGACTACTACTTAATCAAAGTTTTGATGCGTTCGTCGGGTCGCATCACGAGATCTCAGTTCGGGGCGAACTACTAGTAATATTGGTAGGAAGTAGGATGGGATAAGAGTCGTAGAGCTCTTTGTGAAAGGCTCATCCGGGGATGAACTAACGCCTTTTTCTGCCGCCAAGCAGCGTTGCTGTGTTTCGGTTTGAAAGGTGTGGTTGCCAGTGAAATTACAAGCATATACAATACGATACAATACAAAATCATTTATTCATGCCACACATACACAGTTTATAAAAAATACAAGAATAGACATTAAAAGTAAGTAAGTGACATAAATTGGCCGTCACTCAGCATAAGTGCTATAGCAGCATACGCTACTATAACGCTGGTGTTCCGTGACACCAGTACGCGACAACGCAGCAACTGCGACACCCATGTCATCGTTACAGTAGGTACATTCAATAATAATATTATCCTAATTAAAAACTATAGTTATAATAAAACATAATATAAAAAAATAAAACATTAAAGACTTGAAAATAAAATATAATAACAATAATAAGCACAATAAACATATTAACTAGTAGTTCGCCCCGAACTGAGATCTCGTGATGCGACCCGACGAACGCATCAAAACTTTGAGTCGGTAGTAGTCAGAGGCAAGTCCAAACATTATCTTCGGACTTTTTTCTGACAACCGCCTACTAAATTGGTATGGTTACCAAGTTTCAACTCTATTGGCCTATTTATTGAAGAGTTCCGTTGAACAGACCTTGGCTCCATCATCAGACCTGGTCGAGAGACCATTTTATGAGAACTGAGTACCTCTTTAATTTATTTCAAGAAAAAAAAATAAGAAAAATCAAAAGAACTGGCCGACCAGTAGAAAAACCTTGATGTCAACGAAACTCTTAGAGATGGGAGCTCTTGGATCGATGGTTATCTTAATTTAACTTTTTAATTTTATCTCGAAAACCGAGCGTCCCAAAAAAAAAGTAAAAATTGTTTTGGAATGTCCAAACAAAGCCCTTTCATATGACATGTAACTTGATTTTTTTATGTAACTTTTTTTATTTTTGCTCTCTTAAAAAACCCCATATCTCAAAAACCCTTCATCCGATTTTACTCATATACTTACCAGTAAATTTCTCAAGTACAAACTATCGACATATCAAATTTCATGCAGATCGGATCAACGGTTCTTAAGTTATCGCCAGACAAACATACATACATACATACATACATACATACATACATAAAATGCCAAATCGCCCAAGTTGAAACTAAGATCTTCGTTCGCTTCGCTCACTCGATCAACTAATTCAACTTACTTATAAAATATACTAAACTAATATACATATGAGGATGTTAAGCCTGTATGCCTCAAGTTGATGGATGCTGGGCAGTGCATCGTAGGTCACGTTCCTATCGTGCGTGACTTGCGAGGCAATGCTTTGCTATAGGTGATGATTACCACTTAACATCGGATTCTACCGTCAGTTGTATAAAAAAAAATTGTGGTACCTACATTGGACTTGTGCCGTTGTTATTGGCAGAGGTAACCGCTTAACATCAAATGGGCCGCCTGACATTTTAACTCGAGGTGGAACAGAGGGTAAAATCATAAATAAACAGACAAAAACAAAATAGGAGTAGAGTAAGTTTTCAATTAAAAGTTACAAGAATTTGAAAGGATAAAAAAAACTCTCAAAAACATAACCAAGACGAAGTCTGTGATGGCCAACTTTTGTAGTGCCACTTCAATTTGTGTAACTATGAGTAAAAACTTTTCTCAAAACCGTAGCACAAGTTTTATTTAAATGATTATTATTACGCTACTGGTGGTATGGGCATTGGGCATGTTAAGACGAATTGAAATATCCTGTAGGTAAGGGTCTATCAGGTAAGGCGGGGTACTAGGAACACATAACACTAATATTTGATTTAATATTATTGTGAATTTTACTGTTGTTTTGTATAATCATTAGGTACATTGATTATGTTTTAAGAGAAGCAGAGCTCTTTGTGAAGGGCTTATCAGGGGAAGTACTACTACCACGCCTTTTTCTGCCGCCAAGCAGCGTTTGCCGTGTTTTGGTATGAAGGAAGAGTGTGGTTGCCGGTGTAATTACAGGCACAATATGAGTCTTAACATCTGTATGCCTCAAGTTGATGGACGCTGGGCACGTTCCTATCGTGCGTGACTAACGAGGCAATGTTTTGTTATAGGTAATAGTTACCACTTAACATCAGGTGGGCCATCTGCTTATTCTATAAGCTAGTTGTATTAAAAAATAAATGTGCTTTTGTCTGGCACTCACGGAACACCAGCGTTGTAGTAGTGCATAAAACACTATTATAGCAAAAAGCTGAGTGACGACCGATTTTGTTGTCATAACCAATATTGTTCTTTGTATTTCGCCTACGGCTTTGTGACACAAAATAAATGTTTTTTATTTCATTTGATTTGACATAGAAGCAAAGCGCGTTATTTTATTGAAGAATGGCCGTAGTCGATATCTGCCTACCCGCAGATTTATTTACCAACCTACCCTTATTTTACATGCATTATAGTGATTACGAGAAGAGTGTTAGGTATAGACGTGGATGGTTTTAGAAGCAAAAGGCAGACCAAAAAAATAGCGTACTTTAAGACCACAGAAAAGCACCTCTTTTCTGTGGTCTTAAAATACGCTATTTTTCTACGCTACTCAGGTTAAAAAGTCTTTACAGGAGAGATACCCGGTTTATAATAATACTGTAACATGAGTAAGAAAGGAGTATTACAAATTATTATTTAGAATTAATTTAAAATGTTAGAAACGGCTTCTTGACTTTGATCAGGCACGGTTGATATCACAGATATTTTAGTACCAAGTCTCAACGCAAGATTCTTTGACAATGTCTAAGGGAGGTAGCCAGAGGTACGACCATATTTGTTTTCTGTTTTAAAGTACCTCTCAAGGTGATTGTACTGAATAGATACCGTTTTGTTTTTGATTTTTTCCATCCGTGTAAAAGAGACTTAAACCCTTTGACAATAAGAGTCACAATACCATCGTCATGTTCTGATCAAACAGTGTGTCAGTTCTATTGACCTGAATACCTAAATTTTTCAATAGTTGGTATAACATGCGTGGAAAGTTGCTCGTCGCTGCTAGAGATAGTTTAAGCTGTTGAATACATTTTATTCGCCAACTCACCCACGACTTAAGACCTCAAAAACTAGTGCTAGCTCTCAGATTTCTTCAGATAAGACGGGGGTTATTTTCAACAAAGGTACTCGGCGACTTCTTTATTTGTCGGGGAAAAAGGAGCTTGTACTATTTTTATTGTTAGTACTATCTTGCTTCTGAAAGCCTGTTTTTGTAGGCGAACGTCTTAATGAGAACGTAATTATGTAAATATTTTCTTAAGAGTAGTAGAGCTCTTTGTGAATGCCTCCTCTGGGGAAGTACTATGTTTATTTCTACCATCAAGCAGAGTTGTTGTTTTCGGTTTGAAGTGTGTGGGTGAAATAAGTCACATGAGACGTAACATCTGTATACCTCAAGTTGATGGACGCAGGGCAGTGCAGCGTAGGCCACGTTACTATCGTGCGTGACTTACGAGGCAATGCTTTGTTATAGGTGATGGTTACCACTTAACATCAGGTCATCGGGCCATCTGCTTGTTCCATCAGCTAGTAGTACAAAAAATAAACACATCTGTATACCTAAAGTTGATGGACGCAAGGCAGGGCAATTTCAGAGCTTTTGATTATATTTGTGTTCACTTCGTTGTTGGTGTATCTTAGTAATCTACACTAATATTATAAAGAGAAAAGATTTGTATTTTTGTATGCAACGAATAGGCCCAAAAACTACTGGTCAGATTTCAAAAATATCTGACCAAAATCAGACAATGTTATACCATACCTTTATATTAATCTTTATCCAAATAAATCATTTCGTATTCAAAACTGTTCTAATACCTGTAGATTACTCCTTCAATTTTTTAAATCGGACATTCCATTAAGGGGCTGACAACTATCAAACAACTTCTCGCTCGCACGTTTCGACATGTTGAAAGATATAAAATCACTAAACTAGTTTTCGAAAAATCGCAATCAACCATTTTGTGTGCAATCACATTGCACATAGTTTAGTAAAAATTTCATTTTGATCAATACATGTTTTCCTACTCAAAAGTTTGCTTTTCTAGTAATAAGCTAACTTTTAAGTAGTAATAAGCTAACTTTTAAGTAGGAAAACTTGTATCGATCAAAATTAAATTTTTACTAAACTGTGTGTAATGTGATTGCACACAAAATGGTTGATTGCGATTTTTCGAAAATGAGTTTAGTTATTTTATATCTTTCAACATGTCGAAACGTGCGAGCGAGAAGTTGTTTGATAGTTGTCAGCCTCTTAAGAAGATATTACGAATTTAAAAACTTTAGTTCGCTTACAAAATAAAAGCGAACGCACGGGGGCAAAGCGCGTTCTCACTCAGCGCAGCGGGCAACGCGGCGAGGTAGGAAGAGGGGGCACCGAAGCGCGGGAGAAAAGCGTGCATGAATGTCTATGAAATAGGTAACATGTGGTCTAAGATTATCTTAAATTGTTGAAAAAATGTATGCGAAGCTGGGTCATGCCGCTAAATAAATAAATAAAGTATTCATGCCAAACCGTGAGTTTTTTACCTGTTCTTCTAGACTTGGTCGCCTGAAACTGATACCTAGATTCACGTAGCTTTAAGACACGTAGCTTTAACTTTCAAAGTGATACTTGTGATTCAATAAAATAACTACCTTTGGACTTTGATTTCAACTATGACTTTGTGACTGCTGGGTCAAAATATTACGTTTGCCGCTTTTTAGAAAAACTTCCAGGGCCCCATCGGATAGGTCGTAAAACCAATATGTTTATAAGGATATCCAATTTGTAAGATCACCAATGTTTTTTTGTGTAAAATGTTTCTAGGGCAGCAAAAGTTGCAGAGGTCGACTACGGAACATTAGACTCTAAGCTCTAGACAATAAGACTTGCAATGATATTTTCAATATATATGATGGCACATAGCGACATATTACTCGATTTCTTATGTCACCCAACCTCAGAAAATTGTGTTGTTTTCTGTTTTGAAGTGTTTTTTTCCATCAGTGTAAAAGAGACTTAAAGTCTTTGACAATAAGACTCACAATACTATCGTCATGTTTTTGATCATACGGGGTGTGTCAGTGTTGTTCACCTGAATTAGTAGGGTCACCAATATTTTATTGACTTTGAAAATTAGAATCTAGTTTTACAATACAACCTTCACTTAGTTCGATTGGCACCACTCTGGAGCTTCATTAATTATTTTATAACAAGGATCATACAAAAAAACGGAAGGAACTAAGCCGTAAGTCTGTTGCCTGTTTTTCTAGGCTTGGTCGCGTGGAACTGGCACCTAGATTCACTTAGCTTGCTTAGGTAGCTTAGGTGATATTTGTTATCACATCTACTTTACACTACTACCTAGCTTTAAGACGCAAAGTAATCCTTTTCATTGATCTGAATACATTACTTTTGTCTTAAGCCATGTTCTTGATCAGACAAGATAACGGCGCTGTAGGCGTAATTATTGTGGTCACTAATATATTGGTATCCAAGCCAAGTGTGTTCTAGAGAAAACTTCTAACTAGAAGTGTTTTGTAGAACACTTGGCTTAAAACTATGGAAATTAAACGTTATACTGTGAGTAATAACACTCAGAATCGATGTCCTTGATTACGCAGGGGTACGCTCATTGTTGAGGTCACCAATGTATGTAACTGGTTAGATGTATTAAATTCACAGTATTTAATTCCCAACTAAAAAATATATCTCAATAATAAATAAAATAAACTATACAGATTAAAAAGAAAATTATAGTCGCGCTAAACACTCACTGCAAACTCGGTCATAACTTATCGGAACCAGATGGCAATATTGCTCTCTCTCTCTCTCGCACTTAGGAGAACGGCACGATCCTTTTGTTTAAGCGCAGAGATGTGCATTATTAGAGCCGATAAGAACTATCGATACATTCATACCGACTACATTTAATGACCTCTCCGACCGCGCAACCACCGGACGCTCTCGCTGAGTCATTCTTTTTATGGATAACGTGCATGCGCCCGCGCCGAGTATTCTCAACACTAGTGTTAAGATGATTTATGACCGAGTTTGAAGCGTGTGTTTAACGCGACTATAGTTAAAAAATACACTTTACAATCAATAACTCAATAAAATTTCAAAAAGGAAAGTATGTTTTGAAATGGAGCATCCTGAGTAATGCAGGCGCATGCACACTCGCTAGCGATAGCTAGATAAGTATAAAGCGAGTTTCAGACTATGCTATAATATAATAGCATATAGTATATAGTATATAGCTCATAGCACAACAATATCGCGCATCATACATTCTTATGGACACGTTCACACGGTGCTGTACTATATATTATTGGCTTAAAAAATTGTGCGATGCGCTGAGTTCATGCTGTGCTATATCACGCGCCGCCCTCTTCCTCCTCCCTCACCCCCGGCCGTCGCGCAATGTGAACGTCATGCTATATAGTATAGCATTAGGTCCTTCTTTGCTATACTATATAGCACAATAGTATAGCGTAGTCTGAAACCCGCATAAAGATCATGCCTCCGTCGCAGCGCGTACGAGGGAGGTATGATAAATACCTACGACAAAGTTTAGTTGCCAACGTTGTTTGAGTGTGCGTTCATTAATTTGTAATTATGTAATTTACTATTCGAGAACCTATCGGTTAGACAAATTTAACTAATACTTTAAACCAGTACTGTAATAAAACTTTAAGTAACTTTGTATCTAATAAATAAATGTGTTCTGCCGATTTGCGAACGAAAATAAACCTTAAGCATTAAAAAATAAGACTCACAATCCCATCACCGATGTTCTTGATCACGCAAGGTATGAGCGCAGTAGACCCGATCTGTGAGGTCACCAACGTGTTGTTCTCAGTTTGAAAGTGCTTCTCCGGAGTACTGTTGAAAATGTCTTCTAGCGGTGGGAAGGTGACGGTAAGCTCGTTCTGTTCTGACTTGACTGTGGGTTCTGATGGAGTAGATGAGGGACCTGGAAAGATAAAGCTTTGTTAGAAGAGAGACTTTGGAATTCATTTATATTTATAGATTCTATAGATAGATAGCTTTTTATTGATTACCACAACAAATAAAGATACAGTAGATAAGAAAAATACAATCGTAGTAATACAATGGGCGGCCTTTTCGCTAGCAGCGATATCTTCCCGGCAACTTTTCTTCTATATTCGTGCTGTTTCTCAAAATGTGAGAAAATAGCAGTTTGAATGAATATAAGTAGGTATTTACAAAATGTACAAATAACACATTATATAGTGAACTATCTGCTAACCGGTGCGGAGAATCTAGAGACAGCTCAACCGATACAAATCAAAGTCAAAGTCAATAGGTATTTATTCAATAAAATCACAAGGATCACTTTGAAATGTCTTAAAGCTAGGTGACTCTAGGTGCCAGTTCCAGGCGACAAACAACCAACCTCACAGCCAAATTTTGCAGTAGTTGGCATTGTTTTCGTGCCATACTCATAGCCACTGAAAAATTATCAACTGGTTTCCTCACGATGTTTTCTTTCACCGATGGAGAGCACAAACACATACATTACACTCATAATATTTTACGAAAAAAAAAATCGAACACACGACCTTGCGATCACAGGGCAAGGTTACTCCCACTATACCACAAATGCAGTAGAGGATCACTCAGGTCTGAAAATAAAATTTACCCGACCAAAGTACAACAAAAACCGTCGTTAGAGCTCTCTGGTCTAGGTAATGCTGCCAGCCTTTCATCAAAGTACCCAACAGTTGGCAGAACCGTGATAAATACCCTCCTTACTCAGCATTTCCCGTTCTAACCTAAAATACCTCTCATGATAAAGACTTTGCTACACGCGTGGCATCATTATTCGATTAACTACATGAGAAATTGGAAAATTTACAGGCACATGAACAACAAGAAACTTAACATCTGTATGTCCACTACAAAAAGATTTTCAGCTTAACCATCACCTATAACTAGTGGTTCGCCCCGAACTGAGATTTTGTGATGCCATCCGAAAAATTAAAGCAGGTGTAAGTCAGTAGCAAGTCCAAAAATTTTGTATATTTGGACTTGCTACTACCGCCTACTAACTTGGTATGGCGACCAATTTTCAACACTATCTACCTATTTATTGAAGAGTTCCGTTAGACAGACCTTGACCTTTTCTTATTTTTGCCCCCATTAAAAACCCCATATCTTGTTAACTCGTTATTCGATTCAACTGATATACTAACCAGTAAATTTAACAAGTACAAGCTATCGATTTAGTAAATTTCATGTAGATCGTATCAACGGTTCTAAAGTTATGGTCCGACAAACATACATACACAAAATGCCAAATCGCCTGAGTTAACTGTAAGGTTTCCGTTCGCTTCGCTCACTCAATCAACAAAACATTCCCTCGTAAGTCAAACACGATAGGAACGAGCCCTATAATGCACTGCCCTGCGTCCATCAACTTGAGGCATACATATATTAAGCCTCATGTGCCTGTAATTTCACCGGCAACCACATTCTTAAAACCAAAACACAGCGACGTTGCTTGGCGGCAGAAAAATGAGTGGTGGTAGTCCTTCCCCGCACGAGCCCTTAACAAAGAGCTCTACTACTCTTAAAATCTGATTTCTAAGCACTGGTGAAGCCAAGGCTTTAAATACTCACATTAAATGAGAGAAGGTTTTTCCGGGTAAGTAAATAAAAACAAACGCCACCATCTAATATAACTCCCATCTCGTTTCCTCTCGCTAAATCTCCCGTAAGAGGATAAAGGATGGAATAGCTTTTTCTGTATAGTTTTAGAATTGCTTTAGGTCTACATACATATAATTATTCAACTATGGTGTCTGACTGACAATCAACGTATCATTTAACTTGAAATAATAATTACAATACAATAATAAATAATACAATTATCTTTTTCTAACGTGACAGTAATATTAGGGAGAAGGAGCTCTGCTTATGTAAAATAAGAGTGGTATTCGGTTGTCAGCGTCTTAAGTATTTTGACAATATATAAACTTAAGATACTGACAGCGGTGATGGGCTTGCAACCTGTCACGTACGGAATACTAACTTCTGCAAAATGTGGGTATGTGCCTAATGTAATGTTTGGACATATTTAGATGTCCTAAAAATAATCTAAAAGTCGTACATGGTACCAATAGATCTGAGGGGATATCTACCGTGCCTGTGGATCAAAGTCGTTGAGCTGTTTCAGGTTTTTTCAGATATTTCAAATTTTTTAGTTATTCGTTTTACTTTAATTAACACGGTACATACTAACCAATTACATTAATTACAGAATGTTTGTGCCATGACAGTAATCCAAAAAAATATTTTCGATCATATTTTTCATGCAAAGTCGTGGGCTACACTAGTCCTACTAATATTATAAACGCGAAAGTTTGTACATATGGATGGATGGATGGATGTTTGTTACTCTTTCACGTAAAAACTAATGAACGGTTTAATGAAACTTTACAATAATATAGCTTAATCATCAGATTAACACATAGGCTACAATTTATAAAGATATTGTGTGACTTATCCTGCGCAGACGAAGTCGCGGGCACCAGCTTGTCTTAAATAAATGTGGGATAAACAAAATTCATGGGAGTTTGTGAAGCGATCATAAAAAGCGACCCGAAATATTAATTTAAACTAAAACTATGTCTGGAGTAAAAACGGGCGTAAAATTGCTTTTACGGCCGCTCCTACTAAAGTTGCTTTTAAACGAGTAGCTGTATATGAAATAGAATGCTGCCTACCTACCATACCATACTTTGACGTGTGCCTTTGCACACTTCAAAGTATTCCAGTGCTTGGTCTGATCATTTGGTTTTTGGCCTTATTATGTTACACGTTATATAGCCAACTAGGTTTAGAGCTGATTTCACCATGCTCTGTTAGATTAACAAAGGATTAAAGGGCCGTTAAATATGTCAAAATGTTTGACATCCAAGGTTAGAATTAACTGCCTGTTATTCCTGGATTAGTAACTAACAGAGCATGGTGAAATCAGCTCAAGGTACCTATGTGTGCCGTATACCTTTTGCATCTGTTTGTTATACACTATCTTGATTATTGTCTTTTTTTATTTTTATTATTTTCTAATTGACATTGTTTTGTTATGGTTGAGTTGTTTGTTTTATTATTTAAATTTCCCTGTACATACATATTTCTTTTTTGTATGTGTACATAATTCTGTTTTATTACTTTTGAGCGCTTTGGTCTGAGGGCGTAGGCTCAAATTGAGTCTTTTTTAATAGATAAAAAAATATGAAGCTATAAGGTTCAATATCGCATGGAGTCACATCAGAGTGTGCATTAGTGGAACACGTCTTCGGGCTAAAAGTCTTGAGGCATTTCTGACTCACACGTCGGCAATGACAAATGAAAGTTCCTCTGAAACCCATTTGGAACAGAATGTTTGCCAAAAATATCTTCACGGGTTATGGGGTCACTTGTTTAAACACATGGTTTAAAAGAGTAGTGAAAATACAGATTGACTTTCCAATTCAATAGAGATAACATTTTGATACGAGGTGTATTGTTTTTTATGTTTTATTATAGGGCAGTGTGGTCGCCCAGCGACAAAACCCTTAAAAAAAATATAGACTGACGAAGGCTTTTCACGTTAAATCACTGGTGTCAAATCACACAATAACACTAATTGATCAAAGTAAAAAATAAATAGATAATTTGCATTCTAAGGAAAAAGATTCAAAGTTTTGGTCGCGATGCTGGCAGTATATTCACCTGGTATATAAGACGTCTCAAAGTGATCTCTGGACTGAAAAACGACCGTTTTGATTTTGATTTTGTACTTATAATTTATATCTAGCCATGGGTAACTTACTCAAAAATGTTGATTTGCAGCGCATTAGCATTACCGCCTAGAACAGGGTAAAAATGCAAAAAATGATAAACGCTTTAAATACTAACGTGTCAATCAGTCCTTAAATGCGAGTAAAGCCGTGGGCAGGAGCTAGTGTATAACACGCCACAAAACAAATACAAAAGTTGAGTGTTCTCTACAAATATTATATCTAACTTCGTCCCTTTTACAAAGTAAATAAAAATGCCTGTATGAAAAGCTGTAGACAAACATAATTTACATATTTGCTAAAAAAACACACGTTCTCATAAAAAACAATTGAAAAATAAAGTATGCCACTAGTAATGCAGTAAAACAGCTGTATTGCAGCAAAATTCATCATAAAAACGCCAATACTCCTGTATTGGCTGTATTCCGGTGTCACGGAAGACCAGCGTTATAGTAGTGCATCAAACACTATTATAGCCAAATCTGAGTGACGACCGATTTTGTTGTCCTAAACAATATTGTTATATTTTCTCTTGTTTGTTCTCGTTCTCGTTTTAGCGATACAAAATAAATGTGATTTGAAATTTCCTAAGACTAAAAAAAAAAACATAAACAGCTTCACGACTTTGATTGGCAGGTACGGTACACATCTCCTCAAATCTCTCAGTACCAAGTACGAGTTCTAGATTCTTTAAATATTGGAATCCTCTTTTGACTCTTTGATTTGGGTCAGTTTAGCTATCTCTAGATCGTTTGCAACGGTCTGCAGATAGCTCAACTGTTTCATATGTAGAGTCTTGGCAGAATAACAGCATCTGCTGGTAAGTGGGCAATATGCTGAGCCATTTGCTGCTGTACCTCATATTTATGTCACTTACTTACTTTTAATGTACCTCTATTTTCTTGTATTTGAATGTGAAATTTGAAGAATGTGGTTGCTTGTGTAATTACAGGTACATGAGGCTTAACATCTATATCCCTCAAGTTGATGGACGTAGGGCACGTTCCTATCGTTCGTGACTTAAAGGCAAGCTTTGTCAACCATGACAAAGCTTGCCATACCATCACCAGATGGTGACCACTTAACATCAGCTGCGCCATCTGCTTGTTCCATCAGCTTATTGTATAAAAAACTCTCTTTTGTTTTTCTACTGTGTTATACTAGTAGTTCGCCCCGAACTGAGATCTCGTGATGCGACCCGACGAATGCATCAAAACTTTGAGTACGTAGTAGTCAGAGGCAAGTCCAAACATTATCTTTGGACTTTTTTCTGACTACCGCCTACTAACTTGGTATGGTTACCAAGTTTCAACTCTATTGGCCTATTTATTGAAGAGTTCCGTTGAACAGACCTTGGCTCCATCATCAGACCTGGTAGTCGTCACCATTTTATGAGAACTGAGTACCTCCTTAAATTATTTCAAGAAAAAAAATTTAGAAAAATCAAAGGAACTGGCCGACCAGTAGAAAAACCTTGATTTCAACGAAACTCTTAGAGATGGGAGCTCTTGGATCGCTGGTTATATTAATTTAACTTTTTAAATTTTATCTCGAAAACCGAGCGTCCCAAAAAAAAAGTAAAAATTGTTTTGGAATGTCCAAACAAAGCCCTTTCATATGACATGTAACTTGATTTTTTTATGTAACTTTTTTTATTTTTGCCCTCTTAAAAAACCCCATATCTCAAAAACCCTTCATCCGATTTTACTCATATACTTACCAGTAAATTTCTCAAGTACAAGCTATCGACATATCAAATTTCATGCAGATCGGATCAACGGTTCTAAAGTTATCGCCAGACAAACATACATACATACATACATACATACATACATACATAAAATGCCAAATCGCCCAAGTTGAAACTAAGATCTTCGTTCGCTTCGCTCACTCGATCAATAATGTATTGAATAAGTAAGTTTTGCTTTGTAGTTTTAGTACAGAAATGTCATGTTTGTGAAAGGCGCTATACTTCCTGTAACACAGCAAAAAGCTAAAACAGGTAGGCGCATTGCGCTTAGAACCTATTGTCTATAACTTTTTTGGAAATAAATATTATTATTCCTATATGTATATTTCATTATCATGTTTTGTATGTTATGTGCTAAGTAATAAATAAATGATTGTCTATCGGCCTGTTCTGAAAGCTCGATCAAAACTAATCGGATGTCAAGTCACTCGCCATTTCAGCTATTACATCGAATTAGATAGAGACAGCAAGTGACTTGACATGCGATTTGTTTTGATCGGGCATTCAGACACCGGCCGATAGACAATCATTTATTTATTACATCACACATAACATACAAAACATGATAATGAAATATACATTAGGAATAATAATACTTATTTCCAAAAAAGTTATAGACAAGATGTTTTATATTATATGTTTATGTATTTTGTCAATACTTATTATTAATACTTAAAGTTTTCTTTGTGAATCTTTGATCTCCTAAAACAAACCATAGTCATTCGAAAAATCATATTCAACGACCCAGAAACTCCTTCCACAGCCAACATTAAACCATGAAATATTTCATACAATACCGTAAGAGTGCAATTTCACAGGATATGACAAACGGTGCTGGTAACAGGGAGGGCGGGGCTGAGAGCCATGATGAATGTATTCTCGAGAACGCACTATATCTTTTTGACAGCACGAAATGTAGTGAAGTAAGATTTCAGTGGGGGTAGTTGCATCAGCAGACTTCTACTTAGCATTTGGAACCCTGTACCAAATAAGTATTGCGGAGGAGCGTCGATATTCGCGGTTTTTTTAACTCCTGCAGATATTATCGTTTTTCAATCTGTTCCTGTAGGTACTACAAAGTCAAAGTCAAAAGGTATTTATTCAATAAAATCACAAGGATCACTTTGAAACGTCCTCAAGCTAGGTGACTCTAGGTGCCAGTTCCACACGACCAAAGCCTAGAAGAACAGGCAACAAACTAACGGCTTGGTTCCTACGTTCTTTTGTATGATCCTTTTATGATATACTATGATATTACAATGTAATATAATACAATATTGAAGTTTAGTGAGGCGTAGGCATACAGAAAAAGGTAAACATTATAAAATTTATAAGACAGCACACGCTACGCTTCTGTTTCAATATAAGCAGCTTGTACTATGGGAAGCCTATTTATCGATACTACCATACTGAATGCGAAAGTAGCTCCGTCTGTCTGTCTGTATGTCACCTTAAATAGGCTAGGCTAGGTGAATATGGATTGCTTCCCAAGGAAGGACAAAGACAATTTTTTTATTAATCGTGGGGGGCGTAAAAAAGGTTTCAAAGTTTGTATGGGAACAATAAATGTTAAGCAGTGCTGAGTGCGGTCGGTTTTGTGATGGGTGACCGCCTCTTTTTTCACTTAAGGAAATTTTATAAAACCAAAGAAAACATCACAAAAAACAATAAAACAATCTCAAATAAAAACAGTGTAGTTTTCAAAATTAAATAGGACTCAGAGTGTTTAGCAATTGGCTACAGCACCTGTGTTTCTCGCTGATCGCGCCGCGTTTCGCAACGATCTACCTGCTGCGGTCGATACAAGGGAAATGCTACCGGTACGTTTTCCACCAGGTGTCGTACCGCGCGACTTTTTGGACATTATATGAGTGATTCATTTCTGTTCCTCACATCGGACATTGGTCACGTAATATAATTCAATTGTAATTTCATTTTATTAATAAAACAATTCGGTCGTTTTGTATCCTCCCTCGCAGCCGTACATAATTACAGTAAAAACTATTACTGAATTTTAGCATCACAGTAGATTATTTCCGTTATCACAATTACTATCAATATTTATAATTATAATTAATATAATTATTATTAAAAATATATATAATTTGTTCAAGATAAATTTCAACCCTAAAGAACTTGTCATAATTTAATTAATCCAATTGCATTTTAAGTCTAAAATTATAACAATTGAAGATCTTTATTAAAAGCGTCATTAGCAAATGTTCAAGTTATATTTAATTTATTGCTGAAAGTCAGAAGCTTAATTAAGGATTCTTAAGAGCTTATGTCTTATCTTGTTAGGTAATTAGGAGTGTATTTATCAAAGGAAATTAAAGCAAAGAAATGTTAGTCATTGAATTAATTATTCACGGAAATATTCAGAAACCATGATTTTTATTTAGCACTATTTTTGCTACTTTTGATCTCTTGCTAGATATTTACAAAGAAAATTACAATGAATACGATATTTAATTGCAAAATTTACAAAATACATTTGTATTATCCAGTTTTTAGACGTGATACGTTGTAAACTCATCGACGCTTCTTCAATGTGTATTGGCTTAAAAAAATACTTTCCAACATTACAATGACAAAGTGTATAGCTACTGCACTAAAACACTACCCCAAGCAACGTACAGCTCACAAAATAAAGTAAACTTTTAGTTCCTGTGTAGTAAGTACCTTATTTACCCAATTTTAACTTCCAAAACCCGCATCACAAAACAAGAGTCCAAAAATCCTTTAAGCCTTAAAAAAGGTGTGTGTATTTATCTTTCGGAAACATTTGAGTTTCAACTTTTTGTGGTCAGCCATTTTTGCCGGCTGTACAAATTGAGCGCGACGTGGTTCTACATTTAAAAGTTTTACAACTAAATGGGGCAAGTTGTGTTTTTATTGCCGTTCTATTTTTAGTCACCGCAAAATAGGTGTAGTTGTTGTGTGATGGAGTGTTATGTTTGGGGTCAAAAGATTGGGTACACATTGTTCTCGTTTAAACTACATATGGACCGCTTTGAATTTAATGGTTTTTTAACCGAACTAACAAGGGTAATTTAACAGTGTTTTTAGTAATCTCACTTTTTTATATAGCGCGCTATAGTTTCCTAACATATTCTAATAATATAGGTAATAGGTAAACGGGTCTATTTTTTTAAAGTAAGCTCCAAAAATTTTAAGTTTGACTCTTTGTGAAGGGGTCGTCCGGGGAAGTAGTCACCACGCCCTTTTTTGCCTCTATGCAGCGTTGCTGTGTTACGGTTTGAAGAGTGTGGTTGCCGGTGTAATTACAGGCACATGAGGCTTAACATCTGTATGCCTCAACTTGATGGACGTAGGGCAGCGCATCGTAAGGCACGTTCCTATCGTGCGTGACTTACGAGGTAATGCTTTGTTATAGGTGATGGTTACCAATTAATAGCAGGTGGGCCATCTGCTTGTTCCATCAGCTAGTTGTATAAAAAAACTAAAAAAAAATAAGAAAGTTCATTAACACTTTGTTTACGGATTCAAAAATGGATGCTAGTAGAAATATAAAGGGCTTTTTGTAGTTCAATATTTTCAAGTCAAAGTCAAAAGGAATTTACTCAATTGAATCACAAAGATCACTTTGAAACGTCTTAGAGCTAGGTAAATCTAAGTGTCAGTTCAACGACCAAGCCTTGAGGAACTCTAAATGACTTTGGGCTTCAAAATGGGTACATCATTTTAATAAAGTACTGCCTCGGAAAATAAAGGTATAAGGTACCATTTAAGGTTCGAACTCCGAACTTTATATTGAGGAACTTTCTGATTTAATTCAAAAACGCTGTAGGTATCTCAAAACTTTGCTTAGCAATCTTTCCTGTTCCCAAGTTGTGGTTACGTCGACTTGAAGTTGAACAGCTGATCTTGTAAAAATATTTCTCAACGTTTTCTCCAGAAAATGAGTTGTGTCAAGTTATAGGTCTGTACTAAAGTTTTTGGTAACACAGCTAGAAATTCTATAGAAAACGACAAACGAACATTTGAATAGAGGTTGTAAGATATATTGAAGTTCGGTCGGTAGCCGTTTTACTGTAGAGTTCAAAGTTACAGTTTAGAGTAGTAGAGCTCTTTGTGTGTGGCTCATCCGGGGAAGTACTACCATGCTTATTTCTGCCGACAAGCAGCGACGCCGTATTTCGGCTTAAAGGGTGTGGTTGCCGGTGAAATTACATCTGTATGCATCAAGTTGATGGAACAGATGGCCCACCTAATGTTAACTGGTAACCATCACCTATAACAAAGCATTGCCTCACAAGTCACGCACGATAGGAACGTACCCTACGATGCACTGCCCTGCGTCCATCAACTCGAGGCATACAGATGTTAAGCCTCATGTGCCTGTAATTACACCGGCAACCACACTCTTCAAACTGAAATACAGCAACGCTGCTTGGCGGCAGAAAAAGGCGTGGTGGTAGTGCTTCCCTGGACGAGCCACACACAAAGAGCTCTACTATTCTTAAATGATATCTTAAACATATTGTAGAATGTAGTTACCTTCTCCAGCTCCTATGACGGTTTGTATTAGGAGCACCACAACGCCCAAGCACCGTTGGTTCCCCACACTCATCGCTACCGCCTGTAACAAATGAAGTAAGTAATTAAACTTTCAAGTGTTTGTATTAATATAAGGAATACCCGTCAGGCAACCGGATCCGGTCTGTCCCAGTCCCATAAAAAACATCATAAGATTTTTTTTTATCGGTGGACATTCCACACAGCACTATTTATCCCCAAACTTAGCAAAGCTTGTAATATGAGAAAGATATTTTTGTAATTCTAGTTTTGAAATCAGTGTAATAATATTGGAACATTACAAAATCTGCATAAAATATCATATCATTCATCATTATGGTACTTTATTTTCGTAAGGCATAAAAATATAAATAAATATCATAAAAAGAAAAAAAACCGCGAAGGATTGGTTGAAATCAGCCCACATAAATGATTAGGTTTTTTTTTGTCATACAAAAACACGTTCACACAAACACCAACCAAACATAATCAATATACTTAAATGATTATATCACAAAAATGTTTATTTCTAATATTAAGAATAAATCAATAAATATATATTTATTTGCGAAACATAGGTTATAAAAATATAATAGGTATAACTTATTTTTTTTTTATAATAAGTGTAAGAGCTGAAGGGTATGACTACCGTGCCTGGTAACTAAATTTACAAGCGTATTTCAGTTACACGCATCTTCAAAATGAGAGACACTCGAATACCAGAAATGAACGTACGCTGTCACTCAAATTCAGTCTAATTAGTTCATTTACAGTAACTGAGTTTTATATAATTAACCCGGCTAGAACCCAACGGTCTCGTGTCATGGTAATTGACATCTAAAGCCTGTTACAGCCCCTATTTACTGCTTCACTGGCGAACGGAACCTACCTAGAGTATAGATGATGTAGATTATATTATGTGTTTACGATACATGAGATTAGATCTGAATTTGCGCGTTGAAGTGAATAAAAATGCAATGCTATGTTTAAGAGACTGAAAACCATCAAAATATAGCTTCTCGCTCGCAAATTTCTAAATTAAAAACACACAAAAATGATGATACTGAAACAATTTTTTTGGTAGAAAAATTATATTTTTGACATTAATAAAATCCTGTCCATCCAAAGGTTGTCTGAAAGAGATCGCTCATAACGATAAGACCGCCCATTGTACTTTGCTTTAGTTTAAATTAATTTTTAAATGTTATGTTATTTTCTTGCGGTGTACAATAAAGAGTTTTTTTTCTATCTATATTTTTACCGAACCTTTGTAATGCTATGTTGCAAGCCCATCGCCTCTGCACTAAAATATAATATCTAAATCTAAATGGTTTCCTCAAGATGTTTTCCTTCACTACTTAAGAGCACTGACATTGAGCATATAAACTTTTCAAAGATAAAAATCCATTGGTGCAGGACTAGATTTAAACCCACAACCTTACGATCAGAAGGCGGTGCTCACACCCACTAGGCCACCGGTGCTCTGTCTATTATTTCAAAGAAAATTTGTTTGATTACTGTCAGTTAAAAATAAATAAAGGCATGTTATTGAGGGCGGCAAATATAAATAATAGCCAGAAAGCCCATTTTCAAATTCCCGCCTCATAAAAAACCTTTTCGTACATTTTTATTCGTAAAACATTCGCGAGAATCCCAACAATACGAGATTAATTGTTTGTGCCTAATAGCTATCTTTTCAGTAAATTTGAATCGCTATACAAACTCATTCACCGTATTTGATACGCGTTTTTAGTGAATAATTGAATACCCATTTTTATCGTGGTGTAGCTAGGTTAATCTTAATCGAGGAATAATAATAGAATATGTTTTATTCGACACACAAACACGGGTACAGCAAAACAACAATAAACAACAACAAAAAAACAATAAAAGAAAAAACGGAAACACGAGTAGGTAGGTACATAAGAATAATAATTAATTAATATAAGTAGATATTTAATACTATGTTTTTGTGGATGCCGACTAGCATTTCACTCATACACACACACACATGGGAGTTCTCCTGTGAAGCCTGGGCTCTTAAGAGACTTTTGTAATCAGAACTCTCGGATACACGGACCTTATCATACACAAACACACCCCCCCCCACATCATATTCTCCTGTGCCATCATGTGAGACTTGCACACACAGTCATACAACACCCACACTTCACATACGCCAACACACAAAAATATCATGCACCTCTAAATTTCATTTTGTTAAATTTTACCCAGCTTTTTTTTTTATCTTACTTTAAATTGTGAACGCTTATGAATTTGCTTATTCTATCAGAAAGTAGTATAAGAATAAAATATAATAAACAATTTATTTTCATTAAGACGCTTGTTACGTTAGACAATTTAGATAGCTATATTGATGACTAGCGGCCTGTCCCAGCTTCGCATGGGTGGTCATAAATTTTTTGAACATTTTAGGATAAACTTAGAGCGTGGGTTCGAGCCTCGCGTCTACTTATTTCATACATTTGCACGCGCTTCTCCTTGAGTGAATGAAATCGCACCCCGAGCGTGACTCGTGGGACCCGTTAACATTTTTAATTTCGTCATATCTTTTGAATAGAATGTCCGATTTGAAAAATTTAAGAAGTAATCTATAGGTATTGAAACCGTCTTAATTATGAAATGATTTATTTGGATAAGGATTAATACCAAGGTACGAATAAAGACCCTTTTCTGGCGGCGGCATTTCAATTATTTTTTTATAATAAAAGAACACTTATTGTGACATAACTATAATAGTTAGACATATTCTGTCGCGACATTTTTTGTAGATGATGACGTGTTCTACAAAATCGTAGTACATTATTTTGTTCTATCATCAATAGTTTTCGCAGCGCACGCGATGTAAGGTTTTTGTATTCCACCTTGGGTTACATTATTGAAGTTTTAGTAAGGATCCCTGATTTTTTTGAAAATATATTATAGCCTATGTTACTCAGGGATAATGTAGCATTCTAATGGTGAAAGAATTTTTGAAATCGGACCAGTAGTTTTTGAGCCTATTCGTTACATACAAAAATACAAACATACAAAAATACAAAAATACAAAAATACAAAGGTTTCCTCTTTATAATATTAGTGTAGAAGTGTAGATAAAAGTGCGTGGCCCGATGTCCCGGTCGCTCTGCCCATCGGCAGCTAACATGTCTGCAATGTCTGTACTGTACCTACTATTGTGTGTTTTATTTTTCTCTGATTTAATAGATTGTATTTAATTTTATGCATTAGGTATTATTAGTTTGAAGCGTAGCGTGTGCTGTCTTATAAATTTGATTATGTTTACCTTTTTCTGTATGCCTACGCCTCACTTAACTTCAATAATATATTATATTACATTGCTAAAGGATCATACAAAAGAACGGTAGGAACCAAGCCGTAAGTTTGTTGCCTGTTCTTCTAGGCTTTTGTCGCGTGGAACTGGCACCTAGAGACACCTAGCTTTAAGACGTTTCAAAGTGATCCTTGTGATTTTATTGAATAAATACCTATTGACTTTGACTTTGACTTTGATTTAATGTTTATAAGTTGCATAGTGTGTACTACATCTCGGCCTATTTCTGAAATTTTGAATGTCAGATCAGTAAGCATTTCAATCAAAGTTTCATGTGAAAACATTATTTGGGTTTCTGTACGCATAATTAGGTTTGAGCCCTGCCCTTTATCTATTGTGAAATATGTCAAAGTCGTCATGAATTTGACATATTACCATCGTCATGGGTTCAAATCCCACTCCGATAATTAATAATAATAATAAATATTAGTGGACTTTCCACACAGCACTATCTAGCCCCAAACTAAGCCAGAGCTTGTAATATGGAAACCAGATAGCTGATATAATACATATATTATTTTTTTGTAAATATATACTTATAATATTACTAGCTGACACGTGCCCACTTTGTTTGGCGGTGTCAAATTTGCAATAAAATAATATTGCGGCTATAAATTGAGATGAAGGCTATCCTATCATATAAGTTATATCAAACTGTGCGCACACGGTGCGCAAATTTGATTAAAATCGGTTAAGTAGTTTAGGAGTCCATAGCGGACAAACAACGTGACGCGTAATTTATTACTATATTATATAACACCCAGACAGAGAACAAACATCTATGTTCATCACACAGATGTTTGTTCTCGGTGGGAATCGAACCCACGGCCTACGTCGCAGAAGGCTTAGCTACTACCAACTGAGCTGTGAAGGCTGTCATAACTTTAGTATAACTTTTATATATAATAACTTTTGGGATATCATAAAAAATCTTTATAGACTTTAATACACAAAGTAATTAACACAAGGCACTCTTCCGTGCACTACAATCGCAGCAAATTCCACCGCGTATATAGAAAACAATTCCCAAAACGGAGTGCTTTGCAACGTAAATAAGTAGTAATCTCTAAAAATGTGCACTTAACGATCAGAAGGCTTTCAATAAAGCTGTGGCTTCAGTTTTGAAGCTTATGGTCAGCCCTTACTTTAGCGTATCCTTCCACCTTTATTGCTTCCTAGCAATCGCTACCATGCGGGCAAAACAGTCTTCGCTTGCGTGATAGCGGTGATTACTAACACCAATATTGTCCTTTTTTTGGTTAATTAATTATTATTTATTTGGTATTTATAAATACCACTCCTGAAAACTTCAGGGGGCTAAAGTACCCATAAATATGAGTGACTTTTTCTAAGGAATCAACATTGTGAACGAGATAACAAAAACAGCTGTTTCATACATTTTAGCCAAATTATTTCATTTTAACAGCTGTTTTTTTTCGGGTTCACAGTGTTTGTTACTTAGAAAAAGTTGCCCCCTGAAGTTTTCGGGAGTGGTATTTAAACACCTTGTATAGAAGCCTATATTTGAATTTTATTCAAGATTAGAAAGTATATTTATTGGTTTCAAGTTTCATCCAATTCAGTCCAATGGTTAGCGCATGATTGCCCCACAAAGTTCATCCAAACATCGTAAGTTCCGCATTTTTCGTAGGAGAGGATATATAGAAATAAATAAGATAGGTAGACGAAGAACTGACAACCGCTAGGGAATAAACGTTCTTGAATGGCGACTACAAATTGGAAAAATAATAATATCCTACTTCCTATCCATATCATCATCATCATCATGAAGAAGTCCACTGCTGGACAGAGATACATTTCCAGGAAGAACGATTCTGAGCCCCCTCCACCGACTTCCCGAGATCCTCACAATATCGGTCCATCGAGAAGGATGGACCGGTGCGGACATATGGAGTCTGACCTAGTTTCTAAACATTTCAATTGATTCATCAGACTGCCAATTATGAATATTTGAGATGAAAGTTCTTTAACGACGTTGTTATTTTAGTAAAAGGTTTATTACTCGCTTTTGCTCGTGACTTCGTCCAAGTTTATCTATTTATCATAATAAATATTTTTAAATATAATTAAGTGGAAACCATGAACTATAAAAAAATATTGCGTCACAAGTCACGTATGAACGTGCCCTACGATGCACTGCACTGCGTCCATCAACTTGAGGCATACAGATGTTAAGCCTCATGTGCCTAAAATTTCACTGGCAACCACAACTTTCAAACCGAAACACAGCAATGCAGATTGGCGGCAGGAAAAGGCGTGAAATTATTGTCACAAGTCAAAAGTAACGACATTAATTCAAGCTATATCCATGGTGATTTTTTTGCTTTTAACAAGGGCTGTGTGTCGAAACAAACATACATACTTTTGTATTTATATAAGCGTGGATAAAACTCAATTGTTAAAATATTTTTTTAATTGTAATATTATATTTTAGTTTCGATTCTCACAATCCTCTCAATCTTTCGATTGTGTACTCTGGAGCAATGAATTCAAGAAACCAACACGTACCTAGTATCTGAGAGGGTAATGTTTATTGAATATAATTTATATTTTTATATTCTCCAAACTTAAAAGTTTGACTGAAATTTGGCACGGGATGAAACGCTAGTTTACGTCTATTACGTCACTCCAGGTCACGTCACTATCATATATTCCGGGTTTCATCCAATTTCGTTTATCTGGTACGGCTCAATTAGGTCAAAAACTTCTACTACTAAACTTCTACAAATGATTATGACCTCTCTCTATCCAATATCATCGGTACGTTGGGTAGGAGGGTCCCATTTATTGAGAGACGAGCCAAAAGGCTCATAGGTCACACGCTGTTTGAGTCTAAGCTCCTGACTCTCGAGCATTGCCGCAAAGTTGTCTGTTTATCGGTATTTTACAGGATACATTTCGGAGAGTGTGCGATGGAACTCCACAACTTGGTTCCCCCATCCCTGTTCTACCATCGGACCACCAGACGGAAACGAGAGATCCATTCATTGTTGACATACCTACTGCCCGCACAAAGCGCTTTGCATCTACTTTTATAATGCGAACAGCCAAAGAGTGGAATTCCTTACCGACGTCCGTTTTTCCGAATGCCTATAATTTGGATGTTTTCAAGAGACGAGTGAATAGGTATCTTTTATGTCAACGTGCTACACCATAGACCGCATCATCACTTAACATCAGGTGAGATTGCAGTCAAACGTTTTATCTATAAGTTGTAAAAAAAGACGCTTCATTTTCCAGTTTGTGATCGCCATTTCAGAATCTTAGTTATATTAGTAATAGTAATATTAGTAGGATGAACATTTATCAAAGTCAAAGTCAAAAGGTATCAAATTATATTAGTTCAATGAACAGAGGTCTATGGTTATATATTATAGAGATATTATATGTTAGATTATATTGAGCTTGGATTGGTGACCCAGATACAACGCTGAGCGATCAAGTGGGTATAATATTGAGGTTTGTTTTGGTAATCCAAATTAATTGCTCTCAAGTATTTAGTAGAACATTCGTAGCACTGCTACGAATGGTCTACGAAAACACTGTAATAATGCCAAAGTCTGCTACGTAGAATTTTCGTAGCTAATTAACAATTTTAGATCGTCTTAATAAATAAGACACTTTCTAAAATATAATTTAATTAAACTATTGTTTGAGAAAGGTTTTCAAGATCAAGAATTCGAAAATAAGATTTATTTATAAAAGCGTCTTTAGCACTAGTTTCAATTAAATGATATTAGATCGCCTCTATGCAATTAGGTAAAAAAATATTTACTTTTTTTTTTAAATCAGTAAACAAAGTGTAACATAATACCCCTATAAGACTAAAGACCAAATGTTCAGACCAAGCATTAAAATACTTGGAGTTGTGCAAAATTGGAATACTTTGTTTTCGAAATTCCCATACAACATAAAAAATTATATTGTCTCAGAAATTTGCAACAACCCTGATAATGTGTACGTGACCTTGGTACATATATAATTTGCGTTTCCTAATTGGTGGCAGTTCGGTTACCTATTTTATCTACAGCTCACAATTAAATGTCAAAAAACAGCTGTAAATAGTCATGTCATCGTCATGTTTGTTTGTTTAATTTTGGCGGAAAGTTTATGAGGCATTTCATGAATGAAAAACTTAGAAATTTCAAAAGTCTTCTAACAACAGTTGTTTGCCATGACCTGTAGAATACCCTGCTTCCGGGGTTATAGGGGTATTATGTTGTATATTTATCTGAGTTCCCTTTAGCTTTGCTTAGTTTGGAACCAGATAAAGTTGTACCTACTTGTTTGTTACATATTTTATTTTGTAAATAAATACGTGAGGATCGTTAATTGGCTTCTCTGATAACCTATATTACTTCGAAATTAAGTTTAAATAAGCTGTTGGTCTTCCTAAAAATAAATAAATACCTACTTATGGTAAAATGAACCCAGACTGAGAACAAATATTCATGTTCGTCCCGTAAATATTTGATCTCGGTGGGGATCGAACCCACGGCTCACAGCGCAGGTTTACCTACTACTAAGCTACGAGGGCCTTCAAATAAATTGAATATATACAATAAAACAAATTGAACTTTATAATAACTGGTGCTCAAATCCAGATCGAGTCATTATTCTCAGAACAATGCTTTTGTTTGAAATTCTAACAATCAAAGTCTTGATACCTAGCTACAATACTTGTGAAGTACTTAAAAGCACTCCCTATTGTTGATTTTGCGATCTGTGGGCTAAGCACGAGTCAGACAATGGGCAGAAACTAATGTTGGCAACACTATGACTTTTCTGACAATCTGTGTAACAAATAAGACTTGGCGAAAGGACTAGACTCCAGCAACGGAACAAAATTAAAAAAATATTTATTTATGAAAATAATTGCTTGTTACATTATGCCTCGTCAACTCGTGCAAAATGGTAACTTGAAAATAAATCATTAATAATAAATAAATGGAGTAAAAATCCAATCCAATTATCAAGTTTATAAATAAAATGTCTGAAATTCAATTAAAAACATTTATTACAAATGGTATAATCGAATTTATTTTGCAAACATTTTCCACCATGGAATACCAACTTCTGTGGGTGTTTGCCAAATAATGCGTTGTATTTGGACGTCCCTTTGTCTAAAGGAGGTCACATTTACAAAAAATCTTAAGATATTAGTAGTAGATAGACCTGAGTTGGTATCTACCGTGCCTGGGGAGCCGTGAACGCTGTTTTAGTTTTATTTATACAGGGCGTCTCAAGACTATGCGACATGAAGGCAAAGTACCTTAAATATTGTAGATAGGATATTTCACTAAAAGGAGACATTATTTTATTTTTAAAATTTAGTATTACTGCATTCAAAGATTTTCTAAATATTACTTGCTTCGTTTGGGAATTGTACCGACTCCAATGTGACCAAGTGAATATAACCAAATATTTTACGTTATTCTTGTGTTTTAAGTTACATGTTACATAAAAGGAATTAAGTATTATTTTTTGTTTATTCTTTCGATTGGCATCACAAAAATACGGGTTGATTTTTTTTCCACATTTGAGTCGTTTCGAATCCATGACGAAGCAAGTAATATTTAGAAAATCTTTGAATGCAGTATTACTAACTTTTAAAAATAAAATAAAGTCTCCATTCAGCAAAATATCCTATGTACAATATTTAAGGTACTTTCACTTCATATCGCATAGTTTTGTGACGCCCTGTATATACATAGATATACTCGAAAAACATAACCTCCGAAAAACATACTCTAGGGCAGTCGGTTAAAAACTTATTCCATTTTCGAACATTTCGAATTGCACGTTCCAATATCAAAATCTGTTCAAAATTGCAGCGTTCGTATTGGTTTTAATGATCGTTAGCAAGTTGGAGGTATTCGATTTAATTTGCAAGTAACTACGGTGGGAAAACTTTGTATATACCTACATTATACCTTGAATTTGTGACGTGTAGGTAAGCTATTTACTTTTACATCTGTAAAACAGATGACTTACGATGTAATGCTTTGTTATAAGTGATGGTTACCACTTAACATTAGGTGGGACATGTGCTTGCTCCATCAGAAAGCAGTATAAAAAAGGTAGATGATATAATGAATTTGGAACAATTTGAAATTCAAAGTCAAAAGATATTCATTCAATTGAATCAAAAGGATCACTTTGAAACGTTTTAAAGCTAGGTGAATCTAGCACCAGTTCCAACTAAAGCCTTGAAGATCAGGTAAGACAGTGTAATGATATCTCGAATTTTATAATTTATTTTTTATATATTAAGCTTGTTTTTTTAGATTAAAATTGAAGTAGCATAATTAATTTTATATCTTTCTGTCTTTTAATCAGTCAATTGACCGCCAAGTCCTAGCTTTGGTCGGATAGGTTGGTAGAATTGTTGACGTTGGAAGGTTTTCAGACTGTAAAAAGTGGGAAAGGCAAAGATAGTAAAAAATGTGGCATTCTGGAAAGAGACTTGGTGGAGTAAACTTGACTAGCTAACATATTTGTCATCTGTAACAAGTGCGAAGAATAAGAGTGAAATTGTTTTACCTGTGTTCTACGAATAAATAAGAAGTGTTAAGTGTTCATCTGCTGCAGTTTATTTCAACAGTATGTATCAGGCATGTATAGGCAGCATATGTATGTTGTATCAGGCGGTTGTATGGTTTTTTAAGATGAATCATGCAAAAAAATGCTACGAGCAAGATTATGATTCTATCACGTAGACTAATAAGTACCAAACGACTTAAGATACGAGCGTTAGAAGCTTACAAAGTCAGAGTATTTTTCTAAGGGATAACGACGTGTTTTCGTTAGATCATGATTTATGGTTTACGTGTTTTTTGCGTTCAGATTTAACTTTAAGGATTTTTCTTACAGACGCCTTTTAAAAAATAGGCGATTCAAGTTGTTTTTTGTAAAGATTTGGGTTGGTTAAAGTTAATAAAATTAAAGATATATTAAAATAATAAGACCAATTAAATCTTTAAAAGTGAAAAATGGATGAAAAGTAATTTTATCTGAGTTTCTATTAATTAACCTACTATAGTTAGCACTTATTAATTATGCCTAATTATATGTAATTGAACTGAATAAAGACCGTTTTACGTGCGTGACTAACGAGGCGTTGCTTTGTGATGGTTACCAATCAACGTTAGGTGAGTCACCTGCTGGTTCCGTGAACAAGAAGTATAAATAAAACCGGCCAAGTGCGAGTCGGACTCGCACACGAAGGGTTCCGTACCATTATTGACAGCCTTCACAGCTCAGTTGGTAGTAGCTCTGCCTTTTGTGCCGTAGGCCGTGGACAAACATTTGTGTGATGAACTTAGATGTTTGTTCTCTGTCTGGGTGTTATATAATATCTATTATAAGTATGTTTTTACAAAAAACAAAGTATTTAAGTAGTATATCAGCTATCTGGTTCCAATATCACAAGCTTCGGCTTAGTTTGGGGCGAGATAGAGCTGTGTGAAATATCCACCAATATTATTATTATCTATAAAAACGGCAAAAAAATCATGTTTGTTGTATGAGAGCCCTCTTAAATATTTATTTTATTCTGTTTTTTAGTATTTGTTGTTATAACGGCAATAGAAATACGTGTGTTTTTTGTATTTATGATGAATATAGGTAGGAGCAAGGTAATTTGAGAAGTGGGTCAAACTCAATTTTGAAATTGACTTAAAAAGTTCCGAATACACGTCAAAAAATATAAGGGCACCCGTGACGTCACAAACGAGATTACAAACTCATTTTCGTAAACGCATAACAGGAAATTGCTGCCTACTTCATTTTGTTTTAATTTTATATTTTGAAGGGAAATCTAATTTCTCTTTTGAAAGTAAACGATGTTGAAAATGATGAAAATTCCCGTTTTTTCTTCTTGATCCAAATAGAGAGCGAGAGGTAGATTGGCGGTTGTCAGCGTCTGAAGCGATATGTACAGGAATATACCTACTTACGTTGTTTGCTCTGTGAGGTGTCGTAATGTATTACAAAGTAGGAAATTTCGAGAAAAAAACGGTTTTGCAATAGCATAAAAAAATGCAATAGCATAAAAAAATACTCTGTGAATTAGGTAACTTACTTAATTGCAAGGCAATGCTTTAATGCTTTGTTATTGGTCAGGGCTACCACATAACATCAGGTGTTCCATCAGTTTGTTCCATTATAAAGTATAAAGTATTTAAAAAAAAAGTTTTTTTTATGATTTTGCGTACTTTTCAGTCGATTTTCCATGACCATTGACATCGTCAAAGAATCATGACTTTTTTTTCAACAACTAGCTGATGGAAAAAGCAGATGGCCCATAAGTCACGCACGATAGGAACGTGCCCTACGATGCACTGCCCTGCGTCCATCAACTTGAGGCCTCATGTGCCTGTAATTACACCGGCAACCACACTCTTCAAACTGAAGCACAGCAACGCTGCTTGGCGGCAGAAAAAGGCGTGGTGGTAGTACTTCCCCGGACGAGCCCTTCACAAAGAGCTCTACTACTCTTAAATATATACCCTTAAATGAGTTGAGAATTAGTACTGAGATATCTAATAAATCCTAGTCATCATCTTCTTGCCACTTTCCTCTATCAGACGTCATCTCTGTCACTCCTTTCTTACCCATGTCATCTTTCACACAATCAATCCACCTATACTTTGGCCTAGATCTATTCCTTAATCCATCCACATCCATACCTAACACTCTTTTCGTAACATGATATTCTTCACATCGCATGACATGCCCATACCACGTTAACCTATTGCTTTTAATTTTCTCAGTTACTGGCGCCACTTTCAAACTGTCTAATAAACTCATTCGTCTCTCTTCATCAGATAAATCCGTTTCTGGGAATTAAAATGTGACAGTAATCTTTTCTATTTCTTAAATTAAAGAAGTGCTCAGTTATAAAAAAATATTTTACTGACTCAGAATAAACGACAGTGTTGAATTAACTAATCTCATTGCTAGCTAAATATTGAAATGTGCGAGCGAGCGGAACATTAGTAGTTGTCGTTGCGCACCGTTCGGTTTCAGAGGAACTTCCTCCCGCGCACTCTAATGTTGTGGAATGCGCTCCCTACAGATGTTTTGTTTGGAGAAACAGCATGGGGTTCTTCAAAAAGGCAGTTTTAAATATTAAAAGGGTCAGCAACGCGCGTTTGACACTTCTGGTGCTGCAAACGTCCATACGCTACGGTAATCGCTTCCCATCAGGTGGGCGGTAATCTTGTTTGCTTACAAAAAAAATTGCCTTCGCCTTAAGTTGATCGTCGTAGTTTTTGTGTTTTAAACTAGAGTACGTACGGAACTTTGCATCTCACTTCACCTTAAGTCTCCGGCGACACAATGACGTATTTGCCCTTTATGTTGACTCGTATTATTTTACGACACTCATGTCATGTATTATGTACATATTTATGCATAAGTACATTATGCAAAAGTACCCACATAAAAATATATTAGCAAAACGAGAGCTTTGAGACTTCATGTCGTGTCACAGATCTGAAAGGTATGGGCAATTCGTCCCTCGCATTTTTGGTATGTCATATTTGTTGGTTGCATTTCGTCAGCAAGCTAAAACACTTGGTAGCATTTCGTCCCTCAGAAACAGTAGCTTGAGACGGCAACCACACTCTTCAAACCAAAACACAGCAACGCTGCTTGGCGGCAGAAATAGGCATGATGGTGGTACTTTCCCGGACGAGCCACACACAATACATTACATATTTACATCTCAAACTGATGGATGCAGTGCATGCCACGTAGGGCACGAATACGTGAACTCTGAAATGATGCTAGCCTTCTGACAGCCTTCACAGCTCAGTTGGTAGTCGCTCTGCCTTCTGCGCCGCAGGCCGTGGGTTCGATTCCCACCGACAACAAACATCTGTGTGATGAACATAGATGTTTTTTCTCTGTCTGGTTATATGATATTATAAGTATGTATTTACAAAAAAAAGTATATAATATGTATTTTATCAGCTATCTGGTTCCCATATTACAAGCTTTGGCTTAGTTTGGGGCTAGATAGTGCTGTTTAAAAAAATAAACAAAAAAAATGATATTGTTATAGGCAGGTAACCCAATTAATAAGCTTGCCAATTTGTTCACTTTTTTTTCTAAACTTCTTTCTTTTCCGTACAACGTTTCGTCATTTTCGTTGTATTGTACCCAATATAGTACTCGAATAGAGCCTCTTTGAGGCTCATTTAAAATTAAGAGCTCTTTTTTAAGAGTAGTAGAGCTCTTTGTGGGCTCGTCCGGGGAAGTACTACCACCACGCCTTTTTCTGCCGCCATGCAGCAACGCTGTGTTTCGGCTTGAAGAGTGTGGTTGCCGGTGTAATTACAGGCACATGAGACTTAACATCTGAATGCCTCAAGTTGATGGACGCAGCGCAGTGCATCGTAGGGCTCGTTTCTATCGTGCGTGACTTACGAGGTAATGCTCTGTTAAGTCGGTGATGGTTACCACTTAACATCAGGTGGGCCATCTACTCCTTCCATCGGTTAGCTTAAAAAAAACCTTTCGCCAAACTTTTTCGAAAGAACTAGTGATACGACAAAATGAAGAAGACCGAATACATTTTTCAAATTAAAACGCCATTGGTGTTTTAGCAGATTCGAACCTACGACAGTATATCTATGCACTACATTACCAACTGCTTGAATAAGGAACATACTTAATCACTAACCTTAATTGGGTGATTCTAGTGGCCTATAAATTTGTGATGCTCCCGCCTAAGTTTTCGTTTATTACTCTAAGCTATAACAGATGGCGCTATAATTAATTTTACTCGATTTAAAAATACTACCTATTAATATACTTCTTCTTGTCATGTCACTGGTTTCTTTCAAAACAGTGTGGTGAAAGGAGTCTAAGTGCGCCTTTATGAGACTCCGTTCAAGCACGATACATGCTTTAGAACTTTAGGTACTAAGACATGCCGGTTTCCTCTCAAGGTGTTCCTTCACCGATCGAGAGAAAAATTTTGTGCCTACTGGCACTACGCACATAAATTTTTGACCAGAAAAGCTTATTGATGCACAACCGGTTTTGAACCCACGACCTTATATACTAACCTAACCCACGATATTATATAACCAAAAAAAAAAGCAAGTTATCGTTGGTTTTTAGATCAAAAAACCCTTTCTGACTTTGCTTTATTTGGCATTTTCTATATTTCCTTTGTCAAAATAAGAGCGACTTGTTTCTGTCTGTAAGTAATAAGACAGATTTTTTTTTGGCTTAAAAACTCAAAAAAATCAATTTTCACACATTATTGACATTGGGAAATAAAATGAGCAGGGCAGGCCATCTTTTTTTGTCTGAAAAATGGGGTATCTGGTGTGAAAACTCCATCGAAATCATGATAGCCATTTAGGAATTAGATTAGATTAGAAAATTATTAATTGCACAAAAGGAAGTACATAGGCGAACTTAATGCTAGTTAGCATTTTCTTCCAGTTAACGTTTGTGTAATGTGGAGTGGGTGGTAGCGCTTTTGTGATACAATAATGGGGAGAAGCGTCTAACCTTAATACCAATCAAACAAAAAAACCACCAATCTTTCAAACCAAAAAAAAAACATTAGATACCTTCTTTTTACAGTCATATAATAGAGTAAATATACTTATGTATAGAATTTGCTTCATAAAAAGATCAAATAAAACTCCGTATTTATGACTAAGTTTTCAGCCGGATTTTCCGGAGCACTCCAAAATGGCGGACTGCCAAACAAACTACTGGCATTAACTTTAATTCTACTAGAAATTAACCATGGTACAATCGCCGAAACTAAAATGGTTACACTTTATCGAAAAAGAAATGTTTTGTGTGTATTATTACGTTTGATGGCAAATAGAGATTTGGCTGAGTTAATGTTATTTCCCACTTTTGTGCGATGTACTTATATTTCAAGTATTTACAAAATATACCAAATACACATTTATTTATTCACCATCATCGTATCTATAATAATATTCTATTAAAACATTTAAAAACAAAAATACAGCAACATATGCTAAATGTTACAATAATTATAATTATCTAATATAATAATTATAATTATAGTCCGGGTACTACCATCACGCCTTTTTTTTGCCGCCAAGCAGCGTTGCTGTGTTTCGGTAATTACAGGCACATGAGGCTTATCATCTGTATGCCTCAAGTTGATGGACGCAGGGCAGTGCATCGTAGGGCACCTTCTTATCGTGCGTGACTTACGAGACAATGCTTTGTTATAGGTGATGGTTACCACTTAACATCAGGTGGACCATATGCTTGTTCCAACAGCTAGATGTATAAAAAAAAATCTTTAACACTAGAAGCTACTAGGCTAAGATGGTAACATTTCCGAATGATGTGTTACCATCTATACTGAGGCGACTGTACTTTGTTTTGGGCGCAACGGACCATTAACCCAAATTTGAGTTTTTTTAAACAAAACTAAAACTATAAATTTGCAACAGCAATACCAGTGCTCTCAAACGGTGAAGGAAAACATCGTGAAGAAACTGAGACGCTGAAACGAAAATCCGACGGTACTATGTCTTACTCAGAGCCGATACCCGCTGAGGAATAAAAAAGCTCGAATGGCGACCATTCCTGGATATGTATAGGGAATCCATAGGTGGACTTCTCAGGCTGATAATGATAATGAACAGTGACGACGAGCCAAAAGACGCGCTTTCAATAGACCAACGGTATTTGATCTATATCGATCTCTTCTATAGGTTACATTTCGGGGAATGTGCCCAGGAACTTCACGATATTATACCGCCATCACCATTCCACCACAGGACTAGTAGACGCACGGCCGGGTATCATCCATATCTGGTTAGCATACCACCTATCCGCACTAAGCGTTTTGCTTCTAGCTACATTATGCGAACTGCTAAGGAGTGGAACTCATTACCGTCGTCTGTTTTTCCTGACCACTACAATCTAAATCTCTTCAAGGCTAGAGTGAATAGGTGTCTTCTAGACCGTTCTGCTCCAACGTCGACTACATCGTCGCTTACGATCGGGTGAGATTGTAGTCAAAGGACGGTTTATCTACACTAATAATCTACACTAATCTACACTAATATTATAAAGAGGTAAACTTTGTATTTTTGTATGTAACGAATAGGCTCAAAAACTACTGGTCCGATTTCAAAAATTCTTTCACCGTTAGAATGCTACATTATCCCTGAGTAACATAGGCTATATTATATTTTCAAAAAAATCAGGGATCCTTACTAAAACTTCAATAATGTAACCCAAGGTGGAAAACAAAAAACCTTACATCGCGTGCGCTGCGAAAACTATTGAAGATAGAACAAAATAATGTACTACGATTTTGTAGAACACGTCATCATCTACAAAAAATGTCGCAACAGCATATGTCTAACTATTATAGTTATGTCACAATAAGTGTTCTTTCATTATAAAAAATTAATTGAAATGCCTCCGCTAGAAAAGGGTCTTTATTTGTACCTTGGTGTTAATCCTTACCCAAATAAATCATTTCATAATTAAGACGGTTTCAATACCTATAGATTACTTCTTAAATTTTTCGAATCGGACATTTCATTCAAAAGACATGACGAAATTAAAAATGTTAACGGGTCCACGGGTCTCGCGCGGGTTGCGATTTCACTCACTCAAGGAGAAGCGCGTGCAAATGTATTGTATGAAATAAGTAGACGCGAGGCTCGAACCCACGGTCTAAGTTTAACCTAAAATGTTCAAAGCATGTATGACCACCCATGCGAAGCTGGGACAGGCCGCTAGTTTATTATAAAAAAAAGATAAAGATCGCGGGAAGTCTAGCTAAAGGGCTTAGGATATGTTTTCCTGGATTATTAAAGAGGAGACAGTGAACTTTTTCAGGCATTTTTTTTTTATACTACCAAGTAAGCAAACAAGCGTACGGCCCACCTGATGAGAAGCGGTTACCGTAGCCTATGGACATTTGCAACACCAGAGGTGTCACACTCGTTGCTGACCCTTTTAATATTTAAGAACGCCAAAATAGATAATAAATAAGAAAGATAAGGTTTGAAATCGTACAGGAACAATCAGATATTGTGTGGTTCCGCTAGCTGATGTATTATTTATAACGTGTTAGGTTTCGTATAAACACAGCCTATATAATTAACAGCTTGGTCACTAGAGGCTGGCGTTAACGTATCCCAGCGATATTCGACTTTATTCCGTTGCAATTAGGGATTTAATACGTTTACGCGACCAACGTCAAAACACATATTTAAGCCTTTTTCAGTAAAGGGGGTAAACAACAAAAGTGGGTGAAGAAGTAATAAAATAAAAATGGTTTAGAATAAATGGGGACAAAAATTTACAATTTCTATGGCTTTAAGGCGAAGACCGCTAATGTACTTTTGCTTCGCCCATTTCAACATTTACAAAATGATATTTTCGCTGAACTGTGTGCAATGCGGTTTTTTATAAATAAGATTTATATATTTTAAATGTTGAAAAGTGCGAGCGAGAGGTACATTAGCATTTGTCTTTACCTTAAAGCTCCTGCTGGGAACCTATCGTTAAGAACAACTACAGATAGAAACGGATGGAAAATGTTGGAAGAAGCCTGTGTAAAACTAGGGCAAACGGATTAGATGGAAGTCTGTAAACTTTCGAATAAAAGTTTAATTATATTATATGCCTAAGCTGAAAAGCAAAATAACCAAAATACTGTTGTCATATAAATAATATTAGATAAGATTAGTTATAAAGTAGGTAGGTATACTTTAGAGAACTTTTAGTATTAAGTTGTTTAATAAAGGCTATTGAAATTGAAATTGAATTATATTATATACCCCGTTCACACTCAACTCATGTCCGTGGAAATGTGCAGAGACATGAGCAGGGACTCGGGCAATGCGAGAATGTAAACGGGCCACTTTCATGTCCACTCGCGTTGCCGCTCGCGTTGCCCGTGTTGTGAACACACATTGCCGGCGACGCTGCAGATATATGGACGGCAACATTTCCGTCCACGCGAATGGCAGTGCGAATGTCTAAATGTAAACGCAGTAATACAGTGCCTAATAAGTAAACCAGCTACATATATTCTTAGCTGTGTTATAAGACTGTTACGTTGGGATTTGGGAATACCACTAAGACGCTGGTAAAAGGCTGTACATTTGAAATGTCGATTTTATGGTTCGTTTGAGCGCTTTTACAATGTTTTGTAATGATGTGCCTGAACTTCATTACCCATGAGGCTATCAGTTCATGGTAGCGTTGGTTGAGAAAGTATAGTAGATATAGTATAGTAAGTTATAAACATATCTGATTGCCCACCTGATGTTGAGGAGAATCAAAATGAAAAGGAACTGTTAAGGATCGTCGCATGAGTGGTGAGATGTCGTGGGAGTAAAAACACTTAATTGGAAGTTTTAAAAGAATATCGACCGATTGCGCGTGGATAAGAAGCTATTCGTGTCGGGTCAACGGGAACCAATAATGTACGGCCAAATAATGTACAGCATGATATTGCACAGCATGATAATGCACACCCAGATAATCCGTGTCCACTGGTTTGAATTATTGGGTGTACATTATCATCCCGTACAATAACATGCTGTACAATATCGTCACGTGTTGATAATGTACACCTAGTTAATGTACAGCATGATAATTGGAAGCCACTTTAGTACCGTCGAGTTAGATTGGTTAGGTTATGTTGAAACATATAAATTACGCACGAGGCGAGCGAGCAAAGCGAGCGTGCCGCGGTAGCGGCCGCCGAAGTGCCAGATTTTTTACGGTACCAAAGTGGCTTCCAATTATCATGCTGTAATAATGTACAGCACGATAATTCGTGCTGTACATTATCATGTCGTACAATAACCGGACTCGGGTCAACAAGCCAACTGTTTTTTGTATGTCAGCGCACAAACGGGCGGTAGACTTCGGTTTATTGTGACCTTAGACTAAGTATCATAACCTCCATGATTGTGACACTAGCGACCCGCCCCGGCTTCGCACGGTTATTGTGGGTTATCCCTAAGAGATTATGCTTGTATTATGCATATAAACCTTCCTCTTAAATAACTCTTTCTATAAAAAAAAACCGCGTTGCGTAGTTTTAAAGATTTAAGCATACATAGGGATATAGGGACAGAGTAAGTGACTTTGTTTTATACTATGTAGTGTTAATGGTAACTACAAAACATTTCTTTAAAATCTACCTACACTTTATAATTAATTGTTTGTTTACTTTTTTACTAATATTTGATAAGTGTTTATTTTATATTTTCAGGTTCGCGAGGCGCGTCATCTACAGGAACATAAATAGCTTCACGACTTTAATCCCCAGAACTACACACAAATAAACCGTTTTGTCAAAGTGGTTTGAGAAATCTTATCTCGCTTTGCTTTTGTTAAAGCTAAATAATGTATTTCACGATAAATAAGTGTATAGTTACCGCCACACAGCTGTCGCCCACATATTTATCAAGTCTACAAGATAATGTTATTATGAGAGCACAGATGGGTTTTACTAGGGACGAGACAAAATAGGGGTAAACAAGGGATTAGGGGTAGTAAATTATAGTATATGCATTATATTTTTCTGCGGTAAAAATTACCCTGCGTATGTGTACAGGCAGGGAATTTCAATTTTGACAATAATTATAGTGTGTCTAATATCTTATCAAGATTGAGTCTTAAATCATTAGTAGATGGGATATAAATTACCCACCTGATGTTAAGTGGTTACCATAACCTATAACAAAGCATTGCCTCGTCAGTCACGCACGATATGAACGTGACCTACGATGCACTGCCCTGCGTCCATCAATTTGAAGCATACAGATGTTAAGCCTCATGTGCCTGTAATTACACCGGCAACCACACTCTTCAAGCCGAAACACGACAACGCTGCTTGGCGGCAGAAAAAGGCGTGGTGGTTTGTTGAATATGTGTGTTATTAGATTTGCCTAGGTTGCATACTTTTGTATAAAACTCACTAACATTCAAACTTTGCTTACAACAACTCATTGGTCATTAGGTTTTTTTTTATTTTGAGCGGTTTTTTATTATTATTGCCAGTTTTTTTATGATCTTCATAAAGAGCTCAACTACTCTTAAAAAAACGTAATTGTAGCTCCAAACTAAGCAAAACTTGTACTATGGTATCAAGATTACTGATGTAATCTTAAATTGTCATGTATATGGCTTGGGCTAGAAATAATCCACGTAACATGCCTACTTACAACGCAGAAGGCAACGACCAACTGAGCTGACATATCCTACGTTAGAGATGGCGAACTAATGGCACGCGTGTCAATGATGGCACGTTAAACAATATTTTGGGCACGCCACGGATCAAAACGGTTTGCATTTTTAGTTCCAACTATCCGCTACTTCGCCTGCCCGCCCGATCCGGTCAAAGACTACTTGGCTAAATAACTCTCCAGGACGTGGGATACCAATTGGAAATTTTGTTTATATTATAATTATTATTATTATTATTATGTTTTAGTTGAAATTATTTGACGGCACGTCTATGACTTCATATTTTTTTAATAGTTCATTCAAATAGCATCGCCACCCCTCTACGTATTTAAAATGCGAAAATTACGATGTTTGGACGCTTGTGGTTAATTTAAGCTTTAACACTAAACCAATTGATGTGAAAATTTCATAACCTGTATTAGCATAAAGGATGCTTTGGGGACTTACCGGGAGTAGTAAATATGAACGAGTCTAATAAAGACAAAACAGCTTAAATTTGATCAGCAATCACTCTTAATACGCGAGCGGAGCTGCGGGCGGCACCAAGTGTTGTAATTAACTAGCCTAGACACACTCATCATCACACAGATGAGGGTTGGACCAAACTTCAGAAGGCAGAAGGCAGAGCTTCTGTCAACTGAGCTATTAGCAATAAATACAAGTAAGTTACAAAATCGTACCCTCCATGTTAAATTTGACTGTGTAAAATAAACGGCAGGGTAAAATTTACCTCATCTTCACATACCAAGACGTAAAATAAAATGGTCTATGAAAATTATGCATTTATCACAACTTTAGTGCGGAATGATAAATCCACGTCCACATTGAATCTGGCTTTAAGTCGAAAGTAAGAGAATATAAGATGAATACCTATATAGAGTATATTTATTTTCTATTCATATTTATTATGTATTATTGTTAGGAATATGAATATGTATTCTATTATTATTTTATTAGGTATTTACTTAGTTTTACGTTTTAGGTATAGTTTAAATAGGTTTTGTACACTGCCGTCTCTCTGATTTTCGTTTAATTCTTTCCATCCAAAAGTTGTCTGGAAGAGATTGCTCTTAGCGATAAGGCTGCCCATTGTACCTAATTTGTTTTATGTCTCTGTATGTGTTTTTCTTTGTGTACAATAAAGTATTTATCTATCTATCTATTACATTGAAAATGAAATTTTACTAACGAGGGTCATACAAAAGAACAGTAGGGACCAAGCCGTACGTTTGTTGCCTTGGTCTTGGTGGTGTAGGCTTTGGTCGCGTGGAACTAGCACCTAGATTCACCTAGCTATAAGACGTTTCAAAGTGATCCTTTTGATTTTATTGAATAAATACCTTTTGACTTTGACTTCATGTGCATATAGGGTGTGTAGCCCGATTTCTATCTAACTGCTATCTGGGAACCAGATAATTGATAGTTTTTTTTTTGTAACTATATTGGTCTATTATATAAAAAGTGATAGTCGTTTATATTATAGTTTTTTGATAAAAAATGAAAATCCGTTATTGGCTTTTAGCTATACTCATAATTATGTTACATTCTATTAAAATTAAGAGCTGTGGATTTTGTTAAATAAATAAAATAAAATCAAAATAAAATAAAATGTATACAGGGTGTCCCAGAAATCAACGTCAAGCCGAAAACGGGCGATGGGCCAAGTCATGACAGTTATGAGAAAAATATAAAAAAAAAAATTTGTCATGTACTTTTCGAATTATGAGTATTACAAAAAATACAGAAAAACTAACACCCTGTGATGATCTTTTAAGTCCTGTGACTACAAATATTATCTATTCGTGAAACTTTTTTCTGTAATGTAACCATGAATAACCCTTCTATAAAATACAATTCAAAATTTAATCATAACTGCCTCAGTTTTAAATAAAATGTTGATTTTTGGCCAACATTTAATTTAAAATAATTACATCACCCAACTTTAACCGACTGTACCGTAAAAAAATGTACTACATTATTTTGCCAAGTAACTTTAAAAGATGGCGCATTTAGTCAGGATTCCAAAATGGTATGATACTTGCTAGAGTACTCCATAATTTTGGAAAAAAAACTAGTTTTCTTGACTAAGCCGGATTTCATGACAATTTTATTTAAAAAGATAAAATGTTTGTAAACTTTAAATTATGGACTTAAAAATGCCTATGCTGCGTTTTTAAGTCGCTCACAATTCACAGGTACAAGTACATACCATTTCGACAATGTAAGTGAAACAGATAGAGCAACCATCTTGTCGAAAGAGATAACCATGGGTTATCAAGTAATTTGTTAGTTGATTGATTTTAATTTAATTACATCAAGGATTTACAGCAAATGTTCAAACTGTTTGCCTTCAGCTTTACTGCAAGCTCTAAATTAACTCGAGAAGTTACGCCCGTCTTATTACACGGTCATTTTTAAGGAGATGTAGAGCTTGCATTACAGCTGAAGACAAACAGTTTGAACATTTGCTGTAAATCCTTGATGTAATTAAATTAAAATCATGACTGAAGAAATCCAATGACTGAATTTTATTTCAAACTTGCTCCTAAAACTAACAAATGGTTATTACTCTTTCGACAAGGTGGCGGCTCTATCTGTTTCACTTACATTGTCGAAATGGTATGTACTTGTACCTGTGAATTGTGAGCTACTTAAAAACGCAGCATAGGCATTTTTAAGTCCATAATTTAAAGTTTACAAACATTTTATCTTTTTAAATAAAATTGTCAAGAAATTGGGATTAGTTAAGATATTTTTTTTTCCAAAATTATGGAGTACTCTAGCAAGTATCATACCATTTTGGAATCCTGACTAAATGCGCCATCTTTTAAAGTTACTTGCCAAAGTAGTGTAGTACATTTTTTTTACGGTACAGTCGGTTAAAGTTGGGTGATGTAATTATTTTAAATTAAATGTTGGCCGAAAATCAACATTTCATTTAAAACTGAGGTAGTTATGATTTAATTTTGAATTGTATTTTACAGAAGGGTTATTCATGGTTACATTACAGAAAAAAGTTTCACGAATAGTTAATATTTGTAGTCATAGGACATAAAAGATCATCACAGGGTGTCAGTTTTTCTGTATTTTTTGTAATACTTATAATGCGAAAAGTACATGACAAATATTTTTTTTTATATTTTTCTCATAACTGTCATGACTTGGCCCATCGTCCGTTTTCAGCTTGAAGTTGATTTCTGGGACACCCTGTATGTTAGATACATAAAATAAGATACCTTACATACTGAAGTCAAATTTAGCTTTTTAGTACGAGCTTTTCAACTATTATTTGTAGAAGTTAATGAATGATATAGGTTCCGAATGTGTACATAATGTATAATTTTAATATACTTACTATAACACCCATGCAGAGAACAAACATTTATTCATCACACAAATATTTTGTTCTCGGTGGGGATCGAACCCATGGCTTACAGCGCAGAAGACCAACTGACTTATAAGAGTAGCTCTTTGTGAAGGGCTCGTCCGGGGAAGTACTACCACCACGTCTTTTTCTGCCGCCAAGCAGCAACGCTGTGTTTCAGTTTGAAGAGTGTGGTGGCTGGTGTAATCACAGGCACATGAGGCTTAACATCTGTATGCCTCAAGTTGATGGACGCAGGGCAGTGCATCGCAGGGAACGTTCCTATCGTGCGTGACTTACGAGGCAATGCTTTGTTATAGGTGATGGTTACCACTTAACATCTGGTGGGCCATCTGCTTGTTCCATCAGCTAGGATTTCAGAATGTATCTGCTAAGTCCGAAGCTGTCTTTACATACAGTGTACATTGCCAAAACACCCTCCATTCATCAAAACTTAATAAGCCAAGGATTTATTAACGCGGGTAAATAACTTTTATAGGAAAAACAAAATGTTCAGTATGATTCCAATAAATATTAGCAAAGACTCTCACAACGTAATAATCAGAATCAGCTATATGACTTGATCCCAGGCACGATAGATATCGCTTCGGATGTTTTAGTAACAAGTTCTGTTTTGATGTTTAAAATATAGAGGTACTACGTCCATTTTTTTATTTTTTTTACCCTGTAGGGCGCTGCAAATTATGTAGATATAAGGTAGGTACAATTCATACTCATAAAGGTACAATAATAGATAAGCTCATTGATCTAGGCTTTGGTCGCGTGGAACTGGCACCTAGAGTCACCTAGCTTTAAGACGTTTCAAAGTGATCCTTGTGATTTTATTGAATAAATACATTTTGACTTTGACTTTGACTTTGACTTTGATACAATAGCTTAGATAGGAGAATACAATAAGCACGTCACTTGATTAGCAAAAATTTAATGACTATAATAATAATACTTATGGCACATCCCACTTCTTGCAGAGATTTGACCATCTCTAATACTATAAGAATCAAAGTCCTGACTGACTGACTGACTGACTGACTGACTGACTGACATATAGACAACGCACAGCCTAAACGGCTGGTCCTAGAGACTTGAAATTTTAGGAGTACCTTAGTCTTATGGCGTAGAGGTGTACTAAGAAGGGATTTTTGGAAATTCAACCCCTAAGGGTGTAAAAAGGGATGAAAACGTTTGTATGAAAAATTGTATTCCTTGAACGTACAAACTTGAAACTTGGAGTACACATACTTCAAGGGAAAAAAATAAGAAAGGCATTTTTAGTTTTTCAAAACAACCCTTAATAAGTGTGCAAAGGGATGTAAAAGTTTGTATGGGAGTTTTTTGACTGCTGGTCCTAGAGACTTGAAATTTTAAGAGTTCATAGGTCTTATGGCTCAAAGGTGTACTAAGAAGGGATTTTTGGAAATTCAACCCCTAAGGGTGTAAAAAGGGTTGAAAACGTTGGTATGAAAAATTGTATTCCTTGAATCTACAAACTTGAAACTTGGAGTACATATACTTCTAGGCAAAAAAATAGGAAAGCTCTTTTTAGTTTTTTTAAAACTACCCTTAATAAGTGTGCAAAGGGATGTAAAAGTTTGTATGGGAGTTTTTTTGACCGCTGGTCCTAGAGACTTAAAATTTGAAGAGAACATAGGTCTTATGGCGTAGAGGTGTACTAAGAAGGGATTTTTGGAAATTCAACCCCTAAGGGTGTAAAACGGGTTGAAAACGTTGGTATTAAAAATTTTATTCTTTGAATCTACAAACTTGAAACTTGAAGTACATGTACTCCAAGGCTAAAAATTAGGAAAGGCATTTTTATTTTTTTAAAACTACCCTTAATAATTGTGCAAAGTGATGTAAAAGTTTGTATGGGAGTTTTTTGCCGCGGGTTTGAGAGACTTGAAATTTGAAGAGTACATAGGTCTTATGGCGTAGAGGTGTACTAAGAAGGGATTTTTGGAAATGCAACCCCTAAGGGTGTAAAAAGGGATGAAAACGTTTGTATGAAAAATAGTATTCCTTGAACCTACAAACTTGAAACTTGAACTAGATGTAGGTACACCAAAGCTAAAAAATAGAAAAGGCATTTTTAGTTTTTTAAAACTACACTTAATAAGTAGGTATTACATGTCTGAACCTAATGAGCGGGGAGAGACGACTGGCGACGCTACATACAAACCCTTCGCGTCAACCCGATTGCAAGTACCTGTGTGTGGCTAGCCGCCACAACAGTTTGATTTTCGAAAACAACCCCTAAAACGTTAACCTCCTTCGTTGCGCTCGAGTAAAAAGGATACAACGAGGCGTCAATGTTTGTAAAGGACATTCTAAAAATGAGAATCTTGAGTTGGTACAAAGAGATCTGAGGGTATCTATCGTGCCTGCATGGGGATCAAAGTCGTGAAGCTCTTTCGTTTCGTTTGTTTTTGGGGTAGAAACTGGGAACAAATAAGTACATATTTTCTGTGTAAGGTTGTCTATGTTGTATTTGTCATGTTCGTGCTAAACTCAGTACCTATACCTACCTACCTAATATAGGTAATGTACGCCTATTGGTATCTCTTATACCTACGTAGGTACTTAAAATCCTACCCTAATAATATACAAATCAATGCGAAAGTTACGATGTTTCGATGTTTGTGGCTCAATCACGGCACCACTTCAACGCGTGCGTGGCTTCCCGCGAGCCACTAGTTATCAAAATAAAACTACTGATGATATTGATTTATATGAATTAGATTTTACGTAAATCGAATACAAAGTTGGGCATGTGCCAATGTGCAATACTTGGATGTACCTCTGACTAACCCTATTAGACATCAAAATCTGCTCAAAATGTTGTAGTGTAACTGTGTAACATCTTACTATGCGTGACAGTACAAGGCTCCCTCAGGATAGTATCGATCTAATCAAAGTCATCTTTGATTAGATCGATATCATCAAAGTCTCTTTGAGTTGGTTTTTGGTACTACTACTAATTAGATCCCTGGCTCAGTATTTGCCGCACCGTGTGGATCGCGCCACACAGTGCAACATTGATATTCTGCCAGGACCTATGGCGGGTAACGGCGGGTAAAAGTTTGTTAATATTTTTATTAATAAATGTGATTCGTATGTATTTATTGGTGTTATAAGGATTTAATACATTATCTGTACAGGGGTAGCTAAGGAAAACCACCTAAAATTCCTAAAAACATGTATCTATTCATACAGACAGTCATCATTAAATAATTTGTTATAATTTTTCATGTTATCAATTTAAAATAATTACTTATCGAATTCAACTCGAACGTGGCCGTTGTTTAAAAGCTACAGTTCCTTGTCCCTCCATTTTGAATGCGTTTAGTTTCATTGACGATTCATTTTCTGAAATTTTGGGAAGCAACATAGCTCTTTCATTTCGTTTTCTAGTGTTATTAGTTGTGTTATGTAATTTCGGTGGTATTTTATCCGACATTACTTGCGGTCTTAGCACAAAGTGTAAACATTTGGAATGAAGGTGTAGTGATATCCTAATTTGACCGAAAATGTTTCGAATGTTTTGAAGAAAACAGCCACCATTTTCTTCAAAACAAATGACGACCGACTTGACTAGACTGACTTGACTATAAAGTATATTTTACAAGCTGGCTGGTCTTCGACTGCGCACATTTTGGACAATTCACACAATATCTTTATAAATTGTAGCCTATGTGTTATTCTGATGTATACGCTATATTATTGTAAAGTTTCATTAAAATCCATTCAGTCGTTTTTACGTGAAAGAGTAACAAACATCCATCCATCCATCTAAACCTTCGAACTTTCGCGTTTATAATATTAGCAGGATTTATTCATATAAATCCTACTACTATTATAAACGCAAAAGTTGGTAAGTGTCAAGTGATCTTGACGCTGGCAAAATTGTCTGTCGAATGACATGAAGAAAGACATGAAGAAAGAAAGAAGAAGCTTCATTGACATTGACAAAACACTGACAGTATACCCGAGAATCCAGGGGTACACGAGTAGATTTATGATTTTACTGCTCACTCCAGCATAACGCCGTCCAATAGCCAATGCCAGGGCCCTTTATTACGTTAGGCGTAGGGGTAGGTAGGTATTAGATCGATACTATCCTGAGGGAGCCTTGTACTGTCACGCATAGTAAGATGTTACACAGTAACACTACAGCATTTTGAGCAGTCTTCTTCTTGTCGTGTCACTAGTTTCTTTCGAAACAGTGTGGTGAAAGGGTTTTAAGTGCACCTCAAGAGGCTCCTTTCGAGCACTTGAATGTTATAGAACTTTTTAGGTTCAACGACATGCCGGTTTCCTCACGATGTTTTCCTTCACCGTTTGAGAGTACTGGCATTGTGCACATAAATTTTAGAACAGAAAAACTCATTGGTGCATGACTGGTTTTGAACCCACGACCTTAGGATCGGAAGGCAGGGCCACTTCCACTAGACCACCATTGCTCACAGCAGTCTCTTTGACAGCCTTCACAGCTCAGTAGGTAGTGTTCCTGCCTTCTGCCCTGAAGGCCGATTTGATCCCCACCGAGAACAAACATTTGTGTGTATTTGTGTTATATAACATTGTAACAAGGATCATACAAAAGAACGGTAGGAACCAAGCCGTAAGTTTGTTGCCTGTTCTTCTAGGCTTTGGTCGCGTGGAACCTAGATTCATCTAGCTTTTAAGACGTTTCAGTGATTCAACTGAATAAATAAATACCTTTTGCGTTGTGTGTGGCTCTTCCGGGGAAGTACTACCATCATGCCTATTACACCGCCAAGCAGCGTTGTTGTGTTCGGTTTAAGGGGCTGACAATTATCAAACAACTTCTCGCTCGCACGATTCGACTTGTTGAAAGATATAAAATGACTAAACTCATTTTCGAAAAATCGCAATCAACCATTTTGTGTGCAATCACATTGCACACAGTTTAGTAAAAATTTCATTTGGATCGATACATGTTTTCCTACTCAAAAGTTTGCTTTACGAGTTTTCGTACATAAGCAAACTTTTAAGTAGGAAAACTTGTATCGATCAAAATGAAATTTTTACTAAACTGTGTGCAATCACATGGGACACAAAATGGTTGATTGTGATTTTTCGTAAATGAGTTTAGTGATTTTATATCTTTCAACATGTCGAATCGTGCGAGCGAGAGTCACATTAGCTCTTGTCTTCGCCTTAAAGGGTGTGCATGGTTGCCGGTGAAATAACAGACAATGAAATTGATGGACGTAGGGGACTTCATAACGCTTTGTTATAGGTGATGGTTACTATTTAGTATAGAGCCTGGAGTCGAATAGCTGGCTATCAGAACGTTCAAGTAGTATAGAAAAAAAATTAGTCTAATATAATTTTAGTCGCTGCCTGTACGCGCCTTCTTATGATGTTGATGCAGCCGTATTTGTCTTTCATACTGGCATGCTGCTGTTCGGGATATATTCGGCATAAAAATTCACAAAATAGTGGCTGGAAGGGTAGTTCTAGTAGATAAATAAACTATCGAGTAATAGAGATGAGATTGATTTGTAGGCCTGTGGGTTTACTTTTTTTTATGTAATAGACAAACGGGCTAACGACCCACCTGATGGTATTTCTTTTATGCAACTAGCTGATGGAACTAGCAGATGGCCCACCTGATGTTAAGTGGTAAACGTCACCTATAACAAAGCAATGCTTAAACATAAACTGTGGAATGATCTACCATCAGAGGTTTTCAAGATACAACATGAACAGCTTCAAAAAATGTTAATAAAGTCCTTCAGGGTAGGCAACGCTGTCTATGGGAATCGGTGACCACTACTTAAGAGTAGTAGAGCTCTTTGTGAAGGGCTCGTCCGGGGAAGAACTAACACCACGCCTTTTTCTGCCGCTAAGCAGCAACGCTGTGTTTCGGTTTGAAGAGTGTGGTTGCCGGTGTAATAACAGGCACATGATGCTTAACATCTATATGCATCAAGTTGATGGACGCAGGCAGTGCATCGTAGGGCACGTTACTATCGTGCGTGACTAACAAGGCAATGCTTTGTTATAGGCCACTTAACATCAGGTAGGCCATCTGCTTGTTCCATCAACTATAGTTGTAAAAAAAAGCCACATTTAGCATTAGTTGGTATTCCATACGTGACAGGTTGCAAGCTCATCGTTACCGTTAAAATAGGTTTTTACCTATTTTAACGGTAACAGATTACCTAAAAAAAACGCTGATTGGCAGAATAACCACGCGCCAATAAAAAAATATACAATCATCACCTCTCACTCGCACACTATTGTCAACGATAATGTAGAGCGAGATGTACGATGATTGGCGCTTATTATTAGATTCATATTGGTGCCGGTCGTAGTAGGATTGGATTTTATTGGATGAAAAGTGTCACGTGATATGGGAAAAAGGTTTTGTCGATTTTTCCCCTTCCGTGCTCAGCGAATATTGATAGATTTAGTGCCACAAAGAAATATATTTCAGCCTTCGTATTTTTAGTATGAAATAAAAAAATTGCTTACAACATTGATCGCCAGGCAATAATTGACCTGAGCATAGGTTATCTGTCAACTACAATAGTAGTAGAGCTCTTTGTGAAGGGCTCGTCCGGGAAAGTACTACCACCACACCTTTTTCTGCCGCCAAGCAGCAACGCTGTGTTTACGTTTGAAGAGTGTGAATGCCGGTGTAATTACAGGCACATGAGGCTCAACATCTGTATGCCTCAAGTTGATGGACGCAAGGCAGTGCATCGTAGGGCACGTTCCTATTGTGTGTGACTTACGAGGCAATGCTTTGTTATAGGCCACTTAACATCAGGTAGGCACAGGAGATTTTTAGCATTACAATAGCAACAGTCAAGGAGACGCTCTTCTATCGATCTAAGACGCTCGCCTAACATAATAAAAGTTCTGCCGAAGTTGGCATTGGCATTGACTATTGAACGGTGCTATGCTAAAGTGAGGTAGTAAAATAATAAATCTTAGTAGCGCAGTCGTGAAAGGAGAGTGGATGGTGTTACGTTGTTGTGAGACAAGACGGTAAACATGAATAATAATATGCTTGTGATAAAAGAGTGTATGAAATACGTTGGAAAGTCATTTTTATATTTTCTATTAAGCTTGTAACATCATACACTCTCGGCCAGTTTCTGAAAGCCTAAAAACTAATCGAATGTCAAGTCACTTGCTATCTCTATCTAATTCAATCTCATATCTGAAATGGCGGGTGACTTGAAATCTGATCGAGCTTGATCGAGCTTTCAGAAACCGGCCGTGAGTCTACCAGCCCAAAATACGCCCGACTCATGTCGTGGTAACCAACATCATTGTCTCGCAAATCACGTACCTACGATAGAAACGTGCCCTACAATGCTCTGCCCTGCGTCCATCAGCTTGAGGCATAAAGCAACACAATGTTAAACGTCATGTGCCTGTAATTTCATTGGCAACCACACTATTTAAACTGTCACTGGAACGATGCTTCGCGGCAGAAATATGTATGGTGTAATACTTTGTCGGACGAGCCCTTCACAAAGAGCTCTAATACTCTTATCACCAAAGTAAGCAAATATTGTACTACAAGAAACATTTTTTGTTATGCAATAGCTGATGGAACGTTAAGTGGTAACCATCACCTATAACAAAGCATTGCCTCGTAAGTCACGTACGATAGGAACGTGCCCTGCGTCCATCAACTTGAGGCATACAGTGTTAAGACTCATGTGCATGTAATTACACCGGCAACCACACTCTTCAATCCGAACTGCCAAGGAGTGGAACTCATTGCCGTCGTCTGTCTTTCCTGATCACTACAACTTGGGTCTCTTCAAGGCAAGAGTGAATAGGTGTCTTCTAGACCGTTCTGCTCCATCGTTGGCTACATCGTCGCTTACCATCAGGTGAGATTGTGGCCAAAGGACAGTCTATTAATTTAAAAAAAAAACACAGCTGCCAACGCTGCTTGGCGGCAGAAAAAGGCGTGGTGGTAGTACTTCCCCAGACGAGCCCTTCACAAAGAGTTCTACTACTCCTACAAAGATGTATAAATACTAAACGATTCGATTTTATTTCTCAAACATTTTCCCTGTATCTATATTTTTATTATTATAATTAAAATATTAACTTATTCTAGAAACATTGTTCACGAGACAGACACACAATCGAAAAGTTTCCTTTCAACTTTCATCTACTTACCGAACGGTAAACGAATGAACGAACATTTCCAACTAAAGCGTGTGCCAAAAACTTGATTACCGTCGACACGTGCGACTAAACTTAAGCCGGTAAAGTACTGCTTATCTACTTTAGTGCATGCATTAGGTATAGTGCACTCCCAGTTGTATAATCTAATCTTATTTTCACCTGTCTCGTTCAGCGTTTTGCATAGTTATCGTCGTTTTATCAGATCTAGGTTATGCAATGTTCCGAGAGGACTATAAGACGTAGACTACCGATAAAAATCTCGTTGAAAATATATACAAGGTGTTCCAATACTTGTATTTATAACTCCAGGGGGCTAAAGTACCCATTAATATGAATAACTTTTTCTAAGGAACAAAAAAACAGCTGTTTCATACATTTTAGCCAGGTAGGTATTGAACTTTTAGAGCACGTTCCTATCGTGCGTGACTAACGAGGCAATGTTTTGTTATAGGTGATGGTTACCACTTAACATCAGGTGGGCCACCTGCTTGTTCCAGCAAGTTGTAAAAAAAAATGCGTTTCGCGCTAGTTGCGCTTCGTGTGGCCGATGTTACCCGAGTGGTGGCCCGATGTTACCACGATTAAGTTTAAAAGGACTATACTCAGATTTTTGTGAATTTGAATCCTTTACTTCTCTAGAATCTTCTATTTTACTCTTTCCTCAGCTTGGGGTAGATGGCGCTGTTAAAATATATACTTTTATAATTTTACGTAACAAACAGACAGGCACACTTTCGCATGTATATTAGAATAGATTTCATTTGTTTATGGCAATGAAATATTTCATGAAACAGCTCGACTCCGATCTCTTTCAGATATTTCAGTACCAAGTAGTACTCAAGAGTACTCAAGATTCTTCCAGAATAGTCAAAGTCAAAAGGTATTTATTCAATAAAATCACAAGAATCACTTTGAAACGTCTTAAAGCTAGGTGAATCTAGGTGCCAGTTCCACGCGACCAAAGCCTAGAAGAACAGGCAACAAACTTATGGCTTGGTTCCTACCGTTCGATGTCGATATTCCTAGATATCGGGGGGTAGTTAAAGATACGGCCAACTTATACATTAAGCATACCCACATTTTATAGTAGTTGGTAGTTCTTCTTCTTCTGCTTCTTGTCGTGTCACTAATTCTTTAAAAACAGTGTGGAGAAAGGATTTTAAGAGGCTCCTGTCAAGCACTTGACAAATGATGTAGAACTTTTTAGGATCCTAAGGTCGAGGGTTCAAAATCAGTTGGTAGTCCAAACGTGACAGGTTGCAAGCCCATCTCCGCTGATAGATTGAACGCATTCGCATGTACGCATTTATTAATTCTAGTTGTAAGTAAACATTACCAAGAAACGAAAGCGTCAAAGTAAAATGAACCTTATTATCATACATCAATACCTAAAAGCCTTACAAAATGAAAAGATAATCTTTCTGATGCCAAATAAATTATTGTTATTATGTTATGGATGTCGGCTAAACCGGTTTTTCTTAGAATGTCCGTGGGCGTACAAAAATAGGGATATTGGTCCATTACTTAGATAGGGGATCAAACGAAAGCAGTGTGACTTTTTTTCAGTTTGAAGGGTGTGGTCGCCGGTGTCAATCCATAGCCTAAGGGCTATATTTTACCGGGACACCATGGCAGCGCAACCAGTTGCGCCACCATGGTGTCCGTAAGCTACCAAACTATAGACACCATACAGACACCAGCAGCGGAAGTACCGATCTTTTTACGAACTATGTGATCGTCAAATTTGACATTTCTATTAGTAAAAACGGATTTTAGCGATTTTTTGGCGATTTTGACGAAAGTCGTGATATTCTTCAAATATTAGCGAATTTCGCTAAAATGCGAGTATGGTAGTAGTTTTGATTTCACGATCGTGTTGTCAAATTCGTGTATTTAAGCGAATTAGACGAATCATTTTCACGAATCCATAGACATCTGTGTTTAAAACCGAAAGTTTCCGAGTTGCCGTTTTACGTTTAAGTTGACGATCGCATGCGATCGTCAAAAGATAGCGACCCCAAGTTATGTACTCGCACAATTCGTCAAAATATCACGAATTTGACGATAGATAAATTTAGCGAAATGAGTTCCGTACTTGCGCTGAAGAGTCGCCACACCACACTGAGAGAAAAAAATAAAAATATAAAATAAAATAACATAAATATAAAAAACCAGTATACAAATTAAAAAGATAATATATATATATATCTATTTATGTAACATTCAGTGGTGGTGAATGGGCCAACAGCTCAGCTTAAGTTGCCATACAGTAGCGCTGGTCTTTTGCTGCGACCCGGTATTGGCCTCACGGGCCATGGTGTCCCGGTGAAATAAAGCCCTAAGCTATTTTGCCAAGTCAAAATTTGTTACAGTTTAGTTGAAAATAATTTGAGCCGCTGCTTCCAGCGTCATGACCTCAGAATACTTAATAATACCAAAATGGGACACATACCGAAAATATAGACACACTAGCGGCCTGTCCCAGCTTCGCATGGGTGGACATACATTTTTTCAATGTTTTAGGATAAACTTAGACCGTGGTGGGTTCGAGTCATTTGCACGCCCTTCTACCTCGCGCTTTGACCGGGCCCGCGCTGGGTGAGAACGCGCCCCGTGACGCGCGTTGCTTATATTTTTAAAATCTTTTGAATGGAATGTCCGATTTGAAAAATTCAAGAATTAATGTATAGGTATTGAATCAGTCTTGAATATGAAAAGATTTATTTGGATAAGGATTAATACCAAGGTACACATAAAGAGCGTTTCCTAGCGGCGGCATTTCTATTAAATTTTTATAATAAAATAACACTTATTGTGACATAAGTATAATAGCCAGACATATGCTGTTGCGACATTTTTTGTAGATAATGAAGTGTTCTGCAAAATCGTAGTACATTATTTTGTTCTATCATCAATAGTTTTCGCAGCGCACGCGATGTGAGGTTTTTGTTTTCCACCTTGGGTTACATTATTGGAGTTTTAGTAAGGATCCCTGATTTTTTTGAAAATATAATATAGCCTATGTTACTTAGGGATAATGTAGCATTCTAATGGTGACAGAATTTTTGAAATAGGACCAGTAGTTTTTGAGCCTATTCGTTACATACAAATTTTCTTTATAATATTAGTGTAGATAAGGCTTAAGGCGACGACAAGAGCTAATGTGACTCTCGCTCGCATGATTCGACTTGTTGAAAGATATAAAATCAGTAAACTCATTTTAGAAAAATCGCAATCTACAATTTTGTATGCAATCACATTGCACACAGTATAGTAAAAAATTCATTATGATCGATACAAGTTTTCCTACTTAAAAGATTGGTTATGTACGACAAATAGTAAAGCAAACTTTTGAGTAGGAACGTGCGAGCGAGAGTCACATTAGCTCTTGTATTCGCCTTAAATTTGTATCAAGTTGATGGACGCATAAAACAGTGCATCGTAGAGCATGTTCCTTTTTGAGTGACTTGCGAGGCAACGCTTTGTTAGGTGATGGTAACCACCCAACATCTGGTTGGCCATCTGCTTGTTTTATCAGAAAGTAATAAAAAAAATTAGATGTATTAAAAGTACATTGTGGGACTCTCAAAACATTAAGACCTCGAGGTCTGAAAAGGCACTTTGTTCTTTTTGAAGAATTACCATCCATTAGGCGAGTTCGCTTTGAAGGAAATATATCGCAAAAACGCCAAAGGGGAGATTTCTCGGTCCAATACCTGCTAACGTAAAATGGAATAGAAAAGTTCTATTTAACATACAGACACGGATTAAAAAACAACACTGCATTATAAAATAAAACCGGCCAAGTGCGAGTCTCACGCACGAAGGGTAATATAAGAATCAAAGTCCTGACTGACTGACTGACATATAGACAACGCACAGCCTAAACCGCTGGTCCTAGAGACTTGAAATTTGAGGAGTACATAGGTCTTATGGCGTAGAGGTGTACTAAGAAGGGATTTTTGGAAATTCAACCCCTAAGGGTGTAAAAAGGGATGAAAATGTTTGTATGAAAAATTGTATTCCTTGAACCTACAAACTTGAAACTTGGAGTACATATACTTCAAGACAAAAAAATAGGAAATATATTTTTAGTTATTTAAAACTACCCTTATTAAGTGTGCTAAGGGATGTAAAAGTATGTATGGGAGTTTTTTGACCGCTAGTCCTAAAGACTTAAAACTTGAAAAGTACATAGGTCTTATGGCGTAGTGTTGTACTAAGAAAGTATTTTTGGAAATTCAACCCCTAAGGGTGTAAAAAGGGATGAAAACGTTTATATGAGAAATAGTATTCCTTGAACCTACAAACTTGAAACTTGGAGTATTTATATTTCAAGGCAAAAAAATAGGAAATACATTTTCACTTTTTTAAAACTACCCTTGATAAGTGTGCAAAGGGATGTAAAAGTTTGTATGGGAGTTTTTTGACCACTGGTCCTAGAGACTTGAAATTTGAGGAGTACATAGGTTTTATGGCGTAGAGGTGTACTAAGAAGAGATTTTTGTAAATTCAACCCCTAAGGGTGTAAAAGGGTTGAAAACGTTTGCATGAAAAATAGTATTCCTTGAACCTACAAACTTGAAACTTGGAGTACATGTACTCCAAGGTAAAAACTAGGAAGGCATTTTTAGTTTTTTAGAACTAACCTTAATAAGTGTGCAAAGGGATGTAAAACTTTGTATGGGAGGTTTTTGACCGCTGGTCCTAGAGACTTGAAATTTGAAGAGTATATAGGTCTTATGGCGTAGAGGTGTATTAAGAAGGGATTTTTGGAAATTCAACCCCTAAGGATGTATAAAGGGTTGAAAACGTTGGTATGAAAAATTGTATTCCTTGAACCTACAAACTTGAAACTTAAAGTAGATGTACTCCAAGACTAAAAAACAGGAAAGGCATTTTTAGTTTTTTAAAACTACTCTTAATAAGTGAGCAAAGGGATGTCAAAGTTTTGATTGATTTAAAACCTGAGGTAAATATACTAAGAAATAAATAATTAAGAATGACGCTTTTAAATTTTGATAATTACCCCTGCAAAGGGTGCAAATGGCTGGTAAAAGTTAGTATGAGAGATTTTTAACGCATAGTGCTATTGATTTCAAACTTGAAGTAAATATACTCCACAATAAATAATTTAAAATCACGTATTCAATATTTTAAAACCACCCCTGCAAAGGGTGCCTACCTACCTAATGTAGGTAATGTACGCCTATAGGTATCTCTTATACCTGCGTAGGTATCCTACCCTAATAATATACAAAGGAAGCCACTAGTTATCTATAAAAACGGCAAAAAAATCACGTTTGTTGTATCGGAGCCCCCTTAAATATTTATTATATTCTGTTTTTTAGTATTTGTTGTTATAGCGGCAACAGAAATACATCATCTGTGAAATTTCACTGTCTAACTATCACGATTCAAGAGATACAGCCTAGTAACAGACGGACAGACAGACAGACAGTCATACAGAGCACTAACGCTAAGATTCCACTGAGCATTAATGTTCGCCTATGTACTTTATTTATGTGTAATAAAGAGTTTTCTAATCTAAATAAATGCAACGTGCACACAAAATGGTTGATTGCGATTTATCGAAAATGAGTTTAGTGATTTTATATCTTTCATCATCATATCATTTAAGAGTAGTAGAGCTCTTTGTGTGTGGCTCGTCCGGGGAAGTACTACCACCACACCTTTTTCTGCCGCCAAGCAGCAACGCTGTGTTTCGGTTTGAAGAGTGTGGTTGCCGGTGTAAATACAGGCACATGAGGCTTAACATCTGTATGCCTCAAGTTGATGGACGCAGGGCAGTGCATCGTAGGGCACGTTCCTATCGTTCGTGACTTACGAGGCAATGCTTTGTTATAGGTGATGGTTACCACTTAACATCAGGTGGGCCATCTGCTTGTTCCATCAGCTAGTTGTATAAAAAAAAATATAAGCTCTTGTATTCGCCTTAAGCCTCATATGCCTCTCGGCAGAATAATAGCGCCTAACTACTAGAATGTGAGGCATGGTAGTTGAGACCCTTTTGCTGCTGAACACAAACACCTAAAGACTGTAATATTTGTTTGTTTTGTTTGAGTATGTTTGCTTTTGTGCAAACCAAATGTCTGTCTATATCTATGCCTGTAATTTTTCACCACACCCTTCAAATAAAACAAAGCTGGCAAAAATAGGTTTGGTGGTAGTACCATACACGGGGTAGGCCTTCCCTACCTATTTTTATATATTTTCATTAAAAACCTACAATATTTAACCTTTTTTCTTTATACACTGGCCCTTTCATCACACAATTTATCAGGCAATAATATTTCAATACTCTCTCACGCATACCCCATTATGTATATTGAAAACGGAATTATTAAAACCATTCATACCCAAACAGCCTTCTGCATCGATAGCGGCGGAAAATATATTTTATTGACTCTTCACAATATGTCTGAAAATATAAAATGGCAAGGAACGAGTTTGCATTGCGTACTAAGGTTCCGTAGTACACACGGGTCTTATTCTTTCATGTCACCACTTTCTTACGAAAAAGACTTTTAAGGCGATGACAAGAGGTAAGGTAGGTAGAGCTCTTTGTGAAGGGCTCGACCGGGGAAGTACTACCACCACGCTACCACTACTACTACCATTTTTCTGTTTTTAGTGTAAAGTTTAATTAAAATCCATTTAGTAGTTTTTGCGTGAAAGAGTAACAAACACACATCCATCCATGCCTCCATCCATACTTACAAACTTTCGCGTTTATAATATTAGTAGGATATTTGTATCGAATACTTCAAAAAATTTACTACTCTTGAGACGCACTTAAAATTCTTTCACCACACTGTTTCGAAAGAAACTAGTGACACGACAAGAAGACGAAGAAGTATACTACTATCAAACAGATTTACGAATCTAAGCAATTACGATTCCGTACCTCAAAAGGAAAGAAATGATACCTTTTCAGAACGTCTTTCACAAAATGTTAAAAGAAACCTGAAAAGCTGAAGGAATCAAACTGAATTCTGAAAAGTGCACCTAAAAAGGCTAACAGTATTTTTAAATTTACTATTTTCATTTCAAGAGTAGTACTTTTTGTGAAGGGCTCGTCCGGGGAAGCAGCGTTGCTAAGTTTCGGTTTGAATAGTGTGGGTGCCGGTTTAATTACAGGCACATGAAGCTTAATATCTGTATGCCTCAAGTGGACGCAGGGTAGTGCATCTTAGGGCACGTTCCTATCGTGTGTGACTTACGAGGCAATGCTTTGTAACAGGTGATGGTTACCACTCATCAGGTTCGGGTACGAAATCTAGTAAAGCGAACTCTTAAGTAGGAACTTGTATCATGTTGTTAAATGTAACATACTCGTAACATCCAGTCGTGTACATTGCACATAGTTACGATTGCGATTTTACGTAAAAGTTCAAAGATTTTATATTTTCCAAAACGTTGAAATGTGCGAACGCAAACTTATTGGACGGTTGTCACCTGTACTATAAATTTGTAAGCCTTGATGTACGGAACCCTAAAACCGAAAATACTAGGTCAGAAGCGACTATAAATCAAATCAATTGTTTCCGAACCCACCCTGATTGATCACCTCGTCATTTCTTCGCTTGTCGCCGAGGCTCGTGTATCGTGCCATTATTACTTAGCCCTCCTGTTGACCCCCTACTCCCCTTAGGCATCCTCAAGGACTGAAGGTCAAGTAGCATAGGGTATTAAGTAAAGTAAGTTAACAGGCCTTTACATGTATTGTAGATAAAACCGTTTCACACCCTTTTTTAATATTAACTTGCTGATCTTCTTGTAGTTAAATAAATAAATATAAATAAATATTGGTGGACTTTCCACACAGCACTATCTAGCCCCAAACTAAGTAAAGCTTGTAATACGGGAACCAGATAGTTGATATAATACTTAAATACTTTTTTTTATAAATACATACTTATAATATATATGAACACCCAGACAGAGAACAAACACCTAATATTCACCACACAAATGTTTGTTCTCGGTGGGAATCGAACCCACGGCCTACAGCGCAGAAGGCAGAGCTACTACCAACTGAGCTGTGAATTCTGTGAAGGTGTTTAGCTAATTGTTTTCGAAACAGTGTGGTGAAAGGATTTTGAGTGCCCCTAAAAGAGGCTTCTTTCAAGAACTTGACACATATTTTCTATGGCCTGCCTTTTTTTTCTAAAACCATCCACATCCACAGCTAACACTCTTCTCGATATATGACTTGAAAGTGTATGTGACTATGGCTTTAAAAACTGCCATAAACTGAAGAAAAAGTTAAAACATTCACGAAATTCTGAAAATTACACGGTAAAATATGTCGTTGGAAAGGATAAAAGGGAAAGTTGTTAGGTAACTTTTTATTTTGTCGATCCGTTTTTACCTTAAATGTTTGGGACTTGTTCAAAATATTTTTTATTCTGAGAACCAATCATGTAAAATATACATAAGGTTTTGAACATAAAGTTTTAACGAGTGTGTATTACAGTAATATGATTATTTTTAACAAGGCATTGCCTCGTAAATCACGCACGATAGCAACGTGCCCTACGATACACTGTCCTGCGTCCATCAACTTGTGGCATACAGATATTAAGCCTCATGTGCGAAGTTAAAGTAAAAAGGTATTTATTCAGTAAAATTGTATTAAGACTAAGTGGACTTTAAAGTCCTTCTATGAGTTATTATTTAATAATAAAGATCTTTAAACCAAAATTACAAGGATCACTTTGAAACGTCTTAAAGCTAGGTGACTCTAGGTGCCAGTTCCACGCGACCAAAGCCTAGAAGAACAGGCAACAAACGGCTTGGTTCCTACCGTTCTTTTGTATGATCCTTTTACAAAGTAATATAATACAATATTGAAGTTTAGTGAGGCGTAGTCATACAAAATTCCTGTAAATACACCGGCAACCACACTCTTCAAACCGAAATACAGCAACGCTGCTTGGCGGCAGAAGGTGGCATGGTGGTAGTATTTCCCCGGATGAAGTCAAAAGTCAAAGTGAAAAGGTATTTATTCAATAAAATCACAAGGATCACATTGAAACGTCTTAAAACTAGGTCAATGAATGAAAACAAGCCACACACAAAGACTTTAAAGAAAATTTAATATTAAAGCTAAAATAATTTATTATCAAGATATTTCATCATCATCTTCCTGCCCTTATCTCACGCTGCATGGGGTCGGCACAACAGGTTTTCTTCTTCCACTCTCCTCTATCATTCGTCATCTCGGTGCTCACTCCTTTCTTACTCATGTCATCTTTCACACAGTCCATCCATCTTTTCTTTGGCCTGCCTCTCCTTCTAAAACCATCCACATCCATTCTCAACACTCTTCTCGTAATATGACTTTCTTCCTCCATGAATATCGAGGTATTTATTCAATTGAATCACAAACTTTACAAAGACAGCCAAGAAACCTAAACTTGGTTCTTACTGTTATTTTGTATGATCCTTGTTCCAACATACTATGCCTGCATTAACCTTGGATATTTAAATCACTAGATTTCTATTAAATCCGCAGAAAAGCTCTTCGAGTCACGTAGAAGACTTGAGCCTATTTCTAAGGTCTTACCTTTGAAAGTACCGTATAAACTACACATTAACGCACTCTTCAGCAATCGTCAACAACATCATCGACTTATTTTAGTCCACTGCTGGACGTAAGTCTCTCTCAAAACATGCCACTGAGCCCTGTCTTCATCTCTCCTCATTCAGTATTTGCTAGCTTCAATCGCAAATAGAAGCACCGCCCATTGTACTATTTTATTTTATATTTTTAAGTGTATTTTGGTTTAGTTTGGCGTACAATAAAGTATTTTCATTCATTCATTCATCCATAGTCACCCTAACTTGCCGGAGGGCATCCTACACTACGCTTACCTTAAGGCGACGACATGAGGTAATGTGACTCTCGCTCGCACGTTTCGACATGTTATTAATCACTTAATTAATTTTCGGAAAATCGCAATCAACCATTTTTAGTTTAGTAAAAATTTCATTTTGATCGATACAAGTTTAGTTTTCCTACTTAAAAGTTTGCTTATGTACGAAAACTAGTAAAGCAAACTTTTTGCGATTTTTCGAAAATGAGTTTAGTGATTTTAAATCTTTCAACATGTCGAAACGTGCGAGCGAGAGTCACATTAGCTCTTGTCTTCGCCTTAACGTGGTTTCCACACTGGTATTCGTTTGCACCATCGATTATCGGTTCTACGGCAAACACGGCTGGCCTACAGCCATTTCAGCTTGCTAATCCTTTGAGCTACGTCGACTACTTTTGTTCTGTGTAGGATAACTTCGTAATTGCTCGTTGTTAAAATTAAGCTTAGCATTTATGTTAAAATTAGTACATCGCCTGGAGAGTTCTTTTTTAATTCATTCCTAAACAATTGGTTAGAACCTAGATGTTTTAGAATCCTCAAAGATCTTGAAACTAGATTCGAACTCATGAGGTAAGATTTGGAAGGCTCAGTCGCTACCGACTAGTCTAGCTGTGAATGACGGATAACTAATAAAAAAAATGCCATATTTTTGTTTCAAATTTTTTTTTTTCAAATTTTTAACACCATTAACTCCAAACTTAATATTAAGAAAGCTTCGAAATAAAATCTCTTTTATTTATGATTTTTTTTCGATATCACAATTCTCAGTTCATTCACGATGCTGAATCTTGCTAGCAGTACCTCTCAACCCTTAGGTTCTGTGAGACTTTCTAAGCTAGGGAGGGCTCTGGGGATGCTACCCCGATTACATTACAACTTCAAGACAGATAAGTAGTTCTACAAAACTGTTCTTTTGAACTTTCAGTCGTCTTACAAGGGTTTATTCCTCATGGAAAAAAAAACTTATCTACTAATTCAATAAAAAAAAGTTGTCAAAAAAGAGCACCGGTAGTCTAGTGGGAGTGACCCCACCTTCCGATCGTAAGGTCGCAGGTTCGAATCCGGTCGTGCACCAATGGATTTTTCCTATCGAAAAATGTATGTGCGCAATGCCAGTGCTCTTAAACGGTGAAGGAAAACATCGTGAGGAAACCAGTTAGTATTCAAACAGCGGCGATGGGCTTGCAACTTATCACGAATTGAATACCAACTGCTGCAAAAAATGGGTATATGCAAAATTTCATACTTCTCTTCTTGTCGAGTCACTAGTTTCTTTCGAAACAGTGTGGTGAAAGGATTTTAAGTGCGCCTCAAGAGGCTTCTTTCGAGCACTTGACACATCTTTTTGGGTTCTACGACATGCCGGTTTCCTCACGATGTTTTCCTTCACCGTTTGAGAGTACTGGCATTATGCACATACATTTTTGAACAGAACAACTCAGTGGTTCACGACCGGTTTCGAACCCACGACCTTATGATCGGAAGACGGAGCCGCTACCGCTAGACCACCAGTGCTCTCAAAAATTTAATACTGAGACGTATCTTGGACTACCCCCCTGACTATCCCCAAAGAATCTTAAGTTTAAATATAAAATGTTTAGTAATATACGAGTAAAGTTCAAGTGGACGAAGTCGCGGGCAAAAGCAAGTTTACTTAAATTAAAGGCTTTATATAATTGCCGTTTTTATGAATATGGACGTAAATCTTTGCGAGAAATTATCGGCTATTATATCCAGCTTTTTGGCGTCCGTATTTGAATTAATTTCTTTTTTATGTAAATGTTGAATACTTAGGACTAATAGCATACGGACGAAGACCATAATAAGCGGTTGTATATTCGATTAAAAACATTTTTAGGCTACTTGCTGAAGGAACTAGCATATGGCCACCGCCTTCAAAGTCAAAGTCAAAAGGTATTTATTCAATAAAATCACAAGGATCACTTTGAAACGTCTTAAAGCTAGGTGACTCTAGGTGCCAGTTCCACGCGACCAAAGCCTAGAAGAACAGGCACCAACTTCACCGATTCATAATTATGATCTTATTCATTTCTTTGTTTATGGAACCTGTCCGTCATTCGACAGACAATTTTGCCATTCAAGTGATATAGATAAAATCCTACTAATATTATAAACGCGAAAGTTTGTAAGTATGGATGGATGGATGGATGTTTGTTACTCTTTCACGTAAAAACTACTGAATGGATTTTAATGAAACTTTACAATAATATACCTATATAATACATCAGAATAACACATAGGCTATAATTTATAAAGATATTGTGTGAATTGTCCAAAATATGACGATAAGTGTCAAGCAAGTAGGAAAAAATCTACCATCTGCGAGCTATTCTGGCGTGCGCTGCCAAAACCGCTAGAGTTACACATGTACGCCACGCTAATATAAGCTACCTACTCGAAATACTAATCCTGCGCAGACGAAGTCGCTGGCACCAGCTAGTACTTTATAGTTAAGTCAGTCCATAGTCAAGTCGGCCATCATTTGTTTTAAAGAAAATGTTGGCGGCTTTCTTCATAACATTTGAAACATTTTCGGTCAAATCAGGATATCACATACACATTCATTGCAAATTCTTACACTTTGTGCTAAGACCTCAAGTAATGTTAGTTATAATGCCACCGAAATTACACAACACAACTTAAAATAACACTAGAAAAACAATTAAAATGAAACAATTACAGCTATGTTGGTTCCCAAAATGTCGCAAAACAAATAATGTTTTTATTCGACACGCAAACACTGGTACATCATGACATAACAAGAAAAACACATATAGTAGGATAGAAGATAAAAATGAGTAGTAGAGCTCTTTGTGAAGGGCTCGTCCGGAGAAGTACTACCATCACGCCATTTTCTGCCGCCAAGCAGCAACGCTGTGTTTCGGTTTGAAGAGTGTGGTTGCCGGTGTAATTACAGGCACATGAGGCATAACATCTGTATGCCACAAGTTGATGGACGCAGGGCAGTGCATCGTAGGGCATGTTCTTATCGTGCGTGACTTACAAGGCAATGCTTTGTTATAGGTGATGGTTACCACCTATCATCAGGTAGGCCATCTGCTTGTTCCATCAGCTAGTTGTATAAAAAAAAATGCAATGGAAAAAATACATAGGTTTTATTCAATAAACTCTTTACATTCTAACCGAAAAAGTTTTTATTCAATTACGCACTCACATTTTCTGTCCCAAAATACATTTGGACAATCACAACACGCCCATTACTGAGGGCCCTAACTTTTCTATCAAAATTGGTTTAACTAACCCAATTTTAGTTCCTTAGGGCTATTACGTAATAACGATAGCAATAGCGATAGTGGTAACAGTATAATGTGTGTTGTTTGTTTTTTTTATTTTTATACAACTAACTGAAGTAACATCCAGATGGCCTACCCGATGTTAAGTGGTAAACATCACCTATAACAAAGCTTTGCCTCATATGTCACGCACGATAGGAACATTGTTGTTGGTTAAACAAACTCATCGCTATAACTATCGCTGTCTTCGAACACTGACGGACTTCTTCAGCCTGCTGATGATATATCTAAATGAATCATTCTGCGCCGTAGGCCATGGGTTCGATCCCCACCGAGAACAAAATAATATTTGTGTGATGAACATAGATGTTTGTTTGCTGTTTGTGTGTTATTATATATTATAAGTATGAATTTACCAAAAAACAGTATATATGTATGTTTTATATCAGCTATCTGGTTCCCATATTACAAGCTTTGGCTTAGTTTGGCGCTAGATAGTGCGGTGTGGAAAGTTTACCAATATTATTTTATCACAATATTTAGCCTGATTTAGGTCTGGCTGTGGGTCAGAGTTTGATTCTGGTAGTGAATTTTCTCAGCACAACTGCTCGGCATTGCGATCGCTATTGCTTGTATTTAAGTAGTGGCCTCCCCGAGGTGTCGGGTCGAGAATCGAACCCAAATGTCATTCCCTGTCTTTATTAAAGCAATTAGAACCTGTCTGGGTGGGCTTAGCCTATTGACAACACCCCACTCGAGGTGGAGGGGCTACTAAGGCTTAGTTTCCCGAATCTGATTTGAAACTTTACCCTGACAGAATTGTTGCATCATTTGTTGTTTGAATTGCGCAATGTGCTATCAAACGGTAAGGGAACGGTGCTAGTTTATTCGAAACAGTGTGGTGAAAGGATTTTAAATGCCCCTCAAAGATGGTCCACTTTCGAGCACTTTTTTGTTTTAAATCATTTTAGGTTATTAAACATAGGTAATTTCGTGCCTGTAATTTCACGGGCAACCATATCCGTAAAACCGAAACACAGCAACGCGGCTTGGCGGTAGTTATAAGCGTGGCATATTATTATTTTATTTACACAACCTTCATAGCTCAGTTGGTAGTAGCTCTGCCTTCTGCGCCGTAGGCCGTGGGTTCGATCCCCACGGAGAACAAACATTTGTGTGATGAACATAGATGTTAGATCTCTGTCTGGGTGTTATATAATATTCATCATCATCTTCCTGCCCTTATCCCACTTCGTGTGGGGTCGGCACAACAGGTCTTTTCTCTCCACTTTCCTCTATCATCCGTCATCTCAGTCGTCACTCCTTTCTTACTGATGTCATGCTTCACACAATCCATCCATCTTTTCTTTGGCCTTCCTCTACTCCTATATCCATCCACATTCATAACTAACACTCTTTTCGTTACATGACATTCTTCCCTTCGCATGACATGCCCATACCACAATTAATATAATATAATAATATTATAAGTATATATTTACTAAAAAAAGCATTTATGTATTATATCAGCTATCGGGTTCCCATATTACAAGCTTTAGCTTAGTTTGGGGCTAGCTGTTCGGTAGCGCTGTAAGAATCGTCAGATGATCACCAGATATTAGTACATTCGAAAAAAAAAAAATTGGGGCTAGATAGTGCCGAGTGGAATGTCCAACAATATTTATTTTTAGTTTGTCAATAAATGTACCTTGACTCCTTTTTATCAAGTGATTGAACTAGTGAAAAAAATATAAAACATCGTCATAATTTTTCTCCTTTTTTAGTCCTTAGCTTAAGCATTAGAATCCTTTCACCACATTGTTTCTAAAAACTAGTGACGTGGGTACATTTTTATATTATTACTAGCTCTTACCCGCGGCTTCGCTTGCGCACGTTTACTTTAGAATACTTTCAAATAAAAGACTGGTTTATTGATATGAATGGCCACTAAACTGACGTACTAACTGACGACTTGAAGTTCCTGCCTCTTCGATTGTTTGCATACAATATAAAAAAAAGTAAATAAAGTCGGGATAAAAAGCATTATTTGTCCGTCTTCTGGTTCTAAGCTACTTCCCCACCAATTTCAGCCAAATCGGTTCAGCCGTTTTTGAGCTATAAATAGTATAATTAACATGACTTTCTTTTATATTTAAATATAATAAAATAAATATATTGGTGGACATTCCACACAGCACTATCTCGCCCCAAACTAAGCCAAAGCTTGTGATATGGGAACCAGATAGCTGATATACTACTTATTACTTTTTTTTTGTAAATACTGACTTATAATATTATATAACACCCAGACAGAGAACAAACATCTATGTTCATCACACAAATGTTTGTTCTCGGTGGGGATCGAACCCACGGCCTACGGCACAGAAGGCAGAGCTAACCAACTGAGCTGTGAAGGCTGTCATTTAGAAGATATATTAGATAGACATTGTGATGAAATGTTTTTTATCTTTGCCTACATTCCAGTTCCGGGCAAAACCACATTTGCCAGTTGAAAAATCTCCCGAATTTTAGGGAAATGTCCACATTCCTTTTTCCTTGTGACGCGGAGCGCGCCGGGTTATTGCGGTGTGTTTGTTCAACCCTCATGAGGTCTTCGTTTGAATGTTTACATCAAAAACGTTATGGTACAGGAGATAGCTTTTAAACCATTAAATTAATGTTTAATTATCTGTTATTTAAATAACGCAAGGGTTTTAATAAATAATTTTATAAAAAAGCATCATCATCATCATTGAAGTATTAAGTACACGGGTATTTATCGCGTTTACCTTTATTTTTTTCCCGACGTTTCATTTATCGCGTTCACCTTTATTTTTTTCTTGACGTTTCGGCTATGTTGCAATAGCCGTGGTCGCGGGCAGACACGATCGCAATTTATGATCGCGAGAGTTTAAAAAAGACTATCATCATCATTAGTGGCCTCTCTTTCTCTTGTCGTATCACTAGTTTCTTTCGAAACAGCGTGGTGAAAGGACTTTAAGTGCGCCTCAAGAGGCTTCTTTCAAGAACTTTTTAGGTTCTACGTTATGCCGGTTTCCTCCCGATGTTTCCCTTCACCGTTTGAGTGTCACAAATAAAAGAAAATAAAAAATATTATTTTGTTTATAGAAACATATTTTATAATTATTTTACCTTGTTTTTTTTTCGTTCAACATATTTTATTCACTAATATATTTATGAAATAATAGTTTCATGAAGTTCAAAACGACCACTATCGTAGTTTTGCTTGCTCAACATATTAGTTAAATGTGATATTTAGTAAACTGGATTAAAAAAATAACCACAAACTCTTGAACTCCAAAGCCCACTCATGTGCATTATTCTTGAAGTTCCATTTATTTGTACGGCTTTGTCTGAAGAATGTCCGAAATGTACCTTTTTGTCCAAAGTCAAAATGTGGATGATGATGAAACCCGAGTAAGCGAGTTATTGCTTAACGCGATCCTCTATGAGGCTGCCTCGATACGACGGTAATTTATTTATAAAATGGTTACGTGCGGTGTAACCTTGTCAGGTCACCTTTTAGTGCCGTGTGTACATCTAAGTGAATATGTGCCCAAGGACCAGTCCTACCCGAGTATAATATAGGTCTTCTTCTTCTTGTCGTATCACTAGTTTATTTCTAAACAGTGTGGGAAAAGAATTTTAAGTGCGCCTCAAGAGGCTACTTTCGAGCACTTGACACATGTTATAGAACTCTTTAGATTCTACGACATGCCGCGTTCCTCACGATGTTTTCCTTCGCCGTTTGAGAGTACTGGCATACTGCACATACATTTTTGAACAGAAAAACTCATTGGTGCACGATCGGTTTTGAACCCACAACCTTAGGATCGGAAGGCGGGGCCGCTACCACTAGACTACCAGTGCTCTCTACCAGATAATATAGGCCCAGCCCTTGTAGCTCAGTTTGTAGTAGCTCTGCCTTCTGAGCTGTAAGCTGTGTGTTTAATCCCCATAGATAACAAACATTTGTGTGATGAACATAGATGCTTGTTCTCCGTCTGAGTATTACAATATTATCAGTATGTCAGCTATCTGGTTCCCATTGTACAAGCCTTGCAAAGGTTAGGGCTAGATAGCGCTGTGTGGAATGTCCACTAAAGCTCGGTCTCCACCGCGAAAGGGTAATGAGCGAGAAATGGTTACTGGAACGGACTCCTTTTTAATAAAATAGGTTTACATTTCCACCAACAAAGAGTTTTATCTTTTAATTTCCACCGCAAAAGGAAAAAGAGCTGAGCGAGTTCATTTCAACACTTTCTGCTCGCTCAGTCTGTTCCGCTCGACTATTTGTTAGTGGAAATACAAGTATGCAGTTTATTCTTGCGAGTTAAACGGAGTCCTTAATGGCTCCGCTCCGCTCGCGGTGGACACCGGGCTTAATATTTAATAATTTATTTACGTACTGTGCTAAGTATGACTATTTCTTTTTGACTATAACAATAGATGGCGCTTTTGAATCGCCAATTTTTTTGGAATTTAAGTAAATCGTTTTTTTCTACTTATTATAATACAGGTTGTTCCATAGCTAATGTGCTAAAAAGAGGGGATGATTCTCGAAACATTCTTCAACCAAAATCACCGAATTTCTTAAAAACTAAAATTATATTAAATCATACCTCTAATGATCCTAATTTTTTTTCACAAGTTTCAAACGTCTTGTGAATTTACGTCTTAGGTGAATTTGGGTGCCTCGGGACCAAAACCTAACAGATCTAAATTCGTCTCACATTCGACTTTTGTAAATTACAAAATAAGATGGTTCTATATATTTTATAATATATCGGAAAAATAAAATATTCAATATTTTGGTTCTACGAAATCATGTGAGCAGGTAGTATTAATTATTATTTAAAAGACAAAAGACTTCATGACCTTGATTCCCAGGTACGGTAGTCATCCCCTCAGATCTTCTAGTTTAAGATAAAGATTCTTTGAAGGGTATAAAAAATCATCAAAAACCCTGTATAATGAATACGTCCTACATAAAAAAAAAATAGACGCGTCAAATTGAGAACCTTTTTTCCTCGTCAAAATAACATCAGCCTTATTAGTTGATCGTATAATCCTTAGCACCCGTTCTTTTCCGAAACAATTGAGCAAATTTTGATAAGGGGCTGACGTGTTTTTCTGGGTAAAGATTTATTAAGGCTTCTCTTTAAATTGCGTAGACCACGTGTTCGGTTTCCTTCTGGCTTTTTGTCGCACGAAAATAGCTTGAATTTTCTGGTGAAACAAACAAAGACCATCTGCTGTTATCGGTACCCATCACCGATAACAAGACTTTGAGACTTTGACCGTTTGAGAGTACCCACTGTGCACATAAATATTAGATGTACAGTGGTAACCATCATTTTAACAAAGCATTGCCTCGTAAGTCACGCACGTTATGAACGTGCACTACGATGTACTGCCCTGCGTCCATCAACTTGAGGCATACAGATGTTAAGCCTCATGTGCCTGTAATTGCACCGGCAACCACACTCTTCAAACCGAAACACAGCAACGCTGCTTGAAGATATACATTTCACCTAGTTTAATCCATATTATTTTATTAAAACATTGACTTGGGTTCTTTTTTTTTAATTTTTTTTTATATTTACATATTACATATTTTAAATACATATAACAAAATTTTCCCTCGGGATTGAATAAAAATCAAAGCATCGCTAATGGATTAGTTTTTTTATTTGTTTTTTTTTCTCATATTTTTATTACTAGTACTAGGCGTAGGTGGTTTTTTGTTAGCTGCCACCCGCGGCTTTTCTTGCGTATTAGAAGTGATTATTTTCATTCATATTTTTATACAACTAGCTGATGGAACAAGCAGATGGCCCACATGATGGTTAGTGGTAACCATCACCTATAACAAAGCATTGCCTCACAAGTCGCACACAATAGGAACGTGCCCTACCATGCACTAGAGAGGCTTAACAGAGTAGGCTTTCTGTAGGAGAACACTTTAACACTTGCATTAACTCAAGATTATTTGAGAATGCCTGAGAATGTCTTGGAACTAAGAGATTTGGACATCTACCGTGCCTTGTGATCAATATCATGAAGCTGTATCTTTTTATTTCTCTTCTAATTCTTCTTATTCTTAATATTGAGAATTTCTTTGCGTAGTCCTTAGTTATCCTTCTTAGGTTAGAACAGTGTCACAGAATAAACATAATGCTAAACCCCAATAAAGGCGTGGTCTGTGATTGCGATTTAAAAAAAACCCATTTATTTTACGTGAATTTGCAACTGTAAAGATAACTTTCTGATTTCAATGGCATTAAGGTAATCGTAGTAATATAATGGGTAGCCTTATCGCTAACATCGATCTATTCCTGGCAGCCTTGGGATGGCCTGGTTGGAACGTAAAATGCGTCATGACTTAACATCAGGAGAGATTGCGGTCAAAAGTTTTACCACTATATTTTAAGCCATAAGTATACCTAGTATTCAAAAATTCTATCTTTACTTTTTTTTATACCACTAGCTGATGGGACAAGTAGATGGCACACCTGATGTTAAGTGGTGCCCATCACCTATAGCAAAGCATTGCCTCGTAAGTCACGCACGATAGGAACGTGCCCTACGATGCACTGCCCTGCGACCATCAACTTGAGGCATACAGATGTTAAGCTTCATTTGCCTGTAACCACACCGGCAACCACACTCTTCAAACCGAAACACAGCAATGCTGCTTGACTTCAGATTTATCAAAGACATCGACGTAAATATTTTAATCTGAGCATTATTCTGCTTTGGTATAATCCACCCTTAAGTTGTTCAATTAGAATGAGGCATGTCTTCTTCTTCTTGTCGTGTCACTAGTTCTTTCGAAACAGTGCGGTGAAAGGATTTAAGTGCACTTTTTGAGCACTTGTCGCAATAGAGGTTCTTTTCGAGCACTTGTGTTAGGTTCTGCGACATGACAGGTTTCCTCAAGATGTTTTCCTTCACCGATTGTGAGTACAGGCACTGTGCACTTAAATGATTGGAACCCACGACCGGAAGTCAGGGCCACTACCAATACTCTATGAGCACGTAAAGCATTAAATAAAAATAGTAAATTTAAAAATACCGTTAGCCTTTTTGAGGTGCACTTTTCAGAATTCAACTTGATTCCTTCAGATTTCTTTGAACATTTTGTGAAAGAGGTTCTGAAAGGAATCATTTCTTTCCTTTTGAGGTACGGAATCGTAATTGCTTAGATACGTAAATCTGTTTGATAGTAGTATACTTCTTCTTCTTGTCGCGTCACTAGTTTCTTTCTAAAAACAGTGTGGTGAAAGAATTTTAAGTGCGCCTCAAGAGTAGTAAATTTTTTGAAGTATACTACGATACAAATATCCTACTAATATTATAAACACGAAAGTTTGTAAGTATGGATGGAGGGATGGATGGATGGATGTTTGTTACTCTTTCACGCAAAAACTACTGAATGAATTTTAATGAAACTTTACAATAATATAGCTTAAACATAAGAATAACACATAGGCTACAATTTATAAAGATATTGTGTGCACCAGCTTGTAAATACTAATAGCATTTATTAACAAAGGCAATTCACAATCATTGAAATTTCAATCTTTGGTAATGAGGAGCGAAAGCGTTCTCGCGGGTCCCAACTAGATGGACGGACCAGACCAGTTCAAAGAGGGTAGATGCCAATTCTATGATGTCATCCGAGTGGTCAATAGAAAGCGCTGCAGACAACCTGTCCACTCCAGTACAGGAAAGACATCTTCAAGTGACCACGATCTTCAGTTATGAAGTGCCGACCACAGAGAGACAAAGGAAATTTAAATGAATACAAGTATTTACATATCATACATATCTCCAGACTGTTGCAAACGATCTAGCTCAACTGATCCAAGTCAGTGCCAATCGAAAGCATCCCCAAGGCACAAATACAATACAAATTATAATTAATATACTAACAAAATACTTCACAGCCTTCACAGCTCAGTTGGCTCTGCCTTCAGCGCCGTAGGCCGTGGGTTCGATTCCCACCGAGAACAAACATTTGTGTGATGAACATAGATGTTTGTTCTCTGTCTGGGTGTTATATAATATTATAAGTATGTATTTACAAAAAAAAGTATATAAGTAGTATATCAGCTATCTGGTTCCCATATCACAAGCTTTGGCTTAGTTCGGGGCGAGATAGTGATGTGTGGAATGTCCACCAATATTTATTTATTTATTTACTACTATACAAATTATATATTAAAAATGCGTTGCTGTGCTTGCAACCATACCGCACCGCATTGTATGGAATACTAACTACTGAAAAATGTGGATCTTGTGCCATATTTAGTGTTTGAACGTGCCTCTGACTACCCCTGACTTCAAATAATTTAATAATCAAAGTTAGTGCTTAGTACCAAGAGATCTGAGGGGATACCTACTGTGCCTAGGGATCAAATTCGTGAAGTTATTTCTGTTTAAAAAATGCTGGCTGCATATATTTTTGTCGTGTCATAATTATTTCTAATTAAAGGAAATAAGAGGATAGGCTAATGTCCACTTGACTCATCCAGGCTGACGATGATAATTTATTATATAAGTACTCATTAAAGCTTAAAAAAAATATAAGCTTAAAGCAGTCAGTACGCGGTACAGTAGATTAGTTTGATATTTTTAGATATAAGTTATTGCGTGAATATAATAAAAAAAAACACACAGATCACATATTTTAACAAGTAGTTTTCTACGACTTAATTGAATTAAAATGATTACATCTTAAAAATTAACAAAAAATAAACGTAAAATATACTCTTATTATCACGTCAAAGCGATTTCTTGCAGACAATAATATGTTAAGTTTTATAAAAACTACATATTATATTAATTATTATTGTTAAAATGGTAAAAATAGAAGGTGAAAGAAAAACTTATAAACTTGAAACACTCCATCATTAGTTCAAAAGAAAATTAATAAACGTTGAGACGCGCTGGCGTTGAAACTTCAGAAATTTACAATTATTGCGGCGCTTACGTAGCTAGCTAAACACTAGCTAACATTAGTTTAAATTGACCTAAAATGCCTAAAAACACCTTTTCATTTTTATTTTATTTGAACAAAAAAAAAATTGTAGATTTTTTTTAAACTTACCGTTTTTTTATCTGACACACATTCCACAGTTTTTTTTTATTGTAAAACTCACTAACTCCACAACACTTTGATTATCACAAGCACATCACTGCGATTCACTCGCGATCGAGAATTTGCATCGAGGGGGTAGAAACGACCACCCTGTGCGCTCCGCGGGTCTCTCTAACCCCCACCCTGAGATGCGAGGGAGGGTAGCACGGCGCATGCGCGTGCTACGCGAATATAAATTTGACATTTATACTGAGATAATTTTTGCGTTTGTGGCGTTTTATCCGAGTGGTACTGATTAAGTTTTTGTTTAGCGAAGTGAGAATTTTTTTGGTATATTTTTTTTCATCTTATTTTGGATTTTATGGTCATGCGGGTATTTTTCATCAAATAACATTTTTTTTGTGGCATAAGTAGCTGCTTAAATTAAGTATTAAGTTAAATTAAGTTTTAAGAGTAGAAGAGATCTTTGTGAAGTGCTCGTCTGGGGAAGTACTACCACAACGCCTTTTTCTGCCGCCAAGCAGAAACTCTGTGTTTCAGTTTAAAGAGTGTGGTTGCCGGTGTAATTACAGGCAAATGAGGCTTAACATCTGTATGCCTCAAGTGTATGGGCAGAGCATCGTAGCGCACGTTGCTATCGTGTGTGACTTACGAGGCAATGCTTTGTTATTGGTGATGGTTACCACTTAGCATCAGGTTGGCCATCTACTACCATCTACATTTAGTAAAATTTTCGAAAAACTTATACTCAATCAGTTACAAAGGCACTTTACTATAAATAACTTACTTGACAGTAAACAATTTGGATTTACAAGGGGTCGCTCAACCACCGACGCTGGTGTTGAGTTAATAACATATATTTTTCAGACCTGGGAACAGTCGCAAGCCGCCTTAGGCATTTTCTGTGACCTTTCCAAGGCATTCGATTGTGTGCACCATGAAACGTTGGTCAGAAAACTGAACCACTATGGTGTTAGAGGTGTTGCTCTAGACCTACTCATTTCTTACTTAAATGGCAGAATACAGAGTGTTGACGTGAATGGAAAGCGCTCTCCGGGGTCAGTGGTAAAAATGGGTGTACCACAAGGTTCTATATTAGGGCCATTTTTGTTTTTAATTTACATTAATGATCTACCTCAAGTAGTAGATGATCACGAGATTGTACTGTTTGCAGATGACACTTCACTTTTATTCAAATTGAAAAGACGACAAACTAACTATGACGATGTAAACAATGCAATCTCTAGAGTCGTAAACTGGTTTAATGTAAACAACTTGTTACTTAATGAAAATAAAACAAAATGCATTCGCTTTGTACTACCAAATGTCCAACAAATAAATTCTGATGTAAAAATCATAAATGAAAAAATAGACCTCGTGGATACCACGGTATTTTTAGGCATAACCTTAGATAATAAGCTTCAATGGGGCCCACACATAGGCAAATTGTCGAAGAGACTTAGCTCTGCAGCATACGCAGTCAAAAAGATCCGCCTTTTTACAGACGTGGACACCGCAAGACTTGTCTATTTCAGCTACTTTCATAGCATTATGTCATACGGCATTTTGTTGTGGGGGAGTGCTGCAGATATTAACACCATATTTGTGCTGCAGAAGAGGGCTGTTCGTGCAATTTATAACATGGGTCCCAGAGAATCGTTACGAAATAAGTTTAAAGAAATAAATATAATGACTTTACCCTGTCAGTACATATACGAAAATTTAATGTATGTTAGAAAAAATATTAATTTATATGCCAAAAAGAGTGACCATCATAATGTTAACACTAGAAATAAAGATAAGCTCGCTGTTCCCACTTCTAGGCTCACTAAAGTAAGCAAATCATTTGCAGGACAATGTGTACGCTTCTTTAACAAAGTCCCAAGTGAGATTCACCAGTTGTCGATTAACAAATTCAAAAACATAATAAAAAGAAAACTTTGTACAAAAGCTTACTATAAAATTTCTGATTATATAGATGACAAAAAAGCTTGGGACTGATCTATGCTCCAACTCATTAAAAACACTAAATAATTAAGTAGGTACCATAATAAAATTGTAAAAAGGATCATACAAAAAAACGCTAGGAACCAAGCCGTTAGTTTCTTGCCCGTTCTTCTAGGCTTTGGTCGCGAGGAACTGGCGATAGATTCACCTAGTATATAAGACGTTTCAAAGTGATCCTTGTGATTGTACTGAATAAAGACCGTTTTGATTTTGATTTTGACTCACTTAGGTATAAAACACTATTATGTCTTTGTTTAGTGTATAGATTTTTGTTAAATAAATAAAAAAAAATAAAAAAATATGGGAGCATTTTTCATCAAATTATCAAATTTTGTAAGACAAACGTAAATAAAGTTACGTAAATAAAGTTTGTTCAGTAAACGGTGAAGGAAAACATCGCGAGGAAACCAGTTAGTAAGTGACAGGTTGCAAGACCATCGCCGCTATTGGAAATAGTGGGTAATATTGGTACCTCTTTGGACGTACCTTTGTAGAAGGCGTGGTGGTAGTACTTCTCCGGACGAGCCCTTCACAAAGAGCTCTACTATTCTTGCCAAACTAAAAGAAAAATATATACTTATATATCAGATTTTACTGAAGCAGTAGCCTAAGAGCACTGGTGGTCTAGTGGTAGCGGCCCCGCCTTCCAATTCTAAGGTCGTGGGTTCGAAACCGGTCGTGCACTAATGAGTTTTTTCTATTCAAAAATGTATGTGCACAATGCCAGTACTCTCAAATGGTGAAGGAAAACATCGTGAGGAAACCGGGATGTCGTAGAACCTAAAAAGTTCTATAACATGTGTCAAGTGCTCGAAAGGAGCCTCTTGAGGCGCACTTAAAATCCTTTCACCACACTGTTTCGAAAGAAACTGGTGACACTACAAGAGAAAGAGAGTAGCCTAATGATATTGACAGGTATACCAACTGTCGAATCCAGTAAGTTTTCTGCTAACTGTCAAACTTAGAAAGTTTATTGGGTCGACATTTGCTCGCAAGATTATACGCCATGATATTATTAACTTAGAATTCCTACTGCATTGTCTAACGTATGCCAATATCTTTAAAACTACTATGGCTATAATAGTTCGAAGTCTACATGAAGCTTGGTTATCGGAATGCGGTGACCGTCATGAAACGGCCATAACTAAAATAAATAATAATAAATTTTGGTGGACATTCCACATAGCACTATCTCGCCCCAAACTAAGCCAAAGCTTGTGATATGGGAACCAGATAGCTGATAATACTACTTATATACCTTTTTTTTTGTAAATACATACTTATAATATTATATACTTAACACCCAGACAGAGAACAAACATCTATGTTCATTACACAAATGTTTGTTCTCGGTGGGGATCGAACCCACGGCCTACTTTGTAAGTTAACTAACTTTGTAGTTACTGCGTTTTTTTATGAACGATATATATTTTTCAGATATCTCATGAACTTTAAAGATATTTAGTGGCTACTACATGATGGAACAAGCAGATGGCCCACCTGATGTTAAGTGGTAACCATCACCTATAAACAAAGCATTGCCTCGTAAGTCTCGCACGATAGAAACGTGTCCTACGATGCACTGCCCTGCGTCCATAAACTTGTGGCATACAGATGTTAAGCCTCATGTGCCTATAATGACACCGGCAACCACACTCTTCAAGCAGAAAGACAGCAACGCTGCTTGGTGAAAGAGAAAGGCGTGGTGGTAGTACTTCCCCGGACGAGCCTTTCACAAAGAGCTCTACTACTCCTAAAAGGTTTTTTGACTTACTTATATTTTATACTCTTAAATAAGCAAGGCTTTGGGTCTTAAGAGTTTTATGGGAAGATATCTGGTAGTCAGAGGCATCAAAATTACATAGTTATAATATTTCTAGGCTTTGTTTTAAGTAAGATCGTTAATAACTTAGTAATTATAACTTACTAGTCGTCATGTTTGCTAGAATAGTTTTCAATATACTATTTTCATTCACGGTTACTGAAAACCTGAAACAGCTTCACGACTTTGATCCTCAGGCACGGTAGATATCCCCTCAGAGCTCAAAGCTCCTTAAAGACGTCTAAGGGGTGTAGTCAGAGATACGTCCAAACATTAAATTTCGCACATACCAACATTTACGGTTACGGTATACTATACTACAATACAAAACCATAAATAATTTTCATCCAAAAGACCCCCCTACGGTAGGTAGGGGGGTCTTATCGTTAAACTCAAAGTCAAAGTCAAAAGGTATTTATTCAATAAAATCACAAGGATCACTTTGAAACCTCTTAAAGCTAGGTGACTCTAGGTGTCAGTTCCACGCGACCAACTTCACTCGTTATAGTTTACGATCAAATCAAATCAAATCAAATCAAATATTTTATTTTGTCAGAATTTTAGGTACAAACATAAAGGTCTTCTTAAAAATAATAGTATCACTAAAATCCTACCAATACAGGCGTACAAAATTATTTGGATACCTACTTATGCACTAGGACGAGTCCTTGGCAAAATAGCACGGTAGAACGCTGCAGTGCTGACAACTGCTGACAACAACAACACACTAGTGACACCATAAATTTGAAGTTTTAAGGACTGTCGTATACAATATTTAAATATTATGTTTCAAAATGTTATAAAGCATACAAGTTTACGAAATATTAAGTCCGTGAAAAAATTGAATAGCACAATGTCAAGTTAGAAAATACAATAATACGTAACTAATATGCACGTTAGATATTCAGGATCAGTTTTCGTCCCCGCTATATACCGCCGTCATTTAACGTTCACCGGCACTGAGGTAACTGTAGCTTAACGGCTGACGCAATGCAATAACACAGAGTCATTTCAACTTTATTAAAAACTGGACATTTCGTGTTATGTACACTTTGTACACTCTGACTACTGCATTACCTATAAAAGGATTATTGGATTTTCATCCTTACTTCCTTACTAATAATATTATAAACGCGAAAGTTTGTAAGTATGGATGGATGGATGGATGGATGTTTGTTACTCTTTCACGTAAAAACTACAGATTTTAATGAAACTTAAAAATAATATAGCTTATACATCAGAATAACACAGGCTACAATTTATAAAGATATTGTGTGACTAATCCTGCGCAGACGAAGTCGCGGGCACCAGCTTGTATTAGATACTAGTAAGAATCTTGTATTGAGAGATCTGAGGATATCGACCGTGCCTGGTGATAAAAGTCGTGAAGCTGTGTCTTTGTGTTATTAAATTTCCTTTTTATAATTGTGTGTTTATTTAGCAAATATTTATACTACTTGCTGAAGGAACAAGCAGACGGTTCACCTGATGCTAAGTGGTAACCATAATCTATAACAAAGCACTGCCTTACGAGTTACGCATGATAATAATGCAAAGCTCTGCGTTCATCAACTTGAGGCATACAGATGCTAAGCCTGTAATTGCCTGTAATTACACCAGCAACCACACTCTTCAAAGCGAAACACAGCGTTGCTGCTTGGCGGTAGAAAAAGGCGTGGTGGTATTACTTCCCCGGACGAGCCACACACAAAGGGCTCTACTACTTACTCTTAAATTAATTAATTTATTGTTCTGTTTGTCCTTTTTTTAAAAATATTTTTTTTTTATTTATTTTTATTTAAATTGGATCATCATCATCTTCCTGCCCTTATCCCACGCTGCATGGGGTCGGCACAACAGGTTTTCTTCTTCCACTCTCCTCTATCATTCGTCATCTCAGTGCTCACTCCTTTCTTACTCATTTCATCTTTCACACAGTCCATCCAACTTTATAAAAAAATTAATTTAAGTTAAATATCACTCCACATTTCCGGGAACAAAGATTTTGAGCCTCATCCACTCCCCGCGATCTTTACAATCTCCTCAAATGATCCTTTAGTCCTTTATGCAAAAAGAGAATTTCACAAACGCAATCTAATACCCACGTTCTCGATCCTGAGCCCACTTTATTTCCATTCGCTCAAAAAATCAATACACAATCACATCTCTTCAATAAAACCCGAATCCGGGATTCCTAAAATTCGGTGGCCGTAGTTTTTCCTTTTTATTTTGTATAAATCTTTATAAATGTATTTTTATTGCACCTGCGACCAATCTTCCATACTTTAACAATCCTCTCCGTCCAAAGGTTGTCTGGAAGAGATCGCTTTCAGCGATAAGACCGCCCATTGTACTACTTTATTTTGTATTTTTAAGTGTTTTTTTTGTTCAGTTTGGTGTACAATAAAGTATTTTTCATTTATTTTTCATTCATTTCATTCATTCATTTATACATCTTGCTGATGGAACAAGCTTATGTTAAGTGGTAACAAAGCATCGTAAATCTCCCTCGAAAGGAACGTGCCCTACGATGCACTGCCCTGCGTCCATCGACATAAGGCATACAGATGTTAAGCCTCATATGCCTGTAATTCCACCGGCAACCACACTTTTACAAGTCCTTACCTTGTACAAGTATTTTGAAACGTCAAAGGATCTAGCCAAAGACACTTCTGGAATTTGACATTCGGTTTAGATTAAAAAAACCGGGATTCACGGAGTTAGTAATGTCGGGTATCTAGAATCCCGGGATCCCGGGATTAAATCCTCTCGTCGCAGGAACCTTAAAAATCCGACCCAATAACCCGAAATGTCTGAACGCATTCTTCGTATTTCTTCTTATATTTTTGTCTTTTTAGAGCTCAAATTCCTTTAACCATCCCTCATATCCGACATATTCAAACTCAAGTACAGGTGGCGACAAAAGAGTTTTAAATAATTAGTTTAAAAAAAACGGCCTCCAGTTTTTGTAAAAAAAAAGAAAATTCTATTTTCAAAACCCACAAAATACAGAACGGAAGTACAGACAAACAGAATAGATAGGTACCTAATAAAAACATAGCACAATAAAAACGGTCCTCATTAAATAAAGTAGGTAGCTACAAAAGCCATTATACTTGGTCCTAGCTATTCCCGTTCCGTGTCGAATGGTAAGGTAAAAAATAGGTGAATTAAAAAAAAAACAACACAAAATATTATTAATCAGGTTAGTCCTTACATTTTTTCCAAGAAATACGTTTTCAATTTCAAATATTTATTTGGGTATTTTACTGAAATTTCTCAGTTTTGTCGGATAAAAGTTAAGTTATTTTATTGAAAGGAAATATTCCTATTCGCAGAATTTATTAATGTCGTCATGACAAGGTCCTATCGCGTTTTTATCAGATCTGTCAGGCGGCGACAAAGCGTGTAATCTTCAATCTTTAGGATTTAACTTAGAACTCTGTTTTATACAGTAAGTTTCCAGTGTAATTTAAATGACGAACTTTTATAATTGTTTGGTTGAATTAGATAAAGTTTCTCAAAGTGCTCTAAAACTTATGAGCTTAATTATTTTGATTTTCATTTTAGAAAGTAATAAATAATTATAATGTTATGCTTTAGATATTGCAGTTTGTTTTATAATTATGTTTTTGTTTACGGTTCATGTGTCTCCTATTAAAATTTATATGACCTTAAAAGATCCGATTATTAATTGTATTGTGCATAAAAATATACAAATAAAGAACGATTTTTGTACTTTTTTTTGTACTACTAGCTTTTGGAACAAGTAGATGGCCCACCTGATGTTAAGTGGTAACCATCACCTATAACAAAGCATTGCCTTGCAAGTTACGCACGTGTAACCTTACGCCACAAAGTGTTTTTGTGATTATATAACAAGGTTCCGCTAGTTTTAGGAAGCTAGAACAAAAATTTACGCTGTAAATTCAAAACTCCAATAACTAGATACGATCAAACAGTCGCTGGGGTGTTAAACACCCCACGCGAGTAATTTAGGCTTAAAAAATAAAATAAAAAAAGGCAGACATAGGTTCCATTCATTGTTTTCATAGATATATATTTTTTTCTAAGATATATAACACTTTTTTGTACACGTCAAACTTCATAAATCTTGGCGTAAATTAATTAAATATATTGGGCAGCTTTATTGCTTAAACTATATATTTCAGGAAACTTTGGTTTTTTGTATTTTAATTATATTTTTATAACACTTTTCCCCTTACCTGTCCTGCCTTACGCGTTACTGAGAATGACAAGGTATTTTACACCATAAAATATAACTCCACCGATTCATTAGCCTTAAGGCGATTACAGATTGGGCGTTTTTTAAGCTTGTATTTTGACGCTAATTGCGCGTTTTATTATAACCGCCCGTGTTGCTAGTTAGTGGTAGTTTATGACTTGTCCGAATCCTACTTACCAAAAGTTTGCAAGTATGGATGTATGGATGGATGTTTGTTACTCTTTCACGTAAAAACTACTGAATGGATTTTAATCAAACTTTACAATAATATAGCTTATACATCAGAATAACACGTAGGCTACAATTTATAAGATAAAGTGAAGTGTCCAAAATATGACGATAAGTTTCAAGTAAGCAGGAAAAAATCTAGCATCTGCGAGCTATTCTGGCGTGCGCTGCCAAAACCGCTAGAGTTACACATTATGTACTACGCCACGCTAATATAAGCTACTCGAAATACTAATCCTGCGCAGATGAAGTCGCGGGCACCAGCTTGTATAGAAATAAAAGGCAAGTCACAATTTCGGACTGCTACTAGTAGACTGGAATTTTAGCTTAATACCTATTACTAAGGTACTTTATTTAATGTTGTTTTTATTTATTTTCTTATCTCGTTGACATTGGAACATATTTTATTTAGCATTATGCAATACGAGAGTAGAGTTTTTTAGTCCAATAAAGTTAGATTATAAAAGCAAAATTTTATTTATTGTATTTTTTTTTATTCTACACTGATCATCATTTACTGCTGATGTTGACTGTACACGTATTGCAAGCTTGTTCCCGTAAGCTTATTTGAGTGAGCCAGTAGCGCTTGTACGAATACAAGCTTATAAGCGCGACTTTAGGCGAAGACACGAGCTAATGTATGTCTCGCTCGCACGTTTCGACTTGTTGTAAGATATAAAATAATACAAAAAACCCATCTGGTTCCCCCCAAAGATCTGTACTCCGTCAGCCAAGATCCCACAGTGCGACAACTATTTTTTTTATACAAATAGCTGATGGAACAAGCCTATGGCCCGCCTGATGTTAAGTGGTAGGTAACCATCACCTTTATCAAAGCATTACCTCGTAAGTCACGCACGATAGGAACGTGCTTCACGACGCACTGCCCTGCGTCCATCAACTTGAGGCATACAGATGTTAAGCCTCATGTGCCTGTAATTACACCGGCAACCACACTCCTTAAACTGAAACACAGCGTTGCTGCTTGGCGGCAGAAAAAGGCGTGGTGGTAGTACTTCCCCGGACGAGCCCTTCACAAAGAGCTCTACTACTCTTAAGCTTATACTTCAAATGATCCTTCGAAAACATGCAGAGCCAGACTATGACCCAAACCTCATAGCATCTAAACGAAGATTGGATAAGGTCTGTAAGGTAGAGTCCCGCCGCACTGCGATGGCGAGTTGTTACATTTACTTTGCTAGCTCACCCTTATATAACAAAATAAGCCACAATTTAAATTTTGACAGCCTTCACAGCTCAGTTGGTAGTAGCTCTGCCTTCTGTACCGTAGGTCGTGAGTTCGATCCCCACCGAGATCAAACATTTGTGTGATGAACGAACATAGATGTTTGTTCTCTGTCTGGATGTTATACATATAATATTATAAGTAAGTATTTACAAAAAAAGTATATAAGTAGTATATCAGCTATCTGGTTCCCATATCGCAAGCTTTGGCTTAGTTTGGGGCGAGGTAGTGCTGTGTGGAATGTCCACGAATATTTATTATTATTTACCTTAAGCAAAAAACTCTTGAGTAGCTTCTGAACTATGACGATACCGAGGAAGTAAGACTAAGGGTAAGAACATAATTGTTTGTGAACCCACCGATCTCATCCCTCCACCCATCTACATAGCACCCTTTTTTCCATTATTTGTCTCTCATACCCTTGCACACATACACTCACATCCCATCACAACTGCTAGCCCAGACTCTCAAGAGACTGGATTTAGCAGAAGAGTCTCCCACATACTCGCACTACACACATGGACACATATGTTCACACCCCCTTATCCACACGGAAATCACAATGACATAATTAATACCACGCAGAGAGCACAGGTGGTCTAGTGGTAGCGGCCCCGCCCTTCGATCCTAAGGTCGTGGGTTCGAAACCGATCGTGCACCAATGAGTTTTTCTGTTTTAAAATGTATGTGCACAATGGCAGTACTCTCAAACAGTGAAGGAAAACATCGTGAGGAAACCGGCATGTCGTAGAACCTAAAAAGTTCTATAACATGTGTCAAGTGCTCGAAATGAGCCTCTTGAGGCGCACTTAAAATCCTTTCACTACACTGTTTCGAAAGAAACTACAACGCACGTGACATGACAAGAGAGAGAATACCACACACACACACACACACAATTGCACACGAATAATTCATACTACTAGTAGATAACTCACTTCATGTAGAATTTACTGTTAATTTTAGTTATTACTTCTTGTAACTTTTAATTATGTAAGTACCTTACTACCTCGTTCATATTTTTCATTTTATAATGCGTATTTCCACTGCACTGGAGGCGGCGTTGGTATCTGCGACACAGTTTAATACTTCTGCAGATATCATCGTTCCCGACTTTAAGTAGCTGGTATTTTTGTTTCCCAAATAAACATATTATTTGGGAATAACTTGTCCTGCTCAAAACTTTGCATTAGTACGAAAACTAGTAAAGGTTTAATTAACTCTTTCAATATATTGAAATGTGCGAGCGAAAGGAACATTGGCAGTATTCATCACCTTTTTTTTATATAACTTGCTTGATTTGATTTGATTTGAATTAAGTCACGATCTGAAATGCGCGGAAAATACGCCCAGTGTGTAAACGCCCTTAATTGAGGACGCGGATGACGCAGTCAAATGTGATGGATCGAATGAGGACATAAGATTTTTGGGATCGAGTGAGTGTATTCAGAATTTGTGACTTTTGTTAGCTTAAATTACGTCGGTTTGAATTTTATTTATAAGCCCGGAATAAAATATACAAGGTGTTCCCTTAATTGTGTATATAAACTTCAGGGGGCTAATGTACCCATCAATATGAATAACTTTTTCTAAGGAACCAACACTTTGAACGCGAAAAAAAAAACAGCTGTTTCATACAAAAGTTCAATACCTACCTGGCTAAAATGTATGAAACAGCTGTTTGTTTTTCGCGTTTACAGTGTTGGTTCCTTACAAAAAGTTATTCATATTGATGGGTACTTTAGTCCCCTGAAGTTTATATACACAATTATGGAAGCACCTTGTATAATATAATAAAATTGAGGCCTAAACACCCTCAAACAAATTTTCTAATTTACGGCCGGAATCAACTTCTTTTTATATATCTACTCAAATTAGCTGGTAGAATTTGCTTGAGCGTTAAACCCTCCTACTGTACTTTAACTGTATGTTTTGTACAATAAAGAATAAATATTTATATAAATAAAACATTCTCGAACAAATTTTTAAGTAGGTATATTATAATAATTAAAGTATGAAAAACCACAATTTTACTTTATTTATCTACGAAGGTACTTGTTTTAGTAACTACGTCAGTAACAAGCATAGTACAACATAAAAATTCGTAACAAATCGCTAATATTCGTTCAAAACGCTGGAATAAAGGTTCTCGAATGTCGGGCACGAACCGAAATACAGAGCGTGAGATGTCCAACCCGATGCACCGACAACATTGCGAGGATCCCGGGAAGTTGGTGGAAGGAGAGGGCTCGGAATCGTTTGTCCAAAAAATAACTAGGGGAGGCCTATGTCCAGCAGGTGAAAGTCTTCAACCAGTGTGTGTTGCCAGTGATGACATATGCAACTGAGACGTGGTCGCTCACTATTGGCCTCATCAACAAGCTCAAAGTCGCTCAACGGGCTATTGAGAGAGCTATGCTGGGAGTTTCACTACGGGATAGAATCAGAAATGAGGAAATCCGTAGGAGAACCAAGGTAGCCGACATAGCTCGCAGAATCAGCAGGTTGAAGTGGCAATGGGCAGGTCATATAGCTCGAAGGACTGATAACCGTTGGGGAATAAAGGTTCTCGAATGGCGACCACGAACAGGAAAACGAAGCGTGGGACGCCCTCCTACCCGATGGACTGACGACATTGTTAGGATCGCGGGTAGTCGGTGGATGGAGAGGGCTCGGAATCGTTCTTCCTGGAAATGTATAGGAGAGGCCTATGTCCAGCAGTGGACTTCTTTGGGCTGATGATGATGATGATGATGTCCAGCAGTGAACAGGCTGATGGTGATGATGGCATATCACGGGTAGTCCTGCCACTAGATATAAAACCCGCCAAAGATGTCGTCACATAATTTCAATAAAAAAAGAACAATTTCAATACATATAAAAAAACATCCCTCGTTCTGATTCAGAACAAATACAATTATTAAGGGCACGTGTACTTGGAAGTTATTGGCATGCGTCAATGTGACAAATTGAAGGGTTCCGATCCCACTTTACACAAAAAGCAGGTTACCGGTTATGTTGTTACTGATATTCATGTGTAAAATCAGCTTACATTTACAGTACAGCTGTGGGTCAATTATTTAAAAACAAGCCGCAACGATAGCAATTAGCAGTAGTAGCAATAATAATCCGTTGCTAGTAGTATCTAATCGTCATACAAAGCCCGCCGGAAAACTAAACACGAATTATCAAAGTCAAAGTCAAAAGGTATTTATTCAATAAAATCACAAGGATCATTACATTCATTAAAGATCATTGTTTTTATTTCATTGTGTGTACATTATTATTTATTTTTAATTAATTCAATTCGATTTCTTTCGATTTTCGATTCAATTATAATACAAACTGTACCGTGTGTATGACTACTAGTATTCTCTTATCTGTGGTATGACTTAGTCTAAGAACATTGTAAATGTCTAAAGATGTGAATAAATGAAATGAAATGAAATTATCACTTTGAAACGTCGTAAAGCTAGGTGACTCTAGGTGCCAGTTCCACTCGACCAAAGCCTAGAAGAACAGGCAACAAATTTACGGCTTGGTTCCTACCATTCTTTTGTATGATCTTTGTAAAAATGTATTATAATAATATCGAATACGACATCTGAAATTCGAACTAACAAGTTGTCAAAACTGAGGATAGACGTACCGATAATAATTTGTTAAAAACCTGTTTTTTACGTAATTGCGTCAAAGATAAATTACCAACAGCCTTATTTTATATTTTTGACGTCAAATAGGCGCACCAATTTAGGACCATTTGTATGTTTGTCCTATATTTAAATAGAGTTTGACGTCGTCGAGTTAACATTATATTTGACAGCCGTCACAGCTCAGTTGGTAGTAGCTCTGCCTGCTGTTCTGTAGGCCGTGGGTTCGATTCCCACCGAGGGCAAATATTTTTTTGTGATGAATGTAGATGTTTGTTCTCAGTCTGGGTGTCAATAATATGTAAGTATGTATTTACAAAAAAAGTATATAAGTAATATATCAGCTAACACACCAACCGAAACACAGCGTTGCTGGTTGGCGGCAGAAAAAGGCGTTGTGGTAGTACTTCCCCGGACAAGCCCTTCACAAAGAGCTCTTCTACTCTTATCAAAAACTAATTGTAGCTTTCTTAGATAAAGAGTTCAAGGTATTATCTACTCTAACCAGTATAATCTTCCAGCGTTGTAGTAGTGCATCAAACACTATTATAGCACAAAGTTGAGTGACGACCTACTTTGTTTTCCTAACCAATATTGTTCTCTGTTATTTGCCTACGTCTTCGTGACACAAAGTTTGTTTTTTTTATTTGGATTTTTAGTAGTTGTCCGATTTAGAAGCGGAGATGGCGGGACGAGCTGGATGTTTTCCTGACGGGCTGATGGGCAAACATAGCCCATGATAGAGACGTGTGGAAGGAATGGGGGGAGGCCTTTGTCCAGCAGTGGGACACGGAGGGCTCTTAATAATAATAATAATAAAGTAGTCATCCGGCTACGCACCATGCGTTATTAAGTTCTTGCGAAATGCTATTGTAATAACTCTATTATTTAAATAATAATAATATAATAATATTTAAAAAATATGTAATAATGTATTTCATCAATTCTGATAATGTTTTTGACGGACGGTTTATTCAAATTAATAGTTTGAATATTTGATTGAACCTTTATTTCCACAAAGCTTTGACCGTTATAATTTAATTCCGTAATTCATTACAAGCGCTAATAATATGCATAGCGTCTGCTATATAAGATTCAATATCGTAACTAGAAGAATTAAGACAGCCTTCACAGCTCAGTTGGTAGTAGCTCTGCCTTCTGCGCTGTAGGCCGTGGGTTCGATCCTCACCGAGAACAAAAATTTGTGTGTTGAACATAGATGTTTGTTCTCTGTCTAGGTGTTATATAACATTTTATGTATGAAGGAAAACATCGTGAGGAAACCGGCATGTCGTGGAACCTAAAAAGTTCCATAACATGTGTCAAGTGCTCGAAAGGAGCCTCTTGAGGTGCACTTAAAATCCTTTCACCACACTGTTTCGAAAGAAACACGACAAGAGAGAGAGTATGTATTTACAAAAAAAAAATGTAATATATCAGCTATCTGGTTTCCATATTGGAAGCTTTGGCTTAGTTTGGGGCTAGATAGTGCTGTGTGGAAAGTCCACCAATATTTATTTAACCTTTTTCCGTTTATTAGAAACGTTAAAAACATCCATAAAGCGTAAATGGGACTGTTGGGAGGGGAAGACCTAGGCGTACATATCTCGATCAGATAGCAGACGTTCTAGAGAAGGGCCAGGTCAAGAGTACCCTAAACCGACGACAATGTATGAAGAATGTTATGAGAGTAAATGAAGCGAAAGAGGTATGTAAGGATCGTAGCAAGTGGAAATCCGTGGTCTCTGCCTACCCCTATGGGAAACAGGCGTGATTTTATGTATGTATGTATGTATGTTAAAAATATCCATAGTTTTTCTATTTATGGTTCTAAACCATAACTGCTACCAAATTACGTGTAATATGGCGGTATATTATTTTGAGAAACTAAAATATTAGATATTGAAAGCAAATGGATTCGAAAGTAACTTTTCGGGTTATGTTTTGTTTAATTGAAATTCTGTTGTAAAAGTTTAAAACAACTGGGCATTGATCATCATCATCAGCACTATCGAAACCACTTTTTGATACTACTACTACTGTACAAAAGCTTACTATAAAATATCTGATTATATAGATGACAAAAAAGCTTGGGACTGATCTATGCTCCAACTCATTAAAATCACAAAACCATTAAGTAGGTACCATAATAAAATTGTAAAAAGGATCATACAAAAAAACGCTAGGAACCAAGCCGTTAGTTTCTTGCCCGTCCTTCTAGGCTTTGGTCACGAGGAACTGGCGATAGATTCACCTAGTATATAAGACGTTTCAAAGTGATCCTTGTGATTGTACTGAATAAAGACCGTTTTGATTTTGATTTTGACTTACTGATGGCACAAGCTGAAGGCTCACCTGATGCTTCATGATGATGGTAATCACTCAACAAGTGGTTACCATCATCATGAAGCATTGCATCGCGAGTCACGCACAATATGAACGTCCCTGCGTCCTTCAAGCTAAGGCATGAGCATGGGCTGAGGCAAAACTGGCTTCGATCAAAATTATTTTTACCCGAGTGCCGAAGGTGCCCGGGTTATGTGTTTGGTGTGTATGTATTTATCTATCCTTCGATATTTTCTTTATTACCACGGAGCACCCAAACGAGTGGGTGGATTTTGATGATTGAGGCTATAAAATTTTAAATTAGTAAGTATTAAATTTATTCTTGATAGTGAGTCTTTCAGGCTGTCGGAGGCGTCAGTATACTGCTAGGACATACACGAGCCTCCGACTGCATGTGATTATTAAATTCTATCATTCGTCAAGATTGAACAACTGGAGTTTACTACCAAGAAGAAATTTAACACATAATCTTGTTTCCATCCTTTTAGTTGGTGCAGTCGGGTTTTTTTATTTTTTATTAAATATTTTATTTTAATGTAGCTTTGTAATGTTATTCTCAAAACTTTGTTGTTTTAGATTTTTAATAACTACAACCACTGATTTTATAATTCCAAAAGTGTTGATATGACGTGTGAGCGAGAAGTTATTTGAAGTTATTTTTAAGAGTAGTAGAGCTCGTTGTGTGTGGTTCGTCAGGGGAAGTACTACCACCACGCCTTTTTCTGCCGCCAAGCAGCAATGCTGTGTTTCGGTTTGAAGAGTGTGGTTGCCGGTGTAATTACAGACACATGAGGCTTAACATCTGTAGTGCAACGTAGGGCACGTTCCTATTGTGCGTGACGAGTGAGAGTGCGTTACGAGGCAATGCTTTGTATAGCTGATAATTACCACTTAACATTAGGTGGGCCATCTGCCTGTTCCATCAGCTAGTTGTATAAAAAAAAAGATTATGAGCATTTTGATTAGAAAACTGACATGATATAGGTAACAGATTTTTTCATTAACAATACCTACCCATCATGGAAAACCTTCATCTGATGTTATCCAAGTACGCTTTATAAAATGAGTACAATATTCCTCACAATATTTTCGTTCCATCCACTTCCGCCGAATTAGATGACGTGAGATGCTGTGATGGATTTATCGTTCGAGATAAAGGGATAAAACCATTGACGTTGTAATCTCTGGATCTTCTTCTTGTAGTGTCAGTCGTTCTTTCGAAACAGTGTGGGGAAAGGATTTTAAGTGCGCCTCAAAAAGGCTCTTTTCGAGCACTTGTCACATGCTTTTTAGAACTTTTTAGGTTACGACATTTCGGTTTCTTCACGATGATTTCCTTCACCGTTTGAGAGTACTGGCATTGTGCACATACATTTTTGAACAGAAAAACTTACGAATACAAGGCTATCATTCAAAAGAACGGTAGGAACCAAGCCGTAAGTTTGTTGCCTGTTCTTCTAGGCTTGGTCGCGTGGAACTGGCACCTAGATTCACGTAACTTTAAAATGTTTCAAAGAAGTGATCCTTGCGATTCAGCTAAATAAGCTATCTCTAGATCGTTTGCAACGGTCTGCAGATAGCTCAACCGTTTCATATGTATTTCGTACATTTTGTTAATACTAGTAAATATAAATAAATGTTTACTGAATACATACATACATAAAATCACGCCTGTTTCCCATAGGGGTAAGCAAAGACCACGGATTTCCACTTGCTACGGTCCTTACATACCTCTTTCGCTTCATTTACTCTCATAACATTCTTCATACATTCTCGTCGGTTTAGGGTACTCTTGACCTGGCCCTTCTCTAGAACGTCTGCTATCTGATCGATCGATGCACCTGTTTCGTTAATCTCCTTTCATCCACATGCCCAAACCATCTTAACATACCTTTCTCTACCCTCATCACTACGTCTTCTTTCAGTCCACACTTCTCTCTAATACTGAATACTTAATGAAAAATACCTTTTGACTTTGCCCAATTATATTTTTGAAGAGAATTCTTTCTTCTCTGTATCCTTGCATAGACATAGACATAGACATAGACATAGACATAGACAATCATTTATTTACTACTTAGCACACAACATACAAAACATGATAATGAAATAGTAATGATAAGGTAATGATATAGTATATAGTAAATAAATAGTAATGATATAGTAAGATAATGATAAGGTACAATACCTACATTACAAATATTGAAACTTCTATTAGGGAGAATCCCCGTGCTTTTTGGTCGTATGTAAAGACCAAAAATCACTCTAATACCTATCCCTCCGTTCTTGAGTACGGTAATCGCTCGTCAGACCAAGGGGACGAGATCTGTAACTTTTTCGGCGAGTATTTTCATTCTACCTTCCTCAACGATCCTCAAACTGTTGTTCAACCCGCATCGGCCTGTCCACCCGACTTTGCCTCTTCCACTGATATTAGTATGATCGAAGTACTGGAGGTGAATGTACTCAAGCTATTTAAGTCTTTGGACCTAACTAAGTCGGCTGGACCGGACAATATCCCGGCTATATTAATAGTAAAATGTGCCGAAAGTCTAGTTATACCCCTTTCGCTTTTATATCGCCGCTCGCTCACTGAAGGCACTGTTCCTAATATTTGGAAGGCTGCTCTAATAACCCCCATACATAAAAAAGGTCCCAAAAACAAGGTAGAGAACTACAGACCAATATCAAAATTATGTTTATTTGCTAAGGTTCTAGAGAAGATCGTTTACGCTCAACTGTATTCCGCTCTTAAACAAAATATTTCACCTCAACAGCACGGGTTCCTTAGAGGAAGGTCAACCACTTCCAATCTTTTACTATGTACTGAGTTTTTAACACAATTTATGTCTGAACCCTCGCAAGTAGACGTTATATACACAGACTATTCCAAATGTTTTGACCGCATTGACCACTTAGCTCTTCTTGAGAAGCTTCAAAGAATAGGTATTAGGGGCAATCTGTTTAGGTGGTTCTCATCTTACGTTCGCAATCGGTGCCAAACTGTCGTTCTAAGTGGCTACTCTTCGTTGCCCATGAACATCCCATCTGGTGTCCCTCAAGGATCCTTATTAGGACCATTGCTTTTTACGATTTTTATAAATGATATATCCTCCTGCTTTATTCACTCCAAAATTCTTCTATACGCAGACGACATGAAAATTCTTCTTCCTATAAATTCACCTAGTGACGCTCATTGTCTTCAGGACGACCTTAGCAGGTTCCAAAACTATTGCACACTCAACAAATTAGATCTAAATGTATCCAAGTGTTACGTATGCTCTTTTACACGTAGAACAACAAAGCTGATTTATAACTATTCATTCTATGACTCACCTCTAACTAGAGTAGACAAAATTAAAGATTTAGGTGTAACATTTGATTCTAAGTTGTTATTTGACGAACATGTTAACAATATAGTTAAGAAGGCATCTCGTGCACTTGGTTTCGTGTTTAGAATGTCATCGGAATTCGCAAGTATCAAAACATTCAAAATCCTTTACTGTGCATACGTACGTAGTCACCTGGAGTACGCCTCACAGGTATGGAATCCTTGCTACTTGGTTTATTCATCGCGACTAGAATCCATTCAAAAAAGATTTCTACGATACCTACAATATCGAGCTAAAATCTTCTTGCCGGATTATATTACAAGATGTCGTAAATTTCATTTTCTTCCCCTTTCCAAACGTAGGGAAATTAGCGATTTGGCGTATCTACTCAACATTGCTAATGGTAACGTCGATTGCCCGGATCTTCTTGAGCATTTAGGATTACGCACTAACACGGCTGCATTGAGAAAACCTAACGTTCTTTATGTTCCTCTAGTTAGGACAAATTATAGGCAAAATACATTTCTGATCAGAGCAAGCTGCTCGTTTAACTCTTTGGCTAAAGCAAACATTGATGTAGACCTATTTAATACAAGTACGAGTAAGCTTAAACGCTTACTTTGTGACAACTTTTTTCATACATGAACCTTTACTTACTACCTACTTAATTTATAGATGTATGTGTTCCGTCGTCTACTGTTACTGTTTTCATACCTACTTCTTTTTATATATCTGCGGAAACTTGTAATTGGCCATCAGTATATGTGTAGCATCTTTGTACGCTGCATGTATTTAATATATACCTAATGTATACCGACCTAGCTGTAAGTTTTCCCAAAATTGTTAAAATAAAAAATAAAATAAAAATAAAATAAAATACATAAAGGAATAATAATAAATCATAACAATAGAAAAAACAAAAGGGGATAAAAAAAACAAGAACAAAACAATGTTAAAAACCTACATGCTTAAATATGATGTATGCTACAGCAGCAAATGGGTCTTAGGCTCAGCATAATGCCCACTTATCAGTAGACGCTGTTATTCTGCCTAGACCCTAACTGCCACAAGACCCTGTGAGAACGTGTGTAATGCGTGGTGAATAAAAGTGTAGTGTAAATGATAATAATCAAAGATAAATAGATGAAATAATGAATACTTAAATATGTATAATAAATCGAATGTGTACCTAGTTTTAAGCGCATGAAATGTGAGTGGGAATGGGGGCTTTTCTGATTACTCAAGTCTCTTAAGAGTCAGGGTTTCACAGAAAAACCCCGCACGAGTGTGTGTACGTGATATACCTATAAATATAAATTTAAGTAATAATTATATATATATATATGTGATACAAATAAACTACTAAAGATATTTATATTATAAGACTAGCAGCCTAGCAGGTAAAAGGGGCATCCGTACCAAGCAACCCGGACTTTTGCTGATCAAGAATAAATGTTTTGAAATGTTTATAAATGTTTTGAAATGTTTTTGCATCCGTTCCTGTAAACGTCAGTGGAAAAAAGACTCGTTTTTATGATATTGTTGACTCAGCCTTAATTCGCAAATGTAGGACAAGACAATATGGGTGTGAGAAATATCTGTTTTATTGTACAAGGACTTTTCCTGATTTACTCTGCGTTTGCCATTTGAAGCGTATATTATCACGTTATATTTGTACAATACAATAATCATTTATTTGCGAAACCCAGGTTATAAAATGGTGACAAATATAATTTAAGTAAGTTCAGCCATGTTCTCCTTCAAAGCATGCAAAAAATTATTTCATATTTAACCATGCAAAAAAATTATTAAAGATTTAACAATGCAAAAGCTTTATAATGTCAACTTTATCATAATTAGGGCCGGTTTCACCATGCTCTGTTAGTTACTAATCAAGGATTAAAAGACCGTTAAATCTAACCTTAAATGTCAAACGCGTACATTTTGACATATTTAACGGCCCTTTAATCCTTTGTTAATCTAACAGAGCATGGTGAAACCGGCTCTTAATCTTATTAATCATTAATTTGTATGTATGAATTGTGGTAAATATTTATTGAGTAGGTTTTTATGTTAGAATTGTTTTTTTTAAGGTTTTTCTCCTCTATTTTCTCAAAGAGCCACCCACTCCACATATATAACACAAAGGTTAACTGGAAGAAAATGCTAATTTGCATTTAGTTCGCTTATGTACAATGAGTTTTTCTGTTCAAAAATGTATGTGCACAGTGCTAGTACTCTCAAACGTTGAAGGAGAACATCGTTAGGAAACCGGCATGTCGTAGAACCTAAAAAGTTCTATAAGTGCTCGAAAGGCGCACTTAAAATCCTTTCACCACGCTGTTTCGAAAGAAACTAGTGACACGACAAGAGAGAGAAGGGATAATAATTGGTGGAAATTCCACACCTAATCTAGCCTCAAATTAAGCTTGTACTATAGAAACCAGACGGCAGATATGATACTAACACACTTTTATTTTGTAAATATATACTTTTTGAACCAGACAAAGAACAAACACCTATGTTCTTTACACAAGTTTGTTCTCGGTGGGGATCGAACCCATAGCCTTCAGTGTAGGACCCAGAGCCACTACCAACTCAGCTGCAAGGGATGTCATAACAAGAACGATGTTGCTCCCAGAACGAAATCTTTCACGAAAACCTGGGGCCTAAAAACGAACGAATTCGACGTTAGGGCTCGTACACAAAACTGCGATGCGATGCGATATGACGTCGCATCGCAGGAACTTCCACGGGAAAGTCCACAACGAGCTCGCAGATTTTTGCGATGCGACGTCGCATCGCAGTTTTGTGTACGAGCCCTTAGTCGTGTAAACGTATCGTATCCTTAACTACAACAGAATAAGGTCAAATATCGCTTCTTCTTTTTGTCGTTTCACTAGTTTCTTTGAAACAGTGTGATGATTAGGCTCAATTGTATTTTTATCAAAAAAACACATAATACATTTTTTACCTTTAAAAATGTAGGGCGCAATGCCAGTACTTACCTATAAGCGATGAGAGAAACCTTGCGAGAAAAGTATAGAAGTTGTCTTAATATTTGTGTTTAAAAACTTCAGGGGGGCTAAAGTACCCATCAATATGAATAACTTTTTTTAAAGAACCAACACTGTCAACGCGAAAAAAAAAACAACTGTTTCATACATTTTAGCATTATTGGAACACCTTGTATAACTACAAAACCGGATTATATAAATAATTATTATATAAAGGGACCCCAAAAAATGGAATCCTAGTAAACGGGACAAAGAGCAAAGTTTTTGACAACTAACTATGGTCGGAGTTTTCAAGGCGCAAATTAAAAAGTTTCGAGTTCAAAGTGGTTAGGTAAACCATTTTAATTGCTTTTTTTTATTGCTTGCGGTATCTGGCTTGCCGTTTCTTCTTTGAGGTCATTGTGAATGTATATACACCACTAATTTGTAATTATCAAAAAAAAAAAACCGTATGCTCAGTATCAGTTACTGATCACATTTATGTAGTTAAAACTAAAAAAAAAAAATTAAAAAGAATATCCCAAGAAAAAGATGATAACTAGTTACCCATTATCCGTACGTACCTACTACAGAGTCTTCTACCCGAGTCTCATTCTCATCCATTCATAAATTTTTGTCTCGTTCGAAACGAAACAAAACGCGCCGCTCGCGCAATACTAACTATTATTTTATCTATGGCCGACAAACTCGTGTCGAACGAAACCCATACATAGGTACTCTAAATTCGATGCAGGTCAGTGACATCCGTAAAATAAAAATTGTACGCGGGTAGGTACTTAATTTGTCAGCTTGTCAGTACACTGCCAGAGAATAACGCATACATGTTACGTACGTATTTTTAGTCTGGGGAAATGTGAGTGATTACCTACGGATGTACCGCGAATTGTTCCCAAACAATCGGCAACCAAATTACTCCACGATGTCCAGCATATTATACCAACGCATATTAGACCATGGCTCTGTTTACGTGCCGTCGCATGCGCAAGGACGAGGAGGGCCTGCATACTCCCGAAACTTCTACGATGAAGTCCTAAATGACTTTGAAGAAGATCCGCGGAGGAGCACGCGTGACGCGGCACGTCGCTTTAGCACAAGCCAGTCCTGCGCTTGGAAGATTGTGCGCTCAGCTGAGATACACTACAGGAAGACCCAGGAGCTACTAGCCATCGCCAGGCTGGAGGATATTCCGTTCAACCTGGCGGGAGCTATGGTTTCAGCAGGACGGTGCGCTATCGAGTATCTATCCCAGGAGTTTGGCACCCGATGGATTGGTCGCGGTGGCCCAGTTGCCTGGCCTCCGTGCTCGCCCGATCTGACACCCCCAATCTTTTTGTGGAGCGAAATAAAAAGACTAGTGTATGTGAGTGAGCCTAACAATGCATTAGACCCTTTTGATAGTGCAAAGACTAAGTATTTCCCTGAAAACAATTTGTTAAAACGTGTGTGTGTTTGCATTGACAATGAAGGTGGACATTTTGAACAACTTTTAAAATACTTGTGGTTAGTGGAAGTGTAAATACGTGCGTAGTTGTAAATACGTGCGTAGTTGTAAGTACATACTGTAAATAACTTTAATTGTTGTAAATAGCTTGACATCCTGAGCCCGTAAAATTATGAAGGAAAAATGGCAATTAATTACAAATAAAAGTATTAAAAAAATCCCTAAAATAATGCCTTTTTTATGATACTTACCTATCTACCTACCCATTAAATGATTTATCTAGTGAGCGAGAGAGAAGGAATACGATGAGTGCGACAAGATGATGTGACGTAGGTAGGTACTATACGACGAGACGGTAGATGGAAGGAGTCATAATGAATGGAGTGTTTACGATGTTGACTAGCAGTAGTATTCCGTAGTATTTTCTTGTAGTGTGTCCATAAAATTGTGCAGGATTTTGGTTGAAAACAAACCTCGATAACTTGCTAAAAGTTAAATATTAAAAAATCTTGACAATGCCAATAGCATTAGTAGCCTCTGCTGCAACTGTCCTTAAATTTTTTTTGATAGTCACAAAATAGTGGTGTATAATGTTATATCTCTATTATCGCAACATGATAAATTCGATTGGCACCACACTGGAGCTTCAATATTGTATTATAATACATTTTAACAAGGATCATACAAAACAGCGGTAGGAACCTTTCAAAGTGATCCTCGTGATTGTATTGATTGATACCTTTTGACTTCACATGACTACGGTAAGTTTAATGCCAAACGTAATATTTGGATACTAACTGAAATTAATTATTATTTAAGTTTTTAAATTATTGTGTACTTATAATATTTGGATGTTCTTTTGCGGGGTTTGGCCATCATCAGATGATGATGATGACTTCTAGTCATTAATTTATTTATATTTAATTTATTATATTTATATTATTTTATATATTTATTTATTTAATTTATTTATATGAATTCTAGTCATTAATTTAGTTTATCCTACAAAAAAGTAGTGAGGATTTTGAGAAATACACAGAGTCACTTAGCATTATTAAGATTCACGAAACGAATGCAGCGTTGTTTGAAGAACTCCTTACTATAATACAAGCCGACCACGAACAAAATATCACTTGTTTTGAGCAGGAATTGACGCTACTACGAAATGAGATAATCTCACTGCAAACCGAAAATATCGACCTCAGAGGGCGACTGTTACAGCCATCATCATCATCATCATCATCATCAAGAGTATGTGAAACTCCTGAATCGATATTGCTACACGACGATAATCCTGAAGTTGTGCCAGATGCCCGAATAATAAGCTCATTTGTTCTTCCTGAAATTGTACCTGATGCTCAAATATTAAGCTCATCTGTTCCTGACCCAACAGAGCTAACCGACGAGTCAGTCCTACTTACCACGAGCTATTACCAAAAAAGTCCACAGACCGTGCAAGAACTAAATGAAGCGCCAATAGCGGAAATAAAATGTACCTATTAAAAAAACTGTTTTGTACTGCGATGGAATCGGAATGGACATGGGTTACTTACTAGCGCAAAATTTAGGTCAAAATGTGTTAAATAATTATTACCCAAATATTTCACTCAGAAGTCTAATGCAGAAAATATCAGAAGATAATTCCTTGAATTGTAATATCAGCTTAATTATATTTTTAGGAAATAGTTTAATTATAAGAAAAAGAGACCTTGTAGACTACTTCGATTTACTTACTAGAATTACCAGACTAGTTGGGAAGGTAATATTTTGTGCATTACCCTACTCTTCTGATGTTTCCGACAATTTGCTGAATAGTAAAATATTTAAGCTAAATAATCTTATTCATAAAATGACATTTCATAGTGATATTTTCTTTTTTGACACGAACAAGTTTGTTCAGAACTTCATTCTATATAAATATAATTTATATTTACCAATAAATCACAAACGAGAACTCGCACGCTTGCTAGCTTATAATGTGTCTGATGGCGTCAATAATACAATAAACCTAGTTGATGGAGCTACCACTTCTAAAAGGGCCGTGTCGAGCCCCACAAGGACATCTAATATCAATAAAAATTTAAACTTAGCCTAAGGACAACAGGGAACCTTGATGGGTTTTGTCTAGTACACCAAAACATAGAAGGTCTCCCTGGCAAAGAATTGGAGGTAGAGGACTATGTAAATAATTACTGCATTGACGCTGTATGCTTAACTGAGACATGGTTGAGAGACTTTATGCTGCCTGTAAGTTGTAATAATTTTCACGTAGCCAGCTCGTTTTGTTGAAAGCTCTACAAACGCGGAAGTTCTATAATCTTAGTCAATAATAAACATACCACGAAAAATCGACAAGACGTAGTGGGACTTTCGATTGAGCGTGTGGCTGAAATTTCATGTGCCGAGCTGGATGAGGTAATTTTGGTGACTATATACAGTCCACCTGATGCGGATCTGAACCATGTTTTGTTAATTGTAGAAGATGTTTTAAAAATTGTATGGAACAAAAAACCTATAATTGTAAGCGGTGATTTTAATGTTAACATCTTAGTTGATTCTTTAGGAAAAACTAAGCTCTTGAATTTATTTAAATCATTTGATCTGTATCATTCATTTTATGAACCAACTAGAATAACTACTCATTCAGCTACTTGCATCGACAACATTTTCACAAACAGTGAAATCATAGATAAATCTCTTGTTTATAGTTTTAGGTCTGATCATCTAGGACAGTTAATTACAATACCGGTTTTTAATTCCTGTAAGAAAGACAGAAAGTTTGACATTGAGTGTAGGCCTGCATCTGAACGCCAGGTTACTGCATTTATTGAAAAAATATCAATTGACATTCCATTAAATAAATTTGAATGTAATGAATGTAGCGCTAACGAACTTTATGACATTTTATTTGGCTCCATAAGAATTAATTATGATGAAATATTCAAACCTAAAACACTTTTAATAAATCCTACTTATAAATTTGGTGCGTGGGCAACGCCTAGTTTAATACGTTGTCGCAATAAATTGTATGATCTTTTAGAAGAAAAGTCACATAGTTATAATAATGACTTCAATACGTATGTAAAAAACTATTCAAAAACTTTTAGTAAAGTTTGCATTACTGCTAAGGCACTTTATTTAGCAAATAAAATTAATCGGTCCAAAGATAAAATAAAAGAAACGTGGCGTATCATAAAAAGGGAAACAGGTAAATATATTGGCCCACCCAAAAATATTGAACTATTAGTAGATAACGTCACTATACAAGGTGTTCCATAAGTTGTGTATATAAACTTCAGGGGGCTAAAGTACCCATCAATATGAACAACTTTTTCTAAGGAACCAACACTGTGAACGCGAAAAAAAAAACAGCTGTTTCATACAAAAGTTCAATACCTACCAGGCTAAAATGTATGAAACGGCTGTTTTTTTTTTCGCGTTCACAGAGTTGGTTCCTTAGAAAGAGTTGTTCATATTGATAGGTACTTTAGCCCCCTGAAGTTTATATACACAACTTATGGAACACCTTGTATATAATGATCAGGATATAGCGAATACTTTTGTTACCTTCTTTACAAATATTCCAATAGAAAATACTAAGCTTTTGAACTCAAGCGTTAAAAAAGCTAGCTTACTCTTATCGCAAAATGTGAGTCGCTGTGACAAAATATTTGATTTTCACCACGTCGATTCAGAAATAATAATAAAGGTATTTAAAAAACTAAATCTTAAAAAAACTGAGGATCTTTGGGGCATGTCAGTAATTTTTTTAAATAAAGTCATATTGTTTCTTGCTCCGTATATAGCATTTATCATAAATAAGTGCATAGATGATGGAACTTTCCCGGACCTTATGAAACAATCAAAAGTCCTACCTTTATTCAAAAACGGCAGTAGAAGCGAACCCTCAAATTTTAGACCAATTTCAATTCTTCCAGTAATGAGTAAGATCTTTGAACGCTTGTTATTGGATCAATTGTCGTCATATTTTTATGGAAATAGCCTACTGCATAAACAGCAATTCGGGTTCACTAGAGGTAGGAGCACAATAGATGCTGGCGTATCGTTAGTAAAATCAATATTTGACGCCTGGGAGAGATCACGGGATGCCTATGGAGTCTTCTGCGATCTCTCAAAGGCTTTTGACTGCGTCAATCACGATATACTGGTTACAAAGCTTCAGTACTATGGTTTAGGGCACTCTGCGTTAATGTTACTAAGGTCTTATCTCACTGACAGACGACAAACTGTAGTTATAAACAAAACTAAATCGTCTGCATTACCAGTAAATATAGGTGTTCCTCAGGGATCAATACTAGGCCCTTTTTTGTTTCTCGTCTATATAAATGACTTGCCGTTTCAAGTAGAAAAACTAACAGACATCGTACTATTTGCAGATGATACCGCTATCATCTTCAACACAAAGAAAAATTGTTCTAATGATATATTGCAAGTTAATGATGTATTGGCTAAAATTAACTGCTGGTTTAACGCGAATAATTTATTACTTAACGCAAAAAAAACAAAATGTGTTAAATTTACTCTTTGTCAACCTTCTAAACCCGCAAATATAGCTATAGATAATAAGGAGTTGGAATTAGTGGCGGCCACTGCATTTCTGGGGCTCACCGTGGACTCGAGACTGCAGTGGGGGCCACACATTTCAACGCTTTCTAGCAAGCTTAGTTCGGCAGCTTACGCAGTGCGTAAAATACGACAGTTGACAAATATTGCTACTGCTCGTCTTGTTTACTTTAGCTATTTCCATAGCGTCATGTCGTATGGTTTAATTCTTTGGGGAGGAGCAGCTGATGCAGAGGCTATATTTCTACTCCAAAAAAGAGCAGTTAGGGCTATTTACAGTCTTGGCTCACGGGATTCATTAAGGGAATTGTTTAAGTCAGTAAATATATTAACAATGCCATCCTTATACATCTACATGAACATTATGTATGTAAGAATAAATATGGACAGTTTGGAAAAGCTTGGAGACAGACATACACACAATACCAGGAATAGGAATAAAATTGCTTGCCCTAAAACCAGGTTAGCTAGAGTTGGTAAGTCTTTTGTGGGAATAAGCATAAAGTTCTTTAACAAGCTGCCTATTGATATTGTAAACCTGTCTGAAAACAAATTTAAGAAAACTATTAAAGCTATCCTAACAAGAAAGGCTTACTATAACACCAATGATTATTTGGATGACAAAAGTGTCTGGGAGCTCGGCACATGACTAATATAGTAGGTAATTATTGTAGTATTTTTATATCTAAATGTGTTTTAATGTAATTAGGTTTCTACCTATGTATTTTTTTTGTATGACTTGACTTTGTAAAAACGTGTATTTACATTTTAGTTTAAATTGTACTTACTCTTACTTGCAAATAAATGATTGAATTGAATTGAATTAATATACTATATCATGTTACCTACTAATTATACACCAAGATTTTAAAAATACTGAATAAATAAATTTCAAAATTTATTTATTCAATTTCAGTGACTTATTTCAGACCATGATCCATAGGTAATGATTTTGTACAAGCCATAGCCAAACTCAAATCCAATCAAAATTTTTATTTGCTAGGTGTGGTATCTTATTAACAAAAGGTGGAACTGATGTTGAGCGGTTTCCTTAACCTTGATTCAAGTATAAATACACTCTTTGGCTTTTAGCTAGCATTCTAACAGATTTCAACATTTTCCTTCTGTATTAAAATGTTGTTACAATAATCAATCATTGGAATATAATTCAAGGTTGCTCAGATATCAAGCGAATCCGGTCAATCTTCATTTCCGGAAGCTGCTGGACCGAAAATGATGATTGTGTAACGGAAAGGAAAGTAATTGATAAGATAAGTAGTTGGATCTTGTTCATCACAGAACGGTTAGGAATTGGGTAAGGAAAAAGTCTTGCGTAGCTTAGATAGAGGCAAACTTGAATGAATGAATTAATAACACTTTATTGTCAGAAAATTAAATTTAATTAATATAGCCAAAGTCAAAAGTTATTTGTTCAATAAAATCATAAGGATCACTTTGAAACGTCTTAATAACATGGATCGATTTGAAACGTCTTAATCACAAGGAGAACGTCTTAGTTGTGATATAGTACAGTATAGTGTAATATAGTTGTATTAGACACAGTTTGGGTAGAAGATTTTAATTGATCTTTTTGAGGTTCTACGACAATAAAATTATGTCGGTTAAGGTTTTTGTGACGAAAATAAATAAATTTTTAATTTTTATTCTAAATTTATGTGCGCAATGCCAGTGCTCTTAAACGGTGAAGGAAAACATCCTGAGGAAACCAGTTAGTATTCTAACAGCGGCGATGGGCTTGCAACCTATCATGTTTGGAATACCAACTCCTGCAAAATAAAGACAAGTGCAAAAAAACAAAATGTATGGACGTAGCTCTGACTACCCCCTTAGACATCCTCAATGAACCTGGAGTTCGTACTTGGTGCTAAGAGATCTGAGGGGATATCTACCGTGCCCGGGGATCAAAGTTGTGAAGCGGTTTTTTCTGTTTTTTTTTCTATCCTTATTTTTTTTATACAACTAACTGATGGAACAAGCAGATGGCCACCTGATGTTAAGTGGTAACCATCACATATAACAAAGCATTGCCTCGTACGTCACGCACAATAGGAACGTGCCCTACGATGCACTACCCTGCGTCCATCAACTTGAGGCATACAGATGTTAAGCCTCATGTGCCTGTAACTACACTGGCAAACACACTCTTCAAACCGAAACACAGCGTTGCTGCTTGGCGGCAGAAAAAGGCGTGGCGGTAGTACTTCCCCGGACGAGCCACACACAAAGAGCTCTTCTACTCTAAAATTGGTTTAGCGGTTTGTCTCTAGAATGGGAGTTATTTTTCTGTACTTACTCTTTGATAATGACCGTAAGTGTCAGTTTATGCGAAAATGACCATGTTCGTGTGAGAAACTGGATAACTGATGTGATTAATTTTAATGAAGTATTGTGTTACTATTGCGGTCGCTGTTAAAAGAATAGTGCTGAATAGTAGCTTAATTACCAGCACTATCTTCTTACTGAAGTCTTTTATGCCTACGTCTCACTATATTCGGTACCACACTGGAGCTTCATTATTATACCTCTATTGTACCTCTATTGTAACAAGGATCATACAAAAGAACGGTAGGAACCAAGCCGTAAGTTTGTTGCCTGTTCTTCTAGGCTTTGGTCGCGTGGAACTGGCACCTAGATTCACATATCTAGTTTTAAGACGTTTTAAAGTGATGCTTGTCATTCAATTGACTTTGATTTTGAGCCCGTTTAGAAACACTTTTTTGGTAATATAGTTTTCTTTAATACGAAATCTTTTTAGTTTGTGAAAACAATTATTATGGCTCGTTTTTCTGGTTTAACGAGTTTTTGTCAGTAAAAATTAGTAAAATGAACAAAATACGAAATATATTTTTTTTGTATGGATGGATGATAGTGAATGAAAGAAGTGAAATATGTGGGTAACAGAAAAAAATCATGATAGGAGTCAAATGCATTCAAAAAACACAGTAGGTACTGTTTAAAAAAAAAAGGTTGATGGACTTTCCACACAACACTAAGCCCCAAACTCAGAAAAGCTTGTAATATTATGGGAACCAGATAGCTGATTTAATACTCAATTACTTTTTTTTGTAAATACATACTTATAATATTGTAAATAACACCCAGACAGAGAACAAACATGTATTTCGTCACACAAATATTTGTTCTCGGTGGGGATCGAACCCACGGCCTATAGAGCAGAAAGCACAGTTACTACCAACTGAGCTGTAAGGGCTGTCTTATTTTGTTTTATCCTACTTATATTATAAACGCGAAAGTTTGTAAGTATGGATGGATGGATGGATGGATATTTGTTACTCTTTCACGTAAAAACTACTGAATGGATTTTAATGAAACTTACAATAATATAGCTTAGACATTAGAAAAACACATAGGCTACAATTTATAAAGATATTGTGTGAATTGTCCAAAATATGACGATAAGTGTCAAGTAAGTAGGAAAAAAATCTACCATCTGCGAGCTATTCTGGCGTGCGCTGCCAAAACCGCTAGAGTTACACATAATGTACTACGCCACGCTACTCCAAATACTAATCCTGCGCAGACGAAGTCGTGGGCACCAGCTAGTTTTAAATAAATAGTAAAACAAAGCACGATCGATTGAAAAAATCTAATTAGTTGCGGTTTATTTAAATTTAATATTTAATAAAATCATAATTTTTCAGGAAACTATTAAATCCCCAGCCACCCACTTATTAAATACCCACTTGACACCTTGTTTAAAAGAAAATATATAAAAACAAGCACACGGCCCACCTGATGCTCAGCAACTCCCCTACCATATATATATACATCTCTAATACTATAAAACTCAAAGTCCTGACTGACTGACTGACATATAGACAACGCACAGCCTAAACCGCTGGTCCTAGAGACTTGAAATTTGCGGAGTACGTAGGTCTTATGGCGTAGAGGTGTACTAAGAAGGGATTTTTGGAAATTCATCCCCTAAGGGTGTAAAAAGGGATGAAAACGTTTGTATGAAAAATAGTATTCCTTGAACCTACAAACTTGAAACTTGGAGTAGATATACTTCAAGGCAAAAAAATAGAAACGGCATTTTTAGTTTTTTAAAACTACCCTTAATAAGTGTGCAAAGGGATGTACAAGTTTGTATGGGAGTTTTTTGACCGCTGGTCCTAGAGACTTGAAATTTGAAGAGTACATAGGTCTTATAGCGTAGAGGTGTACTAAGAAAGGATTTTTGGAAATTCATCCCCTAAGGGTGTAAAAAGGGATGAAAACGTTTGTATGAAAAATTGTATTCCTTGAACCTACAAACTTGAAACTTGGTGTAGATATACTTCAAGGCAAAAAAATAGAAAAGGCATTTTTAGTTTTTTAAAACTACCCTTAATAAGGTGTGCAAAGGGATGTAAAAGTTTGTATGGGAGTTTTTTGACCGCTGGTCCTAGAGACTTGAAATTTAAAGAGTACATAGGTCTTATGGCGTAGAGGTGTACTAAGAAGGGATTTTTTGAAATTCAACCCCTAAGGGTGTTAAAAGGGTTGAAAACGTTGCTATGAAAAATTTTATTCCTTTAATCTACAAACTTGAAACTTGAAGTAGACTCCACAGTAGAGAAGTACTCCACGGCTAAAAACGAAAAGGCATTTTTAGTTTTTTTAAACTACCCTTAATAAGTGTGCAAAGTTTGTATGGGAGATTTTTAAGCGTAGTGTAATTAACTTCAAACAAACAAAAAGACAATTAGATTTTCGAAAACAACCCCTAAAACGGGTAACGTTTTTCCTTCGTTGCGCTCGAGTAAAAAGAATACAAGGAGGCGTCAATGTTTGTAAGGGACATCTAAACACGGGAATCTTGAGTTGGTACGAAGAGATCTGAGGGTATCTACCGTGCCTGGGGATCAAAGTCGTGAAGCTGTTTCGTTTCGTTTGTTTTTGGGGTTAGAAACTAGGAACAAATAAGTACATATTTTCCGTGTAAGGTTGTCTGTTTTGTATTTGTCATGTTTGTGCTAAACTCAGTACCTATACCTACCTACCTCATATAGGTAATGTACGCCTATAGGTATCTCTTATACCTACGTAGGTATTTAAGATCCTACCCTAATAGTATACATATAAATGCGAAAGTTACGATGTTTGGATGTTTGTGGCTCAATCACGGCTCACCACTTCAACGCGTGCGAAGTCGCGGGAAGCCACTAGTATAATATATATACCGTGACATCTACCTCACGTACAAATTAATCACAGAAATCCCCTTTGAAGATCCTTGCAAAATCAAATATACTGCAAATAACCTTGGAGTGACGAAGCAAGTTGCGGTCTGAATTCGGAATCTTCCTATTAGACTTGCTAAAACTTGACCTTTGCTTTGATGATCTCATGGAGCAAGAAAACACTGAAACAGCTTCACAACTATCTTCCCCAGGCACGGTAGTTACCCCTCGATATTTTAGTACCAAGTACGAACTCCAGATTCTTTGAGAATGTCTAAGGGTAGTCAGAGGTACGTCCAAACATTACATTTAGCACATACCCACATTTTGACAGGTTGCCAGCCCATCGCTGTTGTTAGAATACTAACTGGTTTCTTCGCGATGTTTTCCTTCACCGTTTTAGAGCACTGGCCACATAATTTTTTCGAATGATCCTTTTCATCTATATTTTTAGGTCTATCCGGTTCTATCCGGTCATTTGGACCGGATTAGAACCCACGACTTTACGATCGAAAGATCACTCCCATCCTACTATGTTCACCAAAGCCGGTTCTATCCGGTCATTTGGACCGGATTAGAACCCACGACCTTACGATCGGAAGGGTGGGGTCACTCCCATCCCACTATGTTCACCAAAGCATAGCGCAAGAAAGTGGAAGATAATGTACAATTTAGTGCAAGACATTGGACACCTGTAGTTTATATGCGTCCATGTCGAACGGAGTTTTAAGGCCGCTACTTGACAATACTTTTTCAAAAACAACTCTTTTTTTATTACAACTTTTTGATAGATAGCAGATATCCCACTTATTTTTAAGAGGTAACCAAACAAAGCATTGCTTCACCAGGCGCGTTTGTGAGCACTGGTGGTCTAGTGGTAGCGGCCCCGCCTTCTGATCCTAATGTCTTGGGTTCGAAACCGGTCGTGCACCAATGAGTTTTTCTGTTCAAAAATGTATGTGCCCAATGCCAGTACTCTCAAACGGTGAAGGAAAATATCGTGAGGAAACCGGCATGTCGTAGAACCTAAAAAGTTCTATAACATGTGTCAAGTGCTCGAAAGGAGCCTCTTGAGGCGCACTTAAAATCATTTCACAAAACTGTTTCGAAAGAAACTAGTGACACGACAAGAGAGAGAGAGACCAGGCGAGCACTAGGATGGAAGAACTAGGAACATACCCTACGTTGCACTGCCTTGCGTTCATCAACTTGAGGCATACAGATGTTAAGCCTCATGTGCCTGTAATTACACCGGTAACCACACTCAAACACATTCAAACACATTCAAACCGATACACAGCAACGCTGTTTGACGGCAGAAATAAGCATCTAATAGGTAAAAAAGAAGCTCTGATAGGAGCTAAAGCTCCAAAAAGAGCAACTACTCACATGGTTTCAGTTACAGCTATATTTAAATAAAGAATGAATAAAAACGACCTGGAAATAATCTTTTCAGACTGTAAATTGCACTGAAACCAGTCACGTCCTAAATCTCCATCCCTGTCACTTTGCCTCGTCAATTTAGATATTTTCAATGCATATTGAAAACGTGAAATTGAGGGAATATCAGAGTCACAGTCGCAGATGAAAAGCGATGTAGATAGGTTACCTTGATAGACGCAGTTCTGATTTTTTTCTTTTAACAAGTTGACAAGAGATCTCTTTGTGTGTGGCTCGTCCGGGGATGTACTACCACCACGCCTTTTTCTGCCGCCAAGCAGCAACGCTGTTTCGGTTTGAAGAGTGTGGTTGCCGGTGTAATTACAGGCACATGAGGCTTAACATCTGTATGCCTCAAGTTGATGGACGCAGGGCAGTGCATCGTAGGGCACGTTCCTACCGAGCGTGACTTGCGAGGCAATGCTTTGCTATAGGTGATGATTACCACTTAAGATTAGGTGGGCCATCTGCTTGTTCCATCAACGAGTTGTATCAAAAAAAGTATTTTTGGCCATCTATAGGGAGCGTTTAACTTCTGTTGGAGGTAGATCTTTCTTCCTTCTTTTATATCCTTGTAGTAAGCGTCTTTTTTTTTGGCTTGGTGTAGCTTCATATGTAACCGAGTTTACAAGGTTTGCTTAATTTTTTTTTCTTTTATATGTATGATAATAATATAATAATATTAATAACAAACTGGTGCCCGCGACTTCATCTGCGCTGGATTAGTCACACAATAGCTTTATAAATTGTAACCTGTGTGTTATTCTGATGTATAAGCTATATTATTGTAAAGTTTCATTAAAATCCATTCAGTATATATATATTATTATTATATATTATTATTATTAGTAGTTTTTACGTGACAGAGTAACAAACATCCATCCATCCATCCATCCATCCATACTTACAAACTTTCACGTTTATAATACTAGTAAGGATATTAAGATGCTTAATATTTAGATGCCAAATCAAATGCCAAAAAAGTACCAGCTCTACAAATATCAAGTCTTGTACCAGCGTATTCGCAATATTGTGTGTTTGTGAACCACGTCACGTGCCCTAACGCCGGTGCCAAATGCACTTCAATGCCGTGTCCAGTATGAGATACGTGGCTGGCGGGAATTTATACACGAGCTTCGTTTTCTTATAATAATCTCTTGGTTTCGTTTGCGAATGGTTTTTGTGATTCTGTGTGATATATATTTTTAATTCTATAAATATACAAAAGAGACAACAAGATCTGAAGGGATCTTTCGTCCCTAGGGATAAAAGTCTTGAAGCTATACAAGTTGTTCCGATACTTGTGTTTAAAAAATTAAGGGGTCTAGGTAGGGTACCTATCAATATGAATAACTTTTTCTAAGGAACCAACACTGTAAACGCGAAAAAAACAGCTGTTTAATACAAAAGTTCAATACCTACCTGGCTAAAATGTATGAAACAGCTGTTCACAGTTCCTTAGAAAAAGTTATTAATATTGATGGGTACTTTAGCCCCTTGAAGTTTTAAGTACAAGTATTGCGTGCGTGGCGTTATTGTATGGCGTGCTATCCCCTCTTCTTTTTGCACTTTTTATTAATTCTATTTCCTATAAACTCACTTCTTCCTACCATCTCTATGCAGACGATCTCCAAATTTATACTCAGGCAACTCTTGAAGATCTACCTAATGCTATTGCTAGCACTAATAACAACTTGTGTCAAATCAGCGACTGGAGCCAATCATATGGCCTCAAAGTAAACCCGTCTAAAACACAAGTCATTATACTGGGAAGCTCCCGCACTCTAATAAAAATCGACTGGTCATCGCTCCCTCTGGTAAAATTTGAAAACACTACTGTGCCATTCTCTAAGTCCGTGAAAAACCTAGGGGTTTTCATGGATAGCAGTATGTCGTGGGACTCCCAACTTGAATCAGTTAGCCGCAAGTTATTTGCGTCTGCCGGTTCACTCAGAAGGCTACGAAACTTTCTCCCTACAGCTACCAAAGTTGCGCTTGCTCAATCTCTCCTTCTTCCTGTTCTTGGTTATGCTGATTCTTGTTATCTCGACCTCACAGAAAATCAGCTTAGCAAGTTAGAACGACTTCAAAATGTATGTATTAGGTTTATTTTCGGCCTCCGAAAATATGACCACGTTTCTGAATTTCGGACAAAGCTTAAATGGCTCCCTATTCGTCTTCGCCGGAATACTCACATTCTTTCCCTCCTATTCAACATCCTCCATAACCCTTCCACTCCACGCTACCTGAAGGATCGATTCGAATATCTCTGTTGTTCCAATCTCCGTTCTCTTCGATCCTCAGATAATCTCCTTCTTAAAACCCCAGTGCATAGAACCAGGTTCTATGCCGATTCCTTTACTGTCCAAGCAGTCCGTTTATGGAATGGACTACCAGTTTCCATAAGAAAGTCTCCTTCACTGGCTGTTTTTAAATTAAGAATAAAACAGTTTTATTTGTCTGATGAGTTGTAATAGATCGTTCATTTGTTAATTACATAGATATTATTTTGTATATGTAGGTATATTATATTACTATATATTATATATAATTATGATGTTTATGTATTATTATGTATGCATATTATTACAATTTAAGTATGTAAGTACCTTACACCTACCTTACCTTACCTTACCTTATTACCTATTTAGAGTGTAATTTGATTTTTATAATGACTATCTTGTTATTTTTCGCGTGCACCTGCAACCAATCTTCCTTACTCTTACAATCCTCTCCATCCAAAGGTTGTCTGGAAGAGATCGCTTTCAGCGATAAGACCGCCCATTGTACCTACATTTATTATTTTATTTTTATTTGTTACAGTACCTACTGTTTTTTTGTTTGGTGTACAATAAAGTATTTTCATTTCATTAATTTCAAGTATTGGAACACCTTGTATGTATAGCTTCAAGACTTTTATCCCTATTATTATTTAAGTATGTAAGTACCTACCTTATTACCTATTTAGAGTGTAATTTGATTTTCATAATTACTATCTTGTTATTTTTCGCGTGCACCTGCAACCAGTCTTCCTTACTCTTACAATCCTCTCCATCCAAAGGTTGTCTGGAAGAGATCGCTTTCAGCGATAAGACCGCCCATTGTACCTAGATTTATTATTTTATTTTTATTTGTTATTGTACCTACTGTTTTTTTGTTTGGTGTACAATAAAGTATTTTCATTTCATTTCATTTCATCCCTAGGGACGATAGATCCCTTCAGATCTTTTTGTCTCCTGTTCGTGTAATTTTTTTTCTGTAATATATATTTATTTTTATCAATTTTATACATAAAGCTTCATAAGTTTGATTTCCAAGCACGGTAGTCATCCTCGCGGATTTCTTAGTCTTCTTGTCGTATCACCAACTTTTTCAAACAGTGTAGTGAAAAAATTTCAAGTCTCAAAGCGGTTTTTTCGAGCGCTTGAGAACTTTTTAGGTTCTACGTTTTCCTTCGCCGTTGGAGAGTGTACATATTATTTTAAACAGGAAAAAACTCATTTACTTTAGTTTTAAATTATTTAATAAGAACACCGGTGGTCTAGTGGGAGTGACCCCGCCTTCCGATCGTAAGGTCGCAGGTTCGAATCCGGTCGTGCACCAATGGATTTTTCCTATCGAAAAATGTATGTGCGCAATGCCAGTGCTCTTAAACGGTGAAGGAAAACATCGTGAGGAAACCAGTTAGTACTCTAACAGCGGCGATGGGCTTGCAACCTGTCACGTATGGAATACCAACTACTGCAAAATGTGGGTATCTGCCAAATTTAATGTTTGGACGTACCTCTGACTACCCCCCTTAGACATCCTCAAAAAATCTGTAGTTAGTACTTGGTACTAAGAGATCTGAAGGGATATCTACTGTGCCTGGGGATTAAAGTCGTGAAGCTGTTTCAGTTTCAGTTTAAATTATTTCCTACTAGATAAGTGCCTTTACTCGCTGATGCAGTTATAGCTGCTCTCTGAAAATTAAAAATAATTATTGATGACTTGGATTTTTTATGTTACATACTTATTTTTTAATTAAGTAGATTCAGTTTTGATACGAGATGTATTTTTTTTATGTTGCATAAAAAAAAAAAAACCTTTTTTTCTTTTTTTTTTAATTTTACTATAACTGCTAGTGACTAACTATTTTCTGCTGTTATATTTTTTTACCATTACTTCAACTGTATTTCAAATGTATTTTGTTTTTTTTGGAATATGAATATGTATATGACTCGACTAGGCAACAAGCACTCTTTTTGGCAGTGTCAGCACCAATAATCCGATACAAAACTGAAATATGAACAATACGGGCAACATTGACCAAAATGTGGCCAACATTCTGATACCAAACAGATTTACCGACCAGACACGTCATTTAAAATATCAAAAGAGATATATGCACCTAACTTACGACGTTAACACCCCCGACTGGCTTACCGGTTTTGAACTTTAGCACTTTGTTTTAAACTCCAATTTGGGTTGTATGTTTTCGCGAATAGAGAAAAATTGCTTGCGTTGGCGTGAGGTTTCTGGCATATTTTTATTATGGCTTCAATATGCTAAGTACGATATTTTTCAATGTGAGTTACAAGTGAATATAGATCGCTTGGTTGTAAAAAATGCATTTTACAGTGCGTAAAATACTCGTGTTCGAGATTTAGAGCGAACGAAAAAACTCTCCTAAAGTTGAATTTATCTATAATATTTTTTATGACGAAAATAAGCAATCAAAACAATTATTTATATTGCTAAGCGATATTTATATCTACACTAATATTATAAAGAGGAAACATTTGTATTTTTGTATTTTTGTATTTTTGTATGTAACGAATAGGCTCAAAAACTACTGGTCCGATTTCAAAAATTCTTTCACCATTAGAATGCTACATTATCCCTGAGTAACATAGGCTATATTATATTTTCAAAAAAATCAGGGATCCTTACTAAAACTTCAATAATGTAACCCAAGGTGGAAAACAAAAAACCTTACATCGCGTGCGCTGCGAAAACTATTGAAGATAGAACAAAATAATGTACTACGATTTTGTAGAACACGTCATCATCTACAAAAAATATGCGACAGCATATGTCTAACTATTATAGTTATGTCACAATAAGTGTTCTTTTATTATAAAAAAATAATTGAAATGCCTCCGTTAGAAAAGGGTCTTTATTTGTACCTTGGTATTAATCCTTATCCAAATATATCATTTCATAATTAAGACGGTTTCAATACCTATAGATTACTTCTTAAATTTTTCAAATCGGACATTCCATTCAAAAGATATGACGAAATTAAAAATGTTAACGGGTCCACGGGTCACGCGCGGGGTGCGATTTCACTCAGTCAAGGAGAAGCGCGTGCAAATGTATGAAAATAAGTAGACGCGAGGCTCGAACCCACGGTCTAAGTTTATCCTAAAATGTTCAAAAAATTTATGACCACCCATGCGAAGCTGGGAGAGGCCGCTAGTACACTATAAAGAGAGTTAACCCAGGCTCCATACATTGATGAAACAACTCTTTTAAAAAATATTGAACATCTATTATACCTAAAGTTGATGGACGCACGGCAGTGCATAGGTAGTGTATAAGAGATGGTTACCGCTCAACATCAGGTGGGCCATCTGCTTGTTACACCACAAATAGTATAAAAAAAGAAAAAGTATGTTAGCAATCTCGTTCTCATAGTACAAGCTTAGCTTAATTCGGATCGACATGGCTTTGTGTGAAATGTCCTCCAATATTTATTTATTTTCATTTCCATCGCATAAGGAAACTTCCACGGCTAAGCGTTATTTGTCCGTCCAGCTTGATCCCATTCGCGACAAAGCAGCTAAAGACATCCAATAAAGCGGGCCATACATCTACGGGTCACGTTATCCGCGTCCATTCAAACTAATTACCGACACGATAAATCGTACTTCAGTGCAACATTAACAAGTTTAATCGTGTGTACGGTTTATATCGAGCTAAGGGTGTTTTCACACGCAGTTTTGGTATCATTATCAGCCTAAAGAAGTCCACTGCTGGACAGTTTAGTACCTAGCGTCTGCTGCGTAGTAACCAAAACTATGAGCTATGAAGGTATTGTCTTTAATACAATCCATTGAAACTCTACAGAAGTATCTCACGAACACGTAGTATTGTTTTTAAGTTTTTTTTAATCATTTTAAAATGTTTAACATACAAGTAAAATGGTGTTCAATTGTTTTTATAATCTATGGCTGTTCGTTTGTCTCGCTAAAACTCAAGAACGGCTGTGCCGATTTAGCTGATTTTGGTTTTGCAATGTTTGTCGTAGTCCAGGGAAGGTTTAAATGCTGCGAAAATATGGAAAAATTGCGAGAAAAATAGTAAAAACAACAATTTCATTTTCCCATATAAACGGTTCTCCCTAAAGTTTCTGCTTAAAGCGAAGGGAGAGTTTTAATGTCGTTAGGATAGGTGATACGAAGTACAACGGGAATGAATGAAATGAAAAATACTTTATTGTACACCATACAAAAAAAACACTTAAAAATATAAAATAAAGTAGTAGAATGGACTGTCTTATCGCTGAAAGCGATCTTTTCCAGACAACCATTGGATAAGTCATCTTAGTTAAAAATAAAAAGAGTACAAATATATGTAACTCGCTCTTTTTAATATAAAATGATTCAATCGATGTTAATAATAGTACTAATAAATAAAGTACATTTCATATGTAGATTTTATAGTGTTTCTGTATATTAAACTGTTAAATAAATAAAATAAAAGTTTTTTGTGTGTAGCGTCCACAAATATTTATTCGTGTCAAAAAAACTGCACACAATATATTTTTACATAACAATCTCTTGCGCGTATTGTGTAACACACAATGCTGTATTTACATCCGAATGGCCCGCGTGACCTCAACCTAAGCGGCAATGGTCACCGCGCGTGATCCAAACCATATGTAAACGTTAGGGGAGCGTTTATTAAGTACCAGCTGCCAACCGGCTTCACTCGCGTTTTGTATGGTAAATTTTAAGCGAAATCAAAAAACCGGCCAAGTGCGAGTCGCACTCGCGCAAGAAGGGTTCCGTACCATTATCTATAAAAACGGCAAAAAAACACGTTTCATTCTGTTTTTTAGTAAATGTTATTATAGCGGCAGTATAAATACATCATCTGTGAAAATTTCAACTGTCTAACTATCACAGTTCATGAGATACAGCCTGGTGACAGACAGACGGACAGCGGAGTCTAAGTAATAGGGTACTGTTTTACCCTTTGGGTACGGAACCTTAAAAACGTTTGTCTTGTATCACAAAATCATTTCTTTTGTACAACTGATGGAACAAGTAGATGTCCTAGATGTTAAGTATCAACCATCACCTATAACAAAGCATGGCGCCGTAAATCACGCGCGATAGGAACGTGCCTTACGATGCACTGCCCTGAGTTCATCAACTTGAGACATACAGATGTTAAGCCTCATGTGCCTGTAATTACACCGGCAACCACACTCTCCAAACCGAAACACAGCGTTGCTGCTTGGCGGCAGAAAAAGGCGTGGTGGTAGTACTTCCCCGGACGAGCCCTTCACAAAGAGCTATACTACTCTAAGTGTACCTAAAATCTAATATAATACTGCATACCTGCACTATAAAACTTTAAGTTAGCGCATTTACGTCGAGCTTAGAACCGAATGTTTCAAAAACGATATGTACGTCACGGGGTTAAGTACCTAATGCTTCGAACTTTACGTTTCTTCGTACGTTTTAGGTAGAGTTTTAAAATAAGAAGGAAATGAAAAGATTGAATGGAAATGCTTTTATGAGAGTTCTCTGGTACGCTTTGAGCTGATTTTTATTTGATTTTAGTCACTTTGCCACTGAACGGGTAAACGAATAAGTGAGCTAGGAAATCCAGCTGCTTTTTATATGCCCTCACAGCTCAGTTGGTAGTAGCTCTGCCTTCTGCGCCGTAGGCCGTGGGTTCAATCCCCGCCGAGAACAAACATTTGTGTGATGAACATATATGTTTGTTCTCTATCTTTCTCTGTCTGGGTTTTTTTGTAAAAACTTACTCATATACTAGTAGTTCGCCCCGAACTGAGATCTCGTGATGCAACCCGACGAACGCATCAAAACTTTGAGTACGTAGTAGTCAGAGGCAAGTCCAAACATTATCTTTGGACTTTTTTCTGACTACCGCCTACTAACTTAGTATAGTTACCAAGTTTCAACTCTATTGGCCTATTTATTGAAGAGTTCCGTTGAACAGACCTTGGCTCCATCATCAGACCTGGTCGTCGTCACCATTTTATGAGAACTGAGTACCTCCTTAATTTATTTCAAGAAAAAAGAATAAGAAAAAGCAAAGTAACTGGCCGACCAGTAGAAAAACCTTGATGTCAACGAAACTCTTAGAGATGGGAGCTCTTGGATCGCTGGTTATCTTAATTTAACTTTTATTATTTTATCTCAAAAACCGAGCGTCCCAAAAAAAAAGTAAAAATTGTTTTGGGATGTCCAAACAAAGCCCTTTCATAATTATGACATGTAACTTGATTTTTTTATGTAACTTTTTTTATTTTTGCCCCGCTAAAAAACCCCATATCTCAAAAGCCCTTCATCTTTTTTTTTTTTTTTTTTTTTTTATTTAATAGGTTCACAAACCAGCCGTTACAACAAAAAAATCACAAAAGCAAACATCCAAGAACTAAATTGGCTGAACGGCCTTCTAGATGCGAACACAGCATGCATTGTTTTATTGCTCACATTACGTAAATAATGGATAAAATGTATACAATCAATAGATATGGAAGAATATTAACAATATAAAATAATTAAAACAAAAAATAAATGGTGATAAATTCATACAAAGAAATTTCTAATAGAAACAACCGATGCACTGAATATATCGAGCTCATGACAGATAACATTGTAGGACGAACACATGCGATACAGAGGCGTATGTTGACCGTAGTTAGTGCGACTTGCGGGGAGAGAGAAGGCTTTGCGATTGTGGAGTCTGCTATTGATACGTGGAATTGCAAGATTTAATTTCCTAAGGACCTCAGGGCAGTCGATTTTACCGTTTAAGATTTTTTGAAGGTATATGATATCGGCGGTTATACGTCTATGGGCGAGTGGGGTCATTTTAAAGTGTTCAAGTCTTGAATTATAGGTTGTAAGGCTGAGACAGAGATTGCTGGCGTAAGTGAGGTGATACAGGAATAGTTTCTGGAGTCTTTCAATTCTCTCGATGTGGACAGCGTACGATGGATTCCATATGGGACAGCAGTATTCTAGCAAACTACGGACATAACAGTTGAAAAGTATGATGGGAATTTCCGGTTCATTAAAGGTTTTTGTTTGCCTGATTACGAAGCCCGCCAGTTTAGCTCCTTTTTTGGTTATATGGTCAATGTGCTCTCTGAAATCCATTTTTTTGTCCACAATTACCCCAAGATCACGGATGCTAGTGACTTCCTTTACAGGCTCACCGTTAATAAAGTACGAGATGATGTTTACATTTTTCTTACGAGTGAACTTTATATGGAAGCATTTAGAAGCGTTGAGGATCATTCTGTTTGTAGAACACCATGAGTTGATTATGTTTAGGTCGTTTTGCAAGTCTGTTGTGTCGTTAATCGATTGGATGGTTTTGTAAATTTTAAGATCATCAGCGAATAATTTAAATTTGGAGGTTATATTGGAGCATAGGTCATTTATAAACATAAGAAAGAACAGAGGTCCGAGGTGCGATCCTTGCGGTACGCCAGAGGGCACTATTTTGGCTGTGGACTTGAAGCCACGGATAACGACTAGTTGAGACCGGTTACGAAGGTAGGAGTCACACCACCGCAACAGTGAGCCGCATATCCCTGCATGTCCAAGCTTCTCAATGAGAATATTATGATCAACTACATCGAAGGCCTTGGAGAAGTCAGTATATATAGCGTGGACTTCGCTGTTATTTTGGAAAGCCTCATGTATATCGTCAACGTAACCAAGGAGGTTCGATGCAGTCGACCTTCCTGGCAAAAAACCATGCTGGTGGGTATCAAACAAGGGTTTAAAATGATAGTAAAGTCGTTTTTGTACTATGGATTCTAGAATCTTGCCCAAAGATGATAAAATGGAAATGGGCCTATAATTGCTTATATCGCATAGGTCTCCTTTTTTGTGAATCGGCGTGATATGTGCCGTTTTCCATTTGCTAGGGAATACACCACACGAGAGGGATTTGTTGAATATTATATGGAGTGGCTCTGCTAGTTGCAGAGCACAGGTCTTAAGAAATATCGGTGGTAGTAAATCAGGACCAGGCCCTTTGTTTGTATCTATAAGCTGGAGAGATTTCAAAATTTCGTGCTTGTTTATCGAGCACGAGTTAAGGGACGTGTGGCCATGATCTAGGATACCAGTGATAGTGTGTGACGCATCATTTGTATAAATGGAATGAAAGTACTCCGAAAACAGGTTGCTGATCTTCTCACCACCCTGAACATTTTGAGTGCCAAAAAACATTTCGTCGGGAATATCGTTACTATTTGCTCTGAATGACTTTATAAAGGTCCAAAAGTATTTGGGATTATTTTTAATGTGTGTTTTAGCGTCTAACTTGAATTTAGATAAGCAAGTATGTAACATTGTATCACACCGGCTTCTTAACATTTCATAAGTAAGACGATCTCTAGGGTTACCGTATGTTTTAAATCTCTTATGGAATTTGGCTTTTTCTTTAAATGTACGAATTAAAGAACGGCTAAACCAACAAGGGTAGAGACTATCAGCTTTGGCAGTTGTTGGTGTGTATTTGGCAATGATGGGAGAGATTTGGTCGTAGAAAGAATCAACGGTTTCATCTACAGTGTCGAGTGATTTTAAGTTATTCCATTGAATGTTTCCGAGATCTTCTGTAATGTTATTGTAATTAGCTTTTTGAAAATTCAGGTACGGAACTCTGTTGTGTTTTACTTTTTTGTGATTGAACAGTTTCATTTTGATGTCCAGTGCTGGATGATGGTTGTCTATAGTAACAAGAGGAGCGCCGCTAAGTGTGACTGAGAAGATAGCGGGCGTATTGGTAACTACCAAGTCGAGAGTGCGTCCTATACCATTAGGAATATTATTCAATTGATGAAGATTATTAAACGCTAACGTGTCAACAAGAAGGCTTTCTGATTGTGTACTAACACAGCTTGGAAGAAGTGAGTTAGAGCTAGCATCCTGTTGCCATTGCAAGTGAGGCAGATTAAAGTCGCCAGTCAAAAGCACCATCGAGTTTTTGGGTATTTTATGTTGGATTACCAGAGATATGTTTGTTGTGAGACGCTCAAGCCGATTGTAGGTGTTGGGAGAAGGGTTATAGAGTGTACAGATGCAAAGGTGTTTGGTTGTACTACCCTGTTTTATTTTCATGATTGCCCAGAGGTCTTCATCGGCTGATTCCCACTTCAGCTTGCGAATAGGTTCATGCTTTTTCAAAATAGCGATCAATACTCCACCCCCCTCCAGTTTTTCACTACGCGTTGTGGCACGGTCGCGCCTAAATATCGCATATCGACTATCCAGTATCTCGTGGTCATACACTGAATCGTTGAGCCACGTCTCCGTCAAGAGTATAATGTCTGCCTCTTGTTTCAGTGCATTGGTTAGTATTGTTTCGGTTTTAGTCTTAAGAGCTCTCACATTTTGGTAAAAAATTTTAAGGTTGGTTTGGTTGTGTGAATTAAAAATAGAAACCATCAATTATATGTAGGTAACTTATAAAGAGTTTAGGAAGGTCAGATCCTTGACGAGGAAGCTTTTTGAGTTAATGTCCTTACGCATAAGGATCTTGCCGTTTCGCACCCACACAAAGTCGAATTTCTTGTCTTTGGCCACTTTGCGGGCAGCCGCATGCAATAGCTTTCCAGCTGGTGTAAGGTGTTCACACACGTAGATAGGTTTTTTCACGTCGGCGGCAATACCCAGATGCGACGAGTTCAATTTGTCGTTTTGGTGTGACCTATTGTAGGTCTTGGCAGCAGCGATGAAAGAGTCTCGTACCAAGGGGCTGGATAATTTTACAACGATTGACCTGGGTCTATCCGAGTCCTTGTTGAGCTTGGCAACTCGGTGGTAGTTCAGCAGCTCGTGCTCGCGCAGTTCAAAACCTATGGTAGTTGCAAGTTGATAGACTACTGTCTTAATGTTCTCAGAGGTGTGCTCTGGCACGCACTGGATCTCGAGGTTGGAATCGCGCGATTGCTGTTCGAACTGATTCAGCCGGTTATTCAGATCGCTAACCTGGGATCGCAGGTCACCAATGTGACAGCGTAGTTCGTTATTTTCTTCTTGAAGATCTTTTATGACTTTGGACTTGACATCAACCGCTTCCTGTAGTTGGTCGTATTTCGCTGTCATAAAATTGACGCTCTCAGTTAGCTCCTGAAGCTTGATGCGAGTGTCGGAGCTCTCAGCAGTGAAGTCTTTTCTGATGCTAATTCGGAGTTGTGTCACTGACTCTTCGAATTTCTTGTCGAAGTACCGCTTCAGATCCTCGTAGTTGTTAGAAGCTAGATCGTCCTTGCATTGAGGAGGGGATGAGTGGGGCGGCGTAGCTGTGTTGTTGGGAGCACTACCTCTTTTGTCAACCGACTTGCACTCAATGCACTTCCAAGTAGCTTTATGTGCCTTTGATTCTTTGGCAAAATTTTCGGCAGGTACGCCCAAGCACTGGTAATGGTAGGTGGCGTTGCACCGTGAGCAGACTTTGATGTCACTAGTTCTAATTTGTTTACAGCATTTGCTACAGGTACTCATTGTGTACGCTTGAACTTACCCCAGTTTTGGGTAAATCTTTCTGAGATGGTAACTCCGTAGTTGTCAAACATAAACGTCAGTTGAAGTTGACGGGCTGTCAAGTAGAAGTTTGACGCTGTCACGTGAGTTTGACAATCAAGCTGAGGGTAGTTCTGGACAGTGTTTAAAAAAGATTGGATATTAAGTGATTGTGGGTATATAAATACAACTTATCTTGATCTGTTTTGAGGAGAATTTCGTCAGATATTTCCTTGAAAAACACAGCTGCAGCCTTTTGGTACTTAGTATAACACAGTGCAACTGAATTTAATCAAAACTTGTTGAAGATTTTAATAGTAGACAATAATAATAGCGGGAGCGTAATGTGAACAGTGGCAGGGTTGCCAACGTTGATGTTCATCCGATTTTACTCATATACTTACCAGTAAATTTCTAAAGTACAAGCTATCGACATATCAAATTTCATGCAGATCGGATCAACGGTTCTTAAGTTATCGCCAGACAAACATACATACATACATACATACATACATACATACATACATACATACATACATACATAAAATGCCAAATCGCCCAAGTTGAAACTAAGATCTTCGTTCGCTTCGCTCACTCGATCAAATATTATGAGTAAGTTTTTACAAAAAAAAGTATATATGGATGGATGGATGGATGTTTGTTACTCTTTCACGTAAAAACTACTGAACGGATTTTAATGAAACTTTACAATAATATAGCTTATACATCAGGATAGCACATAGGTTACAATTTATAAAGATATTGTGTGACTAATCCTGCGCAGACGAAGTCGCGGGCACCAGCTTGTACTAAATATTAGTACTGCATGCCTCAAGTTGATGGACGCAGGACAGTGCATCGTAGGGCAAGTAGGCACCTATCTTGCGTGCCTTACGAGGTAAAAGGCTGCCTTAAAAGTGATGATTACCACTTAACATCAGTTGGACCATCTGCTTTTTCCATCAGCTAGTTGTATAAAAAAACTTAGCATCAGAAGTTGATTGCGTTATAGAACTAACGACATTACGGACACAATAATTTTAAAATCAATAAACTTAAGTTGTAAGTATTTTATGGACTTTATTTAGAAACTAGCGACCCGCCCCGGCTTCGCACGGTTATTGTGGGTAGTCCTTAAGAGATAGACATATACCATCTGGGACTTTTTTGTAGATCTTTTTGAGGTGTACAATAATGTAGTACATTATTTTGATCTATCTCGTAGGGTTCATCCAGCGTTTGCAATTTAAGCGCAAAAAATGTGTTTATTTACTCAGTTCAGTGTTTCTCTACTATATTATGCATGTTTTATACATATAAACCTTCCTCTTGAATCACTCTATCTATTAAAAAAACCGCAACAAAATCCGTTGCGTAGTTGATCGAGTGAGCGAAGCGAACGAAGATCTTAGTTTCAACTTGGGCGATTTGGCATTTTATGTATGTATGTATGTATGTTTGTTTGTCTGGCGATAACTTTAGAACCGTCGATCCGATCTGCATGAAATTTGATATGTCGATAGCTTGTGCTTGAGAAATTTACTGGTAAGTATATGAGTAAAATCGGATGAAGGGTTTTTGAGATATGGGGTTTTTTAAGGGGGCAAAAATAAAAAAAGTTACATAAAAAAATTAAATTACATGTCATATGAAAGGGCTTTGTTCGGACTTCCCAAAAACAATTTTTACTTTTTTTTTGTGACGCTCGGTTTTTGAGATAAAATAATAAAAGTTAAATTAAGATAACCAGCGATCCAAGAGCTCCCATCTCTAAGAGTTTCGTTGACATCAAGGTTTTTCTACTGGTCAGCCAGTTACTTTGCTTTTACTTATTTTTTTTTCTTGAAATATATTAAGGAGGTACTCAGTTCCCATAAAACGGTGACAACGACCAGGTCTGATGATGGAGCCAAGGTCTGTTCAACGGAACTCTTCAATAAATAGGCCAATAGAGTTGAAACTTGGTAACCATACCAAGTTAGTAGGCGGTAGTCAGAAAAAAGTCCAAAGATAATGTTTGGACTTGCCTCTGACTACTACGTACTCAAAGTTTTGATGCGTTCATCGGGTCGCATCACGAGATCTCAGTTCTCAGACAGAGAAAGCGACTTTGTTTTATACTATGTAGTGATAAATAATGAATGAATTATAGATGATTCTTTATTTTACACTAACTAACAAAATAGAAACAAAGTTTACAACTAAAGATATCGATAATGAGGGGTCTTATTGCTAAGCTATCTCTTCCAGACAAACTTGTACTTGTAAAAAAATACTACATTCAGGTCCATCTAGTGTTGAGCACGTCCACTGAGACTGTGTCTCACAATATAATACAATAATCACTTATTTGCAAAACACCGGTAATAAAAAATAAAAATAAAAATATTTTTATTTAAATATCTAATGATATTATAAATAAATAGACCATACGCCAGACCGCAGCCAAGATGGAAGGATGAAATATAATAAATATAATAGATATACTATAAACTATTACTAATAAATTATACTATAGCTCTTTTCAGCTGCTATTTAAGTTTGAAATTAACGAATACATAAAAATGATTTTTTTTTATTAAAACATAGTAAAAAAGTAATAAATCCATCGCAATATTAATCTATTACAATAAGCCCAAAGTACTACTTCGTACGAATAAAAAGGCGGCCATAAACTTTCATTTAACGAGAAATAAAAAGAAAAATATAAGTTCCCTTCCTTCCGCCCGTTACGATATCTTACTCCTATAATCATATTTTTATGAAATTGTAAAATATTTTGGAATATTCGATGCTTACGAATCGTCTACAACGACCCCGTTTTATTTTATTGCTGTGTATTTACTAGAACCGGGGAATAGAACTCACGACCGTATTTTAAGGTGCTTAGTAGAAATCTCAAGCCATGACTCAAGCTCACTCATCCTACTAATATTATAAACGCGAAAGTTTGTAAGTTTGGATGGATGGATGGATGTTTGTTACTCTTTCACGTAAAAACTACTGAATTAATTTTAATGAAACTTTACAATAATATAGCTTATACATCAGAATAACACATAGGCTACAATTTATATACATCTGCGAGCTATTCTGGCGTGCGCTGCCAAAACCGCTAGAGTTACACATAAGTACTACGCCACGCTAATATAAGCTACTCGAAATACTAAGTCGCGGGCACCAGCTAGTATAATATATGAGTGAGCTTGAGGCTTGACAAATATCATAATTCAAATTGTTAGTTCGTTAGTCTATGCAAATATTATTTTAACTCACTAAAATATTCGAATTAAATAGATTTATGGCTCGTAGCACGATGGGTTGATGACATTGTCAGCGTCGTGGGCCTTAAATGGATGAGGATAGCCCAAGACCGTTTTAAATGGAAAGAGCATAGAGAGGCCTATGCCCAGCAGTGGGCTAAATCGGGCTGCGGACGATGATGATGATGGCTCGTAGAACTGATAATTGCTGAGGAATAAAGATTTTAAAGATTGGATTTATTTTGTATTCTGATTTATTGTCAGCTACATCGTCACTATCCGTCAGGTGGGATTCTAGATAAAGGATAATGTTTTCTAGAAAAATAATATTTTGTGAAACAAAATCTGAGGAAAAGTGAGAAACGAACTGCTTACAATACGGCGCAGCGGTCTGGTATGACCTTATTATACAGAAAGGACATAAGTGTATTTGGTTTGAGTTTATTTTAATGATATTTTGATAAGAACTGGGTTTTCCAGACTTGTTATAGAAGCCCCGTAAATAACTACTATTTTGTTGAAATACATTTATTTCAACAAAACTAAATTTAGAGTATTTTATGTTGTATTCAAGCTCAAAATGAATCAGTTTTATAAGTCGGTCGTTCATTTTAGATTCTGTTCAATAAAATTATTATGAAGAAATCTTCTAGTAAGTAGTTCTTGAATGGAACAGAAAAAAATCCAAAAAGTTGTAGAACATAATTTCTATCTCAATATCTTCTTCTATATACAAGGTGTAAAGTCATGTACGACATTAAATTGAAACACGTACTCCTAATTGCATTTTTAGATTTTAGGCGTTGGTTTTAACAAAAAAGCCTGAATATTTATCGAGATATCGATACTTTTCCAATAAATAATTTCTATGCAACCTGTATCTCTAATCGCCGGTGCTGAGGTCATATATTTTATCAATCAAACAAAAAAAAAGGACAGAAATACCATATTTATACGCGTTAGACCGCTAAGAAACATATTTGTACGCTCACATTGTAAAATTTATCATAAAAGGACAAATAACAAGGACAGATATCATTCCGCTTACGTGTGTGATAGAGACAGATAGTTACGTAGCGCGCGCTCGCCCCACCACACCATGTGCCACGCTGCCCGGTGGCCGGCCAGTGGAAGACATTATTATTTAGTAAACAATCGCCTTGGTAGCGACCTTGACATATCTAATTTTGAAAATTGTAAATTCGTGTTATTACTAGTGACTAGTGTCTAGATTTGGTACCGCGAAATAGACTTTTTGTGTGAGTGTGTGTGTCTTGTTAATGTCATCAAAATGCAGAACTTGTAATAAGAAGGGAAAGATAATTGTGAAACTAGGCATACAAAACAAACAGTTGAAGGAGCTCTTCAGTGCATTCATTTGTATGTGCAACATTCAACAACGTGAGCATACCTATTGGAAATGTACGGATTTGAGGTACCTACATAACTAGTTTTATTTTTCCCACATGCTAACGTTGCTACCTAACTATATCGGCGAATCAAAGACGCCGCAGCCGGCCGCGCGCCCGCGCTGAAAGGGCGTTCACCTTTAGGCACGGGCGCGCGGCAGTTTAGGTTTAGTCGTAGTATGTATGGGTGTGCGGTTTCTGCGCGCGGGGCGCGGCATTGAATGAACGTACGTTGCTTTGTTTGTGTGTTTATACAGAATGTTCAATAATTTTATGCTTATTCTGATATTTAGTTTGTTTGAAAATAAAAAAATCTCAATTATGAATGAATGTAAATGAAACCTTTTTTAAATCAAAACTAGATAGTAGTACTACACGTGTATTAATTTAATGTCGTACAGTCGTTTACACGTTGTATATAAAAATCAATTGCTGTTCGTTTGTCTCTCTAAACTCGAGAACGGCTGGGCCGATTTAGCTGATTTTGGTTTTGAAATGACTGCCGTGGTCCAGGGAAGGTTTAAACGGTGAAAAAATATGGAAACATTGCGAGGATAGGTGATACGAAGTACACCGGGTCATATAGTTATTTATAAAAACTGTAATAATATACTAATTACTGTGATATTCTACTCCTCCTATTTTATAAATGCAGAAGTAACGATGTTTGAATGTGCGTGGCTTGATTGCCTTCCTTTAGGCGTGAATTACGAAGCGATGCTTTGTTATAGGCTATAGGTTACCACTTAACATTAAGTGGGTCATCTGCTTGTTCCATATTTTTTTTAATACAACTAGCTGATGGAACAAGCAGATGGCCCACCTGATGTTAAGTGGTAACCATCACCTATAACAAAGCATTGTCTCGTAAGTCACGCACGATAGGAACGTGCCCTACGATGCACTGCCCTGCGTCCATCAACTTGAGGTATACAGATGTTAAGCTTCATGTGTCTGTAATTACACCGGCAACTACACTCTTCGAACCGAAACACAGCGTTGCTGCTTGGCGGCAGAAAAAGGCGTGGTGGTAGTACTTCCCCGGACGAGCCCTTCACAAAGAGCTAGTCTTAAAATCTACATGTTGTATAAAAAAATATATTGAACCGATTATCACAAAACTTTTTATCCTTAAAATTTCCGAGAACGCGTAATTAACATGAACAGACTAATCATTAATCTTATCAATCACTTAAAATACGCGGGCAAAGCCTCGGGCTACAGCTAGTCATTAACAAAATTACCTTTTTCAGTTACTATAACTATCATCATCCACCTGAAGAAGTCCTCCCTGGACATAAAAATAAATATATATAATTTTTTTGTTTCCGAGTACCAAACATGCTGTATAAAATGATTTATGGATACTACACATTGAAGCATCCCATATAAAATGAAGTCAAACATGTTTCCCCAACAAAGCAATCCACACGCTCGAGTGTCTTCAAACAATTGACACTTGTCGTGTATTCCGGGAGCAGCATCTATCCACGCACTCCGACCTTAACCCCTTGTAATAAGGTCTAAATTTACAGCTGCAAATATGGAGTATCATCTAACGCACATGCCACAATCTGGCCTTATCCCTTTGTATTAAGGTTTAAATTTGCTGGAAGTATTATGCACAATTTTATATGAAAGCGTGAATTGTGATTTTATTTTGTGGTATGAAAAATACATTTTTTTTGTGTAATATTCCAGCTTTGGAATAAGCAATTTTTTTTATTGTGTTTATCATATATTGGAAAAAAATACGATAGTATATGTATAAGATATATCAATCAAAGTTAACGTACCTAGGATCGTAGGTTCGAGCCCCGATCTGTCAATCACTTACGGAATACATTAAGGCCTGGTTTCACCATGCTCTGTTAGTTACTAATCAAGGATTAACAGGCCGTTAAATCTAACTTTAGCTGTCAAACGAATACATTTTGACATATTTAACGGCCCTTTAATCCTTTGTTAATCTAACAGAGCATGGTGAAACCGGCCCTAACTCTGATTACCAAAAATGCTGTTTACTTTACCGGTTCTTTGTTGGACTTCAGATCAGTTATTAAAATATTATACCAAAAATATGCGCAACCTAACTTTCCGTTCAGTTTCCAGACTCAAAAACTTCATAATCAGCCTGAAAACACTGAAACTTAATCATCTTGAAACAGGAAACTACTCTACGAAAACTTTTGTCTCTACAAGTTCATAACAAAACTGTTTACTAAATAATCCTTGTTGTTTTCTTGATTGTAAAGATTGTATATATTTTTTTGACTATTTACTGATAGAACAATCAATAATGTTAAGTGGTAACCATCACCTATAACAAAGCATTGCCTCGCAAGTTAGGAACTTGCTATCATAGGATGTACTGCAAGTCACGCACGATAGGAAAGTGCCCTACGATGCACTGCCCTGCGTCCATCAACATGAGGCATACAGATGTTAAGCCTCATGCGCCTGTAACTTCACCGGCAACCACACTCTTCAAGCCGAAATACAGCAACGCTGCTTGTCGGCAGACATAGGCATACTGGTAGTACTTCCCCGGGTGACCTACGCACAAAAAGCTCTACTTTTAATAAAAAGCTATCAAAATAGCTGCGAAGTCATTCAATACATTCTTGCATGAGAGGACTCAAATTCGTTCTTTTTGAAAATGTTTAAAAGTATAGAAAGAAAGAAATTACAGAATGATGGCAGAGAGGAAGAAATAAAAAAACTCGTTTAAAATTCAACAACCAAAAATAAAAGCTAACATAAAATAACATAAAATTTATAAAAAAAATCTAACCTATACTGTCCCACTGCTGGGCAAAGGTCTCCCCAATTTTTCTCCACTCTCCTTTATAAAAAATCATAAACTAGAAATTTTAATTTATTTTGTATCATTCAGTGGTGGTGAATAGAAGTCCTATTTTCCGGCAGAGAACTTCTTCAGTCTGATGATGATGATAAAACATTAGAAGAATAATAGAATATTCCAGAACTCGTCATTACATTGCTCTTTTCCGAAAATTCCCAAACGTTTTTCCAATTCTATCAGTCAATACCCACTTTCCGAATTTCATCACAGACCTGTCAATTTTAATCTTTATCGACAGACAGACAGGGTGAGTTAAGGCGAATACAAGAGCTAATGTGACTCTCGCTCGCACGTTTCGAAATGTTGAAAGATATAAAATCACAAAACTTATTTTCGAAAAATCGCAATCAACCATTTAAGGAAGAAATTTACTATTTTTAGAAATTTACTAAACTGTGTGCAAAATGATTGCACACAGTTTCATTTCATTTCATTTTGATCGATACATGTTTTCCTACACAAAAGTTTGCTTTACTAGTTTTCGTATATAAGCAAACTTTTAAGTAGGAAAACTTGTATCGATCAAAATGAAATTTTTACTAAACTGTGTGCAATGTGATTGCACACAAAATGGTTGATAGCGATTTTTCGAAAATGAGACTAGTGATTTTATATCTTTGAACATGTTGAAACGTGCGAGCGAGAGTCACATTAGCTCTTGTCTTCGCCTTAAGTTTGTTTTTTGTGTTCTCTTTTGGAATGCTCAAAAGATTATGTTAGAGATAGCGGAAACCCTTTATCTAGGCTTTATCCTCAAAAATATAGTGGAAACGTGTGGAGCTGAGAAAATTTATCTTCTTCCTGTCGCGTCACTAGTTTTTTAAAAACAGTGTGGTGAAAGGATCTTAAATGCGCCCCAACGAGGCTCATTTCGAGTTTTTAAGTTCTATTACATGCCAGTTTCTTCAGTTTAGGGGGGCTGGTAGAAAATGCTTGTGCATTAAGCCCTCATTTTGTGCTATAAGTTTGTGTTTTTTGCAATAAATAATTAATAAACAAATTAGATATTTTCCTTCCCGGTTTGAGAGTACTGGCACTGTGCACATACATTTTTGAACAGTAAAACTCGTTAGTGCATGACCGGTTTTGAACCCACGACCTTAGGATTGGCCGGGCCTACTACTAGATCGCCAGTGTTATCAACAAAATTTGCTTTAACAGAATTTGTGAAAACAGCACCTTTATGAGACGGACTTGGTTACTTTCTATCTAAGTATATCGATTGAGCAGTTTTTTAAATACATTCAAAAACTCACAAACAAAAGCATTTCACGTTTAATTCTTTGCAGCCTCTATACAAGGTGTTCCAATACTTGTACTTAAAACTTCAGGGGGCTAAAGTACCGATCGATATGAATATATTTTCTAAGGAACCAACATTGTGAACGCGAAAAAAAACAGCTGTTTCATACATTTTAGCCAGGTAGGTATTGAACTTTTGCATGAAACAGCTGTTTTTTTTTTTCGCGTTCACAGTTTTGGTTCCTTAGAAAAAGTTATTCATATTGATTGGTACTTTAGCCCCCTGAAGTTTTAAGTACCAGTATTGGAACACCTTGTATAAATTCTATATTATTTTTTCGCGTGGAGAACAATAAAGAGACATTTATGTATGTATCTGGCGGAAAATTTTAACAAATTCACTGCCTTGACACTCTACCTTGACCACTCTGCCAAGAGTGATACGGTGATGCTAAGAGATCTACGGGGATATCTACAGTGCCTACGAATCAAAGTCGTGAAACTATGTGGGTGATATTAATATTTCCGTGCCCAAACAGCATGTTTGACCATCAGAACTACGAGGGACCAGACCATCAGAAACACAAACAAGAACTTGCTGGTACGAGCGCTGCCGAAATTATTAATCCTATCCCCTTATTCACTAAGAAGATACTGTGAAAATCCTACTAATATTATAAACGCGAAAGTTTGTAAGTAAGGATGAATGGATGGATGTTTGTTACTCTTTCACTTAAAAACTACTGAATGGATTTTAATGAATCTTTGCAATATAGCTTATACATTAGAGTAACACATATGTTACAATTTATAAAGATATTGTGTGAATTGTCCAAAATATGATGATAAGTAACAAAGATTTAATATAGTTCCAAAAGTTATTACCCGAGTGGGATTTGAACCCACGACCTTCCCCTTGATACAGGGCCGCGCTAACCAACTGCGCCATCGGATTCTAATCGCAGCTACAATTTATAAAGATATTGTGTAAATTGTCAAAAATATGACAATAAGTGTCAAGTGAGTAGGAAAAAATCTACCATCTGCGAGCTATTCTGGCGTGCGCTGCCAAAAATATAAACTACTTTAAATACTAATACGGGCGCCAGCTAGTGTAATATAATGATAATAATATTGGCGGACATTCCACACAGCTTAAACTAGGCCCAAACTAAGCAAAACTTGTACTATGGGAACCAGGTAGCAGATTTTTTTGCAATTACTTATGTGAAAAAAGATGACATGTGTAAGAAAGGAGTGAGCACTGAGATGACTTATTTATTGATGTATTACACGGGTATTTATCACGTTTAACTTTATTATTTTCCCGACGTTTCGGCTATGTTGCAATAGCCGTGGTCGCGGGCAGACTGGAGCATTGAACTTGAGATCTACCGTCGTCGAGAAGTGGAAGCAGTTTCAACAACTACCCTCACTTGATCGTCAGAACCCATAATGTCCGTGTTCATACAATACTTCAATATGTGATATGATCGCGAGAGTTTAAAAAATACTACTACTTATTTAATTTAAAGCCTCGGCCTGCCTCCAGGTTATTTATTTGTTATATAAACTGAGTAAAGATCTAGATTTCGATCTTTTCTGCACGAGTGTTGGTTCAGCCAGACAGCGGCTGAACAGGAAATTCTTTGGTAATGAATAGAACGCACATACATAACTATACAATAATATATTCACTACTCCATCTATTTTGATATACTGTCGACTACGGTGTTCACAAGTATATAATTTAATGTTTTTTATTCGTGAAATCCTTAAATTGGCTGTCTCGTTGGTAATGTATGTTATTTAAGTTATATTAAGCTGATGGTATTCCAATAAATAAAATAAATAAATACCCTATGCAGGGTCCATGTTATTCTTCCTTACATCATCACATCCACAGCCCGACTTCACCCACCGCTGGGTATAGGCCTCTCTCTGTATTCGCCATCGTTGACGGTCCTGCGCTTTTCTCATCCAGCTCTTGCCCAAGATGTTTGTAACATCATCTGCCCATCATCTGACTCTTCTACACCGTTCTTGGGCGCCATTCAGATAGTGCCTTACTCCACCTGTCATCACCTCGCCTTGCCAAGTGTCCTGCCCTTCTTCTTACAACTTTTTAAGAGCTACTAAACCATGTTTAAGCAATAAAGTTGAGAGCACTGGTGGTCTAGTGGTAGTGGCCCCGTCTTCCGATCCTAAGGTCGTGGGTTCGAAACCGGTCGTGCACCAATGAGTTTTTCTGTTCAAAAATGTATGTGCACAATGCCAGTACTCTCAAACGGTGAAGGAAAACATCGTGAGGAAACCGGCATGTCGTAGAACCTAAAAAGTTCTATAACATGTGTCAAGTGCTTGAAAGGAGCCTCTTGAGGCGCACTTAAAATCCTTTCACCACACTGTTTCGAAAGAAACTAGTGACACGACAAGAAGAAGAAGCAATAAAGTTATTGAGTATTGCGTATTCTTGAATAGGGGTGAGAAAGTTTTTCCGTGTTTCGCAATATATCCAGACGTGGACGAAAATCATGAAGATCCATAATTACGTGAAGTTTGACTGTAATCTTTTTGTTTGGACGCCGTTTAACTACTCTGGCTCTCAAACTTGAACTCATACAACATCCTACTAATATTATAAACGCGAAAGTTTGTAAGTATGGATGGATGGATGGATGTTTGTTACTCTTTCACGTAAAAACTATTGAATGGATTTTAATGAAACTTTACAATAATATAGCTTATACATCAGAATAACACATATGTTACAATTTATAAAGATATTGTGTGAATTGTCCAAAATATGATGATAAGTGTCAAGTAAGTAGGAAAAAATCTAACATCTGCGAGCTAAAACCGCTAGAGTTACACAAGTACTACGCCACGCTAATATAAGTTACTCGAAATACTAATCCTGCGCAGACGAAATCGCGGGCACCAGCTATTTTAAAGATAAAGATCAGGCAGAGAGAAGGCTCAGAATAATTCTTCCTGGAAATATGTAGGGAATGCCTATGTCCAGCAGTGGACTTCTTCAGGCTCATGATGATGATGATGATGATGATAATGATGACGATAATGATGATGAAAATGATGACGGTAGTAATAGTATTGTCTGAAAGGGCCTCGACTCAGCATAATTCCTACCAACTGTGCCTAGCTGTGCGCTGTTCCTACCATCGAGGCCTTTAAGCCAACACAGGGTCAAATACCAGCGCATAGCTTCCTCACAGTTGCTAGGCATTGTGCTGATAATTGTGAAAAAATGGCGTCTCATCAAATTGAGTCACGTGGTCTACTTCGCTACGGCTTCTTGGTAAAAGAAGGTGGACGGAGGTCCACGTGACCAAAGCTGTTGCGACATTCGACTGAAGAAAACCTTAAAAGCGATATGGCACAAAACCATCGAACTTCAGTTAACCTTTCCATTCCGAAGAAACCTCACGACAAAAGAAACTTTTGTGAAAAAATATTTCTTCACAACTTTTGAGAAACACTCGCCAACTTTTGAATTAAGCAACTCAATATTTGAGTTGCGCGGTCGATTTTGTGGATTAAACTGGATTCCTTTTTGGATATTACTTAAAGTAGGGCACCTTCCTATCGAGCGTGTCTTACGTTGCAGTGCTTTGTTGTAGGCGATGGTTACAACTTAACATCAGGTGGGCCATATGCCTTTTCCACCAACAAGTTGTAAGTTGTATTAAAAAAACTACTGTAGGTAAGCAAAACTATGGCAACGGTTTTTGAATTTGAGAGCATTAAAAATGCAATTTTTCTAGTGATAATTTTTAAGACCCCCTTCTCTTGTCGTGTCACTCGTTCTTTCGAAACATTGTGGTGATAGCATTTTAAGTGCGCCTCAAAGAGGCTCCTTTTGAGAACTATTTACATTTATTTAGACCCTTGAGGACCCTTATTTACTTTTATTTCCAAAGAAAAGTATTTACAAAATGTACAAAATTCACATGAAAGTTAAGCTATATGCCGACCGATCGAGATATAGGTATCTAGAGTATCTAGTTATAAGATTGTATGAGTAAGTGAAGTTTGTCTATAAAATTAACGCAGATTTTTTCTTTTGTAAACAGTATTAAACATGAATAACTACTCTATTCAATCTTCCACAGTTTCATTTACAATATGTTTATGTGTCCATGATTGTAATGACAATGATTTGTGACAATATTATTTTTTTATTTATTCGAAGTGAAATGAAATGAAATGAAACGAAATGTATTTATTCGCTGAAATGAAATGAAATGTATTTATTCGCTCGAAGTATGGTATACATTGTTCTTATTATGCTACTAGTGGCTTCCCGCGGCTTCGCACGCGTTGGAGTGGTGAGCCGTGATTGAGCCACAAACATCCAAACATCGTAACTTTCGCATTGATTTGTATATTATTAGGGTAGGATTTTAAATACCTACGTAGGTATAAGAGATACCTATAGGCGTACATTACCTATATTAGGTAGGTAGGAACAGAGTTTAGAGACATTTAGAACATGACAAATACAACAAAGACAACCTTACACGAAAATATGTACTTATTTGTTCCTAGTTTCTAACCCCAAAAATAAACGAAAAATCTTCACGACTTTGATCCCCAGGCACGGTAGATACCCTCAGATCTCTTCGTACCAACTCAAGATTCCCGTGTTTAGAATGTCCCTTACAAACATTGACGCTTCGTTGTATCCTTTTTACTCGAGCGCAACGAAGGACGTAACGTTTTAGGGGTTGTTTTCGAAAATCAAACTGTCTTTACGTTTGTTTGAAGATAATAACACTACGCGTTAAAAATCTCCCATACAAACCTTGAAAATTTGGCAGTTTGCCAAATTTTCGTTTTAAAATATAGAAAACGTGACTTTAAATTATTTATTGTGGAGTATATTAACTTCAAATTTGAAATCAATCGCACTATGCGTTAAAAATCTCCCACACTAACTTTTACAGTTATTTGCACCCTTTGCAGGGGTAATTATCAAAAGTTAAAAGCGTCATTCTTCATTATTTATTTCTTAGTATATTTACCTCAAGTTTTAAGTCAATCGCACCTCACGTCAAAAAACTCCCATACAAACTTTAACATCCCTTTGCACACTTATTAAGGGTAGTTTCAAAAAACTAAAAATGCCTTTCCTATTATTTAGCTTTGGAGTACATCTACTTCAAGTTTCAAGTTTGTAGGTTCAAGGAATACAATTTTTCATACCAACGTTTTCAACCCTTTTTACACCCTTAGGGGTTGAATTTCCAAAAATCCCTTCTTATTACACCTCTACGCAATAAGAACCATATACTCTTCAAATTTCAAGTCTCTAGGACCAGCGGCCAAAAAACTCCCATACAAACTTTTACATCCCTTTGCACACTTATTAAAGGTAGTTTAAAAAAACTAAAAATGCCTTTCCTATTTTTTTGCCTTGAAGTATATCTACTCCAAGTTTCAAGTTTGTAGGTTCAAGGAATACTATTTTTCATACAAACGTTTTCATCCCTTTTTACACCCTTAGGAGTTGAATTTCCAAAAATCCTTTCTTAGTACACCTCTACGCCATAAGACCTACGTACTCCTCAAATTTCAAGTCTCTAGGACCAGCGGCCAAAAAATTCCCATACAAACTTTTACATCCCTTTGCACACTTATTAAGGGTAGTTTTAAAAAACTAAAAATGCTTTTCCTATTTTTTTGCCTTGAAGTATATCAACTCCAAGTTTCAAGTTTGTAGGTTCAAGGAATACTATTTTTCATACAAACGTTTTCATCCCTTTTTACACCCTTAGGGGTTGAATTTCCAAAAATTCCTTCTTAGTACACCTCTACGCCATAAGACCTACGTACTCCTAAAATTTCAAGTCTCTAGGACCAGCGGTTTAGGCTGTGCGTTGTCTATATGTCAGTCAGTCAGTCAGTCAGTCAGTCAGTCAGTCAGTCAGTCAGTCAGTCAGTCAGTCAGTCAGTCAGGACTTTGATTCTTATAGTATTAGAGATATTTTGAGTGTCACATACTTCATCGGAGACCGACATGCAAAATGTTTAATATTAACTTATAATAGTGTAGGTAAAGAAATAAGAGAAACATTACAGATTAAAATAATAAAATACAAATGTCAAAATAAATTTAAGAAAATAATAAATATCATTAAATTAATTTAATTCATAATTGAAAATCTTTAATACAATAAAAACATTTATCTACTAGCCAGAAGTAAAGCTTTGTCTTAAACTGCTTTATTGGTAGCCCTCTGATGTCTCTAGGGATTTTATTAAATATTTTAATTGTCATCATGTAGCTATTCCTATGAATCATTGCAGTCTTCATTTATGTCAGCCTATAATCATCTGCAACCTAAGAAACTTTACTGTCGTCGATCTTTACGATCTCGTCGGTCAATAAGAAGGGTGAAGGTTCTATTCTCGTTCTAGTTCGTGGTCACCATTCGAGAACCTTTATCTCCCAGCGTTTTTCAGTTGCTATCTAGCTGGTCAAGTTATGATGCAAATTAATTTGTTTGGGTAAACTAAAATGTCAACAAACAGCTATGTGATTTGTTATCGGTGTACAATCTTAGTAATGAAGTTGAGTTCCCCACACGTGTTATTGGTGCGTCCTCGACTTGCCTGGATCATGTTTACTGCAACTTGCCTCGAGGGTCGGTAGCGACGGCGCCGGTGGACACCCGTCTGAGTGATCACCGTGCCGTACGCGCCGTTATCACGGTAGCGACGCAGGCTGGCGCTCCACGGACTCGTCTTGTCAGGGATTACTCCGAGGTGAGTCGTATGAATTTCTGTGCGGCAATCTCGAGCATAGATTGGTCTGAATTACAAACCACAAAGAGCTCCGTAAATGCGTTTGCGACATCCGTAATCAACATTATTGCGAACAAAATCGAGATTTGCTTTCCTCTTAAGCGAATAAATATAAAGAAAACGACTTGGGTTAGCGACGAAATTAAGTATTTAAAATCCTTTCTCTTTGACTTAGTTAGCACTTATGAAAAATTTCCTGATCATACTGAATTAGAAGAGATGATAATTAGGATAACTAGTGAATATGAAGAGTTGACAACTAAATCGAAATCTGGTCACTATACAAATATTATTTCTAGAAATTCAAACACTCAAAAAGCCATGTGGAAAGTTGTCAATTTAGAAAGAGGAAAAGCTTCAGTATCTTCCGTAAACTTCACGGATGTCGTGAAAGACCCTACGACTGGCACACCATTTATTTCAAAAAAAGCAGCAGCAGATGCCATGAACGCGAGATTTGTGGATGCGGCCGTCGCTTGCGGCGCGCCACGGGCCGTCATTAGCGCCGTTAGCGCCGCACTCGAACCCGCCCGCCCTCGCGCCGACCGCTCCATGTATCTACCGCGTTTCTCACCCACGGAAGTATATCAAATTATTATGACACGAATTCCTAATAAGCCTACAAAAGACATCTATAACTTGTCAATGACTATGTTGCGCACGGCAGCAATATCTCTCGCCCCCTGCCTAGCAACGTTATTTAATTTATGCATTAAGGACGGAGCTTACCCGTTGGCGTTCAAAACTAGTAAAATATCGCCACTATTTAAAGGAAAAGGGAAGCGAGACAACATAGACGGCTATAGGCCTGTGTCTATAATCCCAGCAGTAGCCAAAGTCTTCGAGAATGGGATAAGCACTCGGTTGACGGACTTCCTTACTGAAACTGATGCATTATCAGAACGTCAATACGCCTACCGCGCTGGCCGCTCCACCACGTCGCTGACACGCGAAGTGATCCGCCGGATAGTCGAAGCCTGCGAGCGTCGACAGCGAGTCGCAGTCATATGCTGTGATCTGTCAAAAGCTTTTGACGTCGCAGACCATAGCGTGCTCGCTGTCAAGCTTCGGCACTACGGAATTTTCGGACCTACACATGCACTCCTGACTGATCTACTGCAAAATAGGTCCCAGGTCGTAGTCTCTGATGGAGGTGAGACCAAGTCGGATCCGCTGACGACAGTGATGGGTGTCGCTCAAGGGTCGTCAGTGTCGAACATCCTTTTCTCCCTACTCTTAAATGACCTGCCGGATTCTGCATGCTGGAGCGATATATTTATGTATGCTGATGACGTGGCAGCGATCGTCACTGCAGATACAGTGAGCGCCCTCGAGGAAAAATTGAATAAAGCAGCACAAGAACTTGCAACCTGGTTCCAAAATAACGGCCTCGTGTTGAATACCAGCAAAACACACTTTATTCATTTCTCAATGTCAGGGCGAACTTCTGAAAGACTGTCAGTGAGCGCAAATGGACTCCCGATAAAGGAAGTGGAGGGAACTGCCTTTCTCGGCTTCCAAATTGACCGTGGACTGACCTGGAGCTCCCACGTCGATAAGCTATGTGCCAGGCTTGGTAGTGCATGCTACGCCTTGGGTAGGTTAACTCGTGTCGTGCCTGCTGAGGTGGTCCGCATGTGCTATTTCGCGACCGTACATTCACTACTGCAGTACGGCACCGAGCTGTTTGGACGCGCTGCCGAAAGGGAACGCATCCTTCGAATGCAAAAAAGGGCCGTACGTGCGGTGGTACAAGTGTCGCGACTAACATCTGCGAAACCATATTTTAAAGAACTCAACATCATGACATTTCCATGCATCGCCATATTCCAGGTGGCAGTCTATGTTCACCAAAACCTGGAATCGTTTCCTCAGCAAGCCGAGGTGCACGGCTACAATACACGCAGAGCAGCGAATGGTTGGCTTGCGACGGCGACCAGACGACTAGCGAAGTCTGACAAACTGACGCACATAATGGGCAGGGCGGTCTACAATAAGCTCCCTGGCAAGATTAGAGACGCACCAAGCCTCGCGATTTTTAAACGAAATCTTAAAAACTGGCTCGTAGAAAAAGCGTTCTACAGCTATGACGAATTTATAAATTATAAGGTTTTTAATCAACCTTCTGACATCTAATTTTTATTATTTTTATTTTATTGATTATTTAATAACTTTAATATAATTGCACTGTTCTCTTACCTTGTGTAAAGTGAAACTGAATATAATAATACTATTATGACCTATAATTGTAAAAATTATTAATAAAATGTTTATATCTGTTTATATCTGTTTATATCTGTCTTAACCCGATTTAGAAAACCGCCGTAATTCAAACCAAATACACCACAATTCGGAGCCCAATCAACAATTGAAGTATACAGAACCCAAATTAATTAATTTCACTGACCACAATACATTAAACCCTCGTTCGAGGCTCGAATTTTCGGTGCAGACCTCTAAAAGGACATCGTCTCAGCCTTTCCCGAATTTCTTAGAAAAGGGACGGTTTCTCAAGAAATTGGCTCGGTTTTTATTTTGTTTTATCGATTATTTTATTTTCTTTTAGTTTTGTAGTGTGTTTTTTATACAGTAATAATACAGTGCAGTTTTTTTATCAACGGCTTCTATGTATGTCTGGCTAGGAATATTATTTTTTCAAAAATCCGATTCATTGGATTTTTGAGTTTTAATTTTCATCAAAATCGGGCCCGAGGCTCCTTTCGAGCACTTGACACAATCATGTTACAAAATTTTTAGGTTCTACGAAATGCCGGTTTCCTCACGATGATCTTGGTATACTAATACACTATTGTACATGAAAAAAATTAATAGCATAAACGTAATTAGCTCCTTTTAGATAATAGTTGCAATTCAATTCATTTATTCAATATCAATTCTCTTACAAAACGTGTCTGAATCTTAACCTAACATGCAACAAAATAAAAATAAATTATCATTATGTCCTCAGTGAAATTTATATACAATAACTATTTATTTCGAAATATTAAATGTCAACAATAATTAAATGTCACTTCTGAAAATCTAAAAATTCTTCAATCGAATAGAAACACCCCTCCAACAAGAGCTCTTTCAGTTTAGAGATAAATTTGATAGGACTTAAACATTTAAATTCTACCGGTAGTGCATTAAACATTTTGACCGCTTGATACCGACAACAGTGCAAGCCAAAACCTAACCCAGCAGTAAGCATGAAGTCGTTTGGCAATTACTGTCCCTATTAACTAGCGGCCCCGCCTTACGATCCTTAGATCGTGTGTTCAGGAGTGTGTGCACCGATGAGTTTTCCTGTTCTAAAATTTAGGTCCACTACTTAGGAGCTAATTAGAAGCCAGCACTTTCATGAAGAAAGCATCGTGAGGAAACCGGCATGTCGTAAAACCTAAAAAGCTCTAAAACATGTGAACTTGACACATGTTTTAGAGCTTTTTAGGGCTCGAAAGGAGCCTCTGAGAGGCGTAAAACCCTTTCACCACACTGTTTAGAAAGAAACTAGTGATACGACAAGGAGAAGACGGCAAACACTTCCTAAAAACACTATTCCAAGGCTTAAATCGTCTGGCTTAGTGAGTTTCGACGTTTTTGGTTTGAGGTTGGTTTCAGCAAATGAACTGTAAAATAATATTACAAGGAAATGGTGTGAAAGAAAATTCTTCTCCACTTCTTCTTGTTTAAAAAGGTTTTTTAGGTTGAATAGGCTATGAGGTATTAGGTACTGGTAAGTCTATTGCATCTAAAATAAGTGTAGAGCTCTTTGTGAAGGGCTCGTCCGGAGAAGTACCACCACGAATTTTTCTGCCGCCAAGCAGCGTTGCTGTGTTTCGGTTTGAAGAGTGTGGTTGCCGGTGTAATTTAAATTCAAATTCATTTATTTACCAAAATAAGATTAGAAGTTTACAAGCGTTGCTGATGGACCCCGCACTAGGACAAGCCTGTATCGTGGGAGGCCAGACTACAAAAGAAACGATTTACACAGACTAAAACTTAAACAGATAACACAGAAACAAGGCAAGACGCGAGACTAAGTACAGGATAAGAATAAACAGATAAAGAACACGACATGATGTAGAAAGAAATAAAAATAAGAAATTACAGGCACATGAGGCTTAACATCTGTATGCCTCAAGTTGCCGCAGGGCAGTGCATCGTAGGGCACGTTCCTATCGTGCGTGACTTACGAGGTAATGTTTGTTATAGGTGATGGTTACAAATTAACATCAGGAAGGCTATCTGCTTGTTCCATCAGCTAGTATAAAAAAAAATGGTGGCTTTCCACACAGCATTAAATAGCCCCGAAATAAGCAAAGTTTGTACTTTCAGATTCAAATAGGTTATATTATTTAAATACTTGCGTTTTTTGAAAATACGTTCTTTTAATATATTATGTTATAACACCCACATAGAAAATAAAGAGCTATGTTCATCACACAAATGTTTTGTTCTCAGTGAGGTTCGAACCCATGGCCTACAGCGCCGAAGGCAGAGATGCTACCAACTGAGCTGTGAGGGCTGTCATGATGATTATTACTGACTAGTGGCTTCCCGCGGCTTCGCACGCGTTGAAGTGGTGAGCCGTAATTGAGCCACAAACATCCAAACATTGTAACTTTCGCATTGATTTGTATATTATTAGGGTAGGATACCTACGCAGGTATAAGAGATACCTATAGGCGTACATTACCTATATTAGGTAGGTAGGTAGGTATAGGTACTGAGTTTAGCACAAACATGACAAATACAACATAGACAACCTTACACGGAAAATATGTAAGTACTTATTTGTTCCTAGTTTCTACCCCAAAAACAAACGAAACGAAACAGCTTCACGACTTTGATCCCCAGGCACGGTAGATACCCTCAGATGTATTCGTACCAACTCAAGATTCCCGTTTTAGAATGTCCCTTACAAACATTGACGCCTTGTTGTATCCTTTTTACTTGAGCGCAACGAAGGAGGGTAACGTTTTAGAAGTTGTTTTTGAAAATCAAACTGTCTTTTTGTTATTTATCCACAGAACACATTTTTTTTAGTTTGAAGTTAATTACATTCCGCTTTAAAAATCTCCCATACAAACATTGAAACTTTGTCAGTCTTTTGCACCCTTTGCAGGGGTGGTTTTAAAATATTGAAAACGTGATTTTAAATTATTTATTGTGGAGTGTATTTACTTCAAGTTTTAAATCAATCTCACCACGCATTAAAAAACTCCCATACAAACTTTGACATCCCTTTGCACATTTATTAAGGGTAGTTTTAAAAAACTAAAAATGCTTTTCCTGTTTTTTAGCCTTGGAGTACATCTACTTCAAGTTTCAAGTTTGTAGGTTCAAGGAATACAATTTTTCATACCAACGTTTTCAACCCTTTATACATCCTTAGGGGTTGAATTTCCGAAAATCCCTTCTTAATACACCTCTACGCCATAAGACCTATACTCTTCAAATTTCAAGTCTCTAGGACCAGCGGTCAAAAACCTCCCATACAAACTTCTACATCCCTTTGCACACATAAGTGTGCAAAGGGATGTAGAAGTAAAGTAAAGAAGTAAAGTAAAGTTAGTAGTAGAAGTAAAGTTTTTTTAGAACTACCCTTAATAATAAGGTTAGTTCTAAAAAACTAAAAATGCCTTTCCTATTTTTTGCCTTGGAGTACATGTACTCCAAGTTTCAAGTTTGTAGGTTCAAGGAATACTATTTTTCATGCAAACATTTTCAACCCTTTTACATCCTTAGGGGTTGAATTTCCAAAAACCTCTTCTTAGTACACCTCTACGCCATAAGACCTATGTACTCTTCAAATTTCAAGTCTCTAGGACCAGCGGTCAAAAAACTCCCATGCAAACTTTTACATCCCTTTACACACTTATCAAGGGTAGTTTTAAAAAACTAAAAACGCCTTTCCTATTTTTTTGCCTTGAAATATAAATACTCCAAGTTTCAAGTTTGTAGGTTCAAGGAATACTATTTCTCATACAAACGTTTTCATCCCTTTTTCCACCCTTAGGGGTTGAATTTCCAAAAATCCCTTCTTAGTACACCTCTACGCCATAAGACCTATGTACTTTTCAAGTTTTAAGTCTCTAGGGCCAGCGGTCAAAAAACTCCCATACATACTTTTACATCCCTTTACACACTTATCAAGGGTAGTTTTAAAAAACTAAAAACGCCTTTCCTATTTTTTTGTCTTGAAGTATATGTACTCCAAGTTTCGAATTTGTAGATTCAAGGAATAAAATTTTTCATACAAACGTTTTCATCCCTTTTTACACCCTTAGGGGCTGAATTTCCAAAAATCCCTTCTTTGTACACCTCTACGCCATAAGACCTATGTACTCTTCAAATTTCAAGTCTCTAGGACCAGCGGTCAAGAAACTCCCATACATACTTTTACATCCCTTAGCACACTTATTAAGGGTAGTTTTAAAAAACTAAAAATGTATTTCCTATTTTTTTGTCTTGAAGTATATGTACTTCAAGTTTCAAGTTTGTAGGTTCAAGGAATACAATTTTTCATACAAACGTTTTCATCCCTTTTTACACCCTTAGGGGTTGAATTTCCAAAAATCCCTTCTTAGTACACCTCTACGCCATAAGACCTATGTACTCCTCAAATTTCAAGTCTCTAGGACCAGCGGCTTAGGCTGTGCGTTGTCTATATGTCAGTCAGTCAGTCAGTCAGTCAGTCAGTCAGTCAGGACTTTGATTCTTATAGTATTAGAGATACCACTCTTTAGACTTTGTAATCTTCCTTATTATTTCACCAGTTTTGTTTTAAGAATTATTCTATCCATAATTTATTTAATGTAAGTACCTACACTCAAATCCAAATCTTTTTTCCATTACCGCTCCCGATTCTCAAGAATACTCATGAATTTTAATGAATCAGTCTGAAGGACTATCAGCCACCAGTGACGTATTAAACTTGTTTTTTTTCATGTGACGTCACAAGCATATGTCTCATGCGACGTTGAGTGGTTACATAACTATAACATATATTTAAGAGTAGTTAAGGTCTCTGTGTTTGGCTCGTCCGAGGAAGAACTACCACTATGCCTATTTCTGCCGCCAAGCAGCATCGCTGTGTTCCGGTTGCCGGAGCAATTACAGACAAATCTCTATGCATAGTTGATGAACGCAGGGCAGAATCATAGGGCAGAGCTTCAGGGAATCGAAGGGCACATTCCTATCGTGCGTCACGAGAAGCAAAGTTTGTTTATTGGTGATGTTTACCACTTAATCTCAGTTGGGCTATATTGATGACTTGGTTCTTTTTCAATGATTATTTATTTATGTAAATACTGGTGATCAATAATAATAAATGTGAATAAATAAGTCACGCACAATAGGAATGCCCTACGATGCACTGCCCTGTGTCTATCAATTTGAGGCATACAGACGTTAAGCTTCATGTGCCTGTTATTTCACCGACACCCTCATTCTACAAACCGAAACAGCAACGCTGCTTGGTATTTCAAAGTAAAACAATCAATGCCATCACTGGCGTCACTGAAAACCAGCGCCATACAAGCCACTAGGCTTATACGGCAAATGCTGAGTGGAAGCTTTTTTGCGACACTATTTACAATATGTAATAAATAAATAATAAATATTGGTGGACTTTCCACGCAACACTATCTTGCCCCAAACTAAGCCAAAGCTTGTAATATGGGAACCAGACAGCTGATATAATACATAACATTTTTTTACATAACAAAATAATAATAAGAAATATATTCATCACACAAATGTTTGTTATCGGTGGGAATCGAGCACACGGCCTACGGCGCAGAAAGCAAAGCCAACTGAGCTGTGGAGACTGTAATGTTTTTAAAAATGTTTCTTAAGCTTTTGTGTATTTGTTTTTATCAGTATTCATGTTATATTTCGTGTCATAAAACATTTTCTATTCTTGTTTAATCTACATTATTCACCTGCCATAGTCTTCGATTCATGCAATGGGGGCCTTTTCAATTTTAGGTTCATCCAATAGGAGCCTTCGCATTAAGTGGTTCAAGGTCTTTTCCTTCAGCTAAGAAGAATGAGCACCATTCGTTCCATCAGCTGCGCAGTATTCTTTTAGTCTGACAAACTTTCCTAGCTATATCATAAACTGGTTTTAGGGTTACGTCGAGTTGCTTGTGGAACCCGTTCCTCTAGGCTTGGTCGTGTGGAGCTGGCTAGATTCACCTGGTAAGACATTTCAAAGTGATTCAACTGAATACATAAGGTATGGCCTTTTGACTTTGACTTTGAACTGATAACCGCTAGGTTCTCGTTGACGAGCACATAATGGGAAGCGAAACTTGTCTAGAAATTAAATTAGGTTACATCAAATAAATTTGTGAGATTATGTCCAGTTCTGCTCCCAATATTATGAATGAGGAAGATTCATTGCGACGTAACGACTGCATTATTTTAGATGTAAATTGAAATAAATCTGGTTCGTAATCCAGAAAAGCTTAAAATCTGTCTTTTAACCTCATTTTTCGAGCAAAGTTACGAATTCAAAATCAAAATTCAATATATTTTTATTTCAGACTTTTTCCATAGGATTTCAAAAACTGTAATTTTCTTGATATAATAATTTTAAGTCTAGAACTCCCTAGAGTTGGCCACTATTCGCGCTTGGCACTTTATTTGCTTTCCTCCGTTCAAACGCTGCCGTTTCATTTTCCGCCCGAGCACGTCTGGCTTGACGGAGTGAAAAATAACGGTCGCCGGCGACAGTTGTTCGCAGAGATAAGGTTTGATGAACTGTGCTATAGATGTGGCACAGATGTGCTATGACAACAACGCTCACCCAAGTGAACGCGGAATATTTATTAAAAAAAAAAAATATGGTCTTACCACACATCACTATCTAGCCTTAAACTAAACCAAAGCTTGTAATATGGGAACCAGATAACTGATATAATACATTATACTTTTTTCTTGTAAATACATACTTATAATATTATATAACTCCCAGACAGAGAAAAAACATCAATGTTCATCATCATCACACAAATGTTTGTTCTCGGTGGGGATCGAACCCACGGCCTACGGCGCAGAAGGCAGAGCTACTACCAACTGAGCTGTGAAGGCTGTCACTTAGTGTTTTTTCATACAAGTCATAGGAGTGAGGAAACTATGTTTGTTGTACCAACGTACACTCTCAGTGATAAGGATTTTTCACTGGTTTTTTTTAACAACTAGCTGACGGAACAAGCAGTTGGCCCACCTGATGTTAAGCAGTAACTATCACCTATAACAAAGCATTGCCTCGTAAGTCACGCACGATAGGAACGTGCCCTGCGATGCACTGCCCTGCGTCCATCTCTCGTCATCTCTCATATGCCATGAGGCATACAGATGTTAAGCCTCATGTGCCTGTAATTACACCGGCAACCACACTCTTCAAACCGAAACACTCACACATTTGAAGCGCCCAATTTTTGAGCGGCAGATCTCTACGCCACATTCAACGAACCAAAATACCTTTCTTTCTTTGAAAAATCAGTTAAAAAGCCTACAAAAACAACAAAAGAAGCTCCTGAAAGCTTTTATAACTTGTTTGATCACAATGCAATGGTATTCGTTGCTCTTCGAGATGAAGGAGTCTGTTGTGAGTTTTTTACGTCATATCGAATCAGTTTTGGCTCACGTATAGTAATACGTTTAACAGACATTTTTTGAATAATTATAAATGCATACTAAAAATCGGGTATGCTGCAGTGTCATTAAGATCTCAGCTGTAATTTAAATTATTTTAATAACACAAAAAACAACTTAAATATTCATCAAATAAAAAAAAATTCTAGGTGCCAATTAAATTCACATCCTACAGCGCAGAAGTGTATAAAAAAAAGTATTTAATTTGGGTATTTTTTTCTTGTACAAGTTTAAGGTTTTGGAAAATTGATGTAATTGAAACTAAAACTGTATTGATAACACAACAATGTAAGCGCGCATTCACCGTTGTAGGAACGATGGGCATGCCCACAACCTAAAAGACTAGTGACGTCATACGCATTGTGCGCCCCAAGGCTTTGCCCACTTTAAACTATACACTGTACAAGATCCTGGTCAGGGCGTCATATATTTTGCAAACATATAAAATGCATACTAAAAATCGGGTATGCTGCAGTGTCATTAAAACCTCAAGAAGTCTGTCATTTGCATTATTTTAATAACACAAAAAACAAATTACATATTCATCAAACAAAAAAAAAAGTGGTCCTAGATGCCAAACGAATTCACATCCTACAGCGCAGAAGGCAGAGCCTCTACAACCTGAGTTGCGAAACTTGTTGTCAACACTTAATGTTGTGTAACTTTATACTCATCAACTCCTGCTCTACTGCTAACTGTATTTAGCTCAAAATTAACTTGACTTCATTCACTGTGTTCCGAGATGTTTAAATGGAATTCTTTGAATTCTTCGAAAACAGGCTTTTGATCTTGATAGATAATTATGCGGTTTTCTAAGCGGTACAACGTATTTGATCTTTTTGACCATCTGATAATTGGTTCTTGGGCTGCCTTATGGCTTTTGTCATGGCTTATACTTTTTATACCACTAGCTGATGGGACAAGCAGATGGCCCACCTGATGTTAAGTGGTAACCATCACCTATAACAAAGCATTGCCTCGTAAGTCACGCACGATAGGAACGTGCCCTACGATGCGCTGCCTGCGTCCATCAACTTGAGGCATACAATGTTAAGCCTCATGTGCCTGTAATATCACCGGCAACCACACTCTTCAAACCGAAACACAGCAGTGGCCGAAAGAGGCGTGGTGGTAGTACTTCCCCGGATACCTATAAATAAATTAAAATAATGAAGCATTAATATTCAGATTATTTCGACTTGGTTTTAATACCTAGTTTTAATACTATAATACCTACTTTGGGCTATTATTAGTTTAAGTATATTATAACCTAAATATTAGGTACATTATTAAAATGCTTTAGTTCGCATTATGTATTTATTATAATCACTACATAGTATAAAACAAAGTCGCTTTCTCTGTCCCTATATCCCTATGTATGCTTAAATCTTTAAAACTACGCAGCGGATTTTGATGCGGTATTTTTTTATAGAAAGAGTGATTCAAGAGGAAGTTTTATATGCTTAATACAAGCATAATCTCTTAGGGATATCCCACAATAACCGTGCGAAGCCGGGGCGAGTCGCTAGTTTATTATAATTTAAACATTTAATAAAATGTATTATAATAAATGTAACTACTTTAAGTAGATACTTAATTACCTCCTTGGACTAATCATAGATTACCTATTGTAGTTAAATTATTTTTTTACGATGGGTGGTCGAGGATGTCTATTTATCTCTCTCTCTTGTCGTGTCACGTCACTAGTTTCTTTCGAAACAGTGTGGTGAAAGGATTTTAAGTGCGCCTCAAGAGGCTCCTTTCGAGCACTTGACACATGTTACAGAACTTTTAAGGTTCTACAACATGCCGGTTTCCTCACGATGTTTACCTTCACCGTTTGAGAGTAATGGCATTGTGCACATAAATTTTTGAACAGAAAAACTCATCGGTGTACGACCGGTTTCGAACCCATGACCTTAGGATCGGAAGGCGGGGCCCCTACCACTGGACCACTAGTACTACCACTAGTACTGGTGGAGGATGTCTATAGGGGTAGTATAGTAATATTGTATGCCCGAAAGGGGTAGACCATTGGAACAAAATTACCTCTGTAAGATCTGTTTACACTATTTTACAATAAGTGATTCTTATTCTTAAACTAGCTGGTGCCCGCGTCTTCGTCTGCGCAGGATTAGTCACACAATATCTTTATAAATTGTAGCCTATGTGTTATTCTGGTGTATAAGCTATATTATTGAAAAGGTTCATTAAAATCCTTTCAGTAAGAAAGAAAGAAAGAAAAGCTATTTATTGACCAACACAAACTATACCTACATAAAATATATTACATAAATATGTTAGGCCAATTAGTTCCCTGGCTCAGTATTTGCCGCACCGTGTGGTTCACGCCACACAGTGCAACACTGGTATTCTGCCAGGTCCTAGGGCGGGTAACGGCACGGACATCTAAAAATAAAAATGAAATAAAAACAATAGATACAAAGAAAGAACATTTTTTTTTTTACAACCTATAGGTAAATCGTTTGACCGCAATCTCACCTGATGTTAAGTGATGATGCAGTCTACGGTGTAGCACGTTTACCTAGAAGATACCTATTCACTCGTCTCTTGAAAACATCCAAATTATAGGCATTCGGAAAAACGGACGCCGGTAAGGAATTCCACTCTTTGGCTGTTCGAATTATAAAAGTAGATGCAAAGCGCTTAAAAAGAAGGCTACATAAAAATGAACATTAAAGCTATGGTATAAACATAAGTTTAGTAGTAGTTTTTACGTGAAAGAGTATCCATCCATCCATACTTACAAGATTTCGCGTTTATAATATTAGTAGGATTCTTAAATAATAGTCCCACAGATCCGCTGCTCTTGTGGCTGCATACGATTGATGCAAATACCAAGTTTGCTAGTCGCTGTTATCTTCCAGTTTTGAAGAGATTTACGTGTTTAGTTCGCGCTGTTTCGTTTATGTCATCGGCTGTACTAAAACTTCATTTATATAGAAAACAGGTCCATTTTCTCCGTATTTTTAATATCTGCGTTCTTGGAACAGAACTTGTTTATATAAATACTCTTCACTTCATTTAAAATGAATAAAAGTATTTACAATATATACAAAATACATATGGAACAATAAATATTTGTGGACTATCCACACGGCATTATCTAGCCCCAAACTAAGCCATAGCATTTAGAGATAGCTCAACTAATCCAAATCAGCGCCAATCAATAAATAAATAAATATAAAAACATGAGTATCTACCACATTAGTCTCTTCACTTTTCATTAATTTATTTATTTATTTATTTATAAAACTAGAACGGGTTTAAAAACCAATTACTGTAATTATTAGATACATTTTAAGTTCTAATTACTATTTTAACATTGAAAACAAATAATAAAATTAAAATTAAGTATGAGTCAAACAAGAAAATAATAATAATAATTTAAAACAGAAATGAAATATTAAGTTCTAGCAATAAGTCTAACATATACACAATGATAGTCATTTATACTAATTTACAATTTAATCATCGTGTATCTGTCTCACAGTACCTCAAGCGTTCCGTCACTTCTTCATAATAGTACCTATTCTTTCGGCGCCCATAATTTAACACATCTGCGTGAACCTGGTTTCTATGTGAGTGCGCTCATTGAATGCACTCAAAATTTATCGATACAAAATGATGTTAGCGAAAACGAACCGAGTTTCGATTGAATTAGGGTTTGCAAGTTTATTTAAAAGTTTGTCAAATACAATTTTTGTATAACATATATCTTTTTATTCTTTCGAGATGATATGTAAAAACGAGGCTGAAAATCGTCAAAGTACTTTTTGCCCGCAGATTTTAACGATTATTTGAACGTTCATTCAATGATTGTATAACTTAAAAAAATTTGAAATTTGGAACGAATTTTAAAAATTGTCGATGACGTAGAAGATTTTCATTTTACTTATCTTAATGTAAGTCAAAAGTAGTAGAGCTCTTTTTAAAGGGTTAATCCGGGGAAGTACTACCACCACGCCTTTTTCTGGCGACAAACAGCGTTGCTGTGTTTCGGTTTGTAGAGTGTGGTTGCCGGTGTAATTACAGGCACATGAGGCTTAAGATCTGTATGCCTCAAGTTGATTTACGCATCAGTGCATCGTAGGGCACGATCCTATAGTGAATTACGAGGTAATGTTTTGGCGATTTTTACCACTTAACATCAGGTGGGCCATCTGCTTGTTCCATAGTATAAAAAAAACTCCTCGATAAAACCGCAGAAAATCTGAATCATGTAATATTATTTCTCATGCTGCCAAGTAGTATTGTACTGCACGTGACTTGAAAGTGAAGCCATTGAGGCCACGGACTTATACAAACCTTTTTACCCGAGTGCGGTAGGTTTTTTAAAAGAAAGAAAGAAATTTCTCAAGCACAAGCTATCCACTTATCAAATTTCAGGCAGATCAGATTAACGTTAGAAAGTTATGGCCAGACAAACATACATACATACATAAAATGCCAAATCGCCCAAGTTGAAACTAAGATCTTCGTTCGCTTCGCTCACTTGATCAACAAAGAAAGAACAAAAAATAGAAGGCTACAGAAAAATAAAGCAAAATTAAAAAATAAAGCCGTGGTACAAACTTAAACAGGATAGTAACAAACACAGAACACTAGTAAAGTAAAGTAGGTACATAATGAAGATAAAGAAAGAAACTGAGATAAAAAATGCGCTTCAGCGCCATCTATCGGGAAAGATTGATAAAAGGCAAATAAAAGCCAAAACAGTGCTGGAATTCTCAAATGGTGAGGAAACTGGTATGTCGTAGAACCTAATAGTTGTAAAACATGTGTCAAGTGCTCGAAAGGAGCCTCTGTGAGGCGCACTTAAAATCCTTTCACCACACTGTTTCGAAAGGACTAGTGACACGACAAGAAGAAGCAGGTTATTATAAGGTTGTTAGGGTTAAGCTATTTTTGTATTATATGCAATAATGAATTAAGAATAAAGATGATTACCAGGCAATGCTTTGTTATAGGTGATGGGTACCACTCAACATCAGGTGGGCCATCTGCTTGTTCCATCAGCTAGTCGTATCAAAAAAAGATTACGACAAACAGCAATCTCAACCAGACATCTTTCAGAATGAATTGAGTATGTGAGATATATTGGTTATTCGGAATATTTGCAGAACTGTGTCCGGAATCCCGGAATTTCGGAAACGGCTCTGGAATAAATCCGTAACGCGCGAGCGGCTTCTTTCAAAGAATCTGGATGTGACAGTTTTTAAATGAAGGTTTTGAGCAATTTTATTCCTTAAATTCATGAACTTAAAACTTAAAATAAAATACGCTTTACGAATCCGTTTAAGAGGTATGATTGTCAGTGTAATTACACGCTCACAGCTCAGTTGGTATAATGTAGCTCAGTGATTGTGTTGTAGCAAGAACCATTCAAAAGAACGGTAGGAACCAAGCCGTAGAATGTTGCTTGTTCTTCTAGGCTTTGGTCGCGTGGAACTGGCACCTAGTCACCTAGCTTTAACACGTTTTAAAGTGATTCTTGTGATTCTACTGAACAAATACCTTTTGATTTCGGTAGTAGCTCTGCTCTGCGCTGCAGGCCGTGGGTTCAATCCCGGCGAACAAACATTTGTGTAATGAACAATGAACATATATATTTGATCTCTGTCTGGGTGTTATATTATATTATCAGCTATCTGGTTTCCATATTTTATGGTTTGCTTAGTATGAGCTAGGCTCACATACGTATCTAGTGTGACGTACGTATTAGATTAGTACGTATCTACATGGCAAAGATTATTCTTACGCCGTAACTGGTTACGAATTTCGTAGACGGCCGAAGGGGATGGTATTATGTGGAATGTCGACCAGTTTAAACTGCATTGTCCTGCAACTAAAGAAGCCAATTCCAAAACGGGGCTGCTTGAGTCTTGCTTCTCCGCATCCACATCACTATCGGAGATGCCAGAACATTCAAAGTCAAAAGGTATTTATTCAATAAAATCACAAGGATCACTTTGAAACGTCTTAAAACTAGATGACTCTAGGTGCCAGTTCCACGCGACCAAGCCTAGAAGAACAGGCAACAGACTTACGGCTTGGTTCCTACCGTTCTTAAGTTCATTGCTGACATCAACCCAAAGTCCTGCTCCGCTACTTTAAGGAGTTGGGCTGGGGTGAGGTTACCAGGGGGATAATGCACAATACACCCCACTGCGGTACGTCAGTGCAGATCTTATTCCCCCACCACGAAATAGAATTAAATTAAAATTAGATACAATCTATTTCTAGTCTACCAATTTTAACACTCTAACGGCTCAGTGGTTGACTTAGTATAATGCCACAAAGGGCACGTCATATAAAGATCTTGAAATCAATCATATATCGACTTTATTTACAAAGGGTCTATTGGACCCAAGGACTCGAAAGGGTTATTGATGATACTTCAAAGACCTTGATGACCATAAGCGCTTTATTGCTTCTTATAGGTTATATTAATATTTATTTTATTGTTGAACAGGTAGCTCATATAAAAAAGGGTATTTATGAGTAGTAGAGCTCTTTGTGAAGGGCTCGTCCGGGGAAGTACTACCACCACGCCTTTTTCTGCCGACAAGCAGCGAGCATGACTTAACATTAGGTGGGCTATCTGCTTGTTCCATCAGTAACATGTATAAAAAAAACATTTAAAAATAAAAACCGGTCAAGTGCGAGTCGGACTCGCGCACGAAGGGTTCCGTACCATTATAAAAACCGCAAAAAAAACACGTTTGTTGTATGAGAGCCCCCTCAAATATTTATTATATATTAAAAGTATTTATTTACATAAAAAAAAGTATATTTTATGTATTATAATATCAGCTACCTGGTTCCCATATTACTGGCTTAGTTTGGGGCTAGATAGTGCTGTGTGGAAAGTCCACCAATATTTAATTTTTATTGAGGCATTTAGGCATATGAGGGCATATTTTAAGTAATGTTTAAAAACAAAATGTCATACAGAAATCAGGTCAGCTTCATAGAAAATATAATTTCAAGAAAATCGCGCGCATGTTACTTTCCCATGATTAGACAATAAGTACCGGTCGATAAGATTCTCAGAAATAAAGGCTGTGTACTATAGCCTAGGTATTGCTCGTCCATTATTTAGTTACCAACCTAAATTAAAACATCATAAAATCGCTGACGCAAATCCTAATAAATATAAACGATAAGACCGCCGATTGTAGGACAAACTCAATGTACTTTTACGTTTATAACATTTTCTATTCTATCCTCAATAAAGTTCTTATTAATATAAACATAAACAACTTCACAACTTTGATCCCCAGGCACGGTAGATATCTCATCTGTAAGAGAAGTCTTGAAGGGATATCTACCGTGCCTGGGGATCAAAGTTGTGAAGTTGTCTCTGTTTCTTTTCGATTGTTCGATTGTCCAGTAGTGGACTTTTTCAGACTGATGATAATGTAGACTGGTGGTCTAGTGGTGGCAAATTCAACTTTAAATTCGAAGCCAAAAGGTATTTAATCAGTTGAGTCACAAAGATAGGTGCCAGTTCCACTCGGTCAAGCCTAGAAGAACAGGCAAGAAACTTACGGCTTGGTTCCTACCGTGCTTTTGTATGATTTTAGTATATATCCTACGAATATATATATTAAAATTATATTTACTTGTAAAGAATAAAAAAACAATATTTTTCGATTAAATCCACCCGTGTGATCAACTTACGAAATAAACATAAATACAACATTATTACGTCACAAATTAATAATACTGTTCCAAAAAAGCGCCTACGTCGACCAATGGCACAATATTTTGGGCACGCCACGGATCAAAATGGTTTGCATTTTTAGTTCAAACTATCCGCTACTCAGCCCGCCCCGCCCAATCCGATCAGAAACTACTTGCCTAAATCGCCCTCTTGGAACAACGATTGGAATTTTCATGAAATTATTATAATAATATTAGTATGTATTATTACATTATGGTTGAAATTATTTGAGGGCATGTCTATGGCCTCATAATTATTTTCTTAGAAAAAATGGCACGTTGATTCAATAAGGTTCGCCACCCCTGGCCTACATCTCCATAAAAATTTATAACCTACAGATCTGAAACAGCTCGAAATAAATTTATTTAAAAATAATTTAAGAAAGTGGCTTATCCAGAGAGTGCACTATAATTTGAAGGAGTATTTTGATCTCATCTAGTGTCTTAGATTTATTGTGATCTCAGAGTTTTGTTAAGTTTTGACTTTGTTTGTTACCTTAAGGCCCAGTTTCACCATGCTCTGTTAGTTACTAATCAAGCATTAACAGGCCGTTAAATGTAACCTTATCTGTCAAACGCGTACATTTTGACATATTTAACGGCCCTTTAATCCTTTGTTAATCTAACAGAGCATGGTGAAACCGACCCTTAATTTTATTAGCAGGTAATTTATAGAAATATTGTACGTCTGAAATGGATAAACTGTTGATTCTTGTATCAATTTTATAACACCTTTATGTACACAGTTATACAATAAAATATTATTATTCTTGTTACAATATAGGTGATATAATATAATAATGAAGAAGAATTGAGAATAATGAAGTGAGGCGTAGACAGAAACAACTATAGTTCTATATGAATATTCCAGGGTAAGTAATGATTTCACCATGCTCTGTTAGATTAACAAAGGATTAAAGGGCCGTAAAATATGTGAAAATGTATGCGTTTGTCATCTAAGGTTAGATTTAACGGCCTGTTAATCCTTGATTAGTAAGTAACAGAGCATGGTGAAATCAGCTCTAAGTTAAGTAACAGCTGGCGCGGTTTAAACATGCCTTTACCTTAAACTGTTTCTACAAAGAAACTGAATTAAATTAAGTGTTTCAAGAACGAATTGCAAATACTCGGATAAGCAGCTGCTATTTCAATTTACTCTAACGACTTCTTTAGAAATGCTGTTTAAAAACATTGAACCACACTAGCGTCGGTCAGCGGGTTTGCCTGAGTTATTTTCAAGGTCAATGTCAAAGTGACAGCCCTTATAGTCTCAGCTTTTAGGGTTCCGTACCCAAAAGGTAAAACGGGATCATATTACTAAGACTCCGCTGTCCATCCGTCTATCTGTCTGTCTGTCTGTCTGTCTGTCTGTCCGTCTGTCACCAGGCTGTATCTCATGAACCGTGGTTGTTTGATAGATTTCTGTTGCCGCTATAGCGACAAATACTAAAAACAGAATAAAATAAATATTTAAGGGGGCTCCCATACAACAAACGTGATTTTTTTGCCGTTGTTATAGATAATGGTACGTAACCCTTCGTGTGCGACTCGCACTTGGCCGGTTTAATTTCATACAAGGTACTTCTTGCTGATGGAACTAACAGATGTTAAAGTGGTATTCATCACCTAAAACAAAGCATTACCTCGCAGGCAACCTGCCATACGATGCACTTTTGTGTGTCCATCAACTTGAGGCATACAGATGTTAAGCCTCATGTGCCTGTAATTACACCGGCAACCACACTCTTCAAACCGAAACATTGCAACACTGCTTGACAGCTGATGTAAGCATGGTGCTAGTACTTCCCCGGACGAGCCCAGCACGAGTATTTGGTTATAGCTCTGCCTTTCGCTCTGACCGTGGGTTCGATTCCCACCGAGAACAAAAATGTATACTGTAAATGTATGTCTTTATCCAGTACTGTAGTTCTTCAGGCTGATAACTATGAAAGCCCACGAATTCTACCTTTGAAGTATGTGACTTTATATCCCATTTGGATAATAATTGTTTTTCATCATCATCTGATTTGTTATAGGTATAATATTATATGTATTATATTTATGTTGTGTATATTTTTATTTATAGAATGTAATAAGAATGTAATTTAATTTTATTTATGTATGTTTATGTAGGTTTAAATAAAATAAATAAATAAATATTGGTGGACTTTCCACACTGCACTATCTAGTCCCAAACTAAGCCAAAGCTTGTAATATGGGAACCAGATAGCTGATATAATACATATAACACCCAGACAGAGAACAAACATCAATGTTCATCACCACACAAAGTTTGTTCTCGGTGGGGATCCCACGATCTTTATGTTGTTTTATCATTTTTATTATTTCATGCTATTTTTTTGGTGCACCCATCTTATATAAAGGCTCCTCTCCATCCAAAGATTGTCTGGAAGAGATCCCTTTTTAGCGATAAGACCGCCCATTGCACATATTTATAATTGTTATTATTTGTTTCCTATTTTGTTCGTTTGTAAGGTGTACAATAAAGCATTTTCATTCATTCATTCGTTCAACGTTTTGTATAAGTATTTTAAAATGTTTGTGTTTACTATGAAGTCCATACAAAGTACTCGGCCAATTCGTGGCTATAGATTCTTTGAAAACACAAACCTTTTATGTCACTTAGAGCTTGAAATATAGACTGTAGCCCTCCAATTAACCGTAGGGGTTTCGGTCACAGCCTTACAGAACAGCTGGGTTATAGCTATAAATTTACGATGCATGTCTTTAATTAAAAAAAATATATATAATTAATAATAATATAATATTGCATGTTTTTTAAATATCGGTCCGCTTCTCTCTATTGCAACACCCTTACTGGGTACATTATGTATTGAATCACAAATTACTTAGCCATAAGTCCTGACAATGTTAAATCTACATACATACATAATAATGCAATAAATATACTGAATACTGAATACTACCAGTAAAGTCCAAAGTCAACTTTTGCAAAATAATTTATGTCCATTTTCAATATGTGATTGTGAATTAAAATAGTATAAACTGTAAATTTATATAGTAATGAATGACAGATTTTATTGTCTTAATTGAGATAGGAAGAAATGCATGTCTTCTTCGGGGAAGCTCTTTGCCAAGATAGGTAATTCTTAACCAATAGAGAATAGTGATAGAGAATCGAGATTAAAAATATCACCTTCATTCATCATCATCATCATCAGCCTAAAGAAGTCCACTGCTGGACATAGGCCTCCCCTATACATTTCCAGGAAGAACGATTCCGAGCCCTCTCCATCCACCGACTAACCCGCGATCCTAACAATGTCGTCAGTCCACCGGGTGGGAGGGCGTCCCACGCTTCATTTTCCTGTTCGTGGTCGCCATTCGAGAACCTTTATTCCCCATCGGTTATCAGTCCTTCGAGCAATATGACCTGCCCATTGCCACTTCAACCTGCTAATTCTGCGAGCTATGTCGGCTACCTTGGTTCTCCTACGGATTTCCTCATTTCTGATTCTATCTCGTAGTGAAACTCCTAGCATAGCTCTCTCCATAGCCCGTTGAGCGACTTTAAGCTTGTTGATGAGGCCAATAGTGAGCGACCACGTCTCAGTTCCGTACGTCATCACTGGGAACACACACTGGTTGAAGACTTTCGTCCTCCTTCATTGCTCTACGATATTCTCGAATCCGCGGTAAAATGCGTATTCTCACCTGCGATAGACTTCGCAATCACTACATTACGTTATTCGAGAATAAAGATATCAGAAAGAAGGTTCATTCAATATAACAGGACGTTATTAGACTATCGACCGAGCTCTGAAAGACCGATCAAAACTAATCGGATGACAAGTCACTTGCCATTTCAGCTATTACATAGAATTAGATAGAGATAGCAAGTGCCTTGACATGCGATTAGTTTTGATCGGGCTTTTAGAAACCGGCCGTTTGTATTTTTTTACCGAACATCGGTTTCTGAAAATGAGAAAGTAAAATTGTTTGGGTGCGTCTGTGGAGTTTGGATTGATGATTAGTTATCCATTACTGGTTGATCATCAAAGACTTTTATGCTAATGACAGTGCCAAATTTAGTACTCTTAAGTATGATAAATAATTAGTGGGTTCGATCCCTACCGAGAACAAACATTTGTGAACAAATTTTGTCGTTCTACTCAATATTGTTTAGTGCTTAGAATATAGAACACTGGTGGTTCAGTGGTAGCGGCCCCGCCATCTGATCCTAAGGTCGTATGTTCAAAACCTGTCGTGCACCAAGAAGTTTTCTGTTCAATTTTTTTATGCACAGTGCCAGTACTCTCAAACGGTGAAGGTAACATTGAAAGAAAACTGGCATGTCGTAGAACTTAAAGAGTTCCAAAACATGTGTCAAGTGCTCGAAAGAAGTATCTTTGAGGCGCACTTAAAATCCTTTCACCACACTGTTCAGAAAGAACTAGTGACACGAGAAAAGATACTAAAATAATGCTAAACAAACCTACTTACTAGTAATTTTACTCTTTTCAAAATTTTGTTAAAGAAATATTTTTATTGTAATGTTAATATTTTTCAAAATCTTGTTTAAAAACTTTTTTTTTTATATACCAGCTATGTAACCCCGCACTGTTCTATACCTTACACCCTTGTTAGTGTCAAAACAGGAATTTGGATTATCCCGGAATCAATACGCGCTGAGCCGGTTAAGATACGGACCGGAACAGATCCGGGTGTTTTTATCCCATTTAAGTGGCTACCGGGAAATGTGTGTTTTGGAGGCTTTAACAAAATTAACCAAGAGCTTTAATGAAAGAAGATATACACCGGCCAAGTGTGAGTCGGACTCGCACACGAAGGGTTTCGTACCATTATCATATTTGTTGTACTCTAACGATTGTCGGTTCTACAGCAAACATATCCACTGCCATTTCTGTTTGCTACTATAAAAACGGCAAAAACATCACGTTTGTTGTATGGGAGCCCCCTTAAATATTTATTTTATTCTGTTTTTTAGTATTTGTGGTTATAGCGGCAACAGAAATACATCATCTGTGAAAATTTCAACTGTCTACCTATCACGGTTCATGAGATACAGCCTGGTGACAGACGGACGGACAGCGGAGTCGAGTTGGTAGATGGATTACATGCAATATAAACGAGCTATTTATGGGAAAAGTGACGGAGAAAACTCATAACTGAAATTAAATCAAATTAAAATAAAATAAAAAAAAAACTACATAACGCACACATTATTAGAAGGAACACAGAACATTTATATTTTGACATACTATTAATTATTTTGATTTGACATTTGATTACTATTGTTTATTCTATATTTACTGTTGTTTGTATAAAAAGTACCTACCTACCTACCCAAATGTATAAAGCCCGCACCTGCAATTTGCACCCCAGCTATGGGGAATGAGTGCAACCGATTTTGTTTTTTGTCATCTTTATGTACCTACACCAATGAAGCAAATTAATGTTTTATGATTTAACAGAGAAAATTACTATCTGAACACATAATAATATCAAAGATAAAAATAAAGTAATTACAAAAATAAATACAATCAACCGCGGACCGATTTTCCTAGAAATCCACAACATCTTCAGGATGATAATATGCTTTTTAACACTCAAACAGCATTTGCAGTTACAGCTTCGTACCACAAAAGCTTTAAACTCTTTTAAATTGAGTTAAATCGAAAGTAGCCGAAGCTTTCAACAAACTTTTCAACGATAACACAAAAAATTCAGTCTGTAAGGATCAGCTACCGTCATTAAAGTGACGAACGCTGTATTTTTGTGTGTATATCCTACTAATATCCTACTAATATTATAAACGCGAAAGTTTGTCAGTACGGATGGATGGATGTTTGTTACTCTCTCAAGTAAAAACGGCCGAATGGATTTTAATTAAACTTTACAATAATATAGCTTATATATCAGAATAACACATATACAATTTACAAAGATATTGTGTGACTAATCCTGCGCAGACGAAGTCGTGGGCACCAGCTTTTAATATAATATAATCTTTTTTAGTTTTAAGCACGCCAACCACTTGTTCTTCACCTGTCAAGGTTGGCTGGTAGAAAATGCTGTTTAGCATTAAGCTCTCCTTTGGTACAATAAAGAATTATATAAATAAACGAATCTTTGCGACCACTAGTAGTACAGGAGTAGTACGACCATTCCTATTTTTACCGCCAAGCAACGTTGTTATATTTAGGTTTCAAAGGTATGAGTTCCGGCACAGATAAGATAATACTAATAGTGCCGGTGAAATTAAAGGCACATGAGGCTTAACATTAACGTGCCTTGAGTTCATAAAGGCATGTTTTGTGATCATGGTTACCGATTAACATCAGGTGCAACATCTGCTTGTTCCATCAGCAAATAATATACAAAAAACTATTTTATAATTTGCTTAATTCGCGGGATTCCTTCTATCTTCTGTTCGGAATCTCTGCCTATTGTATTTTCTTACTTATTATGCTATTGTATCAATGAGCTTAGCTATTAAGGCGAATGGCTACCCCGATACTAGCGCCACTACATATTTTATTTTAACATTACGTTATACAAAGGAATTATCATAAAATCGGACCGCGCGTACACGATACCTATCACAAGCTTTTTTTTAATGTATCTGTAATATCTGTATTTTTGATAATTCTTTTGTTAACGTTAATGATTAAATAAAATATGTAGTGGCGCTAGTATCGGGGTAGCCATTCGCCTTAATTGTACCCATAGTAGTATGAATTAATTATTGTACCTACCTTATATCTTAATAATTTGCAGCGCCCTACAGGGTACGTATACTCGCATAATAGCTACCTTAGACCTAAGCTATATCACGGATGTATGTACATGTTGGCAATAAATAAATCTAAATCTACTTTAAGTAAGAGTAGCTTTTTGTGAAGGGCTCGTCCGGGGAAGTACTACCACCACGCCTTTTTCAGCCGCCAAGCAGCAACGCTGTGTTTCGGTTTGAAGAGTGTGGTTGCCGGTGTAATTACAGCCACATGAGGCTTAACATCTGTATGCCTCAAGTTGATGGACGCAGGGCAGGGCAGGGCACGTTCCTATCGTGCGTGACTTACGAGGCAATACTTTTTTATAGGTGATGGTTACCACTTAACATCGGGTGAGCCATCTGCTTGTTCCATCAGCTAGTAGTATAAAAAAAACAGATTTAGATGCTCAAAAATAAAAAATAAAAGCTGTCCGCTATAAAATGGTCTCCGTTTAACCGAAAGGCCTCTCAGCAAACGTAGAAAGACTATCCCGATTCGATTTCGTGCAGGAGTCTGTATGCCAAATAGTTTTTATCAGAAGAAAGTTCTGGATAGGGAAAGTTTAAGTGAGTCTTTTTATTTATTACTTACTAGCTTCTGCTTTCGACTGCCCTCGTGTGTCGGGATAAAAGGCCTTTAAGGCGAGATCTTGAATTCTTTCCAAAAAAGCCTCAAACAAAAAACTATTCAAATGTTTTTTTTTAACCCCGATATTATAACAAGTATTTTGACTCCGTGTCTTACAAACTTTTGACCCATTTTTCCAGACACTGCGGCTTTATTAGAGTGCAATAACAATTTGATTGTTTTGATAAAATGCCCAAACACAAATTTAAAAATGTCAAATTAACAAAAATCTGTGAATCAGAAACTCATTCACAACGAAGACTTTTTTACAATTATCAAAATCAAAATCTGACTACCCCCTTTAGACATTCTCAAAATACCTTGATAGTAAAAAACTTCGGCTTCGCCTTCCAATCCTAAGGTCGTGGGTTCAAAACCGGTCGTGCACCAATGAGTTTTTCACATTTCACAACATAAAAACTCTCAAACGGTTAAAGTAACATCGTGAGGAAACCGGCTTGTCGTGGAACCTAAAAAGTTCTATAACATGAAGTCAAGTGCTCGAAAGGAGCCTCTTGAGGCGCACTTAAAATCCTTTCACCACACTGTTTCGAAATAAACTAGTGACACGACAAGAGAGAGAGTACAAAAAGATCTGAAAGGATATCTACCGTGCCTGGGAATGAAATTCATGAAGCCGTTTCTGTTTTTTCGTTTCTATAAAGAGGTGTTCTCTCAGTGTAAGCAAGAATGAATTTCAGGTTTTTCAGCAGAATTCCGCTAGTGCTAGGAAACCGTTGTAAAGATCTCCGTGCTACTTTTTAAGTACCGTCAACAAACAAGAAGCAAATGCAATTAAAAGTTACGCCTTAGTAGCGGCATAAAGGCGACCGTTACGTGCAAACGCAAAGTACATGCTAGTTCCTTGTTTTAAGTTTCGTTTGTAGAAAAATATCGGGATAATCCGTGGTTTAACTGACGTGTAAACTCACTTTTATAACAGTTTTTTTGTTCAACATGCTGATGGAATAAGTACGATGGTAACCATCAGCAATAACAAAGCATTGCATCGTAAGCCGAGCACAATAAGAACGTGCCCGACGATGCACTGCCCTGCGTATATCAACTTATTCAGATACATGCTTAACATGCATACAGATTACCTTTCTCTGTATGCCTACGCCTCACTAAACTTAGACATAGACATAGACCAAATCCTTAGACCCTTTTACTAGACTGTAAAATATGGGATAGGCTAGGAGCATCGTTTTTCTTGAAATTGATTGAAATTTGAAATTGATTTATTTAATATAACAAACATCTAATATCAAATAGATACATGCAGAAGTAATTTTCTAAAAATATTAGTCCTGGTTGGAACACATTGGTACCCAAACTAGGAAAACCTGTATTATGGCGTACCAATGCCCTCCGCCGGAGATTATATAATTCAATATTATTATTAAATAAAAACATTACAACAAGATTATGCATTCCCTTAAATTAGTTTATAACTTATATTAAGAAGTTATATAATTATTAAAAAGACTCATTAAAATTATTATCATGCATTATTTGAATTTTATGTAATTGCAAAAATAGGCCTGGGTCATGTTTATGTGTGGTGGTGCGTGTAAGTATAGTGTGTTTGAAGGTGAGTGGAACGTTGTTGTGTTGGGAAGGTTTTTTTGTTACGCCAGGGTTTTCTTGTTATGAAAGTAGTTTTAAAGTTCGTCTTATACGAATATTTATAATTTCAACAATTTGTTTCACTAGTTCTCGTACTTATGAAATCTTTTTAGTAGAAATACTCGTTTGGATCAAAATAATATTTTTTCAAAACTGTGTGCATTAATGGAAAGACTACCAATATAATACTTATTAAAAAAAACTTACCTATAAAAGTATCATATTTAAGTCGCTAACGTATTGCTCGCTCGCACTTAGTATGAAAACTTGTTAGTACAAAATGATATTATTGCTGAACTGGTGTGCGAGCGAGAAGCAATTTAAATAAATATTGAATATATAAATATTGGTGGACTTTCCACACAGCACTATCTAGCCCTAAACTAAGCCAAAGCCAAATATGGGAACCACATAGCTGGTATAATACTATACATATATACTTGTTTTTTGTAAATACATACTTATAATATTATATAACACCCAGACAGAGAACAAACATCAACGTTCATCACACAAATGTTGTTCTCGGTGGGGATCGAACCCACGGCCTACGGCGCAGACGTCAGAGCTACTACCAACTGAGCTGTGAAGGCTGCAAAATTTGTGGGTATCAGCCCCTTAAATTATATGTTCTTCCGTTATTCATAAAAATCTTAGACTAAGTATCATATAGACGTAGTGTTACGGTTTTTCGGCGTGTCCGTTTTTTGTTAGTTTGTATGTATTCGCGTGAGTGACTAGGGAAGGGACAACATTGACTAACCTATCGATAGAATAAGAAATGGATGAAAAAGTCGTTTTAATTGGAATCCAACTTTTTAATTTTAACTGGTTGCTGACTTTTATTGCGAAAGCCCAAAACCATTATAGACACTGGAACACTATCATCGTCAATAATGTTTCCCACATTGCCCTAACCGTGAGAGCGATGTCCATCCCACTCGATACAATTTCTTATGGCCATTTCGTCCATGCATAAGAACATTTTGTAGGCTATCAGTTTTCACGCCTAACAGCTTTTATCCACTCCCGTCTTCATTCTGGGCATTTAAGAACCTAAAAAAATAATGTAAAATTTAACAAAAATTGATCCCTCGCGAGACGGTAGTCTGTCATTTCACAGTATATTTATGAAAATCTATTATACACTCATAAACACATAGATAGCTTTAAGAAAAAGAGTGATGCACATAACGTTAACACTAGAAATAAAAACAAATTATGTATACCTAAATTTCGACTTCAAAAGGTAAATGGCTCGTTTATGGGGAACGGTATTCGATTCTATAATAAACTTCCAGAAAGTGCCACTGGGCTTCCTATTAGAAAATTTAAAGTGTACATTAAGAATAATCTAATAAGGAAAGCTTATTATACTTTAGATAGCTATATTGTTGATAAAAATGGCCGTGGCCCGATGTCCCGGTCGCTCTGCCCATCGGCAGCTAACATGTCTGCAATGTCTGTACTATACCTACTATTGTGTGTTTTTTTTTATTTTTCTCTGATTTAATAGATTGTATTTATGCATTAGGTATTATTAGTTTGAGGCGTAGCGTGTGCTGTCTTATAAATTTGATTATGTTTACCTTTTTCTGTATGCCTACGCCTCACTAAACTTCAATAATATATTATATTATTACATTGTAAAAGGATCATACAAAAGAACGGTAGGAACCAAGCCGTAAGTTTGTTGCCTGTTCTTCTAGGCTTTGGTCGCGTGGAACTGGCACCTAGAGTCACCTAGCTTTAAGACGTTTCAAAGTGATCCTTGTGATTTTATTGAATAAATACATTTTGACTTTGACTTTGACTTTGACGCCTATAAGGTGTGAAAAATTGAAACTACAACAGAACAGCCGGTCTGACCCACCGCATTAGATATTTCATATAAAAAACGGAAACTTACATATTATCGATAAAGCTAAATTGGTCGGTGGAAGTACATCTCTAGAACAGAAGACTAAAACAATGCATTTTATTTTGCAATAATTAATGGGTTTACATCATTTTCACATAGGAAAATATGACTAGTACTAATAAAATGTAATTCCTACAGTCTTTATGGGAGAAAAAACGTATTTTTTTAGCATGAAAATAGAAAAAGAATATTACGTATCAAATGACAATTCCGGGTCTTTAACTCCTGCTTTTATGGTTTTTGATACACAAAACACAGCTTCACAAGACATACTTTCACCTTTTCAAATATATTTTGCCTAGACAATAATAATTCTTTAAAAATTTTCATAATTTCTTTCGCTGCATCGCAATGTTGCTGCGAGTTTTTCAAAAACGTCAAAACAAGATCAAAACATTGCATCAACTGACGGCTACGATTTACGCAGACAGTGAGTGAGTGAGATGGAGTGAGTGAAGTTACATCTTCTTTTCTTTTACTCGTAGCTAGGCTACATGGGAAGAACAAAGATAGATGATCAATGTTTGATACACAGTTGAAAAAGGATGTAAGTCTTATCGCTCCCTCCAGTATATAGTACCTCCATGATAAAAATCCACCTATCTCTTGATCTGTAAGTAAATTGACAGTGAATACGCGTTGTATTGACATTACGAGACGTATTTCATCTTGTCATTGAACCTCTATTTGATTTACAGATTACCTTCTTTTGAGCTTGCGGTTCACTGGCTATTAAGACGTAAACAACCGTCAAACAACTTCTCGCTCGAACATTTTAGCATTTTTGAAAATATTTAATATTTTTTTATATACTCTCGTCTCTAGTTATATTATGTTTGTTTTATCAGCCGAAAATACGCAGTTTTTTTTTAATATCTTTTGTCGCACACTTATATTACATTTTATATAAAATCTGTTCTTTTGATATAACCATTCTTCCTTGAAATGCATGGCAGCCTTTGTCCAGCAGTGGATTTCTACAGGCTGATGATGATGATGAAGTTTCTAAAGTTTAAAAATAGTGACATCAAGATGCAGTGCCTTTTTTGTGAAGTCTGAATTATTTAATCAAAATTTTACAACAACGCAAATTGAATTTATTCTCAAAATATCGATGTTTAAATAAAATAAATCAAGTTTTGGGCTTAAATCATTTCTAATCGCGACTTAACTTGGAACCAATTTCAAGTTTGTTTGCTTCTAAAAGAGTTGGTTACAGCTTTTCGGAGAGAGCTGGTTCACCTTTCAAAACCCATCACTAAAAGTACAAATAATTGGCGAAATCGGTATTCAATCCACGTGCCAATTTGTACACGCCATATAAGAGACACGGTATTATACATTTTTATTAGGAAAGCATTGCATAGTTTTTTTGGATATTGTCTTGACATATCATTTAATTGTTTTTATTCATATATTTTCTATTACCTACTTGTATTATATTATACTATGTAATATAAATAAAAAGTTCACATATCTGAGGTAAATCACGATGGATATTACCTCAGATATTTTAGTAAGTAGGTACTAAGTACTTACTTACCACGCTTAGCGCCAGTGTATCATTTACGAAACACCAACTGATGTCTTTTATCAACAACTAGCAACCCGCCCCGGCTTCGCACGGTTATTGTGGGTTATCTCTAAGAGATTATGCTTGTATTATGCATATAAACCTTCCTCTTGAATCACTCTTTCTTTAAAAAAACCGCATCAAAATCCGTTGCGTAGTTTTAAAGATGTAAGCTTATATAGGGATATAGGGACATAGAAAGCGACTTTGTTTTATACTATGTAGTGATACACCGGCCTGCGAAAATATGTCACGTGTATCTTTCATGATACCCTAGGAAAAGACACCAGTTGGTGTATCGTAAATGATACATCGACACTGAGCGTGTTAATATTCTTTTAGGATATTTATGGGGAGTATTATTAGATACGTCACATTTCACACATTTTGCAGTCACGTACATTTCAGACAGCGCTTCTAGAATACTAACTGGATTTTTCTTTACCGATCGAGTGAAAAAAAATATGTCTGCAAGATAGGATTCAAACCCAAAGCCTTTTGATCAGAAGGCAAGGTAACTTAGAATTTAAGTTTTCCTAAAATAAATAAATAAGCTCTAGTGCTTTTGGAAGCAAATTATATTGAGTAGTGACTAAAACCCTGTTTCATCGTCTATTAAACCAGCTGTTTATATTTACCTGCGCATTATTATGTATGGATAATGTTTTACCCAAATGCGATTCGCACTTGGCTGATTTTAAATGTCTTGATATTTACTTCAACCTTTGAAGAGCATTGTTGAGTTGGTGCTCATCTAGTGATCAAAGCGATACGATGTTTTTCGCTTAGCCAAACGAGCTAAGCGAAAAACGTCTTAATTTTGTCAAAAGAAAGGTTGTCAAACGTGTACTTTTCCACTTATTAACTCCAAGCTTTTGCCTGTAAATTTCTCTATTTTATTATTTATATTTGTCTGTTAGTTTAATATTATAACTAAGTCTTATTACTGAGGGAGCTTTTAATTACTGTAATTGGTTTTTAATTAGTAAAGTAAATAAATAAATACAAATAGCAACCGTGATGGTAGAGACGTGAAATGGACCATCCAAATAAAATAACAAACTAAAAATAAGACGAAGAACAAACGTCATAAGGCGACGACAAGAGCTAATGTGACTCTCGCTCGCACGTTTCGACATGTTGAAAGATATAAAATCACTAAACTCATTTTAGAAAAATTGGAATCAACCATTTTGTGTGCAATCACATTGCACACAGTTTAGTAAAAATTTCATTTTGATCCATACAAGTTTTTCTACTTAAAAGTTTGCTGATGTACGAAAACTAGTTAACGCACCATGAGTTTTTATTTTGTGGCACAGATTTCTATATTGTTACAACAATGTTTAAACACTGCACTGAGAGCACTGGTGGACTAGTGGTAGCAGCCCCACCTTCCGATCCTTAGAACGTGGGTACTAAGTACGCGCTCTCAAACGGTAAAAGAAAACCGGCATATTGTATTGACAAGACGAACTAGAGTACATCTTGTTTATTATTTCTTAACAAAGTCTTACTTGTACAACTAACATTGATAATCGTTCAATAACCTGTTTCAAATTACAGCTCTTCCCAGTTTCCATATTTTGTGTATAAATTCGGGATAATCCTGGTATATTGGCGAAATCCGCAGAAAATTGAATATCGAAGAGATACCTTTTAAGTTCACAAATCGTGCGTAATCTTCTGTATCGACTATAAGCACTGAGCTTTGCGAGTTTAATTTTATTCCATATAATAATAAAGTTGAATCGCGTTTTAACAGTATATAATTGATATGTTTTTTTGCATTCTTTTATATTGTGGAAGAGATCGCTCATAGCGATAAGACCGCCCATTCTATTCATATTTATTATGTATTATTGTTAGGAACATTAATATGTATTCTTTTTATTTATTATTTTAGGTATTTACTTAGTTTTACGTTTTAGGTATAGTTTAAATAGGTTTTGTACACTGCCGTCTTTCTGATTTTCGTTTAATTCTTTCCATCCAAAAGTTGTCTGGAAGAGATTGCTCTTAGCGATAAGGCTGCCCATTGTACCTAATTTGTTTATGTCTCTGTATGTGTTTTTCTTTGTGTACAATAAAGTATTTATCTATCAATCTATCTATCTATTTTTTTTTTAATAACCTATACTGTCCCTCTGCTGGGCAAAGGTCTCCCCCATTTTTCTCCACTCTCCTCGATCCTCTGTTAACTCTTCCCACTTGTTGTGGAAGGAGTCCAGGTTGTCACTCCAGCGTTTTCTCGGGCGGCCGCGACGTCTTCTACCTTCCGCGGGTGTCCATCCTGTGACTCTTTTAGCCCACCTTTCATGGTCCATCCGGATCACGTGACCCGCCCAGTCCCATTTCAGCTTTGCCGCCTTGCGTCCTACATCAGCGATGCCAGTTTTGGAGCGCAGGGTGGTGTTTCTAACTCGATCCGTTCTCTTTACACCCAGACTGCGTTCCATCGCTCTTTGGCAAACACCTAGCCTAGTCTTCTGAGACTCAGTCAGTGACCACGTTTGACCACCGTAGGTTAGGACATCTATCATTAAAAATGTATTTAAAATACACTTTCAAAATGAAAGTTCAAAAATCATGGGTTTAATCACTTGGAGCTTATAAGCACTGAGCTCTATATATTTCATTTAATTCTTTAAAATAATAACATTGAATGAATTTTTATTATAATGTTTTTTTGGATACAAATTATGCTACACAAAGCCTTGTAATAAGCGTGACTTTTCTTTGAGGCTTCGCGTAATATTTGTTCTAAATACATATTTATTTTATTATAATAATAATAAAATAAATATGTATTTACCACAGATCACGTCCTAAATTCGGTAGTAAGTCTTTTACAATCATGGGATTTAAAACCTAGTGCGGGAACAGAGCTAACCTTGTGGTGCTGTTCTCATTTTGTACCACCTACCTACCTAACTAAATAGGTTTATGTTTGAATCAGTTAAGCATCAGTTTAACTTTTTGGGATATAAACAATTATATTATAATTTTACCCATACCACATATCCATAACCATACCCATAGTCAAAGTCAAAGTCAAAAGGTATTTACTCAATAAAATCACAAGGATCACTTTGAAACGTCTTAAAGCTAGGTGACTCTAGGTGCCAGTTCCACGCCACCAAAGCCTAGAAGAACAGGCAACAAACATATCAGACATTATCTTAAAAAAATCAAACATAATTATGAACATTCCTCTATCCAAGAAGTTGGCTAAAAACAATTAACTCCTAACTTTATGGACGAGGAAGATTTTATTGTTTGCAAGAAATTATTCCCAGGCATCTCAACAAAGATTAATTAATCAGAACTCGGAGATCTCAAAAGGCACTCCCATTAATTTTCCCTTCACCTTCCTCTGCTAATTGGTATAATTGTAATAGTAGTAGATTGTATTAATGTAGGTTTAAGCTAGTAACAAGTACCTATGAAGCATTTTTAGGTAAAGGGTAGGTTTTAGTTTCCCTAAGTCTTAAGTTAAACAGTCGTTGATTTATTTAAAAAAAATTCAGACTGAGTTTTTTTACATCTTATAGGTAAAACGTTTGGCCGCTATCACACCTAATGTTAAGGCCAAGACAAGAGCTAATGTACCTCTCGCTCGCACGTTTCGACATGTTCAAAGACATAAAATTACTAAATTCACTATCGAACAATCGCAATCAACCATTTTGTGTGCAATTGTGATACAAGTTTTTCTACTAAAAAGTTTGCATGTACGAAAACTAGTAGAGCAAACTCGTATCGATCAAAATTAAATTTTTATTAAACTGTGTGCAATGTTATAGCACACAAAATGGTTGATTGCGATTTTTCTAAAATGAGTTAAGTGATTTTATATCTTACAAAATGTCGAAACGTGCGAGCGAGAGGTACATTAGCTCTCTGTTGTTTCACAGTCTACGTCTAAGGGTAGTAGAGCTCTTTGTGAAGGGCTCGTCCAGGGAAGTACTACCACTACGCCTTTTTCTATCGCGTTGCTGTTTTTCGGTTTGAAGAATGGTTGCCGTTATAATTACAGGCACATGAGGCTCAACATCTGTATGCTTACGACGCAATAATCTGTATAAAAAAAAAAAAAATGAAATGCACCTGACTCTCAAATTGTTGTTGGAATCGTAAATTTACCTGAGCTGAAGTAAGTACACCATAATTACGTAGATCAATGGCAGTCACATAAACTCGATAAAAAGAGCATCAAATAAAATTATATCCTACAAAGAGCTTTGCTCTTAAAAGATGCTTAACTCGAAGGCGCCTGAATCTCAAATTATTACTAGAATGGTAAACTTATCTCAGCCGAAGTACACCATAATTACATAGATCAATGGCAGGTAGTAACCCCGGTAATGAGGGCATCGTTAGGCGGCACGTGACTGCCTTCCCAATCCCCAACGCGTCCGGTTCTTATTACGCACTTTTAAACTCTGTGCGATCGATATTGGCAAGGACTTAAGGACTTTGTATGGAATAAGGACGGAAATTGAGTGGCAAATTAAAAGAAACCGGCCAAGTGTGAGTCGGACTCGCGCACGAAGGGTTTGTTGGACGTTTGTTGTATGAGAGCCTTCTTAAATATTTATTTTATTCTGTTTTTTAGTATTTATTGATAAAGCGGCATCAGAAATACGTCATCTGTGAAAATTTCAACTGTCTAACTACCACGGTTCATGAGATACAGCTTGGTGACAGACGGACAGACAGGCAGATAGACAGACGGACGGACAGCGGCGTCTTAGTAATAGGTTCCCGTTTTACCCTTTGGGTAAGGAACCCTAAAAAGTACAATATCTAGTGATTAGGTAAGTATGCAACTATGCAAAAAAAAAAATTATACAACCCAAACGTTACAATGACAAAGAGTAGTTTTTTTTTATACAACTAGCTGATGGAACAAGCAGATGGCCAACCTGATGTTAAGTGGTAACCATCACCTATAACAAAGCCTTGCCTCGTAAGTCACGCACGATAGGAACGTGCTCTACGATGTACTGCCCTGCGTCCATCTACCCTCTCCTGCGTCCATAAATTGGCTACCACTTAACATGCGGGGCTTCTGCTTGTGCCATCATCATCAACAACCTATGATAGCCACTGTTGGACGTAGGTCTCTCCCAAGACGTGCCGCTGAGCCTGGTCTTCGGCTTTTCATATCCTGTGTTTGCCAGCTACATTTTGGAGATCGTCGCCCCACCTTGCCGGAGGGCGTCCTACACTACGCTTAGGTCTCCACTCAAGCATTCGTTTGCTCCAACGATTGTCGACTTGTTCAATCAACAAGTAATAAAAATACTCTCTTCTCTTGTCGTGTCACTAGTTTCTTTCGAAACAGTGTGGTGAAAGGATTTTAAGTGCGCCTCAAGAGGCTCCTTTCGAGCACTTGAAACATGTTATAGAACTTTTTAGGTTCCACGACATGCCTGTTTCCTCACGATGTTTTCCTTCACCGTTTGAGAGTACTAGCATTGTGCTCATACATTTTTGAACAGAAAAACTCATTGGTGCACGACCTTAGGATCGGAAGGCTAGGCCGCTACCACTAGACCACCAGTGCCCTCAAAAAAGAACATATAAGGGCTCATGTTATCTCGGATATCATCTAGACTCGTTTACACCAAGTGCCACAGTTTAACTCAGCTAGAATACACGAGTTTAACATTAAAATTGCAGCGAGTTGAACAGCAACATTAATACATCTCAGCTTATCTTGCTAGGTTACTCGGAAGCAGCATAAGTATAGCGGGGTGACTGAAGGCGCGTTCACACGAGGACAGCTGGCGCTTAACTTTTGTAAAGTGCCAGTCGGCTGCACTAAAATAATTACTAGACCGTTGGCAACGGTCTGCAGATAGATCAACTGTTTTGTTTGTATTCTGTAAATACTTGCATTCATTGTAAATAAAAGAAAATTTACCAAATAATTGATGATTAACATAACCTTTTGAGCGGGTTTCAACGTTTAAGTATGCTACTAGCTGTCCATAATCCATCTTACTAGGTTACTGAAAATCAGCATAAGTATAGCGGGGTGACTGAAGGCGTATTTACACGTAGACAGCTGGAGCTTATATTTGATTACGTGCCAGTTGGATGCACTAAGTTAATGTACTTAATTATTGTATGATTTTGGTGAATAATGATACAGATGACGACAGCATGTAAGTACCTTACAAATCTATATTTAATAATAAAAATATATTGGTGGACATTCCACACAACACTATCTAGCCTCAAACTAGGAAAAACTTGTATTATCGGAACCTGTGTAAATGCATACTTTTAATACCCAGACTGAGAACAAAAAACTATTTTTATGACAAATGTTTGTTCTCGGTCGGGATCGAACCTAAAACCCACAGCGCAGAAGGCAGATTTATTACCAACTGAGTTGTGAGGGCGTTCAACATTTCAAAGATTCTTGTAAACTATTCTTCTTTGCTCTGTATAAGGCACCTGTCCGACATTCAACAGAAAATGTTGCCAGTGCCAAGTGAAAGATTAAATACTGAGGCTGATGATGTGAGGGCTTTCAAAACTTTGTCTGACCATTTGTGTGATGGAATGACGATGAACTGGCTAGTGTCACTGACGCAACGTTGCGGCCATTTAAATACAGAAACTAAAACAAGTTGAACTCTGGTCAGTGTTTGAAATTGTATTAACTATTTTGAGTTGACCTCCCCAAGTCGTGTGGCTGTTCAATTCCCAGTGCACCGAACACTCGATAACTGTAGCCACAAGTTTTTGGCGCCATCTCTCTCGCGTTATAAATATATTTTTTTCAAATTCACACATCCATCACAAATTATTCACAAAAGTTTACGTTATCATAAAAAAAAATTACCGAATTTAAATTCAAACTCTCAATCGAACGCAGACAGAGCTACTACCAGCTGTGAGGATTGTCTAGCAAAATTATTGACATTTGACATTTTTTGCTTAAGAGATCAGCAAACAATCTCAATTATGAAATATATAGTTACGAGTTCTTCGAAAGTGATGAAAGACGTAAAAACGTGGCTTTAATATCACAGAGACATAGGACATAATTATATAAATATAAAAAATGCGACTATCTGCTTATTGTATTTTTAAGGTTAAACCACTTAAAATGAAATTCGGCACAGATTTCTTGCTCTCACGCTTAGACAAACCAATACTCCTTTTATTATTTTTTTACTCACAATTTATTTATCGTATAAAAAAACGATACAAAACGAAAAAGAAAAAAAAAACTTGAAGGACGATATAAAATTTGTCTAATAAGCATTTAGGTTTAGTTAGACTCTAACTAAACCTAAATACTTAAATGACCCCTACTAGTGCTAAGAGCACCCAACTCATTTACTAAATACTGTATGTCCTAGTCAGTAACTCGCTTGAAATTACTAATTCAAGAGCACTGGTTGCCTTTTGTTTTTTTTTTGGTACCCCCCCATTGGAGGATGGGGGGAATATGTGAATATGTGGGACTCCCCGATTTAGGACTCCTCCTTTAAAATTAAATTAAAATCATGGTTGGTCAAGAGGGCATTCTACAGTGTTGAGGATTTCTTAGGCAACTAAAAAAAAGCTTTTACCTATGAATTTATTTACTAATCTATCTTAATGTTATCCGAATTTATTTTTTACAATGATTAATAAATGTATTCCAATTTTTATAATTTGTAATATTATGATTTATATTTTTTTTTATTAAGTACAATGTTGCAATGCCGCAAAGTTGCCTGTTTGTCGGTATTATACAGGATACATTTCGGAGAGTGTGCAACGGAACTCCACAACTTGGTTCCCCTATCCCCGTTCTACCATCGGACCACCAGACGTACGGAAACGGGAAATCCATTCATGGTTGACTTACCTACTGCCCGCACAAAGCACTTTGCATCTACTTTTAGAATGCGAACAGCCAAAGAGTGGAATTCCTCACCGGCGTCCGTTTTTCCGAATGCCTATAATTTGTATGTTTTCAAGAGACAAAAAAAAAACTTCTTGGTAAACGTGCTACACCGTAGACCGCATGTTTTACCTATAGGTTGTAAAAAAAAAAACAATGTACCACTTAAACCCTGACTTGTAATAATTTTGATTACCAATAAATTGATTATTCTGATTATTCCAAACTTGCAAAAAAACTGTTGATTTAGTTCGTTACTTGTTTAATATGAACGAACCTTCGAGAAAGTTCTGAACTCTGTGAGATAACGAAAATGTTTCTACCTCGCTCACGCATTCACTCCATGTACTTGTTAAGCAAACAACTTCGTAGGACTCTTGATGTAGGCTCACGGTATCTACCCAGTACTCACGGTTGATATAATTTGTATTGTTTTGTTAAAAAAAAAAGAATCTTCTGAGATGAAATGAACTGTAGCAGATGAACACTTTAACTCTTTTTATCAACGTACTGACAACCAACGTTGACAATTCTACCAACCTATCCGACAAAAGGTAGGACTTGGCGGTCAATTGACTGACTAAAAGATAGATATAAACTTAATTATGCTACTTCGATTTTAATCTAAAAAAAAACAAGCAAGTTTATAGTATACGAAAAAATAAAAAAAAATTGAGAAATCATTACACAGGTATTGACTTAAGATTATTTGAGGATCTCATAAGGGTAGTTAGAGGTACGTCCAAGTACTAAAAGTTTTTTTTATGCAACTTGCTGATGGTACAAGCAGATGGTCTACCTGATGTTGAGTGGTAACCATCAGCTGTAAAACTGCATTGCATAAAATCACGCTCGATGGGAACGTGCCCAACGATGCACTGCCCTGCGTCCACCAACTTGAGGCATACAAATGTTAAGCCTCATGTGCCTGTAATTACACGCGCAACCACACTCTTCAAACCGAAACACAGCGTTGCTGCTTGGCGGCAGAAAAAGGCGTGATGGTAGTACTGTCCCGGACGAGCCCTTCACACAGAGCTCTACTACTCTTAAAAGTGGCACATACCAAAATGCAGGAGTTGGCCTAACTTTACCGGTTGAGCGCCTTCCGCGCTTGCCATTGTTCGGTAGCGCTGTAAGAAGCTGCAGGATTTGGTTTTTCAAACGTAAAAACAAACTTAGATAGAGCATTATGTCTTAGATGGGTAGTCATGAGTACGTCCAAAAACTGCTCTACTATTTAGCACCCACACGTGACAGGTTGCAAGCCTGTTAGAATACTAACTAAAAGTTGCAGGCGGGTAAGCTAGTGTTTTAATCTATTAATTTTATCTCTAGATCGTTTGCAAAGGTCTGCAGATAGCTCAACTATTTCATATGTATTTTGTACATTTTGTTAATACTTGTAAATTTTCTGTGTTTAATTATTTTTCTGGGATTTACGGCTGGTTTCTGAAAGCTCGATCAAAACTAATCGGACGTCAAGTCACTTGCTATCTCTATCTAATTCGATGTAATAGCTGAAATGGCGAGTGACTTGACATCTGATTACGTTTGATCAAGCTTTCAGAAACCAGCCGTAAGTATTTTGACAAAATAAATATTGTATATTTCTATAAATGGGGACCCAAATTGTAGTTCCAAGATAAAAATAAGCACACGGCTGTAATCCAACAGTATTATCCCATCAGATTTCTATGTTTTTTCTAATCTGGTTGTCTAGAGGTCAGATAAAGGCATGAACACAATAAAACACGTGTCGTAGTTTATGATACCTACAATACAGAATTCTAGTAATACAAGATTTAAAATAGAGCTGGCAGACTTGTTTTCAATGTGAAGCACTTTGTGTGTGGCTTGTTTGGAGAAGTACTACCACTTAGTATACACCGTGGTATATAAGTACCGACTGTGTATTGTAAATTTATATTTGTCGCACGTCAATCTTCTTTTATATACCACTACTTTTATATTTAGAAAAATAGGCATTAAGTGCATAGGCATAGCCAGGTAATATATCTTTTAGGAAGTACCCACATAATTTTTATTTTTTTTATCTTTAGTCTGAGCAAGGCTCATTTATACATTTAATTTTATTTGTTTTAGTTAACAATGTATTTTGTGTGTAGGTAATTGATTACAGTTACCTACACAAAACGCTCTGCATGCTCGCTGTAAAGCAGTTTAACGTAAGTTTAAAATTTGTTATTTCTCATTAAATCAAGTGAATTGTTAATTCTTTTTGAGAATAAATTTCTTTAACCACAATATATACATAATATATAAAGAGTGCTATTAATGAAAATCTGTTGTTGCCGTTTGCCGTGTCTGAGAGTTTTGCACGTCTATTGAAATTAAACGGAGGGACGAAATGCTGTTTTTGCTTGCTGACGTCATGGCATTACAGTCGATGTGCACCCAAGAACATTAAGGGCCGGTTTCACCATGCTCTGTTAGATTAACAAAGGATTAAAGGGCCGTTAAATATGTCAAAATGTACGCGTTTGACAGCTAAGGTTAGATTTAACGGTCTTTTAATCCTTGATTAGCAACTAACAGAGCATGGTGAAACCGGCCCTTAGCTTCCAAAACTGCCTGATCCGTAATGGAGCATTAAGCCCACCTATTGTGCTTTAAATTTGTGTTTTGTGCATTAGAGAATAAATGAATATGCCTATTTCTGCCATCAAGCAGCGTTGCTGTTGCTGTGTTTTGATTTGAAGAGTGTGGTTGCCGGTGTAATTACAGGCACATGAGGCTTAACATCTGTATGCCTCAAGTTGATGGACGCAGGGTAGTGCATTGCGGGCACGTTCCTATCGTTCGTTACCATCAGTTGTTTGTATAATAATAATAAAATATATACCTTACAGACATACTTACCATACATTATAATAAAAGTGAAACATCAGCGATGACGAGTGTGCGGGTGTCTCATGTCAGGCTTCCGATGAACTTCCTGAACACGACACCTTTCGGCCAGAATACCCTTGTCTAAGTGCATTGAGAGTTGATCAGTCGGTACTCTCACCGCAAAGGAATTAAAGTATAAAAAAAAGCAGCTTTACTCCGTAATTTTGAAGGTGGCGAATTTTTTAAACTTCTTCATCATGCATGCCATGCTTTGTTTGGGGCTACTTAGCGCTGTAACATGCACCAATATTTATTTATAAACTGTCAACCGAAATTCTAATTATCATAATAAAAAACAGCCATTTACAAACCCGCACTCAGTAACTCGCAGTTGGTAACTTTTCAATTAATTTTATCTCGCGGGACGTGGTTCTAATAAATTTTGAGGATAAGGGTTGGCCCGCACTATTATGTTCTCATCCTGCTGTTGTCATTTCAGTTTTCCATTTTCAAAATAAATAACATTGACTTGATGGTGTTTTACGTTCACAATCTCGGAAACTGTTAATGATTATGACGAATCTCAAGATTTGCTGTTTCGGGTATGATAATGTCAAAAAACGTACCCTTCAACACGTCCTGCATATACCAGTGTGAACCTACCTAAATGCGTGGAAAAGTGATAGATAGCTACATTGATAAATACTTAATAATACTAATTGTACACAAAGGAAAACAAGTAACTACCTAATAATTATATTATGCAATTCGTGAATAAAGGACGGATTTAAAGCGAGGGCCATAGATGAATCACGAGCAAGCAAAGGATTCTACTGACTGAATCACGACCGTAGGGAGTGAGTCATGATGATTGAATCACTAGCGTAGCGAGTGATTAAAGTGTTAGAATCCTGAGCGACGCGAGTGATTCATGGCTCTCGATATAAATCCGTTTTATTCAAGATTTGCATACGATACTTTATACCATGACTAGAAATTAAATGAAGAACAAAGGAATGTTAAACTAGTTATAATAGAACACATTTTTTTTTATTCTTATAATCTACCAATCCAATCTCGAGGAGTTTGTATATTGAGTATTTTTTGCCCAAGGAATTTGTATCGAGTCTTTTTTGCGCAAGGACGTTGTATATCATTGAGGTGGAGGACGAATGTATTGGTGTGTTCTAAATTCAAACACCAAAACAGTGATTAAAAGAGACTTTTTATTCACTGTTTTCAGTGAGTAAAATCAGCTGTTTAGAGGGGGAATGGATTAAATAATAAAAAAAATACATATTAATATTCCTAACAATAATACATAATATGAATAAAATATAAATAATACTCTATAATACATATGCCTACACACACCATAATAACATATATACCTACGTTGACAACAACGAAAAGTAATGATTATTAACATTAGTATTAAATTGATGATAGATAGATATTAAAAACCTAAACAACTTAACGAAAATCAAACTAACTTAATCCCCAGGCAGATTAAATAGTAACGTCACCACACTAACAAAATTTCAGATCATTCCATGCCTATTTCTGCCACCAAGCAGCGTTGCTGTGTTTCGGATTGAAGGGTGTGGTTGCCTGTAAATTTAAAACACATGAGGCTTTATATCTGTATGCCTCAAGTTGATACGTATATCGTGCGTGACTTGCGAGGCAATGCTTTTTTTAGACAACTAGCTGATGGAACAAGCCGATGGCCCACCTACTACAAAGTGGTAACCATCACCTATAACAAAGCATTGCTTCGTAAGTCACGCACAATAATAACGTGCCCTACGATGCACTGCCCTGCGTCCATCAACTTGAGGCATGCAGATGTTAAGCCTCATGTGCCTGTAATTACACCGGCAATCACACTCTTCAAACTGATATACAGCGTTGCTGCTTGTCGACAGAAAAAGGCGTAGTGGTAGTACTTCCCCGGACGAGCCCTTCACAAAGAGCTCTAATACTCTTCAAACGGTCATCTGCTTGTTCAATATGCTAGTAGTACAAAAAAATGTATAGGTTGACATGAGCGAATGAATGTGTGCGTATAGGTTTACGTAACTTGTAGTCCTATTGCGTAAAATACGGGGATGGTCGCGAGCGGCTTGTGAATTGTGAGCTTGGCTTGTTGGCTGGTTTAAAAACCAGCCAAGTGAGAACCTGACCCGACCTATAAGAATAAAATATTTTTTAAAAAATAAAAAAAGCCGACTGCCCACACTAAAAGGATTATGTTTTAAATATATTCTTTCACTATCAAGAAGAAATTTACTCCAGTTGTTCAGTCTTGACGAATGATACAATATAATAATCACATGCATTACATAATCAAAACTTATAAAGAAAAATGTAAATACATTTTTATTTGACCTAATTCAACAGTGGATAGGTAGGTACTAGGGACAACCACGCATAGAACACACGGTTACAGATTAATCTACAGAAAGCCATAGAAAAATGACGCTTACTAAAATAACGTAAGAGCAAGTACATCCACGTCCATTACTCTGAGACGTAATGTACACACAGATACAGATCAATATTTTTTTTATACAACTAGCCAATGGTACTAGCAGATGCCCCACATGATGTTAAGTGGTAAACATCACCTATAACAAAGCATTGCCTCGTAAGTCACGCACGATAGGAGCCCTACGATGCACTGCCCTGCGTCCATCAACTTGAGGCATACAGATCTTAAACTTGTGCCTGTAAATAACAAAAATACAAAAAAAAATTAGTAAATAATTATTATTTTTTAATAATTATTATTATTTGTACGGACTCAATTTTTTATTCTCATTAATTTATTAGTGTTGACATGTTTTATTATGATATAATTATTTATTTTAATGTAATTTATTTAGGTAGACTTACGGCCGGTGTCTGAAAGCCCGATCAAAACTAATCGGATGTCAAGTCACTCGCCATTTCAGCTATTACATCGAATTGGATAGAGACAGCAAGTGACTTGACATCCGATTAGTTTTGATCGGCATTTCAGAAACCAGCCGTTAACTTTTTCTTTTGTGTGTTGTTTCGTCAATTTTTAATTATTATTATTTTTTTCTATTAATCTTTGTAACTTAGTATGATTGGCCGTATTAGCCGTTCCAATTATTTTGAATAACTAAATAAAAAAAAATGTTGCTTACTTTATGGGCATAAGACCGAGCCGTGTAAGCCGGATGCGTATCCGTGTACACCTGTAATTGCACCGGCAACATAAATATAAATATTGGTGGACTTTCCACACCGCACTCTCTAGCCTCAAACTAAGCCAAAGCTTGTATTGATCGAGTTGGCGAACCAGATAGCGTATATATTATATTATATATATACGGATATAATAAACGGATATATTATATATTAATACATTATAATATAATATGGGAACCATAGCTGATATATACTAATATACTTTTTTTTGTAAATACATTCTTATAATATATAATAACAGCAGTCAGAGAACAAACATCTATGTTCATAACACAAATGTTCGTTCTCGGTGGGGATTGAATCCGGCCTACGGCGCAGAAGGCAGAGCTACAACCAACTGAGCCGTGAAGGCTGTCAAAGTCAAAGTTTGGCAGGCGCACTGACGTAGAATCCTTTCCTCACACTGTTTCGAAAGAACTAATGGCACGAAAGCAAGAAGAAGAATTAAAAGACAGAAATTGGTATGGTGGTAGTTTTTCCCTAAACAGTTTTCTACCAATATCTCTTCTAACAGTTATTACTGTAATAAGATGAACATTTTAATTTAGTAGAATATTTCTTGGAAATAATTTATTTGAACCGGATATTATGTTTTTCCTCATTATTATAATCCGTAGCATTATTCATTATAATATAATATGCGGTGTTGTCTGGTTGTGTGTTTTGAAACGATTTAGTAGCAAGATGTTACTAATGCTATAGAGCGTAGACGACTTTTAAAAAAATTCAGACAATAGGTTGCATATTGCCAAACCGAAACACAGCGTTGCTGCTTGGCGGCAGAAAAAGGCGTGGTGGTAGTACTTCTCCGGACGAGCCCTTCACAAAGAGCTCTACTACTCTTAAGCATTTTTGCGTCATTTTTCAACAACTCAGTATTTTATCTTAAAAATGATTAAATGTGTGGGCGAGTAGTTGTTTGATGGTTGTCCTAATTCAAAGAGAAATAAAAATATAATTTTAATTTAATATACATTTTCAGAGAAAAATCTTTTGGTTTCTCCTTGTCAGTGATCCGTGCACAATGCGTCAAATATCATGTGTCAAGGGCTCGAAAGGAGCCTCTTGAGACGCACTTAAAATCCTTTCACCACACTGTTTCGAAAGAAACTAGTGACATGATAAGAGAGAGAGGGTGATCCGTGCGTAACCCGGGTGAATTTACTAGTTAAATAAAATAAGATAATAATTGCCGTCTTCGAGTATTTCATACTTGTTTGTGAAGTAATTTAACTTCCGAATCTCAGCACATAAATTTGTGATCGTTATTAGATAATTCCCCAAATTAATTTGACGCAAAAATCTACTTAAAATAAACTTTAACGAAATGTACAAAAATCATGTAATAATCCAAACCCGAAATAAATTACTAATTCAATTTATGATAGCAGGACACGTTTCTATGTGCGTGACTTACGAGGCAATGCTTTGTTATAAGTGATGGTTACCACTTAACATCAGGTCCATCTGCTTGTTCCATCAGCTAGTTGTAAAAAAAAAGAAGTTGTGGCGGTTTTTTTCAAAACCTAAGAGAAACATTTATTCACAAACATTTTTTTATATTTCGTAATACACCAAGTAATATTTATAACATTTTAAAGGATAAAGCTTAATGTAATGGTTACAACTTTGGTTGTTTTTTATTTTACGATTACCTAACTTTTATATTTACGTATTACATACCTCTACCTTTTACCTACTTGCACTGTGAGCCTTTCTAATAAGCATAGTGATAATAACTCATCATTATCATTTTCCTGGGTTTTTCCCTCGACTCTCCTCTATCAGCCGTCATCTCAGCATTCACTCCTTTCTTACTCATGTCATCTTTCACAAACATATTACGAAAATAACTAAATAGAACAAATAATTAAAGAATTAAAGGACAAATAATTGAATTAATTTGAACTATTTTACCAGCAATTACTTTAATTTTTATTGCTTTACCTTCTTTACGATTACTTTACTTATTAGATGAATTAAATAATCCTTTAATTACTTTAAAATCAATTGGCCATCAATGATATTGAAGTTACGAATATTCTGATTTTCATAATATTGAATTTGACTCTTATATAATCCCCTTTAATGAAATAAATAAAAATAATTTTCGTTTATTAGATGTTGACAATCGAATTAATATTCTCTTATATAATCAAATTCGAATTATAGTTACAGCTACAGATGTAATTCATTCTTGAACTGAATAAACCTACCAGAGTACTACGAGTGTACTACTAGAGACGCTGTGCTGCTTTGCAAAATGTCAGCAAACGTAACGTGCTATTATTTATTCTGTGCTGGTGCTACGTTTGACAGACATTCGATAGACAGATGACAGACGTGACGGGGGGTCGGTCGAGATGGAACATTGCCGTCATAATACTGTGCGCGGAGAGAAGCTTTAAAGTATTTTTTATCCGCAGAGTTTAAAATAATAATGGACATTTTCACATGGCCACTATCTAGCTCCGATCTAAAAATAAAAAAAAAGCAGTTACAAATAAAAATAAAATCCTTTTATTTCGGACATCATAAATCCATAGGTGGTTAGTAACACAATAAAATACAGTAAAGGGTTAGTAAACTATTTGAGACATATAACATAAGATAAAAGCCGACTACATTCCCAGAGTGATCTCACCAGAGTAGCGGGACTGTTCCCAGGATCACTCTGCGTATCAGACTTGCCCACAGCGGCGATGAGTATCTATTCGCTATGGTTTTCAGGATGCTGTTGTGACTGTCCCGCATTCTGCGGATCAGGGATGTAGTTTTTTTGCGAATGATGGCACTTAAGCCATCAGTTTGATATTCAGCAAACATCCCCGATGCACTACAGAACCGAGGCAGACCCAACAACATCCTGAATATATTATTATATTGGACGCGCATGGTTGCAAGCGAGTTTTTGGTGTGTCTAACCCACAAGCTTCCCGTGTACATGTATTATAAAACTTAAATATCTTTTTTTGACAATTTATTAGGCAACTATTTAATCACATTTTTGACTTTTTAAGATTTATAAAATCACTAGTAACAACAATTATGTTAAAAAAAATTGAGCTAAACCAAAAAAATCAGCACAAAGAAGAAGAAATTACAGAAAATCTCAAAATAAGGAGACTCTTCTCTCTTGTCATGTCACTAGTTTCTTTCAAAACAGTGTGGTGAAAGGCTTTTAAGGCGGACAGACAGACAGACAGACGGACGAACAGTGGAGTCTTAGTAATAGGGTCCCGTTTTACCCTTTGGGTACGGAACCCTAAAACATCACAATGAGTCAGGTAAAATCCCTAGCATTTAACAAAACGTCTGTAAAGACGTCAGCACACCATCAAAGTTCGCCATTAGACCTAATTTCATTAACTAAAGTCATTACGTACCAATTACATCAAATTGTTCTACTGTCTTCTATCCCCTGCCAATGAAGTACCCTATCGATTTCAGATTACATCTCAGAACGACTAAATTATCCAAAACTTTCATGATTTTTTACAGCATCCTTATTTGTAGTGAATTTCGGTATATAATTGCGTGGCGTTCTCTGTTGAAGGTGTCTGTTTATGCCGGTTTTTCTCTTAAGGATTTTTTGAAGAGATTTTATTAGCATTTTTTGCTGTCTTTTGGGAGGACTTTTAGTTTAGTAGTTTTGAATAGAGATTATTTTTGTATCAGATTTTATTTAAGTTGGTAGTAAACTAGGGATTTATCCTGAGCTCACTGTGTGTGTTAACAATAGGGCAAAAATATCTAATGGAGGAAATTTTCTTTTCACACAAATATTTTCAAAGAAATAGTTGGTAAGTATTTTGTACTAAGAGATCTGAATGTATATCTACCAGGCTTGATAGAAGTACGTCATTTTTTTTATACAACTATTCTTCCATCAACATCCATGAACTTGAGGCATACAGTTGTTAAGCCTAATGTGCCTGTAATTACACCGCCAACCACACTCTTCAAACCGAAACACTGCAGCGTTGCTGCTTGGCGGCAGAAAAAGGCGTGGTGGTAGTACTTCCGGACGGGCCCTTCACAAAGAGCTCTACTACTCTCAAATATTAAGCACATAGGTAAACAAATTTTGTAGTAATTTTTAATAATAATAACCAATTGTATACCAACTGGTTTCCTCGCGATGTTTTCCTTCATTGAGAGCATCATTTTCTATTTTATTCTTTGTCAGCTTGGTCTTGGCTTGGTCTTGAATCTAAGCTTTACAATTTACATTCAAAGTATAAAGACTATTAGAATGTTGATGAAGTCACGTGCACACAGGCCAGACAACATATTGATTGAATGCTTAAATGTAATTTAGCTAAAACTTTGTTTAAGATTAGTTCTAATAATCTAAGATAACTCAACTGTTCCATTTAATTTCTAAATTTGTAAATATTTGTTCTAGTTGTGATTTTGTTTGTTATTAAATTTTTTTGATGGCAAAAGGGTTATACTCAATACTCAATATATTTATTGCTTACACATGGTTTAGTTTAGGTACATACATAGTTGTTGGGTGTTAGTAAGTATCACATGGACCCTGCATAGGGTATGGCAACATGGAGGCAGGCCGAGGTTTTCAATTTACTAGCAGGTTCATAGGTATAGTCTTGCTTGATATTGTTCAATTGTGGTCTTATCGGTATCATCTTGTCAAAGTCAAAAGTCAAAAGGTATTTATTCGGTTGAACCACAACGATCACTTTGAAACCTCATAAAGAGTAGTAGAGCTCTTTGTGTGTGGCTCGTCAGGGGAAGTACTACCACCACGCCTTTTTCTGCCGCCAAGCAGCAACGCTGTGTTTCGGTTTGAAGAGTGTGGTTGCTGGTGTAATTACAGGCACATGAGGCTTAACATCTGTGTACCTCAAGTTGATGGACGCAGGGCAGTGTATCATAGGGCACGTTTCTATCGTGCGATAGGAATTAATTTTATTCATTGCATTTCTGACATGTTGGAATAACATGATCACTGCACTCATGTTAATGCCATATAAAACATAATGTTTTGAATAGTCTGTCCTTTGTCCATGGACATTTGTCTTACCACAGACTATTTTTTGAGATTAAATATACAAAGTTCCGCTAGTTTTAAGAAGCTAGAACAAAAATTTACGCTGTAATTTCAAAACTTCGCTGGGGTGTAACCACGCAAATAATTAAGGGATATCTATGGTTTAAAAAATAACAAAAAACAAATATAGTTGAAAACTAAATCGTTGACGCCTTACTCCTAAATATTTTTCGTCAGAATCTTCAACTTTTCCTCACTTCAACAAGATAAGGATTAAAGTTCTGAGTAATTCCGCAAACTTGGCGCGAGATGAATTTGCACGGAAAAACTGGCTTCAGTTGCGGACTTTTAACTTTTAAAGCCTTATTATGAAACTGGCGAACGTGTGTTTACCCGCGGTTTTGTTCAGGTTGACTTACCCGTTTATTCCTTTCAGTCCTGCTAAAAGTTCAATGTTTGAACATGCATAATTTTGACAGCCCTCTTTATTTTATTCTGGTTTTTAGTATTTGTTGTTATAGCGGCATCAGAAATACATCATCTGTGAAATTTCAACTGTCTAACTATCATGGTTCATGAGATACAGCCTGGTGCCATACGGACATACAGACAGGCAGACAGACGGACGGACAGCGGAGTCTTAGTAATAGGGTCCCGTTTTAGCCTTTGTGTACGGAATCCTAAAAAACACGAGATCTCAGTTCGGGGAGAACCACTAGCTTTCTACAATAACCTGTAGGTACGTTTAATTACAGATAGCCAAAAGCGCAACTAATTCTCTTCTGCTTATAAGAGGATTTTGTCTGAAGTCAGGCAACCTGAGTTTGTTTAAAAGTTCGTTTATTGAGTTTTTTTAATTTATTTTCAAACTTTTTAAACTAAAAACTGTATTCTTTTGCGAAACTAATTTAATATGATTTTATTTTTATCTGAAAAATAGGCACATACATAGAGCATTTTTAAATCACATTGACATTTTATAACGACTAATTATGAACAAAATTATTATTATCTTAAATAATTTAGTAAATCTGTTATAATTAAAATTTTGCATGCCATAATAGGGTAGAATTACGCTGTATCAGCAACAAAACGGCATAATTGTAATTCTTAAAATAAATAAACCTTCATTCGAAAGTAGAAAGATATTTTTTTTTATTTGTACTGTTTACAGGTAAGCTTAATTCTAGATTGCAATATCTACCAGCAATTTTTTCCTTAGTTTCTAAAAGTAAATATGAATTGTTAGTTAATACGTTCTAAATTAAATACTTTCCCGAAAAAAACTCGTCCAAAGGTCGAAAAGCTCTATCCAATTATTATCTGTTCAATTTACGTTTTTTTTTTCAGAAAAAGGCTTTGTTAGATTATTCTCTTAACCAATTTCCGTTGGTTTTAGGGGACTTTGTTAACAGGGACGAAATGGGGAATGCTATTTGGTATACTACAAAAAAACTCATAATTATTAAGCGTGTTGTATGTTTGTCCAAGCTTAACTTTTGCATTAAATCCTATAATGTATGGTATTTAGTCGACAGGTTCATGCTACCTGTTTTTCTAGACTTGGCCGAGTGAAACTGGCACCTTAATTTACCTAGCTTTAAGATAAAGTGATCTTTATGATGCAATTGTACTTTTGGCTTTGACTTGTAGTTTTATCAAAATTGTGACAAAAAGAAAAAAAAATCCCTCAATTCCATAATATTGGACACAAGAACAATTTAGGAACGTTACAAAAAAGTTGGTTGTTGTGAAATTTGTGTGTCGGAAGCAAATAAAATACATCTCTTTCGCAATTACAAAATTTTGAAATTAAGGGTAAGGGGTATTTAATTTTCAAATCAACCTAGCCAAATAACTTTCAAAGTGTGTGACGTGTGGTTGCTAAAATTACAGGCAGCTTAGCTGTATGTCTCAAGTTGATGGACGCAGGGCAGTGCATCGTAGAGCACGTTTATTTTTGAGACTTGCGAGGCAATGCTTTGTTATAAATGATGGTTACCACTTAATATCAGGTAGGCCATCTGCTAGTTTTATCATCAAGTGCTCAGGCGCGGATCCAGCCCTCAGAATATGTGGTCACAGCCACCCGAAAATAGCCAAGTGCGAGTCGGCCAATGCATGAACTCGCTCATGATCGATATAGTGCATTCCTACAAAGGAGATGCTTATAAAATATATGACGCCCTGACCAGGATCTTGTACAGTTACATGTGGGCAAAGCCTTGGGGCGAACAATGCGTGTGACGTCACTAGTTTATTAGATTGTGGGCATGCCCATCGTGCCCACAACGGTGGATCCGCGCTCGCAAGTGCTCGAAAGGAGCCTCTTGAGGCACACTTAAAATGCTTCCACCACACTGTTTCGAAAGAATGAAACATAAATTGAAACAGAAAATTAAACCACTTCAAGGAAATATATTCAAAAAGCATTTGAGAAAATGGTTAGTCTCGAATGCATTTTATAACTTAAACGAATATTATGAACGATAAAATTAGAAGCTCTATAATATCTACCTCTTGGTTTCTTGTAGGTAATATACTTGCAAGAAATTAGGAGTACCTATTAGTGGGTATTAAAATGTTTTAGTTGGTTCTTGGGTGAAAACTTTAGAATATAACAATGCGTTTTTGTTGTACGTCCGGAACGGACAAACTGTTAAAACTGTACATAACCATAGCTATAAGATCTTTTTTGTACTATAGATAAACAATGAATAATTTCTGATTTCTGAAAGAACTTGTGACCACGAAAAGAAGAATAAAAATCAGTAAGTTATATAAATTAAAAAAGAAAAACATCCTTGGTCCATCCCCTCTTATATCTATAAACTCTGACCTCTCTGACAGCTCGATACAACAAATTGTTTTTTCTACCTCTAACTCTGGTTTTCTAACATCTGTATTTTAAGTAGTCACTCAAGGTAACTTCAAGCTTACTCAATCTTATTTATCATATTTTTAAGAAACTGCGATTTTAACTAAGGCAAATGCCCTTTTTTCTTACATTCCTTTCTTTGTCGACAGCCTTCACAGCTCAGTTGGTAGTAGCTCTGCCTTCTGTGCCGTAGGCCATGGGTTCGATCCCCACCGAGAATTTGTGTGATGAACATAGATGTTTGTTCTCCGTCTGGGTGTTGTATAATATTATAAGTATATATTTACAAAAAAAAGTATAAGTAGTACATCAGCTATCTAGTTCCCATATCACAAGCTTCGGCTTAGTTTGGGGCGAGATAGTGTTGTGTGGAATGTCCACCAATATTTATTTATTTATTTGTGATTTGGCGCAGCGACTAAAAGCGAGACTAAACCTAGTCCCGGAAAAAACGATAGCTATATTATTACTTCATTTGAATGCTACATGAGCGGCTATCAAAAAATGCCCAAAAGTGGAAATAAAGTACCTAAAAGTAAGTTTTGCTTCTGGTATGTATATTTTTACAAGAAAAATTTTAAGAAAAGTTCTCAGGAGGTTAATTGGAATTTTTTAGTAAAAAAAAAAGTAAAAAGTTTGTTTATTCAAGGAAAACTTAATAGCTAGGTACATAGGTATATTATAGAACATAAAAAAAAAACATTTTTTTCGCAAACTTTGAACTGTTAAAGTGAATTTTGTTACCGAGTAAAGTTAAAAAAACCTGATATATTTTTTTCTTTATTTTTACTGACATGAAGCTGAAGATTAAATAGTTGCTGTCATTGTCTAAGTGAAGTTGAGTTTATCTTGTCGATAAACTAAAATACGGGTGCAAATCGAGGCCTTGCCACTGAATTATTTTCGGTAAAAATGCGGGTGAGATAAAATGCGGGTAGGCAATCATTTCGTTTATTTATCGTTGTTGGTGTTTCTCACTCTGTTTTATGGATTTTGAGAAATATATTTTTCAGAGTGTTTTTGAGCTTATTGGGTAAAGCAATTTATTTAAGGTTCTCGATAAAAAAAGAAATATTTAGTTATTCTAAATTTAATTCAATAAATAAAATGTGTTTAGAAATGAAAAAATAGTACCGGTACCTCACATTCCTAGTAATAATATGATAGCTAAAATGACGTTTGTAGAATAAGAGCTGATTTCACCATGCTCTGTTAGTTACTAATCAAGGAGTAACAGGCCGTTAAATCTAACCTTAGATGTCAAACGTGTACATTTTGACATATTTAACGGTCCTTTAATCCTTTGTTAATCTAACAGAGCACAGTGAAATCAGCTCTAAAGTGGCTAAAATTCGAAAAAGGATATTGGAATATTTCTGCCGCCAAGCAGCGTTGCTGTGTTTTTGTTTGAAAGTGTGTGGTTACCGATGAAATTACAGGCACATGAAGCTTTACACCTGTAAGCATCAAGCTGCAAGTGCAAGAGCACTGGTGGTCTAGTGGTAGCGGCCACGCCTTCCGATCCTAAGGTCGTGGGTTCGAGACTGGTCGTTCACCAATGAGTTTTTCTTTTTAAAAAATGTAAGTGCACAATGCCAGTACTCTCAAACTCTCTCATAACTCAGTACTTACTGAAGGAATACATCGTGAGGGAACCGGCATGTCGTAGAACCTAGTTCTTAACATGTGTCAAGTGCTTGAAAGGAGCCTCTTGAGGCGCATAAATCCTTTCACCACACTGTTTCGAAAGAAACTAGTGACACGACAAGAGAGCATCAAGCTCTCTCATCTCATCTCTCATCAAGCTGATGGATGCAGAAGAGTGCACCGTAGGGCACTTTTATATCATGCGTGACTTGCGAGGCAATACATCGTTATAGAAAGGATTACCACTTAACATCTGCTATAATATGATGTTAAAAACGTGTATATTCTGTTTTCTTTTCCAAAAAAAAGAACCGGTGGTCCAGTGGGAGTGACCCCGCCTTCCGTAAGGTCGCAGGTTCGAATCCAGTCGTGCACCACTGGATTTTTCCTATCGTAAAATTTATGTGCGAAATGCCAGTGCTCTTAAATGGTGAAGGAAAACATCGTGAGGAAACCAGTTAGTACTCTAACAGCGGCGATGGGCTTGCAACCTGTCACGTATGGAATACCAACTACTGCAAAATGTGGGTATATGCCTAATTTAATGTTTGGACGTACCTCTGACTACCCCCTTAGACATCCTCAAAAGACTGGAGTTAGTACTTGGTACTGAGAGATCTGAGGGGATATCTACCGTGCCTGGGGATTAAAGTCGTGAAGCTGTTTCAGTTTCAGTTAATTTTCCAAAAAACACCTTGTCCCTAGAGTTTCCTTAATTTTCGCGCGCAAAATAAGGCGAGATAATTTTCAGACAGATGTCCGACTCTATTAACATCTTTTGTTTTTTCCGCGATGAGTAATGGCTGACAAGTTGGTTTATGAAGTGTTTTTTAATTTGAAACGAAATAATTTGTTTTCACTAGATAATTTATTATTTTGGCGAATACTACGGAAATCCACGAACCCAGTTAATTGCTGGCCAAGAGTCAGGGTCCGTTTTGTAGATCTTATTTGCGCCGTAGGCCGTGGGTTCGATCCCCACCGAGAACAAACATTTGTGTGATGAACATTGATGTTTGTTCTCTGTCTGGGTGTTATATAATATTATAAGTAGGTATGTATTTACAAAAAAAAAAGTATATATGTATTATATCAGCTATCTGGTTCCCATATCACAAGCTTTGGCTTAGTTTGGGGCGAGATAGTGCTGTGTGGAATGTCCACCAATATTTATTTATTATTGATTTATTTATATTTATTTTATGAATTCAGAGCCTGGAGAGTACAGCATGGGGTTCTTCAAAAAAGGCATTCTAAAACATTTAAAGGGTCAGCAACGCGCGTGTGACACCTCTGGTGTTGCAAACGTCCATAGGCTACGGTAACCGCTTCCCATCAGGTGGAACGTATGCTTGTTTGCTTACATGGTAGTATAAAATAAAACAGTTCTTTTTGGTATTATGTTTTGAATCTAAGTGGAGTGCAAATATTTTTTCTTTCTTTTTTTCTGTTGGTATTCTGGCAGCGGCGATAAGCTTGCAACCTGTCAACGGGCACAACAAACAGAAGCTATAAAGGTGGCTGTAGGTACACATGCCTGTAAAATGGAACAGTACCGGGCATGCTTGTTAACGGCATGTAGAAGTAACTGGCGCGATGTGGATAGATTTGCAAGTTAAACTTACATGTAATTTGCCTCCTTGCATGCCTGTAGGGTTTTTTTTTATTTTTTTTATACAGCTTGCTGATGGAACAAGCATATGGCCCACCTGATGTTAAGCGGCAACCATCACCTATAACAAAGCATTGTCTCGTAAGTCACGCACGATATGAACGCGCCCTACGATGCACTGCCCTGCGTCCATCAACTTGAGGCATACAGATGTTAAGCCTCCTGTGCCTGTAATTACACCGGCAACCACACTCTTCAAACCGAAACACAGCAACGCTGCTTGGCGGCAGAAAAAGGCGTGCCCTTCACAAAGAGCTCTACTACTCTTAAAAAGCTATAAAGGTGGCTGTAGGTACACATGCCTGTCAAAATGGAACAGTACCGGGCATGCTTGTTAACGGCATGTAAAAGTTACTGGCGCGATGTGGATAGATTTGCAAGTTAAACTTACATGTAATTTGAGTCCTTGCATGCCTGTACGCGAAGTATGAGTTGTGTTTACCATATTTGGTTTTTCGTTCTTGTTCCTTGTTCATTGCGGGTTTTGTATGAAGACGCGATAGAGATACCGATATGGAACTTTATGCTGCAAGTATGATGAAAATTTGTAGTAGAACATAAAGTTCAGTATCGGTATCTCTATCGCGTCTTCATACAAAACCCGCAATGAACACGGAACAATAATGAAAAACGAGAAACCAAATATGGTAAACACAATTTATACTTGGGGTACTGTATTTGCCGGTTTCGTAGCGCTCTGCGTCTCCTCCCTCACGTTGCATGCCAGTAGATGACAGGAAATCAAATGTTGGGCTAACTAATTGCGTGGAAGATACAGGCATGCCAGTTAATACACATGGAAGTAAGTGGCATGTGCAAGTAGCTTTTATGCAAGTGTGACAGCTACAGTCATGTGTATTCCCGCCTTAAGAGATGTTTAATAATATCTTGTTTGTTTTAGTAGTGTCGTCGTTTAAGGGGCTGACAACCGTCAAACAACTTCTCGCTCAAACATTTCGACATTTTGAAAGATATAAAATCACTGAAATTATTTATGAAGAATCGCAACCAACCCAATGATGCAATACAATACAATAACTAACCCACTATTGCTATCGCTTGTTATTAGATAGTGGCCCTGCCGATCGTTTAGGAGCGTAATTGAAGTAAACATACTTCTATTCTTTTCTACATAAAAACAAGATGTTACGATGATTACTGTAATAATATTTAATTATTGCCATAAAATCGGTTGCCGAAATAACCCCCTTGTCCCAAGGCTTTTTGAGCCATGGATTTTACGACAAGCAAAGTCGTAAAATACGCATAGTGAAGATACACAATGTTTTTCTAAATCAATATTGTTTTCATGATTGTTGTGTTAAGTACTTTTTTTTTATAGTCAAGTCAAAGTCCTTTTTAAGAGTAGTAGAGCTCTTTGTGAAGGGCTCGTCCGGGGAAGTACTACCACCACGCCTTGTTCTGCCGCCAAGCAGCAACGCTGTGGTTCGGTTTGAAGAGTGTGGTTGCCGGTGTAATTACAGGCACATGAGGCTGTATGCCTCAAGTTGATGGATGCTTTGTTATAGGTGATGGATAGCACTTAACATCAGGTGGGCTATCTGCTTGGCTCATCAGCAAGTTGTATAAAAAAAAAAGTCAAAAGGTATTTATTCAATAAAATAACAAGGATCTCGTACTTGCTGATGGAACAAGCAGATGGTCCACCTGATGCATGACAGTGTGGTTACCGTCACCTATAACAAAGCATTGCCTCGGAGATCACACACGATATGAACGTTTCTAAGGTGCACTGCTCTGCGTCCATCAACTTGAGGAATTCAGATTTAAGCCTCATGCCTGTAATTTCACCGGTAACCACACTGTTCAAGCCTAAACACAGTGTTGCTGCTTGGCAGAAATAGGCATTGTGGTCTTCTCTGGACGAGCCCTTCACAAAGACTAACTACTTACTCTTGAAACCACCTGATAGTAAGTGGTTACCAAAGCATTTATTATATTTATAACAAAGCATTGCCTCGTAGGTCACGCACGGTAAGAACGTACCCTACAATGCACTGCCCTGCGTCCAGCAACTCGAGGAATTCATATGTTTGATTTAAACGGGAATATATAAGACTAGCGGCCTGTCCCAGCTTCGCATGGGTGGTCATAATTTTTTTTAACATTTTAGGATAAACTTAGACCGTGGGTTCGAGCCTCGCGTCTACTAATTTCTTACATTTGCACGTCCTTCTCCTTGAGTGAGTGAAATCGCACCCCGAGCGTGACCCGTGGACCCGTTAACATTTTTAATTTCGTCATAATATCTTTTGAATGGAATTTCCGATTTGAAAAATTTAAGAAGTAATCTATAGGTATTGAAACCGTCTTAATTATGAAATGATTTATTTGGATAAGGATTAATACCAAGGTACAAATAAACACCCTTTTCTAGCGGCGGCATTTCAATTATTTTTTTATAATAAAAGAAACTTATTGTGACATAACTATAATAGTTAGACATATGCTGTCGCGAAATTTTTTGTAGATAATGATGTGTTCTGCAAAGTCGTAGTATATTATTTTGTTCTATCATCAATAGTTTTCGCAGCGCACGCGATGTAAGGTTTTCTTTTTCCACCTTGGGTTACATTATTGGAGTTTTAGTAAGGAACCCTGATTTTTTTGATAATAAAATATAGCCTATGTTACTCAGGGATAATGTAGCATTCTAATGGTGAAAGAATTTTTGAAATCGGACCAGTAGTTTTTGAGCCTATTCGTTACATACAAAACAACAAAACAACAAAAATACAAATCTTTTCTCTTTATAATATTAGTGTAGATTAGATATTCAATAAAACTTCATGAATTAAGATACAGAATAAATAAATATATAAATATTGGTGGTTTTTCTACACAGCACTATCTAGCACCAAACTAAGCCAAAGCTTGTAATATGGGAACCAGATAGCTGATATAATACATAAATACTTTTTTTTTTGTAATACATTCTTATAATGCATAATAACACCCAGACAGAGAACAAACATCTATGTTCCTCATACAAATGTTTGTTCTCGGTCGGGATCGAACTCACGGCCTACGTCACAGAAGGCAGAGCTACTACCAACTGAGCTGTGCAGGCTGTCAAAAGAATGGAGTTTTATTATTGACTAGCGACCCGCCCCGGCTTCGCACGGTTATTGTGGGTTATCCCTAAGAGATTATGCTTGTACTATGAATATAAACCTTCCTCTTGAATCACTCTTTCTATAAAAAAAAACCGCATCAAAATCCGTTGCGTAGTTTTAAAGATTTAAGCATACATAGGGATATAGGGACAGAGAAAGCGACTTTGTTTTATACTAGGTAGTGATAGGGTATTTGTACATCGCATCGACCATGCTACCCACACTATGCGAACAGTAGGAACACAACAATGTTAAGCCTCATTGTGCCAAAAATTATATGAAGCAAAATAGAACCCAGACTAAAACATTACGTACCAAAATTTGCGTTCATAATACAGCAAGTAATTTAATGCAGTTAAAACGTAGCGCCGGAAAAACAGTTGCCATTATTTTCTATGAAATACAGCGTAAAGTTATGAAAATACACTGCACAAGCGAAATTGAATCTGGTTATAGTTACATTACCTGTTGGAACGTCTGGTAACTAGACAAAATTGCATTTTGCCATCGCTATCTCTTTCTCTCTTGTCGTGTCACTAGTGTCTTTCGAAACAGTGTGGTGAAAGGATTTTAGGTGCGCCTCAAGAGGTTCCTTTCGAGCACTTGACACTGTTATAGAACTTTTTAGGTTCTACGACAATGCCGGTTTCGTCACGATGTTTTCCTTCACCGTTTAAGAGTACTGGCATTGTGAATTATGATTTTGAACGACCGGTGCACGACCGGTTTCGAACCCACGACCTTAGGATCGGAAGGCGGGGCCACTACCACCAGACCACCAGTGCTCTCTCTCTTGCCATTCTTAATCATGATCTTCTTCTTTTCTCCATTTATGGCTTCTGTCCGTCATTCGACAGTCTTGCCAGTGTCAAGTGAATTTTAATAAATACTTATTGTCAAGTCAGTAATCATGATAATTGTTAATAGTCTTTTGACATGACGTACCTAAACGTCACGCCTCGCCTTTTCTGCCGCCAAGCAGCGTTGCTGTGTGAAGCGGTTTGAAGAGTGTGGTTGCCGGTGTAATTACAGGCACATGAGGCTTTACATCTGTATGCCTCAAGTTGATGAACGCAGGGCAGTGCATCGTAGGGCACGTTCCTATCGTGCGTGACTTACGAGGTAATGCTTTGTTATAGATGATGGTTACCACTTAACATCAGGTGGGCCATCTGCATGTTCCATCAGCTTATTGTATGAAAAAAAATACGACACACAAAAGAATCAATACATTTATTTACGAAAAACGCTATTTCTAATTACTATACATCTACATGTGAGATAATTTAAAAAAAAAAGGCAAGGCCAAATCACATTTCTGATTGGCTGAGAAGAGTGTAATAGCTGTAAGCTCCTTTGAGGATCTGAAAAAAAGATTTTTTGAAACATGGTTAGACAAATAGCCCACCTGATGGTAATTAGCTACCTATTATGTCCTGACAACCGCAGGGCTATTACAAACAAGCATTAGTGATGGGAATCATAGCTTTAACTTTGATCATATTTTTTGCAATATTAAAATGTCTAGAATATTATTTGATAGATGTTTACAGGATATTGACTATTCCTTAAGTTTTAAAGGACTCGGATATAGCATTGGCTGTAAAAAAAATCTGTCGGAGACATTAAGATATGTCAAATATAATTGTTAAGAATATTTAATATTTGTGGTCGTTTAAATATCTGTGTCTGAACATGTTGCATCTCGCTCTCTCTCTAAATAAATTGGAAATACAGTATACAAGTGAAATTTATTTTAACCACCAACTTCCAACCCATTTAATTCACCAAAGATAAATACTCAAGCCTTTGACAATATCTACCGTGCCTTGGGATCAAAGTCATGAAGCTGTTTCAGTTTCAGGAGGCCCCGATTCGTTCTTACTGAAGTGTTTAGTTGAAATCCTATTCAATTTCGCTGAAACGGGGCATGTTTTGTCGCACCTGGCATATGGAGAATTACTCTGCACCTACTCTTTTTACTATAGTCGCATTAAACACTCGCTGCAAACTCGGTCATTAATTATCTTAACACGAGTGTTCAGAGTACTCAGCGCGGGCGCATGCACGTTATCTTTAAAAATAATGACTCAGCGAGAGCGGCCGGTGGTTGCGCGGTTGGAGAGGTCATGTATCGATAGTTCTTATCAACTCCAATAATGCACATCTCTGCGTTTAAACAAAAGGATCGTATCGTTCTCCTAAGTGCGAGAGAGAGAGAGCAATATTGCTGTCTCGTTCCGCTTCAACTTCTTTAGTATTAGCTTATACTATTAGTAGTACTTATAAGCGCTTTTGAACTTTAGTTCCACGTATGTTTGTGTGACAAATAAATGCATTTCTTTCTTTTTTTCCTTCAGCAGTAGACTGTATTTCTGTAGACTGATGAAGAAGGTAAAAATACACTTACGCTTATAAAAGTAGCAACAGTCAGCTTCGTGAACGGCCCCGCTGTAAACACAACGGTCTTCTTATACTGCGCCGCAAGGATGAAAAGGTCCTTGCGATGCTTCACGTGCCCGGTCCACCATGTGCTCTCGTATGGACCCAGCATCAGGTCCTGGCTCTGAAAAAAAAACGTCTTGAAAAAGTCAAATCACAAGGATCACTTTGAAACGTCTTAAAAGTAGGTGAATCTAAGTGTTCCCGCACACGAGCCTCCGGCCACGACCACAAAACGCCGCCACTGGCATATTTCCTGTAGTTTTCATACATTTTATATGGACTCGCCGCACACGGTTTACGCCGGTAGCCGCCACACGCTACAAATCGTCGCTGCTCGCTTCGTGTGAAAACTACAGGAAATATGCCAGTGGCGGCGTTTTGTGGTTGTGGCCGGAGGCCCGTGTGCGGGAACACTAAGTGCCACTTCCACGCGACCAAAGCCTAGAAGAACAGGCAATAAACTTGCTTGGTTCCTACCGTTATTTTGTACTAGCGGCCTGTCCCAGCTTCGCATGGGTGGTCATAAATTTTTTGAACATTTTAGGATAAACTAAGACCGTGGGTTTGAGCCTCGCGTCTACTTATTTCATACATTTGCACGCGCTTCTCCTTGAGTGAGTGAAATCGCACCCCGCGCGTGACCCGTGGACCCGTTAACATTTTTAATTTCGTCATATCTTTTGAATGGAATGTACGATTTGAAAAATTTAAGAAGTAATCTATAATCTATATCTAGATTTATTTGGATAAGGATCAATACCAAGGTACAAATAAAGGCCCTTTTCTAGCGGAGGCATTTCAATTATTTTTTTATAATAAAAGCACACTTATTGTGATATAACTATAATAGTTAGACATATGCTGTTGCAACATTTTTTGTAGATGATGACGTGTTCTACAAAATCGTAGTACATTATATTGTTCTATCTTCAATAGTTTTCGCAGCGCACGCGATGTAAGGTTTTTGTTTTCCACCTTGGGTTACATTATTGAAGTTTTAGTAAGGATCCCTGATCTTTTTGAAAATATAATATAGCCTATGTTACTCAAGGATAATGTGGCATTCTAATGGTGAAAGAATTTTTGAAATCGGACCAGTAGTTTTTGAGCCTATTCGTTACATACAAAAATACAAAAATAAAAATACAAATGTTTCCTCTTTATAATATTAGTGTAGATGATCCTTGTTACAATGTAATATAATACAATATTGAAGCTCCAATGTAGTGCCAATCGAATTTAGTGAGACGTAGGCATAACAGAAAAAGGTAGAGGCAATTCGTGAGGTTTGCAAGACCGGGGGATAGGGAGGGCTCAGAATCAGCTCTTCCTGTATGTAGGGGATGCTTATGATTCATTCACACTGCAAGCCAACATTTTTCAGTACTGTATTTTATACGAATCTATTCAATAAACACTTGTGATAGAACTTGACAGTATTTCAAAAGCAAGAGTTACAGTTTTTTCAAACAAATAAAGTTCAATATATCCATTGAAACTTGAAATAAACTGCTTTAGAATAGTTTTCAGTGAACCTCGAATAACCAACGTCTATGCATTATTCAATATTCATCGATGCCCTTATTTTCAAAGAAGCTGGGTAAAAAGATACACAGAAATAAAGATACTCAGTCGAAAATTCACTGTCGTTTCAATATTAAACCTGTTGACGATATCATTTATTTATGAAATTAATTATCAAGTATAGGTAAGTATTTTTTATTTTATCTTAACCGAGTAATATTTTATTGTATTTATAAAATACACAGCCCTTAATTTAGTAAAAAATATTCTGTGATATTTTTTTTTTACTTATTTAATCTTACGGCCAATGACGGATTTACATTTGATATAATATTTTTATTGTAAACAAAAGACAGTCAAATTATCTTTATTGTACATTTAAAAATAGGTAAATCAATCAAATTAAAAATCATTATTTTTGTTCCAAAATGCTGAATGTTAAAAATTATATTATTCAACACACCAAACCAAAGATCGGCAAAAAACCAAAGATCCTATTATAAAAAAAAATAAGGTTAAAAGGCAATCGATCACAAGGATCACATAAAAAGACTCAAAGCTAGGTGAATCTAGGTGCTAGGTGCATTTTTAATCAACTAACTGGATTCCATAGTTATTTTTTTTACACAACTTGCCGTTGGAACAAGCAGATGGCCCACCACCATCACCTATGACAAAGCATGGCCTCGTAAGTCACGTACCATAGGAACGTGCCCTACGATGCACTGCCCTGCGTCCATCAACTTGTGGCATACAGATGTTAAGCCTCATGTGCCTGTAATTACACCGGCAACCACACTCTTCAAACCGAAAAACAGCAACGCTGATTAACTTAGAAAAAGGCATGGTGGTAATACTTCTCCGGAATAGCACTTCACAAAGAGCTCTACTACTCTAATACTAATTTATTTAACAACATAGCTTAGTTTGGGGCTAGATAGTGCTGTGTGAAACCAATATTCATTTATATTACACATGAAAATCTATAATATTATATTTAAAAAGATCAGCATAAACTTTTGCCTTCTTAAAAATTGCGTATGTTTTTTCAGTACGTCGTTTGTAGGTATAAACAAATACCTTCCTACCGAATACGGGGATGTGAATCGTTAACACCGATTCGTACTGAAACCAAGTGAACCGTGCGAGTGTGAAAAGTCACGCGTTCGTCTATAGAAGCTTTGGTCAAGTCACTTGCTTCCTATTACTTACAGCTCAGTTGGTAGTAGCTTTAACTTATGAGCTGTACTGGCTCGATATTCATAGAAGACCAACATTTGTAGGTTTTTTTTTATACTACTAGCTGATGGAACAGGCAGATGGCCCATCTGATGTTAAGTGATAACCATCATCTATAACAAAGCATTGCCTCGTAAGTCACGCACGATAGGAACGTGTCCTACGATGCACTGAGCTGCGTCTATCAACTTGAGGCATAAAGATGTTAAGACTCATGTGCCTGTAATGACACTGACAACCACACTCTTCAAACCGAAACACAGCGTTGCTGCTTGGCGGCAGAACAAAGCATGGTGGTAGTACTTCCCCGGACATAGGGCACGTTCATATCATGCCCGATATGCGAGGCAATGCTTTGCTATTAGTGATGGTTACCACTTAACATCAGATGAGCCATCTATCATTAAGTAATATAAAAAAACCTATCTACTTACGGCAAATAATACGTCATTGCTGTGCCAGCAAAACATAAACAGCTGCGCCACTCCAAACACGAGGTACTCAGTAGTTAGGAATCGTTGCATCGAGTTTGTTTCTATCTGAAATGAACCAACCGTTTCATAAACTCAGGAGCTGCTTCTATGTTGGAAAAACATCATGACGTCACATCTGGGGCAAAAATATATTTACTAACTTCTGCCATCGGCTGCGCTCGCATATTGAATAGCTAACATTAATTTTTAAGGTGCTTTCCTTTTATTGGGTTCGCTCATGTTTTCTATCACGTTCCTAGTATTTTTTCGAGGTAAAAAGTAGCGTATATGCTAGTCTAGGTTGCGAACCATAGTTGTTCTAAATTTCATTCTTATCCGTTCAGTAGTTAGGGCAAGATTTTTATTTTATTTCATTTATTTATTTATTTGGTGAACATAAAAAATAGAAGACAAAATAGTAAGAGAACACTGAAAACTGCATAAGTAAAACTTGTGTCGCAGTTTTCAGCACCCAACCTTCGGCAAAGAGGTGATAGGCGTTCACAATTTAAAGTAGTACAAAACTAAAAAAGTACTACAAAAGTAAAATTTAACAAAATGAAATTTATAGGTGCATGACATTTTTGTGTGTTGGTGAGTGTGAAGTGTAGGTGTTGTATGGGTGGTGGCAGGATTGAGTCGCAAACATCCAAACACCGTAACTTAAGCATTTATTTATTCGTAGAATAAGCTAAAGTAGCGCTATCTAAAGCGCTGTGTGAAATATACCTGTCAAAATATTTTAAAGAGCTGTGAGCAACTCTCTGGCACTACCTACTGTTCGTGTGTACCTGTGTAGGTGGTTTAGGCTGGTGTACGTAGGATGTTAATGGAAAACACTTATTGGCACATTCAAACTATTTATTTAGCAGCACATGAAAAGGTTATGAATTATTATTATTATTTAATTATTTATTGCACCAAACAAAGTTTGTACAAAAGGAGAGCTTAATGCTAGACAGCATTTTCTACCAGCCAACCTTGACAGGTGAAGACAAGACAAGTCTCAGACGGGTAGTAATTTTGAAACCATAGACAAAATCTATCTATATTTTTATTTTTTTATATATTTTCTGTTGGGATGCCGGCACCTACTTCCAAGTATAATTTCATTTATTTCAAACTTACTGTTATTTGGTATGCCGTTACACAAAGCATGACAGAGCACACGAACATATAGAGCAGCATTATAGGCGAGAGACAGGAGTCAAAAAGGCTAGAGAATCTGAAAAAAAATATATTTTACAAATTTTAATTTTATAAATCTTGCTGATGTGCCAAGCAGATGGCCCACCTGATGTTAGGTGCTTAAGTTTAAGCATTAGTGATAGCTACGTCACCTATAACAAAGCATTGCCTCGTAAGCCACGCTCCATAGGAACGTATCTTACGATGCACTGCCCTGCGACCATGAACCTGAGGCGTACAGATGTTATGCCTGTAATTTCCTCATGTTACCTCGTGCCTGTAATTTTACCAGCAATCAAACCGAAACACAGCGTTGCTGCTTGGCGGCAGACATAGACATGGTTGTAGTATTTCCCCGGACGAGCTACACACAAAAAGCTCTACTACTCTCTAAAGACTTGATCTTAAATCATTGTCGGCAGATTTTATAAATAAAACTGAATAAAAGATTGACCTTAAGATTTCACATTATTATTATTTTGTGGTCGATCACGCCCAAGAGATTAAGGCCTAATTTCACCATGCTCTGTTATTTACTAATCAAGGATTAACAGGCCGTTAAATCAAACCTTAGATGTCAAACGTGTACATTCTGATATGTTTAACTGTCCTATAATCCTTTGTTAATCTAACGGAGCATGGTGAAATCAGCTCTAAGGCTCAATCTGAACCACAGGGTGAGATTTACCTAATTAATGAGACGTTTTGAAAGTGATCTTTTTGATTCAACTCAACAACTGCTGTTAAACCGTGACAGGCTCTTTAACCACTTAAAATAAATGTTATACATGTTGTGAATTACTGTGTCATTTCCAACGAATACAAAACGACAGCAACGCGAGTACACAAAACGCAATAAAAACAACCCCTGTGTTGCCATGTTAATCTTCTCCAACTCATAAACTAAGTTCCAGCAAGAAATTTATCAAGCCGTGGTTTTCTGAGACGACGTGGCTGTCATGACGGACATAATAGGGAAGGACAGTATTTTCTACAACAAACCACTGACTGTGGAGAGGAGAATAATGTGGTCAAAGGAATCGAAGTTATGAAGATGCTAAAGTGGTTGGGTATAAGGTTCAAAATTCTTATACCTACGGCCGGTTTCTGATCCGATCAAACTAATCGGACGTCAAGTCTTTGATGTAATAGCTGAAATGGCGAGTGATTTGACATCTGATTATGTTTGATCGAGCTTTGAGAAACCGGCCGTATGTAATATAAAATACAATAGGCTTAATTCTATCACATTATTTCAATTGATAATGTTTCAGTAGAGCAACGCCTTGTTATTGGTGATGGTTATCAATTAACATCAGATGGGTCTATGCTTGTTCCATTTTTCTAAATCTTATGCATGTATTTAAAAAAAAAATTACTGTTACATGACTTTATAAACAAAACTATATATTTATTTGAGTTGTTTTTTTCATGAGTAATTGTTATAAGAGATAGATAGATAAAACTCTTTATAATAAAGAGTTCTCTTAGCCCTTTTTCTCATGAAAAATAAACCAAATAGATGCACAATTTTGTTTACAGCCGACAGTTTGACGGTGACAGGTTTTCAGGAAAGCTAAGCTTAAATGTTACTGTTCAAGTTAGATTGACTTTCCACTAATGGATTCGCGCGTATGTTTTGTAAGAAGTTTGTGATAAGGATAATGCTTTGCTAAGATTAGTTAAGTTTTTGAGGTGATTTATTTTTTAATAAACGACAAAAGACACAAATAAATATAATCAAAATGGTCTTAGTTTGGTCAAATCTGGGAAATGGCTTTGAAGCTTCTAATATTTTTTTTCCCATAATTTTTTTCCCAATAAATAAATAAAATGTGGATCTAGCTATCTTGCAGATCAAGCTCAAGATCAAGAAAAATGACGCTTACTACAATGATAAAAAAGCGGTTTTAGGTTACACGACTTGCCGGTTTTCTAACGATGATTTTCTTCACCGTTCCTTCAAGTTTCTGATACGGCACAAGACACGAGAATAAAAAAAACCTCTAGTAAGGACTGTACAAGAGTATGAGCTATGAACGTTTAACCTAAGAGTAGTAGAGCTCTTTGTGAAGGGCTCGTCCGGGGAAGTACTACAACCACGCCTTTTTCTGCCACCAAGCAGCGTTGCTATGTTTCGGTTTGAAGAGTGTGGTTGCCGGTGTAATTACAGGCACATGAGGCTTTACATCTGCATGCGTCAAGTTGATGGACGCAGGGCAGTGCATCGTAGGGCACGTTCCTATCGAGCGTGACTTACGAGGCAATGCTTTTTTATAGGTGTTGGTTACCACTTAACATCCGGCGGGCCATCTGCTTGTTCCATCAGCTAGTTGTATAAATAAAAACCTGCTGGTTGTCAAAGTGCCACAAATGAGCAGTAATCCAAAAAAACTTACTTGCTCAACTCCACATGCCTCCTATGGCAATCCTTCATCCTTTTTATTGCCACCTCTTCAGTTACCGGTGCTTTTTCCGTCCCAAATATATTACTAGAATCAATTCTCAGCAGCTCCAATTCAGTTTTGAAAAACACCATAATGACCACTGCGTTTGTGTCAAAAGACGTAATCCATCCACCTCCATAGATGGCCGCATAGCTTTGGTACACCGATGCTGCCAAGTATCCAATCACTGAGCTCTTGTCGAACGGGACCCATGAACTGACGACTTCAAGATACACTTCAGTCCCATTTTTAACGTTTTCTCTATACACTGACGAGCAGAAATACTTCAGAATTGGATGGAACATGACGATTACAACCGTTGTGTACATCAAGAACCAGTATAAATACGTAATTCTTCTACAATATCTTGTAGATTGTTTTATTATGCCGTTTTTAGTTGGATCTTCGGTAATACGCTGATACAAGTCGGCTTTGGTTACGTATTCGATAATATCTCTCCAATGCTTCTGCCAGTAAACAAAAGAACTAACCTTGAACACACTGACTGTAGCGAGCATTGTGATTTTCAGATTGTTTAGCAGCAAACTCATATTTGACTTGACAAACCAAACATCTATGTACTCAGTGGCGGTAAATACAGTTACAAAAAAATGCATGAGCAGGTAGAAACATTTCAGGAAAAAATTGTCGGGTAAAAGCAAGCCCCAGAATTCTAAAGCTTTGACGTTTGGACCGAGTAGAGGTCGTTTAGTACTTTCCAGCTTAGAAAGAATTCGCTTCAGCATTTTGGTTAGAAATGTGTGAAATATGAACGAGTAATGAAATAAATCCGTGCTAGTAATAAAATTCTAGGGCGCCTTTGAAATGATTTAATTACTGAAGTAGGGTTGGGTTAAGGTATGGAATTATCGATAAAAAATATCACGGAAAGTTCACTAGTGAAAGATATCAATACTTATTTCTGCCGTCTTCTGTGTTTCAGTTTGAAAGGTGTGGTTACAGAAATTACAGGCACATGAGGCCTAATATCTATTTGCCTCGTAGGCAGTGCACCGTAGGGAACGTTCCTATCATGCGTCGATTACGTCTACACTTTGTTGTAGGTGCCTTCTCGGTCTTTTAATCCAAAGTTATATGTTATGTATTATGTTTAGTCTCACTTCACTAACCGAGACTGACATAACAGCCACAGATAAGAGAATACTAGTAACACAATTTAACATATTAAAATAATAGTAGGACCAAGCTGTAGGTTACTTGCCTATTTTTATAGACTTAGTCTTAGTTCTAGGCTTAGTTTCGTGCAAATAGGATTAAGATCCACATAGCTAGATTCACCAGAATAGTTATTAGTGTCGTGAAATTGGGTGATGTCATAAAATACGTAGATAACTCCGAAATGGGGTCGATTATCTAGAATTTGTAAGAATTTTCCGAATTAGTGGCCAAATTCAGATAGTTTAACAAAATTTTATGTACAGATTTGTTGCTTTTTTTGACGGTAATGACTTTCACTCTCAAGCTTGACTTATACCTCTACAAAAGTTGTTAAAATGACATACACGCATGTCAGTCTGCCATATTTTTAGTGCATTGTGGTGAAGTCAAAATAAAGCAAATAAGCATTTAAAACAGTTACTATATTGCTAAGCGATAATTATATAAACTGTACACAGACCCGACCCCGGCTCCATATATCGATGAAACAACGCCTTTATTTCATCCAAGTTAATGGAATTTCGTATTTTGCTGTTTTATATTTTCCGTGTATTTTAAGTCGGTTTTTTTGCAGAAAAGTTATGTAAACAATGTTTTATCATCCGATATTTCCATCCCTATTTTTGAAATTAAATAACACCATAGTAATTATCTCGAAACAATCGAACAGACAAGGGTGTTATACCGATGGATTGCTTCTCTTGATTACATAGAATTTGTTTTTGTACTTTAATTATACTAGAATTAAATTCTACCTTCAAATCCGGATTTTCTTAGAAATGAAAATACCTGTTTTGGTACGCTAGAGATTTCTTATTTAATGAGCAACAAATTTACAAGTCAATAATAATCTAATATTTTTTTAATTAACTCAATTACTTGAAAACTAAAAGTTTATTTCCTTTGTTTTTGTTTAGTTGTCATTTATTAGTCATTATTATTGTTGGGTACTTAACTGTCGTCGATTTTTGTTACCTACATTTCTTGTTCGAAAAATGTGAATCCGTTATTGGCTGTATGTTTACTAACCTAAGTATTTAGATATAAGAGCTGTGGATTCTGTTCAAAAATAAATAAAAATAAAAATCAGGTTTTTGAATGACTTGGTCCGAAAAGCATTCAGAAAACAACAAATAAAAATAAAAAGTTTTTTAATTATGTCAAAGCCATAATAAAGGTTTTGTCTCTCAACTTTTTTTGCACAGCAATAATTCCGTTCTGTTTTTTGCCCTACATACTGATAATTACTTTTTAATTGAAGTGCCCATTCTAGAAAATGTGCCAAGGACGCGTCGGGCTTCGTTATATCGGGGTCCAGAATTTATAGCCACACCACTATACTATTTATCTTTATTAAAAAACTTGTTTACAAGACAGTCATATTATGACTCGTCTTGTAAACATATTGTATACATATCTTTGAAATAAGCATTGATTATCTTTTTTATGTAAGGCTATGTATTGATATAGGTACACATTACACAGCGCATAAAAATTGTCCGTTGGGGGGTGCTAAGGGACGGGATACAGATAATCTAGTCCGCTTTTTAGCGCACTACTAGAGCACAGTAAGTAATTTTAATTTGAATTATATAATGTGTCTTGGAATGTACGTAACTAAGTTATTAACATAAGGCGTAGCTTGTTATATAAAATAAGTTTAACCTTCGTTATATTGTATTTAATTTATATTTAAATTCTAACATGTATTTTGTGTCCAAATAAACAAATTTACTATTAGTATTTATATTATATTCTTTGCAAATAAATAATGCGTTTAATGAGAATAATTCAAAAACCTAATTTTTGAGTTACTTCGTTTTGTTTTTAAGCGTGCGATATACTCGTATTTTGTAATTTTTCACTATTATAATGGCATGTTAGGTTTTTTGGCGAAGCTTGAGAATCCTTCGTTATACCTACTTTATTTTTAAACATGTACTATACTTCACGCAAATAAATTATTTCATTTTCATTTCAGTCCTCACTAGTAGTTCTGCCTTTTGCGTTGTAGGCCGTGGGTTCGATCTCCACCGAGAACAAACATTTATGTGTCTCTCTCTTGTCGTGTCACTAGTTTCTTTCGAAACAGTGTGGTGTAAGGATTTTAAGTGCGCCTCAAGAGGCTCCTTTCGAGCACTTGACACACATATTATAGAACTTTTTAGGTTCTACGACATGCCTGTCATCATTTCACTATACGATCATTTTAGTGATGATCATTTATATTTATGTTTGTTTTTAGTCGAGGCTGGATGTTTTATGATATTTAAAGCATATATGAACAATTAATATCTGGATCTCATAGTACAAGCTTTGCTGAGTTTTCGTTTCGTTAGTGTTGTTTGTCTTTGTAGAATGACCACCAATTATTATTTGGATCTTGGATATTATTAATTTATCTCTAGATCGTTTACAACGGTCTGCAGTCTGCGGTCTGCAGATAGCTCAACTGTTGTATGTATTTTGTAAAGTATATACTTATAGTCATTGTAATTTTCTTTGCAAATAAATATTATTTTAAGTAAAATATCATATCCATTCTTAGCACAAAGGGAATGCTGCTGCTTATTCCCTAGATAAAATGAGATAAGATAATGTTTATTAGGTCTAAAGATTTTTATAATTTATGGTTTTTTTTTTCAGGTTTTGTTTCATTTCAGTTTGAAGGGTGTGGTTACCAGTGAAGCACGTGAGGCTTAACATCTGTATGCCTCAAGTTGATGGACGCAGGACTATGCTTTCTTAAAGGCCATTGAGCCATCTTCATGTTCCAACAGCCAGTTATATTTAAAAAATACCGGAAACATCATATTTATACAATGTTTGTGTAATACGTTTAAAAAACGCTGTTGCCTCCAAATACGATTATATTGTGTGTGTTTTAATGAATTCTGTATTAATTTTAAAATTCTTTAACCACTAACTGTGAAATTGATCATGGGCAAAAATAAACAGCTTGTTCAATACATTTTAATAGTTATCTTGACTAGAACTATTGTTTATTAGTGGTTTTAGTTAATTCGCTCATATTAACGGTGCTAAAGAAAAAAATAATCCAATAGAAGTCGCCAATAATAAATGAATAAATAAATATTGGTGGACATTCCACACAGCACTATCTCGCCCCAAACTAAGCCAAAGCTTGTGATATGGGAACCAGATAGCTGATATACTACTTAAATACTTTTTTTTTGTCAATACATTCTTGTAATATTACATAACACCCAGACAGAGAGCAAATACCCGTTTTTACCCGCAACAACACCCTTCAAACTGAAACTGCAACGCTGCTTGGCGGCAGAAAAAGGTGTGGTGGTAGTACTACCCCGGACGAGCCCTTCATAGAGAGCTCTACTACTCTTAGTACCATAGTAAACTAGCTGTGTATATCTGGCTGTGACTTTTCCAGTGTGGCAACATTGATGAGTGAACACTTTGACAGTTTCATGCATAATTATTATTTCAAATGATTGGCACTGTTTGGAATTTTTTTTGTTTTCCGTTAAATATTTAAGTTTGAATTGCGAAATCACTTCCAAACAGGGAAAATATTCAATATTTATTGTTAAATAAATTATTTACAGTAAAAATCGTATTTTTGCTGACAATAAATGTTAAATGATTTGGCGCTGAAAGGCTTTTAAACTTAAATAAACCAACTCATAACTTAAATGATACACAGGGTGAAAGAAAATGGTGTCGATTCTATTAACTAACTAACTTAAATAAAAATATATAAAAGATCTTAATCAGTTAAAACTAAAGTTTAAATTAGCTTACCAATTTAGTATTTTCTTTACAATTGCGGGTATATTTACGTTATACTAGGCAGCACCAATTTACGCGTTGACTAAATACCTACGTCAAAATGTTGCAATATTCTGAAATAACGTATTTGACAGCACTAAAAATGTTGCCGTCTCTTTCTTTTAAACTGAAACAACAAGGACAGCTATATACTGAAATTATTGGATCAACAGAATCGACACTAATATCATTAGAACGAATGTTTTTTTTATTGTGCTGTATTTTTATGATATCTGTTAAATGTTAATATAAGTATATTTTCTTCGAGTATTACCTTACCCTCTTCCTTTTCCGGGTTATATTTGTAAGTGTATTTTTTTATAAATATTCAAAAATAAAAACATACCTAATACGGAGAATTTTTTTAGGTTTTATTATAAAAGAGGTGCAGATTTTTTTATCTTCACAATTTTCAAAAACATACTGAGAGTATATAAAAAATTTGGAAGAGATTTATTTAAGAGTAGTAGAGCTCTTTGTGAAGAGCTCGTCCGGGGAAGTACTACCACCACACCTTTTTCTGCCGCCAAGCAGCAATGCTGTGTTTCGGTTTGAAGAGTGTGGTTGCCGGTGTAATTACAGGCACATGAGGCTTAACATCTGTATGCCTCAAGCTGATGGACGCAGGGCAGTGCATCGTAGGGCACGTTCCTATCGTGCGTGACTTACGAGGCAATGCTTTGTTATAGGTGATGGTTACCACTTAAAATCAGGTGGGCCATTATGCTTGTTCCATCAGCTGGTTGTATAAAAAAAAAAAAAAAAAAAAATTTAGATTAGATTATTTATTTATTTAGATTAGATTATTTATTTATTTAGATAAGATTATTTATTTATTTAGATTAGCGATAAGACTGCCTATTTTATATTTGTTCTTGGTATTATAATATTATAGATTGATCATTTTTCTTTCACCCTGTTTGCATTTACAAACTGAATAAATCATCGTCACTTACTGCGTTTCAAATCCGTTTTTCATAATGAATGTACTTAGTTACCTTAAATGTGAATCAGTGAGCCTATTTTTTGATCTAACCTAAAAGGACGTATAAACCTAAACTTCTGGACAAAATTTGATCTTAATAACAAAGAGTTAAGGTAGTAGTTACTTTGAGTGTTTTATAGGGTTATTACAGTAGTACTCGTTGGGTATGTTGGATAGATGCCAACACCAAATCTGAAACTAAGCCATAATTTAATCTAAATCATTTGAGGCTTGAAATATTTTGATAAAGTTTATGGTGTGGAAAGTTGGCATAAAACAGTATAATGGATAATGTTGTTGCTGAAATATTCTGTTGTTTCAGGCTCTATAAAAAAACATAATTTATGTTATTATTTTTATTTTTAAACGGTGTCCTTTGTCAGAGCAATACCCTTTCCCCAAAACTTGCGATTAATTGCGATGACAACTGCTAAAATTGTACCTCTCGCTCTGATTTTGAAAGATATAAAACCAATTTTTTTTGTAGGAAGACTTGTTTGGATCACAATGCTCTCTTCTCGTGTCGTGTCACTAGTATTTTTCGAAACAGTGTGGTGAAAGGATTGTAAGTGCGCCTTTAGAGGCTCTTTTCGAGCACTTGACACATGTTATAGAACTTTTTAGGTTCTACGACATGCCGGTTTCCTCACGATGTTTTCCTTAACCGTTTGAGAGTACTGGCATTGTGCACATACATTTTTGAATAGAAAAACTCATTGGTGCACGACCGGATTCGAGCCCACGACCTCAGGATTGGAAGGCGGGGCCGCTACCACTAGACCACCAGTGCTCTTCTAGACCACTAGTGCTCTCTCTATCACAATGCTGCTTTAGCTGAGTTATGCAACGTAATTGCACACAACTTTTTAACAAAGCTTTTGACAGGGTTTGACACGATGGCCTTTTAAGCAAGCTTCCATCATTTGGTCTACCTGATGACCTCTGTGTCTGGGTATCAGATTTCTGAATATAAACGTGCCACATCGTCGACCGCATCATCACTTAACATCAGGTGAGATTGCGGTCAAACGATTTACCTATAAGTTGGTAAAAAAAAAAACTTAATACAATGCGATTTTTCAAAAAATTCAGAGATTTAATATCAAAAAAGTTTTCCTCAGGGTTGCGCTTACACCTATAATTTCTTTAAAGAGGTGCTTTAAATATCCACAAGTAGCTATATCCCAGGGTAATTAACAAGGGGTCTCCGGGTTTTTATTAAAACGTTTAAAAGTTTTATTTTGCCAGTTGGCTAGCATTACCCAAAGCGAGAACGAACTATGGTAAAAGAATGTTTACTTTCGACGGCGCACAGCTATTTAACAAACTACCGTCTATTATAAAAAATGTAAGCTCATTTCATGCATTTAAATTAAAACGTAAACAGCATTTGACTGTAAGCTATTCCTAACTATTATTAATAATACGAGTGCATTAGATGAGTACGAAATTGTTACCATGTTTAGAACGACAAAACCTACCTACTTGTAAGTATTATTCTCATGTAAGTGACTATAATCTGTCTTTTTTGAGAATAAATATCTTTAAACCTATTTTTTTAAACTCTGCCTTCTGCGCCGTAAGCCATGGGTTCAATCCTCACTGAGAACAAATATCTCTATCTGGTCTCTGTCTGGGTGTTATTTATTATACAGGGTGTCCCAAGACTATGCGACATGGAGGGAAAGTACCTGAAATCTTGTAGATAGGATATTTTATTAAAAGGAGAATTTTGAATTTTTAAGAGTTAGTAATACTGATGACGCAAAGATTTTCTAAAAATGACTTGCGTCGTCCGGGAATCGAACCGACTTCAATGGGAAAAAATAACAACCTGTATTTGTTCGTTTATGATGCCAATCGAAAGAATGGATAAAAAATAAAAAATCCTCTATAGTAACATAGTTACGTTACGAAATTAGCCGGTAAACGGTTAAATGAAATAAAGAACGAGCTAATATACCTCACGGAGTCAGTGAGGAAGATTAGCTCTTGTCTCTCGCCTTAAGACTCTTTGAAGATATCTGAAGGGGTAGTCACAGGACATCCAAATATGAATTTTGCTCATACCCACATTTATTTATTTATTTATTTTATTATTATTACCAACAAAAGATACACAAAATTACAATAAATTCCATACAGTTTGAATTAAATAAGGTGCTCTTTCAATTATAGGCAACCACAGCATGCTCTATAATATAAAATGAACTCAACATAACTACAAAGGCATATAAATATAAATGAAAAAAAAAAAAACATTCTAAAGACAACAATAAATCACATACCTACTCTACCAAACTTTAAACTATTGTAGATGTTGTAGTATATTATACTAGCAGACAAATTTTTAATTATACAAGCCAAATTAAAAAATCAAAAGGATCAAACCATTTTGCAGTAGTTGTTATAGCATACGTGACAGGTTGCAAGCCCATAGGCACTGTAAGTACAAGTTAAATATCACGACATTTTCAAAAGCATTCCTACAGAACCAATCGGAAAAGAAGGTTCAAACCCTCTACCTCCGTAAATCCTGAATCTCCATTCAATCTCCATCACCCAAAAAATCCCCCAAATCGTTCCCCACATTTATTTCCCCCGAATATTGTTAGAATTGACATTTGCCCAGCAAGGTTGTGAGTGCTATTATGTAAATTCTTGGGAAGGTCTTTTATTCTTGAAAAAGTCCTTTATTTCTTGAAAGTTTCGATATTGTTTTGCGTTGTATTCTAAGTTATTGAATGGACAGGTTTATTCTTGGTCTGGTCTATGTACCACACATAGAAAAATTGGGAAAAAATAATAAGATTACCATTCAAATGCAATTTCATTAATATGTAGGATAATATAGTTATTAACACTAAATGTTGAACTGTTCGAATTTCTTACTATGTGCGCACTTCTAGAGCCGCCATGACAGTCTGTAATTGACCTTTGACATGACGTTTGATATGACGCAAGCTTGACTTAAACAACAGTTGTCAAAATGACATTCACGCATGTCAGTCCGCCATATTTTTAGTGCATTGTGTTGCTCTACTTGACAAAGAAAATCTTGTTAAGCAAGTAAACGAAGTAAAAATGAGGCAAATAAGCACTTAAAACAGTTACTATATTGCTAAGCGATAATTATATATACTGTACATAGACCAGACCCCGGCTCCATATATTGATGAAACAACGCCTTTGATCATTTGGATGTCGGCACGTGAACTAACTGCTAAGTGAGGTTCGAATGTCAAAGTCAAAATGCGATAGATAAGAGCCGAGCCTAAAACAAGCTTTAAAAGTGTGCTTTAAAAGGGTATTATTCAAGTCTGGGAAAAGCCATGGTACACCCAGTAACTAAGTTTGTGGCCTGTTCTTCTAGGCTTGGCTGCGTGATTGCGTGGAACTGGCACCTAGATTCACGTAGCTTTAAGACAATTCAAAATGATTCTTGTGATTCAACGGAATAAATATCTTGCGTCTTTGACATTGACCCAATCGGATTTTGACTTTGACACTAAGAGCCGATTTCACCATGCTCTGTAAGATTAACAAAGGGTTAAAGGGCCGTTAAATATTTCAAAATGTACGCGTTTGACATCTAAGGTTAGATTTAACGGCCTGTTAATCCTTTATTAGTAACTAACACAGCATGGTGAAATCAGCTCTAAGGCAGTCAAATAATATGAGTGATATAAATAAGTGACCAATTATAAATATAAATAATAAATATTGGTGGACTATCCACACAGCACTATCTAGCCCCAAACTAAGCCAAAGCTTGTAATATGGGAACCAGATAGCTGATGAAAAAAAAAGTATATATGTATTACATATATACTTTTTTTTTTTGTAAATACATACTTATAATATTATATAACACCCAGACAGAGAACAAACATCTATGTTCATCACACAAATGTTTGTTCTCGGTGGGGATCGAACCCACGGCCTACGGCGCAGAAGGCAGAGCTACTACCAACTGAGCTGTGAAGGCTGTCTATGTATTGTAAGTTGATTGATAGTGTTAGAATAAGTCCTAACCGTTTAAAATTATTGTAACATTCTGTTTTTTTCTGGCTATGTTATTATGGTTTAAGAAAAAAAATTGCATTTATGAATACAACGATTGCTTTGTTCCGATTAGAATGGTGTAAATGCCGGTGTAATTACCGGTATTTTGACTCGTATCAGAATGATGAACGCAGTACACGTAGGGCACGTAAAAGTAATGCAGTTTTTATAAACAACGAAACCGCGTGTTCCGTCACTTTTCATAAAAAACATTCGGACGCGTTATTGCCAGACTAAAAATTGTAATTACACATTTTCGCCCATAAAAATTCATATCACTAGCATGGTGGGTAAAAATTAATATTTTTGTATTCATGGTGTCGCCCTAAATAATGGCTACGATCCCCCGATGCCTACATAAGAGGTTTTATTTCTTTTTTACGAGTTTGTTTTGTTAAATAATTATAATGGCCTGTATACTTCTATGCATAACTTATGGTAACGCAACATGGACACAAAATGCTATATGACCCGCAAATAAAAAAAAACCTATCTTATAAAAACACTGCACATCTCATCATGTTTTTCAGTCTACATTTTTCGAGAGCACTGGTGGTCTAGTGGTAGCGGCCCGCCTTCCAATAATAAGGTCGTGGGTTCGAAACCGGTCGTGCACCGATGAGTTTTTCTGTTCAAAATGCCAGTACTCTCAAACGGTGAAGAAAAACATCGTGAGGAAACCAGCAGGTCGTGGAACCTAAAAAGTTTTAAAATATGTGTCAAGTTCTCGAAAGGAGCCTCTTGAGGCGCATCCAAAATCCTTTCACCACACACAAAGAAACTAGTGACACGACCAGAAGAGAGTCTACATTGTTCATGAAACCTATACAGTATACATACGTTATTTGCAGACATACAGAGTATGCTTATGAGTTAAACACGTTCACATTTTTTTTCACAAAGAGCTCTTAAAATATCTTATTCCATACGTGACAGGTTGCAAGACCATCGCCGCTGCTTGAACACTAACGGTTTTCCTATAGCTTGGATCCTGTATTTTGTCTTTACAAAAGTATAAGTAAGTATAATTTAAGCTAAATGTGAGCACACGTTACCGGCGACGCTGCTGCGGACATATGGCCCGCCACATTTCCGACCACGCGAATGGCAACGCGAATGTCTAAATGTAAACGCGGTATAAAACATTTTATATTTAACTAGTATTTACCGAAGAATTTTGAAAGTGGCGGAATTTCACATTTACCATCACGGCCACTTGAGCCTTATTTCCTCAACAAGATGCCCGAATCAGTTTTAGCAGAAAACTTCCCGGATCTCCGGAATCTACGTGAAATCCCGATTTGCAAGTGAAAGGGGTGTTGTCGTGGAGAAATAATAAGCAAGCTATGGCCTATTTAAAGATAATGAATAAGTTTTTTTTATAATATTCTAAAAGTTATTATCCAAATGGGATTTGAACCCATCACCTTCCCCTTGATACGAAATCTTTATGATTTCTTTGAAAGCATCTATTATTTAAGAATATAATTTTGTATCTATAATGTTTCTATAAGGTATGAACTCAATGTATTTTTTGCACAATAAATAATTTGAAATTTTGAGTTTAGTAAGCAATTTAAAACTAGTAGATAACCCTACAAAATGTTAGAAAAAAAAACATAATATGTAGAGACAAATCTTGCTTGTTGGTAACCATCTAAGATGGGCTACCAACAAACATGGCTTGCGTGGCAGTGTCCATCAACCTGAGGCATACATATGCCAAGCCTCATGATTTAAACGTGCCACAAAAAGTAATAGTATTGAGTACAGAAGGCTGCAGGTATGTACTGTTTATTTTCAACATAATTGTAACTTATTTTATAACAGAACACTTGTCTTTCTCACAAGGTTTATTGGCTGAAGGTCTCGGCAGAATATCAGCGCCTATCTACTAAAATAGTGGTGAGGCATACGCTGAGTCGATACCCTTTTGCTGCTGCAGCACACAAACACCAACAAAGTACTGCAATATCTATCTGTTTAGTCATTTCCTTTCTTTTATTGTTTTGTATGCGATGTGTGTTTTATGTAAATAAATGTCTGTCTACGTCTAAGGCCGACTCCGCAAAGAAATGCAATGGAAATGTGTCTCTTTTTACTACTCTCAGGGCTTCTCTTGTAATTTCTTGGGAGTCCATTAAACCGTAATGGCGGGCTGGAATTAGACAATGTGAAGCTCAAAGAAAGTTGCTTGGTAAAGTTTCAAAGAGGTAAATATTGTCTGGAAGTTGGAAGAGCTTTGTAGTCATTGAAAGACTACTACCTAATTTTCGATTTATTTTAGTAATGTTGAATTGCCGTTGTATACGTTATTGCTACAATAATGGGGTCAATTGGTGGTTGAAAGTTATTTAAGAATCTCATCATCATCATCTGCCTGAAGAAGTACTGCTGGACATCGACTCTCGCTAGAAATTTGCAGTAAGAACGTTTTTTTTCTTTGTTACGCGATAATTCGGCCAATTATGAATTGGCATTGGCCTTTTTTTTATACACCTAGAAGATTGAACAAGCAGATAGCCCACAAGATGTTAAGGGGTAACCATCACCTATAACAAAGCATTGTCTCGCAAGTCACGCACGATAAGGAACGTGCCCTACGATGCGCTGCCATGCGTCCATCAACTTGAGGCATACAGATGTTAAGCCTCATGTGAAACCTTATGCTTTATTTGTTTGGTAGACTGTACTCCCATATAAATACTATCGAAATTGATTCAGTTATTTTTGAAAAAATCAACAAAAACCAATTTATTTATTTTTGGGTTGGTTCCCTTCAGTAGAAGTTTTGTATTATTTTTTTCAGTGTATCAGCATACGGATTTATTTTGCAAAAAAGTTATTTTATATCAAAAGAACCATGCGTCATTGTGAGACTGCTTTTGAACGGAAATATACTAGACGTAGGCATAAACGTGTGATCCGTCATGCTTGTGTGACGTCAACCGCGCTCCTGCGGTTATCGGCTCTTCACGTGCACGCTACAATGAGCTGATGCCACACACCAGGACCGGCAAATAACTTGAGCTCGGGATCCTAAAATAAGTCCCAAATGGAGCGAATTTGAGAATATTTACCTACATATTTAAAAGTATTACACGGGTATTTATCGCGTTTACCTTTATTTAGTTATCGAAGTGTGCGGACACTGTCAGTGTTGTGTGTCGTAGTGTGAACACGGACATTACGTTTTCTGACGATCAAGTGAGGGTAGTTATTGAAACTGCTTCCACTTCTCGACGACGATAGATCTCAAGTTCAATGCTCCAGTCTGCCCGCGACCACGGCTATTGCAACATAGCCGAAACGTCGGGAAAATAATAAAGGTAAACGCGATAAATACCCGTGTAATACTTTTAAATATGTGTTATGATCGCGAGAGTTTAAAAACTACTCTTTATCTACATACATTTATACACGAAGTAGTATTCGTAATTTTATCTCAATGATTTATTTCATTAAAGAGCTGACAACCGACAAATAAAAATAGAAAACAGAATCAACTTGGTTGTTTATGATTTGTAATAAATATAATAAATGTGCAAAAGAAATGTGCGAGCGAGAAGCTGCTTGACGATTGTCAGCCCTTTAATAGTTTAAGTTGCCATAGAAAACATCATTAGATATGTTCTCTAATGTTGTAGTGATAAATCATTTTAATTTGCGCAGATGATAGACACATACCTACAACAATTTCAGAATAATAAACTGGATTTCTAGGTTCTGATTGAGGCTGTCGTAGAACAACGTCTCGCTCTTTGTATATACAAGGTGTTCCAATACTTGTACTTAAAACTTCAGGGGGCTAAAGTACCCATCAATATAAATAACTTTTTCTAAGAAACCAACACTGTGAACGCGAAAAAAAACAGCTGTTTCATTCATTTTAGCCAGGTAGGTATTAAACTAGTATGAAACAGCTGTTTTTTGTTCGCGTTTACAGTGTTGGTTCCTTAGAAAAAGCTATTCATATTGATGGGTACTTTAGCCCCCTGAAGTTTTAAGTACAAGTATTGGAACACCTTGTATAAAATCTGAATAAAAAATATCATCATCATTGGGGAGGGATAAAAGTTTAACATTGTTTACCTTTTGACACATTTTTATAAGTAAGCCCATAGAAATCTTCATCCACGTCTTAAGACTGTAGAAGTTCAGTGACCATTCCTTCCTTCCTTATTCGTTAACCATTATCAGTCCAACCAGTGGTTTTCAGTTCTACGAGCCTATCGCTGACCTTGGTTCTTCGAATATGTTTTTTTTATGCCAAAGCTTGCAGACGAGCATACGGGCCACCTGATGGAAAGTGATCACCGTCAGCCATACCTGCAACACCAGAGGCGTTGCTGATGCGCTGGCCTTTCAAACAGTGATAAGCCCGCCTTCATGTAGAATAGAAGAATAGAATACACCCTTACGAGAGCGTGGTAAAAACTACTATTGTCGAGAAGAACCAGCTATCCAGATCATACTCATCTTCCTGCCCTTATCCCACGCTGCATGGGGTCAGCACAACAGATTTTCTTCTTCCACTGTCCTCTATCATTCGTCATCTCAGTGCTCACTCCTTTCTTACTCATGTCATCTTTCACACAGTCTATCCATCTTTTCTTTGGCCTGCCTCTCCTTCTAAAACCATCCACAGCTATCGAGTTGGTGAATCCAAATAGTAATTTCCAATTTTATAATCAAGTTCTTTGTGTAGATATAAATTACCGATAGCACATCTTTCAAAGACATCTAAAGATGTTTTGTAACGACCTTTCCTCACGAAATTTGCTCTAACCCGTTACTAGCGAGTTACTTGCCCTTTTTGCGAGGTTTCAGCCATTGTGCCTGAAGGGCTCAATTTCCGTTATGATAAATTGTTTATGCAAGTATTCAGCGCCCTTTATTGTGTTTACGTGTTGTCACCGGATGTCCGGTCCGTGGGACCCTGCATAATGTGGATCTGGGAAAAGGTTGTGATGCTTGATTTTCTTGGGCCTTTTTTATGTTTTTGAGGTTTGCACATTCAATTTTATGAATCCGGACTGGTGAGTATGGCTTTGAGACTCTAGGGAACCACTTCTCGCGAGCATATTTAAGCACATTGAAGATATGAAATCACTGAACGTAGTAATAATAGCAAATGAGTATGGGAGAATAACTTTACATAGGTTTTTTGAACAACAGATGGCCCAATTGAAGTTTTTATTTATTTATTTATTTATTCATCATCATTCTTACTCTATCCTTACAGGTTAACCTAATGCGATAGCATAATTCCAATACAATTTTTATAATTAAATTAAACAATCAATAAACAAAATAAATCAATTATTACAAAAATTATATTCTAAAATATGCAAAGAAGCCTTTGCAAATTTGCTCAAAGAACACGGTGCTAAACGGTCAACGGTTTGTTCAATAGTAGTAAAGTTAAATAGTAACCATCACCAGACAAAGATTTGTTTCGCAAGTCACGATGCATTGCCTACCAATTTGAGACATACAGAGGTTAAACCTCATGTGCCTGTAATTTTACCTTCCCCTTACAGAGGATAATAGTACAATTGTAATTATAATGTAGGTAAACTTGTGTTTTTTTTTTGCCTATGTATTATTTTCTATACCTGTACATGACTGTTACTATTTACTACTTACTGTTTTTTTTTTAAATTGTAGTGATCAGGAAAAACTGGTGATCCACTATTTACTGGATTTAAAAACGTCAAGCGAAAACCCTTCAATATTTTCCTATCATGCAAACACGCTTCTTAGATTATAAACTACATCTGACATGCCCAGAGTTGAGCATACTTGCTCAATTTGTCCTCAAAGTCAAAAGGTATTTATTCAATAAAATCACAAGGATCACAGGAAACGTCTTAAAGCTAGGTGACTCTAGGTGCCAGTTCCACGCGACCAAAGCCAAGAACAGGTAACAATTCCTCACACTGGAATCCGTCAACTTTCTAAGTTAGTAATGCGCGCGTTCTCAAGAATGTTCCCGCAAGTATGATGGGACCTTCTTAACATTCCGCGCCGAACAATCTGGGTAGAACTTTTGAATCTCTTGATAAACTTGTAAATTTAAACTTTGGTCTTCCTCTGGTCTGTATGAACTAGCTAGTATTTTTACTAAATTATCTATTGTGACATACCTATGTGACGATAGTATCTTTTACTTTGTAAAACGTATCTTATTTTCAGTTTTTCTATTTAAACCAGATACCGTTTAAGTTTTCATCCCAAAAGTTAGACCGACTGGAAAAATTATAAAACACCTTATCAGACTTTGATCACTAGGCACGGTAGATATGCCCTTAGATCACAGTATATCAAGTACCAATTTAAGGTTATTTTTGAAGTTGTCTTTTTGCTTCGCAAATTTTCAAAAAGAAAAATTCATTGATTTGATTAACGACTTTACGAGGGCGGGGTCACTTCCACAAGACTACCGATGCCTTTCTCAAAAGGAAATTTAGAAAAATATTTTTTATATTTTTAAGTGTCGATAAACCTCGGTCGATTCGCGATTTTTTAGATCTTTAACTCGATTTCAAGAGGAGTAGAGCCCTTTGTGTGTGGCTCGTCCTGGGAAGTAGTAGTACCTCCTGAACACAATCTCCACTCAAGTATTCGTTTGTTCCGATTGTTAGAAGCAAACATGGGCACTGCCGTTCCTACTTGCTAATCCCCTGAGATATGTCAACAGCCTTGGTTCTCTGTTGGATAACCTCGATCCGGTTTTTATCCTTCAGATGAAACGAGCATAGCTCTACTACAAATGTGGTAAGTAATATATATGGGCTATAACTTACTGTTGTTTATTCTGTGCTCTGAATATAACCACAGAATAAGTAATAGCTAACTTTATTGTACACAAGGATACATCATAAATCTAGGCGTAAATTAATATTGCTAAATGGGCCGCCTTATTGTTGAAAGCGATTTCTTCGAGGCAACGTTGTAACTTTAGTAATAACTCAAGAAAGTATATGTATAGGTAATGAACTTACGAATTAATTACGAAACTTACGATCTCAACGAAACAAACAAAAAAATCACAAGAAAATGTCTTCTTTTCTCAATTTATGGCTCTTGTCCGTCATTCGACAGACAATCTTGCCAGTGTCAAGTGATTTTTATTGAATACTTTTTAGTCAAGTCAGTCCATAGTCAAGTCGGCCGTCATTTGTTTTAAAGAAAATGGTGGCGGTTCTCTTCAAAACATTGGGAACATTTTCGGTGAAATCAGGATATCACAATACACTTTCATTCCAAATGTTTACACTTTGTGCTACCTCAAGCAATTTTGGTTAAAATACCACCGAAATTACACAACACAACTCAAAATAACACAAGAAAAACAAATAAAAAGAAAAATCTATGTTATAAAATAATAAAATAAAAAATTATGATTGAAAATGACATTTAGATACTTTTGTCAATGTAAAAAGGTATAACTTCGATGCCCTGAATATGATGCTAGCTCAATTTAAAAAATAATACATTTTTAATACAATTAAAATCCCTGATTGAAATTTGAGCTATCTGTAGATCGTTCAGGCACATAATCAGAAACAAATATATATATAGCAGATAAAATAAAATAATACATTTAAATTGAATAAAAACTACCCTCATACAAAAAACCGTTCAGGGCTTATCGTGTGACTATTATCGACGTTATTTGACGGCTGTACCATTTTAAGGACCTTGGGCTTTAAGAAAACAATTATTGAAAAACCCTTGTTTCCAAATTTCGTCAAACAAAGAGAGTGAACGAAACATTGACAAGAATTCAATAAACAAAGCTTTCAGAGCTTTTGTTGAGATAACAGAAAGGTTATTTGAATCATTTATAACTTTTTTATTATACAACAAGCTGATGGAACAAGCAGATGGCCGATCTGATGTAATGTGGTAACCATCACCTATCAAAGCATTACCTCGTCACGATAGAAGACGCGCCACATTCATGTAAGAGAATAGTCGATGACCAATTTCAGCTAACTCATCCAATATTTGGCAGCAAAATTTTTTTTAAAATTATATTTGCTGGTGGAACAAGCGGATGGTCCACCTGATGTTAAGTGCTAACCATCACCATAAACCTATAATAAAGCATTGCCTCGTAAGTCACGCACGATAGGAACGTGCCCTACGATGCACTGCCACGCGTCTATCAATTTGAGGCAAACAGATGTTAAGCCTCAAGTGCCTGTAATTACACCGGCAACCAGACTCTTCAAACCGAAACACAGCGTTGCTGCTTGGCGGCAGAAAAAGGCGTGGTGGTAGTACTTCCCCGGACGAGCCCAAATTGCTTTACTACTCTATAACTAGCTTACATCCCCGGCTTTGCTTGCTTGACTTGATAATAGTAAACTGAAACAGCTTCACGACTTTAATCTCCAGATATCCACTCAGATCTCTATATTCTTCTGAGGATGTCTAAGGGGGTAGTCAGAAGACAGTTTGCAAGACCATCGCCGCTGTTAGAACTCTAACTGTGTTAACCTCATAATGTTTCAGTGCACTAGCATTGTGCACATACATTTTTGATAGGAAAAATCTATTGGTGCACGGTCGGATTTGAACTCCCCTTTTCCCGGTCTTTATGCAGTTCAATCTCAAGGATTTATTATTATTCTTAAGTAAGGGAACTGGTCTCTCTCTCTTGTCGTGACACTGTTTTCGAAACAGTGTGGTGAAAGGATTATAACTGCGCCTCAACTTTCGAGCACTTGTCACATATTATAGAACTTTTTAGGTTCCACGACATGCCGGTTTCCTAAGGATGTTTTCCTTCACCGTTTGAGAGTACTAAAAAACACATTTATAATTGTCAGCCTCCAAAATCGGGTATAAAACCATTCATGGTTACAAAACCGTTAAATTAATATAATATTAAACAAACCTGTCCAATATTGAAAGTCGATTAGTTAGCCAAATAATTAATACTTAACCTATTTACATTCCCAATACTGTAGTTTTTGTCGTGTAAGCTGAATTTGAATGTAATAACCGCATATCACCCAGCTTATGCCCGGCACGTCCAGAATTCTACATTTATGCCAACTCCTATAATATATGGGGCAGATTTTGTTGCTGCACTTTGGCGCATACAAATTAGTTCGTTTCATATTTCGCTGAAGTTTGAAACATACACCATTTTAGAATTATTTTTTACTAGCGACCCACCTTGTCTTCGCACGGTTATTGTGGGTTATCCCTAAGAGATTATGCTTGTATTATGCATATAAACCTTCCTCTTGAATCACTCTTTCTATAAAAAAAAGCCGCATCAAAATCCGTTGCGTAGTTTTAAAGATTTAAGCATACATAGGGATATAGGGACAGAGAAAGCTACTTTATTTTATACTATGTAGTTTTATACTTGTTCATGTTCTTTTGAGTTATGTTGAAATGGGAATGGTCAGTCTAATGAAAATGAAACGAAAATCAGAAGGATCACTTTGAAACGACTTGGGAGTCTAGGCGCCAGTTTTATGCGACCAAAGTTTAGAAGTAGAAAAAAAATTAAGCCAAGCGTTTTTCTGTTTGACCCTTCTTATAATATAAGTTCTTGATTCTTTGTTTTTAGAATGAGTTTAACGGCCGGTTTCTGAAAGTAAAATTAATCGCATGTCAAGTCACTTGCTATCTCTATCTAATTCGACGTAATAGCTGAATTGGCGAGTGACTTGACATCCGATTAGTTTTGATCGAGCTTTTAGAAACCGGCCGTAAGACTGCTAGGCACTCCTTGAAAATAAATAATCATAGTTATAACTCATCAATGCAACATCTATGTTAATTATTATTTATTGACTCACACGGTGCGGCAAATACTGAGCCAGGGAGGTCCTTGGCAATTAGGTAATTGGCCTAACAGTATTTATCACATTGTACTTATAGCTTACTAGCGGCCTGTCCCAGCTTCGCATGGGTGGACATAATTTTTTTCAACGTTTTAGGATAAACTTAGACGTGGTGGGTTCGAATCACTTTTAACTCGCGCCTTACCCGGGCCCGCGCTGGGTGAGAACGCGCCCCGTGACCTTATATTTTTTAAATCTTTTGAATGGAATGTCAGATTTGAAAAATTCAAGAAGTAATGTATAGGTATTAAATCAGTCTTGAAAATGAAAAGATTTATTTGGATAAGGATTAATACCAAGGTACGAATAAAGACCCTTTTCTAGCGGCGGCATTTCAATTAAATTTTTATAATAAAAGAACACTTATTGTGACATAACTACCTCTATAATAGTTAGACATATGCTGTCGCGAATTTTTTTGTAGATGATGACGTGTTCTACAAAATCGTTGTACATTATTTTGTTCTATCATCAATAGTTTTCGCAGCGCACGCGATGTAAGGTTTTCTTTTTCCACCTTGGGTTACATTATTAGAGTTTTAGTAAGGATCCCTGATTTTTAAAAAAATATAATATAGCCTATATTACTCAGGGATAATGTAGCATTCTAATGGTGAAAAATTTTTTGAAATCGGACCAGTAGTTTTTGAGCCTATTCACATACAAAACAACAAAAATACAAATCTTTCCTCATTATAATAGATAGTATAGTAGATGTAGATAACTTTTTATAATTTTTTTTTTCTTGTGTTTTTTTTCTCTTCCAATAAATTGCTTTTCTTTCTTTCTTTCTTCATCACACAAATGTTTGTTCTGTGTGGGGATCGAAACCACGGCCTACAGCACAGAAGGCAGAGCTACTACCAACTGAGCTGTGTATTGATTTGAATATTTTTGAAGAAACAAAAGAGGAGAGACTATCTGACTTTTCCGATCCGAAACGTTTCCGAATATTTGAAAATACGAAAACCATGCAGTCCTAGTGTATCCAGAGTCGATTCTTTAACCAACGAAATCACGGGGAGTTCCACCCAGTGAATCCGTGCTCACTTCTACCACGAGCTTCAAATCACTCACGTTGGCATTTCTACTTGCCAGCACAGGATGGCGCTAGTGATAGGTAAATGTACATGTAATCGTCGTCATCAGCCTGAATAAGTCCACTGTTGGACGTAGGCCTCTCCTATACATTTCCAGGAAACGGAATAATTCTCAGGGCACATGTTCTGATCCACATGTAACTATAATAACAGACTGCCTAATTGCAAACTAACAGAGGTAGTTCTATTCCGTAAAATAAAATCACGAGGAGTATCACTTAGTGTATCCACGCTCACTTCGATTGCGAGCTTCGGCTCACGTTGGCATTTTCACCACCAAAACATTCACACGGGTGGCGCTAGTGATGGATTTGTGTTGAATATTGAATATTCATCATAAAATATTATGTTAAATTACGGTACAATCTTAATACAAAATCATGTATGTATGCCACAGATAAAAACAATTTATAAATACAAGAACTATAGGATATGAAAGTAAGTGACATGCTATTGGCCGAGTGTCGGCAAGTGCATGAATCCGCAGTCACTTGAGTGAATGTTGTTGACGGAATCGCACTGCAGAGCTGGCTTTTTAATTAATACACAAACGGAATCACTGTCCGACCACTGGAACGTTAGGAGCGAGGTGGTCCGCTTAGACTTTGGAATCGCTCCAGAATTTTAATTAATTTCGTCGGACACGTGAATTTTGGAAGTTCAGTTGGTTGCAAACTGTGAAGTTTACATGCGGCATTTATAGCAATTAGGTGCAATTGTTGATTTATTATGTAGAAAATCATTATTGAGTAGAATATTAAGAATAACCCAACACTAAAATCTACTACACCGCAGGTGCTATACGTGGAGGCATTCTATTCCTCGTTGAGCACTCATCTAAATATTGATAGTTGCTCTAAAAGGAATAAGGTCAATGATCCAAAAACAGTGTTCTAAAAATCGGTGTTCTGCGAGAAATGCCTCTTATAATTGGCTCAGCGTATCAGCGTTACCATTCAGCGGCAATGCAGCCAGTGTCTTGGGGACGATAGGTATTGATTTGGATCACTTGAGCTATCTCAAGATCGTTTGCTACGGTTTGATGATAGCTCAACTGTTTCATATGTATTTTGTTCATTTTGTAGAACTGTCTGAGGTAGTGAGGTAGTCTGAGGTATGTCCAAATACTTAATTTTTGCGCATACCCTAATGCAGTAGTTGATATTTCATACATGACAGGTTGGAACCCCATCGCTCTTGAAAAGGCGTTGTTTCATCAATTTATGGAGCCGGGGTCGGGTCTGTGTACAGTTTATATAACTATCGCTTAGCAATATAGTAACTGTTTTAACTGTTTTAATCTGCTTTATTTTTACTTCGTATTCTTGCTCATCAAGATTTTATTGGTCAAGGAGAGCAACACAATGCACTCAAAATATGGCGGACTGACATGCGTGAATGTCATTTTGACAACTGTTGTATAAGTCAAGCTTGAGAGTGAAAGTCATTACCGTCAAAAAAAGCAACAAATCTGTCAAAAAATTAAAAAAATGCAATGCGTCATATCAAACGTCATGTCAAACGTCAATTACAGACTGTCATGGCGGCTCTAAAAATAACATACATAAAAATAAAACATAAAAATAACAAATAAATAAAATAAATAAATAATACATAAAAATAACATACACATAGTAAGAAATTCGAACAGATCAACATTTAGTGATGAACACTTTATTAACCTACATTTTTAATGAAATTGCATTTGAATGGTAATCTTCAATGTTTTTCAAATTTTTCTATGTGTGGTACATAGGTTATGACAGCCTTCACAGCTCAGTTGGTAGTAGCTCTGCCTTCTGCGCCGTAGGCTGTGTGTTCGATTCCCACCGAGAACAAACATTTGTGTGATGAACATAGATGTTTGTTCTCTGTCTGGGTGTTATATGATATTATAAGTATGTTTTTACAAAAAAAAGTATTTTTAAGTAGTATATCAGCTATCTGGTTCCCATATCACAAGCTTTGGCTTAGTTTGGGGCGAGATAGTGCTGTGTGGAATGTCCAACAATATTTTATTTATTTATTTATAGACCAGACCCATAATAAAATATGTTCTTTAAAATTATTTATTTAAATTTTAATTCGGAAAAACAGACACAGGAAGGAATTCCACTATCACTCCAAAGCCGACATTGTTTTCATCATTTTTATTGCTTTTTCCGTCATCATTAAAGTTTTATCTCTCAAACGCAGCCTCCCCGAATAAACAAGCATGAAGCATTTTTCATTGAAATGTAAATACAAATGTATGAATAATCCGCTTGATTGGAAAATAAAAAAACTAGTTGCTTTGCATAAAACAATAATTGAACAGTGGATAAAATTTTGATTTATGTTGCTGTCACGAGCGGCTTTGCGCGTGGTAGCAATGATTGCTAGCACAAATATTAGAGGGGCTAATACTCAATTACGAACGAAAAAACTAATAGAGAAAATTGATATATTTTTGAACAGGTTGTCAAAGTCAAAGTAAAAATGTATTTTATTCAATACTAGCGGCCTGTCCCAGCTTCGCATGGGTGGTCATAATTTTTTAAACATTTTAGGATAAACTTAGACCGTGTGGGTTCGAGCCTCGCGTCTACTTATTTCATACATTTGCACGCGCTTCTCCTTGAGAGAGTGAAATCGCAACCCGCGCGTGACCCGTGGACCCGTTAACATTTTTAATTTCGTCATATCTTTTGAATGGAATGTCCGATTGTCCGAAAATTTAAGAAGTAATCGATAGGTGTTGAAACCGTCTTAATTATGAAATGATTTATTTGGATAAGGATTAATACCAAGGTACAAATAAAGACCCTTTTCTAGCGGAGGCATATCAATTAATTTTTTATAATAAAAGAACACTTATTGTGACATAACTATAATAGTTAGACATATGCTATCGCGACATTTTTTGTAGATGATGACGTGTTCTACAAAATTGTAGTACATTATTTTGTTCTATCTTCAATAGTTTTCGCAGCGCACGCGATGTAAGGTTTTTGTTTTCCACCTTGGGTTACATTATTGAAGTTTTAGTAAGGATCCCTGATTTTTTGAAAATATAATATAGCCTATGTTACTCAGGGATAATGTATCATTCTAATGGTGAAAGAATTTTTGAAATCGGACCAGTAGTTTTTGAGCCTATTCGTTACATACAAAAATACAAAAATACAAAAGTTACCTCTTTATAATATTAGTGTAGAAAATCATAAGGATCACTTTGAAACGTCTAAAAACTAGGCGAATATAGGTTTCAGTTCCACGCTACCTATTGTGGGTTATCCCTAAGAGATTATGCTTGTATTATGCATATAAACATTCCCTTTGAATCACTCTTTCTATAAAAAAAGCGCATCAAAATCCGTTGCGTAGTTTTAAAGATTTAAGCATATAGGGATATAGGGACAGAGAACTCGACTTTGTTTTATACTATGTAGTATAAAACAAAGTCCTAAAAGTACCTTTTGACTTTGATTAAATAAAGAATATAAAAATATGAAAATATTTTGGTTCTACGTGAAAAAACCTGGTGAAAGAAGACAAAAATACGAAAATATGAAATTCATCGCTTCTTCAATTTATACGATTAAGGCGCAGGTGTTATATAGATTTAAATCCAAATCCGATAAATCCTAAATCTAGACATTAAATCACATCTTGAAGCTGTTTTTGAAGTGAATAACTCATGCCTGTGAAAGCCGTTAGGGCGCTAACACACGGACTTCACGGGCCTTACACGGACTCCACGTTTGTAGTATCAGTTTGATAATTTTATTGACTATCTTTTGGCTACAGCCTCACCTGATGGGAAGATCCTATCAGTGATGGACGCAGTGCAACGCCACGTAGGGCACGTCCTCGGTAGCTAATCACCTAACCTCAGTTAAACCTGTTTTGTGTCTTGAATTAATTAAAAAATACTTGTTAGTTTACAGTATATTAAGCATGTTTTACTGCATGAAAATCAAATAATTGCTACCGTACAATACAAAATTCTTTAAATAAACAAATGTAAATACCTTTGCAAGAATGATCATGAAAGGTAAGAAACACAAAATTGGCCAGCATGAATATTATAGTAGCATACTACTATATCAGTCCGCTTCTCGCTGTCACGCGCGCTGCACGCGAACGTAATGCCTACCGTGCGTTCCCCTACTACTGACAAAGTCTCTCAACAACGGGATGATTTTAATAATTGTGAATTGCGATGTGTTAAGTGCAAAGTGGTCATTAATGAACTGTTAGCCTTTATAAGCAACAAGGTTGACACCCTTCCAGAGACTGGAATTTCGCAGATATGTCTTAGTGCATACTCCTGTGAGGAAATTGAAAATGCAAGAACAATTGCGTTTAAGCTGCTGGCACCGACTAAAAAGATTACGAGGCGGAAAGAAGGATCAGAGCAAAAGAATATCCAGGAAATTATCAAACTTATCAAGGAGTTCGAACCTGACTGCCTACCGATTTTTGTGGCTAAAGATCTGAATAAGCTACCGGCAGTTTCATTTGACCACATTGATGTGACAACTTTTCTTAAAGAAATGGCGTTATTAAAAAAGGACGTAGCCTGCATTAAGGCCAAGCCATGTGCGGTCAGTCAGGACGAGACGCTGTCGTACGACTTAATACGAAGTGAGATTGAAGATGTTAAAAAAATGTTATCTGAGCTGCGAGAAGCCCGCAATGCAAGTAGTACCCTGGTACAAAACGACCTGTTTCTTGGGTCTTATCGTGACGATAAGAACACTAGAAACAAAGAGAACGAAAATCTGACAAACTTAAATGCGGGTAGTATCGAGCCTACGAGTAAGAACACGACTCGCTTAGACGTAAATAATGTGACCGAGCGGAGAGCGCGAGGCGAGCGGGGAGGTGCGCGCCCGCGCCCCACCCCGCGCCCGCTCCCACAACCGCCAGCGCTTGCGCAACCGGTGGCGTCGACACTATGCAGCGTGGACAAAACGTTATCGCAACAACAGCTGAGCGAGGACATTATCTCCCCGTACGTGGCTAGCTATAGAGATATTGTAGACACAGTACCTACGGTGTCACGCAGAGAAAAAGATGATGATGGCTTTGTTACGGTTGCCAGAAAAAGACCGACGTACAGGTATAGAAACGAGCGTGGCACCTTGCAAAATGCTAGCAAATTACAGGCAGCGGAATCATTTGCGTATATATATCTTTCTCGTACAAAGAAACATATTATGGTGGATGATATCAAAGAGTACGTTAAAGAAATGAAGGAAGAATGTTTCGGGGTTGAGTTACTGAACCAGACGCGAGAGACGAACTTTAATTCTTTTAAAATTACCGTTTCGATAGCAAAACTTAATGTATTTTTAAAAAAAGATTTTTGGCCTGAAAATTTGGTATTTCGAAAATACCGACAACCGCGTTCCGTGAGGAACGGTACCGCTGAGTCACAGAAACAATAATGGTTGTACAACTAAAAGATAATTTGACTTTTGTATCTTTTAACTGTAAATCGGTTAAAAGATCCGTCCAGCATGTGCGAACCCTGTGCGAAAGCGCAGACGTTATCGCTCTTCAAGAGACTTGGCTGATGCCCCACGACTTAGGTTTCATGAATGAAATCGACAAGGAGTTCGGCTGTTGTGCAAAGTCCTCAGTAGATACGTCTGTCGTGCTTAGAGGGCGGCCCTACGGTGGGACGGCGCTTATGTGGCGGACAAGTTGCTTCTCTAAAGCTGATGTTGTGCAGTGTGATAGTGATCGTGTAGTGGCGGTGCGCTTGGTTCAAAGTGACCGTAGTTTACTCGTATTTAGTGTGTATATGCCTACTGACTGCGAAGATAATCTGCCTGAATATATCCAGTTGTTTGCATGTATTAATGCCGTGATTGAGAGCTCGGAGACCGAATGTGCTTTGATCTTAGGCGATTTTAACGCGCATCCGGGAACTCTTTTTGGAAAAGAGCTGGTAGATTTCTGTGAAGAGCAGTCATTACGCTGTTTAGACTTGGAGCGGCTAGATATGAACACGTACACCTTTGTGAGCGAAGCGCACGGCACGTGTCGATGGCTCGACCACTGCATCGCGACTGCCGCTGCGGAAAGCCTAGTGACTGATATACAAGTGAATTACGATGTACTCTGGTCGGATCACTTTCCTCTAGTCATTAGCTGTAAGTTTAGTTCTATAAGGTCTAAGGAAACTTATTTAGATGTGAATTGTTATAATAATGCTAAACATATATGGGGACATAGGGAAGGAGAACAGATAGATAAATATAATAAATTATGCAATACAAAACTGTGTAATCTAATAAATAATCATGAAAATAAAATTGTTAATATGGACTGTATAAATAAAAAAAATGTTTGTGAATGTGATTGTCATTTAAAATACATAGATTTACTATATAGTGATATTATAGATACATTACAATTAGCAGCAAAACATAGTTATAGAAGGAATACAAGAAAGAGACAGAAAGTTATAGGGTGGAATTTTCACGTCAGGCGAGCACATTTAAAAGCCAGGGAACATTTCTTATTGTGGGTCGAGTGTGGTCGGCCATGCTCGGGATATTATTATGAGAACATGACTGCCTCGCGCAGAGAATTTAAAACCGCGCTTAAATATGTACAAAATAATCAAGATAAAATTAGAATGGATATGCTGGCTCGACATCACAGCTCTGGTAATTTTAAAGAATTTTGGAAAGAAACTAAAAAGCTTGATCATAAAAGTAATTTACCAGTCAGTGTTGAAGGAGAAAAAAATAAAAAAAATATAGCGAATTTATTTAGGGATCATTTTAATGTAATAAAAAATAGAGGCGATAATACAAATAGGGATTGTTTTCAAGCTAGTCAGGGTTCGGAGACTCACCCTGTTAAAATCACACCGAAAGAAATAAGTATCATTCTGAGGAAAATGAAGCGTGGTAAGTCTCCGGGTCATGACGGGCTCAGCATAGAACATTTGCTTTATGCGGGCCAGCATATCTGTCAGGTGTTAGCGTGGCTTTTTGATCTCTGTTTAAGACATCGATACTTACCAGAGGAACTAATTCGTACGCTAGTTGTTCCCATCACAAAGAACAAAACAGGTGATATCTCGAGCATGTCTAACTATAGGCCTATTTCACTGGCTACGATCGTGGCCAAGGTGCTCGAACGAGCTATTCAGTCCCATTTAAGCGCAGTATGTATCGATGACGGACAATTCGGTTTCCGCCCGCAGGTGTCAACAGACATGGCTGTATTCTCTCTAAAGCAGGTTGTTGACTATTACAAACAGCAAAATACAACGGTGTATGCCTGTTTCTTGGATCTGAGCCGTGCCTTTGACACCCTCAATCACGATCTACTGTGGCGGAAGCTGCGTGACTGTAGCGCCGGTGTTGCACCTGAGATTGTTGATCTTCTTGCGTATTGGTACCATAACCAGACCAACAATGTCAGGTGGGGCGCTGAGCTGTCGGACAGCTACAGACTTCCTTGTGGTGTGAGACAAGGGGGGCTCACATCTCCCGATCTGTTTAATTTGTACATAAACGCTCTGATCGTGGAGCTGAGCCGCACCCCCCTCGGGCTCAGGTTGGATGATAGGTATGTCAATAACCTGAGCTATGCTGACGACATGGTGCTGCTCAGCCCCTCGATCAAAGGTTTGAGAAAACTAACTGCCATCTGCGAGAGGTATGCAAAGGAACATGATTTAATTTATAACGTAAAAAAAACAGAAATGGTAATATTCAGATCGGGAAAAGGACCTGACAACATACCAGATGTATGTCTTAACGGACAGCCTATTAAAATAGTGGATGACTTTAGGTACCTTGGCCACATCGTAACGTCAAGCCTACAAGATGACGCAGACGTGGAACGTCAACGAAGGGCGTTGTGTATCGTTGGCAATATGGTCGCCAGGAGGTTCCACAGGTCGTCGCCGGACGTGAAACTGACACTGTTTAGGTCTTTCTGCCAGACATTCTACACGTGTCAACTCTGGACTAATTACACTAAAAGGACGCACAATAGAATAAGGGTTGCCTACAACAATACCTTTAGGCACCTCATGGGCCTGAAGCGCTTCTGCAGCGCTTCAGAAATGTACGCAGATGCCCGGATTGATTCTTTTAATGCAATCCAGCGTAAGCGGATAGCGTCTTTCATGTCCAGAGTTGACTCGTGTGGCAACATTATCATCAGGAGTCTGGCGGAGAGGCTTATACAGACGAAAATGTATGAACGGTGGGTGGATATTGCCACCTAACATTGATAAACATAGGTACCTTACCTATATTATGTACTAGTGGCTTCCCGCGGCTTCGCACGCGTTGAAGTGGTGAGCCGTAATTGAGCCACAAACATCCAAACATCGTAACTTTCGCATTGATTTGTATATTATTAGGGTAGGATACCTACCGAGGTATAAGAGATACCTATAGGTGTACATTACCTATATTAGGTAGGTAGGTAGGTAGGCATAGGTACTGAGTTTAGCACAAACATGACAAATACAACAAAGACAACCTTACACGGAAAATATGTACTTATTTGTTCCTAGTTTCTACCCCAAAAACAAACGAAACGAAACAGCTTCACGACTTTGATCCCCAGGCACGGTAGATACCCTCAGATCTATTCGTATCAACTCAAGATTTCCGTTTTAGAATGTCCCTTACAAACATTGACGCCTTGTTGTATCCTTTTTACTTGAGCGCAACGAAGGAGGGTAACGTTTTAGGGGTTGTTTCTGAAAATCAAACTGTCTTTTTGTTATTTATCCACAGAACACATTTTCTTTTAGTTTGAAGTTAATTACACTACGCTTTAAAAATCTCCCATACAAACCTTGAAACTTTGTCAGTCTTTTGCACCCTTTGCAGGGGTGGTTTTAAACTATTTACTGTGGAGTATATTTACTTCAAGTTTGAAATCAATAGCACTATGCGTTAAAAATCTCCCATACTAACTTTTACCAGCCATTTGCACCCTTTGCAGGGGTAATTATCAAAATTTAAAAGCGTCATTCTTAATTATTTATTTCTTGGTACATTTACCTCAAGTTTTAAATCAATCGCACCACGCGTTAAAAAACTCCCATACAAACTTTTACATCCCTTTGCACACTTATTAAGGGTAGTTTTAAAAAACTAAAAATGCCTTTCCTGTTTTTTAGCCTTGGAGTACATCTACTTCAAGTTTCAAGTTTGTAGGTTCAAGGAATACTATTTTTCATGCAAACGTTTTCAACCCTTTTACACCCTTAGGGGTTGAATTTCCAAAAACCTCTTCTTAGTACACCTCTACGCCATAAGACCTATGTACTCTTCAAATTTCAAGTCTCTAGGACCAGCGGTCAAAAAACTCCCATACAAACTTTTACATCCCCTTGCACACTTATTAAGGGTAGTTCTAAAAAACTAAAAATGCCTTTCCAATTTTTTGCATTGGAGTACATGTACTCCAAGTTTCAAGTTTGTAGGTTCAAGGAATACTATTTTTCATGCAAACGTTTTCAACCCTTTTACGCCCTCAGGGGTTGAATTTCCAAAAAGCTCTTCTTAGTACACCTCTACGCTATAAGACCTATGTACTCTTCAAATTTCAAGTCTCTAGGACCAGCGGTCAAAAACCTCCCATACAAACTTTTACATCCCTTTGCACACTTATCAAGGGTAGTTTAAAAAAAAACTAAAAATGCCTTTCCTATTTTTTTGCCTTGAAATATAAATACTCCAAGTTTCAAGTTTATAGGTTCAAGGATTACTATTTCTCATACAAACGTTTTCATCCCTTTTTACACCCAAAATACCTTCTTAGTACACCTCTACGCCATGAAACCTATGTACCTTTCAAGTTTTAAGTCTCTAGGACCAGCGGTCAAAAAACTCCCATACATACTTTTACATCCCTTAGCACACTTATTAAGGGTAGTTTTAAAAAACTAAAAATGTATTTCCTATTTTTTTGTCTTGAAGTATATGTACTCCAAGTTTCAAGCTTGTAGGTTCAAGGAATATTTTTTTTCATACAAACGTTTTCATCCCTTTTTACACCCTTAGGGGTTGAATTTCCAAAAATCCCTTCTTAGTACACCTCTACGCCATAAAACCTATGTACTCCTCAAATTTCAAGTCTCTAGGACCAGCGGTCAAAAAACTCCCATACATACTTTTACATCCCTTAGCACACTTATTAAGGGTAGTTTTAAAAAACTAAAAATGTATTTCCTATTTTTTTGTCTTGAAGTATATGTGCTCCAAGTTTCAAGCTTGTAGGTTCAAGGAATAAAATTTTTCATACAAACGTTTTCATCGCTTTTTACACTCTTAGGGGTTGAATTTCCAAAAATCCCTTCTTAGTACACCTCTACGCCATAAGACCTATGTACTCCTCAAATTTCAAGTCTCTAGGACCAGCGGTCAAAAAACTCCCATACATACTTTTACATCCCTTAGCACACTTATTAAGGGTAGTTTTAAAAAACTAAAAATGTATTTCCTATTTTTTTGTCTTGAAGTATATGTACTCCAAGTTTCAAGCTTGTAGGTTCAAGGAATAAATTTTTTCATACAAACGTTTTCATCCCTTTTTACACCCTTAGGGGTTGAATTTCCAAAAATCCCTTCTTAGTACACCTCTACGCCATAAGACCTATGTACTCCTCAAATTTCAAGTCTCTAGGACCAGCGGTCAAAAAACTCCCATACATACTTTTACATCCCTTAGCACACTTATTAAGGGTAGTTTTAAAAAACTAAAAATGTATTTCCTATTTTTTTGTCTTGAAGTATATGTACTCCAAGTTTCAAGCTTGTAGGTTCAAGGAATATTTTTTTTCATACAAACGTTTTCATCCCTTTTTACACCCTTAGGGGTTGAATTTCCAAAAATCCCTTCTTAGTACACCTCTACGCCATAAAACCTATGTACTCCTCAAATTTCAAGTCTCTAGGACCAGCGGTCAAAAAACTCCCATACATACTTTTACATCCCTTAGCACACTTATTAAGGGTAGTTTTAAAAAACTAAAAATGTATTTCCTATTTTTTTGTCTTGAAGTATATGTGCTCCAAGTTTCAAGCTTGTAGGTTCAAGGAATAAAATTTTTCATACAAACGTTTTCATCGCTTTTTACACTCTTAGGGGTTGAATTTCCAAAAATCCCTTCTTAGTACACCTCTACGCCATAAGACCTATGTACTCCTCAAATTTCAAGTCTCTAGGACCAGCGGTCAAAAAACTCCCATACATACTTTTACATCCCTTAGCACACTTATTAAGGGTAGTTTTAAAAAACTAAAAATGTATTTCCTATTTTTTTGTCTTGAAGTATATGTACTCCAAGTTTCAAGCTTGTAGGTTCAAGGAATAAATTTTTTCATACAAACGTTTTCATCCCTTTTTACACCCTTAGGGGTTGAATTTCCAAAAATCCCTTCTTAGTACACCTCTACGCCATAAGACCTATGTACTCCTCAAATTTCAAGTCTCTAGGACCAGCGGTCAAAAAACTCCCATACATACTTTTACATCCCTTAGCACACTTATTAAGGGTAGTTTTAAAAAACTAAAAATGTATTTCCTATTTTTTTGTCTTGAAGTATATGTACTCCAAGTTTCAAGCTTGTAGGTTCAAGGAATAAAATTTTTCATACAAACGTTTTCATCCCTTTTTACACCCTTAGGAGTTGAATTTCCAAAAATCCTTTCTTAGTACACCTCTACGCCATAAGACCTATATACTCCTCAAATTTCAAGTCTCTAGGACCAGCGGTTTAGGCTGTGCGTTGTCTATATGTCAGTCAGTCAGTCAGTCAGTCAGTCAGTCAGTCAGTCAGTCAGTCAGTCAGGACTTTGATTCTTATAGTATTAGAGATATTTTATAAAACTTTATTCTGTTTTTTTTTTTTGTGTTAGTGTAAGTAAAATATGGAACTTGTTCTGAAATAAAGATTATTATTATTATTATTATTATTTATTATTATATATTGTATGGAATACCAATTACTGCAAAATGTGGGTATGTGACAAATGTTATGTTTGGACGTATCTCTGACTACCCCCCATAATGGTTATCAAAGAATTTGGAGTTAGTACTTTACCAAGTACTTTTTTTTCTTGGGTACCCCCAAGAGATATGAGGTCATATCAACCGTGCCTGCGGATCAAAGTCTTGGATCTGTTTCTGTTTTTTTTACTACGAGTATACTATACGGGTCGTCGTAATCGTACGAGTCGAAACCAGCATGAGTCGAACTTCACTAGCCTAGACGGACTGCATTTTATGCAGTCCGTCTAGGCTAGTAACGTCTGTGTAGTAACACCTTAGGGAAACCATTAGGTACTTAGAATAAATCTTGGAAAGTGAGTACGCGCGGCTGGGACGGGTCTAGATTCCATTGAAAAGTTTTTTTTAAACCTATATTTTTAGGCCTATGGTTTTATTTTTATTCTACCCACATTTCTTTTAATATTTACTTTCACTTGATGTACCTATGCCTAAGGTTTAATTTTTTGAAACAATATATTAATAGATCGATCTTCAGTCTTTCTATTGACGATTTGTTTAATAATTCCCGCTTTAAGTTTAAGAGTTTGTGAAGGGCTCGTCCGGGGAAAAACTACCACCACGCCTTTAACTGCCGCTAAGCAGCAACGCTGCGTTTCGATTTGAAAAGTGTGGTTGCTGGTGATTACAGGCACATGAGGCATAATATCTGTATGCGTCAAGTTGATGGACGCAGGGCAGTGCATCGTAGGGCACGTTCCTATCGTGCGTGACTTACGAGGCAATGTTTTGTTATAGGTTATGGTTACCACTTAACATCAGGTGGGCCATCTGCTTGTTCCATCAGCTAGTTGTATAAAAAAAGGTATTATAGTAAGTATTCTAACAGCGATCATGGGTTTGCAACTTGTCACGAATACCAACTTCTGAAAAATGTGGATATGTGCCAAATGTAATATTAGGACCCCCCCTCAGACATTCTCAAAGAAACTTAAGTCAGTAATTGGTAGGTACTGAGAGATCTGAGGGGATATCTACCGTGCCTGGTAAAGTCGTGAAGCTATTTCAGTTTAGTGTTAACTATAACAAAGTTTTATTTAAATTTTAAGCTTATTCGGTAGTTCTAAGTTTCTTCAAGTAGAAATTCTATTATCCCCAACGGAATTACGCTATTATTCAACTTGGTTATAAATGATATTTCGTCAGTGTACTGTGCAAGGGAACTGTTAATTTGTCCTTGTCGCCGCTTTAATGCCAGACTTTAGTGTTTAGCGGTGAGATGTTTAAACTAGAGGCATTTGGTACTGAATATTGTAGTGTAAATTTAAATTAAGTGTATTAGGAGTAGTAGAGCTCTTTGTGTGTAGCTCATCCGGGGAAGTACTACCACCATGCCTTTTTCAGCCACCAAGCAGCGTTGTTGTGTTTCGGTTTGAAGAGTGTGGTTGCCGGTGTAATTACAGGCACATGAGGCTTAAAATAATGTATACCTCAAGTTGACGGACGCAGGGCAGTGCATCGTGGTACCTATCGTACTGATGAGGCAATGCTTTGTTATAGGTGATGGTTACCACTTAACATCAGGGGGCCATATGTTTGTTCCTTCAACTAGTTGGATAACAAAAACAGTTGCACTCCTTAAAGGTAAGCAATGGCTTATTATACCACAACACACAATTATCAAAAAAAAATAAGAGCACTAGGGGTCTAGTAGTAACGGCCCCGGCTTCCGATCCTAAGGTCGTGGGTTCAAAACCAGTTCATTACCATACAAATTTTACTGTTTTCAATCGATTTGTAACTGAACACTGAAAAAAGTTTTTTTAAAGAATTTTTTTACACATTTTATAGTTAAAACTCTTGACCACAATATCACCTAATGTTAAGTTAAATATAGTCTGGGAGGCGAACGTAATCGAAAACCCCGTTTTTGTTGCAACCTCTGCTTAAATTTTGCGGTTTTCAGCTATTTGTACATCACGCGAAGAGTAAACTAATTGGTTTTGGTTAATAATGAAGCTATGGTTTTAAGAAATTGAACATAGAATTGCTAATTTACAAACACATCCATCAAACAATCATCGTAGCTGTGCTGGTAGAAAATGCACTACTCAACATCACAGATCTGAAAGTTTCAGAGGGAGTTTTAGGTATGCCGCTTCTAAATCCTGGAATAATTTGCTCCCACCAATGCGAAATATCAAGTTAGCCAATAGTTTTAAAAATAAGCTTAAAAAAATTCTTATAGAAGCTCAAATACGGCATGGAAACATGAATGTTGATGTTTCTCTTATCTAAGCATTTTTCTATTTTATTTTCTTTTCTATATTTCTGACCCAACTTCCGATGTAAAATGTATATTTATTAATAACCTAACCTATGTGTTATTATTGTTTATTCTATTTTCTTAAATTATCTAGATACCTCAGTTTAGTATAACTTATTTATAAACGTGTTGTTGTTGTATTTCGGTCACTGCATAACTACCTTTTCCCTCCTTGGTTTCAGCTGAAAATCAGCGTTGAGTGATAATACACCCAACATTTATGCTGAGCTGAAAACCATTTTAGTATGGTAACCTACTGTTGTCCCTTGAGCCGCTCAAAATTTTGTCCAACCTTAATGTTTGTTATATTCAGGCTTGTGTTTTTTGTACTATCCGTAGTATTTAGTAAACTTGTTGCCGTAAGATCTACCTGATGGTAAGCTGTTACCATTGCCTTTTTAATTTTACATTCAGCTACGTTCGCTTAAGCAACGTCAAGAGCGTAGTTAAAAATAATACCTTTTGTATGTTTTTTTTTCTAAATATAAATACTTTATTTATATGATTAAATATTAATAATACATAATCACACAGCACTATCTAGCCCCAAACTAAGCTTATATAAAAAAATACAAAGTGGCTTTGTACTATGGAAAAAAAATAAAAAAATTAGACATGACTTCACTTTAAAATAATGTTATCAAAAATCTACTCAGGCTTAATAAGGTTAAAAGTAGGTTACAATTAAATACCTTCTGTTGAAATTCAAAGCCAGAAAAGGCATTTCAAACGGCTCACTTCAAAATTGGTGTTGATAAAATGGTTTATGGGCGATTCGGCCCTCGAGAAAAACGCCAATTCTTTGCTAACAAGTGAATGCGTAATACGTAAATAAGAGAACCTAATACGATAATATTTTATTTTTTACGATAAGTTTATTGCCTATTGTATTAATTAACCTACCTATTATTGTGCCCAGTAGTATGAGTTATACATGCATTGCATTTCTACATAATTTGCAGCGTCCTACAGGGTACGTGTACTCGCCTAATAGCTACTTTAGACCTAAGCTATACAATAACTGACGTAAGCACAATTTGGCAATAAATTGAAATAAATATAGGATAAAAATCTGACCTGCACATCCTGTCTCTTCTCTTTAACAACCCTCTCTATCCTTCTTACCTCCGTGAGCGTTTCGATTTCCTTATCCCACATGGTGAGCCCTGCAGAACAGCTAAATCTCTCTTTCTCAAAACACACTACAAGTCGCTATGGCAGCTCTTTTACTATCCAATCCGTCAAACTGTGGAATTCTCTTCCTCATGCTATACGCGCTAGTCCCTCGCTTGATATATTTAAAGCCAAAGTCAAAGAGCACTATCTTTCCTTATAAGTATGTATATATTTATGTATGTTTATGTAAGTCTTTTGTAGATAATGTATTTTATCTTGTTTTTTAATAATATTAATATAATTATGTTTTTGTAACTCTCATTTTGTACACGTACCCACCTCTCATTACAATTTTCTCTTTCATGCTATAACAAGCTGGTACAACTTCGTCTGCGCAGGATTAATCACACTATATCTTTATAAATTGTAGCCTATGTGTTATTCTGATGTACCTATAAGCTATATTATTGTAAAGTTTGATTAAAATCCATTCCGTAGTTTTTACGTGAAAGAGTAACAAACATCCATCCATCCATACTTACAAACTTTCGCGTTTATAATATTAGTAGGATAGTGTTTGATGCACTACTACAACGCTGGTCTTCCTTGGCTGTAGGTACTTATCACGGACTAAGTCCGCAAATACTGTCGGCAACGTTACTGTACACAGTTTATTAAGTTTTGCGGCAGCTGGAGTATTCGGAACATTTTACACAGTTTATGAACAGCAGTAAAACAAATACACGTAACTTAACAGCAGTAGAACTTTTTGAGCTCGTCTAGTATTACCACAGTGCATGAAAGTCAAAAGGTATTTTTTCAATAAAATCACAAGGATCATTTTGAAACGTCTTAAAGCTAGGTGACTCTAGGTGCCAGTTCCACGCAACCTAGAAGAATAGGCAACAAACTTACGGCTTGGTTCCTACCGCTCTTTTGTATGATCTGCCTGATGAGTGCCTATTTTACCACCAAACATTGATGCTTGCATTGCTGTGTTCTGATTTGGAAGAAATGGGCGCTTTTTGGTAGTATACACAGCTGTCGCTGTTAGTCTAAATCATACGTTTGTTGGAATTGTTTTTTTATTTTGTTTGCTTAAGCTTTTGGACGCTAATTTGTTTGTCCGAAGCCAGTTGTCGAAATAAATCTGCAAGGCATCGACAAAAATATGCAGTGACCACGATATCTGATGATGCATTTAATTGTGAATCATTGCCTTAGATGCATTGCTAGATTGCATTAGATGGCCGGCAAAATCCCCAGATCTAACACCGCTAGATCAATTCTTATGGGGATACATGAAAAATTCATTTTCTTTGTGAAGAAATTTCTTTTTCATCCCATTTATTCGGAAAGAGGTCCTTCGTTCCTCGATAAGTGCACGCAAAATAGGTCATTCCAGCGCACTAACAACTGTGACGAAATGACTTTTGAATTTAGAACACTATTAAATTAAAAAGTTTGAACACAATTCGCTTCGATAAAGTCCTGGTTTACTACCGAACAAATCGAGAGAAATATACATTTGTAATTTGGTTATGTAGATACAAATTCTTCACTACTAAAAGCATCTCTTATTTATTATTCTCATAGAGGGGGATGAAAAGCAGAGTGTGCCAAAATTATTTAACCTGGAGCGACGTACTTTGAATCCCTCGCTACGTTCAGGATTCTACTCTAGAATCCTTTGCTACGCTCGGGATCCTACTCTAGAATCCTTCACTTCGCTCTGGATTCAAAAAATCGCTCTCGTATTAAATACATTAATTTGGTCCCTAAGACACAATCTACTATTAAAGGCGTTGTTTCATCAATATAATGGAGCCGGGGTCGGGTCAGTGTACAGCTAATATAATTATCGCTTAGCAATATAGTAACTGTTTTAACTGTTTTAATTTGCTTTATTTTTACTTCGTTTTCTTGCTCATCAAGATTTTATTGATCAAGGAGAGCAACACAATGCACTAAAAATATGGCGGACTGACACGCGTGAATGTCATTTTGACAACTGTTGTTTATGTCAAGCTTGAGAGAGAAAGTTATTACCGTCAAAAAAAGCAACAAAACTGTCAAAAAATCAAAAAATGCAACGCGTCATATCAAACTTTATGTCAAACGTCAATTACAGACTGTCATGGCGGCTCTAAAAATGTGCACATAGTAAGAAATTCGAACAGATCAACATTTAGTGATGAACACTTTATAAACCTACATTTTTAATGAAATTGCATTTGAATGGTAATCTTCAATGTTTTTCAAATTTTTCTATGTGCGGTACATAGACCAGACCCAGCATAAACCTGTCCTTTACTGTTGAAACTAAACTGTGTCATTTGCTCACAAGTGGTCGTTAGGTGAAGGTTTGCTCCAAATTTGACTGCAAAGTTTGATAGTTTGAGGTGGTAAGAAGTTAGATCCTACGCGTATGAGTGAGAACTAGTAATTGTTTTGTAATAGTGAAGCGCCCGTGACTTCGTGTGCGTTTGTATAACGTCACAATAACTTTTAAAACACCTTAACATCGGGCACGTCTCGAAAGGGTAGTAGAGCTCTTTGTGTGAGGCCCGTCCGGGGAAGTACTACCGCGCCATGCCTAATTCTGCCGCCAAGCATAGTTACTATTTTAAAACGGAACCCTATTACTAAGACTCCAGATTTCAGATTCTCCGCTGTCCATCCTTCGTCTGTCTGTCCGTCTGTCACCAGGCTGTATCTCATGAACCGTGATAGTTAGACAGTTGAAATTTTCACAGGTGATTTATTCTATTTCTACTAAACTAGTAGTTCGCCCCGAACTGAGATCTCGCATCAAAACTTTGAGTAGGTAGTAGTCAGAGACAAGTCCAAACATTATCTTTGGATTTTTTTCTGACTACCGCCTACAAACTTGGTATGGTTACCAAGTTTCAACTCTATTGGCCTATTTATTGAAGAGTTCCGTTGAACAGATCTTGGCTCCATCATCAGACCTGGTCGTCGTCACCATTTTATGAGAACTGAGTACCTCCTTAATTTATTACAAGAAAAAAAAATAAGAAAAATCAAAGAAACTGGACGACCAGTAGAAAAACCTTGATGTCAACGAAACTCTTAGAGATGGGAGCTCTTGGATCGCTGGTTATCTTAATTTAACTTTTTAATTTTTATCTCGAAAACCGAGCGTCCCAAAAAAAAAGTAAAAATTGTTTTGGAATGTCCAAACAAAGCCCTTTCATATGAAATGTAACTTGATTTTTTTATGTAACTTTTTTTATTTTTGCCCTCTTAAAAAACCCCATATCTCAAAAACCCTTCATCCGATTTTACTCATATACTTACCAGTAAATTTCTCAAGTACAAGCTATCGACGTATCAAATTTCATGCAGATCGGATCAACGGTTCTTAAGTTATCGCCAGACAAACATACATACATACATACATACATACATACATACATATATACATACATAAAATGCCAAATCGCCCAAGTTGAAACTAAGATCTTCGTTCGCTTCGCTCACTCGATCAAAAAACAGAAAAAAATAAATATTGAATGAGCTCCGATTTTTTGCCGTTTTTATAGATAATGGTACGGAACCCTTCGCGAGCCCGACTTGCACTTGGCTGGTTTATTATTTACAGTATAGTTAACTTTTTATCTTGAAAATTTAATGCAAACTGAGTCAAAACATGAACGAACCAAATGTAGGCCTTAACCGCCTTATTATAAAACGTGGTTTAAAGATAAATCGAAGATGTTACTATAGTTAGACCGTGACTTAGACCAAACGTTATTATAAAACGTAGTTTATCTAGTATAAATAAACCTGATAGATCCTTGGTTTAACAATGGTTTATCTGGTAAAATGGCCGCCACAGCACAGCTGATATGATTTGTTTACTTACGTTTTTGTCAAATCAAAAACCTAATTGTAGGTTTAAAGATCTCTAAAATGTATTCGAAGTGGAGTGCACTTCAAATAAAGGATGAGCTACGGAAAAGAAAAGCATGTACCACTGGTAAAAAAGGCGCTCTCATAGAAAAGGTAAATATCTAGACATCTATCAATAATCAGAGGCTAAGTTTCATCACAATTATTCCAACTGTTTTTTGTCATTGTAGGCTGAATTCGTACGACAGGAACAATCCTAATGGAGTAGAAGACGAGTTGGACGATCAGATTCCGGAATTTCCTGCCTTAGATAGCTTTAGGGACGAAATGCAAGCACTAATCTGTCGGCGTTTTCAAAACATCGCATTCAAAAGTTTGCAGAAAGCTAAAAGATAATATCTGCTTAAATGCTGCGAGGAAATCGTATAATAATAGAATATCATAAACTAATAAATATTGTGGACATTCCATACAACACTATCTAGCCCCAAACTAAGCAGAGCTTGTACTATGGGAACCAGATAAGTAGCTGATATAATCTTTGGATATTTTTTTTGTAAATAACTACCTACTCATAATATTTTATAATACCTACCCAGACAGAGAACAAATATTTCTTCTTGGTGGAGATGAACCCACACCCTCCAGCATAGAAGGCAGAACATTACCAACTGAGCTGTGAGCATGTATTGAGCAATGCACAATACACCCCATTGCAGGATGTCCGTGCAGATCTCTTTCCCTCACCACTAATTAGAATTACAGGGCTGTTTTATGTTGTTAATCATTATTTCAGGTTTCAGTACCGCCTAAAGGAATGACTCCCTGATTGAATCATCACATGTGCTACATAGCAAGCGGTCTAAGTCTATGAAAGTAATATACCTATAACCCAGTCAAAGAAGAAGACAATTATAAAGTCTATGTGCAAAATTTAGCAATAGGATTTTCTAGCACCTCGGGCAGCAATATGCCTTATCTGGAAGTCATCAAGCAGGCATTAGCCAACAGTATTCCCAAATAAATTTTAAAATATCCTTTTATATGTAGAATAATTAAAACCAGCAATTTTTAAATACTTACCTATACAAGGATTATTATTCTGTAATAAAACCAAATTAATGTATTTAAATAGTTTCATTTATTGAACCTAAAATTGCAGCACATTAAACACACAAAATAGTTTTTTGATGTGAGGGGTACAGAATAGTGATGTAATTCTTCTCTAACAAGTTTCTATCACTTCAAATCCGGTATAGAGCCTTTCCATCTAAAAATGTAGTAATATCTTTTCCAATAAACAGATCTTGAATATTGTAACCTCCGACTGTTATGATACTGTCTCCGGGCTCACACAATTTGAATAAGTCTCTTCTTTCTACATTTGTCTGTCGCTAATTGACTTGAACCAGCATACGCAGGGAAGCAATATGATAGTAGAGTAGACCTCCAAGTGTGTCTCCAACTAGCATCTTCAATGTATTGTTAGGTATGCTTGTAACTGCTCCATGATGCTTGCTGGGCTACAGGTTTCTCAGGATTTTGGATCCGTATTTCTGTCCCATCAATGATAAATTTAGTAAGTATTTATATCATATTTCTTTTATCTCTCGGTAATGCTCGGTGGAGAATTTTGTTCCTTTTTCTTTCAATATTATTAAAATGGTTTTTTTTTATTTTCTTCGGAGCAGGCTATAGTTCTAAGACCATACCACCTAGTCTTACGTTTTGTTTTTTTTCCTTTTGTTTATTTTTGCAGTTATATCTTGCGTGCTTTTTTATAAGTAGAGATCGTATCAATATTATTAAAATGGAGCGAGCTCAACACTTCTCCGTTACACGCATCAGTCAGATAGTAATATTGTAGGTTGTGTGTAAAAAGTTCTAAACTAAATGGTGCTTGCTTGATATAAAAAAACGTTATTATAACAACAAATTGAATAATATTTTATTTATAAAAATGTATCTAAAACATCAAAATACAGAAAATATCAACAAACAACTCTGTTGGTGGTAGAATGACTGAGGGAAAAATACAACGAAAGACGAGGTAGTATGATTATATGACTATAGCCTGCATAATATCTGTGGATATTAGTTAAACTATGGACTAACTCTGGTTTTATGTAATCCTTGATTAAACTGTGTTTTGTAATACGAACAAGTTTAGACTATGAATTAACTTTGATACCAAGACTAGTTGTTACCACGTTTTCGTTGTATTTTTTTCTCAGTCATTCAAGCACAATCCCGATGCAACATTCCGTCTATGAGGTGTTGATATTTTCTTTACAGATGATGTCTTTTGAAGATTTTTTCTTAATTTAGTTTAGAATTTATATTTCACACGATTTTTTTTTATATACCCCAAGTACGACTTTGGTTTACCATATTTCGTTTTTCGGTTTTATTCCGTGCTCATTGCGGGTTTTGTATGAAGACGCGATAGGGACACCGACACGGAACTTTACAAAACCCGCAATGAGCACGGAGCAAAAACGATTCGTTTTTGTTCCGTGTTCATTGCGGGTTTTGTATGAAGACGCGACAGGGATACCGATATGGAACTTTACAAAACCCGCAATGAACACGGAGCAAAAACGATTCGTTTTGTTCCGTGTTCATTGCGGGTTTTGTATGAAGACGCGATAGGGATACCGATATGGAACTTTACAAAACCCGCAATGAACACGGAACAAAAACGAAAAACGAAATATATATGGTAAGCAAAACTCATACTTGGGGTACGGATGCGTTTATCGGAGTAGAGCGCAGTGTTGCTGTTTTAGCATTTTTAGTGCTAAATTTAGCATATTTCTTGACTCTTTTGCATGAAAATTTTGCATTTAGCTTAATTCATATTTTGGCATTTCATATCAAAAGTCAATGTCAAAAGATTTAATAGGTAGTAAGGTAAGTATGGCAATTCTATAAAGGAACCCAATTCCCCGAAATTAGTTTGTGATTGTTTTTACGTAGGTAGGTACGTATTCTTGAAACGTAGGTACCTACCAGAAGAACTGCCAAAAAACTATTAAGTAAAAAGTTAACTTATTTCATGACGACCCCAGTTGCGTAACGCGCAAACCACCTGCATTTCAGGGCTAAAGGGGCATCCTCGAGGATCGTGGGGCAAATCGTTACGCACTAGCTTTACAATTTTGTCGCCAAAACGTTTTGTAAAACGATATTTATATCGAAAATCTTCATCACATAGGTCGAATGGATTTATTCGATCACGCCGTCTAATAAAGCGCGTCAGAGTGGTGGCGGTCAGTGACATGAAACATGAGCTCACCAATAAAAAAACAGGAGAAAACAGTAGTTAAAGTAAAAAAAGGCAGATTTCATACTTTCCTCATACAACAATTAAAACAATCACCTACTTTTATTAGTTACCAGGACTCACATAAATTGTTATATTATAACATTGATCACACACAACATAGTAAAAAACGAAAATCAAAGTAACGAGTTTTACCAGTTAAACCATATTTAAACTAGGGGTCTATCGAGTTTATCTTTAGACCATAGGCAAACAATGGTTTATGAGATAAACTACGTTTTATAATAACGTTTGTCTAAGTCATGGTCTAAGTATAGTAACATCTTTGATTTATCTTTAGGCCACGTTTTATAATAAGGCGGAGTAATACGAACGAGTTTAGACCAGGAACCAACTTTGACACCGGGTTAAACCAAGACTAGTTGGTACCAGGTTTAAACCTAGTTTAACTGATATTTTTATAATAAGACGGTAAGTGACTAGCTGACCCAGCGAGCTTTGTACCGCTTTGACAGATGTAATTCGTTTTGATATTTGTTGTTCATGCATCCGTGACGTGAGCTGTCAATTTGCAGATGATATTTTTTTCCACAAAATTCCCATAAATCCGATATTTTATTAGTAACGCAAACATTAGACACAGTTAGATATACCTACGCCTCACTAAATTCGATTGGCACCACACTGGAGCTTCAATGTTGTATTGACCCAAGCTGTAAGTTTGTTGCCTGTTCTCTAGGCTTTGGTCGCGTGGAACTGGCATCTTGAGCTACCTAGCTTGAAGAAATTTCAAAGTGATCCTTGTAATTTTATTGATATACCTTTCGACTTTGACTTTATTAAACAGCGCCATCTATGACTTTTTGTGAGTAACATCTATACAGAACGACTAATTTATCTATTCATGTAAGTGCGGCTCGAGAGCACTGGTGGTCTAGTGGTAGCCTTCCGATCCTAAGGTCGTGGGTTCGAAACCGGTCGTGCACCAATGAGTTTTCTGTTCAAAATGTATGTGCACAATGCCAGTACTCTCAAACGGTGAAGGAAAACATCATGAGGAAACCGGCATGTCGCAGAATCTAAAAAAAGTTCTATAACATGTGTCAAGTGCTCGAAAGAAGCCTCATGAGGCGCACTTAAAATCCTTTCACCACACTGTTTTCTGTGACACGACAAAAGAAAAAGTGCGGCTCGAGTTTCCTGAACCAATGAACTTCGTTTCAACTACATCTATCTGTCTATATCTACATTATCTATATCGACAGCCTTCACAGCTCAGTTGGTAGTAGCTCTGCCTTCTGCGCCGTAGGCCGTGGGTTCGATCCCCACCGAGAACAAACATTTGTGTGATGAACATAGATGTTTTTTCTCTGTCTGGGTGTTATTATATAACATAAGTATGTATTTATATTTATATAAAAAAATTATATATGTATTAAATCAGTTATCTGGTTCCCATATTACAATTTTAGCTTAGGTTGGGGCTAGACAGTGCTATGTGGAAAGTCCACCTGTTTTTTTTATATTTTATTATATTTATGATAGCAATTATAATAGTCTAGCAAAGCCGCGGGTAACAGCTAGTAGATTCATAGACCTGTTTTTATACTAATTGTGATGGAACAACTACAAGGCCCACCTGATGTTAGTGGTAACCATCAATAACATAGAATTGCCTCGCAAGTCATGCTCGATATGAACGTGCTCTACGATGCACTGCCCTGCGTCCATCAACTTGAGGCATACAGATTTTAAGCCCCATGTGCTTGTAATTTCGCCAGCAACCACACTCTTCAAACCGGAACATAGCATTTTTTTTAAGGCGAATGGCTACCCCGATACTAGCGCCACTACATATTTTATTTTATAATTACGTTATACAACGGAATTATCAAAAAATCGGACCGCGCGTACACGATACCTATCACAAGCTTTTTTTTTAATGTATCTGTAATAGTTTTATATTGTAATAATTAGGCAGATACTTGTTTCAAGAGTTTAGTTCCTATTGGTGGCCACCAAGCTCTCCAAACAAGGTATCTGACTGAGTAACACGAAACAAATCTATTAAGCTTGTAATAGGTATCGTCTACGCGCGGTCCGAATTTTTGATAATTCCTTTGTATAACGTAATGATTAAATAAAATATGTAGTGGCGCTAGTATCGGGGTATCCATTCGCCTTAATTTGTGACACATTCTATAACGTAGTTTTTTATTTGTGACACATTCTATAATGTTTCACAGTTGTTCACGGATGTTTAAAACTTTTAAAATATCCTCAAACCCAATTTAGGATGGTGGCGGCTAAATTTCCTGTTGGTAAGTACATTTTCCGCAGCTCAGTTTGACTCAACTTTGTAATTACTGGTGTTTGCGCCCGGATTCGGTTGGATGTGAGATATTGACTTTATGGTATTACTATAATATAATATAGAATAGTATAATATAATAAAATATGTTTAATATATAACACAAACACGGGTACAGCATAACATAAAAAAACTGATATAGACTTTTACATACAAAAATTACATAAGAATAGGTAGTACATAGTATACAAGGTGTTTCAATACTTGGGTTTAAAACTTGGGCTAAAGTACATCAATATGAATAACTTTTTCTAAGGAACCAACACTATGAACGCGAAAAAAAAACAGCTGTTTCATACATTTTAGCCAGGTAGGTATTGAACCCAAGTATTGGAACACCTTGTATAGCACTGACCACTTTAAAATGTATGTATGTGCTAAATGTAATATTCGGACGTACTTCTGATTACCACTCTTAGAATTCAAATATCCCCTTAGGTATCTTAATACTTATTACCTACTAAGGCAAGATTCATTGAGGATGTTTAAGGTAGTTAGAGGTAAGTCCAAGTATGGCATTTGATACACATAATAATATACCCACATTTTGCAGTAGTTGACCATACGTGACAGGTTGCAAACCCATCTCCGCTGATAATAGTAGTTAGTAATATTTTCCTTCACCGTTTGAGAGCAGCATTGCGAACATAACTATTTCGTAGGGAAAAAAAAATTGGTTTGCCACCGGATTCGATCTTACGATCTTACGAATAAAAGGCCGGGTCCTGACACCCACTAGGCCACAAGTGCTCCAGTAAAAAATAGCACAAACACACAAACAGTTTCCTCACCACTTTCACTTCACTTCAACTTCAACTTTTCACGCCCCAGGGGTAGCATATGGGTAGAAAGTTTGCCCTTTAAATACATGCCGTGATAAATCGTCCATGTTAGTAAACAAGTGTTTTTGGCCCGAAAGCGCAAATTATCATATTGTTCCCACGTTTATGATGAGAAAGTTTCTGAATATTTTTCAGCCTAATTCTGCATGAAATGACCTTGTAGAAATTGGATGGAAATTAAAGTCTTTTGGCGTTAGATATACGGTTGAGAATGGTGTGAAGGTTCTTTGTTATTGAATTTTTGCGGCAAATTGGTGAATGGAATTCCTGTAACACTTCTGGCATTGAATTGGAGAAATCTATCTGTGGGATGGCTCTGCCAAATACCAGCTTGAGGCATTGGAAACTGTTGAGAGACGAGCCAAAAGGCTCATAGCTCACGTTGTTCGATTCTAAGCTCCTGACTCTCGACCATTGCTGTCTATCGGTATTCTACAGGATACATTTCGGAGAGTGTGCGACGGAACTCCACAGCTTGATCCCCTCATCCCCGTTCGGACCACCAGACGGAGACGAGACATCCATTCATGGTTGACATACCAACTGCCCGTACCAAACGCTTTGCTTCAACATTCATCATGCGTACGGCCGAAGAATGGAATTCCTTACCGGCGTCCGTTTTTCCGAATGCCTATAATTTGGATGTCTTCATGAGAAGTGTGAATTGAAGTGAAAAAGTGAAAATTTTCTAGGTAAACGTGCCACATCGTCGACCGCGTCATCATTTAACATCGGTTAGATTGCTGTCAAAAGTTTTACCTATAAGTTGTAAAAAAAAAACTTTTATACTTTAGTAACTACATTTTAGTGACAATGTTTTTCTTCACTATTTAAACTTATTGGCGGGTTTATTTCTTACTTGGTACTGATGGAACAAGCAGATGGTCGACCTGCTGTTAAGTTAACCATCACTTCTAAACAGAGCATTAGATTATAAGTCACGCTCGATAGGAACGTGCCCTACGATGCACTGCCCTACGTCCATCAACTTGAGGCATAAATATGTTAAGCCTCATGTGCCTTTAAATCCTGTAACTTCAATGGCAACCACACCCTTCAAACGGAAACACAGCGTTGCTGCTTGGTGGCAGAAATGGGTATTGTGGTAGTACTTCCCCGGACGAGCCCTTCAGAAAGAGCTATGACGTTTCAAAGTGTTGATTGTGATTCAATTTTATAACCTTTTGACATTGACTTTGACTTTGAAATCGGAACACAGTAATGCAACCACCAACTTGACGACAGTAATATATCCTTCCCGGATGAACCCTTTCACAAAGAGCTCAACTACTCTAAAATATGCGCGTCGCTATCATTTGCCGTGTACCTTTCTAAATAACTGAAACGGCATCATGACTTTGATTAACAAGCACAGATATCCCTTCAAATCTTTAAGTACGAGGGGGTAGTCAGAGGTACGTCCAAATATTACATGTGACGCCACACATTTTGCAGTAGTTGGTATCCCAAACGTGACAGGTTGCAAGCCCATCGCCGTCGTTAGAATACTAGCTGGTTTCCTCAAGATGTTTTCCTTCACCGTTTAAGAGCACTGGCATTGCGCACATACATTTACGTTAAGAAAATCCTAGAATCCTTTGGTACACGAATTTCAACCTACGACCTTTCGATCGGAAGGCGGGGTCACTCCCACAAGACCACGGGAGTCTTTTACCTTCACAAATAATAACTCTTTTTCTCTCTCTCTTGTCGTGTTATTTCGAAATAGTGTGGTGAAAGGATTTTAAGTGCGCCTCAAGAGGCTCTTTTCGAGCACTTGACACATGTAATATAACTTTTTAGGTTCTACGACAAGACGATTTCCTCACAATGTTTTCCTTCACCGTTTGAGAGTACTGGCACTGCGCACATAATTTTTTTGAACAGAAAAACTCATTGGTGCACGACCCGTTCGAACACACGACCTTATGATCAGAAGCCGGGGTCACTCCCACAACACCACCGGTGTTTTTCACCACAAATAAATACTCTTTCGAAAACACAAGATCAAGCTTAGCTCCAGGCAGATGAAACTTCTGATCTTACATAAAGGAAAACACAAAGGCGGTACCAGCTGGGCTTACTCGTAAAACTTTACGTAAAAGGGTTTTTATGGTTGTACTTGTTGGCAATAAGGTTCCTGTCAGTGTGTACTTGAGGAGGTACCTATTCAAATTGTGCTGTCGGGGCGCACTTGAATATCTGGAGAAACTACTTTTTTAGGGCTCTGTGGGGCGATAAAGAACCCTCGTAGTACATTTTTTCTTAAAAAAATAAAATTATTATTAGAGAATCGTTCCAAGGCGTTATTAGACTATGCAGGGTATTAAAGTACCACTCCCGAAAACTTCAGGGGCCTAAAGTACCCATCAATATGAATAACTTTTTCTAAGGAACCAACACTGTAAACGCAAAAAAAAAACAGATGTTTCATGCAAAAGTTCAATACCTACCTAAAATCGCAAAAATGTATGAATCAGCTGTTTTTTTTTCGCGTTATTATAGCCCCCTAAAATTTTCAGAAGTGGCATTTGTAAACCTTGTACACGGCCCTTATTCATATTCCCTGCCATTTTATAGCGGCTCTATAGAGTATACTTGTCACTTTCACTTTCATGCCGACGAAAAGAGACAGCGACAGACTTATCGGTCTGATAAGCTAATGGAGCGCTCATCGACCTATATGAACTAGAGGGTAAGTATTTACAAAATATCATATCCTGAATGCCTCAAGTTGATGGACGCAGGGCAGTGCATTGTAGGGCACGTTTATTATCGTGCGTGAATTACGAGGCAATGCTTTGTTACCACTTTACATCCGGTGGGCCATCTGCTTGTTCCATCAGCTAGTGGTATAAGAAAAAATGAAAAAAACAAATTATTTTTGTTAATGTTTTATGAAGAGGGAAAGATTCAGGCCCACTTTGAAAATATAGGTAAATAGGATAGGTAGTATAGTAGGTACGAATATGTCAAATGCTATTATGTCCAAGAATAAGCCGATGGCGTAGCAAGTCAATGAAAATAGTTCCTAGAAATCTTGTTGTTTTTCTGTCCCATTACGGAATCCTTCTTAGCGCGTGGTCCAACACTCGCTTCGCCTATTTATTTTTGAAGGCTTTTCTGGAACCATCAAATGAAGCGTGCAAAGCCTACAAAGGTAATACAATTGGTAGACTAATGCGCTGCCCGCGACTTTGTTTACGTGGTTTTTATAACATTAAACTTGGTGCCGGGGTTTCTGGTACTGAGGTTTTGGGTGATATTACAGGCACTGATTATGGAGATTTTTACAATTTTAAGGTGGATACATGAGCTAATGTAACTCTCACTCCTTTCGACATGTTGAAAGATATCAAATCACTAAACTCATTTTCGAAAACTCGCAATCAACCATTTTGTGTGCAATCACATTGCACACAGTTTAGTAAAAATTTCATTTTGATCGATACATGTTATTCTAGTCAAAAGTTTGCTTTACCTACTAGTTTTCGTACATAAGCTCAGAGGACCAGTTGGGCAAGCTCAGTGGGCCCTAGAACCCTGACCAGCAAACTACGTATCGAACAAGCCAACTTTATAAAAAGGCCATAAATTATTAAGACACAGACAATTAAGTGCATTTGTTACAGAACATATTATCTAGATGTAAAAACCACTGAATGCAGGTTTTATGAATAGTAGAGCTCTTTGTGAAGGGCTCGTTCGGGGAAGTACTACCATCACGCCTTTTTCTGCCGCCAAGCAGCGTTGCTTGTGTTTCGGTTTGAAGAGTGTGGTTGCCGGTGTAATTACAGGCAAATGAGGCTCAACATTTGTATGCCTCAAGTTGAGGACGCAGGGCAGTGTAGTACTTCCCGAGTAATACCTTCGAATTAATTTTTTTCAAAAATTATAAATATGTGTGTTAAGTAATTTGACGGTTCTCAGCCTCTTAAAACAGTTGAAAAGATCTCCATAGTCAGTGGCAGCGATAACTCTAGGTTCCGCGCCCGTAAACCGCACTTGGGTTTCCGATGCACGAACTTTGCCGAATCTTCGAAAGCGGAGACATAATGTTTATAGAAATGATAAGAATAAATAAATAAATGTACACCGCGAGTATTATTATATACAAGCTGGTGCGCGCGACTTCGTTAGCAGCATTAGTCACACAATATATTTATAAATTGTAGCTATGTATAAGCTATATTATTGTAAAGTTTCATTAAAATACATTCAGTAGTTTTTACTTGAAAGAGTAACAAATATCCATCCATCCATCCATACTTACAAACTTTCTCATTTATAATATTAATATTATAATATTTTTATTTATGAAACAAAACCCACGGCCTTAATTTATTAAGATTACATTTTTTAAGAGTAGTAGAGCTCTTTGTGAAGGGCTCGTCCGGGGAAGTACTACCACCACGCCTTCTTCTGCCGCCAAGCAGCGTTGCTGTGTTTCGGTTTGAAGAGTGTGGTTGCCGGTGTAATTACAGGCACATGAGGCTTAACATCTGTATGCTTTAAGTTGATGGACGCAGGGAAGTGCATTGTAGGGCGCGTTCATATCGTGGGTGACTTACGAGGCAATGCTTTGCTATAGGTGATGGTTACCACTTAACATCAGGTAGGCCATTAGCTTGTTCCATCAGATATTTACTTATAAAACAAATTATGGACATGAGGCTTAACATCTGTATGCCTCAAGTTGATGGACGCAGGGCAGTGTATTGGTAGGGCGCGTTCATATCGTGGGTGACTTACGAGGGAATTCTTTGTTATCAGTGATGGTTACCACTTAACATCAGATGGGCCATCTGCGTGTTCTATCAGCTAGTTGTATAAAAAAAATACAGTTTATTTATAGTTCTAAATGACGAACGTTAAAGCCACACCCCGGCAGTTTCTTCTGTGGAACTAAATGAAGACCCACGAATACTTAAGCCACATCCAGAAAGCATATATCTACAGCAGTGTCGCCGCTAAAGTTTCTGTTGCATTTTAATGGCGACTAAATAACGAAGACTGCACAGCCCCGAGCAGTAAATACTCATAAAAGTGCTTTAGATGCAAACTTTTGCAGTTTTTTGTCTCAATATTTGGTTGCTTTAGTCTGAATGTATCTTGAGGGGTTTGGAGACTTCACTTGCAGGATTTAAATTAGTTTTTTTTTATTGATTATAAGCTGATACCGCGGCTTTGCTTGCTTGGTAACATTATTATTTACGGCGTTTTACCTTTACAAATTTTTTACCGACTTCAAAAAAAGAGCGATTATACCATCAATTTATGAATGGATTTTAATGGTTCTTTTTTGTTTGGAAGGTGATGAGGTTCCATATAAATTTTATCGAAATTGATTTAGCACTTTTTAAAAACAAAACAACTATAACAATTTTTTTACACAGATAACGTTTTGTTTTTTTTTTCGATTACTTTTTTTACCCTTTTGTAAAAAAAAATATTTTTTATCATAATAAAACGACGATACAGTACCTACCGTCCAGTAACATTAGGCATACAGCAGCAAAGCTTCTTGTGCCTGTAATATTTCTCACACCCTTACAATTGTATCGCAGCATCGCTGCTTGGCGGCAGAAATAGGCATTTAGAAGTCTAAAAATAGTTTTCCCCCTCTCTCTCTCTTGTCATGTCACTAGTTTCTTTCGAAACAGTGTGGTGAAAGGATTTTAAGAGGCTTCTTTCAAGCACTTGACACATGTCATAGAACTTTTTAGGTTCTACGACATGCCGGTTTCCTCACGATGTTTTCCTTCACCGTTTGAGAGTACTGGCATTGTGCACATACACTTTTGATCAGAAAATCTAATTGGTGCACGACCGGTTTCAAACCCACGACCTTAGGATCGGAAGGCGGGGCCGCTACCACTAGACCACCAGTGCTCTCATTGTTTTTCCTGGAAATGTATGGCTGCCAGCTGTAGGCTTTTTCAAGTTGATAATGATGATTGCTTTGATATGCCTGTTCACGCTAATTGCAGTCGCGGGTTACGTATTAGAGGACCGGTAATGTCCAGATTTGAAAATAAGTGGATTACGCTGATTTGCATGTCAGTGAATGACGACGTCTAATTCCGTTACATTGTGTCGATTCTCTAAACAATATAATCACGGGGAGATTCACCTAGTGTATCCGCGCTCACTTCGCTCACGAGTTGGCTTCTCTCACATTAGCATTTCTACTTCCAAAACAAGAGCTCTTTGTGAAGGGCTCGTCCGGGGAAGTACTACCACCATATTTTTCTGCCGCCAAACAGCGTTGCTGTGTTTCGGTTTGAAGAGTGGTTGCCGGTGTAATTACAGGCACATGAGGCTTAACATCTGTATGCCTCAAGTTGATGGACGCAGGGCAGTGCATCGTAGGGAATGTTCCTATTGTGCGTGACTTACGAAGCAATCCTTTGTTATAGGTGATGGTTACCACTTTACATCAGGTGGGCCATATGCTTGTTCCATCAGCTAGTTGTCTGTACTGTAGAGAGAGAGTAAAGAGCACTGGTGGTCTAGTGGTAGCGGCCCCGCCTTCCGATCCAAAGGTCGGGAAAACATCGTGAGGAAACCGGCATGTCGTAGAACCTAAAAAGTTCTATAACATGTGTCAAGTGCTCGAAAGGAACCTCTTGAGGCGCACTTAAAATCCTTTCACCACACTGTTTTGAAAGAAACTAGTGACACAACAAGAGAAAGATATCAACTAGTTGTATTAAAAAAAAAATTGCGCTAGTGATGGGTGATGATTGTATCAGAATCCCAAATTAGGAACTCATTTTGGACTCCGCGGTCACTTGAGTGAATGTTCTTTGCGGAATAGCACTACTGTATATACCCACTCATATCTACTTTAATAATTAAACACCAATTATGACGAGCAGAATCGTGTGGAACAATATGGCAAGTAATTTCAGGTTTTATAGTATGCGACTTTTGCTAATGAGATGAGTTGCAGATACAGTTTTTTAAGGTAGTAGATCTCTTTGTGAGTGGCTCGTCCGGGGAAGTACTACCACCACGCCTATTTCTGCCGCCAAGCAGCGTTGCTGTGTTTCGGTTTGAAGAGTGTGGTTGCCGGTGAAATAACAGGCACATGAAGCTTAACATCTATATGCTTCCAGTTGATGGACGCAGGTCAGTGCATAGTAAGGCACGTTCCTATCGTGCGAGGCAATGCTTTGTCATCAGTGATGGTTACCACTTTACATCAGGTGGGTCATCTGCTAGTTACGTTAGCGAGCTTGTAAAATTAATACTTTGTTTTGCTAGCTTGCTATAAGACTTTTAAAGTAATCTGATTTTCCTCTGATTAATGGCTTTTGACTTTGAATGTATTTCATTTTGTTTTGAGTTTTTTTTTCTGTTTTTTCAGCGATTTTACAAGCTCACAAGCTCGTCATATGGTCACACATCCAAATGACGACCGCTCTGAACATTCTGTGACCAAGGATATCAGCCGTAAAAAAAGTCGCTTGTAAAAGTCGCGTCTTTAATAACTTAACAAATTCATAAGTAACAAAGTTTGAATAAGGCAAACGTTGGTGGTTTAGATTAGAACCGAAACCAATATTAATTTAAAAGCGTCAAAATTAGCCAAGTTTCCTACCTCGCGTTTTGTTGATCGGACTAACAAAGCTAGCAAAATATTTACCATGATTTGTGAGTTTGATTGCTTCCCGATATTTCTGATAGCCTTCACAGCTCAGTTGGTAGTAAATTCAAAGTCAAAGTCAAAAGGTATTTTTTCAATAAAATTTAAAAGATCACTTTGAAACGTCTTAGAGCTAGGTGACTCTAGGTGCCAGTTCCACGCGACCAAAGCCTAGAAGAACAGGCAACAAACTTACGGCTTGGTTCCTACCGTTTTTTTCAAGTAGAAACTACTGAATGGATTTTAATGAAACTTTACAATAATGTAGCTTATACATCAGAATAACACGGCTACAATTTATGAAGATGTTGTGTGAATTGTCCAAAATATGACGATAAGTGTCAAGTAAGTAGGAAAAAATCTACCATCTACGAGCTATCTGGCGTGCGCTGCCAAAACCGCTAGAGTTACACATAAAATATGTACTACGCCACGCTAATATAAGCTACTCGAATTACCAATCCTGCGCAGACGAAGTCGTGAGCACCACCTAGTGTATTATAATACAATATTGAAGCTCCAGTGTGATGCCAATCGAATTTAGTGAGGCGTAGGCCTACACGATAGATGGCCCCATTATAACTACACCGGTAACCACATTCTTCAAGCCGAAACACAGCGTTGCTGCTTGGCGGCAGAAAATGGCGTGGAGGTAGTACTTCCCCGGACGAGCCACACACAAAGAGGTAGTAGAGCTCTTCATGTTGATTTAATTGATACAAATTATTTTTTTCATGCTGTTAAATTGTAAACTATTTATGTATGTTATGTAAGCTTAGTTACTGTTAGAACCAGCTAGCTGATATTTAATTTAAATATTTAATGAGATCCAAAAATACATACACACATAAAATCACGCCTTTTTTCCATAGAAGTAGGCAGAGACCACGGGTTTCCACTTGCTACGATCTTTACATACCTCTTTCAAATCATAATACAAATATTCATGTGAACAGGGTCAACTCTGAACGCTAGTTTTGTTCATCTTAAGGGGCTGACAACTATCAAACAACTTCTCGCTCGCACGTTTCGACATGTTGAAAGATATAAAATCACTAAACTCATTTTCGAAAAATCGCAAACAACCATTTTAACATCTAAACTGTGTGCAATCACATTGCACACAGTTTAGTAAAAATTTCATTTTGATCGATACAAGTTTTCCTACTTAAAAGTTAGCTTATGTACGAAAACTAGTAAAGCAAACTTTTGAGTAGGAAAACATGTATCGATCAAATTTTTTTTATACTAAACAGTGTGCAATGTGATTGCACACAAAATGGTTGATTGCGATTTTTCGAAAATGAGTTTAGTGATTTTATATCTTTCAACATGTCGAAACGTGCGAGCGAGAGTCACATTAGCTCTTGTCTTCGCCTTAATACTGCAGTTACATTTAGACATTCACGCTGCCATTCGACGGAAATGTTGCCGTCCATGTCTGCGGCAGCGTCGCCGGCAACGTGTGTTCACAACGCGGGCAACGCGAGCGACAACGCGAGTGGACATGGAAGCGGCCTGTTTACATTCTCGCATTGCCCAAGTCCCTGCTCATGTCTCTGCACATTTCCACGGACATGAGCTGAGTGTAAACGGGGTATAACATAAACATGGTTACCTTCAACATGGTTGTAACTTAGAAAAGCCGCGTTTTACGTGCCAGAACTTACATAAATTTGTTGCATTCTAAGGCTTGGAATCTACTGGGCTATGATGAAAATTAATATAGCTTGAGATTACAGTCCAAAGGTATGTATTTAATTAAATCACAAAGATCTATATAAGGCTAAGAGCTTGTTGAATCTAAGTGCCAGTTCTACGTAAATAAGGCAAGTTCCTACCATTCTTTGTAAGATTCATTTTACAAAAGAATATAATAATAATATGACAGCCTTCCCAGCTCAGTTGACTCTTCCTTCTGCGGGGTTATTCCCGTTGAGTAACAATTTTCAGTCACACTATGACACAATGGGAAAAAAACTTCCCGTTGAGTAATAGTGTTACTCAACGGGAATTATTTATTCCCATTCTGTTACACCCTACGGTATCAGTGTTACTGAATGGGAATAAATAATTCCCCTTGAGTAACACTGTTACTCAACGAAACTTTTTTTTCCCAATAAGTCACACCTGATTACAAGAGTATAAAAATAAAAAAACTGTTTTTTTTTAAATTAAGTATCTTTTTTGATTTACTAGCGGCCTGTCCCAGCTTCACATGGATGGACATAAATTTTTTCAACGTTTTAGGATAAACTTAGACCGTGGTGGGTTCGAGTCATTTGCACGCCCTTCTACCTCGCGCCTCGTGCCCGGGCCCGCGTTGAGGGAAAACGCGCCCCGTGACCCGCGCGGCGCTTATATTTTAGAAATCTTTTGAATGGAATGTCCGATTTGAAAAATTCAAGAAGTAATGTATAGGTATTAAACCAGTCTTGAATATGAAAAGATTTATTTGGATAAGGATTAATACCAAGGTACAAATAAAGAGCCTTTTCTAGCGGCGGCATTCAGATTAAATTTTTATAATAAAAAAACACTTATTGTGACATAACTATAATAGTTAGTCATATGCTGTCGCGACATTTTTTGTAGATAATGACGTGTTCTACAAAGTCGTAGCACATTATTTTGTTCTATCATCAATATTTTTCGCAGCCCACGCGATGTAATGTTTTCTTTTCCCGCCTTTGGTTACATTATTGGACTCAGTAAGAATCCCTGATTTTTTTGAAAATATTATATAGCCTCTGTTACTCAGGGATAATATAGCATTCTAATGGCGAAATAATTTTTGAAATCGGATCATTAGTTTTTGAGCCTATTCGTTACATACAAAACAACAAAAATACAAATCTTTCCTCTTTATAATATTAGTGTAGATTTTGAATAAGCATAATCATCACATCATACCTGGTTTGGGGCGTGGTCAGAACCAATCAGAGTCTATTGAGTGAATTTAAAGATTGACATTGCAGAGAAAAACAGATATTTTAGATTTCCACAAAAGAAAATAAAGAAACTATGTAAAAAATACCATTTAATTCACTCTTTGAATTTCTATTATAAAAAAACTTATGATATAAATAATAATAATCATAATCATAAAAATAAAATGATAAGTCTCTTCACTAATAAAATGTTTCAAGAATAATTAACGAATTCATTTAAAATGAAGTTAATAATGTTCATATAATTTCATAGTTTAACTTTAATTAATTAGTGTGACTTAAGGCGACATATTTTATTTATTTATTCCCGTTGTGTAACACCTGTTACATATTGCGACTTTTTTTTTCCCGTTCAGTAACAGTGTGACCGAACGGGAAAATAAAAGTTGCAATGTGTAACAGGTATTACTCAACGGGAAGTTTTTGTCCCATTGTGTCACAGTGTGACTGAAAGGTGTTACTCAACGGGAATAACCCCTTCTGCGCCGTAGGCCGTGGGCTCGATCCCCACCGAGAACAAATATTTGTGTGTTGAACATAGATGTTTGTTTTCTGTCTGGGTGTTATTATATATTCTAAGTATGTTTTAACAATAAAAAAGTGTATATGTATTAGATCAGCTATCTGGTTCCTATATTACAAGCTTCGGCTTAGTTTGGTGCTAGATAGTGCTGTGTGGAAAGTCCACCAATATTTATTTATTTAAGACAAAATATATTCCCCACAAGCTTGGAGCTCAAGCCTTAAGAACAGCGCTACTCAGGCTCGCCTTAATAAGCCAAACAAGCTACTTTATTCATACTTCCGCTAGAGTTTCCTTGCATCCGGCGGAAGCAGGAAAGAACATCAATTAGTACCACAAACAGGGTTTCTTTTAAAAACATTTTCTTCCTAAAAGAAAATCCTCGTATCAAAACATTGAATAGGTCAAAATACAATACAAAACTTAGATAGAGGTAAAAGAAAATGGAAGTTTAAAATTAAATCTCTTAGTTGATTTTCCTTATAAATAAATAAATAATAAACATTGGTGGGCTTTCCACACAGCACTATGTAACTCCAAATTAAGCCAAAGCTTGTAATTTGGGAACCAGATATCTGATATATTATGTTTTTTTTTGTAAATATATACTTATAATATATATTAACACCCAGACAGAGAACAAACATCCATGTTCGCCACACAAATGTTTGTTCTCGGTGGGGATCGAACCCACGGCCTACGGCGCAGAAAGCAGAGCTACTACCAACTGAGCTGTGAAGGCTCGCTGTTATCAAAACTAAATAATTATTTGTATCGTAGGATAACTTAAAATATTACATTCTTGGGACTGAAAGTCATCAAAGTATTCTCGTTCGCACATTTCAACATTTTGAAAGATATTACCACTACAGTTTTATTTGAAAAATCGCAATCTAAAAAGTTGTGTGCCAAAATATAATTTTGTTCCTAACTTATTTCTGTTCTAAACATTACGTACTTGTTTAAAATTAGAAAGCGTACCAGATAATTGTTTCAGCTTCAAAACAAAACTCACCACCATCAAAGGCCCGTATATTCGTTGTTTTTCCGCACCAGTGCGCGCACAATAACAAAAGGGCTGATACCATAAAGTATAAAGTCGCATGTGCCATGTAACTGAGATAGCTTTGTATTGCCAATACTTTCAGATAAGCAGATGATGCTAGCTTGTTTACGTGTGTGTTTAATACTAAAAAAACTTCTCTATTTTACTAACGTCGTACCCGGAAAAAGTAGCCTATATTTATTATTCTAGTCTACAAAAACAAATATTTATTTTCATAAAAAACGTGAGCACAGAATAATAAAATAAATAATAAATACACATTGGTGGACTTCCCACACAGCACTATCTAGCCCCAAACTAAACAAAACTATACAATATGGAACTAGATAGCTGATGTAATACTTATTTAGTATTTTTTGTTGTTTATACATATTTATAATAGCTCGCAGAATCAGCAAGTTGAAGTGGCAATGGGCAGTTCATATAGCTCGAAGGACGGATAACCGTTGGGGAATAAAGGTTCTCGAATGGCGACCACGAACAGGAAAACGAAGCGTGGGACGCCCTCCTACCCGATGGACTGACGACATTGTCAGGATCGCTGGAAGTCGGTGGATGGAAAGGGCTCGGAATCGTTCTTTCCGGAAATGTATAGGGGAGGCCTATGTCCAGCAGTGGACTTCTTTAGGCTGATGATAATGATGATTTATAATAATTATAATAACACCCAGACAGAGAAAAAACATATATGTTCATCACAAAAATATTTGTTTTGTGTATGGATCGAACCCACGGCCTAACGCGCAGAAGGCAGAGCTAACCAACTAAGCTGTGAAGGCTGTGTATAAAATAGCAAGCTGTCTCCTGTTTTTGTTAAAAACATTGCGTGTAACTGAAGTTTCATGCTTGAAATAACGCTGAATCCCAAAATACGAATATAATATATGAATAAACACACGTGAATAACTTTTGTGTGGTGGATAGTTTTTATATACAACTAGCTGATGGAACAGGCAGAAGCCCACCTGATGTTAAGTGGTGATCATCACATATAACCAAGCATTACGTACCCTACAATGCACTGGTGAAAAAAAAGTGCTTAGACTCAGTTAGGTCTGGGTTTGAAGAGATTGTGCCGATAAAAGAACAGGAAAATGAGGGCGAGTGACTTGTGAGGCAATGCTTCGTTGTAAGTGATAGTTATTACTTAAAATAATGCTTATTCCTTAAGCAAGTAAGTAGTTAGGTATAAAAAAATACCCTTCTGTCGACTTGTCATTTTTTTACTAGAAAAAAAGACAGAACAAGCATATTTTGACAGGCTTCAGTTGGTAGTAGCTCTGCCTTCTGCGCCGTAGGCCGTGGTTTCGATCCCCACCGAGAACAAACATTTGTATGTTGAACATAGATAATTGTTCTCTGTCTGGGTGTTATATAATATAATAAGTATGTATTCACATAAAAAAGTATATAAGTAGCATATCAGCTATCTGGTTTCCATATCACAAGCTTTGGCTTAGTTTGGGGCGAGATAGTGCTGTGTGGAATGTCCACCAATATTTATTTTTATTTTATTTATTTGTTGTACGTAGTGTTACTATGTGAGGCCGACGATAGAGAAGGACCGTTCATTCAACTGTAAGTCATTGACCCAAATCGTAGTGATCTGGAAAAACAGAGGAGTACAATTCCGTGCGTAATATTTCCGTAAGTTTTGTCTCGGCGCGTAAACAATATTTGATTTAATTCTGTCATTTTATGTAGAACAAATCGGAAAATCTATGCCTGTGCAATAAAATAATAGTAGATATAAATGTAGTAGTAGGTAGATATATATATAGATACAAATACAATTTGAAAATGTTTATTTTTCTTCTCAAAAATGTTACAATAGTTTTAACAAGAGATAGATAACTCCTTAAATAACTGTTCACCACACAAAAACATGATACAAAGATTAAAGCATACAATTAGTAGTTAATAATCTCTTCCAGGCAACCTTGGAAGGATCGAAACGAATCAGTAAGGCAGAAAATTACTGCTTGTTCTAAGTAGGTAAAAAAATTATGAATGCCTATTAATACTAATATTGAGTATAATAGGATTAAGTCTGACGATTTTTATTTAAAAGATGGTGTGCAATAAACATAATATGATTTTCATAATTCTGAAATGTTTAATTAAGTACTTTCAGAGAGAGAGATGAGATGATAGATGAGTGTTACACAACTAATGTTACACTTTAAAGAACTTAATAAGTTAGGCTCAGTTTGCAATTACACGTTGCTTAAGACCAAGTTTTCTTTTTTTTTGTAATTAAGTTTTCTATATTGCGTACCCGAACTACGTTTGGAGTTACAAGAATTCTAAACACATCCAATAAGAGCGATTTACGCGTAAACATAGTTTTTTTTTTAAATATTGTATTCTATTGGAAATTGGCATTGTAAAACCTTAAAAAAAACACAGAACTTTACCCCAAATAAACACGAATTTACAACTGAAAAATTCTTACTTTTACCGAAGCAAGATTCTGAAAAGTTGCAGAGAAAATTGACCAATTTCTTTGTAACCAATAAATTCACCGAAACCAGGCTGGAATAATAGGCAAACCTAACTTTTTCTCCAATAAAATACGTCCGTTTTATCATAATAAAACTTCTTCGGCCCATCTATCACAATACGGCAAAAATCCAGCGCCACCTGCGACCGGACTGGTTTGTCTCCATACCACTTATGTCGTACGATAAAGTCGGATGAAAAAAAAAAGGAATTAGCTAGGAACCAAACCGTAAGTTTGTTGCCAGTTGTTTTAAGTTGAATGACGTGGAACTTGCATCTAGATTCACCTAGCTTTAAGATAAACAAAGTGTAGGTAATGTTGAGAAAAAAAAATCGAGCATGTCTCAGCTGGACTGACTATAAGAAATAATCGGCTAGTCGATAAGTCACTAAGAGTGGACCGAGCCTTATCGTGGCACAATTATTATTATAATTAATATTAGCCCTCCGGGTCCTGGTAGCATATTAAGTACAAAATGTTGTCTATTTTTCTTTAGTATACTGTGCAAATGTTTTTGCGTCTTGTTTTACCCGCACCGATACAGGTAGGTACATCGGCTGGCCCATTATTACTATTCACTTAGATTTTAGCTGTACTCCTAAAAAGAACGCGAATCATTACCTTGCCGTAACACAGTTCCGAACTAGCACGGGAGGTAAAGTTTCTCAAGTGTCTACCCGCAAAACCGTAAACATATCAATTTGTAAAAGTACCTGCTCGTACGTAACGTACGAGTACGAGAGAACTAATCGTAAGACAAAAGTGTACCCACTTTTTTTTAAGTAACATTTGTTAAAAGTTTAAAAACTTTATTCTATTCTACTGAGCAATGGCCTCCCCTCATTCCTTTCGCACTTTTTTTACTTTTTTTTTAATCTACATCTACACTAATATTATAAAGAGGAAACATTTGTATTTTTGTATTTTTGTATGTAACGAATAGGCTCAAAAACTACTGGTCCGATTTCAAAAATTCTTTCACCATTAGAATGCTACATTATCTTTGAGTAACATAGGCTATATTATATTTTCAAAAAAATCAGGGATCCTTACTAAAACTCCAATAATGTAACCCAAGGTGGAAAACAAAAACCTTACATCGCGTGCGCTGCGAAAACTATTGATGATAGAACAAAACAATGTACTACGATTTTGTAGAACACGTCATCATCTACAAAAAATGTTGCGACAGCATATGTCTAACTATTATAGTTATGACACAATAAGTGTTATTTTATTATAAAAAAATAATTGAAATGCCGCCGCTAGAAAAGGGTGTTTATTTGTACCTTGGTATTAATTCTTATCCAAATAAATCATTTCATAATGAAGACGGTTTCAATACCTATAGATTACTTCTTAAAATTTTCAAATCGGACTTTCCATTCAAAAGATATGACGAAATTAAAAATGTTAACGGGTTCACGGGTCACGCTCGGGGTGCGATTTCACTCACTCAAGGAGAAGGACGTGCAAATGTATGAAATTAGTAGACGCGAGGCTCGAACCCACGGTCTAAGTTTATCCTAAAATGTTCAAAAAATTTATGACCACCCATGCGAAGCTGGGACAGGCCGCTAGTTTAATATAAAATGGCCGAGCCGGCACTAAAATACCTTACTCAACGTTTATTGTCAAATAGATCTTGAGAGGTAAATGAATGAATGAAATTACCCCAACAAAACAACAAGACAGTTAAAAAATAAACTTTGTACAATGGGTGGCAGGTATAGCTGAAAGGAATCTTCTATAGCCAACTATTGGATGGAGAGGATTAAAATGGAGGTTTATAATCGGATGGTACAAGACAATGGAAACACAGTGATTAATCTTATTCCACTCGTAGTCGACGGAGGAATATTTCAAGCTGGCAGTTCATTTGAGCGAGTTTCAGAGACGATCCGTCTGAGTGACCGTAGGGTTTTATAGGTGATGGCGCTGACAGATGGATCACTATTGAACGAATGAATGAATGATAAACATTTAAGTGTATAGGACGCGTAACGGATCTTAAGCCCTCTAAAGTTAGCTACAGCTAGCTGTACAGTCGCTTTTTTTGTCGGATTGGTGTGCGGAAGGGATGTGAATCGTCAACAATTATAATTAATCGAAATAAGACCGATTAATACTATTCATCATCATCATCAGCCTAAAGAAGTCCACTGCTGGACATAGGCCTCCCTATACATTTCCAGGGAGAACGATTCCGAGCCCTCTCCATCCACCGACTTCCCGCGATCCTGACAATTTCGTCATTCCATCGTGTAGGAGGGCGTCCCGCGCTTCGTTTTCCTGTTCGTGATCGCCATTCGAGAACCTTTATTCCCCAACGGTTATCAGTCCTTCGAGCTATATGACCTGCATATTGCCACTACATCATTCAAGACAATAGTATGAGGAAAGTATTAGCTCATCATTGCGCTGACAGAGACTATTGAATGAATGAATAATAAACATTTTAGTGTAGGTATACTGCATTTAAATAGTAACAGTTCTTAAAGGCAATACTATGACGAAAGTTTTTGCTCGTAGTGGTGCTGACAGATTCATTCATTCATTCATTTGTATTATTGAATGAATGAAAAGTATTTACTGAAGTAAGGTAGCACTTCAACAAAAACTGAAAACTGAACCAGCTTCACGACTTTGAACCCAGCCACGGTAGATGTCTCCTCAGATCAATTAGTACCAAGCACCAAGTAAAATTGTTTAAAAATTTCTTAGGCCCTTTTCCAATTTTCAAACAATTTATATTTTAGTGCAGTAGCTATTCCATACGTGACAGGTTGCAAGCCCATCGCCCATCGCCTGTTTTAAAATCACATTCGTTTTTTATTTATCATTTCTTCTATACCACGTCTAGTAGACCATGTTTTATTTCGTCAGAAACTGTAAATTCAGTACACGTCATATTGAATTCCAAGTTTTATCTTGATTTCTCCAAAATGCTGCCGAATCTTTGAGTCAGCGTCTTTTATCAGAGCCAGTACATTTTCCGAGTCTATTTATTAGAGTCGAAGAGACAATGGTAAGTTATTTACATTATATTTTTACTGAGCATATTTTTACTACTGAGATCATTCGGCAGTTTCTCTGCAGTCATGTTCAATCTGTCAAACTTAGATCAGTGCATCCTATGAATGCAGTAATCTTGATCCATAGTTGTAGTTACAATTGAAATTGAACGCCGTAGGCCGTGGGTTCGAGACAGCCTTCACAGCTCAGTTGGTAGTAGCTCTGCCTTCTGCGCCGTAGGCCGTGGGTTCAATTCTCACCGAGAACAAACGTTTGTGTGATGAACATTGATGTTCATTATCTGTCTGGGTGTTATAAAATATTATAAGTATGTATTTACAAAAAAAAGTATATATGTATTATATCAGCTATCTGGTTCCCATATTACAAGCTTTGGCTTAGTTTGGGGCGAGATAGTGCTGTGTGGATAGTCCACCAATATTTATATTTATTTTAATTCTTTTTATTATTTAAAGTGTTATAATGTTCCCTAGTTTATTAAATTGTGTAGTTGTTCGCCACATATCAAATTTTGTAAATTTGTAATAGGTCTCTCACGAAATAGGCTAGTCCTAGTGCGGGGTTCATTGCATATTTTGTTTGATTTTTTAACGAATAATTTATGTTACATTTGTTGAGATCTACACTGCATGTTTCTTCACTCATTGATCACATTATTTCAAAGGGTACAAGATACAAGATATTTATTCACAGAAAATAGTGCTCTAAAGGAGCCTCTTGAGGCGCAAATTAAATCCTTTTATTACACTGTTTCGAAAGAAACTAGTGACACGACAAGAAAAAGACAGAAATAAGTATGAGACATACACCAGTATCATCATCTTCCTGCCCTTATCCCCCGCTGCATGGGGTCGGCACAACAGGATTTCTTTTTCCACTCTCCTCTATCATTCGTCATCTCGGTGCTCACTACTTTCTTACACATGTCATCTTTCACACAGTCCATCCATCTTTTCTTTGGCCTACCTCTCTTTCTGAAACCATCCACATCTAAGTTTGTTGCTTGTTCTTCTAGGCTTTGGTCGTGTGGAATTGGCACCTAGAGTCACCTAGCTTTAAGACGTTTCAAAGTGATCCTTGTGATTTTATTGAATAAATACCTTTTGAGTTTGACTCATGTCTAACATCCAGTATGACGTAACAAAATAGTCACTGTCTCCCGATCTATAGTATCACCGAAAGCGAGAGACGAGACTTCATACCAGCTAAAGAATGTTCAATAATATATTATTGGAGAGAGTTGCAAATATTTGGAATGAGCGTCTCTTGATGACTGTCGTGAAAGTCTACATATATGAATTATGTTTCACAGCTTAATTCTTAGCGATTTCAATGTTTACTAATTTGTAGTAGCGTTCTCACGCTGCAGCCTTTCACACGTTATTTATAGTTTTTTTTTTTTTTTTTTTTACTGGCAACACTATTTAGCCCCTCTATTGACTATGACTAATGGCCGCCCGCCATTACCTCCTACCTGCGCTTACGCTTATCGTGTCATTCTGTGTTTTCGTGCTCAAGCCTTCGCACGTCTCTGCGCTTTAAAAAAAAAATAAAAAGTGAAGTGAAGTTAGTATGGGAAATAATAAAAGGAAGAAAGAAGACCAGGAAGATCATATAAGACGAAAGATAAGAAGATTGGAGCAGAAATTAAAGAAGCCACGTCGTAGAATACTAGTTTACTCCTCCTCGGACGACGAATTATCCAGTAAGTACCCACCCGCAAATATTTTTTCAAGTAAATGTTGTGTAACGCAGTTTTATTTAGTCGTAATTCGAATAAATACTACCTTTGCGATTTGATTAGTGATGCGAGCTGCCATACTTAATTTGGTCTTCTCCTTCAGATCTATTTCTGTTTACCAGAAATTCTAATCAACAACTCGAAACACCGATTAGTGATGTGAGTACCTTTACTTAAGGTTCCTCCTTCAGATCTATTTCTGTTGACCAGAAATTCTAATCGTGGACTACCCTCTTTACAAAGGTCCGTGTTTCATTCGATTAGTGACGAGTGCTTTCTTCGTCAGACATTTTCCGCTAGCCGGAAAATCTAATCGACTACCTGTATCGTTTCAGGCCTTGGCGTCAATGAAACGGAATGCAGTGCACCGCGGTCGATCTCGCCTCTTTTTACATCGTCACCTCGAGGCGAGCCAGTGGCAGGACCATCATCATCAGCAGCAGAGCCATCGACTTCAACAGCGGGGCTGCCTACTGCTACTGAGGAACTGTCCATGCCGACGGACGAAACCGAAAATGTGGAGCCATCGCAGATGGAGCTAGATGAGAATATTCTCAGCTTGCTGGGTGATGCCCCGAAGCCTGAAACCCTTATGGGTAAAAATATACACGAAGCTATTTCGTCTCGTTGGCTTCAAGTTTTGTCAAAGGGTCTTGAAAAAGATGCAAAGGAAAAGATGCAAAAAACATACCTAGTGCCTGGAAATTGTGAATTGCTAGTCGCACCGATACTTAACCCCGAGGCAAAAGTGGCAATGACAGATTTTATGATAAAAAGAGATCAGAGCTTATTACAGAAGCAACAGCAACTAGGTACTGCTTTAGCAGCTCTGGGTCAGGCCACAGAGTTATTAATTTCCAAAGAGGCACCAGAAAAGGTTTTGAAACCTTTGAGCGATGCTTGTCGCCTTTTATGCGACAGCCACTTTCAAGAGACAAAGATAAGACGAAACTTTGTGGTATCCTCTGTCAAACCAGATCTCAAAGAAACTCTCGTCAATACAACGAGAAACAAACTCTTGTTCGGCGATAAACTGACAGATGAACTAAAATGCGCCCAGAATATTCAAAAATCTGGAGAGGGTTTAAAGGTTACACCAAAACAACCATTCAATAAAAAACAGTTTATTAAGAACACAAATGGTAATAATAATGGGCCTAAAAATCGTTTAAACTACAAGCCTCTGCATCGCCAGGCGCCGAGAGCAGAAGCAGGCAGGTCTCAGCAAACCCAGCGCCCGTCGATGAGGAACAGCAGGCAGCAGCAACAGAACCAGTACCAGCACCAGTACCAGGGACGAACGCGTTCGCCAGCCCGGAAGACGTCGTACAGGAGATAGCTGAACATGGGGTAAGATACGCCGGTCGACTGCAATGGTTTGCTCATAGGTGGTCTGAAATTACAACTGATTTTACAGTTTTAACATGGATTAAAGGTTATATTATACCATTTACTTCGATTCCATCTCGAAATGACCTCCAAACCATCAATGTCAGACCTAAACAGGACGCTGCCGATTTTAATAATTCTATACAGTCTCTTTTATCAATTGGTGCTATTTCTGAATGTTATCATGAAGAGCAAGAGTTCTTATCTAGTATATTCTTAGTTCCTAAACCAAATGGAGAAAAAAGGTTTATTTTAAATCTTAAATGTTTAAACAAATTTATCAAAACTTACCATTTCAAAATGGAAGATTATCGTACAGCTTCAAAACTAATTACAAATAATTGTTATATGGGGTCTATTGATTTAAAAGACGCTTATTTTTTAGTACCTATACATGAAACACAAAGAAAATACTTACGTTTTGAATTTTCTGATCATCTTTATCAATTCAATTGTCTCCCATTCGGCCTATGTACAGCGCCGTATGTATTTACAAAAGTGTTAAAACCTGTTATGAAATATCTAAGATCACGTGGTATTATTTCTGTCCAATATCTCGATGATATTTTCCTCGTAGGAAACTCATACACATCTTGTCTAAATAGCGTAAATTTTACCAAGACATTACTAGAACGCCTAGGTTTTGTCATAAATTACGAAAAAAGTTGCTTGAATCCAACTACTCAATCTAAATTTTTAGGTTTTATATTTAATTCAGAAAAAATGGTTTTATCCTTACCGGACCACAAAAAAGAAAAAATTATAAATAATATTTCACAAATAATTAAATTACAAAAATGTAAGCTACGCGATTTTGCTAGACTGATTGGCTTACTTGTCTCTGCTTGTCCAGCAATGCAATATTCATGGGTGTATACGAAGCTATTAGAACGTCATAAGTATCTGTACCTATTAGTAAATCCTAGTTATGAACAAACTATTAATATCTCTGATTTAGTAAAAAATGATTTGGAATGGTGGCTTAAAAATATAAAATCGGGCTACTGCCCTTTCAGATTCAATGAATTTCAAATAGAAATATTTTCGGATGCCTCCAACACAGGTTGGGGAGGTTTTTGTAATGACAATCAGTCTTATGGTTATTGGACAGAGAATGAAAGGACTCTTCATATTAACGAACTAGAATTAAAAGCAGCTTTTTTCGCACTCAAAGTATTTGCCAACACTTATTTTGACTGTGAAATATTATTAAGAATCGATAATACTACTGCAATTTCTTGCGTTAATAGAATGGGTAGTGTGCAGTACCCACATTTAAATCAGATATCCCGAGATATTTGGCAATGGTGTGAAACTCGTAAAATTTTTATTTTTGCCTCATATATAAACACCAAAGATAACCGAGAAGCAGATTCTTTGTCACGCAAAACATTTCAAGACACTGAATGGGAATTGGGTGACTATGCATTTCATAAGATAGAACTTAACTTAGGCGTTCCAGATATCGATCTATTTGCTAGTCGAAGTAATGCGAAATGTTTAACTTACGTTACTTGGAAAAATGACCCAGATGCATGGGCTATAGACGCTTTTACGATCTCATGGTCAAATTTGTCATTTTACGCGTTTCCACCATTCTGTCTTATTTTGAAAATGCTGCAAAAAATTGTCACTGACAAAGCAGAGGGCATTGTTGTTATTCCTAATTGGGCATCACAACCATGGTTTCCTTTATTCCAAAAACTTGTAATTTCTGATTTGATTTTCTTTAACCCAGACATTAAACTATTGAAATCTCCTTTCAGGTCGGCTCACAACCTATACAGGTCGCTGACATTAGTTGCCGCGAAACTCTCCGGCAAGCGCTACACTACCTATCGCCGCGCTCAGTAGAAATAATGCTGTCATCATTGTCCGATAATACATACAAACAATATGATGTTTGTGTAAAAGCCTGGGTCCAATACTGTAAAATCAATAATTATGATCATTTAATATCATCTGTGCCAGTTGTAATCGACTTTTTATCCGAAATTTTTTATAAGGGTGCCCAATATGGCACTGTAAATGCCTATAAATCTGCTTTGTCAATTTTGCTAGGCAGTAATATTGTAAATGATGATAGAGTCAAACGTTTTATGAAAGGAGTTTATAGACTGAGACCTTCCCTACCACGATACAATATCACTTGGGATCCAGCGATAGTCTTAGAACATTTGGCACTTAAATGGCCACATGAAAGTCTCAGTCTAGAAATACTTTCAAAAAAGACAATCACTCTGTTGGCTCTTGTCACTGCTCATAGGGTACAGACTTTTTCACTCATTAAAACGTGTAATATAAGTATTTACAATGGAAACGAAATAACTATAAAAATACCAGATTTGATAAAAACATCGGGTCCACATTCATTTCAACCTGTTTTAAAATTGCCGTATTTTAATGAACGTCCAGAGATCTGCCCTGCCATGTGCTTGGAAAACTATATATATAGAACTAATAGATTACGAACTTCTGACAATGCTTTTTTGTTTATCAGCTACCGTAAGCCTCATTCCAAAATTTCTTCGCAGCGCCTGAGTCATTGGATCAAAGACACCCTTTCGAGCAGTGGCATCGACACCAACATGTTCAGTGCACATAGCACGCGACATGCTGCGACCTCAAGGGCCAACAGACTGGGTGTTAATCTAGATGTTATAAGAAAAACCGCTGGCTGGACTCAAAACTCGTGTGTGTTTGCTCGATTTTATAATAAGGAAATTGTGCATGATACCAATCAATTTGCGAGGTCGATTCTCAATTGCAGTGTTAATCAGTAATATTATTTAATTACCTACTTACATAAATAAAAGTATAGTGATTTTTGAAAAATCTTATTATTTCATTATCAGTAATCCTACTAGACATCCATAAAGTAACTAACAATGTTTGTTACGTATATCTATACAAAAATTCACATGATAATGTAGAACTCTGAACATCCTACAAATTAGTAAACATTGAAATCGCTAAGAATTAAGCTGTGAAACATAATTAATGATCAAACGAACTTACCCTTACGTGAAGTTCGATCACAATTATGTGAACAGCTTAATTCGATGCGATTTATTCACACCCTCCCTTATAATTTTCCCATTCCCTAATACAATGTGAATTTTTAGGTGGTTCCTTATAACTTTAAACAAATGACACGATAAGCGTAAGCGCAGGTAGGAGGTAATGGCGGGCGGCCATTAGTCATAGTCAATAGAGGGGCTAAATAGTGTTGCCAGTAAAAAAAAAAAAAAAAAAAACTATAAATAACGTGTGAAAGGCTGCAGCGTGAGAACGCTACTACAAATTAGTAAACATTGAAATCGCATCGAATTAAGCTGTTCACATAATTGTGATCGAACTTCACGTAAGGGTAAGTTCGTTTGATCATTAATAAAACACGTGAATAAAGACTTTTGTATGGTAGAATAAAAATAGAAGTGTTGGCGAGCAAATGAAATGCGGCGTACGTTGTATAGATTATAATAATTAAATAAGAAATTACAGAGTTGTGTTAATTTCTAATAATACATTGGTGAAAGTGCGTGCGTATTGTACGGTAGCCGCGAGGCGAATAGGCCGAGCTCCTGCTAGTGCTGTCTGTGCTTGACGTTGCGAGTGAACGACTACTAGTGTTGTTCGTCGGCGCGAACATACTCCGGGCCCTTGAAAGTCTGCTTTCAAGATTTCTTTTGTTCCAATTGAGTGGACGTCTGAAGCTGCCTTTGTCGCTGATGCTGATGATGACGACGACGATGATGATGATGATGATGATGATGATGACGTCGTCGACGACGACGATGATGATGATGATGATGATGATGATGACGTCGACGACGACGATGATGATAATGATGATGATGATGATGATGATGATGATGATGGCCAATCTTGGCTTGCTATCCTGATGAGCATGTGATATGTCTGTCTCCATGTGATAGGTATGTTGTCTTCTTTGACATCCCCCAGTCCCACATTTTCAAGTGTGCTGGGGGCCCGCTGAGAACCCGCCTTCAAGATTCCATGAGCAGGCAGATTCGATTGAGTGCCCGTCTGATGATGCCCTTGGATGTGAGGATGTCAGCCACTCTTGGCACGTTGTCCTCAGCGCCGTGAAACAGGCGGTGTATCCGGCCTAGTCTCCATAGCATGGGTGGTAAGTTGTCTTCCTTGACAATGACCAAATCTCCGGGTCGTAGATCTCTGACGCGGGTCTTCCATTTTGTCCGCTCTTGAAGCTCCGTCACGTATTCTGCCTGCCAGCGCCTCCAAAAGTGTTGTCTGGTCTGTTCTATAAACCGGTATCGGTCCAGTCGTGCGACGTTGGTGTCCAGTGGTTCTGGCGGAGCCGGTAGCGACGTCAAGGACCTGCCAAGGAGAAAATGCCCTGGTGTGAGCGCTGAGCAGTCATCAGGGGAGGGAGAGAGAGGGGAAAGAGGTCGACTATTCAGGATAGCCTCAATTTGTGTAAACAGGGTAGACAGCTCCTCAAATGTTAGATGCGTGTTTCCCATAATGCGCTTTATGTGAAATTTTGCGGATTTTATGCCTGCCTCGGCGTAGCCATTGAAATTAGGAGCGTAAACCGGAGAGAAGTTAAATTTTATATCATGATCAGATGCATACTCAGCAATCGAAGCTGAATAGGCCTTAAATAACTCATTTATTTCTTTGGCCGCCGCGACAAAATTCCTGCCATTGTCACAGAAAATTTCTCTCGGCTTGCCTCTGCGTGAAATGAACCGGCGAAGAGACAGTATGAAGGCTTCCTTTGACAATTCACTTACAGCCTCCAAATGGATGCACTTATATCTAAGACATATAAAAAGACATAGGTAGCATTTAGATATCTTACATCCACGTCCCCGCCGATCTGTGATAAAAAAAGGTCCAGCAAAGTCCAATGCCACGGTTGTGAAAGGAAAATCGGGCGTAATGCGTTGTTTTGGTAAATTTCCCATAATATTGGACAGTGCTTTACCATAAAAACGGTTACAAGTGACGCATCTGCGGGTCGTGCGTCGCGCTAAGTCTCTGGCACCAACCGGCCAGAACTGTTCGCGGATTGATGTCAACATGAGCTGTGGTCCAGCATGTAAGAGGCGCTTGTGTTCATGAGTGAAAATTAGTTTTGTAAGTGTGTGTTTTGTACATAATAAAATAGGGTGTTTCTTTGTGAATTCAAAATCTGCCTTAGCCAACCTTCCCCCTACCCTCAAAATCCCCTTGGAGTCAATGAACGGTGAGAGTGTAGATATGTTTGACTTCGGACTTATGTTAGTTTGCTGTTGCAACGCTGCTAGTTCCTTCGGAAAGGATTGTTTCTGTGCAAGCTTTACTAGTACGGTCAGCGCCCTATCCAGCTCATCGACACTGAGGCGTTCCTCATGTGTCCGCCCTTTGCATTTACTGATGAAACGTAGCACAAAGGCTGTCGTGCGTTGTAATCTTTTATAACTGGAGTACCTATCAAACTCAATTAATGCCTGTGATTGCGATGTTGTATGATAAGAAATGATTTTTTTGGTTTCTGGTAGGCTTTGTATGGGACACTCCCTGTCTAATGTGGGCCAGTTATCTTCTGCATCACGGAGAAATGCAGGTCCATGCCACCACCCCCTCTCAGTCACGACATGTTGTGGATCTACCCCTCGCGACGCTAAATCCGCGGGATTTAACTTGGTGGGTACATATCTCCATGAGGACCCGTTTGTAAGCTCCTGTATGGCAGCTACTCGATTAGCAACATAGGTATTTAGCTTGGAAGGACACGTGTTTAACCAAGCCAGCACCACACTCGAGTCTGTCCAATATATACACCTAACTATAGTCTTTCTAAGGGCAGTGGCTACCGTAGCGGCGAGCCGCGCTGCAAGTAAAGCAGCGCAGAGTTCTAGACGCGGTATTGTTGTGGCTTTAACGGGTGCCACACGTGATTTTGCACATATGAGGTTGATATAGGGTTCTGTGCCTGATAGGGTGATGGATTTTACGTATACACAGGCCCCGAAGGCGGCCTGCGAAGCGTCGCTGAATGTGTGAAGCTCAATGTATGCTGGCGAGTCACAGAGGGTGTTCCTAGGAATCGACAACGATTTTATAAATCTTAGGTTATCTACAAAGTGAGACCAACTGCGATGAATTGAGCTGGGCACGGGTTCATCCCAGTCAAGCTTGCAAGCCCATAGCTTCTGCAACAGAATTTTTGGCTTTACTGTACATAGAGTTAATAGACCTAAAGGGTCAAAAATTTTGAATGTTGTTGACAGAATTGATCTCTTAGTCACCTTATCAGTTGATGAGTGGTTCTCTATATCAAAATGCAGAATGTCCTGCGTAGGGTTCCAACCTAATCCTAAAGTGTGAACGGATTGGCTGATGGCCAAATTATCTGCCTGACTATTGCCCTGTTCCGAGTCTATAATGGTTTTCGAGTTTGACCTGTATTTCCGTAAGTTAAAACAACCCAATGCTAGCGTGCCCGATACTGATCGCTTTATTTGCAGCAGCTCTGGCTCCGTATCGGCTCCCATAAGCAAATCATCACAGTAAAAATCTGATTGAATTATGCTTTTAGTTAGCATGTCAGGACACTCTTCCCCCAGCTGCCAGAGACACCTAGCTGCAATAAAACTAGAGCTAGCGAAACCGTATGTGATTGTATTCAAACGTAACGTTTTTATTGGAGACGATTTATTCTCGCGCCATAATATTAATTGTAGGTCTCTATTTGATTCATTCATAGTTATTTGTCTGTATTGCTTTTCAATGTCTCCAGAGAGGACGTATTTATAATGTCGGAATCTCAATAAAATGTTAAACAGAGTATCTTGTATGTTAGGTCCAACCATTTGTATGTCATTTATGGAGTAGCCTGAAGAGGTGCGGGCCGAGGCATCGAAAACCACGCGCAACTTTGTAGACTCGCTGTTTTCTTTAAAAACGGCATGATGTGGCAGAAAACAGGCGTTCGGTGGTCGTTCAACCAGAGCCTCTGAGAGGTGACCCAAATCGCGATATTCCTTTATAAAATTAGAATACATTTCCTTTAGGCTAGGATTTTGATCAAGACGCCTTTCGAGGCTGAGGAAACGCCTTCTAGCAGAGAAATACGAATCTCCCAAACAATCAGGTGTATCTATGAGCGGTAGACTAGCGCAGAACCTACCATTCTCTAATCGCGTGGTGTTCTCAACGAAATGCCTTTCACTTTCCGTTGCTATAGCCTTTGTCTGATTGGGCAACTGGAAATCCTCATACTCCCAAAATTTTGTAAGCAATGAGTCCAACTCATCAGTTTTGTTTCCGTATAAGCTACAATGAAAACCCTTTGTCACCTTTGTCTTGTGGGGGGTGGCTATAGGTCCTGCAATAATCCAACCCAACTTAGAGCTGCGTAAGATTGGTAATCCCTTCCCCAGTGTATGTTGTTCTGTTCCTATAAGATCCCAGAATATGTCTGCTCCCAACAGGATATCTATACGGGAGGGGGCGCTAAAGGTTGGGTCAGCTAAAAGCAAAGAGCTTGGTATGCAAAGCTTGTCAGTATTAATGGGTTGTGTTGGAATATTTTCTGATATTTGCGGCAACACTAAAAATTCCTGGTTTCTAGAAAAGACGTTGTTACCTGATTGTATCTGTGCAAAGCAACGCTCCGGTCTAATGTCTAGTTTGGTGTCTCCTATTCCTAAAATACTAATATTGTTTTGTGGTTGAGAAGTCAGTTGTAGCCGCAGTTTTAATTCGTTAGTGATAAATGAAGACTGACTTCCGCTATCTAATAATGCTCTTACCCTTTCTACCCTATTATTCTTTGCATTTTTAATTTCGACCAATGCTGTGGACAGCAATACCTCCTTAGACGATAGTGCTGACATGGCTAATGATGTAGTTTGGTCCTCGACAATGTTTTCCTTGTCCTTTTCTTGGCTAGAGGAAACAGGCGATGCTTGTGTGTCTGTGTTGTGTTTATGTAATGAAGTGTTGTGCAGCCTCTTACATACCCGACAACCTCCCAGCCGACAGTTGCTTGTGACGTGACCCGGTCTCATACAGTTGTGGCACAGCTTGTGCTTAACAACCTGCTGCCATCTCTCACTGTTGGAGAGGGCTTTGTAGACCTTGCAGTCGAAGAGCCTATGGTCACCCTGACAGGCGACGCAAGACCCCAGTGCTGTGTTCGCTGAAATTACAAAAGATTTGGTGTGAGATTCAGATCGCTGATGATTTTTTGACTGATTATCTGTTTTGGCTCTGTGCAAGGATTCTAAGACATCAGCGCGAGTCTTGAGGAACTTCTTAAATTCATCAAGTGAAGGCAAGTCATTCACTAGATTGCCTCTATGTTCTTCCCATTTTGTAAAACTATCCTGATCTAATTTGTTACTGATCATATGCACAATTAATGTATCCCATTGCTCGGTTGGCTGTCCGAGCGTTTTCAGTGCCCGTAGATTCTTTGTTACATGATCCACCAGATATCTTAGCGATTTATCGGACTCATGACGTATTTGTTCAATCTTAAAAAGTGCATTTAAATGATTAGTCACAAGCTGTCGCTTGTTGTTGTATCTATCACAAAGAAGCTCCCATGCCTCATCATAATTGTCAGCAGTCATCTCCAAGTTAGCAATAACTCGGGCTGCTTCACCCTCTAAATATGAGCACAAATAATGAAACTTATGTACTGGTAAAATTCTATCATTGGTGTGAATGAGTGACTCATAGGTGTCACGGAACTCTAACCACTTGAAAAAGGCTCCATCGAACTTATGAACTTGGATGATTGGCAACTTGAAACTGACTGGCTGATGTGCATTAGACTGATTATGATTACAGCATGATTGAGAGCTTTGATTATGATCGTTGTTAATAGTAGGCAAATTTGATTTTAATATATCCTGAGCTAAAGCTATGCAAGAGAAAAGTTTTTCCTCAATACTGTCCCTCTCGGCCAGCTCTTGTTCAAGGTTTGCATTATTCAAAACCTCGATCCGAGTCTGCATACTGTCAAGGGTTATTTGAAGATCTAGAAACTTGTTCAATCTTACAGTTAACTCATTGATTTGAATTGAAGATAGACTTTCCATTTTATCAATTTTTTCTAAATAGTTAGTAAGCTTAGTGACCTGCCCCTTTATTGAGCTGCGCTTGACCCTGAGTTCAGTTAACTCATCCATTGTAACAGGTATGACCAATGGTGATAACTTGTTACCGAGTCCGGGTGAAAGCGATGATTTTGGTTGGGGGCTTGACATACTTAGGTATCAAATTAAATTGTTGGATAAATGGCAATCAATGAATCAACCAAAGTAAGTACTTGAAAAAGTCTAAAATATTTTATAAAAGTGAAGTTAAAAATAATAATTGGCTAACGGCTTACGCTCCTTATTTTGTAGGCGAAGTGGTGCACGGCGATCAGCTGATCGCTCGGAGAGGGCAATGACTCGAGGCGGCCGGCCGGGGCACGCGATTCTCGCGCGCCTGAGGGTAGGTAGGTAGGTATTGGGCCTCTGCGATACACCCTCACATGCGGGTCGCTGGAATTTGTTAAAAAGCTTTGTGAGTGCGAGCGCAAGCAAGCAGTGAATGCGTGGATTGATTCTATTATTTATATGTGCTCAAATTCAAATAAATGTAAATGACGAAGTTAAGTTGTCTAGATAAAAATGCGATTATATTGCGCAGGAATGTTCGTGCTAAGTGGGGTTCAAAAGCTGCTGTGCGAGCCCCGTCCTTTTGTCGCCTCTTACGAACTGGCTAGGACTAGAACCAGCTGATGCATTCTAGGTAGTTAATTGCTCCCAGATCAGCATGGGAGTGAGTAGGTATTTGTGAAATAAATTGCGCAAATGGGAACGAAATTAGGGTATAAATTGTGCAGCTGTGAAGGAAGACACGTAAAAATAAAGTTGCAAAGTTGTTCTATGCCCACGTTTTGTGGGTTGATGAGGAAAAAAAAATTAAAATCGAAAAAAAAAAAAAAAAATTGGTCTTTAGAGATGATGAAAAAGATGGTCGTAGAAAGATGGTAAATTGGTATTTTGTAAAAATGTTGGTCGTTGAAAGATGGTCGTAAAAGATGTTCAAAAAAAGATGTTCAAAAAAAAAGATGTTCAAAAAAGATGTTCGAAAAAGATGATCAAAAAAAAGACGTACACGCTCTAAAATGAAGTGCTATCCACCCGTATCTGCTCAAATTGATTAGGAAAATAGGTAGGAAATAGATGGGATAAGCTCACGGCACTCTCCTTGTTAGGTTGCTGTTGATGCGCTGCGCCTCGTCTGATTCCGCTGCCCGTGGTGCCACGCGGTGGCGTGATCACCGTGTTAGCTCCAAATTCTTCTCTCGAAGTCCAGATATCGCCGCTGTCCCGGCGCCGTGGCTTGACCGGAACTATCAGGGGTGCGTGCTGGATACCGTGACTCGATTGCGATGACGGCGGGAATACGTGACGACGCGTGTTTCTTCTTGGCAAAATGGCGCGCGCGCTGCCTTTGTGAAAGGCCCGTGACTCGTGTCCACCCGGGGGCGCCAAAAAATATGTTGGCGAGCAAATGAAATGCGGCGTACGTTGTATAGATTATAATAATTAAATAAGAAATTACAGAGTTGTGTTAATTTCTAATAATACATTGGTGAAAGTGCGTGCGTATTGTACGGTAGCCGCGAGGCGAATAGGCCGAGCTCCTGCTAGTGCTGTCTGTGCTTGACGTTGCGAGTGAACGACTACTAGTGTTGTTCGTCGGCGCGAACAGAAGTCCTTTAAATAAGATCAGAAGTTTCATCTGCCTGGAGCTAAGCTTGATCGTGCGTTTTCAAAAGAGTATTTATTTGTGGTGAAAAACACCGGTGGTGTTGTGGGAGTGACCCCGCCTTCCGATCGTAAGGTCGTAGGTTGGAATTCGTGCACCAATGAATTCAAGGATTTTGCTATCGAAAATGTATGTTTTTTACATCTAGCTGATGGAACAAGCAGATGGCCCACCTGATGTTAAGTGGTAACCATCACCTATAACAAAGCATTGCCTCGTAAGTCACGCACGATAAGAACGTGCCCTATGATGTACTGCCCTGCGTCTATCAACTTTTCGAAGAATAACATTACATTTTAGGAGTAGAAGAGCTCTTCGTGAAGGGCTCGTCCGGGGGTACCTACTTCCCCGGACGAGCTCTTTACCACCACACCTTTTTCTGCCGCCAAGCAGCAACGCTGTGTTTCGAAAAGTCGCGACGTTGTTCTTTTCTGTAATTTCTTCTAACATTATCTGTTTGTCTGCCATCTGTTTGTTCCATGAGCAATTTAAAAAAAAAATTAAAGGATTTGGATACTGCTGAGGCTGTCTCTCTTGCCGTGTCATTAGTTTCTTTCGAAACAGTATGGTGAAAGGATTTTAAGTGCGCCTCAAGAGGCTCCTTTCGAGCACTTGACACATGTTATAGAACTTTTTAGGTTCTACGAAATGCCGGTTTCCTCACGATGTTTTCCTTCGCCGTTTGAGAGTACTGGCATTGTGCACATACATTTTTGAACAGAAAAACTCATTGGTGCACGACCGGTTTCGAACCACCACGTCCACGAACCACGACCTTAGGATCGGAAGGCGGGGCGGCTACCACTAGACCATCAGTGCTTTATAGTGCGAAGGCTATAAAAATTATGACCAAATTTTTGCTTCACATTACCATCGATTACCGAATGAGTCCAGGGGCATTATTATCTATTGCCAATGCAATCGCGTTACACAGATACGACGAGACAGCGGCGGAAAATCGGACAAAACCGTATTCCCTATGACTTAGTTGTCATTCCTAGTTGTCATTCTTAGTACATTTTTTGGTTTATGAATCGCGTTTGCGTTTAGACCACGCTGTGACGTCACACGGTTATGGCACGGAATCTCCTATGTCATAGAGCATAATGCCCCAGCACTCATTCGGGCTGATGATGATGATGATACCAGTATTCCACAAAACTTTCGGTTGCCCTAAAATATTCAGCAACGGATACCCGGAGTTTGTTTTTCATTAACATTATTTACGAAAGAAAACATGAAATTTACGCGTACAATTATCCTGTTGCTCCCTCATTAATGGATTCAAAACAGGAATAAACGTGTTAACAAAGCTGAACGGACGTAAACGAGAACGTGCAAGCAAATTCACCTGGATGTTATACTTAAAATGGGAAAGTGTCTGTCTGTTTAGATTTTTCACGGAAACAAAACATGGAATCTCTCCTTCAATGAAAGACAGAATGAATGAATGAATGAAAAATACTTTAGGTACAAAACCAAACTGATAAAAAAAACACTTAAAAATATAAAATAAAGTAGTACAATGGGCGGTCTTATCGCTGAAAGCGATCTCTTCCAGACAACCTTTGGCTGGAGAGGATTGTTAAAGTATGGAAAATTGGTCGCAGGTGCACAAGGAAAGTTATAAGAATAGTAGTTAAAAACATAAGATAAATAATAATTAAAATAATTATAATAATACCATATTATAATAAATAGATAGATAAATATAAATATATATATATAATATATATAGGTATATATGTATACATACATAAAGACACAAATAATACATATGCAATTAACAAACGAACAGATTGTGGTACAAAACTAAACGTCACTGGGATAGCATTTAATTTAACTTAATAAATGTAGTGTACCTATCTACCTACCTGCTATATACCTATAACGAAATGTTACGTATGGCCAGTTGTCCTGTACGGTTGTGAAGCCTGGACAATCAAGGAATATAACTGCTTGGGACATGTTTCGAGGCATGAGCGTTACCATCTGCTCCAGCTTATAATGATGGGCAAGTTGCTGGGAAAAAGAGGAGTATTTAGAAGAAGAACATTATGGCTACGCAAAATCAGGCATCAGGCAATGGGCTAGAATCAGGAAGGTAGAAGAGCTATTTAGGCTTACCCTAGATAAAGAGAAATTTAAAGAGATGACTGCCAACCTTCAGTAGTGGTTCCGTAGTTTATCATATCAATCAAGTTAATCTTGAAAATATTATTTTTTATGGTCGAAAAACAACATTGACATGTAAAAAAATTGGGATCATTGTAATGCGATTTTAGAAATGATAAATAAAACTAAATAAATATTAGTTGACTTTCCACACAGCATTATTTTGCCAAACTAAGCCAAAGTTTGTAATATGGGAACTGGATAGCTGATATAATACATTAATACATTTTTTTTGTAAATGCATACTTATAATTTCTATAACACCTAGACAGAGAACAAACATCTAAGTTCATCACACAATGTTTGTTCTTGGTGGGGATCAAACCCACGGCCTACGGAGCAGAAGGCAGAGCTACTACCAACTGAGCTGTGAAGGCTGTGAACTAGGCTGGAAAGTATGGGATTATCCAGCCTTGGCTATTCCATCTCTATTTTAGAAATAGCTTTATGATATCTGTCATTTGCGTGCACTTGCCATAATTATGCATGTTATAACATGCATAATTATGGCAAGAACAAACATTGTGTGATGAATTTAGATGTTTGTTCTCTGAAGGTTAAATTCTGAAAATGTATCATACTATTACGATAATATGATACATTTTCAGAATGTTACCTTTACAAGGTGTAATTTAGCTGCAGTTCCATCAGCAAGTAGTATAAAAAATCGAACCTACAATGCAGAATGCATGTGCTTCCAACTATATTGTGTGATAAAAATACTTCTCATGTTTAAACAAAATTTTTTTGCAGGTTATAATGAATACTACAATATTTATTATCTTTTCCTTTCTGCTTTGCCGTCATGTTCATTCGAAGGGAATCATCCAAAAGTTCCCCTTTACTGACGATGATATTAAAAAAGCTGACAATGTATTAGCTGACAAATAAGAGTAGTAGAGCTCTTTGTGAAGGGCTCGTCCGGGGAAGTACTACCACCACGCCTTTTTCTGCCGCCAAGCAGCAACGCTGTGTTTCGGTTTGAAGAGTGTGGTTACCGGTGTAATTACAGGCACATGAGGCTTAACATCCGTATGCCTCAAGTTGATGGACGCAGGGCAGTACATCGTAGGGCACGTTCCTATCGTACGTGACTTACGAGGCAATGCTTTGTTATAGGTGATGGTTACCACTTAACATCAGGTGGGCCATATGCTAGTTCCATCAGCTAGTTGTATAAAAAAAATAAAAAAAAATAAAAAAAAAATCGATGGAATTACAGTTAACGTTGCTGATGCTGGTGTATCTAAACGCCAACACTAACAGCGAAGAAAAAGGCATTTCAATTGTGGACGATAATGCTGACAAACTGATGGTTGTATTAGAGTACCTGCATTACATTTTACATTACGTCACAGAATATTTAAGGGTCAGGATTTCTGTAATGGTACTAGACTTGGTTCTATTTGCATTAAAGAGGATGGTAATGACGATGATTTTGACCCCAATTTTGTCCCTGACACTCCGACTGAAGTGTCACCGCATCCAAAAGAAATTATAGCCGATCAGAACTAACTTGACTGAATAAAAATGTTTTAGTGGCAACATTTCGACAAAATGACGAACAGATGGAACGGACATGAAGAAAAGGTGTAATAACAGAATACCTAATGGTTGTACAGTCGGCTACACATCAGGTTACACACCCTAACCTCCTACCCCTTAATTCGTAATCCTTAACTACGCTACAATGACATAGAATACAGAGCATGGTAGAAAAGATAAAGCGAACGAAATAACAACAATATGCTTAATCTCGTACTATTCGCAGCGTTCAACTTTAATAGCTAATAATAGATATTATTAGAAATAAATGTAGCTTTCGTTATATTGTATAAAATAATTTATTTTTATGTAAATACTTACGTGTAATTTGTATTCCACCTAATAAAAACAAAATTATTACAAGAATAGTCTGATGCGTCAATTAAAACTTCAGATTTTAGTGTAAATCAAAATGACTCTACTAAATTTACGGCCGGTTCCTAAAAGCTCGATCAATCCTAATCAGTTGTCAAGTCACTTGCTTCTCTATCTAATTTGATGTACCTAACAGCTGAAATAGCAAGTGACTTGAAATCCGATTACGTTTGATCGAGCTTTCAGAAACCGGCCGTTATTTTATCATTTTGCAAAGTAAAACTCTAAGGCTTGTAAGATTGTAACTGGTTTTCTTGTCTGAATATATTTTATTTTGTTTTTTTATATTGCTTTTGTAATAGTAGACAGACTATGTTGTCGTCTTTTTTTGTTTTAGTTTTTATTGAAATATTTATCTAATTATAATATACTAGCGGCCTGTCCCAGCTTCGCATGGGTGGTCATAAATTTTTTGAACATTTTAGGATAAACTTAGACCGTGGGTTCGAGCCTCGCGTCTACTTATTTCATACATTTGCACGCGCTTCTCCTTGAGTGAGTGAAATCGCACCCCGCGCGTGACCGGTGGACCCGTAAACATTTTTAATTTCGTCATATCTTTTGAATGGAATGTCCGATTTGAAAAATTTAAGAAGTAATCTATAGGTATTGAAACCGTCTTAATTATAAAATGATTTATTTGGATAAGGATTAATACCAAGGTACTAATAAAGACCCTTTTCTAGCGGAGGCATTTCAATTAATTTTTTATAATAAAAGAACACTTATTGTGACATAACTATAATAGTTGGACATATGCTGTCGCGACATTTTTTGTAGATGATAACGTGTTCTACAAAATCGTAGTACATTATTTTGTTCTATCTTCAATAGTTTTCGCAGCGCACGCGATGTAAGGTTTTTTGTTTTCCACCTTGGGTTACATTATTGAAGTTTTAGTAAGGATCCCTGATTTTTTTGAAAATATAATATAGCCTATGTTACTCAGGGATAATGTAGCATTCTAATGGTGAAAGAATTTTTGAAATCGGACCAGTAGTTTTTGAGCCTATTCGTTACATACAAAAATACAAAAATACAAAAATACAAAGTTTACCTCTTTATAATATTAGTGTAGATAATTTAAAAATAAGATTGTTATTTTAGAAAGCCTTTAATGATTTTATTAATATTTTGGTTTTTTTTTTAGATACGATATTGCCTTTGAATATAAATACCCCATGAACCCCATACCCTAGAATTAACCCCATGCCTCTATAAGACAGTCTAAGTCTATTTAGCTGCCTTAAAAGCGAACAGGTAGATATTCGTCTTAAAGTTAAGAGCATGGCGCTTGTCAGAGTTCTTAAGGGGCTGACAATTATCAAACAACTTCTCGCTCGCACGTTTCGACATGTTGAAAGATATAAAATCACTAAACTCATTTTCGTAAAATCGCAATCAACCATTTTGTGTGAAATCACATTGCACACAGTTTAGTAAAAATTTCATTTTGATCGAACCAAGTTTTCCTACTTAAAAGTTTGCTTATGTACGAATATCTTTCAACATGTCGAAACGTGCGAGCGAGAGTCACATTAGCTCTTGTCTTTGCCTCAAGCAGTTTTCTCCAATTGAGTGTTTCCAATGAGACCTCCTTGACTTCTTTTTACGACATGATATCGACCTTTACTTTTATCCAGCTCACGCAACTTATTCTTGACCTTCCTATTATTAATAACATAAATAAATCTTGAGTCAGTACTTGGTAGGTAGGTACTAAGAGATCTCAGAGGATATCTACCGTACCTGGGGATAAAGTTGTTTCAATTTCAGTTAAACCACTGTTTTTAGATTTTTATTTATAAATCACTAGTCAAATCAGTCCATAGTAAAGTCAGCCGTCATTTGTTTAAAGAAAATGGTGTCGGTTTTCTTCATAACTTTCGAAACATTATGGGTCACATTAGAGTATAACTTAATACACTTTCATTCCAAATAATTACACTTTGTGCTAAGACCTCAATTAATGGTTGTTAAAAAACCACCGAAATTACACAACATAATTCAAAATAACACTTAAAAAACAATTGAAATGAAAAATTGCTTCCCAAAATGTCTGAGAGCGAATTGAACCACTAGTTGCCATGCTACAAGCATGTCTGGTGGTGACGGTTGACTGTAACTTATAGGAATAATTAAACGCAATTTCCTTCCTCACTACTCTGAGTTTCGTCATAGTAATTGTATTTTATAATGCTTTATTTTTTTACAATAAAAATAACTTAAACTGGGATAAGTGAAAGCATCCGAGTCAACATGCTTATTTTAGGCTTCGCTCGATCTAGTTGTTTTGAAGATATTGCTTTACGTATTTTTTTGATTTTGATTTTATCCCTTGATTCGATGGTCCACCTGTAAAGTGATAACTATCACCTATAACAAAGCACTGCCTCATCAGTAAGGTATGAAATGAAAGCCCAGGGTGGTACACCAAACCTGCGTGGTAGCGGTGATTGCTAACATCAATATATAAGGCGATTTCCATTTTAGGTTCGTTCATACTTTATACCCGTCATAATTATATAAAATATCCCCTGGGATATCTTAGTACCAAGTACTGACTCAAGATTCTTTGAAGATATCTAAGGAATTTGGGTAGTCAGAGGTACGTCGAAATATTATATAATATATTCATACGGCCATACTTATAAACATGACGTGTCAAAAGACAATCAGTGTTTGAACAATTGCCATCATGCTATTACCAATGCAGTGACAAACAGTGACAGGGATAACTTTGAGCACTGTGTTAAGTTAAGTCACGTTTATAGGTAACAGATATAATATTTATAATTTTCATTATATAATATTTAACTAGCGGCCTGTCCCAGCTTCGCATGGGTGGTCATAAATTTTTTGAACATTTTAGGATAAACTTAGACCATTCATACATATGCAGCGCCCTTCTCCTTGAGCGAGTGAAATCGAACCCCGTGCGTGACCCATGGACCCGTTAAGGGGCTGACAACTATCAAACAACTTCTCGCTCGCACGATTCGACTTGTTGAAAGATATAAAATCACTAAACTCATTTTCGAAAAATCCCAATCAACCATTTTGTGTCCCATGTGATTGCACACAGTTTAGTAAAAATTTCATTTTGATCGATACAAGTTTGATTTTTTTGAAAATATAATATAGCCTATGTTACTCAAGGATAATGTAGCATTCTAATGGTTAAAGAATTTTTGAAATCGGACCAGTAGTTTTTGAGCCTATTCGTTACATACAAAAATACAAATCTTTCCTCTTTATAATATTAGTGTAGATTATAAAACAATGTTTTCCTGTTTTACTTCAATGGTATGGTTTTATTCTGCTTACCTACTAATAATATTACTATTGTTTTTAATCAAATAAATAAGAAAGAAATAAAAGTAATTTTTATATACAAGGTGTTCCTTAAGTTGTGTATATAAACTTCAGGGCGCTAAAGTACCCATCAATATGAACAACTTTTTCTAAGGAACCAACACTGTGAACGCGAAAAAAAAAACAGCTGTTTCATACATTTTAGCCTAGTAGGTATTGAACTTTTGTATGAAACAGCTGTTTTTTTTTTCGCGTTCACAGTGTTGGTTCCTTAGAAAAAGTTGTTCATATTGATGGGTACTTTAGCCCCCTGAAGTTTATATACACAACTTAAGGAACACCTTGTATATATAAAAAAAAAACCCTATTTAAATTTATACAAATAATATTCTTAATGATATTCTTATTGAATAATGAGAAGGTTAAGAATAAGTTACGTGAGCCAGATAAAAAAGGAAGGTCGCTGTCATGTCGACGTTATGGACGATATGGAAGTTGGCTGTATTTGAAAAACTCAATTGAAGGAAACTGCATCAGAGCCCCGACAAGAGCTTTATTTATTTATTTCTCTATTTTTCAGCTTCTAAGGCAACTTAGTTGATTTAGACAATCTTATAGGCCATGCCCCTATAAGATTGTCATGGGTATTTTCAACGGAAATATTATATAAAAAAACAAAATAATAATTATGTATTTATTAATGAAACTAATGGCTTTCTAAAGAACCAAAAATTAAAGTCTTGTAGGTACAAATAAAATTACACGTAAGTATTTAAGCATGAATCATTTTATACAAAATAACGAAGACTACACTTATTTTAAATAACAAGCTACGCTATATAAATAAATAATAATGTAATAAAACACATAAATAAATCTATAAATAGGTTTTAACAAATTAATATCAATTTATATTTTTTTATTAACTATTAAAGTTGAAAGCTCCAAATGGTACGAGAGAAAGCATTATTTTGTTATTTTGTTAGCTTTTTCTATTCTACCATTCTCTGTCATTGTAGCGTAGTTAAGGGTTAGGGGTTAAGGGGTAGGTGGTTAGGGTGGGTAACCTGATAATCTGACTTTACATCGATTAGGTATTCTGTGATTTCACTTTCTCTTCATCCTCGTTCCATTTATGGCATCTGTTCGTTTTTAGGACAATCTTGATATAAAAACATTATATTTCTTACAGTCAAGTTAATTCTGGTCAGCCATTATTCGTTTTCGGAGCAGTTTCACTTCTACTGGAGTTTCAGGGATGAAATCGGAGTCAAAATCATCGTCCTTAGTATCCCCTTTTAAGCAATTAAAACCACGCTTAGAACCAACACAATTATTTAGACCTATAGGACCGTATCTCTTGGCTAAAATATCATTTAATGCTGACACTGCAATACCACGTTGATCCAGTTTGTCAGCATTTTCGCCCACCTTTAAAAAGCCTTCTTCTTTGTCAGTGTTCATTGCGCTTTTAGATACACCAGCATCAGCAGTGCTTATCATTCCATCGAATTTGTCAGCTAATACATTGTCAGCTAAAAAACTGTCAGCCTTTTTAATATCATTGTTAGTTAAGGGAAGCCTTTGGATAATTCCCTTCGCAATAACATGATGGCAGAGAAAGAAGGAACAGATAATAAATATTGTAGTATTCATTATAACCTGAAAAAAAATGTCGTATTTAACACAAGAGGTATTTTAATTAGACAACTTAGTTGTAAGCACATGCATTTTATACTACTTGCTGATGGAACAAACAGATGGCCAACTTGATGTTTGTTGTGTAACCATCATCTAGCATTGCCTCGTAAGTCACTCGTACTGGTGTTCTAGCGGTAGTGGCCTTGCCTTCCAATCCTTAGGTCGTGGGTTCGAAACCGGTCGTGCGCCAAGGAATTTTTGCGTTCAAAATTTGTGTGCACAGTGCCAGCAGTCTCGAACGGTGAAGGAAAACATCGTGAAGAAACTGGCAAGTCGAAGAACCCAAAAACTTCTAAAACATGAGTCAAGTGCTCGAAAGGAGCCTCTTTTAGGCGTGCAATCCTTTCACCACACGATACGTAGTTTTGAAAGAAACTAGTGATACGACAAAAAGAAGAAGAAAACACACGCAATAGGAACATGCTCTAAGGTGTCCATCAACTTACAAAGCCAGGGCTCGCAATACTGAAACCAAAAATCAGACTTGAGGTACGTACGGGCAAAACAGTATGAACCACTCACCTCACTGTTGATAGGTAAATCAAATTTAATTATTTTAATCAATTTTAATCACAGTTCTGTATTTGACTTGAATTTCGAATGTCTAATGGTAGACTGTTATGTAAATGATTACATTTTTCATTTAACTTATATTATATAGATGAAACAACCACAATTATAAGTTAAAATAACCTTATTTGGTTTTCAAATTAACTAAACGCATAGTTACGTAGAATTATGACGTCACAACACTGTCATTTGTAATTTGCAACTGCTGTGTGCAGTCATTTGAAATTCCGCGTCATTTATACTAAAAGGTGTCAAAAGAAAAAAACTGAAACAGCTTCACGACTTTAATCCCCAGGCACGGTAGATATCCCCTCAGATCTCAGTACCAAGTACTAACTCCAGGTTCTTTTGAGGATGTCTAAGGGGCGTAGTCAGAGGTACGTCCAAACATTAAATTTGGCACATACCCACATTTTGCAGTAGTTGGTATTCCATACGTGACAGGTTGCAAGCCCATTGCCGCTGTTAGAGTACTAACTGGTTTCATCACGATGATTTCCTTCACCGTTTGAGAGCACTGGTATTGCGCACATAAATTTTTCGATAGGAAAAATCCATAGGTGCACGACCGGATTCGAACCTGCGACCTTACGATCGGAAGTCGGGGTCACTCCCACTAGACCACTGGTGCTCTTAGACTACAAAAGACTACTTACAAATTAAGATTAGGAATAAGTTTATTAAACAAAACTATAAACAAACTTCTAACAAATGTAACTAAAAAGTAAGTAGATACACTTGTGTCTTACAATTAGTTCTCTTGTACTAGTACGAGTAGGTACTTTTACAAATTGACATGTTTACAGTTTTGCGGGTAGACACTTGAGAAACATTACCTCCCGTGCTAATTCGTAACTGTGTTACGGCAAGGTAATGATTCGCGTTCTTTTTATGAGTGCAGGTAAAATCTAAGTTAACCCTTAATTTACCTGTTAGGTCCCTGGGACTCCGCGCGAACTTTCATTTTGGTCTAAAATCTTAACTATCGCGTTTTTGTTTTCGCGCGTCCCAGTACCTTCCTGCTGTAACGGTCCGGATGCGGGGTGAAGAGGACGTGCTCCTACGCCACGCGTATAGGTGAGTAATTGTGTCCATAGAGTCCGCTGGACTCCATGGGGGTATTTGTGTGACAAAAATATTGTTTTGCTGGATTGTAATGTTATTATTTTTCAATGTTATTTTTGTGTTTTAGGCTTACAAATGGCTTCAAACAGACGGTCAGTCAATCTACTTCATTCAAAAGCTGAGTCTGAGATGAGAAGATGTGATAATGAGGAGTCCAACGACGAGGAGCGAGGGCAGCAATAAGGTGGATCAAACGAGAATAAAAGCGTTGCACGTTTTGTTTTTTTGTATGAACTTGTGCTATTTTTACTTTAGTTTTTAAAAATTGATTATATTTTAGACTTGTTATTGAAAGAAATAGTTTAAAATAATGATTCATTGTATTTAAATTTCAAGCCCGAAGTTTGCATTGATTTTTGTGTGCTTATTTTTTAATCTATTAGGTTTTTCAATTGCCAACAAGACTGTTACCAATTAATAAATAAATTTGATATTAAAGCTTTTAAGTATAATGTTGCTAAGTAGAATAAATCATTTTTGAGTACACATTTTGCTTTTATTTTGACCAAAATCAATGATTTTTATGCAAGGAGTCCCATGGACTCCATGGGGTAAATTAAGTGATTTGGGGTCACCAGGTAAACCAAGGGTTAATAGTAATAAAGGGCCAGCCGATGTACCTGTAAAACAAGACGTAAAAAAGCTAAAGTAAAAACCAGCTTTTAAATGCGTGCTTACTTTTGTGATACAAACTAAACGTGTATACAAAATTTCAGCTCAATCAGTTGAAGATATCTGCTTCAAAATTGAGTTGCAAAACTCCATATACAATACAAATATATTTATACATACATTGAAAGTTAAATAAAAGCTTGTAAAATACTTTATTTTGTCTATGAGTGATTGGTTTGATGTATCTGAGTAACAATTTTTTTTTAATCTATACAAGGTGTTCCATAAGTTGTGTATATAAACTTCAGGGGGCTAAAGTACCCATCAAAGTACCCGCGTTCACAGTGTTGTTTCCTTAGAAAAAGTTGTTCATTTTGATGGGTACTTTAGCCCCCTGAAGTTTATATACACAACTTATGGAACACCTTGTATATTACTCATTATATATTGGGTATAGGTATTACATAAAAGGAAACTTCTGAAAACTTATCATACAATTACGTTACACATTAAGGTGACGTGGTAGAGAAGCTTCCATTTTGTTTTATGGAACATGACGTCATCGAACAAAATGACATATTTTATTTCCTATTTTTTTTCCATAGAACATACTAACTGTTCACTCGAGTCTCATATCATAGAACAAAATGGGAATCAGATTTTATCAGTCTAAGGGGGGTAGTCAGAGGTACGTCCAAATGTTTTGATGCTTTAAGAGTAGGCTCTTTGTGAAGGGCTCGTCCGGGGAAGTAATACCACCTTTTTCTGCCGCCAAGCAGCAACGCTGTGTTTCGGTTTGAAGAGTGTGGTTGCCGGTGTAATTACAGGCACATGAGGCTTAACATCTGTATGCCTCAAGTTGATGGACGCAGAGCAGTGCATCGTAAGGCACGTTCCTATCGTGCGTGACTTACGAAGTAATGCTTTGATAAAGGTGATGGTTACGATAAGTGGTAACCATCAGGTGGGCCACCATCTGCTTATAGCATCCGCTAATTGTATCTTTTTATATGTATTCCAAACTTGACAGGTTGCAATGTTTGAAAATAACGTCAATGGGCTGACGTTATTTTCAAACATTCAATGAAAAAATGTAAACATTTTGAATCAGATTCTCTTTTTCAATGAAATGTTAATTTCTTTAGGTGAGAATAATTGACAAAACAAACGTTGGTTTGTTCACATTTGAGGGACGGCCAATTTGTTTGTTCGGGGTTTTAAAAGGTGAGTAATGGATTTGGGTTAGTACAGTGCGCAGCAAAATTCTTTGCTCGAATATTAATACTCAATACTCAATATATTTATTGCTTACACACGGTTTAGTTTAGGTACAAACATAGTTGTTGGGTGTTAGTAAGTATCACATGGACCCTGCATAGGGTATGGCAACATGGAGGCAGGCCGAGGTTTACAATTTACTAGTAGGTTCATAGGTATAGTCTTGCTTAATGAATACCGTTTAAGTTATCTAGGTAGGTCTATACAAGGTGTTCCTTAAGTTGTGTATATAAACTTCAGGGGGCTAAAGTACCCATCAATATAAACAACTTTTTCTAAGGAACCAACACTTTGAACGCGAAAAAAAACAGCTGTTTCATTCATTTTAGCCTGGTAGGTATTGAACTTTTGTATGAAACAGCTGTTTTTTTTTCGCGTTCACAGTGTTGGTTCCTTAGAAAAAGTTGTTCATATTGATGGGTACTTTAGCCCCCTGAAGTTTATATACACAACTTAAGGAACACCTTGTATAATCGTTGTAGGCACATTAAAAAAAATATAGTCATGTAGATATTGGGTATTTATGTCAAATTTTGTTTATGAAGGAGTTAATATATAATAAGAAATTGACATTTATAATAAGATATTAATTTGACGAGAGCAATTTTAGATTAAACATAAAAATAACATGCACTAGGCCGTGGTAGTAAGGAAGCTAGGTCAAAAACGAAAAAAAAGCTGAACTTCATTTCTGGAAAATTAACTACTGCAAAATATGGGTAAGTGCCAAATGTAACGTTTGGACGTTTCTCTGACATCCCCCCTTAGACGTCCTCAAAGTATTTTTGTCTGGAGTTCGTATTTAGTATAATACGAACAATTTTTTTATTTAATAATAGTATAAAGAGGTTTGAGGGGATGTCTACCGTGCCTGGAGATCAAAGTCATGACGCTGTTTCAGTTTTTGTTTGAGTTTTGGCAACTGTGTGACACTTATTTCATCTTCATACAAAACCCTCTGGAAAACGAAATCCGAATTTTCGGATACGAAATCTGATTTTCGAAAAAAAATAGTTGTCAAATGTCAGAATAGTCGTACAAATATAAGAAAAAATTCGCGATTTTAGAGAAATATATTTTACACTAATAAGCATCATTGCTAATAACTGACACTTTCTCCAAGAAAATAGCGTGTAAAATATTAAAAACGCTTATTTCGCTTTTTTTCATTTTTTTCATTTTCATTTTTACAGACAGCCTTCACAGCTCAGTTGGTAATAGCTCTGCCTTCTGTGCCGTAGGTCGTGGGTTCGATCCCCACCGAGAACAAACATTTGTGTGATGAACATAGATGCTTGTTTTCTGTCTGGGTGTTATATAATATTATAAGTATGTATTTACAAAAAAAAGTATTTATGTATTATATCAGTAATCTGGTTCCCATATCACAAGCTTTGGCTTAGTTTGGGGCGGATAGTGCTGTGTGGAATGTCCACCAATATTTATTATTTATATTTATTACATATTTTCACAGGCTTAAGAAACATGTTTAATTTTTTCCATCTTTGTCATCAAATCAATTTTGTTTTTTTTAAATATAATTTGGTTTTTCGTTTCGCCTTACTTCATGACGATTGGCATAACCTCAAATAAATAAATATATTATGGTGGACATTTTATATAGACATAACAAGCCTTAAACGAAGCAAATATATTTTGTTACCTTTAACATAAAGTCAAAAGGGATTTATTAAATAAAACCACAAGGATCACTTTGAAACTTTTATACCTACTATAATTCCCACGCAGAGAATAAACGTCTATGTTCATTACACAAATATTTGTCCTTGAGATCGGAGTCACATATATACAGCGCCGAAGCCAAAGCTAGCACCAACTGAGCTGTTTATCCAGCCAGTGACTTTTGTCGTCGACTGTCCTTAAGTGTGTTAAATTGGGAACAAAGGTTTAAACAATGTTCACGAGAAAATGAGAAAACAATTTTATTTGGACGATTATATTAACCTCCGAATTGAGCTTCTAAATAAGCTCTCATACATACATACATACATAAAATCACGCCTGTTTCCCGAATGGGTAGGCAGAGACCACGGATTTCCACTTGCTACGGTCCTTACATACCTCTTTCGCTTCAATCGCTCTTTTTTTTTTATACAACTAGCTAATGAAACAAGCATATGGCCCACCTGATGATAAGTGGTAACCATCACCTTTAACAAAGCATTGACTCGTAAGTCACGCACAATAGGAACGTGCCCTACGATGCACTGCCCTGCGTCCATCAACTTGAGGCATACAGATGTTAAGCCTCATGTGCCCGTAATTACACCGGCAACCACACTCTTCAAACCGAAACACAGCCGAAACACGCTCTCATAACATTCTTCATACATTCTCGTCGGGTACTCTTGACCTGGCCCTTCTCTAGAACGTTTGCTATCTGATCGAGATACGTTCGCCTAGGTCTTCTCCTCCCAACAGTCGCATTTAAGCTCGCCTGATGCACCTGTTTCGTTAATCTCCTTTCATCCATCCTCTCCACATGCCCAAACCATCTCAGCATACCTTTCTCTACCCTCATCACTACGTCTTTTTTCACTCCACATTTCTCTCTAATTACACTGTTCTCTCTATATAACTAAGCTCTCGGTGCTTAAAAATCTGTGCTCCACGAGAAATATCTCGCTTTGCTTAGTTTGGGGCTAGAAAGTGCTTCGTGGAATGACCACCAAATCTTATTTATTTAATGAATAATAAGTAGTAGAGCTCTTTGTGAAGCGCTCGTCCGGGGAAGTTCTATTTCTGCCGCCAAGCAGCGTTGCTGTGTTTCAGTTGAAGAGTGTGGTTGCCGGTGAAATTACGAGCACATGCGGCTTAACATCTGTATGCCTCAAGTTGATGGACGCAGGGCTGTGCTTCGTAGGGCACGTTTTTAATGTGCGTTACTTAGGAGGCAATGCTTCTTTATAGGTGATGGTTACCACTTATCATCAGGTGGTTCCATCAGCAATATGAACAACGTATTAACTTGAACCATTTTTTTACCATTTCTTCTGTGAAATCGAAATCAGAGAGTTACATAAAACCCACACGAAAGAATGGCTTATGTTACCGTCGCGGGGGCGGTGATCATTCAAACTTAGCCAATTTTCTGTTCCGTGCACAAAAGGAGATGGGGTAATGTAGACCATGTGTCTTTTGAGTAGCTCTGCCGTCTGCGCTGTAGGCTATGGGTTCAATTTCCACGTGGGACAACTATTTGATGGAAACACATAAATAAATATTACTGGAAATTCCACACGGCACTATCTAGCCCCAAACTAGGCTAGAGCTTGTAATATGGGAACCAGATATAATACATAAATACTTTTTTTTTTGTAAATACATACTTATAATATTATATAACACCCAGAGAGAGAACAAACATCTATTTTCATCACACAAATGTTTGTTCTCAGCGGGGATCGAACCCACAGCCCACGGCGCAGAAGGCAGACCTACCTACCAACTGAGCTGTGAAGGCTACAAACATGTCAAGACGACATGTTTGTACTATTTATTCTGAATTAAAAAATCTTAGCCACTAAAACACCGGTGGTGTCATATTTTGACAGCCCTCACAGCTCAGTTGGTAGTAGCTCTGCCTTCTGTGCGGTACACCATGGGTTCGATCACCACGGGGAAAAAACATTTGTGTAATGAACGTACGGTCAAGGCAATTTCAAACACAATTTTTGGACTTGCCTCTGACTACCACCTACTTTTATTTACCCTTGATCCGATCTGCACGAAACTTGGTAGGTTGATAAGTTGTACATGAGAAATTTCTATGAATTTATTTGGGTATTGTGGTGTCTAGCCGAGTCGCGCTGGCAACACTAGCGACATGCTGGCGACACTTGCTTGGTGCGGGCGTGCTGGGCGGACGGCATAACCTCGTATAATAATATATTTGTGTTTCATTGGATCTAAAGAATCCCACAAAGTGGCGACTGAGGAGAACGTGAGTAATTTAACTCATTTTTACTGAAAAGGAAGGGATAGATGGCATTCCAAAGTAATTATTTTGCAGTTGAAGTTCAAGTTCCAATTCAATAAACAGGGTACGAGACCTACGTTGAACTAACATGTACAGTACGAGGGTACTGTATATTAGATCAAAGTATTACTTACGTAATTGAGATACCTGTTAGAAAAAGATCTAGAAAAATTTATCGCTGCATAATAATTTTACCTGCCTACCCTAACCTACGAAAACCTTCTGTGAAAGAAAAGATTTTTACTTTGATCACTATGAAGGTAGAAATGTTTTGAAAATTATTAGCATTAACAATGCTGCCGTAGCCAAAATCGGCCTGGACGACACATCACATCATCATCAACCATATCTGTACGTCTTGACCCACGTCACCAGGTACTACAGTATATGGAATACCAACTACTGTAATATGTGGGTTTGTGCCAAATGTTAAAAGTATTTGGACGTATCTGACCACCTTAGACATCCTCAAAAATCTTTAAGTTGATACTTGGTAGTAAGGGATGTGTGAGGATATTTACCGTGCCTGGGAATCAAAGTCTTGAGGCTGTTGCTATTTTACTATTATTTTTATTAGCAATTGGGTGAATGGTTTTTATATCTTTTATACCTACCTATTGCAACTGAAATCTAGACTGGAAAAACCAGCACCAGTTTTAAGGGCAATGCAACAAAGTAGCTATTCTATTGTTGCGCTGAGCATGAGCCACGACCTAAAATTAATAAACAATATCTAATATGAAAAGTGTTATGTTACAGGCTCCAAATATCGGTCATGTAAATAAAGGCCATGCAATAAGTGTCATCACATCAGAGACGACGAAAAGGCTATGTAATTAATCTCATCAGAAATGATGTAAAGGCCATGTAATTAATGTCATCAGAGATGATATAAAGGCTATGTATAATGTTATCAAAGATAACCAAAAAGCCATGCAAGAAATGTTTCATCAGAGATGGAAAACAAAGCCATGTATTTAATAAATGGTCATCGGAAATGACAAAAAGGCAAAAGAAATGAAAAATCATCAAATGCACTGTATGTGATCACATGTGACAATTTAATAAAAAATTAAAGGCCATGAATAATTCATTCATTTTGTTGATATGCATCGGAAACTGGATCACAAACATACTTAATAACACTTAGCTTTTGAGTGTTTTAGATGAAATGAAATTTATTTATTTAAAATCGTTAACAAACATTACAGTATTTTATTAAATTGGGTTTATGTTAAACATTTGCGATATTTCCTGTTCGAACAACATTTGTACCCAAACTAGAATAACCCTGTGTTATAGTATACCAATGCCAGGTATGGCAGGCAAAACACAGGAAGATTATTGGGTATTAACTCGATTTCCGTTTCATTTGTAACTTACTATATACTTACCATTATCATTATAATTAATCTACTGGGTGGGTATAATCTACCTAGTTGATTATTCGTAGTGGTTGCTTTACTGTCAAAAGTTTATGTGTGTTGTGAATTTTACAATTTATAATATTACCGCATCTTTAGAAAGAAATAAAAATATTTGTTCCGTAAAAATACAGATATCAAACTACCTCCCATTATTAAAATGTGAGTAGGTATTATGTAACGAGAAATTAAGAAGAAACTTAACCTACACAAACACGGCAATGCAACTGTTAACAGTTGATAACGCCACGAATATGCATAAATATGCTCGAATACATAATATAATTCAATGCCTTGACAATTTATTCTAATTATGTTATTATAACTCTGCTAATATAATATATGTAAGATAGACCATCATCATTTACAGCAAACAAGGCGGTCAAAACCACTCGGGTACGAACACTCCAAAAATCGACCGACCTGCTTGGTAGCTATTATAAATACTACATACTTATCTCATCTACATACTATCAATAGAATGGTAATCATAACTGCATATTTTGTTCAGAGATTTTTGAGCTACCTACCTACATTGTAGAACACTATATAAATTCAAAACAGCCATACGTAAATCAAACTGTTTAAAAAGTGGTTAATCTATTTAAAGAAACTTCAACAGCATTTACGAAAATAAAATAAAGGTTATTTATTTTCTAAAAAAAAAACAATTACAGGAATGATGGAAACAAAAGCAGAAATTGTGTTAGTAGGAGTATACATTCTGTAGCTACAGCAGCAAAAGAGACTTGTGCCTATGTTCAAACATGGTGTATGGATGGAACATCCACGTGAAAAGTAAAATTATTGTACCGATGCCTATATACCTACTTAGGTAGAGACAGTCATACCTCACAATATTCTTGTATTTCCTGGATGATTGATAGATAATGCTATTAGCATTAAGTCTGCCTAGAACTACAATTTTATGTGTGAAAGTAAGTATTAAATAACCTATCTGCTTATCACAAGCCAATAGAACATTCAACTGGCTTAACTAATGACATACAACATAGTATGTAGGTACCTTGGTATTTATTACTAAGTGAACGAATGAAGATTTATAATAGACAATAATATAATAATCAAGTAAACAAAAGGAAAAGAATTACATTGGTTTAACTAAACTTGACAAAGTACAATTTAAAAACTGGTTTTGAACAGAAATAAAATAACAGTAATACATAACAATTAAAAATAAATGCTTAAGCAATATTTTGATAGAAATTGGTATTTTACCCTTTTTTATCTGATAATGGAGAAAAAGTACTTTTTATCTCTACTTTTATTAACTTTGGCCTTGCACACAGTTCTTAATGTGTCAATAAGTAAGTTTTTCAATGTGTTGTATGATTTTGATAATGTTGATAAAATCTACTGGTCACTCAGACTGGTAGTGAGCAAAGAACGTACTGACTTATAAAAGTTACCAGACTCTTTGAAGGCATGAGACATCTAATGAACGAAGCTGAATATATCAAAGCGTGTCTTCTTCTGGTAAGGATTCTACCAAAAGCTATATCAACTGTATTAATGAATTGAACCTATATCAATACCTTAAAGTCACATAGTATATTGACTAAGTGTACATACTACCATTATTACATTAGAATAAGGGTGATGATGATGAATAAATAAATTTTGTTACTTATTTACCTAGATACTTAAAACAAGGTAAAATTACTACAAGAAGTTTTAAAGAGATAAAAGGTTTTATTATGAAAATTTTAACATTGTACCTATCTTGAAAGAACCTTGGTTTTCCATGATATGTCTGTTAATGGTCTGAGAGTGAAGAGACAAAATATGAAATCTAGATCTTCATCTTTGTTTTAAATGTTTACGCCTTTTCACACCCCATGCTTCTGCGGACCTACATTCACCTTGAGTGTGTTTTAGATAGAGTACCGGCTGCAGTAGGGGCGATGGAACCTGACCTAAGTATTATCTATTTGATACTGCCATGGATACCTAATGAAAGTTATGCATAGCCTAGAGAACATTATCAATAATTGGATTAGTGGCAGATTTGGTAAGTTCTTATACCTACATACCCCTAGTCCCTAGTTGTTCTAAAGGTCCTGTATAAACTTGTACATTTTGGTGTACCTGCCTATCTGGAAAATGGTGAGTATCTGAGTAACAGAATCAATCAGTGATTACATACTTCAATGGGTTAGGTAATTTGATAATTGGGTAATTAGAGACTGCTTCAAAGTATGATCGATTGTATCCGCACGGATCCTGGATCAAACCGGTGGATTGACCTCTTCTTGATGTTATGTACCTATTCCGGCAAGAACTAGATTAAGCTAATCAACACACAAAACAAACGCCAAGCGCTGAGTTGTTCTGCCCATGGAGGTAAATGTTCTGCCTGTTGAATTCTTCTTCTTCTCTCAATTTATGGCTCCTGCCCGTCATTCGACAGACAATCATGCCAGTGTCAAGTGATTTGTATTGAATACTTTTTAGTGAAGTCAGTCCATAGTCAAGTGGGCCATCATTTGTTTCGAAGAACATGGTAGCGGTTTTCTTCAAAACATTAGAAACATTTTCGGTCAGGATATCATATATACACTTTCATTCCAAATGCTTAAACTTTGTGCTAAGACCTTAGACGCAGTTGAGAAAAACAATTAAAATGAAAAAGCTATGTTGCTTCCCAAATTGTCAGAAAACTTATGGCCTGTTGAATTGAATTGAGCTATGAAGAAACTACTAGGAACCAAGTCAGTCTAAATTGTTCTTTCAGCTTACTAAAGAGGTTACATTCAAATTTGAAAACGACTGACAAAATCAATGTTATGTGATATTATTCTATTTCTATATAAAATCTGTTGTGCATCAGACAAGATTTATGAGTTATGTAGAATTGTGCTTTTATTCTTGTAGAAATATCCTTCTACTAATACGATGAATATGAAATCTATTCGTTCAATTAATAAATTGTAAATGTACCTACAAAAATGTTCATGTTAATATTAACAATTAAAGCATCTTTCATGCTGATAGAATGTAAGAAATATTAGATTTAAACCAGCAAATAAAAGTAACAAGAGGTGAAATCGGCATGATTTCTATATGATGTCTCATCCAACTATTGTAACTAGTTTCCTTTTAGTATAGTTTATTGAATATGAATTGTAAAATTCAATCAAAGAGCACGAATGGATTGCCTTGACCACAGATAAACAAATATTAGTGCCTTGACTAACCTGTAAGTTCTACCAGTAGTTAAACTTTTTGAAATTTTAAAATTCCATATGTTAATCAATGTTCAATACTAAAGGCCGCAAATTAATAGAATGGCGAACGGAACGTTCAATATTTTGAATCGGTCAAATTATATTCTATTACCTGGTATTAGTTTAAGGTTAAGGATTCAAAAAAAAAAAGGAAAAGGGGAAGGAATATAGGTAGTGATAGGAAGAGGAAAGAGTTAATCAGTTATTATTTATAATACCTAATTACCTACCTATTCCAAAATATTTGAAAATGTTAGTGTTGACTTAAAATGTTGTACCTATACTATAACTGTTATACAAACTAATTTTACTATTTATTTCATCGTGTTTAATCTTTGTTCAACCTATGCTACATTTCCAATAATTTAGGTATGTACTTACATAATACAATATGTATTGAATATTGGTAAGTAAATAAGGAAATCAATGGTGACAATATAATCTAAAATGTAAGTAATAAATAATAGCGTTTGCAAAGGGCTACAAATGCTCCATTGCATCATGTGTGTTTTATACATTTTTGTGTACCTGTATAAGTTGTGGTTTGCTGTGTTTATAAATGTGTTATATACAAAGTATAATAATATAAAGTATAAACTAATCCATAACTATTAAACTGTGCCTTATACTTTCATGATTACTGACTCTTTTACAAATATGGTTTACTGTAAGTGTTCTGAAGTGTTTAAATTTTAATAAAGATGAGGATGTGGTGTCTAGCCGAGTCGCGCTGGCAACACTAGCGACATGCTGGCGACACTTGCTTGGTGCGGGCGTGCTGGGCGGACGGCATAACCTCGTATAATAATATATTTGTGTTTCATTGGATCTAAAGAATCCCACAGGTATAATGAATTTAATTGGACAAGGAGTTATTGAGATATGGAGTTTTCAAATGAAGCCAAGAAAATAGTTACCCAAATATAACAAGTGACTTGTTATATAAAAGGGTTTGGTTTGTACATCCCAATACCATTTTTATTTTATTCTAGAACGTATGTGTGATTTTTTAGATACAATGGATACCCCAAGTAACCATCTAAACTAAATAACCACAGCGCGAGGCTTATTTGTAAAATTCAATAGCAAAATAACCCAAAGGAAATAAAACCTAAATATTCAAGTTCAATTTAACCCCACTCACCCTTGGGGCTTCTAAAGAATGATGGCATATTTTACAACCGCAAAGGGAAAAATTATAACCATTTTTAACTTTGTACTTGTCAAACCGGGAAAATTGGCCATTAGATGTTTTTTTCTGTGCTTCTGACGAAATAAAGTTTCTAATTTCTTATTAACCAACAAAAGACTTTGTTTAATAAATAAGATTTTTTGGCCAAAATTTTTAATTTCTCCTACTTTGGTTTCATTCGCTTCAAAGGTTTTGAAAATAATACTGATACTTCTTCTTCTTTTTCTCGGTTCACTAGATCATTCAAAGCAGTGTGGTGAAAGGATTTCAAGTGCGTCTCAGAGAGCCTCCTTTCGAGCACTTGATACTTGTTTTAGAACTTTTCACAAATATACTGTGCTCGAAAAACTCGAGCACAGTAAAAACAGAGCAAACTGGTGCAAGAGCGGTTTTGAACCCACTACGGAAGGCGGGGTTGCTACCACTAGACCACCAGCGCTCCTTACCAAAACAGCTTCAAGAAAGGTTAAGTTACTAATAAGTAAGTGATCTCAGTACCAAGTGCCAACTTAAGATGCTTTGAGAACGTCTAAGGAGGGTTATCGTGAATGAGCGCACACTGCTGTTATTTTTTTTATACAAACATTTTCTTAAACGAACATTTGCTAACATAACATAATATTATTATGTTAGGAATTGTTTCATTCTGTTAGGACTTGTTTCATGTTTTGAGGGCTCCTACACTGATGGATAATGTTTACAAACATTTCATTACATTTGAAAACATGACATTGGCTCGCAGTCAAAGTCAAAGTCAAAAGGTATTTATTGAATAAAATCACAAGGATCACTTTGAAACGTCTTAAAGCTAGGTGACTCTAGGTGCCAGTTCCACGCGACCAAAGCCTAGAAGAACAGGCAAGAAACTTACGGCTTGGTTCCTACCGTTGTTCTTTTGGATGATCCTTTTACAAAGTAATATAATACAATATTGAAGTTTAGTGAGGCGTAGGCATACAGAAAAAGGTAAACATAATCAAATTTATAAGACAGCACACGCTACGCTTCAAACTAATAATTCCTAATGCATAAAACTAAATACAATCGATTAAATCAGAGAAAAATAAACATAAAACACACAATAGTAGGTACAGTACAGACATTGCAGACATGTTGGCTGCCGATGGGCAGAGCGACCGGGACATCGGGCCACGCACTTTTATCATCAATATAGCTATCTAAAGTATAATAAGCTTTCCTTATAAGATTATTCTTAATGTATGCTTTAAATTTTCTAATAGGAAGCCCAGTGGCAGTTTGGATTCGCACGTCGAATCGTCTACACGAAAACGGAAGAAGATTTGCTCATTGGATTAGCATTTATTTTTTGTTCAAACATAAAAGAAAAAGCGCTCTAAATGAATTCACCAAACGCTAAGAGCTACAGAAAAATATAGTGCCACAACAAATGATAACAAATATTTTGTTTTGTTACAATTGTTATCTAACCATTTTGTAAATAAGTGTTTACGAACATTCCCTAACCTGTACCCCAAGTATGAGTTTTGCTTACCATATTTGGTTTTTCGTTTTACGTTTTTGTTCCGTGTTCATTGCGGGTTTTTTTATGAAGACGCGATAGGGATACGGTTATGGAACTTTACAAAACCCGCAATGAGCACGGAGCAAAAACGATTCGTTTTTGTTCCGTGTTCATTGCGGGAACAAAAACGTAAAACGAAAAACCAAATATGGTAAGCAAAACTCATACTTGGGGTACTGATAACATTTTCTAACATTGTGATCAAGTGTTTGCTAAAAAATGTTTATAACATGTTTAACAGCAGTGCTGGAGCACCAGAAGAGGTATGACAGAATCATAGCAAGTGGAAATCCGTGGTCTCTGCCTACCCATAAGAGAAACAGGCATAATTTTATGTATAGGCAGCCCAAACAGATAGCTCAACCTTCTGCGCTGAAGGCCCGGGGGTTCGATCCCCACCGAGAACTTAATATTTGTGTAATTTATTGTGTTATTTGTAGACATAATATATGACGAAATAATTTCCAGACGTTTTACTAGAAGGTAATTTTTCTTTAATGTCGTTCATCCCAAAAGGGCGTTATGCTACATTATCCTTCTGATGCGGACCGACGAATATAGATGTTTGTTCTCTGTCTGGGTGTTATTATATAATATAGTATACGTATGTTTTTACAAAAAAAAGTATAGAAGTATTTTATCTGCTATCTTCTGCAAGAGTAGTAGAGCTCTTTGTGAAGGCTCGTCCGGGGAAGTACTACCACCACGCCTTTTTCTGCCGCCAAGCAGCAACGCTGTGTTTCGGTTTGAAGAGCGTGGTTGCCGATGTAATAACAGGCTTAACATCTGTATGCCTCAAGTTGATGGACGCAAGGCAGTGCATCGTAGGGCACGTTCCTATCGTACGTGACTTAAGAGGCAATGCTTTGTTATAGGTGATGGTGACCACTTAACATCAGGTGGGTCATCTGCTTGTACCATCAGCTAGTTGTATAAAAAAAATGTTATATTTGGCACAACCCACATTATTCCAAACGTGACAGGTTGTTGCAACCTATTTTTTCCATAGAACTACATTAAGTACTACTTCAAAAATTAGAGTTTGAAAATAGAGTCCATGGCTTCCAGTCCATGGCTTTTCTTTTAGAATTTCAGAATGATTTTTTACTAAGCCTTCTTCAGAAGTCAGCGTAGTGAATGCTGACTTCACAAGTTTTGCTTATAAATTAATTAGTTACATAATTCAAGTACCAAGACATGCATGTTTCGTACTGATAATAATTTCCCCCACAAGTGTTGCCATAAGTCACCAAACTCATTAGTTCCACAACTTTTCCCTATAAATGTATGAGCAACTATTTCTCTGCCAACGAGTTTTAATCTCACAAATTCGTCGGTTTCTGCTCAGGCATTATTTATTTTGCTTCAATTTATAAGCTAAAGCGGTATGATGGTTCACTAGCTACTGACTACGACTTTGCTAGCATGAAAAGTAAATACACACGGATGCAGATCAAGCTAATTGAAGAGTGTGGTTGCCGGTGTAATAACAGGCACATGAGGCTTAACATCTGTATGCCTGAAGTTAATGGACGCAGGACAGTGTATCGAGAGGCACGTTCCTATCGTGCGTGACTTGCGAATGCTTTGTTATAGGTATTGGTTACCACTTAACATCAGGTGGACTATCTGCTTTTATCTAAAATTTATATTATAAACTTTATAAACACTCAGTTGGTAGTCGAATAAGGATTACCTTGTAATAATTCGACTGGATTCGAACCCACGACCAGACGATCAGAATATACGATCACTACCTGTTCTCTCATTCACTTTATAACCTAAATTATTTTATTTATTCAAATAGTAGAAATCGCTCATTCGCGACATTACTCATAACTCATATGTCGCTACTTCATTGTAAAGATGGTAATACACCCAAGCAATAAAAGTCGCCCACGCATGAATTTTGAACCACACCCCCCAGTGGTCGGGGGACCGGCCCCGTGGGGGTGTGGGGCCCACCCCCACATAACAATCGTGGCTATTTGACATTAACGAGCGAACTTCTACCATTAGATCAGATTACTCCTGCTCAAATACTTAATACCGACTTCATTTAAAAAATGCCGCTGAAATTGTTTCGTAAAAAATATCCTTAAAAATTCTGTAATATTTCATTTTTTACGTTGTCATCTAGTTATTGAAAAAAGAGAGAGCTATGCTGGGCTTTTCTACGTGATAGAATCAGAAGTGAGGAAATCATAGCACCTACTTGGAGTAGTAGAGCTCTTTGTGAAGGCCTCGTTCGGGGAAGACCACCACGCCTTTTTCTGCCGCCAAGCAGCATTGCTGTGTTTCAGTTTGAAGAGTGTGGTTGCCGGTGTAATTATAGGCACAGGAGGCTTAAGATCTGCCTCAAGTTGTTGGATGGGCAGTGCAGGTTCCTATCGTACACGGTTTACGAGGCAATGTTTTGTTACTCCTTAAAATCAGGTGAACCATCTGAATAGCAAATTGTTTAAAAAAAAAACCTATTCGTACGAAGAGTCGTAACTGAACACAGGCTGTCGCAAAGTTGCTTGCTTATCGATCTTCTATAGGCTACAAATCGGGGAAGGTGTCAAGGTACTACACGATGTTTTATCACCATCTCCACGATAATATACCTCTACAGTAGACGCACGTCCCAGTATTATCCATACCTGGTTAGCATACCACCAGCAGACTGATCACGAACGAATTCAACGTTAGTCACGTAAACGAATCGTATCCCTAAAATCAACAATATAAGGTCGAATATCGCTAGGATACTTTAACGCGACAAATGTCAGTATTCATTCGTAATCAACCCACTGTTCGCACCAAGCGTTTCACTTCTACTTTCGTTTGACGAGCTGCCAACGAGTGGAACTCATTACCTTCATTTGCTTTTTCTGACTACACTCTGAATCTCTTCAAGGCACCGTCAATTGTTTTTTGCGACTACAATCTGAATCTCTTCAAGGCACCGTCATTTGTTTTTTTGCGACTACAATGTAAGTCTCTTCAAGGCACCGTCATTTGTTTTTTGTTACTATACTGACATATTATTATACTAATAACTTGTTATTGATCGAGTGAGCGAAGCGAACGAAGATCTAGTTTCAACTTGGGCGATTTGGCATTTTATGTATGTATGTATGTATGTATGTATGTTTGTCTGGCGATAACTTTAGAACCGTTGATCCGATCTGCATGAAATTTAATATGTCGATAGTTTGTACTTGAGAAATTTACTGGTAAGTATATGAGTAAAATCGGATGAAGGGTTTTTGAGATATGGGGTTTTTTGAGAGGTCAAAAATAAAAAAAGTTACATAAAAAAATCAAGATACATGTCATATGAACGGGCTTTATTTGGACATTCCAAAACAATTTTAACTTTTTTTTTGGGACGCTCGGTGTTATAGATAAAACAAAAAAAGTTAAATTAAGATAACCAGCGATCCAAGAGCTCCCATCTCTAAGAGTTTCGTTGACATCAAGGTTTTTCTACTGGTCGGCCAGTTCCTTTGCTTATTCTTATTTTTTTTTCTTGAAATAAATTAATGAGGTACTCTGTTCTCATAAAATGGTGACGACGACCATGTCTGATGATGGAGCCAAGGTCTGTTCAACGGAACTCTTCAATAAATAGGCCAATAGAGTTGAAACTTGGTTACCATGCCAAGTTAGTAAGCGGTAGTCAGAAAAAAGTCCAAAGATAATGTTTGGACTTGCCTCTGACTACTACCTACTCAAAGTTTTGATGCGTTCGTCGGGTCGCATGACGAGATTTCAGTTCGGGGCGAACTACTAGTATTTAAAGTGTGTATTGAGTATGAATGTGAATGTATGAATTTATATATATGTGCAGTATGGAATATGTAGCTTCGGTTTGTGGTTATGTGCGTGTGCAATGTGTGCATGCGTGTATGTTTGGCCTCTCCTGATTACACAAGTCTCTTAAGAGTCTAGGTTTCACAGGAGAAGCCAGTGTGTGTGAGGGAGGGTGCGTGTACGTGTGTGAGTGTGATTGAACGATATTAATTACAAATGATCTTATATGGATCGATGGCATTATACAAATCACGTTGTGAGAAGGCCGTGGTAGAAAATAGCCAAAGCGATTTTCACGGAAATGGGTGTGGTCCAGCTGAAAACTTTTTCAGGCTGGATCATGATGTAGTAGTGTAGTTGAATAAATGTATTTTCTTTCGAACATTCAACGTGGTATTTACATTCAAATGGGCACCGAGATTCACATTCAATACGTTTCAAAGTGATCCTTATGAATCAATTGAATTAATACCTTTTGACTTCACGTAAATCACTACAAAATTATATTGATGACAAAAATGTTTCATCATTCTTGTGGTTTTGGTCTCTTTTACGTCTTCGGTAAATATACACCATTATATTACAGCCGTCACTATCACCGTCACTGTCACCGCAAATAAAACTGGGGCGGCAAAGTTAGTCAAAGTTTCATATTAACTTTGCGCTCCTACCTGTACCTACACTCACTCTAATTTGAATAAAAGACTAATTCATAAGCGCTTAGCGATGTTTATTTACAATTTATTTGTTGAATTATTTATAAGAAAAATACACGACATAGCTTAGCTAGTAGGAAATACAACAGAACAGCTAGAGACAGGGAAGAATGGAACCATTATATTTTATTCTTACACCATTAATTAATTTAAATATTTAAATCCTTCACAGCTCAGTTGGTAGTAGCTCTGCCTTCTGTGCCGTAGGCCGTGGGTTCGATCCCCACCGAGAACAAACATTTGTGTGATGTTTGTTCTCTGTCTGGGTGTTATATAATAAAAAAGTATGTATTTACAAAAAAAAAGTATATAAGTAGTATATCAGCTATCTGGTTCCCATATCACAAGCTAGTTTGGGGCTAGATAGTGCTGTGTAGAAAGTCCACAAATATTTATTTATATCAAATAGTTAAAGAGATAAACCAAAATATTTATACAACAAGTATTGTAAAAAAAATAAGGTTTTATTATTATTATAAAAATGAAAGTAGGCTTACAGTTTGCAGACGAAATAACAGATATCATAAATTTAGTCATTAAATATGTCGACATGTTGGACCTCGTGTACATTTATGCACTTATAGATTAAGTTATTCGCGTGATGATTTCGTGGTAAATATATAATAAGTTATTTTTAGGGTTCCGTACCCAAAGGGTAAAACGGGATTTCTAAGGCTCCGCTGTCCGTCAGTCTGTCTATCCGAATTTCACCAGGCTGTATCTCATGAAACGTGATAGTGCGACACTTGAAATTTTCACAGATGATGTATTTCTTTTATTTTATTATTTGTATTAGTATTTGTTGCAGCAACGACAACAAATACTAATACAAATAATAAAATAAATATTTAACGGGGATCCCATACAACAAACGTGATTTTTTTGCCGTGAAGCTAATGTGTTTATTTTTGTCAAATAAATGTCTGTATTTGCCTCTCTTTACGTATTTATATGCGTGAAAAAGTGAAAAATTAATTAAAACCCTCAAAATCTCTTGTAACTTGCGCCCGCGCTGCAAAAAGAAAATCGCCCAGTTGGGCGGCGTCCAGCGCACGTACTGCGGTGGTTATAAAACGTTTCTGACGTTTACTGGCTTTCAGATCACTCTTCACTTTATTTATTCCCTTTGAGAACCAACGAGCAACTTCTCGCTCGCACAATTTGTTTTTAAGATATACAACCAGTGCACTGGTTGTATATCTTAAAAACAATTTACCCTAAAATATTGTAAACTTTGAATTTTTTTTTCACAAGATCTAAGCTGAAATGAGACACGGGAGTTCTACTGTTGCATTTGTAATCATTAATCCTTTTGTTTAATGCAATAAAAAGAACGTGTCCGTTTTTGAGGTCATTTATTACACTGTGCAGTGGCGTAGTTAGGTGCACAAGGGCCCCGGTGCATAGAGAAAGAATTGGGCCCTCACCCCTTCTTTCAACATAGCTTAAGCTTATATTGGCCTTTAAAATCATTAAAAAAGACAATGGTGAGCAGGATCAAAGTTTTCTAGCTTCGGGAGCTGGCTGACCCTCTTTTTTCAAAGCTTAGGTTAGAGGGCCCCCTGAGCTCCGGGGCCCTGGTGCATTGCACCACCTGGCCCTACGATAGCTACGCCACTGTATACAACGTGTAACATAATACCCCTATTACCTGATCGAGTCTTGCTCCCTTTTTTTTTATACAACTAGCTGTTGGAACAAGCAGCCCACCTGATATAAAGTGGTAACCATCACATATAACAAAGCATTGCCTCATTAGTCACGCACGAACATTAGGAACATGCACTGCGTCCGTCAACTTGAGGCATACAGATGTTAAGCCTCATGTGCCTGTAATTACACCGGCAACCACACTCTTCAAACCGAAACACAGCAACACTGCTGGCGACAGAAAAAGGCGTGGTGATAGTACTTCCCCGGATGAACCCTTTACAAAGAGCTCTACTACTCCCCTGCATCCACATCATCATCATCGGGGATGCTAAAACATTGCTGCCACCAACCCAAAGTCCTGCTCCGCTACTTTAAGGAGTTGGGCTGGCTGGGGTGAGGTTAGCAGGGGTATAATGCACAATACACTCCACTGCGGGACGTCAGTGCAGATCTCATTCCCCCACCTTGAATTAGAATTAAAATTAGACCCCTATAACCCTGGAAGCAGTGTATTCTACAGGTCATGGCGAACATCTTTTGATATAACACTTAAAACTTCGAAGGTTTTCATTCATGAAATGCCTCTTAAACTTGAAACTGCCAAAATGAAACTAAATCAACGTGACTCAGCCCTATTTACAGCTGTTTTTTGTCATTTAATTGTGAACTGTAGATAAAATAGGTACCAGAACTGCCACCAATTAGTCAACGCAAAAAGCGTACATACCAATATCACAAATAGCTTTATTTCTCCTAAAAAGTTTAACTACTCTTAAAGTGTACAGTTAATACCACTGATATTCCCTGAAGACATGTCCTTAGCCTATTGACTGAAACGGCCCCTTAACTGGAATTTGAATACTCTTGATTGCTCTCCCCACATACAGCTGTAAATGGTTTACGAGTTAAGTTGAACTTAACACTTGCAATCATACCAACTATTCCCAAGTTTAAACTTAGCTTGATTAAGTTAACACGTATGAACATCACTTGTTAATAATGCGATTGGTTTGTTAAGTTAAAACTAAAATATGATAACTCCTGTAATACTCAGGCACGGTAGACATACCTAGTTAGTTAAGATAAAGCTAAAATAGGCTTACTACTGTAACCCGGTGGCACGGTAGATATCCTTCCAGATCTCAAAAAAATATGATAACTCCTGTAATCTACAGGCATGGTAGACATAGTTTGTTAAGTTGAAGCTAAAATAAGCTTACTACTGTAATCCGCCGGCACGGTAGATATCCTTCTAGATCTCAAAATCCTTTGGAGTAAGCATAATGTCAAAGTCAAAGGTAAAGAAATCAGTGAAGGAAAGCATCGATCGGAAACCTGAAACAGAAAAAAAATTAAACAGCTTCACAACTTCGATCTCCAGGCACGGTAGATATCTCCTGAGTTCTCTTAGCACCTAGTACTAATTGCAGATACTTTAATGACGTCTAAGGGGGGTAGTCAGGGATACCTAGTTAGTATTCTAAAAGCGGCGATAGGCTTTTAATCAGTCACGTATGGAATACCGACTACTGCAAAAAGTGGGTATTCCAAATGTGATTTCAATAAGGAGTAGTAGAGCTCTGTGTGTGGCTCGTCTGGGTAAGAACTACCACCACGCCTTTTTCTGCCGCCAAGCAGCGTTGCTGTGTTTCGGTTACCAGTGAAATTACAGGCACATGAGGCTTAGTATCTGCATGCCTCAAGTTGATGGGCATAGGGCACGTTTATATGTACTTCCCTTACTATCCTTACTATCCTTACCTTATCTTCGTACAGTTAAAACGATAAAAAGCACTCATGTATAATCTTCGAACGATGCCGAAAAGCCCCTAATGCAGCCCTTATTTTAAAGGGGTATTTTTGACCCCGAGCAGTAGATAATTAAAAGTCACCCCCACTGAATATTCATGGCGTGCTTTACGTGCACGGGGTGTTAACGTCACATTACTAGGGCATAATTTGTACCATGTTTACTTTTTATTGTAGACTAGTTTTCGCTTGCGACTTCTTTTTTATTTTGAAAAAAGAATTTTTAGTGTTAAATTTTTATATTAGGGCGATGACAACTGCTAATGAAAACCTACTCGTGATCGAATGTTATTTTTTGTAGAAGAATTCCTAACCGATAAATTCCTTCCTTCCACTCGACACCACCAAAACGACACTATCGGTGGTGTCGTATGGAATCACTAGTCCATACGACACCATCGACTAATAGTGAGGTTACCTACATACAAAGTTGTAAAAATAAAAAAAGCAAAATACAGAAAAATTGTTGGCTGAAAGTTTTTTTCCCGGAAAAGACACACTAAAAGAAAAGTTCATTAAGGCCTATTACAAGCACGTAACAACAATTGTGGACACGCTGCAAGACTAGTTTTCCGGTCCGTTCTTTAATACCTACATAACTACTTACTTCAGTGAAATAAAAAAATTATATTTCATAAACTCTGTTTTATTAATTATCGTTTAACTATAGATAACTTGAAATAATAACTTTGGGGTCGGATCAATGTATGTGATGTTGTCTGATATTTATTTATTTATTTTAATGAACTGGGAGCTGTTAGTCAAAAACACGCGTTTCTGGACATCACTAGGGTGGTGTCGTATGGACTAGAGATTCCATACGACACCACGGATGGTGTCGTTTTGGTGGTGTCGAGTGGAAGGAAGGGATAAATTACTTGCAAGTGATTTTCTGTAAAACAGACAATTCAAATTTAATTTAATCTAATAGTTGACATTATATACTTACCTTATTTGACTTAGGCCCAGTTTCACCATGCTCTGTTAGTTACTAATCAAGGATTAACAGGCCGTTAAATCTAACCTTAGCTGTCAAACGCATACATTTTGACATATTTAACGGCCCTTTAATCCTTTGTTAATCTAACAGAGCATGGTGAAACCGGCCCTTAGTTACTAATATTCTTATAGAGAATTTCGAGACATTCAGACTATCAATTATAATGATTATTATTATTGTCATTTATTTTTTGCTATTCAAGTGACTTGCTTATTGTATTCTCTTATCTAAGGTATTGTATCAAAGAGCTTACCTATTATTGTACCTTTATTAGTATGAATTGTACCTACCTTATATCTACATAATTTGCAGCGCCCTACAGGGTACGTGTACTCACCTAAAAGCTACCTTAGACCTAAGCTATGTAACTATATGTACATGTTGGCAATAAATAAATCTGAAATCTAATGTACTTCTCGCTCGCACGTATCTAAATTTTGAAAGATTTATATCACTAAACTTATTTATTATAAATCGCAAATTGATAGATTGCGATTGCAATCTTGAGAGTGGAACTCATAATTCATTTTCTGACATTTTGGGAAGCAACATAGCTTTTTCATTTTATATGTTTTTCTAGTGTTATTTTGAGCTGTTTTGTGTAATTTCGGTGGTATTTTAACCAACATTACTTGAGGTTTTAGCACAAAGTGTAAACATTTGGAATTAAAGTGTATTGTGATATCCTGATTTGACCGAAAATGTTTCCAATGTTTTGAAGAACCGCCACCATTTTCTTCAAAACAAATAACGGCCGACTTGGCCATAGACAAAAAAGTATTTATTCAAATTCAATACAAATCACTTGACACTGGCAAGATTGTCTGTCGAATGACAGACAGGAGCCATAAACGGAGAGAAGAAGAAGAAGAGTGGAACTCATTACCGTCTAAAAAAGCAACGGAACTGTCAAAAAATGAAAAAATGCATGACGTCATGTCAAACGTCAATTACAGACTGTAATGGCGGCTCTAGAAGTGTCCACATAGTAAAAAAATCGACCAGATAAACATTAAGCTATAGCAAATTTATTTGCCTACAAATTAATGAAATTGCATTTGTATGGTAATCTTCTATTTATTACAAATGTTTCTATGTGGTGTGGAGAAAAAAGGTATTATAGGTCCTAACGGATGTGAGTTCTGGATGTTTAAATGAGAGCGACGTGTTCACAACTTGAGTTTTATTGGAAGAAGGGAATGAACCAACACAACAAGCACAGATTAAATCTCAAATAAACTTAATGTTTCCAACATGGTGTACATAGGCCTAACCCAGAATGAAATACGTCCTTTGTTATTCTGTACAATCACAAGGATCACTTTAAAACGTTTAATAAACTAGGTTAGTAATTATTAATTCAATTTAAAGTTTATTAAACCAAACTTTAAATACGGCAACTAGTTAGTTGCCGTAATGCCGCATTAGTAGTGAACTGAAATTAATATTTAACACGTTTTCCGGTGTATTTTCGGGATAAAAAGTAACCTTTATGCTACTTCAAGTACTATATCAATATATATTTTTTTATACATTTAGCTGATGGAACAAGCAGATGGCCCACCTGATGATAAGTGGTAACCATCACAAAGCATTACCTCGTAAGTCACGCACGATAGGAACGTACCCTACGATGCACTGCCCTGCGTCCATCAACTTGAGGCATACATATGTTAAGCCTCATGTGCCTGTAATTACACCGGCAACCACACTCTTCAAACCGAAACATAGCAACGCTGCTTGGCGGCAGAAAAAGGCTGGTGGTAGTACTTCCACGGACGAGCTCTTCATAAAGAGCTCTACTACTCTTATATCGTTTTTTCTAAGTTTCATCCCAATCAGTTTTGTTTTATGGTTAGAGCGTGATTGAGCCTCAAATACGTATTCATCATCATCATAATCATCATGTAAGTATTCAAACTTCGTAACTTTCTAATTTATACTCGTATGTATATTATACAATAATTATGTATAATAGTAGTAAGTAGGATAGGGTAATAACTGAACATGATGTTTTCCGTCACCGTTTGATAGCATTACACTATTATAGTTTCTAAATAGCTGTCGAAAAACTAACTCTATAATAACTATAACTGAATGAAACTAATTTTCCCTCTCAAGGCAATCTCTTAATACCAAGAGAAGTTAATTCGAAGTAGGCTCAGTTGTGGATGGCGTCATCCATGAGAGAACCATTTAGTTACATATTACTTGAAACTGATTATATTCAATCTGGTTTATAAAGTAGCTTTAAATAAATAAATATTACATAAAACTTGCTATATACTAGACGAATACATAAATGACTGAATAATAAATATAGAGAAAATTAATTTAGGGAGGTAAAGAATGTTAACGATGCATGTTTTCAATTTTTTTTTAAATTGCATGATTTATAATATCGGTCCGCTTCTTTCCATTGCAACACCCTTACTGGGTACATTATGTATTGTATAACAAAATACTTAGTCATAAGTCCTGACAATGTTAAATCAACATACATACATAATAGTGCATTATAAATATACTTACTGAATACTGAATAAATATATTTTTTTATTTCAGGCAATACAGAAATTAAAATATAAGGTCGTACGAGTATTATCATATCAAGTTACCCTAAAAACTAAAATTCATAATTACAAAAGTAGGTATGTAATTAAGGCAAAGACAACAGTGCAATCACCACAGTTTAATAAAAAAATATCTATGATGAAAAAAAATCGATACAAGTTGTCCTACTCAAAAGTTTGCATTAGTACAAAAACTAGTAAAGCAAACTTTTGAGTAGAAAAACTCGTATCGATTAAAATGATTTTTTTACTAAACTGTGTGCAATGTGATTGCAAACTGATTGCGCGTATCACGCGTGAACGGCTGGACCGTCGTTTTTTTGTTGTGTTTGTTATTGTCAGGAGAAGATTCTTGTGAAAGAAAAAATTAAGAAAATTGCGCGAAATAAAAAAACAATATTAACTTTTATAATGTAACCATAAGAAGTTTGACATATAATTGACAACACCGATTGATTGGCGTGATAAACCAATTCCAATTAAATATTCTTAGTTAAGACAGGACAACGTCTGTCGGGTCAGCTAGTAATATAAATATAATTTCGTGGTTCTCTCTCGCACGAAACAGAACTATCGCATAACTTTTGATACAGTTAATAAGGGTCCGGGCCGAGGTCACGTTAACGGTTAAATAGTGGAGACAAATACCGACTTCAGCTGAAAAGGGACAAAGAAACTAGCTATTTATCGTTGTGGGGAGGAAAACTGGGGTTTACGGTCCAGTTATGAGGACTGAGTTATTTTTACGTGCCCTGCAGGTTATTGATAAAGGTCGTGTGGTTTTTTATACTGCTGAAGCGTTAAATAAGTTTGATTTTATATAATTATCTTCATTCCTCACTAATATATTATATTACATTGTAAAAGGATCATACAAAAGAACGGGAGGAACCAAGCCGTAAGTTTGTTGCCTGTTCTTCTAGGCTTCGGTCGCGTGGAACTGGCACCTAGAGTCACCTAGCTTTAAGACGTTTCAAAGTGATCCTTGTGATTGATTGAATAAATACCTTTTGACTTTGTCTTTGACATTCCACCACAGGACAAGCAGTGGCGTAGCTAGCTGGACAAGGGCCCCGGTGCATAGACAAAGAATCGGGCCCTCACCCCCTCTTTCCACATGGCTTGAACTTATATTGGTCTTTAAAATAAATCATTAAAAAAAATTGTGAACAGGCTCAATGTTTTCTAGCTTCGGGAGCTGACTGACCCTCAAAGCTTAGGTTAGAGGGCCCCCTGAGCTCCGGGGCCCTGGTGCACAGCATCACCTAGCCCTACGATAGCTACGCCACTGAAGAAAAGTAGACGCACCGCCTATAACCATCCATACCTAGTTAGAATACTACCTATTCGCACCAAGCGCTTCGCTACTACCTTCATTAAGCGAACCGCTGAGGAGTAGAACTCATTACCGTCTTTTTCCTGAGCACGACAATATCAATCTCTTCAAGGCAAGAGTGAATAGGTGTCTTCTAGACCATTCTGCTCCAACGTCAGCTACATCGTTGCTTACCATCAGGTGAGATGGTATAAGTCAAAGGTAATGTATATTCATTAAAAAAAAAAGAGAAAATAATAGTGTTGCCGTTAAAATTACAGGCACATGAGGCTTAACATCTGTATGCCTCAAGTTGATGGACTCAGGGCACGTTCCTATCGTGCGTAACTTATGAGGCAATGTTTTGTTATAAGTGACGTAACCATTTAACATGAGGTGTGCTATCAGCTTCCGTAAGCAAGTTGTATAAAAAATGATTTTGGCTGGAGAATGAAAATATTTAAGGCAAATAATTTATAAAATAAACAAGAGAGCATTTCGATAAAAATCGCAAACGGACTTCATCAAATAAAAATAATTGTTCCGGCTTTAACTGCTGGATGCAATTTTAACGGGATTTAAACATTTGCATAACAATTGCAATGTTTCCTCGTCCATTGTTGGTGGTCTTAGTCCAATGTCCACTGAAGCCGAAATAGCACAGCAGTCATATTTTTGTTTTTTAAGTTATCATAATCATTTTAACATTTGTGTGATGAAAGATGTTTGTTCTCTGTCTGGGTGTTATTATAAGTATCTATTTACAAAAAAAAGTATATATGTATTATATCAGATATCTTGTTCCCATATTACAAGCTTTGGATTAGTTTGGGGCTAGTCAAAGTCAAAGTCAAAGTCAAAAGTTTTGTTCTATCATCAATAGTTTTCGCAGCGCACGCGATGTAAGGTTTTTGGTTTCCACATTGGGTTACATTATTGGAGTTTTAGTAAGGATCCCTGATTTTTTTGAAAATATAATATAGCCTATGTTACTCAGGGATAATGTAGCATTCTAATGGTGAAATTTTTTTTGAAATCGGACCAGTAGTTTTTGAGCCTATTCGTTACATACAAACATACTGGAACTGGCACCTAGAGTCACCTAGCTTTAAGACGTTTCAAAGTGATCCTTGTGATTTTATTGAATAAATACATTTTGACTTGACTTGACTTGATACAAAAATACAAAAATACAAATCTTTCCTCTTTATAATATTAGTGTAGATGTAGATAAGAACCAAACACAGAAACAGCTTCGACGACTTTAATCCCCAGGCACGGTAGATATCCCCTCAGATCTCTCAGCCAAGTAGGGATCTCCAGTTTTTATGTTAACAATAATATTACATCACATATTTCGCAAGCTCGTTCAACTTTGATGGCTTCGTTCTGGTGCGCTCTCTAGAGTACACTTCATGTCCCCCTCATTCACAAACAAGTCAAAAGTTAAAGCAGTTTTTTCAGGAACAAATAGGCAGTTCATCTGATGTTAATTGATTACCATCGGCCATAATAATAACAAAGTATTGATAGCCCCTTCTGGGCGATGAATCTCTCCGTCATCTCTCTTCTCCGTTAACAGCCCAAGCCGAGGTAAGCCCTTGCGTTTGTTGACAAAAAACCTTTTTTTGACTGGCGGGCGCAGAAAGCGCTTCTGCGCTCGCCAGTTGCCCGGTAACGCTGTCGGCAATCGTCCTACGATTATACCAGCATGAGTCCATTCGAAAAAAAACATAGTTAAAAAAAAACTTGACCCTTTTTTTTTCTTTACCACCCACCATAGTTTTAGGTAAGTAAACGAATTAACTAACTGATATAATTTGTTCCTGCTTTTTTCATCAGTAAAATGATTTTCATTCGTTCTTTCTTCGTGCTAGGCCACTGAAATTTCACCAGAACCCTTCAAACTTCACAGAAATAATATGATGTGTACTTTAGTCTCTCATAGAATAATTTAAGACTAGAAGAGTTCTTTATGAAGGGCTCATCCGGGGAAGTACTACCACCACGCCTTTTTCTGCCGCCAAGCAGCAACGCTGTGTTTCGGTTTGAAGAGTGTGGTTGCCGGTGTAATTACAGGCACATGAGGCTTACCATCTGTATGCCTCAAGTTGAAGGACGCAGGGCAGTGCTTCGTGGGGCACGTTCCTATCGTGCGTGGCTTGCGAGGCAATGCTTGTTCCATTACCTAGTTGTATAAAAAAAACACCGTATTGGTAACGAGACGACACCGTATTTTTGCTGCCGCTTCTTTCTGAATAAGGGGTTGTACTGTAGGCACTAATCAAACAATCAGATCAATACGTTGAAATTGCATTACAATCTGTTCGTTGGGTTGTACACATGTATACGCATCAGGACATCACTGCTCGCTTTTATTTCCATGTAATAAGCTTCATTTTTCTTTGGCTTTGGTCATCAGAGCTTTGTTATAGGTGATGGTTACCACTTACTTAAGATGGTCCATCTGGTTGTTCCATCACCAAGTGTACAAAAATTAAAGAGGATGCATTCATCTTCAAATTATTATATCTTTCACCTATTTAAGCCCCAAAAATAATAAACTAAATAAATTCTGGTGGGCATAATTGTATAAAAAAAAAACTAAGCAAAACTTTTACAATGGAAATCAGCTACCACCACCAACCTTTTCTTTTGTATTTTCGTTCTTTTAATACAATACAATAACGTATTCATAAATTTACAATTACATTTTGCAAGTCAGAGGAGAAAATTACAACATAGGTAAATACAATTTCACCAGAGTATAAAATAATTATTATCTGAACAAAATATATGATTTTTTAAAATATTAGGGGAAGGTTGCCATGAATGGACCACTTAACTTTACAACCACATATCTCCAAAAGCTATTTTTATTTCGTAGGACCTTTATTTATAATAATTCGGGCTTACACTTTTTGATATAAAAGAGGAAAACTAAATCTTGGGCTGTTGCTTTGAATGAATGAATGAATGAAAATGTTTTATTGTACACCTTACAAACGAACAAAATAAGAAACAAATAATTACAACTATAGATATGTACAATGGGCGGTCTTATCGCTAAAAAGCGATCTCTTCCAAACAACCTTTGGACGGAGAGGAGCCTATAATAAGATGGTTGGTTTGGGTGCACCATAAAAATAACATGGTGAAATAATAAAAATTATAAAACAACATAAATATGTACCTACATAAACTAGCTAAACATACAAAAAATAAATAAAATTAAATACATATTACATTCTATGAATAAATACATACTAATATACATAATACCATGCCATGCTTTCTTTGGTCCATGGGCTTAGTGGTCCAATGAAAGCTGGTCTAATGATCGCAACCTTCCCCTATATAATACCCAGACAGAGAACAAACTATGTTCATCACACAAATGACGAACCTTTGTAATCAAACCAACTGGGGAACAAACTGACGGCCAACAGCGCAAAGGCTGAGTAACCAACTGAGCGGTGAAAGCTGTCAAAGCTGTCAAGCTTGTTACAAACTCTCCATCAAGCAATCAACTAAAGATAATTCAAGACCGAGCCCATAGCACGCTCGTTGCCCGCCAATCGCGATACTGACGAGATTATCTGCAAATTAGCAGGCGCTGCTCAATGGCTTGTGCGATCGATAACACGCCCAATCGAGGACAGAGTACGGAAATTACAGATCAGTAAACGCTTCTACTTATTCATCACAATCGTATAAAAGATAAAAGATATTTATTGTTTATGAAACTAGGTACATATTTTGGTGTTAAGGTTTGCTTGAGTCACACTAGTCCAGCTTAAAAGCATAAACAGGTACAAATAAAAAAACTATAGTAGAGCTCTTTGTGTAGGCGAGATAGAGATAGTGGGTAGATATCTATCTAGGAACCTACTTCGTTTCAAGAAGACACATATACCTGGAAACTATTTGTATTGTGGGTAGGTAGTAAAAGTAGTAGAGCTCTTTGTGAAGGGCTCGTCCGGGGAAGTACTACCACCACGCCTTTTTCTGCCGCCAAGCAGCAACGCTGTGTTTCGGTTTGGGTGGTTTCTGGTGAAATTACAGCCACATGAGGCTTAATCTGTATGCCTTAAGCTGATGGACGCAGGGCAGTGCATTATAGGGCACGTTCTTATCGAGCGAGACTTACGAGGCGATGCTTTATAGGTGATGGTTACCACTTAACATCAGGTGGGCCATCTGCTTGTTCCATTAGCTGGTTGTATAAAAAAAGCACTTCTTCAATTCAATTCAATTAAGTAACAATTTTTCGTTCAATATAATAACTAAAAACACGTGAAGTGCTCGAAAGGAGCCTCTTGAGGCCCACATAAAAACACCACACTTTTTAAAAAGAACTAGTGACACGACAAGAAGAAGAAGAAGTCATACATGTTACCTTCTAATTAAAGTCCCCAGTTTATTGAATAAATACCTTTTGACTTTGACTCGCGATGTTTTCCTTCACCGTTTGAGAGTAGACTGAAAAATCTACTACAATTTTGGATTTATATAAATGAGAATGATAACCAAAGCTAAACTCAACTAAACAACTCAAGGAGACTCTTCTTATGCTAATGACGTCATATAAAGAGAGTGATTCACGGTACCCCACATATCACACGCGTCAAGGTTTCACGCCGGAAGGAAGGATGCTAGGCTTATCTCTCGTCTTTCTCTACCCTTGGTTTAAAGCATGAGAGAAAGCAGGATAGCCATATTGTTTTTTAATTTAGCAAGTGGGGCCATAGGAAAAAAAATGTGCTAATGGCTAATTTTCCTTCACAGCTCAGTTTGTAATAACTCTGCCTTCTGCGCCGTAGGCCGTGGATTCGATCCCCACCGAGAACAAACATTTGTGTGATGAACATAGATGTTTGTTCTTTGACTGGGTGTTATATTATATTATAAGTATGTATTTACAAAAATAAAAAGTATATAAGTATTTTATCAGCTATCTGGTTCCCATATCACAAGCGTGCACCTGCGACCAATCTTCCTTTTTCTTACAATCCTCTCCATCCAAAGGTTGTCTGGAAGAGATCGCTTTCAGCGATAAGACCGCCCATTGTACCTACATTTATTATTTTATTTTTATTTGTTATTGTACCTACTGTTGTTTTGTTTGGTGTACAATAAAGTATTTTCATTTCATTTCATTTCTTTTCATTTCATTTCATTTCATTTCACAAGCTTTGGCTTAGTTTGGGGCGAGATTACCACCAATTTATGATTGTGTTTTTTTTTAATTTCTTATTTATTCCTAAGGTATCATAGGAAAGGCTTATTGTAAGCCTTTTAGACCTGTAATCCCTATTTGAAATATCAAGGAACGTGGATAGACTGATTTAAAAAAAAACTACTGACCATTGGCTAGTTGGTCTAGAGGGGGTGAGAGTGACAGTGTCGTCTGATCCTAAGATCGTAGGTTTAAATCCCGTCGTGCATCAATGGATTTTTTTCAGTCGGTGAACGAAATATCTTGAAATAACTTGTAGGGTATATAAAATGATAAACGTCCGTTTCCACATAAGTACTGATTTATATTTCCACTTTAAAGTAGGTATTACATGTCTGAACATAATGAGCGGGGAGAGACGGCTGACGACGCTACATACAAAACCTTCGCGTCAGCCCGATTGCAAGTACCTGTGTGGCTAGCCGCCACAGTACTCCCCCTCTAACAAAAATTTTGAAAAAATTCAAAAATCTTAAGATAAAAATATCACAAAGAACAGATTACATATTACTAAACAGTTAAATAAACGTAAACAATCCGGAGTCGCACAAATACTCACAACACACTTGCAGATTTGCTATCGTTGCTACTTTGCTATGTGTGTGTTGTAAGCTAGAGTCTCCTGTTACCGAATCGAGTTATCGCTGTACCTACTCAACGTAAGCGATCTATTCCAGGAACTAAAATTTATTTAAAAAGAACGATTCTAAAAATAGACTGGAACACTAAAATTACTTTTGAAAAATTTACACTTTCACGCTTCGTCCATTTCTTTGCCACAGCACCTTCTTATAATCGCCGTCATATTTCCGTATATATTCATCTCGGTCTTCCGTTGTAGCGCAGGTACTTTCACACCAGTTACTCGTAGCAGTGGGACTGAGCTATCTCCAGATCCAACACTGATCCTCCGGTGAGCTGAGCATCCTTCTCCAACCGGGCATACGTTCACGAGTAAATCTGCAGGTCCAAACTCCTTTTTCTATAGGACTGAGTGCACCTCAGATGTCGCTGGCTCCAATAACATCTTCTGCCGCTGCCGCAGACCATACGTGAACATCTTTGGCTGGACCGCGGGTTAACCACTCCCTGGTCGTACGCTGCCAATACTTCTAATTCTTCACATGCTGACCGGCTACTCATATAAAGGCTTCTGTTGGTGGTCGGGACGGGATCGGCTGACGTCACCTGCTGTGCATACCAAAACGCGTGGCGTCGCCGCATTGATGTTGCGTCATCCTGCGTTTGTTGGCTGTTCCTTTTGCTCATACCTCCCGAGGCGTGGACTTCATCGGGAGGGAGTCGTCTCCGTCGCTGGTCTTCTGAGGTCACAATGATATTTTGAATTCTCCGTTGTTGCGCGCATTCCATCGGGTGGTCACCGCATGGTAACACCACACACCGATGCTTTGTCGAGGGTCACCAATTGTAGGGTATATAAAATGATAAACGTCCGTTTCCACATAAGTACTGATTTATATTTCCACTTTAAAGTAGGTATTACATGTCTGAACATAATGAGCGGGGAGAGACGGCTGACGACGCTACATACAAAACCTTCGCGTCAGCCCGATTGCAAGTACCTGTGTGGCTAGCCGCCACATAACTAGTTAGTATTCTAACAGCGGTGATGAGCTTGTAAACTGTCACTTGGAATACCAACTATTGCAAAATATGAGAATGTGCCAAATGTTATATTTTAAACCCTCCGTGCCTTTGTACACAACACATAAGGGTCAATACAAAAGAACGGTTGGAACGAAGCCTTAAGGAGAAGACAAGAGCTAATGCAACTATCGCTCGAACGTATCGACATGTTGAAAGATATAAAATCACTATAGCCCATTTTCGAAAAATTGTAATCAACCATTTTGAGGGAAATCACATTGTACACAGTTTAGTAAAATGATTTTAATCGATACAAGTTTTCTTACTCAAAAGTTTGGATAAGTTCAAACACTAGTAAAGCAAACTTTTGAGTAGGAAAACTTGTACCGATCGTTTCAATAATTTCGTTCCAATTATTTTTTTTACTAAACTGTGTACAACAGTTGATTGCGATTTTTTTTTTAAATGGGCTTTGAGATTTTATATCTTTCAACATGTCGAAACGTGCGATCGCGAGGTACATTAGATTAGAGAAATCTAATCTAAGAAGAAATCTAAGCTAATGTGTTGCTTTACTAGTTTTCGTACATAAGCAAACTTTTAAGTAGGAAAACTTGTATCGATCAAAATGTCATTTTTACTAAACAAAATGCGATTGCGATTTTTAGAAAATGAGTTTAGTGATTTTATATCTTTCAACATGTCGAAACGTGCGAGCGAGAAGTTGTTTGATAATTGTCAGCCCCTTAAGTGTGATGCCTGTTCTTCTGGACTTGGTCGCGTGGAACAGGCACATAGATTCACTTAGTTTTAAGACGTTTCAGAGTGATCCTTGTGATTCAATTGAAAATACCTTTTGACTTTGACTTAATCGCCAAATCTCATAACTCGCTCCACAAACATAACATTGTTGGAATGTTACTCTCAACTCCAGTAGGTATTTTATAACGTAATTATGAGTCTTTGGGAAAACATGTTATTAGCTGAATGCAAACACATTTTACAGCGCTGCTTGGGGAGGCTTCTCATTAACAACCCCAAAATTAACTTGATTTAGGCACTTGGCGTATACGGTAAGGAAATATTCGGAACAATGATGAATTGGTTCCTGAAATACAATTAAGAGGGGTGATTTTTTTACGTTGTTCAAATTTGTTGTACCTCAATCTTCTTTCATATACCACTACTAAGGTTGGCTGGTAGAAAATGAATAAAGCTCTCTTTGCACTTTTAATGTATGTTGAGCAATAAAGAATAAATAATTTAATTAATGTGTTTTTTATCAGAGTACAAGGTGCCCGCGACTTCGTCTGCGCAGGATTAGTCACACAATATCTTTATAAATTGTAGCCTTTGTGTTATTCTGATGTATAAGCTATATTATTGTAAAGTTTCATTAAAATCCATTTAGGTTTTACGTGAAAGAGTAACAAACATCCATACTTACAAACTTTCGCGTTTATAATATTAGTAGGATAGTTGGATTAGCTGTCTCTCTCGACTTCACTTACGTAAAAGTAGTGATATGTTAATGCGTTTTCCCTACATTAGATTCTTCCATTTTTAACCCTTTTCCCGGTTTTTTTTTTTGAGATAAAAAAAGTAGCTAATCTGACTTATATTGAGACTTATACTTATAACTATCGCGTTTCACCTTTATTACATATTTTGCCGACATTTCGGCTATGTTGCAATAGCCATGGTCGGGAAAATAATAAAGATAAAACGCGATAAATATCCGTGTAATACTTCATTGAGTGTAAACAGCGCGGAAGTTTAAAAAAATCTAATCAGGCATTCTAATAGTGGTTGGGCCGTGATTTAGCCACAAACATCCACACATTTGGATGTGTGGATGTTTGGACATCTTAACATTTAAATTTATATATTAGACTCATTCTTGTCGTGTCACTTGTTCTGTGGAAATAGTGTGGTCAAAGGATAGTTGATTGAGTGTACTAGCACATACATTTTTTAACAGAAAAATTCATTGGTTTAGGAGTTGAACCCACGACCTTAGGGTCGTTATGCGGGGCTGCTACCACTTAAACCACGCCTGTTAATTCACGTGTTGTCGTATTTCTACCCACACGGGTACAAAGAACCTTTTGAGGGTAAAAAACAATAAGAACCACTATCATGCTTATCTTCTCAAAAAACCCAGAGCAAAATTTTACATTGCCCGAGGGAAATACTTCAAACTCCCATTTTGCTTGTACAGGAAATAAATTATACCGAGTCCCTAAGGCTTCATTTACACAGAAAACTTGATTATAATCTGAGGATTACCGGTTTTTCGGCGAGATCTTACTGGCGTGCATTTTAAGAATTATCTTTTAAAAGCTGCGAGTTTTCAGGTGACTACAGTGAAATTAGAGAGGCTTTGATTTAGCAGTGGACTTATGATGATGATAATATTAATAATAAATAAGTATTGGTATACATTCTACAGCACTATCGAGCCCCAAATTAAGCAAAGCTTATACAATGGGAACCAGATAACTGATCAAATACTTTTTATGTATACTTTTTAACAAGGACATTCTTTAAACACGATTCTTCATATAATTATACTATTACTCTGTTGTCGACACTTCATTATCCTTCCTATCCTACAAATTTAGAAAGTTACGACTTTAGGATGTCTGTGGCTCAATGACGCCCAAACCACTATGCTGACTTGAATACAACTTGGAACAAATGTAGTATATAGCCTGACATAGGCACTGTTTATTCAGAAAAATTACCCGTTCCCGGTAGAAAACATAAAAGAGAGATGCCTTTAATATCGGTGTTAACAATCACTGCTACCACACGAGTGAAGCCGCAGGCGGCTGCTAATTTTGTTTGCTCATGCAATGCACCGAATATCTTCTCGACTTATATAATGTACCGGTTATCAGTGTAAATGCGTCCAAAGCCCGGAAAATAAAAGGTAGGAGATAAAGCACTTATGAGAGAGACTTATGAGATCATTTGTTAAGCAAAAAATTCACTCACGATAAAGAGTTCTGTGATAAAAACTTTGAGTAGAGAAAACATGGATTTTCATACGAGATATCTCTTATCTTAACAGTATCAGAGGGTAGGGAAATTCAGGAATTCAAAAACGTTGTAAACTGAAAACTGAAAAAGCTTCAGTACTTTGATCCCCAGGCACGGTAGATATCCCCTCAGATCTCTTAGTACCAAGTACGAACTCCAGATTCTTTGATGATATCTAAGAGTAGTGTGGCGTCCTTCCGCTGAAAATACTAGCAACACTTACTTGCTTGACGGCACGCGAAACGGAGCTGCCCAGACTTGTATGATAATATATTTGTGTTTTATTCGATCTAAAGAATCCCACAGGTATTCAGAAGTACGTCCAAACATTACATTTTGCACATACCCACATTTTGTATTCGTGGCAGATTGCAAGCTCATCGACGCTGTTAAAATACTAACTAGTTTCCTCTCGAAATTTTCTTCCATACGTGACAAGTCGCAAGCCCACAGCCGCTGATAGAATACCAGGTATCCTCACGATGTTTTCTTTCGCCGTATAAGAGCACTGACACCCATTAATTATGTACCTTACTACCTTGTTTATGTTTTTTATTTTATTATTAGTGTTGCCACTGCACTGGAGGAGGGTGTTGGTATCTGCGACACAGTTAATACTTCTGCAGATATCATCGATCCCGACTTTAAGTAACTGGTATTTTTGTTTCCCAAATAAACATATTTGATTTGATTTGATTAACCAAAATGATCCTAGTTATTGAACTATCACCTGGATATATATATACAAGTAAAAGTAAAATTAAAGTCAAGGTATTCCTTTGGCCTTTGATTTTACTCATTCCAATAAAAAAGCAATAAAGTACAAAACTTAATTCGCATTATTGATCAGCGTCCCATTGCGAAAACGAGGATTAAAAGGAATCGAATAAAAGTGGATGAATTTCCCGTGGGTGCAATTAAACGGGACACAGTGGTTCAATGTCGGAGTCACAGCTTCTGGCACATAACTCAGTCTATTCCATTCCTGTTCCACCAACGTCTTCTTGCAACAAAACCTCATCATCATCAGACTATAATCCATTTGTGATTGACTGGAATATTAGAATAGAATATTAGAATATTAGAATATTAGAATTAGAATATTAGAATATTTATTTCAAGTTTGACAGTAAGCTTACAGTATAACACCAAAACGCTGACTATCTTAATTAATGATTAAAACTTAAATATGTTCTTATGGACTTATAAATAGAACTAAGGCTATCACTAAAAATGTCGACATGTTGGAACTCATGTAGAAAATCGTTTAAAAGTGTGAGCGCCCGTAGAGTCGGTGCGTTGTTAGCATGCTGGGTTCGCGCTATGTGACACGAAAATAACTGGTGTCGACGACGGCCGCATCGTATGTAGTTGTTAGGTACATATAAAGGCATACTGCTCAATATGGCAGGATTGTTAACTTTGTGACGTAGTATAAGGCAGTAGTGCATAGCTAACTGCAGTTTCCGCCTAAGTTCCAAAGTATCCAAACCAACCATACCTGATACGAATAGAGAGGGGAAAAGATACGGATAATAGCCGTACATACGCTTATAGATGTATCTAGCAAATTTACGCTGAAGCCTTTCTATCATAACCGCATACTTAGCCTCTCGCGGATCCCAACCAATTGAGCTGAATTCGAGTTTGCTGCATTATAAAGCATTATCGCAACACCTATGTCCCTAAACTGAGATGCCGTTCTCATTATAAAACCTAATGTCTTGTTGGTTTTTTTACACATGCACATAATGTGGTCCCGAAAATTAATACGGGTGTCCTCAATAATTCCCAAGTCACGGATTTTATCTACCCTTTCCAAGCTAGAGCCGCCAATAGAGTAATCCAGTATTTTTGGCACTAGCAACCTAGTAAATGTTATTACCTTGCATTTTTCGACATTGAATGCAAGCCTGTTTGACCTACTCCACCTTTCAACTGAATCAATGTCCAGCTGCAGCCGCACGCAGTCCGAGTCTGAATCTACTGCTTTGTAGACTTTTAAATCATCTGCAAACATTAAACATCGAGCCGCGCTCAGTACTGCTGGTAGGTCATTGATCATTGCCAAAAAGAGGGTCGGTCCAAGCGTGCTACCTTGACTGACCCCAGATCTAGTGTAAAACTCGTGGGATCTAAAGCTTTTCAGCTGCACATACTGCCTGCGATCACAGAGGTAATTCGCAAAAAAACTCAGTAACCTAGGTGAGGCACCTAGTGCCGATAGTTTCACTAATAATATGTCGTTATCCACCATGTCAAACGCTCGCCTAAAATCTAGGAATATAGAGACACTGGAGCTTCATTAATATGTTAAACTTAATTAATTGACAGCCTTCACGGCTCAGTTGGTAGTAGCTCTGCCTTTTGCGCCGTAGGCCGTGGGTTCGATCCCCACCGAGAACAAACATTTGTGTGATGAACATAGATGTTTGTTCTCTGTCTGGGTGTTATGTAATATTATAAGTATGTATTTACAAAAAAAAAGTATTTATGTAGAATATCATCTATCTGGTTCCCATATTACAAGCTCTGGCTTAGTTTGGGGCTAGATAGTGTTGTGTGGATAGTACACCTATATTTATTTATTTCATTGTAAAACTCAGTTGTTGTATTTTCAATTTCTTGTTACTATTTTGTTCGTTTCTGTGGCTTCTTAATTAAAACGCAAACTAAACAAAGGTGTTCCAATACTTGTACTTAAACTTCAGGGGGCTAAAGTACCCATCGATATGAATACATTTTTCTAAGGAACCAACACTGTGAACGCGGAAAAAAAACAGCTGTTTCATAAAAAAGTTCAATACCTACCTGGCTAAAATGTATAAAACAGCTGTTTTTTTTTCGCGTTTACAGTGTTGGTTCCTTAAAAAAAAATATTCATATCGATGGGTACTTTAGCCCCATGAAGTTTTAAAAATACAAGTTTTGGAACACCTTGTATATTTTGAACTGACTACCATGAAGCAACTTGTATTTAATAATTATTAATTTTTGAAAAATTATGTATGAAGGTAGGGTTGAAAAATCGCAAACAACCATGTTCCGGCGTTTTACATTATAAAGAAAAAATATAATATTGACTAGTTTTACAAAGTTTTTGTATTTAAACTTGTTTGGATTGCTTGCTTGCGATTTTTCAGATATTTTAAATCTTCGATAATTTTGAAAAAATGCGTGCGAGTTAAAAGTTGTTTGACTGCTTGGCAATAGAAATAGGTACGGTGTGGTAGTAGGTAGGTACTTCCACTGGCAAGCTCTTTTATTTAAATAAACGATATCTACCTAGACCTCATTTATTTCGAAGACATTTTTCTAACAGTTTAACCCCGCCCATAATGAGGTTCTCTTCAGACCATTTCCATAAATGTTCTAGAGAGCTTCGGTAAACATTTAAAATTGCTAAATTCCATCTCGTTCTAATCAGCAAAGTTAGAGAGAGACTTAAAATCTCCAGCTTCCTTCATTTACATCCAAGTTTTAATACCTCTTCGCAAGTCAGGAAGATAATGTTAAACTAAAGGCTTGGTTTGTGGCCACAGAACTAGAGGATCGCTTCTTCTTCTTGTCGTGTCACTTGTTGTTGAGTGGTGAAAGGATTTTAAGTGCGCCTCAAGAGGCTCCGTTCGAGCACTTGACATGTTATGGAACTATTAAGGTTCTACGACATGCCGTGCTCCTCACGATGTTTTCCTTTACCGTTAGAGAGTACTGGAATTGTGCACATAATTTTTTTAACAGAAAATCTTATCTTAAACCTTGTGATCCGAAGGCAGGGCTACTACCACTAGATCACTAGTGCTCCACTTCACGACTTTGAAAGAATATTACTGCTGGAATACAAACTGCAACTGGATTAGTAAGAGAAGTAGAGCTCTTTGTGAAGGGCTCGTCCGGGAAAGTACTACCATCAAGCCTTTTTCGGTTTGAAGAGTGTGGTTGCCTCAAGTTGATGGACGCAGGGCAGTGCAACGTAGGGTACGTTCCTATCGTGACTGACTTACGAGAAAATGCTTTGTTATAGGTGACGGTTACCACTTAGTTACTGATGGTTACCACTTAGTTACTTGGATAAGTCACGCACGATAGGAACGTGCCCTACGATGCACTGCCCTGCGTCCATCAACTTGAGGCATACAGATGTTAAGCCTCATGTGCCTGTAAATACACCGGCAACCACACTCTTCAAACCGAAACACAGCAACGCTGTTTGGCGGCAGACAAAGGCGTGGTGGTAGCTTGTAATATGGGAACCAAATAACTGATATTATACATAGTACCTATATTCCTTTTTTTTTGTAAATACCTACTTCTTATTACACCCAGACAGATAACAAACATCTATGTTCATCACACAAATGTTGGTTCTCGGTGGTGATCGAACCCACGGCCTACGGCGCAGATGGCAGAGATACTACCAACTGAGGTGTAAAATTTTTTTTTGTTAAAACACGTGTATGTATAAAATATTTTGATTTAGATTTTTGAATTGAATTTTATTAAAATAGACAATACAGTTATAATTTTCACTGAAAAATTTTCAATTTAGCGGCCCCACAGACAATCTGCGGACTTTTGGTCTTAGAACGGCTTAGGCGCGGCCACGGACTCCGACACACGATAAGAGCATGAACGAGAGTATTAAAAAGTTAGAGATTTCCTTGAGATATTGCAGATTTGCTGGTCTGACTTCTTTCGAAGTTTTTTGTATTAATGTTATCATCCATTTTCTGTTTCAAGAGCACTGGTGGTCTAGTTTAAGTGAGCCTGCCTTCATTTCAAATTCAGTCGTGGATTAAAATGTATGTGCCCAATGCTTGTGCTCGTGGTGAGGCAAAACATCATCAAAACACCGGATCTTCTATCCTAAAGCGTGCTTGACTAATTAAAAGCTCATTTGATGAAACAAGTATTAGTTATTATATTTAAGAACTTGACGAATTATGTATTTGACAAATTTAGGATTGGATCAGTCTCTAGTTTGATAAATTTGTCTGTTTAGATTTTTCACGACAGAACTTAGTAGACAATAAGAAGATTTTAAAAGTAGTAGAGCTCTTTGTGAAGGGCTCGTCCGGAGAAGTACTACCGCCACGCCTTTTTCTGCCGCCAAGCAGCAACGCTGTGTTTCGGTTTGAAGAGTGTGGTTGCCGGTGTAATTACAGGCACATGACGCTTAACATCTGTATGCCTCAAGTTGATGGACGCAGGGCAGTGCATCGTAGGGCACGTTTCTATCGTGCGTGACTTACGAGGAAATGCTTTGTTATAGGTGATAGTTACCACTTAACAGCAGGTGGGCTATTTGCTTGTTCCATCAGTTAGTTGTATAAAAAAAAAACAATTCCGTTCAATATTTTATTCATACTTTGTCCATAGGTGTTTTTCAGCTGGAATCTTAACGCTTGATTGCATTGAGATAAGCCAATAGCATAGTTCACATTACATCACCTTCTATCTCTCTCAAACGACACTTTCTAATGTTTTGTCTCCTTCTGTCGGCCTTGAGGAGAGAAACTTGTTGTTTGGTACAAGTTGGTCAGATTCTAAGAAATGTTAACTAGAAACTTGTAATATTTATAACTAGCAATTTAAACAAGGTGTTACAATACTTGTACTTAAAACTTCAGTGGGCTAAAGTACCTATCAATATGAACAACTTTTTCTAAGGAACCAACACTGCGAACGCGAAAAAAAACAGCTGTTTCATACATTTTTGCTTAGTAAAGAAAAGCAAAAGGATAGGAAGCAGAGACAGAAAGCAAAATCTCTGACCCATACTTGTCAGAGGATCGCCTAGAGTCGTTTCGAGACGACAAAAAAAAAAAAAAAATTGATGGGTACTTTAGCCCCCTGAAGTTTTAAGTACAAGTATTGGAACACCTTGTTTACATAATATAATGATTATATGATTTTGATTAATCATAATAACGGTTTCCTACCCAAAAAATTGATTTACGGTGGAATTACAGGTACATGGAGCTTACTCTTATTTGCAAATGTTTGCTTTACTTGCTGGAACAATATATGTTACAAGTAGATGGTCCATCCGATGTTAAGAGGTTACCATTGCCCAACAAAGCATTGCCTCGTAAGTCACGCACGATATGAACGTACGATGCTCTGCCCTGCCTCGATTTACGGCATACAAATGTTACCCACCGACACCCACACCCTTCAAACCGAAGTATAGCAACGCTGCTTGTCGGCAGAAATATGCATGGTGGTAGTACTTTCCCGGACACACAAAGACCACACTTAATAGCATGCCGATGGCATTATGTCGATACTCCCCTCTAACACTGTTTACTGTCTTCCCCACTAGTGCTTAGCTCGCTTTTCTCTCGTAACTGAGACCCCGCCCTGAGTATATTGACACCGCAAATAGCAAATATCTACGTAAATGTGCGTATCTCTTCATTTGGTCAAGTTTAATCATTTATTTATGCTAAATTCTGGTACACCTACTTGCCTTGCACAGAAGAACACTAGCTTAAATAGAACAACTGGTTGAAAATAAGTTCTATGAAAAGAAATTTGTTTTTATAGGTTAAATTTCATATTTTTTTTAAGTGCATCAGTTTTTTTTTATACAACTAGCTGATGGAACAAGCAGATGACCTACCCGATAGGTGGTAACCATCACCTAAAACAAAGCAATGCTTCGTAAGTCACGCACGATAGGAACGTGCCCTACGATGCACCGCCCTGCGTCCATCAACTTGAGGCATACAGATGTTATGCCTCATTACACCGGCAACCACACTCTACAAACCGAAACACAGCGTTGCTGCTTGGCGGCAGAAAAAGGCGTGGTTGTAGTACTTCCCCGGAAGAGCCCTTCACAAAGAGCTCTACTACTCTTTCATCAGTGTATCATGAAGGAGGCTTATACCCAACTGTGGGTGATACCAAGCTGAGATGATGATGATGATGATGATGATTAGTGTATCTATTGTATATACAAGGTGTTCCATAAGTTGTGTATATAAACTTCAGGGGGCTAAAGTACCCATCAATATGAACAACTTTTTCTAAGGAACCAACACTGTGAACCCAAAAAAAAAACAGCTGTTTCATACATTTTAGCCTGGTAGGTATAGAAAAAGTTGTTCATATTGATGGGTACTTTAGCCCCCTGAAGTTTATATACACAACTTATGGAACACCTTGTATATTGGTTTCTGCAAATACCTCCTTGCTACTACCACTACTACCTGCTACTACTACCTTTCATTAATTATTATTTAAGTTATAATAACTACTGCTGAGTTATAATATAGATGTTATTTTATCACTTTATTGTTATTAAATGCAGCCACGTCTTGCTCCCCTGCGTCCACTTCATCATCATCGGGGATGCTGGAACATTGCTGCCACCAACCCAAAGTCCTGCTCCGCTGCTTTAAGGAGCTGGGCTGGCTGGGGTGAGGTTAGCAGGGGGATAATGCACAAAACACCCCACTGCGGGACGTCCGTGCAGATCTCATTCCCCCACCATGAATTAGAATTATAATTAGATGCAGCCACGTCTGCCGGATGTGCCACATTGTGGATCCCTGAGACAGCAAGTAGCAAGAGATAGACGATGCCGGGACGAGCTGGATACCTTTGAAATTGACTGGCAACTGGTGGCATAACATGAAGAGTGGCTTGAGGAGAGGTCTTTGCCCTTTGACAGCCTTCACAGCTCAGTTGGTAGTAGCTTTACCTTCTGTGCCGTAGGCCATGGGTTCGATCCCCATCGAGCACAGACATTTGTGTGATAAACATAGATGTTTGTTCTCTGTCTGGGTGTTACATAATATTATAGAGGTAATTATGTAGTTACAAAAAAAGTGTAGTAAGTATATCAGCTATCTGGTTCCCATATCACAAGCTTTCGCTTAGTTTGTGGCGAGATGGTGCTGTGTGGAATGTCCACCAATATTTATTATTTGAAGGGATAGTGCGGGCTGATAGAAGTAGTAGTATTATTATACTCCTGATCGTATCTTCATCCGCCTGGCACCGCATTATTCCCTAGGTTTATTCTGAAATAGGAACTAATTCGGCCTCCCAAAGAATAGACAAAGATTTTAAGTTTTAAATGACGTTGTTGGCTCAAATAAAATTTCGATCATATTTTCTGTTTAACGAAAATCTTGTCTAAGTTCTTTAGTCTATCAACTTGCCTAGTGTGAACAAGGCATATCTTTGTTACCGAAATTATGTCAAGACGTCAAGCAAATATTGCTAATTGAACTCAGATAATTGAATGACATTGTTATGTCATGTCACTTGAATACTCCCGAAATAGTTCAGCTAGAAACATTCTGCGTGGTTATAAATGAACGGTTCGAAGCTTGGTTCGAAGTCATAGTCAAAGTCAAAAGACATTTACCTACTCAGTTCGATCAAAGGCATCACTTTGAGCTAGGTCTTATTAAGTTCAATTGGCACTACATTGAAGCATCATTAGAATGTAAGGTGTGTTTAATAATTAGAGTAATTGGCTTTTAAAACCATTTTAATTATACAAACAAATATTCATTGGTTTATTATTTTGCAATAAAATAACAGTAAGAACCAAGGCGTAAGTTTGTTTACTGTACTTCAAGGCTTAGTTGCGTGGAACTGACACCTAGATTCACCTAGCTTTAAGACGTTTCAAAGTGTTTCTTGCGATTCAATTGCCACACTTCAATTTTAAGAGTAGTAGAGCTCTTTGTGAAGGGCTCGTCCGGGGAAGTACTACCACCACGCCTTTTCTGCCGCCAAGCAGCGTGGCTGTGTTTCGGTTTGAAGAGTGTTTTTGCCGGTGTAATTACAGGCACATGAGGCTTATCATCTGTATGCCTCACGTTGATGGACGCAGGGCAGTGCATCGTAGGGCATGTTCCTATTGTGCTTGACTTACGAGGCAATGCTTTGGTGATGGTTACCACATAACTTCAGGTGGGCTCTCTCTCTGCTTGTTCCATCAGCTAATTGTATAAAATGGTATAAGAAAAATTAAAATATTCCAATAAAACAAAATTGTAAACACCATATCGTATATATTTCAACCTTGTAAATAATTATCCAGAATCCGTTACGAGGCGAAGTTAGCCACAAAACTGCAATTTGCGATGCGTTTTGCAATTCGGCTATTAACTGCAGCTGGTATTTACCTCGAAGAATGGATCGTTGCTTGTTCGCTGAATACTATAAGTCATTACTTTAGGTGTTTACAACTTTAGAGCTGATTGCACCATGCTCTGTTAGTTACTAATAAAGGATTAACAGGCCGTTAAATGTAACCTTCGATGACAAACGCGTACATTTTGACATATTTAAAGGCCCTTTAATCCTTTGTTAATCTAACACAGCATGGTGTAATCAGAGCTTAGTGTAAAAATTTTTGTGTTTTAACATAGGTACCTACTAGAGCTCTTTGTGAATTGCTCGACCTGTGAAGAACTACTACCATGCCTTTGTCTGCCGCCAAGCAGTTTTGCTGTGTTTCAGTATGTAAGGTGTGGTTGCCGGTGAAATTACAGGCACATCTTATATAAATAAATAAAATAATGGTAGACTTTTCACACAGCACTATCTAGCCCCAAACTTAGCACAGCTTGTAATATTGGAAGCAGATAGCTGATATAATACATATACTTTTTTATTGTAAATACGTACTTATAATATAATAACACCCAGACAGAGAACAAACATATATGTTCATCACAGAACATGTTTGTTGAATGAAATTGAAATGAATCGAACCCACGGCCTACGGCGCAGAAGGCAGAGTTACTACCAACTGAGCTGTGAAGGCTGTCAAAAACGTTACAACTATGACAACTTGAGGCTGCCTCAACTAGATGGACGCAGAACCAGGTGTAGCAGATGTAGATCGAACCCACGGCCCCACGGCACGGATCTATGAGGGCTGTCCCGTTGTGAATATCCCATAATGTGATACACTATTTCAACAGCGGAAAGTATTTACAATTAACTTGCAATAAAGATGCTATATATTCGGTATAAGTACTGAACGCATCATTTCCTATTACTAATTACTGTTGTTTTCGCTTTAATTACACCTTAAAACCTTACCCAACATCGCGTGTTGAAGAAACTTGCCTGATAACTTATCATAAACTGTGGGATGGGTTATGTCCAGTATCCAGAAAACCGATATCTTTATACCTACTAATCTGGCGAGAGGATAGTTTGACGGTTGCTTTTCACCCATCAAAATGCTGCGTTATCGTCAAACCAATATATAATTTTTCATTGCCCACCTTTTTCGTGACGAATGCACGTGTGGAAGCATACTAATTGTAAGCTAATTCAAAATTCAACTTAATTCTGTTTATGATAATAACAAAATGCATATGTTACATGTTAAACAATAGTAAACCTCTTGGACATTGCCTTTGTTGCTATATATTTTTAAAATGTACGCAGATACCAAAAAAAAATACCTACAGGCCTCAAAAAAGGAGGAGGTCTCCTCAGGTCTTATAGTACCATTAACGAGCTCCAGATTATTTGAGGATGTCTATCGGGTGTAGTCAGAGGTTTGTCCGAACATTAGGACATACCCACATTTTGTAGTTGTTTGTATTCCATACGTGATAGGTAATACAGGTTTAAGACCGCCCATTGTACTTAGTAGTTTTAAGTATTTTTTTTTTGTTATTTCCATAAAGTTGTGTGCGATAAAGTATATTCTATCTTCTATCTATCTTCCATCTATCTTTTATCTATACTGCTGTGGTTCTGCCGTAAAAAAAACATTACTTTTTGTTAGGAAACCGGGCTTTAATGAGTGCGCGATACTCAATGAGTTTCCATAGCGATAGTTGTTTGCGTCACATTTGAAAACCATTTGAATGCGCCATTCATGCATTTTAATTTGAGGTTATATCGTCATCATCAGCATGAAGAAGTCCCCTTTAGGCACCACAATAACAAGAGCTTTAAAATTGTATAATATTTTCTTTCTTTTATCGTGTAACTATGTAGTTTCTTTCGAAACAGTAAAAGGATTTTAAGTGCGCCTCAAGAGGCTGTTATAACTTTTTAGGTTAATTTACGACATGCCAGTTTCCTCACGATGTTTTCCTTCGCCGTTTGAGAGTTCTGGCATTGTGCACATAATTTTTTGAACAGAAAAACTCATTGGTGCACGACCGGTTTCGAACCCAAGACTTTAGGAACGGAAGGCTGGCCGCTACCACTAGACCACCAGTGCTCTCGATAATCTGTATAATATTACCAAGGGGTTTTGCAGCTTGCTAATAATTAAAAAAAAAAAACAAATACAAGCTTTGCTTAGTTTGGGGCTCTTAGCAGCCGTACGCACCACGGTCGGGGGGTGCGTACGGCTGCTACCCGCCTCCAGTCAGCGCGCATAGTTTATTGTTATACACTACAGTATGTATTTTTATATGAGTGTATGCACTTTGTGTGTGGCTCGTCCAGCGAGGTACTACCACCATGCCTATTTCTGCTGGCAGGCAGCGTTGCGTTGTTTCAGTTTGAAGGGTAGCTTTACAAAAATATTCACGTATGTATCTAAGTTTCCAATTATTTACCTGGTTTCCATGGTAGGTGTAGTGTATAACATTATACTATGCGCGCTGACTGGGTAGGTAAGCATGGGCGGGTAGCGACAAAACGCACGGTCGTCAATTAATTAATTAATCAATTAATTAATTATTTAATTGATTAATTAATTAATTAATTGATTAATCAATTAATCACTCAATTCCAGCCGGTCGACCCAGGCGGACGTTACTCGAACTAAGTGTTTTATTAGGTACCCAAGCACCCTGTACAGTACAGTAGGTACAAGATTTGCTGAGTTTGCGACTGCTATTGTGTGCACTGTCTGTACATTTTATTTATCTAATTCAGTCTAGTACATACTAAATCGGTATTCCTATTCCCTGAAACTCCCAGGAGTGCCAATGTATATTCAAAGATACTAAAATCACAGAGATCACTGAAACAATAGATTTTCTACTGCTGCCCCGAGTCTGAGTTTCCATTTTTGGTATTGAGTTTTTCGAAACGTCTGGCTTTTTTGTATTGACTAGTGAGTTAGCGCGCCCGATAGAATCGCTCGAATCTCCATAAAAAACGGTCTGACGTTACGAAAAATGAAAACAAAGAATCTACACAATATATAATATTGTATTTTATTATATTCTATTCTAATATGTATCACTATCAACCTAAAGGACATTTAACCTTAGCTCCCCCTCCCCTCTACCATTCCTAACCTCTAGCTGGGTTGTGTACAGCCTGTGTGCGGAAATGTGCAGAGACATGTGCAGGGACTTGAGCAATGGGTGAATAGAAACAGGCCACTTCCATGTCCACTCGCGTTGCCGCTTGTTGTGAACACACATTGCCGGCGACGCTGCCGCAGACATATGGACGGCAACATTTCCGTCCACGCGAATAGCAGCGCGAATGTCTAAATGTAAACGCAGTGTAAGCTTAATTGTTTGACTATACGCACAGATAAGAGAATACTAGTATACATAACTTTGGCCAATGTTTTTCGTAGGACTCTGCATCATTTGCTTATATAATGTGTAAGTAATACAATAATCCGCTTACTATTCAAATATTGTATTCTTTGAATCTGAAAACCTATAATTGGCTATACTATTGAATCAAACTTAGTACAAATATCGCTGTTGGTTTCCCAATAAATAATTGTAGTAGAACTCTTTGTGAAGGGCTCGTCCGGGGAAGTACTACCACCACGCCTTTTGCTGCCGCCAAGCAGCAACGCTGTGTTTCGGTTTGAAGAGTGTGGTTGCCGGTGAAATTACAGACACATGAGGCTTAACATCTGTATGCCTCAAGTAGATGAACGCAGGGCAGTGCATCGTAGGGCACGTTCCTATCGTACGTGACTTACGAAGCAATGCTTTGTTATAGGTGATGGTTACCATCAGGTGGGCCATCTGCTTATTCCATCAGCTAGTAGTAAAAAAAAACTCAGACTTGGGTTACTGCTCTCAGGAGAGATGTTGGGATGCAAAGGTTAAATAAAAACCACTTTGAAACAAAGTAGGGGAATTTACTCTAATACATGCGACTATGGACATGTCCCGATGGACCGGCGACGTTGTTGGGATTGCGAGAAGTCGGTGGATGGAGAGGGCTTAGAATCATTCTACCTAGAAATGTATATGATGATTTTACAAATATCGTGGGAAAGAGGTGGATGAGACACGCACAGGACCGTCAACGATGGCGAATACAGAGAGAGGCCTATACCCAGCAGTGGGTGAAGTCGGTCTGTGGATGATGATTAGAAATGTATAGGGGAGGCCTATGTCCAGCAGTGGACTTTTTCAGCTGATGATTTTTCAAAGCACTGGTGGTGTAGTGGTAGTGGCCCTGCGTTCCGATCCTAAGGTCGTGGGTTCGAAACCGGACGTGCAATGAGATTTTTGCTAAAAAAATTATGTGCACAATGCCAGTAGGTACTCTCAAACGTTGAAGGAAAACATGGTGAGGAAACTGGCATGTCGTAGAACCTAAAAAGTTCTATAACATGTGTCAAGTGCTCGAAAGGAGCCTCTTGAGGCGCACTTAAAGTCCTTTCATCACACTGTTTCGAAAGAAACTAGTGACACGACAAGAGCAGCTAGCGGCCTAAAAACTCCATCACCAGAGTATTTTCTTATTTTTTCAAAGTCGAAGTCTTAAGGCAATTATTTAGTTGCAATTAGTCACTGTTTCGAAAGAAACTAGTGACACGACAAGAGCAGCTAGCGGCCTAAAAACTCCATCACCAGAGTATTTTCTTTTCTTTCATTCTAATTACTTAACAAGTGGAGTTAAAGTTTACAAAGATGGTGATGAAAATTTCGCGATATCTTTCGTCTTTTTATTTATTTTGGCAAATTGTGGTCACCAACTGTCACCATCCACAGCAATATTGACTTTGACATTGGCTTGCTCAACCTTGCTCAACAGTTCCAGAATTTCAATTCACTTCAATGGTTTCAATGCTTGTTTGCAATGGCTTCTGTTTAGGTAGAAAGCAGGTGGAAGGGTCAGTAAGCCAGCGAATAATGCTGGGCATAGGCCCCCCTTATTTGGGGAGGTATTAAGGGGGATTCGGTGTTTGGTACTCAGGATGATTAGCCAATCTTTTCTATTTTACTACTAAGCTAAGCAAATTTATTTGATAGTAAGAGGTTATAATTTCAACAAGTAATCTATATATTCTAAATGCTAATAATAAGTTGTAATACTCTTTTGAATAATTACTCGAAGGACAAAAAATCCTAAGAGATTGCGAGCGCAGGGTCGATAGTAATTATTAAAATTAAAAAATTGACTATTAATGGAAGAAGAGAATGAAACCAACCAGAAAATAAATATAAAAACGCTAAAAAAAATATTGTTTTGGCCGCTGAGGGCTCCACTAGCTTAAATAACCGTTAAATCTATTGCCATCTCTTTTTGTCAACATCAATTTGACAAAGACCAGGCTATGAATTTGTCAGGAATATTAATAAGAGGTTTAATGTTTCGAACAAATAAAAAACAAAAAAAATTTTCTCTACCCATAAAAATACAAATAGTAACCTATTATTCCATATTTCCAACACTAAAAAACAAAAAAAATACTGATTTTTACTCCAACCGTGTTTTTGCTAATCAGCCTGCGCTGACAAGCCCCAACCTGCTTTCTTCCTAAACTCGGTCCATTGCACCACCGACCAGCCTTATCGTCTAAGTCACCAGCGTCAGTGAAGACGGTGCCTCGGGCATAACCAGTTCGCGATGTGGTGGTTCATACTGTTCTATGTGGCTGGAGTTTGGAGCCAGGAGGTGTCTTTTAATTCTACTCTGGCTATTTTGGAAGGTAAGGGGTTTTCACTCTTTTTAACCGACTTCAAAAAAAGGAGAAGGTTCTCAATTCGACTGTTTTGTTTTGTTTGTTACTTGTTACTTTGGACTGGGTGAAACGATTTTGATTGTCTTTTTTTATTTGAAAGTGCTTCCCGTGTGGTCCCAATGTTTATAAACTTTGAGACGTCCTTTAACTAGGTGAATCTATCGATAGTTCCTAGCGACCGTAAGTTTGTCGCCTGTTCTTCTAGGCTTGGTCGCGTGGAACTGGCACCTAGGATCCCAACAAGTTTTCCTACTAAAAATAATCATAAGTAGGTACGAGTACGCAGGGATTTTATATCTTTCAAAATATTGAAATGTGCGAGCGAGAGGTACATTAGCAGTTGTCTAACATTGCGCACAAAAAAATGGTCCAAGACCAGATTTAAACCTAAATTAGATCGGGAGGCGAGGTTACTCCTATTATACCCTTGGTGTTCAAAAAACTATTTAACTAGTAGTTCGCCCCGAACTGAGATCTCGTGATGCGACCCGACGAACGCATCAAAACTTTGAGTAGGTAGTAGTCAGAGACAAGTCCAAACATTATCTTTGGATTTTTTTCTGACTACCGCCTACAAACTTGGTATGGTTACCAAGTTTCAACTCTATTGGCCTATTTATTGAAGAGTTCCGTTGAACAGATCTTGGCTCCATCATCAGACCTGGTCGTCGTCACCATTTTATGAGAACTGAGTACCTCCTTAATTTATTACAAGAAAAAAAAATAAGAAAAATCAAAGAAACTGGACGACCAGTAGAAAAACCTTGATGTCAACGAAACTCTTAGAGATGGGAGCTCTTGGATCGCTGGTTATCTTAATTTAACTTTTTAATTTTTATCTCGAAAACCGAGCGTCCCAAAAAAAAAGTAAAAATTGTTTTGGAATGTCCAAACAAAGCCCTTTCATATGAAATGTAACTTGATTTTTTTATGTAACTTTTTTTATTTTTGCCCTCTTAAAAAACCCCATATCTCAAAAACCCTTCATCCGATTTTACTCATATACTTACCAGTAAATTTCTCAAGTACAAGCTATCGACGTATCAAATTTCATGCAGATCGGATCAACGGTTCTTAAGTTATCGCCAGACAAACATACATACATACATACATACATACATACATACATATATACATACATAAAATGCCAAATCGCCCAAGTTGAAACTAAGATCTTCGTTCGCTTCGCTCACTCGATCAAATATTATGATTTTTTTTTTATAATAAAGGTTTCTTTTCATTATTTCTTAGTAGACTATCAGGGGGTATACCTAACTAATGACAAAGCTAGTTATTTAAAGAAAGAAAATTTATTTATTTACGACAGCAAAAGTTAAAGTAAATACTAAGATATAAAATAATCTTTAATATATTATAAAAAAATATTACCGCAAAACGGACTCTGATTCAGCAATAAGTTGGTTACAAACCAACGCTGGTCTTCCATCGGTGATGCCACGGACGATTCAACCTCAACCAAACCTAAATATGTGTATATTTAGTTTCATTCACCCAGTCATTTTACTGGCAACAGTGCCCTTCAGAACTAAACACAATCTAAATCCAGTAATGCTTGTAATACTAGGTACTGCAGGATGGCAATCTGGCAATGTGCTTCTTTTTTTAACCGACTTCAAAAACGGAAGAGGCTCTCAATTCGTCTGTTTTTTTATGTTTGTTACGCTCCACATAATATGGATTGATTTAGATGTATTAATTTGTTCGGTAGGTATTTTTTTGTTTGAAGGGTTAATAAACATCGAGTGAGGAAACCGATGGGCTTGCAACCTGCAACATGAAATACTAACTACTGCAAAATGTAGTTATATGCCGAATGTAGTTTCCGGGACGTCCTCCTGACTACCGCCCTTAGATATCTTCAAAAAATCTTGATTCAGTACTTGTTTCATAAAGATCTGAAAGTCGTGAAGCTGTTTCAGAGTTTTCAGTTTACAGTGGCGAATTTTTTAAGCTTAGTTTATAAACTTGTTGCCATAAAACACTTGACTACATAATAATTATAAATGCGAAATGTTTACATTACATGTTAACGGTGTAACTGTTAGAGACGCTGAACAATTGGCTAATAACCGCAGACGCATAAAAACCAATATGCTAACAAAGCCACGGGACATAGAAGAGTGTACCATGCCTATTTCTGCCGCAGGTGGTAGCAATGCTGCTGCCTGACCCTAGGTGCCAGTTCCACGCGACCAAAGCCTAGAAGAACAGGCAACAAACTTACGGCTTGGTTCCTACCGTTCTTTTGTATGATCCTTGTTACAATGTTTTATAATACAATATTGAAGCTCCAGTGTGGTGCCAATCGTATCTAGTGAGGCGTCATTCAAATTGCCGCATACAGAGATGTGTGCCGATTTGTGATAGGCATACAGATTTTAAGCCTCATGTGCCTGTAATTACACCGGCAACCACACTCTTCAAACCGAAACACAGCGTTGCTGCTTGGCGGCAGAAAAAGACGTGGTGGTAGTACTTCCCCGGACGAGCCCTTCACAAAGAGCTCGAGGGGATATCTACCATGCCTGGGGATCAAAATCGTGAAACTGTGTCTTTTTTTTCGTATGACTAGAGATTCGAACCTGCGTCTCTGGCCGTCAAGTGCAGGTCAGATGCCCACTGCGCCAGGTTGTCCATTGATTCCACAATGCAACAGGTTCTTTACGTTTCTCAATGCATTCCATTCTGTTACCTAGTTGTAGTAGTAGGCTCTGATTTCCAATAAGCAGTCAAACTTACATGGCTGTAATATAGCGGAAAGCTGTTATAGACGTACTTTTTTTTATTTATATTAGTGGACTTTCCACACAGCACTATCTAGTCCCAAACTAAGCTAGAGCTTGTAATATGGGAACCAGATAGCTGATATAATACCTCTACATTAACACTTTTTTTTGTAAATACTTACTTATAATATTATAATAACATCCAGACAGAGAAAAAATATCTATGTTCATCACACAAATGTTTCTCTTGGTGGGGATCGAACCCACGGCCTACGGCGCAGAAGGCAGAGCTACTACCAACTGAGCTGTGAAGGCTGCCATTAGCTGGTATCCAACTATATCACTGATGAAGTTTTTTTAAATCTGTCTTTTTTTACACAACGCTATCTAGCCCCAAACATATAGTTAGCACTTTATACTGTTGAGTTATTGTTTTGATAAAAAGAAACAAAATTTGCCTAAAATCAAAAAGTGGTTATGTGCCAAAATGTAATCGTCTGATGTTACCTTAATCATCCTCAAATAATCTCAAGTGAAATGTGAGAGATCTGAGAGAATATCTACCGTGCCTGAGGATCTGCTGAGGAACCCAGCTTTTTGTGTAGTGGTACTTTACGGACGCTTTATAACGGCCGACGTTTCTATACAACCATAGCCACTCGTATACCTAAATAGGGAAAGGTGACTAGGTAGTCTTAGCCTGGAACCGGTGTTTCGACAGGCATGCGTACGCGCCGGTCGGCTTGCAATTATGCAATCACTTACCTACTACTTACTAGATTGTCGGAAAATGACCTGATGCAATACTTTTATTTATTTTAGCGTAACGTGTATAGTTTGTGAACAGAGTAGTAGAGCTCTTTGTGTGTGGTTCGGGGAAGTACTACCACCACGCTTATCTGCCGCCGAGGCAACGCTGTGTTTCGGTTTGAAGGGTGTACAGGTGTAATTACAAAAAAAAGGAAATTACAGGAGGTTCCTGTATAAATAATAATAATAATTCTTTATTGCAGACACATTGGTCCATAGTGAAAAAGGTACACATAGTAAATTTGAAATAAAAGTAAAAGTAAAACACGCAAGTAAAATAAGCAAGTAGTTTATAATAAAATCGGCCAAGTGCGAGTCGGACTCGCGCACGAAGGGTTCCGTACCATTATCTAGAAAAACGGCGAAAAGGCCTTGTATGGGAGCCCACTTAAATATTTATGCTATTCTGTTTTTAGTATTTATTGTTAGTGGCAATAGGAGTACATCATCTGTGAAAATTTTAACTGTCTTACTACCACGGCTCATGAGATACAGCCTGGTGACAGACGGACAGACAGATATACATAATAGGGTCCCGTTTTACCCTGTGGGTACGGAACCCTAAAAAGCAAATAAAAAAACTGTGAAGCCACTGGACTTACGCTAATTTGGAAATATCATCATCATCATCTTCCTGCCCTTATCCCACTTCATGTGAGGTCGGCACAACAGGTTTTTTCTCGCCACTTCCCTCTATCATCCGTCATATAATTTCGAAATTTAATAATAAATAATTTTAAGAAATGACACAGTTTTTTTTATAATCCACAGTCGCATAGAACCTTACTAACGTATCCCTATAAGTTATTTACCTTGTGATTGGCGTCAAATGGCGCAGGAGTTTAGTTTTTTTTATACAACAAGCTGATGGAACAAGCAGATGGCCCACCTGATGTTAAGTGGTAACCATCTATAACAAATCATTGCCTCGTAAGTCACGCACGATAGGAACGTGCCCTACGATGCACTGCCCTGCGTCCATCAACTTGAGGCATACAGATGTTAAGCCTCATGTGCCTGTAATTACACCGGCAACCACACTCTTCAAACCGAAACACAGCGTTGCTGCATGGCGGCAGAAAGGTGGTGGTAGTACTTCCCCGGACGAGCCACACACAAAGAGCTCTACTACTCTTAAAATAAGTCATAAAAAAGTTCAGTAATTTTACATATTTCAAAATGTTGAAATGTGCAAACAAGAAGTACTTACATTAGCGGTAATCAGCCCCTTAAGGTTACTTTATTGTATTTTCCGTTCTCTTTGGTTCTATGAAGCAATATGAATGGTTTAACTATTGGGTGCTTACTTTAGTTATAGCAAGTAAATTGGTTATAAGTGGGTCATTAAGCGTACTAAGTACTATCCATAGTGATCACTACCTTGTGTATAGTATGCATGTGTTCACCTATGATAATAGCAATCGTACTGCTTTACGGTCCCTCAGATCTGCACTTCTTTATCACAATCATAAAACAGCAGCATTCACTGGTAGCTTCCGATATTTGGCAACGAAGTGTTGGAACAATATTCCCCCTCCTATTCGTAATCTCCAATCCAAGTACACTTTCAAATCACGTTTAAAAACCTTATTATTGAATAAACAAAAGGAGATTTCCTCAAAACACTTCGTTTGCCAAACACAAAACTGGAATTCCTAGTGACTTGTGTAGGCCAATTGGCGGTATATAAATCTCTTTCTCAAACTTTTTAAACCAACCTTAACTCAACATAAACACTCATTCACATTCACATCAACTCATGCCCACATTCAAAGAGTTCTCACATATTTACACAGATGCACTTTTTCAAACGTTGTTGGTTCTCCTGTGAAACCTTGGCTCTTAAGAGACTCGTGTAATCAGGAGAACCATCACACTCACATTCACACCCTCACGCTCTTATAACACCTTCACCATAACATACCTACACTAATTTTCACACACACTCTCAGGAAGATACATAGGTAAACTCACACCACACACATAGGTACACTAATATTATTATTATAATTTTTTTAAAACCTGTTTATTTATTTTATTATGTATAATATATATAGTAATTGTATGGCATCTCGTTCAACTTGTTGGCTCCAAAGGTAATAGCTGAAAATCAGTGTTTTGCTCTCGAGCAATATTATGCGCTGAGCTATTACCTTTTTGTCTAGCTGCAACACACACGGATCTAAATATTTATTATTTTCATTGTTTGTTTAACTTAAAATTTTCTTTTGGTTGTTTTTATTTTAGTTATTTCTTATTGTATTAGTTGTTTTCATTCTGTTGTTTTTACTTTGATTTTGTATGTTTGTGTCTGTGTGTATTAGTTAGGCAAATAAATGTGTTATCTATCTATCTATCTATCATGTGTACCTCTATAGTATTTAGTATATCTTTGCCCTAGGTATTATAGGGTATTAGGGGTCTAAAGTACCCATCAATATGAATAACTTTTTCTGAGGTGAACGTGAACTGTGAACGCGAAAAAAAAACAGCTGCTTCATACAAAAGTTAAATACCTAACCTGGCCAAAATGTATGAAACAGCTGTTTTTTTTTCGAGTCTACAGTGTTGGTTCCTTAGAAAAAGTTATTCATATCGATGGGTACTTTAGCCCCCTGAAGTTTATATACACAATTATTGGAACACCTTGTATATATATTTATATATATAGTAATATCTGTGTATTATTTGTGTAATGTTTATGTATTAATTTTAAGTAAGTTTATGTAGGTTATACCTACCTACTTTTAAATTAGAATAGGTATCTATATTAATTAAGCCCACACAAGACTCCCCCCCACTCTTTTTTATGTTCAGTCCTGTCCATCCCAAGGTTGCCTGGAAGAGATCGCTGTAAGCGAAAAGGCCGCCCATTGTATTACTACAATTGTTAGCTTTTAAGTAAAAATGTGTTAAATATACACATATTGTTGTGGTAATCAATAAAGAGATCTATCTAAGTGAATTGTGTAGAATAGCCTCATTGAATTGTAGATTATGTAGGCTTTTTATACAACTAGCCGATGAAATAAGAAGATAGCCCACCTGATGTTAAGTGGTACCCATCACCTATATAACAAAGCGTTGCTTCGTAAGTCACGAACGATAAGAACGTGCCCTACGGTGCACTGCCCTGCGTCCATTAACTTGAGGCCTACAGATGTTAAGCCTCATGTGCTTGAAATTTCACCGGTAACCACACTCTTCAAACCAAAACACAGCAACTCTGTTTGGCTGCAGAAAAAGACGTGGTGGTAGTACTTCCCCGGCCCTTCACAATAAGCTCTACTACTCTTTAAAGAATGTGGCTATGTGCCAAATGTAATATCTGGACGTTCTCTGACTATCCCTCGTAGACAACTTCAAAGAATCTTAAGTACGGACTTGGTACTAAGAGAGTTGGGAGGATATCTACTGTGCCTGGTAGTTTTTTCTGTATATGATCATCATTATCTTCATAGTGCATACCTTGTCCTCAGAAGATGACCCTACCACCACCATCACGACTGAAACAACTATCGCAGAAACGGAACCAACCACGGTTGACCCGGCGTCCCTGCTCGACTACTACTCCATGCCGGCTCTATCAGAGCTGGACGATTTCGACCTTTGTCTGAAGAAAACTGATGCTGTCTACTGTATAGTAGACATGGTTCTGATGGAGGATGATACTCCACTGTACCAGTTTATCAAGGTTCGTAATTTTAATAATTCATCATCTTCCTGCCCTTATCCGCTGCATGGGGTCGGCCCAACAGGTTTTCTTCTTCCACTCTTCTCTATCATTCGTCATCTCGGTGCTCACTCTTTTTTTATTCATGTCATCTTTCACACAATCCATCCATCTTTTCTTTGGCCTGCCTCTCCTTCTAAAACTATCCACATCCATATCTTACAAGCACATGAGGCTTAACATCTGTATGCCTCAAGTTGATGGACGCCAGGCAGTTATAGGTTACCACTTAACATCAGATGGGCCAACTGCTAGTCCCATAGGCAAGTAGCACAAAGCTGAGTTACGACCGATTTTGTTGTCCTAACCAATATTGTTCTTTGTATTTCGCCTATGTTTTTATGACACAAAATAAACGGTTTTTGATTTGATAATATTATTAGAGTACCCTCATTTAAGAAAACAATTCCACGGCATTTCCGGTTTCCTGTTCCAAATACTATCACAAATTTCTGCCGGAAGCATCGACGGCAATCAATTTTAATGAAGCCCCACAATGATCAATCATGGCTGAATTTCCCTTAAGACAGTTACAGTCATAAACTAATGTATAACGCGCAACGGATCTAAAATTTATGTTCAAAAATGTATGTGCACATTGCCAGTACTCTCAAACGGTGAAGGAAAATATCGTGAGGAAACCGGCATGTCATAGAACCTAAAAAGTTCTATATCATGTGTCAAGTGCTCAAAAGGCGCACTCAAAATCCTTTCACCACACTGTTTCGAAAGAAACTAGTGACACGACAAGAGAGAGAGAACGGATCTAAGTCCCTCTGAAATCAGGCACTATTACAAATACATAATATGATAATCAATTCAAATATTTAAATTAATCAGTAATATTATTTCGATTAATGATAATTTTGTAGACCACAAATCCAATCCTGGAGTTTTGTATGAACCCTCTCTCATACAAAACCCACTAGAAAACCAAATCCGAAATTCTTGTCAAAACTTGACACACTGAGATCAAATATATTATTTTTGGATATCCACCTGTTTTTATAATGTAAGAATCAAAATATGTAGGGTAGCATGCATTGCTCAATCTTAAAATATAATAAACATTTAAACAAAATTAAAAATAAAACGAAATAATTTAACCTAGACTTTCTATAAATTAGGAATGAATAACTAATTAAAGCCGAAATGGGTATAAAAATGTTCAAAGTTTTGACAAAAAATTAAAATTGTCGTAAAGTCAAAATTTTATTATCGACCGTGCCTCATCTCTAATACTATAAGAATCAAAGTCCTGACTGACTGACTGACTGACTGACTGACATATAGACAACACACAGCCTAAACCGCTGGTCCTAGAGACTTGAAATTTTAGGAGTACATAGGTCTTATGGCGTAGAGGTGTACTAAGAAGGGATTTTTGGAAATTCAACCCCTAAGGGTGTAAAAGGGATGAAAACGTTTGTATGAAAAATCGTATTCCTTGAATCTACAAACTTGAAACTTGGAGTACATGTACTTTAAAGCTAAAAAATAGGAAAGGCATTTTTAGTTTTTTAAAACTACCCTTAATAAGTGTGCAAAGGGATGTAAAAGTTTGTATGAGAGTTTTTTGACCGCTGGTCCTAGAGACTTGAAATTTGAAGAGTACATAGGTATTATGACGTGGAGGTGTACTAAGAAGGAATTTTTGGAAATTCAACCCCTAAGGGTGTAAAAAGGGATGAAAACGTAGGTATGAAAAATTGTATTCCTTGAACCTACAAACTTGAAACTTGAAGTAGATATACTTCAGGGCAAAAAAATAGGACAGGCATTTTTAGTTTTTTAAAACTACCCTTAATAAGCGTGCAAAGAGATGTCAAAGTTTGTATGGGAGTTTTGTAACGCGTGGCGCGATTGATTTAAAACTTGGGGTAATACCACAGATATATATATACATAGATAACGCAAGTATCACGATTTGTATTGAAACCAAGCGTGCCGACTTTTTAATACCTACTCTGACGTCACAGTCCAAATTTAGTGACGGGAAATCTAAACCGATTAAAAGACACCGATGCCGCCGATGCCCCTCCGTCCCGCTACGATTTAAACGATTCAACTGGAACCGCCGGCGCCGCCGTGATCGTCTCGCTCATACCTACTCATAGATTTTATATCTGTGGTCCCGCTCGCTCACTCCGCGGTCGCCACTACAGTACGCCTTGTAGTTTCAATGTGAGGAGTCGTGCTCACCGCGCTTTTGAGCCGTTTCATTCTGTCGACGCTTTTGGATACCTTCGTTCGCTTAATCTCAAGTAAGTCTACAAATATATCTTTGTTAATAATTCTTTAAAACACAAGGGATTAGTATAAACATGCATGTTATGAAACAGTAGTTTTTGATGACCTATTACGAATCGATTTACATGAATGACATTGATTTTCTGACAGACGAATGATATGGACAGACGAATGATATGGACAGACGAATGATATGGACAGACGAATGATATGGACAGACAAATGATATTAATGGAATTAAAATAAATAATAAAAAGTAAAATTAATATTTTCTTAGAAATTTGAAATAGCCCTGTCTGTGTACGTGTCAAGGTCAATGCGCACGGTCGCAATGGTAACGCGCGTGTTATCTTGACGCTATTTTAAATATATAAGTTGCTAGGTAGGTAGGTGCATAATTATGTTTAAATACTTAGGTACCTTTTACCCCGTAGGTAAGTAAAGGTAGGAAATCACAAAAGATTTCATGAAAACACATAAAAACAACGTAAGTATCTACTATCTACCTACAAGATGAATGCCAGTCAAGCCACAATATTATAACTGATTTTGATGAATTTTCTCATTATTTATTGGTTCTAGGTAGGTAACTTAATGGATATCAGTAGATATAACTAAATATTGACACATTTTTATTAATTTATTCACACTCTTACACACACACAAGTTAGTTAGGCCTATAACACCTATATAAGATGATTTAAACAGCGTCCAAGGCCAATAGGCCTATAGATACGTATGTATGTATGTATGTATATGTATGTTCAAAGGATGAACATGAACATATTAAATAGGTACCTACATGAACTCTAAAAATATTACCCTCCCACTTAAAGCTTTTGTATAAAATTAGAACATTTATTTATTTATGAGCTTGTTTTTATCAATAACTACTAAATTATCTCTTATTATAATGGTTAATCTCATTTGTCTGTCCGATATCGATTATTCATATACTTTGTAGGACGAACAACACTAGTCGCGAGATTTGACAGACGAATGATAAGTTGCCTGTACCACGAAGACGAAGCGATGCGCGACAGTATCGCTTGTTCCGATATTCATCGTCTCTTAACTCAGAACGTCAGATTAAACGCTCAAAGCAAACGCGGCAATGTAATGTAAATATGGTTTACTTAACGTTAATCTATAGTTACTTAGGTATACTCTTGAAATCACAGCTTGGAATACTTTAAAATTAGTTTTAAAATGAATTTACGCATAATATGATTTAAAAATTACTTACCTGTGATATGAAATATATCCTTGCCTTGGGGGGCTAGAATTTGTTGAGCTATTGCAATTCAATATCATGCAACGAGGCATTTTATACAATTTTGCGGACGTCTGGCTGCAACAACGGACGCGCACGGACTGTAAGCAGCGGCGGCCAACCTAGACGATTCGTAAGGGTTCGGACACGGGAAGTACAAGCATTTGCGTTATCTATGTATATATATATCTGTGGGTAATACTAAGAAATAAATAATTGAGAATGACACTTTTAATTTTTGATAGTTACCCCTGCAAAGGGTGCAAATGACTGTAAAAGTTAGTATGGGAGATTATTAACGCATAGTGCGATTGATTTCAAACTTGAAGTAAATGTATAAGACAGTATGATTTTAGAAAACAACCCCTAAAACGTTACTCTCCTTCGTTGCGCTCGAGGGTAGATCTGAGGGTATCTACCCTGCCTGGGGATCAAAATCGTGAAGCTGTTTCGTTTCGTTTGTTTTTGGGGTAGAAACTAGGAACAAATAAGTACATATTTTCCGTGTACCTAAATGTGTACTAATGTGTGATTGGGGGTCTTTGTTGTATTTGTCATGTTTGTGCTAAGCTCAGTACCTATACCTACCTACTTATTATAGGTAATGTACGCCTATAGGTATCTCTTATACCTACGTAGGTATTTAAAATCCTACCCTAATAATATACAAATCAATGCGAAAGTTACGATGTTTGGATGTTTGTGGCTTAATCACGGCTCACCACTTCAACGCGTGCGAAGCCGCGGGAAGCCACTAGTTACAAGATATAAACGCACAATGGACGTCGAGACGCTTAATTTGGTGTATCGCACGCGATAATTGGTCATTAAATGAATTTCGGATTTTGTCGACGATAAGACAATCCTATGTTTATTTTCTCATTTACGTGAATATTGTATTCTTGTGAGAAATAAATTATCTTAAACCATAGCAATAGTTGAAATAGTCTGTCATAAAACGGCAGTAGTTTTGAAAGGCCGCAACTTCCTTGCCGGGTAATTTCCGTCCCGGTCAACGATGCCAAGCCGCTATTTGCAATCAATCTTCAAAAATGGTTTATGAATCTATAGTAAACAAGTCTATCGATTCTCGGTCAAGGTGACATTTACAAGATTTTCACAAAACTTTCCCAAGGAAAGTAAATAGGCCTTGAATGTATTGTGCTATTGAATAATTGTATGTTTTAGGCACAGGCAACTTTAGAACACTATGCGTTATGTAATCTCCATACATAGTACAGTATGGAGATTTCGTTATATTTTGTATTAAAATTTCTACCAAATACACATACAAATTGGGCGGCTTTAGGCCTTATCAGCGATGTCTTCCAGGCAACCTTGGTATGGACGGAGCCTTTGTATATTCTATTAAGGCGAAGACAAGAGCTAATGTGACTCTCGCTCGCACGTTTCGACATGTTGAAAGATATAAAATCACTAAACTCATTTTCGAAAAATCGCAATCAACCATCTTGTGTGCAATCACATTGCACACAGATTAGTGAAAATTTCATTTTGATCGATCCATCTTTTCCTACTCAAAAGTTTGCTTTACTAGTTTTCGTACATAAGCAAACTTTTAAGTAGGAAAACTTGTATCGATCAAAATGATTTTTTTACTAAACTGTGTGCAATGTGATTGCACACAAAATGGTTGATTGCGATTTTTCGAAAATGAGTTTAGTGATTTTATATCTTTCAACATGTCGAAACGTGCGAGCGAGAAGTTGTTTGATAGTTGTCAGCCCCTTAATAAGAAGAAGGTTTTATTTAATCAAATTAATTGTACTTGCTAAAGGAACAAGCAGATAGCCCACTTGATGTTGTGGGTAGCCATCACCTATAAAAAAGTATTGCATTGCAAGTTACGCACGTTAGGAACGTGCTCTACGATGCACTCCCTTACGCATCAACTTGAGGCATACAGATGTTAAGCCTCATGTGCCTGTAATTTTACCGGCAACCACACCCTTCAACTATGAACCAACATTATTTAATGCCAAACTAAGCCAACCGGTCAGCAAGGATTTAATTAAACTTCATTGTCCCCAGAACTACTCTTCAAAGTCTTACACAAACTACATGCACTCCAAACTCCACCGAGGAGTGTGCGCGTCTGAAGGCTGCGGGTTGAACCTAACTCATGCTGACGCCAGCAATGCCACTGCTGATGCGCTGAGGGAATGCTATAATAGGAGCATGCATGAGCGGTACGGACTTGAGGTGAGAAGCTTGATTGACAATGAAGGTTAAAGGTGCAGTTTTGAACATTATCTCAGTTCAGTTGGAAGAAGCTCTGCCTTCTGCGCTGGTAGGGTCACCACCCAGGACAAACATTTTGAGTCATGTCCGATGACCATAGATTATTATATTTATTCAATTAATTTATTTCAGATGTCGATGATCCATAATTTGTTAGTAGAATTTAATTAAACATGTCAAGTGTGTTAGTACAATTTTTAAAATTATGTTAAATTAAAAAAAAAACATTATCTGTTTATTGACGGTCCGTTATGCGGTGAAAAAAAAGACGTTTACAAATGCTCTTAGTCAAAAGATCTCCCGCCATACAGGCATGTCTTTACGGGGATCACCAGTAAACATCTTTATTATGTTACATGGATTGGTAAATAAATATCCTTGTACTATTTTATCGGGTATTCTATTTCATCTTGTTCCTATCTCACAACCTTTGTTGAGTTTGAGTATAGATCACGCTGTGTTAAATCCCCACCAATATTTTAGGTTTATTGTCATAATCCCCATTAAGATGTTCCCACCAGTGGGGTTATGTCAATCTTCAAATTTTTTTTGGCGTGTTCCCCACTAACATGTTAAATCCTGGTTGGTGGGGATTATGGGGGTTGTGACAGAAAAAATATTTTGGTTTATTTTATATTTTGCTGGTTGTGTTTACCAATTTCAATACCTTCTATCCTAGAAATACTTAAATCTAATTAAAATTTGATTTCAATTAAAGTTTATTCGTTTTATTTTAGAAGGCATCGAATGTGGAGTGATAATATAAAAAAAACCTAAATTATTTTTACTGTCATACCAACCAGGATAAAACTTGTTAGTGGGGAAAACGCCAAAAAAATAAGAACATTGTCATAATCCCCACTGGTGGGTACAGCTTAGTGGGGATTATGACAACAAACCATATTTTACTGTATTTTGCTTTTCACCAGGTGGAAACCCTATCAGTTCGCTACTGTAAGACACAATCGGACAGTTTACCGGTTGACACTTTGGACTACATAATAGGGGCAATTCTGCTTCTTCTTTTGCTGGTTAACTTCGGATGCTCAAGCTATTTCTTCTTCTGGCCTCGAAAGAATGGAGAAGGTGAGTTTTGAGAGTGATCACAAAAATACTGGTCATAACCCACTAAGAGTCACCAATTTGGATGTAATGAAATTTAAAATATGTGGCCGCTTATATGCTTATACAACGTGTAACATAATACCCCTATAACTCCGGAAGCAGGGTATTCTACAGGTCATGGCGAACATCTATTGATATAAATTTCGAAGTATTTCATTCATGAAATGCCTCTGAAACTTTCCGCCAAAATGAAACTAACCGCAAAAATGATAGACCTTTAATTGTGAACTGTAGATAAAATAGGTATCAGAACTATCATCAATTAGTAAATAACGATTTGGAAGAAGAATGGGCATACCTACAGATGTGTTAAACCTATATCTATGTCTCAATAAATATTATTTTTCAGACAACAAGCTTATGCTGGCTTTCTGCGTGCAAAAGAACTGGAAAGCTTTGAAACATGGCGGAAGTGCGGAAGGTGGCCTCTTCAAGTGTTTTCAGGCATTGAGGTAAGCCTTCAAAAGTTTTATACAATTTAAACAGCCTTTATTTACAAAGATTTTTTTATTATATTCCTAAAGTGGGACGAGTGGGATGAGTACCTTTTGAGACGTTATACAACAAACAAATCAAATCTTTGTGACATTCTTAAATAAAAAAATCATTAATTCATTAGTTTTATAGTGTTTACTATTACTATACATAGATAAGGCAATCACAAAGTTGGGTCGTGGGTCTGCCCTTAATACGGGGCCTATAATAATATTGATTGGATAATATAACTTTAGGTTTGGGATATTTTAAAAATAAATCTTTATATGTTTTTTTTATTTAAATTATAAGTTGTGTCCAGTATGTCCAATCAATGAGGTGGACCTAAACAAGAAATTCTCAAAATAGAGCGGAGTGGAAGCAGTTGGAGGAGGCCTCTTCAAACTGCTCCCAGAGCACACAGATTCAACGCCACACCAAAAAATAATAAAGATAAACTAGTTAAACAGACCCTAGAATCTGGTAGGGGGCTTTAAATAAAATAAATAATTATAAATAGTATTTATATTTTAGATTCTACACTATGGTGATGATCCTGGGTCTCCATTCGATGATCTTCATCGGATACGGATACACAGCCAATCCTGAATTCATTGAGAACGTAAGTAAGCCTTCACAGCTCAGTTGGTAGTAGCTCTGCCTTCTGTGCCGTGGGTTCGATCCCCACTGAGAACAAGCATTTTTGTGATGAACATAGATGTTTGTTCTCTGTCTGTACTGTTATTATGTTATACAAGCTGGCGTCGTCTACGCAGGATTAGTCACACAATACCTTTATAAATTGTAGCCTATGTGTTATTCTGATGAGCTATATTATTGTAAAGTTTCATTAAAATCCATTCAGTAGTTTTTACGTGAAAGAGTAATAAACATCCATCCATCCATCCATCCATCCATACGTACAAACTTTCGCGTTTATAATATTAGTGGGATAAGTATGAATTTGCAAAAAAAAAAGTATTATGCCAGCTGTAGTGTTCCCATAATACAAGCTTTGCTTAGTTCGGGGCTAAATAGTGCTGTGTAGAAAGTATTTATTTTATTTTATAAATTCAAGTGTAAAAAAAAACAAAGAACGTGTACACGAAATAAAAAGGTTCCGTAGAATGGAAATGAAATAGATTTACGACTGTGATTTCCAGCCACGGAAACCCTCATATCTTTCGGTACTTATCAAGAAGGTACTTACTCAAGATCCTTTTGAGGATTTAAGAGTAAGTGCTCAGGATAAATAGATAAGTAACTCATCAGCCTATAGTAGTCCACTTCTAAGATAAGTTTAAACACGTAGATAGGCTTTGGCCATCAAAATTATTCATGCATCGTTAAAGAAACTTTGTTTTTCTTACGGGAAACTCTAAGCATGAGATATTATTTAGATGAGGTTAGTTAGTCGTCTGAAAACCAGCGCTGCTTACCATCTATGGATGGTCAGCAGCTTTTCACTGAGACGGGACCTTTTTGTCGCACTTGGCATATGGAGGACTACTCTGTACTGTCTCTTTTTTACGTTTATTTCTCTTATTTAGGTTATATTATACTATTTGTTACTATATAAATTTAAATTTAGGTCCACATGTTTTTGTGACAAATAAATAAATAGGGGAAGTATATTCATTTATTTCAAACCATAGGACTTTTGTGGAAAACTTAGCTACGTCGCTACGTCAATTTGTTCGTACAAAAACAGTGTGGTTTGAAGAGTGTGGTTGCAGGTGTAATTACAAGCTCATGAGGCTTAACATCTGTATGCCTCAAGTTGATGGACGCAGGACAGTACATCGTATGGCACGTTCCTATCGTGCGTGACTTACGAGGTAATGCTTTGTTATAGGTGATGGTTACAGGTGGCGAAATATGCTTGTTCCATCAACAAGTACCTACCATAATTTTTTCTTTTCAATGTGTTACACCTTTAAGGTATAGGTGTTTTGAAAATTATGGATAAATATTGAGCATACAGATTTTTACAATTATTGAAAACAGCGGAAGTTTGTGAGACTGTGTTGGTTCCCACTCACTCTTGAGTTGATGACATTTTGTTTGAGTGTAGTTTAAAGCCAAAAAAAAATTACGGTTACTAAAAGGACATAAAAGTGAACAGTATATCCTGATCCGTGCTCGTGTGCTATGTGCCTACAGTGACGGAATTGTGAGACACAGTGAGAACACTGGTGGTCTAGTGGTAGCGGCCCCGCCTTCCGATCCTAAGGAGTTTTTCTGTTCAAAAATGTGCCACAGTGCCGTACTCTCGAAAGAAAACATCGTGAGGAAACCGGCATGTCGTAAAACCTAAAAAATAAGTTCTATAACATGTGCCAAGTGCTCGAAAGGAGCCTCTTGAGGCGCACTTAAAATCCTTTCACCACAATATTTCGAAAAAAGGAACTAGTGACACGACAAGAAGAAGAAGTTACGGAATGAAAAGATTCGACAGTTTTCAACTTGATTCGCTCACGAGCACATTATTATTACCTTTTGAAACTGAATACACTGAGTTAGTCATATCATACCCTATGCAGGGTCCATGTGATACTTACTAACACCCAACAACTATGGTATGTACCTAAACTAAACCATACTAAACCATGTGTAAGCAATAAATATATTGATTGTTGAGTTGTCATTGCTTGTGCTTGACGTGATGTAAAAACAAAAAAAAACCCTTATTCGATAGCAAACGCCACATTTATTTAAATGCTAAAGATCACTGGTATAATAAAATTGAGTCCGGTTATTGTACGACATGATAATTCATGTCGTACAATGCACGATAATGTACAGCATGATATTTGGAATCCACTTTGGTACCTTTTTGGATTCGTTTTATCTGGGTGTACATTATCGGGGTGTGCATTATCTGGATGTGCAATATTGTCACGTGTAGTTAATGTGCAGCCAGTTAATACACAGCATGGTAATGTACAGCACGTTAATGTACAGCATGATAATTGGAAGCCACTTTGGTACCGTAAAAAATAATTTAAGCGTAATTTATATGTTTCAACATAACCTAACCAATCCAACTCAACAGTACTAAAGTGGCTTCCAATTATCATGCTGTACATTATCTGGGTGTACATTATCAACACGTGACGATATTGCACAGCATGTTATTGTACGGGATGATAATGTACACCCAATAATTCAAACCAGTGGACACGGATTATCTGGGTGTGCATTATCGTGCTGTGCAATATCATGCTGTACATTATTTGGCCGTACATTATTGGCTCCCATAAAATTGATTCTTGCAATCTGGTGCAAGCGAAAACCGACTCTAAGGTGACGAACTATTTCATTAGGTGACTGTACTCACGGGTACGGGTATTTATTTTTATCCTGGTACTCTCAACGGCTGTCAGACATGGCCTTTGACCAAAGAAACCATCAGTAGGCTTGAAACATGTCAACAAAGCATAGAAAGAAGCATGTTGAACATAAGGAGAAAAGATAAGATCAACTTAAAATATTAATTTTGAAAGAAACAAAAATAACCTAAAACAAAAATAACAGACATAACCTACACAATCAAAAAGCTAAAATAGAAATGGGCTGGCCATCTTATTAGGAACGAACAGGAAAAGTGGGCAAAAGACATTACAGAATGGTACCTTCGAGAAGGGAAAAGAGTGAGAGGAAGACCATTCTGAAGATGGGAGGACGACCTCAAAGAAGCAGCTGGTGCACTTTGGAGGAGGAAAGCTCGCGATCGCGAACTTTGGAAGAGCTTGGGGGAGGCCTATGCTGAAAAGCAAAACAACCAAAATACTACCGTTGTCATATAATAATATTAGATTAGATTCGTTATATAGTAAGTACTTTAGATTATTAAACTTTTAGTATTAAGTTGTTTAGTAAAGGCTATTGAAATTAAAACTCTCCACGCGAGCGGAGTCGCGTGATTACACTAGTTAAACACAAAGAGCTACTTTCATCGCCGATTGTTTATGAAAATGACTATTAATTTTATAAAAGCAAATAATTACACAGCAGAAAATAATACCGAATTAATTTTGGGTGATTAAAATTTGTAATTACCTATAAATATCGTAATTAACTGAAAATTATGTGTTGAAACGTTCGGTTTATAGTTTGTAGCATTATTCAACTAGTATCGAATACATCGAGAGCTTTTGTGAGGCCTAGTGGTAGCGAGATGAGCGATCATGTTTTAAAAACTGTAGATGATGTTAAGTGGTAACCATCACTCATAACAAAGCATTACCTCATAACTCATGAACTATAGGAACATACCCTACGATGCACTGCCCTGCGTCCATCAACTTAAGGCATACAAATGTTATGCCTCATATACCTGAAATTACACCGGCAACCACACTCTTCAAACCAAAACACAGCGTTGCTGCTTGGCGGCATAAAAGGCATGGAGTACTACACTTCCCCGGACGAGCCCTTCACAAAGAGCTCTACTACTCTTAACAAAAAACTCTTTTGACTTTGACTATGTTTTTAATTCCAGTCGTACGGCGATTTCTTCAAAAGCCTCCTGTTCAACGCGCGCGTGATCGTGCAGATATTCTTCGTGATGGGAGGCTTTCTCATGGCTTACAAGATGCTGGCCTACGCTGAAACGCACCAGTTTTCTCTGAAGACCATTCCCATGGCGCTGGTAAACCGGTGGCTGAGGTAATTTCTACATTTTGCTAAAATAATCAGTCAAAAGGAATACAAATTCGTTAATTTCAACCAAAAAGCAAAAATACTTACAAGAATTACTGATGTTTCTCGCACTTTATAACAAGCCTGTATGGTTTGGAAGGATTCGATCTTTTATATGTCGTAACATAAGGTTTCCATTTCACCTGAATGGTTCGGGAATCTAACAAGATTTATGTTTCTTAGTTAAATTATTACTTCAACGGGCTTTTGTTGAATCAAGGAGCACGCTATAGCATATCGACGTCTTAAGCCACGATGTCTTCCATTGTGGCTTAAGCGCTAGAATCCGTTAAAATGCATCGATACATGCCAAAAGCTACCCTGACGGATGGTTGCAGTTTTTAATACAACTTACGATGGAACAAGCTCATGGCCCACATGACGGCTTTAAGAGATGCCCATCTCCCATAACAAAGAATTGCCTCACAAGTCACGCACGCTAGGAACGTGCCCTACGATGCACAGCTCTGCGTCCTTCAACTACAGTCGTAAATTCTTATGTGCCTGTAATTTCACCGTCAATCACACCTTTCAAACCGAAACACAGCAACACTGCTTGGCAGCAGAAATTAGCATGTTGGTAGTACTTCTCCCGACAAGCCCTTCACAAAGAGCTCTACTATTCTTCTTCCACAGGTTGATGCCTGCAGTCCTAGTCATCATGGGTCTGGCCATGACCTGGGTCCCGCACCTGGGCTCAGGCCCCATGTGGGACGCGGTGGTGAAGCGCGAACGGGAGATGTGCCGGGCTAACTGGTGGCAGCTGGTTATTCTAATGCCGAATCTCTTTCCCTTTGAGACTCTCTGCATGCCACAGGCTTGGTAAGTCAGATTTTTTAAGTCTTTACAAGTTTCTGCAGCGTGAAATGTGCTACCAGAGGTTTTAGCGCTCAGCTACAACATAGCTTCAAAAAAATGTTAATAGGGGTAGGCAACCCAACGACATCGCCCCTGGTGTTGTTGATGTCTATTAGCGACGGTGGCCGCTTACGATTAGGTGGGGCGTAAGCCCGTTCGTTTGTCTGTTACTCCAAAAATAAATTTACTTGATTATTAAAATTTAGCTTAAAATCTAGTTATATATATTTTTATATTTTTAGTTATATTTATTATAAGCAGAACGGCTTCAGCTAATTACACTAATTAAATCAGGATTACACTAATTCAATCAGAATTACACTAATTAAATCAGGATTACACTAATTCAATCAGAATTACACTTATTAAATCAGAATCAGAAGTTAGCTAGTGGCTTACTCTGTTGACAAGCGCTCGAAGATCATATGATGATAACTTGTAGATGTTCTATAGACATTCCTCATCTTCTTTTGTTTTTGTTGTTTCAATGGTTCATTCGAAACAGTGTTGTGAAAGGATTTAAGTGCGCCACAACGAGTACTTTTGTCATAAAAGTACAGTAATGTGCAGTAAAAAAACTGCACATTACTAGACAAATAGAAGTACCAAAAGTGCTTTACCGTATTACGAAAGATAGATTTCATACGAGGGGTAATAGCAACACAACGTTTGAAGGCCGTTAAGAAAATCTCCTAAAACGGTCTATCATCATGATTATACAGACGTGTCTCTTTAACGCAATAAAGTGAGACATAAAGATTATGATCCTTATTGCAATATCCACTCAAGTGAAGCCACATTTACACCGAAATCTGGTTGCAGTTCATTATTCTACAGCATTAAGCTGATACGACGACCATTTTGCCCCGCACAACGTACCTAATCTGTGTATTAGTGTAGGTACCTATATTGCCAGTTCAGTGTAATATGTTTTTATTATATTCTATGTATTCTATATTTTCTATTTATCTACTTTACTTCAGCTTTATGTGGGTACGTACCTCCCTACTATTATTGTTATTGTTTTTTGTTGTGGGCCAATTTTTTTTTTCTTTTTGTATTTGGTCAGTTTGATTAGTATCACTAAATAATAGTCTCTTAAATCTTTTAAATTCATTTTTGTACAATTATTAGTGTTGCCATATCTCATAAATTCTTTGTCGTACAGAAAAGCATTTATATAAATGTGGTTACAAAAGACATGTACAAAGCAAGAGTTGCGATGTCAAAAGTAAAAATAAAAAAGAACCTTTTTTATTTTTTTTGGGAACGGTAGACCATCTTCTTAGGCTTCGTGGTACGGAAGTATGGTTTGACCCTAGGTTTTCTTAAATTTTTCCGTGATGTGAGTAAAGTACAACCACTATATTGTACTACACCCAGAATTATTTCTCAAAGTAACAAATTCAGATTCGTCTTACATATTTCATCAGTAGCTTGTTGCCTCTTTTTCTTTTAGGCTTGGCTATGAGATGTTTCAAAGTGACCATTGTAATTCAATTGAATAAAATTACCCTTTGACTTTGACTAAGAAGCCGATTTCTGACCGGCACCGATAAAATCGGCGTTTACCTGCTTTCTCCGTAAACGCGACGCAGCATCAAGGTTTGTGTAATCACGATGAAAATTAAACATTTTGCAATGAAACTCGAAAGCGAGAAGTTCGGTGTACTTCTCAAATATTTGCTTAGTCGAGAAGGCTGTATGAGAAATGTAGTGGTAAATAATGACATTGCTATTGGGATGAAATAGTTGAGAATTCCAAAACTGTTGTGACTAGTATTTGTATTCTGAAAACACACAGTCGAGAATTCGAAAACATTTGGGACTAGTTTGTATTTTGTGTAAAACTATCTTTGTGATTTCAATAATATTGATTTAAGGAATGAGAGTAACGATTTGTATCAATGTTGATTTACTTATTAGACTTGATTTTAAGCTGTTGTATTGCACTAGTCTAGTGGAAGCGACCTTCCGTACCTAAGGTCGTGGGCTCAAAACTGGTCGTGCATCTATAAGTTTTTCTGCAGAGTGTTTTTCATGAGTGGTTGCCGTTGTAATTACTGTATTAACTACTGTACTAAAGTACTGTACTTAACATCTGTATGCCTTAAGTTGATGGACGCAGGGCAGTGCATCGTAGGGCACGTTCCTACCATGCGTGATTTACGAGGAAATGCTTTGTTATAGGTGATGGTTACCACTTTAACATCAGGTGGGCCATCTGCTTGTTCCATCAGCTAGCATGTCGTAGAGCCAAAAAGTTCAAAAGCATGTGTCAAGTGCTCGAAAGAATGAAAGAGTGCCGTATACCGAAAGAAAATACTTAGCAAATTCCTCTGCACATTCTGCCTCCGGAAGTGTACAACCATCTTTAGTAATTTTCTTTCGGTCCATTGCACCCCGTTTCTCTCTAACATAATCCCAGAATGCCTTCGGGTCCTCCGCTAATCGGCTCTGCACTCGCTCCTGATGGTTTTGATGCGCTATGGCTATCATTTCCTTGACCCTCGCTCTACATTCTGAGAAGGCTTGGTAGTTGTCTTTGGACCCTCTCGTCTTATACAATTTATGCAGCCTCGCTTTGTGTTCTATTTCCCGAATGATTTCCACAGAATACCACCTTGGGTAACTATATCTTTTGTTTACCTTACCTATACGTTTTTTAGGTACACATTCGTTAAAAATCTCATTCAGGATATCATAAAAACAATTTAAAGCGTCTTCTGGGTCTTGGACTTGATATAGAACGCTCCAATCAGCCGCCGATATTGCCGAATACAAAGCGTGGTAATCTGCTTTACCAAAGTTCCAGCTCGGTAGAGTGGTCGGAGGTGACAGCGCCTGGCCGGGCTCGACGCGCACGCAGCGCCGTACCGTCACCGCAAGCGGCGGGTGCTGCTGGTCTATCGGCACCAGTGCCTCGTCAGCCATGCACACGTGGACTTCTTGCATCTCTGACGCAACCAGCACCAAATCTAGTAACCTGCCCTTACAATTTCTCACTTCGTTCTTCTGAGCGAATTCGCAGAAAGCTACAAAATATTCAAAATAGTTTAGAACGTTATCATTACACGAATATAAATTAAAATCCCCTATAACTACACATGACTTATAATTAGGACACCATTTTTCTAAAATTTGGAATAAAATTAAATAATCATCTTCAGTGCTATTAGGTGGAATATAAACAACACAACAAAAAAATAAAAACTTCTCTTTTAAAAACACTGCGGCGCCAACTAATTCAAACGCGCAATTGTCAATATCCACACCGTCCGGGACATTCGCTCGTCGTAACTGAAGACGGTGCGAAGACGCCAGGAACACTCCCCCCTGTTTCCGTCCGTCCCCCCGGTCACATCTTAAGATCTGGTATCCTGGAGGTACTATCTCGGCATCGTGAATGGACTCTGCACAACCCGTCTCCGTGATTGCAAATAAATCTGCACCTGAGGATTCGATGTTGTTACAAATCATATCCAACTTTGTCCGTAACCCTCTCGCATTCTGGTAGTATACCTCTATGGCTCTATTTTTCTTCGATTGGCCTGTTTGCCTGTCTCCGAAACCAAAACCATTCGCCAAACTCAGAATTCACGGGCCAGACATCTGGCTGGCAAAGTATCTCGTACTCTCTTTGCGGCACCGTGATAATAAAAGAGGCATAATCCCGCTCGGTCTTATGCTTTATCTTGTCAACTTTTATGGTGGCTTCTGAGTTACATACTCTTTTTATGTGGCTTGTCATACTTTCCCCTGTCGTTCCAATTGCCAGTTTCCATACGTGAAGATATCTCTTTACTTCCATTGCTTGGATTTCCATATTATTATTAGAGTTCCGGCCTTTCCTCACCATTTTAGGTTGTACGCTCTCTCTACCTCTAATACTACTTACAATGCTAGTAGTATTTGCTGCTTGCGTGTCTCTCGAAGGCCCGTGGTTGGTTCCATTTGGGGACGCCTTGGAGTTTTCCATGGTCCTAGTCGCTAAATCAGTTCTATTGGTATTTTTCTTGCAAACCTTGATCCAATCATCCTCCTCGGGTACCGGAGCCTTCGCTGGCGACGGTAGTGTGCGCATAGTAGCTGCTGCTGGTCTGATAGTAGAAGCGTGCGCCTTACTAACAAGGGCCTGCTTAGGCGATACGGTTGGCTTGTGTTGACATCCTGATGTAGAGTCTCTACTTATCTGCTTACTCTTACTCTTTTCTACCGATTTATTTCCTTGGGGCTCTGGCTGGTTCCAATTTTGTACGTCTGATACCGGAGAAGTTATCACAGCTGGCTTGGAATGCAGAGGCTTAGTTGAAACTGGCGATTCTCCACATTTACAAGAACTCAATTTATTCTCCAAGGTACTTAATCTCTCGTTCAGCCTGTCAAACTGACCCAACATTATTACGATCAAATTGTTATCCATTGATGTCGTAAACTGCTCTGCTATTGTTTTACTCACAGTAGTCTTTAGGCGTTCATACAGCGCATCCATGCTCCTCTGCAGTTGCACTTCCATTAAATTACGGACGCGGACTTCTAAATCGCCGGTCTTCGACTGTGGAGGAGGAGGAGGATTCGAGGATACTACAAGAGATCTGATGGAATATATACAGTGCCTTGGAACTACAGACGAAGTCGCTTATTTGTATTTGCTGGCACAAGCAGAAGGCCCACCTGATGCTATGTGTGATATATGTGCTATGACCTATAACAAAGCAATGTCAAGTCACGCCTGATATAAACATGCCCTACGATGCACTGCGTCCATTAACTTTAATTTAACGGGAACCACAATCTTCAAACCGAAATACTCATTTCATTTCGTTTCAAGAAAAGGCATGACGATAGTAGGTACCTACTTCCCCGGACGAGCCTTTCACAAAAGCTTTCTAGCATTGATTTCACCAAGCTCTGTTAGATTAACAAAGGATTAAAGGGCCGTTAAATATGTCAAAATGTACGCGTTTGACAGCTAAGGTTAGATTTAACGGTCTTTTAATCCTTGATTGGTAACTAACAGAGCATGGTGAAACGGGCCCTTAGTATAACAAAGGATTAAAGGGCCGTTAAATATGTCTAAATGTACGCGTTTGACATCTAAGGTTAGATTTAACGGTCTGTTTATCCTTTATTAGTAACTAATAGATCTTGGTGAAATCAGCTCTGCTCGTATAGTATTCAATTGAATTTATTATTTAATTTCAACAGCAGTAGTTTAAAAAAAATCAACGAAATCCAATGTTTTGAGTTTAGCAGTCATTTATTAGCAATGCAATGTTTTGCTTCACTGCGCGTGCGCATTTCTACATCATAATGCAACTACACGCATCTCTGATTAGTTTAATCGATAGCTCCCTGTCTTTGTACACTGACTTACGCAGCCGAACATAAATATACTACTAGAGTATGTATGTAGTATTTAGTATGTACTAAATCAATAATGTAATAAATTTGATTATGTTTACCTTTTTCTGTATGCCTACGCCTCACTAAACTTCAATTTAATATATTATATTATTACATTGTAAAAGGATCATACAAAAGAACGGTAGGAACCAAGCCGTAAGTTTGTTGCCTGTTCTTCTAGGCTTTGGTCGCGTGGAACTGGCACCTAGAGTCACCTAGCTTTAAGACGTTTCAAAGTGATCCTTGTGATTTTATTGAATAAATACCTTTTGACTTTGACTTTGACTTTACTTATTTACTAATACCTACTAGAGTATGTACTCATTTGTCACGCTTACAAAAATGATGAAAGATAAAGAAAATATGTTATTATTATATTGGTGGACTTTCCAAAGTCAAATCAAAAGGTATTTATTTAGTTGAATTACTATAATCACTTTGAAGCGTCTTAAAAATAGGTGAATCTAGGTGATAGTTCCACGCGACTAAGCCAAGAAGAAGAGGCCGTCTTTTTGTATGACCCTTGTTTCAATATAGTATAATATAAAATTGAAGCTCCACACAGCACTATATCGCCCCAAACTAAACTTAACTTATAATATGGGAACCAGATAGCTGATTTATCTACACTAATATTATAAAGAGAAAAGATTTGTATTTTTGTTGTTTTGTTGTTTTGTTGTTTTGTATGTAACGAATAGGCACAAAAACTACTGGCCCAATTTAAAAATTCTTTCACCATTAGAATGCTACATTATCCCTGAGTAACATAGGCTATATTATATTTTCAAAAAAATCAGGGATCCTTACTAAAACTCTAATAATGTAACCCAAGGTGGAAAAAGAAAACCTTACATCGCGTGCGCTGCGAAAACTATTGATGATAGAACAAAATAATGTACTACGATTTTGTAGAACACGTCACCATCTACAAAAAATGTCGCGACAGCATATGTCTAACTATTATAGTTATGTCACAATAAGTGTTCTTTTATTAAAAAAAAATAATTGAAATGCCGCCGATAGAAAAGGGTCTTTATTTGTACCTTGGTATTAATCCTTATCCAAATAAATCTTTTCATAATTAAGACTGGTTCAATACCTATACATTACTTCTTGAATTTTTCAAATCGGACATTCCATTCAAAAGATTTTAAAAATATAAGGTCACGGGACGTGTTCTCACCCAGCGCGGGCCCGGGCAAGGAACCAGTTAGAAGTGACTCGAACCCACTACGGTCTAAGTTTATCCTAAAACGTTGAAAAAATGAAAATGAAATGAAAAATGTATGTCCACCCATGCGAAGCTGGGACAGGCCGCTAGTACTTATATACTTTTTTTTTTAAATATATTTACCTATATTAGAACACCCAGACAGAGAAAAACATCTACGTTCATCACTCTAATGTTTGTTCTCGGTGGGACCTACGGCCTACAGCGCCGAGACGAGCTACTATCAACTGAGCTGTAAAGGCTGTTAAACATTAGTAATATTAGTATTACAATAGTCTCTCTCTTGTCGTGTCACTAGTTTTTTTTCGAAACAGTATGGTGAAAGGATTTTAAGTGCGCCTCAAGAGGCTCCTTTCGAGCACTTGATGATACATGTTATAGAACTTTTTAGGTTCTACGACATGCCGGTTTCCTCACGATGTTTTCCTTCACCGTTTGAGAGTACTGGCATTGTGCACATAATTTTTTGAACAGAAATACTCATTAGTGCACGACCCACGACCTGAGGATCGGAAGGCGGGGCCACTACCACTAGACCACCAGTTCTCTGACATAACACTGTTAATGACACTGTTTCTCTGGCCATTTCAGGTACCTCGGAACAGATACGCAGCTATTTCTTATGACGCTGGTCATAATGCTGGTCATCTGGCGCTGGCCGCGCAGTGGCGTGCCAGTGTTGTCTATAGTGATGGTCGTCAGCTTGCTGATCCCGTTTCTACAGAGCTACTTCATGAACCTCATGCCAATAAGGGTCAGCATATTCCCGGAGTAAGTATCTTAGAAGACTGCGTTTTTTTTATTCTAGCTGCTGGAACAAGCAGATGGCCCACCTGATATTAAGTGGTAACCATCACCACTGCCTGATTTAATTAGGCGATGACAAGAGCTAATGTAGAGGTACTTCTCGCTCGCACGTTTCAACATTTTTGATGAATTAAATCTTAAAAAATATTTAATCACAATCTTAATCAAAAATGCAAACAATCAAGTTTCAAGAAATAGCATTACAACCATTCACCGAGAAATTTATTTTGATCTTAACAAGTTTTCCTAGCAAAAAATATATTTAACTAATTTTTGTACATAATCAAACTTTTAGAATGGATTTTTTTTAAATAAAAATGGTATTTATTTATACTGAATCAGTTTAGTAAAAATTTCATTTTGATCGTTACAAGTTTTCCTGCTTAAAAGTTTGCTTATGTACGAAAATTAGTAAAGCAAACTTTTGAGTAGGAAAACATGTATCGATCCAAATGAAATTTTTACTAAACTGTGTGCTATGTGATTGCTCACAAAATGGTTGATTGCGATTTTTCGAAAATGAGTTTAGTGATTTTATATCTTTCAACATGTCGAAACGTGCGAGCGAAAGTCACATTAGCTCTTGTCTTCGCCTTAATGCTATTTTCCGAAACTTGCTTGAATGCGATTTGCATACTTAATTCAGTAATCTTGTATGTTTAGAATGCTGAAATGTGCCAGCGGGACAGTAGTCAGCATCTTAATTTTGACGATAAAAATAACAATAATATTTGCTAGCAATTTCATTACACATTTAAGTTGTGTAACTTGAAATTGTACGTCTAGATCAGTATCTGGGAGAAGTAACCATCCCAAGATGCTATCTCAATGACAGACGACTATACATAGCCAAGGTCTGAAGGAAAGCACTTGAAAATGGCATCAGTACGCATTTATCGCCTATTCCATTCCTTACTATCTCAAGGTCGAACCAAGCCGTAAGATTGTTGCCTGTTCTTCTAGGCTTGGTCGCGTGGAACTGGCATGCCTTTTTCTGCCGCCAAGCAGCGTTGCTGTGTTTCGGTAGAAAGAGTGTGGTTGACGGTGAAATTACAATACAAGGCACATGAGGCTTAACATCTGTATGCTTCAAGTTGATGGACGCAGGGCCGTGCATCGTAGGGCACTGTCCTAACGTGCGTGACTTACGAGGCAATGCTTTGTTTTAGGTGATGGTTACCACTTAAGCTAAGGTGGGCCATCTGCTTGTCCCATCAGCTGTTAGTATAAAAAAAACTGGTACCGAGATTCACTTAGTTTTAAAACGATATAACGCATAAACTACCCACTAGCTAGGACTTTACAGGTCACCCGTGGGTCTAGTGGTAGCGGCCCCGCCTTCCGATCCTAAGGTCTTGGGTTCAAAACCAGTAGTGCACCATTGATATTTTCTGTTTAAAAACGTATGTGCACAGTGCTAGTACTCTCAAACGGTGATGGAAAACATCGAGTTCTAAAATATGTATCAAGTCAAGTTGGTAGTTGCCAATACATAATTATTATCTACTTTTGCGAAGTAAACTTTTTGGCTATTTTGAGTTTCATCGCTAGCAACTATCACCAAAATAAAACTGAATTAAAACTGGCCCAGCTAGATAAAAAAGAGGCGGAGAGGCCTCTGTTTCAAATTCATATCAAATTTATTCAATAAAGAAATATAATAATTTTAACTTCTGTACAAATTCAATCCTTACGATCTAATATTTGCACGAAATTACTTTTGAATTGAAAAGTTTCAAATGTATCGGGATTGTTACTGTATTGAAAAAGTTTTATTCCAAAACTTTAGTGCAATTTATCGGTTAGAATATTGGGCGAATACAAATTACTCTCTCAGTTTGATATTGCTCAGTCTAGGTAAAAGTTGAAACAATTAATAAAATTCAATCTATCAGTCTCATTTGTAATTTCACTGGCTACAGGGCCATTTCAATTTAGGTATTGAAAGCCTAAATTGAAAAGGCACCGGTTAGCAAGCATAGGAAAGAAAGATATTTTGATTATGTCAGCACACAGCGATAAAACATGTCATTATACAACGTGTAATATAATACCCCTATAAGGCCAAAGACCACGAGATCAGACCAAGCACTGAAATACTTTGACGTGTGCCAAATTTGAATACTTCGTTTTCGAAATTCCCATACTAAAGAAAAAATAATATTGTCTCACAAATTTGCAACAACCCTGATAATGTGTACGTGACCTTGGTACATACGCTATTTGCGTTTACTAATTGGTGGCAGTTCTGTTACCTATTTTATCTACAGTTCACAATTAAAGGTCAAAAAGATCAGCTGTAAATAGGGCTGCGTCATGTTGTGTTAGTTTCATTTTGGAGGAAAGTTTAAGAAGCATTTCATGATGAAAAACTTCGAAATTTCAAAAGTCTTATAACAACAGTTGTTGCCATGACAATGGCGAACATTTGACATTTCGTATGTTACACGTTGTAGATATTATATAAAAAACTAAAACCGAGTTACAAAACCTTTTTTTTTACATACAAGCAGGCAGTTAATACACATACTAATCTATTAAATTAACTCTAAATACCTATACTCAAGTGAGTCTATCGTCCCACGTGGAGACCTCTAAAAATGTAAGCTACAGTAACCTTTATTTTCAGATCGATAAGAGACATATTCGGATACAACGACACGTTCTACCACGCGTACGTGTCAGCGCAAGGCAACTGGGCCGGCTACCATCTAGGAGTGCTGACTGCATACTTCTACCATAAGGCCCAGCAGAGGAAATGGGATTTGAGAGAATCTATGGTAAGTCTAAGACTGTTAGGTATGCGTAGTGTAGGACGCCCTCCGGCGAGGTGGGGCGACGATTTGCGAAATGTAGCGCAAAAACTGGATGAGAAGAGACGAAGAGCAGGCTCAGTGGACACCTACGTTTAGCAGTGGACTCTCTCGTGTCGTGTCACTAGTTTCTTTCGAAACAGTGTGGTGAAAGGATTTTAAGTGCGCCTCAAGAGGCTCTTTTCCAGAACTTGACCCATGTTATAGAACGTTATAGGTTCTTCAACACGCCGGTTTCTTCACGATGTTTTCCTTCACCGTTTGAGAGTACTGGTATTGTGCACATAAATTTTTAAACAGAAAAACTCATTGGTGTGTACGACCAGTTTTGAACGCACGACCAAAGATCGGAAGGCGGGGCCGCTACCACTAGACCACCAGTGGACTAACATAGATGATAATGATACCATCACCAACATCATCAGATCATGGTATTTCCGCAATAGAGTAGACCCCTTCCATCATCTTCCATAGATTTTGGAAAGCTTTACCATTTCTAGTAGATGTTGCCAGCAACTAAAAGAACGCACTAGGAGATTGGTAGCAAAATCTTCCTTGCGTAACACCAATTCTAAGGACACCAAATCGCCTGACAAGCATGGTAACTCACAAAAATATGTTAAAACTAGCTGGTGCCCGCGACTTCGTCTGAGCAGGATTAGTATTTCGAGTAGCTTATATTAGCGTGGCGTAGTACATTAGGTAACTCTAGCGGTTTTAGCAGCGCACGCCTGAATAGCTCGCAGATGGTAGATTTTTTCCTACTTACTTGACACGTATCGTCATATTTTGGACAATTCACACAATATCTTTATAAATTGTAGCCTATGTGTTATTCTGATGTATAAGCGATATTATTGTAAAGTTTCATTAAAATCCATTCAGTAGTTTTTACGTGAAAGAGTAACAAACATCCATCCATCCATCCAGTAGGATCTACGGATACATCAAGAATTGTTATGTTATATTATTACCGAGGGACTAACTTATAAAAATCTGTTAAAAGTAAAACAATGCTTCTAATACCTTACTTATTGAAATGAACAAACATTGGGCAGGTTTCATTTTAAGCAATGTTTAAATAAGAAACGAAATATGAGGGTTATTCTATATGTAGGTATACAAGTATTCACATACTTGTTATACCAACGATGCGAGCAAAATTGCGTCCTCCAATAAATTTCAGCAAGAGAAGACAGGGGCGTTCCAAGTAGTTCCACATAATAAAGCTTCTATTTTGGTGCAGAAAGTATACGGCATTGAAAAATCACCTTTATTCGCATCGAATAAGGACGAATTTACTAAAAGCAGAGGTTAATACTCAAGATTTGCCTGGTCTGCGCTGACATAGGGTACAATTCTTACTCAAGTAGGAAGGAAATCCTAAACCCTTATAAATGTTGTTGAAAATATTTCAACTTGATATAAAATGAGCGTTTTTAATGAGAAAGTGAGGTAGGCTCCTTCGTTTTCCATTTCTTCGAGTCAAGGTTAAAGTTTGTAGGTACCTTATTTGCTTAGCAGGTTATATCTACATAATTTATGGTGAAGACAACTGGTTCAAGACAACTGGTACACAATTGTTGCGATTTTTCCTAAATAAGTTTAGCCATTTTATATATTTTTTTAGGTGTAGTAGCTCATTGTGAAGAAATCGTCCGGGAAGTTGTAACACCATGCCTATTTTTGTGACCAAGCAGCGTTGCTGTGTTTTGGTTTGAACAGTGTTGTTGCCGGTGAAATTACAGGCACATGAAGCTTAACATCTGTATGCCTCGATTAGGGTTGCCAGGTGAGTCGCGAAAAAATACCGGACAACCCCAAATTGGGGATGTAAGCTAGGTCGAACAAAATACGGGTTTTTATACTAATAGTTTTTATTTATTAACCTACATCACATAAATAAACTAAATTAGTAACAAAATATAATGCAATCATAAAATTGTGGTCGCCAAGAGTATGTCGCCACTTTCAGAAAGTCTTTATTAAACAATGGTATGAATTATTATAATCTGCTACTTACTTAACAAAATATATGCCTACTTTTGTAGGTGCTTGTGACCAGTATTACCGACTTTCCTCAAAATATCTGACATTGTTCTGTCCGGTATGACCATTTATTTTTAACCGGACAGGCCTCGCAAATACCGGACTGTACGCTTAAATACCGGACATCTGGCAACCCTACCCTCGATCTGTATGGACGCAGGGCAGTGCATCGTAAGACGTTCATATCATGCGTGACTGGCGAGGCAATGCTTTGTTCCAGGTGATGGTTACCATTAAACATAAGAAGGTCCATAGGCTGTTTCTTTAACTAGTAGTATAACAAAACTTTTTAATTTTTGTGTCTGACCTATCATTCTCTTTTAGCTGATGAAACTCCTCTTCCTATCTTCAATTCCCATCGCCATGGGAGCAGTTCTCATGGGCTGGGATCTGCACTACCGGGAGGCATCAGCATTCGAGTCAGCGGTCTTCAACGCACTCAACCAGAACTTCTTCGCTTTGGCCATCTGTGTGTTTATAATTGGCTACTTCTACAGATGCAACCGTAAGTATTATTCCTCCTCCGCGTTTTGTACCCCTCACTGCTGAGGGTTTACCCTCCATGGATCACTGTATCCTTTACAGTTCTTTACCATCTGGATCTGTTGCTAGCGACCTGGACGTTCACATCGAGAGTAGTGCGGATTTGGTCGTAAGTCGATTCAGCTGGTCTTATAAACTCATCATCTTACAAAATTTCTTGCCCAAATCACACTATACTTTGTGATAAATACATGTGCTTTTATTTATTGGTATAAGGCTTTAAAAATTCTTAGGCGTATTTTTGGACGTTCTTAGACGTGGAGTTGACAATTGAAAAGCTGGTCAGAGTTGGCCACGTGGAAGGGAAACAATCCCGTGGAAGATCCCAACCAGATGGTCTCACCAGCTTAGAGATAGGGAGATGCCATTCTACAGTGTGGTGCAGATGGCTACGGGTCCTAAGGTCATGGATTCAAAACCGGTTGTTTTTCTGTTCAAAAATATATGCGCACAGTGCCGGTTCTATAAAAAAGGTGAAGGAAAACATCGTGAGAAAACCGGCTTGTCGTCAAGCCTTAGAAGTTCTAAAAGATGTGTCAAATGCTCGAAAGGAGCCTTATTGAGGCGGACTTTAAATCCTTTCACCACGCTGCTTAAAAAAAACTAGTGATACAACAAGAAGAAGGACTTTATGATTGTAAAAATAAAATAAGAGAAATAAATTATGTAGCGCATGCAATGTATATTGTTTTGTATTCTTGTTGTATATAATTTGTGCATGGTTTCTTACAGGAATCTACGTTGGCTCGGTTGAGTGGGGCCCTCTGCAGCCGTTGGGCCGTCTTTCCTACTGTGCCATGTTACTCCACGCAACTGTACTGAGGACCTATGGAGGACAGATGAGGAGGAGCTTCTATGCTACTGACTACACTGCTGTAAGTAGAACATAATATTAAATATTGGTGGATATTCCCAGCACTTTCAAGCCCCAAACTAACCAAAGTTTGTGCTTCATAATCAGCATGAAACCAGAATATACTATTCTTTTTGTTAATACATACTTTCAATCAATTTATTATACACAGCGTTGCTGTGTTTCGGTTTAAAGAGTGTGGTTGCCGATGTAATTACAGGCACATGAAACTTAACATCTGTATACGTCAAGTTAATGGACGCAGGGCAGTGCATTGTAGGGTACGTTCCTATCGTGCGTGACTTACGAGGCAATGCTTTGTTATAGGTGATAGTTACCAATTAAGAACAGGTGGGCTATCTGCTTGTTCCATCAGCTTGCTTTTTAAAAAAATCATTTAAAGCAAATATTTTAAGCTACATTTCTGAAAGTGTATTTTAATTCTGTTAAAACTCCTCAGATAATGCTCTATGCTGGTATAGTCAGTACCACATACCTCTTCGCCCTTCCTCTCTACCTCTTCGCGGAAGCACCAGCCTGCCAGCTCCAGAAGGTGCTGCTAGGACCGAAGAGAAGACCGCAGAAGGAGACGGAAGACGCCAACGCGAACCACGTTAAGCCATCCGGGATTGGAGGCTCGTCTATATCTGTATCCACGGTTTCCACTCATATGTAGAAGTGCACATGGCGTGGCTTGCTCGTGGGGTAGCTTACTTGGTTATTAAAACTAAGCGATCGACTAAGTTAAGGCGAAGAGAAGAGCTAATGTACCTCTCTATCGCACGTTTTGACATGTTGGAAGATATAGAGGTAAAGTTACTAGTTTTTGTACGCAAACTTTATAGCAGGAAAAAATTGGTTGATCGCGAATTTTCATATATAATTTCAATGATTTTATATCTTTTAAAATGTTGAAATGTACAAGCAAGAGGCACATTAGCAATAGTCTTCGCTTTAACAGTTCATTAAGGAATATTTTTTTAGAGTTCCGTACCCAGAGGGTAAAACGAGACCCTATTACTAAGACTCCGCTGTCTGTCTGTCTGTCCGTCTGTCCGTCCGTCTGTCACCAGGATGTAACCGTGATACTTAGTCAGTTGAAATTTTCACAGGTGCTGTATTTCTGTTGCCGCTATAACAACAAATACTAAAAAATTGAATAAAATAAATATTTTATGGGGGCTCCCATAAGACAAACGTAATTTTTTCCCATTTTCATAGATGGTACGGAACCCTTCGTGCGCGAGTCCGACTCGCACTTGGCCGGTTTTTTTATAAGTACCTAATATACACAAAGAATTCTATTTTTGACTGTTAGTATTAGTCTTGTGTCTATGGTTTATGAATAAAGGTGAACGCAGATTTGTGCCGCACCGCACGCGCCGCAGTCGCCGCATTCGAATTCTTTAAATGAAGTTCTATGCAACCTCGCATACCTACCCGCGCCGCAGTCGTCGCAGTACCTGAAGCGGCCGAACTCTCCGAGCCGCAGCTGATGACGTCACCAACGCCGCAGCGTCCGAACGCCAGCCCGCCCGCATCGGACGCTGCGGCGCGTGCGGTGCTGGTGTCGTCATTCGCATTCAACGATCGGCCATACCTGTTCTGCGTACGCACTTGAAAGAAAGAAATCCAGTGCGATGCGTGCGGCGACGGGTATGAATGCGGCGTCTGCGGCGCGGACAGGTGTGCGAGGTCAATAACAAAAGCGATTACTGCGGCGACTGCGGCGCGTGCGGTGCGGCCAAGTCAGCGTTCACCTTAATTACGCAATCAGTGTTTTTTATTTGTGTGTAATGAAAAAACTGAAAAAAAAATACAATTTTGTAAATTGACATTACACTTTATTAAACTCACCTTTAAGTTTTTAGTCTTCTTCTTGCCGTATCACTAGTTCTTTCGAAACAGTGCGGTTAAAGGATTTTAAGTGCGCTTCAAAGAGGCTATTATCAAGCACTTGACACATGTTTTAGAACTTTTTAGGTTCTACGACATGCCGATTTCCTCATGTTTTTTTTACCGTTTAAGAGTACTGGCACATTAGTTTTTAGTAGTAATCCAATGTGTAAGTAACACTTCTTTATCTGTTTGCTCTGTTTATCTGTTTTTAGTTTGTCTACGTAGTTCTTACTTATAAACATTACTCAAGTTGAAATATTGCTCAAAGTTATCCCCGTCACTGTTTGTTATTACCCATTGGAAAGAGATGGCAATAGTTTAAACACAGATATTTTTTCGATAGATTTTTATAAGCCCTTCATTTTATAATGTTGTTTTAAAAGTGACTTTTAAGGATTCCGTACCCAAAGGGTAAAACGGGACCCTATTACTAAGACTCTGCTGTCCGTCTGTCACCAGGCTGTATCTCATGAACCGTGATAGTTAGACAGTTGAAATTTTCACAGGTGATGTATTTCTGTTGCCACTATAACAACAAATACTAAAAAATAGAATAAAATAAATATTTAAGGGCCCATACAACAAACTTTATTTTTTTTGCCGATTTTATAGATAATGACACGGAAAACTTCGTGCGCGAGTCCAACTCGAACTTGGCCGGTTTTTTTATTATTGTGCGTAAGTAGTTACCATCAGCCTTAAGTCTACTGCTAGACAAAAGGCAACTCCATATTTTTTAGTGTCAAGCTTTTTTGTACTTTTAATTAGTTTTATGTTCTTTTTTGTGTTGTATATAAATGTTATACTACTCTTTAATCTGTAAATATTTTTGGAATAAATACTCATTAAATACATAATGTTTTCATTTATTTAAGTCGAGCTGTCTTCTTTACAACTTCGTAATGCTTCAAAGTTGATACTTCTAAAGTGCGAGTACCGAATTGCCCATACCGAAATATATACTGAATAATTAAGAAAATACAGTTTGACGCACAACAAAAAATCATTTGTGTTCATCACACAAAATGCTTGTTCCCAATGGGGGTCGAACCTACAACCTACAACGCCTAAGGCAGAGCTACAACCAACTGAGTTTTTTTTATATAACTTGTAGATACAGCCTTTTCTGCCGCCAAGCAGCAACGCTGTGTTTCGGTTTGAAGAGTGTGGTTGCCGGTGTAATTACAGGCATATGAGGCTTAACATCTGTATGCCTCAAGTTGATGGACGCAGGGCAGTGCATCGTAGAGCACGTTCCTATCGTGCGTGACTTACGAGGCAATGCTTTGTTATAGGTGATGGTTACCACTTAACATCAGGTGGGCCATCTGCTTTTTCCATCAGCTAGCTGTATGAAAAAAAAAGATGGAACAAGTATATGGCCCACCCAACGCATTGCATCGTAAGTCACGCTCAATAGGAACTTGATCAATGCACTGCCCTGTGTCCATCAACTTGAGTCTAACAGATGTTAAGCCTCATGTGCCTGTCTTTCTCTTGTCGTGTCACTAAACATTGTGGTGAAAGGATTTTAAGTGCGCCTCAAGAGACTCCTTTCGAGCACTAGACACATGCTATAGAACTTTTTAGGTTCCACGATATGCCGGTTTCCTCACGATGTTTTCCTGCACCGTTTGAGAATACTGGCATTGTGCAAATACATTTTTGAACAGAAAAACTCATTGGCACGACCGGTTTCGAACCCACGACCTTATGATCGGAAAGCGGGGCCGTTACCACTAGACCACTAGTGCTCTCATGCAAGCCTGTAATTTCAATTGTTGAGCTGTGAAGCCAGAAATACAATACACTTTTAAAGTTTTCCAAAGCTGCTCATAACATCGACTTTGTATGTGATCGTCCCTAAGCCGACTTGAGGACTAGCTCAAACAACTATTATATTACAACGTGTGCGTTTAAACTGCACTCTCAAACAACCAAGTTATTTTATGAGCTTTAACTATACAGTTCAGGGACTTTATGAACTCTGAGCTCAAAATTTGATATAAATTTTAGTCATACTTTGGAGTCGACACTTGCTTTGACGCTCCGTTAGCGGCAGTTTTCATTATAACCTAGGAATGTTAGTCCACTGTGCTCGAAAGGAGCCTCTTTAAGGCGCACTTAAAATCCTTTCACCACACTAGTAGCCACCACCTATTATCCCTTATTGCTCCACACAGTACAGTGTTTTTCCATTCGTTTTAGTTTTAATTTTTTATTTTATTTTTGAGTTAAATGTATTTTTTTTATTTTGTTTTTGCGCTGTACTTATAACCCACGTAATTTAGTGTATATTATTCTTTATGGGTTAATAAATAAGTTTTATTTCTTTCTTTCTTTCTAGTAGTAGTAGTATAAGAGTAGTAGAGCTCTTTGTGACGGGTTTTTCGTTGTCATGAAAGTGACAGTGACAATTATACTCTATAGTGCCGCTATAAAATGGCAAGGAATATTAATAAGGGCCTTTATGTAAGTGTTTATATTATATGGAACCAGATAGCTGATATAATACATATAATATACATTTTTTTGTAAATACATACTTATAATATATACATATATATTATATACACCCAGACAGAGAACGAACATATATGTTCATCACACAAAATAAATGTTTGTTCTCGGTGGGGATCGAACCCACGGCCTACGGCGCAGAAGGCAGAGCTACTACCAACTGAGCTGTGAAGGCTGTTTATAATGCCGCTATAAAATGGCAAGGAATATTAACAAGGGCCTAGGTAGGTGTTTATTATTGCTCCGTAACCCACAACAACTCCCAGAGAGCCACAGACGAGAGATCGTCCAAAACTGTAACCAATTGGTACCCTATCCACAAAAAGCGTAGACCTGGAATACCATATAAAAGATGGAGCGATGATTTAGCCGGAATAGCAGGCAAAGCGTGGAGTAGAACCGCTAACCCAACGTTTATTTTACACACAAAAAACTACTCAAAAATTTTCAAAAAAGTTTGTCACGCGGCAAAATCATTGCATATAAGAAATAAAATTGAAAAATCGACAAATAAAATTAAAGCAACTTGGAAGGTAGTCAATAACGAAACAGGCAAATCGAAGCTCGGTAATAAACAGATAAATTTAAAAGTAAACAATAATGTTTTTACAAAAAATATTGAAGTCGCCAACGCGTTTGATAGTTTTTTCTCCAGTATACCTAAAGTTGTGACTTCATCCTTAAATTCCTCAGCTGCTGAAGCGACAACACTATTAGAGTCTAGCGTTCAAAAATGTAATAATATCTTCAGTTTTAAATTTATTAATGCTGATAATGTTGTCAAAACATTTAGATCCTTAAATATTAAAAATACTGAAGATCTATGGGGAATGTCTACAAAAGTATTAGGCGCTATTATAACTGATATTGCACCATGTCTAGCATACATTTTTAATAGATGTGTTGATGAGGGCGTTTTCCCTGATTTAATGAAACACAGTAAACTCATTCCCCTGTACAAGTCTGGAAATGAACAAGATCCTGCCAACTACAGGCCTATTTCGGTACTACCTACGTTAAGTAAAATTTTTGAAAAAGTTGTTCTTAATCAGTTAATATCACATTTTAACGTCAACGGCATACTTCATGGTCATCAATTTGGATTTACTAAAGGTCGATCAACGACTGATGCCGGCTCGACGCTCCTGAAGCACATATATGATGCTTGGGAACACTCACAAGATGCGATCGGGGTATTCTGCGATCTGTCCAAAGCTTTTGACTGTGTAAGTCATGCCACTTTATTATCTAAACTTAAACACTACGGCATCCTAAACCGGGCTATTGATCTTATACAGTCTTACTTAACCAATAGAATCCAAAAAGTTGATGTTGGCGGTGAGAGGTCTTCTGGATCGGTCATTGATATAGGGGTGCCTCAGGGTTCGATATTGGGTCCTTTCTTATTTCTAGTTTACGTAAATGACCTTCCACCTTTTGTAAAAGATTTATGTGAAATAGTTCTATTTGCTGACGATACCTCTTTAATTTTTAAAGTCGACAGATTGAAGACTAACTTCGATGACGTTAATGCATCTCTGTCGCAAGTACTTAACTGGTTTACTGTTAATAATCTTTTGCTCAATGCTGGGAAAACGAAATGCATTAAATTTACTTTGCCAAATGTGGTTCAACGACCAACCAATATTGAATTAAATGGTGAATCACTTACTCTTGTCAATTCTACTATTTTTTTAGGACTTAATATTGATGCAAAATTGCAGTGGGGTCCACACATCAAATCACTTGCTGGTAGACTGAGTTCGGCTGCATACGCAGTTCGCACAATAAGATGGCTTACAGATGAAGCTACAGCTAGACTAGTATATTTTAGCTACTTCCATAGTGTAATGTCTTATGGTATTTTGCTCTGGGGGAAAGCTGCTGATATACAAAGTATATTTGTACTTCAAAAACGGGCGATACGTGCCATTTATAAAATGAAACCACGTGACTCATTAAGGGAGCGTTTTAAAGAAATTAATATTCTCACAGTCATTTCACAGTATATTTATGAAAATCTATTATACACTCATAAACACATAGATAGCTTTAAGAAAAAGAGTGATGCACATAACGTTAACACTAGAAATAAAAACAAATTATGTATACCTAAATTTCGACTTCAAAAGGTAAATGGCTCGTTTATGGGGAACGGTATTCGCTTCTATAATAAACTTCCAGAAAGTGCCACTGGGCTTCCTATTAGAAAATTTAAAGTGTACATTAAGAATAATCTAATAAGGAAAGCTTATTATACTTTAGATAGCTATATTGTTGATAAAAATGCGTGGCCCGATGTCCCGGTCGCTCTGCCCATCGGCAGCTAACATGTCTGCAATGTCTGTACTGTACCTACTATTGTGTGTTTTTTTTAATTTTTCTCTGATTTAATAAATTGTATTTATGCATTAGGTATTATTAGTTTGAGGCGTAGCGTGTGCTGTCTTATAAATTTGATTATGTTTACCTTTTTCTGTATGCCTACGCCTCACTAAACTTCAATAATATATTATATTATTACATTGTAAAAGGATCATACAAAAGAACGGTAGGAACCAAGCCGTAAGTTTGTTGCCTGTTCTTCTAGGCTTTGGTCGCGTGGAACTGGCACCTAGAGTCACCTAGCTTTAAGACGTTTCAAAGTGATCCTTGTGATTTTATTGAATAAATACATTTTGACTTTGACTTTGACTTTGACTTAGAGATAGAGAGAGGTGGAAGGAGTTGGAGGAGGCTTATACCGCTAAGTGCGGTTCTTACAAAATATAATAGGAAAATACATACATATAGGTTATAGAATACTAGTTATAATATATATTATATTAAATAAATTAAGAAGGTACTCAGTTCTCATAAAATGGTGATATCGACCTGGTCTGATGATGGAGCCAAGGTCTGTTCAACAGAACTCTTCAATAAATAGACCAATAGAGTTGAAACTTGGTTACCGTACCAAGTTAGTAGGCGGTAGTCAGAAAAAAGTCCAAGCATAATGTTTGGACTTGCCTCTGACTACCACCTACTCAAAGTTTAGGTGCGTTCGTCGGGTCGCATCACGAGATCTCAGTTCGAGGCGAACTGCTAGTATATTATATTATAGTTATCTTTATAAGTTAAAAAATAAGTGATATTTAATTTTATAACTACTTTTGTAAGGTTCAAATAAAGCTCTCATTATTATGATTATTATCTCACAGCAGTATCGTTCAACCGAAGTGTGAATTTTCCCCTTCAGTAGTCGAATCAGTAGTAAACTATTCCGCTGTGAAAGCTGAACAACCGACTGAATTCTTCTAGCTTCGGGCCAGTGGCTCGGAAGTCTTCAGTTTCTTAGAAGTACCGCTTTTTTGCCTGACTGATCAAGAGATGTGTAACTTAGTGTGGAATCTATTGGAGGAAGTGAAGTGGGATTTATCTTAAAAGCTTTGGTTTAATAATAATATATCTTTGTTTCAGATACGAGATCCATTACAAATTTCTTACAATCTCTAAAAGTCCTGACTGACTGACTGACTGACTGACTGACATATAGACAACGCACAGCCTAAACCGCTGGTCCTAGAGACTTGAAATTTTAGGAGTACATAGGTCTTATGTCGTAGAGGTGTACTAAGAAGGGATTTTCGGAAATTCAACCCCTAAGGGTGTAAAAAGGGATGAAAACGTTTGTATGAAAAATAGTATTCCTTGAACCTACAAACTTGAAACTTGGAGTACATATACTACAAGGTAAAAAAATAGGAAATGCATTTTTAGTTTTTTAAAACTACCCTTATTAAGTGTGCAAAGGGATGTAAAACATTGTATGGGAGTATATTGACCGCTGGTCCTAGAGACTTGAAATTTGAAGAGTACATAGGTCTTATGGCGTAGAGGTATACTAAGAAGGGATTTTTGGAAATTCAACCCCTAAGGGTGTAAAAAGGGTAGAAAACGTTGGTATGAAAAATTATATTCCTTGAACCTACAAACTTGAAACTTGAAGTACATGTACTCCAAGGCTAAAAAAAAGGAAGGCAGTTTTTAGTTTTTTAAAACTACCCTTAATAGGTGTGCAAAGGGATGTCAAAGTTTGTATGGGAGTTTTTTGACCGCTGGTCCTACAGACTTGAAATTTAAAGAGTACATAGGTCTTATGGCGTAGAGGTGTACTAAGAAGGGATTTTTGGAAATTCAACCCCTAAGGGTGTAAAAAGGGTTGAAAACGTTGGTATGAAAAATTGTATTCCTTGAACCTACAAACTTGAAACTTGAAGTACATGTACTCCAAGGCTAAAAAAAAGGAAGGCTGTTTTTAGTTTTTTAAAACTACCCTTAATAGGTGTGCCAAGGGATGTCAAAGTTTGTATGGGAGTTTTTTGACCGCTGGTCCTACAGACTTGAAATTTAAAGAGTACATAGGTCTTATGGCGTAGAGGTGTACTAAGAAGGGATTTTTGGAAATTCAACCCCTAAGGGTGTAAAAAGGGTTGAAAACGTTGGTATGAAAAATTGTATTCCTTGAACCTACAAACTTGAAACTTAAAGTAGATGTACTCCAAAGCTAAAAAATAGGAAAGGCATTTTTAGTTTTATAAAACTACCCTTAATAAGTGTACAAAGGGATGTCAAAATTTTTATGGGAGTTTTGTAACGCGTGGTGCGATTGACTTAAAACTTGGGGTGATACTAAGAAATAAATCATTTAGAATGAAACTTTTAATTTTTAATAATTACCCCTGCAAAGGGTGCAAATGACTGTAAAAGTTAGTATGGAAGATTTTTAACGCATAGTGCAATTGATTTCAAACTTGAAGTAAATATACTCCACAATAAATAATTTAAAATCACGTTTTCAATATTTTAAAACTACCCCTGTAAAGGGTGCAAAAGACTGCCAAAGTTTCAAGGTTTGTATGGGAGATTTTTAACGCGTAGTGTAATTAGCTTCAAACTAAAAGAAAATGTGTTCTGTGGATAAATAACAAAAATACAGTTTGATTTTCGAAAACAACCCCTAAAACGTTACCCCCGTCCTTCGTTGCGCTCGAGTAAAAAGGATACAACGAGGCGACAATGTTTGTAAGGGACATTCTTAAAACGGGAATCTTGAGTTGGTACGAAGAGATCTGAGAGTATCTACCGTGCCTGGGGATCCAAGTCCAAGTTCGTTTCGTTTGTTTTTGGGGAAGAAACTAGGAACAAAAAGTACATATTAGTAAGGTTGTCTTTGTTGTATTTGTCATGTTTGTGCTAAGCTCAGTACCTATACCTACCTACCTAATATAGGTAATGTACGCCTATAGGTATCTCTTATACCTACGTAGGTATTTAAAATCCTACCCTTAGAATATACAAATCAATGCGAAAGTTACGATGTTTGGATATTTGTGGCTCAATCACGGCTCACCACTTCAACGCGTGCGAAGCCGCGGGAAGCCACTAGTCTAAAATAAATGTTATACAAAATTAAATAATATACTGGCTAAAACTGACTTAGGTACTGCCTCAAGTTGATGGACGCAGGTCAGTGCACCGTAGGGCACGTTCCTATCATGCGTGACTTATGTGGAGTGAACTTCATCTTAAAGCTTTCTGTAAAACTGGCTTTTACTGTGGCGGAATACAATGCCTCAAGTTGGTGGACGCAACGCAGTGCATCATATGGCACGTTCCTATGGTGTGTTACTTACGAGGCAATGCTTATAGGTGATGGTTACCACTTAACATCAGGTGGTATTATTAGTTCATTATCAGGTATTATTAGTTTGAGGTGTATCATGTGCTGTCTTATAAATTTGATTACGTTTACCTTTTTCTGTATGCCTACGCCTCACAACAATTCAATAATATAATAAATTACATTGTGAAAGGATCATACAAAAGAGCGGTAGGAACCAAGCCGTAAGTTTGTTGCCTGTTCTTCTAGGCTTTAGTCGCGTGGGACTGGCACCTAGAGTCACCTAGCTTTAAGACGTTTCAAAGTGATCCTTGTGATTTCATTGAATAAATACCTTTTGACTTTGACTTTGGGCATGCATCGGTTTGAAGAGTGTGGTTGCCGGTGTAATTACAGGCACATGAGGCTTAACATCTGAATGCCTCAAGTTAATGGACGCAGGGCAGTGCATGTAGCGCACGTTCCTATCATGCGTGACTAGCTAGGCAATTCTTTGTTATGGTGGTGGTTACCACTTAACATCAGGTGGGCCATCTGCTTGTTCCATCAGCTAGTAGTATAAAAAAACTATTTTGACACCTCAAAAAGGGCCCACTTGAAATTCCCGGCCCGTAATTCCAATCCGGCATAGGTGCAATTAATTCTGGGAGACAGGTTGTGATATGGTCCGTTATTGGAGCATTGGACGAGAGGCCTAAAGGGACCATAGTGCTGCGTGCATAATGGAAGAAAAAAAAGAGTCTCTTGTCGTGTCACTATAGTTTCTTTCGAAACAGTGTGGTGAAAGGATTTTAAGTGCGCCTCAAGAGGCTCCTTTCGAGCATTTGACACATGTTATAGAACTTTTAAGGTTCTACGACATACCGGTTTCCTCACGATGTTTTCCTTCACCATTTGAGAGTACTAGCATTGTGCACATAAATTTTTAAGCAGAAAAACTCATTGGTGCACGACCGGTTTCGAACCCACGACCTTAGGATCGGAAGGCGGAGCCGCTACCACTAGACCACCAGTGCTCTTAAAAAAAAGAGTTGTTGGTGTCTATGGGCGACGGTGACCACTTAAAATCAGGTGGACCGTGAGAACGTTTGATTGTCTCTTACATAAAAAAACTATGAGTGAGATTTGCTCTCTGTTGAACTTACATAAGCAGAGTTATAGATTTTAAGTCTTAAAAAAACAGCTATTTGGAAACTAATGTGATCTAAAGGTAACTAAAAGTTAAATGTTCTAAGATAAACGTAAACTTAAATACTTAGCATCCCTGTAAGTATTTTCGTACTTCGAATTATAATTACAATAATATTATACCAGCTGGCAGAATGGCATAAAAAATACAATAACATTTTTTTTTTAATTTTCTGATTCAATAATATAATAATAGTATAATTATAATTATATTATTAACGCAGAAAATGATTCATAAAAATTTCTTTTTTGTAATATCTCTAACTCAAAATAATCTAACCAAACTTTAAAGTCGGAATGGCCAAACGGGCTCTTTAGATAGATAGATAGATAGATAAATACTTTATTGTACACAAAGAAAAACACATACAGAGACATAAAAATAATTAGGTACAATGGGCGGCCTTATCGCTAAGAGCGATCTCTTCCAGACAACCTTTGGATGGAAAGGATTAAACGAAAATCAGAAAGACGGCGGTGTACAAAACCTATTTTAACTAAATCTAAAACGTAAAACTAAGTAAATACCTTTACGAAAAACTTTTTACTAAAATTCTACAAAACAAAAAAGTTACGATACTTTTTTGTTTTGTAGTTTTTGTCTTGTAATTTTCTAGCTATCTAGTCAAAATTTTCTCAAAAACTGAACTAGTTTATGCGCTATCATTATAACTTGCTTAGAATAATGCAAGAAACAAACCCATCAGCTTAACTTATTTAAAAAAGATCACGATTATTCAGATTTTATAAAACACTCTACTCGAAGCACACCTTTGTACCGGCACGTAGCCTTAATGATGTCACGCGCGGTCATCTACAAACTAAAGTTATATGAATGACTAGCTGGTGCCCGTGACTTCGTCTGCGCAGGATTAGTATCTCGAGTAGCTTATATTAGCGTGGCGTAGTACATATGTGTAACTCTAGCGGTTTTGGCAGCGCACGCCAGAATAGCTCGCAGATGGTAGATTTTTTCCTACTTACTTGACACTTATCGTTATATTTTGGACAATTCACACAATATCTTTATAAATTGTGGCCTAATTGTTATTCTGATGTATAAGCTATATTCTTGTAAAGTTTCATTAAAATCCATTCCGTAGTTTTTACGTGAAAGAGTAACAAACATCCATCCATACTTACAAACTTTCTAGTAGGACTAGTGTGGTGCCCGTGACTTTGTTTACTTGGTGATTTTTGCAAACTTTCCCTGAATAGTGTCTTTAGCAGCAGTGAAATTGACTTGGGCGAGAAGAAATGGTGCCTAGATTCACTTAGTCTAAGTTTTCGTACTAAAAACTTTACTTAAGTACAAAAACTTGCAAACATAAAGAAACCTGTTCGGATCTAAGACTATTTTTGCTGAACTGTGTATAATGTTGGACTACGGCGATTCCGGAATGCCAAGAGACGCTCAGCGATCACGAGGCAGACCACCCGCCCGATGGTCGGATGATATAGTCGAAGTAGTTGGGCGGCAATGGCAAAGACTGGCACAGGACCGAAGAGAGTGGCGTTTTAAAGGGGAGGCCTATACCCAGCAGTGGGTGCATACAAGCTGAATCGATCGATTGAGTGTGTGTTATGTTTGGAAACAACTTGATTGGGATTTTTATATAATTTCAGTGATTTTATATCTTTCATAATATTTAAATGTGTGAGTACAGATACATAGGTAGCAGTTGCCATCGCATTAAACAGGCAACTGGTCAGATCAGGTGGGCCAGTTAATTGTTCCATAACTTATTCTCTATCTGTGAGACGTAAATGTATCAAGTCTCATGTGTTTGTAATTACAACTGCACCCTTCAAATAGAAACAGCAATGCTTACATGCAGTAAGCGTAGTAGAACTCTTTGTGAAGGGCTCGTCCGGGGAAGTACTACCACCGTGACTTTTTCTACCGCCAAGCAGCGTTGCTGTGTTTCGGTTTGAAGAGTGTGGTTGCCGGTGTAATTACAGGCACATGAGGCTTAACATCTGTATGTCTCAAGTTGATTGATGCAGGGCAGTGCATCGTTAGGACACGTTCATATCGCGCGTGACTTGCGAGGCAATGCTTTGTTATAGGTGATGGTTAACACTTAAGTGGGCCATCTTGTTCCATCAGAAAATTGAATAAAAACAGCTGTACTTAAAGAGGTATTATACGTAAATGTAGTTGTGCAGGTAATAATTTAACATGGTATACGGCGAGCCAAACTGCCTGGATGTCCGTGAGGCCAATACCGGGTCGCAGCAGAAGACCAGCGCTACTGTATGGCAACATGTAATAGCATATGCTGAGCTGTTCAAAGTCAAAGTCAAAATGTATTTATTCAATAAAATCACAAGGATCACTTTGAAACGATGGCCCATTCACCACCACTGAATTGTAACCTATATATATATATAAAAAAATAATATATATATATATATTATTTTTATAGATTTTATACTGGTTTCTTTTATTTATGTAATTTTTTTTTTTTGTATATTTTATTTTTTACATATAGTTTATTCAGCCACCACCGTAGGCTGAATAAACGGGTTTTCTTTCTTACTTTCAGTCAGACATTAAACAGTTTTTGATGTATAGCTAGATGATCTTTACGGTGCCTATTTCATACTTCATTCTGTAATGAAGGGATGATTGTGGTTTTAAAAAGATGAGTGGAATTCAGACACGTTTTGGAAGATTTATCACCTCTATACCTCGTTTTCTTGAACTTGACTTCGGGGTCTAAGGTTATTTGGTCTAGGGCGTCCCTTTGACGTGGCATATGATTTTTAAATCTCTCTCTCTCTTCTCTGTTGCCGTGTCACTAGTTTTTTTCGAAACAGTGTGGTGAAAGGATTTTAATGCGCCTCAATAGGCTCCTTTCGAGCACTTGCCACACGTTATAGAAGTTTTTAGGTTCTACGACATGCCGGTTTCCTCACGATGTTTTCCTTCACCGTTTTGAGAGTACTGACATTGTGCACATACATTTTTGAACAGAGGGCTTATTACGAGTTTAGTGCCGATCGTCGATCGATACGATACACCGAATTTTCTATGAAAATAAATCAACGGCATCTAGCGTACCTATTCTTTGAGAACCTGTTTTTTTTTCATAGTAAATTCGGTGTATCGTAACGATCGACGATCGGCACTAAACTTGTAATAAGCCCTCAGAAAAATTCATTGGTGCACGACCGGTTTCGAACCTACGACCTTAGGATTGGAAGGCGGGGCCGCTACCACTAGACCACCAGTGCTCTACAAATAACCTTCTTTTGGATTTTTAAATAATGGTGGACATTCCACGAAGCGCTATCTAGCCCCAATGGAAGCAAAGCTTGTAATATGGAATTCGGATAGCTAATATAATACTTGTAAACTTTTTTTTGGAAATACGTACTTTTTTTTTAATTATAATAACATCCAGACAGAGAACACACCTCTATGTTCATCACACATATTTATTTTTCCGTCCATTTTATTGCAGCTTAAAATAAAAAAAAATTGTTTCAGATTTTAGTTTTTTTTTAAATAACATGATAACTCATTTTCGTGCTGTTCATTTTTCATTCACAATTTTCCTGCCCTTATCTCACTTCATGTGGGGTCGGCACAACAGGTTTTTCCCCCCACTCCCTCTATCAGCCGTCATCGCAGCAGTCACTCCTTTCTTACACATGTCATCTTTCACACAGCCCATACATCTTTTCTTTGGCCTACCTCTACTCATATATCCATCCACATCCATCCCTAGCATTATCGTTACATGACATTCTTCCCTTCACATAACATGGCCATACCACGCTAACCTATTTACTCCTCAAAAGGCTGTTAAAAAAAAAAGATCTTAATATTATTTCCAAAACATAAGTATTTTTAAGAACGTTTCCGATATCTAAAACTGTACACTTACCATCACTGCCCCATCCAAAAAATTCAATACCTTATTTTGTTTTCAAACCACCATTTACGATACCCGATGCACCGATTCGGCTGCATTCCAAAACGGAATATCATCGGTAGTAATCGATATTCGCAGTGACCGAGTATTTGAATATCCCACAGGGAGCCATCGACATCGGGTTTGTGAACCGTAGTCAGGCAGAAAGCAGGTTTACTGAATAATAGTCCATCCCTATTTCTGCCTAGAATATCTGAACGGATATCTAAAATCAGGTTTGTTATAATAAAGTTTGTTTCTGCCTCTAAGATCTGATAGGATATCTACCGTGCCTTGGGATCAAAGTCATGAACTGTTTCTTTTTTTTCTATTTGTCGGCCAAGCAGAGATGCTGTGTTTTAAAGAGTCCCGGTACAATTACAGGCACATGAGAAATGAGTCAAAGTCAATGTATACAAGGTGTTCCATAAGTTGTGTATAAAAACTTCAGGGGGCTAAAGTACCCATCAATATGAACAACTTTTTCTAAGGAACCAACACTGTGAACGCGAAAAAAAAAACAGCTGTTTCATACATTTTAGCCTGGTAGGTATTGAACTTTTGTATGAAACAGCTGTTTTTTTTTTCGCGTTCACAGTGTTGGTTCCTTAGAAAAAGTTGTTCATATTGATGGGTACTTTAGCCCCCTGAAGTTTTTATACACAACTTATGGAACACCTTGTATAAGGCATACTGGAAAGCAAAGCATTTTATTTCAGTCAAGCTTTGGTTTGATAGATAGAGTCATAGAAAATACCTTACCAATAGATTGTTCTTACTTGTTTGCCGGCTTGCTGGTGCCGGAAACCGGCTTTCTGTGTAATTGCACGCATAATCGAGTTCCTGCGGGATCGGAAACTGGATAAGCTGGTAAGATTGTGGTCTGTATGCGACTTAGTGAACACTAATTGATCTATTGTGGCATCGGCAGAGATTACCACGCTGATGTGGCAATGGGTTGACCACAAACAAAAGATACAATGAAAAAAAGTCAAAGTTAAAATTATTTATTCAATTGAATTATGTCTAGCTTTAAGCTGTTCTTTCGTACAAACTTTGTTTGGTCATCATTATCATCCTTATTTTCCTGCCCTTCTTCTTGTCGTGTCACTAGTTTCTTTCGAAACAGTGTGGTGAAAGAATTTTAAGTGCGCCTCAAGAGGCTCCTTTCGAGCACTTGACACAATGTTATAGAACTTTTAAGGTTCTATGGCATGCCGGTTTCCTCACGATGTTTTCCTTCACCGTTTGAGAGTACTGGCACTGTACACATAAGTTTTTGAACAGAAAAACTCATTGGTGCACGATCGGTTTCGAACCCACGACCTTAGGATCGGAAGGAGGGGCCGCCACTACTAGACCACCAGTGCTCTCCTTCCTGCCCTTATCCCACTTCATGTGGGGTCGACACAACAGGTTTTTTCCCCCCACTCTCCTCTATCAGCCGTCATCTCAGCAGTCACTCCTTTCTTACTCATGTCCTCTTTCACACAATCCATCCATCTTTTCTTTGGACTACTACTACTCCTATATCCATCCGCATTCATCCCTAGCATTCTTTTATATTTATTTTTTATTACACTAGCTGATGGACCAAGCAAATAGCCCACTTGATGTTATGTGGTAACCATCGCCTATAACAAAGCACTATAAGCATTGCCTCGTAACACACGTACTATAGGAACGTGCCCTACGATGCACTGCCCTGCGTCCATCAACTCGAGGCATACAGATGTTAAGCCTCATGTGCAGTCTTCTCGTGCAATAAATAATTAAATAAATCACAAGGATCACTTTGAAACGTAATAAAGTTAAGTGAATCCAAGTTCCAGCGTGGTTCAATAAAGATCTTAGATCTAAGAAAACGAAACAGCTTCACGACTTTGATCCCCAGGCACGGTAGATATCCCTTTAGATCTCTTAATCTCAAGATTCTTTTAGGATGTCCTGACGTTGTGAGTTTAAGAAGAATTACATGTGGCACATACCAACATTTTGAGTTGATATTCCATACGTGACAGGTTGCAAGCCCATCGCCACTGTTAGAACACTTGGTTTCTTCACGATGTTTTCCCTCACCATTTAAGAGCACTAGCATTGTGCACATACATACAAACGGTGTAATTACAGGCACATGAGGCTTAACATCTGTATGCCTCAAGTTGATGGACGCAGGGCAGTGCATCGTAGGGCACGTTCCTATCGGGCGTGACTTGCGAGGCAATGCTTTTTATAGGTGACGGTTACCACATAACATCAAGTGGGTCATCTGCTTATTCCATCAGCTAGCAGTATAAAAGAAACATAAATTTTTCAATAGACAAAATCCATTGGTGCTTGACCGGATTCGAACCTACGACCTTACGATCGAAGTGCGGGCTCACTCCCAATAGACCACCGGTGCTTCTCTAGTAAAGGATTAACAAAACAAACAAACAACGGCTTATATATAAAGAAAAAACACCAGGAAGCTAAGAACTGCTAATTAAATGATCAGAACCATCAAAGGACCCTCACTAATGATGCCTTGTTATATGAACGAAGGAAGTTAAGCCGCGGTTTCATAAAACACCCTAACAGCAGCTGTGAGATTTTATTTTATTATTTTTTTATACTATTTGCTGATGGAACAAGCAAATGATATTAAGTGGTAACCATCACCTTCAATAAAGCACTGAATCGCAAGTCACGCACGATAGGATAAACGCAGGGCAGTCGTAACAAACGTACATACATACATACATAAAATGCCAAATCGCCCAAGTTGATTGTAAGATATTCGTTCGCTTCGCTCACTCGATCAACAAAGTCACATACATGTATCGTATCGCACGTTATAAGAGCATATATCGTATGTATCGTAGCGCACGTTGCTATCGTGCGTGACTTACTTTGTTGATCGAGTGAGCGAAGCGAACGAATATCTTACAATCAACTTGGGCGATTTGGCATTTTATTTATGTATGTATGTATGTACGTTTGTTACGCCATAACTTTCAAACCGTTGATCCGAACTGCAGGAAATTTAGTATGTCGATAGCCTGTACTTGAGAAATTTACTGGTAAGTATATGAGTAAAATCGGATGAAGGTTTTTTGAGATATGAGCTTTTTAAAGGGAAAAATAAAAAAAAATTACGAAAAAATTCAAGTTACATGTCATATAAAAGGGCTTTGTCTAGACATTCCAAAACAATTTTTACTTTTTTTCTGGGACGCTAGGTTTTTGAGATACAATAAAAAAGTTAAATTAAGATAACCAGCGATCCAAGAGCTCCCATCTCTGAGAGTTTCGTTGACATCAAGGTTTTTCTACTGGTCAGTCAGTTCCTTTGCTATTTATTTTTTCTTGAAATAAATTAAGAAGGTACCCAGTTCTCATAGTATACAAGGTGTTCCATAAGTTGTGTATATAAACTTCAGGGGGCTAAAGTACCCATCAATATGAACAACTTTTTCTAAGGAACCAACACTGTGAACGCGAAAAAAAAAACTGCTGTTTCATACATTTTAGCCTAGTAGGTATTGAACTTTTGTATGAAACAGCTGTTTTTTTTTCGCGTTCACAGTGTTGGTTCCTTAGAAAAAGTTGTTCATATTGATGGGTACTTTAGCCCCCTGAAGTTTATATACACAACTTATGGAACACCTTGTATATGAATTATATCAGCTATTTGGTTCCTATATTACAAGTTTTGGCTTAGTTTGGGGCTAGATAATGCTGTGTGGAAAGGCCACCAATATTTATATTTTATTTATATATCTTCAAAAATGCAGAAATGTGTGAGCAACAAGTACATCATTAGCAGTGTTAGCGTCCAAACGGTCGTCGGTTTGTTACGGCAGTTGTTTCCTAGGAAGCCGTACCTTAAGAGGCTTTCCACGTATAGTTCATCAGATGTTGTACAAAAAGCTTCTTAAATCAATGCTGTAAATAGATTTATTGTAACAGATAGTTTGCAGGGCTTTTACCTACCTACTCAACTTACTTACCTATTCAACTTATCTACCTACTCAAGCGGAAATGAGTATGATCCTTTTAGTGTAATTACAGGCACATGAGGCATAACATCTGTATCCCTCAAGTTGATGGACGCAAGGTAGTGCATCGTAGGGCGTGTTCCTATCACGCGTGACTTACGAGGCAATGCTTTGTTATAGGTGATGGTTACCATTAAACATCAGGTGGGCCATCTGCTTTTTACCATCAGCTAGTTGTATAAAAAAAAAGGCTGAATGTAAGCCATCCTATAGAAACACCATTACTGTAAGCATGGTGGAGATACGGATCCTTTTCCATTAATTTTGATTACCTTTTACTAAGCTTTACTTATCCATCGTTCATCCTGCAAGATTTCTTGTCAGACACTGATTCGCTGAAAAGCGACTGACGTTTTTGTATTGCAGTTGTATTGAATTTGTTAGGAAACCGGCATGTCGTGGAACCTAAAAAGTTTTATAACATGACATGTTATAGAACTTTTTATAGTGCGCCTCTTGAGGCTCCTTTCGAGCACTTGACATATTGTGTCAAGTGCTCGAAAGGAGCCTCAAGAGGCGCACTTAAGGCAATGACAAGACCTAATGTGACTATCGCTCGCACGTTTCGACATGTTGAAAGATATAAAAGACTTACGAGGTAATGCTTTGTTATAGGTGATGGTTGCCACTTAACATCAGGTGGGCCATCTGCTTGTTCCGTCAGCAGGTTGTATAAAAAAAATACAACTAAGTTAAGGAGATTAACATTACAAAGACTTAGCAAAAATAATTTTGATCCAAATAAGTTTTCTAAACTAAAAGTTTGAGTATACACGAAAATAATGTTGTTTCACGGTAGTCTGCGTCTTAAATGCAACTTTTTCTTCCTGTCATGTTACTAGTTTCTTACGAAACAGTGTGGTGAAAGGATTTTAAGGCGAAGACAAGAGACATAGACATAGACAGACATTTATTTGCTAAAAAAACACACATACACATACAAAACAATAAAAGCTAGGAAATGGCTAAACAGAGATATATATTGCAGTACTTTGTTGGTGTAGGTGTTTGTGTGCTGCAGCAGCAAAAGGGTCTCGACTCAGCGTATGCCTCACCACTATTTTAGTAGATAGGCGCTGTTATTCTGCCGAGACCTTCAGCCAGTAAACCTTGTGAGAAATTTATAAGTGTGGAGTGTTCTGTTATAAAATAAGTTACAATTATGTTGAAAATAAACAGTACATACATATGAATCATATAAAAAATGGTAAAAGAGCTAATGTGACTTTCGCTCGCACGTCACATTGCCCACAATTTAGTAAAAAAATCATTTTCATCGATACATGTTTTACTACTTAAAAGTTTGCTTATATTAGTAAAGCAAACTTTTGAGTAGGAAAACATATCTACTCGTGCAATGTGATTGCACACAAAATGGTTGATTGCGATTTTTCGAAAATGAGTTCAGTGATTTGATATCTTTCAACATGTCGAAACGTGCGAGCGAGAGTCACATTAGCTCTTGTCTTCGCCTTAAATGTAGGTAGTATTTACTGACGCTGTTTAACATTAACTAACTTTCTAAGGCATCCTACAAGTGTTCTATTATTCAAGGCACATTTAACTTGACTTAAGTAGGTAGTTTGTTGCAAATCTCTTGAGCTTGAATACATGCAGTTTATATTTAAACCTTGTTAGACAGAGAGAACGATGCGATAGGCGTAATACACTCAGATGAATTAAACCTGAACCGAAAAAATAATGACAAAGATTTAATATAGTCCCAAAAGTTATTACCCGAGTGGGATTTGAACCCACGACCTTCCCCTTGATACGGGGCCGCGCTAACCAACTGCGCCATCGGATTCTAATCGCACTCGACGAAAAACTCGGGGACATGCTACTACGGTACTTATGCGACCGTGGTTCCATCTACAGGGCTGACATATAACTATCAAGAGTCCTGCTCGATAACCGAAGTTGCATTCAGGGGCCTTATGCTCACTTCGACAGAGATTATCTCACGTTAGAGATGACGTCATATCTCGTTCGATAACTATTTATCCCCATTCTCACTATCTAACTCCCCAATTTTCTCATACAAAGTTCATGCGAGACTCAAGGTCAACGAGTTATTGAACGAGATATGACGTCATCTCCATCGTGAGATAATCTCTGTCGAAGTGAGCATAAGGCCCCAGTTGAATCGACGAGAGATGTCACCGTGCTTTTTTTTTTTTGTTCAAATCCCACTCGTGTAATAACTTTTGGGACTATATTAAATCTTTGTGATTTTCCTTAAGTGTAGGTAAACACTATAAAAAACAAATAAAAACGAAAAAATAATGGTTCAATTTAAAAGGATTATACAAAAGAACGGTAGGAACCAAGCCGTAAGTTTGTTGGCTGCTCTTCTAGGCTTGGTCGCGTGGAACTGGCACCTAGAGTCACCTAGCTTTAAAACGATTCAAAGTGCATAAGTACCGTAGTAGCATGGCCCTGAGTTATTCGTCGAGTGCGATTAGAATCCGATGGCGCAGATGGTTAGCGCGGCCCCGTATCAAGGGGAAGGTCGTGGGTTCAAATCCCACTCGGGTAATAACTTTTGAGACTATATTAAATCTTTGTGATTCAAAGTGATCCTTGTTGTTCAATTGAAAATACCTTTTGACTTTGACTTTTATAAAATCTTGTATTGAAATATATATATTATTATATCAGCTATCTGGTTCCTTAAGCTGATGGTTTGCTTGATGGGGTTAGATAGTGCCGTGTGGAAAGTCCACCAATATTTGACAGCCTTCACAGCTCAGTTAGTAGTAGCTCTGCCTTCTGCACCGTAGGCCGTGGGTTCGATCCCCACCGAGAACAAACATTTGTGTGATGAACATTGATGTTTGTTCTGTCTGCGTGTTATTATATATTATAAGTATGTATTTACAAAAAAAATATATAATAACCAGCTATCTGGTTCCCATGTTACAAGCTTTGGCTTAGTTTGGGGCTAGATAGTGCTGAAAAAAATATAATAATCAGCTATCTGGTTCCCATGTTACAAGCTTTGGCTTAATTTGGGGCTAGATAGTGCTGTGGAAAGTCCACCAATATTTATTTATTTTATACCTAAATTTATTTCAACCTTTCTAATGTATTACATTATCTGTGGTACGTAGCGTTCATGTCTGTGGTTTTGTACTGGCATTATCATTTAAAATTAATGCGATTGCCTCCCAAGCTACGCTTAATCACTCCGCTGATCGTGGAAGCTTACTTTAAGTTATAAAGCTTCTTCCATAGACACTTGGATTTTAAGATAATGGGAAGCTTTCTACCGGATATTATTTTGAATGTCTAGTTTTAATTTCACAATGTAGATTGAATGTCTTTGTTTACCTACTAAATCGGTGTTGCCGTTTCTTATAGGCTTTGGTGGGGTGGAACTGGCACTTAGATTCACCTAGCTTTAAGACGTTTCAAAGTGACCTTTGCGATTCAATTGAATACATACCACCGCTCCAATTTGGTGCCAATCGAATTTAGTGAGGCGTAGGCATATCAGAAACAGGTGTAGGTCGCGTCATGTAAAAATAACGCTGGAAGAAAGCGGAGGGGTGCATTTGCGCGAGTGTACCCATGTGCAAACACACTTTCCACCACTTTCTTCCAGCGTTCTTTTTACATGACGCGACCTATACCGGCAATCGAATTAAAAATAGCACACACCAAACTTCAAACTAATAATATACATAGGTACAATCCCCCTAGTATCAGTAGTCCTATGATTTAGTCCGAGGATGCTGATCAATACAGATCATCGGACTACTGAGCCTTGTTTTTTGTTTATTCTATTTTAGATTGAAAACTGACAATAGTAGAGACATTACAGATTGACATGTTAGCTACAATAGGGCAGAGTGACCGTGACATTCCCAATACCTAGTTTATTTAAAATATCTAGTTCTTTTTTTTTTCGTGCCTTGTATATAACAGATAACACCTACCTAGAGGTTCTTTTCTGTACCTAACTATTTTATTTATTTATTCTTAGAATCATAGTTTTTCTTATTGTCTATTTTAATCTATTAAATGTACACTGTGCACTAACCAAATCGAATCTACATTTTATAGGCAAAGTAAGTAGGTAGGTAGATGATACTGAGAAGACAAACCAAAATAATAAGGTGAAAGTTAACAAATAAAACAAAAAATCAAAGTTGAAGTTAAAGTTAATCGCATAAAAAACAAGTGTTAGTGTGTAAAACGTGATAAGTAATGAATGTGTAGTGTAGTGTGTCATTGTTTGTAGGTAGTTAGTTAGATTGGTTATTATAATAAAGATCGGGTAGGTGTGAGTGTGAATGTGATAGACAAAACACATAATACTATACTAACTATACCTGTCTACCAACTATACGTATTATAATTTAAAACCTCGGCCTACCTCCATGTTGCCATACCCTATGCAGGGTCCATGTGATACTTACTAACAACTAACAACAATGTATGTATCAAAAATAAACCATGTGTAAGCAATATATGTATTGAGTATATTGAGTACATCGGGCACGCACTTTTATCTACACTATCTACACTTCTACACTAATATTATAAAGAGAAAAGATTTGTATTTTTGTTGTTTTGTTGTTTTGTAACTCAAAAACTACTGGTCCGATTTCAAAAATTCTTTCACCATTAGAATGCTACATTATCCCTGAGTAACATAGGCTATATTATATTTTCAAAAAAATCAGGGATCCTTACTAAAACTCCAGTAATGTAACCCAAGGTGGAAAACAAAAACCTTACATCGCGTGCGCTGCGAAAACAATTGATGATAGAACAAAATAATGTACTACGACTTTGCAGAACACATCATTATCTACAAAAAATGTCGCAACAGCATACGTCTAACTATTATAGTTATGTCACAATAAGTGTTCCTTTATTATAAAAATTTAATTGAAATGCAGTCGATAAAAAAGGGTCTTTATTTGTACCTTGGTATTAATCCTTATCCAAATAAATAGTTTCATATTCAAGACGGTTTTAATACCTATAGATTACTTCTTGAATTTTTCAAATCGGACATTCCATTCAAAAGATATGACGAAATTAAAAATGTTAAAGGGTCCACGGGTCACGCACGGGGTTCGATTTCACTCACTCAGGGAGAAGTGCGTGTAAATGTATGAAATAAGTAGACGCGAGGCTCGAACCCACGGTTAAGTTTATCCTAAAATGTTCAAAAAATTTATGACCACCCATGCGAAGCTGGGACAGGCCGCTAGTCATTGATAAAATCTTAAGTATAGTATGCTTTCTTTAGTAGATTATTCTGAATGTACTTAAAATTTCGGAGTAGGAAGGCAAGTGACAATGGGCAAAGTTTCATCTCAACCGATCCAAAGTTTAAGGTGTGATTGAGAGAAATATTCTAAAATCCAACATCGTATTTTTCGCATTTATACAAGGTGTTCCATAAGTTGTGTATGTAAACTTCAGGGGGCTAAAGTACCCATCAATATGAACAACTTTTTCTAAGGAACCAACACTGTGAACGCGAAAAAAAAAACAGCTGTTTCATACATTTTAGCCTGGTAGGTATTGAACTTTTGTATGAAACAGCTGTTTTTTTTTTCGCGTTCACAGTGTTGGTTCCTTAGAAAAAGTTGTTCATATTGATGGGTACTTTAGCCCCCTGAAGTTTACATACACAACTTATGGAACACCTTGTATATTACTAGCTGGTGTCCGCGACTTCGTCTGAGCAAGTGGTAGATTTTTTCCTACTTGACACTTATCGTCATATTTTGGACAATTCACACAATAACTTTATAAATTGTAGCCTATGTGTTATTCTGATGCTAGCTATATTATTGTAAAATTTTATTAAAATCCATTCAGTATTTTTACGTGAATCCATACTTACAAACTTTCGCGTATATAATATTAGTAGGATGGTATATGGGCGATTCGGCCCTCAAGATATTGAGATGACGTTTACGTTGGTAGCAATTCGTCCCTTTTTGGTATTATTAAGTACTCTGTAGTCGTGACGCTAGAAAAAGAAGCAGAGGCTCAAATTATTTTCAACTGAACTATAATAAATTTAGAGGTGGCAAAATAACTTAGGCTATGGATTGATTTGGAGGAAACTTGAGTTAAAGTACCAGGGGATTTCAGACTTTGTAAAGGATAAGTCAAATTCTTATTTTGATTTTTTCAGTAGGTACCTGCTATACAACGTGTTGATGAAGTTATGTAGGGAAACAAAGAGCGTGTATTTAGACCAAGCACTGGAATACTTTGACGTGTGCAACGGTTGAATACATCGTTTTCGAAATTCCCATAGAAAAGTAAAATTAATATTTTCTCAGAAATTTGCAACAGCCCTGTCTGTGTACGTGTCAAGGTCACACGCACGCGCGCTTCTATCTAGGAAAGAGAAAAACAACGATAACCTACGAGATAATTTGAAATACTTACCTTTCGGTAGGTAGGTAGGTACGCCGCCAATCCCCTGACACGATATTTTTACTGGTTCCTATGGATTTTGTCATTATTTACTGGCTATAATAACACTGGATAAAACTGGATTTTGGTAAGTTTGCGAGATTTCGCACGACACAGGCTTCAAACTTCACACTAAACCATTACCTCGTAGGCACTGCTCATACACACACTGACTGACGACGGCTTTTTACAAAACAATCACCATTTTATCACGTTTGATGACATTTTCTCAACAAAACAATGTACAACAACGCATGTAAACACAAACAGGGTGACCATCTCAAAAGTGGCGGTTCTACCACACACCTGCCAAAAAATCTGTCAAAATCTACCAAGCTTGACGATAAAAATACCAAAAATATGACTTCATACCATCTCCTTCGTGGCTACGGAATAAATTAAATACCTACATTACATTCAGTTACTATCTTTTGATCGTTTGTAACGGTTTGCAGTTATCTAAAACGAGATAGAAGTTGTTTAGAAACCAAATCAATAAAGGTAAAAAAGAATAAGAAGTTTCCAGTTCGGTAAAAAATAAATAAATTATAGGTAAATATTATTTCATTAAAAATTCAAACTAATAAGATTTTTCTTGAAATATTTAAAATCTGCCAAATGGCAGAAATCTGCCACAAATGGTAACACTGATCGGCGGCCGTCGGCCGTCCTGATTGGATATGCGTTTTTAAATGCAACCAATGACAGACAGGTTAGTCAAAGATTAAATAGGACAGACTAGACACTTCCCAAAATTGCAGTTGAATAATTTTGTCGTGTCAATGAACCATGGTGGTTACACCATGAAGTAACATGTTACAATTTAAAGAACTATGAATATCATAAACATTGGTTTACGACATCTAGTAATTAAACAAAAATAAATATTCTATTAAATATTGAGTACGTAGCCACGTAGGTACCTAGTTACTGAATAGGTATTAGTACCAAAGATCTCAGAGAATGTTTACCGTGACTAGGGATTACAGTCGCGAAAATATTTCTTTTACATACCAAGATCTTTAAAAACAGCAACATCATTATTAGGTAGGCACATTACTAGGTAGGTAATTGGTGGCAGTTCTGTTACCTATTTTATCTAAGGTTAACAACTAGAGGTCAAAGAACAGCTGTAAATAGGGCTGCCTCATGATGCGTTTAGATTCATTTTAGATAAAAGTTTAAGAGGCATTTCATGAATGAAAAACTTTGAAATTTTAAAAGTCGTAGAACAAAAGTTGTTCGTTATGACCGGTAGAATATCCTGCTTTCGGATCCCTACAATTCTTAATAAACACGTTGTATAATTCTGTCATTGTTAAAAATTATTTTCAGGGATCACTTCGAAACGTCTTTCACCTAGGTGAAACCAGGTGCCAGTTCCACGCGACAAAATTATGTCATTTCAATGTTAACCCTTAGTAAGCTGTTAGTGGACAAAGGATATTATTTATTTAGTGGAAAACCAACAGCTTACTATAACTTCAATAACATACGTGATATAGAAACGAGAGTGCCAATTAATTAATTATTATAAAGTGGATAACTTTCTAAAAAACAAATGACAAATGACATTGAATTTAATATTCTATCTCTAAATCTAAATAGTAACTTAACCTTTTCATACTTATTATATTCACACATTTTTTTTTTATATTGTCATCGTGTTTTATTTTTATTTGTTTTATCGCCATTTAGTTTTATTATGCATGATTTTAATTTTAATTACTATTTTTTCTGTAACTGTTTATATGCTTTTAGGCTAGTGTGACTCAAACAAACCTTAACACCAAAATTTGTGCTTAGTTTCATAAACAATTAATATCTTTTATGTTAAAAAATCTTTTTTACAATTATCATTTCGAAACATCTATAACCTAGGTGAATCTAGGTGCCAGACCCACGCGACCAAGCCTAGAAAAACAAGCAAAAAATGTACCGTTTTTCAAAATTCCACAATAAACAGGCCCACATCAAAAATTGCCAGGCATCTTAATAAAGATTGTACCTATTTCTGTAGGGAGGGATAAATTGCGTGCCTTGCTCCTGACAGAGCAGTCGTTATGGTGGCGTTTTATGGGACGTACTTTGTCACGGGATGAGCGAGGAGTACTGTGGAAACTCGATTTAAATTTGACGAGAATTTACTTTGAATAAATCGAGAAATTTAGAGTTATCTCTAAGAATGCGAAAGTTGAAGGTATGGTTTTTTAAACTACTTGCTGGCAGAAGCAAATAGCCCAACTGATGTTTAGTGGAAATAAAGCATTGCCTCGCCAGTATGGTAGGAACGTGTCCTACGATGCACTGCCCTGCGTCCATCAACTTGAGGCATACAGATGTCAAGCCTCATGTGTCTGTAAGTTCATCGGTAACTACACCCTTTAAACCGAAACACAGCAACGCTGCTTGTAATCAGAGATATGCATGGTGATAGTACTTCACTGAGAGGTGAGTGCACTGGTGATCTAGAGGTAGAGGCCCCGCCTGCCGATCCTAAGGTCGTGGGTTCAAAACTGGTCGTGCACAATGAGTTTTTCTGCAAAAAAAATTATGTGCACAATGTCAGTAAGTACTCTCAAACGGCGAAGGAAAACATCGTGAGGTAACCGGCATGCCATATAACCTAAAAAGTTCTATGATATGTGGCAAGTGCTCGAAAGGAGCCTCTTGAGGCGCACTAAAAATCCTTTCACCACACTGTTTCGAAAGAAACTAGTGACACGGCAAGAAGAAGAAGAAGTACTTCTCCGGTCGAGCCATACACAAAGAGCTCTATTTACCTCCCTTAGACATTCTTCCACAATCTTAAGTACTTGATATTGATCTGAAGGGATTTCTAACGTGTCTGGAGATTAAAGTCGATCAAAGGTATTAAGTCTCTTATGTATGTAGCTTCTAAAGAGAAGTTACAATAGTGAAACAAATAGTAGTGAAAACGGATTGTTTAGGCTTTTTTCAGTCTTTTGTGTGATGACTTGAATAAATAATGTTTTTTCTCACTTAGCGACCTGTTAAGGGATACGAAGGTACATGTTTGGGTGATCACCTGATTTGTGACGCAATTTTCTAATTTAATAAGCTATTTTCTACGCAGATTTTTCTGTAGAAAAATGGTACTGTGAGATCTGATCTGATCTGCGTTAGGTTAGGGATATCTACCAGGGGTGCTAGGTCAGGTAGCCTCCTCGTGGTGCATCCATCAACTTGAGGCATACAGATGTTAAGCCTCATGTGCCTGTAATTACATCGGCAACCACACTCTTCAAACCGAAACACAGCGTTGCTGCTTGGCGGCAGAAAAAGGCGTGGTGGTAGTATTTCCCCGGATGAGCCCTTCACAAAGAGCTGTACTAGGTACTCTTAAATTGACTCTTAGATTTGATGAATTACGAAATTATTTAAGCATATTTCTTGGTTGCAAAACCTGTATGGATCTGTTTTCGTTTGTATTTTCAAATCGATCAACCGCCTTAAGTAGTCCAATTATCATCTTGAGACGCTGAATAACCACTTCTACCATCACAAAAACACTAAAACAAAGTCAAATACTTCAAAATTTTCATTAGATTTTAGAGCAAATAAATTGCTTCTATAATAACTCTCAAGAAAAGCCATGAAGTGTTTTACTACGGACAGACGTCCAACGAACTCTTTATTACAATAGGCTCTTAGACTCGACAACTAAAATATATTACAGGGTGTGAAAAGGTTGAAACTAAGTTACTTAATCAGGGGGGCTATCGCCATGTCTTTTAACATTCTTGAAACGTCAATTTCGTACCGGCACCTACCAAATATTACACGTCATCGAGTCTGTTCAACTGCAACCAGATAAAAGAATAGCTGACAAGTTTTTTCGTACTAGATGACGTTTCGTTGTGCCGTGATGGCTTCATGTAACCCGTCGAGTGCTTCAAGTTTCAGACCGCCTATCGGCGGCAGCAATTGGATAAAAATGAAGCGTGTTTAATATAGTGCTGTTCAAGTTATGCGTAAAAAACGAATCTCAACTGCTTTAACCAATATTATTCGTTATAAAAATACACAAGGATATAAAACAAGGTTTCTTTGTTGTTTTGGTAGTCTTACTAGGCCTCTTTTATTACACATGTCTGTAATCTTGCAGTTTTTAATTTGAAACTGGAAGATATGTATATTTTGAATTCATAAGCTGCGAAAATAATGGATCGGCATACATTTGCTATCTTTTACAAGTCTAGTCTGATCGTAAGTAGTTTTAGAAGGCAAATAGGTTATTTTTTCATAAAATAGCATTGTCTATTTCAGAAGAATTCTGTATTAATTTTATGTACATATTACATCCATTTATAATTTATTGAAATAAGTAGTTTGATATCAATAGTCCCGCCTCCAGCCGTATACCACCGTCGAGGGGTTAACCTTCTATCAATTTTGAATTTGGAACACATCAGAAAATACGTTTACATGCATGGTGCGTATGTGTGAGTTCTTGGAAAAGCTGACCAGGTTTATTTGACAGATATTCGTATCGTGAGCTATCTTTATGCGATCAGTGTGGCAATGTTTCTCCATACACTGGACAGATTTTTAGCAGGTCTGGAAAGAGGTACTTTTTTCACAACTGTTTTGTGATTTACTCCGTTTGTAGTTGATTTTTAGTTCAAATAAGTGCTGTGTACTCATAATAAGTTCATATTTTAGGTATGGCGATCAATAAATACCCTTTACTATAGTTTTATAGACAACACTCTTGATTATGAATAAATTTACATTATTTGATAATTAGTCACATTGACGGTCTAGAGAGCGCCTATTCTTAAGATAGTAATAACATTTTTAAATGCTCGCCATTTGTGCCATAAAAGTGTTAAATCTAGCGTTTATAGCGATAAAATTGGAACACTGTCAATTGACACACTTGACTGACAGTAATGACATTAACCCGGCGAAGATTCGTTCCAAAAAGAGCATATCTAGATTGAGGTTGGTCATTATGACCATAATGAAATTACATAATTACTTCATATTTATTTAGCATATTTTTGTACTGAAAAATCTTAACGGTGCCTTAATCCTATAAAAAGATATGATTGTACCGTTATTTAACCTGTATAAAATTACGGCACAGCATAAAATATGATGGAACAGGCAGATGGCCCATCTGATGTTAAGTGGTAACCGTCACTACATTGCCTCGTAAGATAGATCTCTGCTCTGCTCTGCTCTGCGTCCATATACTTGAGGCATACAAATTTATGATTTGAGCCGGAATTGCCCTGAGCAGTCCAAAGTGTCCTGGCGATACGTGGCGGTACAAGATAGCAAAAAGGGGATTGATGCGCCTAACGCGAATCGAGTTCGTTTGTTTTGTATTAAAAAAATGACATATTATTATCCAGTTTGTAATTGTTATGGTAAAAGTGTAAAAAAATATATACGATATAGGTTATTGCTAAGAACGAATAAAACTCGCTAAGTTTTATTCGTTCCTGAGCGCTTATTATTACTACTAACACAGTGAAGCTGCGGGCGGCATCTAGTGCGTAATAAGAATGGAACGAAATCATGTTTTAGAACTACTGCCTATCCAACAAATACCATAAATGCCATTTTCCCACTAACCTTCTTATCGAATTCAGCTGAAACGTAATTTGTGACCCGGAAAAGCATATAGGTTACTTTTTATTTCAATAGATATCACGTGAATGCTTGTATAAAAATAAATCAGCATATTATATCTTTCAGACCCTGCAGCAGGGTCGTAATGACCCAAATTTATTCTCGCCAGGTTGGATAAATTTGACATGATGCATTCAAAATCTCTTCTAGCAATAAATAGTTTGTATCATTTTCAAACAATTTAAATACAACTTTAGAGCCACAAACCTTCTTAAAAAATTTGTTAAGTATCTTTCATAGTTTAAATTTGCCAAACAAAGTGAATTTCATAGACTAAAGGTTTAATATGTACTAAAATCCAAAAACCGCAAATTACCGAAAAATATATGAAAATTTATGTTACCTAGTTTCTGAACGTCACTTGACCTTGAAAAACATGTCAGTGTATTGCTCACACAGGTCAGCTTTAAGAAAGCTCACGGTACCATATATTAGGCAAACAAGTTAGTTATTGTTGACATTCACAACTTTTCAGATGACATAATGGCCGGCAACCAAAAGCAAAATGGTCTTTATTCAGTTCTATCACAAGGACCATTTTGGAACTTTCTAAGTAAATATAACGCCAATTCCTCGAGACCATTTGCGATTAGGGCTTACAATCAAATCAAATATTCAAATATGCTCGAATCAATGAGTACCTACTATGTTCTTATTGATGAGCGATAACTTTTCATGTGAGACTGTTACTTTATATTTTTATTCAGCTTGTTCTATCAGTGGGACAGAAGCCTTTTTTTATACCTACAACTAGCTGATGGAAACCTGGCCCCTGATGTTAAGTGGTAACCATCAGCTATAATCATCATCAGCACTGCCTCGTAAGTCGCTCCCGAGGTGGTCTCATTGTCCCTGCACGGTGGAGCATGGCCTAATAATCAGAAACTTAACCGTACTGAACTACAAAGATTTTTAACTACTTACGTACTGAACTACTTCTACTCGTATATGAAACCAAATTATCGTACAAAATTATGAAGAACTTTCTGACCTTGAACGCACTCATATATCATTTTGTCGCGACAAAAATAGCTTTGTTTGTAACGACTATAAAGGCTTTGTTATTAATACTTATAACTATAATATAATCGGCTGCAAACATACCAAATTTCATGCAGATTGGATAAACGGTTTGAAAGTTATGGCGCGACGAACTTTCATACAAACATAAAATGCGAAATCGCCCAAGTTTATTGTAAGATCTTCGTTCGCTTCGCTCACTCGATCTATAATACCTAATAGTAGGTACTTAATACATATATCTACCTACCAGCCAACTTTAACTTAGTATTATCATCGTAAATTTTATAATCATTATTACTGTTGTTTTAAAGAGTAGTAGAGCTCTTTGTGAAGGGCTCGTCCGGGGAGTACCACCACGCCTTTTTCTGCCGCCAAGCAGCGTTGCTGTGTTTCGGTTTGAATAGTGTTGTTGCCGGTGTAATTACAGGCAACACTCAAGTTGATGGATGCAAGGCGTGCATCGTAGGGCACGTTTCTATCGTGCGTGACTTTCGAGGCAATGCTTTGTTAAAGGTGATGGTTATCACTTAACATCGGGTGGGCCATCTGCTTGCTCCATCAGCTAGTTGTATACTAAAAATCAAATAAAAAACATACAAACGCATTTTTTACTCACATTTCAGCTCTTTTGCCCCTACTGCAAAATCAAAATCAAATAAATACTCTTTTTATTATGACAGTAATATTCGACACTAATATTTCATAATATACATACCTACTTATGCAACCCTAGATCTGCGAAAAATAAAACCAGCTGTCAATTTGAATTATGTCACTAGTTTGGTAAAAGCATCTCAAATAATGTAAAAATTTTAAGAATTGTTTACTATTAATTTTATTTTAAAGTCTTTTTTTGAGCCATCCTTTTGCCCATTCTAAGGAAAAGTCGCTACACCACAAGTGCTCGCAATCTTTGTATTTCAAAGCTATGCTCAAACGGCGGAAAATATGGAAAATATATGTGGTGATGAGAACCCATTAATTTGTTGATCTCTGGGTTCAATATTTCGCCTTCATAGTAATAACAACCTCTTGTGTAACAATCTGCTTTACGTAAAGTAAGTACAGGTACGATTACTTCTTCTATAAATATATTTTATTACAGGATATATCCAGGTTACGTTCAGCAATGGATAATGATGAGCCAATAAGAAACGCTGCACACACACACCTGATACACAGCACCGAAAACAAGATTGTTAGCACCAGGCAACTGCAATGGGACTTCTGAATGATTGAATGAGTACTTGCGTTGCTTGCACAGAATATTAGATATTTTTGTTCTACTAAACTAAGCTAAGCGAATTATGTCAATAAAAAAACTCAGTGTTTGAAAAATTGTGTTGAAGTGTTTTTTATACTCAATAAATTATCGATGACGTACTCGTATCAATTAATTAGGCATTTTATTTTGTAACCAATTCATGCTCATGCTTCGACATGCTTCTCAGTGTTCGATGTTAAGATTTCTGAAGTCTGAAAATCTGATCGAATTTATTCAGTAGCTAGGTGTGGCTTGGATTTTTCTACTTAAATTGATTCATATTTAAATCCTGAAATCATATAAGTTTTGTTTCAGCTGAAGAAAGAGACTGCTACATTTTATAGTGCCTTGTAAATTAGGATAGTTTATTTGAAGCAAACAACACAAAAACTGCGGTCACTATTTTAACAATTACCTACCACAGAGAGGTCCACAAACATTTAATACCTTTCTGTCGCAATAACACATCTATCGCTACAAGACAGGCTGAGTTTTACAAATTCCATTTCTATATCCATCCGACATTCCTCCATACCATCGATAACGAAAGTGTGTCTGTAGGTATGTCTGTTTGTATTTTATGCTTTAACCTACAGATATCTTGAATCCCGAGGGTGGATACTTTATTTCATGATCTAATACGTACATTTTAAACATTTAAATACAAGACGCTCATACGTTCACTTACATCTATGGTTTTTTTTAATAAATTTAATGAGTGATTATAGCTGATGAAATTGAATGATTATATTATTTATTTTATACTTGATCGAGGCCTATACTTTTACTTTTGATTTATGACAGCCTTCACAGCTCAGTTGGTAGTAGCTCTGCCTTCTGTGCCGTAGGCCGTTGGGTTCGATCCCCACCGAGAACAAATATTTGTGTGCTGAACACAGATGTTTGTTCTGTCTGGGTGTTATGTAATATTATAAGTATATATTTACAAAAAAAAAGTATATAAGTAGTATATCAGCTATCTGGTTCCCATATCACAAGCTTTGGCTTAGTTTGGGGCGAGATAGTGCTGTGTGGAATGTCCCCCAATATTTATTTATTATTATACTTGACTTTTTTTTCCATCATCATCATCATCATCATCATCAGCCCAAACAAGTCAACTGCTGGACATAGGCCTATACATTTCCAGCAAAAACGATTCCAAGCCCTCTCCATCCACCGTCTTCCCGCGATCCTAACAATGTCGTCAGTCCATCGGGTAGGAGGGCATCCCACGCTTCATTTTCCTGTTCGTGGTCGCCTTTTGAAAACCTTTATTTCCCAGCGGTTATCAGTTCTTCGAGTTATATGACCTGCCCATTGCCACTTCAACTTGCTGATTCTGCGGATTTACTAATTTCTGATTCCATTCCGTATTGAAACTCCTCTCTCCATAACCCGTTGTGCGACTTTGAGCTTGTTGATGAGGCCAATAGTAGGCGACCACGTCTCAGTTCCATAAGTCATCACTGGCAACACACACTGGTTGAAGACTTTCGTCTTGAGAGCCTCAGCGGTATCTGTGGCGAGATTATGTGGCGTAACTTCCCGAACGCTGCCCATCCGAGTTGGATTCGTCGGCTGACCTCTTTATCGAAGTTGAACCTACCTAGTTGGATCGTCTGACCCAGATAAAACATAGTGGTCTTTTTTTGTAATAGGTAATTTAAGAAGGTACTTAATTCTCATAATATGGTGACAGCGATCTGGTCTGATAATGGAGTCAAGGTCTGTTCAATGGAACTCTTCAATAAATATTCCAATAGAGTAGAAACTTGGATACCATAGTTAGAAAGCGGTAGTCAGAAGCAAGTCCAAATATAATATATGGATTTGCCTCTGACAACCACTTTCGAAGCCTTCGTATCGCATTACGAGATCTCATACAGTTCGTGGCTAACCACTAGTATTTTGTGAATCTAAAATAGTGACAGCTTGATGATTCTGCGATGGAGCCTAGTAATGTTGAACGGAATAAATTGGCCTATTGAACCGAAACTTAGTTAGCATATCGTTATTTTTTGGTAGGGGTAGTCAGAGCAGAGCACCCCTAAAAAAAAGTAAACTGCAAAATACTACGTGGGTTATTTATTATTGATACAGAATTAAGTGACTGAGTATCTCGAACAAGTGACTGAAGTTGTTTGAGTAAGCAAGCTGAAGTGATTGAATAGAATATTTAATAAATGTAATAGTTACAGAACCAAATCTTATGTTTAAATTTCGTTTTAAGTTTTAGTAAATTATTGGGAGCGGATGAAGTCGCGGGTAGCAACTAGTCTGATTATAATAATTATTCAGTTGACAGATCTTACAGCGGCTTTGCATATGGCTAAGTTTAGTGGACTATAAATTGAAAAATAATAATAATTGGACGTCATATCCCCCAAATTGTTCACATGCGCACTGGAAGATTTGTTTAAGACGCTGAGCTGGACCGGAATGGGCATCAACATTAACGGCAAATACATCTTGCACTTACGATTTGCTAATGATATCGTCGTATTGGCAGAATCGTTGCAGGACGTACAACAGATGCTGAACAGCCTAGCTGCTGCCTCACGACGGATTGGCCTGGGTATGAACTTAGATAAAACTAAGATCATGATCAATGATCGCATTACCCCAGAGCCAATTACTGTCGGCGGAATGCTTCTCGAAATAAGAAATACAACGATTTGATAGATTGCAAATAAGAACCTTCGGAAGCTGCCGGCAACGCAGAATTCCACATCACTAAACAGCTCACAACAGTCAATTTGAGATAATGCTAGTTTACCCAAATAGATAAAATCTGCAATTTCACGACGTTTCACTAGTGGGTAAGCGAAAAATCTAAAAAATTTTTCGAATATGAGAGAGCTATTACGTACAATAACTTAAATAAGGAAAGTTTACTATACTTCAGTTAGCTATATTAGTGATAAAAGTGCGTGAGCCGATATCCCGTTCGCTCTACCCAGCTAACATGTCTGCAATGTCTGTACTATTGTGTTTTTTTTTCTCTACTTTAATAAATTGTTTGTATGCATTAGGTATAATTCGTTTGAATCGTAGCATGTATTGTTTTATGAATTTGTTTACCTTTACCTTTTTTTGTTATGCCTACGACTCACTAAATTCGATTGTCACCATACTGGAGCTTCAATATTGCATAATAATACCTTGTAACTAGGATCAGACAAAAGAGAGGTAAGCCGTCAAGCCGTAAGTTTGTTGCCTGTTCTTCTAGGCTTTAGTTTCGTGGAACTGGCACCTAGAGTCACCTAGCTTTAAGACGTTTCAAAGTAATCCTTGTGATTTTATTGAATAAATACCTTTTGACTTTGACTTTGCCTTTATCCTCGAAATTCACCAGATCTACTAAGTTAATTTGCAAGATAATTTACTTAGTACATAAATCTCGAGCGAAAATGCTACTGTCTAAATTTAGTGAACAGAGCTTAGCCATGTGTAAACCCGCGGAGAGAGTCGTTTATTCTTTTTCTTCTCCTTGATAAATAAAATCGAAAATTACCGAAAAAAAAGGTTAGAGATGTCAAAAAAGTTTAGTAGATGTCCGGAGAGAACAACACTATGTCAGCTAATCTACGCATGTGTGTGTTAGAGGTCAACTTATACAAGCCAGTTTAGCTCAGCATTGTTTGCAAGACTGTTTTCACAACTGCTAATATTGACAGTAAAAATTTAGAGCTGACGATAGGGCCCCAGGGCCGGATTAAGCCTATCGGGGCCCCTAGGCAATGCAATTCGCGGGGCCACTTTCCTTTACCTTTTTCTTACTATAAAAAATATATATAACAAAAGTCGAGTCGATCAGATCGACTCCTGCTTTTTGATTTCATTGAAATGAATTAGAGTTATAGATAAGTGATGATGACCAAATACCGTTAGATGGCGTTTTTTACAGTAAGTAAGATCATGAAACGTTTTTAATTGCGTGCGTGGCCCGCATCGACTATGCTCCCGCGGGCCCCTAGTCGGTACGGGGCCCCAAGGCAGTTGCCTAATTCGCATAATGGATAATCAGGCCCTGTACATTAAAAGGTTTGTATAAAAACAAAAACGAGAGTCCACTAGATCTACCAGCATGCCTATTTCTGCCACCAAGCAGCGTTGCTGTGTTTCGGTTTGAAGGGTGTGGTTGCTGGTGAAATTACAGGCACATGAGGCTTAACACCTGTATGCCTCAATTTCATGGCAGTGTAGGGCTCCTATGCGTGACTTGCAAGGCAATGATTTGTTAAAAGTGATGGTTACCACATCAGTGGGCCATCTGCTTGTTCCATCAGCTAGTTGTATAAAAAAGCAAAATGCGCGTTGTCGGTTTTTCACATCGTTTTTTCTTGTTGCTGCTGTTGCAGCAAGTGATGTTTATCTTCACCCTATGAGTTCTATATCAAGACTTCTCCTGGTTTTTCTAATTTTATTGTTAAAACCGATAGAAAAGAACAACCTAAAAATTTTAAGATATCCTAATAATTTTGAGATTATTTTTTTACACCTCATATTTTTTATGTGATTTTCTATTCTACAATGGGTTTAAAGAGGTTTCCACTTACTACTTTCAAAGTCAAAGTAAAAAGGTATTTATTCAATCAAATAACAAGAATTACTTTGAAACGTCTTAAAGCTAGGTGACTCTAGGTGCCGGAGAATACCTTAGTATTCTCCGGCGGATCTACCGTGCCTGGGAATCAAAGCCGAGAGACTGTTTTAAATTCAGGTTTTTACAGTTTCAGAAGGATTTTGGAATCTTCATTATCTACTATCTAATACGTTTTTTTATGAACCCGAAAAAATTCCTGGCATGTATTGCCAGGAATTTTTAAAACTGTTGGCAAAATGCCCCTAACAAAGGAGTTGGTACTCGTAACAACTCCCGAAACTCTGATAAAGTGCTTAAACAAACAAACATAGAATCATTACTACGCAAAAGTGTTCTCTATATACATGCATATAAGATGGAATATCCCTGAGCCCTTCACGAATTAGGAAATTCGTGTATCTTCAATCACTACGAATGTGCGCTAGTTTATGCCAAGCGAATCTAAACTTTAAGGCAAGGGGGTAGGGATTAGGGTGAGATGGTGACTGGATTCAGTTGTCACTGATGCATATCGATTATATCGACAGGGCCATTACGACCGACGCTTACAAGGGATTACCCTAATTCGCAGTGCAAGTGTCGCCGCGTCTGTGTGACGTGATCTGTAAGCATTTACACCGCAACGAACTTGCTTTTGTAGAAGCAAGTTCGAACACAATAGTGACAATTTTAAAACAACGGAAGTGTCGCCACGTCATCAGTGTGTCGTGATCTGTAAGCATTTACACCGCAACGAACTTGCTTCTACAAAGAAGAATTTCGAACACACAATAGTGACCATTTTAAAACAACGGATGTGTCGCCACGTCATCAGTGTGACGTGATCTGGAAGCATTGACACCGCAACGAACATGCTTCTACAAAGAAAAATTTCGAACACACAATAGTGACCATTTTAAAACAACGGAAGTGTCACCACGTCATCAGTGTGTCGTGATCTGTAAGCATTTACACCGCAACGAACTTGCTTCTACAAAGAAGAATTTCGAACACACAATAGTGACCATTTTAAAACAACGGAAGTGTCACCACGTCATCTGTGTGACGTGATCTGTAAGCATTGGCACCGAAACGAACTTGCTTGCATTATTACCGCTAAAAAATTACACGTAAAATTACGGAAAGTACTTTTCTAAATATGTTCCTTATTATGAGATACTCGTAATAGGTAATTTAAGATTCACGTATCTATATCTAAACGAATAATAATAGGCTTTCACAGTTTTAACGATTTTTTTTGTTTATTCTACTCAATATATTGGCAGAACTAATGTTATGAGTACCTACCGTCACCAATGCATAATATGCAAAATAACAAAGCATTGCCTCACAAGTCACACACGATATGAACGTGCCCTACGATGCAGTACCGACCGATACACAGTAACGCTGTTTTAAGTCAATATTTTGTTACATTTCCGTGTAACATCGAGTTTCTCTAAGCCAGATATTGGCGCGAGTGGATTCGGCTGACACATTGTGTACCCAACATCTATCGGGCATCAGGCTGGTCCAGGGTGTTTGTGTTCCATCACCAATTGATTTAGGAACTTCATAGACTCCATATGGGATTAAATGAACAGACTATGCCGATTTATGTATGTGAGCAGTGATACTTATTTTGTATTTCTATTTGAAGAGATGAATAATGTTGTTCTTGTAGGTACTAGATTTTCATAAATAATAGGCTCAATTATGAAAATATTTATATTTTAAATTGTTCTCAATAGAATCACGCGGTTTCATTATATAAATAGCACGTATAGCACGTTTTTGCAAAACAAATATAGTTTGAGCTATCAGCAGCTATTCCCCAGATTAAAATACCATAAGTCATTACACTACGGAATTCGTTTAAATATACTAGTCTAGCTGTATCTTCATATGTAAGCCTAAACTATGAGGACTGTATATAAGTTAATCAGCATGTGTATTATAAAACTCTTCTTCTTCATGTCGTGTCTGGAAACGGTGTGGTGAAAGAATTGTGCGCCTCAAGGAGGCTTCTTTCGAGCACTTGACACCTTTGTAGAACTTTTTAGGTTCTACGACATGCCGTTTTCCTCAAGATGTTTTCCTTCACGGTTTAAAAGTACTAGCACTGTGCACATACATTTTTGAACAGAAAAAATCATTGGTGCACGTCTGGTTTTGAACCCATGATCGGAAGGCTGGGCCGCTACCACTAAACCACCAGTGCTCAGTAAAACTAACATTATAAAACTTATGAAATAAATATTATGAAGGTTCATCGATTTCCATCTGTTTACGTCCAACAAGACATCGATAAACTATCTTCAGGTAATAAAGAATTAATATCATAACAAAAACCAGGCAAAAATCCAAATATTTTTTCCAAAAAGCCCATATTTCCTGACCGCTAAGGTAGGTAATCACTTAACCTCGTATCGTATAAGGCGATCGTGCGTTGTTTTTACCCTTTCGTTTTTACTGCTCACTGTGGCCCATAAATTGAGATCGACCAGAGAAAACAGATCTCTGCTATTACTTAGGTACGATCGAAACAGACGTCTTCATTGACTACAAGTCTATACATATTGGTAAGACCTGATTTCTCAAAAGAGGCCTTGGCAACTACTTACTAATTCTTTTAATGCTATATTACTGTCAAAGTCAAAGTCAAAGGTATTTATTCAATAAAATCACAAATATCACATTAAAATGTCTTAAAGCTAGGTGAATCTAGGTGCCAAACCAAAGCCTAGAAGAACAGGCAAAAAATTTACGGCTTGGTAATAATTTACCGTTCTGCTGATGTGGTAAACATCACCTTTATTAAAGCACTAGCGGCCCGTCCCGGCTTCGCACGGGTATTTAACAAAAATTTCAAAAAATATTACTTTTAACACATACACACTCACATACATATACCTGTGGAATTCTTTAGATCCAATAAAACACAAACATTGTACCCCAGTGACGCCTACATCGCACAGTTAGCCGAGCGGAGTGAGCGGCGACCACGCGACTTCTAATACTTACAGTTTTGAAAATATCTTTTGAATGGAATGGTCCGAATTGAATAATTCAAAAAGTTATATAACGGTTTATATAACTTTTTGCAGTCTAAAATTTGACAGCAAAATCCCCATTTACAAAATGATCCGCCATTTATTGAATTCATTTGTTACAAAAAAATGTGATAAATGAAGAACCGCTCTACCGATTTTGTGCAAACTTCACATAAACCATCTACTAAATAGTCCGTTCTTGAGTTATAAAATTACAACGAAAACTGGCATTGATTTTTATAGATATAGATTACCTCGCAAATCACGCACTATAGAAACTTGCACTACAATGCACTGCCCTGCGTCCATCAACATGAGGCATACAAATGTTAGGCCTCATGTCCTGTAATTTCACCGGCAACTACACCCTTCAAACCGAAACACAGCAACGCTGCTTAGCGGCAGAAATGATCGGCTCTCAATGAAAACATCGTGAGGAAACCAGTTGTATTCTAGCAGCGGCGATGGGCTTGCAACCTGTCACTTATGGAGTACCAACTACTGAAAAATGTAGGATCTTACTACATCCCTTAGAAATCCCTAAAGAATAAACAAGTTGTAACAAGGATCATACAAAAGAACGGTAGGAACCAAGCCGTAAGTTTGTTGCCTGTTCTTCTAGGCTTGGTCTGGCGTGGAACTGGCACCTATATTCACCTAGCTTTGAGACTTTCAAAGCGATCCTTGTGATTCAACTGTATAAATACCTCTTTACTTTGACTTTGAAAAAAAAAGATTTCAGAGGATATCTAACGTGGTGATCAAAGTTATGAAGCAATTCTTTTTTTTTGGGAAATAAAAAAAAGCCGAGCTCAGCGTTCATTGGTGCAAAACGTCTTCGGAAGCTGATAGACCCGATACTGGTGTTTTACGACACCTGTTTCGGTAACAAATGGGGCCGATTTTATATCTCAGTAAACAAAGTGGCTGGAGATTTAACCGTCGCATTTTTATCAAGACGATGATCACTCTTGAAGTGCTCTGTGCCTACCCGAAGTGAGTTTTTTTTTAGGTTTTTGTGTAGTCAGGCCGATTAAATAACATGTTTTTTTTTAATACCAATATCTGACGGAACAAGCAGATGGTCCACCTGATGTTAAGTGGTAACCATCACCTATAACAAAGCATTGCCTCGTAAGTCACGCACGATAAGAACATGCCCTAAGATGCACTGCCCTGCGTCCATCAACTTGAGCCATACAGATGTTAAGCCTCATGTGCCTGTAATTTCACCGGCAACCACACTCTTCATACCGAAACACAGCGTTGCCGCTTGGCGGCAGAAAAAGGCGTGGTGGTAGTGTGGTGTCTAGCCGAGTCGCGCTGGCAACACTAGCGACATGCTGGCGACACTTGCTTGGTGCGGGCGTGCTGGGCGGACGGCATAACCTCGTATAATAATATATTTGTGTTTCATTGTATCTAAAGAATCCCACAAAGTGGCGACTGAGGAGAACGTGAGTAATTTAACTCATTTTACTGAAAAGGAAGGGATAGATGGCATTCCAAAGTAATTATTTTGCAGTTGAAGTTCAAGTTCCAATTCAATAAACAAGGTACGAAACCTACGTTGAACTAACATGTACAGTACGAGGGTACTGTATATTAGATCAAAGTATTACTTACGTAATTGAGATACCTGTTAGAAAAAGATCTAGAAAAATTTATCGCTGCATAATAATTTTACCTGCCTACCCTAACCTACGAAAACCTTCTGTGAAAGAAAAGATTTTTACATTGATCACTATGAAGGTAGAAATGTTTTGAAAATTATTAGCATTAACAATGCTGCCGTAGCCAAAATCGGCCTGGACGACACATCACATCATCATCAACCATATCTGTACCACTTGACCCACGTCACCAGGTACTACAGTATATGGAATACCAACTACTGTAATATGTGGGTTTGTGCCAAATGTTAAAAGTATTTGGACGTATCTGACCACCTTAGACATCCTCAAAAATCTTTAAGTTGATACTTGGTAGTAAGGGATGTGTGAGGATATTTACCGTGCCTGGGAATCAAAGTCTTGAGGCTGTTGCTATTTTACCATTATTTTTATTAGCAATTGGGTGAATGGTTTTTATATCTTTTATACCTACCTATTGCAACTAAAATCTAGACTGGAAAAACCAGCACCAGTTTTAAGGGCAATGCAACAAAGTAGCTATTCTATTGTTGCGCTGAGCATGAGCCACGACCTAAAATGAATAAACAATATCTAATATGAAAAGTGTTATGTTACAGGCTCCAAATACCGGTCATGTAAATAAAGGCCATGCAATAAGTGTCATCACATCAGAGACGACGAAAAGGCTATGTAATTAATCTCATCAGAAATGATGTAAAGGCCATGTAATTAATGTCATCAGAGATGATATAAAGGCTATGTATAATGTTATTAAAGATAACCAAAAAGCCATGCAAGAAATGTTTCATCAGAGATGGAAAACAAAGCCATGTATTTAATAAATGGTCATCGGAAATGACAAAAAGGCAAAAGAAATGAAAAATCATCAAATGCACTGTGTGTGATCGCATGTGACAATATAATAAAAAATTAAAGGCCATGAATAATTCATTCATTTTGTTGATATGCATCGGAAACTGGATCACAAACATACTTAATAACACTTAGCTTTTAAGTGTTTTAGATGAAATGAAATTTATTTATTTAAAATCGTTAACAATCATTACAGTATTTTATTAAATTGGGTTTATGTTAAACATTTGCGATATTTCCTGTTCGAACAACATTTGTACCCAAACTAGAATAACCCAGTGTTATAGTATACCAATGCCAGGTGTGGCAGGCAAAACACAGGAAGATTATTGGGTATTATCTCGATTTCCGTTTCATTTGTAACTTACTATATACTTACCATTATCATTATAATTAATCTACTGGGTGGGTATAATCTACCTAGTTGATTATTCGTAGTGGTTGCTTTACTGTCAAAAGTTTGTGTGTTGTGAATTTTACAATTTATAATAATATTACCGCATCTTTAGAAAGAAATAAAAATATTTGTTCCGTAAAAATACAGATATCAAACTACCTCCCATTATTAAAATGTGAGTAGGTATTATGTAAAGAGAAATTAAGAAGAAACTTAACCTACACAAACACGGCAATGCAACTGTTAACAGTTGATAACGCCACGAATATGCATAAATATGCTCGAATACATAATATAATTCAATGCCTTGACAATTTATTCTAATTATGTTATTATAACTCTGCTATATGTAAGATAGACCATCATCATTTACAGCAAACAAGGCGGTCAAAACCACTCGGGTACGAACACTCCAAAAATCGACCGACCTGCTTGGTAGCTATTATAAATACTGCATACTTATCTCATCTACATACTATCAATAGAATGGTAATCATAACTGCATATTTTGTTCAGAGATTTTTGAGCTACCTACCTACTTTGTAGAACACTATATAAATTCAAAACAGCCATACGTAAATCAAACTGTTTAAAAAGTGGTTAATCTATTTAAAGAAACTTCAACAGCATTTACGAAAATAAAATAAAGGTTATTTATTTTCTAAAAAAAAAAAAGTAGGAGTGTGTTAGTAGGAGTATACATTCTGTAGCTACAGCAGCAAAAGAGACTTGTGCCTATGTTCAAACATGGTGTATGGATGGAACATCCACGTGAAAATTAAAATTATTGTACCGATGCCTATATACCTACTTAGGTAGAGACAGTCATACCTCACAATATTCTTGTATTTCCTGGATGATTGATAGATAATGCTATTAGCATTAAGTCTGCCTAGAACTACAATTTTATGTGTGAAAGTAAGTATTAAATAACCTATCTGCTTATCACAAGCCAATAGAACATTCAACTGGCTTAACTAATGACATACAACATAGTATGTAGGTACCTTGGTATTTATTACTAAGTGAACGAATGAAGATTTATAATAGACAATAATATATTATATTATTGTCTATTATAAATCTTCATTCGTTCTGTTATTTTATTTCTATTCAAAACCAGTTTTTAAACTGTACTTTGTCAAGTTAAGTTAAACCAATGTAATTCTTTTCCTTTTGTTTACTTGATTATTAAATCAAGTAAACAAACAACTTGTTCAACTGGCTTAACTAATGACATACAACATAGTATGTAGGTACCTTGGTATTTATTACTAAGTGAACGAATGAAGATTTATAATAGACAATAATATATTATATTATTGTCTATTATAAATCTTCATTCGTTCTGTTATTTTATTTCTATTCAAAACCAGTTTTTAAACTGTACTTTGTCAAGTTAAGTTAAACCAATGTAATTCTTTTCCTTTTGTTTACTTGATTATTAAATCAAGTTAAAGTTTGTCAAGTTAAGTTAAACCAATGTAATTCTTTTCCTTTTGTTTACTTGATTTAATAATCAAGTAAACAAAAGGAAAAGAATTACATTGGTTTAACTTAACTTGACAAAGTACAGTTTAAAAACTGGTTTTGAATAGAAATAAAATAACAGTAATACATAACAATTAAAAATAAATGTTTAAGCAATATTTTGATAGAAATTGGTATTTTACCCTGTTTTATCTGATAATGGAGAAAAAGTACTTTTTATCTCTACTTTTATTAACTTTGGCCTTGCACACAGTTCTTAATGTGTCAATAAGTAAGTTTTTCAATGTGTTGTATGATTTTGATATTGTTGATAAAATCTACTGGTCACTCAGACTGGTAGTGAGCAACGAACGTACTGACTTATAAAAGTTACCAGACTCTTTGAAGGCATGAGACATCTAATGAACGAAGCTGAATATATCAAAGCGTGTCTTCTTCTGGTAAGGATTCTACCAAAAGCTATATCAACTGTATTAATGAATTGAACCTATATCAATACCTTAAAGTCACATAGTATATTGACTAAGTGTACATACTACCATTATTACATTAGAATAAGGGTGATGATGATGAATAAATAAATTATGTTACTTATTACCTAGATACTTAAAACAAGGTAAAATTACTACAAGAAGTTTTAAAGAGATAAAAGGTTTTATTATGAAAATTTTAACATTGTACCTATCTTGAAAGAACCTTGGTTTTCCATGATATGTCTGTTAATGGTCTGAGAGTGAAGAGACAAAATATGAAATCTAGATCTTCATCTTTGTTTTAAATTTTTACGCCTTTTTTTTCACACCCCCTGCTTCTGCGGACCTACATTCACCTTGAGTGTGTTTTAGATAGAGTACCGGCTGCAGTAGGGGCGATGGAACCTGACCTAAGTATTATCTATTTGATACTGCCATGTGAAATGAACTGCAGCAGATGAACACTTTAACACCTCTTATTTATTCGTAGAACACAGGTAAAACAATTTCACTTTTATTCTTCGCACTTGTTACAGATCACAGTATGTTAGCCAGTCAAGTTTACTCCACCAAGTCTCTTTCCAGAATGCCACATTTTTTCTCAATCTTCTCCTTTCCCACTTTTTAAAGTTCGGCAACCTACCCACGTTAACAATCCTACCAACCTTACCGACCAAAGCTACGACTTGGCGGTCAATTGACTGACTAAAAGACAGGAAGATATAAAATTAATTATACTACTTCAATTTTAATCTTATAAAACAAGCTTAATATTTACAAAATGAATTATAAAATTCGAGAAATCATTACATTCGGCCATCCGCCATCATGCGATCTCCTGACGCATGATCAAATAAATAAACTGAACGTACTAATCAATTAAGAATATTAATATTATTTTAATTTTAAAGAAGAACAAAAAAAAATCTTTTTTTTTTTATTGTTATAGCTTACATACAAATTCATTTTATTATTTCAGTCCTTATCAACTTCAACTTCTTATTAAAATTTATTTTATTAAATAATTATAGAAAATACTCAAATAAACTGAATTTAAGATTTTAACACAATGAACATTTTCAGTAATTATAAAACAACATGTGAATAACAAAAAAAAACAATAACTCCCAGTGTTTCGCTACATTATTATACTAACAATATTACTTTAAATTATTAATCATTACATTTGGCATATAATTAGTATCAGATCTGACTGTATTATTTTGTTGCCGACCTTTTGTAGGCATATTTTCGTCATCATTATCCTCGCTTTCGGATGAAGTTTTACTTTTGTTAGATATTAGCATCGTTGTTATGAGAAAGGTTAACATTGATCCAAGGTCGAATCCGATCAAAAGCAACTTCGCTATCGTATTTACTTTTAAGAGTACTAAATCCAGTAAGTTCAAAAATTTTATATCGATCATTATATTATATACTTCCGTGATTTTAAAGTAGCCTATAAATTTTTATAAGAGCTTAGTACTATTGTCTTTATTGTTAAAATTGGTTCTCGGTTTTTTTATTAGAAATAAATTAGAATATTATTATTATTTACTGTAACTGTAACGATGACATGGGTGTCGGAAGACCAGCGTTATAATAGCGTATGCTGCTATAGCATTAATGCCGAGTGACTGCCAATTTATATCACTTGCCTACTTACTTGTATTGTCTTTTCTTGTATTTTTTTTTTATAAACTGCATTTACGTGTGGCATAAATAAATGATTTTGTTTTGTATTGTATTGTAAGATGACATTTTCCATTAACTACGTGATAAGCACCTTGGTGCATTTTTGATCGATTGATTTTCTTTACCCGGTTCAATACTACTGTAATCTTCCACATACACATCCCCTGAAAAGTTAGATCCCTACGCTATAACTCCAACTAACCCTGACAAAGGAACTTGGGTAGAATTTAATGTAGTCAAGTTTGCGTTAAGAGCAGGACTTTTGTAGAATAATAGTTTGCAATTGTCTTTGAACACAGACACAGAAGAAAACTCTATAAAGTTTTGCCCTATAAGCAATGCTGTTGTCACAAACTCATCAGTAACTACAAGATCTTCGATCGTCGCCTCAACATCATCGATTTCAATGTTCACAAAGCTCCTATAGACAGGTGTAACTACAGAATTACCGAAACCTTTGATGATAGGCAATTGTGTGTATCTTTTTAAGAAGTTTAGGTCTTGAGCATTATCTTCACGAACTTCGATTTATTTGAAAAAAATTACTGTTAGTATCACCAGTCGTGGAAATAGTCAAAGTTTTCCGTTCTTAAACGTCCGTACGCGAAACGCGGTATCATTGGTAGAAGTTTACAGTTTTCATTGTCGTGATCAACCCTTTGGACACTTTTGGCATTTTACTAACGGCTTAGGGCATTTAAAGTAAGAGTGACCTTTTGCGCGACATTTAAAAAAAAAAGTCGCTAAACCATGGAGGTAATATCATAATGGAGAGTGCCATAAGATCCACAACCCTTTGCAACTGTGTATCAAACATTGATCATCTATCTTTGTTCCTCCCACGCAGCCTAGCTACAAGTAAAAGAAAAGAAGATGTAAGTTCACTCACTCCAACTCACTCACTGTCTGTGTAAATAGTGTCCGTCAGTTGATGCAATGCTTTTATGTTCTAGTTGGAGTTGGTTGAAATATGCGGTGAAGCGAAATAAATAGTGAAAAATTAAAAGAATCATTACCTATTGTTTAAGCAAAATATATTTGAAAAGGCGAAAGTATATCCCGTGCAGCTGTGTCTTGTGCATCAAGAAAAACAAAAGGAAAAAAACAAAAAAAAAATACAAAAGGAGGTTAAAGACCCGGAATTGTCATTTGATACGTAATATTCTTTTTCAATTTACAGACTGTAATTACATTTTATTAGTACTAGTCATATTTTCCAATATGAAAACGATGTAAACCCATTAATTATTGTAAAATAAAATTTATTGTTTTAGTCATCTGTTCTAGTGATGAACATACACAAATTAATTTAGCTTTATATTTCACACCTTCTAGGCGTCTCGCGCCGGCTCAAATTTCGTTAAATTTTACATTTTTTTTTTTTGGTTCCCGAAATGCCCAGAATGAAGATGAGTGTGGATAAAAGCTGTTAGGTGTGAAAACTAGGAGTCCACAAAATTTTCCTATGCATGGACGAAATGGCCCTAAGAAAGTATCGAGTGGGATGGACATCGCTATCACGGCCAGGTCAATATGGGAAATAATATTGACTATAATAGTGTTCCAGTATCTATATTGGTTTTGGGTTGTCGCAATAAAAGTCAACAACCAGTTAAAATTAAAAAGTTGATTTCCAATTAAAACGCCTTTTTCATCCATCTCTTATTCTATCGATAGGTTAGTCAATGTAGTCCCTTCTCTAGTAACTCACACGAATACAATATCGACAACAGCACACTAACAAAAAAAACGGACACGCCAAAAACCGAAAGGCTCCGTCCAGTATGATACTTCGTCCAAGCGCTAAACTGTTGTTTGAAGTTGACGCCAAATCTCCTGCAGATGTCTTCGAAGACTTTCGCTTTCGTTTAGAATGAGTGTGTGTAACAGGAGGATCCTCCTCAGGAGTCATCGCACCGTCAGAGTTCATAGAAAGAGAAAAAAAATACTGTAGTTATCATATTCACCAGATAAAACTTATTTCTTAGTTTCTAACTTTTTTTTTTTAATTTATATTCATGTTTTATTTATTTTTTTAATTTTTCATATGGTTTACTTGTCTTAGCATAACAGCTGTCCATGTAATTTTGCGACGTACTTAGCCACTTACAGGTCCAGTGCTTAAATGCTTATATATATATATATATTTTTGCACCATTGTACTAATTAATTTGTTAGTTTTGAACTTACAGGTATACATACCCCATTTTTCACTAAGAAATTCACTAATAGCGCACCTGGCTAAGCTCTGGCATACATAGCCTGCTAATAGCGCACATGGCTAAACTCTGGCATACATAGCCTATACCTGCATACATAGCATGTACCTACTACCTACCTATAAATATTATCTATAAATTTTTACTTTATAGATATTTAATTTAGTACACTTTGCTTCAGAGACTCATCAGAGGGTAGGCTTGATCATCGATATTTATAATTTTACGACAGTTTATCAGGTGACAACTATAGTATAGTTAATTTCTGCTTGATATAGGTAAGACAATTTTTATTGCTATTGGAATATTGATAGTAGCAGTAATGTGAAATGGAATAAAAATATATAAATGATAGGTAGGTAATCCACGAATTGAAAGGTGCTAACACTACCGGATAGTCTCTGTTCAGTACAGACCAGTTCGTGTGAGGAACAATTCAAAATGCGAATATAAAATAAGATAAAAAGATAAAATAACCTACCCTTCAATGTTAAAATTATCGGATAATATTAAAATTTGTAAGATTTCACCTACTTTATTCTAGAAAAATTTGCTCGATATGTATTCAACTTGAATGTTCATGGGTAATAGTATAGGCCCTGACAATTTTTAAAAAACGAATAGTGCTAGTACGGCCAGATAGTAAAGGGGCAATCTTAAGTCGAATTTAATAACCTTTTACTCGAAATAAAAATATTATAATGTGGATGAAATAAATTTTAATCACAGCTACAGTTATCAAGTAGGTAATTATTTGGCAAATATCAGTGCATTGTGTACGTAGCAAAATTGTTAGCATTATCTAAATAAATTTTATGGCATACATAGCCCCCTGAACTCACTTGGTCCATCACAGCATACCTTGCTTATAAAAAAAAATGTTATGGCATACATAGCCCCCTGAACTCACTTGGTCCATCACAGCATACCCTACTTATTGTTATGGCATACATAGCCCCCTGAACTCACTTGGTTCATCACAGCATACCCTACTTATTGTTATGGCATACATAGCCCCCTGAACTCACTTGGTTCATCACAGCATACCCTACTTATTGTTATGGCTTATATAACATCCAAAACTCACTTGGTTCTCTACATCACTATATTTAAATATATTATTTTTTTATGTAGGTAGACTTTTTATCGAAAAATATTCTTTCAATTAGCAACATGCCATGGTGGCAAAAAGTTTCACCAGTAATAATTTTATCAAGTAACTACGGTAAAAATTTGATGAAAGACATCAATAAGTTTCAAACTTAATACTTCGAGTGAAACAGCATGAATTTTATTCATAGTATTCGTTAGACTCCACATTGTTAAAAAATATAATTTTAGCAAAAATTGTTATCACAAAAACTTTTGTGACGGTATTATCAAAAAATATTTTCATAGATATGGTACAGAAAAGCAACTCATGATCACACACAGTCACTTGCACGTTTAGTAGATTGGTATTCTTTGTCGATTTCTATCAGCTTTTTCTAGAAAATCTATCCAGACTTTGTAAATTTTATGTTTAATGGGTAGGCACAAGTACTAACAGCTCCATAAACCGAATAGTGCTAGCATGGCCAGATAGTCTCGGAGCAATCCCGACTGGACCACGCCAACAAAGATTCAGTAGAAATAAAGCCGCTAAGTACCTATGCTTTCAACTGACCAAAACTAGCACGATCGGATAGTCTCGGGTCAATCCCGACCGATACATGCTAGTGAAATCTGTATCTCCATTATACATAAATGGAATAAAATATTGTACCAATCTTCCAAGCGGCAATAAAATAATATCATGTGGGCAGAATAGGTAACATCTTACATACCTAGGTTCAATCCAACTTCTGAGATGAAATGAACTGCAGCAGATGAACACTTTAACACCTCTTATTTATTCGTAGAACACAGGTAAAACAATTTCACTTTTATTCTTCGCACTTGTTACAGATCACAGTATGTTAGCCAGTCAAGTTTACTCCACCAAGTCTCTTTCCAGAATGCCACATTTTTTCTCAATCTTCTCCTTTCCCACTTTTTAAAGTTCGGCAACCTACCCACGTTAACAATCCTACCAACCTTACCGACCAAAGCTACGACTTGGCGGTCAATTGACTGACTAAAAGACAGGAAGATATAAAATTAATTATACTACTTCAATTTTAATCTTAAAAAACAAGCTTAATATTTACAAAATGAATTATAAAATTCGAGAAATCATTACACATGGATACCTAATGAAAGTTATGCATAGCCTAGAGAACATTATCAATAATTGGATTGGTGGCAGATTTGGTAAGTTCTTATACCTACATACCCCTAGTACCTGAGTAACAGAATCAATCAGTGATTACATACTTCAATGGGTTAGGTAATTTGATAATTGGGTAATTAGAGACTGCTTCAAAGTATGATCGATTGTATCCGCACGGATCCTGGATCAGACCGGTGGATTGACCTCTTCTTGATGTTATGTACCTATTCCGGCAAGAACTAGATTAAGCTAATCAACACACAAAACAAACGCCAAGAGCTGAGTTGTTCTGCCCATGGAGGTAAATGTTCTGCCTGTTGAATTCTTCTTCTTCTCTCAATTTATGGCTCCTGTCCGTCATTCGACAGACAATCATGCCAGTGTTAAGTGATTTGTATTGAATACTTTTTAGTCAAGTCAGTCCATAGTCAAGTGGGCCATCATTTGTTTCGAAGAAAATGGTAGCGGTTTTCTTCAAAACATTAGAAACATTTTCGGTCAGGATATCATAATATATACACTTTCATTCCAAATGCTTAAACTTTGTGCAAAGACCTTAGACGCAGTTGAGAAAAACAATTAAAATGAAAAAGCTATGTTGCTTCCCAAATTGTCAGAAAACTTATGGCCTGTTGAATTGAATTGAGCTATGAAGAAACTACTAGGAACCAAGTCAGGCTAAATTGTTCTTTCAGCTTACTAAAGAGGTTACATTCAAATTTGAAAACGACTGACAAAATCAATGTTATGATAATGATATTATTCTATTTCTATATAAAATCTGTTGTGCATCAGACAAGATTTATGAGTTATGTAGAATTGTGCTTTTATTCTTGTAGAAATATCCTTCTACTAATACGATGAATATGAAATCTATTCGTTCAATTAATAAATTGTAAATGTACCTACAAAAATGTTCATGTTAATATTAACAATTAAAGCATCTTTCATGCTGATAGAATGTAAGAAATATTAGATTTAAACCAGCAAATAAAAGTAACAAGAGGTGAAATCGGCATGATTTTTATATGATGTCTCATCCAACTATTGTAACTAGTTTCCTTTTAGTATAGTTTATTGAATATGAATTGTAAAATTCAATCAAAGAGCACGAATGGATTGCCTTGACCACAGATAAACAAATATTAATGCCTTGACTAACCTGTAAGTTCTACCAGTAGTTAAACTTTTTGAAATTTTAAAATTCCTTATGTTAATCAATGTTCAATACTAAAGGCCGCAAATTAATAGAATGGCGAACGGAACGTTCAACATTTTGAATCGGTCAAATTATATTCTATTACCTGGTATTAGTTTAAGGTTAAGGATTCAAAAAAAAAAAGGAAAAGGGGAAGGAATATAGGTAGTGATAGGAAGAGGAAAGAGTTAATCAGTTATTATTTATAATACCTATAACTATTCCAAAATATTTGAAAATGTTAGTGTTGACTTAAAATGTTGTACCTATACTATAACAGTAACTGTTAAAATAACTAATTTTACTATTTATTTCATCGTGTTTAATCTTTGTTCAACCTATGCTACATTTCCAATAATTTAGGTATGTACTTACATAATACAATATGTATTGAATATTGGTAAGTAAATAAGGAAATTAATGGTGACAATATAATCTAAAATGTAAGTAATAAATAATAGCGTTTGCAAAGGGCTACAAATGCTCCATTGCATCATGTGTGTTTTATACATTTTTGTGTACCTGTATAAGTTGTGGTTTGCTTTGTTTATAAATGTGTTATATACAAAGTATAATAATATAAAGTATAAACTAATCCATAACTATTAAACTGTGCCTTATACTTTCATGATTACTGACTCTTTTACAAATATGTTTTACTGTAAGTGTTCTGAAGTGTTTAAATTTTAATAAAGATGAGGATGTGGTGTCTAGCCGAGTCGCGCTGGCAACACTAGCGACATGCTGGCGACACTTGCTTGGTGCGGGCGTGCTGGGCGGACGGCATAACCTCGTATAATAATATATTTGTGTTTCATTGGATCTAAAGAATCCCACAGGTAGTACTTCCCCGGACGAGCCACACACAAAGATCTCTACTACTCTTAAAACAGGATCCTCTTAAGTACAGGATATTTAATCTATAATATAAAAGGCAAAAGTGAGTGACTGATGTATAAACGCAAAGGCCACACCCTTAGGGATTGAAACTCAAAATTTCCCCCACGTATTCCTCTTATGTCGTAAGCTAAGGAAACTAAGGAAGGATTTTTCAAAATTCAACCCCCAAGGGGGTGAAGGGGATAAAATTTTGTATGAAACTTTTTATTCCTTGGACATACTTGCATGAAATTTCGTATGAATTCAGTACGGCAAAAATAATGTGTTACGTATTTCAGCGTTTTCCAAAATTCAACCCCTAATCTGTCTTCTATCTTCTGTCTATATATTACTAGCTGTTGCCCGCGACTTCGTCTGCGCAGGACTAGTATTTCGAGTAGCTTATATTAGCGTGGCGTAGTACATATGTGTAACTCTAGTGGTTTTGGCGGCGCAATTTTTTTCTACTTACTTGACACGTATCGTCATGATTTGGACAATTCACACAATATCTTTATAAATTGTAGCCCATGTGATATTCTGATGTATATGCTATATTAATGTAAAGTTTCATTAAAATCCATTCAGTAGTTTTTACATGAAAGAGTAACAAACATCCATCCATCCATCTATACTTACAAACTTTTGCGTTTATAATATTAGTAGGATTATAAAAAATCACTTTGTATAACTGTTTGCTTCAATTTCGCCAACCAATTAAACAATTTGTATCAATTGACGTATTCGCATATATTGATATCTCCATCGCGTCGTAATTAAGTCGGCTCATTGATCACAAATTAATTAAACTATCGAAACTACGACAGCTACCTATTTTGATATATTAAATTGAGCAGTGGAGCATTAATTTGAAGGTGTGTAATAGATCAGTATAGTTGAGAAGCTGATAATCGCCAAACAACTTCTAGATCGCTCATTAATAATAATAATAAAGGTAATTACTATTATTATTATTTTTTATACAACTATCTGATGGAACAAGCAGATAGCCCATCTAATGTTAAGTGGTAACCATGACCTATAACAAAGCATAGCCTCGCAAGTCACGCACGATAGGAACGTGCCCCACGATGCACTGCCCTGCGTCTACCAACTTGAGGCATACAGATGTTAAGCCTCATGTGCCTGTAATTACACCGGCGACCACACTCTTCAAACCGAAACACAGCGTTGCTGCTTGGCGGCAGAAAAAGGCGTGGTGGTAGTACTTCCCCGGACGAGCTCTTCACAAAGAGCTCTACTACTCTTAAAGATTTGTATTGAATACTTTTTAGTGAAGTCAGTCTATAATCAAGTTGGCTGTCATTTGTTTTAAAGAAAATGGTGGCGGTTTTCTTCAAAACATTGGTAACATTTTCGGTCAAATCAGGATATCACATAATACACTTTCATTCCAAATGTTTACACTTTGCCTCAAGTAATGTTGGTTAAAATGCCACTGAAATTACACAACACAACTCAAAAAACACTAGAAAAACAAATAAAATGAAAAAGCTATGTTGCTTCCCAAAATGTCAGAAAATTAATCTCCTTCTGTATTTTATTTTAATGCTGACGGGGATTATTTTAATTGAATATCAAAATCAAGAGGTACTTATTCAGTCAAATCACAAGGATCACTTTGAAGCGAGAATTACATTAGCGATAGTCTGCGACTTAAGCGTTATCAATTTACCATCATGTCCGTGATTATCCACAGTAGGTACAAAGCATAAGCACAATTTCAGTTCTCGGACTATATTGTACCAATTAGTGGATCTTGTACTGTGGGTTAGTGTTGCCAAAATATCGATAGTTTCCCTATTGATAGTTGACGTCATAAATCAGGTACACTATCGATTGTTCTATCGATTGTATCGGTAGTAATTGAATTTACTTATGTAATGTTTTATTAATCTTTAGTTTTTTTGACAGCCTTCACAGCTGCAAAGAAACTAAAGTCCTAAGGGCTAAGTTGGAACCATTCTTATTACATGACAGCCTCCACGGCTCAGTAGGTAGTAGCTCTGCCTTCTGCGCCGTAGGCCGTGGGTTTGATCCCCACCGAGAACAAACATCTGTGTGATGAAAATAGATGTTTGTTCTCTGTCTGGGTGTTATATAATATTATAAGTATGTATTTACAAAAAAAGTATTTATGTAATATATCAGCTATCTGGTTCCCATATCACAAGCTTTGGCTTAATTTGGGGCGAGATAGTGCTGTGTGGACTGTCCACCAATATATATATATTTATATATATTTTATTTAACTTTGACATGTGATCTGATATTATTAATTATGTGTAAGTGCTTACTAACCCTCCGACAGATCGATATCGATAGTATTGCATAGAAACAAACAAATATTGTTGTGGCATTACTGCTGACTATCAATAATATGCAATACCTACTATTGATAAGATTGATACTGTCTATAGTTTGGTCACAATTGACGTTCAATACTATCGGTACTATCGATAGTATTGGACGAAGTAGATACTAATGCCTCATATCACGTTATTGATTGTATCGATAGAATCGATAATGGGTGTAACAGATTCGATAGGTGTATCGGTACACCTATCGATACTATTGAATTGTTGCGACTATCGACATCGACAGTTTATCGATAGCCAACCATCGATCGGCAACACTACTGTGGGCAATCAGGCTCTGTCTTAACATAAATGCTGTTGCAAATGCATGAACTATAAGGCTTAAGGCCAAGATTACTGCCAATGTACCTCGCACTCGCACTATTCAACATTTGATTTGAAAGATCGCAATCAACCCAGTTATTTATTTATTCGTATGGCAATGTACAATCGTTCTTTACAAAATACAATTTAATTTCTGAATCCATTGGATAGCGTCGTTTTCGAGGGTGAACAAGTCTGCTGGGTTGCCGTCGTATTTGGTGAGTGGGCAGTCTTTGATGATGTGTGCAACGTCCTGCACCGGGGCCCCACACTCGCACGCTGGTGACTCTCTCCAACCGCATTTTTGCATGAATGCTCGACTGCGGCCGTACCAGGGGCCTTATGCTCACTTCGAGCGAGATTAACTCACGATGGAGATGACGTCATATCTCGTTCGATAACAATTTATCCCCATTCTCACCATCCTACTCCCCAATTTTCTCATTCAAAGTTCATGCGAGACGCAACGTCAACGAGTTATTGAACGAGATATGACATCATCTCCACCGTGAGATAATCTCGCTCGAAGTGAGCATAAATAAGGCCCCAGTTGTGTGAAATCTCATTATAGTTTTTGTTAGACCGGAATTTTTATTTGACTAATATTCGGTAATCATTTATTTTTGACAAGCTGGTGCCCGCGACGTCGTCGGCGCAGGATTAGTCACACAATATCTTTATAAATTGTAGCCTATGTGTAACAAACATCCTTCCATCCATCCATACTTATAAACTTTCGCGTTTATAATATTAGTAGGGTGTTGAATTTATAAGACGGGATTCGAACCTACGACCTTATGATCGGAAGGCGGGGTCACTTCCACTAGACCACCGGTGCTTGTTTTATAATAAATCATGCAAGTATTTGTCTTGTCACGAGATTCGAACCAGCACCACGCCTATGTAAGCTACGGTGATTATAATCATAAATTGAAAACTTTTAATTATGCAAAGATGCTGTCATTGCTAATAGAAAAACTTTTCAGACCTCGCTGAAATATAGTTAGTCGTGTTTTTGTTATTAATTTCTTGGAAAAGACGATCTGTCCGTTTGTCATTTCAATAATTTGGACGCCATTAAATTCCGCAATTTTTGCAATTTCACATTTTTTGAGCGCTCATTTCACTAAAATTCACCTTGTTTTATTATAATAATAAATTACAATAAATATTGGAGGACTTTCCACACAGCACTATCTAGCCCCAAACTAAGCCAAAGCCTGCTAATATGGGAACCAGATGATATAATACATATTATATACTTTTTGTAAATAATAGACAAAGAACAAACATCTATGTTCATCGCACAAATATTCGTTCTCGGTGGGGATCGAACCCACGGCCTACGGCGCAGAAGGCAGAGCTACTACCAACTGAGCTGTGAAGGCTGTTTAATAAGGAAGCCAGTATTTAGTGTACGGCTCAAAATCAAAATGGTCTTTATTCATATCAATCACAAGGATCACTTTAGAACTTTTTATGAACTAGATGAATCTGACGCCAGTTTCTCGCAACCAAAGCTTAGAAGAAGAATTTTAGCAACCATTTCAGAGTAACTCTGGTGGTCTAGTGGTAGCGGCCCCGCCTTCCGACCCTAAGGTCGTGGGTTCGAAACCGGTCGTGCACCAATGAGTTTTTCTGTTCAAAAATGTATGTGCACAATGCCAGTACTCACAAACGGTGAAGGAAAACATCGTGAGGAAACCGGCATGTCGTAGAACCTAAAAGTTCTTTAACACGAGTTGAAACGAAGTCGATACATGCTCGAAAGGAGCCTCTTGAGGCGCACTTAAAATCCTTTCACCACACTCTTTCGAAAGAAACTAGTGACACGACAAGAGAGAGTAGCACTCTCTGTCAAATTATAATATCCCAGTCTTTATTTTTGACAAGTCTAAAATTGACACGGGAATGTTTTTATTCCACAGTAAACCTCCTCAGACCTCTTTTTAATTAGACAACCAGAATCATAAAGTAAACTCGTAGTATGCCACTAGTGAAAACTTTAATAAGTTTCAACGATACATTAATTTTATTTCAATTCTGCTGAAATTCTATTCAAGTGAAAAATGACTCGTCTGAGAAGAGTCCATTTATATAACTACGCTTTCCTGAAAACCACTGGCCGGTACATTAATGCCGTATTTTAAGTTAGGAGTTTTACGACCGGTTTCTGAAAGCTCGATCAAAACTAATCAGATGTCAAGTCACTCGCCATTTCAGCTATTACATCGAATTACAGATAGCAAGTGACTTAACATGCGATTAGTTTTGATCGGACTTTCAGAAACCGGCCGTAATACTATCGTACTCTTCATTATCATCAGCATGAAGAAGTCTTATATTAGACCTGCGTCCAATTCGTCTTCTTCTTTAATGTTGCTGTTCGTACTCTCATCATCATCAGCATGAAGAAGTCCCATATTGGACCTACCCGATTCATCTTCTTCTTTAATGTCGCTGTTACTATTCAAAATGGTTAATAGTATAATTTAAAGCCACTTTGTCCAATATAGGTGGCAACCTCCACAGCACCATCGGAGCCAATATCCAATAAAAGTGTATGGAAATAAGAAAATAAATCAAAATGAAAAAAAAAACAAAATGTATAGAGGAGGTAAGCCTCTTCTATACATTTTAAAAATTTTTCGTAGAAATAATACGTTTTTCCTAGAAATGTGTACATTTCTATATTTTTTTTATTTTTTTTTACATTTGATAGGTAAAACGTTTGACCGCAATCTCACCTGATGTTAAGTGACGATGCGGTCTACGGTGTAACACGCATACCTAGAAGATACCTATTCACTCGTCTCTTGAAGACGTCCAAATTATAGGCATTCGGAAAAACGGACGCCGGTAAGGAATTCCACTCTTTGGCTGTTCGCATTATAAAAGTAGGAAGCAAAGCGCTTTGTGCGGGCAGTAGGTATGTCAACCATGAATGGATGTCCCGTTTCCGTACGTCTGGTGGTCCGATGGTAGAATGGAGATGGGGGAACCGAGTTATGGAGTTCCATCGCACACTCTCCGATTTCATTCGAAGTTCCTCGTTTAGATTTGTATCACGTAGTAAGGGTGACAAATCAACATCGAGCTATGCTGCGCTGTGCTATGCTGTGTGTCTTAAGCTACGTTTTTTTTTAATAATCAACATCAAGCTGTGCTGCGTTTTGCTTAGCTCAGTATAAAAGTAATCAGCAGTCGTTTATCTCGTCTAAAATGACTTTATTTTCAGCACGGCGGGTAGCGCGCCTCGCTCGAGACTGCTGCGTTTTTAAACAGAGCGTAGCCTCACACAGCGCAGCACAGCATGGTTTGTTTGTATCCTCATTAAAATATTAGACGAGCGAGTTGATCAAACATAGCACAGCGCAGTACAGCGCAGCATAGCTCGATGTTGATTTGTCACCCTAAAACTCCCAATGAAAGTGAGTTCAAACAAAACTTTTCAGTAAATAAATCCGATCACATTTCCCACAAAATATATTCAAGCTTCAATTTAATTTATTCGTATACAAACATCAAAGGTCCACTCAAAACATTGGAAAGCTAAACAAATTCAATTTGGCGCATTACGTGAATGCACTATTTTATGTTACAGCAAAAGTGGGAATATTGCAATTTTTGAGAGCCTTTACAGCTCAGTTGGCAGTAGCTCTGCCTTCTGCTTACAAGGGCGTCAAGGAGAGGCAGGGAGGGGCTGCTGCTCTCCCCAAGAGATTAAGAAAATGTAGCCAGCTGCAAAGAAAGCAAAGTCCTAAGGGCTAAGTTGGAACCATTCTTATTACATGACAGCCTCCACGGCTCAGTAGGTAGTAGCTCTGCCTTCTGTGCCGTAGGCCGTGGGTTCGATCCCCACCGAGAACAAACATTTGTGTGATGAATATAGATGTTTGTTCTCTGTCTGGGTGTTATATAATATTAAAAGAATGTATTTACAAAAAAAAATATAGAAGTAGTATATCAGCTATCTGGTTCCCATATCACAAGCTGTACCTTAGTTTGGGGCGAGATAGTGCTGTGTGGAAAGTCCACCAATATTTATATGAGGTAAAGACTCGCGCTACAAGCTGTAAAGCTTCATGCTCTTGACTGGACCTACAATTCATATTTTTCTCATTAAATTTAGGCTGTGAGTTTAAAGCGATGACAAGAGCTAATGTACCTCTCGCTCGCACTTTTCGATATGTTTTTTTGTTTAGAAAGATATAAAATGACAAAACTCATTTTTGAAAAATCGCAACCAATCAAGTTGTGTGCAATCACATTGCACACAGTAAAGTAAAAATTTCATTTTGATCGATACAAGTTTACCTACTCATAAGTTTGCATACTTACAAAAACTAGTAAAGCAAACTTTTGAGTAGGAAAACTTGTATTGATGAAAATGAAATCAATCATCAATCCATGGTTAAAACGATACTTGGTACAAAAGATCTGAGGGCACATCTTGTCTGGGATGAAAGTCAAGAAGCTGTTTCAGTTTAATTTATTTTTGTCAGAATTCATAGTTTAAAAGTAACATATGCATTTCCGCTATATTTGCTAGTCACTCTAAAGAAGACGGAACAGAGGGTGCCTGCGGTTATTTCAAGTCACCCATACGTGCCCGTATGCAATCACCTTGTGGTTATTCAAAGCGTGGTCTCTTACGCTGGTATAAAATAAAGGATTGCACACACAGATACAGATCAAGCTACACAAAGCTAAAAAAATGGCGCTTACTTCTTTGAAAGAGCTTGACGGGAATGAAGTTTTGAAAATTATTGTGACCATCTCGGAAAGTAATTGTACAGTGTACTACCATCATGTTCATCCGCAGCCTGACTTAGCCCACTGCTGGGCCTCTCTATGCTCTTTCCATCTTGAACGATCTTGGGCTAGTGATGGACTCTCTTCTCTAAGCACATGATTGTACTACCAACTATGAAAAATGATTCTTTATTATTTAATGTACACAGTTATAACATCTAGTAAACTAATTTATAAAACATGTACAAAGACGAGCTTAACCCTAAAAAGAATTATCTTCCAGCAAACTTCAAGGTTTGCTGGATAGAGAAAAGTGAAATTAGAGGTGGGTATGTGTACAAGATGAAAGCTGCAAAAAAATAAATTATTATCGTATTAATAGTATAAGTGAAACAAGATAAAATAAATAAACCTACACATGACTTACATAAACATACATAATCTACATCTACACTAATATTAGAGGTATAAAGAGAAAAGATTTGTATTTTTGTATTTTTGTATGTAAAACTAATGGTCCGATTTCAAAAATTCTTTCACCATTAGAATGCTACATTATCCCTGAGTAACTAATAGGCTATATTATATTTTCAAAAAAATCAGGGATCCTTACTAAAACTCCAATAATGTAACCCAAGGTGGAAAACAAAAACCTTACATCGCGTGCGCTGCGAAAACTATTGATGATGGAACAAAACTGGGACAGGCCGCTAGTGATTTATATAAAAAAAAAGTTAAGTTCAATAAAATTTTACTTTTCAGAGGCGTATGTTTGCGTTACAGTGAGGGTTTATTCTCGTGCCGCGGGCGGTAAGACTGTTTGCTGAAAGGTATGGACATGGTTTTCGAAATAGAATGTAATACATTACGAATGACCTATTTCTGTAGACGTAAGAGATCATTGACCGCTCAAACCAGGAAATTTTAACGCTTCACTAAATTCGATTGGCACCACACTGGAGCTTCAATATTATATTACACTAGCGGCCTGTCCCAGCTTCGCATGGGTGGATATAATTTTTTTGAACATTTTAAGATAAACTTAGACTAAACTTAGTCTCGCGTCTACTTCTTTCATACCTCTACATTTGCAAGCCTTTCTCCTTAAGTGAGTGAGAACGCGCTATCTCTACTTCCTATTGCCCGCTACCGCGTTCGCTAATATTTTTAAGGCGAACTAAAACTTTTAATTTCGTAATATCTTTTGAATGGAATGTCCGATTTAAAAAATTCAAGAAGTAATCTATAAGTATTGAAAATAAAAAAATGTAGAATAGCGAATAGCAAAACGAACGAAGATCTTAGTGACAATTTATTTTTTTCTTTAAAATATATATATATAGATATATATTAGTGTAGTAGTGTAACAAGGATCATACAAAAGAACGGTAGGAACCTAGGAACCAAGCCGTAAGTTTGTTGGCTGTCTGGCTTTGGTCGCGTGGAACTGGCACCTAGATTCATCTAGCTCTAAGACGTTCCAAAGTGATCCTTATGATTTTACTGAATAAATAACTTTTGACTTTGAATGGCTGGTAAATCCTACCGTCTCTAAATGCCCTGATTTGGATTGATCTATCTCTAGATCGTTTGCAACGGTCTGCAGATTGTTCAACGGTTTCATTTGCATTTTGTAATGACTTGTATTTTTTGTAGTTTCTTATTTTCAAGTAAATTAAATTATACTTATTTCATTTTATCTAAGAATAAGTAAATTGTCACTAAGATCGTTTGTTTCGCTCACTCGATCAAATGTTGTCCCTAAACGAGAACCGAACCCACGAAAACAAAGTTATGTAACTAATCCTCTGTAAGAACGCAGGAAAAAAATGCTCGCAGATTTTGTACTGTAAGAAAGCTGGGAATTTTTTTCGCGCGGATTTTGTTCGTCCATTTTATTTCTAAATCCTAAGATTACGTCCTTCAGGAACAATTTTTCACGACTTATCATCGGGTTTACTGGATTCGCGTTTCAGTTTAAGTTATTTTATTGTAGCGAATAAAACATTATTTATAAGATTTGCCGTTAAAATGATATGCAAAAATAGGTAATGGTTACCACTTAACATCAGGTGGGCCATCTGCATGTTCCATCAGCAAGTCGCTAGGCTACCGTAACCACTTTCCATTAGCTGGGCATCAAAAACCACTGATGTTGAGCAGTAACATGAGATGCATGTTAATGTTACACTGATTCCGTCCACCGATAGGTAATGGAAAATTTTACTATATTTGCAAGTCAAAATCTAAAGGTTCCTTCATTTATGGCTCATCTGATTTTAAGTGGTCACGCTCGAATCGTGCTCTACAATGCCCTACCCTGCGACCATCAACTTAAGGTATACAGATGTTAAGCCTCATGTGCCTTTAATTCAGTAACCACAATATTCAAACCGAAACACAGCAATTCAATAGAATCACAAGGATCACATTGAAACGTCTTAAAGCTAGGTGAATCTAGGTGCCAGTTCCACGCGACCAAGCCTAGAAGTACAGGCAGCAAGTAAACCACTACTCAAGCAAAGTCGAGACAGCTCAAATAGTCATAATACTTGTTGAAGAACCAATCGAATGAATACTTTTAGGGATCTGTGGTGCAAAATTGAAACCATCGTTGTACTGTCATAAACTTTTTTTTTTGTGACGACACCAATTCACAGTTCTTCATGTATGTCACTAGTTCTTTCGAAAGAGTGTGGTGAGAGGATTTTTAGTATGTCTCAATTAGTTAAGCTCCTTTTGAGCACTTGTTTCATGTAAAAACTTGGATTTGAAAACACACTACACATATTACACACATTTTATAAGTTCTATAGAACTTTTTATATCCAGATTATAAGAAAAAGTTGACGCCGATAAAAAAAAAACACTCTATGGCTGTCCGTCCGCAACCTAAAAGTTGTGGTTACCACTTATGACGCAGACACTGTCACTGTCAAACGCCACTTCTCACGTCCAGATTTAAACATTTTCAAAGTTATAGAAAATTTGCATGAATCATGGTGTTGGCGATCTACCCTCACTAATTTAATTTATTCAAAAACGTTTGAATGTGCGTACCAGAACTTGTTTGATGTTTATCAGTCTCTTAACTTCAGTTGGGTGACTTGTTTTATAAGCAAGTAGTTTTAAAAACGTCAATACAAAACTTTATTTACTGTTTTTTTAGAACCGCTGTTTTTTTTTTTTTTTTTTATACCATTAGCTAATGGAACAAGCAGATGGCCCACCTGATGTTAAGTGGTAACCATCACCTAAAACAAAGAATTGCCTCGTAAGTCACGCACGATAGGAACGTGCCCTACGATGCACTGCTCTGCGTCCATCAACTTGAGGCATACAGATGTTAAGCCTCATGTGCCTGTAATTACACCGGCAACCACACTCTTCAAACCGAAATACAGCGTTGCTGCTTGGCGGCAGAAAAAGGCGTGGTGGTAGTACTTCCCCGGACGAGCCCTTCACAAAGAGCTCTACTACTCTTAAAAACCAACAAGAGAAAAGACAAGAGAGAAGAAGAGAAGAAACAAGAGTAGCTCTACTACTCTTGTTTCTTCGCGATAAATCAAAATAATCGACAAACGGAACCCAGAGAATCGTGAAATATTCCACCTTCGCTCCAATATCCGCCAATTTAAATATTTCACGCTTCAACACTGAACCGGGTTCAATTGAAATTGATAGGTTAGTGTGGAGAGAACTTTGCATAGAATGTTTCAAATAAAGATAGGTTAGTGTGGAGAGAACTTTGCATTAAATGTTTCAAATATAGATAGTTTATTGTGGAGAGAACTTTGCACTGAATGTTTCAAATATAGATAGGTTAATGTGGAGAGAACTTTGAATGTTTCAGAAATAGATAGGTTAGTGTGGAGAGAACTTTGCATTGAATGTTTCAAATATGGATAGGTTAGTGTGGAGAGAACTTTGCATTAAATGTTTCAATTAGAGATAGGTAAGTGTGGAGATACTTTGCATTAAATGTTTCAAATAGGTAACTTTAATTTTCCCTTTGTATGTTTATTTTGGATTAATTTGAGGAGGAAATAAATAAATAATTAAATATGGCTGATTTATGATCTGCATACACTTTTTTTGGTAATAAAATACGTATATATAATAACGCCCAGACTGTTCTCGGTGGGGATCGAACCCACGGCCTCAAGCGCAGAAAGCAGAGCTACTACCAACTGAGCTGTGTAGGGAAAAACCCTGGACTGCTGTGATTCGGAGCCAGGACCTCAGTCCCGGGTCTAATACTTTTTAAGTCTTGAAGGAGGCCTAACAGCGTCCTATAAACTTTTTACTTTAATCCCATCTAAGTTTTCCGGAATAGTTTTTACACGCCACATAGCCATCTTGAACCTATTTATGAGATAGTTAACTGTATTTTTATATGCAAAACAAAAAACCAAAACAGCTTCATGACTTTGGTCCCAAGGCACGGTAGATATCCCCTCAGATCTTTTATTTCCAAGTTCTATCTTAAAGTTTTTGAGGATATCGAAGGGGGATCGCCAGAGATACGTAAAGTTCTATAACATGTGTCAAATGCTCGAAAGGAGCCTCTTGAGGCGCGCTTAAAATCCTTTCACCACACTGTTTCGAGAGAAACTAGTCTCTCTTGTCGTGTCACTAGTTTCTTTCGAAACAGTGTGGTGAAAGGATTCTTAGTGCGCCCCAAGAGGCTCCTTTCGAGCACTTGACCCAAGTTTTAGAAATTTTTAGAATCTACAACATGCCGGTTCCCTCACGATGTTTTCCTTCACCGTTTGAGAGTCAGTACTGTTCAAAAATTTATGTGGATCGAAAACATGTCGCGCGTTCGAAACTAGTCGTGCCCCAATGACTTTTCTGTCCCAAAATGTATGTGCACAATGCACTGGCATTGTGCACATAAAACTCATTGGTGCACGACCGGTTTCGTACCCACGACCTGAAGATCGGAAGGCGGGGCCGCTACCACTAGACCACCAGTGTTCTCCAGAAACTAGTCACACGACAAGAGAGAGAGAGAGAGAGAGATACGTAATAATATTACATTTGGAACATAACCACATTTTTTATGACCTCCCATAAAGCTATTCATAAAATCATCTTTAAACCGAAAGTTTTCATTTCCGGTACGGTTAGGTACCTAGAACCTAAATCTAAAACGTTTAACGGCGTACTTTCCTGTATCTGGGTTACGGTAGCAATTTACAACTGTCTATAAAGATCTAGCCTCGATTATTCTACGCACAGCTCTGACATTTGAAGCTTAAGGGCCGGTTTCACCATGCTCTGTTAGATTAACAAAGGATTAAAGGGTCGTTAAATATGTCAAAATGTACGCGTTTGACAGCTTAGGTTAGATTTAACGGCCTGTTAATCCTTGATTAGTAACTAACAGAGCATGGTGAAACTGGGCCTAAGGCAATGACATGTTTTTTTTACTGCTTGCTGACGGAACACTTTTAACAAATTCATTGTTATTGCATTAAAATAAACCTAATCTTCCATTCAATAAATAAAAGCTACTTATTTCTTAAAAAAATATACTCTAGCGATGCGTCTTTTGTTTTAAGAATTCTTAATTTAAATTATGCTCAATATTTATTGGGTCATACGAACCCATTTTCCAAGTGGGTATTCACAATAGTTCTCATACAAACTGTTTGTACTTACTGAACTTCATAATATAAACTCTAATCATGTTTTTTGTTAAATTTTCAACTACCTAAAGCAGACAAAATAAAAATCGCAAAAAAATAAAATATAAATCGTCATCATTTCAACCCGGTATCACCCACTGGTATAGGCCTCCTTCTCTGCCAGCCTCCTCTGTCCTGTGGCAGTACAAAAATGCAGTTCTTAAATAATATACACCTTTTTGATAAATTCAAAAGCATACGCCATATGCATAAACTTTGTTGTCCTAAAAATATAACGTCTAAACTAAATAACAGTATATTTTGTATGCCCTCAAGACTTTTTAATAATTTGCCTATTGTCATACTGGCCTCTCCTTCTATCACTGTATTTATTCAATTCAATTCAATTCAATTCATTTATTTCAGATGTCAATGATCCATAATTTGTTAGTAGAACTTAATTAAACATGTCAAATGTGTTAGTACAATTATTAAAATTCAGATATCATATTAATTAAAATTAATTATTTGAATGTCCCGATCAAATAGATGAAGGACTTCAAAATGGGCGAATCATACTTATCTGCTATGACATTCAGGATGGTGTTGGCGCTGCTCCGCACTCTGCTGAGCAATGAGGCAGTCTTTTTGCGGATGACGGCATGAAAACCATCGACTCGCGCCTCTGCGAACATGCTCGAAGCACTGCAGTAGCGAGGCAGCCCCATCAACATCCTGAATCCATTATTGTATTGGACACGCAGTGCATTAAGCGACTTTTTCGTATGACTGACCCACAGGCTGCTCGTATAGAAAGATTGGCAGTAGGCTTTGAAAAGTGTGATTTTCACTTGCCTACTGCAGCGAGCAAACCTGCGCGCCAGCATATTACTTCTAGCCGCCAATGCCCTGCGTTCCCTTTCTATGTCCACATGGTCGTCAAGGTCGTCGGTAAGGTAGTGTCCAAGGTATTTAAAAGTATTGACACGCTTTAATTCGGTACCGTTAAGTTTAATAGATGGTACCGACGCGGGAACCTTACCGGCGGCCTTAAAAACCATGTACTCACTCTTCCTACCGTTGTACACAAGACCATGACTAGCAGCATATTCCTCACAGATGGCCAGCAGTCGCCTGAGCGAACCCACCGTTGGACACAGCAGCGCCATGTCGTCTGCGTAGCTGATATTATTCACACAAACATTATCAACTGAGCACCCGACACGTTCGCTGCTAAGTCCAACGATCAGCTCGTTTACGTATAGGTTGAAGAGCTTCGGAGAACTCAACCCACCTTGCCGCACCCCGCACTCCAACCCATACGCAGTAGACAGACTGCCGTTCCACCTTACATTGTTTGTCTGGTTGGCGTACCAATACCGAAAGAGACGCTGCACCTGTGCATGCACGCCTGAGCTCGCCAGCTTCCTCCAGAGCACGTCATAGGATACGAGGTCAAAGGCTTTAGAGAGGTCGAGGAAGCAAGCGTACACAGGTGTACGTCTCTGTGTGTAGTACTGCACAGTGTGCTTGAGACCCAGAATAGCACTTTCAGTTGAAAGGCCCTTCCTGAAGCCAAACTGTGCATCATGTATGTCAATATATTTATCTAATTCTGAGTCAAGCACACTGTCCAGAACCTTTGCTACCACAGTAGCCAACGATATTGGCCGATAGTTAGATTTATCAGACAGATCGCCAGTCTTATTTTTAACAATTGGCACAACAATGGTCTTTATAAGGTCTTGCGGCAGGTAAGAGTGACTAAAACATAAGGTAAAGAACATCGAGAGGAGACGCGGCAAATGGATACCCGCATACCTCAGATGCTCAATGCTGAGTCCATCATGACCGGGGGACTTACCTCTAGACATACCCTTTATTATTGCCGTGACTTGCTTAGTGGTAACGCGATAAGGTTCCCCGTCCACGACGGCCCCATCATCGACCATCAAAGTTGACGGACCCAGCACAGAGCTCACTTTAAAGTGATCCTTAAATAAATCAGCAATCTGCTCTGTACCACTGATGCCTTCAACGCTCACAGGCAGGCCAGGCCTGATGTTTAATTTATTTGTAGATTTCCAAAAGTCACTAAAGTTTTTAGATGAGCAATGCTCTGTAATGATGTCCATTTTAATTTGCTCTTCGTTATTTTGGCACCATTTTAATTTACATTTAAATAATGTTCTACTTTCACACATACTATTATACAAAAAGCCAAATTTAGGTTTATTATGCCATTGCCAATTTTTAAAATCAAGTCTGGCCGCCCTATGCGCTTCACGAACATGCCTATTCCAACCTATTACGCGCCCGGAATTGCGTCTTTTGTTTATATTTAATTTACCATTACTACTGGATGCTGCGTCCGTCAGAACTTGAATAATGTCATTATAAAGCTTATCTAATCTTGTCCGATGTCCCACATCGGAACACACACTATAGCCACACTTTTCAAACTCACTAGGAAAATGAATTAATTTAAGATTCTGATTACAAAGCTCTTTATACCTATCTATTTGTTCACAGGTTTTATTACCCCATTTCACAGAATTACAATGCATTTTATGATCATACAAGTCTGTTTTACAAACTATAATGTTAAGATTACATTCAATTATAAGTGGAAGGTGGTCCGACCAGTATGAGTCATACTTTACACAAATATTGTTTATAGTTTGAAAGGCAGAGCGACTAACAACACAATGATCGAGCCACCGTGTGCTCCCGTGCACATCACTTATAAATGTATAGCTACCCGAAGCACTACCTAACTGGGCTATGTCAGCACAAATCCATTGTTGGTCTTCACATAGATTATCTAACTCATTACCGAACAATTCCCCTGGGTGCGCGTTAAAATCTCCTAACATATAGATAGCTTCAATTGATGTATTCTCGACGATAGCACATACCTCGCTAAAACATTCCGTGAAGTCCGGTAGATTATCCATCGAGTCTGTGGGCATGTACACACTGAAAACCAATATAAAGCGGTCATTGACCTTTGCTTTTATAGCACTGATACGCGGGTTTTTACACTCAACCACTGTCACTTCCCTAAACACTGCTTCGCGCCATAAAATAGCTACTCCACCGTACGGTCTTCCTCTCAAGACACCCGATGTCGTGTCCACCGCCGATGTGCCGGTGTACGCGAAGTCTGGGTGGATAGTGCCCAGTAGTGGGATGTCATGTGGGAGCAGCCACGTCTCCTGGAGCGCCACGATGTCCGCTGTCCCGCATAGGTCTCTCACACAGTCAATAGATCGCTTAACGGACTTGCAGTTAAAGCTAACAAACTTAGTTTTTCTTATGTTTTGCGCATCCATACTTGATATTAGTGTTCGCTTGTACTGCCCCTCTCGCCGTGCCCGTCCTGCCGAGTAAGGTGGACGTACCGGCGAAAGGTAATGCCGTCAGGCCAAAGTTTTTCATCCAAGAATACTGATAGCTTCACTTGTGGCACCAGCATTTTGTATGAGTCATGGTCTCTCATTTTCTTGGCTCTTATTTTTTCAAGAGAAACTACAACGTTAGTTTTCTTCAAAATATACCTCGTAATATCTTCCACTGTGGTAGACTTAGCAACGTTATTAATGAATAACGGTACTTTGATGTCAGCTGCCATAAACTTGTCCTCTGGTCTTACAATCGCTTGTCCTCTAGAGCTCTCAAATTTATTTCTATATCTCTTTCTCTGTACGACTTTCCACTCCTCACTAGGTTGCCTGTCCCTCCACTTGCCATCTTCACTGACCAACTGAGCAATGGTCTTTGGCTCGAGTTGACAGTTTTTCTTTACCATCTCTGTAGCATTAGAAGAAGTGACCGCTCTACGGCTGGTCTCAACGATTACGGTCTTATCACACACCGGTAGCGGAGCAGGTTTTACTGGGAGCGGAGAAGGTAATGGTGTTTTCTTAGGCGTTACGGATTGTCTTCGTTGCAACAGTGGCCGGCCACAACCAGCTGTTGTCATTGTTTTGGTAGCACCGCACGACGGTTTCGGAGTACATTTGTTTGTAGTGGTAGTAGTGGGTATGGAGGATATACGCGAGGCATCTATAGTGCTGCATTCATGCGCCTCACCAGACGTACTGTTCTTATTACACAACTGAATGGTGACCGGTGATTTTGAATTTTCACATAAGCTCGACGAGCTGCGTCCCAGCGGTGGTAGGCCCATAGGTCCACTATTACACTCGAAACTGTCTTGCAGACAAAAGGCACCCCTCCGTCTATTGACGTAAGCGTCAGAATTCTGTGACACATTCTCTCGTTTCATAGCATTTATCTCGCATCGTAACTCTTCCAACTGCTCCGCCATTCTAGATTTAGTCTTCACGTTCTCGTCATCTGCTTCTTTTAGATGTTGAATCTCTGATCTAATTATCAAAATATCTTTCAATAATCTCGTCACATCTATGTGATCAAAAGAGATTGGGGGTAGTTTTTGCAGATCCTTCGCTACAAAAACTGGAAGTTCCAAGGGATCGGTCTCTTTTATCATACTGATGATGTCATCCAGCTCCCGTTGAGTCTTCCCCTCTCTTCTTCGAGTAGTCTTTCGCTTGCGTAATGAGTCAAACAAAAGACTTTTCGCGTTCGAAATTTCTTCTGGGGTAAATGCAGTTGTGCACAACCTAACTAAACTTTCTTCATCCATAACATCACATTTGTTAGACACAAATGATAAAATCTCGTTAATAACTATATTGCAGCTACTACACTTTATGACGTTTGACGACATATTATCAACAAGAATGCGCGACGCGCCCGCTTGATATACCAAAAAACACGTCCGCTCAGTAGGTTGCGCAGACGCTCACTGATTTATGAAAAACGTACAAAAATTGCTCATTGAAAAAGTGTACTATAGTGTGATTAAATATCTTAATGACAATTTAAAATAATCCATATATTATGTTTTTTTGTTCATTATTGTTATTTATTAATTGTTAATTTATCTCCTTTTCTATTTTAAATTTGTGACATTTTGTATTTCTTTAATCTATGATTCATTAATTTTTAAATTGTATAATAATTTCATGCTATTTTTATGTGGAATATGGAAGAACATTATTTGCAAACCCTGACACGTACCAACCTATATTCGCAATAAAGTTATTATGATTATGATTATATGCACTCGACGAATAACTCAGGGACATGCTACTACGGTACTTATGCGACCGTGGTTCCATCTACAGGTGAGGCATATAACTATCAAGAGTCCTGCTCGATAACCGAAGTTGCATTCAGTTAAATCGACGAGAGATGTCACCGTGCTTAATTTTTAATTTTAATTTGTTTTATAGTGTTTACCTACACTTAAGGAAAATCACAAAGATTTAATATAGTCCAAAAAAGGTCGTAGGTTCAAATCCCACTCGGGTAATAACTTTTGATACTATATTAAATCTTTGTGATCTTCCTTAAGTGTAGGTAAAAACTATAAAACAAATTAAAATTATGATTATATGATTAAGAATTAGACAACTGTCGGAGCTCCACATACAATAAGCACAGCATAGTTACGACTTACATAACCTGAAACAACCTTTTAGTGAGACGGTTAGAAATAAGAAAAAGACCGTGCTATTAGAAAGTGCTACTATTAACAGTTTGCAACAATGTCTTCATAGTCTTTTCGCGATCAATGTATTTTATTTATTTATTTTATTTTGAAAACAAACTGTGTTACATTCTTCATTAAAATAACTTCAAATACTGATCACCAATTAGATGTTTTCAAATATACGAAACTAAAGGTAAATTTTTGCAATTTGTATTTTTAATTATATTTTTGTCAGTCTGTTCACATGCTCTTTATGTATAATTTAATGGTGGAAACTTCGCTGGTTTTTGTAAAACTTAAATCTAGTTATTTATAATTATTATTGTACTGTTTGTTTCCCAAATAAAACAAAACAAAACAAAATGTTTGAGTTTAAGGAAAAAATAAAAATAAATGAACATACTAAGGTTCACATTATATTTAGTTTTTCCGCGTTCGGCTTGCATTCTCGGTGGCGTGCACATTGGCGATATGCTCTGTATAGTGGTATTTTTTAATAGCTTGAGTGAAAAGTGCAGCGACTATCCTGGGCCCCTTTTGGTCGTAAATACATATGCCATGCAGTTTTTAATTTGTGTCACTAGTGGTTCTAGAAATCTCGAGACGCGTGAAAATTAAAGTTGATGGTAGTCAGAGGCAGGTCCAACATTGGAACCACGCCTTTTTCTGCCGCAGTTTCGGTTTAAAGAGTGTGGTTGCCGATGTAATTACAGGCACATGAGACTTAGCATATGTATGCCTCAAGTTGATGGACGCAGGGCAGTGCATCGTAGGACACGGTCCTAATGTACGTGAGTTGCGAGGCAATGCTTTGTTATAGGTGATGGTTACCACTTAACATCAGGTTGGCCAACTGCTTGTTCCATCAGCTAGTTGTATAAAAAAAACACAGTGAAAACGCAGCTTTACATGCCAGCGGACCAATCAAATGAACGAATTCGATTTCACACGTCTGACCTCATAGGTAGGGTTAGACTAGAGTTGCCACATGCAAGATTCACATTAATTTTAAGCAGAGCACTGGTGGTCTAGTGGTAGAGGCCCCGCCTTCCGATCCTAAGGTCGTGGGTTCGAAACCAGTCGTGGACCAATGAGTTTTTCTGTTCAAAAATGTATGTGTGCACAATGCCTTGTCGTGTCACTAGTTTCTTTCGAAACAGTGTGGTGAAAGGATTTTAAGTGCGCCTCAAGAGGCTCCTTTCGAGCACTTGACACATGTTATAGAACTTTTAAGGTTCTACGACATGCCGGTTTCCTCACGATGTTTTCCTTCACCGTTTGAGAGTACTTGCATTGTGCACATAATTTTTTTAACGGAAAAACTCATTGGTACACGACTGGTTTCGAACCCACGACCTTAGGATCGGAAGGCGGGGCCTCTACCACTAGACCACCAGTGCTCTCACCTTCTAAGTAAAAACCTGTAATAAGAGGCATCGCTCTTGGAATATGTTATAATATTATAGGTAACTAAATTTTTGCAAAAACAACCGACTTTAAATACACTGAAAAACGTTAAACAAAACTTGCTGAAGGGAACCGCAAACCAAAACGTGTACCGAGTCGTGTATCTGTGATGTGTCGGAGCTGGTTTTTGTAATTATAAAAAAAATATATAAAAATTTATAAAAATTCAGCGTTTTGATTTCAGCATTTCCAAGTGTTGTATAAACGCTTACAAACGAATAAAAAGGTCACTTGAGTTTTTTTTCTTGTGTGTAAATAAAATATTAATCTCTGTAAATTATAGAATAAAGTTATTTTTTTACTATAAAAAACTATAATGAATGAATAAATTAATTAATCAATGAAAATACTTCTATGTATATTTTATAAACTTTAAAAAAAATGGGATGTTCGTGATGCGTTTTTTTTAAACTAGGCTGCAAGACATGGAATTGCCCAGCCTTAAAGTCAAGTGACTTTACAGAGCTGAATCTTTAACTGATTCAAAATAACTCAGATCTGACTCATACACTCCGCATTACATCAGTTTTACAGGACGTATCTAATCGTTTTGTGAGACGGCTTCTATAGGAGAGGAACTATTTATGGTATTTGGCTCGAGAAAGGAAAGGACATTCCGTGGTTCTAATGTAGATTTCTGTCGAAATGGGAATGTTCAAATAAAATGAAACAAGGGATCGGAAGGGATATCTACCGTGCATGAGGATCAAAGTCTTGAAGCTTTTTCAGATATCATTTGTTTCTGTAGGTCAATAAAATGCTTTTTTGAAAAGAGCTTTTTTGTTCTACTTACAGATGGCCCTCCTGGTGGTCTAGTTGTAGCGGACCCACCTACGGGTTCGAAACTGGTCGTGCTAAATAGCACTAATAACTTTTTCTGTTTAAAAATGTATGTGCACAGTGCCATTACTCTCAAATGGTGAAGGAAAACATCCTACCTAAAAAGTTCTATAATTGTGTCAAGTGCTCGAAAAGTGCCTCTTTGAGCCGCACCTAAAATACTTTCACCACACTGTTACTACTGACACATAATAAGAAGACCGCTACTGTTATCGCTATTGCTCTTTCTTGAGTAATAGTCTTGCGGTAAAGTTTGCAAGATGGGTATTAAAACAGTCGTTGTTTAGGTAATTTTGTAATTAGTAATATTAATTGTTTAAGGATATTGTTAAACCAACAGGAAAATATGTGTTCAGTAATTCCATTACAGTATTCCCATTTGCGGCAAAAACACGTTTAATATACACCTACGCAATATTAATTTAAGTTTAAAATATAAAATTTTGATGTAAGTAAATCTAGATAAGTGCTTAATAACATTGAAATTGCTCGCTTGAAGTTACAGGCATATTAAGCTTAACATCTGAATGCCTCAAGTTGATGGACGCAGGGCAGTGCGTAGGGCAAGTTCCTATCGTGCGTGACTTACGAGGCAATGCTTTGTTATAGGTGATGGTTACCACTTAACATCAGGTGGGCCATCTGCTTGTTCCATCAGCAAGTTATATAAAAAAAAAGCTAATCAGTTAGGGCCGCCCCAGTTTTGCACCAACACCATCGGTTACCTAACTACTTCCAGGAAGAATGATTTTGGGTTCTTTCCTCTATTTATTTAGTGCTTACCTTTTCTTAGGTTGGCAAATAAGAGCTGACAACCGACAAATTCTCATTTGCACATTTCAAAATTTTCAAATAATTCTTCTACAAAGTTGGATTAAGTACCAAAACCTGTTTTTGGTTGTGAGAAATCTTGTTTTGATTATTATTATGTTTATTGTTTAATAAGAGAATATATACAACGTGTTTATTAAGAATTGTAGGGATCCGAAAGCAGGATATTCTACCGGTCATAACGAACAACTTTTGTTCTACGACTTTTAAAATTTCAAAGTTTTTCATTCATCAAATGCCTCTTAAACTTTTATCTAAAATGAATCTAAACGCATCATGAGGCAGCCCTATTTACAGCTGTTCTTTGACCTCTAGTTGTCAATTGTAGATAAAATAGGTAACAGAACTGCCAATTACCTAGTAATGTGCCTACCTAATAATGATGTTGCTGTTTTTAAAGATCTTGGTATGTAAAAGAAATATTTTCGCGACTGTAATCCCTAGTCACGGTGAACATTCTCTGAGATCTTTGGTACTAATACCTATTCAGTAACTAGGTACCTACGTGGCTACGTACTCAATATTTAATAGAATATTTATTTTTGTTTAATTACTAGATGTCGTAAACCAATGTTTATGATATTCATAGTTCTTTAAATTGTAACATGTTACTTTACCACCATGGTTCATTGACACGACAAAATTATGCAACTGCAATTTTGGGAAGTGTCTAGTCTGTCCTATTTAATCTTTGACTAACCTGTCTGTCATTGGTTGCATTTAAAAACGCATATCCAATCAGGACGGCCGACGGCCGCCGATCAGTGTTACCATTTGTGGCAGATTTCTGCCATTTGGCAGATTTTAAATATTTCAAGAAAAATCTTATTAGTTTGAATTTTTAATGAAATAATATTTATAATTTATTTATTTTTTACCGAACTGGAAACTTCTTATTCTTTTTTACCTTTATTGATTTGGTTTCTAAACAACTTCTATCTCGTTTTAGATAACTGCAAACCGTTACAAACGATCAAAGATAGTAACTGAATGTAATGTAGGTATTTAATTTATTCCGTAGCCACGAAGGAGATGGTATGAAGTCATATTTTTGGTATTTTTATCGTCAAGCTTGGTAGATTTTGACAGATTTTTGGCAGGTGTGTGGTAGAACCGCCACTTTTGAGATGGTCACCCTGTTTGTGTTTACATGCGTTGTTGTACATTGTTTTGTTGAGAAAATGTCATCAAACGTGATAAAATGGTGATTGTTATGTAAAAAGCCGTCGTCAGTCAGTGTGTGTATGAGCAGTGCCTACGAGGTAATGGTTTAGTGTGAAGTTTGAAGCCTGTGTCGTGCGAAATCTCGCAAACTTACCAAAATCCAGTTTTATCCAGTGTTATTATAGCCAGTAAATAATGACAAAATCCATAGGAACCGGTAAAAATATCGTGTCAGGGGATTGGCGGCGTACCTACCTACCTACCGAAAGGTAAGTATTTCAAATTATCTCGTAGGTTATCGTTGTTTTTCTCTTTCCTAGATAGAAGCGCGCGTGCGTGTGACCTTGACACGTACACAGACAGGGCTGTTGCAAATTTCTGAGAAAATATTAATTTTACTTTTCTATGGGAATTTCGAAAACGATGTATTCAACCGTTGCACACGTCAAAGTATTCCAGTGCTTGGTCTAAATACACGCTCTTTGTTTCCCTACATAACTTCATCAACACGTTGTATATACATGAAAAGTACCTAATAAGTAATAAAAAATAAAAATAAACTAGATTTACATTTAAAATAAACAGAACTATATGATAACAAGCAGTAATTCCTCTGTTTTATCATATGACAAAGATACCTATAGTATGTTTTATAAAAATGTTGCACATAATAAAAACACATTATTTTAGTAATTATTTTCTTTATTTCTAGATCAAAATGAATGTCATAATCTCTGTTTTATGCATTTCATTATGCTACCAAATAGTGACTTCTAAAGAAGCTGACCTCCTGGCTCATCCGGAACTTGTAAATGCTGACACTGATAGCGTGAACCAAAGTGCTGACACGCTGAAATTCTTACTTGAAATCGTACTGGAAGCATACAAAGAAACGCTGACCAACGATCAGGGTATAATTAATGGTGTTTTAGGACTTGGGAAATGTTCCAATGGCAGTTATTATGTTAAGGGAAATTGCATTCAAAATGATGATTCTGATGATTTTGATTAATAAATAATGCCTCTTTAAGATAAGGTACACTAGCTAGACTAGACCCTTTAGTATTAAATGTCAAAACCTGAAAGAATAATAAGTGTTTAAAGCATAACCCTCGAAAATAAGGTAACAAAGCTATACGAGTGCGAATGAAAGGTAACTATTGTCAACAATAGTGTAGGTATGAGCGAGAGGTAATGATTATCTCCGCCATTTAAGATTCGTTTGTTTATTAGCGCTAGTTATACCTACAACTTTTTTTTATTGACAATTGACAGCCCTCACATCTCTTTGGTGGAATAATCATAATAGTCATTTATTCATAATATACGTTATACGTCAACATGGGTACATCATATTTTTAGCACACTTCTGCCTTAACCCTAAAAAAAACACAAATTATAATAATAAAAAAAACAATACGGGAATTTAAAAAATGCCAATTTACACAAATAAATAATAAACAATAATACAATCAAGATTCAATAAAAATCATCCTTTATAGTCTATAAATTCGTCATAGCTATAAAAAGCGTGCTTATTAAGCCATAGTTTTAATTTAGTTTTAGTATTTAGTTTTTAATTTTAATTTTTTTTTAATTACTAGGTATTTATTGAGTTTATTTACTTCTGCCTTAACCCTAACAAATTTCGGGCCCATGTTCTTTGTTCTACCGCTGTTCATCCCCCGTGAATGATAAATAAATGAATGCATACTCAAGGCCCCGTTACAGTGTCAGGGAGTTTGTTGTAGACTATCGGCCGCATGATGTGTGTCAGTTTGGAAGACTTCGTTAGTGAGCGTGGTACCAGTACTAACTTGTGGCGGCTCTGGGTGTTGTAGGTATGCACAACGCTGCGCTTTGCGTACGTGCCCTGGTTCTCTATGCGCTAAAAGGTCTGCCTTATGCGCTGCTGGCCGTAGGTTCGATCCCCACCGAAAACAAACATTTGTGCAATGGATAAACATTGGTGTTTGTTCTGTGTCTGGATGATAAAGTATTCTAAAGAATAATAAGTATTAATGATAATTAATTTTTATTGCCTAAATATAATGACAAAAGAATACAAAATTAAATGTTTTAAGTACCTATGATCAACACATTTAATTATTATTGAGTGATTTAATTTAAAGAATATAAGTAATTGCTATGAATAAAAATTAGAAAAAAATAGTTTTTTTATTTAGACATTCTTATAAATCAATCTATTAGTAAACTTCTTCCGCTTCTTGTATCTCTTCAGCTATCCTCATTACTCTTTAAGGGTAGTAGAGCTCTTGGTGTTGTTTTTGTACCTAGTTATAGTTACCAACCAAACGTATTGATAGGTGGTATAAACATAGATAAAAGTGCTTAGATAGGTAGGTGCTGTTAGGTCAATTAGGTCCCTGGCTTAGTATCAGTCGCATCGTGTAGGTAACCCACTACACAAAATGTCGCTCCAAAGTAAATATCAGAGAGCAGAAAACTCAGAACAAACGCTCTATCGAGGATTTATCGTGTCACGTCTAAATCAGCGAAAATAGCGTTTTAGAATGATATTTTACTATAATAAATGATCTTTCCGCTTATAACCAATGAACAATTGCATTATAATACTTTTTCCTGTTTGAAGTGACTTTGTACACAATGGGGTAAACCAAGTTTGTTGTACAAACAGGTAAATCGTTACTTGATATGTTATTTCAACATAGGTAGGTTATTTTAATAAGCATTTATAGCACTCGCACGTTACGCTGCTATTATTAATATTAATCTTCTATAAAATTTTAAAATAAAAAACTAAAGTTGGCATAAAGTTGATCATTAAATTAGCTGACATAGAGATTGAAAATGGTAAGTAAACTAACAAGTAAGCTTACGATTTCAATATATAAATCTTTACGTGTTTTACTATCACAGGCAATTAATGCACAGCTTAAACCTTAAACTCAACCCCTTAAGGGCGACTACTTGGAAGGGTTTTGTAGGGTCTATTGGGTAAGGGGTGTGTATGGCTCGTAGAGTAATGAAACTCTACGAGTACTTACCCGTAATCATGTTTAAGAATAAAACACAAGTTTTGACCTATAATACCATGTTTGTGCCTAAAATTCTGACAAAATAAAATATTTGATTTGATCAGGTTGTCTTTTTAACCTAAATACTTTTTTCAGATTAATATGCGTTATAAATTCGCTTTATTGATAATCTCAATAATCCATCAATACACTGAAGCTGACAATTTCAACAACGCATTGAACACGCACGTTGAACTAAAAGCTGACAATGGAACAAATGACAAAGAAAAAAACATCAATAATGGAAGCATGATAAATAACAGTGGGGTAAAAACAGCTGACACGTTCGAAACGCTTATGTTTCTGCTTGAAACTGTGTTGTCTGCTTATGAGGAGCAGTTTACAAATGAGCAGGGAGTTGTTGGAGGTTTTCTAGACACTGGTCTCTGCCGTAAAGGTACAACCAAGGTTGGAAACAAATGTGTTGCAGACGAGACCGACGAAGACTTTGACTAAGTTTTATTTAAAGATAAAGATAATTTATTTGCATAAACAGGTCGCACCTATAGAATTGAAGTGACTCAACTCAAAAAATTGAGGAAATGACTTAGATATGTAAAAAGACTCAGAAAAAAACTGCATCGCCTATTAAAAAACTACCGCTTACCGTCAGCCAGAATTACCGTGAAACGTCACGCGATTATTATTAAAGTGACCTAAGACCCAATACAATAGTTTTGTACGCGAAAATCAGGTAAGATTTGTTTGAATTTTGAGTAATAAAGAGACCAATATTTGTTTTGTGTATTTTTATTAAGTACAATAAACTGAGTAAGTTTTACACTTAACATCGTACTAAAATGCACAAGTTTATTTTAAACCAAATATTTTTCCGAACGTTCAGAGTTAAAGAAACCTATTTCAAAATAAGTCACTAGTATTTTTTTAGTTATAGTACAAAACTGACTAAATTTCGGAAGGTTTTTTTGAAGTGGTAAATACCGTAATAAATTTAATACATTTTAAATCAGTAATAGGCTAAAAATATAGATAAAATCCTAAATTACCTTATAATTTGTAAAAAATATAGATAAGTCGTAATTTGGTTACCTATGCCATGATACAATTCAGTAAAAAACACATGATCGTAAAATCTTTTTGTCGCATTTCCTAAATATCATGTTTTTATAATTGAGTCACTTCTATTAAAGAATAGAAGTGACCTATAGAGTTGCGATGTGTTAAACTTAGGTGGTAGCAAATGACAGGTATGTGTAAAACATGTATTTTCGATGTCGGTGTGCAAAAACAATAACAGATATGGCATGAAATGTCAATGGTAAAATAATTAAAAACTTATTACAAACTACACAGACATGACTAAAACTAATAGGATGTCAATAAAAATAAAGCTATAGTCGCGTTAAACTTCCGCTGCAAACTCCTGCCCTACCCTACGATGCAATGCCCTGCGTCCATCAACTTGAGGCATACAGATGTTAAGCCTCATGTGCCTATAATTACACCGGCAACCACACTCTTCAAACCAACACAGCGTTGCTGCTTGGCGGCAGAAAAAGGCGTGGTGGTAGTACTTCCCCGAGCCCTTCACAAAGAGCTCTACTAGTCTTAAAAATTAAAAATAAATAAATATTTAAACTAATTTAATGATTGCGTTTGTTTGTGCTCCTTTTGGTTTCCTAGAAATATTTATATTTTGTATAATTCAAAAGTTATACAAATTAAATAATAAAAAACTTTTTTATTTATTATTTAGTTTCTTTAAATTGACTACAGAAGGTGCGTTATGAACTCATCATTATCACCATAAGTCTGAAGAAGTCAACTGCTAGACATAACGCGGTAATGGGGTGGCGATGGGCTTGCAACCTGTCGCGTATGGAATACCAATTACTGCAAAATGTGGGTACATGCCAAGATGTTTGGACTACTTGTGTACCTTATCTGTATCCGTTTGTACATCTTCTAGACAGATTCAATTTAGCAAGAAATAAGAGAGCTGGTGTAAGAAGGAAATGAATAAGGGTATCCGCTCACCGGGCCACTTGCCGCGGCCACTAAAAACGACCACCGAAAAATGAAAAAAAATATTATTTGACACCTTACAGTTACAATGAATTATTGATTTTATTGTAACATAAATGATTACGGCTTTAAGTTACACAGGTTACATAGTCATACACCGGTTGTGGTTCGAGTGATCCCGCTAATACCTAATCTAAGATAAAAATCTCTTGTATGATAAGCTTTAGCGCCTACCTTCGAGTTTTTATTGAAGCCAGTTTTTTACATTTTTATTAGTATAGGTAAATAAAGAATTATTTACTCTATGACTACTATTATGATTTAAGAATCATAATCCATTAATTTGAAGGTTAATTTGAAATACTGTACCCCAAATCTCAGTTTTGTTTATCATTTTTCGTATTTAGTTTTTTGTAACAGCAGGCTTTTTTTGTAAGTTCTCAGCACGCCCGATAGAGGCGCTTATTGTATTGAATCTCCATACAAAAATGACGTTACGAAAAACTAAAAATTGTAAACAAAACTCAGTTTCGGGGTACAGCTAGTGGATGCGGACACCAGTCGCAGCCACTAGTGGCGAAAATTCATCGTTTCTTTCCTTCAATATTTGACTGAGAACGATATAACGAGGCCAAAAAAGTTCTTAATATTTCTAAGCGATTTTGGTTTTTTTTCTTGTGATTAGCTCTAAATGGGTTTAGTGGCTCGCTAAACACGGTAAGTAGTAGTAGTTGTTGTTGTTGTACAAGCAGCATTGAGTGTTTTAATAATATTATGAATTCTGTGTATTTGATAATTAAATAGATAAAATAAAACAAATCCACCACTTGTGGCAGCGACAAGAGGTCGCGACGAGTCGCTCGGTGGGCGAAGGGCCTAAACAAAGGTTTATTAGCTTTCCAGTTGTACCATAGTGACACTTGTAGCACAGAGCCAGTGCTACATTATATGGGTTCTAAGGAAAATCTGCGCTTTATGTCGTAGTTGTGCTTTACGAGTCTCGTGTCTGGAACCGCCCTTATTGTTGGGCGCAAGTAAAAAGCTTAGGTAATCTCGTAGGTACTTCTAAGATAAAAAACTGAAACAGCTTCACGACTTTGATCCCCAGGCACGGTAGATAACCCCTAAAATCTCCTAGTACTAACTACCTAGTACTTACATTTGGGACATACCCACATTTTGCAGTAGTTGGTATTCCATACGGGACAGGTTGCAAGCCCATCGCCGCTGTTAGAATACTAACTGGTTTTGACAGGAAAATGTTTCACGATGTTTTGATAGGAAAAATCCATTGGTGCACGACCGGATTCGAACCTACGACCTTAGGATCGCAAGGCGGGGTCACTCCCACTAGACCACCGTTGCTCTTCTATTCTAAGATGATAGAAAATAAATCCTTTAAATTTAGAATAGCTCTTTGTGAAGGGCTCGTCTGGAAAGCACTACCATGCCTTTTTCCGCCGCCAAGCAGCGTTGCTGTTTCGGTTCGAAGTGTGGTTGCCGGTGAAACAGGCACATGAGGCTTAACATCTGTATGCCTCAAGTTGACGGATGCAGGGCAGTGCATCGAAGGACACGTTCCTATCGTGCGTGACTTACGAGGCAATGTTTTGTTATTGTTGGTTGCCACTTAACATCAGATAGGTCATCTGCTTGTTTCATTACGTAGATGTATCAAAAAATGCCATTATTTCCAAAATTTTATGAAGAATTTCATTCCCGATTGATTTTCCTATCGTTCAGATAACCGACACAAACGATAAATAAAGTTATTTCCTGTTTGAATCATAATAATATCACAATAGACCGATGACATTGTAAAGATCGCAGGAGGGGCTCAGAATCGTTCCTTCTGGAAAATAAATAAATATTGGTGAACTTTCCACATCACAGCACTATCTAGCCCCAATCTAAGCAAAGCTTGTAGGTAATATGGGAACCAGATACCTAGCTGATCTCTCTCTCTTGTCGTATCACTAGTTTCTTTCGAAACAGTGTGGTGAAAGGATTATAAGTGCTCCTCAAGAGGCTTCTTTCGAGAACTAGACATGTGTTATAGAACTTTTTAGGTTCTACGACATGCCGGTTTCCTCACGATGTTTTCCTTCACCGTTTGAGAGTAGGTATTGGCATTGTGCACATAGATTTTTGAACAGAAAATCTCATTGGTGCACGCCCGGTTTCGAGCCCACGACCTTAGGATCGGAAGGCGGGTCCGCTATGACTAGACCACCTAATATATAATCCTATATAATCTCTTTAGCTAGCTGATTTAATACTTTTATACATTTTTGTAAATGATACTTATAATATACTAGCGGCCTGTCCCAGCTTCGCATGGGTGGACATAAATTTTTTCAATGTTTTAGGATAAACTTAGACCGTGGTGGGTTCGAGACATTTGCACGCCTTGCCCGGGCCCGCGCTGGGTGAGAACGCGCCCCATGACCTTATATTTTTTAAATCTTTTGAATGGAATGTACGATTTGAAAAATTCAAGAAGCAATGTATAGGTATTGAACCAGTCTTGAATATGAAAAGATTTATTTGGATAAGGATTAGTACCAAGGTACAAATAAAGAGCCTTTTCTAGCTGCGGCATTTCAATTAAATTTTTATAATAAAAGTACACTTATTGTGACATAACTATAATAGCTAGACATATGCTGTTGCGACATTTTTTGTAGATAATGATGTGTTCTGCAAAATTGTAGTACATTATTTTGTTCTATCATCAATAGTTTTCGCAGCGCACGCGATGTAAGGTTTTTGTTTTCCACCTTGGGTTACATTATTGGAGTTTTAGAAAGGATCCCTGATTTTTTTGAAAATATAATATAGCCTATGTTACTCAGGGATAATGTAGCATTCTAATGCTGAAAGAATTTTTGAAATCGGACCAGTAGTGTTTGAGCCTATTCGTTACTTACAAAAATAAAAATCTTTCCTCTTTATAATATTAGTGTAGATGTCTTTCTATGTGTTTTCTATGTGTTTGTGTATTTTGATGTGTTTGAGCCTATTCGTTACTTACAAAAATAAAAATCTTTCCTCTATATAATATTAGTGTAGATGTCTTTCTTTAGAACAATTCGATGATGATGTTAACTTCTGGCATATTTTTATAGTTCCTCGCGTATTAGTAGTGATGACAGACAGTCAAACATCGTCGTTTTCGCTTTTACTTATACATAATATTAATAGGATAGGATAATAGGAAGTAGGGTAGAATAAGAAGAAGGATATAGGATAGGAACTAGAATAGGATAGGATGTTCAAAAAGGAAGAAGGAAGAGCATACATTCTCTCATAGAATAGAGCACTGCCACCCACTCCACATTACACAAAGGTTAACTGAAAGAAAAGTCTAATTAGCATTAAGTTCGCCTTTGTACTTTGCGTATTATTATGCTCTTGGACATTTAATTTTTTTGACATTGGTCGTGCAAATCCTTTAATAATGTGTAATATAGAATTTTCCAATCTAATCTAATCTGGCTCAGCGCATCAGCATTACCATACAGCCAGTGACTTGGGGACGCTTCCGATCGGCACTGATTTGGATCAGCTGAGCTATCTCTAGATCGTTTGCAACAATCTGCAGATATCTCGATTGTTTCATATGTATTTTGTACATTTCGTAAATACTTGTATTCATTTTAATTTTCTTTGTAAATAAATATCCATTAAATATTGGTGGACTTTTCACACAATACTATCTAGCCCCAAACTAAGCAAAAGCTTGTAATATGGGAACCAGATAGCTGATATAATACAAATATACTTTTTTTTTGTAAATACATACCTACTTATATTATATAATAACACCCAGACAGAGAACAAACACCTAAGTTAATCACACCAATGTTTGTTCTCGGTGGGGATCGAACCCACGGCCTACGGTGTAGAAGGCAGAGCTACTACCAACTGAGCTGTGAAGGCTGTCGAATTATATCTAAAAAAGCAATATTTAAAAAGAGGATAGTTTTAGTATTTTGGACCACAACCTTCTAAGGACACACACGACCCTCTCGTAGAATCACCAATAAAAAGGGGTCTTATAAGAAAACTTGTGGCGAGCTTTTCTTTTTGTTCAATAAAATACGACGGAACCCCTTGATGTACCGGCCGACCGTAACTTGACCGAACTAGAGCGTATTGTTACGTAAAATAATAAAAATATTATTTATGAACATTCCACACAACACTATGAGGCTTAACATCTGTATGCCTCAAGTTGATGGACGCAGGGCAGTGCATCGTAGGGCACGTTCCTATCGTGCGTGACCTGCGAGACAATGCTTTGTTTACCACCTAACATCAGGTGGGCCATCTGCTTGTTCTATCAGCTAGTGGTATAAAAAAAACAACTATCTTGCCCCAAACTAAGCAAAGATAATATTAATAAACTTTTTTTGTAAATACATACTTAATCTGTCGCATGACAATATTTTTTCTTGATATCATAGCAATCAGAGACACGATAAGCAAAACAGTCAAAGTCAAAGTCAAAATGTATTTATTCAATATAATCACAAGGATCACTTTGAAACGTCTTAAAGCTAGGTGACTTTAGGCGCCAGTTCCACGCGACCAAAGCCTAGTGAGCGATCTCTTCAGCCACGGTTGACTGGAAGAGATCACTCTTAGCGATAAGACGCTCTTTGTTTCTACTAATCCTATCTGTTTTGTTGCCTGGTCCTAAAGGCTTGGTCCCGTGGAACTGGCACCTCGATTTCCCAACTGCAAAGAAACCAAAGTCCTAAGGCCGTAAGTTGGAACCATTCTTATTACAATCGCCATGGAGGCAAAGACTCGCGCTACAAGCTGTAAAGCTTCCTCTTAACTGTACCTATAATTCATATTTTTCTCATCCTCCATTATATTAAGTTGCCCCCCTCTCCTGGGCTATGGGCTAGCGACGCCCTTGCCCGTAGTTTAATACGTTTCAAAGTGATCCTTGTGATTTCAATTCAATAAAATAATATCTTTTGACTTTGGGTTCTTTGTGGCTCAATCACGCGGTGCCCTTGGACCAATGTGGATGAAACTTGAAAATATATAGTTTTTATTCTGTAGTAACATAAGTATAGGCTTCTATTATCCCCAAAATTAAACATATATCGTTGTATAAAATACAAACTAACCCACAGAAAAAGATATTGATGTAGTAATAATATACCTTACAGTTATCAATTAATCTGTCCATCTATAGGCGCCCCCTATCGGGTGTGCTAAGAACTGTCATGACTCCATACAAAACCAGGGCGCCAATACAGAAACAAAATATCAAATAGGTAGGTTCGTAGTATTTTTTCCGAATAAATCTTCTAAGAGTACAACTACTGCTTACTAAAACCTTTATTTGCTTGTTTGGGGGCTTGTTACAAGCTTATGTAATTTAAATAAGCGCCATCTATGTTTTTGTATCAAAACTATATTGGATACTGTTCAGACAAAACCTCCGGCTTGGACGACGACAGCGTTATTCAACGAAGTGACGCAATGATTAACTAGAGGGCGTTGTCTGTTGTTTTTCTAGGCTTTGGTCGCGTGAAACTGGCACCTAGAGTCACCTAGCTTTAAGAAGTTTCAAAGTGATCCTTGCGATTTTATTGAATAACCTTTTGACTTTGACTTTTCACCAAGTAGTATAAAAAAATACTTTTCTGCAAAAATAAAGCGACTTCAAATACACTAAAAACACAATAGCAAAATACGCAATTTAATTTACTTGGCAAACATAACTTTTTCCTGTTATTTCGATTTAAAGCTACTGAACCGATTTTTATGAAATTTCAATGAAAGGACCAATCTGAAAGTACCTACCTATATACCTATATAGTACCTACATCCTCTCAAATAAAGTAAGAAATTTTCAAATCCGTTTATAAATGACGGAGTTATGCGGTAACAAACATTAAAAAGAAATAGTTGAATTGAGAACCTCCTTTTTTTGAAGTCGGTTAAAAAGTCACATCAACTCTGAGTAGAGTCGCCATTGGTAAAAATACCGTTGTAAGAACGAAGGACATTCAAAGACGGAGGAGCTAGGTACCGTACGCTTCCGATGCAAAAGATTAGTCATAGAAGGACGAGATATTAACTGTTAAGGCTACATTCGTTCGATATTCGGGGTCGACGACCTAGCCCTCTGTCAAATGGACAGGAAAACGTTGGAGTAATTGCACATTGAAAAGGTTTTATTATTCGATAAAATTACGTTACAGCCTCTGATTTTCATTTTACAAAACCAGCAAAGTATCGTGAAAATGCTCCTCAAGGGGCGTAAGTTGAACTAATAGGAACAATTTTGTCCAGAAAGTTCAACTTTTACCAAAAAAATAACAAAGTTGAAATAACTGGAATTTTTCGTGCAATTAGTTCAACTGGTTGAACTTAATAGTTGAACTTAGTGGAACAGGACCTTTTGAACTATAAGAAAGAAATCTAGACACTAGCCCTCATACTACAAAATGGTGTTTAAATTTAAATCATGCTTAAAATTAGCGCCGTCTCTGTTTGCCATTACGCATTGGTAAGAGATGGCAATAGTTTAAGAATAGTTTATCGTTTGACAGATGTTTTGTAGTAAGGCCGTAGTTCTTTGTAACAAAGTGTTTATTGTCTTGTCAAATTCAAATTCATTTTTATTAAAAACAGTATAACATTACGGAACACAACATGAAAACAAACAAACAGAAGAGGTACTAACTACTTACTTTAAAGTTTACAAAAGCACGAAAACTAGTCTATCGTAGACCTTTCAAAATGTTGAATTATGAGCGAGAAGTGGTTTAACGGTTTTCAGCTCCTTATGACAAAAAATTGATACCTTAGCCTATTGACGTCTTCATCACTAGGTACATCGTGAATTACCTTAAAATCTCTCTCTCTTGTCGTGTCACTAGTTTCTTTGGAAACAGTGTGGTGAAAGGTGTTTAAGTGCGCCTCAAGAGGCTCCTTTCGAGCATTTGACACATGTTATAGAACTTTATAGGTTCTGCATGCCGGTTTCCTCACGATATTTTCCTTCACCGTTTGAAAGTACTGTACTGTACGTGTGAGAGAGTGCACATACATTTTAAAACAGAAAAACTCATTGGAGCACGACCGGTGTCGAACCCACGTCCTTAGGATCGGAAGGCAGGGCTGCTACCACAAACTAACTGAGGACATAAACTAATAATATTTATTGAAAGTGTTTAACTATGTAATCTTGCAATATCTATGAAAAATTTCAGCTTGAAAATTCAGCCTCAAAAACCAAGTTGCAATTCCCGAATAAAAACAAATATCTCAAATGACAAAATGTCTCTCCACCCCACATTTGTTCTCGCAATATATTCCCCATAAGGCATCGAAAAGCTCATTAGGCCGGCCATATTGGCTGTATCGTTATCTCGCGAGCACGACCGACCCTTAGCTAAGGGTACCACTAGCCACTAGGTCACTATTTCAGTTTATAGACTGTAAAACGTAGGAACATCTGGATTCACTGATCTGGGTCGATTATGTATTTACCATCGCTTAACAATGGAATTAAAGTCAAAGTCAAAAGCTTTTGACTTTGACATTGAACCTCTTCTCTTGTCGTGTCACTAGTTTCTTTCGAAACAGTGTGGTGAAAGGATTTTAAGTGCGCCTCAAGAGGCTCCTTTCGAGCACTTGACATGCACATGTTTTGGAACTTTTTAGGTTCTACGACATACGACAACGGTTTTGAACCCATGACCTTAGGATCGGAAGGTGAGGCCGCTACCACTAGAAGCCTAAAAAGGAATAAAAAATACATTCAGCTTGAAGAAGTCCACCGTTGGACATAAGCCTCCCTTAAACATTAATACATTTAAGAGTAGTAGAGCTCTTTGTGAAGGGCTCGTCCGGGGAAGTACTACCAGTACGCCTTTTTTTGCCGCCAAGACAAGTGCATGTCAAGTGCTCGAAAGGAGCCTCCTTGAGGTGCACTTAAAATCCTTTCACCACACTGTTTCGAAAGAACTGTGACGACAAAAAAGGAAGACTCCTCAATATTCAATACTCAATACATTTATTGCTTACATATGGTTTAGTTAAGGTACATACGTTGTTGCTGAATGATAGTAAGTTTTTTTTTTTTTTTTTTTTATATACAACCAGCTTATGGAACAAGCAGATGGCCCACCTGATGTTAAGTGGTAACCATCACCTATAACAAAGCATTGCCTCGTAAGTCACGCACGATAGGAACGTGCCCTACGATGCACTGCCCTGCGTCCATGAGCTTGAGGCATACAGATGTTAAGCCTCATGTGCCTGTAATTACACCGGCAACCACACTCTTCAAACCGAAACACAGCATTGCTGCTTGGCGGCAGAAATAGGTGTGGTGGTAGTACTTCCCCGGACGAGCTCTTCACAAAGAGACCCTGAGAAAGTATCACATGGACCCTGCATAGGGTATGGCAGGCCGATGTTTTAAAATAATATGCGTAGGTATAGTTCGAGGACAGGTATAGATAAAGTAAAAACCTCTAGGTAAGTATAAACATTAGATGATGTTATTGGAACAAGCAGAAATCATCAAAACATCAGTAAGATGCTAGCTTCAGGGTGGTGGCATCAGTTCCTCAGTAGTTTACGGCTAGATTTGATCATGCTGTGACCTTTGCACCTTATTTCCAGTTTCTCACAGCTCTCGTCTCTGCACCAAATTGCCGCAGCTTCCTTATTGAGGCGTCTGATGTTATTCTGCACTGTATTGTATCGGTGTAGTTTACTCAAATACCAATTTACATTCATTATGATAATTACGAATCTTCAGTTAGTATTGGTAACTAAGAGATTATGAGGGGCACGGTCGATATTACCATGCCCCTCATAAAGTTAATTGGTAACCGTCACCTACAACAAAACAATTCAAGCACTCTAGGCACGATTTTGTTTTCTTAACCAATATTGTTCTCTGTATTACTCCTATATTTTGTGACACAAAATAAAGGAACGTCCCAGCACCGCCCTGCGTCCATAAACTTGAGGTAAACATGCATAGTGATAGCCTTATGTATTTGTAATTTTACCAACAACCACACTCTTCAAACCAAAACACAGCAACGCTGCTTGGATGTAGGAATAGGCATGGTGGTACTACTTCCCCGGACGAGCCACACACAAAAAGCTCTACTAATATCAAACCTTGGATATCAAAGTCATGAAGCTCAGTTTTAGTAATGCATCAAACATTATTATAGAACAAACTTGAATGACGACTGTAATATCAGTGAAACTAGTGAGCGTAGTTCGGTTTAAAGATCTGTATTATTAAATAACTCATAGAAGTACTTTACAGTCCACTTATAATGAGTCTTAATACAATTTCTAGTAGGTAGTTAAAAGATAAGGTTGGTAGTCAGCTAGTAGGTAGGTGCTTAATGCTAGATACATTTTCTAAGTGTTGTAGGTAGACAATTATTACAGGTTAGGTAAGTTTACATGGGTACCAGTTTGTAACTTTTTGAGTAAGAGTAAACAAAAAAATCCTCATGTAGGCAAACATTATAAAACGCATTAAAAACAAACCAAGTCTACATTATATTTACATAAATAATTAGGCAGAAAAACCTATTATTATAAAAAAAAAGTACCCACTCAATAAATAAGTTAGACAATTGTATACGAACGAAGTACCTATATAACATCTCAAAATTTTAACCATCAATCTTTTTACAAACTACTCACCACCATGGCGCCTTAAAAAATTCCCGCTAGAGGGCGTGCTTGTTCTCTATTTTTTTTACACAGATCTACCAAATATATCCTAAAGTTCACTAGTATATCTGAGAATGAGTTAATCTATCGCTAAGTAATATTGATTCTAAACACTTACTAAATAAAAAATTTATAATTAATGAACACGACCGATGAAAACTTTTAATAATAATTATAATATTATAAATATGTATTCACAAAAAAAAAGTATGTAAGTAGTATATCAGCTATCTGGTTCCCATATTACAAGCTTTGGCTTAGTTTGGAGCGGGATAGTGCTGTGTGGAATGTCCACCAATATTTATTTATTTATTTTTAACGACCGATTTTGTTTTTTAACCAATATTCTTCTCTGTATTTCTCCTGTTTTTTTGATACAAAATTAACGTTTTTTGATTTTATTTGAAGCTGTTTCTCTTTTCTGTTCTGCAATCATTCCAGAATAAGACGCAGAGTAACCAGTAAGGTACGCGGTAGATAGAGCTATCCCAATTTGCGGTAACACATTACCAATGATACCGTGGATGGACTTACCAATATTTCACACGCCATTGACCGTGGGGAAAATTGAATAAATCAAACGGACAGGTTTGAGTGAGATTTGCGCTTAGGTTTAATAATTAAACATGCCTAGTCAAAAAGTGCCTTATCAAAATCATACCTTATGTGCCTTTACTCAATTGAAGAATACTTCGAAAATCTTGCTTTTTAGGGCTCCGTACCCAAAGGGTAAAATTGGACCCTATTACTAAGCTCTGCTGTCCGTCCGTCTGTCTGCCTGTCCGTCTGTCACCAGGCTGTTTCTCATGAACCGTGTTAGACAGTTGACATTTTCACAGATGATGTAAGTACCTATTTCTGTGGCCGCTATAACAACAAATACTAAAAAACCGAATAAAATAAATATTTAAGGGGGCTCCCATACAACAAACGTGTATTTTTTGCCGTTTTTATAGATTATGGTACGGAACCCTTCGTTCGCGAGTCCGACTCGCACTTGGCTGTTTTTTTTTTGTTTTCGTTCGGTGTTGGTTCCATAGAAAAAAATACTCACATTGATGAGTACTTAACGCCCAGCAGTTTACGGGAGTGGTATTTTTACATCCTGTACATGTTTCGATAAGCACTCTCTCTTGTCGTGTCACTAGTTTCTTTCGAAACAGTGTGGTGAAAGGATTTTAAGTGCGCCTCAAGAGCCTCCTTTCGAGCACTTGACACATTACAAAACTGTTTAGGTTCCACGACATGCCGGTTTCCTCACGATATTTTCCTTCACCGTTTGAGAGTACCTACTGGCATTGTGCACATTAATTTTTGAAAAGAAAAACTCATTGGTGCACGACCGGTTTCCAACCCACGACCTTAGGATCGGAAGGCGGGGTCGCTACCACTAGACCACCAGTGCTCTCCATAAGCACTTAATTTACTATACGTCAAGTTAGTACGTTAGGTTACCTTACGTACTTGCCTACTTAGTTATCTAGACTTCAAAACTTTCCTGCCTTTGTTTGATCCAAGTTCTGGATAACTAAGTTTCCTGTTACAAGTTCGAAACTTTTATGTGATTAAAATTCTTGAGCTTCTAATTTATGCGAGTTTTCTGAATTTTAAAACTATTGTGAGTTAACCTACTGCGATTACCATTTGTATGTTAATTTGTTTTCTTTATGTTATGTTTCCGTGTTTTTTTACATCTAGTATATTTTTAAGTTTTTGTGAAGAGGCAGTGCGAACGAAATGGTAGAACAAATCAAAACTAAGGTTATTATAAAAATAATTTCAGTAAGTAACAGTATTCAAAATATGCAGATACTGAGCCAGACTCTCTGACCATTTGCCATAGGTACACACGCATACGCATCAGGATATACGCAAATGATTTTATTAATAAGACTAGCGGCCTGTCCCAGCTTCGCATGGGTGGACATAAATTTTTTCAACGATTTAGGATAAACTTATACCGTGGTGGATTCGAATCATTCGCACGCCCTTCTAACTCGCGTCTTGCCCGGGCCCGCGCTTAGAGAGAACGCGACCCGCGACCCGCGCGTCGTTTATATTTTTAAAATCTTTTGAATGGAATGTCCGATTTGAATAATTCAAGAAGTAATGTATAGGTATTGAACCAGTCTTGAATATGAAAAGATTTATTTGGATAGGGATTAATACCAAGGTACAAATAAAAACCCTTTTCTAGCGGCGGCATTTCAATTAAATTTTTATAATAAAAGAACACTAATTGTGACATAACTATAATAGTTAGACATATGCTGTCGCGACATTTTTTGTAGATAATGACGTGTTCTGCAAAGTTGTAGTACATTATTTTGTTCTATCATCAATAGTTTTCGCAGCGCACGCGATGTAAGGTTTTCTTTTTCCACCTTGGGTTACATTATTAGAGTTTTAGTAAGGATCCCTGATTTTTTTGAAAATATAATATAGCCTATGTTACTCAGGGATAATGTAGCATTCTAATGGTGAAAGAATTTTTGAAATCGGACCAGTAGTTTTTGAGCCTATTCGTTACATACAAAACAACAAAACAACAAAACAACAAAAATACAAATCTTTTCTCTTTATAATATTAGTGTAGATGTAGATAACTGCACTGTTGATAAACTTCAATTTCATTAAAACCTAACTAGATATTTGATAACAGATAATTTATTTAAGAGTCTCGTCCAGGGAAGTACTACCACCACGCCTTTTTCTGCCGCCAAGCAGCAACGCTGTGTTTCGGCTTGAAGAGTGTGGTTGCCGGTGTAATTACAGGCACATGGGGCTTAACATCTGTATGCCTCAAGTTGATGGACGCAGGGCAGTGCATCGTAGGGCACGTTCCTATAGTGCGTGACTTACGAGGCAATGCTTTGTTATAGGTGATGGTTACCACTTAACATCAGGTGGGCCATCTGCTTGTTCCATCAACTATTTGTGTAAAAAAATAATTGATAACAGTTGTGTTAGTAAGTAGTAGATCAACGTAATTATTAGTACCTAATAAGTAAAAATATAATTATACAATGCTATGCTGGGAGTTAATCTACTTGTTTTATAGCTAGTTCTTTCAGTGTGGTGAAAGGATTTTAAGTGCGCCTTAAAGAGGCTCCTTTCAAGCACTTAAATTGGTTCGAGACCCACGACCTTACGATCAAAAGGCGGGTTCACCCCACTAATCCACAGGAGCATCTAAAACGTTTTAAAACGCGAAAACTACAATTAGAAACTAAAACTAGTAAAGTTAAGGATTTATATAAAACGTTGGCTTTTGGTAATTAGCGAATTCCGTGCTCAGTCGCCATTAGCGTAATGTTCCGAAAGTTTAATAATTTATGCATCCTGAACGCCTTTGTCGAAGTAAACTATCTCAGCAACTCTCTAAATGTAGAACGAATCCTGTCATGTATGATTTAGACAAGGTTGTATGTATTGTTGTTGATTTGCAGAGCGGTGGTTATTTTTGAGGTTTTAAATCATCATTACTATTATCAGCCTGAAGAAGTTACATGCACATGAGGCAGTGCATCGTAGGGTACGAGCGTGACTTGCGGGCAATGTATGGTTACTGCGTTTACATTTATTCATTCGCGTTGCCATTCGCGGGACGGAAATGTTGCCGTCCATTATGTCTGCGGCAGCGTCGCCGGCAATGTGTGTTCACAACACGGGCAACGCGAGCGGCAACGCGAGTGGACATGGAAGTGGCCTGTTTACATTCTCGCATTGCCCAAGTCCCTTCCCACGTCTCTGCACATTTCCACGGACATGAGCTGAGTGTGAACGGGGTATTAGGGAGCGCTGGCAACGCGAAACTCAACGCGAGCGGACATGGGAGTGGCCTGCTTACTTTCTCGCATTGCCCATTCCCTACACATTTCCACGGACATGAGCTTAGCGTAAACGCGGTTTGAAAGTATACAAATATCTACATATTTGTATTCTTTCATTTTATGTTACGTATGTAAGTATATTTTGTTTGTAGAAGCTACGTATGTAGTTGAGCTATCTGCAGACCGTAGCGAGCAATCTAGAGATCTAGTTAACTACTTAATCTAATATTCGGTAAAACAGTAATTATTGTAACAAAAGCCATTTATAAAGACAGTGACAATGACAAAAGAAATTGCAAAGTTCAAAACTAACCCAAATAACAATCCAAAAATAAACAAAAACACCTTGATAATTAACCTTAATACCTGCCTGAAGGGAAATGCCTAACTTCAAACCACAGTTTTATAGAAAACAGGTAAAATCCGATTAGCTTCCGATCGGCACTGATTTGAATCAATTGAACTATCTCTAGATCGTTTGCAACATGATTGAAAGCAAAACAGGCCAAGTGCGAGTCGGACTCATCCATCCTACCAACATTATAAACGTGAAAGTTTGTAAGTATGGATGGATGTTTGTTACTATTTCGAGTAAAAACTACTGAATGTATTTTAATGAAACTTTACAATTATATAGCTTATACATCAGAATAACACATAGGCTACAATTTATAAAGATATTGTGTGACTAATCCTGCGCAGACGAAGTCGCGGGCACCAGCTTGTTATCTATAAAAACGGCAAAAAAATCACGTTTGTTGTAAGGGAGCCTCTTAAATATTTATTTTATTCTGTTTTTTAGTATTTATTGTTACAGCAGCAACAGAAAAACAATACATCTGTGAAAATTTCAACTGTCTTACTATCACGTTTCATAAGATACGCCTGGTAACAGACGGACAGACAGACGGACAGCATACTAGTAAAAAAAGGTTCTCGTTTTTCCTTTTGGGTACGGAATCCTAAAAAAAGAAATAAAGAAGGTTGTTAGTATTCAGAAAAAAACTGAATACTAACAACTGAAATAGCATACTAATAACATCTGCTTGTTCCATAAGCTAGTTGTATAAAAAAGGTGTTACCTGCTTTTTGTGTGAATTGTACTGAAATATAATTTCGTTCGCGTGACAAGCACGGGGTAGTGGGAATCACTGTGGCAATGTCACGGTAAAATACTTATAATTATCACTTGCTTTAAATAATATTTCGCAAATACAATAACCTTTTTCGGGGTCAGCATTTGATAGCCCTCACAGCTCAGTTGGTAGTAGCTCTGCCTTCTGCGCTGTAGGCCGTGTGGGTTCGATCCCTACTGAGAAACCTTAAGTTTTTTGGCGTTAAATGACATGACATTGGTAGAAAAATGGATAGCCTTGTAAAATTAGCTCAAAAACGTAACACTTTATAAGATAACTTTTTCAAGGACAGATTAGGGTTTCTAGAAAAGATAATTCTGTTATCGTTGGACAGCTCTGTTTCTTTGAAAATGTAGAAATTACATACGTACGTACTGGCGTCCGTTTTTTCGAATGCCTCGGATGTTTTCAAGAGACGAGTGAATAGGTATCTCCTGGTGTGTGTGTAAGAGTGCCATACCAGGCGTAACATCAGGCGAGATTGCAGTCAAACTTTTGGCTTGTAAGTTGAAAATAAAACCGGCCAAGTGCGAGTCGGACTCACGCACGAAGGGTTCCGTACATTATCTAGAAAAACGGCAAAAAAATCATGTTTGTTGTATGGGAGCCCCCATAAATATTTATTTTATACTGTTTTTTTGGTATTTATTGTTATAGCAATAAGGCAACAGAAATACCTCCTACATCATCTGTGAAAATGTCAACTGTCTAACTATCACGATTCATGAGATGCAGCCTGGTGACAGACGGACGGACAGCGGAGTCTTAGTAATAGGATCCTGTTTTAAGGGTTTTACCCTTTCGGTACGGAACCCTAAAAAACGTCTAGTGAATACAACCGTATTTTTGAGTTTTATAGTTTATCAAAAACTAGTTAACTTATGGTCTGGCTGAGTTTTCCCAGACTATACCTACTCGCTAGCTATTATAGATATTATAAATCTTCTAGATGAACCTTCTTCTCAAATTTAAGACCTTAGCTCTTGTCGGGGTTCTGATGCAGTTTCCTCCAAATTGAGTCTTTCTAATGCTAGACGTCTGCTATTTGCCTATACAACGTGTAACATAATACCCCTATAACCCCGGAAGCAGGGTATTCTACAGGTCATGGCGAACAACTGTTGTTAAAAGACTGTTGGAATTTCGAAGTTTATCATTCATGAAATGCTTCTTAAACTTTCCTCCAAAATGAAACAAACAAACATGACGCAGCCCTATTTACAGCTGTTTTCTGACCTTCAATTGTGAACTGTAGATAAAATAGGTAACAGAACTGCCACCAATTAGCAAACGCAAATAGCGTATGTAGCAAGGTCACGTACACGTATAAATTTTTCTTTTGTATGGGAATTTCGAATACGAAGTAATCAAATTTTGCACACGTTTAAGTATTCCAGTGCTTGGTCTGATCTCTTGATCTTTGGCTTTATAGGGGTAATAAGTTACACGTTGTATTTGCCTGTTATTTTCAAATACGTCGACTATCCTTGTTTTTGGTAAAAAATAAGACGAAAGTTCACGGATAACGATGTCAAGTGCCACCATGAATACTAGCGTGAATATTTTTATCAAAGTATCAAAACACATCCATTCATGAAAATTGTTTTTGTGCGTTCCAATCGACACCTTATTCAGCTGAAATAAGGTTGTGTTTGGCAGTGGAGCTCAAGTCCTTGACACTACCCTACCATGATAACGTGTTACTTGTATTAAACACGCATGTTATATCACGCCACTGAATTCGAAATTTGTTTGTTAGTTTTTTTTTAAGTTTGTATGTATTTATCATCCATCACAAAGTTAATTCAAATCAAATCAAAACCGTCTTTATTCGGTACAATCACAAGGATCACTTTGAAACGTCTAATATACCTACTAGTGAATCTACCGCCAGTTCCTCGCAATTGGATCCCAAGGATCAATTTGGCATGTTAAGTTTCACGTGACCAAGCCTAGTTAATGCATTAGTAACTATTAGGCAGTAACCACTGAAGGCGATGACAACTGCCAATGTACCTCTCGCCCGCACATTTCAACATTATTGAAAGATATAAAACGCTGAACATATTTACAAAAATATTATTTTGAAAATTTGTTTGAATTTAAATGATATTTTTGCAAAACCAATGCGCAATTGCGATTTTGATTGTTTGTTTGCGATTTTTCATGCATAAGTTCAGTGTTTAAATATCTTTCAAAATGTTGATCATTATGATCTCAGCATTGAGCATCTGAGGTATGCGGGTATCCATTTGCCGCGTCTCCTCTCGATGTTCTTTACCTTATGTTTTAGTCACTCTTACCTGCCGCAAGACCTTATAAAGACCATTGTTGTGCCAATTGTTAAAAATAAGACTGGCGATCTGTCCGATAAATCTAACTATCGGCCAATATCGTTGGCTACTGTGGTAGCAAAGGTTCTGGACAGTGTGCTTGACTCAGAATTAGATAAATATATTGACATACATGATGCACAGTTTGGCTTCAGAAAGGGCCTTTCAACTGAAAGTGCTATTTTGGGTCTCAAGCACACTGTGCAGTACTACACACAGAGACGTACACCTGTGTACGCTTGCTTCCTCGACCTCTCTAAAGCTTTTGACCTTGTATCCTATGACGTGCTCTGGAGGAAGCTGGCGAGCTCAGGCGTGCATGCACAGGTGCAGCGTCTCTTTCGGTATTGGTACGCCAACCAGACAAACAATGTAAGGTGGAACGGCAGTCTGTCTACTGCGTATGGGTTGGAGTGCGGGGTGCGGCAAGGTGGGTTGAGTTCCCCGAAGCTCTTCAACCTATACGTAAACGAGCTGATCGTTGGACTTAGCAGCGAACGTGTCGGGTGCTCAGTTGATAATGTTTGTGTGAATAATATCAGCTACGCAGACGACATGGCGCTGCTGTGTCCAACGGTGGGTTCGCTCAGGCGACTGCTGGCCATCTGTGAGGAATATGCTGCTAGTCATGGTCTTGTGTACAACGGTAGGAAGAGTGAGTACATGGTTTTTAAGGCCGCCGGTAAGGTTCCCGCGTCGGTACCATCTATTAAACTTAACGGTACCGAATTAAAGCGTGTCAATACTTTTAAATACCTTGGACACTACCTTACCGACGACCTTGACGACCATGTGGACATAGAAAGGGAACGCAGGGCATTGGCGGCTAGAAGTAATATGCTGGCGCGCAGGTTTGCTCGCTGCAGTAGGCAAGTGAAAATCACACTTTTCAAAGCCTACTGCCAATCTTTCTATACGAGCAGCCTGTGGGTCAGTCATACGAAAAAGTCGCTTAATGCACTGCGTGTCCAATACAATAATGGATTCAGGATGTTGATGGGGCTGCCTCGCTACTGCAGTGCTTCGAGCATGTTCGCAGAGGCGCGAGTCGATGGTTTTCATGCCGTCATCCGCAAAAAGACTGCCTCATTGCTCAGCAGAGTGCGGGGCAGCGCCAACACCATCCTGAATGTCATAGCAGATAAGTATGTTTCGCCCATTTTGAAGTCCTTCATCTATTTGATCGGGACATTCAAATAATTAATTTTAATTAATATGATATCTTTTAATAATTGTACTAACACATTTGACATGTTTAATTAAGTTCTACTAACAAATTATGGATCATTGACATCTGAAATAAATGAATTGAATTGAATTGAATTAAGGCGACGACAAGAGCTAATGTGACTCTCGCTCGCACGTTTCGACATGTTGAAAGATATAAAATCACTAAACTCATTTTCGAAAAATCCCATCAACCATTTTGTGTGCAATCACATTGCACACAAAATGGTTGATTGCGATTTTCAAGTTTTCCTACTTAAAAGTTTGCTTATGTACGAAAACTAGTAAAGCAAACTTTTGAGTAGGAAAACATGTACCTATCGATCAAAATGAAATTTGTACTAAACTGTGTGCAATATGATTGGACACAAAATAGTTGATTGCGATTTTTCGAAAATGAGTTTAGTGATTTTATACCTTTCAACATGTCGAAACGTGCGAGCGAGAGTCACATTAGCTCTTGTATTTGCCTTAAATGTGCGAGCGAGAGATACATAGGCAATAGTCTTTGCCGGACTACTTCTTCATCTGCAATTGTTTGAATAGAAAAAAAACACAAATATTAATATATTAAAATAATATTTTGATAAAAAAGATATATTTAAAGAAATAAAAAATCAAAGGTATCACAGTAAGAGCCATCTATCGGAAAGCCGTATCACTATTTTAAAAGCGCATCCAATGGTAATGCGGTAATCGTTTCACATCATCTAGCCGCGCAGGAGTTCAACCACCTTACAAAACCACTCTTTAAAAGTGTAAATTTATTCAAATTTAAAGAAAAAAACTATATAAGCCCGCATCCTTTTCACGACAGTTGGATAGAACGAGACAGAGGTACAGAAACTGGTAGGAGAGAAAGAGATGAGAGAGTAGTCGGTAAAGACGTCTGGAACTCGTATAATCAACAATAGCTTGATGTACAACTATCTTATTTTATCATAATAAAAATATTTTTCATTCAAAATCAACTTAAATTTCGTTTCATAAATAATAAAACTTATTTTTTTTAATAAATTAAATATTACATTTTTAAGCCATCTTATTTGGAAGTATATTTATATAAAAGAAGTTACTAAACTTTACAGGAAATACCAAGGAGGCTGGTATTCGCATGAGTTTATTTTCTTTTTGCGGTCTTGTGATTGAAAGCATGTAAGGTAAGCATTTTAATTTAATTCTCTTTTTTTTTCAATGTAGGCTAATAAACGTTTTAAACATTTAACCAAACCTTGAATGAATAAACAAAACTTAAAACTAGCCCTGTTTCTATTGGCGCACCTAATGTGAAGTGGTAACTTTTTAAATAAATATTGGTGGACATTCCACACAGCACTATCTCGCCCAAACTAAGCCAAAGCTTGTGATATGGGAACCAGATAGCTGATATACTACTTATATACTTTTTTTTTTGTAAATACATACTTTTTATATCATATCATAACTATCAACTATAACAAAGCTTTGCCTCGTAAGTGACGCACGATAGGAACGTGCCCTACGATGCACTGTACTGCGTCCATCAACTTGAGTCATACAGATGTTAAGTCTCATGTGCCTGTAATTACACCTGCAACCACACTCTTCAAACCGAAACACAGCAACACTGCTTGCGCAGAAAAAGGCGTGTTGGTAGTACTTCCCCGGACGAGCCTTTCACAAAGAGCTCTACTCTTAAAAATCTACCATGGGGGGTAAAATCGACACTGATTCTTATGTTCTTTTTTTTTAATAAAGGTCCATACTAACGGTACTTGCACACAAAATTACTCAAATTACTTACCATAATTACTTACTGTTTGAGCAACATTACACGCGAGCTACAACGATGCTCCATAATTTAATTAAAAATACTGTCTAATAAATCTTTCTTTCTTTGGTAAGAGTTCGGAGTAATAAAAACAAATATGACGAATTCAAAATCGCGCCTTTTATTACCTACTATCTCCTACTCGCAAACCTACATTCAAACAACTTTAGCTTTCTTGTTTTTGTACTTACAAAAACAAGAAAGGCTGACAACTGTCAACAACTTCCCACTCGCACATACAAAAAATTTCAAAAAATCGCAATTAAACTATTTTTGGGGTATAACAGTACCTTCGAAGGTTCAGCAAAAACCTAATTTAAATTCAAATATGTTATCCTAACTAATTTCTTCATTAATAATAAAATAAATAATAATAATAAATATAATTGTTTAATTTCCATTGTCAGCGTCTTAAAAAAAATATAACATTGTTTCGCTGGTTATCGTTCATACCAAACTTATTTTCGACCGCTTGCTGTCAATTCACTTTATAGGGTATAATCGAAGTTAAATTGAAGTTATCAGCCTCTTATAACCATAACTTGAAACCATAGCTTTGATTCGCTGGCTGTACAGTTCATACCTTATATCAATCTACAGCTTATAATCAGCCTATAGCTTGGTGCCAATACTCTAAGAGGCTGAACAACACTGCAATTAAATCGAATTCCGATTGATTTACCGATTTTCACCCAAACAGAGTTCTTAGTAATCGGACCTTTCCGAAATATCGAGAGGTTTTGTATTTTTTTCCCATACCATTCTAAAATCGTTACAAATTAAGCAGGTATTTGTTTTAACTTAATATTAATTTGTATGTACAAAGAAAGTTACAATGAAAACAAAAATTTTCAAAACGTACAATCATCATCTTCCTGCCCTTATCCCACTTCATGTGGGGTCGGCACAACAGGTCTTTTCTCTCCACTTCCCTCTATCATCCGTCATCTCAGTCGTCACTCCTTTCTTACCCATGTCATCCTTCACACAATCCATCCATCTTTTCTTTGGCCTTCCTCTACTCCTATATCCATCCACATTCATAACTAACACACTTTTCGTTACATGACATTCTTCCCTTCGCTTGACATGCCCATACCACGCTAACCTATTGCTTCTCATTTTCTCAGTCACTGGCGCCACTTTCAAACTGCCTCTAATAAACTCATTTCTTATCTTATCCATTCTCGTCACTCCACACATCCATCTAAACATTCGCATCTCCATTTTATATCATTTTCAAAACGTACAATATTCACACTAAATAGTTGAGTTATCTGTGGACCGTTACGAACGATCTAGAGATACTCTAGAGAGAGAAATCGTCTACCAAAGAATCGTCTTCCGAAGAATCGTCTCCCCAAGACGCTGCTTTGCCACGCCGAAAGGCAACACTGATGATGTTGAGCATTGTCTGACTTTCAGAACGAAAAATACCATAATCATCTTCCCGCCCTTATTCCGCGCTGCATGGGGTCGGCACAACAGGTTTTCTTCTTCCACTCTCCTCTATCATTCGTCATCTCGGTGCTCACTCCTTTCTTACTCATATCATCTTTCACACAGTCCATCCATCTTTTCTTTGGCCTGCCTCTCCTTCTAAAACCATCCACATCCATTTCCAACACTCTTCTCGTAATATGACTTTCTTCCGATAAATACCATTTTACAAAAAACTGGCAAGATTTTCTTTGGACTATAGTCAAAGTCAATCAAAGTCAATAGGTATTTATTCAATAAAATCACAAGGATCACTTTGAAACGTCTTAAAGCTAGGTGACTCTAGGTGCCAGTTCCACGCGACCAAAGCCTAGAAGAACAGGCAACAAACTTACGGCTTGGTTCCTACCGTTCTTTTGTATGATCCTTTTACAATGTAATATAATATATTATTGAAGTTAAGTGAGGCGTAGGCATACAGAAAAAGGTAAACAATCAAATTTATAAGACAGCACACGCTACGCTTCAAACTAATAATACCTAATCTTATACTTGCTGATGGCACAAGCAGATGGCCCAACAGATCTTAAGTGGTAACCATCCCCTATAAAAAGCATTGTCTCGTAAGTCACGCACGATAGGAAATTGCACTGCCCTGCGTCCATCGGCTTGGAGCATACAGATGTTAAGCTTCATGTGCCTGTAATTTCACCGGCAACCGTACTCTTCAAACAGCAACGCTGCTTGGCGGCAGAAAACGGCATGGTGGTAGTTCTTCCCCGGACGAGCCACACACAAAGAGCTCTACTACTCTTGAAAGTGCAAGACGGGCAAGTGCTTATAATCAGAGATTTGGCCTGCCACGGGACGCAACCCTGGACCCTTAATTGTCAAGCAATCGCTGCTGGGTCACAAAGATCGTCAAAAAAACCATGACCTCTGCCTACCCTCCGGGAAGTACGTGAGTTATTCTTTGCGTTATATGATGACCTAAGTGCATTACACAATTCAATCACGACTTAGGAAGTATTTTTGACATCTATGATTGTATCAAATTATGATAATCTCATCAAAAAGTGTGACGACATCGTGCTAGGATCAGTGTAATCTCCAAACGTGAGCAAGATCTTTGTATCGACGACGCAGATCAGAAATGACGTAATCGATGTAATGAAAAAACTGTGAGTGCTCGTGAGACTTGAGGCTTGGAAATAACATCTAAATTAAAAAAAATAAACAATAAAGTGAAATAGAATTAACCGGTCTCTATTTACAAAGAAAGTAGATATTTGTGTCTAATCTAAAATCTATATAAATACAAAAACAAATATTGCAATAACAATAAAACAAAGTAAAAATATTATAATTTTAATTAATACATTTTTTTTGTAAGCAAAGTTACATTAGGTATACCTACATACCTAATATTAATTTGCTTATCGCATTTTTTCATCTAAGAGTAACGCTATCCGTCAAAACTACTCAAATGTTAACTGGATGAGGATGCTATCTACAATTAAGTCCGTCTATGTGCGATACAATTATTGTTTTGTTCAAATATTAATTTTCTATCTATCTATCCGTCCCATTACTATAGACATTTAACTTGTAGAAAACATTGACAGAAATCGATATTTTTTACAAGTTTATAGTAGCGATAAAATTATTGTTTATTATAGGTACCTACTTAGGTAGGTACTACTAACTTACTTGATAAATACACAATTATTATAAAAGCTAAAGCCTAAATGATTAAATATATGGATAGGTACCTACTAAGAAACATTATTTAAAACCCTCTCTTCTCTGATCAGAAATAATCCAATCCAAACAAAAATCTAAATTCCTCGCACCTCATAGACTCATTAGCACCGATGCGAAATGTATTCGGACAAAAGCCAAAGCTCGTGCTGAAGTCAGCCATAGATTAACGTAGAGTCACTCAAATGACAAGAAAAAAAACTTTTGCCTAAAGCTAACCGGTCTTCAGCCAACTTCACTGCGCGAAGTTCAAGCGAAGCGAACCGATCCGAACATACGATCAGATGCTACTTGGCCAGTGTAGGGGGCGCGCGCGTTTCAGCCGCTCCACAAAAACTTTTACGACTCCAATTCAGCATACACAATAAGTTTTTTACGCGAAACAAGTAAAAAAGTACATTTTGTGTTGTTCTCCTACTGTTTTATTTCATGAGAGTGTTGGTTTTTGCATATCCGAAACTAGAAAGTTGCCGAGTTGTATAGTAAGTGTGTTGTGTTTCAATGTGAACAGTGGTTTTTAGTGAGTTTTTTGAACTTGCAACGGGAGACTTTCTTCAATTTCGGTAAGTGAATCCAACTTGCAACTGAGCTGATGTGGTAGTAGGTATTCATTTTGCATGAAAGACAACTTCGATAAAGAAACTTGATCTATTTTCACTTGTTTGACAGCCTTGTGGCAAACGAACGTAAGCCTGAAAGAGTATCTTTTAGGGTCAAAGAAGTGAGAATGGTTAAAAATTATTGGTTACTTTACAAAATATATTAATTTCGTTATTTTATTGCGCAGTCGAACCCGGAGGGCTCATAATAATAACAATTTGCAAAAAAGTTAATTGTAATGAATTTAGTTTCCAATATTATGCCATTGATGTTATAATGTATTAATTAGACGATCGCATCGAATAAAATATACATAACATCGTAAATATGCAATAAAAACAAGCAAAGCCAAATGGAATTCACTTAGCAACCCGTAACCATTTAGCGCATCTATGTAAGGAGCTCAAAAGGTCATTCTACTCGTAAAATATTTAGCTATATCTAATACTAATTGACTACTAATAAATAAAGGAATGCTGCCTTGCATAATAATCAAAATAAAAACTACTTTTTGGTTATTTTACTAGCTGTTTTACTCAATTTTTATATTTAGTTTTAAATTGTAGGTATTAAAATGCCATAACATTAATATAATACAAAATTATATTATATAATTATAATATTGTCATATATTTCTTTTATATTTTATAATCTTTTGTCCACAATTACACAACAGTTATCTAAAATATTTTTTTTATGGTTTCTAGCATTAATTTCGCATTTGTACCTGCTGTTACTTTAATCTGCAATACAGTATTTTCGATCTACTGATAGAAACTTGGCCCACCTGATGTAAAGTGGTAACTCTCACCTATAACAAAGCATTGCATCGTAAGTCAAGCTCAATAGGAACATGCCCTGCGATGCACTGCCCTGCGTCCATCAACTTGAGCACTAGCTATCTGTCTATCTTTATTTTGAAAAGTAAAATACAACATACGATCATTTCGCACACAAAATGTAAGAAGTATTAAACCAACATTTAGAAAAAAACAGAAACAGCTTCACGACTTTGATCCCCAGGCACGGTAGATATCCCCCCAGATCCAGACCAGAGTATTAGTCAGACCTCAAGCCCCGCTATCCGGAGGTCAGCGCATTTCGAATCCACTCAATCATAATCGACAAGGGTCAATCTAATTTCGTAACTAGACGTTAAGAAGGTACTTAGCTAGTTGCATCAGTACTCGTTTACAAACCTCTTATTTTATTATAATTTATACTTCGCTGAGCTGGATTACTGTGTTTTGCGCGTTGCTTTAGTCGTGCTACTCTTTTGCCTAGTTTTAAAGAGTTATTTTGTTTTATCAATTACTTACTAACACTGTATTTAAGTAAAAAAAAATAAAAAAAACTGCTGTATCCAGTTTTTTATTTTTTTTTACTTTTCCTCTTACTACGCTTTGCGTAGTAAGGTTTCTACTTTTGTATAATGGTTATCTACAAAACATAATAATTTTGTGATTCTTGTCTTTGTCTACATTATAACTTAGGTTATAGCTTAATTTTAAGAAATAACTATGTTTTGCTGCAATAAATACTTTATTACTATATACAATTTGGCGCTAAAATTAGCTATTTTATGCTACAAATTCTTAACAAAATCATCTCCGAAAAAAGTCTTAAAGTTGAATCCCTTTTTTAATGCATAGCTTTTTTTGCTAGAATAAAAAATAACCAGCTTCACGACTTTGGATTCCCAGGCACGGTAGATATCTCCTCTGCTGGCTGACCACATAGCTTCGTTGCATTCAGTTTCTATATAAAACCAATCTACACTAATATTATAAAGAGGTAAACTTTGTATTTTTGTATTTTTGTATTTTTGTATGTAACGAATAGGCTCAAAAACTACTGGTCCGATTTCAAAAATTCTTTCACCATTAGAATGCTACATTATCCCTGAGTAACATAGGCTATATTATATTTTCAAAAAAATCAGGGATCCTTACTAAAACTTCAATAATGTAACCCAAGGTGGAAAACAAAAAACCTTAGATCGCGTGCGCTGCGAAACCTATTGAAGATAGAACAAAATAATGTACTACGATTTTGTAGAACACGTTATCATCTACAAAAAATGTCGCGACAGCATATGTCTAACTATTATAGTTATGTCACAATAAGTGTTCTTTTATTATAAAAAATTAATTGAAATGCCTCCGCTAGAAAAGGGTCTTTATTTGTACCTTGGTATTAATCCTTATCCAAATAAATCATTTCATAATTAAGACGGTTTCAATACCTATAGATTACTTCTTAAATTTTTTAAATCGGACATTCCATTCAAAAGATATGACGAAATTAAAAATGTTTACGGGTCCACGGTTCACACGCGGGGTGCGATTTCACTCACTCAAGGAGAAGCGCGTGCAAATGTATGAAATAAGTAGATGCGAGGCTCGAACCCACGGTCTAAGTTTATCCTAAAATGTTCAAAAAATTTATGACCACCCATGCGAAGCTGGGACAGGCCGCTAGTAAGTATATAAAAGAATATGAAAGTTTTGCGATTATCCATCAATAGAAACACCAGTAATCTAACTTTGTTAGCAACTGCAGCTAAAATATAACCGCATAGTCGTCATATTTACTTATTACAAACAGAAACTGATTGAAACTTATTGCAACAAAGTTATGTGACCAGCCAGCAGATCTCATAGGACCAAGTACGAAATTCAAGTAGCAATTTTGCTAGAAATCATTTTATTTTGAGTTACGTTAGTAATCATTGAACGATGGTACAGACCGAACTACAGTTTATTTTATAGCTATGGATACAGGGAGGCAGGCAGGTCTCAGAACAAGTTGAAAAGTAGTTTTTTCATTCGAATGAACTGAGTAGACCTTGGCGACTTGGAGTGACAAGCGTACGAAACTTTTGGTGTTAGGTTACTGTATGGACATTTATAACTTAAAATCTACCTATATTATATAAAAATATATGAAATAAAAAATAATATTAACATACAGTTTCCTTACTTTGTTTACTTACAGCTCTCAGTACAAAGTCAAAGTCAAAAGGTATTCGTTCAATAAAATCACAAGGATCACTTTGAAACGTCTTAAAGCCAGGTGACACTAGGTTCCTCAATAATACAAATCATGGAAAAAACATCAAACGTATCTTCGTCCGAGCACCACACACGCCTAAGTCATAATATCAAAGAAAATATCAATCAAACTAATTGATATTCCACTAAATCTCTCAGACAGCACAATACAATGTAGAGAAAGTGGTTAGTCACCACACCCACACCTGGCCTATTTACAATGCCTCTAACAATTAAGATAGCATTGGATTGGTGGTAGCTTTTAGTGGTAACTCCTGCTTTGTACTGAAATTGTAAGCTCAAATACCAAAAAATAGAAAGAGCTTCACGACTTTGATCCTTAGGCACGGTAGATACCTTTCTTCTATAGATAAATATAAATATAATTAATTGGAATATCCCGTACTAGTTAATGAAAATAAATAAATAAAATCATTTTAGTTTGTATGTTTGTTTTGTAGGTATTTAAGCTATAGTTGTTGTTTTTTAAAGGATTCTCTCTTCTATGGTCTCATAGAGATTACCTTCTCCACATAACAAAAAGGTTAACTGGAAGAAAAAGCTACTTAGCATTAAGCTCGCCTACGTATTTTATATATATAACTTTCCTCGTGCACCTGCGACCAATCTTCCATACTTTAACAATCCTCTCCATCCAAAGGTTGTCTGGAAGAGATTGCTTTCAGCGATAAGACCGCCCATTGTACTACTTTATTTTATATTTCTAAGTGTTTTTTTTATTCAGTTTGGTGTACAATAAAGTATTTTTCATTCATTTCATTCATTATGTGCATTATAGAATTTTCTAATCTAATATAATACCGCATCATCTCTTTTTACCTTTTTTTATATTATTTTAAGTACATAAGTAGAGGTAGGTCTAACTAAACAGTGTAATAACAGAAAGAGAACTTATCATATTCTTAAAATGATTATTATTGTTATCATTTATTTCCACGAAAAAAATTTGGTTGAAAACAAGAACGCTATCAAGTTTTATTTAATCAAATTGGATGAATCATTTACTTATCTGACAAGTGATATTTAATAACTTTGATTGTATTATTGTACCTTACCTGTTGAAGAAAGTCCAAAGATAACAAAGGAAAATAAAATCATGACTATTATAAAAAAAGTACTTTAAAATAATACTAACAACCTGACGGCAATGGGCTTGCAATCCAAACGTATTACTAAATAGTAGTATTAAACAAACTGTCTGTCTGTGCCTATGTATGCTTAGATCTTTAAAACTACGCAACGGATTTTGATGACATTTTTTTATACATTAAAGAGAGAGTGATTAAAGAGCATGGTTAATATGTATAATAAATGCATAATATAGCAGAGAAACACTGATAATTTTAGAGGTTTCTAATGTGATGTCGTAAATAAACACATTTTTTTGCGCTTACATTGCAAACGCTGGCTGAACCCTACGAGATAGATCAAAATATTGTACTACAGTATTATACACCTTAAAAAGGTCTACAAAAAAGTGCGCAATGGTATACGCCTATCTCTTAGGGATAACCCACAATAACCCTGCGAAGCCGGGGCGGGTCGCTAGTGAAATATAAACTGCTGCAAAATATAAGCATGTGACAGATTAGGTATTTGGACGTACCTCGTTAATATAATAATAATAATAAAAATATTTATTTTCTGTTAAAGGTTACACAAAAATAATGAAGTAGTAAAATAACAGTAGGAGTGGTATCTACCCAAATTTAGATTACATAAAAATGTATAAACCTTTGTAATGTCTTGGCATAGACACCTCGCTCTAACTAAGTATAATATACTTGTATGTAGACGCGAGTGATCACTGCTTCGGCTATTACTCTAGGTATATTTATTGGCTTTAGTAATTAGTGGTAGGAGTGGTAGAGCTAATAAATTTGCATTATTCTGCTGTTTATTGAAACTAATACTAAATATATCGTATTTGATACTATCCTTGTGTTAAGTACCTACATCTATTATTTATTTTTTACAGCCATTGTATTTTAGAGTTGTGTGTGTATGTGAGTGTGTTTCTGGGAGTTCTCCTGACAACACAAGTCTCTTAAGAGTCAGAGTTTAACAGGAGAACCCCCAATGTGAGTTTGTGTGTTGTGAACATGAAAGTGTGTGTGTTTTGTGTGTAGTGTTAAATAAGGAAAACACGATAAATTGTTATGAAAGAATACCTAACAGATCTTCCGTTTGTTTGTAGTCTAGATTCTGAAGATAGTTTTTAATTTTGGAATTACATTGATATTGTGTTGTATCGTGTATAGATATTATTTTACTAGGTTAGCCCAGCCTCCTGAGACATACTTAAAAAAGTCTTGAGTTTGAGGGATTACCGTACCCGGAGCTTAGAGTTTTACAGCTGTTTCTTTTTACTTGCCAATATCATGACATCGTTAACAGATAACTATACATTTTTGGGTCAAGACTGACAACGCTGATAGATCATATCTGATGATTTTATTTTTAGGTTAGTTTGATGCATGCACGCTTTGCATGTTAAGGGAGAATTTCATCTTCTTCTTCTTAAAATAAATGTTATTTGTCGTGTCTCTAGTCCTTTTGAAACAGTATGGTGTTTTTTAAGTGCGCCTCCAAGTGGCTCCTTTTGTACTCAAAAGGAGCCTCTATAAAAGTTCTAAAACATGGTGTCTAGTACTCTAGACACCATGTTAGAACTGTCGTAGAGCTTTTTAGGTTCTACGTCATGCCGGTTTCATCACGATGTTTTCTTTGAGAGTAGGTACTGGCACTATGCGCATTAATTTTTAAAAACACTGGTGCCCTTCTGGTTTTGAACCCACCTTAGGATCGGAAGTCGGGGCTGCTACCACTAGACCACCAGTGCTCTATTAGTGTTTAATAATATTATTAGAATAAATTCATTTATAACAAAGTTCAACACAAAGATGTCAAGGTAGCGACATACAATAGCAATACTGTGTTTAATTTATCTAACATCAAAAACTATTTTTAATTACTTGTAACTTAAAATAATAGGTACTTTAAAATCTGAACTCAAGAAACTATTCAGTCATCGCATCAGTTATTTCTTGAAGGCCTCAATGAAAGTAGGTTTTAATCACCAGTCACGAACCAAACGCTTATCAAATTTAATATTTGAAACACAGCAGAAAATTTCAATTTATCGCCGTAATCAAAAATTTTGGCATTGACCTGCCGATAAAAAATAATGTTGAAGAAAAGTTATCTTATTGCAAAATAGTATCATGATATCCACTAATTGCCTACAATATTATATTTATTAGGATTTAATAAAGTACCTTGCTTTTCAAGGTTTTCAAGAACATCGTAGGGCGCATCGTGCGTGTCTTACGAGATAATGCTTTGAAATAGGTGATGGTTACTACTCAATATCAGGTGGGCCATCTGCTCTGTTCTGTTCTCTGTTCGTCGTGCAATACTCTTTTAGCACATTGCGATATGATTCAAATTAATTTGGCATTTGGCCGATTGGCACTGATTTGGATCACTTGAGCTTGTTCGCAATCTTGAGATTGTTTGCAACAGACTGCAGATAGCTCAAATGTTTTATATAAATATTTTTTTTAATACTTGTATTCATTGTAATTTCATTTAATTTACATAGAATTTTGTTTTCAGTAGCATTAGGTATCATCAATTTAATAAAATAACACTTGACATTTTAAAAAAGACTCCGAACTCGTAGAACCGTTCCGCTTTTTTTCTTCTCTCCAAATAACCATTCGAACTGTTCATTGTTTTAAAGTGAAGCACCGTTCGCACGAACAATGCATCAGTTGTCATTATATCATACGAATGCAAGCCTTGACCGATTTGCCTGGACCGGTTCACTTCCTAGATTTAATTGTTTTTTCAGTTATACCGTTTCGTTGCGTTTGCTAATTTTGTAGCGGTGCTTAGTCGTATTTGAAAGCGTCATAACTAAAAATTTAGGTCATTCTGTTATTCAAATTAAATTGTCACACATACAATTCTAACAGAGGCGATGGGCTTGCAACCTGTCACGTATGGAATATCAAATACTGAGAAATGAGAGTATGTGCTAAATGCAATGTTTAGACCTAACTCGAATCTATAGTTCGTTCTTGGTACTATAATCTACCGGGGGATGTCTACCAAGCCTGGGGATCAAAGTCGTGAAGCTGTTTTTTATATCTGAAAGATTGCCCCGAATTAATGCCATGAATGTCAATAGTGTAACAACATAAAAAATATATTTTTTAAGTTGTTCCAGTATATTCTATTCTAATCGAGAGTTTCTCGTTTTATAATCATCAATCAACGATTTAATCAAAAGACCGTTATATCAATCAATAAGTTAATTGGTAAATGATTTGCTCGTAAGGCTAAACTGAACTATTATAAATTCATAATTAAATCTAGCTGTCAATAAATACCTATTTAAAGCTTAAGTATTTTAAATAAGAGCAAATTGTCGCAAATTGAGCAACTTCACTTAAGGAAAGCACAAAGATTTTACAATATATTAAAAGTTAACCAAGTGGGATTTGAACCCACGACCTTCCCTTTGATCGGGGCTACTACCTACCTGCAACATCGGACAATCACACACGGATTACTTTTGGGACAATATAAAAATAAATAATAAATGAATTTTCGAATGAAAAATACTTTAGGTATTATACACCAAACTGAACAAAAAACACTTAAAAATATAAAAAAGTAGTAAAACGGGCGGTCTTATCGCTGAAAGTGATCTCTTCCAACAAAAAAACACATACGTATTGTTACATTACAATAAAAAAATATAAAAACGCATTATTTCTGGTATAGGTACTGCCAGAAAACGTATTGTTTCATCTCTTTCATTTTATTATTTGCATCTGCATTAGGTATTTAATTAACAATTTTTCTACCCATCACGATCTTGCAACATCCGTATTTCTAGATAATGTAGTAGTTACGCATTTTATTTTTAAATGACTAATATTCTCTATCACGATTTACCTAGAATTTTGAGGTCAAGATTATCCACATCGAGATTTCCTATTTGCTGTTTTTATACTTACGTCATTGTTGGGCTACGTAGCCGATACCATAAAATAATTAAATTGGCTTCACGATATTGATCTGCATGCACTGTACATCCCTTCAGAGGTTTCCAAACGAGAGAGCAGGACGTTTTTTATTTTGATTCCTTAGACTTCATTCAAAATAACAAAAAAGAAAGTCACAAGACGACATAATAAGTAATAATTAATTAAAATTTCCGTTGACAAAAATATTGCAGATTTTTGTGCATGATTGGAAAGTTGGCATTTCTTTCAGGTTTAGTGGATAGTTAGTTAAATTTATTTTATATATATTTTATTCTAAATACAGATAATCCTATATTTTAAATGTGATGTCAGAGTCAGAATGAGTCTGACTAATGAAAGTTTATTTATTTAATACAAAAGATCGGTAGGAACCAAGCCTAAAGTTTGTTGCCTGTTCTTCTAGGCTTGGTCGTGTGGAACTGGCACCTAGATTCTAGGCTTTAATTTCAAAGTGATTTTTGTATTTTAATTGAATAAATAACCTTTTGACTTTGACTTCATTATTATCCAGCTCAAAGGATTGAATCTTCCAAATCAGCATTAGCTTCAAAGTTACTCTCTCTTTCACTAATTCACCATTATTTGAAATGTAGTGAAAGTGGTTTTCTGTCAAATTATAATAGTTAACACACTAAAGAACCTCATCGATTGACTATCGAGTGAAAGTTATTTGTTTTTCAATTTGAATGGCTTTGTAGAAACTTAGAAATAATATTACTAATATGTACAATACTCACCTAAATCAAGGAGGTCTTCCGATATTAAAATCTAGGAATTATAATTCTTCTTCTTGCCGTGGCACTAGTTTCTTTCGAAACAATGTGCTGGTAAATGTGCTTTAAGTGCGCCTTCCTTTTAGCACTTAACATATGTTTTAGAAAATGTTAGGTTGTACAATATGCCGGTTTCCCCACGATGTTTTTCATTACCGTTTGATAGAACTGGCACTCTGCACATATTTTTTTATTAGAAAAAAATATTGGTGTATGACCAGTTTTTTAACTTAGGATCGGAAGGCGTGGCCGCTTCCACTAGACCACCAGTGCTCTCATAATTATTATTATAAATATACAAAGTGAAACAAATCAAAAAATGCTACAAAATATGGACGAGTATATAGTTCAACCTTTTTTGGCATAGGTAGGTGATGATGTATCATTTTTAATTCCGAGTAAGGTAAGCCACTTATCTGTTAATGGAGTGGTTTTTCAAATATATTGATTCAACATATTTTTTTAAGGTATAAAGCTAGACTATACCTGTCTACCAACTAGTTAATTTAAAACCTCGGCCTGCCTCTGTTGCCATACCCTATGCTGGGTCCATATGATACTTACTTACTACTTACGTATATGTTGTGTATTTTTGTATGTATCATTCATGTTGAATCGACTTTGCGCAGTTTTTATAAAATCTTACTTACGACTGCATGCTCGCAGCATCACAAAACAGGGTCAAGAATTTGCGTACGTGCTTTTAAATTCTTCGCTTGTGTGATTTTGTTGTTAGTCATCATTGGCCTTACCAATAAAAATCTGTTCAAAGATATTTTAATCAGAGAAGGAAAATAGTACACAGTACTATTAGCCCCAAACGAAGAAAAGCTTGTACTTTGGGAACGAGATAGCTGATATAATACTTAGGTATATTTTGGCTATAGGTAAAAACATACTTGACAGCCTTCACAGCTCAGTTGGTAGCAGCTCTGCCTCCTTCGCCGTAGGTCGTGGGTTGGATTCCCACCGAGAAAAAACATTTGTATGATGAACATAGATGTTTGTTCTCTGTCTGGATGTTATTATTCATTAGAAGTATGTATTTACAAAAAAAAGATCCGGTTCCCGTATTACAAGCTTTGGCTTAGTTTGGGGCTAGATAGTGTTGTGTGGGAAGTCCACCAATATTTATATTTATTTATATACTTCTTCTTGTCGTGTCACTAGTACTTTCGAAACAGTGTGCTGAAAGGATTTTAGGTGCGCCTCAAAGAGGCTCCTTATGAGCATTCAATACATACTAGAAATACCTGCGTTCATACCTATAATAGGTAGGTATATCATAATTCATAACAGCCAGACAGAAAACAAACATCTATGTTTTTCTAAATGTTTGTTCCTCCGTGGACATCGAACCCACGGCCTACAGCGCAGAAAGCAGAACTTCCTACTGAGCTGTGTTAGCTGTCTGTAGGTAGGTATTATAAAACGTTACTTTACAAGTCTATAATATTTGATAAGAGTTGTCGAGATAATATAAATTGTGAAAGAACTTGGCCTGAATACTTTTTATTACATAATTAGCTATAATATCGCACTATTTATAATCCACATAATCAATTGAGGCCAATGTTTTTAGAGACGTTTTTTTTTAAATAATTATATAACCGTCCTTTGACTACAATCTCACCTGATGGTAAGCGACGATGTAGTCGACGTTGGAGCAGAACGGTCTAGAAGACACCTATTCACTCTAGCCTTGAAGAGATTTAGATTGTAGTGGTCAGGAAAAACAGACGACGGTAATGAGTTCCACTCCTTAGCAGTTCGCATAATGTAGCTAGAAGCAAAACGCTTTGTGCGGATAGGTGGTATGCTAACCAGATATGGATGATACCCGGCCGTGCGTCTACTAGTCCTGTGGTGGAATGGTGATGGCGGTATAATATCGTGGAATGGTGATGGCGGTATAATAAGTTCCTGGGCACATTCCCCGAAATGTAACCTATAGATCGATATAGGCAAGCAACTTTGCGACGGTGTTCGAGACTCTGGACTTTAGTCTCCGCCATGTGTTGCTCACGTACCATCCTATCCCATTTTAAGAGTAGTAGAGCTCTTTGTGAACTGCTCGTCCAGGGAAGTACTACCACCACGCCTTTTTCTGCCGCCAAGCAGCAACGCTGTGTTTCGGTTTGAAGAGTCTGGTTGCCGGTGAAATTACAGGCACATGAGGCTTATCATCTGTATGCCTCAAGTTGATGGACGCAGGGCAGTGAATCGTAGGGCACGTTTCTATAGTGCGTGACTTGGCAATGCTTTGTTATAGGGGATGGTTACCACTAAACATCAGGTGGGCCATATGCTTGTTCCATTAGATAGTTGTATAAAAAAAAGCCCATCGCGATTACTAGAATACTAACTGGTCCCCTCGCGATGTTTTCCTTCACCGTTTCAGCCTGTGTACCTTATGTTTAAGGGCCAGTTCTTCATCAGTTCTAGGAAACCAATTCAGGTACTCTAGCGATATCGGCGAATAACTGAAATGCGATAAGAGTGGGAAATTGTGTCGTTTGATAACCCGATTTCATATCGATAACATTATAATGGACAGAATAATCAACAATTTAGGACGATACGGAATAGAATAGAGTCAAATAGGATTGGGGTTTTTTAACTACCCACCTGATGTGGTAGGTATCTATCACAACGAAAACTTTGTACAAAAGCTTACTATAAAATATCTGATTATATAGATGACAAAAAAGCTTGGGACTGATCTATGCTCCAACTCATTAAAAACACTTAACAATTAAGTAGGTACCATAATAAAATTGTAAAAAGGATCATACAAAAAAACGCTAGGAACCAAGCCGTAAGTTTCTTGCCCGTTCTTCTAGGCTTTGGTCGCGAGGAACTGGCGATAGATTCACCTAGTATAAAAGACGTTTCAAAGTGATCCTTGTGATTGTACTGAATAAAGACCGTTTTGATTTTGACTAAAATAAATAAATATTGGTGGACTTTCCACACAGCGCTATCTAGCCCCAAACTAAGCGAAGCTTGTAATATGGGAACCAAATAACTCTTTACTTGAATGTGTAAATATATACTTACTTATTATATGAAATTTTACATATTTACTTATTACATATTTTTTTTATTAATAAGATTGTTACATTAGAAGCATTGGACGTGCATGTAACTGTCATTCCAGAAAATTACCTTAAAAAGTGTCATTTCACAGTGCGTTTCAAATTAAATCAAATCAAAAAACGACACAACAACAGGCGAAATACAAAGATCAATATTGGTTAGGACAACAAAATCGGTCGTCTATCGTCGTTTATCTTCTGCGTAACAATTTATCAATTTTCTTTCTCATTGTTATTTGGTCTCGTACTAGAAAGGCTATATTTCAGCGCCATCTATCTAGTCATTAAGAACTATTTTTTAAACTTAGAATGAAAACGCATTGTCAATAAATAATCCCAGTTTAAAATAGCACAGATAACTTGTGATCTAATGGGCGATACCGAAGCTTTTACAATTATCCTGTTCCAGGAAGTAATTACTAGGAAAAATTGCAGGAAACGTACCGAATACTTCGAAGCAGGTTTGCCAGTTGATGCTAAGACGAGGTGCAAAAGACCCGAGTGTCTGTTTTATTGCGTAAGCAAAATGGCAGTAACATTTTATAGGATCGTATTTCGAAGATAAAGTTGAACAGTACCCCGAGAGTTTTTGTGTGGAGACTCGGGAGTTCTTAGCATGCCCTATAGAGGCGCTCATCCAGTCTCCGTACAAAAAAGGTCTGACGATACGGAAAACGAAAAATAAAAACAAAACTCAGACTTGGACGGAGAGAGCATTTTATTTCTTGAAATCTGTTAGTCATAATAACACTGTAACACACTAAAACATATATCTCATGGCTTCTAACCCAATGGATAAAGTTCAGCTATGACGGTTACAATTTAAAAAAAATACTATTGCTTATCATTGGTTCAAACTGATAACCAGCGCAGCGTAGTCGTCGCCCGGCGGCGGCGGCTGTGAGTTCTTCTGGCGGAAGGGAAATGCGATGGCATTTTCCCCACTTAAAAAAAAAAAAAGGACCTTTGTGGCTCACGAAGTACTGGTCCATAACATATTAAGGATACTTAGTGGGTAATCCATAGATTACTTATATCCTACCTATCCATAGATTTACCCACTAAGTATACCTATCAATTAACCTACCTATTTTGTTTCCATCTCTTCTTCTTGTTGTTTTTTGTTATGTCATGCTTTACTCGTGTTTGTGTGTCAAATAAAAAAATATTCTAAATATTCTATATGAGGTTTTTATTGTAATATGCATGTGAAAAAAATGGTACAGTGACTGAAACTTTCACAACATTCTTAACGACAATCGAGTATGGTTCTTTCATTTCAGCATTTATTAATTTGTTACCTGTTCTTTTAGGCTTGGTCGCGTGGAACTGGCACCTAAATTTATCTAGTTTTATGACGTTTCAAAGAAACGTCTTAAAACTAGGTATATAGGTAGGTTGAAACGACGTTTCAATTGAATCTCAAGGATTATTTTCAGTCAAAAACCTTCCGATTCAATTCAGTCAAAGTTAAAAGATATATTGCTGAATTCATATCTAACTAACTGAAGTAAAGGCGTTCTTTGTTCAGGGGACTTAAAGTGGAATGATAAACAAAATTTGCGAAAAGGACGTAATTTGTAGTATTGCCAACTATCGATATATATGCCAACGCTTAGAAGCCAAACAATGATCTAATCACTAAATAAGCCAGTTTTGAGGTTTCTCGACATTGACATTTGGTTTGATGGAGGCTCTACATTAATCTTCTAGACTATTTTATTTATTTATTAGGATCGCCAAGAGATAATACACAAAACTAAATACTAGACACAAACAAAACAACATCCTGCCCCGTGCATATCCACCAAAGGCAACCACAGCTAACACAGGTATTAAAAACATGTATAAGAACATCATTATAATAATACAATACAATAATAGATACGCATACACACACTGGCTTCTCCTGTGATATGCCTCTTGAGACTTGTGTAATCAGGAGAGGCCAAACATACACACATGCACTCGCACACAGCCATAAACTGCAACTACATCCATACTACACATAGATATAAATTCATACACTCACATTTATACTTAATACACACTTCAAATTCTAGTTATTAGTATATTATGTCATCAATTAGTTAAGTGATAGTCGTTTTTATTACCAGTTTCTGTTAAAAAATGTATATCTGTTATTGGATTTTAGCTATACTCATATATTACCTTTTATATAAATAAAGAGCTGTGGATTTTGTTAATTAAATAAAATTAGTAATAGAAAATCATTTCATGTATTTTTATGGTAGAAAAAAAGAGTAGTAGTGTGTGTGGCTCGTCGGGGAAGTACTACCATCATGCCTATTTCTACCGCCAAGCAGAGTTGCCGGATTTGAATGGCCTGGATGTTGGTGCAATTACAAGCACATGAGACTTAGCATCTATTGGTGAGTGCAGGATATGGCATTAGCTTTGTTATCTACACTAATATTATAAAGAGGAAAGCTTTGTATTTTTGTATTTTTGTATGTAACGAATAGGCTCAAAAACTACTGGTCCGATTTCAAAAATTCTTTCACCATTAGAATGCTACATTATCCCTGAGTAACAGGCTATATTATATTTTCAAAAAAATCAGGGATCCTTACTAAAACTCCAATAATGTAACCCAAGGTGGAAACCAAAAACCTTACATCGCGTGCGCTGCGAAAACTATTGATGATAGAACAAAATAATGTACTACGATTTTGTAGAACACGTCATCATCTACAAAAAATGTCGCGACAGCATATGTCTAACTATTATAGTTATGTCACAATAAGTGTTCTTTTATTACAAAAAATTAATTAAAATGCCGCCGCTAGAAAAGGGTCTTTATTTGTACCTTGGTATTAATCCTTATCCAAATAAATCTTTTCATAATTAAGACTGTTTCAATACCTATAGATTACTTCTTAAATTTTTCAAATCGGACATTCCATTCAAAAGATATGACGAAATTAAAAATGTTAACGGGTCCACGGGTCGCGCTCGGGGTGCGATTTCACTCTCTGGCGTGCAAATGTATGAAATAAGTAGACGCGAGGCTTGAACCCACGGTCTAAGTTTATCCTAAAATGTTCAAAAAATTTATGACCACCCATGCGAAGCTGGGACAGGCCGCTAGTAGCTAATATAATGCTAGGTGGTGGTTACCACCTAGCATTTGGTGGGCCAACTGCTTGTTCTATCAGCGAGTGGTATACAATTTTTATAAAAAGATTGAAAATAATCTGTCGTTTGTATTTCTTCTCCTTATTCTCTCCGTTTATGGCCAGAGGCGTAGCTAGGTAACCAATCATGGCCCTGGGGCGAAACTGGGGCGGCCCTAACTGATTAAATGTTTAGGGTTTTATCAAATAAAAAGATATAATTTATTATTGTCCCCACAAGTTTCGAACAGAAGTCGAAACTTGGGTATTTCCTTGTATTCTTTCAATGAATTGCCATGAGTCGTGTTGCAACCTATTTTATTTACATTCCGAAGATGGGAAACATTTTAGCTATTCAATACGAGGTTTGTTGGTCCGAGGGCCCTCAGAGCTCGTTGGCCCTGGTACACGGCACTGTCTAGCCCCTCGGTAGCTACGCCAGTGCTTATGGCACCTATCCGTCATTTGACAGATATTCTTGCCAGTGTCAAGTGAAGTTTTTTAGTAAAGTCCTAGTAAAGTCAGCCGTCATTTATTTTGAAGAAAATGATGGCGGTTTCCTTAAAACTTACGAATCAATTTCGTTTAAATCAGGATGTCACATAATCCATTTTGATTCTGTTTATAATACCATCGAAATTACAACACTTACGGCCGGTTTCTGAAAGCCCGATCAACACTTATCGCATGTCAAGTCACTTGCTATCTCTATCTAATTCGATGTAATAGCTGAAATGGCGAGTGACTTGACATCCGATTTAGTTTTGATCGAAACCGGCCGATTGAGTTGTGTTGTAATTTCATAACACTAGAAAAACTATTAAAATGAAAAATATATGTTGCTTCCTAAAATGACAGAAAAAGAATGCTATATTAAAGACTAGCGGCCTGTCCCAGTTTCGCATGGGTGGTCATACATTTTTTGAACATTTTAGGATAAACTTGGACCGTGGGTTCAAGCCTCGCGTCTACTTATTTCATACGTTTGCACGCCAGAGAGTGAAATCGCACCCCGAGCGCGACCCGTGGACCCGTTAACGTTTTTAATTTCTAGATAAAGACCCTTTTCTAGCGGCGGCATTTCAATTAATTTTTTGTAATAAAAGAACACTTATTGTGACATAACTAAAATAGTTAGACATATGCTGTCGCGACATTTTTTGTAGATGATGACGTGTTCTACAAAATCGTAGTACATTATTTTGTTCTATCATCGATAGTTTTCGCAGCGCACGCGATATAAGGTTTTTGGTTTCCACCTTGGGTTACATTATTGGAGTTTTAGTAAGGATCCCTGATTTTTTTGAAAATATAATATAGCCTATGTTACTCAGGGATACCTAATGTAGCATTCTAATGGTGAAAGAATTTTTGAAAAAAGACCAGTAGTTTTTGAGCCTATTCGTTACATACAAAAATACAAAAATACAAAGCTTTCCTCTTTATAATATTAGTGTAGATTAAGGTAACAGAGAGTAGATTAAAAAAAATACAATCAAAAAAAAGATTGAAAGTAAACTGGCATTTATGTTTGCATTTCAATACCGATTGTGACAAATGTGACACAAACAGATCAATGTCACTTTCTTCAACCCAGTTATGGTAGAATGGTCGAGTTACAAAGCGTTAAGTTCGTTGTGTTAATCAGAAAGTGAACCATGACATTTTAGGTCCGTATTCCAGCGCTCTGAATCGGTGAAGGAAAACATCGTGAAACTGCGGCGATGGGCTTGCAACCTGTCACGAATGGAATACCAACTGCAGAATGTGGGTATGTGAGAAATCTTATATGTGGACGGACCTCTGACTACCCCTTAGATATACTCAAATAATCTTAAGTTAGTACTTCGTAATAAGATATCTGAGGGGGTATCTACCGTGCCTGGGGATCAAAGTCGTGAATTGGTAACAGTTTCTTTTTGTCATTCCAGTTGGAAAATTTTACCAGAATTCACAAACCTTACCTAATATTTTTTTTTATAAAATAATTTTACTGAAAAACTGAGTTCTTTCAAAGAATCTTGAATCATGAATACCGAATTAAAGACATAAGTATTTTAAATTTTTCTTATTCGATATTTATGAAAGGTAGGTATTTATGAAAGGGTTGATTCATAAGGTCGTTCCTAAGGTCGCTGATCTCAGCCAGGTCATTGACCTAGTGACTAACAAAGAACCAGTGACAAAAGCAATACTAGTACGGATATTCCAGAGCTGATCCATCGCCATAACTTTTAGATTTCAATCAGAGATAATGGATATCTTTTCGTAGTATTCTGATTTATCTTACGATTTATGGCTTAAGTTAAAGGTTAGTTTCGTTAAGAGGTTTCTATTGTTAAAAATATTACGACCAAAACAACTAATCCTAGTACAGTCAGCGACAAGAAGAACAAATAGGTTTAATTAAGTAAACACGTAAAACAACATATTAAATTTTTATTTGTTTCTATAGTGTTTACTTCAGTGGTTACCTACACAGTCTCAAAAGTTATTATCCGAGTGGGATTTGAACCCGCGACGCGCGGCCTCGTATCAAGAGGAAGGTCGTGGGTTCAAATCCCACTCGGATAATAACTTTTGGGACTATATTAAAAATCTTTGTAACATATATTCAGTTATATATTGCTTATTTTCTCTTTGAAACGAAATAGTTACATATTTTATTTTGCAGATAATTCAATATCTAGTGAAATGCCTGCCTTTGATTTTAAGGTCGTAGGTTCAAATTCGGTCGTGCATCAATGGATTTTTCAACTCGAAAAATGATTTTGCTCAATGCTGATTTCAATCGCTGAAGGAAGACATCATATCGTGACCAGTTAGTATTTTAGAGGCAGTGGGCTTGCAACCTATCACGTTTTTTTTTATACAACTAGCTGATGGAACAAGCAGACGGCCCACCTGATGTTAAGTGGTAACCATCACCTATAACAAAGCTTTGCCTCGTAAGTCACGCACAATAGGAACGTGCCCTACGATGCACTGTCCTGCGTCCATCAACTTGAGGCATACAGATGTTAAGCCTCATGTGCTTGTAATTACACCGGCAACCACACTCTTCAAACCGAAACACACGGTTGCTGCTTGGCGGCAGAAAAAGGCGTGGTGGTAGTACTTCCCCGGACCAGCCCTTCACAAAGAACTTGACTACTCTTAGGGCCGGTTTCACCATGCTCTGTTAGTTACTAATCGAGGATTAACAGGCCGTTAAATCTAACCTTAGCTGTCAAACGCGTACATTTTGACATATTTAACGGCCCTTTAATCCTTTGTTGATCTAACAGAGCATGGTGAAACCGGCCCTTAACGTAACATATGAAATACCAACTAGTGCAAAATGTGGGTATGTATCAAATATTATCATGTATCAGATCTAGTTACAATTTGGTACCTTCAATAATTTAATATCTTCAATAATGTTGAAATGTGCGAGATTTTTTTTTTTATACAACTTGCTGATGGAACAAGCAGATGGCCCACCTGATGTTAAGTCACCATCACCTATAACAGAGCGTTGTTTGATGGGTGTCAGCCTCATTGACGGAGGCCTTGGGGTGGCCTCAAAACTCATCAGTCGATCACTAGTTAAAACGAACTGTTAAGGTTCATTTGAGTTCAGTGAAAGTAACAAAGCGCTTTTCCGTTTAAAATTTTTAGGTTTTTGGGTTGCGTAACGCGTAGTTCCTGCGATTGTTTTGGAAATTGGAAAGTTGGATGACGGCAAATAAGCATGCGGCTCACCTGGCCCAGCGCAGAAGGTTAACTGAGCTGTAAGGCCTCCTGAAGATCTCCTCATTTGGAAGTACCTCAGACTACCCCCATAGGATATCTATGGATGTAGTCAGAGGTACTTCAAATATCTTTGTCAGCCTGGAGGAGTCCACTGCTGGACATTGGACTCCTAAACTGGTAGTGAAATTCCCAGCATTAGTGCTCACCATAACCCGTTGTGCAAATAATAATATATTAAATAATAAAATATACAATATATTACATAAATTCGAGCTATATGACCTGCCCATTGCAACTTCAAGCTAGGCTCTGATTTCAAGGGCCGTTAAATATGTCAAAATGTAAGCGTTTGACATATAAGGTTAGATTTAACGGCCTGTTAATCCTTTATTAGTCAATAACAGAATATGGTGAAATCAGCTCTTATTCTGCAAGCTATGGTTGCGACTGCCGTGTCTGCGAATTAAAGTGGAGGCTTTTTTTGTTATATCTGATGGAACAAGCAGATGGCCCACCTAATGTTAAGTGGTAACCATAGTGAATAGTCGTCCATCAACTTAGAGGAATACAGATGTTAAGCCTCAGGTGCCTGTAATTACACCGGCAACCACACACTTCAAATCGAAACACAGCAACGCTGCTTGGCGGCAGTCAAAAGCGTGGTGGTAGTACTTCCCCGGACGAGCCCTTCACAAAGAGCTCTACTACTCTTAAAATAATTCCCATACAATCATCATAGGGCATGAGCTGATCATCGTGCAGTACATGACATCATAGATTACCGTGATGATACCAAATCACTTCCTAATGATTAGTCATGCGTTTAATTTTTTAACTGACTTCTTAAAGGTGTGTGGCCTTCACGGATAATTCTTACGCACGATGACTGCGAAAAAAAATTGTGTGCAATGCCAGGGCTCTCAACCGGTGACGGAAAACATCGTAAGGAAACCAGTATCCTAGTAGCGGTTATGGACTTGCTAGCAAAATTTGAACATGGAAATTTGAACCTCTTACGTCCGGTTTCTGAAAGCCCGATCAAAACTAATCGGATGTCAAGTCACTTGCTATCTCTATCTAATTCGATGTAATAGCTGAAATGACGAGTGACTTGACATCCTATTAGTTTTTATCGAGCTTTCAGAAACCGGCCGTGACTCTCTTATGACTCTCTTACTACTCCTCTTAAAATCCTTTTCCCACACTGTTTCGAAAGAACGAGTGACACGACAAGAAAAAAAATACATCCATTAATAATCTTGGGTTGGTAATAAGTCATCTGAGGATATCTACCGTGCCTGAGTATCAAAGTCGTGAAGCCGTTTCTGTTTTTTCATCAATATTTTTTGTCAGCCATTTTTTATTGTCAGTAATATTTACGAGTAGCATACTTAGGTAGTTTTTTGTTGAAAATCTTAAAAGAACATCTTTTTACCACCGTTTTGAAAGAAGCACGATCGTACAATTATATGCCAGGAAATATTTAGCTAAATATAATTATAATAAAAAAATCTTTTTTGTTTATTTACAGTAGAACAGTTTTTGTTGTGCGATCAATTTTGGAATTATATTATGATTTTTTACTACCGGTTGTATTTGTGGTAAATGATAAATATGATTCATTTTAAGAACCATTTAGAATTTTTATATACAATAGACTGATTACTAATAAAGTTTACCTAGAGTCTTGTATCTTACAAAGCTACAAGTATTTTTTTTTTATTTTATACTATAAGTATTAAATGTATACTGGTCGCTGACTGTAATTTTTTTCCGAAATCTGTGAATGCAGTTCAGAATATCTCAAAGATATAAATTAACTAGTTTTTGAACTTTTTGGTACAACGTATCAAGACGAAGGTCGTGGGTTTATATCCCACTTGGAAAAGTGTAAGTAAACATTAGGTATAAAAATTAAATAATTCCGATAGTTAATACTACGACTAACAAAATGAGCGACAAAAATAAACACGTAACTCAATGTCAAAAGAAAACCATTTAGCTAGTTAATTTCAAACACATTAGCGATTATTGAAGATGAGGTAAACACCATTCGACCTTAGTCTTTGTGGGGCCCATAATGGTCTTTTTTGTTAAATTCGATGACAGTTAAAAAGGTGTTAATGACATCAAATTAGAATCTATTTATAGTCATTTTGAAGATATATTATAAAGATTTTTTTTATAATATCCCGATTAAAGTCCGATGGAGCAGGTGGTTAGGTCAATCAAGGGGAAGGTCGTGGGTTCAAATTCCACTCGGATAATAACTTTTGGGATATCATAAAAAAATGATTATCTTCAATACTCAACACATTTATTGCTTACACATGGTTTAGTTTATGTACTTGGTAGGTGTTCGTAAGCATCACATGGACCCTGCATAGGGTATGGCAACATGGAGGCAGGCCGAGGTTTTAAATTTATATGCGTATAGTTGGTAGACAGGTATAGTTACTGTAAAAACCTCTAGGTAGGTATTATCTAAAAACAAGGCACAAAAAAATTGTTAAAATTCTTAGTAAACACTATAAAACAAATAAAAAAGGTTTTGCTTATGAGAATTTGTCAGAAGACAGCGTTATGTGACCTTCTCTTTTATTCTTGACCTTCCTCTTCCTAGCTTTTCTTTAACCTATCATTTAATGATGTTCTAAAGTAAAAATATACCTGTATGTTATATTTACTAGTTCCCATGTTACAAGCTTTGTTTAGTTTGGGGTATACAACGTGTATCATAATACCCCTATAACCCCGGAAGCAGGGTATTCTACAGGTCATGGCGAACAACTTTTGTTATAAGACTTTTGAAATTTCAAGTTATTCATTCATGAAATGCCTCTTAAACTTTTCTCCAAAATGAAACTAACACAACATGACGCAGCCCTATTTACAGCTGTTTTTTGACCTTTATTTGTGAACTTTAGATAAAATAGGTAACAGAACTGCCACTAATTAGGAAAAGCAAATAGCATATGTACCAAGGTCACATACACATTATCAGGGTTGTTGCAAATATCCGAGACAATATAAATTTTTCTATTTTATGTGAATTTCGAAAACTATGTATTTAAATTTTCCACACGTCAAAGTATTCCAGTGCTTGGTCTGATCACTTGGTCTTTGGCCTTATAGGGGTATTATGTTACACGTTGTATAGCGCTGTGTGAAAAGGCCACCAATATCTATCCATTTATAGTTTTAGATCGACATTGCAACTGTCAAACTGGTAGTAGGTAGGTATAGGTACCAATGGTATCAATACTCACCCAAGGTCTCTACCATCACGATGTCATTCGAGAGGTAGTTGGTCCTCCTCACAGTCTGTGGAGACAGCTAGGTTACTGCAACATTGCGCCTAATGCTACTGTATTCTTACAAATTAAAAAAAAATACAAAATATACAAAATCCTACTAATATTATAAACGCGAAAGTTTGTAAGTATGGTTGTTTGTTACTCTTTCACGTAAAACCTACTGTATGGATTTTAATTAAACTTTACAATAATATAGCTTATACATCAGAATAACACATAGGCTACAATTTATAAAGATATTGTGTGACTAATCCTGCGCCAAAAAAGTCGCGGGCACCAGCTTGTTATCTATAAAAACGGCAAATAAACGCGTTTGTTGTATGGGAGCCCCCTTAAATATTTCTTTTATTCTGTTTTTTAGTATTTGTTGTTATAGCGGCAAAAAAATACATCATCTGTGTAAATTTAATCTGTCTAACTATCACGGTTCATGAGATACAGCCTGGTGACAGACGGACAGACAGACGGACGGACAGCGGAGTCTTAGTAACAGGGTCCCGTTTTACCCTTTGGGTACGGAACCCTCGACCGAAAACATAAGTAAGAGCGAAACTCTAATAGATGTATTTTGTATTTTCGCTTAGCTCACTCGATAAATTATGATCTCCAAACTTACCCAGCTGATTCGCGTTATGCTATACACATATAAATTAACATTCTAGCTCGAGGGTCTAGGATTAAAACAATGGAACCCCAATTTCTCAACATGTTTGAATAGGTACCTAGATGCCAATCGGTAATGAGGACCGGTATTTTAGATGTGTGCAATACTGTTCTACCAGTCTATTCTAGCAGCGGCGATGGGTTTGCAACCTGTCACGTATGGCATACCAACTAATACCAAATCTGATATTTGTACCTACCTCTGACTACCCTCCCTAGACATTTTCAAAGAAACTTAAGTCGGTACTTGGTACTAAGAGATCTGAAAACAGTGTCAAGTGCTCGAATGGAGCCACTTTGAGGCGCATTCAAAATCCTTTCACCACACTGTTTAGAAAAAACTAGTGACAAGAAGACTGAATCCTGTCAAGTAGTCAAAGATACTTTAATTGAAGTACTACCGGGTACTGGCAAGTTGAAACATGCCCCGACTAGGTGCTTATAAGGTGTTGTTGTGGGCGGGCCGGCTTCACTTCAAACTAAGTGCGTACGTACATGTGATGGTAATCGGAAATTCCCTTGGTGGTCACGTGACATGTACGGGATGCGCATTGTTAAGTTGGGAGCGTGGTGGTCCTGTCTTGTTCTTCTTAACGTGTTACTAGACACACAGAAACACTCATTGGTGCACGACCGGTTTTGAAGCCATAATCTTAGGATCAGAAGGCGGATCCGCTACCACTAGACCACCAATGCTCTGAGTGAAAAAAGAGTTTTACAGTAAATATATCTCAATTCTAGTTCTAAGTAAGTGAATTTACAAAATACACGCGCATAAATGTAATACAATACAAAAAAGATAATTGACAAAAAAAACAGAGTACAGAGGCATACATATTTACACATTTTTTTTTTAATTCTGCGCATCATTATAAATCGCCCAGGGAAGTGAAGTGTGTTGCCGTGGTTAAAGAATGCCAGCGCTGTAGGTACTTAAAATAACTCTTGCTTGTACTTAAATTTTATTACGCACCTGTGCGTTTGATGTACACGGCTGACTCATCATCATTAGCCTGTAGAAGTCCAGCGAGCTAGTAATAGGCCTTCTCTTAAGATTTCTGATCTATTCCTATCTAATACCAATGGTACCTATTTGTTTGGTCGTCATAATTTTCTGTTCCTCACGAAATACCATTTTGGTATTCGTTTTTGGTATTAGATAGGAATAGATCAGATTTCTAGGACGAACTTGCTTGAACTTTATTAACTAGCTACAGCCCGTGGCTTTCGTCATATTTAAGGCGAAGACAAGAGCTAATGTGACTCTCGCTCGCACGTTTCGACATGTTGAAAGATATAAAATCACTAAACTCATTTTCGAAAAATCGCAATCAACCATTTTGTGTGCAATCACATTGCACACAGTTTACCTCTAGATAAGCTCCTCAACGAAAAGTATCATACAAAAGAACGTTAGGAACCAAGCCGTAAGTTTGTTGCCTGTTCTTCTAGGCTTGGTCGCGTGGAACTGGCACCTAGAGTCACCTAGCTTTAAGACGTTTCAAAGTGATCCTTGGGATTTTATTAAATAAACTAGCGACCCGCCCCGGCTTCGCACTGTTATTGTGGGTAGTCCTTAAGAGATAGATTACGCGTTTGCAATGTAAGCGCAAAAAATGTGTTTATTTACGACATCACATTAGAAACCTCTAAAATTATCAGTGTTTGTCTACTATATTATGCATGTTTTATAAATATAAACCTTCCTCTTGAATCACTCTATCTATTTAAAAAGAACCGCATCAAAATCCGTTGCGTAGTTTTAAAGATTTAAGCATACATAGGGATATAGGGACAGAGAAAGCGACTTTGTTTTATACTATGTAGTGATACCTTTTGACTTTGACTTTATAATTGATTCTCGAAATTCGTATCCTTTACTTTCAAACGAGTAAATAGACAGTAACTTTCTTTCCCAAATAAGGACTGGTCTTTTATTTTCATTGCAAAATGTCATTGGGTCAAATTTGACACCCACACCCAGTCAATTAATGTAAAGAGGCCGGATACTAGATACTAAGAACAGTAAGCATCAAAAGTGGGTTTCAATAATTATTTGTATTTATTTAGGTAGGTGCAAAGAAATTTACAATAAGAAGTATTTTACAAAATGTACAAAATACACTTGAAATAGTTGAGCTATCTGTAGACCATTGGGAACAATCTAGAGATAGCATAGTTCATGCGAACCGCTTAGGAGTGGAACTCATGGCCGTCGTCTGTTTTTCCTGATCGCTACAATTTGGGTATCTTCAAGGCAAGAGTGAATATGTGTCTTCTAGACCGTTCTGCTCCATCGTTGGCTACATCGTCGCTTACCATCAGGTGAGATTGTAGCCAAAGGACAGTCTATACAATAAAAAAAAAATAGCATAACTGACCCAAATTGGTACAGACCAATCGGAAGAACGATTCTATGAGGCTACAAAATGTACAAAATACACTTGAATCAGTAGAGCTATCTGTGGACCGTTGGGAATTATCTAGAGATAGCTGAACCAATCCAAATAAGTAGAAATCGGAAAAACTATTCTTTGAAGAAGACTAAGGGGTGTAGGGGTGTACGTCCAATATTACATTTAATTTTGTCACCTACCCACATTTGGCAATCCTTGGTATTCCACACGTGACAGGTTGCAAACCCATCGCCGATGCTGGACGTACTGGTCCTTCACCGATTGTGAGCCCATAAACATTTCAAAGAGAACAATCCATTGGTGCACGACCGGATTCGAACCCACGACCTTACGATCAGGCGGGCTGACTCCCACTAGACCACCAGTGCTCTCGATTATTCTACCAATTACAGCATTAACACCTTGTACTTACTGTTGCAATAGCAATGTTATTTGATCTTACAACATAAAACCTACATCGGTTGGGTAAATTATAATCTTACTTGGTTCTAAATAAGTTATTAGATGTAATTGGAACTGGTACTGGTTACATTAAGGTACTTTTGCGCAAGAGTTTTTTGGGAAATAGTTTCAACGATCATCTTTTTCTAGAAGTGACTTCAATTTTTGATATTCGCTACTCGGTCAAAACCGTTCTAAGCATCACGGCGAAGCCCCGTGGTAGAGGTGGACCACCGTCTCAAGCGCGGGTCCACCATTGTGGGCACGATGGGCATGCCCATAACCCTTATAGCCGTGTGACGTCACACAGTGTTCGCCCCACAACTTTGTCCACGTGGAACTACAACACTGTACAAAATTTTGGTCTAACCGTCATCTTATAGATTGTAAACATGTCTAATGATGCAGAATGCACTATATCGATCATGAGTGAGTTTATATCAGACTCGCATAAAAAAATATGTACAGAAAAGTATGCATCAAAATGACGAAAGATAGAAGCGAATGGAAGAAGAAAACCCATTGATCCATAAGCCTATCAGCCTATTGCTTTTCAAGACGTTTCAAATGAAACCCGTGTTTTTATAGAACCATTTCAATAGTTTTTTTTTATTTTCAAGTTAAGTTGGACCAATTGCAAGTGATCTTCGGAAAAAAAACATTCCAAAATTTGATTGAAAAACATATGAGAAAAATAAAAAAAACCTATATGAAAATAAAAAAAAATGTGCCCATGTTAAACACTGTAAAACACTCTTTGACAAATTATGGTAATACTGGTAATACTATTGACCTAGCACGGTTACTTACAATCTTTACAATCATGCCCGAAAGTGAATGTGTGCCAAATAATGCTTGTATTACAATAACCGACTTGAGAATGTGTGGGTAATTATTGTAACTGTCGTTACGAAAACAAATAAACTAGAAGTGATTCAGAATTTAAGAGGCTTCAAATGGAGGTTGGGATGAAATCCACATCTACACTAATATTATAAAGAGGTAAACTTTGTATTTTTGTATGTAACGAATAGGCTCAAAAACTACTGGTCCGATTTCAAAAATTCTTTCACCATTAGAATGCTACATTATCCCTGAGTAACATAGGCTATATTACATTTTCAAAATAATCAGGGATCCTTACTAAAACTTCAATAATGTAACCCAAGGTGGAAAACAAAAAACCTTACATCGCGTGCGCTGCGAAAACTATTGAAGATAGAACAAAATAATGTACTACGATTTTGTAGAACACGTTATCATCTACAAAAAATGTCGCGACAGCATATGTCTAACTATTATAGTTATGTCACAATAAGTGTTCTTTTATTATAAAAAATTAATTGAAATGCCTCCGCTAGAAAAGGGTCTTTATTTGTACCTTGGTATTAATCCTTATCCAAATAAATCATTTCATAATTAAGACGGTTTCAATACCTATAGATTACTTCTTAAATTTTTCAAATCGGACATTCCATTCAAAAGATATGACGAAATTAAAAATGTTAACGGGTCCACGGGTCTCGCGCGGGGTGCAATTTCACTTACTCAAGGAGAAGCGCGTGCAAATGTATGAAATAAGTAGACGCGAGGCTCGAACCCACGGTTTAAGTTTATCCTAAAATGTTCAAAAAATTTATGACCACCCATGCGAAGCTGGGACAGGCCGCTAGTTTTTTATAAAATTATGTTATTGGACATGTTGTTGATCTGACAAAAAAATAATCCAAAAATTATTAAAGTAATGAAAAAAAATTATAAAAATTAAATATCCCTAACGTTCTTTACTACGAATGCTGTATTGATGAATTCCCACAATTTAAGGCAACATTATGTACGCCTAAGTAATGGTAGGCTATAGGAATTTTCAATTTATTCGTTATTGTGTGTTTTGACGTTGAAATATGGTGAGAATTTATTTAGGTGTTTAAATATCTTAAATATCTTAGCCTATGACATCAATTATACTAGGTAAGTTTTAATCGTTATCATTGGCTTTTGTTAATTTGGAAAAAAAAGACGAGTTTTTGATCATTAACGTGGAATTCACCAAGTTGATGAGTGATAAGTAAATTCAAATTGAAAAATTGAATTGATGAGTGATAAGTAAATTCAAATTGAAAAATTACAAAAAAATCAAAACAGAGGGCTTATTACGAATTTAGTGCCGATCGTCGATCGTTACGATACACCGAATTTTCTATGAAAATAAATCAACGGCATCTAGCGTATTCTTTGAAAACCCGTTTTTTTTTCATAGAAAATTCGGTGTATCGTAACGATCGACGATCGGCACTCGATCGGCACTAAACTCGTAATAAGCCCTCTGTTTTGATTTTTTTGTAATTTTTCAATTTGAATTTACTTATCACTCATCAATCATGTTTTAAATTAAATTAGTTAATCACGAATTAATTTAAAATCAATTTTAACGCCACAAAAAAGGAGCGTTTCAATTTGGCTGTAGTTTACCTCCTAATTAAATTAATACGGTCGATATAATTTTGTGCTTGAGGTCTCATAAAAAGACCAAAAAATTCGGTCACAATGACATGGTGGCTTGATCGATGGCCATGGTGAATATTATTTTTAGGACCACACGCGTTTTATGGAAATAATCTTACACAAAAAATGTCAATTTGACCCTTGTCAGTTTTATTACAGAACCAAAATTAAAAATGATAAAATAATATCATCACTTAGTACAAAAATAAGTCAATATCGTGGTTTTTGTAAAAAAATAGGGTCGCTACTAAAACCTTAAGCACGTGAACGCGATTTTTCATAGTGATAATTACCATTAAGGTTTTTTTTTATTTTGACTTGAAAATGTTTTAGCTCAACTACGCTCACATTTCAACCAAAGACGGTCGCTCATGCCCCATCTAGTAAGCTATAAGTTCACGAGAAACAGCAATTACTCAAATATAATGAGGTTAAACTGGGTTAGTGTGCACCTGGCGTTATGTGATGTCAATTGAAATAGGTACAATGTTTCTTATCGTATTGGATTAACTAATACCACAGTACCTACTACTCTATCTTTTGTGCTAATATCTTTTCTAACTCTATCTTTTGTGACAGCCTTCACAGCTCAGTTGGTAGTAGCTCTGCCTTCTGCGCCGTAGGCCATGGGTTCGATCTCCACCGAGAACAAACATTTGTGTGATGAACATAGATGTTCGTTCTCTGTCTGGGTGTTATATAATATTATAAGTATGTAATTACAAAAAAAAAGTATTTATGTATTATATCAGCTATCTGGTTTCCATTTTACAAGCTCTGGCTTAGTTTGGGGCTAGTTAGTGCTGTGTGGAAAGTCCACTAATATTTTAATATCACCTAGGCAACATGTCGTTGTATCTAGACATACTCGTAGATAAAATAAATAAACCATTTATTCCAACAAAGTAACTTAATAACTATTTTTAAGCATAAAACTATTATTTATAACAACTTACAACTAACTTGTAGTTCGCCCCGAACGGAGATCTCGTGATGTGACCCGACGAACGCATCAAAACTTTGAGTAGGTAGGTCAGAGGCAAGTCCAAACATTATCTTTGGACTTTTATCTGACTACCGCCTACTAACTTGGTATGGTAACCAAGTTTCAACTCTATTGGTCTATTTATTGAAGAGTTCCGTTGAACAGACCTTGGCTCCATCATCAGACCAGGTCGCTATCACCATTTTATGAGTACTGAGTACCTTCTTAATTTATTTCAAGAAAAAAAAAAAGATAAACAACATAGACAATTTGAAACTAAGATCTTCGTTCGCTTTGCTAACTCGATCTATAAGATAAACTAACGCTACAGGTACTGTTGGTCACCCAAAGATGGATGTAGGCCTCCTCCATGCGCTTATAATCCATACTCATAGATAGACATTACAATTTTTTTAAAACGAAAAATAGCAATAGTAGTAACACACAGAAACATTTATATTTTGTAGACTAGCTGCCGCCCGCTGCTTTGCTTGCGTAGGTACTGGTATCTTGTGGTAGCGAGCGGCCCGGCCCGCCTTCCGATCCTAAGGTTGTGGGTTCGAAACCGGTCGTGATCGTGACACGACAAGAAGAAATTAATCCCTTCTGAAAAAGGTTTACTAATCCTGGTTAACATTTTGATACTGCAAAATGTTTGGACGTACCTCTGACTACCCCCTTAGAGGTCCACAAAGAATCTGGTACTAAATACTTGGTACTAAAAAATCTGAGGAAATATCTACCGTGCCTGAGAATCAAAGTCGTGAAGATGTTTTAGTTTTAGTTTTTCGTATCTATTTTGTATGCCCTAGACTAAAATTACCTTTTTTGGTTGCAGGATACATCACCACTGCAAGAGGTAAGATAATAACATATTATCAGCACAATTTAATGCTCATTTTTTGCTCGACTGCACCCCACAAAGAGGTTTCAGACCAATTTAATTTGATTAGTATCCAGTAGGGCTGGCCCTGTTTTCGGCTTCGGCCAATTGAAGAGTAGTAGAGTTCTTTATGAAGCAGTTGCAAATTGTTAAACAAAAAGCATTGCCTCGTAAGTCATGAATGATATGGACGCACTGCTCTGCGTCCATCAACTTGAGGCATACAGATGTTAAGCCACATGTAATTACACCGGCAACCACACTCTTCAAACCGAGAGTAGTAGAGCTCTTTGTGAAGGGCTCGTCCGGGGAAGTACTACCACCACGCCTTTTTCTGCCGTCAAGCAACGCTGTGTTCCTGTTTGAAGAGTGTGGTCGCCGGTCCACAACACAAGTTCATGGACGCAGGGCAGTGCATCATAGGGCACGTTCCTATCCTGCGCGACTTACGAGGTAATGCTTTGTTATAGGTGATGGTTAGGTACCACTTGGTGGGCCATCTGCTTGTTCCATCAAAATGTGACCTATATACTATCATACAATCAAAGTTACCTATCTAATGTAATGCAGTTGATATTACAGCTTGTTTAAAATAAATTATGCAGTCACATTACACCACCTTGTCTGTCATCTACATAATTATGTCTATCATCTGTCACTGTTGACAACTAAAGTGCCTTCATTCCTTATTTGCATCAGCCTTACGGGATAGCGGTAACTAGACACGTTTTTTTTTAAATACGAAGTAAATGTTCCGTTTGAAAGACGAAGAAGAAAGATGTAGATAGTAATATGTTATGAAGATCAGTGTATTAAAATTATATACTGGATTAATGATTTATTTATTTTATTTATTTAAATTAATTAGTACCATATTATATTAAGCCATAGCAACCAACAACATTTCGTATAACATCAAAACTATTTAAAAATTGAGAAACGTGGACCCTTATATAATGCAACAAAGAGAGATATTTCTTACCAGTGTCTGTTTTTTTCGAACAGCCAACAATTTGGATGTTTTTAAGAGAAGAGTAGAGCTTTTTATGAAGGGCTCGTCCGGGGAAGTACTACCACCACCCCTTTTTCTGCCTCCAAGCGGCGTTGCTGTGTTTCGGTTTGAAGAGTGTAGTTGCCGGTGTAATCACAGGCACATGAGGCTTAACATCTGTATGCCTAAAGTTGATGGACACAGGGCAGTGCATCGTAGGGAATGTTCTTATCGTGCGTAACTTACGAGGTAATGCTTTGTTATAGGTGATGGTTACCACTTAACATCAGGTGGGCCATTTGCTTGTACCATCAGCGAGTCGTATAAAAAAAAGAGTGAATAGGTATTTCTAAGTGTGCTACACCGTCGACCACATCATCACTTACTAACAGGTAAGAATGCGGTAAAACACAAGATTTTTCATTTATAAATGTGTAAGTTGTAGGTGACTTATTTTTTTTATTTCTACATAGCTTGTATACCTACATACCTACACTTTTATGGCATAACCAAAGGAGATCTTTCAGTTTTTGTTTGATAAGTTAATTATTAAACGCCTATTTATTTGTGACAAAATAGCTCACCTACTTGCAAACTCTAGACAAAACTCTATAGGCGATGCAAAAGCATTGTTCCTCGGCCGAAATTCGGCTTCATTTTCGGGCCGGCAAATCGCAGCCGGCACAACACTAGTAGTGATGTGTTGAGCTAAATAATGGAAGGATTCAATTTGATGAGGATGTTGCACGTCAAACAATTCGTTTTGCCGCGGCTCAGTTTTCCAAGACGGTAGACGAGACGTGGCAATTAAAATAAATTGGCTAAGGGGCAAGTGAAACTGGCTTAGACAGTGTTCCGAGGGAAGGAACCAGTGTGGTGTAAGGCAAAATTCGCATCGTCATGACGGGGCAAGTAAAAGTTGCTTAGATAGAGTTCCGAAGGAAAAAACCAGTGCGGTGTCAGGCAGACAAGCGTCATTGCTTCTTTCTCCAATCAGATTTAATATGAGCTTTGATATGTAGGAATTACATTGATAATACAGTTCAGGTTACGGTGGTCGTCAAAGAATAGTTTTTTTTTATGATATCCAGGGAACTGTTTATTGTTTCTTCTATGAGATTATCGTATGTACACGTATACAAACTAAAATAAAAAAAAACAACATATTATGTTGCATTTCATAAATATTTCATTAATACTTGGAGTATTAATGAAATATTTAGTACCCCGTTTACACTCAGCTCATGTCCGTGGAAATGTGCAGAGACATGGGAAGGGACTTGGCCAACGCGACAATGTAAACAGGCCACTTCCATGTCCACTCGCGCTGCCGCTCGCGTTGCCCGTGTTGTGAACACACATTGCCGGCGACGCTGCCGCAGACGTAAGGAAACATTTCCGTCCACGCGAATGGCAGCGCGAATGACTAAATGTAAACGCAGTATAATATAGCTCAATAGCTTATGTTTTTTTTTAAATTAATTTATATCCTATCTTAAGAAACTTAAAACTTAGTTCTTAAATCAAATTAAATACCTACATCAGTAATAAGTTCATCTGTTCCAAATTTTCTATGAGAGTGGTGCAAATGAAATAGACAAAGACAAGATAAGCGTTCCGTTTTTACAAAACTATGTCGGACCACTAAAATCGTGCGATTCTTCATTTGCGTGTATTTTTTAGGGTAAGGTAGTGATGAACTGTCAGACAAGACTCCAGTTTGATAGTAAGTGGTTATTAGGACTTGACCTTACTGGCCTGGTTTAAAAAAGGTTTAAATATAGCATAGTACATTATTTATTCGAAAATATGTCTATGGACGCTCTCAATTTTGTCTTACCTCACCTTCTTGCCTTTGGTCGCGAGGAACTGGCGGTAGATTCACCAAGTATATAAAACGTTTCAAAGTGATCCTTGTGATTGTGCAAAATGAAGACAATATACAAAGTGTTCCAATACTTATATTTCAAACTTTAGGGGGCTTAAGTACCCATCCCAAAGGATCATACAAAAGAACGGTAGGAACCAAGCCGTAAGTTTGTTGCCTGTTCTTCTAGGCTTTGGTCGCGTGGAACTGGCACCTAGAGTCACCTAGCTTTAAGACGTTTCAAAGTGATCCTTGTGATTTTATTGAATAAATACCTTTTGACTTTGACTTTGACATCAATATGAATAACTTTTTCTAAGGAACCAACACTATGAACGCGAAAAAAAACAGATGTTTCATGCATTTTAGCCAGGTAGGTATTGAACTTTTGTATGAAAAAATCTACAAGTATTGGAACACCTTGTAGATAGAAGACTCAAAATCGTGTCTAGCTTTAAAAGTCACCAAGCTGATGATGATGATGAATGAATGAATGAATGAATGATTGAAAATACTATAATGTTAAAACAGACTAACATGACGTTGAACGTACCTTAGACGTCCTCAATGAAGTTAGTTCTTGTTACTAAGATATCTGAGGGGATATCTACCGTGCCTGGGGATCAAAGTCGAGAATCAGTTTATTTAAAAACAACGGTACACTTTAATCCTACTAATATTATAAACGCGAAAGTTTGTATGGAGTGTAGAAGTATGGATGGATGGATGGATGTTTGTTACTCTTTCACATAAAAACTACTGAATGGATTTGCATGAAACTTTACAATACAGCTTATACATCAGAATAACAAACAGGCTACAATTTATAAACATATTGTATGACTAATCCTGCGCTGACGAAGTCGCGGGTACTAGCTTGTATAATAATAATTGTACAACACGCGGTCGTTATCGCTGAAATCAATGTCTTCCGGACAACCAACTTTTCTATCGCTGAATTTCTTCTGAAAGTCTTCTTCGGAAAATTGCATGATGAATTAGGTCAATGACCACGGATACAGGTCCAGTTACACAATGCCAAGGAAAAATGACGCTTACTGCAAGGACATAAAAGCGAGCAGTTTAGGTATAGCCTGATGCGTATACACAAAACCTTTCAAAATATAATCAACACAGAATGCTTTCCCAAGCCCTTCAAAGCTCCAGTGAAATTACCTTACGAATTGATTTAAGGTGTAGTGGTATCCAAGTCGGTTAAGGGGTCGCGGAGGGGAGGAAATATAAAAAATAATTGGTTTTCATTCTATACATTCTATACCCCAAACTAAGCCAAAGCTGTTCCAATACTTGTATTTAAAACTTTAGGGGGCTAAAGTACCCATCAATATGAATAAATTTTTCTTAGAAAAACAACATTTCAACATTTCAAATTTTTCAAGATTTTCATTTTGAAAGATATAAAATCACTGAACTAATTCATGAAAAATCGCAATAATCAAGAAAAACTTTGCTTTACTAGTTTTCGTAATTTTGCAAACTTGATAGTTACAAAAAGCAACAACAGCGTTGATCTACTTTCGAGTACTTTGTCGGGTATCAGCCCCTTAAGTACGAAACTTTGGATCTCACTTCACCTTAAGACAGAGTCAGCGATACTTTAGCCGTTTCCTGACACAGAGTTCGTCTTTTTCCCATTGCTGCTGTCGGGTAAATCACCCGATTTATGGGGAGAGCGCACGCGATCGCCCATTTTATGTTTTTTCTTACATCATAGCTTTTGCACGGATTATATTAATAGTTTTTACGATAGTTTCACTACGAAACTGTTATATCCAAGGAAGTTGCGTATTTAATAAATAAATATAGATAAATACTAGCGGCCTGTCCCAGCTTCGCATGGGTGGTCATAAATTTTTTGAACATTTTAGGATAAACTTAGACCGTGGGTTCGAGTCTCGCATCTACTTATTTCATACATTTGCACGCGCTTCTCCTTGAGTGAGTGAAATCGCACCCCGCGCGTGAAACGTGGACCCGAAAACATTTTTAATTTCGTCATATCTTTTGAATGGAATGTCCGATTTGAAAAATTTAAGAAGTAATCTATAGGTATTGAAACCGTCTTAATTGTGAAATGATTTATTTGGATAAGGATTAATACCAAGGTACAAATAAAGACCCTTTTCTAGCGGAGGCATTTCAATTATTTTTTTATAATAAAAGAACACTTATTGTGACATAACTATAATAGTTAGACATATGCTGTCGCGACATTTTTTGTAGATGATAACGTGTTCTACAAAATCGTAGTACATTATTTTGTTCTGTCTTCAATAGTTTTCGCAGCGCACGCGATGTAAGGTTTTTTGTTTTCCACCTTGGGTTACATTATTGAAGTTTTAGTAAGGATCCCTGATTTTTTTGAAAATATAATATAGCCTATGTTACTCAGGGATAATGTAGCATTCTAATGGTGAAAGAATTTTTGAAATCGGACCAGTAGTTTTTGAGCCTATTCGTTACATACAAAAATACAAAAATACAAAAATACAAAGTTTACCTCTTTATAATATTAGTGTAGATGTAGATGTAGATTTGTGGACTTTCCACACAGCACTATCTAGCCCCAAAGCTTGTAATATGGGAACCAGATAGCTGATATAATACATATATAAGTACTTTTTTTTTGTAAATACCATACTTATAATATTTTAACACCCAGACAGAGAACAAACATCTATGTTCATCACACAAAATGTTTGTTCTCGGTGGGGATCGAACCCACGGCCTACGGCGCAGAAGGCAGAGCTACTTCCAACGGAGCTGCGAATACTGTCACGACTTTGGTCCCCAGGAACGGAAAAGTTATTTTTTCTATTTTATATTATAGTCTGTGTTATATTCGAATTTTGTAATAATTTTAAAATTCGTACGAAACTCACCACATATAGCTAGTGGTTTGCCACGAAACGAGATCACGTGATGCGATCTGTACGCTCCGAATATTAAATTGGGTTATAGTCAGAGGCAAGTCCAAAAACTAGGTATATTTGGACTTGCTTCTGACTAGCGCCTACTAACTTGGTATGGTAACCAATTTTTATCTCGATTGACCTATTTATTGAGTTCCATTAAACAGACCTTGGCTTCATCATCGGATCAGGTCGCTATCACCATTTTATGAGAAATAAGTACCTTTTTAATATATTACAAGAAAAAAAAAGCAATGGAGCTGGCCGACCAGTAACGAAACTATGATATCAACAAAACTCCAAGAGCTGGGGGCTCTTGGATCGTTGGTTATTCAAATTTTAATTTGTCTTTGTATCTCAAAAACCGGGCGTCCTAGAAAAAAAGTTAAAATGGTTTTGGAATGTACATCTAATCCCTTTTATATTACACGTACACGTTTTAAGAGTAGTAGAGCTCTTTGTGAAGGGCTCGTCCGGGGAAGTACTACCACCACGCCTTTTTCTGCCGCCAAGCAGCAACGCTGTGTTTCGGTTTGAAGAGTGTGGTTGCCGGTGTAATTACAGGCACATGAGGCTTAACATCTGTATGCCTCAAGTTGATGGACACAGGGCAGTGCATCGTAGGGCACGTTCCTATCGTGCGTGACTTACGAGGCAATGCTTTGTTATAGGTGATGGTTACCACTTAACATCAGGTGGGCCATCTGTTTGTCCATCAGTTAGTAGTATAAAAAAAAAAAGAAAAAAAACCCCGTATCTTGATATATTTATGTAACTTTTTTATTTTTGCACCCTTATAAAACCCCTATATCTTAATAACCCGTTATCCGATTCAACTCACATACTTACCGATAAGTTTCTCAAGTGCAAGCTATCGACTTATCAAATTCCAATTGAGAGCACTGGTGGTCTAGTGGAAGTTGCCCCGCCTTCCGATCCTAAGGTCGTGGGTTCGAAACCGGTCGTGCACCGATGAGTTTTTCTGTTCAAAAATGTATGTACACAATGCCAGTTTTCTTAAACGGTGAAGTAAAAACATCGTGAGGAAACCGGCATGTCGTAGAACCTAAAAAGTTCTATTACATGTGTCAAGTGCTTGAAAGAGCCTCTTGAGGCGCACTTAAAATCCTTTCACCACACTGTTTCGAATGAAACTAGTGACACGACAAGAGAGGGATCAAATTTCATGCATATCTGATCAACGGTTCGAAAGTTATGGCCCGACAAACAAATCATATCTCTTCCTATAATAAATCCATCCATCCAATGTGACCTACAAGTATATAAATTGCATTAAAAGTGTCAAATTACTCATACTTCTGCGTAATGTAACTTATTCTCAGAGTACCAAAGCTCATTTTGCATTGAACATCCACAAGAAGTGAGCCAGACTTGCCTTATGTTACCTGTTTATAGCTATAAACACGTAGGTATAAGGTATGTTATTCTAGTACCTAATAAATTATCTATTTCGGGATTCTATAAAAAAGATATCAAATGGCAGCTTATTCTTAAATTTGTTATATAAAAAAATATTGGTAGACTTTCCACACAACACTATCTAGCCCCAAACTAAGCCAAAGCTTGTAATATGGTTATATGGGAACCAGATAGCTGATATAATACCTATTTTTTTTTTTTGTAAATACATACTTATAATATTAAATAACACTTAGAAATAGTATAAGTAAACAGGTTTTTGTATCGATGGTAAATGATTTTTACAACTTTTTTCTATTAAGCCCCTATTTTTTTTTTATACAACTCTTTGATGGAACAAGCAGAGACCTGATGTAAAGTGGTAACCATCACCTATAACAGCATTGCCTCGTAAGTCACGCACGATAGGAACGTGCCTCACGATACACTGCCCTGCGTCCATCAACTTGAGACATACAGATATTAAGCCTCATGTGCCTGTAATTACACCGGCAACCAGACTCTTCAAACCGAAACACAGTAACGCAGCTTGGCGGCAGAAAAAGGCGTGGTGGTAGTACTTCCCCGGACGAGCCCTTCACAAAGAGCTCTACTACTCTTAGATAGTGTTGTGTTGAATGTTCAACAATAAAAAAATACTACTGTCACTAATTTGGTAAGAAAAATTACTTTCGTTGCACTAATTTTACAAGTCACGTCACAGACATCTAATAGTTTGTACGTAGCTCGGTGTCAAACCACTTTTACTATCGGACAAAGCTGCTCCAATCAGCACCAGTTACTGGGGTTATCGAGTCAGTGGTGAGCCGGTCGCGTTTTTGTTTCCTCCCTATTAAAATTACTTACCTTACATTTTTTAAAAATAATTAATAATTGTGATAAATTTATTATTTTTTCCCAGACCTTAAATAAAGTTTATATCGAATAGTTTATTTCGAAACAGTCATGTGTTGAAAAGAGTTTATTTGCGCCTGAAAGAGACACCTTTTATGCAGATGACATTGGAACTTTTTAGGTTCTATGACATGCCGGTTCCCTCACGATGTTTTCCCTCACCGTTTGCGATACCTAGATACCTAGATACCTTCTTGAACATAAAAACTCATTGGTGCACGACTGGTTGTGAACCCACGAACTTAGGACCAAAAGGCGGGGCCGCAATCACTAAGCCACTAGTGCTCGAAAGGAGCCTCTTGAGGCGCACTTCAAATCCTTTTACCACACTGTTTCGAAAGAAACTAGTTAACTAGTAAACGACAAAAAGAAGAACTAGTGCTCTCCACCAGTGATGACCCAGCAACTAACTTAACAGCGCCAAAAAACTGCTGCTAAGGGTACTATTACAAAACGCCTAAGACTTTCTCCATACGATATTCACACACCCTTTCTCTCGAATACAGACAATGGTGTTACAAATAATTGTTATAATCCGAACTAAATGTTATGTTACATGTAAAGTGTGAAATCGCACTTAACACAAAGTGTCTAGCTGTCACTGTCATCGATACACTGTCACGACACTATCTCTCCTTATTATTATTATTAACTCATATACGCCTAGATAAAAGCTGAGTCTGAGCCTTTTTGGCATACCACTCTCTGCAACGGGACGGGACTGGCTATGACCAACTTTGTATTTTAGTTTATTTATTCTTATGTGTTTTTTTAGTTAGTAGGTATTCTGTTTGTCTGTACCTGTCCTTTCTGTTTTTTTTTGTGTGTGTTGTTGTCAAATAAATGTATTTTCTTTCTTTCTTTCTTTCTTTCTAGATATAACATTACAGATGCTTATTCTGACGTATTTTATTCTAGTTACAGCTTTCATTCAATCATGTTTTTTTATGAATCTAGCATAAATCATGCTATGTTACTAATTTAATTACGAAAATGAAAATAAAACTGTAACAACGTCACGGTAACGAACTTCGATCCCCAGGCACGATCCCCAGGCACGGTAGTTCCCTTTGATCTCTTAGTAACAATTACCAATTCAAGATTCTTTAAAATGTCTAAGGGGAGTAGTCAGAGGTACGTCTAAATATTACATTTGGCACATACCAACATTTCGCATTTGTTGGTATTTTAAATGAGTAATATCAAACAGTAAAAGGGCTTATAAAGAAGCATATTTTTTTTAATTAATTTTGTAAGAATGCAGTCAAAATTCCAGGGTGGTTCACTAGATCATACATGCAACGAACTAAGTATGAAATCGCATTTTCGGCGCAATGTCTAGCTGTCAATGTCACTCTCACTCACAAAGGGATTTGGGCGCGAATTAGCATGACACTTCAAAAGAATGTTTATTATGCATGTGTGAACAATCAAGGTGACGTTTAGAAATTTTGATTGTTGTGTGTGTGATTTATTATTTGGGTGCGCTCAATCTTTCAAAGTATGTTACTTTCGCTTTCTTTCTGGTTTAGAAACGGTCTAAGATAATCAGAATGCGCGGGCGCATTTCCAGACATAATCGTTTTTGTATTGTTCTTTGGACAGTTCTATGTTTAAACAGATCAGAGGTATTACTAGCTCGCTTTTTCCCGTGACTTTGTATCTATGGTACCTGATCACGTCACTTTGTTGCAATCAATTTCAATCAGTTTCTCTTTGTAATAAGTAAATATGACGGCTATGCGGTTACATTTTAGCTGCAGTTGCTAACAAAGTTAGATTACAACTGGTGTTTCTATTGATGGATAATCACAAAACTTTCATATTGTATTATATACTTATTGGTTTCATATAGAAACTGATTGCAACAAAGTTACGTAATCACCCTACAGGATGAGAAGAAGCCTGTTATTACAAAGTCACGAGCTATATTTATTTCAAGTTTCATAAAAATCTGTCCAGTCATTGCTGGTTTTTGTTCGCTAAGGTCAAATCAAAAAGCTTAAAATAAAATTGTAGCAAAGCAAAAGTTTGATTTACTAGTTTTCGTACATCCAAACTTTTTAGTAGAAAAACTGGTTTTCATCAATTATTTGCTGAACTGTGTGTAATAATTGCCATTTTTCATAAGTTCAGTGATTTTATATCTTTCAAAATGTTAAAATGTCGCACATTTTATGTACATACATGCCTACTTTGGTGGGTACTTGAAGTTATAGTCGCGGTAAACTCTCGCTGCAGGCTCGGTCATAAGTTATCGGAACGAGACGGCAATATTGCTCTCTCTCTCGCACTTAGGAGAACGGACGATCCTTTTGTTAACTTCGATCAACAATCAACTAGATTCCGTGTCACATACAAAATCAAAGCTAAAAACTGTCCGCTTGAACATCTACTTACACACACATAAACAGCTACATCGATTGTTGATCGAAGTTTGTTAATGCGTGTGTTAAGATGATTTATGACCGAGTTTGCAGCGGGAGTTTAGAGCTCCGTACTCACATTCGGTATTACTCGAAAGTTTTACTCCAAAACGAGTAAATATTAACGTGTGGACCGCAAAACTCACAGCTCGATGCGATTTTCTCGTTTTGGGAAACTATCGAGTAATACAGAATGTGAGTACGGAGCTTTACGCGACTGTAGTCCCTTCAATATAATAATTTTTGGCTAGACATTTTAAGTTAAGCCACATCCACACATGCGCCACAACAAGTGACAATTGCACGTCAATCGTCCAACCCGCCTCCATTCGACACCTCACGAACCATTATGAAGTCCTATTGTTTCATCATTTTATCGCAATCTTTTTCAGAATGCAAATCGTAAAAAAAGACCAGCCTTTGTCTCGTCTTGCGAAACAGACACCCATGGATTATGATAATAAATGGTACTTTAATTGTACAGACGGCTACACATCAAGTTATACATCCTATATACTCTAACTACGCTACATACAAAAAAGATTCGTAGGAAAGGGACGGCTCGAAAGAACGTCATTAAGAGTTAAAGTAGTAGAGCTCTTTGTGAAGGGCTCGTCCGGGGAAGTACTACCACCACGCCTTTTTCTGCCGCCAAGCAGCAACGCTGTGCTTCGGTTTGAAGAGTGTGGTTGACGGCGTAATTACAGGCACATATGTGCTAAACATCTGTATGCCTCAAGTTGATGGACGCAGAGAAGTGCATCGAAGGGCACGTTCCTATCGTGCGTGACTTACGAGGCAATGTTTTGTTATGGTTACCACTTATCATCAGGTGGGCCATCTGCTTGTTCCATCAGCTAGTAGTATAAAAAAAACTAAATAACAACATTAATAAATCACAACATTTATCCAGGCACGGTAGATATCCCATGCATGTTCCATGAAAAAGTAGTTTAAAAAAATACTCTGTTCAAATGGATCTATCAAATAAATGATAGGTAAATACATAGGTCCAGGGAGTTCTTGAAATAAATATTTGTTTAAGGACAGAAGTCAAAATAATGGTAATTATTGAAATTGGATAACGATTTTGATCGTACATTTGATAGTTCAACAATTACAACATTATAATAATAGCACAGAAGAGATAATTCTTCTAAGTACCATCATGACAATGACATTGACATTTCTAATGTCATATTTATAAATAAAAATTCTAAATTCTATACTAATATTATAAAGAGAAAAGATTTGATTGTTTGTTTGAATTAAGTAGGCTCCGAAACTAATGGACTGATTTGAAAAAATCTTTCACCGTTGGGAAGCTAGTCTATCCCCGGGTGACATAGACTATATTATATTTTCAATAAAATTAGAGATCCTTACTAAAACTCCAATAATGTAACCCAAGGTGTAAAAAAATGGCCTCTAATAATTCCTTACATCGCGTACTACGACTTTGCAGAACACATCATTGTCTACAAAAATTGTCGCGACAGCATATTATGTCTAACTACTATAGTTTTAAATGAAATTAACACAATAAGTGGTCTTTTATATTAAAAATTTGATTTAAATGCCGCCGCTATTAATGAATATTTTTGTTAAAATTCACACAATATGTAGCCACCTGTATTCATATTATGTGTATTATATGTATTATATATACATAATTATTATGTAGCCCACAAACTAAGCAAAGCATTTACTACGGCAACCAAATAATTTTATTTTATACATTTGTAAACACTTGTATTCAATGTAATTTTCTATGTAAATAAATGTTGTTTTAACATAAAAAAAATTGCTAATAGTGCTCGGAAGGAGCTTCTTGAGGCGCACTTAAAATCCTTTCACCACACTATTTCGAAAGAAACTAGTGACCCGACAAGAAGAAGAAGCTTATATTTTCTTGTTCGTTCTACAGAACAAACATTTATGTTCTATTTTGAGAGTCGTGAAACAGAATTTTTTGTCCGAAGCTCGGAGCATCAAACCATAGTATGCCAGCAGTGCAAGTACGAAACTCAATTCGCTAAATTTAGTGATCGTCAAATTCGTGATATTTTGACGAATTGTGCGAGTACGGATCCCGGGGTCGCTATCTTTTGACGATCGCCTGCGATAGTCAATTTTCGCGATAATAGTAATATGGCAACTCGGAAACTTTCGGTTTTGAACACAGATGTCTATGGATTGCTTTTCAATCTTTTAGAGTTTGGTGGAAACACGAGAAAGATCATGTCGCGGCATTATATAATCGTGAAATCAAAAGTACCATGCTCGCTAAAACCAGGGCCGGATTTAGGGGAGGGCAAACGGGGCGATGGCCCCGGGGCCTCCACAAACGGGGGGCCCCCACAATAGAGACTCCGGAAAAAAAATCTTTCTAATTCCAACTAGTAAACATCTTCTTTTCCTATGATTTTTTTTTTGCAATTTTACCTTTACCTACAGCCTACAGTACTTTGTACATACATGGTTATTTGATTATATTAATCTTAAATAACAGAAATCATTGATCTATATTTGTTCACTCCAATCAGGCAATCAGTGAAATATCAAAATCTCAAATGGCCCTGATAAGCACTTCCAATTCACTACCCATCTTGGAGGAGTACCCCAATCATTTAATGGCTGTGTGGGAATTCGACAATGTTTAAATAAATTATATATAAATTATTTGCAGTATGTGAACAATTGGTGTTCTTCAATTCTTAAACAAATCAATTATTATTGACTAATAGGTATTTTTTTTCATATTTCTTCATGCAGCAAGGCAAATAATTATTATTGTGACACAATTAAATGCCATCAAGTATTCACGAACATTACTGCATGCAAGCAATTGAAAAAAATCATAGTCGATCAATATTAATTTGTTTGTATAATTATTGAAGAATATCGATTTCGATTGTCATACAAAACCAGGCGGGTTTTGTATGACATCGTGACAAGGAGTCAAACGCTAATATTAATAATCGAGTCGTGAATCATTCATGATCGAGGAAAGAATGTGTCCATTGAAGTTTCCGTGCGTAATTTTGTCTTCGTGTAGTTGTCTATTCTTTTATTAATATATTTTTCCAAAAGCATACTTTTCTTCAACCAGCGAGCGAGTGTGAGTTTTTTTTGCCCTCTGCCTGTCCATGTGAATCCACAGTAGAATAAAAATTGCCAGTTCGGATGGGGAATTTATAGTATATTCTGCGGATTTTACAAGCCTATTCAGACTATTTTTCGTATTTGCGTGTCGATACGAGATACGAGATACGACGGCAACGACGGTACCTGTTTCCCCCGTTTCTTGTCTGTACGAGTGTACGACCCGTCGCAGCGTTGACAAGTGTCCGCTGAGTGGCGTGCTTGTAGCAGGGAATCCCAGAATTTGATACATATTCGTGCGTCTGAGAAGCTACGAACTTGCGAACATTGTGCAACAAATGTAAACTAGTAGTTCGCCCCGAACTGAGATCTCGTGATGCAACCCGACGAACCCATCAAAACTTTGAGTACGTAGTAGTCAGAGGCAAGTCCAAACATTATCTTTGGACTTTTTTCTGACTACCGCCTACTAACTTGGTATGGTTACCAAGTTTCAACTCTATTGGCCTATTTATTGAAGAGTTCCGTTGAACAGACCTTGGCTCCATCATCAGACCTGGTCGTTGTCACCATTTTATGAGAACTGAGTACCTCCTTAATTTATTTCAAGAAAAAAAAATAAGAAAAAGCAAAGAAACTGGCCGACCAGTAGAAAAACCTTGATGTCAACGAAACTCTTAGAGATGGGAGCTCTTGGATCGCTGGTTATCTTAATTTAACTTTTTTTGTTTTATCTCAAAAACCGAGCGTCCCAAAAAAAAAGTAAAAATGGTTTTGGAATGTCCAAACAAAGCCCTTTCATATGACATGTAACTTGATTTTTTTATGTAACTTTTTTTATTTTTGCCCTTTTAAAAAACCCCATATCTCAAAAACCCTTCATCCGATTTTACTCATATACTTACCAGTAAATTTCTCAAGTACAAGCTATCGATATATCAAATTTCATGCAGATCGGATCAACGGTTCTAAAGTTATCGCCAGACAAACATACATACATACATACATACATACATACAAACATAAAATGCCAAATCGCCCAAGTTGGAACAAAGATCTTCGTTCGCTTCGCTCACTCGATCAATCATTTCGAATTTTTACGGACAGACCACATACGTTAAGACGTGAGTATTTTCATCGTTATCTTGTAATCTACAATATAAACTGAATGTCATATTTGATTGTGCAATTACAAAAACGTGTTTTTTTTCTTAACATAAAATAGAATATATGAAATATATACAGAGAACAAAAGAACATAAAAAACGGTTATGGAGAGGTTATGATTTATTGTTTATCATGCGTTTGTTTAGTTCTGCGTAAGTTAATCATTAAGGCGACTGAAATATCGTGGTCACATGCTAATATTTATTAGGTAAATTGAGGTTGCCAAATTTAATTTTGAAATATTTTTTTCTCAATTCACTTCTGTTTTTGTCTCTTATTTTTTGAGTGCATGCACATAACTCGAAAGGTTTCAGTACATGGCTTGCAGCATCTCTATTCTTTTCATTTTCCATGTGACATGGATAATGATGTTGAAAAGAATAGCAGTTCACCAATAGGAACATAGTCGTGGAGCTGATAGTCGAGAAAAATAAAATATTAACAGAAACACCATAAAGAGTTACGAGCAGTGCACATGGACCATGTGCACTGCTCGTAACTCTTTTTGTCTTGAGAATCTACTTGGTTTCACAATAAATTATTTATTGAAAAACTCGACTGAAAAAAATTGTTCACTTTATTTTGAAAATAATTTGGGTCGAGGGGGCCTCCGCTCCTTTGTTGCCCCGGGGCCTCTAGACCTCTAAATCCGGCCCTGGCTAAAACCCGTTTTCACGAATAGAAATGTAAAATTTGACGATCGCATAGTTCGTAAAAAGATCGGTACTTGCGCTGCTGTAGCTTCTAGTAATAGAACGTAGATATATACTATAATTGTGTAACCTTTTTCTGAATCAAAAAAATCTTAATAAACGATATTTATTTATGTTTGTTCTCGGTGAGTAATGAGTATCGAACCCACGGCCTACAGATCAGAAGGCACACCACTACCAACCGATCTATGAGGCAACTTCATAAATGCTACAAAAATAGCATAGTTTCTAAATCATCTTCCGCACAACATCCACCGTTTCCCTAAGTATAAAGCAATCTATGATTACGCAATAAATACTGAAACTTCCCGGAAAACATTACCTTTCCTGTCTCACTCACTCGCATGCAAAAGAGGGAGATAGAACCACAGCATACAATTATGGGCCCTATGCAAATGCTATTAAGTGGTAGCCGATGCCGATATCGCTCATTAATCGATTACGAATCGAATACTTAATAATCGACTCCGGGTAGAATCGAGTTGGAGATTGTAGCTTACTCTGTGAAGGCAATATTATTGGTTGCGTATGAGCAACTATGGCTATTCAATAATGTAGCTTTCAGAGAAGGCTTGATGATGATGTTGAAATCGTAATTAAGAGTAGTAGAGCTTTTTGTGAAGAATCGTCCGGGGAAGTACTACCACCACGCCTTTTGCTGCCGCCAAGCAGCAACGCTGTGTTTCGGTTTGAAGAGTGTGGTTGCCGGTGTAATAACAAGCACATGAGGCTTAACATCTGTATGCCTCAAGTTGATGGACGCAGGGCAGTGCATCGTAGTGGGCAACATCAGGAGGGCCATCTGCTTGTTCCATCAGATAGTTGTATAAAAAAATGTCACTTGGGGTTGCTGTCATTGTGACAAAATAGGATTTGACAAACAGTAACACAAATTTTAAGCAATGTTTGATTTAGGCCTCGTATGTAAGATTTTTCATAAATGGGGGTAGATATGTAAACGTACTACTTGGTGTTATAACAAGCAGATGGCTCACCTGATGTTAAGTGGTAACCATCTTCGATTGCCTCGCACTGCTTCGTTATAGGTGCACTGCCCTGCGTCCATCAACTTGAGGCTGATGTTAAGCCTCATGTGTCTGTAATTACACCAGCAACCACACCCTTCGAACCGAAACACGGCTACGATGCTTGGCGGCAGAAAAAGGCATGGTGGTAGTACTTCCCGGACGAACCACACACAAAGTTCTCTACTTTTTAAAAACAACTATAAGATGTTGACAGCCTTCACAGCTCAGTTGGTAGTAGCTCTGCCTTCTGCGCCGTAGGCCGTGGGTTCGATCCCCACCGAGAACAAATATTTGTGTGATGAACATAGATGTTTGTTCTCTGTCTGGGTGTTATAATATTATAAGTATGTATTTACAAAAAAAAAGGTATATAAGTAGTATATCAGCTATCTGGTTCCCATGTCACAAGCTTTGGCTTAGTTTGGGGCGAGATAGTGCTGTGTGGAATGTCCACCAATATTTGTTATTATTTAAGTTCGTGACTAAATTTTTGAGAAATTATAGCTTGTGCCTTTTTTTTTTAATCCGCGAAACTGCGGATGAAGGCTAGATAAAAAAAACATATAATTATACATGCATTTAGAAAAATCATATTTTATGAATGACAGCATTCACGCTACATTTAGCATTTTTGCAAATCGTTATGCATATTTTGCGATTCGTCAAAGTTTTTACGATTCCTAATTGATCGTTTAGGTTTAACAAAAAAGTTAAAGAAACGAATGTTAAGGTTAAAAAACTTTTGGTGCCATAAGTGTTCAGTTTAAATAGTTAACTGCTTCTTGTATTAAGTACCTACTTGAGTTTAATGCATTTCAATGACAACTTTTTTTAAATATAAATGATAGCTGACTTGACAACTTTGGCTTACTTTGATAAAAATTTCAATATTCTATCCAAAAATTATACATATAATTTATTTACATTATTCTTAAGAAAACAGCTTCACAACTTCCCCAGGCACGGTAGATATCTCTTAATACCGATTACAAACTCAAGATTCTTTGAGGATGTCAACGACCATTCACGATGTTTTCTTCACCGTTTGAGAGTACTGGCACTTTGCACATAAATTGAACTGAAAAACGCAATGGCTCAAATCGGTTTCGAACCCACGACCTTAAGTTCGGAAGGCTATAGACCACCAGTACTCAACTTACTAACTTTCCTAACTTAATTTTGCATGATCATTTTCACAATATAATAATAAGAAATACTCTCACAACGCAGGTCAAAACACTCAACAGTGCCCATAAAAGAACAATCACCATCAAAAACATCCAGTTTGAAATACAACATACAAGTCCAAGTCTTATAATAACACTGTCGTAGCAGAATTTACTGCTCAATACCGATCAGCTCGCCACGCGATTTTAAACCTTAAGTGAATGAGATAAGATTCATTTGAGAGAAGGATATTATCAAGATGCTCATGTCAAATTGGTTCCGTATATTTTGTGTAGCGATAGTAAAAAGGTTAAGGTGTATCGTTGTAGGGAATTCTATTTTGGTCGTGTTAGTACATTCTTGAAGGCTTAGCCAATGTTCACTTTAGCGATTAACGGCCCGTAAATTTTGAATCTCTGATTAGTAAAGATTCAATGTTTATATAATATTTAGACAAATATGTCTGGCGTTCTTGCAACCCATTTTTCAGTTAACAAGTGATTCCATACCTGATTAGGTTTGATCGAGCTTTCAAAAACCGGCCGTAAGACTTGAATTTACAGTCGGGGGTTGAACTTTCCCCCAAAATCCATATTTTAGACAAATCAACCATAATTTTATTGATTGATTTGTTGATTATATTGCTTTAAATTCCACACAGCACTATCTAAGCACTACCTAGCAGAGTTTGAGCTTACTATCCCATAGCAGGTACAAGCAGGCACATGAGGCTTAACATCTGTATGCCTCAAGTTGATGGACGCAGGGCAGTGCATCGTCAGGCACGTATCGTGCGTGACTTACGAGGTAATGCTTTGCTATAGGTAATGGTTACCACTAAACATCAGATGGGCCATTTGCTTGTTCCATCATAGTTGTTTAAAAAAAACTTTGCTTAGTTGGGCCAGGTACCTAGCTTTTTTTTTCGTAATTGTCTATGATCATTCACTCACTTTGTTTCATACATAAGTGTTTATAAAATCACACGCGTTTCCCATAGGGGTAGGCAGAGATCAAGGATTTTCACTTGCTACAATCCTGACATTACTCTAACGAAAGTATTCTCTAGAATAATAAAAAAAAAATATTGAACTGAGGAGCTGGATGCTGAATGTCCAAATTTCTTCGTTCAATAATTTTTCTAGCCTTTAGACGAAATCTGGGCATTCAGTATACAGCCTCTTTAACTTCAATATTTTTATTATTTGATTTCAACTGAAACTCAGGCTAAACTCGACCTTTGTTTAAAAACTACAATCAGCGTAGTCGCTAAATCATTTCTTTTCATCTAGGGTTTCTTGTTTACCAAAGAAAACCCGCCAGTAATCTAACCATGTCGTTAGGGCTGACACGTGAGTTCCGTCGGTAATATGAACTCGTTAATCCTGTCACTTCACCAATGATTGATGACGTACTACACGCGGTGTACACCATGGTATAAAGCGGGCTATGCACTAACAGGCGACCGGAGTTGTAAAGAGGCCCAACCAAAGATCACCCTACAATAGATCTCTACGACGTACCTCTGACTACCCTTAGACATCCTCACTGCACTGGTGGTCTAGTGGTAGCGGCCGCTTCCGCTCCTTAGGCCGTGGGTTCATAACCGATCGTGACCAATGAAATTTTCTGTTCAAAAATGTATGTGCAAAGTGCCAGTACAAATAAATATAACCACTCCCATACGTAAAGAAACTTACGAAACCAAAAAAACCCACTTACAAAATAAATAAAAAAATATAATCAAATAATTAACATAAAAAGTTAAGCTTAAGCCGGTTGTATGATACGGCATAAAAAAAACTTAACACAAAAAAAACAGTACGTTTACTTAAAAAACAAATAAATGTTTGTACAGGAAAAGTCAGAAAGAAAGAATGTTAGTGAATGTTCTTATTTGCCCCGACTTCTTGTCGTGCCACTGGTTCTTTCTAAACAGTGTGGTGAAAGGATTTTAAGTGCTTCTCAAGAGGCTCCTTTCGAGCACTTGACACAAGTTTTAGAACTTTTAAGCCTTTTAACATGCCGGTTTCCTCACGATCTTTTCCTTATTTGCTGGCCCTACAGCACATGTATTAAGCTACTGATTAAACAGTAATATCAGCGGCGCTTTCGCAAAGGATTGTAACTATGTTCTTTTTGCTGACGCTACATCGAAATGCAATTTTTTTGCTGACGGTACATGTTACTCGGCAAACTAGCTTCCGCCTACATTTTCCAACCAAAAGTAAAAACTAGGTAGGTATTTGGTTTGTGCTTCTTCGTTGGATGTTTTTTTATCTATTTGTATTGGCGATCTAAATGGCAGCATCTGTTATTATCTAATTGGTAAGTGATGTAAATCTTTTCAAGGTTGTCTGGAAGAGATTTGGCGATAAGACCGCTCATTGTATTTCTACAATGTTTTAAGTAAAAATGTGTATTCTTATTTGTTGTGGTAATCAATGGTAATTCTTTCGAGCACTTGCCACATGTTATAGAACTTTTTAGGTTCCACGACATGCCTAAAAAGTTCAATGACATGTGTCAAGTGTGCAAAGGAGCCTCTTGAGGAGCACTTAAAATCCTTTCACCACACTGTTTCGAAAGAAACTAGTGACACGACAAGAGAGAGAGTATAGATAGGGCCATCAGAAGTTTTTTTTTTAACGTTAAGCTTAACGATATTTTCAAATCAAATAAAAGGTATTCTATTCACACTCAAACGTTAGTTTCTCACGAAACAATAAAAATACCTCAAAAACCGACGCAAAAAACCGTTAAACTTAGTTTCAACATTATGACCTAATCCCATTCAACACGGTTATATCATCAAATGCGTTTTTTGACTGTAAAACCGGTAGATCTCAACAACATCACGATATTCAATAAAAACATATAAAAGAAACAGGGTCACGACTGTAATCCAGGCACGGTAGACCCTTCGGAGTCACATGCACGTTTAAACATCATCATATGATTCTGTTTTTTTATACGTGCTGATGGAACAAGTAGACGGCTCACCTGATTTAAGAGGTTACCACCACCTATATCAATCACTAAATTCGATTGGCACCACACTGGAGCTTCAATATTGTATTATAATACATTGTAACAAGGATCATACAAAAGAGCGGTAGGAACCAAGCCGTAAGTTTGTTGCCTGTTCTTCTAAGCTTTGGTCGAATGGAAATGGCACCTAGAGCCACCTAGTATTAAGACGTTTCAAAGTGATCCTTGCGATTCTATTGAATAAATACCTTTTGACTTTGACTTTGTAACAAAGCATTGCCTCACAAGACACGCACGATAGGAGCGTGCCCTACAATACACTGCCCTGCGTCCATCAGCCTTGATTCAAGCTAAAGTTGTCAGGCGCCACGGAAGACCAGCGTCATAGTAGTGCATGAAACACTAATAGAGCACAAAACTGAGCTACGACCGATTTGGTTGTATTAGTATAACAAATATTAATTTTTTTTTTTATTAATGTTAAGTTTTTGTAACACAAAATAAACATTTTTTATTAATTTAATGAGAATGCCAAAGAACTACTATAGGAATAAGAATACGTCAAAGTCAAAAGGTATTTATTCAGTAAAATCACAAGAACCACTTTGAAACTTATACCTCATTTACACTCAGCCCATGTCCGTGGAAATGTGCAGAGACATGAGCAGGGACTTGGGCAATGCGAGAATGTAAATCAAATCAAATCAAATCAAATCAAAACGGTCTTTATTCAGTACAATCACAAGGATCACTTTGAAACGTCTTATATACTAGGTGAATCTATCGCCAGTTCCTCGCGACCAAAGCCTAGAAGAACGGGCAAGAAACTAACGGCTTGGTTCCTAGCGTTTTTTTGTATGATCCTTTTTACAATTTTATTATGGTACCTACTTAATTGTTTAGTGTTTTTTTATGAGTTGGAGCATAGATCAGTCCCAAGCTTTTTTGTCATCTATATAATCAGAAATTTTATAGTAAGCTTTTGTACAAAGTTTTCTTTTTATTATGTTTTTGAATTTGTTAATCGACAACTGGTGAATCTCACTTGGGACTTTGTTAAAGAAGCGTACACATTGTCCTGCAAACGATTTGCTTACTTTAGTGAGCCTAGTAGTGGGAACAGCGAGCTTATCTTTATTTCTAGTGTTAACATTATGATGGTCACTCTTTTTGGCATATAAATTAATATTTTTTCTAACATACATTAAATTTTCGTATATGTACTGACAGGGTAAAGTCATTACATTTATTTCTTTAAACTTATTTCGTAACGATTCTCTGGGACCCATGTTATAAATTGCACGAACAGCCCTCTTCTGCAGCACAAATATGGTGTTAATATCTGCAGCACTCCCCCACAACAAAATGCCGTATGACATAATGCTATGAAAGTAGCTGAAATAGACAAGTCTTGCGGTGTCCACGTCTGTAAGAAGGCGGATCTTTTTGACTGCGTATGCTGCAGAGCTAAGTCTCTTCGACAATTTGCCTATGTGTGGGCCCCATTGAAGCTTATTATCTAAGGTTATGCCTAAAAATACGGTGGTATCCACGAGGTCTATTTTTTCATTTTTGATTTTTACATCAGCATTTATTTGTTGGACATTTGGTAGTACAAAGCGAATGCATTTTGTTTTATTTTCATTAAGTAACAAGTTGTTTACATTAAACCAGTTTACGACTCTAGAGATTGCATTGTTTACATCGTCATAGTTAGTTTGTCGTCTTTTCAATTTGAATAAAAGTGAAGTGTCATCTGCAAACAGTACAATCTCGTGATCATCTACTACTTGAGGTAGATCATTAATGTAAATTAAAAACAAAAATGGCCCTAATATAGAACCTTGTGGTACACCCATTTTTACCACTGACCCCGGAGAGCGCTTTCCATTCACGTCAACACTTTGTATTCTGCCATTTAAGTAAGAAATGAGTAGGTCTAGAGCAACACCTCTAACACCATAGTGGTTCAGTTTTCTGACCAACGTTTCATGGTGCACACAATCCAATGCCTTGGAAAGGTCACAGAAAATGCCTAAGGCGTCTTGCGACTGTTCCCAGGTCTGAAAAATATATGTTATTAACTCAACACCAGCGTCGGTGGTTGAGCGACCCCTTGTAAATCCAAATTGTTTACTGTCAAGTAAGTTATTTATAGTAAAGTGCCTTTGTAACTGATTGAGTATAAGTTTTTCGAAAATTTTACTAAATGTAGGTAGTACTGATATCGGGCGAAAGTTACTGGGGTCAGAATGACTACCTGATTTAAATAAGGGTGTTATTTTACTATGTTTCATAAGGTCAGGAAAAACGCCACAATCAATACATTGGTTGAATATAAAAGCTAGATCTGGTGCAATAATATCAACCACAGGTTTAACGGCAAAAACAGAAATGCCCCAGAGGTCCGTGGTTTTTTTTACATTTATCATTTTAAAAGCTTTGATGATGTCATTAGTATTCACATAATCGAATTTAAACTGTTGTTTGAATTCTGATAAGTTATCTTTTAACAATGACTCTGCGATTATGTGGGAAGAGCTTAAGGACTTTGTAGTGGAGACTGGAATGTCAGTGAAGAAGGTTTCAAATGCTTTGGCAACATCATCATCTTTGGTAATGATGGTGCCGCCAACATTCAAGTTGTATACGGTGTTCTGTATCTTGACTCTTCCTGTCTCACTATTAATTATTTTCCAAAGTAGCTTTGATTTTATCTTGACTAGTTTTGATTTTTGAACTTAAATATTGTGATTTAGCAATGCGACACACACTTTTGAAAATTTTAGAATAGTTTTTAATTTTTTTCTTTTAATTCTTCACTGAAATTGTATTGTTTTTCACTATAAAGGTTGTACAATGTTTCTCTGCTTTTATAAATACCCGCTGTTGCCCACTCACAAAATTTAGAACCGCCAGAGACCATTTTCGATTTGGGTGTGAAAATTGAACTGAATAAGTTATCAAATTCATAGAAAAATTTATAATATGAATTGCCATCATTACTGTAAGTTATTCTTGGTAGTCTAGTAATAAGGTTCAGTTTCAACTCTTCCAAACGACGTATGGTCAATGGGACGAAAGTAATTTTTTTTAATACATCGTTTTTAGTTTTTGCTTCTATTTTAATTATTTGACCAAGGTGGTCTGAAGGAATATTACTTATTAGATTTTTACTTATTATTTTTACATTAGTAAAGATATTATCTATACATGTGGCCGAAGAGGCAGTTATCCTAGTAGGCTCCATAAACAAATGTTCCAGGTCAAATGATTTAAAAAGACTAATTATCCTGGTATTTAAAGAGTAGTGAACTAGTAAATTAACATTGAAGTCGCCACATATGATTAGTTGCTTGTTTGATTTAGATATTTTATACAAAATTTCTTCCATTGCTTTTTCAAAAATATCGAATGAGGCAGAAGGTGGACTGTAAGCGCTTATAACAATGAACTGCTCCAACTCCACGCAAGCTATTTCAATGTGTCTTTCTACAGAGTGGTGGACAATATCTTTGCGTTCTTTAAATTTAATTTTATTATTAAGTAATATTAATGATCCACCTCTAATAAAGTGTTCTCTGCAGAAAGCACTACCAACCTGGTGATCACTGAAGCCAAACATCAGCTCATGACTTTTCAACCAATGTTCAGTAATACAAATTATGTCAATATTGTTCGAGGTGATGTACAATTCCAGCTCTAATTCTTTACTACGCAATCCTTCAATATTTTGATGCACCAAATTGGTATGCTTAATTTTGTTTAATTTGATAGATTTAATACTTGACTGACTTTGTTTATTATGAATTTTATTTTCATTTAAAAAATAAACAGGCCACTTCCATGTCCACTCGCGTTGCCGCTCGCGTTGCCCGTGTTGCGTGAACACACATTGCCGGCGACGCTGCCGCAGACATATGGACGGCAACATTTCCGTCCACGCGCATGGCAGCGCGAATGTCTAAATGTAAACGCAGTATTAAAGCTAGGTGACTCTAGGTGCCAGTTCCACGCGACCAAAGCCTAGAAAAATTATATATTGTAAAACTGTGTAAATAGATCTGACAGACGTAATTTTGGTTCCAACAGTCTACCCATTTCGGGCATACAATACTAAAAACTGGAAGACAAAGTGTGGGATGCCCTCCTACCCGATGGACCGACGACATTGTTAGGATCGCGAGAAGTCGGTGGATGGAGAGGGCTCAGAATCGTTCTTCCTGGAAATGTATAAGGGAGGCCTATATCCAGTGGACTTCTTCACGCTGATGATGATTTATATAAGTTTGAAAAAAAAACTTGTTTACAAAATTCTTTTGATTATTTTCATAGGATTACTTTTAGTAACACAGCAACGCTGTGGTAACACAGCAACGCTGTGTTTCGGTTTGAAGAGTGTGGTTGCCGGTGTAGTTACAGGCACATGAGGCTTAACATCTGTATGCCTCAAGTTGATGGACGCAGTGCAGTGCATCGTAGGGCACGTTCCTATCGTGCGTGACTTACGAGGCAATGCTTTGTTATAGGTGATGGTTACCACTTAACATCAGGTGGGCCATCTGCTTGTTCCATCAGGTTGTATAAAAAAAAAAAATTGTAGACTAAAACTGTGGAACAGATATCAAAAGTAGAAAGAATCTCAAGGTGTCGTTGACCTTTGTACGTGCTCAGAATTCGATTTAGTTTTATGACAAATCTTCGAGGCATTTTACTGGGTACTACGATCCGATGATCAAAATAATAGATACGTTGTTTATAATGTCTTCTTCTCAAAATATTAACCAACTCGGAGACTTAAAATTGATTCTTTTTGTTCATCTTCTTGCAGCAGACGGACCACCTGGTGTAAAGTGGTATCATCATCACCTATCACAAAGCATTGCCTCGTAGGTCAAGCATAGGAACGTGCCCTACGATGCACTGCCCTGTCCATCAACTTGAGGCATATGTTAAGCCTCATGTGCCTGTAATTACACCGACAACCACACTCTTCTAACCGAAACACAGCGTTGCTGCTTGGCGGCAGAATAAGTCGTGGTAGTACTTCCCCAGACGAGCCCTTCACAAAGAGTTCTACTACTCTTATAAACATACAGATGTAAATTATATACATCTTAGTCCTGTCGACTGTACGTCCAAATTCTTTCAAACAGATTTAAGTTCTATGCTAAGTATTTGCGTACCGCATAACATGCCACATGCCAGTACCAATCTTGACAAAATCCTGCCCAAAAATAGTTCGTAGATCGGAATCTGACAATCGCAACTAGTTCTACAGCATTGTGATTCATTGTCCGTGTTCAGTGTTGAAATATTTGTATTGAACAAGATAATATCATAAACGCTGAGTTAGGGGAAAGTGGGGTAGGACCGGCCACTTTGACAAAACAAACTGATAGTGGAAACATCATAATTTTTGACTGTTTTTTTACAATTCGCGTGTAACTGCTTACATAATTATTTAAAGTAACTACCTACCCCTAAACATCGTAACTTTGACATTTATATATTATTAGGAAGTTACAAGAAATAATAAGGAAATCGTTGATTTAATGATTTATTTTAATGTTACCCTCACTTATTTTATTTTATAGTTTGTAATATTATTATCCTTTAATTAAGCCGACTGTACCACTAGTAGTGCATATGATTGCATACCTACATATTCCCTGGCTTGTTAATATTTTTATTAGCAATAAATTATTGATCGTTCTAAAACAAGCAAAGCCGTCGGCAGCAGGTAGTAACAAACACTATCTTAATTATCTTACAAATAAAATAAATAAATATTGGTAGACTTTCCACACAGCACTATCTAACCCCAAACTAAGCACAGCTTGTAATATGGAAACCAGATAGCTGATATAATACAGAGGTACATACTTTTTTTGTAAATACATACTTATAATATTGTATAACACCCAGACAGAGAACATACATCTATGTTCATCACACAAATGTTTGTTCTCGGTGGGGATCGAACCCATGGCCTTCGGCGCAGAAGGCAGAGTTACTACCAACTGAGCTGTGAAGGCTGTCAAATACTTTACAAACATCAGCACTCAGCACAATAGACAAACATCTACATAAACAGACAAATTGAACGGCTCAATATCTATAAATTGTATTATCTGAGTGAAACTTTATGTAAGTACCTAATAGAAATCCTTTGGCTGATTTCCAAATTGAAGCTTATGAAGGGCACTGTAACAAGTCTTCGTTGTAACTATCTTACTTCAATTTGTACCACACTGGTACTTCAAATATTTTTATTTTTCTTGAACAAAATCTCTTGAGCTCTTGAGATACAATGTAAATACTTAGATTTATAACATACTAGCGGCCTGTCCCTGCTTCGCATGGGTGGACATACATTTTTTCAATGTTTTAGGATAAACTTAAGCCGTGGTGGGTTCGAGTCATTTGCATTTCAATGAAATTGTTATAGTAAAAGAACACTTATTGTGACATAACTATAATAGCTAGATATATGCTTTTTGTAGATAATGACGTGTTCTGCAAAATTGTACTACATTATTTTGTTCTATCATCATAGAACAAAATAATATCATATCATATGTTTATCAAAAAAAAATAAAAATCAACAAAATAATAATATCATAGTTTTCGCAGCGCACGCGATGTAAGGTTTTTGTTTTCCACCTTGGGTTACATTATTGGAGTTATAGTAAGGATCCCTCATTTTTTTGAAAATATAATATAGCCTATGTTACTCAGGGATAATGTAGCATTCTAATGGTGAATGAACTTTTAAATCGGACCAGTCGTTTTTGAGCCTATTCGTTACATACAAAAATACAAATCTTTCCTCTTTATAATATTAGTGTAGATATTATATTATTTCATCCTTTTTCATATACATTCTGATGGAATAAACAGATGGCCGATGTTAAGTGGTAAACATTACCTTTAAGCATTGCCTCGCAAGTCACCCATGATAGGAAAGTGCCCTAGCACTGCCCTGCGTCCATCAACTTGAGGCATACAGATGTTAAGCCTCATGTGCCTGTAGTTACATCGACAACCACACCTTTCAAACCGAAACACAGCAACGCTAATTGGCAGCACTGTTTTCTAGGCTTGGTCGCGTGGAAATGGCGAAAAGATTCACCCAGTTTACAAGTCGCTTAAAAGTGATCCTCGTTGAATTTATACAAGGTGTTCTAATACTTGTACTTAAAACTTCAGGGGGCTAAAAAGGAGAAAAAACAGCTGTTTCATACATTTTAGACAGGTAGATTTTGAACTTTTGCATGAAACAGCTGTTTTTTTTCACTTTTACAGTGTTGGTTCCTTAGAAAAAGTTATTCATATTGGGTACTTCAGTCCCCTGAAGTTTTAGGTACAAGTATTGGAACACCTTTTATAATATATATATACTATATATATAATACGCCCCAAGCATAGATTTTTTTAACAACAATCGCCATATTTCAACCTATTTGCACTAAACCTTTCTTTCGTTATTCCATTTCATGGCATGATCTTGCAAAGTTATTATATTCATGCGTAATAAAGCTCCAATGTTATGCCATTTTAACTGATTAAGATCAAGACCAGTTAAATCAAGTGGGCTTTCTGCTTTTGAAACTCAAACTGAAACAGCTTTCAACGGCAAGGTAGTCAGAGGTACGTCCAAACATTACATTTGGCACATACCCACATTTTGCATTTGTATCCCTTACAAATGCGGTATTTCTTCTTTTTCCATAAAAATTGCATAAAAAAGAATATACTTCAAGCAAAAGTGTCCAGATAAAATGCAGAGCTCAATATATTCCTTACATTGTAGCTTCCTCCGTGATTCATAGTCATTCTCAGTGGGTTCCATACTTATGCCATTAAAATACTATCAAATCCTTATAGAGCCTTCAAAAAACAAAAATGACATTTGACTAATGTGCTCACGTCCTAACGTGCGTGAAAGGGCCATAATGTGAATAGTTCTTTAGGGAAAGCGTCCACTGAAGCACAGCGTGCGAATTGTTGTTAAATGCGACCCACGCCTTATTTGATATCATCAGAAGCCTGACAATTGAATTGAATCACGATCCTAAAATAAACTAACAATAAATGTAAGTTTTACTGCCAAAATAATCTTATGTACATTTAAATTAATGAATTATTATATCATTAACTACTCTAGGCACGGTTTCAGTCTTGTAAATAGTTTCTTTCCCTGGGTTCTTAAAACTTAGCACATTTCTGCTTTATTTATGCTAGGTGGGTAGAAGTATCGGGACAATTGATTTTCTTCTTCCACTTACTCCTGACGGACTTGTGTCATACCTCATATAGATTTGAAATAAAAACATTCATCATTCTAAGGCACCGTAGTGCTTTGGTGGAACATGGCATTATTTTTTTAAAATATTTCTTTAGAATTCCTTAGTGCGTCACAAAGGGAAAAAACTAAGATGCGGACGGCGTCGAACCCATTATACTATCGAAGGAATTCTTTACAACCCATCTGTCGAATGTTCATAGAAGACCTACCTAGGTAAAGACTTATGATCCTAGTTTCTTGCCTGTTCTTCTAGACTTGGTTACGTGGATCTGGCGCCTATACTCACTTAGTTCCTAAGATGTTTCAAATTAATCCTTGTGGTTGTTGATAATAAATACCGATTTACACTATAAAGAAAATTAGATATAAACAAAACTAGGGCGCCTAAAGCTGTGTATTTTACATATTTTCAATCACTAATGAGGTATGGTGTAATGTTTTGGGGAATCGCAGCCGAATCGCATAAGATTTGTACAGGAAAAATCTTGGTTAGAGAGATTTTAGGTCTTAGACAATAACGCCTTTTTTTATAACCAAACCATATTTTTTTTGTTAAAATATTGGTCTTCCTAGCGGAAGAAGAGATACCAGAGGGTACATCTAGCCCTCACTACACACGCAAAATAAAGCAATCTAAATGTTCTCTAATGTTCGAATGACGTCAATTGGATCAAACTTTGAATAGAGACAGTATATAGGTACATATTTTAAGTAACAAGTATTCAGTAAGTTTGTACGTGTATGGATTTAAGATTATCAACGGTCAGATGTACCTTTTCTGCATCACAATTACAAAAGGAAACCGTGTCGATGCGATTTGTGTAATTTTGTATCACATTGTGCAAGTTTTATAAAACGGTATATTTACCCTCTTTTCTTAGAACTACCTCTACCTTTAATGTTATATTCATCCTTATTTTATACCACAGTTGAGAGCACTGGGAGTCTAGTGGTAGCCTTCCGATCCTAAGGTCATGGGTTCAAAACCGGTAGTACAATAACGAGTTTTTCTAATTATGCTGTAGAACCTGAAAAGTTCTAAAACATATGTCAAGTGCTCGAAAGGAGCCTCTTTGAGGCGTACAAAAATAATATTAAAATCCTTTCACGACACTGTTTCGAGAGGACTAGTGACACGACAAGAGTACCCGCAGTTTTCGTTACTTGTCTTCATATAACAGGTCGCATTTTTATGAAGTTAGTCAGAGAAAAACTTGAATTTATGAGATTGACGCATGCTATCGAAATGTCACGTGGTTGGTAAGCCACAAAAATACAAGTGTTTTTTTTATTACTTCTAATTCCGAGTTCATTATAAAACGCATAACTAAGCCAGTCATCGACGATACTATTTTATAATATACGAATAAAAAACCATGAACAGCCTCAGGATTTTGATCCCTAGGCACGGTAGATATCAGCAGCATTTTTTTTACCTAATAGCAATTCAAACCTATTTAACGATGTTTAAGGGGGATAGTCAGAGGTACGTCCAAGTATTACATTTTGCAAAGTTGGTACCAGGATTGTAACCAACATTTTTTTTGTAACTTCATTTCTTAACAAAGAAAATTACAATGAATGCGAGTATTTACAAAATATAAGAAAAACACATAAAACAGGTGAGCTATCTGCAGAACTATTGCAAACTATATAGAGATAGCTCAACTGATCCAAATCAGTGCCAAACGGAAGCTTTCCCAAGTCATCGCTGTATTGCCACGCCAAAAAATTACCGATTCACTTTAGAACGTCTCTCACAGCGCAGTCTTCGAATTGCCATAGGAGTTTCACCTTTATTACTATGTCAAAGTTCAAGCAGATCTGGTCGCGTGCCTGACACACTTAAGCCTTAGTTTCCTAAGCGTCAGCCTCGACGAACAATCGTGGTATTCCACATACAGGGTGTTAAGACTACTCCTGAAATACCACATCGCCTTTTGAGTATATAACGACTTTGCGATGTTCGAAATTAATCAATTATTGCTGCATTACAGATAAAATAAAAACTAGTTACTATGATTTTCACAATATCGTTGATGCACAGGATATAAAAAAAAATATTATACCCATTACTCATCATCAGGTGAGATTTCGGTCTAAATATAACCTATATTTTAGTCCAGTTATCATTAAAAAAAAAAAGTTGATCTATAATCGTTAATATGGATAAGAACTAGTATTCCTATCTAAATGAAATTAATATTATTCCTATATGAAATTATGCTCGAAAAATAAAACCTCTAACATAAAAGTGACATTCAAGTAAAAAATTACAATTAGAACTAATGGAAGCTAAAAGTCATCAACTTTCTGACTGTACTTCCTGTTTCTACATCAGGTGGTGTTTAAAAACACAATGACAAGAAAGCAGATTTCTATGACCTGTTTTAAGGTATGCGCACACGAGAATGAAATTGTGCAATGATTACGTGTCATTAAACGCTTTCTAAGTACGCCCGCGTGCGCGCCGACCTTTATAGATCAGCGAGTTTTAGATGTGACAATTAATTATTATAAATAGTGCATATTATGTTGAGATGGATGTATGATTATGATAATGATTATGAATATTATAAACGCGAAGGTTTGTAAGTATGGATGTTTGTTACTCTTTCACGTAAAAACTACTGAATGGATTTTAATGAAACTTTACAATAATATAGCTTATACATCAGAATAACACATAGGCTAAAATTTATAAAGACATCGTGTGACTAATCCTGCGCAGACGAAGTCGCGGGCACCTGCTTGTTCAAACATAAACTAAACGAAATAAAATAAAACTTACAAATGTTTATTTAAACTTAGCTTTAGTTTAGTCATTTTTGGTTACATAACAAACTATTAACCTTAGGAATGATAAAATAGCCATTTTTTTTTTATCAGATTGCGAATTTTAAGAGATTTCCATCTCGATGTCTTCGAAGCCCGATTTTAGCCGAATTAGCCCATTAAGTACTACTTTTTTTGATGATTATGTAAGCTAAGAGTATAGAGAATTCTTGAAACTTACTTAGGAACCATGAAGTCACTTGTTGAAATTTTTACTAAAAGGTTGAGCCAGTGTAGGATACGTTCACTCCATCGCCCATCTCGTGTTCTAGAGACGTGACCCACCCACTTCCACTTCAGTTTGCAGAGCATACTCGCTGCGTCCGTATATACACCCTGTATATACAATCGGAAAACCTTCAGATATAGTACCTAGTGAACATAGGTGCCTAGGCACATGATTCAAATTCAATTCCAATCAAATTAAATAACAGTGCCTAGATAAGTAATTTAGGTTGTAAAACAATTTGATTATATATTTTAATCTAATCTCGGCACTAGGAATCTAGTTCGATGTTGTAACGTTAATAATTTATGGGTCAAGTGTCATACTTAGAGCGATTAAAATCTGCCACTGGGAAGTAAAAAGTGCTAAGTACGTTTCATTAAAAACCGGATTTTAGGGAGCTTAAAAAAACGAACCAATTTAACGTTGCGTAAAGGTATCGTATCCTTTATCGTAGTCGTAACGTATAACTGTATTTTTTTTTTTCAAATGGGATAAATGATGGTGATCGTCTGACGATCTTACAGCGCTACCGAACAATGGCGAGCGCGGAAAGATCTAAACCGGTAAAACTATACAAAATGTATGTGTCCAGTTGTTAAATTTTTAATAAATAAAAAAAAAGAATAAGGTTGAATGCTAGGATACGTTAACGCCACCAATGTCAGAATTAATTCGTGATTAGGCCTCCGTCCTCTATCTCTTGTCGTGTCACTAGTTTCTTTCGAAACAGTGTGGTGAAAGGATTTTAAGTGCGCCTCAAGAGGCTCCTTTCGAGCACTTGACACATGTTATAGATCTTTTTAGGTTCTACGACATGCCGGTTGTATGCCTCAAGTTGATGGACGCAGGGCAGTGCATCGTAGGGCACGTTCCTATCGCGCGTAACTTACGAGGCAATGCTTTGTTATAGGTGATGGTTACCACTTAACATCAGGTAAGCCATCTGCTTGTTCCATCAGCTAAAAAAAAGTAGGTAGGTTTTTTCGTATTCAGTCAATAAATTAGACCAATCCAGTTTTACTTCCACCACCATGTCGACATAAAGTGCCTACTTTGCTCCCTGACCTTTGGTCGTGTCGGATCGTACGCACTATTGATTCCTTTCTTCTTCTTGTCATGTCACTATCTTTCAAAACAGTGTGGTGAAAGGATTTTTAGTCAAAGATTCGAGCTTGGCATGTCTTAGGACTTTTTAGGTTCTACGACATGCCGGTTTCCTCACGATGTCTTCCTTCACCGTTTGAGAGTACTGGCAAAGTGATCCCGTGGGTTTGTTATTTACGAAGTTGCACTACTGCACTTAGGTATTCCTTAACTGAAATCCCATTAAATAGTCGTTAAAGCATAATACTTATTATAATCTGCCTTGTTCTGAGTACTGCATTTTTCATTTAAGCTCCTGTTTCTTAAAAAACATAGATAGGACATCCGACTATTAAATAGCGGAAATAAAGCACCAAACATCATTCTAGAACAAATTTCTGATAAAAGTCTAAAGAAAGTGACGAATGATAGGAACGTACCCCACGATGCACTGCCCTGCGTCCATCAACTTGAGGCATACACATGAGGCTTAACATCGAGATGTTAAGCCTCATGTGCTTGAAACTTTACCGGCAACCACATCCTTCAAACGGAAACACAGCAACGCTGCTTTACCTCAGAAATAGGCATAATAGTAGTACTATTTAATTTTTATTTTATTAGATTTTTATGTTATGTATGTTTTAGAGCTGATTTCACCATGCTCTGTTAGATTAACAAAGGATTGAAGGGCCGTTAAATATGTCAAAATGTACTCGTTTGACATCTAAGGTTAGATTTAACGGCCTGTTAATCCTTGATTAGTAACTAACAGAGCATGGTGAAATCAGCTCTTAATATGTTATTATTTGAATTGTTTAGTTAAATTATAAAAATTGTTGATGAAATTACGCTAACGTTTTAGGTTAGTCTGTAAAGACAGAGTAAGAGCTGATATCATCATACTCTGTTAGTTGCTAATCAAGGATTAACAGGCCGTTAAATCTAACCTTAGATGTCAAACGCGTACATTTTGACATATTTAACTGCCCTTTAATCCTTTGTTAATCTAACAGAGCATGGTGAAATTAGCTCTGAGGATGATAATGATTAATAAATAAATACTTCCCCGGACGAGCCACACACAAAGAGCTACGCTATATCTTGCCGTCAATATGACGGGCGTAACTTTTTGAAAGACCAAACATCTAGACATGCCTAGTGATGGGAAAAACGGGATTGAATATTGATTAAATAATCTTGTTCCACTGGTTTTGTACACCCGTGGGCACATATCACTTAAATAGTTTTTGCAATGAGAAATAAGCTCTATGATATGGTGTTTAGGGTCAAAATTCTATCACCAAGTAACAGGTTAAGAAAAATACTTTACTTACTTATTTGGTTGAGTTTTAAAGAAACATAAATCATATTTAATTTGTTTTGAATGTAAAGTTCTATAAATCAACAAAATGGTGTTAATTGGAGCTAATTATAATATAGATTGTTTTAAATCAAGCAAGAGACTCGTTTATACTGTCGTTTAGTGTATTGTCTTTAGCAGTAGTTCTTTCAAAACAGTGTGGTGAAAGGATTTATAAGTGCGCCTCAAAGATTCGAGCACTTGACACACATGTTTTTGAGCTTTTTAGATCCTCATGCTGGTTTCCTCACGATGTTTTCCTTCACTTGAAAGTACTGGCATTGTGTACATTATTTTTTTTCTTTCGAAATAGTGTGGTGAAAGGATTTTGAGTGTACCTCAAAAAAGCTCCTTTCGAGCACTTGACACATGTTTTAGAGCTTTTTAGATCCTCATGCAGGTTTCCTCACGATGTTTTCCTTCACTCGGAAGTACTGGCATTGTGTACATTATTTTTTGAGCAGAAAAATCGTTTTTTTTTTATTGTTTAATAGCTAGACAATTTTAATATTTTGATTGCCATCTCATCTGATTGTATTATTATATTATATCCTACTAATCCTGCGCAGACGAAGTCGCGGACCCCAGCTTGTATTATTATATTATATCGTTATTGAACCACCGGTTTTGAACCCACGACCTTAGGAAGGTGGGCCGCTACCACTAGATCGCCAGTGCTCTCTCCAAGTGAGTAAAAAGGTAGAAGACAAGTTTTTGCAGAGAGAAACTAATTGTATAACTCAAAAAAAGGAGTTTAACTAGTTATCTTCAAGCACCATTATGTTAGATGGAACATGATCATGAACATAATGATTGATGATTATTGATTGATGTAGATATTCATCATCATCAGCCTGGAGAAGTCCACCGCTGGATATAGACCTCAACGTCAAAGTCAAAAGGTATTTATTCAATAAAATCACAAGGATCACATTGAAACGTCTTAAAGCTAGGTGACTCTAGGTGCCAGTTCCACGCGACCAAAGCCTAGAAGAACAGGCAACAAGCTTACGGCTTGGTTTACGGCTTGGAATAAACGAACGGCCCACATGATTTTAAGTAACCATCACCTATATAACAAAGCATTGCCTGAAGCCAGGCACGATAGGAACATATGCGAGCCTTAAAATTTATCAACCACTAAATCATTTTGTAAAAATTACAAGGATCGCTTTGAATCTCGGTACCGAATCGAACTTATATCCCTAGAGTCGACTAAGTACATCTAAGTCTCCACTTCACATAAGAGGTTGTTACTAAGCTAACCACACAGGTGCTTACAAAACATTTAAACGAGCCTTTTACGGTGAAGGAAAGTTCAAAACGAAGTTCAAACAAAAGGTGTGGAATTTCTTTTAAAAGGTGTCAGTCTGAGAGGGGTAATCAACTAGCTGTAGCTTAAGGTATGAACAGATAGACTTTTTTACGTGTTTAAATATCCATATGACTAAAATATAACTTTTTTTATTTAACATTTAGTTTAAACCAATACAATTGTTGTGATAAAAGTTATTTAAAATAAAAATTTATACCACCTGGGTTTTGTAGGAAGTCACACTCGGATGAACATATGCCCAGTAATGGTAAACGAGCACACCAAAGATATCGCACAAGAAAAACAGAATTCAGCAAAAATAACATTATAATCCTTTAAAAGGAAAACTTATTTCGATCAAAATGATATTTTGCTGAACTATGTGTAATTGCACACAACTTGGTTAATTGCAATTTTTCATAAGTTCAAAGATTTAATAATAATTTTCAAATCGTTGAAATGTGCGAACGAGAGGTACATTAGAGAGTACATTAGCAACAGTCTTCGCTTTAAAATATTAAACCAAAATATTTTATGTAAATACTGCAAAGACATAAAACAAACATGTTAAATCATTACACAATAAATTAGTTATTGAACAGCGCGACGACAGAGACCAACTGAGCTGACTAAAGTGCTGTCTATAGGCATTTTTATTACTCCAATGGTTAGTCTATTTGTTTTAACTCTTGCGTTTCAAAGAGTCGGTTCTAGATTTGTTTGTTCAAAGTTGATAAAAGGTTTAAATGAGGGGTTTTTGGAAAAGGAAAGTGGGAAGGCCCTTAGAGGTTTTATGATGCGTCAATTGAAACAGGTCCCTAATTAAACCTTGGTTCGAGGAATTAGGATAATTTTGAAAGTTAAATAAGCGAGACAACGCCATCTATTGTTGGAAATTTAAAAATGTTTTCACAGAACGTATTTAAGACGCAGATTACCGACAAACAACTTCTTACACATTTCAAAATTTTTAAAGTATTAAAATTACTGGGTCAATTTTTGAAAAGTCGCAAATAACAAAGTTTTGGAGAATAGCAAGTCCTGAAGTTTTTTTTATTTGACTCAGACATAACTCCTTGGGTTTTTTTTTATGTATCAAGTTTCTGATGTTACCTATTGTTACTGGTAACCATCACCGATAACAAAGCATTGCCTTGTAAGTCATGTTCGATATGACCATGCCCTACGTTGCACTACCCTGCGTCTATCAACCTGAGGCATACAGATGTTAAGGCGAAGACAAGAGCTAATGTGACTCTCGCTCGCACGTTTCGACATGTTGAAAGATATAAAATCACTAAACTCATTTTTTTAAAATCGCAATCAACCATTTTGTGTGCAATCACAATGCCCACAGTTTAGTACAAAAATCATTTTGATCGATACTAGTTTTCCTACTTAAAAGTTTGCTTTACTAGTTTTCGTACATAAGCACACAACATAGTTGTCAGCCTCTTAAGCTTATGTGCCTATAATTTCACCGGAAACCACACTCTTCGAACCGAATCACAGCGTTGCTGCTTGGCGGCAGAAAAAGACATGGTGGTAGTACTTCCCCAGACGAGCCACACACAAAGAGCTCTACTACTTAAGTTTTCTGCTCGTTCGTTAAAACAAGAATTATCCTCGCTTCTCAGGAGCTAACTTATTGACGCAGCGCAGAGTTCACTGAAGTGTGAAATTAGCATTCAATGACATCACGAACTGGAAATGCTATCTCCTGATTAATATGCGCGCCTGGTACTTATCAGTATGCACGGAGCAACGCCATCTAGCGACAAAAGAATTATTCACTAGCTTTGTTTATTTTGATCGAGTGAGCGAAGCGAACGAAGATCTTTAGTTTCAACTTGGGCGATTTGGCATTTTATGTATGTATGTATGTATGTATGTATGTATGTATGTATGTATGTATGTATGTATGTATGTTTGTCTGGCGATAACTTTAGAACCGTTGATCCGATCTGCATGAAATTTGATATGTCGATAGCTTGTACTTGAGAAATTTACTGGTAAGTATATGAGTAAAATCGGATGAAGGGGTTTTGAGATATGGGGTTTTTTACGGGGGCAAAAATAAAAAAAGTAACATAAAAAAATCAAATTACATGTCATATGAAAGGGCTTTGTTTGGACATCCCAAAACAATTTTTACTTTTTTTTTGTGACGCTCGGTTATTGAGATAAAATAATAAAAGCTAAATTAAGATAACCAGCGATCCAAGAGCTCCCATCTCTAAGAGTTTCGTTGACATCAAGGTTTTTCTACTGGTCGGTCAATTCCTTTGATTTTTCTTAATTTTTTTTCTTGAAATAAATAAAGGAGGTACTCAGTTCTCATAAAATAGTGACGACGACCAGGTCTGATGATGCAGCCAAGGGCTGTGCAACGGAACTCTTCAATAAATAGGCCAATAGAGTTGAAACTTGGTAACCATACCAAGTTAGTAGGCGGTAGTCAGAAAAAAGTCCAAACATTATCTTTGTTAACATTATTTTTATTATTAGTCCAAAGATAATGTTTGGACTTTCCTCTGACTACTATGTACTCAAAGTTTTGATGCGTTCGTCGGGTCGCATCACGAGATCTCAGTTCGGGGCGAACTACTAGTTAGATAGAATGGAATAAGTTTCCTCACGTTTTCCTTCCCTGTTTAAGAGCACTCGCATAAAAAAAAAATATGGTGAACACTGGAGATTCTATACAACACTCTTTAGCTCAAAAATAAGCGAACGCAAGACATAGGTACGGCCGGTTGCTGAATGCCCGATCAAAACTAATCGGATGTCAAGTCACTTGCTATCTCTATCTAATTCGATGTAATAGCTGAAATGGCGAGTGACATCCGATTAGTTTTGATCGAGCTTTCCGAAACCGGCCGTAAGGGAACTCACTAGGGCAGGGATGGCGAACTAATGGCACGCGTCACAATGTTTTGGGCACGCCACGGATCAAAGCGGTTTGCATTTTTAATTCAAACTATCCGCTACTTAGCCCACCCCTGCCCAATCCGATCAGAAACTACTTGGATAAATCGCCCTCCAGGCTGCTGCGGGTCGTGGAACCTCGACCGGTTGGAATTTTTGTAGAAATTATTATATATTGAAGTATCACAAGGGTATTTATCGCGTTTACCTTTATTATTTTCCCAAACCGTATAATACTTCAATATGTGTTATGATCGCGTGAGCTTAAAAAATACTATAGAAATTATTATAATTCATATTATTACATTTTGGTTTAAATTATTTGATGGCACGTCTATGGTGTCATTTTTTTTAAATGACACGTTGATTCTAAAAGGTTCGCCACCCCTGCATTAGGAGCAGTTTCAAGCCAAGCCTGGTCGTGAACCGGCACCTGTCTGGATTCACCTATCTTTAAGACATTTAAATGATCCGTTTGTTTCGACTTAATAAATACCTTTTGACGACTTTGTATCGCCCGAATACTTTACACAAATGACAGCCTCACAGCTCAGTCTGTAGTGGCTCTGCCTTCTGTGATGGCCTGGGTTCGATTCCCACCGAGAACATTGTACACATTGTCCTGTAAACGATTTGTGTACGCTTACAACTGTGTGTTAACGATTTGTGTGATAAACATAGATATTTGTTCTTTGTCTGGATGTATATTATGTCATAGGTATGCATTAAAAAAAACTGCTGTCTGGTTCCCATAGTACTTTGCTTAGTTTGGGGCTAGATAGTGCTTTGAGGAATGTCCACAAATAAATATATACCACTATGTACATATTTTTAAATACAACGATCTCCAAAGCGCCTCTCAAGCGTTAGGACAACGGCAAGCTCTTCCAAGCTCCCCATCATCATGACAAGATGATGAGTACACGACTAGACTAAACCCTTTTGGAAAGCTGTGAGTCAACAACGTTTGAAGGCACCTTCACTTAAGGCCACACATGCATCCCAAGCTTCCTTTTAAGGCGTAGCGGACATCCTGCGCGCCCTTCCACATACTAATAACTTCCACTAGTCACAGGATAAAAATAAATAGTTCAAATAGTTACTGGATGGATTATTTCTTAAAAGCTTCATTTAAACCCAACGATCACAAAAAAAGGATTATCAATTTAAGATGTATGGGTTAAATTTTTATAATAATTTATCGGGACGTCTATCAAAGTAACAAGTATTTATTTTAAAAAAAGCCGAAACAAGTGTAACTTAGCTGATGTTGAGCGGTTACCTCTGCCTAACACATTCGTATTATCTTACGAACACAAAAAAATAAGAAAAACAGAACACAGCTAACGCGTTTATGTCTTTTCTATGAGAAATAGATTAGTTCGTAGCAAAAGTGTGCTACGAACGTTTGGAATGAAAAACAGCTTCATCACTTCGACCCCCAGGCACGGTAGATACCCCCTCAGACCTTCTAGTATCAAGTACCGACCCAGGATTCTTTGAGGATTTGTGTGGGGACATGGTTATGGGTTTTTTTCAGTGACCATATCATCCTGCCCTTATCCCACGCTGCATGGGGTCGGCACAGCAGGTTTTCTTCTTCCACTCTCCTCTATCATTTGTCATCTCGGTACTCACTCCTTTCTTACTCATGTTATCTTTCACACAGTCCATTCATCATTTTCATGCCTTATTTTATCCATCCTTGTCACTCCGCACATCCATCTCAACATTCGCATTTCTGCTGCATGCACTCTTCTCTCATCCGTCCCTTTCGTTGCCCAACACTCAGATCCATACAGCACGACAGGTCTTATGATCGTCTTGTATACTTTCCCCTTAAGTTTAAGGGGCATTATGACCATATGCGAATACCTAAACCAATTTCGATGCAACTCGGCACAAGTAGTCGACCCTATGAGGTGAGTTAGAAATATAAAAATACCATCTTTGTGCCCAGTTTTTGCCAAACCATCAGACCATGGTACTTGACATTATACTTCCAGGAAAAAAGCATTTCATTACAACACATCAACAATTTCTTTGCGAAAATTCTTTAAAAATATTCCGTTACGCTATACTAAACTCAATTAGAGCCTCCATCCGATTCTCGTCCTTAAACACATCGGGAATAAAGTCGAAAGTTGTATGATGATCTTGGGTAATTGTTTTAACTGTACTTGGCGAGGCAAATTGAATATTATCACACGGGTATAGGGTGTAATTTTGTGTGAATAGGGCGTAGTTTTAGCATAGGGTGGGCAACGAAGCATGTCGTCAATTTTCGCATAAAATGATATATGCGCGTAGGACAGTGAGTAATAATATGGGTCAATAAACCTTCTGTTTATGGTGTTGCATTGTCAATGTCAAGTGTATTGCACATATTTTTAAGAATGCTTTTTTTCAGAGGGCAAAATAGATTAAAAAATACTGAAACAGCTTCACGACTTTGATCCCCAGGCACGGTAGATACCCCCTCAGATATCTTGGTACCAAGTACAAACTCCAGATTCTTTGAGGACGTCTCAGGGGTGTAGTCAAAGGTACATCCAAACATTTGGCACATACCCACATTTTGAAGTTGGTATTCCATACATGACAGGCTGCAAGCCCATCGCCGCTGTTAGAATTATCTAACTGGTTTCTTTACGATGTTTTCCTTCATCATTTAAGAACTAAACATTGAGCAAAAAAATCGATAAGAAAAATCTATTGGTGTACGACTGGAATAAGATACAAAAAAATGGTTGTGTAAACGAATTTCGAACGTCAGCGAGTGATCCTAATAAAATTATATTAAATTAAACTAATGACCCGGTGTACTTCATATCACCTATCCTAACGACGTTAAAACTCTCCCTTCGCTTTACGTAGAAGGCAGTTTATATGGGAAAATGAAATTATTGTTTTTACTATCTTCCTGGCAATTTTTCCATATTTTCTCACCGTTTTAACCTTTCCTGGACTACGACAAACATTTCAGAACCAAAATCAGCTAAATCGGCCCAGCCGTTCTCGAGTTTTGGCGAGACATACGAACAGCAATTTATTTTTTTATATATAGAGTTTTTTTTGGTGTTGTATCGTACGTATGTTGTATCTAGAGTAGTAATACTCCTATTATTTGTATCGTTGTTTTCGGTCAAACTCACAATATTATTCCTTTTTTCAGATTTCAAATCCTGACAAACTGAAAGGTATGTATTTTAATACGTAAAAAGGTTTTTTTAATACTAATTGCTGATCAAACAAGATGCATCACCTGATGTAGAGTGGTGACCAGCGCCTACGACAAAGCTTTGCCTCGCAAGACGCGTGCCTACGATGCACTGCCCTGCGTCCATCAACTTGAGGTATACAGATGTTAAGCTTCATGTGCCTGTAATTACACCAGCAACTACACCTTTCAAACCGAAACACAGCGTTGCTGCTTGGCGGCAGAAAAAGGCGTGATGGTAGTACTTCCACGGACGAGCCCTTCACAAAGAGCTCTACTACTCTTAAAAGACCTGCCGCGAGCTACGTAGGTAATAAGATAATAATTTAAGGACGGAAACAGCTACTTACATACATTTTAAAAATAGACCTCCACTTAATAGAAGTCATTACCCCGACAGCAATCCGCTTAACGAAATAATCATAGTTATTACCAGACAAGTAATAGTTATAGACTAGTCTGAGAGAATTTCATCTTAGTCGGTAACTATTCTCGTCTTCTTGTTTTCCTAAAGTGATCCTTGTGATTTTACTAAATAAATACCTTTTTTTTCGAATGGACTAAAATGCTGGTGTTTTTCTTTTGGTGTCACTAATTTCTTTGAAACAGTGTGTTGAAAGGTTTTTAAGTGCGGCTCAGCTCCTTTCGAGTACTTGACAATTTTTTTTTATAGAACATGTTTTAGAACCATTTAGGTCTCTCTCTTGTTGTGTCACTAGCTTCTTTCGAAACAGTGTGGTGAAAGGATTTTAAGTGCGCCTCGAGAGGCTTCGAAAGGAGCCTCTTGAGGCGCTTGGCACATGTTATAGAACTTTAAAGGTTTTATCACATACCGGTTTCCTCACGATGTTTTCCTTCACCGAGGCATTTGTAACTAGGTACTATTAAGTTTGGTATTTACGTTTAATACAAAATTGGATCTGACACAAAAAAAGGTCTTTTCATAAAGTAAATTTAAACTCAATAAAAATGGAGCAACATTCAAAAAGGTTTTAAAAAGTCGTTAAATACAATTTTAGTACCGAGCATGCATTAATAATAGTGATAATCGCATCTGAATGCTTTGAAATATCAAATTAAGCTTAACTTTGTCGTTTTTAACTGTATTTTAGCTATACTTTTTGTCAAAACGACGGCCAAAGGGAGGCATCAAACCATAACATAGGTTTTACAACTATAAGGTCTTTTTGATCTCAACCTCAGTAAATCAACTACACTGCTACGTATTAGTGTAAGCTGCAACATTTAATTTTATCTAATTTAATCCTACACTAATAGTGCTAGAGCTGATTTCACCATGCTCTGTTAGATTAACAAAGGATTAAAGGGCCGTTAAATATGTCAAAATGTACGCGTTTGACATCTAAGGTTAGATTTAACGGCATGTTAATCCTTGATTAGTAACTAACAGAGCATGGTGAAATCAGCTCTTAAGAAGACAAAAGCTAATGTACCTCTCGCTCGCACGGTACGGCTTGTTGAAAGATATAAAATAACTTAACTCATTTTCGAAAAACTGCAATCAACCATTTTGTGTACAATCACATTGCACACAGTTTAGTAAAAAATCATTTTGATCGATACAAGTTTAACTACTCATAAGTTTTCTTATGTACGAAAACTAGTAAAGCAAACTTTTGAGTAGGACAACTTGTATCGATCAAAATGAAATTTTTATAAAATGGTTGATTGCGATATTTTGAAACTGAGTTTAGTGATTTATATCTTTCAACATGTCGAAGCGTGAGAGCGAGAGGTACATTAGCTCTTAACTTACTTTTGGGTGAAATAAATAGTTTTTACACATACTTTACCTACTTACTTTTTTTGTTTGAGATTAGAAGGCGTTGTATGAAAAGTCCTCCAATATTCATTTATTGATTACTTGTTATTTATGTTTTACCTATCCGTCGAATAAAAGTATAAAATTATTTTATTATATTTTAATTTGATTTCCATCTAAGCTGACCAAAGTCAAACAACTAGTCGCTTGCACATTTCACTATTATTAAAAATACCAAAAGTTGGATTTAGGAAAAATTGTTCACGTTTTGTTCGCATCTTTTATCCGAACCTTTCCAATGTTATTCTCAAAAACTTGGTCGTTTATGTTTTATCATAATTACATTAATTGTTTCATAATAACGCACAGCTAAGTAGTGCGGCAATAACTCAAACGAAACGGTAGTCTATAGCCCTCAACTTAAAACGCTAGGCACTTAGATGTACAATGTAATTGGTGGAGAGACAGGGATGTACTTACAAAAGCTTATTAACTATATGATTATAAGGTCAAAGTCAAAAGGTAATTATGCAATTGGATCACAAGGATCACATTGAAGCGGTCTAAAATTAGTACCACTTCCACGCGACCAAGCCTAGAAGAACAGGCAACAAACTGACGGCTTCGTTCGTACCGTTCTTTTGTATGATCTTTGTTACTGTGAAAAAATTGGTGATAACATTAAAATCTCGAAAAATCTAGGTAAAGCAAAACGAAAGCGTTGAAAGTAGTAAAGTTTAAGAATAACAATAAAAAATTGGATAGGATCACGCATTAATTAAGTAAGCTAATAATAATTATGTAAAATATAGTAATGAAGTTCCGAATATAATATAATGAGCTAACCATTGTTAAAGTTAGAATTAAAAGTATCTTTATAAGTAATCATTTTCCAAAAATATTAATGTCGATATTTTTTTATTTTAAAGAATATTATTGCTCTAGAAAAGAGGACAGATATTTTGCCATGTCTTAGTTTTCAGAAATTTTGCAGTTGCAGTTTAACGACATTTAAAGGATACAAAAATGTAGAAGGAAGATACAAAAACGCCAATAAAAATACAACTTGCCTCTTGGCTTTTTTAAAATAATTTTTAAATAAATTTAAGCAATTTATAAATTCAATTGAATAAGTACCGTTTAACTTTGAATTGAGTACAAAAAAATACTTAACGATGTAAAACTTTTGTAACGGTTAGAAAAAGACTGGATCTTATAGGTCACAGGAGACCTAAGTCCGCCCCTGGGTCTGTCTAGGGTATTCAGGCCAAAGCAGCAAGGTTATAGGCACATGACGAGGCTGCAGGAATCTGCGTAGGCGCACTCATGTTGACATGTCGCATAATGCCGGCCAATGATGCGCTATTTATCTCCAAGTTAGACATTTCGATGAAAAAACAACCATAAAAAATACAACTCTCAACCCTTCAAGATAGATAGATAGATAAAACTAAATTGGTTTCGATTTTATATAAGTTCAGTGATTTTTTCAGTGAGTTCAGAGATATTTCAAAATATTGAAATGAGCGAGCGAGAAGTAAATAATATTTTTTAATCGCCTCACTTACTTTTGAAAATCTGACAGAAGAAAATAATCACTATAATCTTTTGCCATTTCTTAGGTAGGTTAATATTTAATTTAAATCTAGGTTTATGATTTCTGACGTCATATGAAATTGACATTCTGAACATAAATTAAATAATACATAATCGTCACATTTAAAACATGACTTAATGCAAAGACAAGAGCTAATGTCACTCTCGCTCGCACGTTTCGACATCTTGTTTTCCTACTCAAAAGTTTGCTTTACTAGTTTTCGTACATAAACAAACTTTTAAGTAGGAAAACTTGTGTCGATCAAAATGAAATTTTCACTAAACTGTGTGCAATGTGATTGCACACAAAATTGTTGATAGCAATTTTTCAAAAATGAGATTAGTGATTATATATCTTTCAACATGTCGAAACGTGCGAGCGAGAAGTTTTTTGATGGTTGTCAGCCCCTTAAAATAAGCTTAGTCACTGTGTTTGTAGCATTATCTTTTAACAGATTTTTCTGTGTTAGGCCATAAATCGATTTTGATATTCAAATACCTAATCAAGGTTGTATAAATCATTCATTACATAATACCTAATCTTAGTATTGCATAATCTGTAGAAACAAAAACTTTCTTTAGCTTTTTGCAATTTTATTTAAATTCTTGTTTTATTTAAATAAATACTCTATTCCTATACTAGACCCATAACATTAACGAGCAGTTAAGACAACAGTGACATTTCAAAATTGGCAACATTAAAATTATCACGCCCGTAAGTACCCTCAGCATTTTAACGCTTAAACGTCAACGCTAAGTAACGATCATCGATAAGGGTTTTATCGAGTCGATGGTACAACACTATTACTTTGTCATCGTGAGGTACCTATAGAATTTATAGGTTTTTCCTTTAAAGTCGGATGTTTTATAGGTACTTTCGTTAAACTAAAATATATCAACGGTTCCTAAAAAACGTAGAAAAACTAATCTGCAAAAATATTTAAATAAAAATTGGAATTTTTGTAAAATGTTTTTTTTTAAATGACCCTAATTAACCTCAATACTTATAAGCGTTGTTTAAATTGAAGCATTGTTTAAAGTTATTTAGGTATTCCTTACCCAAAACTCACCTCGTACTACCTTATATGTATACTCGACTATAATCACCCTGAGGAGATATTTAGCGTATAGGATCAAAGTCGTTTCTGTTTCCGAACGCATTATTAAAACATGGCAGTAGTTTTTGTATCTTTCAACAGATTTTATATAGCTTTGAAAGTTTTTAAAAGGTTTTGTGAGATAAATAAAACGAACTCTATTAAAATAGCCATAAAATTGACAATGTTTAGACAATACCAATACTTTCACTTCATCGTTTCCTATAGAATATTCTAATTAGTTATTTTGTAGTAGAAAACGACATTTTCGCGTAAAAATGCAGATTTTATGTAAATTGTTGTGTCTTGTATACGGTTCAATGTCAACGAATTAGTCACGTAACCGGTTTGTAAGATGTCCTTTTTATAATGTCTAGAAGCTTTGATAAATTAGTTGTATTATTGATTCTATTTTGTGTCAGTCTAGGATATTTAATACGCAAATATTTCTTGTTTTTTTCCGGCTGTTTATAATCATTAAACTTCTAGGTTTTATCTGTAGCTAGAAGATCTTAATGACTTATTTAAAAAATAATACACGAATTAAAATTTCGCATGTTAATAAATTCAACATTTATATAAAGTTCAAACCGTTTTAGGAAGTAACATTTTAATATACAATTATGGGAGAAGCTTCTTCTATTTGTATATCAAAACTTTTTTTTTTTTAATTGTTAATACCTAAACGTTTGACTGCCATCTCACCTGGTGGTAAGTGAAGATGCAGTCTAAAGTGGAGCACGCTTAGCTATAATCCACTTGTTCACTCTTGTCTTAAATATTCCTAGGTTATATCGTTCCGGAAATACCGACGACGGTAAGGTGTTCCACTCCTTAGCAGTTTGCACTAAGAAAGTGGAAGCAAAGCGCTTCGTGCGATAGTGAGGGATATCCACCATGAAGGGGTGGCACTTATCCGTGCGTCTAGTAACGTAAAAAAAACAAAATATGGTTAAGGTTTTATCTATTCTCTGTGAATTCAATCTGCAAAAAAAAACAACCCAAACTTCTCAATTTAAGCAGAAGTAGAAGGCAAAGTAGAAGTGTCAATCGTCGTCGTTTAATTTTTTCTATGTAATGTATAACCGTTATTTATTTTATGAGCGTAAGGTACAGCTAATTGAGTCCGGGTCAGTATGAAGTTCAAATAACTACACGCGAATCGAACCATTGGTGCTTTATCGTGACGTAAAAAGTGTTCTATTTTCAAAACACGAGCGAAATGATTTATTGCAACTGCCGGCGGAACGCAGCCGTCAATTGCCTCGGATTGGAAATAAAAAAAACTAATGACATTAGGGATGTGCTATTATTTCCCGCGTCAATTCATCTACGTCAAACAACTATCAAGCATCTAAACCAATCAAACAAGCAAAAAAGCAAGCAAGCGTAACTAATCTTGCTCTAGACTGGACATCGTCCTGTCACAGCTCTTAAAATTACAGCGCGATCATTTTTGGCATTTGTAAGAGGTCTACACTTGGGCAATTTATATTTATACACGGAAAGCCATCCTAAATTTGAAAAAAAATGCACATGAAACTGTAGAGCTATTTACAAACTGTTTCAAACGATCTTTAGATAGCTTAATTTAATCCAATTCAATACTACCTATATGTTGTATTCTTTTATTATACGCTCAAGCAAAATCTCATTAATTGAAAAAAGCTAAAAATACAATTCAAAAATACAGTAAAATATGCACGTACTTTTTTTTATAAGCGGTTTTCAAAACTAAACCGTGTTAATTAATTATATTTTAGTTTATTTATTTATTTAATTATACCTATTTATTTATTAATGATATAATGACATTAAAATTTAAATTACATACAGTAGAGCGTCGATTATCCGAACTAATTGGGGGACATGGGTGTTCGGAAAACCGGTATTTTCGGATAATCGAACTACCTATATGTATATCCCTTAGTTTGATTTTGAATGAATCAGCAGATAGTTTTTCTCATTGTATTTAAAGCTCACGAATGCCATGCCTAGACTTAAATCGTTTTAACCAGCCTGTGCTTGCATGAAAGTTTGACGGCCCTCCAAGTTTTTCGTTAATTTGAACTGCTTTTTGAATTGAATTGGGCCAGAAATAGGTTCTCCCTGGGATTTTTTTGAGTAAACCACTATACATACCAATACTACTAATAATACTATATACAGCATTATCTAAATTCGTGCTGGAGGAAAGTTTCATCGTTTTACGACTCGTGGATTCATCAGAAGAATCAAGCTGGGATATAAAGTTACTTATGCTTGTCGTTTGTTTTTTTATATCCGTAATGGTAGACTTACCAACTTGGTATTCATTGGATAACTTGGTTGCAGATTCGCCTTCCTCTAACCTTTTATTAATCTCGTATTTATCTTTCATAGAAAGGACAACACGTTTACGTTTAGGCATTTTAAATCAAGAGTTTACTTTCACGCGGCAATTTAGTTTTATTTTAGCGCAATTTAGTTTATCGAGTAGCGGTTACTTGGAATTGATATACGAGTACAATAACAATTGAACGAGTCGCGAAAAGTGCGCGAAAAACTGGAGGCGCGAGCGAGGCACGCGGGAGTTGGAGGGCCTTGACCCGCGCGTTACTACTGTTCGGATAAGCGATCGTTCAGTTGAGCGACGTTCGGATAATCGACGCTCTAATGTACTATGTTGCCTAAAATTATTATTATTATTAAATGTAACGTACTAAACCAGCTGTTTTGCAAGCACTGCGTTCACCTAGGAGAAAAAGCTGATCTTTTTTCCACATCCATGTTGCTCATTGGATCGGGTTTCAGCCATACTGCATGCGCTGGGAATATACGCATAATGGTGTTATTTTACATGGAAATGTACCTACTTAGGGCCAGCTCACACCAGTAAACAGAACGGCAGAAGACTTACGTACAACGTACTTCAATGATTAAACACATATCATTTTGAAACATCGGTTACATTTGGAATGGATATTCCATTGGTACCATTCGTATACAAGGTGTTGTAATACTTGTATTTAAAACTTCAGGGGACTAAAGTACCCATCAATATGAATAACTTTTTCTAAAAAGTTTTGGTTCCTTAGTAAAAGTTATTCATATTGATGGGTACTTTAGCCCCCTGAAGTTTTAAATACACGTACCTATTGGAACAACTTGTATATTTAAGGTAAGTACTATATTATACTCGATTTAAGGCGAAGACTACCGCTAATGACTTCTCGTTTCTCATCTCTTTTCACATTTTGAAAGATTGAATCACTGAACTTTTTTATATACGTATCTTATTATTTTACGCTAGGTATATTTTTTTTTTATTAACTACTTATGTTTTTTATATTGAAAAAAATTATGTTGCATTCAACGACAAAGTGTGTGACCCGTCTAGTCTAGTGGAAGTTATGCCGCCTTCTGATCGCAAGGTCGTGGTTTCAAATCCAGTCAATGCCAATGGATTATTGTCTGCAAATTTTTGTTTGATGAAATTTTGGTTGAAATTTGATGAATATTGAATACTTGCCTAACTGATAGAACACATAAAAGGCTCACGGCCAAAGAATAAACCTTTAAAATATAGGTCAGATAGAATTTAAAACATTGTTTACCCTGAGGCACGACGATACCCAATTAAAGAGGTCAAATTTACAAAATTAACGACTATTCAAGTTTGGTCCGTTCAACGGGACTGTATCGTTTTAATAATATTACCGTAACGTCCTCAAATGGAGGCGGGACGAATCCGGCTAAACACGTTACAATACTACAGGTTTTACGGATACATTAATATTGAAAAAGATTTTATGTTTGTTATCCTTTGTTTTGTGATTTAGAAGAGGATAATAAAAATAAAATCTTTCTTTTTATACACCTATCTGATGGAACAAGCAGATGGCCCACGTAATATGTGGTAACCATCACCTATAACAAAGCATTGCCTAGCAAGTCACTCACGATAGGAACGTGCCCCACGATGCACTGCCCCCGTCCATCAACTTGAGGCATACAAATGTTAAGCCTCATGTGCCTGTAATTACACCGGCAACCACACTCTTCAAACCTAAACACAGCGTTGCTGCTTGGCGGCAGAAAAAGGCGTGGTGGTAGTACTTCTCCGGACAAGCACTTCACAAAGAGCTCTACTACTACTAATACTACAATTTTTTTTCTATAATGGATAAAAAATACAAAAGTGCCAGGTCCGGCTTTTTGAACAACACATGCCTATTTATATCGATATTCCGGGAAGCCAACTCGTTATTCTAATCGATTATTCGTTCCGAATATGGCGTCGATTCGATTATACGTGACTGGATGTTTTAACATGTTTATTAATGGTACATTGTGTTCGCTTCTAGATGGGATACCTAGCGAAGAACGTTTGTGAATATGGCTTATCAGAACAGTTAATTAACAGAAGCTTTTTTCTTAAATACATGACAATGTCGTATTTTTTGTATATCCAGTTTTCTTTTTATGAGCAACATTCTCTAATATAAATTCCTTTCAATTCAAAGTCAAAGTGTATTTATTCAATAAAATCACAAGGATCACTATGAAACGTCTTATAGCTAGGTGACTCTAGGTGTCAGTTCCACGCGACCAAAGCCTAGAAGAACAGGCAACAAACTTACGGCTTGGTTCCTACCGTTCTTTTGTTTGATCCTTTTGTCTTTTGTATGATGATGAATTGATTCTTAGATGGCGTTAACGACGACCAGATACTGAAAATACCTTTCGTTCGATTATCGATCCATTATAATAAATCCTACCAAAGCTACGGCTCACTTCACATTATTTTATACAACTATCTGATGGAACAAGTAGATGGCCCACCTGGTGTTAAGTGGTAACCATCACCTATAACAAAGCATTGCCTCGTAAGTCACGCATAATAGGAACGTGCCCTATGATGCACTATACCCTGTAACTACCCGCCATCTAGGATGCCTTGTGGAAACATATTTTATTTAAAGAATATGCATCATTACCTTAAAAAAACACAATAGGTAATGAAAATGTTTGAAAATAAATTTAAATTATTATCAAACAAAAATCAATTATATTTAAATTTTAAAACTGTTACCATACCATACCGACAGTTCAAAGCTTAATTTTTTATTCGTTTCAATTAAAAAAGACTTATTTTTAATGTTCCTATACCTATTAGATGCAATCCGTTTACTTGATAACATTTAAAACCAATAAAAAATAATTTATTTAAATACTGGCAATCAAAGACCAGCTTTATATAAAATATATTGTATTTAAATAGGTACTGTCAATCAAATACCAGCTTGTACTAAAATATTATAAAGAAAAAGGAACTTAATTATTATGTTAACAAATAATTTAATCATCTAATGAGCAAATTAATTTCATTAATTAACATTTCTATTTAAAAATGACCGTAAAATCTCCGGTGTTCAGAAGTAGCTGAACAAATTACGTATGCATAAGTATCTTCACTTAAATCTGAATCTATACACTCAAATTAGTCATAGCTTCAACGGGGAATAAGGCAGAAGCAAAAACCAGTTGTAATTTAAATTATAATGATACCAAAAAAATATACTGCATTAATAAAATAAAAATACTGTGTAAACATTTACAACGTAACGTAAGTAATAACTTGTAAATTATTTGTAAAAAGAATTATCTTCCAGCTATAAAATACTTACTAATTACTATACAACTTATGGATAAAACATAAAAAAACCTAAATAGGTATTTACGTATTTAAATAGGTACTGTCAATCAAATACCAGCTTGTACTAAAATATTATAAAGAAAAAGGAACTTAATTATTATGTTAACAAATAATTTAATCATCTAATGAGAAAATTAATTTCATTAATTAACATTTCTATTTAAAAATGACCGTAAAATCTCCGGTGTTCAGAAGTAGCTGAACAAATTACGTATGCATAAGTATCTTCACTTAAATCTGAATCTATACACTCAAATTAGTCATAGCTTCAACGGGGAATAAGGCAGAAGCAAAAACCAGTTGTAATTTAAATTATAATGATACCAAAAAAATATACTGCATTAATAAAATAAAAATACTGTGTAAACATTTACAACGTAACGTAAGTAATAACTTGTAAATTATTTGTAAAAAGAATTATCTTCCAGCTATAAAATACTTACTAATTACTATACAACTTATGGATAAAACATAAAAAAACCTTAATCTTATCGCTATACAGCTATCTCTACCAGCAAACCTCAAAGGCCAAGCGAAAAAAATCTTTATTCACAATAAAAAATAATTAACAGGATTTCTTTGGATTCACAGTATTTTGGTTTCACACGAGAGATGTTAAAGTACTTTTGATGTTTTAACCGTATAATCGACTAATAACGTTGTCAATTAGCATCAAGATAAGTTTGACGGAAATGGCTATCGAAATAGCACATCAGTAAGAGAGATAAGAATTTTCTCACCTCGGAATTGAGTTGCACGGTGATTTTAATAAATATTGATGGACATTTTTACACTGATAAAGGCCATATTATTTCATGGTAAAAAAAATACTTTTAGAACTAAGCTGGAAGGCATGGAATTGCCCCAGGCCTAAGACAATGATAAGAGTAGTAGAGCTCTTTGTGTGGGGCTCGTCCGGGGAAGTACTACCACCACGCCTTTTTCTGCCGCCAAGCAGCAACGCTGTGTTTCGGTTTGAAGAGTGTGGTTGCCGGTGTAATTACAGGCCCATGAGGCTTAACATCTGTATGCCTCAAGTTGATGGACGCAGGGCAGTGCATTGTAGGGCACGTTCCTATCGTGCGTGACTTACGAAGCAATGCTTTGTTAAAGGTGATGGTTACCACTTAACATCAGGTGGGCCATCTGCTTGTTCCATCAGCTAGTAATATAAAAAAAAGAGCTTATGTACCTCTCGCTCGAACATTTCGACATGTTGAAAGATATAAAATGACTAAGCTCATTTTAGAAAAATCGCAATCAACCAAGTTGTGTGCAATCACATCGCACACAGTTTAGTAAAAAAAAATATTTTGATCGTTACAAGTTTTCCAGCTAAAAAGTTTGCTTTTTTCTGTGTTATTATATATTATAAGTATATATTTATAAAAAAAGTATACATACATAAAATCACGCCTGTTGACTTTGACTTTGACATAGGGGTAGGCAGAGACCACGGATTTCCCCTTGCTACGATCCTGACATACCTCTTTCACTCTACTCTTCACCAGGCCTTTCTTAAAAAAAGTATAAAAGTATTATATCAGCTATCTGGTCCCCATATCACAAGCTTTTCTTAATCTAGAGCTTTATATATTTTCGACAGCCTTCACTGCTCAGTTGGTATTAGTGGGTTCGATCTCCACCGAGAACAAACATTGTGAGATGAACATAGATTTTTGTTCTCTGTCTGGGTGACATTATATATCATAAGTATGTATTTACAAAAAAAATGTAGGTATTATATCAGCTATCTGATTCCCATATTACAAGCTTTGGCTTAGTTTGGGGCTAGATAGTGTTGTGTGGAAAGTCCACCAATATTTGTTTTATATTTTATCTTGTTATTTCTAAGAGGCAGTAACTATCAATCAAAACTAACCAGTTAACTGGTGACCCCAACGATAAATCAAATAAAACGGGAATCTTGAAATATCTCTGGAAATCAATCGGAAATCGAACCCGGGACCTTCGGGGTCATCTACCACTTCACAGAACACCATTAGCCTTGAGCCTTAAGGCTTTAACGGTATATTCCGTGGAAAATGACTACAAATATTGTTTTCTTGAAATTATTGGCGTTTGAACACTTTTCTATACAAGGTGTTCCAATGATTGTGTATATAATCATTTTTAATTTATATTTATATTATATTTATATTATATTTATATTTTTAAGAGTAGTAGAGCTCTTTGTGAAGAGCTCGTCCGGGGAAGTACTACCACCGCGCCTTTTTCTGCCGCCAAGCAGCAACGCTGTGTTTCCGTTTGAAGAGTGTGGTTGCCGGTGTAATTACAGGCACATGGGGCTGTATGCCTCAAGCTGATGGACGCAGGGCAGTGCATCGTAGGGCACGTTCCTATCGTGCGTGACTTACGAGGCAATGCTTTGTTATAGGTGATGGTTACCACTTAACATCAGGTGGGTCATCTGCTTGTTCCATCAGTTGGTTGTATATAAAAAAAAAATACTTCAGGGGGCTAAAGTACCCATCAATATGAATAACTTTTTCTAAGGAACCAACACTGTGAACGCGAAAAAAAATAGCTGTGTCATACATTTTAGCCAGGTAGGTATTGAACTTTTGTATGAAACAGCTGTTCTTTTTTCGCGTTCACAGTGTTGGTTCCTTAGAAAAAGTTATTCATATTGATGGGTACTTCAGCCCCCTGAAGTTTATATACACAATTATTGGAACACCTTGTATGATTATATAACTTTAGCGGTGACTAGCCAGAGGTGAAAGGTGCCGGTTTGATTCCGGCTGCGGTAATGTTAGGTATGCGACTGTCTGTCAAAACCTGTTTCTAACTCACTTCCAAGAAGGTATATTTCTTAATTTTTGGCGCGTATTTTATTTGTAACAGATGCAGCTTCCAGACTTTGATCCCCAGGCACGGTAGACATTCCATCTCTTAGTTTAAGTTTCAGAGCACTGGTGGTCTAGTGGTAGCGGCCCCGCCTTAGACTAAGTATCATATAGACGTAGTGTTACGGTTTTTTGGCGTGTCCGTTTTTTGTTAGTTTGTATGTATTCGCGTGAGTGACTAGAGAAGGGACAACTATGACTAACCTATCGATAGAAATAGAAATGTATGAAAAAGGCGTTTTAATTGGAATCCAACTTTTTAATTTTAACTGGTTGCTGACTGTTATTGCGAAAGCCCAAAACCATTATAGACACTGGAACACTATCATCGTCAATAATGTTTCCCACATTGCCCTAACCGTGAGAGCGATGTCCATCCCACTCGATACAACTTCTTATGGCCATTTCGTCCATGCATAAGAACATTTTGTAGGCTATCAGTTTTCACGCCTAACAGCTTTTATCCACTCCCGTCTTCATTCTGGGCATTTAAGAACCTAAAAAAATTATGTAAAATTTAACAAAAATTGATCCCTCGCGAGACGCCTATAAGGTGTGAAAAATTGAAACTACAACAGAACAGCCGGTCTTACCCACCGCATTAGATATTTCATATCAAAAACGGAAACTTAAATATTATCGATAAAGCTAAATTGGTCGGTGGAAGTACATCTCTAGAACAGAAGACTAAAACAATGCATTTTATTTTGCAATAATTAATGGGCTTACATCATTTTCACATAGGAAAATATGACTAGAACTATTAAAATGTAATTCCTACAGTCTTTATGGGAGAAAAAACTTATTTTTTTAGCATGAAAATAGAAAAAGAATATTACGTATCAAATGACAATTCCGGGTCTTTAACTCCTCCTTTTGTTGTTTTTGATACACAAATCACAGCTTCACAAGACATACTTTCACCTTTTTAAATATATTTTGACTAGACCATAATAATTCTTTAAATATTTTCATAATTTCTCTCGCTACATCGCAATGTTGCTACCGAGTTTTTCTAGAACGTCAAAACAAGATCAAAACATTGCATCAACTGACGGCCACGATTTACTCAGACAGTGAGTGAGTGAGATGGAGTGAGTGAAGTTACATCTTCTTTTCTTTTACTCGTAGCTAGGCTACATGGGAAGAACAAAGATAGATGATCACTGTTTGATACACAGTTTGTAAAAGGATGTAAGTCTTATCGCTCCCTCCAGTATATAGTACCTCCATGGGCCCCGCCTTCCGATCCTGTGACATGCCGATGACATCCGATGACATGCCGGTTTCCTGACGATGTTTTCCTTCACCGTTTGAGAGTACTGGAATTGTGCACATACATTTTCGAACAGATAAACTCATTGGAACGAGATATGACGTCATCTCCATCGTGAGATAATCTCGCTCGAAGTGAGCATAAGGTCCCAAGTACCAACTCAAAAATAGTGTAGGATTTAGTGTAATAGTGTACCAATGTCTAAGGGGGTAGTCAGCGGTACGTCCAAACAATTGTTTTTCCTCGCCTGTCTTTTTGTGTATGTGATTAGTGACAATATTCGTCAGATAATAGATGAAGAAATCATATGATTGATACTATGGACTATCAACGCGTTATTGTACCGTTAGCTTAGGCATAGTTTACACTGTAGCATACTTTAACGAACAGCCCTCACAGCTCAGTAGGTAGTAGCTCTGCCTTCTGCGCCGTAGGCCGTGGGTTCGATTTCTATAGAAAATAAAATGTGTGATGAACTCGCTGATGGAAGTAGTAGCCCACCAGATGTTAAGAGGTATCCATCGCCTATAACAGAGCATTGCCTCGTAGGTCACGCATAATAGGAACGTGCCCTACGATGCACTGCCCTGCGTCTATCAACTTTAGGCATACAGATGTTAAGCCTCATGTGCCTGTAATTACACCGGCAACCACACTCTTCAAACCGAAACACAGCGTTGCTGCTTGGCGGCAGAAAAAGGCGTGATGGTAGTACTTCCCCGGACGAGCTACACACAAAGAGCTCTACTACTCTTATTGTGTTTCGGTTTGAAGAGTGTGGTTGCCGGTGTAATTACAGGCACAAGAGACTTAACATATGTATGCCTCAAGTTGATGGACGCGGGCAGTGCATCGTAGGGCACGTTCTCATCGTGCGTGACTTGCGAGGCAATGCTTTGTTATAGGTGATGGTTACCACTTAACATTAAGTGGGCCATCTGCTTGTTCCATCAGCTAGTTGTATAAAAAAAACACAGCAACGCTGCTTGGCGGCATGATGGTAGTACTTCCCCGGACGAGCCCTTAAACGGCCTTAAGCCCGGAAGAGTTCTACTACTCTCACTGCGGATTTTGTGGTCACTTGGGTGAACGTTGCTAACGGAATCGCACTGCAGAACGGTCTAAACGCCACCTATTCACTCTTTTCTTGAAGAGATGCCTGTTTCGTATTCAAGTGAATATGTTTTCTTCTGTATGACAAAAGGGTGCTATTGTGCCCTAAGCTCTACAATCACGTGGGTGACAACAAGGAACCGCCCACGGGGATCCACACAGCCTGAGATAAATCTCACATCTTATCACGGCTTTGCTCTTAGCATGCGTTTCTGACGGCATCGACGCTTTTGATGCAAACTAGAAACAACCGTCTTCTGAAACCAAAATTGGTGGTAAAGATGGAATAGCGAAACCTTTATACAAGGTGTTCCATAAGTTGTGTATGTTGTGTAGTTCCTTAGAAAAAGTTGTTCATATTGATGGGTACTTTAGCCCCCTGAAGTTTATATACACAACTTATGGAACACCTTGTAAATAAATTTTATAAAAATAGTTATTTGTTAAATTTTAACTGTAATCTATAAACTTTTTGCCCACCGTTATTTATCCAGTTTTGTCTATCCTTTTTATTTATTGTTTATCTGGAAGAGCTGCTTCTAGCGATAAGGCCACCCTTTTTACCTAGAAGGTCTACACCTAAGAAGGGTCCTTACATAATTTTAATTAGTTTTTTTTTATTAATGTTTATAATGAGTCAGTAAGGAATAAAAAGACCCAGTAGTGGGACGAAATAGGTTAAAAAATAAGATTACCAAAGTGCTTAATCTCATTGACAGCCTTCACAGCTCAGTTGGTAGTAGCTCTGCCTTCTGCGCCGTAGGCCGTGGGTTCGATCCCCACCGACAACAAGCATTTGTGTGATGAACATAGATGTTTGTTCTCTGTCTGGGTGTTATAGAATATTGTAAGTATGTATTTACAAAAAAAAGTATATAAGTAGTTTATCAGCTGTCTGGTTCCCATATCACAAGCTTCGGCTTAGTTTGGGGCGAGATAGTGCTGTGTGGAATGTCGACCAATATTTATTTATTTATTTATTGCAGTGTATTTGCTAGTGCTAAGGGTACAGATAGGGTTTGCTTCTCTTCCGTAATCCGCAAAATTATTGTCACCGCGATGTTTATGAAGATCAGGCACCACTATCTCATGCCTTGGAATCCGGAATCCTGAGGAGAATGTTATGAAACTGGTGGTATATGGTCTCACAGCTCGTTGGTTTGACAGCCTTCACAGCTAGCCGTAGGCTGTGGGTTCGATCCCCACCGAGAACAAACATTTGTGTGATGGACATAGATGTTTGTTCTCTGTCTGGGTGTTTTTATATATTATAAGTATGTATTTACAAAAAAAGGATAATGTATTATATCAGCTATCTGGTTCCCATATTACAAGCTTTGGCTTAGTTTGGGGCGAGATAGTGCTGCGTGGAAAGTCCACCAATAGGGGGAAGTCCCCTAAGCCCGGACAGCTCCTAAAGCCGGACAGTATTTGTATCAGGTCAAAAAAGCATACTAATTTGTTGCTTGTGCCGCGGTCAGAGAGCTTCTTCCAAGTGAAGTACGGGAGGTGTGTGCCAAGGGCCAGTGTTGACTCGTTCGTCGTGGAGCGTGATGCGAATTTCGAGGTAAGTAAACATTTTGTTCGAAGTCATTTTTTGGGGCCTGTTAACTATTTTTAAAGCATGGGATGATGTTCATTGTTATTAATTATTATTGCTATTGTATCTAACTGATATATCTCATGTGTTTTTTTGTGATTCATAACACACAACGTGAATGAGAATTTTTCTTGTATGTACCTAAGGGTCCCTAAGTTCGGACACTCTCAAAGTTCCCTAATACCGGACATTTTTACAGCAAGTATGTTTTCATTTTAGTTATTATTTTTGTGTTTTGTTTTTTAGATTCAACATGGGTAAACCCAAACCGAGATGTGAGAAACCCCCAAACATGAAAAATTCAAGAAATCCATCGATAAGGTGATTTCAAAACAAAATTCACTGAGAAGTTATCTGAAGTCTACATTGTGCACTGTTCGACTACATTAAATTTTTAAAAATATTTTTTGTATTAGAATTAAGATAATTTTTCTTTATTAACGGTTTATTTGTTCTATTGTCATAGCTTATTGCTAGAAATTGTTTGTTAGATAAAGTTTAAGTTATAAAAAGGACAAAAAGTTAATTGTCCGTCATTAGGGGACCTTTTTGAAAACGTCTTTTTGTCTATGTTGATTGTTTCTAAGTATCTACTACATTTAAAGTAATATTTGAGACTGCTAATATATATGTGTTGATTAGGTATATAATTGAGAGCATATTAAAGTGAATTAAACAAACAAGACTATTACACGATTTTTTATATTTTTGTTTTTCCTTAAGTGTCCGGTTCTCGGGGACCTCCCCCTATTTATTTATTTATTATTGGTAGTAACTCTGCCTTCTGCGCTTGGGTTCGATTCCCACCGAGAACAAGCATTTGTTTTATGAACATAGATGTTTTTTCTCTGTTTTGGTCAAAAATCTAAATCAAAACGGTCTTTATCCATTGCAATCACAAGGATCACTTTGAAAGGTTTTTTTTACAATTAGTTGATAGAACAAACAGATGGCCCACCTGATGTTAAGTGGTAACCATAACCTATGACATTGTATTACATTGTAAAAGGATCATACAAAAGAACGGTAGGAACCAAGCCGTAAGTTTGTTGCCTGTTCTTCTAGGCTTTGGTCGCGTGGAACTGGCACCTAGAGTCACCTAGCTTTAAGACGTTTCAAAGTGATCCTTGTGATTTTATTGAATAAATACCTATTGACTTTGACTTTGACTTTGACTTTGACATCGTAGGGCACGTTCCTATTATGCGTGACTTACGAGGCAATACTTTGTTATAGGTGATGGTTACCACTTAACATCAGGTGGGTCATCTGCTAGTTCCACCAGCAAATTGTATTTAAAAAAAATTGTGGAATGAAAACAGATGACATATAATAAAAATATTTAAATATCGACAGTAGCACACTGTAGGTATTTATTTGCTATTATCTGTTATTTTACAATCTTAACCTTGACCTGAGACATAGTAAAAATCACAAACGTAAAATACCACAATATACACAACATAAGTAACAATAAAATACTATTCACATCATCGGTGTTAACTATAGAACGATGACGATAAGGTCACGGCTTATTCGCTTACTTCAAATAGGTACGTATTCTTCTTCTGCTTTTTATGAGTGCCCTCAAAGCCTAGTTGGTATCTTGACTTTACATTATGTTCGACTGCCCGCGAAAAGCCTTCACAGCTCTGTTGGTAGTAGCTCTGCCTTCTGCGCCGTAGGCCGTGGGTTCGATCTCCACAAAGAACAAACATTTGTGTGATGAATATAGATGTTTGTTCTTTGTCTGGGTGTTATATAATATTATTTATTTAAATTCACAAAACAGATTACAATCGAATAAGCAAAAAATGATTAATAATATTCATTCTTAGATCTAGATTCGTAATCAAATATGTGAATATGACAATTATATAGTGTTGCATGCATTAATTTAAAATTTCCCTAAAACTAAAAACAGCAAAGAGTATCAATTATTATTATTGGATTCATAATATTTCGCCAGCAAAATGTAAACGCTCCGCTTATACTTGCTAACGTTATCATTAAAAATATCCAAATTATTAAAATTATTTAAATTTGACAACTAGTTTGTAACTCGTTGTAATATTATAAGTATGTATTTACAAAAAAAAGTATTTATGTATTATATCAGCTATCTGGTTTCCATATTACAAGCTCTGGCTTAGTTTGGGGCTAGATAGCGCTGTGTGGAAAGTCCACTAAAATTTATTTATTTTTATTTAACAGGTCGTCAAAACGCTAATGATAGCATAAAGATTAAAAAAGTCGACAGTATGCGAAAGTCATCGATAAGCGATTCATTGCTTAGAAATTTCCAAAAGTCTGCACTCCGCTATTACCTGTATAGAATACTGCAAAAGTCTGCACTAAGCTCCTAAATCGTAGCTCTGCCTTCTGCGCTGTAGGCCGTAGGTTCGATCCCCACGGAAAACAAACATTTGTGTGATAAATATAGATGTTTGTTCTCTGTCTACATGTCATAATTTATGTAAAGTAACTATTCATAAATAATTAAAGATTTATATCAACTATCTGGGTGCCATAGTACAAGCGTTACATAGTTTGAGCCTATAATTTTTTTTTTGTAAAGTCAGTTACATCGTCATAAAGTTTTTTTTTATACAATTAGCTGATAGAACAAGCAGATGGCACACCTCCGTGGTAACCATCACCTATAACAAAGCATGCCTCGTAAGTCACGCACGATAGGAACGTGCTCCACGATGCACTGCCCTGCGTCCATCAACTTGAGGCATACAGATGTTAAGCCTCATGTGCCTGTAATTACACCGGCAACTACACTCTTCAACCCGAAACACAGCGTTGCTGCTTGGCGGCAGAAAAAGGCGTGGTGGTAGTACTTCCCCGGACGAGCCCTTCACAAAGAGCTCTACTTCTTAAGTCGAAATGTCATGTTTTTTTAAGAAAATGGTGGCGGCTTACGACCCAATTGATTGGCACTTGTCTATTGTAATAATTAAAAAGTTTTTAGTCAAGTCAGTAACTTTATGCCAAGTCCAGCAGAACTCAAAATAACACTCTAATAACAACGTAGAACAAGTGCAATTAAAATCTCTCTCTCTCTTGTCGTGTCACTAGTTTCTTTCGAAACAGTGTGGTGAAAGGATTTTTTGCGTCTCAATATGCTCCTTTCAAGCAATTTTACAATTCACAATTAAATGAAAAAGGTAGGTACATTTATGTTGCTTCTCAAATAAATAAATAAATGACAGATAACTAACCGCCAAAAAAACTTCTACGTCGTATATTAATATAAATTCTGTCAACTCAATGTAATCACAAAATTGAGTTACGAAATATTCAATTGTCACCTTCGTACTGCTATTCATTCTGTGGTCTATTGTGTTTCGCAATCTGTGGTTCTTTACAACTGACAATAGGATGCTGTGAAGTTATAATGGATTTCTTGCGATATGTTTATTCCTTTTGAATGTTTTTATCCATGTATGTCTAATGATAATCCTATTTTTAGTACAATATTATTTATTAACAAGCTGGTGCCCGCGACTTCGTCTGCGCAGAATTAGTCACACAATCACTATTCACTACATAGTATAAAACAAAGTCGCTTTCTCTGTCCCTATATCTCTATGTATGCTTAAATCTTTAAAACTACGCAACGGATTTTGATGCGGTTTTTTTTTATGGAAAGAGTGATTCAAGAGGAAGGTTCAAGCATAATATAGTAGAGAAACACACAATAACCGCGCGAAGCCGGGGCGGGTCGCTTGTATCTTTATAAATTGTAGCCTATGTGTTATTCTGATGTATAAGCTATATTATTGTAAAGTTTCATTAAAACCATTCAGTAGTTTTTACGTGATAGAGTAACAAACATCCATACTTACAAACTTTCGCGTTAATAATATTAGTAGGATTTTATTTTTGTTTAGTTAAAGGTATTTAATGATTTGATTAAAGGATTAGGCTGCCTATGCATGCTTGGGCATGTTATGCGAAGGGAAGAATGTCATGTAACGAGAAAAATGCTATGTATGAATGTGGACCTTTTTCTGTTCTGCCTACTCCTCGCTAAATTCGATTGGCACCACACTGGATTTTCAATATTGTATTATATTATATTACATTGAAACAAGGATCATACAAAAGAGCGGTAGGAACCAAGCCGTAAGTTTGTTGCCTGTTCTTCTAGGCTTTGGTCGCTTGTAACTGGCACCTAGAGTCACCTAGCTTTAAGACGTTTCAAAGTGATCCTTGTGATTTTATTGAATAAATACCTTTTGACTTTGACTTTGATGGATATAGAAGTAGAGGTAGGCCGAAGAAATGATAGATGGAATGTGTGGAAGATGACTTGTATGAAAGGAGTGAATGAGATGACGGCTTATAGAGCAGTGGAGACTCCACTTCAAGTGATAATGGCAAGAAAATGATGATGATGAGGCCTATGCCAAGCAGTGAAATACAGGCTAAATAGACTTATAGATTTTTTTAATGATCATGACAATTTAGTCTTAGATGTTTTGTATAATTTAAGCATACTGAACAAAAATTTATTTTTCAAGTCTCTGCATTATTTTTTAATAACTAGTGCCCGCGACTTCGTCTGCGCAGGATTAGTATTTCGAGTAGCTTATATTAGCGTGGCGTAGTACATATGTGTAACTCTAGCGGTTTTGGCAGCGCACGCCAGAATCCATTCAGTAGTTTTTACGTGAAATATACAAACATCCATCCATCCATCCATACTTATAAACTTTTGCGTTTATAATATTAGTAGGATTTGTAATATTCATTAGTAACATATCAAGTTCACTCACCCAAATCTGAACTCTTTCATCAGGGTATAATCTTTTTTGCTCCTTAAATTCCATAAGACAGTTACAAACTAACAAAGAACAAAGTCCACTCAATCTCTACACGCGGGTACGTCACAGAATCGTGCACGTTAGAATTGACCTTTCGCCTACATATCGGTCAGTATCTCATTAACGGGACGTTCTGATAACTTAAAATGGTGTAAGTTATACACTTTTAGCAAAAGGCTAGGAAGAAGCCTGCTTGAGGCGCACGTAGATCCTTTCACCACACTATTTCGAAATAACTAGTAACACGACAATAAGGAGACGTAACAAAATCTGTCTGGGGTCCGATTACGCTAATGTCTGGCTATCGAGATGGCTTTCAGTTTGACATTTGATTCCCATATTATAATAGCAATTAATAATAATAATAATAATAATAATAATATATATTTATTTTCTAAAAGGTTTACATTTTTAGACAAGTTTACATATATTTTAAAATACACATAACATTTAGGTAGGCTTAAGTAAGTTTTAGTAAAGTTTTAAGTAATAATTGATGGATGGATGGGAATCAATTGTTGTTTTTTAAGAGTAGTAGAGCTCTTTGTGTGGGGCTCGTCCGGGGAAGTACTACCAACACGCCTTTTTCTGCCGCCAAGCAGCAACGCTGTGTTTCGGTTTGAAGAGTGCCTGTTATTACAATATCGTCCGTAGTTTCACAAGGATTGATTGTTTTTGTAAAGGGTTGTATGATAGGTTGGCGAGGGTTGTATGAATTACCTTTTCTTTTTTTCTTGTCGCGAACAAAATTGTCCACTAATTTCTTACAACTTGCACCAAACAACGTCAGTTCAAAAGCACTGGTCAGTGCGTTGTACAAACAGCCTCACATGCATTGCGAAAGCTACTTAGCGCCGACTGAATGTCAAGGGTTCTCGTGTTTACGTTTTATATTCGAAAGACACTTCCATAAAAATACGATTTAGTGGATAGCGCGTTCGTGCATTTTATGGCAGTTTTGACAGCTAGTTTACTACGATTTATTATAAACGCTAACATCGGTATTTAAAAGTTTTTTCAATGAGAGCACTGTCGGTCTAGTGGTAGCGGCCCCGTTTTCCAATCCTAAGGTCGTGGGTTCGAACCGGTCGGGCACCAATGAATTTTTCTGTTCAAAAATTTATGTGCGTATTGAGAGTATTATCTCAAACGGTGAAGGCGCACTTAAAATCCTTTCACCACACTGTTTCGAAAGAAGCTAGTGACACGACAAGAGAGAGTGTTTTAAATTTTTAGGGTTCGTTTATATTTTACACCCCGTTCTTGTTATTTTTTTGGGATTAAAAAACCTATATTTCAGTCCAAGTTACAAACTATATTTTATAAGTTTCATTCGAATTGGTACGATGTGGATAGCGCTTTTTTTACTACAATCAGCTGATGGAATGGATGGAAGTAGATGGCCCACTTGATGTTAGGTGGTAACCATCACCAAAGTATTGCCTCGTAAGTCACGCACGATAGTCAAGTGAAAGTCAAAGTCAAAAGGTATTTATTCAATAAAATCATAAGGATCACTTTGAAACGTCTTAAAGCTAGGTGACTAGTACCGCTAGTACGGTGACCTACGATGCACTGCCCTGCGTCCATCAACTTGAGACATACAGATGCTAAGCACTTCACAAAGAGCTTACTACTCTTACACAAACATCCTTAAGCTACAAACATGCTAACATTCAAACCTCGTAACTTTTTCCTAGTAGGATACCTATGGATTTTTCACACTTTTTATGTATTTTTTTCCTTTCCTATATGTGAACACCTGTTAGTTTTAAGAGTAGTAGAGCTCTTTGTGTGTGGCTCGTCCGGGGAAGTACTACCACCACGCCTCTTTCTGCCGCCAAGCAGCAACGCTGTGTGTTTCGGTTTGAAGAGTGTGGTTGCCGGTGTAATTACAGGCACATGAGGTTTAACATCTGTATGCCTCAAGATGATGGAAACAAGGCAGTACACCGTAGGGCACGTTTCTATCGTGCGTCACTTACGAGGCAATGGTTTGTTATAGGTGATGGTTACCACTTAACATCAGGTGAGCCATCTGCTTGTTCCATCAGCTAGATGAATAAAAAAATTAATAATTACTTGTTTTCCGAGCCCGAGGATTTACGACAAAATCGTCTAGAAGCTTAAAAAAGCTAAGGTCAAAAGACTTCTAGGTCAAAAAAAGACTCAAGAGAAAAAAACTTTTTGAGAGTGTAGTTTTAGTAGTAGATCTCTTTGTGTGTGGCTCGTCCGGGGAAGTATAACCCCATGCCTATTTCTGCCGCCAAGCAGCAACGCTGTGTTTCAGTTTGAAGGGTAATCCCAGTACTCTCAAACGGTGAAGGAAAACATCGTGAGGAAACCGGCATGTCGTAGAACCTAAAAACCTTTTATAACATGAGTCACGTGCTCGAAAGGAGCCTCTTGAGGCGCACTTAAATCCTTTCATCACACTGTTTCGAAAAAAACTAGTGACACGACAAGAAAGAGAGAGAGAGAGAGAGAGAGAGTTTGAGGGGTGTGGTTGCCGGTGAAATTACAGGCACATGAGCCTTCGAATCTGTATCCCTAAGAGCTGATTTCACCATGCTCTGTCAGTTACTAATCAAGGATTAACAGGCCGTTAAATCTAACCTTAGATGTCAAATGCGTACATTTTGCCATATTTAACGGCCCTTTAATCCTTTGTTAATCTAACAGAGAATGGTGAAATCCCAAAGGTTGATGGACATATAGGGCCGTGCATCGTAACGCACGTCCTATCGGGCGTGATTTGCGAGGCAATGCTTTGTTATAGATGATGGTTACTACTCATAAGCTGGGCATGTCATCTGCCAGATCTCATCATTGACGCACCTAGCCTATCCTCCTTTAAAATTAAACTAAAATCATGGCTGGTCGAGAGGGCATTCTACAGTGTCGAGGATTTCTTAGGCATCTAAAAAAAAGGTTTTACCCATGAATAATCTATCTTAATGTTATCCAATTTTTATTTTATAATTATCAATGACTGTAATTCAATTTTACTAGTTTTTAATATTCTGATTTATATTACTACTAGCTGACCCGTGCCCACTTTGTTGGGCGGTGTCAAATATGCAATTAAATAATATTGCGGCTATAAATTGAGATGAAGACTATCCTATCTTTTAAGTTAGATCAAACTGCACACGGTGCGCAAATTTGATTGAAATCGGTTAAGTAATTTAGGAGTCCATAGCGGACAAACAACGTGACGCGTAATTTATAATATATATTAAGATTATTATTATTATTTTAATTATGTATGGTACATTGTTAAACCCTGACTTGTAATATTTTTGATTACCAATTAATTGATTATTCTGATTATTCATGCTTATTCCATCAGCAAGTAGTCATAATGAAACACCAAAAGGTAATAAATCTAGCGATAACTAAAAGTCGTGAAAGTCGCATATTCTAGACGCGAATATAAATATCTTGAGACGACCAGTCGTAGCCATCCCACTATAAAACCTAAACAAAAATCAACTAAAAACAAATCTCATTAAATACTAATGTATCTACTTTATGTATTTCTTTATATAAACGAGAAGTATACTCAATGACTGACCGTCGTAACGCAATCTTATAAATAAATATTTATTTACAATTAAAAATACAATTAGATATTTACCTACTACATGTATGAAATACATTATGAAACAGTTGAGCTACTCGCAGACCATTGCGAACAATCTAGAGATAGCTCAAATGAACTAGTATCAGTGTCATCTTAATATATAAGCACTATCTAGTCCCAAACTAAGCAAAGCTTGTACTAGAGAGCCAAATAGCTGATTATACTAGATATTATACAAGGTGTTCCAATACTTGTGTTTAAAACTTCAGGGGGCTAAAGTACCCATCAATATGAATAACTTTTTCTAAGGAACCAACACTGTGAACGCGAAAAAAAAACAGCTGTTTCATACATTTTAGCCAGGTAGGTATTGAACTTTTGTTTCTTTCTTTTTTTCCTTATGTTTGGCTTAGTTTGGGGCTGGTTGGTAGTGTTATATATATTAATTTTATTTCATCGGGAAACAGTATTAAAAAGCTGGTATAAACAACGAATATTTTAATTTATCGTAAAACAATATTAAAAACCTGGTAAAACACCTGAAAACATAGATATAGCTACCAATTATATGTTTTTGCTTATACAAACTAAAAAAAACTATCTAAAACTACTTATAATTTCAATTATAATTATATCTTTTCGCATATAGAAACTACAAATCTGCCAAAACTTAATTACCTATCCATTTCTAGCTCTAACCAGGTACTTACAGTCTGACATAACGAAAATTTAGTTTTATCGTTTTTTTACTGCCGCCGTATAATTTATCGCATGTAAAGCCACATGCAAAACCGAGTTTGAAATAAAATAAAAACATCCACCCACCTTTCCCCGAGTTTATTACGAAATAAATCCAATGCTTAATATCATCTAGCGTAAAATGACCCTGTCGCTCGTAAAGTGAAATACATCCCATTTCTACAACAAATAGTATATTGTGCACGCTTAGATATAAAAAAACATAGCTTGGGAGGTCCATTACTACACAAATATTACATTTATGAGACACCGTGTATTGTAATTTTATGGGTCTGTTTTCTTGTCTCTGGATTCTGTATGGTCATTTTAGAAAAGATTTGTTTACGGTTCGGCAAGGAAGAGTGGGAAATGATAGTGGCGCCACTTTCCATACATTTTCGACGTTCACTCACATGCGGTCTCGCTCGCACCTATGCGAAATACCCGCATGTCAAATTAGTTCAATTTCTAGACGTTTTTGCTAAGCAGTAGGATTTATAAAAAAAAGTTTTGATTCCACGAGAGATTATAGATAGAAAGGGTAATTTAGCATTTTTTATAAAATAATGCTCCTTGATTATTTATTGTTCCTAAATATAGCGTTTTTACAGTTTAACCGATTGAGATTGGTAGTTTATCTTTAAACTTATAAAAGCTACATTGTCCCATCTTCTTCTTTTTTTTGTAGCCGTTCCGTGGTTGATTAAGGTTGCCTTGGATTTGCCAATCTCAAGACTTACGGGGCAGACAACCGTCAATTAAAACCACTGGACTTTATTATGAAAAATCACATTCAACCAAGTTGTGTGCAATAACATTGCATACAATTCAGCATAGCATACATTTATGTACATATATGCTTACGAAAACTAGGGAAGCAAACTTTTTGGTACAAAAACATGTTTGGATCAAAATTATACTTTTGATCCGTGCAGAGTCGCGGGGGACTACTAGTTTAAATGAGAAGGCAGGCATCTGGGACCACAAGAAATTGGGACCGCGGTCCCAGTCGCCTGATTCATTAATTTAATTACTTTTCCTCAGGCAACTGGGACCACTCGCAATATTACCACTAAATCTATTGTTTAATCCGAATTTAAGTACAGTTAGAACGAAAAGTATATGAAATAAAAAAACGAATCTGTCGTGAAATATTTATTTGTCAATAAAACAATATTCTATATAATTATAAATATGTACATTAATTAAAAATAAAATAACGTGTTTTAAAATCAGTCTTACATCGGTATACTATAAATGATTTATAAACATACCTATGTACGATAATTAGATAGATAGATAGAAAACTCTTTATTGCACACCACAAGGACATTTAACACATTAAAAACAAAAATAAAGTTCAAAAGTTTCAGTGAAGTACAATGGGCGGTCTTATCGCTGAGAGCGATCTCTTCCAGACAACTTTAACCAGATAATTAACCAGATAATACCAGATAATTTATAATATTTAAATTATTGTACATAGATATGTTTATAAAAACTACTGGATCTACTTGGACCTACAACGACACGCGCCGCTAGTATATATGATGCTAGTAAAACTAGTAGTTCGCCCCGAACTGAGATCTCGTGATGCAACCCGACAAACGCACCAAAACTTTAAGTAGGTGGTAGTCAGAGGCAAGTCTAAACATTATGTTTGGACTTTATTAAATTTTCATGTGCTATTATTTGTATATAAGTTGACTTTATGTAAATTTATTATCGTTAGTTTTTAATTATAGTTGATTTTTGATGTTATGATTTATAATACTATAGAACTTTCAACAAACTGTAGGTTATTTATGTACTAGTTTAAAGAAAAAAGTATAATAATTGCGTTGTTACCCCTATAACTTATAAGACTGATTTAAAATAAAGACTGATTTTGCATGTAACAAATCAGTTTTCATTAACCCTTAAAATTTCACCTACCCATTAGGATAGGCAGGCTTAGGCTAGTGACATGTAAAGTTTAGGTAGTTACTCGTATAAACAAATCACTTAGTCATTCTAAACGAATGAAATATCCATATGAATAACTGGCGGTAATCGGTAGGTATTCTAATTAGGAAATTTTTCTCCAATGGTGGCGACTGAGAAAATTTTTCTTGATTGCCACCAGTGGGGGCAAAGCTGGTGGCAATTGAGAATATGAAATTCTTAATTGCCACCAGTGGTTTTAAGCTGGTGGCAAATGAGAATTTAAAATTCTCGATCTCCACCACCTGGTGGCAACTGGGATTTTATTTCTCGATTGCCACCACTGGGGGCGGAGATGGTGGTGGCAACTGGGAATAGACGAACTGAGAAAAAGCAAACTAACTGGGCGACCAGTAGAAAAACCTTGATGTCAACGAAATTCCTAGAGATGGGAGCTCTTGGATCGTTAGTTACCTTAATTTAACTTTTTGGTTGTATCTGAAAAATCGAGCATCCCAGAAAAAAAGTAAAAATTGTGTTGGAATGTCCAAACAAAGCCCTTTCATATGACATGTAGTTTGATTTTTTGATGTAACTTTTTTTATTTTTGCCCCCTTAAAAATCCCCATATCTTAATAACCCTTCATCCGATTTTACTCATATACTTACCAGTAAATTTCTCAAGCACAAGCTATCGACTTATCAAATTTCATGCAGATCGGATCAACGGTTCGAAAGTTATGGCCAGACAAACATACATACATACATACAAACATAAAATGCCAAATCGCCCAAGTTAAAACTAAGATCTTCGTTCGCTTCGCTCACTCGATCATAATAATGCTAAAAAAAACGCGTGCTAGCTTTTGATTTTTCTGGCGACTGTACAATTACTTCTATACAGGTTGTGGTCCCAAATGGCAGAACAAAAAATGCAATCAGGCGACTGGGACCGCGGTCCAAGTTTCTTGTGGTCCCAGATGCCTGCCTTCTCGTTTAAATATTATATAAACCGCTTTCATGCTTTTGTGTGAAAGTTATTGTGGTTTAGTTTGTTATTGCATAACAGTTGTTATATTATGATTTAGCTCGTTTATAGAATGGCTAAAAAAATTTGAAGGAATAAACAAGGATTTAAATATTTTACTTTTTTTTATCTTTTTTATTTTTTTATACAACTATTTGATGGAACAAGCAGATGGCCCACCTGATGTTAAGTGGTAACCATCACATATAACAAAGCATTACCTCGTAGGTTTGCTTTATTATGTATGTATGTAGTACATTTAACATTGTCAGGACTTATGACTAAGTATTTTGTGATTCAATACATAATGTACCCAGTAAGGGTGTTGCAATAGAGAGAAGCGGACCGATATTAAAAAAAAAGCATTTTTTTTTTTTAACTTAAAGACATGCATCGTTTCTATAATTTACCTAACTAGTCACATTCTAAATTATTTCTTTATTATTCAGTCATTAAAATATTCGTCTAGTGTATAGTAAGTTTTTTTTAATAGCATCTCCTTTAATTTAATTACAAATTTGTTATAATTTTCTGGGACCTTAATTTGTTCCGGGATCTTATTATAGATTTGTATGGCCATAACATTTGGGCCCGAGCTGTGTAGGCTTATTTACTTAAGTTTTTTTTTATTTGTTTCAGAATCAATGATTGGAGAGTAGGACATCCCAAAACCTATTGTTTGGAAGGTAATTTTTTTTTAATTTAATTTAATTAAAATAAAAAATATTTTTATTTAAAGTTATCTACACTAATCTACATCTACACTAATATTATAAAGAGGTAAACTTTGTATTTTTGTATTTTTGTATTTTTGTATTTTTGTATGTAACGAATAGGCTCAAAAACTACTGGTCCGATTTCAAAAATTCTTTCACCATTAGAATGCTACATTATCCCTGAGTAACATAGGCTATATTATATTTTCAAAAAAATCAGGGATCCTTACTAAAACTTCAATAATGTAACCCAAGGTGGAAAACAAAAAACCTTACATCGCGTGCGCTGCGAAAACTATTGAAGATAGAACAAAATAATGTACTACGATTTTGTAGATCACGTTATCATCTACAAAAAATGTCGCGACAGCATATGTCTAACTATTATAGTTATGTCACAATAAGTGTTCTTTTATTATAAAAAATTTATTGAAATGCCTCCGCTAGAAAAGGGTCTTTATTTGTACCTTGGTATGAATCCTTATCCAAATAAATCATTTCATAATTAAGACGGTTTCAATACCTATAGATTACTTCTTGAATTTTTCAAATCGGACATTCCATTCAAAAGATATGACGAAATTAAAAATGTTTACGGGTCCACGGGTCATGCGCGGGGTGCGATTTCACTCACTCAAGGAGAAGCGCGTGCAAATGTATGAAATAAGTAGACGCGAGGCTCGAACCCACGGTCTAAGTTTATCCTAAAATGTTCAAAAAATTTATGACCACCCATGCGAAGCTGGGACAGGCCGCTAGTTTAAAATAAAATCAGCATTATAACGTCGCTGTAAAACCACAGAACGAAAAGGTAGTCAGGGGTACGTCCTTATACTGTGTTCACTACATGTCCATTTCTGTTTTAGTTATTTTAATACCTAATTTTATTAGTTGTACTGTAGTTGAATAAGGAAGACTAATTTACTGGACCCTTAACTTTAATTGTGGATTGTGGGTGCGGCTATAAAACGTGAAACTGTAACTTTATACTCCACGTAAATCTTTGTTTATCACTGCATGCAACAAAACAATGTCGTTAAGACGCTGACTACCGTCGAACAACTTGCTCGCAAATTATAACACTTTTGAACATATAAAAAAAAATCTTATCCAAAAAAATTGTTTTTCTAGTTTTCGTACGTTATTAAACTTATTTGGATCAAAACGGATATTTTGGATATTATGGATATTTTGGCTGAACCAATTTGTACGACGATACTTGATTTTTTGCGTTATAACTACATATACAAGGTGTTCCAATACTTGTACTTAATGCTTCAGGGGGCTAAAGTGCCCATCAATATGAATAACTTTTTCTAAGGACCAACCAAGCGGTTTAAGAGTAGTAGAACTCTTTGTGAAGGGCTCGTCCGGGGAAGTAATACCACCGCGCCTTTTTCTGCCGCCAAGCAGCAACGCTGTGTTTCGGTTTGAAGAGTGTAGTTGCCGGTGTAATTACAGGCACATGAGGCTTAACATCTGGATGCCTCAAGTTGATGGACGCAGGGCAGTGCATCGTAGGGCACGTTCCTATCGTGCGTGACTTACGAGGCAATGCTTTGTATAGGTGATGGTTACCACTTAGCATCAGGTGGGCCATCTGCTTGTTACATCAGCTAATGGTATAAAAAAAAATCCACACTGTGAACGCGAAAAAAAAAACAGCTGTTTCATACATTTTAGCCAGGTAATTATTGCACTGTTGTAGCTTTTAGCCCCTTGAAGTTTAAAGTACAAGTATTGGAACACCTTGTATACATGCAGTGATTTTATATATACTGAAATGTGTGAGCGAGAAGATATTTGACGGCATTAATTTTAGGACCTTTTTTAAGCCTCATGTGCCTGTAATTCCGGCAACCACACCCTTCAAACCGAAACACAGCAACACTGCTTGGTGGTAGAAAAAGGCATGGTGGTAGTATACTTCCCCGTATAAGTAACATAAAGATATCCATTACTCTTGTATGAGTTAGGAAAAAATTAGTTACCCTCATCATCACCATCTCTCCTGCTCTTATCCCACGCTGCATGGGGTCGACACAACAGGTTTTCTTCTTCCACTCTCCTCTATCATTCGTCATCTCGGTGCTCACTTCTTTCTTACTCATGTCATCTTTCACACAGTCCATCCATCTTTTCTTTGGTCTACCTCTCTTTCTAAAACAACAACATCCATACCATTAGAACAAAATATATATTAGTGGACCCACACAGCACAATCTAGCTATAAATAAATAAATAAATAAATATTGGTGGACTTTCCACACAGCACTATCTCGCCCCAAACTAAGCCAAAGCTTGTGATATGGGAACCAGATAACTGATATACTACATAAATACTTTTTTTTTTGTAAATACATACTTATAATATTATATAACACCCAGACAGAGAACAAACATCTATGTTCATCACAGAAATGTTTGTTCTCGGTGGGGATCGAACCCACGGCCTACGGCGCAGAAGGCAGAGCTACTACCAACTGAGCTGTGAAGGCTGTCAGCTTGTAATATAGGATAGCTGATATAATACTGAGATGGTTTTTTGAAAATAAATACTTATACAATACAAAATCATTTATTTATGCACGTTTACATGAATACAGTTTATACAAAATACAAGAAAAAACATTAAAAGTAAGTAAGTGACATAAATTGGTCGTCACTCAGCATATATGCTATAACGCTACTATAACGCAGGTCTTCCGTGACACCAGTACGCGACAACGCAGCAACTGCGACACCCATGTCATCGTTACAATTACAATAAAATAATAATATTCTTAATCAATTCTAATTAAAACCATACTTACAATAAAACATCATATCAAAAGAAAATACTAAAGACTTGAAAAATTCAATATAATAACAATAACAAGCACTAACCTATGATATAATAACACCCAGACAGACGTCCATGTTCATCACACAAATGTTTGTTCTGTGCGGGGATCGTACTAACTCCGCCCGGCGTTCAAGACGTCTGCGTCTAAGGCCTAAGGAGTCATGTTAAGGCCAAGTTGAAGCTATTAAGGGGTGACCGTTACGCCAAGCTCAATTAATGTAAGATTAGTCGACGCTCTCAATCAATTCCGGTGGAATGGGATTTGGTCCAAGCCACTGGAGGAACTCCTCAGAAATATCCAATGATGATAATAACCCACTGCAGTGAAAGATTCGAGTGCCATGCCTATTCTACCACAAAGCAGCGTTGCTGTTTTTCGGTTTGAACTTTGAAGGGTGTGGTTGCCGGTGAAATTACAGGCACATGAGGCTTAACATCTGTATGCCTCAAGTTGATGGACGCAGGGCAGGGCATCATAGGGCTCGTTCATATCGTGCGTGACTTACGAGGCAATGCTTTGTTATAGGTCATGGTTACCACTTAACATCAGGTGGGCTATCTGCTTGTTCCATCAGCTAGTTCTATAAAAAAAATATATATTGTGTGTGGCTCGTTCGGAGAAATTCCTATTACCACCTTGCCTATTTCTGCCGCCAAGCAGCATTGCTGTGTTTAGGTTTGAAGAGTGTGGTTGCCACTGAAATTACAGACACATGTTTTGATAGTACAGGCAAATCTGCGCAGCATACTACATAGATGAATGATGTTTTCCGTCACCGTTTACAACTTGTACCACGCTCTCATCAGTCCAGGAAGGTATTAGCTCGCTGCGCCAGTTTAGATACATCGGATTTGCCTGAAGCTAGCGCCTTCCCATTTTTGAGCTGAACCGGTATTGATAAGACTTTGCAGGAAGTTTGTAGGCCTACTTGTAAGGTGCTGTTATAAGTACTTACAACTTAATCTTTCAAATCCTGTTTTGTGGTGATGAGGACTGTCTGGGTGGGTGGGGAGAGGTGCCAGTTCAATTCCACGCAAATGTGATAAAAAAAACATTTTGTTACGCCTATTGTTACTTTAAATATAAATAAATAAATAAATATTGGTGGACATTCCACACAGCACTATCTCGCCACAAACAAAGCCAAAGCTTGTGATATGGAAACCAGATAGCTGATATACTACTTATATACTTTTTTTTTTAAATACATACTTATAATATTATATAACACCCAGACAGAGAACAAACATCTATGTTCATCACACAAATATTTGTTCTCGGTGGGGATCGAACCCACGGCCTACGGCGCAGAAGGCAGAGCTACTACCAACTGAGCTGTGAAGGCTGTAACTTTGTCATACGATTTAATAAAAAATGAAACCAATTTGCAGAGAATTTAATATTGAGCAATGTTTCAACATAAAGTAACATTTGTATGTTTGCAAGTTGTTTGTTCTGGGTCTATGGTTTCTAACCAACGATACGACGGATTCCTAGATTAAAAACTTTGATTAAAAATAATTAGAATTATTGTTTAGGTACACAAAAGTTTTGTCCGGCGCTGGAAATCGAATTTGCGCTTCATACGTCTCATCCAGCCAGTTGCCAGCTTCTCCACAAGCAAATCAATTTATTTTTAGTGATTGATTTGCTTGTGTCAAACAATTACTCTCGCCTTTTAAATAGTTGTTTGCTCCTTAGCTAAACATTTTTCATTACCCAAAAACAGTTGTAACTACTGGAAAATGTTTATTAGTAAATAACAAAATTGAATAAAAAACTAATAAAAAATTATATTTAATGTTATTAAATTCAGATTTCAGAAAATACTACGTTAACGCATGATTACGCTCGTCTTCATGCATGGATTCAAAATTGTATGAATTAAGTCATTACAAAATAACTTTACACACACATGGTCCATGGCTATCAAATTTGGCCCAGGCAGGACATTCACCCGACATTGGGTGCATAAACGCTGTACACTTCGGGACAAAAAAACGTACCAATAAATTCATTTTTTAAATTAAATTTAAATTCATTTAATTCAGATGTGGCAGATCCATCTAAAAAATAACATGACATAGCCATTAACAATAATCAAAATATTTGAAATCTAAACATGGCACACAGAGGCAGTAAAGTAGGCAGGTACATATTTTTTTTAAATTTTTACTACTTGGGACTTTCAATATACGAATCAAAATAAATACATTATAACTTAATTGAAATAACATTACATTTACAGAAAGACTTACGGCCAGTTTCTAAAAGCCCGTTCAAAACTAATAGCATGTCAAGTCACTTGCTATCTCTATCTAGTTCGATGTAATAGCTGAAATGGCGAGTGACTTGACACCCGATTAGTTTTGATTGAGCTTTCAGAAACCGGCCGTAAAATAGGCAATATTTTATAACATACAAAGCTACAAATAACATCAATGTAAAAAATCGAATTGAAAACCAAATACAATAAAAAAATTCAATTTTCTTAATAATCGCAGGTAGTAGATTTTGTCATAAAGTAATTACTGTTACTTGATTCGATTCAAAACCAATAAAACTCCACGAATAATTAATTGTACACCATGAGATTCTAATAAAAAGGTGTTATAAATAAACATTATTAAAAAATTATAAAAACAAACCGGTCTTTGTTTAGTAGAATCACAAGAATAACTTCGAAACGTCTAGAATCGAAAGCTTCTTCGTCAAAAGCCATGATTGACACACACCAGTGACTTTATTGTGATTGTTATCGCTTCCGTAATAAAAATCACGTTATTTTATAATTGGCTATCATTTGTAGCTTCGATAATTATTTATTAGTAATTGTTATAGTTGTAAAGGAAGCTCACGTGTGTAATTACACGTACTGCGCTGTATGTACATGCGAATGTGTCCAATTAGACAGATTTATAGTGCGCAACTGAAATCGATTATTATTTTTTAAATCAACTTAGACCTTGCCTATAACCACAACAGAACGGTAGGAACCAAGTCGTAAGTTTTTTCTGTTCTTCTAGGACCTAGATTAGATTGGCACCTAGATTCACCTAGCTTTAAGACGTTTCAAAGTGATCCTTATGATTCAATTGAATAAATACCTCTTGAATTTAACTTTAGACTAAAATATATATACTGTTTCTGACAATTAAAAATTTTCAAATGCAAAATCCAAATTCAAGAACCAATTTTTTTATGTTTGTTAATATAAAATAAAATATTGTTTCATAAAAGACTGTTTATTTTAATAATATATGAACAATATAACAATTAAACAAATTTATTTTATGGAATATAAAATATGAAAAAAAAAAAATCTAGTCAGAAAAAAAAGGTACTACTCCATGTCCCGCAGTGTACGCGTCCGGTTATAAATCCGCGGACACATCAGCGGAGCGTCAAGCATAACGGTGGTACCAGTCTTGCACTGGACGCGTGCCAGTGTGCACGCAGCCTTAAACAATACATCCTCACAATAAGTTCCGCCAAGCAGCGTTGCTGTGTTTCGGTTTGAAGGGTGTGGGTGCCTGTGAAATTACAGGCTCATGAGGCTTAACATCTGTATGCCTCAAGTTGATGTACGCAGGGCAGTGCATTGTAAGGCATGTTCAGTCGTTCATGCTTGACTTAGATAGTGACTTAAGATGCAATGCTTTGTTATAGGTGATGGTTACCACTTAACATCGGGTGGGCCATCTGCATGTTCCATCAGCAAATTGTATAAAAATATAGATAGTGGCCTATCTGATTCAAACTTAGGTAATTTTTTATATCATTCTTATTATTATCATTGGTGACGAGGCTTTAGGTCACGCTTAGACCACCAAATATTCCAAATGGTGACCTACAAGAGACAATTTACTTTACATTCCAACACTATAATCTAAATTATATTCTACATAATATTAAATATAATCTAATATTCGTCTCTAAAATCCCAAGATTTTATTACCAACTTCAAACAAAACAACGCCTTGCAAAAAAACGTTGCAAACATAAAAAATAAAGAAAGTGTACATTAGATTCCCAACCACACACCCTTTTCCTGTCAAGCCGAATTAATATTCCTCTTCGATCTCGCGGGATCACAAAACGTAAAAGGAGCTTTATCACGATGCATATAAAATTAAAAATAAGCTCCGATGGAATAGTACACCGGTGCGTTTTATGCAAAATACGTTTTTTTGTGAATAATGTATTAAAAAGTAATCATAGATTGGTAGATTGCCGATATCCGATGGGCAGTGGTTCTCAAGTTTCGAGCCATAGCTGATCCGCATAGTATATAAAATCAAATCAAATAAAAAGTTTTTTATTTCGAACAAAGTATACAATCCATTGTGTTAGTAAGTAGTAGAATAGCCTAGTTGTTAGTAATGAAATGAAAATAAAAATATAAAAGGAAAGAAAATTATTTACAAGGGAAGGTAATCAACTGGTACGATCACACATATTGCCTGTATCAGTTGACCACCCTCCACACGAAATGCCTCCACATAGGGGAGGTTCATCTTACCGTAACTGTTTTTAGTATATTGTTGTGGCTACCTCGAATTCTACCCATAAGAGGAGGATGGCATAAATTATTAAAATGAAACCTAAAAATAATCAATAAAATAAAAAAAATCCTTGTAAAATGTGTGGATGTTTGTGGCTCAATCTAGTTTAGTTTTATGTTTCAGTAGTTTGTTAAAGTTACACTTCTATCAAATGGTGAAGGAAAACATCGTAAGGAAACCAGTAAGTATTCTAGCAGCGGTAACATACTCAAAACATCTTGGGTTGGTCCTAGAAGATCTGAGGGGATATCTACCGTGCCTGGGAATCAAATTTACGCGTTTTACTAGTTTTTTTTATAAATATTAGACTTTCCACACAGCACTGTCTTGCCCCAAACTAAGCCAAAGCTTGTTATATGGGAACCAGATAGCTAATATACTACTTATATACTTTTTTTATAAAAACATTCTTATAATATTATATAATACCCAGACAGAGAACAAACATGTTCTCGGTGGGGATCGAACCCACGGCCTACGGCGCAGAAGGCAGAGCTACTACAAACTGAGCTGTGAAGGCTGTCAAGTATTAGTATTCTAGCAGCGGTGACATACTCAAAACATCTTGGGTTGGTGATAGGAGATCTGAGAGGATATCTACCGTGCCTGGGAATCAAAGTAAAGTTACTACTTATGGGATTACAAGAAAAATACGTCAAAAGTTTGAGAACCGCAGCCACCGACCGTAATAAAATCGTTAATTCGTGTTGTAAGACTCGCATCAAGCTTGGGTTCGCTTCTTCTTTTATTTTCATTTAGGACTAGCCCGACCTGTTCCCCGTTACCGGCTGGATTATTAACTGAAGTATATTTGTGTCTGTGCTCGACCATTTTTAGTTATAGTTATACCTCTAGAATAACCTTTATTATGATGACTTTTCTTTACAAAGATATTACATTGAATACAAGTATTTACAAAATGTACAAAATAGATATGAAACGATCGATCGAACGAACGATTTTTACTCTTACTGTTATTAATAATAATTATTTATTTAATCAATTATTTATAATAAAAAAATATAATTATGAATAACATTTTAGGAAATTTAAAATTTTAATTTTTAATTAAGAATAAACCCCTGACATCTGTATAAAACCATGTACCTACTTACCTATATTCGCAATTAAGTTATTATGATTATGATTATGAATAGTAAAGATCAGATACAGAAAGAAAGAAAAACGTTTTTACTTTACGACACACGACAAAACAAGAGCGTCGCAAAAATATATTTTATACTGACTAATTGAAATCGTTCAAATAACACTTATCTAACAAATAAGCTATTTTTTTTAATAACAATTATAAGCATCTTAACTGAAATTTTTATTCATTTATATCACAGAAATATAATAAACAAAAAAAAATAAACTTTCATGAAGAAAACAAGTTTTGATATCGTTCCAAACTACTATTTTTACACTTTACTCATATAAATAAGAGATGAAATGAAACGGTAAAAAGAAAAAAATGTTTTTTTATCTGTATTAATTTATGTTGTAAGTTTTCTATATAAAAATACAAAAAAAAAATGTAGAACACTTTGTCTGCCATAAAAACATTAAATAGTCTTTAAAAATAGCTTAAAATTAAGAAGTCAACGTCTATAAAATTTGCATCCAATTTTGTGGCTAGCAGTGTGTGATGCCCCAGAAAACACACAGAATTACCATAATCTATTGCTGCCCAAATTTGGACGAAAATTAACAAGCCTTTTAAAGAAGTTTCTCCAATAAATCACTATATTATTCATATAAATACTAAATTACTCACGAAACATTAAGCTATAAAAGCCAGTACTTTTAAACGGTACTAATATAAATACTAAATTATACACGTATACACATTAAGCTATAAAATCCAGACTCTTAAACGGTGAAGGAAAACATCGTGAGGAAACCGGCATGTCGTAGAACCTAAAAAGCTCTAAAACATATGTCAAGTGCTCGAAAGGAGCCTCTTTGAGGCGCACTTAAAATCCTTTCACCACACTGTTTTGAAAAAAATAGTGACACGACTAGAAGATCAGACTATAAGCTGATCGCTTTTATGTCCTTGTAGTAAATGTTATTTTTCTTTGTTTTTGTGTAGCTTGATCTGTAGCTTGAAGCTATAATACATTTTTTTAGTGTGCGCGTGGATTGAGTGAACACTCTGAAAAAAATCAAATAAATATTAGTCATTTAGTTAAAACTCTGAAACAATTTGGCTTAAACCAATATGGCAATTTGTTAAACAAAAGTTATATCATATAACTTTAAGGTTATATGAATGAAGAAATCGAGCTTTCTGAATTTGGAGGTTTGAGTGTACACAGTATATTTAGAGTAGTAGAGCTTTTTGTGAAGGGCTCGTCTAGAGAAGTACTACCACCACGCCTTTATCTGCCGCCAAGCAGCGTTGCTGTGTTTCGGTTTGAAGAGTGTGGTTGCCGGTGTAATTACACGCACATGAGGCTTAACATCTGTATGCCTCAAGTTGATGGACGCAGGGCAGTGTATCGTGGGCACGTTCCTATCGTGCGTGACTTGCGAGGCAATACTTAGTTATGGGTGATGGTTACCACTTAACATCAGGTGGGCCATCTGCTTGTTTTATAAGCTAGTTGTATAAAAAAAACTAAGTTCATTAAAAAAAATGTTCTCGGTGGGAATCAAACCCACAGCGCAGAAGGCAGAGCGACTACCAACTAAGCTATGAGGCTAGATGGAAGATTTATTTGACTGTATCTAATTATCCAATCAAGCTAAAGCATTTCCAGTCATAAACCTATTTAGATCGAATGAATACTTAAAATCACACGGTAATAAAAACTGGTGAAGAAAAATTCGTGAAGAAATTCAATTTCCAAATACAACGAACCACTTGTAAGTTCTTACGTGTGGACTTACCTCTGCCTACCTCCAGCTTCAAGGAGAGATTTGGTGAGTAACTAAAGGTTGCCTGGAAGATATAGGTACTCAGCGAAAGCACTGGGTTATGGGTGGGGGTCGAACCCACGACCTATCAGAGTTTCTACCGACTAAGCTGTGAGAAAAAAAACTGAAACAGCGTCACGACATTGATCCCCAGGCACGGTAGATATCCCCTCAGATCTCTTAGTACCAAGTACTAACTCCAGATTCTTCGAGGAAGTCTAAGCGGGGTAGTCAGAGGTACGTCCAAACATAACATTTGGCACATACTTACATTTGAAGTAGTTAGTATTCCAAACGCGACAGTTTGCAAGCCCATCGCCGCTGTTAGAATAGTAACTGGTTTCCTCACGATGTTTTCCTTCACCGTTTAAGAGCACTGGCATTGTGCACATACATATCGATAGGAACAGAGCTGTGAATAAAACGACAGCTAAATAAAACGACAAAGGTGACAGGTACCTACTCAGTTTTCTAAGACAAGTCTGTTTAGTCTCCATGATAGCTAGTCTTGTCCAAATTAGGGTTCCGCGGGACAAATCAAGTTGTAATAAATCAGTCGCAGCATGGGAACCGCGATAGTCGTCAGTCGGTTCTGAGAGCTGAGGCTATGGTTGTAGCGATAAGCGGAGCGAGAGCGGGCTATCGTGTAAATTCGATTGCACATTTTGGCAGTGTGCTATTGTGTCATAGGTCCCGAGAATATTATGACCATGGCATATTGTACATTTTGACGATGGAGCATATTAACCCAAGTACATTTAGACTTCTACTCGTTCAAGTTCCGGGGCGTTTAAGGCAGTAACGATAACCGTAGCGACAGCTGTAGTACGATATATATGCGAGCAGAGTTATTCTGGCATTTCTCTTTTATGTATTGAAAACCATTTTTTTATTTATATAATGTATAGCTAACCAAACCTATAGCACAACTTAAAAAAAAATACGTTACACATTTATATAAAATACAAATACATTTTTCCAAAACAATATCAACATAGCACATCAATTAATCAAATAATAATAATTACAGATGTAGTTTCTTATGGTATTATTATTACAAGGAAAAAAAAACAAAATCCAAAAAAAACAGGTGCCTTCCTTCCTTCCCCTTAAATAAACTCAGAAAGAAAAAATTTAAAATCCAAAAAAAAACAGGTGCCTTCTTTCCTTCCCCTTAAATAAACACAGAAAGAAAAGTGTTCATAGACAAATTCTGAGATAAAAAAGGTCAATGCGAAATTACTCAATCTTTAGGTATAGCACCTAAAGATTTTTAAAACTATAAGAATAGGAACATTATTTTGTGCTATGTACGCTAATTACTTTACTTCAAAGAATTTAACCATTATCCGCGTATTGAATCGCGTACTCCCTGGCCACACCCTCAGCTCCTTATTCGTCGATCCGGTACAGTTAGCCGCAATATCATCACTGGACAACGGCGCTAATCGTGCCTTGTAGTCGTGATGTACACTCGCGAACGTAATCGCTACATATTATAATAATAAATCGGTAATTTTATGTTGACATTTTCACATAGTTCCATGACGTACGTAGCATCAAACTAAAGCTTGTACTACCGAAATTATACAGCAAAATCCAATCCTATCCTTTATCCTCCTAACTCAGAATCAAAACGGTCTTTATTCAGTACAATCACAAGGATCACTTTGAAACGTCTTATATACTAGGTGAATCTATCGCCAGTTCCTCGCGACCAAAGCCTAGAAGAACGGGCAAGAAACTTACGGCTTGGTTCCTAGCGTTTTTTTGTATGATCCCTTTTACAATTTTATTATGGTACCTACTTAATTGTTTAGTGTTTTAATGTGTTGGAGCATAGATCAGTCCCAAGAATATATAAATCTCTTGTCGTGTCACTAGTTTCTTTCGAAACAGTGTGGTGAAAGGATTTTAAGTGCGCCTCAAGAGGCTCCTTTCGAGCACTTGACACATGTTACAGAACTTTTTAGGTTCTAGGACATGCTGGTTTCCTCACGAATTTTCCTTCACCGTTTGAGAGTACTGGCATTGTGCACTTAAATTTTTGAACAGAAAAAATCATTAATGCACGACCGGTTCCAAACCCACGACCTTAGGATCGGAAGGCGTAGCCGCTACCACTAGACTACCAGTGCTCTCAATATACAAATGAAAAATGTGGATGTATATGGCTCAATCACGCCCTAAAACATTGAGCCGAAAATGAAGCTTAGAACAAGATATATAGTTCGTAACTTGGATTAGCATTATGGCTCTTTATATACCGTTTTATTACAACTTATATGTTAAATGTTTGACCGCAATCTCACCTGATGTTAAAGGAAGATGCGGTCGACGATGTAGCACGTTTACCTAGAAAATACCTATTCTTCTCTTGAAAATATCCAAATTATAGGCATTCGGAAAAACGGACGCCGGTAAGGAATTCCATTCTTTGGCCGTACGCATGATGAATGATGCAGAAATTACTGGGAACGGAGTATAAAAACATACCTTTGCTTAGTTTGGGGCTATAGCACCGTGTGATAAAAATATTTAATTAAATTAAAATATCATAACACCAAAAAGGTTTAGCAAAATTTAAAAATATCCTTCATTAATCGGCGCGAAAAAACGGTCCTAACTTACTTTAATAAATCCAAACCCTTATTAAAAGCTTACAAAATGTTTAGTAAAAATTCGACTGAAACAATAAGTAAGATTCATGATAAGATTAAGGTTACGCTTTTTACAAAAAAAGCTTGCTACCTTTTAATAAAAACTGTTAGACTCTATCATCAAATAAATATTGACTTCGTCCAAATTTTCACAGTTGAAAACATAAATAAAATAATACAAATTACTGATGAAACAAGCAAATGGCCCACCTGATGTTAAGATCTTTGTGTATGTATAAATTAATTTGCATCTTAAAGTCAACGAAAATAATTACTAGCATAAACTTTGTACATCGTTTCTAGCTCAAAACCTTTAGGAACCAGGTATCTGATTTATAGAACTTATACACTTTTTAAGTTATTCTTATAATACCTATAAGTATAACTTAAAAAAGTGTGTGTGATAACATCTAAACCGAGAAACACATAGGTAAGTAAATAGTTAGGTAAAGGTCGCACCTCTGACTACCCAGCTTAAGCATCATCAAAGAATATGGAGTTAGTACTTTGTATTAAGATATCTGAAAGATTTTTTTATAAAACACTTGCTGATGGAACAAGCAGATGGGCCACCTGATGTTAAGATTGATATTATTGTCTTCTTAAACTCTTTTTTTCCTAATTTAAACACAAACTAAGTAGCGTTACACGTACAGCAGGGCTATTTTAAAACATTCGGAAAGGTTTCAAATCGTCAGTTTGTATCACATTTGATTTCGAACTCGAATCGTTTCCGACACGGGGATTATAAGTCAAAGTCAAAGTCAAAAGGTATTTATTCAATAAAATCACAAGGATCACTTTGAAACGTCTTAAAGCTGTGACTCTAGGTGCCAGTTCCACGCGACCAAAGCCTATAAGAACAGGCAACAAACTTACGGCTTGGTTCCTACCGTTCTTTTGTATGATCCTTTTACAATGTAATATAATATATTATTGAAGTTTAGTGAGGCGTAGGCATCCAGAAAAAGGTTAACATAATCAAATTTTAAAAAGGCATATCCATATTTAGATTTCGTAGTATCGTATTCGCTGTAATCTGGTACTTAAAAACTCTACCAATTCCGACCCCTGCTTATTACAAACAGAAACTGATTAAAACTTATTGCAACAAAGTTATGTGATATATATACAGCCAGTAGGTGCGCCATCTGCTTGTTCCATCAGCTAGTTGTATAAAAAGAAAAAAATTATATAAAACAGTTTTCCGTGCGACAGTACCCACAGTGCAGGCACTATTGAAAAGTTTCGCTCCGGTCGCTCGTGAAGTCATCTTTAGATTCTTTGTTGCTCTGTTTGATTTGATATTGTACGATTATTCGGTACTGATAACCGTTTGGTTACGATAGATAAATAAATATCGAGATAAATATTTGTCAGTGCTCTTAATCGGTGAAGGAAATCATCGTCTTCTCTTGTCGTGTCTCTAGTTTATTTCGAGACAGTGTGGTGAAAGAATTTTAAGTGCGCCTCAAGAGGCTCCTTTCGAGCACTTGACACATGTTATAGAACTTTTTAGGTTCTACGACATGCCGGTTTCATCACGATGTTTTCCTTCACCATTTGAGAGTACTGGTATTGTGCACATACATTTTTGAACAGAAAAACTCATTGGTGCACGACCGGTTTCGAACCCACGACCGGAATTTAGGATCGGAAAGCGGAGCCGCTACCACTAGGCCACCAGTACTCTCGTCATATTGTAACAGCGGCGTTCGGCTTACAACCTGTCACGTACGGAATACCAACTACTGCAAAATGTAGGTAACTATATGACAATTGTGATATTTGGACGTAACTCAAACTACCCCCCTTAGGCATCCTTGAATCTGGAGTCGGTACTTGGTACTAAGAGATCTGAGTGAATGTCTACCGTGCTTTATTGTATTTCTATACAATAAAGTTGTACAATAAAATTGCAGTGCATCGTACGGCACGCTCTTATCGTGCGTGACTTGTGAGGCTTTGTTATATAAGAGGGTCACAACTTAACATCAGGTGAGGCATCTGCTTGTTCCATCAAAAATAGAAATAAGACCTGCATGACTTAATAACATTGTAACAAGGATCATACAAAAGAACGGTAGGAACCAAAGTCGTAAGTTTGTTGCCTGTTCTTCTAGGCTTTGGTCGCGTGGAACTGGCACCTAGAGTCACCTAGCTTTAAGACGTTTCAAAGTGATCCTTGTGTTTTGATTGACTTAATTACAACTTAAGGGGCTGACAACTATCAACGCCCTTGAGCGATCGGCTATTTTCGCGAGCCGAGCTCGCCCGATCGATATTTTTTTATATTGAAAAACTTTAAAAATCGTCGACTTTTAAATTTTGGAATAATATTATAGATTTTTTTAATTACCACTATCTTGATTGATCTTGCTAAAAACTGAAGCTAATCTGGTCTTGTCTTCGCCTTAACCACGGAATCGCTCAGATAATGCCACTATCGGTCACCCATCCGCAGAGACAGAACATTGGTTATTTTAGCTGATCGTTTAAGAATAACCAAGCGACCGTCACGTAACGGCACCGAAACCGCATTCCAAATAATGACATCGAGAATAAGAAAACCGCATAAATGGAATTATCAAAGTCAATATTACGACGTAATGAAATTAAATAACTTAAGGTGCTGTTACACTGGTAATGGTGTCAATTCTGCCGGGGTATTTTAAAACATTCGTTAATTTATTTTTACATTACAGAATTTGTCAAATTTTGCTCTTGTTTTGTTTGACTATAGAGGTAAAGAACCAATTATTATTTTTGCAAAAAAAAAGAGCACTATACTGAATTTTTTTTTGTAGATTTCTTCAAAAACAATCAGGTAACCTACCAAATAAAAAAAACATCAAATTCGATTCATAATTGGCGGAATAATCGCGAAACAAACACGCAAAAGAAAATACACCAAGTCGAATTGAGAGCCTCCTTCTTTTTTTAAGTCGGTTTAAAATGCAGAAACAGACTGCAATATCAATTCAGTGTCATTTTAAATTGTACACCAATAACATTGATTTTTCAAATTGTAAATAATAATAAAATAAATTTATTAATTTGACACATAAAAATTACGACTTACGACTGCGTAAAAAACGCATAACTGTAAGTTATTTAAGATTATAAGTGCAAATTACATTATATATACATTTTATACATTTTTTATATTATATTATATATACATTTCCAAGTAGGTACATAATAATGCATATTATAAAATATGACTAATAATATGAGTTTCTGCTCTGATCCCCACCCTAGGAATAAATCCTGTGTTGTGGGTAAATATGGTAACATTAATATTCTTAGAGGTTCTTTACTTTGTATGCTATTTTTTTGGTTTAGTAGCCCTGTCCAAAAAAAGTGTTTATTAAAATCCCTGAATACAGGTGCGTGGCACACTTTGCCTACGCTGCCTGTAAGGCAAGTGTACACGCTGCCTTACAATGTGAAAAACAATTTGGTGTACATTTTACTGTACATTATTTCAGTGTAAACGAAACCAATGAACGATGAAACCCGTTAAATTGTTATCGTTGTGTTATTTTGTGCTAAAACTATAGAGAGGCTTGGATTACACTGAGAGCGTTTAAAGCAAAAATATTTTTAAAAAGTTAAAAAATATTCATAGATGACAGCTCTCACAGCTCAGTTGGTAGTAGCTCTGCCTTCTGCGCCGTAGGCTGTGGGTTCGATCCCCACCGAGAACAAACATTTATGTGATGCACGCAGATTAAAGGCATATGACACGTAAGTCAAAGTCAAAAGGTTCTGTAAAATAACAAGGATCTCGAAACATCTGTATGCCTCAAGTAAATGAACGTCAATGTAGGTCATATAGTCGGTGACGTGCGAGGCAATGTTTTATACCGCGTTTACATTTAGACATTCGCGTTGCCATTCGCGCGGACGTGAATGTGGTCAGCCATATGTCCGCGGCAGCGTCGCCGGCACCGTGTGTTCATATTTAGCTCGGACACTTAGGGAGCGCGGGCAACGCGAGCCTCAACGCGAGCGGACATGGAAGTGGCCTGTTCACATTCTCGCTTTGCCCATGTCCCTGCACATTTCCACGGACATGAGCTGAGTGTAAAAAAGGCAGAACTGTAATTTTAAGTGCTGCCTTCTTTATCTTGGGATACTCGTGATTACAGCACGCCTGATATCCTCATCTCCTCATCTCTGGAGCTCATCGAGTCAAATACAAAAACGGCCTGACGATACGGAAAACAAATCTCAGACTTGGGGGACCGATGATGATAACTATGATAATAAAGATTTAGTTAAATTTGCGCTCGGTGTGCCACTGAAGCCAGCGGCGCGTAACGTAGTGATACGGAGTTACATAAACTCATTGTTCGTGTACAATGACCTTACACTTGGGCCGATGTGTTACTAACTTAATTGTTTGATGGTGATACCGACATTATGCGTTCTAGTATCGCTTATTATGGAAATTAACTTGATGCCAGATCTTCTTTGCTTGGTCTCATGGAACTGGCTTGGATTTACATTTTTAGTAAAGTAAATACTGTTAAAGTTTATAGTTTATGAGATGTTCAGTTCAAAGTAATTCGTCTGTTAATTAATTAAATAAAGGCTTCTAGGCTTAGTCACGTGGAACTGGCACCTAGATTCACCTCGCTTCAAGACGTCTCAAAGTGATCCGTAGAATCACTATCATAAATTCAAAAGCGATTTTATTTCATGGCTTTTGATTACATTTATTATTTAACTTACGCGTTCGCGGTCTTCATCCGTCGCTCATTTGAGTTTTATTTGAGAATCTTTAAAACGAACGACACTTTTTATGCCAATTTACTCATAGCATCTTTCTCTTATTCCAGATGTAAGAAGCCTCACGATGGCAGCGACTGACGGCCAGGTCCTAGTCGCAGCGTCCCGCTGGTGCGATGAGGGATCCTACCTTCGGGAGTTCGTCGCCAAGAACCGACTGCCTAACGTCAGCAAGATCATCAAAGGCCAATATGGAGGCCTCGGAGTCCCAACCCTGCCCAGCCCAGGGCTACAATCCACAGCTCTGCTTATATCAGTGGGAAAAAGAAAAAAAATAATCGCCCAAGCGATCAAACTCAAAGAAGGACGAAGAATGGTCTCCGTAGGCCCACGAATCGCAATCCCAGAGAGCTATAAAGGCTACTTCGAACTGCTCAGTGAAGAGGGAAGGGCAGTCAGATGTATGGAGTCAGTGTCTGAAGTCGCTAGAAGAAAACTAGACGATGGATGCTTAGTCAGAGAGCCACTTAGAGTCTTATGCGCTAAGACAGACCTAGACGGAAACATCACAGCAGACGGTGCTAGAAACTTACCAGCAGGAGAAGTAATAATGCCTAGAGGAGAGACGTTTTTGGGTAAGAATAAGTATTTGAAGTGTACAGACTCGAAAGGGGATACAGTTTTGATGAGCTTGGACCAACGGGGGAAGTTCTCAGCCATAGCAAAGGAGGAGAACATAAGTGGGGTGCATACAGCAAAGACGTTGCTGACAAAACGATTACCGATCACAGTCAGGCTGGTGCACGGAACTCCACCAAGAGGACTGAAGAGTGCTAGTCATTTTCTCCCCGAGTTGAGACTTCTGTCAATGTTTGAAGAGGAACATGTCTTCGCTCTACCATTACAGAAAGAAGGCAATGCTCTGATAGCACTTCCATTAGCAGCACCTCTAAAAATGCAGAAATGCAAGAATGAAGACCAAATCAAAAACTTCATGGAATTTTCTAGACTAGTCGAAAAGTGCAATCGTTTACTCGTAGACGTAGTGGATAGAATACAAGTCCTAGATGGAAAACTGGGTGATCCAAAGCGACTGCTCAACGGCCCATTACACGCCCCTCCCATAGTAAAAACAGGGTACTTCCTCCGAAGAAGTGTTTCATCAGACAGCGCTAATCAACATAAGCATATGTCACGACATAACCACATATACAGCAGTCATAGGGACGAGAACAGCATTCCAGATGAATACGATGAGATTGACCAAATATACGACTACGTTAGAGGTTTTGCTCCACTACCTAAAACCATAAAGGCATCTTACTCCAACGAGCCTAGCTTTAAACACGAATCAGCTCCAGTTTCCCCTGCTGCCACGCCAATCCACATGCCTCTAATCAGCGAGACAAAACCAGAACCGCCTCCCATCGAAACTATTCCAACAAAAAAACCCATCAACATTCAAAAAGCCGAAAAGCGGACACGAAAAGCCCCCGTCAAAGAGACCCCAGTCACGGTCTACAAGGAAAAATGCTCCGTAGCACCAACCCCGAACTTACCCAAGCTCTTCATCAAGAACAGCGTCACTAACAACAAAACTCGAATGGTTTTTAGACAGAAAAGTAACTCCCCGACAAAAGAATGCTCTAGTCCCTTAGCAAGCCCGCTAAGAACAAGTAAAGATGACTCTCCAATCTTCAACATTCGATACAAGAGTCTTAGCAACATCCACAACGCTATGGAGCTAGATGGGACCTTAGACTCAAGTCATTCTGGAGGTAGAACGTCAGGCGATTCAGGAAACGGACCAAAACTGCCAGAAAAGAGGTCGAGAAAGCTGAGCCGACCGAAGTCTTTGACGAATTTAGTTTGGGAGCTGAAGGGCTGTCCAGTGGAGACGGAGAAACCAAAATGTAGAGTTAAAAATGAAGGGTACAAGAAACTTGGGACTAAACTATCTTTGGGGGCACAGAAGAGGGTACCGACGCTGTACCTTTGATTGTAAGTATGTTTGGAATTTTTACATCAGCTATTTAAAGAGTAATAGAGCTCTATTTGGAGAGCTCGTCCTGCCAAGCAGTGATGCTGTGTTTCGGTTTGATGTGGTTGCCGCAGAAATTACAGGAACATTAGGCTTAACATCAGTATGCCTCAAGTTGATGGGCGCAGGGCAGTGCATCGTAGGGCATATTCCTATCGTGCGTGACTTACGAGACAAAGCTTTGTTATAGGCGATGGTTACCACTTAAAATCAGATAAAAAATAAACATACAGGGTTACAGGAAAAGTCGTGCTAGATCCGTTAAGGGCGTGGAGTACCCATCATTCCTGACATATTTCACTATGAAACACCCTACCCTAAACTAAACCCTTTTCGAGATATTCGACTTTTAATTTTTTTATTGAAAATTGCCGATTTTTAGGCAATTAAATTTATTTTTGGTTGTTTTGTGTATCTTATTATTATTATTATTGCATTTTTACATGTGTAATTAGATGCTTTAGGACGTCAATCATTAAAATAGTGCATAAGTTAATTGAATAGACCGTAGTAGACAAGTGAAAGTTAAGAAATAAAAAAAAAATTAGAAAGTTTATTTTTCTCTAAGGGATATCTAAAAAAAATATTATGGCAATTCTTCGGCAGATGTTTTTAAAAATATCTACGTTTCATCAGCTATCTAACGAGGTATAATAATCTAGGGTTTTATTCAATTGCATTGAAAAAAAATTAGTTTTATAGGCGACAGTGGAGAAGAAAATTTATACTTAGCCCTAAAAAGTAAAAGTAAAACAATAGGTAAGCATGAAATGTCATTTATTAAAGGTTTTCACACAACTTTTTCTTATTCTACAGTTCATGTTCAACATGGCCGCCTCTATTTCTGATACATTGTCGCATCCTTCTACGGAGACCAGTCTTCACTACTCCAGTGGTCAACGTGGTCCTCATTTTATTTGCTGCATCCACAATCCTTTCTCTTAGGTCTTCCACAGACGAAACTGGATTCGGCTCGCTGTACACAAGACTTTTCATGCACCCCCACACATGAAAATCCATGGGGGTTAGGTCCGGACTTCTTGCTGGCCATGGCAACGGCCCACCTCGTCCTATCCATTTGTTTGGATAATTTGTGTCCAGCCAGTCTCTGACACTTCTCCTGAAATGGGCAGGGCAGCCATCGTGTTGGAACCACATGTCCCTGATCAGGTTGAGTGGCAGATCATCCAGCAAATCACTCAAGTCTGCTCTCAGGAAATTTTCGTAGCTTTCCCCATTTAAATTATCCGGTAGAAAGTAAGGTCCAATCAAATGATTGGAGATAATGCCCATCCACACATTCACGCTGAATCTTCGTTGGGACCCCTTCACTCTTTTCTTATTGGGATTCCTTAGTGCTTTTGGGGCCCAGTAATGGGCGTTGTGATAGTTAGTTATGCCATCTTTATCAAATTTGGACTCATCCGTCCACAAGATATTTCTTAGAAAATCTGGGTCTTCTACGTCAGCATTTAGCATAAATCTGCAAAAGTCCAATCTTCTCGCGGGGTCTCCTTCTTCAATAACGTGTACCGGCGTGTAATGGTATGGGTATAGGCCAGCAGTATGCACTGTAAACCACACTCTCCATTGCGAAAGTCCCAGATCACGGGCAACAATATTAGTGGAAGTAGTCGGATCCGCTCGAAAGCGTTGCACTATCTCATTGTCCTGTTCTTCGTCGTCAATTCGTGGTCTACCCATGTCTGTATTACGTCTCAAAACAGAGCCAGATTCTCGAAGTCTTCGATAAACTCTGTCAAAAACGGCCACATCCGGCACTCGACGACCGGGGTAGCGAGTTACGTATTCGTTGCGAGCTTGCGCAGATACACAATCGCAGTATCCGTAACAAATAAGCATATCAGCATATTCCTCAGGTGTGTAGGACGTCATCTTCAACACTTCCGTATCACAGGTACAAATCAGAGTCCGGTTAACAAGTATAGTAGTCACAAATCAGAAGAAATAGTCCAGAATCACAGCCAAGTCGAGAAAAAGAGCAAAACGATATCACATCTACTATGTACGAAGCACAAAAGCAGACTGACAACCAAAACAATACCCCCTGTTGTATTCCCAGCCCTAACCGGTCTCTACACATTTTTTCTTTCATTCATACCTACATAAATCGTCACTTGTCTCGCTCTCACGGTGTGTCTGAACTTGAAGGACAATAGGCGCGGGACCGTTAGAACTGCTACCTGGAGCGTCCCAACTACTTTTTTTCCACGAAATGTAATACAAACCCTAGATTGTTATACCTCGTTAGATAGCTGATGAAACGTAGATATTTTTAAAAACATCTGCCGAAGAATTGCCATAATATTTTTTTTAGATATCCCTTAGAGAAAAATAAACTTTCTAATTTTTTTTTTATTTCTTAACTTTCACTTGTCTACTACGGTCTATTCAATTAACTTATGCACTATTTTAATGATTGACGTCCTAAAGCATCTAATTACACATGTAAAAATGCAATAATAATAATAATAAGATACACAAAACAACCAAAAATAAATTTAATTGCCTAAAAATCGGCAATTTTCAATAAAAAAATTAAAAGTCGAATATCTCGAAAAGGGTTTAGTTTAGGGTAGGGTGTTTCATAGTGAAATATGTCAGGAATGATGGGTACTCCACGCCCTTAACGGATCTAGCACGACTTTTCCTGTAACCCTGTATAAGTCAGTTTATTTGTTTTTTGTTCATAAAAAAACAAACTAAAGAGGCAAAGTACTAACTTGAAATTCTCAATCAGAGTTACTTCCAAATAATCAGTTGGAACATATTTTTTCTTGTACCACTAGCTGATAGAACAAGCAGATGGCCATCAGGTGGGCCACCTGATGTTAAGTGGTAACCATCACTTATAACAAAGCATTACCTCGTAAGACACGCACGATAGGAACGTGCCCTACGATGCGCTGCCCTGCGTCCATCAACTTGAGACATACAGATGTTAAGCCTCATGTGCCTGTAATTAAACCGGCAACCACACTCTTCAAACCGAAACTTAGCAACGCTGCTTGGCGGCAGAAAAAGTCGTGGTATACCGAAATTATGCAGTATAGTTGGTATTCCATACGCACAGGTTGCAAGCCCATAGCCGCTAGTAGTATTCTAAAATTTAGTATTCCATCTCTTTCTTGTTTCCTCACGATGTTTTTCTTCACCGATTAAGGGTTTTGGCATTGCACGCATACATTTTCGAAGCCAAAAATGTATTGGTGCACGACCGAATTTGAACACACCTCTAGGCCTCTGGTGCTCTTTCAAGTGTTGGTGAATATACAAGTTACCCCACAAAGTTCTCAGATTACAATTTATTGGAAACGAACACTTAGGCTGGCATATCACGAACCATTTCGAAATTTGCAGATCCACCAATGTTTCTATTGGTTAATGCTAATACTTTGCTAATATAGCCACTGGCATTTAGTTAAGGCGCAGATAACCATCATACAACTTCTTGCTTGCATATTTTTACATTCCTATTTACGAGATATAAAATAAATAAAATCAGAAAAATCGCAAACAAAGTTTCGGAGAAGTTCACCAAACATATCCATACAAGGTTTTGTTCTAAAAAAATATTAAAAATACAAAAAGTAATAAATTATTTTTGGTATTTTTGATTATCCTAAGTGTTTTTACTCAAAATATTTAAATAGCGAACGAGAAGTTGTTTGACGGTTGTCAGCCTCTTAAAGATTGATATCTCCTTGTAAAACCACTGTAACCTACAATGCAACCTTATAGCCCTCATAAAAACAGAACACTTTTAAATAAATAAAACAAAATAAGTATTTTCTTCCTGAAAGATGGCCCAATCTCTAATACTATAAGACTCAAAGTCCTGACTGACTGACTGACTGACTGACTGACATATAGACAACGCACAGCCTAAACCGCTGGTCCTAGAGCCTTAAATTTGAGGAGTACATAGGTCTTATGACGTAGAGGTGTACTAAGAAAGGATTTTTGGAAATTCAACCCCTAAGTGTGTAAAAAGGGTTCAAAACGGTTGTATGAAAAATAGTATTCCTTGAATCTACAAACTTGAAACTAGGAGTACATGTACTCCAAGGCTAAAAAATAGGAAAGGCATTTTTAGTTTTTTAAAACTACCCTTAATAAGTGTGCAAAGGGATGTGAAAGTTTGTATGGGAGTTTTTTGACGCGTGGGGCGATTGACTTAAAACTTGGGTTAAATATACTACGAAATAAATAATTAAGAATGACACTTTTAATTTCTGATAATTACCCCTACAAATCACGCTCACCACTTTAAAGCGTGCGAAGCCGCGAGAAGCTGCTAGTACTGAAATAAATAAATAAATTTATAAACGGACTTGCAAATTTTGATTCCCATGCACGATCACCTTCTCAGATCTGCTACGGCCGGTTTCTGAAAGCTCGATCAAACCTAATAAGATGTCAAATCACTTGCTACCGTTATATTTGATGTAACAGCTGAGATAGCAAGTGATTTGACATCTGAATCGGTATGATCAAGCTTTCAGAAACCGGCCGTTAGACTGCGTACTTACCTAACAAGCACCAAACTCACGATTCTTTCAGGATATCTAAGGAGGTTAGTCAGAGGCACGTCTAAATATTACATTTGATGCCTATTTTGTAGTAGTTTGTATTCCATACGAGATTTAAAGCCCATTGCCGCTGGTAGAATACTAAAATTAATTTATTTTTGACAACGTAGGGCAGTGCATCATAGGGCACGTTCCAATCGTGCATGACTTACTACTGCTACTTGGAATAAGTAATAATCAGAAAGTATAAAAAAAGCTCAGTATAGGCGAGATTAGAATATTTCACTAGGCTCAGTATTTTGGAATCTTTATACTGAGATTGTAAGCCTCTATAACATGTGTCAAATGCTCGAAAGAAGCTTCTTGAGGCGCACTTTTAATCCTTTCACCACACTGCTTCGAATGAATCTAGTGACACGACAAGAGAGAGAGAGAGCCCTAGTTGGGTTGCCATCTCTAAAATTTAGCGATAAGGACAAGACGCGTGAAAACCCCGGATTTTGGAGCCCAAAACCCGGACATGTCAACAGGTTTTTTTTTAAACTTATAATAAAAAACAAAATTTCATAAATCAACTTAATAATTATGTTCAAAACGCCTGTGTCGCGTCATTTGACTTGTGACATTTAAAATGATGATAAAAATTTATCAAGCTTATATTTTTTTTCCTAGATATAAATTGGGCCATATGCTTATTACATCGGCAAGTAGTATAAAAAAGCTGCGAATAAATATCTTGTACGAGTATGTTGCCATTATTTATGTCTTTAGGAATCTCGGTATACAACGTGTTACATAATACCCCTATAAGGCCAAAGACCAAGAGATCAGACCAAGCACTGGAATACTTTGACGTGTGCAAAGTTTGAATACTTCGATTTCGAAATTCCCATACAAAACTAAAATTAATACTATCTCAGACATTTGCAACAACCCTGATAATGTGTACGTGACCTTGTTACATACGCTATTTGCGTTTACTAAATTGTTGGCAGTTCTGTTACCTATTTTATCTCCAGTTTAATCGTGTTAAAGGTCAAAAAACAGCTGTAAATAGGGCTGCGTCATGTTGAGTTAGTTTCATTTTGGAGGAAAGTTTAAGAGGCATTTCATGAATGAAAAACCTCTAAATTTCAAAAGTCTTTTATCAAAAGGTATTCGCCATGACCTGTAGAATACCTTGCTCTTGGGGTTATAGGGGTATTATGTTACACGTTGTATAAGCCCTAAGTAAAGACAATGCTTTCATTTTATTTACCTAGATATACCTAAATAGGTTCTTTTCATCCATGTTTGTACCTTTTCGGTTTTTTCAAAACTACACAAAGGTGAACTGGAAGAGAATGCTCTCTAGCATTAAGTTCGCCTATGTAAGATACATGTTGTTCTGTGCAATAAAGAATTTTCTAACCAGACACAAATTCTCATAATTTTTTTTAATAATTCGACAAGGTGTGTCGTGTATCTTCACGTTTTCGGAACGAATGCAAATTGTTATGTTCAACATCCAATCATCCATGCAAATTGTACAAGGTGTACAAAAATAACTTCCGAAAACTGAAGGTTATTAATCATAAATCATTTTGGCATCCTTGATGATTCAAGATTATGATAATACTAGCTGGTGCCCGCGACTTTGTCTGTAACATCTCAATATTGTCGCGGTTATATTTTTCAAATGCGACCCAAAAATTATTTATGTGATAATTTTAATCTCATAATGTTAGGTCTTTTCTACGCCACGCTAATATAAGATACTCGAAATTTTAATCCTGCGCAGGCGAAGTCGCGCAGGATTATTCTTATAGCAAAGCTTCTAGTTTCTTCTAGACAGCCTTCACTGCTCAGTTGGTAGTAGCTCTGCCTTCTGTGCCGTAGGCCGTGGGTTCGATCCCCACCGAGAACAAACATTTGTGTGATGAACATAGATGTTTGTTCTCTGTCTGGGTGTTATATAATATCATAAGTATGTATTTCCAAAAAAAAAACAAGTATTTATGTATTATATCACCTATCTGGTCCCATACAAGCTCTGGCTTAGTTTGGGGCTAGATAGTGCAGTGTAGAAAGTCCACTATTTTTTTTTCAGTTTCTTCTTCTTCTAGCTTCTAGTTGCCAGTCAATTCCGTTGTATAAAAAAAAACTAGAGCTGTCTTTACACACCCTGTATGTATATCTTACATAAGCGAGCCTTCAGTACATCCTGTTGCATCGGTCGACGACCGACAACAAAAACTAGAGAAATCTATTTTATTATTTGTCGATTGATTGCACGCAATCTTTAAATCGTTTTTATAGCGTTCTGGGATTGTTCTAAGCGAATGTATGAATACGTTTCTGTTGGTATAAAGTTGGTAAAACTAAATAGCTTCACGCCTTTGATCCCCGGCACGGTAGATATCCCCTCAGGGGCATTATTCTCTATTGCCAATGCAATCGCGTTACACAGATACGACTAGACAGCGGCGCGAAATCGGACAAAACCTTAGACTAAGTATCATATACCTCCATGGACTAAACCGTATTCCCTATGACTTAGTTGTCATTCCTAGTTGTCATTCTTAGTCCATTTTTTGGTTTATGAATCGCGTTTGCGTTTAGACCACGCTGTGACGTCACACGGTTATGGCACGGAATCTCCTATGTCATAGAGAATAATGTCCCTGATCTCTTTGTCTCCTCGTGTCGTGTCACTAATTTCTTTCGAGACAGTGTGGTGGAATGATTTTAAGTGCGCCTCAAAGAGGCTGATTTCGAGCACTTGACATATGCTATAGAACTTTTTAGGTTCCACGACATGCCGGTTTCCTCACGATGTTTTCCTGTACCGTTTGAGAGTACTGGCCCTGTGCACATACATTTTTGACCAGTTCAACTCATTGGTGCACGACTAGTTTTGAACCCACGACCTTAGGATCGTAAGGCGGGGCCGCTACTACGCGACCACTAGAGTGTTCTAATGCATAAGTTTACGTTTTAAATTTGTTGGTATTTAGTACCTACAATAAATGATATTTACTACGAAAATAGTTCCTACTACTACTACTTCTAATTCTAATTCGTGGTGGGGGGAATAAGATCTGCACTGACGTCCCTCATTGTAGTGTATTGTGCATTGTCCCCCTGCTAACCTCACCCGAGCCAGCCCAACTCCTTAAAATAGCGGAGAAGGACCCGTATCAAGGGGAAGGTCGTGGGTTCAAATCCCACTCGGATAATAACTTTTGGGACTATATAAAAAAAAAGTTATTCATATTGATGGGTACTTAAGCCCCTAGAAGTTTTCAGGAGTGGTATTTTACCTTGTATTTTTAAGAGGCAAAATAAGTTTTTCTATTCTCTTCTATTAAAAGGACAATAAGGGTTCGTTGTCAGACTTCATAACCTTGAAAACCTTGTAGTGGAAAAAAACAAGGTGTACCCTAATCAGTGTGGAAGCTATCGTGCGAAGGCAGGGTGTGGCGACACTCCCCATTATACACATTACCAGCCAATTAGTTTATTTATACCGAGAATCCATTATGGCGACGCGAAATTGCTAAACTGCGGAATTTTGTGGGCTGTAGTCACGATATACCTACATGATTTGATAATTGCGAATTATTGCTGTCTTCTTCTTCTTTTTGTGTCACTAGTTCTTTTAACGGTGTGGTGAAGGATTTTATGTGCGCTTCAGTTATAAATGTATAATAAAATACACATAATAATAAAACATCTGTATAATATTCAAACGACTAGTTTGCAATTCTTTGCAAGCTTGGTTTTTAAGAGGGTGACTGCCGTCAAATCTCGCACATTTCAACATTTTTGAAGATGAACTTTATCTATACTGCGTTTACATTTAGACATTCGCGCTGCCATTCGCGTGGACGGAAATGTTGCAGTCCATATGTCTGCGGCAGCGTCACCGGCAATGTGTGTTCACAACACGGGCAACGCGAGCGGCAAAGCGAGTGGACATGGAAGTGGCCTGTTTTCATACTCGCATTGCCCAAGTCCCTGCCCATGTCTTTGCACATTTCCACGGACATGAGCTGAGTGCAAACGATTCTATAATTAAAACCGAGACACAGCGTTGCTGCTTGGCGGCAGGAAAAGGCGTGGTGGTAGTACTTCCCCGGACGAGCCCTTCACAAAGAGCTCTACTACTCTTAAAAGTTTTGTTCAGTTTGGTGTACAATAAAGTACTTTGATTCATTAATTAATTAAAAACTTCTATCACAGATCGCTGTATATCGGTCGTATAAACGACTTTTATCACAGATAGCTGTATATTTTTATCTGAGGTATAAACGTATCTTTAGCCTTATGCCCGTGAATCGGCCAGGTTTTTGCTCCGCGCAAGTTCTAAGTCGATGCATTATTCAGATTTTATTTATAGATCTCTGGTTGCTGGTTGCTCTCTAGAGTTAGAAGTTCTCCGTCTTGTTTTTGTAACGCACCCGTTCGAGATACGAAAGAAATATGTATTTATAATGTGTATCGTTAAATGGGTTTTTGTTGGCGTTTTAAATAGAATGGACGGGAAATATTTTTGTTTTTTCTATATTAGTGATGTAGGTACATAAAGTACGTATATCTTTAGAAATTAATTATGAAATAAATCTAAAAATCAAAAGCGAGAAAAGTTATCAAGACTTTTGGCGAATACAAGAGCTAATGTGACTCTCGCTCGCACGTTTCAACATGTCGAAAGATATAAAATCACGAAACCCATTTTCTATAAATCGCATGTGCTCAATGCCAGATACTCTCAAACGGTGAAGGAAAACAACGTGTGGAAACATGTGTCAAGTGCTCAGAAGGAACCTCTTTGGCGCACTTAAAATCCTTTCACCACATTGTTTCGAAAGAACTGTGACACGGCAAGAAGAAGAAGCTAGAAAAGTTATCTAGACTTTTATAACATATTTATACCATAGTACGTGATGATTACTAAACATCAGGTGGGCTATCAGCTTGTTCCATCAGAAAAACAGAAACAGCTTCACGACTTTGATCCCCAGGAACGGTAGATATCCCCTCAGATCTCTCAGTGCCAAGTACGAACTTCAGATTCTTTGAGGTCGTCTAAGGGGGTTAGTCAGGGGTACATCCAAACACTTCGTTTGGCACATACCCACAGAAAGTAGGTAGTAAAAAAAAAAGTAATTTTATTGGTCTCATATTTTGTAACAACTAACATTATTTTTTTAAGGTTCTATTTCTGTGTGGTACTAACAAATTGGATTATTTTGATCTGAAATAAATGAATTGAATTGAATAGTCAGTATAATTGATTGTCAGTATAATGAATTGAATAGTAATTTTAGATAACACAATTAACTGATTCAGGCGTGACTTTGCGGAATTCCATTGTTAAACATAAATTAAATGAAATAAATATATAGTACTAATCCGCTAATCTAATCTTATGTAAGTAATCCAAATGTAGACTTATACATTCAATTCTACATTTGGTTTACTTACATAAGATTAGATTAGCGGATTAGTACTTTATATTTATTTCATTAAATTTATGTTTAGATAACACGCTAAAAACGAATCACTATAGACTTGTACATTCAAGTCTACATTTGGTTTACTTACAAAAGATTAGATTAGCGGATTAGTACTATATATTTATTTCATTAAATTTATGTTTAGATAACACGCTAAAAACGAATCACTGTAGACTTGTACATTCAAGTCTACATTTGGTTTACTTACAAAAGATTAGATTAGCGGATTAGTACTATATATTTATTTCATTAAATTTATATTTAGATAACACGCTAAAAACGAATCACGCTTGTATAGTTGCATTGCAGAACCCTTCAATAATTATTTTATGAAAATGTACTATTAGGACGTACCTACTACACAATTTAAATAAATTATCAAAATGCAATTGCAGATGATTACCAGTTAAATTAGGTTTTCATTCGATTACCAGAAATTGGTTTGATCAATGAATACTTATTACACTAATTTAGTTCAATTTGCAAACATTTTCGCCATATAATAATTGGGGAGCAAATACTTTTATTCAATAAATCATAAGATTTCTTACTACCTACCTATTATGGATATAATCATTGATTTATTATAAAAAATATATTCAAATTAAAGAAACCAAAGAAATGTTCTACAATATAAACAGAAGATTTTTATTATGATTTAAAAATACTTAGTTATTTTGTAATGAGGAGTTGTATGTGTAATATGGTGGAAATAAGCTCGAATACGTTTTTCTTTATAGGGTAATGTGGGGTAGGGCAGGGATGGCGAACCAAAGGCACGCGTGCCATTGATGGCACGTGAAACAATACTTTGGGCACGCCACGTATATACGCAATAAACGTCTTGCATTTTTAGTTCAAACTATCCGCTACTTCACCCGCCAGCCGTTGGAATTGTTGTTGAAATTATTATAATTATTATTAATATTATTATACTAGCTGACCCGCCAGACGTTGTCACTATGAATATTGAATTCGAATTGGTATAACACACCAATCAATCGGTGTTGTCAATTATATGCCAAAGAGCTAAATTAATTTTTTACCTTGAACCTTCTCATGACAATAACAAACACAACAAAAAAAGAATTAGCGAAATCGGTTCAGCTGTTCTCGAGATTTGCGCTTAGCAACACATTCAGCGATTCATTTTTGATCGAGTGAGCGAAGCGAACGAAGATCTTAGTTTCAACTTGGGCGATTTGGCATTTTATGTTTGTATGTATGTATGTATGTATGTATGTTTGTCTGGCGATAACTTAAGAACCGTTGATCCGATCTGCATGAAATTTGATATGTCGATAGCTTGTACTTGAGAAATTTACTGGTAAGTATATGAGTAAAATCGGATGAAGGGTTTTTGAGATATGGGGTTTTTTAAGAGGGCAAAAATAAAAAAAGTTACATAAAAAAATCAAGTTACATGTCATATGAAAGGGCTTAGTTTGGACATTCCAAAACAATTTTTACTTTTTTTTTGGGACGCTCGGTTTTCGAGATAAAATTTAAAAAGTTAAATTAAGATAACCAGCGATCCAAGAGCTCCCATCTCTAAGAGTTTCGTTGACATCAAGGTTTTTCTACTGGTCGGCCAGTTCTTTTGATTTTTCTTATTTTTTTTTCATGAAATAAATTAAGGAGGTACTCAGTTCTCATAAAATTGTGACGACGACCAGGCCTGATGATGGAGCCAAGGTCTGTTCAACGGAACTCTTCAATAAATAGGCCAATAGAGTTGAAACTTGGTAACCATACCAATTTAGTAGGCGGTAGTCAGAAAAAAGTCCAAAGATAATGTTTGGACTTGCCTCTGACTACTACCGACTCAAAGTTTTGATGCGTTCGTCGGGTCGCATCACGAGATCTCAGTTCGGGGCGAACTACTAGTTATATAATGTATAGAGAGTTTAATGATTAAAATTATTGACTACAAGTATATGGCCAATTTTTTTTTTAATTGCTTTTTGTAAATATAAAAAACGTTTGCACCAGAATAGAGTTTTAAAGGATTAAAAGGATTTAGAAGAAATAAGACGGAGGGATTGAGAGTAGTTTTTATGGAAAACTCATCCTCAGCCAAATTCTTAAATTAATTTATTTTTAAGCTTCCACTAACACAGTTAAAAAAAACAGTTCAACAACAAATCATTTTTACGACAAGCACTGGCCAAAACTATTAGGAGCACATAAATATGTAAGAAGTCTCAAAATTCCGATGCTATGATAGCGCGGTCAAAAACTGTATTAAGACCCAGACAACTGTCAAACATCTCTCGCACATTTTAACATTATTGAAGATGAAGATGTTATTTAAAAAAGTTTTCCTACCATTGTTTAACTAGTTTTCATACTTTAGCAAACTTTTGACCTGTACCCCAAGTATGAGTTGTGTTTACCACATATTTGGTTTTTCGTTTTTCGTTTTTGTTCCGTGTTCATTGCGGGTTTTGTATGAAGACGCGATAGAGATACCGATACGGAACTTTATGTTCTACTACTTTTCATCATACTTGCAACATTCAGATAAACACGTTATTGTACACAAAAGAAAACACATACAGATTTACAAACTTCAATGGCCTTATCGTTAAAAGCGATCTCTTCCAGACACTACCAACATCTAACATGTCTGCAATGTCTGTACTATTGTGTGTTATTTTTTTTCTCTCCTATAATAGATGTATGAATGCATTAGATATTATTCGTTTGAAGCGTATAGCGTGTGCTGTCTTATGAATTTTATTACCTCTACCTTTTTTTGTAATGCCTACGCCTCACTAAATTCGATTGGCACCACACTGGAGCTTAAATATTGTATTATATTACATTGTAACAAGGATCATACAAAAGAACGGTAGGAACCAAGCCGTAAGTTTGTTGCCTGTTCTTCTAGGCTTTGGTCGCGTGGAACTGGCACATTGATTCACCTACTTATAAGAAGTTTCAAAGTGATCCTTGTGATTTTATTGAATAAATACCTTTTGACTTTGACTCGAACGGGCTCAACACACGTTCATAGTTCAAGTTGTTCGATGGTTGTCAGCCTCTTAATCTGTACAGTACATTGTATTACGCAAACCTATAGGTATTTAGATCTAGTTTAAAGATTGGGAGGCGTTCAACTTGCCAGTTGGGTTTTTTGCTTGCAGCATGATGGTATAATCGCAGGTGGTTGGTGGTTATGGATATAAAAAAACCGGCTAAGTGCGAGTTGGACTCGCGTACGAAGGGTTCCGTACCATTATTTATAAAATCAGCAAAAAAATCACGTTTGTTGTATGGGAGCCCCGTTAAATATTTGTTTCATTCTGTTTTTTAGTATTTGTTGTTATAGCGGCAAAAACAAAATACAAAATTTCAACTGTCTAACTATCACGGTTCATGAGATACAGCCTGGTGACAGACGGACAGATAGACGGACGGACAGCGGAGTCTTAGCAGTATCGCCCTATAGGGTCCCGTTTTACCCTTTGGGTACGGAACCCTAAAAATGAGTATTTGACGTCATTGACTTTTAAAAAGAGATTATCAATACATTTACTTGTAAGTAGTGAGGATAACTTGTGGTTATAGCGATCCCGGTATCGAATATACAAAGTGTTCCAATACTGTTTTTAAAAACTTCAGGGGGCTAAAGTACCTAGTAAGTTTTTTTTCGCGTTCACAGTGTTGGTTCCTTAGAGAAAGTTATTCATATTGATGGGTACTTTAGCCCCCTGAAGTTTATATACACAATTATTGGAACACCTTGTATATGACCCCACCGAAACCTCTGCTTGTTCCATGAGCAGGTTGCATTAGAAAAAGGATCTTGAAATTGTACTTGGTACTAGAAGATCTGAGGGGTATCTACCGTGCCTGGGGATCAAAGTCGTGAAACTATATAGCTTCTCTTATTCTTTAATTTTCCTCCATAACCTCCCAAAGATGTCGTTAGAGGCAACTATGGAAGTAAGCCGGGAGATGGATGTGTGGATTAGTTTTGGAAAGACTTACTACGTAATTACAGGCACATGAGGTCTGTATCTGTATGCCTCAAGTTGATGGACACAGGGCAGTGCATCGTAGGGCAGGCACGTTCCTATCGTACGTGACTTACGAGGCAATGCTTTGTTATAGGTGCTGGTAACCACTTAACATCAGATGGGCCATCTGCTTGTTCCATTAGCTAGTTGTATAAAAAAAAACTTATTTCCAGCTACAGGCTGATGATGACAGAGAAAAATTAGAGAATATTTAAAAAATCTACATCAAAACCGTTTTTATTCAGTTCAATAATTTAGAAACACTCTGATACCGAGCACTTTTTTTTCCAATAGTTTACGTCTTAAAAAGCAAAAAAAGTTAAGCACTGGAGGTTTTTAAAACAACAATTCTGAGCACAATGACACTTTAAACAACACACACATTTACGGTCGCAAATCCTTCCTCCTTCCCATTTCTGGCTTAAACTTTTCACTTACAACAGATATTTTTAAGCATTTAATATTTCCAAACAGCATTGTCCGTCCCAAAACTATTCGCAAATCTTGCTACAATTAAACTTGTTAATCAACTTATGTCGCCATACGTTTCCGTGTTCCAAATCAAGACCATAACAAGCTAAGCAAAATATCGTACTATCTCCGTTCAATAGCCAGTGACCATCTATGCAAGCTATGCAATGTAACGGTGCCTCCTTTTTTGGGTTTGTAAGAAACCGCCTTATCATTCGATCAGTAACTGTTATTATTCTGTTCGTGTTATATTTGTAAACAGGCGCCTCAGGCAATTATTTATTTATGGTTTGGATAGTGATGTGCTGTTTCCGTATCTTTAGGAATACTTAATATCAGGCTGTTATTAAAATAAATGAAAGAAAATAAAAAAAATATTGGTGGACACTCCACACAGCACTATCTAGACCCAAATTAAGATAGCTGTTATAATAATTATATACTTTTTTTTTGTAAGTTCCCAATAGTAGGATAATGTTAAACTATCTTTTTTCACATGTTTTTTGAACAATTTAATAAACATTTAATTCACGTTGTAATTTGTAGGTATTGCAATAGAAATACCTACAAATTATATTTCAAGCTCTTTCAAGTTCATTTAGATCTTGTTTACTTTACAAAAAAAGTGGCACCAGAAATATAATATTGTTACGAGCTCAGGGTTCGTATGGATAGAAAATGCACAATAATAATCCAAGAGATGACTTATTTATTTACACTAACACTTTACAAACTAAAACACTACTTAACACTACTTAGCACTACTTAACACTACTTAACACACTTAATTATCACTCAACTATCACATAACAAAAGTTCTCTATCGTTTTCCGTATCCAGTTGTGAACTCAACTCAACTTCTTCCTGAGCCATTCCCTGGAACTGACTTCTTCCTCGAGTCATCTTCACAAACTGGCTCTCTTCTCGAGCCATCTCACCGAACTGACTCCTCGAACCGTTTTCACTAACTCACTTTTTTCTCGAGTCCTCTCCACAAACTGACTCTCTTCTCGAGCCATCTCACCGAACTGACTCCTCGAACCGTTTTCACTAACTCACTTTTTTCTCGAGTCCTCTCCACAAACTGACTGCCTGTCGCTCTCGCCGACTGGCTTTATATACGACGCAGCTAACCCGAGAATGTTCTGGATCATACTAGACCATACTTGCATCTCTTTCCACAGAAATAGCTCTCGTTCATTTCCTTCGATTGATTCTAGAACAGTAGTCTAGAATATTCGAAAGTCTGCTATCTCTTTCTAGTAGTGCTTTTCCTTCGATTGATTCTAGAACAGTAGTCTAGAATATTCGAACGTCTGCTATCTCTTTCTAGTAGTGCTATCTCTTTCACTCCTAAGCAAATATGGCTCTATAGTGAAATGTCCTTCAAAGGTCCATAAGGGGTCCTGAAAACGCCTGAAAACGGGTTTTCAGGATATTGCATGGATCGTTGGGAAATAGCCTGAAACGGACTGAAAACATGTTTCAGGCGCCTGAAAACCACGGCAACTTGGTCGAAATTGTAATCAACTGGGAGGTGACAGAGCCTCTTCTGGCAAAGGCTAAAAACATATTTCAGCCTTCTGAAAACACCTGTACGTCAGGATAAATAACGAAACAAGTTGCTAGGCGTCCGGCGCAACAATATCATGAAAATTCTGCTTAGTTTCCGATTAAAGTTTCTTATCGAATTCATTTACTCACCTCACTATCATTATTATTAAGAAAAGTTTAGACATCATCGCTCAAATCAATGGTAGGTACTTGAGGAATGATTTGGAAGTTTTATTGACATTCGTAACAACCAATCGAATTCTATACCTGTGTAAATAATTACGTAAATTTTTAACTACATTTAGATAGATAGAATCAACAGTTACATATTTATTTTGTACATTTTGTACTTGTATTCATTAAAATTTTCTTTTAAATAAATGTTTAATTCATTAAACTAAAAATGAATTGTCATTTTTGGAAGCAACGTAACATGTAATTTCTATTGTTATGATATGTTGTGTAGTTTACTGTTTTATATTGTATTGTTTATTTAAATTATGTTATTTATTTCAGACCCTGAAACTGAGAAGGACAGCTACTCTTGCAGCATCCAACAAGCCCACAACTGGGAAACTATCATCTTACTTTTAGACCTACGTGCAACTACACATCCAATTAAATAGATAAACATTACCATTTTCAATTGTAGGTATGATTGGTGATCATAAGTAGGCTAACAATTTGCGATGATCCCAATTATTCTTCAAATGTTGATTAATTAATGCAAAAGAGATTATAAAGGTCTAGAACAAGCAATTAATAAAAAATTGCTTAGCAACACTACTTTTTTGTATTTTCGGTACGCGTTCAGTGCCGCGGACCGTATTTTTGAATCAAGTGATGAAGTACTACTGATGATGATACTACTACTATAATTTCTTAGTTCGCATTATTTTAACTGCATAAAGCTATATTGAAAATGGTAATTACAAGTAGAGATTGGCAAAAGAGAGGATAATTGATTAAATTTCAGCTTTTTTTTCTACTTACATGAAACCTAATATTCGTCCTCAAACACATTAAATAGCCGATCTCCATTTGTAGGTAATTTAGTATTCCGTTTTAGTAAACAAGCTATTTTGTGTTCTATCTAAGACGCTAATCTAAGTATGTTATCAATTAATCAACATCATTACATTATGTTAATAATATAGGCGACACGATAAAAGTGAAATAATTAAATATGCTAAAAGAACTTAATTTTGATCTCTTTATGATTAATTATAAATGTTATATTTATGATTTATAATGCCATATTAAGATTTAATTCTTCTTGGTGTTCTTATAGTTTTAGAAATGAACTGTCGTTCGATTTAAGAATTCATCGCCGCTAGATGGCGTTAAAATACATTAGTTTTAATTTCCTATTACGGTATACATCAATAGCTATACTGCCTTTAAAAACAAAATGCTGTCGGCAAAAGCCTTTATACGCCTTTGTAAAATGAATTTAGCGAATTTTAATAAAATATATAATTGTGGCACCTTTTACAATAAAACAGATATAAACAATGTATAAATTCGTCTTACTGCCAATGTTTTTTATCGATTTCATAAAATGTTTTACATACAATGTCCATTTTAATTATCTTTGTATTCTATGCATTTACCTTTTATCAGTCATAGTGAATGTAGTCTTTATTCTTTCTAGTTACTTTAATACAATTTAAGAGTTTTCGTATTAATAAATAAGTTAAAAAGATGGTTTTCAATAAAGTCAATATTGTCGAAAGTAAAATCCTAATTTTTATAAGTAGATAAGTATTTACTTAGATGTTATGTTAATTGATAAATTTCTTGGAGTCTCAAAAATATTTTGATTCTTCGACATATTTATCAAAAACTAGCCATAGTACCTACTTATATATTTGACTTCCTATATACTACCTACGCAATATGTTATTGATGTGAAAGCTGAAATAAAAATGTGACATATTTCTCAGCTACTGACGAGATCATTTTAATACCTAGGCATATTATATAACTGAATTCAATATTAAGTAAGCAGGTACTTACTTAATTGTATTTATTAATTGAATTCATTAAAAATTAAAAAGTGTACTAAATCTTAGTCCAAGTGATTGTAAAAATGTCGCCTATTTGGTCTCTCACTCAACTCGAATTGTATAGCTACTTTTGAAACATCAAGGATGTTGTATTATCTAAGTCACATTTTATTTCAACTTGTATGGTCTTTTCTACCAACAACGTGCAAAACCTAATATACTTTGTACTTTTTATGTAGGTATTCTAATCATCTTATAATAAGCTAGATGTCCCTACACTGTTCATAGGATATGTTTTTTATCTATTGTCATGCTAAATGTAAGTTTTCAAGTCTCGATATTGTAATATTATTCAATAAAAGAAATGATATTGAATTATTCGTTTTATTTATTAAAAATCAAATAAGTAAGAAAGTGGTAAGAACTACACATAAGAATAGTCCGTCTCACTCTCACGCACATTGTGTAAAAATATACAATCAAAGAAGATTCGTGTTTTCAAAGTTAATGAAGATTAGGACTACAAGCGCCATCTCTTTCAAAGGATTTGAATTAAATTAAGTACGCCTATGGAAACTGTAAGCTAGCTGTGCTATTATTTAAAACCATCAAAGCTAGATGGCAGCACTGCTTAAAACATATCATATTGGAGCTCTATCAGACCACAGTATAAAATATACCAACCACTACCCACCTATATAGTAAAAGGTTTTTTTTTTTGTTTTTGGATTTTGAATTTCCATATTGCGAGCCATATTTTTGTTTTGGGGTTTTTAAATGGAGCCACGTGAGTTTTCAGCACGTCTGATAGAGGCGCTCATCGCATCTCCATACCACAGTTATGAGAATGCTAGTATCCATACCCATACCAAACCTCTCAAGGCCTCTCAAGAGGCTCATATAAAGGACTCGATACATAATCTTCCTATGGGTATAATTACAAGATCCAGTCTAAACTTACTATGCTAAAAATAAACTAACTTCTTCATAAACTACCTAGCGACTTTGTTTGCTTGGGCTGTTTTCCCGCGCTTCACATCATTTCAAGAAACTCTAAAATTCAAAAAATGTGAAATCAGTTTTGGAATCTCTCTATGCTGAGAAGAACCTTTTCAAGTCACAAGGACACAGTACAGAAATAAGAAACTAAGTGGCTGGCTATGCGATGAAAGTAGGTGAGTACCTACCTACCTATATCCGATTATTCGTTAGTTAGGATTTTGATTCTGAAGAAGATAGGTTCAAGTTTTATTTAAGTTCATCATGAGACTAAATTAGTCGACAGATTACCGGCTTGACGTATTAGTCTGACTAATACGTCAAGCCAGGGCTGCCAGGTGAAAATAAGGCGCAATCGTACCACAGCTTAAAAAAAGTCGTACGCTCTAAGAAAGTTTGAAATAAGAAATCGTACCTACAAGAATCAATCATCGATATATTTAAACATTTAATAATAAAGTACACCTCTTTGCACTAATTTCTTTTTAGGATTACGAGAACGCTCAATAACACCTACGTCGCTCATTTTTATTAAATTAATTACAGAAGCGCATCAGTTTTCATAAGAGCCTGCACGATTTAGTAGAAAATAACAAGTAGAACCGCGTTTCTCCGCTCCGTACAACTAGACCGCGCGCTAAGGAAATTATTTGTCGTCATTCTTTAATAAAATAATCATCAACTATAGGGAATATTAACGCAATGTTAGTCAGATATCAACCTTATTGTTTACGGTCGAACGTTTTCTTTCATGTATAGAAATCTAAAATTGTATGTAAAAAAGTCGTACGTTTTCTGTACGATTTCGATGTTTCGATCGTAATCGTACAAAACATGCAAAAAATCGTACAAATACGATTTAAATCGTACAAATGGCAGCCCTGCGTCAAGCCCGTAATCTGTAAGCGTCCCGTTGTTCACATTCCGTGTCTCGCTCGTGTTTCCCTCTCCCGGTTTTCCCGCCAAACCTCGTTGTCGCACCGTCCCGCCATGTTGTAAGGCTGACATTGACAGATCAGGAGCTTGAAACTGACAGTTACTAGTACCTAACAGCTTGTGTACATGAAATAGGGTAATAATATCTACTTGTTAAATACATACACTACTTACTTGGTTTCACATTTCGCATGAAAACTTATGAGCCCAATATTACGGTGTCACCGCAATGGCACCAATGAATTTAAATTGCAAGCTGTTTACAAGAACATTGCTCCTAAGTTTTAGAAAAGGATGCAAGCCAAGGCTAGACACCTATCAGTATGCAAACTGCCAAGTGTTCCGATTATGTTGGATAGTCAGCGACAAAAGAAGATAAATATACCAAAATTAAACATAATATGTAATATAATTATGTAAATTTGTGGTTGGCAAAAGTATGTTTTTTAACCAAAGAAGGATATGTATTACCAATTTTTTAATTTAAACGATTTAATATTAGGTATCAATAGAAATAGAGATTAGTTTAGTAGATTAAGTCTTACGGAAAACACGATCATTTAGGATTTTAATCAATGCGCTTTTTCTTGGGCGATTATGGTAGATTAACAGGATATTGGTTATTTACTTTCGTCGCTGACTGTACTATCGCACTGACCTTGATTGATTTCTATCTGATATCGTGACAACTCAGAGAAAGTTGTGTGGCATAGTACGTTATTCTGTGTTCTTTGCAAAGTTACTCATGATGGCTTAAAAAAAGAATATAAAAAACCTTTGGTACCGACTTCAGTTAGTACTTTAAACTTTAAGTCAGTAGCACTTTCGATGGGACGTTGGGGTGGCCAAAAATGTACCTATAAAGGATAAAATTAAATAATACAACAATTTGAGAGTTTAACTTTATTTGGTTAGCTCGTCAACTTGCCCATTACAACATGGCATAATGTGCTTACGAGAGTATGTACGAGTATTTACATATTTACACTCTTGTCTTCCACTTATGGTACCTACATACTTATAAACAAACCCGAAAAAAACAATTAAGTAGGTAGGTAAATGTTTCTTTTAAGTAACCAATTCCAAGAACCCCTCAAATTAACTAGGATTTATACGTACGTCAATCTAGTAGTAATAAATAATTCTAATTTGAACTAAGGCAAAAGGGAATTTAAACCTCCCAAATGCCCTTCATCCCTTTGCCTCTGAGCTGTCAACCTTTCTTCATCCTTTCCGTCTATCCCCAGTCCCAATCTTTCGATCAATTTCTCCCCTTTATATCCGTGTAGCTCGATGAAAGTCTTTCGTCTCTTCAGCGACACGTCTGGATCGAAAATCCATAGTTTCCGGTCGTGGATCACAGGGTGGCCAACTAAATTGGTCCGGATGAAGCCAACTACGGACCCGACGTCTTGAGAGGAAGCATGTCGGTAAAGCAGAGTGATGATGCAAAGTGACAGCTGAAAGAAAATGTCAGTGTCAGTGTTTGACGGCGGAATTCGTTGCTTGCTGGTCTTCGAGGCTGTCTGATAAGTAAGTAGGAATATCATTTTATTATTTCCATGGTTCATTGCAATAATCAAAATGATGATTTTTTTTATGAATCAAAATAGATGACAGACTGTGTATTCACATTTGAATCTAAATATATTTACTAGATAATTAAATAATTACCTACTAGAATGTAGGCACGTTACGTTTGTTTATTTGGTATGGTCAAAACTTATTACCTATTAGTTTTCTCATCAAAAAAAACTCACAATTTTACTCTTCATCCCTGCAATTCCCTTAACACTGTCACTGAATCCGTTTTCACAAATTCAAATTTTAAAGTACAATTATTTAATAAAACTCCACACAAAAGGTATCGAACCGCTCGCTCCCGCACACACGACTTGATTATTGCAACTTTTACATTTTAAAAGCGGTTCACGTTACTTAATCGCCGGGCCATTAGCGGCAGGGTTGTTCAATGGCTGTGCTGTGTAACACGCTCGTTATTTTAGACTTGGATTTCAAAATAAGAGAAGGTAAGACTAGTACCCACTTAAAAATAAAGTACATAGTTACACCTATAACTGCTAGTTATTAATTTCTAGCCATAATATTTTTTTTCAGAAAGCGGTAACAGACGAACAATCGGACTTAAAGACATCGAAGTGTTCCGTTTTTTCAAAAATGTATCGGAGCATAAAATACAATTAAGTGTCAGTGGCAACCCTAACTTCTATGTTGCTATTATCTAGTTACAACATAGGGTTAATGACGAACACGTCGAAGTTTTGAGCCATTATTTATACATTTTTCAAAAGATTCTGAGTAATTCGTTTGACCTAGCGTACTTTACGTAATCTCTAGTTTCAATGCTAATTATAATAAACTTAAATATTTCAAATGTCAGACTGCTAACAAGCAGTATGACAAAATAGTTGTTAGTAGCTGTTGTTGTTGCATCGACACTACTAATGTTTTAGTAGTGTCGGCGTCGGTGCAATCCAGGATTTATCCCGTAGTGAGTTCATGGTGTCATGGTCAAAGATGAAGTCGAGGCATGAACCAAATCTGTGGTAGAACACAGTTTCGGTTCATGCCTGCTATTCCCGCCCCAATTAAAACTATACTGTCCCGCCAACACGTCCCCTGCTTTCTGATTGGTTACTGCTACGCTCTGCTTTACCGACAGCGCCGCGTAAAATCGCGCGGAAAAATCAATAATCCTGACAAGCTGACGTCTACTTCTCCACAACACATAAAAAAAAAACAAAATTACAGAAGAAAATGATGCAGGAATACGAAGAAGATTTCTTTTTTGAAGAGGACAAAATGTACGTAGATTCTTTGTACTTTTAACTCAAAATGTCCTTGGTCCGATGAGTTTTTGTTATCATTTTGTGTTTATCTATTTCCTTTGCAGTTATCTTGTTTGAGCTTTAGCAGTGTTCGTCAGAATAGTTGTTTTGATGGTGAATGAATAGTGTATCGATGTGGAGACCGAACGATCAGATCTTTACGAGTGTGTCCAGTTATCCGAGGATATTCGCGATGCACGCCCCAATCGCCAACATGTTTGAGGATAGAATGTAATTTTTGTTTCATCATTTTGTATCATAAGCCTCACCACACTACCTACACTATCATCAGCCTGTACAAGTTCATTATTTGACCACCAAAGCACCGAAGCGTGGATCCAGCATTGAGGGCACGAAGGGCATGCCACAATCTATAGACTTGTGATGTCTCATACACAGTGTTCGCCCCACGGCTTTGCCCACGTGGAACTATATACTGTACAAAATCATGGTCATGGCGTCATATATTTTTTAAACATCTTATTTTTAGGAATGCACTATAACGATTATCGTTCATGAGCGAGTCCGACTCGCACTTGGCCGGTTTTTTTATACTCGTTGACTATGCAGAGAAAGGTAGGCAGTAAAGAAACAGCATAATCTAAATCAAAAATCCAAACGGGAAGTCGAATACGTAGCCGTGTGAAAGATACTAAATTCAATAAGTACCTATAGTATTTTTCGTATAAGTACCTACCTACCTAGGTAAAAAAAAACATATTTTCTCCGACAAATAAAATATTCTAAAATTCTTTTTTTACGTAGCAAACCAATGGATGAACATAAAAACAATCTTTTAGTGTCTATTGAGGAAACGTAAGTCTAGCCAAATGCTTTAATTATTTACTAAATACCTATAACCTACGAATATTACTTAATAATTCATATGTTTATTCTGTTAAGTGCAACCATTTCAAATCAAGAAAACTCGAAGACTATTCCGGAAGACCAAGGAATTGAGGAGTAAGTACCTATATCTGATAAATTTTCATTAACAGCACATTTAACCTTAACCACGTTACGTTCATATCGTGCGTGACTTGCAAGGAAATGCCTTGTTAGAAGTGATCGTTACCACTTAACATCAGGTGGACTATTTGCATGTTTCATCGACAAGTACCTAGTTTAAAAAATACCAATGTCCATATGCCTGCCTTTTTCTGCCGTCAAGCAGCGTTGCTGTGTTTTGGTTTGAAGGGTGTGGTTGCCGGTGTACCTAATTACAGGCACATGAGGCTTAGAGCTGATTTCACCATGCTCTGTTAAATTAACAAAGGATTAAAGGGCCGTTAAATATGTCAAAATGTACGCGTTTGACATCTAAGGTTAGATTTAACGGCCCGTTAATCCTTGATTAGTAACTAACAGAGCATGGTGAAATCAGCTCTTAACATCTGTAATACAGTGGCGTAGCTATCGTAGGGCCAGGTGCACTATGGCCCCGGAGCTCTAACCTAAGCTTTGAAAAGCTCACATTTTTTTTTAAATGATTTATGTTAGAAGAACGAACCAGAAGACCACTCAAAAAAAAAAACACACGATCTTCGCTACACACACATATTTTATAAGAATAGTTAGTTTTGTATTTTAAGATAAGAGCTACAGTATCAGTAGTAACTTAGTCTCTAATATAATTGTCACGGAAGAGCGGGATCTCCTAACACAGGTATATACTTAAAAGGAGATCTCAAACCCATAAAATGTAAACATAGATTAAGTTACTGAATAAACATTTGAATTTGAATTTTGAAGGCCAATATATGTTCAAGCAATGTGGAAAGAGGGGGTGAGGGAGGGCCCGATTCTTTCTCTATGCACCGGGGCCCTCGTCCACCTATCTACGCCACTGTCTGTCTGTCTGCCACTGTATGCCTCAAGTTACTGGAGGCATAAAGGTTATTTTTTTCAACTTATAGGCAAAACGTTTGACTGCAATCTCACCTGATGTTAAGTGAAGATGCGCTCGACGATGTGGCACGTTTACCTAGAAAATGGTGGTGGTGATGGTTACCACTTAACATCAGGTGGGACATCTGCTTGTTAGTCGTATAAAAAACCCTTTACACGACCTACGCATTACAGATCTATAAGCCAAATTTGTTTTAGAAAGAAAGAAGACATTGAAGTCCAAGCAATCGTGTCCACAGATTGCATATACAATGATTTACGGCAAGAAAGATACATGATCTACCATCAAGATTTGATGTAAGTTTAGAAATATTTAATTATTGCACATAACTACATTTTTACGGTCTCTCTCTCTTGTCGTGACACTAGTTTCTTTCGAAACAGTGTGGTGAAAGGATTTTAAGTGCGCCTCAAGAGGCTCCTTTCGAGCACTTGACACATGTAATATAATTTTTTAGGTTCTACGACATGCCGGTTCTCTCACGATGTTTTCCTTCACCGTTTAAGAGTACTGGCATTGTGCACATACATTTTTGAACAGAAAAACTCATTCGTGCATGACCGGAAGCCATGACCTTAGGATCGGAAGGCGGGGCCGCTACCACTAGACCACCAATGCTCTCATGTATTGTATTTATTTACTGTATTATGTATTTTTATGGTAGGTACACATGGATACATCAGTACCCGAAGTCTGAGTTTGATTTTGCGTTTCTGTGTCGTCAGAGGGCTTATTACGAGTTTAGTGCCGATCGTCGATATCGTTACGATACACCGAATTTTCTATGAAAATAAATCAACGGCATCTAGCGTATTCTTTGAGAAGCTATACGAATCGAAGAATACGCAAGATGCCGTTGATTTATTTTCATAGAAAATTCGGTGTATCATAACGATGATCGTAACGATCGACGATCGGCACCAAACTCGTAATAAGCCCTCTGGTCGTTATAAATGGAGGCTCGTGAATTCTCAGCACGCCCGATAGAAACGCTTATCGAGTCTTCATACAAAAACGGCCTGACGAGACAGGAACGATAAATGAAACTCCAGATTTCGGGTCAGTAGGTACCCGAAATCTGAGTTTCATCAAGCTAGAGAAATCCAATGAAAAATGACGCTTACTATAAGGACATAAAAGCTAGCAATGCATATCCGTGTGTACATAGGCGAACGTTTTAAGAGTAGTAGAGCTCTTTGTGAAGGGCTCGTCCGGGGAAGTACTACCTCCACGCCTTTTTCTGCCGCCAAGCAGCAACGCTGTGTTTCGGTTTGAAGAGTGTGGTTGCCGGTGTAATTACAGGCACATGAGGCTTAACATCTGTATGCCTCAAGTTGATGGACGCAGGGCAGTGCATCGTAGGGCACGTTCCTATCGTGCGTGGCTTACGAAGCAATGCTTTGTGATGTTACCACTTAATAACAGATGGGCCATCTGCTTATTCCATCAGCTAGTTGTATAAAAAAAACGTGAATTAATGACGCGAATGGACGTAATGCTAGAAAGCATTTTATTCTAGTTTTATGTCTGTTTAGTTTTGAAAAATATTGACTACATGTAAATAACTTGTAGGCAACACTAGTAACTTACGTTTTAATGCGATATATTTTGATGAATTTACAATAATCATTAATTACAATAAACATAAATTCACAAAGAAAATTTCAATGACTACTATGTATTTACCAAATTTAAGCACTTGAGGTATCTGCAGATTGTTGTGAGTGATCTAGAGATAGCTCAACCAGTAACTTGACTACAAGTATACCTTATTTTTACACCAGTATTAGATAACACATGTAAATATTTTCTAAAACTCAACATGGTTTTATTAAATCTTGATCAATTTCGTTATATCATTGGTTTCTTACATAAGGAACGGTATATTACACTTGCGAGCAACGAATCTGGGTCACTGGCAAGAACAACAAGAAAAAAAAAAGAAGGTGTTCCAATAATTGTGTATAAAAACTTCAGGGGGCTAAAGTAGGTACCCGTCAATATGGTATGGATAACTTTTTCAAGGAACCAACACTGTGAACGCGAAAAAAAAACAGCTGTTTCATACAAAAATTCAATACCGACCGGGCTAAAATGTATGAAACAGCTGTTTTTTTTTTCGCGATCACAGTGTTGGTTCCTTAGAAAGATTTATTCATATTGATGGGTATTTTAGCCCCCTGAAGTTTATATACACAATTATTGGAACACCTTGTATACACCACTATTTTGTATTAACCAGAAAAAATTTAAGGATAGTTGCAGCAGAGGCTACTAATGCTATTGGCACTGTCAAAACTTTTTAATATTTAACTTTTACCAAGTTATCGAGGTTTGTTTTCAACCAAAATCCTGCACAATTTTATGGACACACTACAAGAAAATACTACGGAATACTACTGCTAGTCAACATCGTAAACACTCCATTCATTATGACTCCTTCCATCTACCGTCTCGTCGTATAGTACCTACCTACGTCACATCATCTTGTCGCACTCATCGTATTCCTTCTCTCTCGCTCACTAGATAAATCATTCAATGGGTAGGTAGGTAGGTAAGTATCATAAAAAAGGCATTATTTTTGGGATTTTTTTAATACTTTTATTTGTAATTAATTGCCATTTTTCCTTCATAATTTTACGGGCTTAGGATGTCAAGCTATTTACAACAATTAAAGTTATTTACAGTATGTACTTACAACTACGCACGTATTTACACTTCCACTAACCACAAGTATTTTAAAAGTTGTTCAAAATGTCCACCTTCATTGTCAATGCAAACACACACACGTTTTAACTAATTGTTTTCAGGGAAATACTTAGTCTTTGCACTATCAAAAGGGTCTAATGCGCTGTTTTAGGTCCTGTGCACTCACATACACTAGTCTTTTATTATTTCGCTCCACAAAAAGATTGGGGGTGTCAGATCGGGTGAGCACGCAGGCCAGGCAACTGGGCCACCGCGACCAATCCATCGGGTGCTAAACTCCTGAGATAGGTACTCTCGCACTGCGCGATGGTAGTGCGGTAGCGCACCGTCCTGCTGAAACCATAGCTCCCGCCAGGTTGCTAACGGAATATCCTCCAGCCTGGCGATGGCTAGTAGCCCCTGGGTCTTCCTGTAGTGTATCTCAGCTGAGCGCACAGTCTTCCAAGCGCAGGACTGGCTTGTGCTAAAGCGACGTGCCGCGTCAAGCGTGCTCCTCCGAGGATCTTCTTCAAAATTATTTAGGACGTCATCGTAGAAGTTTCGGGAGTATGCAGGCCCTCCTCGTCCTTGCGCATGCGACGACACGTAAACATGCCATGGTCCAATATGCGTTGGTATAATATGCTGGACATCGTGGAGTAATTTGTTTGCCGATTGTTTGGGTACAATTCGCGGTACATCCGTAGGTAATCACTCACATTTCCCCAGACTAAAAATACGTACGTAACATGTATGCGTTATTCTCTGGCCTGGCAGTGTACTGACAAGCTATCGTGAACGTGAAAACCACAATAAATTAAGTACCTACCCGCGTACAATTTTTATTTTACGGATGTCACTGACCTGCATCTAATTTAGAGTACCTATGTATGGGTTTCGTTCGACACGAGTTTGCCGGCCATAGATAAAATAATAGTTAGTATTGCGCGAGCGGCGCGTTTTGTTTCGTTTCGAACGAGACAAAAATTTATGAATGGATGAGAATGAGACTCGGGTAGAAGACTTTGTAGTAGGTACGTACGGATAATGGGTAACTAGTTATCATCCTTTTCTTGGGATATTCTTTTTAAAAAAAAAATTTGAATTTTAACTACATAAATGTGATCAGTAACTGACACTGAGCATACGCTTTTTTTTTTTTTGGTAATTACAAATTAGTGGTGTATATTGAAGGCTAGCACGGCTCATAAATCGTGTTTTATTAAAGGATTTAATAAGTTTTATATGATATTATTATTTGGGTGAGAGTGAGTGAGATTTTGATAGATAGTTTAGTTTTCATGATCCTATTTTTGCATTTGTTTCTACATTCATATTATATTTTTATCACTCTGTATACCATATTTTCCCAACGTTTTTATTTGTTGCTACATTTTGGACGGAACTTACTGCTGATATACAGGACCCTCCTACTCACACAGTTATAGCTTGCCTAAATAAGCTTAAAACTGTGAAAAAGATCTTCCAGATACAAACAGCCCCTCCCACTCCTTAACAGCCGGTTTCTGAAAGTCCGATCAAAACTAATCGCATGTCACTTGCTATCTCTATCTAATACGATGTAATAGCTGAAATGGCAAGTGACTTGACATCCGATTAGTTTTGATCGAGCTTTCAGAAACCGGCCGTTAGTCAGTTAAAGTTAATTTTTATTCATAAATCAACGTCGAGAAGGATTTTAAGTGGGCCTCAAGAGGCTCATTTCGAGCACCTAACACATGCTTAAATAATTATTATTAAAGGATTTTTTTTCTCAATATATAAATATTTTGGTTATAATTAATATTATTATTAGTATGGATTTTGGTGACCCGGATTCGCTGTTCACGAGTGTAGTACCTAACTAGGTACACACGGGTACAGATCAAGCTACGCAAAGTCAAATAAAAATAACGCTTACGACAAGAACATAAAAGCGACCAGTATCCTAAGTCTAGTAGTAAGTTTCGTTTTTCGTTTTTGTATGGATACTCCTGAGTTTATCACGCCCGATAGAGTAGTAGGTAAAGCTAAAGAGCTTTTTTAAGGCGAAGACAAGAGCTAATGTGACTCTCGCTCGCACGTTTCGACATGTTGAAAGATATAAAATCACTAAACTCATTTTCGAAAAATCGCAATCAACCATTTTGTGTGCAATCACAATGCACACAGTTTAGTGAAAATTTCATTTTGATCAATACATGTTTTCCTACTCAAAAGTTTGCTTTACTAGTTTTCGTACATAAGCAAACTTTTAAGCAGGAAAACTTGTATCGATCAAAATGAAATTTTCACTAAACTGTGTGCAATGTGATTGCACACAAAATGGTTGATTGCGATTTTTCGAAAATGAGTTTAGTGATTTTATATCTTTCAACATGTCGAAACGTGCGAGCGAGAAGTTGTTTGATAGTTGTCAGCCCCTTAACGGACTTTTGCCGGACGAGCGCTTCACAAAGGTGAAGGACTCGTCCGGGAAAGTACTGCCACCACGCCTTTTTCTGCCGCCAACTGCCTTTTGCGGCTCTTTTATTTCTCATTGCAACTCTCGTTGGTTGTCCAAAGGCACTCACACGTGTACCTACACGAATCACGAAATAAGATTTATACTTACCTACAGCCAAAATCACACAATGATGTGCAAAAATTGAGTTTTTCTGTTAACTAGGCTAGAACTACAACTGGTACAGTGGCGTAGCTAGGTGGACAAGGGCCCCGGTGCATATAGAAATAATCGGGCCCTCACCCCCTCTCTCCACATAGCTTGAATTATATTGGCCTTTAAAATAAATCATTAAAAAAATGTGAGCAGGCTCAAGGTTTTCTAGCTTCGGGAGCTGGCTGACCCCCTCTTTTCAAAGCTTAGGTTAGAGGGCCCTCCGAGCTCCGGGGCCCTGGTGCACTGCACCACCTGGCCCTACGATAGCTACGCCACTGAACTGGTAGGTACTTTTGGGTAAGAGGGGCGGCGTCGCAATAAAAACAAATCTCTAGGCGTCACAGCTTATATAAGTTTGGGAAGCCCTGGTATAATAGCCTTAGCCTGATCCGTAACCGTGTGTACAAGATTCAAGGTGAGCAGTAAGCTAGTGAGAATAGACTCATAGTTTTTGTGTGTTTTTGTTTCAGGTTGTGCAAGATAGATGTCGCTAGATACCTTAGTTGCTAGATTACAAGATTAACTGACTTTTTTGTGGTAGTTGTCATTAAATAAACATTTTATCGCGATAATAGTTTTATTTACAAGTGCATTTATTTATTCTATAATGCACAAACATAGTTATAGTACAATAGGAGGGTTTAATGCTCAAACATTTTCTACCAGCCAACCTAAGTTGCATTATATAAAAATGATTGACGTGCGACAAATTACTTAGGTACTAACTTTATATGTACAGTTACATTAATTATAAATAAATATACAGTTTCACTCCAGACAATTACAGTAAACAATAGACAGTAAATAAGTACATTTTAGCCTCAGTGTGAAAGTACCTTAAAGCTAAGTAGATTAAAAAAAGCTAGACACAGTCATACATTCAGAATAAAAGGTAGGTTTAGGTACTACAAACATACCTACTTCAAAACTTTGGTAAGATGAATTTTCGTAGTGGCTTTTTATTATTTTATTTATTGCTTGAAAATTATATTATTTAAAGTAACGTTGTTTAAATATTAATGTTTTACAGGGGGATGACAGTTACTTCGGGGAGCATCGTGTTAAATAAGGATGAGAAAAATCTTATAGGGATCAGTATAGGGGGTGGCGCCCCCTTTTGTCCATGCTTGTATATTGTGCAGGTAAATCAAGTTTAAATCCTACTAATATTATAGTATGGATGGATGGATGGATGTTTGTTACTCTCACGTAAAAACTACAGAATAGATTTTAATGAAACTTTATATTATTGTAGCTTATACATCAGAATAACACATAGGCTACAATTTATAAAGATATTGTGTGAATTGTCCAAAATATGATGATAAGTGTCAAGTAAGAAGGTAAAAATCTACCATCTGCGCAGACGAAGTCGCGGGCACCAGCTAGTAAAATATAAAATAAAATAACAACAGTATGTTCCTATAATACTTTTATAGTATAGGCGACTGCGATCTCCAGGCACGGTAGATATCCACTTTTGTAACTTTGTAACCTATAACCCTATTCAAGGTAATTTAAGGATGTCTAGAGAGGGTAGTTTATGCATGTTCAAATATTAAATTTTACAGTAGAAAAATATATCGGGACTAGCAGCAGAATTGAACGGTTATTAATTAATACAATAAACTATAAACACTCGACGCAGGGCAGTGCACCGTAGGGCACGTTCCTATCGTGCGTGACTTAACATCGGGCCATCTGCTTATTCCATCAGCTAGTTGTATTAAAAAAAAGCTTCTCATTTAGGATGGGCGTGGATTTTCAGTAAGTCACTAATTAATTATTTAAGAGGTAAAATATCACTGTAAAATTTGACTAAGGTTCATGAAAAAATAAATAAAATTAATGACTGGAGGCAATGCTTTGTGACTCGGATAGGTGATGATTGCAACTTATAACATCCTAAAGGATGAAATAATATAGAATAGAATACTTTTTATTCGATTCACAAACACGGGTACAGCATCACATAATAGGTAACAAGAAAAACAAGAAGAAGAAAAAACTGTTTAACATAGCAGGTAGGTAGAAAGGTACATATAATATGGAAAGAAACATTTAAAAACACAAAAAACAACAATGCAGGTACTATGGATGCCGACCAGTATTTTATGGGCCAAAATTGTCTCAACTTATTGTGACTTACGAGGCAATGCTTTGTTATAGGTGATGGTTGCCGCTTAACATCAGGTGGGCCATCTGCTTGTTCCATCAGCTAGTAGTATTAAAAAAAAAAAACTTAGCTAAATGCTGTCCCGCCGCGCCGCCAAGGCGACGACGACGCAGCGCTGGTTTTCAGTTTAAAATAAATTTACCCGGTATTCCAGCGAGGAGAATAAAAAAAAGTGATTGACTGAGAGACTGCTCCGTTTTAGATATTCGACAACACACCAGCTTCCAAAGAGGGTACTTTGCAGAGCGGAGACGAGTTGGTAGGAGTGAGCGGTCAGTCTGTCAAAGGAAAGACCAAGCTGGAAGTGGCGAAGATGATTCAGTCAGCTAAGGTTGGTAAGAGAACTACACATCTGTAATTGACGACCTGAAACAGCTGACTATGATCCCCAGACACGGTAGATATCCTTCCGGACTCATAGTGTATGAACTCCAAACTCTTTGAGGATGTCTCAGTTTGTCTACAGTTTTCTTTGAATGAAATAAATATAAATTAATATTGGTGGACTTTCCACACAACACTATCTAGCCCCAAACTAAGCCAAAGCTTGTAATTTGGGAACCAAATATCTGATATCTACATCTACATCTACACTAATATTATAAAGAGGAAAGACTTGTATTTTTGTATCTTTGTATTTTTGTATGTAACGAATAGGCTCAAAAACTACTGGTCCGATTTCAAAAATTCTTTCACCATTAGAATGCTACATTATCCCTGAGTAACATAGGCTATATAATATTTTCAAAAAAGTCAGGGATCCTTACTAAAACTCCAATAATGTAACCCAAGGTGGAAAACAAAAACCTTACATCGCGTGCGCTGCGAAAACTATTGATGATAGAACAAAATAATGTACTACGATTTTGTAGAACACGTCATCATCTACAAAAAATGTCGCGACAGCATATGTCTAACTATTATGGTTATGTCACAATAAGTGTTCTTTTATTTTAAAAAATTAATTGAAATGCCTCCGCTAGAAAAGGGTCTTTATTTGTACCTTGGTATGAATCCTTCTACACTAATATTATAAAGAGGAAAGATTTGTATTTTTGTATGTAACGAATAGGCTCAAAAACTACTGGTCCGATTTCAAAAATTCTTTCACCATTAGAATGCTACATTATCCCTGAGTAACATAGGCTATATTATATTTTCAAAAAAGTCAGGGATCCTTACTAAAACTCCAATAATGTAACCCAAGGTGGAAAACAAAAACCTTACATCGCGTGCGCTGCGAAAACTATTGATGATAGAACAAAATAATGTACTACGATTTTGTAGAACACGTCATCATCTACAAAAAATGTCGCGACAGCATATGTCTAACTATTATAGTTAAGTCACAATAAGTGTTCTTTTATTATAAAAATTTAATTGAAATTCCGCCGCTAGAAAAGGGTCTTTATTTGTACCTTGGTATTAATCCTTATCCAAATAAATCATTTCATAATTAAGACGGTTTTAATAATTATAGATTACTTCTTAAATTTTTCAAATCGGACATTCCATTCAAAAGACATGACGAAATTAAAAATGTTAACGGGTCCACGGGTCACGAACGGGGTGCGATTTCACTCGCTCAAGGAGAAGGGCGCTGCATATGTATGAAATAAGTAGACGCGAGGCTCGAACCCATGGTCTAAGTTTATCCTAAAATGTTCAAAAATTTATGACCACCCATGCGAAGCTGGGACAGGCCGCTAGTAATACATACACACCGTGTTCCGGACGATATGCATAAACTTCATACAAAAGAACGGTAGGAACCAAGCCGTAAGTTTGTTGCCTGTTCTTCTAGGCTTTGGTCGCGTGGAACTGGCACCTAGAGTCACCTAGCTTTAAGACGTTTCAAAGTGATCCTTGTGATTTTATTGAATAAATACATTTTGACTTTGACTTCGACCAGAGATTCAGACCACGGAAATAAGCATTTTTCATTTAAGGACACATTAATGAATTCTTTTTTTTATTTTTTGTTATTTTTCATACAAACTAAATATCTTGACGTAAATCACTCAATTTGCATGCCTCTTTATCCGAATTGGCAACGTTGTATTTTCATTCATAAGATTTGGCTGAAACTTGTCAAAACTAAGTTCCTTTGGCTTTTTATCTCGTTTCTTTTTTAATCTTTATTTGATGGATTTGTCATTTAATTGCACTAAGCGGAAACATAGGCCAAATTAAGACCTTTCATACCTCATTAAATTGCGTTAAATGTAACGAAGCCTTTTTATGTACTTCTTCCTTTGTTGGATTTGATTAGAAGCGTTTGCTAAAGTTTATGGATAACGTGAAGAACACAGTGTATCCTTTTTTTTAATGTAAATATGTATATACTTATAATATTTATTAACACCCAGACAGAGAACAACCATCTATGTTCATCACACAAATGTTTGTTCTCGGTGGGGATCGAACCCACGGCCTATCGCGCAGAAGGCAGACCTCCTACCAACTGAGCTGTGAAGGCTATCGACTTTTCTCTTATACCTACCTATAACATTTTCCAGGACGAAGTAACAATAAACTACAACAAGCTCCACGCGGACCCGAAACAGGGCAAATCCCTAGACATAGTGATGAAGAAGATGAAGCATCGTCTCGTGGAGAACATGTCTTCTGGAGCGGCTGATGCCCTCGGTCTTTCCCGAGCTATTCTATGCAATGATACGTTAGTGGCTAAGTTAGATGAACTGAGGGATACAGAAACGACCTATAAGCGATTGGTGGAAAATGCTAAAAGGTATGTGGAATTGGTGTTTTTTTTTGCAGATGGAACAAGCAGATGGCCCACCTGATGTGTCCATCAACTTGGGGCATGCAGATGTTAAGCCTCATGTGCCTGTAATTACACCGGCAACCACACTCAGTTCAGTTCAGTTTGGTGTACAATAAAGTATTTTTCATTCATTCCCACTCTTCAAACCGAAACACTGTAACGATTGACGACAGAAAAAGGCATGGTGGTAGTTCTTCCCCAACTACCTTTTTCTAATAAAAATACAGATTGAGAAAAAAAATTATTTGTGATCTTGGCACCGAAAAGAATGGACGTAAACGAAAATTTCTAATAGCTCGAAAACCGTGAGATTATTACTGGGTACAATTTTTTATTTTCTGAACAGTTTTATACCCTAAGGGATAAGCCCGTTGATAAAGGATTATCGTAACTTATCACTAGAGATCGGATAATCGGATGCATATTTACCTAAAGTTAATTTTTGGCTAACAAATTATGGAAGCGGCTTCCCGAAGCTGCAATCCCGGGATTTTAATTTTAATAAAAGTATCCTAAGAAGCCGATTCCATTATTTGTTAGCCAAAAATTAACTTTAGGCATTCTATTATCCGATCTCTACTTATGACACACCCTGTATAATTACAAATTTTCAGGATGCTAAAAGCTTATTTCGACCTCCTCGTCACTTATAAGAACATGGGCGATATTTTCGCGGGTATAGGCGTGAGGGAGCCTCAAGCGCGGGCCTCGGAGGCATTCTCCAAGTTCGGCCAGTACCATCGGGAGTTAGAGCGAGATGGCATCAAGATGCTGAAGGCTTTGAAACCGGTATGTTGGTAAGACTAGATTATAACTAGATTGCTAGGTATTTTTTTACAAATTAAAGGTAAAACGTATGACACGTCAACCAACTGGTCGACAGATCATACAACTTTTTATCACATCTATTCGCAAAGAGCTAGTTTATTCTTCGTAAGCAGAGACCAAAATATCATTTTAATCCCTAGGGATTCAAATCACTTCATTTTTTATCCCTCGCTGCGCTCATGATTCAAAGATGCTTATTTATTTTCGTATAAAACCTTCATCAACAGCTTTTCTGATGTTTTCCTGCACTGCTTAGCCAATTTGTATTCCAGATTCTATCAGACATGGGCACATACCTAAACAAGGCTATACCCGACACGAAACTAACAATCCGCAAATACGCAGACACCAAGTTTGAGTACTTGTCGTATTGTCTGAAAGTAAAAGAGATGGACGACGAAGAGTATGGGTACAACGCCTTACAGGAGCCTTTGTATCGGGTTGAGACCGGGAACTATGAATACAGGTAAACTAAACCTTTAGATTTTTTACAATATCCCAAAAGTACCATAACTCAGCTCATCTTCTCGTAACACAAGATTTAAACTGTTCTAAATCAATTAAATTCGTTGTTTTTTAGTTAACCAAAACGTATAATTATAAACCATATTTAATATTGTACTGCTGTTAGTTTACCCAAATAAAAGGGAAAAAAAATATGCGAGTGGGATTTGAACTCACGAAATGATACAGGGTTGCGCTAACCACCTGCTCCATCGGACTCTAATCACACCTGTACCCCATACAAAAAGGGGCAGTGCCCCAAGTCTGAGTTTGTGTTTCGTACTTCGTTTTTCGTAACGTCAATCGCTCGGAATTCTATAAGAGTTCCGTCATTTACTAGAATCCCGAGCAGTACATTTTGCTATACATTCACAAACATTTATTTCTCGAGATGGATTCTACTGTTTCAGACTGATTCTTCGTTGTCGTCAAGACGCAAGATGTCGATTCGCTCGCCTTCGTTCGGACGTGCTCGTGAAACTGGAGTTGTTAGACAATAAGAAGACTCAAGACGTGGCATATCAGCTCAGGAGGTTTATTGAAGGACTTGCGTTGTACCATAAGTATGTAGAACCAGTCTAATTCTAACATAACTTTTTTTTTATACAACTAGCTGATGGAACAATCAGATGACCCACCTGATGTTAAGTGGCAACCATGACCTATAACAAAGCACTACCTCGCAAGTCACGCACGATAGGAACGTGCCCTACGATGCACTGCCCTGCGTCCATCAACTTGAGGCATACAGATGTTAAGCCTCATGTGCCTGTAATGACACCGGCAACCACAATCTTCAAACCGAAACACAGCATTGCTGCTTGGCGGCAGAAAAAGGCGTGGTGGTAGTACTTCCCCGGACGAGCCACACACAAAGTGCTCTACTACTCTTAAAATGTTGTTCACAAAAAACTGTGTGTTCGTAGAGAGGGATTCTCTACGAACACACGCTCGGGATCCTGCTCTGGATTCAAAAAATCGCTCTCGCCCTAATTACATTATTTTGGTCCCATAAGACACAATCTACTATTCTGGACTGTTACGAACGAACTAGTGACGCGACAAGAAGACTATTTTTCTAATGTAAACTATTAATTTTTTCAGCGAAACGTTGGAACAGTTGAAAGATAACTCTACACTTTTCCCAGTTGAAGTCGATCTATCTCAAAATGCGTTCCAATACAAATCTGGGCAGTTTATTCAGGTAAGCTTTACCTACTAATAACACTGAAAACTGAAAAATACATTGCTTTGACACACTTCTCGACCTAATAAGAAAATGTTAAAGTTTAGTGCAAATGAATGGACTGACACCCGTTCAAGTACCTACTTCTCGCTGACTGAACTTATTTAAGACTAACCCTAGACCCATCCCGGGTATTTAACAAAAAATCCAAAAAATATAAATTTTATCACATACACCTGTGGGATTATTTAGATCCAATAAAACACAAATATTACCTACTCGTACATCGCATAGTTAGCCGAGCGGAGTGAGCGGCGACCACGTGACTTTTTTCTAATACTTACATTTTTAAACTCGTGATATCTTTCGAATGGGATGTCCGAATTGAATAATTCAAAAAGTTATATAAAGGTATTGAAGCAGTCTTCAATGTGAAGTAATTTATTTTGATAAGGATTTATACCAAGGTACAAATAAAGAGCCTTTTCTAGCGGCGGCATTTCAATATTTTTATTTCAATAAAAGAACACTTATTGTGACATAACTATTATAGTTAGACATATGCTGTCGCGACACTTTTTGTAGATAATGAAATATTCTGCAAAGTCGTGGTACATTTTTTTTTCTATCATCAATAGTTTACGCAGCGCACGCGATGTTTTAGTAAAGATCTCTAACTTTTTGAAAATATTATATAACCTAAGTCACCCGGGAATACTGTAGCTTCCCAACGTTGAAAGAATTTTACATATCGGTCCAGTGTTTCGGAGCCTATTCAATGCAAACAAACAAATCAAATCTTTCCTCTTTATAATATTAGTATAGATTATATTATTAATTACTATTATATTGAATTTCTTAAACAACCAAGAAAATTTCTAGTTTATTTTATAGTTTTTGAGTAATCAAAATTTATATTACGTACAGAAGTTTGGATAATAAGTCACCTTAATATTTATATATCTACAGGATAACCCAGACGACGAAGAAGATATAGAATTCGCCAAAGAGATAAAAGAGTACCACGACATAATCTCTGAGAGCGAGAGAGACAAACACAAAGTATCGAACAGACGACCAAAAGAAAAATCCACCGAGTCCCAACAGCTTTTGCCAGAATTCGACACATCCGACCAAAATTACGACAGATCTGACCAAACTTACGACACATCCGACCAAACTGACATTGACAATGACAGATCTGAGAATTTGAAGCTTTTGACAGAGCTGGGATTGGCGGACGATTTTGGAGATTTTCAGAATGGTGCCGGGGACGAGTTTTTGCCGAAAAACAACGGTGTTGATGATGTTTTTGAGAAGTTGTTGAATGATTTGAGTTTTGGAAACTAAAGGCGTTACTTAAAAACTTTGTAAAAGATAAACAATGCTTAAACTTTTACTATCTCTTAACAATGAGTAGGACCTATTTTAAGCAATGTTTAAAAGACAGAATTGGGGTAAATTTAAAAAGTGTGTCTATGTAGGCATATTTTATTAGCCAATGTTATATTATTTTGATTGTGTGTTATTTTTCTTTGATAAGATTTGTAAGGTTCCATGCACGTTTATTAGTTTGCGATTATTAATAAAACACATTCAAATTACAAAAAATATAAGTAGTCTGATGTGATGAGTATTTACATAATAGTAAAAAAAAGTTTTTTTTTCAAAGGTTTGTTTTAAAACAACGGACTTTAGACTTTAACAACTATTTTGGTAGTAGGTAGGTAGTAAACCAGTATGATAATAGATATTTTTTTCGAGGTTTTTTACTATAATACCTAATGTTTAGTCTTTGTGTTTTAATATAAATACGTTAAAGTACGAGTAGGTAGGTATGTGTTATTGCGAACTGTATAGATAAAAAATTAAAAGGAAAATCGATATTTCTTGTTTTATTAAAAAAGTGCAGTAATAAATATTTGCAAGGCAAATTACACTTAGGTACTTACATAACAATAATAAGGGCATTTGACTTTGCGGTTTTACCATCTCCGGCCGGTTTCTGAAAGCTCGATCAAAACTAATCGGATGTCAAGTCACTCGCCATTTCAGCTATTACATCGAATTAGATAGAGCTAGCAAGTGACTTGACATGCGATTAGTTTTGATCGGGCTTTCAGAAACCGGCCGTAAGTAACGCTATTTACCTATCAGATCAAATATTTTATTGAAACAAAAAATATTTAAAAAGATGATCAAACCCAATAAAAGGAAAACCACATCATATTAATAAAATTAAGTGTAGTTGTGGATATTATTAACTTCTTCTTGTCGAGTCACTAGTTTCTTTCGAAACAGTGTGGTGAAAGGATTGTCGGTAAGTGCACCTCAAGAGGCTCCTTTCGAGGACTTGACACATATTATAGAACTGTTATGTTATTTTTAACTTGCGGATAGCATTACCCAGAGATATTAAAACCAGACTTAGTACCTACACCTACACATGAGTATTATACTAGTAACCTAATTAAAGCATAATTACACCGCTTGTCAGCACGAGAAAACGGATTCGTTAAGACGCAGGCAACCGTCAAACTACTCGCACATTTCAATGAAGATCACTGAATGTAGTTATGACAATTCGGTTGAGGACGACATGATATTTTCGCTTAACATTGAACCATGCTATTCTTCTAAACTTTGTTATTTGCGATTTTTCATAACATACATTCAGTAATTTTATATAAATTGTTGTAATGTGCGAGCAAAATAGTTATTTAAACGGTGTCAGCCTCTTAAGGGGCTGACAACTATCAAACAACTTCTCGCTCGCACGTTTCGGCATGTTGAAAGATATAAAATCACTAAACTCATTTTCGAAAAATCGCAATCAACCATTTTATGTGCAATCACATTGCACACAGTTTAGTGAAAATTTCATTTTGATCGATACAAAGTTTCCTACTTAAAAGTTTGCTTAGCTTATGTACTAAAACTAGTAAAGCAAGATGGTTGATTGCGATTTTTCGAAAAAGACTTTAGTGATTTTATATCTTTCAACATGTCGAAACGTGCGAGCGAGAGTCACATTAGCTCTTGTCTTCGCCTTAAATTCTTGTTGATTTATCATTTCGTATATTAATTTCTGCTCCTACGAGAAAGCCACATTTCAACCAATTGAAATAAATTTTCACATAACATAAATCCAATGAATAATTTAACACACACTTGCAATTTCAACGCACTTTTAAAAAGTGCAAAAAACCGGCAGTTATTCGTAAATGTATTCTACCCTTCTCGTCACCACAGGCCACGGATACTTGCCTTCAAACGCCAGCTTAAGCTCATCTCCGCTCAAATTCAATCCTTTAACAGTACTTAAATGTTTACCACCCAGCCCTTTAACACTACTTAAATACTTTATTTTGTTTTGAACAGCGCGGGTTTTATGCAATACCCGATCTTGCACTCTCGGTAGAATATGCAAGAAGTCTAGCTTTTTCAACTTTTCAAGGTCGATGCTATCTGCAATTTCGTGTAGATTATTTGAAGCGTTTTCTGTTAGCTCTTGGAGTTTAGACGCGGCTTTTTCGTGTAGAGTTTGGAGTTTTTCAGACGCTTTTTCGGAGAATGCGTGAAGATTCGTTGCAGCTACTTCTGTGAGGGCCTGGAGGTTGGTGGCAGCTTTCGCTTTGATACCTTCAACGTCGAAGGTGGCTTCGGATAGTTGGAGAGCGATGAGCAGTGTTACCTGTGGGAATAAAGATGTGTACCATGAAAATAATTTAGGTAGGCAAGGATACGATTATTCAATCGATAAAAAATCGTTAAATCCAAATCGATCCAGCCGATTCTGCGTGATTTATCAATCATCTAATCTTTTGTATTTATTATTATTATTAGGATCGTCGAACATTCACACCAGGCCCAGTAGATATCTGATATCTAATATTCTGGTAAAATAGCAGGAGAAATTGATGTGTCAGACTGAAGATCAGCAGGACAAAAAACCGAGCACTTGTGGTCCGAGGACAGATAAGGACAGGAAGATGATTATAAGGAAAGAATATTAGTCTAATAATAAGGGCCACTACTTTTTTAAATGATTCATTCAGGATGCGATGAGTCATATAGGAAGACCTAAATGAGTTACCTATAGAATATTTGAAAATAAATAAATGTACCTAACAGGCCGCACAGCTCAGCTTGACCTACTGCACTCTGCACTGCAAGTTGTGGGTCGCAGTTCCCATAAGACATTAATTTAGGGTCACGTTTGGAGCCTGAGTGTTACAAGTTTATTTAGAAAATTTAAATTTACTTACAACTACTGAATACATATATTGCTTTCACATGGTTTAGGTGCATACATAGTTATTAGGTAGGTATAAATAGGTATCACATGGTCCCTGCATAGTAAGGTATAGGTAATAGCATTAGAGCATTTCACTAGAGTAGTAGAGCTCTTTGTGAAGAGCTCGTCCGGGGAAGTACTACCACCACACCTTTTTCTGCCGCCAAGCAGCAACGCTGTGTTTCGGTTTGAAGAGTGTGGTTGCCGGTGTAATTACAGGCACATGAGGCTTAACATCTGTATGCCTCAAGCTGATGGACGCAGGGCAGTGCATCGTAGGCACAGATAAGAGAATACTCGTAGGGCACGTTCCTATCGTGCGTGACTTACGAGGCAATGCTTTGTTATAGGTGATGGTTACCACTTAACATCAGGTGGGGCATCTGCTTGTTCCATTAGCTGGTTGTATTAAAAAAAAAAAAAAAAAAAACTAAAGGCAAAGCCAGAATTTTTGTTTCGGCGTCGCTCTTTAAATGCTTTTGCCATTGGGGGATAGGGATAGATAGATATTTTTAATTGATAATAATGATGAATATCTAACTTATAGTACTTACCAAAGCAATAGGTCCCTTCATGTTGACACGACTGTCCCGAACAGCAGAGAATCACCACGACTGAGCCAGCACAGCACAGGGCTCGATATAAGCTAATGGTTGCAGCAACCTATTAGTTTATTGTTGCGTTACTCTGGTTAGTAGGCTGGTGTCGTATCTGCTTCGAGTTTGAATCGCTTTTGAATTGTGCTCATCAGTATACGCAGCTGCTTAGATTAGTTAGATGGTCTGCTGACTTATTCTTCTTCTTCTTGTCGTGTTACTAGTTCCGAAAGTGGTGAAAGGATTTTAATTGCGAAAGAGGCTCCTTTTAATCACTCGACACATGTTTTAGAATTTTTAGGTTCTACGTCTCTACGACATGCCGATTTCCTCATGACATTTTTCTTCACCGTTTGAGAGTAGGTACGTAAATTTTTGAACAGAAAAACTCTTTGGTGCACGACCGTTTTTAAACCTACGACCTTGGGAACGGAAGGCGGGGCCACTACCAATCTGAAAGAGGTCACTCCCGTTGTAAAGTTTTATTTTTGAGTTGTTTTGTTTCGTGTACTTACAATTAAGTGTTTTCATTCATTTTATTTTCTTTCATTCTCTTTTATTTATTTTAATATATCAAAAATCAGTTGCTTACCTATAAACCTTCCTCGCCTTTGCATCGCCCACCACACCACAACAAACCAGAATAAGTACGGAGAAAGTATTAGCAGTCCGTCCATATGTGACATCCATCAAAATTCGCGCCACATTCCAAACACATGCCATTGTGAATCCTAAATTATGTACTACACGAAGATTTATGTACCAAAACTTATGTAATTGTTAAATAACATGACCCGTTTTGGAGCCAGGATGTATCGTAAACGGGACAACGGTTTAGGAAGTTAGAAACTTGGTGAAAATATTGTTTTGATGGAAAGATATGCTACTACTGCTACATTACCTACGGTTACGGTTACCATTAGTATGGTTGAATAAAAACGTGGATTTTAGTCAGAGTTACGGCCGGTTTTTTTTTTATAATACTTACTAGCTGATGGAACAAGCAGATGCCCACCTTATGTTAAGTGGTAACCATCACCTATGACAAAGCATTGCCTAGTAAGTCACGAACGATAGGAACGTGCCCTACGATGCACTGCCCTGCGTCCATCAACTTGAGGCATACAGATGTTAAGCCTCATGTGCCTGTAATTACACCGGCAACCACACTCTTCAAACCGAAACACAGCAACACTGCTTGGCGGCAGAAAAAGGCGTGGTGGTAGTACTTCCCCGGACGAGCCACACACAAAGAGCTCTACTACTCCGGTTTCTGAAAGCTCGATCAAAACTAATCGGATGTCAAATCACTCGCCATTTCAGCTATTACATAGAATTAGATAGAGATAGCAAGTGTCTTGACATGCGATTAGTTTCGATCGAGCTTTCAGAAACCGGCCGTCAAACTATGAAATTAAAAATAATATCTTTGTTGATTTTTTCATTCATCGAAATTTGTGAGATGATTTTTCGGATTGTAGACTACCACTATCCGAAAAATCTACTTTATGTAGGTACCAATAGGCTGAGATGTGAAGGCTTGACAGCTCAGTCGTCGTTCTGCGCTGCTATAGGTTGTAGGTTCGATCCTGACCGTGAACAAACATTTGTGTAATGAACATTGATGTTTGCTCTCTGTCTAAGTATATAACTATATTTTATGTATTAACAAAATATTAGCTATCTGGAATCTGGTTCCCATAAGGCTCATACAAGTTTTGCTAAAGCAAAAAGCTCTAAAGGGCTAGATGTATGTCAGTGTGGCATGTCTGCCAATATTTATATATTTATTTTATATATATTTATAGAACTACTAAAACTGCACAAACAAAATAAGCTATGACACAAAAACTAGCTAAGGCAAGCTCTAACTTACTTGCCGTCTTTCTAGACTTTGGCCGCGAGGAACTGGCGTCTAGATTCTCTTAGTTTATATAAATTTCCTAAGTTTCGTTTTGATTAGATTTTGCACAAAAACTCCGCTACAAAGACAAAATCAAACGAAATACCTCCTTTTGACGTTACTTACTTTAGTAAAATAAAACGAACTAGATCTTAAAATAAAAATATATTAAAACATATATGCACAACTTGATAGCTTAATGTATGTACGTTAGAGGCACTAAATTATCAATGAACTACAAAAATAATAAAATTATAATGACCTGTTTTTGCAAACTTTACAACAGCTCCATCTACCGATATGAATCAAAATTAATTATTATATAATATACAAAGAAATTTAACAAAAACGCGCGTGCTTCGATAGAAAGTATTTTATTTACTTCTAAAAGATAATCTTTTGACGAATGTACAGTCAGCAAAGGAAGTTGGATAACATTCAATGAATTGAAAAAATGTTTAAATGGAACATGTAGAATACTCTCCTTCCAGGGTTATAGAGGTATTATGTTACACGTTGTATAGGTGATGGTTACCACTCAACATCAAGTGGGCCATATGCTTGTTCTGCATGTAGTATAAAAAAATTAAGTCTGTGGAAAGATGTTCTAAGCAGTCCTTCCAGGAAATCTAGGGACGCCTATGTCCAGCGGTGGACTTCTTCAAGCTGATTTTGATGATGATGAATAAAAACATTTTAATATTTTACGATATTTATATTAAAAACCTGCATTACAAATTCAGATTACCTCAATGCAATATCATCCCGAAACGACCCGAAAACGCTTTCAATATTTGACTAAATATTAAAAAATGTAACATTTCGTTAACTAGTTTTTATTAGCACTAAGCGTTTCATAAGAGTGCAATTTACTTAATTTAAAGTATTATAAAGAAGATATACATTATTGTAGATTCATGCATTTATTTATAGACCACTGACCGTTAAGCTGCATGCCCACCAAAGGTATCGTCCATTAATCCCGTGAGGCTCGAAAGGGGTTCGGAAAAATCACAAAATATCACGGATAGGGGGGGGATATAATGAGATCACGTGTATTTATTTTTCGTTGAACGCAAGATTTCTAAACACCAAACAGTGGTGCGTGATTTGACTGTTTGCCAGGCAACAGTTTCCAACAATTTCCCAGCGTTCAAATTTTCAAAAATTTAATCAGATTATACCTGTATTTTAAGGTAATATTCTGAAAATTTCCAGAAAAAGTACCAAAAAATACACGTGATTGTAGGTAGGGGGGGAGGGTAGTCTAAAACCCCACCATATATCACCAGGGAGGGGGTTAAAAATTTGCCAAAAAACATCATGTGATTAATGGACGACCCCAAAGAGGAACGCACATGAAAACTGATTACACTTTATGGCGATGACAACTGCTTAATGTACCTCTCGCTCGCACATTTCAACATTTTGAAAGATATAAAATTACTGAACTTATTTATGAAGAATTGCAATGAACCAACATTGCACACAGTTCAGCAAAATATCATTTCGATCCAAACAAGTTTTACTGCTAAAAAGTTTGCTTTACTATAGTCGCGTTAAACTGTCGCTGCAAACTTGGTCATAAATTATCGGAACGAGACAGCAATATTGCTCTCTCTCTCGCACTTAGGAGAACGGCACGATCCTTTTATTTAAGTGCAGAGATGTGCATTACTGGAGTCGATAAGAACTATCGATACATTTATTACTTTGTTATTAGTTATTTTTTAATATTTTTATATGAACTTACAGATTTGTTTTCTTTGTTCTGTGTAAAATTGTATAAAAAAATAATGACTAATTAAAAAAAGTTATCAAGTTATCAGCAAAAAATTACAGATACCTACATTGATAACGTGCATGCGCCCGCGCGGAGTACCTACTCGCAAACTAGTGTTAAGACGATTTATGACCGAGTTTGCAGCGAGAGTTTAACGCGACTATAGTTTTCCTACTTGTACTTTCAGAATGTTGAAATGTGCAGCAGCAGTTGTCATCGCCTTAATGTACCTCAGTAATGAGTACAGTATAAGTAGTAAGACTAGGTATTAATATTTTGTTGGCATACAGATATGTGCAAATGAACGCTTTAGTATTGAAATACGGACCTTAATTTATACTTAGACATCACGCTTTTACCATCTTAAGGTCATTTGTGATTTCCGTGTGTTTCTTAAGCAATATTCTAAGTTTTCATACATAAAAGCCAATCCTAAGGGTTAAATACATAATATATTTTTACATAACCGTTATGTGGTAGATTTGTGGAAAATGTTCTTTGTCTATTGAGTTACTTATCCACCGAAGCGGGAATCTATCAGTACTAAGGCTTAAAATGTACAGTTTCATTGTTTTAGTGATTTCATTAGTTGCTGTTAGTTTCGCTTCGGTGGATAAGGCCCGGTTTCACCATGCTCTGTTAATTACTAATCAAGGATTAACAGGCCGTTAAATCTAACCTTAGATGTCAAACGCGTACATTTTGTCATTTTTAACGGCCGTTTAATCTAACAGAGCATGGTGAAACCGGCCCTTAGTAGCTTAATTTAACATAGGTTTTACAATTTGTAATTGTTTATGTTAGATCTGTGATTTGGCTAGACAAGTGACAAACGAAAACGCAAAAAGATGACACCAAAAAGCTGTTTCTGATTTTTACCTGTATCAAAATTTATTTAAGTAACTGTGGTCTTACTTAAATAAATTTTGATACAGGTAGATGAAAAATATAACTATTAGTTTTTTGCGGTATTTTTTTTTTTTAATTCTTGTTGCATTTTCATTTGTCGGGCCCTATTGTTATCAGAGTTTTTTTTTTACTTTAACTAATCTTTTTTTCGGTTTTTTTTTGTAAAATTCACTTAGCGTTTTCAATGATCACTTGTCTAGTAATCTATAATCGTATATTTCCCACAAGCCTACCCACACGATACTTTACTCTCGTAGATATATCACAATCGCGCGCGCGATATCTTATGTCGCCCAGGACTGCAACTGTGCCAGCTCGTCGTCATCCTCTGAAAGTATTTAATTATATGTTAATACAGGTATTTAAGAGGCTGGCAACCGTCAAACTTCTCGCTAGCACATTTGAAATTTTTTGGATATATAAAATAGCTGAATATAGTATTACAAAATCGCAATAAAGTTTCGGAGAAGAAAATTATATTTTTAGCGAAATCCACAAATATAGTGAGAAATATATTTATATTTTAGGCATTTCCATCCTACTTGGTAACTTTACTTTTGGAACACTATCAAGTCTTTGTAGTTCAAACTTTGTTTATCTCGACAGATTTTTGTAAATAAATAATTAATATTGGTGGACTTTACCATACAGCACTATCTAGCCCCAAACTAAGCCAAAGCTTGTAATATGGGAACCAGATAGATGATATAATACATATATACTTTTCTTTTTGTAAATACTTAAATCACACCCAGACAGAGAACAAACATCAATGTTCATCACACAAATATTTGTTCTCGGTGGGGATCGAACCCACGGCCTACGGCGCAGAAGGCAGAGCTACTACAAACTGAGCTGTGAAGGCTGTCAAAGTTGTTTTGTTACATACCAGTCTGCTTAGACTTGCTTGGCTTGGGCTTGTCGCGGACCAGCTCGGAAGTGGGCACATCGGGCAGGTTGTCCGATGGAACATTGATTCCCAGCATCTCTTTGTCCAGATCCTCCTGAAAAACGTATACAATCTTATTATTTAATGTGAAGTAATTTAGCTATGGGACTAAACATATGCTTAGCTATGCATATGAAATAGACAGATATTTAGATAAAGTAACGAATAATTTAATAATAATAAATATGATGTATTAATTATGAGTTAGTAACTCATAATTCGACCCGCCCCGGCTTCGCACGGTTATTGTGGGTTATCCCTAAGAGATTATGCTTGTATTATGCATATAAACCTTCCTCTTGAATCACTCTTTCTATAAAAAAAAAACCGCATCAAAATCCGTTGCGTAGTTTTAAAGATTTAAGCATACATCGGGATATAGGGACAGAGAAAGCGACTTTGTTTTATACTATGGAGTGATGATGATTGAATGAGTGTTGAATATAAATGATTAAAATGAAATAAATTAGATATAATTACAATGAATAGGAACAGAATTAAGAATAAGTTATAATGTTGTTGCAAAATCATAGCAACAGGTTAATTATAAGTTAGTGACATTTCAAGATGCCAAAAAAAAAAAACATGCTTAGCCACACTTGGTTCGATAAAATACAAGTTTCTTAATCTATTTTTTCTAGGAATTTCTTGTATTTCTGATTTTTATTAAAATTTTTAGGCGGGCAGATGGCCCACATGATGTTAGGTGGTAACCATCACATATAACCAAGCATTGCCTCGTAAGTCACGCACGGAAGGAACGTGCCCTACAATGCACTGCCCTGCATCCATCAACCAACGTCGAAGTCGTCTTACATCCATCAGCGCATCGCACAATTTTATAGCGTATAGTAAGCCAATAATATATAGTAGTGTGAACGTGTCCATAACAATGCAATGTATGATGCGCGATATTGTTGTGCTATGAGCTATATACTATATGCTATTATATTATAGCGTAGTCTGAAAGCCGCTTTAGACATTCGCGTGGACGGAAATGTTGCCGTCCCACTCTCGCATTGCCCAAGTCCCTGCGCATGTCTCTCATGTTTAAGAGTAGTAGAGCTCTTTGTGTGTGGCTCGTTCGGGGAAGTACTACCACCACGCCTTTTTCTGCCGCCAAGCAGCAACGCTGTGTTTCGATTTGAAGAGTATGGTTGCCGGTGTAAGTACAGGCACATGAGGCTTAACATCTGTATGCCTCTAGCTGATGGATACAGGGCAGTGCATCGTAGGACACGTTCTTTTCGTGCGTGACTTACGAGGCAATGTTTTGTTATAGGTGATGGTTACCACTCAACATCAGGTGGGCCATCTGCTTGTTCCATCAGCTATATGTATAAAAAAAAGCTATTTGTGTGTTTATCATACTGACCTGTTCGAGTTCCTCGAGCTCCTTCTCCAGTTCCTCCTCATCGATGTCGTTAGGGAAGGCCACGTTGTTGCTGATAGCGTCTGTGATCTCGCGAGATATGTCGTGCTGCTCCGCTATGTCGTCCATTATGTCGTGCACTTTGTCTACGTCGCTGGAAGATGATAAAGATTATTATTAGAAAATCAACAGCAGTTACAATTCTACGATAGCTGGGTATCTTAAAATAGGCCAATAATAGATTTTCCTAATCATTTTCCAAAAAGCTTTGCTGTATTCCAGCAGAAGTTTTACGAGTGAAAAGTAAAGTAAAAGTTTATTTGGAAATAAGGTACAAGATAAAACTAAAAACTAGTGTAACGATACTGACTGCAGAAGTATAAAACTGTGTCGCAGCCAGTAAGGCCGTTTGTCCACCGCCGCCGTCACCGGACCGTCAACGAGAACGAGATTATTTCGGGCCGAGTTTAAGATGACGTGACGGCGATCGTTTGTCCACAGCGCCGATATATCGGTGGCTCAGTCCTACAGCTTTTTTGTGGGTGGTAGTCGCGTTTTAATTATTGCGTCGAGAATTACTCTAACGGGAGTGTTTTGGAACGCAACCTTAGTACATAGACATATTTGGGGTTACAACTTCATAACTCAAAATCTTACCAGAACATTAGTTGCATTCTGAATGCATCTAATCATGTATTCTTCTTCCTTTAATAGCACAAATTGAAATTGATTGAGACGATGGTAACTTACTTAAGTAGTGTTGAAAGTAGCTATAAAGTGTAGGTAATAAATTTAGCAACAAATTTTTTTTTCTTTAGCTAACTATTTCGTAAATGTGGCTAGATCTAGCTAAAAATTGGCTAAAGTGGCAACACTGATTGCCGGCACAGGTCACGCCGATCTACTCGAAACTCGGCGGCCGGGATGACGGTGCTCGGGTGACGGACTTGCGGTGGACACGCGGCTATTAGTAGTCTATGTATCAGTACTTCGGCGCCGTCATCTCGTTCTCGTTGACGGTCCGGTGACGGCGGCGGTGGACAAACGGCCTAACGCCCTCCTCTTGGCAGGTGTTTCCAATTTTAAAACATAAATAAAAAATAAGTTGACAAAAAATAGCGGAAACATCTTTCACGTGTAAATTATTGTGGTTTATGTGTGTGTTTGTTTGTATGTAGATGTAAGTGTAGTGTGTTGAGTGAGTGTGAGTTTTAGTGCTCCTGAGAACACCAGTCTCTTAAGAGTCTGGGCAACAGGAGATACCGTGCAAGTAAGAGAAATGAATTGTTAAAATATATAATGATTGGTGGACATTCCACATGTGTTTTTTTTATACTACTTGCTGATGGATCAAGCAAATGGCCCACCTGATGTGAAGTGGTAACCATCACCTATAACAAAGCATTGCTTCGTAAATCACGCACGTTAGGAACGTGGCCTACGATGCACTGCCTTGCGTCCATCAACTTGAGGCATACAGATGTTAAGCCTCATGTGCCTGTAATTTCCTCGGCGACCACACTCTTCAAGCCGAAACACAGCAACGCTGCTTGGCGGCAGAAAAAGGCGTGGTGGTAGTACTTCCCCGGACGAGGCCTTCACAAAGATGTCCACTACTCTTGAACTGCTATGATAGTGGTTTAAATACATACATGTCCTTGTGAGCCAGCTTCATAGCATTAGCAGCATCCTTCATAGTATTGAGCACTTGGGCATTGGTGTTGGCACCTTCCAACGCTTCTCGCTGCGCCTCGATCTGCGTAAGGGTTCCGTCGATCTGGGTGAGCTGTTTTTCATACCGCTTCTTGCGTTTAAGGGCAGCAATGGCGGCTGGAATCAGTGAATTTTAAAAATTAAAAACCCCGTGCCCTGAAATATCTTATACATAGTTTTTTTATCATGTTTTTTATAATGCTGGCTTCAAACAAACCAATCCATGCTAAAAAAAAAATCATACATAATGACAATTCCGACACTCGGCTGATAGAGGAAAGCGGAGGGAAAAACCTGTTGTGCCGACCTCACATGAAGTGGGATAAGGGCAGGAAAATGATGATGATGAATGACAATTCCAACACTGTGATACAGACACACCAGCGACAGCTGCTCGTCTATTAATAAATAATTAAAATAAAAATGTGCGATAAGTATTCTTGTATGCTATCGACAATTTTGCTGGTAATGGAGACTGGAGTATGAAATCCAAAAAAGTGGTACCTATCTCACCCTTTGGCGTAGCTATGCCAATGCAGCCAATGCTGTTGCATGGGTCCCCTTCCAAGGGGACCCCAGTGGGCCACAGGTGATACTTTTATTTCACAATGCTTTTTCAAGGAGCCCTCATAAAAACCGCAAGAAAAAAAGTGTCCAAAATTTTGCCACATGCATTACAAATTTTCTAATATTACACACAGGCCCTATATTGTCATTGTGTTGTGTGTAACTACAGCTTGAAAATAAAAAACAATTTTTTTTTTTTTTTATAAATATTGGTGGACATTCCACACAGCACTATCTCGCCCCAAACTAAGCCAAAGCTTGTGATATGGGAACCAGATAGCTGATATACTACATATATACTTTTTTTTTTGTAAATACATACTTATAATAATATATAACACCCAGACAGAGAACAAACATCTATGTTCATCACACAAATATTTGTTCTCGGTGGGGATCGAATCCACGGCCTACGGCGCAGAAGGCAGAGCTACTACCAATTGAGCTGTGAAGGCTGTCAAATTGCAATTTCAGTTTCAATTCACTTATTAAACAACCCAGGTTTCAGGTGTCTACTGCCGGGTGACCAACTTTTCGTCCAACGCTCGACAGTCCACATTCGTTTTCATTATGGGCAAAGGGGAGCATTTTTTGGCATAAGTGTCCGAAAACGCTAGTTTCACTGATTTCACCCAACCAATGGCCTTTTGTTGGGTGGCCTTATGCAAACAAATTTGTATGAAACCAATGAAAACTTGCAAACTTTTTTGTAGGAATAATTACCAAGATTTCCTATAGAACACTGCACCACAATGAAATAATGACTCATTTTTCAAAATTTAACAAAGCTTCTGTATCTCAAACTGTGCAATTTGATTGTGCTGTGCCTAGCTTTGATAATCTTTGTCAAGTTTATCTACAATATGAAACTTGGATGTCAGTGTAAATGTATGATAAAAGTAGCTTTGAAATCACACCAAGTCATTGATACTACAATTTGTATTACAGCCACAGGTAATTAAAACCACATTAGCCTATTTATATTTATAAAGCAGTGACATTAAATAGGTAGATCTGAGAACAGCTAGTTTAAAAAGTTACACCTGTACATACATAGTTATCAATATTGATACTACAGTAGCTCAGCTGTTAGGTAACTGTCAGCAAGATCATTTTGGTACTTTATAGTTGTAAAATAATAGAAGAAATAATCGAATAAAAACCTGCTCATAAAATTGATTCTAACAACCAAAACAAGGTCAACATGACAAAAGAGGACATGTAAAGTACCAATCATTGAATTGAGTGTTTGGACCAGAATACAGACCTCTCTTGTTCTTAGTGCCATTTTTTCTTGCCGTTCCGATCTCAATTTCTATTTTCTTTTCCAGAAACTCCTGTTTCTTGATGAGTAATTCTTCAGTCTCACGTAATTTTTGGATAGCATCGTGTGTTGTTGGGCCTTTTTCTTCCTTCTTACCGCCGAATAATTTGCCAAGAAAACTCATTTTGGCGTACACAGATTTACCTAAATATTAAACTCACACGTAATGTAAACAACGCTGTAATTAATTACGCAGAAATTGCGAAATAAAAACGTACTACAATACAATCACGTCTATTTTTTTCTTTCCCTTTTCGAAGTAGGTATGCGTCATGCCGTCATCGTCATCCCATCTAGGAGGGAGGGAGACCGAGATAGTGTCAGTCTGTCTGACTGACAGACTGACATACTGACACTATCTCGGATATATATCCTTGGACTGACTGACAGACTCTGTCAGTCAGTCCAAGGAAACGTTCGACAACCTACGACACCGACGAACGGAATTTATCCGAAGAATAATTTATTAGATCCTACACAAGGTTTCAAGATTTTTGTAACATCCAAGTCAACTAACCATTTTCAATACAACACATAAATAAATATAATATAACATTAATATATTTTGTTAGAAAAAAACCAAATCATTCAAATCATGAGTTTGTTTGTTGTAGAACAACTTGTAGAACAAACAGAACAAAAACGCACTGCAAGGTCTGCAAGGTTTTTTTTTTTGAGTGGCGTGGCTATTATTCCAAATCGAGATAAGGATATCGAGTCGAGTGGCGAGATATTTTATAATCGCTGATTATTTTTCCGATTATGAGCTGATTTTATCGGATACTAATGTGTAAGTAGATCTACCCATGGCTTTAGCGCATTGACCGAGTTGACGTGAGTTGGAAAAAACTTGACTCGAACTTACTCATTTTATATAACTCAGGTTACTCGAGCGAGTTATAAACCCAACTCGTTCAACGTGAAAACGATTATCAACATCATCACTCAATCACTACTACTCAAGCTCAAGTAGTATTTTATTTTATTTTGAACGCACTGCACTAGAGTACCTACCTACTTTTCTTGAGTGCCGGCCGTATGTGTACAATTTACCAAATTTCAAAGGGAAATAATAACAAATCCTATAACATCTTTTCTATAATCCGAAAAAAATAACTAAACATGGTGCGAGTGATAACACAGGAAACCTACGATGAAGTTGTGAATGAGAACATCTCTGAATTCGATATGACTCCACAGGAGGCCATACAAGATGCTGTAGCTCAGTTTGAAGCTCAGGTATTTAAATTAGTTTAGTTTTAATGTACTGAGAACTATTGACATTGAGAACTAACTGGCAAGCCGCTAGATTTCTTGCACTGTAATGAAGCAAGAGACCTCCAACAATACAGGTTTTTTGAATGTACTATGTCATGCCCTTTTAGGTGGTCCTGTGAAGACTAGTAATTATAGAATAAAATAGGCTTCTGATTGTAATCTCCAGACAAGCTAGAAATTGGTAGCAGATTTATTGGTTAGTTAATATCCATGAGGATGTCAAAAGGTGTAGTCAGAGGCATGCTAGACATTTGTCATATAACTTACTTTATTTTATCTGAATTATGTCATGATCCCAAGACAAAGGATAACCAGTTCCAAGAGGGGCTGTGATCATCTTAAGTCATATTGACTCATAGTGAGTCATATTGTACCTAGGTAATTAAAATGATTTCATCTCAATAGTACCAAGGAATCTAGATATAAACCTAGGTAATCTACAACATCATCTCAGTGATTTGACTAGAGTTCAGAACTTATAACTAGATTTAATATAGTCACAAAAGTTATTATCAGAGTGGGATTTGAACCCACAACCTTCCCCTTGATATGGGGCCGCACTAACCAACTGCACCATCGGATTCTTATCTCACTCGACAAACTAAATCTTTGTGATTTTCCTTAAGTGTAGGTTAACACTATAAAACAAATAAAAATTATAAGTAACTAGATTCCTTTTAAATAATTTTCATGTATTAAATATAGTTTCAAAAGCTAGGTCAACAAAAATATATTTTATTTCAACCCACCAAGTTGATAAGTAAGGACATAGATAATTAGGAAGATAGTACCTAGATTGTGTAAATAAAAATATATAAAATATATAAAATATCAGATAACTTGCAGCAACCATAAACTTAAATCAGTATTCGAAAACATTTGACTACCAACATGCAAAAAAAAACATTCAACTTGTAGAACACCAGGACTCCCACAATCGATTTTCTATCGTTCGAGAGTTGGTATAGTCACTGGGCTTCTAAAGGTTACTAAATTAGAAACGGACCTTCTTTTCCAACAATTAAAGTTCAATATCATTTTTCTATTTATTGCAGGGTGTGGACCTATCCAACATTATAATGGACCTCGCACTAAACTCAGGAGATGAGCATCTCATCAGCACCACTGTTACGAAGCTGAGAGATCTATGCAGAACTCCGACTGATGCTGAAGAACTGTTGAAGGAATTGGAGGTAGTAAAGGTAATGAATAACACAAGAGTGTGTATATTTGCAAGATATGAATGTGAATGGATATTAGGGTAGAGTAAGCTTTAGGGGCTTTGTGCATTATCCCCCTGCTAACCTCACCCCAGCCAGCCTAGCTTCTTATACAATGTATTGTATAAGGATAATGTATTGTAGAAGGAGGAGGATTGAGATCTGCAATGACGTCCCGGATTTGTAGCGTGTGGCGGCTACCGGCGTCACACGGCGAGTCCATATAAAATGTATGAAAACTACAGGAAATATGCCAGTGGCGGCGTTTTGTGGTTGTAGCCGGAGGCCCGTGTGCGGGAACACTTATGCGACATAAGGGACTATTTTGCTTTTCGTTAAATTTGTTGATTCTATGCATTATTTTCTTTTCATTAGTCTCATTTGATATTCACGATAATGCCCTTGGACTTCCTTAAGGGTAGTCAAAGGCACTTCCATTTTAAAACTGTACATTTTTAAGTTCTATTTTAGACAGAATGCAGCAAGGACATAGCACACAGAGTCCGCGCGGGGAACGAAGGAGCTTACAAGATTCTGTTGGACCTGCTCTACACAAAGTCAAGTGTGCTACAACAGGAGTTGCGAGAAAAGGACAGAAAGATCATTGAGAGTGCACTGAATGCACTAGTCGCTCTAATGGACAGTCAGCCCGACTTGTTGGATACCAGAGGCATTGATATTATCAAGACGTAAGTCGAAGCTCCCCATCCGATGGACCGATGTAAAAAATATATGAAGATCGGTGGATGATGAAGTAATTTATGAGAAAGTCCATATATGAGTACCCCAAGTATGAGTTTTGTCTACCAAATTTGGTTTTTATGTAATTTGGTCTTTCGTTTTTGTTCCGTGTTCATTGCGGGTTTTGTATGAAGACGTGATACAGATACCGATACGGAACTTTATGTTCTATTACTAATTTTCATCATACTTGCAACATGAAGTTCCGTATCTGTATCGCGTCTTCATACAAAACCCGCAATGAACACGGAACCGTCATCTGCTTTTTCCAACAGAAAGTAACAAGTATAAAAAATATTTTTTCGGGATAAAAAATATCCTATATGCTTATCCAGGTTACGAACTATATTTGTTCTAAGCTTCATCCCGATTGGTTCCATGTTAGAGCCACAAATATCCAAAAAAAGATGAATAAAGAAGTAACAGCTTCATGACTTTGATCCCCAGGCACGGTAGATGTCTAGTATATTTTCTTATTTATAATATTAGCTGGATCAAACTCGCAAAAAGTAATTATTTTTGAGTGAAAATTAAATACCTTCTACTAACTTACAGAATTCTGGACAATGTTGAAAACGAAGACATAATTCTGGCAACACTGAAGTGGACGTCCAACTGTTGCTTGAGGCATGAAATGAACCGACAGAAATTATTCGCTAAGAATATTCCTGAGAATCTTAAACTACTGCTCAATGTTACTGGCAATGAAAAGGTATACCTATAAGATTAACCAAGAAAGGTACTGATGTAATGATGGCACTTCGCTATTAGACATAGACAGTTATTTATTGGCCACAAGAACACACTACATATAATTAGGGTAATGTAGGTAGGTACAAAAATGAACAAAACAGTGACAACATGATGAAACAATAACATGATAATAGGCATAAAACACAAAATAATTAAAACAAACAATTAATTCAATAACAAACAAATTTTAACTTATCTTTAATTTGACTATATATCTACCTATGGAACATATCTATTAAATTTTATAATAGGTACCTAATAATAGTGCTGTGTGCTACAGTAGCAAAAAAGTCCCGGCTCAGCATTATGCTTCTCTATCCAAAGACAGGTCAGCGCTGTTATTCTGCAGATACCTTGGTGCAGTCACTGAACCCCACTGTGACAGTGCAAACCATGATATTATGTTTATATTACATACGATCTCTAAATATTATACATGTATTCGCGTTTTTATTTGATCTTTTCGTTGCATTACATTCTTCCCTTCAAATGACATGCCCATGCAAGGTTAACATACCTACTCCTCATTTTCTCAGTCACCGGTGCCACTTTTAAACTGCCTTTTATAAACTCATTCTAATTACATATACAATCTTATTTCAGTTATTACTACAAACTCTAGTAGTAATCAGGAGGTTGACTCTAGATGATGACATCAGACATGAATTCGGAAAAGCTCACGAACACGCAAGAGAGCTAGGAGCTATGATGCTGGAACCCATTAAGAATCTAATGAATGGTAAGTGGTAGTCGTGACTACGACTTCTAGACTTAAAATAACACTAAGCAAAGCAAAGCTTGTAAGCTATTCTTTTTTTTCCCTTAACTTACACTGTCCCTCTGCTGGGCAAAGGTCTCCCCCATTTTTCCGAGTTAATACCTACTTTTGCCTTTTTTTAACAAACTTCAAAAACGTGGAAGTTCTCGATTTAGTATTTTTGTTTAATAGGTCCCTTATAAGTTTTATCGAAATTGATTCAGTGTTTTTTGAAAGCTCAACAATAACAATAAATATAGACACAGATGACGTTTTTGTTTGTGTTCACCTTCAGCAAACATTTTATGTTTTTCAGTGTATTTGTCGGTTTATTTTTTTGCAAAAAAGTTATATTATTTGTAAGTAAATATACAATACGAAATGATTATTAATGTATTGTCAAAGACCACCTAGACCCGCCGCTAGTATCGGAGCTCCTAGTGATTCTATCCACTCTGCTGGTTCTACCACTTAACATCAGGTGGGCCATCTGCTTGTTCCATCAGCGAGTAGTATAAAAAAACAATGTTGGTTGTTGTTTTGACCAGACCACCTGGACCCGCCGCTAGTATCAGAGCTCCTAGTGACGCTGTCCTCTCTGCTGGTCCGCAACGAGCTCTGTGCAGCAGCCGGAGACTGCGCGATACTGGATGCATTCGTCAAGAACTATGACAGACCGGCTGTTATACAGCAGGCCTCCAAATTGTAAGTTTCCAAAAAAAAGACCTCGTACAGACCACTAACCTAGCTAAATTTAAAAGCTGATTTCACCATGCTCTGTTAGTTACTAATCAAGGATTAACAGGCCGTTAATTCTAACCTTAGATGTCATTTTGACATATTTAACGGCCCTTTAATCCTTTGTTAATCTAACAGAGCTCGGTGAAATCAGCTCTAAAAGTTGTACATTTCAAAGACCCGAGAGCGGTACGTGTGAGTTTGTAAGCTTGCCGTTTGGTTTGACGAATGGGCCATTGATTTTCATACAACATTTTTCGCGAGGTTCCCCGATAAAAAGTACCAACATATCTATGATAGCACAAAGCCAAGAAACTATAAGCCGTTCAAAGAAATATCCAAAAGGAACCAGCGTGAATGATTTCACTTGCAAAAAAGGTACCTCCTAAAACCCGCATCGATTATGTGACGGGCATTATAGACAGTACCCTAAACTGACGAGCATGTATGAAGAATGTTATGAGAGTGAATGAAGCGAAAGAGGTATGTCAGGATCGTAGCAAGTGGAAATCCGTGGTCTCTGCATAACCCTATGGGAAAGAGGCGTGATTTTATGTATGTATGTGATGGTCGAATAGGAATCAAAATATTGTAGCCAAATTACCCTGTCTAAAAGAAAACTAGGTATGTAAACTGTGTGGAAATAATGCCTTTATTAATACTACATAAGTGCAACACACACACACACTGACTAAATGCAAAAACCTGGTGCAGTCTTAAACGTTTTAAAGTTTTCATTTATTCTATGAACTTTCTAAGTTTTTATAATAGCTACACAAAACTGTGATCAAAAATGCAACCTTTAAAATTATGAGGACTTTTAAAACCCGCACATTTTCTCAGCAGACTGATAATGCGATCTAACGAAGAGACATCTTTCGTTATCCAAATGCAGCGTCTTGTTTTTAACCATTATCTCGTTCTCTAGCATCGACCTTTCATGTATCAACTCGGCTCTCAATTTCTCCGTCTCCAAAGAACGTTGTTGCAACAGACTCATACTCTCATTCAAATCCCTCACTTCTTCTATCAGCCCTATGAGTGACCCCTCTCTGCAATTCTCGACGTTGGGCCTGCAGTTTTTAGTGTTCAATCTCGTTTGCGCCACTTGGATTCTTTGCGAGACTTTCATCATCTCGTCGTGCAACGTTTCTAGAATGTTCTCCGTCTCGACAATCTTTTGCAGTATCAATCGTAGCTGATTTTCTAGCTCAGTTTTCACTTCTTGTGTTCTCGCTATGCGTTCAGACAAAGCGTTGTTGACTTTTATGTCTTGAGTACGCAAATCTCTAGCTGTGTTTATCAAAACAGCGTCTACTTTAGCCCTTAGATCCTTAGAGCGCTCTATAGCAGTCTTAAACTGCACCAGACCATCTACAGTGTAATGCTCCCAAGATTGAACGTCCGATTGACCTTCAGATAACCTTGTGGCTCCGGACGACTCCTTTACGTTCTCCGACTTGGTCTGCAACTCGTAGTTAGCAGTTTCGTACTTGAAAGCCAGACATTTGTTACTCCAATCCCGTTCTAACGCGTTTTTAGCCGCGACATTCATTTTCATCTGGTTCTCGATATCTCTAAGCATCTCTCTGTGAAGACGTCTACAGTTTTCGATCACCGCTGATTCTGTAAAAAGCTGTTCTTGCGGCATGTCGTATATCAGATCGGATTGCATTCTCAGACGTCTCAAATCGAGGCATTCCTCGTTGATGTAACGAGGTATGTTCAGCGTATCCATTGCATTTTTCAATTGCTGTCTCTGAGCCTCCAAAATATTGATTTCAGCGTCGATATCTCGTATAGCTCTTTCTAGCTCAGCTTTCCAGTAATTTATATGCCTTGCTCGGTGTTTTAGCTGGTCTGTACTGTCGCTGAAGTCTTCGCAAGATGTTTGATTCACTTTTACGATGCAGTTCTTAGTGATAGAAGTGTTTTCATCAGTGATATTGACGATATCTCCCTGTAGAACTCTTAGGTTATGCTCATGCCATTTCTGAATAGTTGATAGGCCGTGGTTTCGATCTCCGAATGATAGATAGTCGCCGTTTTCAGCTGTAGTCATTATTCTTTCTATGTTGTGTCTGCCAGCCATTTTGTTAGTTTCGAAATGTGCACAAAAGACCGACTTGAGCCGAAGTCGCTCTTGAAGTGACCCAGTGTGCTTCGGTTGAATCGATAACCAAAAGCTTCGAACGCCTAGTTACCATAGAGATGGCTTAACGCGGAAGAAATTTTTATGTTATTGGGATAAGTTATTTATTCGTAGGGAATAAGGTCAAATGTATAAACTGATGATATTCAATGGTGGATTGGCACGCGATTTTGAGTAAAGTGCTCATAAAATTCGGTTACTTGGTATTTATTAAGGTACAAGAAATACTTCATAAAAGATTAGTTAGCATGGAGAATTGGAGACGTAGGAATTTGATATAATATTCAATTTAGAGCATAAATTATCACGATGGTCAGGTAATGCCTTCGACTGAGAGTTTTACAGTATTGTAACAGAAACAGCCTCTGATTTGAGGCATGGTAGATATCCTCAGTCAGATTTTTAGGAGGATGGATGTCTAGGGGTCAGAATACGTCCGAATATTAAATTTTGGCATATACCCACATTTTGCATTAGCTATGGTATTCCATATGTGACAGGTAGCAAGCCCATCTAACTAATTTCCCCAAGATGTTTTCCTTCACCGATTGACTTCACATATATCTCTAATACTATAAGAATCAAAGTCCTGACTGACTGACTGACTGACTGACTGACTGACTGACTGACATATAGACAACGCACAGCCTAAACCGCTGGTCCTAGAGATTTGAAATTTGAGGAGTACATACGTCTTATGGCGTAGAGGTGCACTAAGAAGGGATTTTTGAAAATTCAACCCCTAAGGGTGTAAAAAGGGATGAAAACGTTTGTATGTAAAATCGTATTCCTTGAACCTACAAACTTGAAACTTGGAGTACATTTACTTCAAGGCAAAAAAATAGAAAAGGCATTTTTAGTTTTTTTAAACTACCCTTAATAAGTGTGCAAAGGGGTGTCAAAGTTTGTATGGGAGTTTTTTGACCGCTGGTCCTAGAGACTTGAAATTTGAGGAGTACATAGGTCTTATGGCGTAGAGGTATACTAAGAAGGGATTTTTGGAAATTCAACCCCTATGGGTGTAAAAAGGGATGAAAACGTTTGCATGTAAAATAGTATTCCTTGAACCTACAAACTTGAAACTTGGAGTACATAAATTTCAAAGCAAAAAAATAGGAAAGGCATTTTTTGTTTTTTAAAACTACCCTTAATAAGTGTGCAAAGGGATGTAAAAGTTTGTATAACAGTTTTTTGACCGCTGGTCCTAGAGGCTTGAAATTTGAAGAGTACATAGGTCTTATGGCGTAGAGGTGTACTAAGAAGGGATTTTTGGAAATTCAACCCCTAAGGGTGTAAAAAGGGTTGAAAACGTTGGTGTGAAAAATTGGATTCCTTGAATCAACAAACTTGAAACTTGAAGTAGATGTACTCCAAGGCTAAAAATTAGGAAAGGTATTTAGTTTTTTAAAACTACCCTTAATAAGTGTGCAAAGGGGTGTCAAAGTTTGTAAAGGAGTTTTTTGACCGCTGGTCCTAGAGACTTGAAATTTGAGGAGTACATAGGTCTTATGGCGTACAGGTGTACTAAGAAAGGATTTTTGGAAATTCAACCCCTATGGGTGTAAAAAGGGATGTAAACGTTTATATGTAAAATAGTATTCCTTGAACCTACAAACTTGAAACTTGGAGTACATATACTTCAAAGCAAAAAAATAAGAAAGGCATTTTTTGTTTTTTAAAACTACCCTTAATAAGTGTGCAAAGGAATGTCAAAGTTTGTATGGGAGTTTTTTGACGCGTAGTGTAACTTCAAACTAAAATAAAATGTGTTCTGTGTAATAAAAAGGATACAACGAGGCGTCAATGTTTGTAAGGGACATTCTAAAAACGGGAATCTTGAGTTGGTACGAAGAGATCTGAGGATATCTAACGTGCCTGGGGATCAAAGTCGTGAAGCTGTTTCGTTTCGTTTGTTTTTGGGGTAGAAACTAAGTAAACAAATAAGTACATATTTTCCGTGTAAGGTTATTTTTGATGTATTTGTCATGTTTGTGCTATACTCAGTACCTATACCTACCTACCTAATATAGGTAATGGACGCCTATAGGTATCTCTGATACCTACGTAGGTATTTAAAATCATACCCTAATAATATACAAATCAATGCGAAAGTTACGATGTTTGGATGTTTGTGGATCAATCACGGCTCACCACTTCAACGCGTGCGAAGCCGCGGGAAGCCTCTAGTTTTAAAATATAAATAATTAATAAATAATTATTAGTAGGTTTTAAATCGCTTTATAGTGTACTAGCTGTGCCCGCGACTTCGTCCACGTGGAATAGTGTCTTTGGGTAGCATTTTTAATTATTTAGGCTAATTATTTTACAAATAAGACCCATACGTATACGTAACTTTTACAAACTTTGAATGTCATATTTATTTATATCGAATCAACAGCCTAAAAAATAAGTTTCCACCTTCTAGCTCTAAAAATGACGACCCCCTCCCCCTTTCAACCCTTTTTCACATAAAAAAGTAGCCTATGTCCTTTCTCAGGCTCCAGACTACCTGTGTTCCAAATTTCATTTAAATCGGTTCAGTAGTTTTGGGGTGAAAGCGAGACAGACGGTCAGAGTTACTTTCGCGTTTATAATATTAGTATGGAAAATGACGTCATCGAACAAAATGACACATTTTCTTCCCGTTTTTTCCCATAGAACTACGTCCGATTTTCATGTCATAGAACAAAATGGGAATTCGATTTTTCCAAAATCGTGCTTGAGAAGATGAGGAAATCTTTTAAAGGCCAGTCGTAAATAGGTCTGATTTACCTATAGAAACAATTTGAGAAATAAAACTTCCATACAAAATAAGAAAAAAATATCTTATTCTGTCCGATGACGTCATTATCCATAGAACATATGGGAACTACCCGCTTTTTGTGTCAAAAATATGATTTAACATAGTTTTTTGTTTCCAGAGCGACCGCGCTAGCAGGCAACGACGACGTGAAGCGGGATCTCGTGAAGAAAGGCATCGCGCCCATTGTCGTCTCAGTACTCAGCAGACACGCGGTAAGACACAAGATACATATATTTATTATCCTAAATTATAAAGAATCACTTTGAACTACTTTTTAGGGTTCCGTACCCAAAGGGTATTACCCCCTATTACTAAGACTCCGCTGTCCGTCCGTATGTATGTCTGTCTGTCTGTCTGTCCGTCTGTCGCCAGGCTGTATCTCGTAAACGGTGAAAGTTAGGCAGTTGACATTTTCACAGATGATGTATTTCTGTCGCCGCTTTAACAACAAATACTACATAATGAAATAAATATTTAAGGGGGCTCCCATACAACGAACTTGATTTTTATGCCCTCGAAAAAGGTCACAGCCACCCGAAAATGCGATTGCGTGTCTGATATAAACTCGCTCATGACCGATATAGTGCGTTCTGCATCATTAGACATGTTTACAATATATAATACTAGCTGGTGCCCGCGACTTCGTCTGCGCAGGAGTCACACAATATCTTTATAAATTGTAGCCTATGTGTTATTCTGATGTATATGCTATATTATTGTAAAGTTTCATTAAAATCCATTCAGTAGATTTTACATGAAAGAGTAACAAATATCCATCCATCCATACTTACAAACTTTCGCGTTTATAATATTAGTAGGATGACGGTTTGACCAACATTTTGTACAGTTGTAGTTCCACGTGGACAAAGTCGTGGGGCGAACACTGTGTGACGTCACACGGCTATTAGGGTTATGGGCATGCCCATCGTGCCCACAACAGTGGATCAGGATGGCAATGAATATGAGCAGATTTAGAGTAGGTGAGCTAATATTGTTGTTGCAAAATTATAGCAACAGGTTAATGTTAAGGCGAAGACAAGAGCTAATGTGACTCTCGCTCGCACGTTTCGACATGTTGAAAGATATAAAATCACTAAACTCGTTTTTGAAAAATCGCAATCAACAATTTTGTGTGCAATCACATTGCACACAGTTGAGTAAAAATTTCATATTGATCGATACAAGTTTTCCTTCTTAAAAGTTTGCTTATGTACGAAAACAAGTAAAACAAACTTTTGAGTAGGAAAACATGTATCGATCAAAATGAAAGTTTTACTAAACTGTGTGCAATGTGATTGCACACAAGATGGTTGATTGCGATTTTTCGAAAATAAGTTTAATGATTTCATATCTTTCAACATGTCGAAACGTGCGAGCAAGAAGTTGTTTGATATTTATTATTGTATTGTATTTTTATTATGAATAAATGATTATGATTATTATGATTATTATGATAGTTGTCAGCCTCTTAAGGTGGCATTTCGAGATGCCGAAAAAAAAAAAAAAAACAGCGTACTTTGTTATAATTTCCAGAGCAACGCTGCAACAGCTGCTTTACTCCTCAAGAGCATAGCGGCTCTGACGTTACGGGAGCCGGCACACAGCCAGCAGTTCTTCGAGAACGGCGGCCCTGAAGCCATCGTGGAGTGCATGAAGATACACCCTGATAACGCGGCTGTGCAGGTTGTTTTTTTTATACAACTATCTCATCGAACAAGCAGATAGCCTACCTGATGTTAAGTGGTAACCATCACCTGCAAAGCATTGCCTCGTAAGTCACGCACGATAGGAACGTGCCCTACGATGCACTGCCCTGCGTCCATACTTGAGGCATACAGATGTTAAGCCTCATGTGCCTGTAATTACACCGGCAACCACACTCTTCAAACCGAAACACAGCGTTGCTGCTTGGCGGCAGAAAAAGGCGTGGTGGTAGTACTTGCCTGGACGAGCCCTTCACATAGAGCCCTACTACTCTTAAAACTGTCGGTTTACTGTCTAATGGTGCAGGAAAACATCGTGGAATCGCCAGGGGCGCATCTGTACAGGTTAGTTTACAGCTAACTATCGAACATGAAGGAAATCATCGCGGAAGGAAAGAAGATACACCCTGATAACGCGTCTGTATAGGTTGGTCCACTGTTAACTATCGAACGGTGAAGGAAAACATCGGAAAGAATCGGTTTATTGTCGTAATCCCCACTAAGCTGTCCCCACCAGTGGGGATTATGACAATCTTCAATTTTTTTTTGGCGTTTTCCCTACTACCATATTAAATCCTGGTTGGTGGGGATTATGACAATAAAAATAATTTAGGTTTATTTTATATTACAGTTCAACATTCGGTGCCTTCTAAAATAAAACTAAGCTACTTTCATTTCAATCAAATTTTAATTAGTTTAAAGTATTTCTAGGATAGGAGGTATTTTAACTTGTATACAGTAGGTAAAATGAGGTAGGTCCTTACAAAATGTGTAGATAATTACAGTACAGATTGGCTCAGCCAAATTTTGAATTTTTTTGCTCCCTTAAGAATCTTACGATCCGAACGAAATTAAAGTAGGTGGTAGTCAGAGGCAATTCCAAGCATTATATTTGGACTTGCTTGGTACCAACTTGGTTGGACTAGTATGGTAACCAAGTTTCAGCCCTAATGGCCTGTTTATTAAAGAGTTCCGTTAAACAGACCTTGGCTCCATAATCAGACCAGGTCGCTGACCCCATATTATAAGAACTAAGTACTTTCCTAATATATTACAAAAAAAATGTAAGAAAAAGCAAAGGAACTTACTGACCAGTAAAAAAACTATGATTTCAACAAAAGTCTAAAAGATGAGGGCTCTTGGGTAACTGTTTATGTAAATTTGAATTGTGCGTTGTATCTTAAAAACCGGGCATCCTAGAAAAAAGTAAAAATGGTTTTGGAATGCCAGTCTTTTTTTATATTACACTGGGCAGGTCATATAGCTCGAAGAACTGACAACCGTTGGAGAATAAAGGTTATCAAATGGCGACGACGAATAGGGAAACGAAGCGTGGGGCCGACTCCTACCCGATGGACTGACGACATTGTTAGGATCGCGCGAAGTCGGTGGATGGAGAGGGCTCAGAATCATTCTTCCTGGAAATGTATATGAGGTCTATGTCCCGAAGTGGACTTCTTCAGGCTAATGATGATGAGACAATTATTTTAACAGTAAATTTCTCAAATCTAAGCTATGATTGTACCAACGGCTCGAAAGTTACGTCCAGACAAACATACATACATAACATACATACAATACTAAATTGTCCAAGTTGACTATAAGATCGTCGTTCGCTTCGCCACCAAAGTCCAACAAGTCCACCAATATTTATAATGGAGCTAAAAAATGTAATTTTTGACTAAACCAATCAGTACTTACTCAGGTAATTATACCTACAAATGTTGTTAGTACCTACCTAATTTTACTGTATATCAATTTAAATACCTTCCTACCTATCCTAGAAATACTTAAAACTAATTAAAATTTGATTGAAATTAAAGTTGCTTAGTTTTATTTTAGAAGGCACCGAATGTTGAGCTGTTAAATAAAATAAACCTAAATTATTTTTATTGTCATAATCCCCACCAACCAGGATTAAACATGTTAGTGGGGAAAACGCCAAAAAAAATTTGAAGATTGTCATAATCCCCACTGGTGGGGATAGCTTAGTGGGGATTACGACAATAAACCTGGAAGGAAGGAAGATACAACCTGATAACGCATCTGTGCAGGTTAGTTTACTATCGAATGGTGAAGGAAAACATAGCGGAATCATACATTTTCTGTTTTGTCTACGCTACATTAAGTTCCATTGGCACTCTGGAGCTTCTATATTATAATTTTCTATTATATATAACTTTTGTTTTTTTCACAGAAAAACGCATGCTGGGCCATCAGGAATATGGTCGCCAGATCACGGGAACAAAACGATAAGTACCACGAGTTGGGGATAGAGGCGCTTCTGAATACGGCCTACGAGAAATTCAAGGAAGATTTCGGCTTCGATATAAAATCAGCTCTTAGAGATTTGGAATGCGATGTTAAATTGGACGAGCAATGGACCGGGAAAGGAGTTCAACTGGAGAAGTGATATCGAAAACGGTTCAGCATTTTGAACGCTTCGACATTCCCGTGATAGGTCACGTGGTGTGCTTGGCGAATGACTTTGCGAGTTAAACTCAGAAAAAAAATAAAAAAAACATGAAACTGAAACTGAAACAGCTTCACGACTCTAATTCCCAGGCACGGTAGATATCCCCTCAGATCTCTTAGTACCAAGTACTAACTCCAGATTCTTTGAGGATGTCTAAGGGGGGTAGTCAGAGGTACGTCCAAACATTACATTTGCCACATACCCACATTTTGCAGTAGTTGGTATTCCATACGAGACAGGTTGCAAGCCCATCGCCGCTGTTAGAGTACTAACTGGTTTCCTCACGATGTTTTCTTTCACCGTTTAAGAGCACTGGCTACATAAACATGCTGCTATAAAAATTGATTCTTGGCACATATATAATCCAGGTCTCTAGCTCGCGGGGCCCAGGGCTCTGATGTCTTAAAATTCCCACATTTTGTCTGTGTATAGAGCGCAAAGTTATTTGGCGAGTGCATAGCTTCTCAGTGATATTTGAATAGTCACAATGCACGATTTACTAATTTGAGTACCTATATTATTATGTAACTTTGATTTAAGCAGCTATAATACTAATAATACCACTCGATGAACCGACGACATTGTAAAGATCGCGGGAAGTCGGTGGACGGAGAGGGCTCAGAATCGTTCTTCCTGGAAATGTTTACAAGGTGTTCCAATACTTGTACTAAAAACTTCAGGGGGCTTAAGTACCCATCAATATGAATAACTTTTTCTAAGGAACAACACTGAACGCAATAAAGATACAGCTGTTTCATACAAAAGTTCAATACTTACCTGGCTAAAATGTATGAAACAGCTGTTTTTTTCGCGTTCACAGTATTGGTTCCTTAGAAAAAGTTATTCATATTGATGAGTACTTTAGCCCCCTGAAGTTTTAAGTACAAGTATTGGAACACCTTGTATAGGCTTATGCCCAATAGTTAACTTCTTCAGGCTGATGATGAGGACTAATACTCAGAACAATCATAAAGCACAATGTATTTTTAACTAATAATATTTTATGTAATGGTGCTTGAAAAACTGCAATTTATTAAAATATTTTTTATTGATCACATTTGTTTCATTATAATTACATTACAATTAAAATGTAGGTATATAATAATATGGATCGAAGTTCTCAGAAAACCCGATAGAGGCGCTGATCGAGTCTCGATACAAAAACGGCCGATGATACGGATAACTAAAAACAAGACAGACATACGGTCATCTTTTTGCGTTAAATGTAAATTATACATGCTTATTGTGAATTTTGATAAAATCGAAATAAAAATACAAAAATCAAATGCAATCATTATTTTAATTAAAAAAGAAACAATAAAACAAAACAATACAAAATCGTATTGTACCAGTACCCAAAGCCCGAGTTTCGTTTTCATTATCGTCAGTACCCCAAGTATGAGTTGTGTTTACCATATTTGGTTTTCCGTTTTTCGTTCTTGTTACGTGTTCATTGCGGGTTTTGTATGAAGACGCGATAGAGATGCCGATACGGAACATCATGTTCTACTACTAATTTTCATCATACTTGCAACATAAAGTTCCGTATCGGTATCTCTATCGCGTCTTCGTACAAAACCCGCAATGAACACTGAACAAAAACGAAAAACCAAATATGGTAAACACAACTCATACAAAATAGGCCTGTACCCCAAACAGGCCTATTTTGTATGGAGACTTGTGAGTTCTCAGCGTCTACGCTTATCCATACAAAAACGGCCTCAGAATACGGAAAACGAAAAACAAAAAAAATACAAGACTTCGGGTACCTACTGGTTAAAAATTCAGTAAAATAGTTAAATTGGTCCATGACCGAATAAAAAAGCGGCATTTTGCAGCAGCAACACATTTGGTATCTTCTAATCTAAAATACTTCTAATTAACATTACATAATCTCAAAAAAAGTTACGCGAAAATTTTAACAAGTGACTTTAGAAATCAAGTTCCAACTAAAACAATGGCCAGCACCAACAGTTAGATGTCGATTGAACAAAAAATGGTTTGTAAATTAGCCAGTAATTTTTATATATCTTGAAGTTTACGAAATATACTGGCATAGTACAATCAAAGGTCTGAATGGTGTCTTTTTCTGAAAAAGTTATCAACTTGCGATGCTGACTGTATAACCCATGACTATTGTACATAACATAAAAGTACTCTGTACCATTAGTTATTCTATGGTCATGGTTTTGTACAATATCAAGTCACGGCCTTTAAGGGACTGACGACACACTTCAAAGTACTTTTCGCGGGGGCCAATAATGTACGGCCAAATAATGTACAGCATGATAATGCACACCCAGATAATCCGTGTCCACTGGTTTGAATTATTGGGTGTACATTATCATCCCGTACAATAACATGCTGTGCAATATCGTCACGTGTTGATAATGTACACCCAGTTAATGTACAGCATGATAATTGGAAGCCACTTAAGTACCGTCGGTCGAGTCGGATTGGTTAGGTTATGTTGAAACATATAAATTACGCACGAGGCGAGCGAGCAAAGCGAGCGTGCCGCGGTAGCGGCCGCCGAATTGCCAGAAATTATTTATTACGGTACCAAAGTGGCTTCCAATTATCATGCTGTACATTAACGTGCTGTACATTATGATGCTGTGTATTAACTGACTGCACATTAACTACACGTGACAATATTGAACATCCCCAGTTATTGCACACCCCGATAATGTAGACCCAGATAAAACGAATCCAAAAAGGTACCAAAGTGGATTCCAAATATCATGCTGTACATTATCGTGCTGTACATTAACATGTCGTACAATAACCGGACTCCTTTTCGCTTGCACATGTGTGCAAAGCAATTTTTTTTGCAGGGATTTAAATTTTGAATTAAAATGATATTTTTGCTCAACTGTGTGCATTTTATTGCACACAACTTGGTTGATTGCGATTTTTCCTAAACAAGTTCAGTGATTTGAAATCTATCAAAATGTTGTAAAATGTGCGAGCGAGAATTACTTTAGTCATAGTCTTCGCCTTAATCTAAAAACAATAATCTTACAATTAACAAAAAAGTTGAAAACCCATTATGTACGCGATTACTTACGATTGTAGCATCAAATAAAGAACAACATGATGGCAAATTGGTGGGAGGTAGATTGGTGGGTAAATATAAGTAGTTTGAAACTCATTGGTCCTTCGACACAGCGGGCCTAATATCTAAGAACGAACAATAGCGATGTCAGATTGTGTTCACAAATTTTAGAGGGTCTAAAACAACATAAAACTTTTTTCGACGGCACGAAATCGAATGACAGTCATGGTGCCTTCACATAGCTATTCTATAGATGTTTAGTGACTATATTTGCCTATTTTCACGGACAAGACGAATACACAAATAACGAATACTGCTGTTCTCGAGGATGTGTGGACGTTGTGTTCGACTTATTCGGACTTCAACACAATAAAGCCGAATATATAACATATAAAAACGCGAATCACGAATAGCGATGCGATTTGTTCAACAAGTGTTATATAAGTCATTTACTCAACGTGTAGTTTTATTATTGCTATTGCTTGTTCTTAGCTAATAGCTTAGCGGATCCAAGATGGCGGCTACATCCGGTACTCGTGCGCCTTTTCCAGGAACTTCTGGTACTTCCATTTCCTGTAGTTCATGATACTGCGTCCGTTCATAATCGTATGCACCATTATCTTCTCATTATACTCCAGACTGGTAAGCAGCTGAAAATACGGAAAATAAATAAATATTGGTGGACATTCCACACAGCACTATCTAGCCCCAAACTAAGCCAAAACTTGTGATATGGGAGCCAGATAGCTGATATAATACTTATATCCTTTTTTTTGTAAATACATACTTATAATATTATATAACACCCAGACAGAGAGCAAACATCTATGTTCATCACACAAATGTTTGTTCTCGGTGGGGATCGAACCCACGGCCTACGGCACAGAAGGCAGAGCTACTACCAACTGAGCTGTGAAGGATGTCAAATGAAATGTAAAATGTATTAGATTATTAGTATTCTAGATATCGGCGATGGGCTTGCAATCTGTCACGTGTGGAATGCCACTGCAAAATGTGGATAGGTGACAAATGTTACATTTGAATGTACTCTACGAATGACATGAAAATGAAAGAATCATGACCTATAATAGATTCACCTAGCTTTAAGTCGTTTCAAAGTGATTCTTGTGATTTTACTGAATAAATACCTTTTGACTTTGAAATAAAATAAAAGTCGCAACTTTCGTTAGTACTTTTTCATGTAAGTGAATTAATTCTTATCTATATCTCTAATATATACAAAAATGAATAAAATGAATAGATGAATGATTTAGCTGATTTTGGTTTTGAAATGTTTGTCGTAGTCCAGGGAAGGTTTAAACGGTGACAAAATATGGAAAAATTGCGAGGAAGATAGTAAAAACAACAATTTCATTCCCCCATATAAACTGTTCTACCTAAAGCGAAGGGAGAGTTTCAATGTCGTTAGGATATGTGATACGAAGTACACCGGGTCATCTAGTAAAAAATAAATAGTATATTATGCAATTAGTGAATAATGGACGGATTTAAAGCGAGGGCCATAGATGAATCACGAGCTAGTGAAGGATTCTAACGACTGCATCACGACCGTAGGGAGCGATTCATGATGATTGGATCACGAGCGTAGCGAATGATTAAAGTGTTCGAATCCTGAGCGACGCGAGTGATTCTTGGCCCTCGATATAAATCCGTTTTATTCAAGAGTTACAAACTATATTTTATACCATAACTACGAGAAAAAGAAAGATTTACGCGAAAATAGTCATTTAATTAAGAAAAAAGGAAGGTTAAATTAATTGAAATAGAACACAAAACCATTTTTATTCTAATGTCGACCAATCAAATCTAGAAGATTTATTTGACCAAGGATTTTGTCCGTCGAGTATTCTTTGCATAAGGAATTTGTCTGTCTTTTTTTGCGCAAGGAGGTTGTAGCATTAGTATGTAGGACGAATGCATTGGTGTGTTCTAAATTCAAACACCAAAACAGTGATTAAAAGCCCTTTTTATTCACTGTTTTCAGTGAATAAAATAAGCTTTTTAGAGGGGGAATGGTATAAAATATCTTAAACCGAAATCTTACTTTGGGAGTCAGCAGAAAGTACTGTGCATTGTCGCACTCCGTAGTTACTTTCACAAGCAGTTGGAACATCTTCCTCTCGTTTATAGGATCCATGCCTTGGTTTATCTCGTCCACGCATCTGTGATATCAATAACTTTATTACGATAACTGATAATGTACCTCTCGCTCGCACATTTCAAAAGATATAAAATCATAGAACTCATTTTTGAAAAAGCGGCCAAGTGCGAGTCGGACTCGCGCACGAAGGGTTCCGTACCATTTATTTTAGCTATATTTGAGCTACCTGAAGGTCACGGTAGTCAGGGACTGCAGTGCCATGAGTGTCTGAGTGAGCGTGAGTTACCTGAAGGGCACGGTAGTGAGGGACTGCAGCGCCATGAGATAGAGCGCGGTGGACAGTGCCCTCTCCCCGCCGGACTGCGCGTGTCGCGTGAGTTGCTGCAACTGTTCCGATGCGCGGAAACTGACCAGAATACTGATGCCGTACTTGTCGTAGTCATCCTGGCAACATAAAAAATATAATAAACAAAAAAAAAATCAGCTACATCATTTTTTAAACTATCGTGGTTATGAACATAATTTTCATTTGAAAGCAGTAAAAGTGAAATGTTAACACCAGAAAGTCTAAAATTAAACGCAGAAACTGTCATAAACAATTTACTACCGAACAAATCGAGATAAATATAAATTTGTAATTTGTTTATGTAAATATAAATTCGTCACTACTATAAGCATCTCCCTCGTTACGCTCGGGATCCTACTCTAGGGTTCTCACTTCTGGATTCAAAAAATCGCTCGCGCCACAAATACATTATTTTGGTCCCTTATGACACAATCTACTATTGACTTAACGGACTAGATTTTGCGAATTTTGTACAAATAAACATTACTATTTTGCTACAAATTTATAGACAAAACTCTTTTTACCCATTAGTAATGGCAAAATAAAGATAAAAGATAACCAATGATAAAAATGCTAAGTGATACCAATAGTACAGCTATGCCAGCTCAAACGGTGACGGAAAACATCGTGAGGAAACCAGTTACTAACAGCGGCGATGGGCTCGCAACCTGCCGCGCATGTAATACCAACTACTACAAAACCATCCTCAAAGAATCTTGACTTGGTTGCATGAAATTGCGTATTTTTCTGTTTCATGTTTTCAGTGTATCTGATCTACCTACTTAATTAAAGATACCCATTAAATGGGCATAAAAATCATTGTAATGCCCTAACGGGGCTCATGTCCTGGACGTATCATGTATCATGTCCTGACAGCCTTCACAGCTCAGTTGGTAGTAGCTCTGCCTTCTGCGCCGTAGGCTGTGGGTTCGATCCCCACCGAGACAAACATTTGTGTGATGAACATAGATGTTTGTTCTGTCTGGGTGTTATATAATACTATAAGTATGTATTTACAAAAAAAAGGATATAAGTTATCAGCTATCTGGTTCCCATATCACAAGCTTTGGCTTAGTTTGGGGCGAGATAGTGCTGTGTGGAATGTCCACCAATATTTATATTTATTTTTATTGTTACCCCCTAAGAACCTGTATACAACATGAATCAATGAATAAATGATAATGATTATTGTATTGTATACTAGTTATAACTTACGTCACCACCGGTTTTGTCCAGTTTAATCTCGCCGGCGCATCCGAGCTTCGCAAACATATCGCCAAAGCTTTTGTTGATATTGCCGAGAAGAAACTCTAGAGGAGGCAGCCATTTGTCTCTGGAAGTTATATAAATTACTTATGAACCAAGGCTAATGAATAAATACTTATTTCTGCCGCCAAGCAGCGTTGCTGTGTTTCGGTTTGAAGAGTGTGGTTGCCGGTGTTATTACAGGTACATGAGGCTTAACATCTGTATGCCTCAAGTTGATGGACGCAGGGCAGTGCATCGTAGGGCACGTTCCTATCGTGCGTGACTTACGAGGCAATGCTTTGTTATAGGTGATGGCTACCACTAACATCAGGTGGGCCATCTGCTCGTTCCATCAGCTAGTTGTATAAAAAAAAAGAGTGTTAGGTTTGGATGTGGATGGCTTTAGAAGGAGAGGTAGGTCAAAGAAAAGATGGATGGACTGTGTGAAAGATGACATGAGTAAGAAAGGAGTGAGCGCTGAGATGACGAATGATAGAGAAGAGTGGAAGAAGAAAACCTGTTGTGCCGACCACATGCAGCGTGGGATAAGGGCAGGTTGATGATCTCTCTCTCTTGTCGTGTCACTAGTTTCTTTCGAAACAGTGTGGTGAAAGGATTTTAAGTGCGCCTGAAGAGGCTCCTTTCGAGCACTTGACAAATGTTATAGAACTTTTTAGGTTCTACAACATGCCGGTTTCCTCACGATGTTTTCCTTCACCGTTTGAGATACTGGCATTGTGCACATACATTTTTGATGATATGATAAAAGATGATGATATTTGTAGATTTAATTATTCCGTCAATATCATAATTCCTATTCAAGGATGCAATGAGGAGGTTTAATGTTTACAAGATTCAGGAAGGTGAGTTTGAGGAACTTGTAAGGAGCTTGCCTGAGTTTCTTCATAGAATCTTCTAGAAGTTTGTTCATATCACTGGAACTGCTGACATCTCTCTTCAGTTTTGCGATCGTCTTCTCTCGCTCATCGTATTCTTTTATCACCTGGAATAACAAAATTTGTTTATATTAAGGGGCTGACAACTATCAAACAACTTCTCGCTCCCACGATTCGACATGTTAAAAGATATAAAATCACTAAAATCATTTTCGAAAAATTGCAATCAACCATTTTGTGTGCAATCACATTGCACACAGATTAGTAAAAATTTAATTTTGATCGATACAAGTTTTCCTACTTAAAAGTTTCCTTATGTACGAAAACTTTGAGCAGGAAAACATGTATCGATTAAAATTAAATTTTTACTAAACTGTGTGCAATGTGATTGCACACAAATTGGTTGATTGCGATTTTTCGAAAATGAGTTTAGTGATTTTATATCATTCAACATGTCGAAACGTGTGAGCGAGAGTCACATTAGCTCTTGTCTTCACCTTAAGAGAGAGAAAGATAAAGATATAAAGATAAAGAGATACTAAGGTTGGTTAGTAGGAATATTCCGAGACACACTTCAATGTCCAAATTGATCCCTTACTAGTTAGATTAGTATTATGTGTAGTCTGTTTTATTTAATACAAGCCGATGGAACAAGCCGATGGAACAAGCCGATGGCCCACCTGATGTTATGTGGTAACTATCATTTATAACAAAGCATTGCCTCGTAAGTCACGCACGATAGGAATGTGCCCTGCGTCCATCAACTTGAGGCATACAGATGTTAAGCCTCATGTGCCTGTAATTACACCGGCAACAACATTCTTCAAACCGAAACACAGCAACGCTGCTTGGCGGCAGAAAAAGGCCACTCCTTTTCCTGCCTCCAAGCAGGAAAAATAAAAAAAAATGTATCTTGTATATTGAAAAAATAGTTACATTTGTTTTTTTTTTTAATTAATATTTTGATGAATTATTTTTATTCTTATAAACAGTATATAATTATTAAGTTATACTAGTAGTTCGCCCCGAACTGAGATCTCGTGATGCGACCCAACGAACGCATCAAAACTTTGAGTAGGTAGTAGTCAGAGGCAAGTCCAAACATTATGTTTGGACTTTTTTCTGACTACCGCCTACTAATTTGGTATGGTAACCAAGTTTCAACTCTATTGGCCTATTTATTGAAGAGTTCCGTAGAACAGACCTTGGCTCCATCATCAGACCTGGTCGTCGTCACCATTTTATGAGAACTGAGTACCTCCTTAATTCATTTCAAGAAAAAAAAATAAGAAAAAGCAAAGGAACTGGCCGACCAGTAGAAAAACCTTGATGTCAAAGAAACTCTTAGAGATGGGAGCTCTTGGATCGCTGGTTATCTTAATTTAACTTTTATTGTTTTATCTCAAAAACCAAGCGTCCCAAAAAATAAGTAAAAATTGTTTTGGGATGTCCAAACAAAGCCCTTTCATATGACATGTAACTTGATTTTTTTATGTAACTTTTTTTATTTTTACACCCTTAAAAAACCCCATATCTCAAAAACTCTTTATCCGATTTTACTCATATACTTACCAGTAAATTTCTCAAGTACAAGCTATCGACATATCAAATTTCATGCAGATCGGATCAACGGTTCTAAAGTTATCGCCAGACAAACATACATACATACATAAAATGCCAAATCGCCCAAGTTGAAACTAAGATCTTCGTTCGCTTCGCTCACTCGATCAATAAAGTATATAACTTATGTCATTCAAAACGGCGGATTTTGAATTGTAATTTTTGTAATTATTTTAAGAAATAAAGATTCTAAATCCAGAAACTTCTCAGTTTTACCTGTTCGTCTCCCTGCTCCATACAGTCCATCCTAGTCTGCAGTTCGTAGCAATGCTCCACGAGGGCCGTGACGTCAGAGGGCAGAACGTCGAAGTCGTCTTTGTAAGGGAAGTCAGGGTCCTGCGGCAGCTTGTTGCCGCAGCAACGCTTCGCTTCGATTAGCTTCTCTTTGGCGTTCGATTTGGCGCGGTTGAGGCAACTTTCGATGTTTTCTAGTGTCGCCTGGGGAAAGAATTAGCCGATTTTTATAATTTACAAGCTGGTGCCCGCGACTTCGTCTGCGCAGGATTAGTCACACAATATCTTTATAAATTATAGCCTATGTGTTATTCTGATGTATAAGCATATTATTATTGTATAAATTGTAAAGTTTCATTAAAATCCATTTAGTAATTTGTACGTGAAAGAGTAACAAACATCCATCCATCCATCCATCCATCCATCCATACTTACAAACTTTCGCGTTTAAAATATTAGTAGGATTTATAGCAGACATCCCAGGGAAAGGCCAGGTTAAGAGTACCTTAAACCGACGAGAATGTATGAAGAATGTTATGAGAGTGAATGAAGCGAAAGAGGTATGTCAGGACCGTAGCAAGTGGAAATCCGCATCCGAATGGTCTCTGCTTTCCCCTATGGGAAACAGGGGTGATTTTATGTATGTATGAATGTAAAAAATAATTTGAATAGTCACAGTAATCCTATAATCCCATCTATGTCTTGAGAGAGCAATGATGGTGACACACACCCTGACACTCATTTATTAAGTCATTATTATTGTGGGGTACTTAACTGTCGTCGATTTTTGTTACCTACATTTCTTGTTCTAAAAATGTAAATCCGTTATTGGCTGTATGTTTACTAACCTAAGTATTTACATTGTTTCATAAGAGCTGTGGATTTTGTTCAAAAATAAATAAATGGTCTAGTGGTAGCGGCCCTAAGATCGTGAGTTCAAAACCGGTCGTGCACCAATGAGCTTTACTACTCAAAAATGTATGTGCACAGTGCCAGTACTCTCAAAAGGTGAACGAAAACATCGCGAAGAAACCGGCATTTAGTAAAACTTTAAACAGTTCTAAAACATGTGTCAAGTGCTCGAAAGGAGCCTCTTTGAGGCACGCTTCAAATCCTTTCACCACACTGTTTCAAGACAAGAAGATGCAGATCTTTGTTTAGTGAGAGCCACATTACTATACACCAGCAACCAAAACGCCCGCAAAAACTATACAATAAACGCTAATCTACTTACAAAGTTCAAACAGATACATTCAGGCGTCACAATTACACCTTGTCAAATTAAGTTATAAAAACAGCATCTATGTTTGTTCCCGGTGGGGATCGAACCAACTGCCTACAGCACAGAAGGCAGAGCTTCCAACTGAGCTGTGAGAGTTTGTTGCATGTTCTTCTAGGCTTTCACCTACATTCACGTAGTTTTAAGGCGTTTCCAAGTGATCCTTGTGATTTTATTATACCTTGTTGTGATTTTATTTGATATGGGCGGATCCAGGATTTTTTTTCTGGGAGGGGCACAAGGGGAGCCGGGCAAAACAATCAACAATAACTGTTAGAAATAAACTCTACACTTTCAAGTATGCATAGGAAGGTTTTTATTAAAGTGTCAAAACAATAGAAAAATTAAATGTTTAGTAAAGACAGTTTTCTTTTATGTTTCTTTTATGATTTAAAGACACGTGCCCCCCCCCTTAAATCCGCCCTTGCCTTTGACTAGGACATTAGTTGATAAATTACCTGAACGTTCTGGAGTTCACTCTTCAGGTCTCGCAGTTCTGCCTCTTGCTGGACTATTGCGTTTCTGCTGAATTCCAGTTTCACCTGAAAATTATTTAAATAAATTGAATACCTTTAAAAAAAGTCGAGGATTTTTAACTTCATAGCTTGACACCAGTCAAGCACATTTCATTTTTGATTGATGTAATATTACTGAATTAAGGAGCACTGGTGGTCTAGTGGTAGCGGCCCCGCCTTCCGATCCTAAGGTCGTGCACCAATGAGTTTTTCTGTTCAAAAATGTATATGCACAATGCCGGTATTCTCAAACGGTGAAGGAAAACATCGTGAGGAAACCGGCATGTCGTAGAACCTAAAAAGTCCTATGTGTCAAGTGCTCGAAAGGAGCCTCTTGAGGCGCACTTAAAATCCTTTCACCACACTGTTTCGAAAGAAACTAGTGACACGACAAGAGAGAGAGACTGAATTAAGGTATGTAAAATCGCAAACAACCAAGTTTCGGAGAATAACATATAAGACGTTCATTCAGTAAAAAATCATTTTGATCCAAACGAGTTTACCTAAACGCGAGAACTTAAAAGATTGCTTGACTACACTCGCCCGCAAAAATAAAGGGTCACCTTTGAAGAACAGCAATATCTTCTAGAAATGATCAAGATTTATTTTGCTTATGAAATTAAATCAAAAGAGGATATGCGGACTGTATGCAACCCTTCATTTAACCTTTTTTACTGTATTGGCATAAAAAATGCGTTTTAAGTAAAAACTACCTGTTTTCAAATTGTGATTCATTTTTCAATTTCGACTTCTTTGATTTTGTTTTTTATTTTTTATTTTTGTATGTTTAATATGGGACTTGAAATTGATTTTCTTTATTCAATTCGAGTTATTTTTAAAATCATGTCTTTGACTTTGACGTTATACCTGTACCAGAATTATCAGTTATTGTTAGAGTTTGGGTTTAGCCAGCGCAGAGTGGTGGTAGTTTATTTTATGCGTAATTAAATTATCTTTCGGATACTTTTTGATTGAAAGAGTTAGATTGTGTGGTTTCAAAGTTATTTGGAGTTAACTAGGTGACCATTTATTTTTGCGGGCGAGTGTAGTTGTTTAACTCAATAAATATCTAGTCAGTTGGTTTTTTGAAAATTTTAATCGCTTATTTTGTATCCTAGTTTCATCTTTTTTTTTGTACAACCAGCTGATGGAACAAGCAGATGGCCCACCTGATGTTAAGTGGTAACCATCACCTATAACAAAGCATTACCTCGTAAGTCACGCACGATAGGAACGTGGCCTACGATGCACTGCCCTGCGTCCATAAACTTGAGGCATACAGATGTTAAGCCTCATGTGCCTGTATTTACACCGGCAACCACACTCTTCAAACCGAAAACAGCGTTGCTGCTTAGCGGCAGAAAAAGGCGTGGTGGTATAGTACCTACTTCCCCGGACGGGCCCTTCACAAAGAGCTCTACCACTCTTGTATAAAGAAATAATGGTGCTGTGCACCGCAGTTGCTGTTATTGTACTCCGGCGTCAAGGAAGACCAGCGTTATAGTTGTAGTAGTGCATCAAACAATATCCTACTAAAATTATAAACGCGAAAGTTTGTGAGTATGGATGGATGGATGTTTGTTACTCTTTCACGTAAATACTGAATGGATTTTAATGAAACTTTACAATAATATAGCTTATACATCAGAATAACACATAGGCCACAATTTATAAATATATTGTGTGAATTGTCCAAAATATGAGGTGTGTCCTAAATATGTGTCAAGTAAGTAGGAAAAAATCTACCATCTGCGAGCTATTCTGGCGTGCGCTGCCAAAACCGCTAGAGTTACACATATGTACTACGCCGCGCTAATATAAGTTACTCGAAATACTAATCCTGCGCAGACGAAGTCGCGGGCACCAGCTAGTTATAGCATAAAGCTGAGTGACGACCGATTTTGTTGGTTAGGAACCAATATTGTTGTCTGTATTTTCCCTACGTATTTGTGACACAAAATAAAAGCTTTTTGTAACTAATCTTCAAAAATGTTGAAATGCGCGTGCGAGAAGTACCTTCTTTAAATATTATTTTATTGTTTGTACTTTAGCGGTAATCTCCATCTTAATAGGTTAAGTAGATACAAAAAATTCACAGTCAACAAAGCTATTCAAACAATAATAATCTAAATAAGTTGAATTTATAAATAAATAAAATTATCTAAACAGATTCAATTATATTATTGTATCTTAATGACTCCATAGTTTTTGTAAGGTCTACAATAGTTACTACAAATCTTATAATTATAATGCTAATGTATTATAAGTATGTACTTAGAGAATATTAATCAGTTATCTGGTTCCCATAGCACAAGAATTTCTTGATATGTGACTAAATAGAGTAATAATATAATATGTATTTTATTATTTTTATCTCAGTTCGGGGCGAACCAGTATAAAAGAGGTCAATTAAGATTTTCTTGTTCATTTTGTTTGAAAAGTGTGCATTATCATATCATATCGCTATACATTCTGTCATTGTTCAAAGGTCTTTCAATAGTCTCACGGTTTCATTCGAAGGCTATATAAAGTCGGTTTAAGTAAAAAGTTCGAATAAGATGCGACAAGGAAAACTTATTGTATGAATCTTTTTTTTTAAGTTTTTTATGAATTTCAATAAAATCATGACGGTATCATCAAAGGCTAGACAAGTAAGTAAATAATCTATTATTCTACCTTTAATTGTTGTCATAATATGAAGAACAATTTTGGATATTTAAAAAAAACTAATCCTAAACACGACTACTAATATTTATAAGCGGTTTTGATATATTACCTCCCAAACTTAACTCTTTTTTTAGCTTGAAAGGTTAATTGGAAGAAAAATCTTGTTAGCGTTAAGCTCGCATTTGTACATGCCTTTTATTTTTGTCTGTTCAGTATGTAATATATTGTGGGCAATATATTATATATTGCCCACAATATAATATATTACATACTAAAATATAACTACATATTTTTATTCTGCCTGCTAATGGAACAAGCAATGGCCCACCTGAAAATGGAAACCATCACCTATAACAAAGATTGCCTCGCAAGTTACGCACGATATGAACGTGCCCTACGATGCATTACTCGTGCGTTCATCAACCGTCTATCAAAAAGGAGGACCGATTACTCCAAATGGCAGGTCTATTTCGGTTTGTTTTCCATTGATGAATGGAGGACCTGGAAAGAGTACCACATACATTGTATCTACTAAAACTATTATTAATATAATATGTAATTTCAGTTAAATGAAAAAAAAACACAACCTAATTATGAGGATCAGTCAAAACATTTGTTTTTTACATTTAACGTTTTATAGTGTTTTAGGAAACAATCGTAATAATATACATTTTCCTCAGTATTTTTGATGAAATTATTTATTACTAGCGGCCTGTCCCAGCTTCGCATGGGTGGTCATAAATTTTTTGAACATTTTAGGATAAACTTAGACCGTGGGTTCGAGCCTCGCGTCTACTTATTTCATACATTTGCACGCGCTTCTCGTTGAGTGAGTGAAATTGCACCCCGCGCCTGACCCGTGGACCCGTTAACATTTTTAATTTCGTCATATCTTTTGAATGGAATGTCCGATTTGAAAAATTTAAGAAGTAATCTATAGGTATTGAAACCGTCTTATTTATGAAATGATGTATTTGGATAAGGATTAATACCAAGGTACAAATAAAGACCCTTTTCTAGCGGAGGCATTTCAATTAATTTTTTATAATAAAAGAACACTTATTGTGACATAACTATAATAGTTAGACATATGCTGTCGCGACATTTTTTGTAGATAATGACGTGTTCTACAAAATCGTAGTACATTATTTTGTTCTATCTTCAATAGTTTTCGCAGCGCACGCGATGTAAGGTTTTCTTTTTCCACCTTGGGTTACATTATTAGAGTTTTAGTAAGGATCCCTGATTTTTTTGAAAATATAATATAGCCTATGTTACTCAGGGATAATGTAGCATTATAATGGTAAAAGAATTTTTTAAATCGGACCAGTAGTTTTTGAGCCTATTCGTTACATACAAAACAACAAAAATACAAATCTTTTCTCTTTATAATATTAGTGTAGATGTAGATTAAATGCAGTAATACTACTACTATCGGTATGATATAACATCTTATAATAAATAATTTTTAATTTCATTAATATGTGTTTAATTATGTTTGCAAAGGTGTTTTCGCTTTGCAAAAACAATACATATAGTTGATACAGGTTGCACTAAATATGCATTTCAAGTTAAATAAGAACGATATACCGATATAATAACTTTTCTGTAAAAACACACTCTTTCTCTTGTCGTGTCACTAGTTTCTTTCGAAACAGTGTGGTGAAAGGATTTTAAGTGCGCCTCAAGAGGCTTCTTTCGAGCACGTGACATAATGTTATAGATCCTTTTAAGTTCTACGACATGCCGGTTTCCTCACGATGTTTTTACTAGCATTGTGCACATAAATTCTTGAACAGAAAAACTCATTGGTGCACGACCGGTTTCGAACCCAAGACTTTAGGATCGGAAGGCGGAGCCGCTACCACTAGACAACCAGTTCTCTCAAAAACACACTGAAAACATTAAACAGCAAAATACGCAATTTTATTTAACTTGGACGATGCATCGTAACGTAAGACACCTTCTTATCGTGCGTGACTAACGAGGCAATCTCTTCTATAGGTGATGGTTACCACACCACAGAAAGAAAACCCGTTTATTTATCCACCACCGTAAAAAACAAAATAAACATAAATAATTAACATTAGGTCTCTGATTGTTATTGATTATTTGAACGTTCTATAAACAATTAGTATAAAATAAACTAGTTAATTTGGAAATTGATACTTTATTGACGCCGTAAAATAAATGCATGTTAGGTGACAGTTATTATATAAAACATTTACCTACAGTATTGTTACGTATTACGTAACGCTAGTGTTTATGTTAATTTGTGTGCGTGAAAGTGTTGTGTATGGATAAGTGTGAGTGTGATATCATTGGGTACTAACTAGATCAGGGGTGGCAAACTGAATTTTTTAAAGGTTATTAATTTAGAAAATGGTGGCAAGAGTATGCAATCACAAGCCATTTAAGGACAGGTGTTTTTTTTATATTTGGATAATTAATCCTCATCACGTGATACAGTGAGCAAGTTGAAGTGGCAATGAGCAGGTCATTTAGCGGGGAATAAAAGTTCTCGAATGGCGACCACGAACAACGGCAGGCAGAAGGCAGAAGAAAATAAGCTGGAAGACGAAGCGTGGGACGCCCTCTTTCTCCATGGACTGACGACATCGTGAGGGTCGCGGAAAGTCGGTGGACGGAGATGGCTAAGAAGATGAGATGTCCAGCAATGGGCATCTTCAGGCTCATAACGATGATGAACCTCATCACTGCGAAATCATACTTAAATACCATTTAGTTTTTTTTTTCTTCATATTTTTTGGGGTTAAAATGTCCAAACTCTTGAAATACTGAGTGTGATAAGGTCATGCTCTTTTCATATACATTTTCCTTGTTAACACAACATGTAGATCACATCTCACATTGAAGGTAGATCTATTCTATGTAGTCCCATTTGCAAATGACTTAGAGCTTGTGCAACATTCAAATTGAATTATTGATAAGTGGGATTTCCATTTCTCTTTCTTCAAAACGTTTTTTTTTTGTTTTGAAGTATTTTTCAGCAAAAGATGAGAGTACCTTACCTACCCATGTTATTTGTTCTATTATCTGTACCACAAAAATGTATGTATATAACTATCTAAAATGTAAAACGAGATTGAAGATTCTTAGCAATTCGAGGGCTGCATCCTTCTCGCGGGCCGTACGTTTGACACAACTGAAATAGGTAGGTATTCAATATCTCTCGCCAAATAACATTGGGGTCGCGATTAAACTTGAGAATGCGTTTTATATAATGAATTGTTTATGTGTAAGTTGCATATTTTAATTTTACATTTTAAACGTATTGCAGAAACTGCAAAATAAAAACAATTCAGTGCGTCAAAGTGAACTAAGTAATTATGACCGTTTCATCATTAACAAAGCAGGTAAGATACGTGCATCTTTTGTGATAAAATTAAGTCTAGTTGGAGTAAAACTCAAATGCTTTTATTGGTTTTATAGTTTTGTTAAAACTAGTTCCAGTCCCTCAAAAACCTACAAGCTATTCAAAGACTATAAGAAATAGAACTATAGCTATATTCCATCCGATAGTCCAGTTTTTCGACATGATTCTGCTTCATGACGACATGGGTCTACTTCAGAAAATCGCAACGCTAATAAATATAGAAAGTAGGGTAAGGAAACTAATCATTTCTTGTATTTACAGTTGTTCGTGGCAGGATCTCCCCAATTAGCGGCGCTGTCAGTTGGCGGAGCCTTTACGTATCCAAGCATACTGCTTCAGCAGCTCACTGGGAATACCAGTTCTATTGTTCTTGATTTGAACACAGCATCATGGATTGGTCAGTTTTGAGCATTATTAAATTTTGGCGCAAGATTTCACGACTTTTATTCTATTCAAGTCTATTTATTTTGATTTCATTGTCAAAATATATTTATTCAATTTAATCACAAGGGTCATTTTGAAAAGTCGTAAAGCTAGATGTCAGTTCCACGCGACCAAAGTCTAGAAGAACAGGCAACAAACTGTGCAGAAGGCAACGACTTGGTTCCTACCTTTTTTGGTATAATCCTTGTTACAAAGTAATATAATAATGGAGCTCAAGCTTCACTTACAATTATATTTATTTTCAGGTTCGATTCACGGCATAGCTGGCATACCAAGCATATTTTTGCCAACCATCATGCAATGGCAAGGTCGCAAGTTCGCTTTTATAATAGCCTGTCTCGTTAGCATCATCGGTTGGATCCTATCTATCACAGCAACAAGCGCAGTGACAATACTGATCAGTGAATCCTTCCAAGGACTCGGGAACACCAGCCTATTGGCTGTCAGTCTGTTAAGCATCAGCGAAATGGTAGCTCCAGAAATCAGGAACGTGTCCATGTTTTTATATCCTTTGGGGCAAGGTTTCGGGATGACAATGTGTGGAGTTTTAGGTCGATATCTACATTGGAAAACTGTTAGTATGATAATGGTTGTGCCTATAATCGTTGCAATGCTGATGGGATTTATGTGGCCAGAATCGCCTTCGTGGCTGGCACATAAGGGCAAGTTCAAAAAATGCGAGAAAGCATTCGTTTGGTTACGAGGTGCCGATGATCAGTCTAAGAAGGAGTTACATGAACTTATCAGCGCGAAGAAAGAAAGTTTGACCATCGCACGGAAGAACCAAGGATTCAATCATAAACTAAGAGCATTATTGAACAGAGATTTTTACATGCCATGTTTTCATATATTTGTTCTGCTTTGTCTGCTATACTTAAGTGGGGGTGTAGTCGTATTAATCTACAGTGTCAAGATGATCCAATCAGCAACAGGTAATGAGAACGCTGCTTATTACGGTACTATATTTGTAAATACAATTACGTTTGTTAGCGTAGGCATTGGTGCTTTACTTATACGACGGTTTACAAATAAAACAATGTTAATGTCGTGCGCTATTTGCACTGTTATGAGCTTAGTACTTTCATCTTTGTCGGTATATTTACAAACGATTGATATTTTATCAAAAGATTCATTGATCGGTTTGTACTTTTTAATAGTTTACGTGATATCTGTAGGTTTAGGTATTATTCCCGTAGTCGTTACGATGGCAGCTGAACTGATGCCTGTGAAGCATCGTGGTTTGGGAGGAGCTTTATATGTTATCTTTACTTCAATATTACATTCCCTAACGCTAAAAATAGCGCCATACTTGTTTTTGTACATAAACTTTTGGGGAACCCTCTTGTTGTATGCAGGCAATTGCACGATTTGCGGCTTGTATGTTTGGAAGTATATACCAGAAACAAAAGGAAAGACTTTGCAAGAGCTTGAAGATTTTTACACTTATGGAAATTTTAATAAAACACGTGGTTCAGAAAATTTTAACGAACAATTAGACCCTTTGTAAAAATAAAGATAACATAATTAATTGTGTAGTAAATGCAGTACAGACGTAGGTCATAACAACAAAACAATTATCAGACATGGCAAATATAACCACCTGTCTACATAGTTCTTTAGGATTAGGTATTTATTAGAAAGTTACGTGTGTATTATGTTCTATGAATAATTGTGTCTTATTGGAAAATAAACATTTTATTTATAATTTTATAAAGTATTTTTGTTTAATTATTAAAGCTGCTTACAATATTGTATAGACAGAGGTGAGGAAGGGTCACACCAGGTTAGTTTTTTTCAGTTAATGTTTGATATTCGGTATTTTTAAGTTAACAAATTCTTTCGAAGGTAAAAAATATGATATTCGTATATTTTATAGTTTTAATATGTTAAAGTTGGTATTTGATTGGTATATTTTTGGTATATTGTTGGTATATTTCCATATTCACCAATACTATCAGCTTGTGCCACCCACCCGGCCAGATTCCCACAATATTTCAATAAACAGTTTAATACATAATATGTATCACATTTAATAAGGTGCTCTTTTGTGCTTTTTGACTTATTTTATTTATGTTGTAAAAACATTGTGCCTGGACAGAATTTTCCTAATCACAGCTTAGTCGGCCTAATTCAAAGAAAAGACTTGGTCAATACGCGGAGCTGACAAAGCCATTGGAAAATAGCATCGACAGCCTTCACAGTAGCTCTGCCTTCTGCGCCGTAAGCCATGGGTTCGATCCCCACACAGATCAAACATTTGTGTGATGATCATGATGTTTGTTCTCTGTCTGGGTGTTATATAATATAACAAGTATTTACGAAAAAAAATATATATCAGTAATATAAATAATAAAATAAAGCTATCTGGTTCTCATAGTACAAGCTTTGGCTTAGTTCTGGCCGAGATAATGCTGTGTGGAATGTCCACCAATATTTATTTATCCTAACCGCCTTCCTTTCACAGATGATGGTAGCCGTGTCCCCTCAACTAGCCGCGTTGTCAGTCGGCGGCTCCATAGTGTACCCGACCCTACTGCTGCAGCAGCTGAAGAAGGAGAGCTTTGTGGAAATGGACGTGGCAATTTCATCTTGGATAGGTTAGTCACTAGTGTCAACTTTGGCGGTCTTCTTCTTTCGAGTCAATGGCACAAAAACTTTAAATGACGTGAGCCCAGTAGCAGGCAACCTGAATACCTCGTCCCGTTGCCTGGTTTAGGTCCTCACGTGTGCAGGTGGTCAGGCACAGGGGACAGGAGAGCAGGTGCTCCATTGACTGTCATTCCACAGTTACTTAACTTTGGCGATTAAAGCTGCCCTAAGGTCTAACGTTTTTTTATACTACTTGCTGATGAAACAAGTTGATGTTAAGTGGTAACTATCACCTATAACAAAGTATTTTCCTCGTAGGTCACGCACGATAGGAATGAGACTTACGATGCACTGCATCTACCTGAGGCATACAGATGTTGAGCTTTACGTGCTTGTAATTTTATCGGCAACCACATAGCGAAACACAGCAAGGCTGCTTGGCGGCAGAAAAAGGCTCTTTTTATCTCCATAATATCTTTATATCTGCTCTGCCAAAGTTACACCCAAAAGAAAACTTGTAAAACGTAGCAGCTTAGCAGCTGGATTACTCAACTTCGTCAGTGTAGACTTTGTTTTCCCGCGTTACACACACCATTTAAGAACAAACGAAAAATCCTAATACGTTTTAATTTCCAGGATCCATATACGGATTATCAGGCATTCCAGTCATCATGTTGCCGATGCTAATGCAATGGAAGGGAAGGAAAATCGGCTACATCATCACGTGTCTCTTCGTCATCATCGGCTGGACTCTATCCCTCACTGCCAACAGTATAGCAATGATCCTCATCAGCGAATCGTTTCACGGTTTAGGTACAAATAGTGTATTACCTGTGAGCCTCTTGGGCATGACTGAAATGCTAGCCCCTAAGTACAGATTCATATCGATGCAGATTTTCGGTATAAACATCACTCTAGGCGTTGCTGTAGCTGGAATTTTGGGAAGATACCTTCACTATAAAACAGTCAGTTCTATCATGTTATTGCCGGTATTAGTAGCTATAGTTGTAGGTTTCTTCTGGCCTGAATCTCCCGCCTGGTTAGCTTACAAAGGAGAGTTCGATAAATGCGAAAAGGTGTTCACGTGGCTGCGAGGTACCGATGACCAATCGATAAAGGAACTAACTGAGCTAATCAACGCACAGAAAGAAACTTTGAATCGTCCGAAAGAAGAGAAAACGTTTTCTTTGAGCAGGATTTGGAACAAAACGATGCGCAGGGATTTCTACATGCCGGCGTTTCATACCTTCGTTTTATTTAACATGATGTACTGGAGCGGTGGTGAGGTTATAGTGATATACTTTCTAGAGTTGGTTGAAAAATCGACTCGCAGCGAGAACGCAGCGTTTTACGCAAGCATTGTAATGTATTCGATGCTGTTCCTGGGATCAATAGTAACAAACGTCGCAATACGACGATTCAACAATAAAACCGTCTTGTTTTTCAGTTCAATTGGTTGTTTAATAAACTTGATAGCGGTTTGCATTGTAACGTTTCTTCAAAGTTTAGGAATTATAGCTGAAGATTCATTGCTATGCGTGTATTTTTTGGTAGGGTACATGTCATTTTATGGATTAGGTTTGAACGCTATAGTGTTTTATATATCAGCTGAATTAATGCCTGTCAAACACAAAAGCATTGGCGGTGCCTTGTACATTATATTAAACTGTGGCTTGTATGCTTCAACGCTAAAAATATCACCGTATTTACTAATTTACATCAAGATGTCAGGAACATTTCTTATATACATAGTGAATTTAATAGTATGTTCAGTTTATGTATGGAAATATGTGCCTGAAACAAAAGGTAGAACTATACAGGAGATCGAGGAGTTTTATACAATTGGAAAGTTTAGACGATTGTAATGTTCTCTGACATACACGGAAGAAATATGGCAAAGACAATCAATAAAAACCTACCATATAAATACACAGTGATTAATTCGTGCATGCCACACAGTGATTATGGTTCCATATTAAACGATGAACACATACAGAAATCAGAAAATAAGGACATAGTCATTTTGATAGGTGACTACAATAGTATTAAAATGGATATACATGGATATCTAAAGAAAATTTGTAGCATTGCGAAATTGATTCAAAAACATCAGAAAAAACTTATAGTTTCTACAATTTTTTATGGATCCAAGAATGAAGATAATCATAACATAATGAAACTAAACAGCAAACTATTTACTATTGCTGCTTTAAATGAAAATATATCCATAGTAGAAATCAATGCAACCCCATTGAGTAAACTAGGTATGGAGTCTACCGCTGCAAGCATAGCTGCAGCTTTTATGAAGGGTGGAAACTGCAAAAATTTAGTGTTATTGACCAAAGTTGACGACAATGCCAAAAAAGACACTGTATCTACGACAAATTTTCAAAGCGTCGGGCTTCCAGGAGTTCTGAAATAACTCTTGGACATCAAAATGTCCGGGGCATCTACAATAAACAAAATGTTTTGGGACTTTTCTTATTAAACGAAAAGATCGATGTGATGTGTATGACGGAGACTTGGCTAGTCAATAACAATATAGGCGTATTTAATATAGAAGGCTATAATAAAACTTCCTCTTTTTGTAGAAATAAGCATGACCGTGGAGGATGCCTGATACTAGTTAAAAATAACTTAAAATATAAAGTGAGAAATGACATTTGCAAGATGTCCGAGGAACTTATATTTGAAATAGCTTGTATAGAATTAAACGATGCTATAATTGCAGTGGTTTATAGGTCACCCTCAGCAGAGATGGGCATTTACGTATCCAAGCTGGAGCAGTGCCTTGATAAATTGACATCTCACAACAACAAGACTATGATAATCTGTGGAGATTTTAATGTAAATTTTTTAAGTGATGACAAAAATTGTAAAGAGGTAATTGATGTAATGGATAGTTTTTTACTGAGGCAACAAGTGTATGATTACACCAGGGTAACATCTTCTTCTATGTCATGCTTAGACAACTTTTTCACTGATTCGAGTGCTACTAAAAATATAAGAGTGTTACCAGGTGTTCCATCCGATCACTATGCTCAAATTATTGATATAACATTAAACGTACAAAAAATAAAATCAGCTATTGTTAAGCATAGGAAGATATCGAATGTTAAATTAGAAAAAATGAAAGTTAGTTTAGAAAAACCTGTAACAAATTTAACGTTTTGCACTGACTATGATACTTATTTTAGCCACTTTCTAGAAAAGCTTGATGAGCACTTGCCAGTTGTAGAAGTAGGCCAAACTGACTCTAAATATTTTTATAAATGGGCCACTAAAGGAATCCTGATATCGAGGAAGAGGTTATTTGATTTATATGCACTCAGTAACATAAATGAAAATCTTGTCTTAAAATCTTATGTAAGTAAATATAGCAAAGTCTTTAAGAACGTATGTTTAATGGCTAAGAAAATTCATATTACTAATAAAATTGAAAAGTCTGTAAATAAAATAAAATGTGTGTGGCAAATAATAAAAGAAGAGACAGGAAAAAACAGTAACAACAGTGATAATATATGTGATAAAATCCGAGATGATAATGATAATAGAATTATTTTTGACAAATTTGACATTTCCAATTATTTTAATAATTATTGTAAATGTGGCAAATAACCTGACATCTGAATTAAAATGTTGTATTGACAATTCTATTGAATTTTTAAGAAAATATATTCCAGTCGCTAATAATAATTTCAAACTAAAACCAATAAGCATCCAAAAAGTTATAAATATAATTCGTAACATTAAATTGAAGAAATCAAACGATATTTGGTACATTACACCTTACTTATTGAAAAAATTGGAAGATGTAATAGCGGAACCACTTATGCACATAATTAATAAATGTATCGAAAATGGGATTTTTCCCGACAAAATGAAAATCGCTAAAGTTGTGCCATTACACAAGAAGGGTAAGACAACTTCTTGCAATAATTATAGACCAGTGTCTGTGCTCCCAAGCTTAAGCAAAGTTTTTGAAAAATATGTGGCTGAAGAATTAACTACTTATATTTTGGACAACAGCCTCTTAAACACTAGACAATTTGGATTTCAAAAGAAAAAATCTACTAGACATGCCATAATAAGACTCATGCAAGACGTCCTATCGGGCCTTGAGAGATCACATAAAACGTATGGAGTGTTTTGTGATCTTTCAAAAGCTTTTGACTGTGTTTCGCATGATATCTTACTTAAAAAGTTAGATCACTATGGTGTCCGCAACAAAGAATTGCAAATATTCAAATCATATTTATGTAAAAGAGAACAAGTCACGGAGTTAAATGGTGTAAGGTCAAACAAATGTATTGTAAAATTAGGTGTTCCGCAAGGGTCAATATTGGGTCCTCTGTTATTTTTAATTTATATAAATGACGTATCTGTAGTTTGTAAGGATATTGACATGGTCTTATTTGCTGACGACACTAGTTTAATTATTAAGGACAAAACGAATGATGGTCTTAGTGTTATACTTAGGGATGTTATGCCCAACTTAGAAAAATGGTTTTCGGTGAATAACTTATTACTAAATGTAAATAAAACACATGTTGTAAATTTTTGGTTAGGAACCAGCATATCGCCAAATACATCAGTACAAGAAACTTTACGGGATCTGTCGTTGCCCAGTACTGATCGCATGAAGTTTTTAGGAGTGTGGTTAGACTCAAAATTGACATGGGCGGTTCATATAGACGAGTTGACAAAGAAATTGGGATCAGCAACGTATGCTATCAAAAAAATTAAAGAACTAGGAGGTATTAAAGCAGCAAGAGATGTATATTTTGCTTACTTTCACTCTTTAATGACCTATGGGATAATGTTTTGGGGTGCAGCAGCTGACTCAAATAGAATTTTTGTACTTCAAAAACGTTGCATAAGATACATTTTAGGTATGAAAAAAATGGACACTTGTAGAGATAAATTTAGAGAGTTAAGTATTATGACCATGACCTGTGAATTTATTTACCAGAATATTGTATACGTTAGGGAAAATTTAAGTCAGATGACATTAAAACAGGATTTTCATAATTATAACACAAGACATAAGAACAATTTAGTGACGCCAGCTGTTAGACTAGCAAAAACAAAAAAAAGTTTTGTCTTTATGTCTATTCAATTTTACAATAATATTCCAATTGACATCAGACTTAAGAGTGACATTGAATTTTTTAATTTTGTTAAAGATAAACTGCTATCTAAAAGTTATTATAAAATTGACGAAGCTCTGGCTGATAAATTTATATTTTGTGATCAATTATGTGAGTGACTTACCTATTAATTTTCTATTCCTATTGAATAGTGTTATTTTATTATTGTTTTTTAAATTTACCTACTTTTGTACTTATTTTATTTTATTGTATTTCTTAATGTTTTGTTATTATTAATTTGAATTATTTTTGTATTGATTATTTTGTTTTGACGTATCTAAGTACATGTGAAATGTCAAAAGAGTAATAAAGATTATGATTATGATTATGATTATGATTAGAGAATCCATTAGAGACAGAGATTGTGAAGAACCTTTAACAGGACAACTTTTGGAAGCTAAATAAAAATGTTTTCATGTTGTGAGATATTATTTTAAAACCGCCCTATGTACTGTACACCTAACAATTGATGGCCTCACACACACTGTTTCGAGGCTAATATCATGAGTAAGAAGAATTATAGAAAGTTTTAAAATGTAACAAAGAAAAAAACTTTATTAGATAATCAGGGACCCGACCGGGACCTCTTATAGCAGTATTAAAATAATATTACACTGAAATTTCGTACCATATTTATACGTCATCAAGTCTGTTCAACTACAACCAGATAAAAAAGAATAGCTGACAAGTATTTTCGTACTAGATGACGTTTCAACTTATAGAAGCTAGAACTGTTTTCAAGATTGTTTTCACAACTGCTAAAATTGACAGTTCATAATATTATTTTAATACTGCTATAAGAGGTGCCGGTCGGTACCCAGATCACCTGACATGGAATGGCTAATGAAAATTACCTAAATGCGAAAAGTCATATTCATAACCATCAACTTCAGCCTGAAAGAACTCCACTGCTGGACATAAGTCTCCCCTATAAATTTCCAGGAAGAACGATTCTGAGCCCTCTCTATCCACCGACTTCGCGCGATCCTGACAATGTCGTCAGTACATCGGGTAGGAGAGCGTCCCACGCTTCGTTTTTCAGTTCGTCGCTATTGGAGCCATATTGTATGGTTAATCATATACTCGAGCATATTCCGACCCATCTTTAAAATCCTTTGTTCATATCAGTATGCTAATAATGAGTTTACTAATGGACTGTTAACATAATCATGTTTGCGTGGATCATTCTTATATATTTAAATGACATAAATACTCATATTTTTAAAACAATGCTTAGGATTTATCGTCCGAAACTAATGGTCTTACTTACAAAAAAATGCCAAAGGTGCTGATACTATAACAAAGTACAAAACACAGCAAAATTGTATTATAAAGGGCTTCCAGTGAGTAATACTTAAAAGTATTTTGTTTATGTTTTTGTAATCATATAAGTGGCATACATAAATGATTTTAATTGCATGAAAATATTTATGGTTCCGCTATCTGATTCCCATATTACAAGCTTTGGCTTAGTATGGGACTAGATAGTGCAGTGTGGAAAGTCCACCAATATTTATATATCCTACTAATATTATAAACGCGAAAGTTTGTAAGTATGGATGGATGGATGGATAACACGTAAAAACTACTGAATGGGTTTTAATGAAACTTTACAATAATATAGCTTATACATCAGAATAACACATAGGCTACAATTTGTAAAGATATTGTGTGACTAATCCTGCGCAGACGAAGTCGCAGGCACCAGCTTGTATTTTATATATATTTCATAAAATATAACTTTACGTTTTTAATTGCAGCTAGCACAAGTGTGTTGGTCATTTCTGTTATTAACTGTAATTTGAGCAATGTTTATGAGTGTGAAATAAATAGGCATTATGATCATCATCAGCCTGAGAAGTGAACTGGGGAGGCTTATATTCAGCACTGAATATAAGCCTCCCCTATCATAATATCATACAAAAGAACATAGGAACCAAGCCGTAAATTTGTTGTCTGTTCTTCTAGGCTTGGTCACGAGGAACTGGCACCTGGATTCACCTAGCTTTAAGCCGTTTCAAAGTAGTGAACTTTGACAATACATTTTCATAATAAACAATTTATGATGATTTAGACAATTCTACTAATGTAATACAAAGTTTTGATATTTGGATGTTTAACTTAACGTTACGGCTCGATCTTATTACTACTCGTATTATTTATGCAAATTCGCTATATGAACGCGATAGGAACGTGGCCTACGATGCACTGCCCTGCGACCATCAACTTGAGACACCGAAACACAGCAACGCTGCTTGGCGGCAGAAAGTAAAGGGGGCATCCATTAATTATGGGAGGTGATTTCGGCGATTTTTCGACCCTCTCTCTCCCTTTGCTGTGATGTCGTGAGATTTAGCTCGACCCCATAATTACGTGATTTTATTCCGAGACCCCTCTTCTCCCTAACGTGAGATCGGGTGAGGTTCTACTCAACACCCCTCCCCCCTCCACAAAGAGCTTTACTACTATTTTATTTTATCCAAATTTAAAAATCATTCTTTCTTTATTCTTTATTGTACACAAAAGATTTACACAAAAAAGATATGATAGTCATGTACAAAGGCAAGCTTAACCCTATAGATAGAGATTGCAATATTTCGCGATTTTAATTATGAATAAAAATGAATATTTCCAAACAGTTTTATTATTTTAGTATTCGTGGTTCAGAATACCTACCTAACGTACTTATCCGTGAGAAAAATTTAAATACGTCGTAAATATCCTAGAACAAAAAATTTTATATTTATACATAAATAACAATTCGTGGTAATTTTAAACTTATTTTCTTTTCAGCAAGTAATGTAGATAATGCTTATACATTCTCAGGCTACTTTAATTGATTTACTATAATATTAGGTTAAAACCTGAGCTCCAAGCGCCACTTAAATAATAATTGTATTTAAATAATACTAACGTTAATTTTGATATAAAAAAAAAACTCTAATATGTATGTTTATGATGACAGAAAGCAATTTTTATTTGTTTGAATTTAAGAATAAGTATTTTGAAATTTTGTTTCCGTAAATTACATATATTTTTATATATTCCCACGAAATATTTCAAAGTTGTAGCAGGTATACAAATATTAAACGCAAAACGTACAAGAGCAAATAAAACAAGGCATATAAAAGAACAAACGTTATGGAAGAATTCAATTGTTTTATGTTTATTGTGGAGACAGTTTCAAAGAAAAAAAGTTAAATCCTAAATTGTCGTGGCTTTGTTACACGAGTTTTCTGTACAGATGTGGTATTTTCGATTTTTAAATAATAAAACCATTGATAATGACTATTTTACCTATAATTCGACAAGTAAGTTACTTCGTCAGCTTTATTTATAAATGTTTTTAGTTATTTCATTTAGTACTTAATTTCCTTTGGCGTACTGAGTGACCTAAATGTGGTGGATTGTTATTTTTTTTTAAGTTACTGAGATAATCTTTGACTCCTTTGACTCCTACATTGACTCCTTCCACAACAAGTGGGTAGAGTTGACCGAGGATCGTGAAGAGTGGAGAAGAATGGGAGACCTTTGCCCAGCAGTGGGACAGGACAAAATAAACTTTAAAACGAATAATACAAAGTTTTCGATTAATTCATTTAAGGCGAAGACAAGAGCTAATGTGACTCTCGCTCGCACGTTTCGACATGTTGAAAGATATAAAATTACTAAACTCATTTTCGAAAAATCGCAATCAACCATTTTGTGTGCAATCACATTGCACACAGTTTAGTAAAAAAATCATTTTGATCGATACATGTTTTCCTACTTAAAAGTTTGCTTATGTACGAAACCTAGTAAAGCAAACCTTTGAGTAGGAAAACTTGTATCGATCAAAATGAATGAATTTATACTTAACTGCGAGCGAGAGGTACATTAGCTCTTGTCATCGCCTTAAAAACATCATAAAGCTAGGTAAATCTAGGTGCGCGACGCAGGATAGGAAGCGAGACATCCATTTATGGTTGACATACCTACTGCCCGCACAAAGCGCTTTGCTTCTACTTTTATAATTCGAACAGCCAAAGAGTGGAACTCCTTACCGACATCCGTCTTTCCGAATGCCTATAATTTGGATGTGTTCAAGATACGAGTGAATAGGTATCTCCTAGGTAACATAACATGCCACGCCGTAGACCGCATCATCACTTAACATCTGGTAAGATTGCGGTAAAAAGTTTTACGTACCTATAAGTAGTTAAAAAAAAAGAACCGACAACAAATTTATTACGTGTACTACACAATACTCCAGCTAATAGGTACTTCTCAACTGCAATTCAACGGTGCGTAAATCTGCCAATCGGAGGCTGGCACTGATGGTCTAGTGGTAGCAGCCTTCCGATCCTAAGGTCGTAAGTTCGAAACCGGTCGTGCAATGAGTTTTTATGTTCAAAAATGTATGTGCACAATGCCAGTACTCTCAAACGGTGAAGGAAAACGTGAGGAAACCGGCATGTCGTAGAACCTAAAAAGTTCAATAACATGTGTCAAGTGCTCGAAAGGAGCCCCTTGAGGCGCACTTAGAATCCTTTCACCACACTATTTCGAAAGAAACTAGTGACACGACAGGAGAGAGAGGAGGCTGACAACCGTCAAACAACTCGCTCGCCGGTTCACAATCTTTGAATATATCATTAAAAACTGAAAACATAATTTTAATCCAAACATTTTGCGTCGAACGGACGCCATTGTAATTTGCGTGAGACTTTTTATTTTATAAAGCAGTTTTTTTTGTATTTTTCTTACTAAGTAGGTAGGTCCTGCCTGTGATTGAGCCTACTCATTGTTTCTTTGTGTTACGTCATGTAAAATATCATAATATTACCACAATTAAGTATATGAATAACAAGCGACCCGCCCCGGCTTCGCACGGTTATTGTGGGTTATCCCTAAGAGATTATGCTTGTATTATGCATATAAACCTTTCTCTTGAACCACTCTTTCTATAAAAAAAACCGCATCAAAATCCGTTGCGTAGTTTTAAAGATTTAAGCATACATAGGGATATAGGGACAGAGAAAGCGACTTTGTTTTATACTATGTAGTGATTTTACCACGAGGCTCATTATAGGGAGAACTGGAAGCCTTTGCCCAGCAATGGGGCAAAATAGGTACGACTATACGTATTATAATTTAAAACCTCGGCCTGCCTCCATGTTGCCATACCCTATGCAGGGTCCATGTGATACTTACTAACTACTAACAACAATGTATGTACCAAAACTAAACCATGTGTAAGCAATAAATGTATTGAGTATTGAGTATTGAGGTCTCAATGTGATTATTGTTGGAGCATGAGTATCGTTCACCGAAATGGGGAAATCTTCTAGCGTACAGCGTACAATGTAATGTAATACGAGTATTAGTCATCTAAAATTTGTTTTTATTTTTATTGTTAAGGCGAAACTTAAAAGTTTGCTTATGTACGAATACTAGTAAAGCCTTTTGAGTTGGAAACTATGTATCGATCAAAATTTAATTATTACTAAACTCTGTGCAATGTGATTGCACACAAAATGGATGAGTGCGATTTTTCGAAAATGAGTTTATTGATTTTTATTCTTTCAACATGTCAAAACGTGCGAGCGAGAGTCACATTTGCTCCGGTATTCGCCTTAATTAGCCAAACGTGAATGCAACTGAATTCCCCTAGAAGGGTGCAGGTCCTACCACACAAATCCTCACGACTTAGTGTAAGGCCTGTATTACTGTCTTATAAATTACTAGCGGCCTGTCCCAGCTTCGCATGGGTGGTCATAAATTTTTTGAACATTTTAGGATAAACTTAGACCGTGGGTTCGAGCCTCGCGTCTACTTATTTCATACATTTGCACGCGCTTCTCCTTGAGTGTGTGAAATCGCACCCCGCGCGTGACTTGCGGACCCGTTAACATTTTTAATTTCGTCATATCTTTTGAATGGAATGTCCGATTTGAAAAAATTAAGAAGTAATCTATAGGTATTGAAACCGTCTTAATTATGAAATGATTTATTTGGATAAGGATTAATACCAAGGTACAAATAAAGACCCTTTTCTGGCGGCGGCATTTCAATTAATTTTTTTTGTAAATGATGACGTGTTCTACAAAATCGTAGTACATTATTTTGTTCTATCATCAATAGTTTTCGCAGCGCACGCGATGTAAGGTTTTTGTTTTCCACCTTGGGTTACATTATTGAAGTTTTAGTAAGGATCCCTGATTTTTTTGAAAATATAATATAGCCTATGTTACTCAGGGATAATGTAGCATTCTAATGGTGAAAGAATTTTTGAAATCGGACCAGTAGTTTTTGAGCCTATTCGTTACATACAAAAATACAAAAATACAAAGGTTTCCTCTTTATAATATTATTATTATTATTTATTATTTTTTTTTTTTATTCCTCTTTATAATATTAGTGTAGATTAAATGTTATTTATGCCATTACCATATAGGAAAACTTTTGTAGGTATATTATAATATAAGTGTGTTGAAAATTAAATAAATAACTATCTAATCTTATGTTTTGTCCAGTTTTTAGTCGCTTCCTCGCCGCAATTGGCCGCGATTTCAGTCGGCGGGTCCGTGACGTACCCAACACTGCTGCTGCAACAGCTGAAGTCGAACAAAAGCTCTATTTGTCTAGACATGGACACTGGCTCTTGGGTCGGTACGTAACCGTACAATAAAAAAATGTTGATGGACTTTCCACGCTGCATAATCTAGCCCCAAACTAAGCACAGCTTGTATGAGAACCAGATAGCTGATATAAAACTAATAAACCGTATAATATATAATAGCACCCAGACAGACACAAATGTTTGTTCACGGTTGGTTTCGAACCCAGCAAATCAAGAATTTTTCTATTTCTATTAGTGCTCCAAAACAAAAATCCGTAATCTTATTTATGATTTCTCTTTCCAGGATCAATATACGGACTTGCAGGTATAGCAGCAATCTTCATGCCAATCCTCATGCAGTGGCGCGGGAGGAAGTCAGCCTTGATCGTCACGTGTTGCTCCATAGCCATTGGATGGATTCTGTCGTACAACGCCAACAGTACCGCTATGATTCTGATCAGCGAGTGCTTCCACGGCTTGGGCACAAACAGCCTACTACCAGTATCCTTGATGAGCATGACTGAAATGCTTGCGCCGGAATACAGGACCATGTCGATGCAACTCTTCGGCATCAATCAAGTAATTGGAATGGCGATAGGAGGCATCGGAGGCCAATTTCTGAGCTTCAAAACCATAAGTGTTATGATGTTCATACCGGTGGCTGTAGCTATAATGATCGCGCTCATGTGGCCCGAGTCCCCACCGTGGCTCGCATGCAAAGGGGAGTTCGACAGATGTGAACGAGCGTTCGTCTGGTTGAGAGGGACAGAAGCACCGTCAAAGAAAGAGCTAGCAGACCTGATCACTGCACAAAAGGAGAATTTGAGAACGCGCAAATACAACGAAAGAATGACCCTGAAAAGGTTTTGGAGTCAGGTCACTAGTAGAGATTTCTACGTACCCAGCTTACACATCTACCTTCTTCTTAATCTTTTGTACTGGAGTGGAGGCGATGTTGTTTTGATTTATTTTATAGAATTAGTCTCAAAGTCTACACAGAACGAAAATGCTACGTTTTACTCTGGTATTATTCTGTACTCAATCGTTTTGATAGGATGTTTGATAACGAATGTAACAGTTAGGTATTTCAATAACAAGACTATATTACTGACCAGTGCTTTTGGTGTCGGACTTAGCTTGATTGGTATATGCATTGTTACATACTTGCAGAGTGTAGGCATTTTACCGAAAAATTCTTTATTATGCATGTATTGCTTGACTTCGTTCATGGTTTGCAACAGTTTAGGACTAAGCGGTGTAGTATTCTATATTGGCGCTGAATTAATGCCAGTCAAACATAGGAACATAGGAGGCTCGTTGTACATCGTATACAACTGTGGTCTATACGCCACGACACTAAAGTTATCACCATACATGATTCACCATTTGGACATGTGGGGAACGTTTTTGATATTTACATTGAATATTACAATTTCCTCGTATTTAGTATGGAAGTATGTCCCAGAAACAAAAGGTAGAACACTACAAGATATAGAAGATTACTATACGTATGGAAAATTTGTTCAAAGGACTATTCAAGATGAGGTTTCGGTTAATATTGTGAATGTAAACTCGACATAATGAGAAATATAAAACTTTATTATTTCGTATCCTATGAACGAAGACTTTGAACTTTTCTTCCAACGAAATAATAAGCAATTTCCAATAAGGCAAAATAGAGATTCCTGGACTTTCCTTTTATTATTCCTCAAATGTTAGCATCCTACTAATAATATAAACGCGAAAGTTTGTAAGTATGTATGGATGGATGGATGTTTGTTACTCTTTCACGTAAAATCAACTGAATGGATTTTAATGAAACTTTACAATAATATAACTTATACATCAGAATAACACATAGGCTACAATTTATAAAGATATTGAGTGAATTGTCCAAAATATGACGATAATAAGCTATTCTGGCGTGCGCTGCCAAAACCGCTAGAGTTACACATATGTATCGCGCTAATATAAGCTACTCGAAATACTAATCCTGCGCAGACGAAGTCGCGGGTACCAGCTAGTAATATCATAAATTAAATGTTTTTAAGTACATTATATTTATTATTGCGCGTTTCTTTACTGGAGTTTATGGAAATAACAGAGATTTGCGCTCGCCGCCCGCCGCGCCGTCTCGAACTGGCGGAAATGTACCTTTTGAACAACCCCACTCCTACGATTATGGTTTCTTCGTGAATATGAGAAAATATTTAATATTTCAAAAGTTATTATCGTAGTGAGATTTGAGTGACTATTACAGGATCAATCTGCACTATAAAAGTACCTTGCACAACAATAACGTAACCTCTTAAAAGCAGCTTCCTCGTAGCTTCTTAAAAGCTCCCTCAACATCGCTATGCGGCTAGTTCTGTAAAAGTCATGAAAACTCTTCTATAGTACTAAATAGTACCATAGCGATACCTGGTGCAGTTGCTAAATAACTTAAAGAAAATATGGCTGCTGTTTTCGGCCATGATAGCACATTAGAAGCACGGCTGGAGCCAATGGGTACTAAAGCAGACATAGTAGGGACAAATCCTTGTTTTAATAATTTAAATTTAATTATAACACGAAAAATATGAGGGCGCATTGTTAAATTTTAAATCAGCATAATAATTTTATCAATGCAATAATTTTCGCAAGTGCAAGTTTTGGCAGAGTTACAGTTCATGGATATTTTTTAGTATGTTGCAACAATGGCAAATGACATAAAGCATAAGTTACCAATATTATTTTGTTGTCTTGGGGAACAATTTTTTTTTTCGATTTACGTTGCAAAACAGCAGTATAAACATGTTTATGTTACTTTTATAGTGCAAATTTGTGACATAAAAGCTGCAGACAGCACTACTTTAGTACTAAAAAGCGTTTCTCGGCACTTTTACATTTCAACTATAGAGCTGAATTATTACCGTGCGATTCTTTATGTAATGTTTAAAGAATAAATCTGTGAGAAAACTAGATCCTATTTGGGGTTCTGTAAACGTTTACAACACCATTATAGTACTAATCAAGAGCACTAATTAGCACGCTCCAAAACGTTCTCAGGACTTTTATAATACCAAATTTTGTTACTTGCGAATAAACATACTGAGGAACTATAAAAGTCTCAGTCAAAATTAGGAGTATTTTGACTGAGACTTTTATAGTTCCCATCCTACTTATAATTCTAACCTATCCTATCTTATCCTAACCTATCCTATCTTATCCTAACCTATCCTATCTTATCCTAGTCCAAATATAGTAGAAAAACGATGTTTGGATGCTTGTCCTATCACGCCATAACCATTGGAGCTATTTGGATGAAACTTGGAGCAAATATAGGTTCTAACCGTGCTTACGATTCGGGCTACTTTTATCAAAAAAATGTACTGGAACGGGGTATCAAATACAAACGAATCCAAAAAGAGAAACCACCTTAAACATTTACATTTGCACTCACCGCTAGTGTTAATACTGTTTTGATCGCATTCAACACAATTTTGGAATAATTTTCCATTTTCATTGGCTGATTGTCTGTTTAACAGAAATGTATTTTAGAGATTTTTTAGATTAAAACCATCACTTTATCATCACTCAAGAATCTTTGAAGGGGGCCAGACGTTATACGTTGTCTCCTCTGTATTTGTTAATTCGATAATGTTAGAAACGCCCAATACAGCCTTCTCCATAGCATTTTGCGAAGCTTGCAATTTGTTCATAATCTGCTTGGTGAGTGAGATACTTGGCAAGGCTATTTCAAAACACTCGGAAACTTTCCCGATCGTAACCGTCTTGCTTTTGTTCTGTTTGTTTATAAACAATAACTTTACTGCAAAACAAAACAAAAAACACTGAAATTTTTTTTTCAGTGTTTTTTGTTTTGTCCACTTCAAATACACTGAAACCTAAAAAAAACAAAATAAAAAAGTAATCATCGAAATCGGTCGGCGTGATATTGAGTTATTCGTCCATTTGTCGCGCACATGCTTAATGCAAAATTTAAGACATACATATATGGTTTTCTCATGGATGCCATTGTCAGAGCTGGACCAAATGGGACCACACGGGAAGCACCAGCTTTTAAATTAAAAAAGAATCATCTGAGGCCACGCAGAGCCTGCGTCACAAGATTTTTTAATCTTAGTGTAGGTTCTGCACGTCACAAAACAGGCGATAAACCTAATGCTGTCCTGTTATAAATTGTAAATGTATGTCCTATTTTTAAAAATAAACAAATTTTGTTTTTTTTTTAATCAATATCGTTTCACCCAGTCGAAAGTTCTGAGGTAACAAACATAAAAAAAACAGTCGAATGGGAACCTCCTCCTTTTTTTTGAAGTCGATTAAAAAAGACACGTAAGACTTTTCCGTTCGGCAACGTTTTCAAAAATTTTATAACAGCCGCGGAGGTCTCGGCTCCGTACCACACGTTGTAAAAAAATAGGTTGAGTAACAGTTATACAAAATATATGAAGTCTTACGGATATAAGAAGTCATACGAAGAAGCCCGCGTGGTCCGACACGCGCTTGTCCACACCATTTAAGCAATTGCACGTTTTTATGATTACAATTAGTATTTTCGTACTCATTAATACGACATTATTTAGCATAATAGAACATAGAACAAAAGAATAATAAAACGGATACAATTATATATGCATAGAAAACTCTAAAGTTATTTTTATTTTAAGATGTTTACATACATATAAAACAATGTACCAGATATAGATGTGAACATAATCATCACTGCTTACCTGACTTTGGCAACAGGTGCATCCAAAATTAAACTTTATCATTATTGCGACGTAAATAATTAAGTTAAGTAGATATTGATTAAACAATATATTCGGATATATTGAGTGGGAGATATGGTTGGGAAGCCTTTCATGAGACAGGTAAGTTGATACTGAGACAGGTAAGATGATATAGCCGATGATAGAGCACCTATTCTTTGTAATTACACCGGCAGCCACACTCTTCAAACCGAAACACAGCGTTGCTGCTTGGCGGCAGAAAAAGGCGTGGTGGTAGTATTTCCCCGGACGAGCCCTTCACAAAGAGCTCTACTACTCTTATGGCATCTCATCAAAATGGGTGCTTTAAGTCTGTTATGGACCATTTTCTAAAGACGAGCAGTTGGCTCGTCTTTAGAAATTTGTGGATCTAGAGATAATTGTCCGATAGGTGTAGCCTACAGACGCTTCCGTGAGCGCCTACGAGACACCGCGGTACTGCGTAATAATAATAAACAATCCGCCGAAATGCATTTTCGTTTTCAAAGTAGGTATTTATGATATGGGCCTTGTATTTATATGTTGCTTGAAATAAATTTCAATGCCAAGCACTTTGAAACGTCTAATAAACTTGGTGAATCTAGCGCCAGTTCCTCGCGACCAAAGCCTGTTAATAATAATACTACATATTCTTGCTTCCAGCTGATAGTGGCATTGGCTCCACAAATAGCCGCATTATCAGCAGGCGGAGCCATCACCTATCCAAGTGTCCTGCTGCAGCAGTTGAGAGACAATGACAGCTCTATACAACTCGACTTCGATACTGCTTCTTGGGTGGGTAAGTTCAACTTGCACAACTCCTTAATATCTAACTTTTGATGATGGTTTTCTTAAATACCTCGCTCCACTTCGAAATCATAATATTTTTTGCGGTGACCATACCCTGCCTATTAATGATTTTTGTAAAGAATGCCGTATTTTGTCTATTTCCAGGTTCAATTCACGGACTGTCTGGTATCCCAAGTATTCTGATGCCGGCCATCATGCATTGGAGAGGAAGGAAGTTTGCCTTTATCATGGCGTGCCTTCTCATCATCACCGGCACAGATAAGAGAATACTAGTACAGATACCTCATCCCATACATTGAAACGGTTCCAGTCTTAACTCGGGCTGTGACTCGGGCAATTTTTCGGGATATATGAAATAGCCCGAAGCTAAACAAAATAGCCCGCATAGCCGCTAGATGTCGCGAAGTTGCGTTGCGAGCAAGCGGCATCACGTAAAATGCACTTACAACCAATAGATGGCGATAAAATTAGTTCTGCCAACACGCACTTACTATTATTTTATACTGTGTCCGCACGCAGTCCTTCGCCCACAATGATAGTTTTGCCAGTTTTGTTTCAAAATAAGAATCTACACAGATTATTAAGTAGTAGGTGGCCACTTGCATTTAAAAGATACCTATGATAGGTATGTTGTGTTATTGTGTAGTCTACATGTATTCGTTTAAGTATTTTTTTTAAGCAAGATGTTGATGCTGCCTTATGAAATTTGTTTAAGTAGCTAGGATGTATTAGGTACCTAACTACCTACCTACTTTTTTGCTCGAACACTAGGCTGTTTTAGTTCGGAGGCACTGACTGATCGCTGTTTCAATTATGCAGGCGTTATTGGGATCTATTCGCTACAAGAAGTAACAGGGTAAAAGTTTGGGCAAACTCCCAACTTGTGCCTCAATTTAGTTTGACGAGGCAAAATCAGCAACACACTCAGTGGTCATTTCGTCGTGTCCCGTGCTTCGATCAACAATCAACCTAGGTACCTAGATAACGAGTGACTTACAAAATCAAAGCTAATATGATAAAATACTAATACATGATATACTTTTTTTACTGGTAGGTAATTACTTATACACCCAGACAGAGAACAAAATTCTATTTTCATCACAAAAATGTTAGTTCTCGGTGAGGATTGAACCCACGGCCTCCGGCCCTGAAAGCAGACCTACTACCAACTGAGCTATAAAGGCTGTTAGTCATACAACGAAATTAGTCTTCCAAATAATCCCCGCGCATTCTCGAGCTCCCTAGCTACTTGGCTCGTATTTAGTTTGTATGTTATGTATTTGATATAAAGTTCACTATGCTATGGACAATTTCGTTGCAAAAAGTCGCTTTCATTCCAACCCGCGGCGATGTAAATTAAGCCTGAGACAAAAGTTTTAAAACAGTTCAACAAGTTCAACCTAATCACAACCATAGCTCCTTGTAATAAAGTCACAAATCTTCATAATACTATCTCACACTTATGATCATTCGTCACCAAAAACGAGGAAATCTTTTCATTTAGATATGAAAAGACGTAGGTTAAATAACATTTATTGTGTAATCAACCTTAACGTGCAACAAATAAAGTACTTTTCCCCATTTTTACATTGCAAATTAGATCGTTTCTTTTTGTTTCTTTGAATTTATAATTTTGTGACGAAGTTCATTATTTAAAAAAAAACCCACCAGAAGAAAAGCGATAACCTATTGACTTTGAGATGAAGTCGACCCTCTTATTAGCCGTTCAACTGATGGCCCACCTGATGGCTTCAAGCTGATGTAAAGGCGTTACATCTAATGGCCTAGCTGATGTGGAGCTGTTACCTCTTTTGAGCTACCTGTACCCCAAGTATGAGTTTTGCGTTTTTCGTTTTACGTTTTACGTTTTTGTTCCGTGTTCATTGCGGGTTTTGTATGAAGACGCGATAGGGATACCGATATGGAACTTTACAAAACCCGCAATGAGCACGGAGCAAAAACGATTCGTTTTTGTTCCGTGTTCATTGCGGGTTTTGTATGAAGCCGCGATAGGGATACTGATATGGAACTTTATGTTCTACTACTAATTTTCATCATACTTGCAACATAAAGTTCCGTGTCGTTATCTCTATCGCGTCTTCATACAAAACCCGCAATGAACACGGAACAAAATCGTAAAACGAAAAACCAAATATGGTAAGCAAAACTCATACTTGGGGTACTGGAGTCGCGCGGTTACTTCTAACCCGATAATTAGTGATCACCCCACTTGATGTTGAATGGTCACTACCTATTTGTGGAAATCCTAAAGTAGATGATGTGTTTATAATAACAGAACCCGTTTTTCGTACAATATGAAAAGGAAATAATTGACAAAAGTTGGTTATAGACGTAATCTCTCAACATAAAATAGCCCACCTGATGTTGAATGGTTACCTTTCACCACCTACTCCAAGATGTTGAGCGCTTATTTCTTGGATTTGAGATACCTAGTAGTTGGCCATCGTCGGTAGCCGCTGAACATCAGGTGGGTCTTCTCAAATAATTGAAGTGACACCTGATGCTGAGCGGTTATCTAAAGTAGGTAGGTCAAGTAAACTTTGTATTTACCTACCAACTATATACTTGCGTTGACGTAATAAATAATTTTCTTTCTACGGCACTACGTACGTCCGTAAAGTTTAAGGGGCTGACAACCATCAAACAACTTCTTGCTCGCACGTTTCGACATGTTGAAAGATATTAATCAATCAGTTTTTTCCTTCTAAAAAGTAAAGTAAAAGTAAGTAACTAGTTTTTGTACTAATGCAAACTTTTGAGTCGGATAACTTGTATCGATTAAAATGTTTTTTTTTACTAAAATAAGCATTTACCAATTAAATAATAAACCATTTTGTGTGCAATCACATTGCACACAAAATGGTTTATTCAGATTTTTCGAAAGTGAGTTTAGTGGTTTTATATCTTTCAACATGTCGAAACATGCGAGCGAGAAGTTGTTTGATGGTTGTCAGCCCCTTAAAAAGGCATAATTTTTGGCTCAGATTTTTGTCGCTGTCTGGCCCGCGCCAGCACCAGCACTGACAGCGACAGAGTTTCACGTTAGAAGAGTGCGGCAATGTTTAGGTGAAATTATGCAAGATGAATTGCACCTTGTTGCGTCGCAGTAAGAGTCCTATTATTTATTCTGTACTAGTAGAAGTATTATAACTCTTATTTCCGTGGCTAAAAATCGAATCATGTTAATATACACCGTTTTTTTTATATTAATAATAAATAAATTATTTTTTATTTTTTACGTAGGTAGGTACGTAGTAAAATGCCTCTATAAGAAACGAAAAAATTCTATAAACGCAAATAGCGGCATCTTTTGAACTTTTGAAACCTAACCACAACGTAGTTCAAATAATTTCCGCAAGAAAAAACGTGGTCAATATTGATTATTGTAAAAACATGAAGATTTCATTATCAGCTTATTTCCTCATCTTCCTGTGCTTATGGGAGATTTTTTTACAATATAACATAAGCTATTCATGACCTTAATACTTTTTTCTGGACTAAAACAAATATCAATAATTCAATCGCAACCGGTATCGCCATCTATTGATGTTTAATTGGAACTAAAAATGCTTTGTAGGCAATGAGACACCATGTCACCGGCTGGGTTTTGGCTTTCATCGCTCGATCTACAGCGTGTATACTGATAAGCGAAGCCTTTCATGGATTGGGAACCAACAGTCTTCTCGCCGTTAGCCTTTTAAGTCTAAGCGAAATGGTAATGCCGAAGTATAGAATGGTATCAATGCAAATGTTTGGGACGACGCAGTCGCTAGGAATGGCATTAGTAGGAGTCATAGTCAGATATGTGCACTGGAAAACGATCAGTCTCATAATGTGCATACCAGCAGTCATCGCTTTGATGACGGCTTGTATGTGGCCCGAATCGCCGTCGTGGCTAGCATGTAAAGGAGAGTTCGATAGATGTGAAAAGGCTTTCGTCTGGCTGAGAGGCACTGATGCTAAATCGAAGAAAGAGCTAACGGAGCTGATCAGAGCTCAGAAAGAGAACTTGTTCGGGGCAGAACGAGTGGACGAGTCGACGATGAAGAAGTTGTGGGCGCAAGTGACGAGAAGAGATTTCTATTTACCAAGTATCCACATGTTTTTACTACTGAATATGATGTACTGGAGCGGCAGTGCAGTGGTACTGATATATTCGATTGACATGATAAAGAAAGCAACGAACAACGATGACGCTGCTTTCTTGGGAGGGATCGCTATAAATCTGATATTATTTTTCGGTGTCGCAACAAGTAGCATTTTAGTAAGGTATTTTAAAAACAAAACGATATTGTTATGCAGCACTTTTGCAGCTGCTATATGTCTGTTTGGTAATTTCCTGGTAACCTTACTTCAGAGCTTGGAAGTTTTACCAAAGGACTCGCTACTGTGTTTATACTTTTTAATAGCATTTATGGTACCGAATTGCCTCGGTTTGAATTCGATAGTGTTCACAATAGCTGCAGAATTATTACCAGTGAAACATAGAAACGTAGGTGGAGCTTTGTACGTTGTATACAACTGCATACTGCTTGCAACATCTATGAAGATTTCTCCATATTTATTCTTTTATATAGATTTATGGGGAACGTTCTTGATATACACTGTAAATGCAACGGTATGTGGCTCACTAGTATGGAAGTATATACCAGAGACTACAGGTAGGACTTTACAAGAGATTGAAGATTATTATACGTATGGAAAGTTTAAAGTAGATCGAAGATTTAATGATGATCCTTCACTCATAAGTTAATATGTATAATCTATCAATTCCTACGGAGATTTATATGTTAATAATAATAATCATTATAATTTATTTGCTCTACATAGGTTGTTAATATACTTAAGTTCTCTTAAGTATATTAACTATAGTACTTAAGTATATTAAGTTCTCTTAAGTATATTAACAACCTATGTAGAGCAAATAAATTATAATGATTATTATTATTAACATATCAGGTTCAACTTGTTGTTCTCAACAAGTTGAACCTGAACTGAAGATTTCTAAAAACCTGTGATACAGGTCACCAGGATAATGATTTACTGTACGAAAGCTTAAGCTGCATAGTGGATATTACCAAAATATGCAGTTGGATATTATCTTATAAGCATCGACTACCTGTAGAATGTATTTTTTTATAATTTATTTTATTGTGCAGTCGCTACGACGACGGGATCATAAAAAAAGTTATGAGCGTGCGATAAAGACCTGTTTAAAATAATAATTTGTGCGAAACTTATAAAAGAAGTCACAGTTTTGTTTTGTCATTTAAATTAAAAAATCCCTTTATTTTTTATTTTTTTCTGTATCGATCTTTTTTTATTTAAATTTAGTTATTAAAAACGTGTATAAACGTCAATGCTGGCAAGCTGAATCACTGCTTTTTTTATAAATAAATGACAACCTAGCACATGAAGTAAGAGTTTTGTAATTGTCTAGTGTGTACCCATATCACCGGTGGTCCAGTGACGCCTGGGGAATCCTGAACTAGCATTAGCGAGCTGCTGGCCTTCGGGTGGCTGAACTAGCAACCACCACCCGTCACCCGTCACGCAAAAGGGGCCCACCAGCGGCCTAGGTGCGGAAACCAGTCCGCTCACCAAGCAGGTACCAAGTACCGGTGGTCTAGTGGGAAGAAGGTACTCCCACTGGTACTGGCTTTGTTATAGGTGATGGGATAGGTTACCTCTTTATATCAGGTGGGCCATCTGCTTGTTCTATCAGCAAAACATTTCTTTATTTATTTATACTAGGTACATACCTACACAAAAAAACTTTTTGACGAATGGAAGCATCAGACAGGAAGCAAAGCGACCATTACTGCTTGGCGGCAGAAAAAAGTCAAAAAGAAATGACTCTATCGAAAATGTTAGCTGTTAAAGTTATAAATTACATAGACACCCACTGATGTAACTTATCACTTGTGTCAATAAACATTTTGATAAAAATACGGCGTTTTTTCATTGTCAATTCCAAACAAGTGACTGAATAAAGTTTAAACGAGGCAACAAATAAGACTATTGATGAGGTGGTTATCAGGAGTTTGTAGTGCTGGGCACTGCTATGATATACAAGGTGTTCCAATAATTGGGTTTAAAACATTTACATTTTAGCCAAGTCGGTATTGAACTTTTGTATGAAACAGATGTTTTTTTTTCGCGTTTACAGTGTTGGTTCCTTAGAAAAAGTTATTCATATTGATGGGTACTTTAGCCCCCTGAAGTTTTAAGCCCAATTATTGGAACACCTTGTATAAAGAGACGCAGCTTCGTTAGCGTATAAGTAGTGATTGCTAACATGACTATTTCAACATTTTACTTTAATAGGGGTTCATTCATGTTTTCTACCCTGTCCCCGATAATTTTTCGGGATAAAAAGTAGCCTAAGCGTTTAACCAAGTAACGAACTATATTTGTTCTAAGATTTACCCTAATCCGTGCAGTGATTGAGGCGTGATTGACCCACAAACATCCTAACATCCAAGCATCGTAAAATCGATAGGATAGGAAGTAGGATTTATACTAATGTCTAACAAACACTAGATAACTCAGCTAAAAATCATTCATCTCGAATTTCCTCTTTATTTTTTATCTCGAAGGTCGTTCAAGAACTTTGTTTCGAAGGTCTCAGGATTTTTCTTTGTACAATAATTTATCACATGTCACCATTGTTCTAGCTAGATTTAACAAGCGTCAAGACATTGCCGGTAACGTACTTTTGAGTGGTTCCGTGTTTCAAGTGTTCATTCATAAGATTCTCAATTAAATTTGGCAAGGTCATGTTTTATTTTTATTTTATACTACTTGATGATGGAACAAGCGGATGGCCCATGTTAAGTGGTAACCATCACCTATAACAAAGCATTGCCTCGCAAGTCACGCACGATATGAACGATGCCCTACGATGCACTGACCTGCGTCCATCAACTTGAGGCATACAGATGTTAAGCCTCATGTGTCTGTAATTTCACCGGCAACCCGAATCTCTCTCAAACCGAATCATAGCAACGCTGCTTGGCGGCAGAAAAAGGCATGTATATCTTTATTAGTTTTTCCCCAGACGAGCCACACACAAAAAGATCTACTACAATAATAATTTGTTACTTTCAAAGTTACTCAATTAAATTGCCCAAGGTCATCAAGTTTTGTTTTTTAAAACCGAGAAAATCGGAAAAAGAGTAAAACTATTAGCATTTTAATTTGTATTGTATTTTTTGCAGGATCCCTAAAACTAAATAAAATAAAATAGTTTTCCTAATGAAACCAATTATAACCACAATCATCATGTAAGTAAGCTGTTCTATTCTACCATATTTGTAAAGAACACGTGGAACTACAGTCAAAAACAATTTTGGAGTGGAACTTTCCAGCCAAGTTTTCAGTTCGTAGGCACAGTTTAAAACCTACGGTCGATTTTATAACAAAGCATATAATTTTGGAAATGGGTATCACACCATTTGCTAGACAGGTAAGTTTTTTTTTAATATTTTAAATATTACACCATTACTTGCAAGACAGGTGAGATTTTTTTTGTCAATGTTTCTAGTTAAGTTTTATACGTATAAAAACACTTGGCATTTAGAAGGTCGAAAGAATGTTCTACAAAGATGATTTCAATCGACCAAGGGGTTTTTTACAAAAATGTACTGGTATTTTTTTTTATTCTTGTAATGGTTTTTGACCAAGGTTTGTACGAAAACTAGGAAAGCAAACTTTTGAGTAGGAAAACTTGTATCGATCAAAATGATTTTTTTCATGAACAATGAACGTGTCGAAACGTGCGAGCGAGCATTTGTATTCGCCTTATGTACATACACGATGTTTATTTTTCGACAGGCTGAATGCGCATTTCTTTTCAAAAGATTAATAAAGAACAAAGTCGCTTTCATATTGCCGGGAAAGAAAATCATATAATGTATTGTGATTTGTTGATGTTTTCATTACTTTTCATCGCAATAGCCATGTAGGTACCACGAAATCTAATATTACTCGGCCGTCAACTGTTTTACAATAATGTCAAAGTCCAAGTCAAAAGGTAATTAGTCAATTGAATTACAAGCATCACTTTGAAACGTCTTATAACTAGGTGAATCTAGGTGCCAGTTCCACGCGACCTGGGGCCTTATGCTCACTTCGAGCGAGATTATCTCACGTAGAGATGACTATCGATAACTATTTATCCCCATTCTCACCATCTCAATCCCCAATTTTCTCATTCAAAGTTCATGCGAGACGCAACGTCAACGAGTTATTGAACGAGATATGACCTCATCATCGACCGTGAGATAATCTCGCTCGAAGTGAGCATAAGGCCCCAAAGCCTAGAAGAATAGGCACCAAACATAAGACTTGGTTCCTACAGTTCTTTTGTATGATCCTTGTTACAATATAAAATAACATGAAGCTTCAGTGTGGAGCCAATTGAACTCAGGAACTAAGGAACTATGGAACTATAGAAGGATATAGGAGTAGATGAAGTCCAAAGAAAAGATGGATGAACTGTGTGAAAGATGAAATGGGTTAGAAAGGAGTGATTGAGATGACGGATGTTAGAGGGAAATAGAGAGAAAAAACCTGTTGTGCCGACCCCACATGAAGTGGGATAGGGGCAGGACAATGATGACTAAGGAACTATGGAACTGTGTTGTAATACTTTTATTGTGATTACAGTTATTGGTAGGCGGTTCCCCGCTATTGGCCGGCCTGTCTGTGGGCGGTGCAATGGCATACCCCACCGTTCTACTGCATCAGCTGAAGACCGACACCTCTATACAACTGGACTTCGAGACCGCATCGTGGATAGGTATTTTGATGCTTAGAAGTTTCGTCTTTAAGTAATTATTCTAAGCTCTAGAATGACCAAGTCGTAAGTTTCTGGCCTGTTCTTCTACTTTTACTTCTCTATCTTCTGGATCTTCTACTTTCTCGTCTTCTTTTCGTGGAATTTTTGTAGTTATTTTAATGGGCAAAGGAACATGTAGCTCTGAACGCATTTCTTGCTGCTAAGCTTCAGAGAACTTCCTTAGATACATTTTGGTCACGTGGTAACTTGTTAATCGCCTTTTAATCACTCATGAGTTCCACAGAAGACGTAAAGGCTGATTCACCCAGTTCGATATTCTACCGCGCCCTTTAAATATATAACTGTTTGTTCCAGGTGCAATTCACGGACTGGCCGGCCTACCCAGCATTTTGATGCCCTCTATAATGCAATGGCAAGGCCGAAAATTCGCTTTCATCGCCACCTGTATAATCTCTATAATCGGTTGGGTATTAGCCTACGCCGCGAAGACTACAACAGCTATCCTCATCAGCGAGTCTTTTCACGGGCTAGGGACCAACAGCATCTACGCAGTCATTTGTCTAAGCATGACAGAAATGACAGCTCCGAGATACAGAGATGCTTTCATACAGATGTACTACGTCGCTGGTAACGTAACCATGGCATTGACAGGTCTCATGATCCAATACTTGCATTGGAAAACGATCAGTATTGTGATGGGCATACCGATGGTTTTGGCGTTGCTGATATCTTGCATGTGGCCTGAATCGCCGTACTGGTTGGCTTATAGGGGAGAGTTCGACAAATGTAAGGAGAATTTCATCTGGTTGAGAGGAACGGATCCCGATTCGAAGAATGAGTTAAAAGAACTTCTCAACGCAAAAAAGGAACGATTGATTCATATTAAAACGAGCAAAACAGGCGTAGTCAAAGACTTTTGGAACCAAATAACTGGTGCTGATTTTTATATTCCATGTTTTCATATATTCGTGCTTCAATACTTAGTTCAAGGTATGGGCTGTATGATCATTATGATATACTCTGCAGAGTTGATTCAAAGAGCAACTAGCAACACAAGCATTATCTTTCTAGCTAGCTTCATTACAAACACAACTGTTTTATTAGGCATTTTATCAGCGATTGTGATAAATAAGTATTTTAACAGGAAAACCGTTCTCCTAACGAGTATCATAGGCGGTTCTACGTCTCTGATACTTGCTAGCACAGTTTCGTATTTACAAAGCATTGGAACGATATCCATCGATTCTTTGGCATGTTTTTTATGTTTAATCGTATATTTAGTATCGATTAGCTTAGGTATAGTACCCACAGCCTATCCCGTAGCGTCAGCACTGATGCCTGTTAAACATAGAGGGATAGGAGGAATTTTGTTTGTAACTAACACATGTGTGCTACACACTATAGCTTTGAAATTGACGCCATATATGTTATTATATATCAACTTATGGGGCACGCTGCTTCTGTTTGCGATAAATGGTGTATTCGGCGGTTTGGTTATATGGAAGTATGTTCCGGAAACGAATGGCAGGTCATTGCAGGAGATTGAGAACTTTTATACATACGGTAAGTTTGTGTGCAATGGAGTAGATAGCGGAAATCTTGATCCGATGATTTAGGTGTTTTTTTTTTAAAATAATTACTTTTGCTTCAACATCAGCCTGAAGTAACCCACTGCTGGAAATCGGATATTGCCATTTTGGGCCCATACCGTGCGTTTTGTATAGGATTGTAGTAATTTAGAAATAGTTAAGTTGCTACTTTCAGATGATTTTCGAATATTTAAAAAATAAATATTATTAAATAAATACACGCAATATATAATGTTTTTTAAAAGAATGCTACGTGATGTTACTTTCTAGGGTGTTATATAATATTATATGTATGTATTTACAAAAAAAAAGTATATGAGTAGTATATTAGCTATCTGGTTCCCATATCACAAGCTCTGGCTTAGTTTGGGGCGAGATAGTGTTGTGTGGAATGTCCACCAATATAAAAAAAAAGGTACTTCAATCAGTACGATTTTTTTAAATATTTGAATGTTAGGATATAATATTTTTTATAAACGAAAACAACGAGCCAAACTGCGGGCGGTAGATAGATAAATTATATTTATAATTTTTCCAAAAATGACATACCACTTCGCCATCGGTTCACACAAAATAAATCTTTTGATATTCTTTCTTTATTAACCTGTCGTGTTCCCTAAACTTCCTCTAATCTTGAGTGGGTATTACTATGTGAATCATCATAATTTTTTTTCTCCGCTTGTCAAGTCTCCACCAAAATCGTCCACTGTTTGTCGATTTATGATTTTAATGATGCAAAAACTTATTATTATTTGTAAAAAGTTTGATATTGATATAAGCGCCTTTTTGATTTACTTATCATCTTTATTTGACTTCATGACGTTAGACGTGCGTGTGAGTTGTCAGACGCATAGGATAAAAATATTAAAAATAATTTAATTCTGGATAATTTATAAAGCCGTGGTTTCTTTTCATTACCCGCGACCCTTATTCCGATACTGATTCCGGTCTTCTGTGGTCTTATCTAACACCTACCTTCCATATATCTCCGTTGAGCTGCCTCGCCTGCAGACTTATCATCAGTTCCGTCAGCTCCCGGTGCATGGAACACTGCTTCATCACGATATCTCCCTGATTCCTTTTACACTTGGTTCGTTCTTGAATCACGACCAAAATAAGCCACTCCGGTCTTCTACCTACCACCTACCTTCCACATTTGTTGTCCTTTACACTTGGCTCTCTCTTGGCCCACGTCCAAAATCAACCACTCCGGTCTTTGGTCATGCAACTCCGGTCTTCTGCGGTCTTCTATCTACCACCTACCTTCCACATATCCCCGTTGAGCTGCCTCGCCTGCAAACTCTTCATCAGCTCCGTCAGCTCCTGATGCATTGAACACTGCTTCATCACGATATCTCGTTGTTTTCGTTTACACTTGGCTCGTTCTTGGACCACGTTGAGAGAAGGTTCGTTCTCTATGTCCTCGACTTTCTTGTTCTGAATGCGGATTTGGGCGCTTATTGTTCGTACCTGAAGAATAATGGATCCATATTATTATCGTATTATTACATACATAATAGTTTAGTGAGAGAACTGGTGGTGTAGTGGTAGCGGCCCCGCCTTCCGATCCTAAGGTCGTGGGTTCGAAACCGGTCGTGCACTAATGAGTTTTTCTGTTCAAAAATGTATGTGCACAATGCCAGTACTCTCAAAAACAGTGCACGGCTGGTTTTGAACCCACGACCTTAGGATCGGAACGCGGGGTCGCTACCACTAGACCACCAGGGTTGCAGCTGGCACACATTAAAATAAATCGAGCGCATTAAATTAAAAATTAAATCGCATTTAATTTAAGAAAAAATGTCGTTGGTCCTTTAGATACTTTTTTTTTTAATACTTTTAATGGCCGACTTGGTGTTAAGTGGTAACCATCACTTATAACAAAGCATTACCTCGTAAGTCACGTACGATATGAACGTGCCCTACGATATTTCGAAAATGAGTTTAGTGATTTTATATCTTTCAACACGTCGAAACGTGCGAGCGAGTCACATTAGCTTCTTGTTGCCTTGAAACGCTCTGCATGCTCCATCAACTTGAGGCATACAGATGTTAAGCCTCATGTGCCTGTAATTACACCGGCAACCACACTCTTCAAACCGAAACACAGCATTGCTGCTTGGCGGCAGGAAAAGGCGTGGTGGTAGTACTTCCCCGGACGAGCCCTTCACAAAGAGCTCTACTACTCTTAAATATAGTGATAGTGAAGTTGTAATGCTACCTTTTCTACGCCATCAATAAGATTCCTTCTCTTCATATTCAAATCGTTCAAAGAGACCTCGATGTTGGAGATTTTTTCGTTCAGCGCTTGTATTTTCGAGTTGTGGGACTGTGCCTTTTGCTCGAAATTTGATAACCTGGAGAAAAAAATAGCTTCAATTTGATCCCTAGGCACGGTAGATGTCCCCTCAGAACTCTTAGTACTAACTCAAGATTCTTCGAAAAAATATTTTTCATTTTATTTCAAATGTACTAAAATTTTGGCATAATCGTATGACGACTGCCGACAGCGTTACCGGGCTACATATTTATGTCTTACGCCGTTTAAAAAATATGTGGTTCTTTTGTTCATCCCTCTGATCCTGTAGTCTGGACTTTTATTGTAAATAGTTATAAGCTTAAAGTATAGACTTTTTCTTATTGTTTTTAAATGAACTGCAGGCAGTTGTAACTTATTTTTATTACCTCGATTATAACCAACTGCCTTAAATTTAGCACATACCCACATTTTGCGGTAGTTGGTACTGCATACGTAATTTCCCATATAAATATTTTCAGTCTGAGCAATGCTCCTTTTAAAATACATACTACAGTTGATTTTATTTGTTTTGGCAATCATTTATGGTTTGGATAATAAATTTTACAGTTGCGGATGATGTTTAGAACCGAAAAAGGTTTGGATTTGCTTTAATAATTTATTTTTGATATTTCGTGGCACACACTGTGCATGGATGTAGCTTAGACTGGACTGCCCTAAGTTTACAGTATATTTTAAAGGAGTGAAGGACCCACAAGGGTACCTACAATCCTTCTGACCTTGACACATATTATAAATACATATCTGAAGTAATAAAAAACGAATTAATAAAATATTATCTAACAAATTATAATGAATAACGTAAATACATCTAGGTAGGTATCTGAGCGTCGCTAACACTAAATATATTTTATTTTATAAACGTAGGTTATTACAGTTACCTACTTAAAACGCTCTGAATGCTGCGTAAATTTAAATTAGTAATATCTCGTGAACTTTAAATTTCTTTGAGAATAAAACTCTTTATCCACAAGGTTACAAGCCCATCGCCACTGATAGATTACAAACTGGTTTGCTCACGATGTTTTCCTTCACCGATTAATACTTACTGATTATTCATGTTTTCCACTTGCTCCACGTCTACCGTGTTAGCCAATAGTCTCGCTCCTCTGATCTCATTGGTGGAAGATGACTTAGCGCCGCTGTACGCCGATACGCGGATAGTGAAGCGATGGTTTTCTGAAAAGAAAATTTACAGTAAAAATAGCAATATTAACGTTTTCATTTTGTTTTTAAGTCTTGTAACGCTTTAAATCGAGATAAAACAGAAAAATTATAGTTTTCTTAGCGATATTTTTCTATCATCATAATCTTCCTGCCCTTGTCCCACTTCATGTGGGGTCGGCACAACAGGTTTTTTCTCTCCACTTTGCTCTATCATCCATCATCTCATTAGTAACTCCTTTCTTTCCCATGTCATCATCTTTCACACAATCCATCCATCTTTTCTTTGGCCTACTTCTACTCCTTAATCCATCCACATTTATACCTAACACTCTTTTCTTAACATGAAATTCATCCCTTCTCATAACATGCCCATACCACGCTAACCTATTGCTTCTCATTTTGTCAGTCACTGGCGCCACTTTCAAACTGCCTCTTATAAAGTCATTCCTTATCTTATCCATTCTCGTCACACCACACATCCATCTCAACATTCGCATCTCCGCTGCATGCACTCTTCTTTCATCCGTCCCTTTAGTGGCCCAACACTCCGATCACACTTCTATCTAGTAAAAAAACAACTTAAACATGAAAAAAATGGGATCATCTTTTCCAGAGTAGTAGAGCTCTTTGTGTGTGGCTCGTCCGGGGAAGTACTACTACCACGCCTTTTTCTGCCGCCAAGCAGCAACGCTGTGTTTCGATTTGAAGAGTGTGGTTGCCGGTGTAAGTACAGGCACATGAGGCTTAACATCTGTATGCCTCAAGTTGATGGACGCAGGGCAGTGCATCGTAGGGCGCGTTCCTACCGTGCGTGACTTGCGAGGCAATGCTTTGTTATAGGTGATGGTTACTGAATTTAAAATAATAAAAAAAAACTAGATTAGGACATCTCTTTTGCACCATATTACATAACTTGATTAAAACCTTTCGGGTTATTTGTAAAGAAGATGGATACAAAATCATTAGTAAGCTATGATGCTTACTAATGATTTTAGCTATCTGTAGATCGTTCGCAAAGGTCTGCAGATAGCTCAACTGTTTCACATGTATTTTGTTAATTTTGTAAATTGTATTCACTGTAATTTACTTAAATAAATATTTTTTTGTAAGCATTATAAGCTAAGTTATCTTGATAACAAAACGAAATAAATAAAACATACCCGTGAAGAAAAACGTAATATTAGCGGGCACCCGTCCCGAGTTATTGTATGTGTGATCGTTCCCAATCGGTATCTTGTGTATATTGTAGTTTTTGCAAAGGTACCGAATAATGGCATCTGGCGCTGACAGAGTATCCACTAGGTAGGTGTAGAATCCCAGGTAACTAAAATAAATAAATAAATATTAGAGGACTTTCCACACTGCACTATTTCGGGGCCGTTCAAGTATTACGTAAGCAGATTTATTACAATTATTTACCCCACCTCCCCCTTGTCAGCAAAAGTAAGCAAATCTCTTATCCGCCCCCCTCCCCTCCCCTCCCATGCTTACGTAAACATTGGTACATACATTTTCCTTTTAATGTAATGTATTCTGTTTTTTTTATTGATTCATGAGCAGCAGTGACGGAAGAAATTTAGACAAGTGAATAATAAATAGCACGCGGTAATTCCCCTACTCGGTTCTAAGCGAATACCTAAACGTATTCATTATTTGTGGGAATCCCCGAATATGCGTTTTGTTTTCAAGCATAGACAATGTGTGGGTTGCCATATGTGTAAAAAAGTAAATAATTACCGCTGACGTAATCACCATCTAGACCCACCCCCACCTCCCATGTCATCAAAAATAAGCAAAGCATAGACCCCCCCGCCTCCCTATAGTGCTTACGTAATACTTGAATGGTCCCCTAGCCCCAAACTAACCCAAAGCTTGTAATGTGGGAACCAGATAGCAGATATAATACATATATACTTTTTTTGTAAATATATACTTATAATATATGATAACACCCAGACAAAGACAAACATCTATGTTCATCTCACAAATGTTTGTTCTCGGTGGGTAAACACTACTCACGATTTATGAGGACAGATAAAAAAATTAAGTGCCATAATAATTGTAAGAAGGATCATAGAAAAAACGCTAGGAACCAAGCCGTAAGTTTCTTGTATGTTCTTTTAGGCTTTGGTGCGAAGAACTGGCGGTAGATTCACCTAGTATATAAGACGTTTCAAAATGATCCTTGTGATTGTACTGAATAAAAATAGTTTTGATTTTGATTTTGGATTGCTAAACTATTGCTAAGTCAAAGTCAAAAGGTATTTATTCAATAAAATCACAAAGATCACTTTGAAACGTCTTAAAACCAGGAGACTAGAGATGCCATTTCCAATCAAAGCCTAGAAGAACAGGCAACAGGCAACAAACTTACGGCTTGGTTCCTACCGTTCTTTTGTATGATCCTTGTTACAATGTAATTCAATACAATATTGAAGCTCCAGTGTGGTGCCAATCGAGGCGTAGGCAAGTGTAGTAGAGCTCATTGTGTGTGCCTCGTCCGGGGAAGTACTACCACCACGCCTTCTTCTGCCGCCAAGCAGCAACGCTGTGTTTCGGTTTGAAGAGTGTGCTTGCCGGTGTAATTACAGGCACATGAGGCTTAACATCTGTATGCCTCAAGTTGATGGACGCAGGGCAGTGCATCGTAGGGCACGTTCCTATCGTGCGTGACTTACGAGGCAATGCTTTGTTATAGGTGATGGTTACCACTTAACATTAGATGGCCCATCTGCTTGTTCCATAAGGTAGTATAATAAAAAAAAGGCATAACAGAAAAAGGTAAAGGCAATCAAATTCATAAGACAGCATAAGTTGGTAGTAGCTCTGCCTTCTGTGCTGACGTGGGTCTATCACTATAATGACTCACCTAAGCTGCTGTATATTGTTAGTGGGTACGTTCAGTTTCCCTCCTTGACTGCAAATAGCGTTGACTCGCTTCAGACCGCTTTCTTGTCTCACTTTCTTCAGAAAAAGATTCATGTCGCGACTCGACTCGAAAGTGAACGCGACCAAGTCGCGACTAGAGACAGTATTCTCTAGGTACCGCGCGAATTTCGGGTCTGTGAAGTTTATCTGTAAGAAGAATATAAAACAATTTTAAGAGTAGTAGAGCTCTTTGTGAAAGACTCGTCCGGGGAAGTACTACCACCATGCCTATTTCTTGAAGGGTATGGTCGCCGGTAAAATTACAGGCACATGAGGCTTAACATCCTCAAGTTGATGGACGCAGGGTAGGGCACGTTCCTATCGAGCGTGACTTACGATTCATTGCTTTGTTATAGGTGACTAGCGGCCTGTCCCAGCTTCGCATGGGTGGATATAAGTTTAAGTTTACAATTTTGTTTTACAGTTTACAATTTAAGTTTAAGAGAGAGAAGTGTAACATATCTACGATAGTTAAACAATGGCATCAACAGATGGTATCGTTGAGTTTCTTGTAGATATTGATGTGTTCTTTAATATTGTAGAACATTTTTGTGTTCTATCGTCTATAGTTTTCGCAGCGCATGCGATGAAAGCGAAATTATGGCCAATTTTTATACACCTAGGGTTACATTATTGAAGTTTTAGAAGGGTTCCCTAATTGATCGAGTGAGCGAAGCGAACGAAGATTCTAGTTTCAACTTGGGCGATTTGGCATTTTATGTATGTATGTATGTATGTATGTATGTATGTTTGTCTGGCCATAACTTTCGAACCGTTGATCCGATCTGCATGAAATTTGATAAGTCGATAGCTTGTACTTGAGAAATTTACTGGTAAGTATATGAGGAAAATCGGATGAAGGGTTTTTAAGATATGGGGTTTTTTAAGGGGGCAAAAATAAAAAAAGTGACTTAAAAAAATCAAGTTACATGTCATACGAAAGGACTTTGTTTGGACATTCCAAAACAATTTTTACTTTTTTTCTGGGACGCTCGGTTTTTGAGATACAAAAAAAAAGTTAAATTAAGATAACCAGCGTCCCAAGAGCTCCCATCTCTAAGAGTTTCGTTGGCATCAAGGTTTTTCTACTGGTCGGCCAGTTCCTTTGCTTTTTCTTATTTTTTTTTCTTGAAATAAATTAAGGAGGTACTCAGTTCTCATAAAATGGTGACAACGACCAGGTCTGATGATGGAGCCAAGGTCTGTTCAACGGAACTCTTCAATAAATAGGCCAATAGAGTTGAAACTTTTTGAGGTTACTGTACCAAGTTAGTAGGCGGTAGTCAGAAAAAAGTCCAAACATAATGTTTAGACTTGCCTTTGACTACCACCTACTCAAAGTTTTGTTGCGTTCGTCGGGTCGCATCACGAGATCTCAGTTCGGGGCGAACTACTAGTTTTATCGTGTAATAAATGTATGCCTATGTTACTCAGGGATAATGTAGCATTCTAACGGTGAAAGAATTATTGAAATCGGACAGTAGTTTTTGAGCCTATTCGTTACATACAAAAATACAAATCTTTCCTCTTTATAATATTAGTGTAGATGGTTGAAGGCTAGACCACCAAAGACCCTTACTTGTAATAATTACGTCAGGGATTCCCCTGACATACATAATTGTAAGTATTGACACACATATTAACATACCCCAAGTGTGCTCGTACTTTTGCCAATAATAAAATCAGGGACGTCAGTCATCAGAGAACGCAAGAAAGGACTGAGCAACTATGTCCATATTAATTAATTAGTTTTTAAGCATAAATAATCCAGTTTACACAGTCGCTGTAGCCACATCGGCAATGACATCATCATAGGTGATGGTTACCACTTAACATCAGTTGAACCATTGGCTTGTTCTATCAGCATGTATACCATACCTCCAACATCATAGGCTCGTGGACGGGCTGCTCGAACATATCCTTATTCTCTCGAAGCCACATCACGGCATGGTAGGCATCCTCGCTGTGATTGCGGAGAGCTTCCAGACGCTTGTTGTCCACGTCTTCCAGGCTGCGGATTCTGGAATAAAACAATTTATAATAATATTTGTATTTTAAGCAATTATAAGCATGGTAACATAACGTAACGAGGACGTCTAAGGAGGGTAGTCAGAGGTACGTCCAAACATTACATTTGGCACATACCCACATTTTGCAGTAGTTATAGTCGCGTTTAACACTCGCTGAAAACTTGGTCATAAAACATCTTAACAATAGTGTTGAGAGTATTCGGCACGTGCGCATGCACGTTATCGATAAAAAGAATGACTCAGCGAGAGCGGTCGGAGAGGTCATGTATCGATAGTTCATATCGACTCCAATAATGCACCATCTCTGCGCTTAAACAAAAGGATCGTGCCGTTCTCCTAAGTGCGAGAGAGAGAGCAATATTGCTGTCTCGTTCCGATAATTTACGACCGAGTTTGCAGCGAGTGTTTAACGCGACTATAGTATTCCATACATAACAGGTTGGAAGCTCATCGCCGCTATTAGAATACTAACTGGTTTCCTCACGAAGCTAAATTAGGTACATATAAAGTAGCTTACCTATTCAGTTAAGTTTAGTAGTTACAGTTCTGCTCCATCGTTGGCTACATCGTCGCTTACCATCAGGTGAGATTGTGGCCAAAGGACGGTTTATCTACACTAATATTATAAAGAGGTAAACTTTGTATTTTTCTATTTTTCTATTTTTGTATTTTTGTATGTAACGAATAGGCTCAAAAACTACTGGTCCGATTTCAAAAATTCTTTCACCATTAGAATGCTACATTATCCCTGAGTAACATAGGCTATATTATATTTTCAAAAAAATCAGGGATCCTTACTAAAACTTCAATAATGTAACCCAAGGTGGAAAACAAAAAACCTTACATCGCGTGCGCTGCGAAAACTATTGAAGATAGAACAAAATAATGTACTACGATTTTGTAGAACACGTTATCATCTACAAAAAATGTCGCGACAGCATATGTCTAACTATTATAGTTATGTCACAATAAGTGTTCTTTTATTATAAAAAATTAATTGAAATGCCTCCGCTAGAAAAGGGTCTTTATTTGTACCTTGGTATTAATCCTTATCCAAATAAATCATTTCATAATTAAGACGGTTTCAATACCTATAGATTACTTCTTAAATTTTTTTAAATCGGACATTCCATTCAAAAGATATGACGAAATTAAAAATGTTTACGGGTCCACCGGTCACGCGCGGGGTGCGATTTCACTCACTCAAGGAGAAGCGCGTGCAAATGTATGAAATAAGTAGACGCGAGGCTCGAACCCACGGTCTAAGTTTATCCTAAAATGTTCAAAAAATTTATGACCACCCATGCGAAGCTGGGACAGGCCGCTAGTTACTTATAAAAATAAAAAAAATAAAAAAAAGTTGTGCCTAAATAAATAAATAAATAAAATAATGGAGGACTTTCCACACAGCACTATCTAGCCCCAAACTAAGCCAAAGCTTGTAATATAGGAACCATATAGCTGATATAATACATAATATACTTTTTTTTTGTAATTAGATACTTATAATATTATATGACACCCAGACAGAGAACAAACATCTATGTTCACCACAAAATGTTTGTTCTCGGTGGGGATCGAACCCACGGCCTACAGCGCAGAAGGCAGAGCTACTACCAACTGTGCTGTGAAGGCTGTCAAAGTCAAAAGTCAAAGTCAAAATTTTTTTCTGTCTGTATTTATTCATTAAAATCACAAGGATCACTTTGAAACGTCTTAAAGCTAGGTGACTCTAGGTGCCAGTTCCACGCGACCAAAGCCTAGAAGAACAATCTTTTGTATGATCCTTTTACAATGTAATACCGTAGTAGTTCGCCCCGAACTGAGATCTCGTGATGTGACCCTACGAACGCATCAAAACTTTGAGTACGTAGTAGTCAGAGGCAAGTCCAAACATTGTCTTTGGACTTTTTTCTGACTACCGCCTACTAACTTGGTATAGTTACCAAGTTTCAACTCTATTGGCCTTTTTTTAGAAGAGTTCCGTTGAACAGACCTTGGCTCCATCATCAGACCTGGTCGTCGTCACCATTTTATGAGAACTGAGTACCTCCTTAATTTAATACAAGAAAAAAATTAAGAAAAAGCAAAGGAACTGGCCGACCAGTAGAAAAACCTTGATGTCAACGAAACTCTTAGAGATGGGAGCTCTTGGATCGCTGGTTATCTTAATTTAACTTTTATTATTTTATCTCAAAAACCAAGCGTCCAAAAAAAAAAGTAAAAATTGTTTTGGGATGTCCAAACAAAGCCCTTTCATATGACATGTAACTTGATTTTTTTATGTAACTTTTTTTATTTTTGCCCCCTTAAAAAACCCCATATCTCAAAAACCCTTCATCCGATTTTACTCATATACTTACCAGTAAATTTCTCAAGTACAAGCTATCGACATATCAAATTTCATGCAGATCGGATCAACGGTTCTAAAGTTATCGCCAGACAAACATACATACATTATCAAGTGCATTTCTCCAACATTCGAGGTCTGCACTCAAATCTCGATCCGGTCCACCATTATCTCGAGACCATTAAGCCGCACTTGTTATTCCTCTCGGAGACGCAGATCCAGTGCCCTCCCGACACAGCGTACCTCACGTACCCAGGCTATGCACTGGAGCACAATTTTTTACCAAAAGCTGGTATTTGTTTGTTTGCTCGGGAGGACATCTGCTGTCTGCGTCTGCGTGACCTAGAAGAGCCCGACTTTTCTGTAGTATGGGTTTTGGTGGATACTGGTCTGGATAAAATTATCTACGCTGGTTTATATCGTTCACATACTGGAGACTCCGAGACAACCAGGTTATTCAACTACATCTGTGAAGCGGCGGATGTGGCTCAAAGACGATACCCTGATGCACAACTGGTGCTTCTAGGGGATTTCAACGCCCACCACCAACAGTGGCTGTTCCCTTACCAGATCACCGACCACGCTGGAATAGAGGCTTATAAACTTGCCCTATCTCTTAACCTCACGCAGCTGGTCGGTGAAGCAACTAGGGTACCGGATGTCGAGAGCCACACAGCCAATTGCCTGGATCTCCTGCTGACAAATCAACCAGATCGTCACACAGTGTCAGTGTTGCCTCCTTTGGGCACCTCAGACCACTGTGTGGTGAGGTCTGTATCGTCATATTCGCCACCCGACCCCTCTCCTAGAGGATGTAGGCGAATATGGCGATACAAGTCAGCAGACTGGGATGAGATGCGCCATTTTTTTGCGTCTTATCCTTGGCGGCCAACCTGCTTTTCTTCTAGCGATCCCACAAATTGCGCTAATGCCGTCACGGAGGTGATCAAAAGGGCAATGGAATACTTTATTCCATTCACTGATGCTTCACCTTCAACAAATGCTCGCCCTTGGTTTGGTCCTGCATGTGCTAGCGCAGAAGCGCAAAAACATGCAGCCTATCTTGCCTGGGTTGATGCACGGAACGGCAAAGCGTCTGATACGCAGCAGAAGAAGAAAGCCTATAATAAAGCCGCCAAATCCTGCAAAAAGGTGATAAGGAAGTCACGTTTCGATCGGATTGGCCGCATGGGAGCTAAGCTTGCCTCATACCCCGCGGGAAGTAAAGCTTTCTGGTCACTAGCCAAATCGGTCGAAACGAACTTCAGCCGTCCTTCCCTTCCACCGATGGTGAAACCTGATGGATCGCTAGCTCACTCTGCAATTGAGAAAGCAAACCTATTTGTTACTCAATTTGCGGAAAACTCACGTCTAGACACCTCTGGTGAAATTCCACCTAGCCTTCCCCAATGCGAATCCAAGATGCCTGAAGTTCGCATCCAGCAAAAGGAAGTGCTCAAAACACTACGTAGTCTTGACGTGAACAAAGCTAGTGGACCGGACGGTATCCCCGCAGTGGTTCTTAAAACCTGTGCACCTGAGTTGTCTCCAATTCTTACACGACTTTTCCGCCAATCTCTTAAATCTGGTACAGTCCCCAAGTCTTGGAAGCTTGCTAATGTGCAGCCTGTGCCCAAGAAAGGTAGCCGTGCCGACCCGTCTAACTACCGCCCTATTTCAGTCACCTCTCTACTTTGCAAATGTATGGAGCGTGTACTGAACGGTAAACTCCTCTCGTACCTCGAAGATAACGACCTCCTCAGTGACCGCCAGTACGGATTCCGCCGAAACCGGTCTACTGGGGATCTTCTTGTGTATGCTACGCACATTTGGAGTGAAGCTATAGAGAAATACGGTGAAGCACTGGCTGTTTCACTAGATATTTCTAAGGCTTTTGACAGGGTTTGGCACGCTAGCCTTATTGGCAAGCTTTCTGCATACGGACTACCAGTCCAATTCTGTTCTTGGCTTGAAGACTTTCTGAGGGAACGATCTATTCGAGTAGTCGTTGACGGTTGCTCGTCTGATCAATTGGCTATTAACGCCGGTGTACCTCAGGGGTCGGTGCTATCTGCCACGCTGTTTTTGCTGCACATCAACGATCTGCTCATGCCCGGTATCATGGGATATGCAGACGACAGCACGGTTGTGGAAAGATATACATCCAATGCCCAAGCCAGACAAAATGTGGTTCAGCAAGAGCGAGACGCGATGCTTCAGCGCTTGAATTTAAAACTCAAGGTGGTGTCTGACTGGGGTGATGCCAACTTGGTAAAATTCAATGCCACGAAAACGCAAGCTTGTCTGTTCTCAGCAAAGAAAAGTTCGTTTCTCCATGTTCCTATTTTCCAAGATGTACCTATTAGTGTACGGGATCACCTGGAACTTCTTGGTACCTCGCTTACGCCTGCTCTTAACTTTGGCTCGTACATTGAGTCTAAGGCTAAAACAGCTTCCATGAAGCTTGGCATCTTGAATAAGGTTAGGCGGTACTTCACACGTGGACAGCTTCTTAATCTGTACAAAGCACAAGTCCGGTCTGGTATGGAGTACTGCTGTCACCTCTGGGATGGCTCTGCCAAGCACCAGCTTGCTGCCTTAGACTCAATTGAAAGGCGAGCTTTCAGGCTAATAGGCGAGCAACACATGGCGGAGACTAAGATCCAAAGTCTTGAACATCGCCGCAAAGTTGCCTGCCTATCCATATTCTATAGGTTACATTTTGGAGAATTTACATACATACATACATACGTAAAATGCCAAATCGCCCAAGTTAAAACTAAGATCTTCGTTCGCTTCGCTCACTCGATCAAATATAATATATTATTGAAATAATATAATATAAAATTGAATATATTAATCAAGTAAATGGCGTTAACCTTACGTGTCCCTTTGGAACAGTTACTTACTTGTTCTGATAGAGCCTCATTTGCGGTACGATATTGTTCTCCAAGTCGTATTGCACCTCAAGTTTTTGTTTCTTAAGTACATCAATGGCTGCGTTCGTCTTGGACAGAGCTTTCGTTACCTCTGCCGTCTCCATCTTGACTCTAGCATCTGAAGATGACGAAATTTATAGATAAATATACTAATAATATTATAAACGGGAAAGTTTGTAGGTATGGATGGATGGATGGATGGATGGATGTTTGTTACTCTTTCACGTAAAAACTACTGAATGGATTTTAATGAAACTTTACAATAATATAGATTATACATCAGAATAACACATAGGCTACAATTTATAAAGATATTGTGTGACTAATCCTGCGCAGACGAAGTCGCGGGCACCAGCTTGTTTATTGTTAAGAGCAATTTATCCCAAAACCATTCATAGATCCCTATATTATTGGTTTTAGAAATCACAGAGTTCTGGTGGTCTAGTGGTAGCGGCCCCGCTTTTCGAGCATAAGGTCGTAGGATTAAAAGCGTTCGTGATCAAATGAGTATTTCTGTTCAAAAATGTATATGCAGAGTACCAGTACTCTTAAACAGTGAAGGAAAACATTGTAAGGAAACCAGCACGTAGAACCTAAAAAGTTTTAAGACATGTGTCATGTGCTCGAAAGGAGCCTCTTTGAGGCGCACTTAAAAACCTTTCACCACACTGTTTCGAACAAGTGACACGACAAGAAGAAAGAAATTACAGATGATGCAAGTAGGTATAACTCGTTTCGCGCCAGTGGAAACGCACAGTTAAAGTAAGATAACAAGTCTTACCGTCTCCGACTTTTTCCTCCAGTCGCTGTTTGTCAGTCCTCAGCTTGTCCAGCTTAGCTCTTGCTTCAACAAGCTCCTGTTCACGATTTCTGTAAGATACCATCAGAAAGAAACCATAAGAAAAAAAATCTACGTGGATATCAAACCAATAAAAACAATAGTAACTAGTGGTTCGCCCCGAACTGAGATCTCGTGATGCGACCCGACGAACGCACCAAAACTTTGAGTAGGTGGTAGTCAGAGGCAAGTCCAAACATTATGTTTGGACTTTTTTCTGACTACCGCCTACTAACTTGGTATGGTTACCAAGTTTCAACTCTATTTGCCTATTTATTGAAGAGTTCCGTTGAACAGACCTTGGCTCCATCATCAGACCTGGTCGTTGTCACCATTTTATGGAAACTGAGTACCTCCTTAATTCATTTCAAGAAAAAAAAATAAGAAAAAGCAAAGGAACTGGCCGACCAGTAGAAAAACCTTGATTTCAACGAAACTCTTAGAGATGGGAGCTCTTGGATCGCTGGTTATCTTAATTTAACTTTTTTTTGTATCTCGAAAACCAAGCGTCCAAGAAAAAAAGTAAAAATTGTGTTGGAATGTCCAAACAAAGCCCTTTCATATGACATGTAACTTGATTTTTTTATGTAACTTTTTTTATTTTTTCCCCCTTATAAAACCTCATATCTTAATAACTGTTCATCCGATTATACTCATATACTTACCAGTAAATTTCTCAAGTACAAGCTATCGACTTATCAAATTTCATGCAGATCGGATCAACGGTTCGAAAGTTATCGCCAGACAAACATACATACATACATACATACATAAAATGCCAAATCGCCCAAGTTAAAACTAGATCTTCGTTCGCTTCGCTCACTCGATCAAAAATATTGAAAATTATAATATTTGAGTGTTCGTGTGAAGTAAATACAAGTACTTAACGAAATCAATCAATAAAAGTAATCAAAATGTTTAGAGCTGATTTCACCATGCTCTGTTAAATTAACAAAGGATTAAAGGGCCGTTAAATATGTCAAAATGTACGCGTTTGACATCTAAGGTTAGAATAAACGGCCTGTTAATCCTTGATTAGTAACTAACAGAGCATGGTGAAATCAGCTCTTAGCGTTGCTTCAAATCTTAGTTTTTAGTTTGTATTTAATTTACTTTTGATTATGTAGTAATGTAGTTATCGTAATTGCATTTTTTCTACGCCGTTCCTGGTAACTTTTCGGGATATGAACTATTGTCGTTTTAATTTTCATCCCGATCGAACGAGGACTTAATTGAATAGTATAGGAAGTAAGATATATCCTACATTGTACATTTCAGACAGTTCCTTCTAGGTTTTTTTTTATTCAACTTGCTGATGGAACAAGCAGATGGCCCACCTGATGTTAAGTGGTAACCATCACCTATAACAAAGCATTGCCTCGTAAGTCACGCACGTAGGAACGTGCTCTACGATGTGCTGCCCTGCGTCCATCAACTTGAGGCATACAGATGTTAAGCCTCATGTGCCTGTAATTACACCGGCAACCACACTCTTCAAACCGAAACCCAGCGATGCTGCTTGGCGGCAGAAACAGGCGTGGTGGTAGTACTTCGCCGGACGAGCCCTTCACAAAGACCTCTACTACTTACAAAATGAGGATCTGGCGGTAGATTCACCGAGTTTATAAGAGTTTTTAAAGTGATCCTTGCGATTTTACTGAATAAAGTCCGATTTGTTTTTGATTGACCAACCTGTGCCTCTCCATTTTCTCTTGAAAGGACGTTTCAATATCTTTCAGCATAAATTCGTGGTTTCGAACTGTAGTGATGATTTCTTTCGCTTTATCGCGGAGTGTGTGGATTTCTCGACCCTGGAAAATGTAAACATTAAATAGGCATAATGGTGGCTCTTTTCATGGCCATTCGTGTTGGCGTATCTGTCGTATTTTACCAAATACGACGATATGTAGTGACTCTATTGGCCTATACATATATAGGTACCCATTTTCACGAACAAGGCGAATACAAGAATGCCAATACTAAAATACCGCTGTTCGTGATGTGTGGACGGTGTGTTCCGAGTTATTCGGACTTCTACACAATGAATGTCAACCTTTATTTTTAGTTTATCGCATCTTATTGCGAAAAATTATTAAATACATGAAATTAAATGATATTTATATTTTTTTCCTGACATAGACAACAGACGATATATTATTAGTTTTCGTGCAAAGGGGTGTACAAATAAATCATCATCATCATCATTTTCCTGCCCTTATCCCACTTCATGTGGGGTCGGCACATCAGGTTTTTTCCCTCCACTCTCCTATATCAGCCGTCACTCCTTTCTTACTCATGTCATCTTTCACACAGTCCATCCATCTTTTCTTTAGCCTACCTCTACTCCTATATCCATCCACATTCATCCCTAGCATTCTTCTCGTTACATGACATTCTTCCCTAGGGTGTACAAAGAAATGAACTACTGAAATTCAACCCCTAAAGATGTGCACATAGGTTTAATGTTTTTATGATGTTTTTACGGTAGATACCGTACTGTGCCTGGGGACCAAAGTCGTGAAGCTGTTCATTTTTTAATAGCTTCACGCGAATATTGTCGCGCGGCATTCCACTAGTTAATAATATTAGTAAGATAAAAACATACCGCCACAAGTTTTTGCTGTTCAACCTTACTGATACCGATCTTAGCTTTATCAATAACATGTTGCAACGGCTCCATTTTACTCTTATGCGTGGTGACCAGCTTCACAGCTTTCTTCTTATCATTGGTGTACTCTATGACCCGTTCTCTTAACTCTTGGTACTCGAGCCAGAGCTTCTTCTTCTCGCAAACCTCTATTTGTCGTTCGATGTCTTTACGTTGCTGCATTGCATCGATGAGGACTTTTAATCTGTGGAATTAAGAGAATAATTTCAGTAACTGGCTTTATTCTAATTCTAATTCATAGTGGGGGAATAAGATCTGCACTGACGTCCCGCAGTGGGGTGTATTGTGCATTATCCCCCTGCTAACCTCACCCCAGCCAGCCCAACTCCTTAAAGTAGCGGAACAGGACTTCGGGTTGGTGGCAGCAATGTTCCTGCATCCCCGATGAAGATAATGTGGATGCAGGGGAGCAAGACTCAATCAGTCAGAACACTGGCTTTATTGTTCTTTCGTCTTTTTCTTGCTGTGTTAGTTTGTTTCGATTTTAAGTGCGCCTCTAAAGGGCTCCTTTCGAGCAATTTCGACTTTATTGTAGACAAGACGATATCACACTCGCCGTGGCAGGGGTAATTTGTCATCAACATCATCATCAGGCTGAAGAAATCATCTCCTAAACATTTTCAGAACGAATGATGAAATTTTGTGCCCCATCCACTGACTACCCGCGATCCTCACAATGTCATCGTCGCAGGGACGGTGACAACTGCTAGGACTTATCTCTCTCACATATAAACATTTTCGAAGATATAAAAATGATGTGATCTTAAGAGCTGACTTCGCCATGCTCTGTTAGTTACTAATCAAGGATTAACAGCCCATTAAATCTAACCATAGATGTCAAACGTGTACATTTTAACATATTTAACGGCCCTTCAATCCTTTGTTAATCTAACAGAGCATGGTGAAATCAGCTCTCAGCATATTTAACATTTCTTAAATACATATAAATCTCATTGTGACACAACAGTTATAGTTTTCCACAGTGTTGTAATTTCACCCACCTCTCATTCAATCTCTCCTGCTCCTGTAGCAACTGTGCATTATTCTGCAGCTTAGTTGACAGTCCTCGTTGTTTATTCCTTGACTCGATCAACTCTTCCAACTGTGTAACACTCTCCTGTCCACCGACAGCTGATAGGGTGCTCCGGAGTAGCTCTTGAGGGTTCATCTTGGAGAAGTCCTGGACTCTGTCTTGGGGTAATAACTGACATAGGTTGTCTACCTGAAATCAATTAATATAATAAATCACTAGATGTGCCCGTGTGGAATAGTGTGTTTGGGTAGCATTTTTAATTATTTAGACTAATTATTTTACAACTTGAAGCTCCTATGAATGGAATTTTGAACACAAAGAGTGCACACATTTAAGAGTAGTAGAGCTCTTTGTGAAGGGCTTGTCCGGGGAAGTGCTACCACCACCTTCTCTGCCGCTAAGCAGCATTGCTGTGTTTCGGTTTGAAGAGTGTGGTTGCCGGTGTAATTACAGGCATAAGGCTTAACATCTGTATGCCTCAAGTTGATGGATGCAGGGCAGTGAATCATAGGGAATGTTCCTATGGTGTGTGACTTATGAGGTAATGCTTTGTTATAGGTGATGGTTGCCACTCAAAATCAGGTGGGCCATAAGATTTTGAAATGCAGATCTTGAAACATACCTGTATATTAAGAGTAGCTATCAAATCTTGCACCTGTCGTTCTCTTGCAGTTTTGTTGTCTATGGACCAAGTGGTCACATCTTGGAGATTAAAGTTTCGAGTAATAATGACATTTCTTCGTCCTGGTCCTTGATACAGTTCTATCTCTATGCTGGCTTGCTCACAGCCGCTTCGTACATATTCTGAAATCTATCAAGATTATGATTATAGTCAACATACTCTTTAATGCGGACAAGTTACACAAGTACAATGCTCAACACATTTGAACAGTAATCTTTATCTTTATCTTTATCTTTGACCAATGACTAAGCTCTCATAGTGTTTGTTCAAACTAAAGTAATGCAAAATTTATTCACCTTTTTGGCACGTCCTATAACACTGGTCTTCCCACAAAGGCCGAGGATGATTGCACACACAAAAGTAGACTTCCCTGTGCCATTTGGACCAATTATCATGTTCAACGAGGGTCCAGGGAATAAAACAACTTGCTTGTAGGTTCTGAAAATTTAGTGATAGGGAATTTGACTTGAATTGGATTTTTGACACATTTCCGGTCCGGTGTGTTTCAATAAAGGACATCGAAAGGAAGTAAGTAATATTATACTGACTTAGGAAGGATACTGATTTTGCGAACTAATAAGTTAAATACTTATTTTGACAAAAAACAATCGTGAGTCAAGAAAGTTTTGAATGTTCCAACGGCGCGAATAGTCGAATACTTACACGAAGTTTTCAAGCGCTATTCTGTGGATAACACCGGGCCTAATGCCCATATTATTTATTATCTTAGACATTGTTAATCACATACACACAGTACAGAAAAATTGGATAGAAACTCGCAGTATACTTGAAAATTGCGGCTTGAGTAAAAGTCCATCGGTTCGCGCAATTCTTCTTCTCTCTGTTTATGGCTCCTGTCTGTCATTCGACAGACAATCTTGCCAGTGTCAAGTGATTTGAATTGAATAAATACTTTTTTGTCAAGTCAGTCTATAGTCAAGTCGGCCGTCATTTGTTTTGAAGAAAATGGTGGCGGTTTTCTTCAAAACATCGGAAACATTTTCGGTCAAATCAGGATATCACAATACACTTTCATTCCAAATGTTTACACCCTGTGCTAAAACCTCAAGTAATGTTGGTTAAAATACCACCGAAATTACACAACACAGCTCAAAATAACACTAGAAAAACAAATAAAATGAAAAAGCTATGTTGCTTCCCAAAATGTCAGAAAATGAATCGTTCGCGCAATTTCTGCGGCACTCACGCATCAATCACATTAGTCTCACGCATCAATCATATATGGTCACGACAGTCAGTCCAGTCCAGCCAGCGAACTGTCAGTACAGCTTTTCTTAGAGCTACGTCAGTGATCACATCAAAAACTCACAATAGAAAACCTAAACGGATTCATTTTCTGACATTTTGGGTATATGTTGCTGAGAGCTTTTTCATTTTATTTGTTTTTCTAGTGTTATTTTCAGTTGTGTTGTGTAATTTCGGTGGTATTTTAACCAACATTACTTGAGGTCTCAGCACAAAGTGAAAACATTTGGAATGAAAGTGTATTAAGTATGTGATATCCTGATTTGACCGAAAATGTTTCCAATGTTTTGAAGAAAACCGCCACCATTTTCTTCAAAACAAACTTCGATCAACAATCAACTAGATTGCGTGTCACATACAAAATCAAAGCTAAAAACTGTCCGCTTGAACATCTACTTACACACACATAAACAGCTACATCGAACTGATTCAAAGGTTTTTAAACAGTTTCAAGTTCAACCTAATTACAACCATAAACCCTTGTAATAAAGTCACAAATCTACAAAATACTATCTTACACTTATGATCATTCGTCAATTACAGCCGTCACCTTGAAATTAAAAGACATAGGTTAAATAACATTTATTGTGTAATCAACCTTATATTGCAACAAATAAAGTACTTTTCCCCATTATTACTTTGTGAGTTACATTATTACTTTCGTCGTTTTGTTTCTGTTTGCTTCTTTGTATTTTACTACTCCTCACACACACTACAGGTGCCTCGATGGCGGACTGGCGGAATAAACGACAAAATATTTGTTTTTAATTGTTAACAATGATTTAAGCATCGCAAAACGGAAACTGACATGTAATTACCGAAAAAAAGACATTCCTTCTGAAACCTTACTGTTTTAGGGGTTATTTTCGCAGTTTTAAAGCACACTGAGGCATTTTAGCACGTCCGCACGTTAGCTGTGGTTGGAGCATACTAAACTCAAATAAGAACACAAATTTATTTGTGCTCTTATTTCTCGGGCCGTTTTTGAGCTCGCCACACGTAATCTAGGTTGATTGTTGATCGAAGAAAACAAATGACGGCCGACTTGACTATGGACTGACTTGTCTAAAAAGTATTCAATACAAATCACTTGACACTGGCAAGATTGTCTGTCGAATGACGGACAGGAGCCATAAATTGAGAGAAGAAGAACCTAAACACAAGATCGTATTCAACATCGTGCTCTCGACCTCAAAAAACTATTACTCCTAGTTGAGTAATAGTTAATAATTAACCCTTCATCATAATAAAAAATAATAGAACCATCTACTCTCCTGTTAATAACTTATTGCTCTCTTCAGTTTTAAAGTAGATAAGTAAATGAACACACTTGGCAACTAGATAATCTAGGAAAATATAAGCCAGACAAAGGATTTATCTTGGATTTTAGTAGGGAGCACTGGCGTCAGTTAAGTCAAGTCAACATTTTAAACTGATAAAACAAATAAGATTTGGCAAAAATATTGGAATCCAACCTTAGAAGAAATAAAAAAAAACATTCACGGCTGTCAGTGCTTACTAGGGATGTCCATTTAGTTATGTTTAATTATAAATCGATCTGGCTCATGGCCCTTGTCCAAATTTCCCACCGTACATGGGACACTGTAGCCACTACAAATTAAATAGGTAATTAAACCTTCTTAGCATCCGCCGCATGTAGCTTCATTCGCGTACCTAAGTAAAACAGGCTAAAAAAGTTTCTTCAATATCATAAACCCTCAGGTTTATAGTATTGAGGCTAAATAATTATAATGTACCTACTTATGTAGTACCTACATAATACTTTACATTATTTTACCAAGTTTCAGCCATATCGGTTTATCCGACTGATAAATGAAAACAACATCTCAATCACAAACTTAGTTCGATAGATACATAATAATATAATAAGGTGACAACTCAATCATAATCAAGACTACTACTGCGTCCGAATAGCTCGCTAGCAACGACAAAGACGATGAGCTATGCGGCTACTGTTCAATTCCAGAAACGGACTTTTGTCACAAAGGTTTTTTTATGAATCATTATCTGCCTAAACTTAAATCGAATCGACATTTTGAACACGCTTTGAATGGTGATTAATTACAGACACACGATTCCTATCCAGTTTAAAATTTTGACAGAGCTTAGAGATATACCTACCCCTTAAAATTTTAGTCGAAAGTCGATAGGAATTGAGTGTTGGTAGTAGCTACGCTGATTTGAACTGAAATTGCTGGCTAAGTTGGGCGAGGAGCATGAAATGAGGTAAGTAAGTAGGTAGTTATAGAGGTTTCGATTTGAACTCGAACAGTCCTGCTTTTGGCCGTTGAAAAACCTAGTTTGAGCAAAATAAAGTTCAGTGCATCATTTTATACCTTCTAACAAATGCTTCGATCAACAATCAACCTAGATTACGTGTGGCGGGCTCAAAAACGGCCCGAGAAATAAGAGCACAAATAAATTTGTGCTCTTATTTCTCGGGCACAAATAAATTTGTGTTCTTATTTGAGTTTAGTATGCTCCAACCACAGCTAACGTGCGGACGTGCTAAAATGCCTCAGTGTGCTTTAAAACTGCGAAAATAACCCCTAAAACAGTAAGGTTTCAGAAGGAATGTCTTTTTTTTCGGTAATTACATGTCAGTTTCCGTTTTGCGATGCTTAAATCATTGTTAACAATTAAAAACAAATATTTTGTCGTTTATTCCGCCAGTCCGCCATCGAGGCACCTGTAGTGTGTGTGAGGAGTAGTAAAATACAAAGAAGCAAACAGAAACAAAACGAAACGAAAGTAATAATGTAACTCACAAAGTAATAATGGGGAAAAGTACTTTATTTGTTGCAACATAAGGTTGATTACACAATAAATGTTATTTAACCTATGTCTTTTAATTTCAAGGTGACGGCTGTAATTGACGAATGATCATAAGTGTAAGATAGTATTTTGTAGATTTGTGACTTTATTACAAGGGTTTATGGTTGTAATTAGGTTGAACTTGAAACTGTTTAAAAACCTTTGAATCAGTTCGATGTAGCTGTTTATGTGTGTGTAAGTAGATGTTCAAGCGGACAGTTTTTAGCTTTGATTTTGTATGTGACACGCAATCTAGTTGATTGTTGATCGAAGAACAAATGAGTTGATTTAGTTTAGGTTTCAATTTGGTAATAGAATGAGATGTCCCGTCCGTCGGTCGGTCGGTCGCCAGAATCAAGTCAAGTCGGGCAGCACACCACTGCCACAGGGAGAAAGAACACGCGCACGGAAGTTGAGCTGTGTTTATTTCCGTTTAATTCATAATTTATTCCAGATTGATGCTGAGTCTAGCGGTGCGTGCGCTACACGAATTCTATCGAGTTATAAAAGAATCGAGTTGACTCGTTTATAAACTTATAGTTTTCGAGAGAATTTTTCCTATCCCATCACTACTGTAGCTCGCGGCTCGGCGCGCGGTGGTGCTCGGATCGGGCTCACTCGGGCTCGGTTCGGCTGCAAACAAACCGATTCCGGCTGATGCGCTTGTCTGCCGTTTTGAGAAACGCGAATTGTGTATTTTCTTCGTGTGTTTGTGTATGAAAAAGAGTGAAAAATAATATTTCTTGAATGAATGTGTACCCCAAAACCATCCCTTTTTACATTCAGCTGAAATGGAATCATTTGTGTGAATCCAAGTAAAAGCGCCGTTTATAATCTTCATGTCGCGCTTACATGGAGGGTATTCATGTTTATAAATATTGATTTGTTGCTTGTGATTTTGTAACTTTTATATTGTGTGTGTTCAAAAACGCGAAGTGAAATGTAGGTAACTGTGGAATAACATAAACATTCTATCTGATACGAAAATGCAACAGTTGACGATGAAAAATGTTTTCGTCGATGGCGCGGCTTCGCGTGTGATTCTTTCGAGTGTTTGATCTTATTTTTTTGTGTTTGTGTTGTGATTATTTGACAATGGAGGGGACTACAGAGAAGGATTGTTCACCGTTATGGAATCTGTACCAGCAAATCGTGTCGGATATGAAGGTAGGTCATGCATTCTTTGTTTGTGGGAGCCTATGTATTTAGGTAAGTACGTCAGCGTTTGTGTGTCTACCTACCAGTCTGCCTGGTGTGAGACCGGTCTGCTGGCCCCGATATTGCTATGAAATCGTTCTGGTAAAGCGTTCGCATTGAACGAACTGCGATTGGACGCTCCGATTGTTCCGGGATAGTTTTTTAAGTGGTCATTATTTGATTTTAATGAATGATCTTAAATCCGCCTTACGGATTCATATCGTGTTTTTAAATCATTGTGTTACAAAATCAACGGAGTATGAATAGTTATTGTTGAAAAAAAAAATAGTTACCTACTTGTTACTTGTATTTACTTCTGTGCAAGGGTCTGAGATCCAAGCAGCTGTCTATAATGAAAATACATCTTTCATAGTAAATTAACCCTTACTTTTTTAACCTGGGTCATGGCCTCAATATCATTGATATTATAATCTCAGCCCAATATCACTCACTGCTGGTTATACCTATACCTACCTACCTATCTACCTTTATTTTCTATCAGCCTCCTTTTCCTGTATCTCTTGTCCAATAATTATGGACCACAATATTATTAGACAAAATCGAGAGCTATTTATTCAATTGAATTCAAAGGTACACTTTGAAACATCTTAAAGTGAGGTGAATCTAGGTGCCAGTTACACATGTCCAAGCCTATAAGAACAGGCAACAAACTTTATGTCTTGGTTCCAACCATTCTTTTGTATGATCCTTGTTTCGAAATACCTATGGAGTTGAACTTGAATACACCACCTGGCCTTGTTAGCTTTAATTAATGTTTGTAGGTATTCCTTCAGCATTGATGTCCATGAAGAATTCCTTTAGCAAGTGCTGAAAAAACTCACAAACCATAACCTCTGGTTTTTTTATAAAAGCTACCTACCTAGTGACCATATACCTGGCATCCTAGTATTCAATGGGCTAAAACAAAGATTTTGTTTGTTTTGAGAGCAACCTTATGCTAAAAATAGCCACTACAAGCTAGGTATATCACCTTATTATTGCGATAACTTATTCAATATTTACATATGCAAATAAAAAAGGTACCTAAATGAACTAGCTGAATATTCAACATGCACACAGGAACCAATTTGAAATGCACCACCACATCTTGTTCACTTGCAGATTACCAATCCATCTATGGTAGGTACATAATCTATTAAGTCACCATACAAAGTCTACTTACCTACCTATATAACTACAAATCGGTATAGACTATGTACCTATTCATATAAGTAGATATCTGCAAAAATTACCATACAAATAAAATATTTTATTCATACAAGGCAGTAATGATTCAATAGGATGAGATCAAGACTATTTAGAAACTATTGATTATGTCATCACGATTCCATCGGCCAAGGTCATTCTTAAAGGTCAGATAAAACAAAGTTATTTTCATAACAATCTCTAGTTGCTAGATGGGCTGTTATATTGGGCTCTTAGAATTTGCACGGTCAATTGGCAGCAAGTTTTTTGGATGGGGCTTTGATGATCAATTTAGTAGACATCTACCTACTTACCTACAAAAATTTATGATGCAAAGTTTGAAAAGATGACATGGCAGAAGTGTTGAATGTGGTTAAAGTACACCACAAAATAAATATCTAAGCTGTTGCTGTAGGTAGATGGTTTTTCTTGATTTATTTTTAATATGACATACATTGTGGAGCCCTAAGATAACGAGGCGGCGCGGCGTCACGTTATACCACGCAGAAGAAGGCCTGACGAGCTGGACGCGTTTTAGAGGGACTGGCAACTGGTGGCATGAAGAGTGGCTTGGGGGGAAACCTTTGCCCATCGATGGGATGATGTGGTCTAATGGTAATGAAGATACAGTGCTCGCGATATAACAAGCCATAAGTTAGTCGTCATTGCGCAGTAGATAATTTGGTCTTAAAACATGAATTGCGCAGCCTAACAGCTAACTTCAGTCCGGCCAAGTTAGCCAGCAAGTACTGTATAGGTATACCTAAATGTTCGTCTACCGATTTGTGGGCTCCATAGAAATCTCTGCAAAGTCTACTCTTTAACTTGCGTCATGACCAAGAACGAATTTGAATTTAGTCTTGTAAACGTATCGTATCTAACTACAACAGGATAAGGTCGAATATCGCTAGGTTACGTTACCGCCACAAATGTCAAAATTCATTCGTGATTAGGCCTCTGTACCTTCACTATGCGTATTCGAAGTTAAAAATCCGGGCGCACTCAGTCTTCGACCAGCGAGCACCACGCTCTGTTTGTCAATGAAAATGCACGACAGCTCAGACACGACGGCGAGCGCTCTTAATTGTTAAAACCGGCTAATTGGCATCCATATTCCATTGTGCTTACACAGACTTATTATTATGCTCCGTTTTTTGCTGATCGTCAACTGAATGTCCGCGTTATGTAAGTGACTACTGACCAGGTAACTGGGGCGAATAGTTTCGAGTCATTGCAGCTTAGACTTCTTGGGTATTAATTAATCGATACTTAGTTGCTTATAATAAAATTTTAATAATTGTGCCGAAAGGCCGAACAATCGGCCTTCTTACGCCTCTGTTGCAAATACTCCTACGCAAATCTCTGAATTGAAATAAGTAACTCTACTTCGGTGAATGCCCTCGTTGGTTATACTTTACCCCATCATCGCCTGAAATCCTACACCATACAACCTGGCCCGGTTGTCTAAAGTGTCTTCCAAAACGCAAAAAAACAATAGCTAGGGAGGCACAATAGATACCTTTTCGACAGCCTTCACAGCTCAGTCGGTAGTAGCTCTGCCTTCTGCGCCGTAGGCCGTGGGTTCGATCCCCACCGAGAACTAACATTTGTGTGATGAACATTGATGTTTGTTCTCTGTCCGGGTGTTATATTATATTATAAGTATGTATTTACAAAAAAAAAAGTATATATGTATTATTATCACCTATCTGACTCCCATAATTACAAGCTTTGGCTTAGTTTGGGGCTAGATAGTGCTGTGTGGAAAGTCCACCAATATTTATACCTATGTGAAGAAGGGGATCGAAGACTCGAAAGTTTGACCACGTACTTCCAAAGGTCACTTTATAAAGTTTCAGTAGGTAGGTAGCAAGCAAAAGGCGCTGCCGATATTTGAAATCTTTCAATAGGCTCGCAAGGATATTTCTTTTTGAATTTGGAACAGTCACCTTGACCTTGGCGTAAGGTCTCACGATTTATTGACTTTTCTAATGGAGGGCACCAGAGACATACCTACCTTTCCCAAGGACGGCACAGATTTTGTTACAGTTGGTATGAAGGGTCATCTGTCTAGACTTCTGGACGTTAGACAAATACCTAATACAAATACCTATATACTTTCTCTATAAAAAAATGAGGCATACATCTACGTAAACCTATTTGTAATATAGCGTTGAGGGCAACTTTTCTCCCGCGATATCCTACTTGTACTGGTAAGCTTAGTAGGAGCTAACATAAAAAAAAATGTGCAAAATATTCTGCAAAATGTACTTATGTGATACATGAAGCTACTCGTACATCCTAGCTGGTAACCAAGTTCTTTCGCCTGCGTGTTGCTGTCATTACATGATAAAACATGCTGTGGACGTGGCAAAAAGACCTAGGTCTGCAAGCCTCTGAAAAAAAAACAAATTATAAGACTACGTAGGACGATGTTTACGATTCCGTGTTTAGATAGATTGGATGTTTTACAGATGCCAATACTCCAAATGCTGTAATTTATCACCGCTACGCAGACATGGTTTGTGTTTCTTGACACATGTCTGAGAGCACTGGTGGTCTAGTGGTAGCAGCCCCGCCTTCCGATCCTAAGGTCGTGGGTTCGAAACCGATCGAGCACCAATGAGTTTTTCTGTTCAAAAAATTATGTGCACAATGCCAGTACTCTCAAATGGTGTAGGGAAACGTGAGGAAACCGGCATGTCGTAGAACCTAAAAAGTTCTATAACATGTGTCAGGTGCTCGAAAGGAGCCTCTTGAGGCGCACTTAAAATCCTTTCACCGCACTGTTTCGAAAGAAACTATTGACACGACAAGAGAGAGACACATGTCTTATTGGGATCGGTACCCCAAGTCTGAGTTTTGTTTCAGGCTTGTGTTTTTAGTACTATGCTAAATAAAATTTTATTCTATTCTATTCTTTTCGTAAAGTCAGGCCTTTTTTGTACGGAGGCTCGTGAGTTCTCAGCACGCCCGATAGCCTCTTATCGAACCTTCATACAAAAAAGGCCTGACATTACGAAAAACGAAAAACCAAATTTAGACTTGGGGCACAGTTCTAGTATCGTCACTGCACAGGGGATTAAACTTTTTAAAGTTGTTTTTACTAACAAATCCCTGAATTTACTCTATTACGGAATAAACTTCAATTACCTACCTAAGTCCAGAATCTAATACTGCATTTACATTTAGTTATTTAGTGGACGGAAATGTTGTAGTCCATATGTCTGCGGCAGCGTCGCCGGCAATGTGTGTTCACGCAACACAAGCAACGCGAGCGGCAACGCGAGTGGACATGGAAGTGGTCTGTTTACATTCTCGCATTGCCCAAGTCCCTGCCGATATCTCTGCACATTTCCACGGACATGAGCTAAGTGTAAACGGGTATAAGTTCTGGAGTAACCAACTGGAAAAAAAGTTAACATAGTCCGATTGATCGAACTATCAGGAGTCTCAAGAACACATGGTTCGATTAATCGAACCAACTGGAAAAAAAGTTCACGTAGTCCGATTGATCAAACCATGCGGTCGAACCACGTGGCCAGAAGAGTCCTAACATAAAGCGAGTTATTTAAGCAATGAACTAGGTAGGTAAGTTTTCTTTTTATTCGTTCGTCCAAAAACTACAGTAAGCGGAAATACCATGCGGCTATACTAATAATAGGAAACGCCACGGAAGTTACCTACCTACCAGCCGGGTTGTTGATGGTCCGTCATAAGAAATGCTGTAGCGAGACGTGACGTAGAGATGTTACCTTAATACTTCACCAACTTAGTTTAGATTATGTTAAGAATAAGAATATTTTATTGTATAACTGTGTACATAAAGGTGTTATAAAAATAATACAAGAAGAGATATGATTGATGTTTAGAATTAATAATTTCTTCACTTTAATGGACATTCTTATAGCTAGATTTAAGACGTTTCAAAGTGATGTCAATCTCATCATAATTCTGTACTACTGAACCGAGGTACCGGAAATCGCAACAGACTTCTAAGGATACACCATCTTAGGTGTAGCGAAACTGGAGGGACCACCGAAGTCACAAAACAGATGCTCTTTTTTGGTCCTGCTAATCTCCAATCCGACACTCTCCAATTTCCCTTGCCATTTTACCAGCCTGCTGGACAATACATGTATGTTCAATACATTTATTGATTTTATTTAGCACATATACATAGTTAGTTACTTACACCTAACAGTATCGCATGGACCCTTGCTCGCCTCAATGTTGCTATACCCTATATACCTACCTATGTAACGCAACACGGAGGCAGGCCGAGGTTTTAAATAATAAATACCTAGATTGTAGACAGTAGTCTTGCTTACCTCAGTTGCGTCTTCTTGCGTACAATGCCATCGGCAAACATGCACCAGGTTGCTTCTTCCTGTATGTCTCATGTCAGCGCATCCATTACCAGGTGGAGGCATAAATCATTATTAAATATTTAAAAAAAGTACCTATATTACAGTGACGTAGAACGAGGTTATGCAACTATGCACCTATCACGAACGATGAACGACAAGACGGTAACCCATTTCTATTGTCTGTCTACGGAACTGGACGCTGCGGCGTCCCACTTGCAAAGTGGGTTGATCACCGCGTAGCCTAGCTGGCTAGGTCGTACCTAATAAGTTTCTTAAATAAAAAAAAGTTTTAAGAAGATATTTTATCAGTTATCAGTTTCTCATTGTTAGCATTGCTTATACTTGGGGGTATAGCGATAGAGACACAAATATTTATTTAACGCGGTCACCATTAAATGGGTCATCGATTTGAAAAGTGGAATTTTGAAGCTCTTCCGTGTTTCAGAACCAGCTCCTTTATCCAAGTCACATTCTATGACGTTGGTTTATTCCGAAAATCTATAAGATTGAAGCATGCTAAAGTAGGTATGTCAAGGTAAGTACTAGGTAGTAGGTAGCTTCCGGTGTAGTGTAGGTTTGCATTATGAAAAGAATCCCCAAAACTGAAGCTCTGAAGGTGTACAGCGGATGTAGTAAGAATGAATATCGTGAAACTAACGAACAAAGTCGCGCGGAATTCAACTAGTGAAATATACCTATTATGGTTTCTAAGGTACCGTCATGTACCTTCCACTACCACTTGTCAATAAAATATGAGTAATAAAGCAACCAGTTTCAGAACCGGAGTTTCCTGAGTAGGATGATATCTTGATGGTCGTTTCACTATTTCACTGGCCTTAGAAACTTGATCGTGTCTCTGGGTATTTCTTGGTCACCCTGCGTTGAGTAGGAAGAACTGGCTTAGCTTGTAATTGGTAATGACTTTATCTAGGTCAAAGATTACCAGTTGAGTTAAACAATGATCACTGATTTAGGCCTACAATCAATTGGTGGTCAACACAACGTTATCTACCCCCAAACTAAGTAAACTTTTACTATAAGAACCATAGAGGCTGATGTAGGTAATACTCAAACATACAGTACTTTTTTTTCAATACGTTTTCCCAGAAATGCTAAACCTTTCACTCATTCACTCGCCAATCTTAATTTATAGTTCTGAACGTGGCACAAATATGAAAAACGTAACGCGCCTCTACTAGCGCTAATATTTTAAATTAGTTAGTATGGATTATGGAACCCTAAAAACCTAGGACTGCTCTAGGACCTTCATCATGGCTTAACGACTGCTAGAGCCAGGGCGTAGATTTTATATGCTGTGCCGACATCCTCAGCCACTATCGATCCCTAACTGCAGAGTGCATTAGTAGATCGTCTTATGAGCCAAGAAAACTACGCCACTGCATCAGCGCTTCTATGGTAGCTGATGTAATACCAAATACAGTTTCTATGTCGATTCTGCAAACTCGTTTTACATGCCAGTTTTTATCATTGTAGAAGGTAATCCGGATATTACTAAAACCGGCTTCAATTACCAGCAAAAAGATAACGTGTATTACACGAGTTACAGCAATTAAACTGTTCAGCACATTAACCGGCCGTTCACCGACTGTAGCCGTATTGTTTTGCCAAATATCCTCAAATTCCTCATATATATGTTCAAATCCCACTCGGGTAATAACTTTTGGGACTATATTAAATTTTTATATGTGGAAGGTTTTAGGAGAGGCATGCCAAAGAAAAGATGGATGGACCGCCGAGATTGCGAATGATAGAGGAGAGTAGAAGAAGAAAATCTGTTGTGCAGCGTAAGATAAGGACATGATGATGATATTATCAAATTCCTCAACACTTTCTATTACTTTTTACCCAACAACATAGCACAGTTTGAGATGTCAGAGTGCTGGTTTTAAGGGCGGCGTGAAGGGAATTTAAGACAAGTCAGTCGCTTTTTGATGAAATAATTTATGAGCGCCAAAAAGATCTCCTTTCCACTATAGGACAAATAGACGTACAAGGCAAAAGATGTGTCTTCTAGACCGTTCTGCTCGGCTTGATCATCGCTTACCATCAGGCGAGGTTGTTGCTTTTGACAGCCAATTTTGTTGCCTGTTTTTTTAGGTTTTGGTTGCGTGGAACGACGTTTCAAAGTGATCCTTGCGATTTTACTGAACTACCTTTTGACTATGACTTTGACTTATTAAATTAAAGAAAAACACACTACATATACTAGCATTCTCTGTGTTTTCTGTGACGAGAAATACCATGATGCCACGTATCACCATGAGAGACGTAGTGCCCCATGCCTGCTCTACTATTTCAATAAACATAATCGAAGCAATCTAAGAGTTGTAACCCTAACCTTGTAATGTACAGATCGATACCCACCCTCTTCTTTGCACCCCAAAAGCGTCGCCATTAGTAATCTATTCAACCTTACTAGGGGTTGTTACAATAGCTACCTTGGTTTGGAGAAATTCGTGTTTGATTTGAACACATTTGTTTACCAAAGTCGTGTTTAAGTTTTTGCTTTACGAGACGGACCGAAGTTGGTCTGATAGGAACGATTGGTTCGAATCTTTGAGAGCACGTAGGCACAAAAAATATTTATAGAATTGAAAATATTTAGGTAGGTATTTTACGAAAACACAATTTTGACGAAATTAAACTGAAATTAAACTTGGGATCATGAGGTATATTATTCTTCTAAATTTTCAAAGTAATCTTTGTGATTCTACTACTATACTTTTTGAATTTGACTGTAAGAAGTCTTCTCGACCAATGTATTTATAAACATCTCTATCATGTGTTAGATTTTTATACTATACCTACAAGCTAACTGCTTGGCTTGACAATGCTACTATACTCTTACTTTACTGCTACTTTGCTTCTTTACTTTACTCGTATACTGTATCAAAAAAATCATCATACCCTCATACTGGGCTCTTAGTCTGCCTAGACCTTTCTTGTGTCCTCTATATAGGCAGTCATTCTGTCAAAGCCTTCCTACAATTGCTTTCTCGTAAATATGTTTTATATACTTAACTAAAAATATCTAAACGCATGATGACGTTGTACTTTTAACCCGTCAGGCTATATTACCCTGAGTTTTCTATTACATATGTATAAGTATAACACAATACAACGTGCTCTGAAAGCATGAAGGCTAAGAGTTTAGATGTGCTCTATATAATTATAATATAGTATTCACATCAACGTCTTAAGCCAAAGAAAACGAGACTATTTAAAGCAGCGTTTTTTAATAGTTACCTATTTACTGTGAAATGTAAATCGTTAGAATGATTTTTTTTATACAACCAGCTGATAAAACAAGCAGATGGCCCACCTGATGTTAAGTGGTAACCATCACCTATAACAAAGCATTGCCTCTTAAGTCACGCACTATAGGAACGTGCTCTACGATGCACTGTCTTGCGTCCATCAACTTGAGGCATACAGATGTTAGGCCTCATGTGCCTGTAATTACACCGGCAACCACACTCTTCAAACCGAAACACAGCGTTGCTGCTTGGCGGCAGAAAAAGGCGTGGTGGTAGTAGGTACTTCCCCGGACGAGCCCTTCACAAAGAGCTCTACTACTCTTAAAATAATACAGGCACTTGTATTTATTATCTACATGATTGCGATTTTTAGAAAATGAGTTTAGTGATTTTATATCTTTCAACATGTCGAAACGTGCGAGTGAGAGTCACAATAGCTCTTGTCTTCGCCTTAAAACGTTCTAACAACATGTATTTCTTCCATTAAGAAGACCCAAAAACCTTTATGTAAATAAAACTCTTTACTGATAAATTTAAATACGAAAGCGAATGTGAAAACGTATATTTTCCGGTCGGTGGTTTTATTTCTAGCCGAGGACAGATACGGGACTGATTACAATAATTAACGGAGCACTTACCTTCTTGCGAAATAGAGAAAACTTTAGAAATTTCCTCGCTTTAAATTTAATTTAATTGAGTACGGTTCGCAATCCACAAGAGGTCACAATAGATTTTTATTATATTATCGAGCTCAAAGTTATTAGCTTTTATTGGTACCTATTTTTTATACTAGCTTTATCATCATCCACTGCTGGGCATAGGTCTCTCTCTGCTCTTGCCATTCCATACGGCCTATAACCTACCTATGTATAAACGACGCTGACGATGACGTCGACTTATCGTATTATTGGACGCTTCTTTTGCCAGTTTACTAGCTCTTTTTTTATTTTTATTTATCCTATTTCGTCCCATTGCTGGGCTAAGGCCACCACCCCCAAGGACTTCCAGTTCTCTCTATGATCTCTATCCCGAGCCTTCTCCCACCATCTACCTTCGGGAAGCATCCAGATCGTCCCACCAGCGCTTTCTCGACCGACCACGAGGCCGCCGTCCGTCAGGAACCCATGGTGTGCTGATCCTCGCCCAACTATCGGGAGGTATCCGTTTGATGTGCTGATACTTACTAGCTCAAACAATTTTTTATTAGGTATTTTGTAGCGAGGTACTTTTTCTTCCGTTTGTTTTTAATTATGCGTACGTACAAACTATCCCATGTTATAGTTTACCATGTTATCTACTATCTTGCAACGCCCTTCACGCTTCATACCTGACAGTGCCTCACCCTTCGCGAAGAAATGGCACACTCAGCCCTCGACGTGAATATATTATGTGTTATGTCAGGGTATTATAAACTTATAATAAGGTGTAGGTTATTGTGTTACCCACATACCTATACTATATTTCAACTCATATACTCCATTATTGGTCAATCTCATTCCTCATGTAGGTACTTTTTTAATACCTGTGGTTGGAACAAACATATGGCCCACTTGATGAAAAGTGGTAACCATGACCTATAAACACAGCAAGTCATGTACGATATGAACACGATGCACTACCCTGCATCCATCAACTTGAGGCATACAGATGTTAAGCCTCATGTGCCTGTAATTTCATCAACTTTGACTACTTTTGACGTAGTCTCTCCATGGTACGCCACTGTCTAAGTGCGTGTCTAAAACTCTTCCTCATATTCAGTTAAATTTCATAATCAGCGTCTAATCAAAACGGTCTTTATTCAGTTCTATCACAAGGATCACTTTGAAACAGAACTCTGTAATACCGGTGGTAATAGTGCTCTTGGATAATGGTTGTAAATGTAATAATTCAGATTTCTGTTGTATAATTACAATAGGTAGATATGGTACACACGTATGGGAGCCCCCTTAAATATTTATTTTATTCTGTTTTTTATTATTTGTTGTTCTAGCGGCAACAGAAATACATCATCAGTGAAAATTTCAAATTTCAATTGTCTAACTATCACGGTTTATGAGATACAGACTGGTGACAGACGGACGGACAGCGGAGTCTTAGTAATAGGGGGTCCCGTTTTACCCCTTGGGTACGGAACCCTAAAAAAGCAACATACAGTGACGCACGACATAAAAATCGAATATTCGACGGAATAAAGGAATTGGGCCAACAGCGTTGTCGATTTCCAGAAAATACTTTGAAACATTTATTCATATAGTTATAAATAAGCTTTTGTGTAAATACCTGCCTCTACCTTAAATTTTTTGGATTTTTACGCGTAGGTACACTCTATGGGAAAAACTGATTAGCGGTTTCACTGGTAAAACTGATTGTGATACGAACTGGAAGACGAAGCGTGGGACGCCCTCCTACTCAAGTACTCAACGGACTGACGACATCGTGAGGATCACGGGAAGCCGGTGGATGGAGAGGGCTCAGAATCGTTCTTCCTGAAAATGTGTAGGAGAGGCCTAAGTCCAGCAGTGGAGTTCTTCAGGCTGATGATGATAAATTTGCGTAACTTCAAGTAAGTATAGTGAACGCATTTAATACTTACACTAGTATCAATATATTTTGTTCACAATGTACCTAATTCATTCAGAAAATGCATTCAATTTTCCTTTGATCTTTTGTGCCAACATTTTATTGACAAGGGTAGATATTAAGTTAGATAAAACGGCATCAAAGCGCACCGCACAAACGAAGCTAGCAGGTGGTGTGATGAGAGGCCAGCAGCGCAAGTACGGATCTCATTTCGCTAAATTTATCGATCGTCAAATTCGTGATATTCGTGACGAATTGTGCGAGTACCGAACTCGGGTCGCTATCTTTTGACGATCGCATGCGATCGTCAATTTTCGCGATAATTGTAAAATGGCAACTCGGAAACTTTCGGTTTTGAACACAGATGTGAAAATGATTCGTCTAATTCGCATAATACACGAATTTGACAACACGCTCGTGAAATCAAAAGTACTACCATACTCGCATTTTAGCGAAATTCGCTTAAATTTTACGAATATCACGACTTTCGTCAAAATCGCCAAACAATCGCTAAAACCCGTTTTCACGAATAGAAATGTCAAATTTAACGATCGCATAGTTTGTTAAAAGATCGGTACTTGCAGGGCAGTTTAATCAAACATACCCTACACCTACATTATAGTGCATGTCTATACCTGCCGCGTTGCAGCGTTGCTGTGTTTCGGTTTGAAGGGTATGGTCGCCGGAGAAATTACAGACACATGAGGCTTATCACCTGTTACCACAGGTTGATGGACGCAGGGCGGTGCGTCGAAGGGCAAGTTCATATCGTGCGTGAATTTCGAGGCAATCTTTGTTCCGTACCGTACTAACGTATCTTCCATCGAGATTATCTATCGTAGAGTATATAATTCAGTTGCAGAGAATCACAATATGATTTTGACGCAGTTTTTATCGATGACGCTTGTTTTACTAAAATAAATGCCAATAGATTTATACCCAGTGAACTTGTGAATAAATATACTTAGCTATTTGTTTGCTATCCATTGTCAATGTGAATGGTAACTTTTATTTGATTGAATTAACCCTAAAGCAGGTTTTCCACCCCGTTCCCGAATTTTTTTTCGGGATACAAAGTAACTTTTGCTAATACAGGTTACGAACTAGGCATATTCAAATTTTCATCTCGATCGATAGAGGGCGTGATTGAACTAAAAACATCCAAACAGCTTAACTTTCGCATTTAGGTAAACGTGCCACATCGTCGACCGCATCTTCACTTAACATAGGTGAGATTGCGGTCAAACGTTTAACATAAAAGTTGTAAAAAAAGGTACATTATAAAAGTTGGATGACTGATTGTTACATCACATCACTCCTGACAAAATTTCGCCCATCAAGTAGCCTCTTTGTGATCTCAAAGAATGCACAATGAAAGTGCGACCATAATGCCAAGATAATGGTTCATAATGACACCATTCTAAGCATTTATTAAAATGAGATCATGTTTTGCAATCGTTTTACGTAACAAAACGCAACTCTTACTTTTTTATCCTTATAATCCATCATCATTCTTATTTCCGAATAACGATGCTGCCAACATTCTGGAAAGGGCATTCTTATTTAGTAAATAGGTAACTTATGTATGGTGATAATTTTATTTGTTGTCCTGAAAAACTATAAAACAATCCTGGTTATCTAGAGAATATCTACCGCCTGTTATGATGGTATGCCAAGCGCAAGTCCGGTCGTGTATGGAGTACTGTTCTGATCTTTGGGATGGCTCTGCCAAATACCAGCTTGAGGCCTTAGAAACTATTGGAAAACGAGGGAAAAGGAAGAAGGCATTTAAGGCGAATAAAACAAGGGCTAATGGACCTCTCGCTCGCACGATGTTGAATGATATAAAATCACTAGTTTTCGTACTTAAGCAAACTTTTGAATAGGAAAACTTGTATCGATCAAAATGATTTTTTTACTAAACTGTGTGCAATGTGATTGATTGCACACAAAATGGTTGTTTGCGATTTTTCGATTTTTTTTAGCAATTTTATATCTTTCAACATGTTGAAACGTGCGTGCGAGAGAGGTGCACTAGGTCTTGTATTCGCCTTATTGCTATCTTTCGCTATGTTCGCTATGTCGTTTCTATCTACCTAACAGATAAACTAAGCTCAGCGACATTTAGCGCTGTCACGTGACCACTGTAGCATTTTTTTTATCACTGCAGTGCTTCAGACACGGTCCTGGCTGTAGTTCTACCTATCCATGATTGTAAACCTTCGAGTGGTCTGAAAATTCCGTCACCAGAAAATAGACCAATTTTCTTATTTCAACAAATCGCTCCTCTCCTGGTGAACCCACGTGCCCACTGCTCAGTGGCAACTAATCAAGTGGCAATCGTAGCTACGATACGCAAGTAGCGTTCGTTGTATATCCAATCGTGTCTAGTGGAGCTGAAAAGAAGATCTGCACATACGGCAGTAGTCACGCATTGATGTTCATGCAAATCGATTTACACAATCGTTAATTAAAATCGATGCATGCATTAATAATGATTTTACTCATTCGATGCGTGAATGGTAAATATGGGTTAGTGAATAAAGCAGCGAAATGATACAAATGAAGGAAAGAATCGAAAACAAAATGTGAAAGAGTATTTTGTATTTATGTAATTTTTCAATATTTAACGATCTTTATGATTATTTGAATAAATCTGGATCTCGTAACATCATAAAAAATTAGGCAAATTTTTGAAGATTTGTATTGGCTCAGACAAGGCATACATTTATCTACATTTAGGTAAGTGAAGAAAAGGTTTTTTAAAACGATAAACTATACCTGGATAATAACTTCATTACTTACTTCACTTACTGTACTTTTCCTACCTACTCAACGATGAGACCTTTCTCTTTTACAGTAGGCAGGCATAGGAGGTTGGAGTTGGTATACATAATACACATGATTAGTAAAGTGAGAGAAGTAGAGCTCTTTGTGAAGTGCTCGTCCGGGGAAGTACTACCACCACGCCTTTTTCTGCCGCCAAGCAGCAACGCTGTGTTTCGGCGTTTCGTTGCTGCATTGAAGAGTGTGGTTGCCCGTGTAATTACAGGCACATGAGGCTTAACATCTGTATGCCTCAAGTTGATGGACGCAGGGCAGGGCATCGTAGGGCACGTTCCTATCGTGCGTGACTTGCGAGGCAATGCTTTGTTATAGGTGGTGGTTACCACTTAACATCAGGTGGGCCATCTGCTTGTTCCATCAGCTAGTTGTATAAAAAAAAAGAGCTTTTTCATATATTGTAGATGATTTTTAGCGTGCAGGAATGTCAGGGGCAACACTATAACACTCATGCTTTATTTACAGGAAGCTGGAGTGCCTGAAACAGTGCTTTATATGGATTACGCTTGCCCAGCAAATATACTACCCCGTTTACACTCAGTACATGTCCGTGGAAATGTGCAGAGACAGACGCAGGGACTTGCGCAATGCGAGAATGGGACGGCAACATTTCCGTCCACGCCAATGGCAGCGCGAATGCCTAAATGTAAACGCGCTATACCATCCTCTGGGAAGTCAGCCCCATCCACTGGGAAGACATGGTCAATGCGGAGCCGACGAAGCCGCTAATTTCGTTGAAATCTCTGCATTCAGAAGCACTGGCATAGCACACATATTTTTTCATATAGAAAAATCTATTGGTGCTCAACCAGTTTCAAGCCCACGACCTTACGATCAGAAGGTCTCAGGAAAACTTTACTAGACCAGGGGTGCACTGAAAGCAATAAATAAAATGGCATGATACAAAATCGCCAGTTGCCCTTGATACAAAAAGTAATTCTAAACATGAAACGGCAAGACCAGACATTCTCAAAGTTATAATATCCGCAATAAATTCAATGTTATGTCATTGACCTTCAGAGAATCGTAAACTCAATTTTACAACCAGTTTTAATTTAAAATTGCCAAATTCGTCTGATCAAACAACCATCGAAAGATTTTTTCAAAATTGTAATTTATGGAGAAGCCATTCATCTTATAACAGGGCACAACTTTGTGTTATTTTCCAAATGTTGCCATTTCTTGTATCTATTTTAAAAACAATAAACTAGAACAGATATTTAAATGGTCTAAAAATCCCTTGTTTTTAGGGTTCCGTACCCAAAGGGTAAAACTGGACCCTATTACTAAGACTCCGCTGTCAGTCCGTCTATTTGTTTGTCTGTCTGTCCGTCTAAATCCGTCCGTATGAAATATAATGTATTTTTTTACAGATTATGTATTTCTGCTACCGCTTTAACAACAAATACTAAAATACAATAAAATAAATACCATACAACAAACGATTTTTTTTATCGTTGTTATAAACAATGGTACGGAACCCTCCGTGCGCGAGTCCGACTTGCACTTGGCCGGTTTTTTTCCAATTCTGAGACTAATCTGGGTCGATAACAAACGCTTGGATGATTTAGTTTACTCATAAGCTTACCAGCGATCATAGCATTATTAGATATTGTCATCTTGATGGTACAGCTTGTTGACCTACCCAATTCGAATGCAGATTTATTAACGATTCGACAGTTATGCTCGAACAAATAAACATTCATCGCCGATTCGTCCAAATTGTTTTAGAAATCTTCGCTCACTCGATCAATTATCTAACGGCCATCCACACACATTCATTGAACTACCTACCTATCCCTTATTTGATGCGATTCGATTCTCGGGAGGCCACTTGTTTACAGAAAAGAAGATGAGTGGGCGATTTATTTGCTCAAATCAGCAACTCGAGAAGTGATATCGAATTGAATTGTTGGTGTTTCCCCTCGGTTGTTTGAAGCAAAGTTAGTGTAAGTAGACCGTCTATATCAAATTGATAACATCGAGTTGAGAATGATAAATTGAGAAAAAATTGTAAGGTATAACAGTAGTAAGTGTTAGGGCCGGTTTCACCATGCTCTGTTAGTTACAAATCAAGGTTTAACAGGCCGTTAAATCTAACCTTAGATGTCAAACGCGTACATTTTGTCATTTTTAACGGCCCTTTAATCCTTTGTTAACCTAACAGAGCATGGTGAAACCGGCCCTTAGTAACGTGACATTGGCGAAACCTGCGAAATAAGAATTTAAAGGTACATCCAAATTTTCAACATCTATTAGGAGTTATGTTATCATTATCACTAACTAGAACTATTTTAAGTCGGATACTTCCAAGTTCCTTTGAAAAATAAATCCGATCCGTGTCATAAGCCTGTTTACATCTTTCTAACCTTTAAAATAAAGGTCCTTATGTCAATTAAAAACAGCTACGAAGGGCTTAAATAGATTTGCATTTTTAAAAATGGGAACAAAAACCATCAACTTGTGACCTTCTGAACTGAATCCACTTTTAAATGTTTAAAGAACGCGTGGGATATCGAACACACCGTTGGTTGGATTGAAACAATACTTGTTACTTAGAACAAGACAAGTTCACTAGGTTATACAATTGTATACTTTCGCTTTGATGAACTGCAGTTTTCAGCTTTTGTTGGGTCTTGTTTAGATTATTTGTTGATCGAATAACCGCTAATGTACTTTAAAAATTTTTGAAGGTACTAAATCTAATCCTTTGTAATGTTATTCTCCGAAACTTGATGGTTTGCGATTTTGCATAACTGAATTCAGTGATTTTATATCTTCAAAAATGTTGAATGTGCCATCGAGAAGTTGTTTGGGTATCAGCCTCTTAACTTTGCTATTACCCATCTACTACACCGATGTACTAGTACTAGTATGTTGAGTAGTAGAGCCCTGGTGGTCTAGTGGTAGCGGCTCCGCCTTCCGATCCTAAGATCGTGGCTTCGAAACTGGTCGTGCATCAATGAGTTTTTCTGTTAAAAATGTTATGTGCACAATGCCAGTACTCTCAAAAGGTGAAGGAAAACATCGTGAGGAAACCGGCATGTCGTAGAACCTAAAAATTTCTATAACATGTGTCAAGTGCTCAAAAGGAGTTAAAAGCGCACTTAAAATCCTTTCACCACACTGTTTCGTAAGAAACTAGTGACACAAAGAGAGAAAGAGAGTATGTTGGTTGATGACCAACATACTCTCTTGATTAGTTTTTATATCAACCTACCTTATTCTGTTATTGCTTCTGCAATACTAATTGATACCCGATTGAGTTATATTGGTGATCCTTCATCATATTTTATTATTTTATCACTGACGTCTATATATTTATGAGCCCTTTTTTCCCACCATCGAAAACAGCGACGATATGTTTTATTCTCTTTTTAATAAACCAAAAGAGGTGTGTAGGTTTGAATTGGGTACGACCAAGTCTATGGTGCAAATCTAAACGTTATTTATTCAGTAGAATCGCAAAGATCAGATTGGAGCTCCATTTAATTTGAGATCCTTTTATTACTAACATAGCGGTAATTAGCAACGGTTTCTGACGTGTCCGGAATGCGCGAATGGAGCTAAGGTAACGTGACACCCACTGAGTTATGGAGTGTAATAGTAATATTTCGACGACATAGCAAAGTCCTTTATCAATACAAGATTTTTCTAGACAAATTGACACGTTTCTCATGAGAATGAATACCATTAAAATATAAAGTTTTATAGTACCACTCTATAACTTCCGCACACACCTACCATGCGGCGCAAATATCGTTCCCAATCTGCTTTGTTAAGTACTTCACCTCGGTCGACTTAGTTGATATCTTATGTTGTAAGGACTACCGTGTAGGGTCGGGCGAGTGGGGGACCATTGAGACATTTCCCCCTTAGTTATTCAACTGTCCTTAGACTAATGTTCACCAACACTCGACTGTTCTCAATTCCATTGATTACACGTAATGTATAGTATAGATCTTCTGGAAAATCATCTTATACATAAGTCCGCTGCTGGGCGTATGTCTATCCCAAGACATGTCACTGAGCCTGGTCTTCGGCTCTTCTTATCAAGTATTTGCCAGCTTCATTCCGAAGATTGTCTCCCCATCTTGCCGGAGATCATCCTACTCTATCCAAACGCAGTCTTCTCCCAAGTATTTTTACACTTTTGTCAGTGCTACGGCAGTTATGGCCACTGCTATTTCAGCTTGCTAATCCTTTGAGCTAACAACCACCCTGGTTTTCCTTCAAATAACCTCGTCTCGAATTTTATCCTTCAGAGAAACATAGTAGCTCCCTAAGCGACTTGCAGTTTGTGAAACGGCCGTGTAATAGACACTTCACAAGAAGAATGGTTGGGTTAAACAGCCATTGAAGAGACGGATTATGTGTTGGTGAAGCTGGCGTTGGTAGGAACGTGTAGGTCACCTGATAGATAAGATGATTGCAATTGAATTAGACGACGCGACATTATGGTTGGTATATCATTGGTGATCGTACCAATTTGAATTGATTTGCATTTTTGTGAGTCATGATGTTAAGACTCAAATTCTATGGCATTTGCAACTCTTTTTGGAAGATAACCTAGCGAAGTACTTTAGGCTACGATCTGGGCGGTCGCCATTTGGGTGCGTGAAAGAAATCTGAGATGGAGTCCTTAAGGCGGCCTAAAAACTTCATCTTCAAAGTTGGCCACTAGCTCAAAAAATTACCTACTTGCTTTATCGAAAATAAAACTTATAGGGATCAATTCGAACTCGACGCTTCGATATGAAAGTTGACGTCAAGGATATCGTATTTTACGATAATCACAACACTTTTATACCCTCCGTAAAAACAAAAGAGAGAGGAGATTACCCGTAAAATATTATCTGCTAAACCCGCAAGTTAGCAATAAAAAGTGTAACATATGTTTGTTAAGGAACGGTAATTGGCTGTAATGACGATAATTAATCAACACCGGTTGGCTTTTTTTGAAATATGCTTGTGTAAATGTATTTGAAGGTGTGTATGTATGTATTTGTGTGTGTCATGGACAACTATACACACATGCCCATAAAGGTCGCAGTGCCTGGGATAGGATTTTAGACGGAATATGTTTACGCTTCACCTATACCATCTTCTCAGTTTCTGGCGTATTCCAAAAAAAGACATGGTCAAGAAAAATCCATACGTACTCTTCTGATTATGATTTAACTCGTGCAACTCAACAATCTTCCATATTTTACAGTCCTCTCCATCCAAAGGGTGAGGTAGGTTTCAGCGATAAGACTGCCCTAAATTTAATAGTGTACAATGATGTACCTATACCTACCTACTTTCATTAATTCATACTTCATTAGTTTCAAACTTCTTTTATTTAGAGGTATCCACTATCCAATCCAGTATATGGCCCGATTCGTTCAGTATAATAAACTCGATAGTTTCATGTAGGTTATTATGGATCGAATCGAACATGCCTGACTCATTGTAGGGCTATTGTTTCTAGATTTTAGGCTATTTTGGTAACTCGGCTCAGTAGGGTAATACAAATGGGTACTACATTAGCTCTGAATGCAATAGTACGGACAGAAACTTCACGACTTTGATCCCCAGACACGGTAGATATTCCCTCAGATCTGTTAGTACCAAGTACTAACTTTAAATTCTATGAGGATGACTACCCTCTTTAGGGTCAGTAGTTTAGTCAGAGATACGTTCAAATGTAACATTTGGCACATAACCGTTTTCAGTAGGTATTCCAAACGTGACAGGTTACAAGTAGGTAAGTTAGTATTCTAACCTTTTGTTTACTGGAGTACCTATGTCTTAAGAAGTTCTCTGATGATATCATGGTCAAACTTTATCTGCCGCAAGATAAAGCAATGAGAACCATCAGTATTAAAAAAGCAATGCTCGTTAATGTATTATTTAATATACTCAAATTAAATTGAAAAACATTTCACATGTAAAGTGACCATTACAAAACAAGTTAGAAATACACTAAACGACGATTTTAATAAAAGCTTATTCGCAATTTCCGATCTCTCCCAAGTCGTTCCTCCCATCGTACACTGACGTTTTATTAACTTTACGATACAATAGCCCTTTCAGATTTATCGTAACTTTCATAGCTTTGATTGCACAACGAAGTTCATATTATATTAGGTACCACGTTTTTATAATTGCAACTTTTACTTTAGTATTTAGCTGTTGTGTATGCCTTATTATAAAATTATAATTCAATTTAAAGAATTTGTGCCTAAGTAAGTGCGCACGTTCCGGCCAATTTATCGTTCGCCCAATATCGTATCGGATAGCTAAAAACTGCATCATCGACCCAAAATCGGGGATTATGAAATCGGTTGACGCTTCAGCTAAGCCAAATCTAATTTGAGGATTTGTAACAATAACTCCTGGTAGCATGGCGTCCAAAGCGAAGGTTATAAGCTTGTTGACTTACGATCACTCGAGAGCTGGTTGTGTTATTCAAATAATTTAGATTCCTGATGAAGTTTCTCTTTGAATTTACGAGTTCTTGATGATACTTCGATATATCTATCCGAGTTAGAAGGTTAGAAAATATTGAATGGTTTTGAACACCTTAAAAAATAAAGTACCCTATAAATATTGGTGGACATTACACATAGCGCTATCTAGCTCCAAACTAAGCAAAGCTTGTACCATGGAAACCAACTAGTTAGATCATATAATTATACTTTTTTTGTAAACATACTTGTACTATCATACAACCAGACGGAGAACTAGAGCTATTATGCCCATTGGGTTAATATTTTTGGTTATCCTGCATACTTCAGTTAGCCTTTACCTAAAACCTGTAGGTGTTTTAGGTAAAGGCTAACTGAAGTATGCAGGATGGATAAGCCTGCCAGATAAGCCGAATCTAAAAAAAAATAAAGAAAAAATGAATTTCAGACTACAATGCGATTTGACCCATCCACACCACATTCCGTTATAGCACGAACACACGCCCGCAACGTCAGTCACCTCAAAAGTAAAAAGCCAACCCCGATCAGCTGTGCCTACTCGACCCACTTCTAGTCCAGCGACCCCGTGCTTTATCGAGCTGATGCACGTGATTTGGAGACGGTTTTAACATGAACTGACTGATATTATCATACATCCCTCCCTATAATTGAATGAAAAAGCAAACTTTATTATTGTCCTTCCAGATGTCTTCGTACCCCAATGGCATACCCCAATCTGATTCAATTAGAAAAGATCCAAAGATCGTTGTCAACACGTTTCCCGATCCCAAACTAAAAAGGTATAAAACCAAGTCCCGAACCAGGCGTCTTCCCCTTGTAATTGAGATTTTTATCCATTCCATTTCAAACTGAATACCGTCAGAAATTGCCAGGGTCGACTGACTCTAAAACGAATCTGGAATGCCACAAAATTGGGGATTTAGAATGCTTACGAGTGCTTTGGGAAGAATGAACTTTTTCATCCTTAGTAAATTCCAAGAAAGCATTCACAATTATCAGTACCTATAGTTATTATTTTCCTGCGCGTCAACATGAACTCTTGAGCATAAACATCGAATCCCATAATTATTTATAGGTCTGACAACAATCACGAGAATTGCTGAGTAGAGAGTGCTGACTGACGAATGCATTCTGCAAATACACACCTTGCAATAAAAGTACCACGGAAACAGTTCCAAGAATACATTGAGGGGCAGGTGCTGAACCCTAAATAGGTCACTGGTCCCCCCTTCCGTGGCGAGGAACCGTAAAGCATTATGATGGTACAACGGGACGGCCACGGCACGCCGGAGGGATATCAATAATTATCACACGTAAAGTAAATCGCCAGTGCCGTTGTATTTTTGACACTCAGGTGCCTGTTTGTCTTCATGTCTTCTATTTCGGATACAAAAGTAGAAACTAGAATAAATCTTTTCTCGCTAGGTATGCCATGTCCTTGTATATTTTTTTACATGATTCCTCCCGAGTCGTGCTCGTCCCGGTACCTTACGAGCCACCCATAAGGCGTGTTAATTGTCTTGTCTTGTCACTTGCACGCTAACACGGAAGTTCAGGAAGTTGCACGAAGCCCTACTTGCGAATTGGTTTTATTCGATTTAGGCCTTCAGGTTGCCTTTGGGGTTAGACGGTCAAATTACAGGCAGTCAGTCAGAAAAAGCATGTCCGTCTTTCGGATGTGGTCAAATTACTTGTGCGGGCGGAAGTGTAATCTTGAGTTCGAAGAATAAAAGAAGTCTATAATAATTATAGAAGTCTGTTTCTGAATAAATATATAGATATACAGATAAATGTTTGTAGATATTTTTTTATTCAGGGATTTGGTTAATGGTTACTAAATTGTAAATATTTGTGTTAAATTAAATACGAAATCAGAGGGTTTTTTTTTTTTTTTTGTTTGGCATCTCGAAATGCCACTAACTTAAAACTACCCTGTTGCTATTATTGTGCAACAACATTTACACTTATTATAATAATATCTATCTACCTCTATAGTGTTATATTATTCTTTACATTTTATCTTCATTTAATAATAATAATAATCATTCATAATCATCATTCATCATTCATCATTCATTCTATCAACAGTCATTCATACATCATATTAGTATTTTACTATATCATTCGTAACTTTACCTGCCTATCTTTTAATCATGGCGCAAATTTATTAAATAAAAAAAAAACAACTATTTCATTTATTACCAACTCAAAAATAATAATTTCGTATGAAATCATCTGAGCTGCTTTAAATACAAATTTGAAAAACTAAAAAAAAACATTAAAATTTCCACTCTGCTAACCAGAGTGAAACTAATGAATATACTAAAATTAACAATGTTACAATTAAATTTAAATTAATTCTTAAAATTATTGTATATTAAAATTATAAATTACACTAAATTTCTAAAATATTATACAATTTTAACACCTATACCTATATTTTATTTATTACATTTTAACAATTTAATTCTAATATTACTAGTAAATTATCTGATTTAGCTAACACAATAAATTCTAAATTTCACAATCACATCATTATGACATGACAACTCTGAGATCGGTGTCTGTCAAAGTTGTCATGTCAAAATATTGTAAAATAATCAAGGGAAGAAGAAAAACATTGTTGAAATTTGCAAAAGCAAACAATTCCTATTTCATTACAAACTAATAAGAATTTACATTGAATTGAACATTAATTTTAAATAAATTGAGAAGAAGAATGAAAAAAAAAAATGAATTGAATCACAGGGAATGTAAAAGGATAAGTTTGAAAGTATTCTGAAGGCATTGCTATATTAACTCTTAGGAACTAATTTGCAATTGAAACTTCGTGGTTGAAGCAACATTTGAAATCAGAGTCCAGGCTTATCCGCTTTGCAATGCTCCACTCAGTTTATTTACCATCCTTCGACGCTATACTATACCAGAGCAATACTGGTGTGGAGCCCGCTGAAATTGGTTTATTATTGCATTAGTTGCGGGCTTGCTATGGGAGATGGTTTCCGTACACCATACGTTGGGAAAAAGAACATTCGCTTTGTCGTTGCGAGAAGTTTATTAGGTGAGAGTTTTGCTTGGGGTTGTGAAAATGTAGCAATAAACATTTTGTACCGTATTGTTAACAAAATGTATTGCATTTAAGTTGTAGAAGGTCATATTATACTTGACAGCCTTCACAGCTCTGTTGGTAGTAGCTCTGCCTTCTGCGCCGTAGGCCGTGGGTTCGATCCTCACCGAGAACAAACATTTGTGTTATGAACATAGATGTTTGTTCTCTGTCTGGGTGTTATATAAAAAAAAATTATATATGTAGTATATCAGCTATCTGGTTCCCATATCACAAGCTTTGGCTTAGTTTAGAGCGAGATAGTGCTGTGTGGAATGTCCACTATTTTTTTTTTTTTTTTAACAAGGAATTGTTATATTTGGAAAATTACAATTGATGCTTGTCTTTTGTAATAAATAGATCTTAGACCGATGAATATGATACCTAACTGTAAATTTATTTTACCACACTGTAACTAGTGACAACACAAACGAAACTAGTGACACAACAAGAAAAAAACAAGTGATCATATACCACATGGTCAGTGGCGTAGCTATCGTAGAGCCAGGTGGTGCAGTGCAACAGGGCCCCGGAGCTCTCTAACCTAAGCTTTGAAAAGAGAGGGTCGGCCAGCTCCCGAAGCTAGAAAACCTTGAGCCTGCTCACAAAATTCTTTCTCTATGCACCAGGGCCCTTGTCCACCTAGCTACGCCACTGCAAGCCGTAAGTTTCTTGCCCGTTCTTCTAAGCTTTGGTCGTGAGGGACTGGCGATAGATTCACCTAGTATACATATTAGACGTTTCAAAGTGATCCTTGTGATTGTACTGAATAAAGACCGTTTTGATTTTGATTTTGATTTTGCACGTGGTAGGTGAAGGTAAGGTAATGTAGGTACATACTTACTTAGGTTAATAATAAATATTTAGGTGTTCGAGCCTTCGCTTGAACCACATTTGAGATTACCCTCCCAATATTCGTCAAATATATCTGCTATCTCTTTCTTTCTTAGGGTATATTACTGGTATCTCTTTCTATACCTATCCTTGTCTCGCCCTCTTATGCAGCGCACGGCGGCCATTGCTTTAGTACGCTTTCAATATTCGTCTAGTGAACACACCTAAGTAATAGGAGTGAAAAATGTTAATTTCAAAGTGATGACATCAAGAAGTCTTACCGACTTGAGGCTACATTTTGTATCCTCATATCAACAATACCACTCGGCGCCCTTGGGCCCAGTGACGATATTTTCCGCTCGGCGTCTCAGGACCCAGCGACGACAAGTCGAGACATGCTATTCATTCCGACAAGACTTATGAGACGACGCTATCAAGTCATCTCGTCTTCTGATCGAGACGACGCGTATATTAAGGCGACGCACCAGCCGCCGCTATGTCGTCGTCTGGATGAGACGACACGCTGCCGTAATTTCGTCCTGATGAGACGACGCACCGCCACCATGTCGTCTGAATTGAGGCGACATTCCACCAGTCCAACTAGATTGAGTCGACGCATGGTAGTCTCAACATTTGAGTGTCTTCTCAGCTGAATAATAAATGAGACGTCATTTACTTTAAGCTCAGGGTAGTATAACTCCCCAGATTACAACTGCCATGGGTTTGTTCAATTGGTTTGGAGATGCCGAATCTCGCATCTGTATGTCCGGAAGTAAAAGTTCAATTCAAAGCAATTGTTGCGACTCTGAACAGGAACTACCCTAATGGTGGGATTGACTCTGGCCCTAGATATGAAGTATGGCATTTGCCACTTTTTAGAAAAACTCAGTTTTGGTGTAAGTATTGCCTTGCAGTCTTGTAATCGGTAGCATAAAGTACTATCAAAGGTTGGGGTGCTATGGGGTTGGCAAGTGTATATCTATACCTTTCCCGAGCTATTCGGAAGTAACCAAGTGCCTCCTGCAGTTGATGTAAAACTTAGGTTCACAATACCTACGGCATATCTGGCGTTTAGCCCCGCAACGAACTTCATGTCGGAGCGCAGTTACAGATAGGGCCGCTATGCAGAGCCCTCATATAATCTCATCATTGCGTCATGGAGAACATTCACGGCCCGTCATCAGTAGCTTTCCTCAAGCCTAAACTCTTCAAGCAGTATGAGGCGATAAAAGGAAAAACGTTTGCTAGCCTCCGTGCTAAATCAACAGGCGATGTTAAAACTACAATTGGGGTAGAATGGAAAAGATAATATTATACAAATTTCTGCAAAGCCAGATAGACCCTCATCTTAACAGGGACGAATCTCCTTCTAAGGAAGCTGACCCGACAGTATAGGAACACGGCATAAAATGCCAGAAATTTCGTGATCCCAAGTGGCGTAATTAATTTTCAGTCTGCTGAAACACAATATCAGTTTCTGGCCACTCCTGCCTTCAGCACCCTAAAGTCGCACAACCTTTTGGTGGGCGTTGTCTCCGATTGGAAATCCTCAGTCATACTTGACGATTTGACCTTGTCCTGGGAGCAATCATCAACGGATGATTATTAAAAAATAAATAAAGAATAATCATCCAAAATGTTTTGAACAGTATACCAAAAGAAATGAAGAAGAAAGGCCCCACTTTCTTGTCGTTTTGGGAAATATTTTGTGGCCGCAAAGTCTAACCCGTAAAACTTCCGATGCACGTGTCTTGTGAATACGTATGTAATCGTCGGGAAGAAGTATTGCAACGGCGAAAAGCTTTTTGAAAACCTCAATAAATTACACGACACCTATCCTTCCGAGACCTATCTTTTTGCGGGAAAAGCCTCCGCAGAAGCAATTTAAAAACAAGGGTATCCCTTTGTTAGATATATTTCTCCTGCTCATCAAGGCCGTAAGTTAATCAAAGGCAGGAACAACTTTCGCCAAAATTTGCAGTGTTGAAACTGCGATTATAGAAATACGGAACGATCTAACTATTACTAGGCCAATTCCACCTCAAAGGGAAAAAAGGAGGGGGGGCCGAAAATGACCACCTCAAGGCGGAAGGCCTGGCATTGTACAGAAACAAATGGAAAAAGGCTCCCACAAACAAACATCTTAAAAACTATAAATGGAAACCCGTTCCAAAATACCACCTCTTGCAAGGCAAGAGCCTATTCAGAATTCAGGCATGTTTAAGTTTTCAAACGAAATACTCTCATAGAATCCATTTTTAATGTGCCTACAACGACTAAACAGACTTACCTAGATAACTTAAACGGTATTTATTAAGCAAGACTATACCTATGAACCATACCCTATGCAGGGTCCATGTGATACTTACTAACACCCAACAACTATGTATGTACCTAAACTAAACCATGTGTAAGCAATAAATATATTGAGTACCAAAGCTATCAAAGAAACAGTTCAGCAGACGGGTTTCCTCTCTAGTCTGTTTTTGAGAAAGAAAACCATTAGAGAAAATCGTCCCATATTCATGTCTAAAACGTCTGAGCGATTTGGTTTTCAACCTAAAATTTTGAATTGTACATAATCTGCAGCAAATTTTCTCGAATTTTTGAAAAGCAGATTATAATGATATAAATAGACATCATGCTGGCTTATTTTCACTTACCTATAATGCATAACCACTGTCGGTTTCTCTGGCTCGCGTATCAAGGACTACTTACGAAATAAAGTATCTATCATTCGGTTGGATCAGCGCTCGTTCAGCATTCGCGACGGTGACAAATTGGGTCGCACAACAACTGATACAAAAGCTACTTTTATGTCATAATTTTTGCATAGGCCATAGAATTCATGACAGATCTAGCACAAATAAATTACTCAAAAACACCAGCAGTTGTGGCAACTGAGCTGGAATATTTGGGGATGATCGGAGGTCGTGCTTGTCGGAAACTGAGGTTCTCCAATTTTCTCTCTCTCCAATTAAGAGGTGCATTATTATCAGGATCTTCTAAATACAACACGATGGAGTTGGATGGATGCGAAAGTGATTCTGGACAAACTGAACTTTGCATCGTTGGAAGTACCATTAGGGAGACTCCGTTGCCGGACCTTACAGTGTGCTTGCTTTTCAGCAGCTCTCATCGGAAATACTTACCTTAAAGCAGCACATGCGGTACTAGCGGTTGGCTGAAGAACGCCCACAGAGCACCCATTCATTTAAACAATCTGTCGACCTTCGTTACCGTCAATGCTACCGGCGTGAGGTGCTATGGCAAACAGCCGTCACTTTTGGAACAAATGGACACTGGTCCAGAAAGACTAACACAGCAACAAGAAAGAGCTAGTATATACATTTTGCGATTCCCGAAAAGGGTAAAGTGCAGTGCCTTCATAATATCAACTTATGTAACACTTATTTCTGCGAAAAAATATCTTGAATCTAGCTTTGAGTTGTCTTCTAAATTCTTCAAGGTCACGAAGTTCTTGGAAAAAACTGTAAAATAGTCCCATAACCGCACAATTGTGGCGTACCTACATCAACAAACAAGTTGGAACGAAATCAGTGGCATTACTGAGAGCGACAAGTAAAATACTTTTATACTGCGAGAATTGTCAGTGTCATCTAGTCGCCCGACACAATCTACAACGGTTTAGCAGACAGCTTATCACGAGAAAAAGCCCTGTCAGAATGGCATCGCAGGCCTATTGTATCCACGCTTTTCGAGAAGTTCAGCACGTCTCAAATAGATCTCTTTGCTACGAAAAGATCTGCAGTTGTATCACATTATGTAAGCGAATATGTAACCGACCCCTCAAAGTCAGTTCAGACTTTCAGAAAGAAATGGCAATACAAACTGGCATGATTTTTCCTCCTACTGCACTAATTCTGCGCGTTCAAAGTCGCTTAGAAATTTTCAAGGGATGGACCCTCATCATTGCCCCGCTGTGAAACAAATCCTTTTGAAAACCAGATCCCCAACAACAAGCGGAAAAGCGTTGGTTTATGATCCAGGATCTTTACAAGAACATAGTAAGTGAGTAAGTAAGTGAGTGTAAAATTTCCACCTTTCTAAAATAAGTGTTCATGGTGGTTCAGGCTGGGTAAATCAAGTCAAGGGCTTGGTCTGATTTCGAAATGAGATTACTAAAATCTTCTTAAAGGAAATCCACCTTGAAAACCATCAAACTGGTTTGGAATCAATGTACCGATGGGCTTTATCAAAAATATTTAAGCAGATAGCCCAGAGCCACGAGGATTGGCCAAGTACCTATGCTACCTTTACACATATGTAAAGCTAGCTTCCGTAATTATAGCCTTACATAAATCAGTTGTAGCAAACTTCAGCGATCCGCTTCGAGCAACAGAACTCTTGACTATTAATGAAGAAAGCATTTTTAGGCAGTGTATACGCACACTTGCATTCTTTTTCTTACAACAGAAAGAAGGGTTCATGATTTGATCCTACTCAGCATCAAAAACGGAGCTTATGATTATATCACTAAACTTCAATAATATATTATATTATTACATTGTAAAAGGATCATACAAAAGAACGGTAGGAACCAAGCCGTAAGTTTGTTGCCTGTTCTTCTAGGCTTTGGTCGCGTGGAACTGGCACCTAGAGTCACCTAGCTTTAAGACGTTTCAAAGTGATCCTTGTGATTTTATTGAATAAATACATTTTGACTTTGACTTTGACTTTGATATATGACAATAGTGACGAAATGTTCTTTTACCTTAAGTTGGGATCCAAAACCAATTCTCACACGTAAGGACAGTCTAACTGGATTTTGAAAAAGTCATTAGGGACCTCGGACAGATTGACCTGTTACTTCGGTTCAGAGTTTTAAGAGTTACTTTGGGTCAGGAAACTAATAACGGTTTCAAGAGATCGACGCTATTCCCGTGGTCTACATAAGCAAATTTTTACAACTTTGCAAAACATGCGTCTCGTACGGTTATCGCTGGCTGGTTTAGAACTTTATTCAAAGATGCATGCATCTTAGCATCGGCTGTCAGCTTAAGAGTAGCCGTGGCCTCACTTAACTAGACCAATGGTCAACATAAAATTGATAAAATTTTACAGAGGAAATTGGAGATTAAAAATAAACACTTTTTTTGCAACACTTTCCAAGGAGCTAAGTTTCTCCGAGGTCGAACTCTAACGTGCTTAATACAAGCTTCTTACCTATGTTTGTGATTTGGGTTTCGAGGAAATTAGTTAATGTCTATTTTTGTTAATAACATTTTTTTTTTTTTTTTTTTTTTTTTTTTTTTATCAAACTTTGCGTTTTGTTGGCAGCTTAATTTGGGTTATTGATATTATAACTTATATTGTTGTTGAGTAGACAATCGATTTATTCTTACCAATAAATAAGCAGATAATACCTACCTTATCTAATTAGTCTCCTCAGATAATCTCACAGTACGCTTTTATAGGCAGCGCCGGCAGATAGTAAACACGTCTCAAATGTGGTTCAAGCGAAGGCTCGAACACCTAAATAGAACCGTTTTCCCCCCGAAGGGTAAAAAACGGATATTTAGGTTTCAGCCGAAGCTTGAACCACACCTTAAGGGCCTTGCCGGCTCAAGGTACTGAAGCAATGGCCGCCGTGCGCTGCATAAGAGGGCGAGACAAGGATAGGTATAGAAAGAGATACCAGTAATATACCCTAAGAAAGAAAGAGATAGCAGATATATTTGACGAATATTGGGAGGGTAATCTCAAATGTGGTTCAAGCTTCGGCTGAAACCTAAATATCCGTTTTTTACCCTTCGGGGGGAAAACGGTTCTATTGTATTGGTACGATTCTCATTCATGTGAGTCAAAGCCAGTATAAAACGAAGTTTATTACCAACCATTAACCATCTTCCTTACCTTCCGGTTCAGCGCATTGCTAGAACTTCAAGGTCAAAACACTAAACCTATTGTTTGTTTTTTTAGAAATACTTTAAATGGTGAAATGATCTTTGTCTAGAACTTTCTAAAAAGAACATTCACCCATCCAATACTATTTGCAGAAAGAACCATCAGACATAATGAAAGTCTCCACGCAAGAACTGCCAATCTTCATTTTATATTTGGAGTCGACATTTCCTCTTGCTTCTTGGTATCAAAATAGCCAATTTGAGTAACTACTTGCCGAAATTATTTCCATTATCCTAACGGGGTCTGCGTTTGTCTGTTAGAAATGGTCGTCGGTTGTTGGGTAAAAAAGACATGAACTCTCGAACTTTCTTTGGGTTCGCAGCTTGGGGTGTTTTCCTTTCATCATCGATCTCCATTTTTAAAAATCATAAATTATTTATTTGCTTCAATGGTGGTACATAAAGATGACAAAAAAATAAAATCGGTAGCACTCATTCCCCATAGCTGGGCTGTGATGCAAATTTTAGGTGTGGGCTTTATACATTTGGGTAGGTAGGTACTTTTTATACAAACAACAGTAAAATTCACAATAAATATAAAACATACAATAGTAATCAAATGTCCAACCAACATAATTAATAGTATGTCGTTCCATTTAATGATGCTTTCAACACCTCAATATTGAGCATAATACAATCTAAAAATGTGCCTTGTAATAAAATGACCTTGTATGTAATTGTCGAGAGGAGACCTTAGTTTATTCGTCTAATGGAAATCATACATGCTTAGTAATCTGACTTTAATGTAGAAAAACTCGATCTAGGATATCTTGTAATGTCGGTGAAGGTGGAGCCGTTTGAGTAAGAGAATCCTTGACTGCGTTTAGGTAAGCGTAGCGTTGGACGCTCTCCCGCAAGGTGAAGCGATGACGTAAAATGTAGCTGGCAACACTGGATAAGAACTGAAAACTAATGACCGGGCTGGACGGTGAGTGGTAAGTGGCGCGACACTTACATCCAGCAGTGGACATAATAGTCAATGATGGTTATCGATGGATGAACTCTATTTCAACAATATCTGACGGTATTCATCATAATACGCTTAAAACATTTTGATTTTGAAATTGATTGTTATCAATTTCACGCACGCACACATAATTTGAAGATATGAAATCACTGAATGTAATATGAAAAACCACAAACAACTAAGTTTCAGAACAACAATAAATGTTCAGCATAATTTGATCCAATCTTCAAAAATGTTGAATGGTGTTTAGACGGTGCCGCTGTTCTGCGTCATCTGTTACAATACTGGTTTCAAATAAAGTTCCACGAGCATCGAAAACAGCTTAGTCTGACGTCCCAGAACGTTGTCTGATGTTGTCGCCCCATCCGTCAGGCAGCAAGTTCGTCAGGAAATAGCTTTGCGGTGGCAGTGTAGCAAGTAACGGCGCACGGTTTGCCTAATTGATTCCACTCAGCTCATAGCATCCAAATGCTATGTGGATGTAAATGTTTCTAGGTTTTGCTTCCTCGTTTTACCTATCATTTGACATATTCCATATTTGTCTCTGTCTGGGTGTTATTATGTATTAAGTATCTATTTACAAAAAAAGTATTATATCAGCTAACTGGTTCCCATATATTACTTTTATTTTATTAGATTTTTACTTGAATTAACTTTGCTTAGTTTGGGGCTAGATAGATAGGTGTGGAAAGTCCACCAATAATTGGACAGAGCATTAATAGGTTACAGTTTAAAGTTTAAGTTATTCCCGTCCTCGTTTTTTCGGCTTAAAAGACAGAGACTGCAACATCTTTAGTGCTGTTAAATTAAGTTAGTTTAGGATTAAGCAACATTTTGACGCGTATTTAGACATCACGTAATTTGACGTAAATGTACCCTCAACTGAATAGATAAATACTAATTTTAAGAATGTCAGTCTGAGGTAGTATGCTAATTTTGACTTTAGCGTAATGAATAAGATAATTTATATTTGACTCTACAAATTTTGTAATTTCAGTTAGTTTGCTGTGACAACAGAATTGGCACTATTGATTGTCAACAAAGCCCATATTGTAATAATGACACTCAAGCCTCGCTCACTCCTCAAATTTGATAAAAAACTTGGGTTTTGGTAATGCATTCCATAATAAATTAGCAATTTCGAACGCCTCACTTTGAAGTTATCATCGAAATGTGTTTATTATGAAAATGGAGTTTCCTTTCCACACGCTTTTTTGTGTCGCGTTGTTTAATACTCACAAAAGGCTTCAAGCTTGAGAACTTCCTTTAAGACTTTCAGGATAGCTTTTTTAAATCCTAGCAAATACCGCCTTTCTATTTTAATCTAGAGAGATATTTTCTTCAGCACTTTATTTCGCTATGCCTAGGTTTAAGCCACTATTTAAATGAAACTGTGCCTTCAAGAGTAGTTGAGCTCTTTGTGAAGGGCTCGTCCGGGAAAGTACTACCACCACGCCTTTTTCTGCCGCCAAGCAGCATCGCTGTGTTTCGGGGACGCGGGGCTGTGTATTGTTGGGCACGTTCCTATCGTAAGTGACTTGCGAGCTAATACTTTGCTATAGGTGATGGTTACCACTTAACATCAGGTGTGTTATCTGCTTGTTCCATCAGCTAGTTGTATAAAAAAGTTGTCTTTTTTTTTAATAGTCAGACAGAGAGCTACTTCTTTGTTCTTCACACAAATTTATTCTCCCTCTTACTCTCTTTCCCAAGGACTTGCACCACGATCACAAATCGTGTTTAGAAAGCTACTAATCACATTTAGGAAGTTAAAAACGAATAACGTGTTGCTTAAGAACAAATTAAAAATAACATAAACATAAACAAAAAAAAACTGAAAGAGCTTGACGATTTTGATCCCCAGGCACGGTAGATATCCCCTCAGATTTCTTAGCACCAAGATCTTTGATTCTTTGAGGACGTCTAAGGGGGGTAGTCACAGGTATGTCCACATATTACGGCACAAACCCACATCAGTCTAATGGAAATTATGTTTACGCTAATTCTTTTTAAAAAAGTTTACTTAACTAAAGAGAATTAAAATATTACGTAGTTTAGGCGGCCCTTAATGTTTTATTAAAATGTTCAAATCTTTGATTACTTTCATAGAAGAATCTAGAATTACCCGTAGCTACGAGGTTAGCAACCTTTATCATTACGCCTCTGAATTTCAGGTTATTTGATAAAAAGAAGTGTTTTGTAAATGTAATTTAATGGATATTTTGTAATTGGAATAGCGTGACGAGCACATTCATTTGTGTAATAACGCAATTTAAAAACATAATAGGGGGTTTTACAAATGTAATTTGTTAGACTGCATAGTTTGATACACTTTAATTTGGGCAATTAAAAATGTTTATCATGAGTGTAAATTTTGATAATTCATGTTGGTATTTTATTAAGTTTGGTACAAGGTATGATCTGCGTACTTATAAGAACTAATATTACCTAATACAATAGTATTTTTTTTTATTTCTTTTTCAATTAAAAAAAGTTTGTTCTATAATAACTTAATAACATACTTACACAGAATTACAGCTTCACGACTTCAGATCTCTTAGGACCAGCTTAAGGTTCTTGGAGTATGTAGAGGCAAGTCCGGCACGTCGTTTTATACCTACCGCCGGAGGTTTTCCCGCTCAATTACAACATGAATAGCTTCAAGAAAAAGTTAATAAAGTCAGGGCAGGCAACGCAACGACAACACCCCAAGTGTTGTTGGTGTTGTGTTCCCGCACACGGGCGGAGGCCCGTGTTTTGTGGTTGTGGCCGGAGGGCCACAACCACAAAACGCCGCCAGTTGCATATTTACTGTAGTTTTCATACATTTTATATGGACTCGCCGCACACGGTTGACGCCGGTAGCCGCCACACGCTACAAATCGTCGCTGCTCGCTTCGTATGAAAACTACAGGAAATATGCCAGTGGCGGCGTTTTGTGGTTGTGGCCGGAGGCCCGTGTGCGGGAACCCTAAGGGTGACCACTTAACATCACGTGGGTGGGCCGTAAGCCCTTTTGTCTATCTCTTACATAAAAAAATAAAGATAAAAAAAATATTCCATAGTGCAATACCTATCTAGAAGTTTCGTTCAAGATGTGAAGTATATCATATTATTTGTATACATATAAAAGTTTTCAAAGTAGATAAAAGAGAGGTGTAAGACGCAACTTCTTTATCTTAAACTTTGTAAAAAGAACCATTTGCTAATACGATACGAAACAAAACAGATCTCTGCCTATTTTAGACTTTCCCAAACGTAAACAGGGGTCGCTTGCTTCCGGATCTATTCGCCTAAATTATAATTCGGAGTGGATCTGACTGACGTGCCTGTTTAGTGTTCTCTATCGTCTTACGGTGGCATTTCACCATGGTTTGTGAAGTTTATACGTACGTCAAAAATAGAGTAGGTATCCATATTAATTAAACCCACATCAGACTCCCCCCCTCTATTTGTTTATGTTCAGTCTTGTCCTAAGGTTGCCTGTAAGAGATCGATCGTGATACCGCCCATTGTATTACTACAATTGTTAGATTTTTAGTAAAAATGTGTATCTTTATTTGTTGTGGTAATCAATAAACAGTTATTTATCTATCTTTTTTCGTATTTTTTTTGATTTGGTTGTTATTCGGGTTTATTTTTCTGTAATAGTCCATTTATTTGCTCTCCTTGGGAAATAAAATAAATACCTAAATAACTGGAATACGCATCGTCACGAAGAGGTATTCGTGTTTTTGCTTTTTCGTATTGTTTGTGAAAAATTGGCAAATTAACAACCGGTGTCTGAAAGCTCGATTAAAACTAATCGCATGTCAAGTCACTTCCTATCTCTATCTAATTTGAAGTAAAAGTTGAAATGGCGAGTTATTTGACAGCTGATTACGTTTGATCGAGCTTTCAGTAACCGGGTGATAGACTAATAGAGTCACTATACATCGGTCTTTGAGAAAATAAGACATACATTTATTTATTTGAGAATACGCGAACACGAAAAGCGTTGTAGAAAAAATATGCCAATATAAAAAACAGCAATTTTGCTTATCAGATACGTTAAAAGCTCGCTACATTATTAATCGAATCACAGCCAGTATCTGCCTCAACGTTATCACGATAAACGTTGAGCGCTCCAATTACACCTTGACTATAAAATCCCCCCTGCTTGACCTATATTTCATAATCACCTTATAATTTCTCCCGTGAACCCCCGGCACTTGATTGCTCTGAAATTTCTCATTTGCTGCTAAAGTGGCTGTTTCTATATAATTAAGGGTTAATGTAGCGGGTTCATCGCATGTCAGCTGAATGTCAGATTCAAGGGTTGGTATATCTTACGAAATCTGATCAAGTGTAGGTACATGAAAAGGTACGAAATGGAAAACGAAGCGTTGGACGCCGCCCTCCTACCAAATGAAGATTGAGGTGGATGGAGTGGGCTCAGAATCGTTCTTCCTGTAAATGTATAGGGGATGCCTATGTCCAGCAGTGGACTTCTTCAGGATGATGGTGTTGATTTAGGTTCATATGGCGTGAAAAATATTTTTATGTATGAGTACAGTCGAATACACATCAGTTACACCTCCCATATATCAATTACTACGCTATATTCAATACACAAGGGCGTCGCCAAGGGGGGGCAGGGAGGGGCAGCTGCCCCCCCCCCCCCTAGAGATTAAAAATACGTAGCCAACTGCATAGAAACCTAAGAGCTGATTACACCATGCTCTGTTAGATTAACAAAGGTCTTGTCTCCCTACAACTTCTTATTCCTTGCCAGGCTTTGTCCTAATAAGAAATGACCGCACTTGGTGTGGTGGTGGTGGCGTTGCCATATATCTCCGTGCCCATATTCCTTTTTCAATTGTAAGTGTATCAGCGCAACCATCACCACCGAATGCTGGCGAGCATCTTTTTTTGGAAATCATACTCTCACACAGAAAAATTTTACTCGGTGTTTTTTATTGTCCTTCAGAACGCATTAACTATTTCCATTCATTTGAAAAACTTGTAGAAGATTTGGTCGGTTCTGTTGATCACACTATTATCATGGGTGATTTCAACACCTGTTTGCTTAAGCAAGATCATCGATCTAATTTACTCAAGTCCATAGTAAACGCGTCCAATTTAACCATTCTTCCCCTTACCGCTACCCATAAATTTCCTAATTGCATGCCCTCTCTTCTAGACTTAATATTTGTATCATCTCTGAATCATGTGGATAACCATGGTCAGTGTCCCGCGGACGCTTTCTCTTACCATGATCTTATTTTCCTATCTTATAAGGTTCGTCCGCCTAAAGCCAAGCCTAAAATTCTCATGCAACGCAATTTTGGTAGTTTAAATCTGGAAAATTTAAAAACGGATGCCAGCAACATTGACTGGACTAACATCGTTTGTGCAAGTTCTGTAGACGACAAAGTTGAACGCTTCAATAGCGCATTGATCGAACTGTATGACGTTCATGCCCCTGTAAGAGCTATTAAGCTCAAGCATCTCCCAGCACCTTCGATCACGAATGAACTCAGATCAGCTATGCATAAGAAAGCCGTATACAAATCCAAGTACAAGCAACGTTCATCCGATATCAACTGGAAAAAGTATGTAGATAGTCGGAATCGCTGTAATAGAGTGTGTAGAGATGCTCAACGCCGTCACATTCATGACTCTATTGATGATCAAGATCCTGCCAAGGTTTGGAAGTTTCTTAAGTCACTAGGAATTGGAAAGTCTCGTCAAGACAATACTCCCAAGGATTTGAACATAGATTCTTTAAATAAACACTTCTCCACTTCTTCTATGTTCGATAGTAACAAGAAAAATATAACCTTAAATAATCTATGAACCACTCCAATTCCTGACTACTCTAGTTTTTGTTTTAATCAATTTACTGATAGTGATGTTAAGAAGAGCACAGCGTCTATATCCTCAAATGCAATCGGAAGCGATAGTATCAGCCGGAACATGATCATCCCTATTATTGATGAAACAGTTCCCGTTATCCGGCATATACTTAACGCATCTCTGACTACTGGCATATTTCCATCAGTATGGAAAGAAGCTCAAGTCACTCTCCTTCCTAAAAAGCCGAACCCAACATCTTTTTCTGAATACCGTCCTATTTCCATTCTCCCTTTCCTCTCCAAAGTCTTAGAACGTCTTGTTCACCAACAATTAAGTAGTTTTTCTTATTAGTAACAGTCTCCATAACCTCCATTGACTGTACCTACAATTCATATTTGTCTCTTCCTCCATAATATTAACTTGCCCCCCCCTGGGCTATGGGCTGGCGACGCTCTTGTCAATACAAATAATCGTAGGACATAATGCAATGCACTCACTCGCACGATTCGCAGCGCAGCGTTTATCTTCAAACAGTTCAAAGTCCAAACTGTTTAGTCTGATGTGTATCCGTGTGTACGTGCAAATGGAATGCTACAAATGGATTTTTAATTTGTTTTATGTTTAAAGTGCGACGCGCCTTCCTGTTGTAGCTTTCGCTGTGTTACAGGAAGTAGCGTTCTTCCCAAACATAGGTAAAATAGAACTAAAACTATACAACCAATGGTTAACCTACTTTGAAAGACTTACGGCCGATTTCTGATAGCCCGATCAAAACTAATCGCATGTCAAGTCACTTGCTATCTCTATTTAATTCAATGTAATAGCTGAAATGGCGCGTGACTTGACATCCAATTAGTTTATATCGAGCTTTCAGAAACCGGCCGTAAAATAGGTAATTTAGTAAGAGAACCATTTGGAAGCATAGGACCGCCGCGATAAACCGATGATTTTTGCAAGATCGCGTGGAGTTTGTTTATAGATAGGCTCAAAATCGTAACCCTAAAAATTTATGGGATGGCCTATGTCCAGCAGTGGACGACTGCAAAGTACCTACCTAATGACGATTATTTTTACAAATAGTTTGAAGTTGGATTATTCTGATTAAGTTCCCATGCAATGCAATAAACAAACCGTCCTTTGGCTACAATCTCTACTGATGGTAAGGGACAATCTTGCTTTAACTCCTCAGTTAACTGGTGAACACGTATGGGTCAGCTGGCTGTCCCCTGCCAAATAAACAAAATAAAAATAAATGTCCAAGCTAAATAAACGTGCTCCTTTTATTTTATGTTGTAGGTATAGTGGAAGTTTGTATCAAATTTATTCACCATTCTAAACTCATTTTTAACGAGTAAGCTAGCATGCCGTTGCCAGAAGTTTGAAGCTAATTTCAAAGTGTGCAAAAGCTTTGAAATATTAGTTTCGAAAACTTGTTTGTTGGAGTTTAAATTGTATGTGAGACGAAACGACGGAATATAGATACACACGGTTACAGATCAAGCTACACAAAGCTACAAAATTTACGCTTACGATGGTTTTGATGATGCAAACATTTGTCCTAAAACGCCGCAATTTTCAGACTTTCATTCGTTTTTTTTATTTTTGATGGCACATGCCGATGGCCTGTTAAGTGGTTACCATCGCCTATAACAAAGCGTTGCCTTGCAAATCACGCACAATAGGAACGTGCCCTACGATGCACTAAATATCATTTAGTGTAACTACTGTCATACTTTTTTTACCGGAGGAGGGCGTTGCGTTGATGTCTATGACAAAGTTTTTTTACTTGTACAGGTGTCATCGTTTTCTATAAAATAATTATGAAGAAACTATTTTTGTTGTTATAAAAAAAAAGCATAGCCCATCATCTTGAGCCATAGGTACCTATCCTTAGGCAGCTGTAACATCCTTACAGCTTAGTCGGTCTAATCCAAAAAAGGGATATCAAATAGTGATTCTAATAAATTCATGATCACATGATCGCAGATGAAAGAAATCGATATGTATCATCAAATAAATCACAAACAATGTGCCTTCTTATGGCACATTGTTTGAGATTTATTTGAGCCCGTGCTCGTGTACTGATGTGTTGATCAAGGTGGGAATATCATATCGCTTGATTACTTTCTAGAATTAATAAAGACTTGACATTGAATGCTGTCACTAGTTCTCTCTTGGATATCATGTGGGAACCATTGATCAGCGTCTGATCCGAGTTTTGTTTTTAGTTTACTGTATTGCGAGCCCATGTTTTGAAGTTAAAGTTATTGTACTTATAATACCTTTTCTTGTTACAGGTAAATTAAGTTCCGGTTATTATTAGTAACTTATATTCCACCAACCAGTCCAGTACCAGTCCTTGTAAGTTTCAAGCATGTAGCGTGTGCCGTATGCCCTCTGGCTTACTCCTGCCTACCTAAAATGGCAGTGAGGAATTAAAAAAAACCGAGGTACTTTGTACAATGTTTAATTAAATTCAAGATACAAATAAACGACTAGGTAGCAGTCGATGGGCGAGCACACAAATTTGTAAGTCGTGGTGAGCCTATTTGATCTGGTTCCAAGTTTTAAAGCGTGACGCACTCCCCTGGTATGGCTCCGGGTCGAATGGTGGTGGGCGATCCCGAGGACGAACGGAAGGTAAGTAGGTAGCTCTCCCGGTGTGGACTGCGACGCAACGGTTCCCAACCGTTTATTGGGTAATTAAATAGTAGGTCCTGAGGTCCAACTGCGAGGACCAAATCCACGTAGTGGTCCTGGAATCGAGAACACCAGTCTTAGCATGATCCTCCAGACCTCCGTTCCGGGGACCCACCAGCGGCAATATCATGATGCCAGGTAAGTGCTCACTTACCTGTAGAATGTTTAGTTTTGCCGTGGTGGTACTTCAGAACGGAGTTTACAAAATACAATTTATAGAACAAAAAAAAGCGAAAGCTAGATTAATCTAAATACAGAAAATAGTTAAAGAAATTAGTAAAAAGTAAAAAATAAAAGTTTGATAAAAGTATGAGGTAGGCATTCAAATCACAAGCCGCGCTAAGCCCAACGGTCATTACCAGCAAGGTGACATTGAAAAATAACCGTTGAGCAATTAGGTAGCTAAGCCGATGCGCACTACACTACACTACAATTTACGTTAAGGAATAATTATATTAAATGAACACAATCTAAAATGGGAAGCTGAAAATGATTAAATGACATGATATGGTACAATATAACACAGTATGAGAATGAAGGATAGTTTAGCGAGTATTTATGTGCCATTAAAAACTTACCCTATATCGGGAATTCACAACACGTAATTTTATTTTAAATACAGTAAAATGATATAATATCGCACAGCTGGCTAGTACGCTGCTGGCAATAATGGCGTGGACCGTCTGTTGGTTTGGTCTAGCGCTGACTGACGCCGCGGTCAACCGCGCGCGCTGTCTCGCTCATAGCGCGCTCCCACATAACGGGACATTTCGCATACTGGCGACCGCGCCCGACTTCGACTGGTCTTATTTTATTTTATTTTAAAAGAATGTAATGTAACGCATTGTTACAATACCCGCCTGTCCCTCATAAGGATTTTATTTTAAAAATAAAATCCGCAAATTATTTATTATTATTATTATTACCTATTTTAAGTTCAATTCCTTACATTTTATTCCCTTTCATACATCCTTTCATAAAACAAGTTCATACTACCTTTCAAACAACATCTACTATTTGTAAAAATATGAGACGCGTACAGTCACGGAGAAAATCATCTGCCATACAATTGGGCTTATGACTTTTTGTAAGAAATGTCAAAATGATGTTATTTAGACACGGCAATTTTATAATAAAAACAAATATTTACCTACCTATGTATTATATTGACCATAAATTTTTAAATCTTTTATATGCCAAGTACCTAAATTTTTACCTGACATATTTTCTAGAATGTAAACGAGTGGCGAGCGTTTTTGAATCACTCGGCACTTTATATATTTTGGAGCTAATTTTTTGCTAAAATATTTGTCTTTGTCACTCAAAACATACGCTCGTTTGTATACAATATCTCCTACATTAAATTCAAAGGGCTTTCTCCTCAAGTTATAGTTAGCCGAATTTTTTGCATGAGCGTGAAATAGTGATTTCTGTACTTTATCGAAAATAGATACTAAGCAACCAAAGTTTTCGGCATATATATCTCGAGGCAAGAATAAAACTTCCTCACCTAAGTCAGTGTCAGCAAAGTGAGAACCACATATAACGAGTTCTCTGCCAAATACAAGAAAAGATGGTGTGTATCCTGTGGCCTCGTTAACTGAGTTATTGATGGCAAATTGGACACTAGGAATAAATGTGTCCCAAGACCTGTGATCACTATCCACAAATGTAGATATACATGTTATTATTGTTTTATTATAGCGCTCCACAGTATTGACTTGGGGCGTATATTTTGGCGAAAAGAATACATTTGGAATATTGTACTTTTTGAAAAGAGCATTGGTATGGTTACTAATAAATTGAGAACCATTGTCCAGAAAGATTGTTTGAGGAACACCATGTACTAAAAAAATTTGTTCTTCCAATATTTTCACAATGACCTCTGATGTCGCCTTTTTAATAGGGTATATGTGACAAAATTTCGAAAAACAACAAGTTATCACTAAAATATGACAATTTTGTTTACGAGTTATTGGAAGAGGACCCATCAAATCGATAGATATCATTTGATATGGACGAGAACAATGCTTTGGGCGGCCCATTTCTCCTAAAGTAGCATGATTTTGTGCTTTATACTGGAGACAAGTGCTGCAAGAACCTACATATTTTGCTACCTCTCGATACATACCTGGCCAGAAGTATCTAAGAGCAATGCGTCTATAGGTCTTGAATATTCCTAAGTGACCAGCAGTTGGCTCGTTATGGTTCTCGGCAAGAACTTCTTCGCGAAGTTCTTTCGGAACTACCTCCTTCCATGAAAATTCGTTAGTGAGTTGACATTTATTTTTACTAAGGCGGTAAAGAGTATTATTAATAACTTGAAAATTTGGATAAAGTATAGGTTTTGTCTTACAATTATTAAAAATGTTTTTGTACCAATCATCACTAGAAGTCGCAAATGAATTGGCAGTTACAATAGCCGCAACCGGAACAGCCCTTGACAACGCATCGGGAATGATGTTGTCTACACCACGACGGTGTTTGATGACAAAATCAAAAGACGACAACCGCACACCCCAACGTGCAAGTCTGCCCGTAGGGTTGTTTAAAGAAATGAACCATTTGAGTGCACTATGATCGGTGTAAACGGTGAAAGTTTTCCCATTTTCAACGTAGCAGCGCCAATGCTCTAAGGCGACCAGAACAGCAAGAGTTTCTCGTTCCGTGATGCTGTAGTTCTTTTCGGCTGCTGTCAACGATCTGCTCATATACGCAATGGGGTGCTCTTTCCCATCAACAAGTTGCGTTAACATGGCACCTACACCGTAATTACTAGCATCTGTATGCACTTCAAATGGTAGATCATAATTAGGACAAGATAGTACAGGTGCGGAAACCAAGCACTCCTTCAGCTTTTTGAAAGCAGTGTCGGCTTCTTCTGTCCACTGGAAAGCTGGACAGTTCTTCTTACCAGAAGTAAGTTTGTTAAGCGGCCCTGCGATTGTACTAAAATTCGGAACGAATCGACGATACCAGGTGGCAGTACCTAGAAACCGCTTGATCTCCTTACGATTTGTAGGAGTCGCGTAGTTTAGTATAGCCTCAACTTTATCTGGATCGGTTCGTAATCCATTCGAATCCACCACGTAACCCAAGTACTTTAACTTACTTCTGAAGAACTCGCACTTCTCTAAGTTAATTGTTAAGTTAGCCTTACGCAACTTCTCCAAAACACGAAGAAGGCAGGACACGTGTTCCTCGAAATTGCTACTGACGATGACTATGTCATCTAAATACGCAAAAATTCTATGGTCAACATCACCTAATAACGCGTCTACTAAGCGTTGCTGTGTAGAGGGAGCATTGGTTAACCCAAAAGGTGTGGTTTTAAATCTGAGGGTTCCACGACCTGGAACATAAAATGCTGTTTTGTCCCTATCCTCTTCAGCTACTGGAATTTGCCAAAAAGCTTTGGACAAATCTAGACTACTCAAGAAACGAGCATCGCGCAAATTATCTAAGATTTCTGAAATATATGGCAAGTTATATGCATCTCGTTTCGTGACAGAGTTGAGCTTCCGGCTGTCCAGACAAAACCGGGGCTGGCCATTCTTTTTATTAACCAAAAGCACAGGAGACTGCCAAGCACTTTCGCAAGGCTCCACCACATCTAAAGCAAGCATCTCGTCAACCTGAGCGACAAGTATCTTTTGTTTTTCCGGCGAAAGCCTATAATACCTCTGTCTAATAGGGAGAGAATCGCCAGTATCAATGCGATGTGTTATTAAATTCGTTCTACCTAAGCCCTTATGGTCAAAAGAAATGACTTTGAACTGATTAACAACATTATCTGCTATAGCCTTCTGTGAATTATCCAAATTATCGTAGGCATAGATTAAAGTATCTGGGCTCTTACTTAAGTCGTATAATGGAAAATTTGTGACCTGCAGTGATCCTAAATATTTCACACATAGGTTAAATGCGCGCCAAAAATCTACTCCTAGAATAAGCGAAGATTCTACTCCTGGCACTATAAAGGTTTTCACTATGTGGAACTGGCCATCAAAAGTGATCGGTAAATTAATATAACCTATACTATCGAGCGACTGACCACCTGCAGCAATGACTGACATCTTTTCTCCTGTAATTAATTTTAGACCACGACTAAGAAGAGACTCATGTGCATTATTACCAATAATAGTGACTACTGAGCCAGAATCTAGAAGACCCGAAGCAGTGATATCATTGATCTTTATATCAACGTATGGTCTCGTATCACCTACTGGCTTATCTTGCAGAATTGTAGCAACTTTGTAGCTTTTAAAAAATCTACGGACTATTTCCAACCACTCATCCCATTCATTGCTATCAAAGTTTTTTGAAGAAAGACTACTACAATTCTGCGAATCTAGTTTTTTGAATTTTTATTGCAGTTCGGGCAGTCAGGTTTCTTAACACCTTTACGACCACACTTAAAACACATGATGTCGGTATTTTCGCAATTCTTTAAACTATGCGTATTATTACGACACCTAGGACAGTAAGGTAATTTCCTGTCATCATCTGTATTATTATTGTTTATGGCGTGCAAATACTTTTCATTAACATTGTTACTATTATTAGCAAAAGGCTTAGAAGTATTTGGTGTTTTATTATTATAATTTGAATAAAACTGCTTCTGTTTGTTGAAAGCAAATGTTTTTGATTTATACGCAAACTCAGGTGCGAGAGTATCTGACGTGGAAGCTGGTGGCTCACGGAACTGAAGCAATCGGGATTGGATATTCTCGAAATTTCTACACAAAATTCTCAACTGCTCAATTGCCTTCACTTCGGTAACGGAAGCTAGTGTACTCGCGTAACAAGGTCTTATATTATGTAGAATTATTTCGAGTTTATCCTCTTCCGTCAAAGACTTCGATAAACGCGAGAACATGCCTGACAAAATCGACAAGTAAATTGTAATGTTTTCCGCTTCGCCTTGAGTCCTAGACCGAATCTCAGCTAGTAAGCGGTAGTCATAGTCAGACTTATCGAAGTCATGCTTTAAGAGAACTTCAAGTTCGTCCCAAGAAGACACCTGATCCCTCACGCTGCGGAACCAATGGAGCGCATCTTCCACAAAAATTTCAGTGGCATAAGATAGAAGTTTGGAGCTTGATATGCCACGAGCTTCACTAAACTCGTTAGCTCGTTGTATGAAAGAACGCACACACGACTTTCCGTCATATTTCAATTTACCTAGTTCTGACGAAATCTTACTCCTACCATCGCAAGTAACTGAAACATTGATTGGTTTTTCAATTGGCTGAGAATCTAAAGTTGAATCTATCGTTGCGAGAGTGTCAATGCTCGATCTCTTCAAAACGGTAAATTTCTCATAAAGCTCTTTATATTGAGTACAACATTCCAAATGTTTCTGAACGTTAGCATCATCTACACAGATTCGATTAAGACGATGATATAAATGATGAAGAATATTTTCCGTGCGGGCCAAAACATTCTTATCCTTAGCGTCGGATGCTACTACCAACTTAACTTTATCCAGCAGTTCCAAAACAATAATAAGATCCTCAGTAGGTTCCAGATGGGAACACAAAATATCCTCGGATGGATAAATTTGGCTCAGCTTACTAATCTGTTTCCTAATATCGGCAACAGTACTCGCAGGAGATCCACCCCTAACTGAAACCTCATACTCCAACTCAGATTTTTGTAAAGAAAAAAATTTAATAGGATAAGCCATTTAAAAAAAATAAAAAACACACTAAAAAAAAACAAGTTTCTTAGGGAAGTTTAGAATGGCACATAAGTAAGATGATGATAAAATACTCCGTTCTGTTACAATCAACTTTAACAGAACGTTTTGGTTTGATGGATGAAAATGAAAATTAAAATGATGGCAAAACAACATAAAAGCATAAGAAAACGTAACTGATGTGAAAACAAAAACAAAGAAAATATTCCAAGAGAAAAAAAAAAAAATTAACAACTTTTTTTACCCGACTGTACAATTTTTTTTTTAAATATATATTTTCTAACACATCTTTAAAATAGAACTAATTTTACACACAATATCAAAATATCACAATTTTCACATCAGCTACTACAAACCAAAAACGCTTTACAAAATACCCACTCACCGTACAAAAACTAACTACTTAGGTACGACTAAAAAATTTGGAATCAGATCAAAAAAATAACCACGTTAAAAGGGCGCCAGTGTGCCGTATGCCCTCTGGCTTACTCCTGCCTACCTAAAATGGCAGTGAGGAATTAAAAAAAACCGAGGTACTTTGTACAATGTTTAATTAAATTCAAGATACAAATAAACGACTAGGTAGCAGTCGATGGGCGAGCACACAAATTTGTAAGTCGTGGTGAGCCTATTTGATCTGGTTCCAAGTTTTAAAGCGTGACGCACTCCCCTGGTATGGCTCCGGGTCGAATGGTGGTGGGCGATCCCGAGGACGAACGGAAGGTAAGTAGGTAGCTCTCCCGGTGTGGACTGCGACGCAACGGTTCCCAACCGTTTATTGGGTAATTAAATAGTAGGTCCTGAGGTCCAACTGCGAGGACCAAATCCACGTAGTGGTCCTGGAATCGAGAACACCAGTCTTAGCATGATCCTCCAGACCTCCGTTCCGGGGACCCACCAGCGGCAATATCATGATGCCAGGTAAGTGCTCACTTACCTGTAGAATGTTTAGTTTTGCCGTGGTGGTACTTCAGAACGGAGTTTACAAAATACAATTTATAGAACAAAAAAAAGCGAAAGCTAGATTAATCTAAATACAGAAAATAGTTAAAGAAATTAGTAAAAAGTAAAAAATAAAAGTTTGATAAAAGTATGAGGTAGGCATTCAAATCACAAGCCGCGCTAAGCCCAACGGTCATTACCAGCAAGGTGACATTGAAAAATAACCGTTGAGCAATTAGGTAGCTAAGCCGATGCGCACTACACTACACTACAATTTACGTTAAGGAATAATTATATTAAATGAACACAATCTAAAATGGGAAGCTGAAAATGATTAAATGACATGATATGGTACAATATAACACAGTATGAGAATGAAGGATAGTTTAGCGAGTATTTATGTGCCATTAAAAACTTACCCTATATCGGGAATTCACAACACGTAATTTTATTTTAAATACAGTAAAATGATATAATATCGCACAGCTGGCTAGTACGCTGCTGGCAATAATGGCGTGGACCGTCTGTTGGTTTGGTCTAGCGCTGACTGACGCCGCGGTCAACCGCGCGCGCTGTCTCGCTCATAGCGCGCTCCCACATAACGGGACATTTCGCATACTGGCGACCGCGCCCGACTTCGACTGGTCTTATTTTATTTTATTTTAAAAGAATGTAATGTAACGCATTGTTACAAGCGTAAGTTCAATTTTCAATTACAGTAGGTTTTTTTTTGTATAATTAGAAGCTATTATAAGAATCTCTAGTAGCATTACTTTTACAATCCTTAGTGGTTTTCTTAGTGCTATTTAATTAATATTTATTATGTTTTTTTTTATATAAAGATAAATAAAAAAATTAAGGCAAAGAAAAAGTAAAGTTGAGTAAAGTCTTGTAAATTCAAGAATTAAGTTCATTAAATAGGAAATAAAAAATAGAGAACTAATTGCCTAAGAGCTGATTTCACCATGCTCTGTTACAAATAAAGGATTAACAAGCCGTTACATCTAAGCTTAGATGTCAAACGCGTACATATTGACATATTTAACGGCCCTTTAATCCTTTGTTAGTAATTCCAGTATTGCGTTTGTATCGTGATTTAGTTATTTCTCCCTTATATGTACGGATATTTTTTTCTGTCAATCTTCTTGATAGTTGATCATCAACATCACTAGCATGTGATTATAACAGTACTTCAGCAAGAAATCTATTTCAACTATATCATCTCGCACCGATGGCAATGTATAAATTATTATGTTTCCCACGCATATCAAGTTTTTCCACGATCCTAATGTCTCTATCTCATCTCGATTTCTTGCCCTCCTAATGTGTGTAGATAGTCACGTACGTTCTGTCACGATTATGCTATTTGTGGGTCCGTTTTTGTTGTGTGGGTTATTTTATCGGTAATTTGGGAGGCCGTCTCCCTTTCTTTGTTCCGTTTCTGTCAATCCAGCAGCTTTTTGATATGATTTGCAACATGACATGTGCTCCTGTCTCTAACTCTTGTACTGCATTTTTTCTTTTTGGTAAATAGATGAATAATAAAGAAGGCTTTTATTTGAGTTTACATAACGGTTTTGTTACAAAATTTACGTCACATTGTCAAGTAATTTTTTAAACTATTTTACATAGAGCTGATTCCGATTACCTACACGTAATTGAGATACGGTTATTGTTAGATAATCATTTGGTCGAATATCTATGAAAGAAAGAAACTCCATAACTACCTTCAGTAATTTAATATCTTCAAAAATGATGAAATGGTCCAGCGAGAATTTTTTTTACGGTTGTCGTTTTCCTAAATTATCCAAAACCGTATACAAATATCCCGCATAGAAACTGAGCAGATACGATTTATTTTCCAACAACCCGAGCAGTAAACCAAATTCTTATGTTTCTAATCTAAGGACATAAAACTCCCTTTTAGCTATACATTTACACAGCCTCACACGTCGCGACGCATTGTGTTGTGAGAGCTTTTATATCTTAAGACTTTTATAGCTCCGTGGTACAAACAATACGGATACCAGATTATTCTGGGCTTTGAGAGATGTATCTGATTAGCATCATCACTCTACAGAAGTTTTCTGCTAGGGATTAGCCTTATTGTATGGGGGATACAATTCCAGTAAGAACGATTTTGAGGCTTCTCCGAATCTCCATCCACCGACTTCACGTGATCTTCAGAATGTCGTCAGGCCATTAGAAGGGGTCGTCCGTTTCAGGACCATTTTAAGCTGACAGCCGTTGGGGCCAGCGGTAGTCGCTTCTAGAAGCTCCAATGGCCTGCCCATTGCTACTTCTACTTGCTGACTCTGAGTTAATCTTTTCTTGGTGACACTGCATGGAATCAGTATACTTATGATTATAAAAAACTCTTAAAACCTAAAAGGGATAGAAAGTTTAGGAAAATCGCCAGACAAATATACGCAGAAATAAAAGTGCTACGTATATTAACGAGAACTGGCTTTATTAAAATAAATTCAGCCAGCATATTAATTAACCCAGTTATCCGTTTTCATTAAAAGAAGCCATGCGTACTCCGAGTTTCATGGTTCATTTAGTATTTCGGACGGAATACTAATATTCCCGACTGAAACCATATCCAACTACTGTGCCACAAAACCACTGAGACGAGGATTTCATTGTTTGGGAAAATGTGTGATATTTATCATTGGATATCAAGAACACAGGCGAATTTAATGTTAACTATTAATTTCCTCTAGTTAAATTTTATGGAATGTTTATTATCCATCTTCATTGCAACGAGAAATAGTACGTGCTTCCAAACCGACAAATCAGGCTGAAGTTTAAACAAAAAACCTGTTGGACAATAACAAACATCAGAACCGGAAAGAAGACCAACAGCCTGGTGCATGGATGGCAACGTTATTGGATAGGGTAAAGCCTGGATGCAAAAGGCCCAAAACCCATAAGATGAAAGAGAGAGAAGGGTTAATGCTTAGGAGCTGATCCTTTTATTGTTGAGCTGATTTTTGTAATTTGACAGGTTATGAGTAAATCATCATAAACAGGTTCTCTGATTGTCAATATCATCATTATTCACATGTCTGAGAGCTGTCTAGAGTTCGAGAAAGACATTACTTTCGTTTCCAGTTTTCGACAGGGTCAAGTTAAAAGGATTGTTATTCGATCAAAATGATCCTTGTGATTTTATTGAATAAATACATTTTGACTTTGATCTAGAATGATACTTTTAAATGAACTTCGTGGGTTATGCTGATTTAAATATTAACGAAACATTGACCTTCTCTAATAAATCAATGAATTAACTGTTAATATACTTATTAGGAAGTACAAGCGTTCGTAGTAGTACCTACCTACCTACTTTTTTACCTGACTGTAATTTTTATCGTTCTCTTATATTATAATTTGTAGATACTCGTAATTGGAAAAACCTACTATTAACTAATTTGGCCAAACGCTTATGATCTGTATCGAATAAGAACTTTTATCATAATTCCAATCGAGGGAACTGTGGAATGCGTGTTTCATATCCCTATCAGTTGAAGTCTGAAATTGCGTGTTTTCTTAATTTTGGCCAATTTTGTCTATGACCTTTGACCCACTTGTAGCTATCTCTCATAGCAGGACTAAATTGGCAAAAAATCAACCTATTTTGCTCGTAATTGCTACGAAACGAGCAGATAATTAAGAGATATAATTCAGGTTAGGTATAACTGTCGATACCGCTAAACGATCTTCGGTCCAATTTGTTTATTCAATAACTGTTAAAGTAAATAAAATCAAATGGATTTATGGAGCCAATTTGCTGAAGGAAACGAGATGCGGATAAACTTTTATTAAGCTGGCCTGGTTGCAGTTCCTTACAATAGTTTTATAGTATATCTTACCTTGAGGTGGAACCTTGGAAATGTTTATCAGATGAACTGATTACTAAACTTTTCTTTATTTGTTCTTCTTGGCTAGCCTTTGGGTTCGCGAGAATCTTCGTCAGTGTCAGTTTGGATTATTAGATTTTATTGTTTGATTGCGAGATTTGAAAATAGCGGGATGTCAGTGGTGTTTTCAAGGTTGATAATGATGATGAAGTAAGATTTTCCCTCTACAAGACCCGTGAGTTTTGGTAACTATTGGTATTGGTAAACAAAGGTTCGAGTTTCAAACTACGTTTACTTTTTGTAACCTAGTTATTGATATTATGTTTCAAAATATACAAGAAAATACTAAAGTATTACATCCAGGTACGTAGTTATCTCGTACTCGTACGTACGTCTCAGTAAATTTTCAGTTCAGCAACTTTCACAAATCCACAATAAACATATCATATCATCCACTCAACCGCACTGCAATAATTCTTGAGCCAAGATCAATCTATACATCAACGAGGTAGGGTTGCCATCCGCTTCTATATAGAACATCAATTTATTGGAATTTCCTGATGGATTTCTTGCAGCCCTTGCCTTTGGAAATCTTTAGCACGTTGAATCTGACGGTCTTGGAGAGTTGTCTGCATTCTCGAGAGGGGTGAGAGATAATTCCATACCCCTGAAGCAAGAAGAGAGGTGCACAGGCATGTCTTGCTTGTCTTCCTGTAATTATATTGCTGGCCTGAAGGTGTTAACAAAGTAGTCTTCATGGCCTGCCAGTGTGCATCACGGTGCCGACTGACCCTCAGCAGGTTGGTCGGATGCTAAAGTAGAATCCTCTTGTTCCGGCTCAGAAGCTTCGTTCCTTCACAATATGAATCACTAGATCATACAAACTTAGCCATACATTTACTAGGTACAGGTACGTTCAAGAGCTACACAACCCAGCCAATTAGGAGGAGCCCTAGCCAGAAGACCCACTTTCCCTGATTGGTAATTCGATTCGAATGGAAAGCAGCAAGGAAATGAATCCGTCGCGAGTGTGTCGTGATAAATGTGGGCTCGACCTACAGAATAAGGAAATGTTATCGACCCCTGGAGCGGCAGACGATTGGCTAAAACACAAATTAAATGGGTTATTCGGTCTACCTGGGACTATAGCATGTATATATAGATTCGGGTGTTGAAAAGCCATGGTTCTTGCAGTTGATATGATGCCACCAAGAATTCTTTAAGCCTAGAGTTCCGATTTGGTCAGGGATAAACAACTGCGTGGCTCATAAAATGGATTCAAAAACGTACAGCCCCGGTGCTGGTGGTTAAACTTTATTTGACACGCACTGGAACACTTTTAGCGCACGCTTTTATGTGAAATTGCTAACATCCGAGGCTAGACCATTGTCATAATCAGCTGTATCATCAATTCATTACTGAGTTACTAGAGGCTACTCTTCTTTCATAGCGAGTCATGTTCAACCTAAACACATAACATTAAAGCTCATTTTTCGTTTGATGTCAAACTTCAGTGAAACAAGTTTGTCTCTAAAGGGGATGCCAAGGAATTAGATTTCGAGTTTCAAATTGCTGTAAAATTGGCTGGGAATTTGATTAGCTGCTTAAACATTTTTCTTGGGGCGAACTCGTGGATATAAGCTACTAACAACATGCTACTATTTAGCTACCGTGACACGCGGCTTTGTTCGGTTTCGGATTTCAGTCATTTGAGTTGTGTGTTGTCAAGGAGTGCTATAATACAGTTAATGCAAATAAAGCGATCTGTTCCAGACAGACACTAAAGGAAAGTATTATTTAGTTGGCTTAGTTTGGGGCTAGATAGTGCTGCGTGGAAAGTCCACCAATATTTATTTATATTACTTGATTTATAACACCAGATCTCTTGATCCTTAAGACTGTTAGGGGTTAGTTAGAGGCATATGTAATCGTAACTAGGCTACTTATTATTTTACATAATCTTCAGACTGCATAATTTATGATCGTCATCATCATCATCATCATCATAGGCCTTTTGCATCTAGTTAAGCAGCGTCTGTTATCGAAGAGTGCCGCACTTACGAAAACGGCTCGTAAGGTCGATACGTGAGCGACAGGTACGACCGCATATATGGTATACATAATTTATGATAGTGCACCAAAATATAGGGCCATTTTTCATACTCACGCTAATGTTCCTAAGAAATAAGCCTACATTAGAGCTAGTCCGTGTCTAGCTAGATACAGTCCAGTGCGTTTAGATCGTGAGCCGCATCGTCACGCGTCGCCCGCACTAGTGATGTACTTAAACTTCCAAAAAGAGGTATAATTTGAAAATTATCGATGGATTTTATCCTCTCGACTTTTTCAAACGAGCTGTTATTTTGTGCATGTTGTGCAAGTTTATAGATTATCCCCAAATCTAATTTGATACATGTATGTTACGTATCGTTTTGATAACAGGCTGTACCTAGTAGATGATTGCGGAAATGGGTAGGTCTCTCTTTGTACCTACATTACCTACCAATTGCCGCAATTTTGTACTAGGCTATGGCTATGGCCTATGACTGTCTCGCTTTACCAAATAGTTCTTAAATGGGACAGCTGTACAATCGCAGCAATAAATTGCCTCCAGCGCATAATACAGGGATTGCAATCAAATGCCATAAAACTCGAGTTACAACAATAATTTGCTGAAAAACCATCGATATCGATGCACCACGTCGCAATTCCAACACTAGAGTTCGTTCACACTGACGTTAGTTTTTGCCGGCGACCCTGCGACTTCCGTCTTCTAATGAGATGCGACATCCTCCCAGCATCTTTGTGTTATGGCGTTTGACAGTTACTGCATCTCGCATCTGTCTCCGATTTTATCGATAAGCGATTGAGTTTTATCGCTTCGCCATCCTTATTTTGGCAGAACAAATGCTGGCGGGATCTGCTAGCTGTTCCGGGATATGTAGGTCGGTAGTATGTTAATTTTTGTTTATTTTGAACCCCTGACTACAAGAGGGGTGTGAAATATTAAGGCCTTAGTGTGTCTGTCAGTAAGTTGCTTCGAAACTAATTCCGATTTTTATCCTGTTTCTTTTTTAAGAAAGCTGATACTTAACCCTGACTATACCTTAACCTAAATGTAAGTTATGGAATAGAATAGAATAAAAGGTTATTTAGCATAAAAGTAGGTAGGTGGTAAGAGTAGTAGAGCTCTTTTTGAAGGACTCGTCCGGGGAAGTACTACCACCACGCCTTTTTCTGCCGCCAAGCAGCAACGCTGTGTTTCGGTTTGAAGAGTGTGGTTGCCGGTGTATTTACAGGCACATGAGGCTTAACATCTGTATGCCTCAAGTTGATGGACGCAGGGCAGTGCATCGTAGGGCACGTTCCTATCGTGCGTGACTGACGAGGCAATGCTTTGTCATAGGTGATGGTTACCACTTAACATCATGGGCCATCTGCTTGTTCCATCAGCTAGTTGTATAAAAAAAAGGTATAACAATAACATATTAGCCTGAAATCAGTCAAAAAGGTTGGTAACAAAAATAATAAATTTGAGTAACTCAAGCGACAACAGTAGGTACCTTACTAAAATTGTTTTCAGCTCAGCATAAAATTAAATGTTGGATGTATTACTACTCAACGCTGACTTTCGGGTCATTCCTCGTAGAGCACCGATTTCGGAGCCCCGATCTTATTCCTTGTAGACCAAATGCAAAATGTAACAAATGGATGGGTGCTCTACGAGGAAGTTATCGCTGTTACACTGTTTAAAAGACCCTATCTTGCACAGTGACGTACGCACCCTCTGCTATATTTAATCGATATCTATATCCGAAATTGCTTAATCGGAAGTAAACGTATAAGGGGGGCTGATTCATGTTATGTACTTTTCATGACATTCACTGGTATTGTTTATGTTTGTTTGTATGCATACTTTTTAAATTTTTTATATTACATGCTGATGGCACAAGCAGGTGGCCTGATGGTAAGTGGTAACCATCACCTATGACAAAGCATTGCCTCGTAATTCACGCACGATAGGACGATGCACTGCCCTGCGTCCATGAGGCATACATACAGAACAGACCAATGTCAGTTTTATTAAAAGATTAGGAAGTTTATACGAGTCATTGAAGAATCGAAGGTTCTGAGGTTGCTCGATAATTTGGCGCTTGTTAACAAACGTAACAGAAAATATCGTAGATAAAACTACGTAGCAACATAACTGACTTTAAGCCAACGAAGTTCCAAGCTAACAGTACAGCCAATCATTAGTTCCAAGTTCACTGAACTTTCCATACCAAAAAACCTATTCACAATCGACATAAAAGAACAAAAAGTGTAGGAGTGTCCTTATATCCAAAAACATACGCTTCGAAAGGGGGGTGCGTTGCGTACAAAGGGAATGTACCTATTGTGAGGCATTGGAGTGAGGATTGTCTTTTGTTTGTTGGTTTTTGGAACCAGACGGAGAATTTATTGAAAATTTGTCTGGACTACACGAAAGAAATACCTAGTGGGACAGGTTTGAAAAGATGGAAGTATTGATTAAGCAAGGAACAAATAATATTCAACGATACATGAGTTTAGTTGTAATTGACATGATTAATGTTGAGTGATCAGGAGCTTTTTAATGTTGCAAGAAAACTTGCTTGAATGATAAGCATAAAAGTCACTGAAATAAAACATTGACACGTTTTATCTAGGTCTACGAAGCTCAGACAAGAAACTCTAACCTTCACACTACGAGTAACTCACCTAATTGCATGAATAGAATTGTATTCAAACGCATTCACGACACATGACATAATACATTCTTCAAACACGGGAGCATTGAATTGAATAATGGCTCTCTTTGTGCTATTGAAAAGGCTTTTACATGTCACATTCATAATGCAATAACTGCCTATCGTTTCAGCTGCTTCAATGGTTCTGCCATCTGCTTAGGATCAAATCTGTCTATCCATGGCATTGAGTATATTGAATACGTGTCCTTGATTTATGATCACACGACCAATTTCAAAGTGTTGCTTGTGATTTTCGAAGAATTTCTGAAGAACGACGATGAAGACGTGAAACTTTAAACAGAACTGATGAGACATAGTCTGACCAGATGGTCAGACTACCTTTCTATAGATATAGAATGGTAGTCAATACAGAAGACATGAATACTTAACTTTCAGTTGATCAAATAGCATGAATCTGTTATCCAAATTGTTCCAAAAGTAATTCTTAAGCTCGTTAATAAAGCTGTTTTACATAACTAATCCATCACAGCAAAAAGCAGTAGAGCCAGAGAAAGCAGCCAAAGTGCCATTAAATTCCTTTCAGTAAGAACGTAGAAGCCTGAACAACTTGGCACAGTGTCAAGTGCGGGTGAACGCACTGCAAGGGTGTAATGTGTTCCGGGACTGCTGAGTAACATGGGTTGTGCCTCTAAAAATGTTGCTATGCCATTTATCAATGTGAAAGTTTGCAGTTTTGCCGCAAATCACACGGTAGCTGCTAAATATATTTGGATAACAGAAGGAACAGATAGAACGTGACTTAAAATAACTAGCTAAGAACTAAAAAAAAAGCTAAGGCTTGGCAGAAGCTAATAAACTAAGCCAAAACTCCAATATATTTGAGAAATACTGAATCAGGGCAAGGTTATTCAATGACCTTCAGATTACGGAGAGACGAAACTATAAAAGTTTGGAACTCATTCGAGATCTTTTCGGTGCTAATAAAACTACTGACACACATAACAAGTAACCACTTAACCTTCAATTGAAAACACTTTCATTGACGCCGGAACTATAAAACCTATACATCCACCATTGCACAATCAATCAACTGAGCAAGATATGTCAGTCAATAATATAGTCTATGTATAAAGTTGATTGAGGAATGGACAAAAACATTGTTGTCGAAGAACTCATCTTCAAAATTATCAATGAAACCTATGTGATAGGAGATAATGTCGATATTAGAATGGGAAAACTTAAATACTAAATACCGGATTTTAGCAATATTTACCATTGCAAAGAATGAGTGTAATCGTGGCACATGACTATTCGGTATTCGCGATTTTATTTGCTCGTGTATTTTATTATAGTATTCATCTTGCTTGTACAAAATAGACAAATAAAGGCGAATAGGGTCACTACACATTGTCGTATTTGGGAAAACAAGACGAATACACGAACACAAATAGCCATAATAGTGGCATCATAAGAGCAATACCAAAGGGTACTGTTAAATTCACTATTGGTAAGAAGAAACCTACAAAAACTCATGAATATAGTGGTTCGAATAAGCTTGTTTGGTTCTTACCAGCTGAACTAAGTTCAGGATGATAAAAAACAGAGAGTTCATGCTCGGAATTCGCGCTCCGTTGTATCTTTTCCCTCTTTTGAATGAAGTATGCGTGTTGAGAATACCAAATGCCCAACAACCCTTTGTCCGAGCCCCGTTTCGTGTCAAATTGTCCTACAAAAGAGATGGTGGATAACGTGACAGGATTATACGGATTATCCGTATGTGGACCACAATCATACTAACCTTCAGCTTAACCTGATAATTTAAGGGCTTTGGTAAGTCTCTTAATTAACCGACTGCTTAGGCTTAGACAGAATAGAAGAAAATGATATAATTCTATGATGTGTTGAAAATATGGTCATTAAATAGTAATCCAAGAATGAAAAGACTTTATCAGGTCTAGTTCATGAATTTCATTCATGTGTTTAAGATACAGCTACTGAAATAAGAGAAAGATACCTATGATAACGTCGCGGCGCCGTTCTATTATCAATCGTATATCGATGACAATACAGTTTAGATTACAATGTCCCGTTGTATGTTGTAATGGATCCAATTAAAAGTTGTCAAACAATAACCTTGCCTTGTAGACTAGAGTTTAATTAACTCCGATACAAGCAGATAGGTTATATTATAAGACAATAACATTCATTTATTCCAACCATCCAAAACGGGGTTGTTGAATATTAAGCGCCAAATGTTAAAGGCACCTTTAATTCATCTAATGACATGGAAACGTGTCGGCATTTATGCTCTACGTTGTTTTGCATACCGATGATGCTTCTATTATAAGCTGGAAATTATTAATTTTGAGTTTTCAAGTTTATAAAACTACTACTATATTACTATGATATTAATTACAAGCTTTTAATTAACTTGCAATGTATGTATGTAAATATGTTTTCAAACTCAATTTTCAACCGATTGAGCTGAAATTTTGTATACGTTTGGTTTGGATGACAATGCATGGTTAGCTGCATTAAAGTTAATGCTTGTTTTTAAAAAAGGTTTTTATTTTAAATTTATTATTTCATGTAAGTCTATGTTATTGACTATTCAAGAGCAATTCCAGAATTATTGCGACGAAGAATGGGTCACGTTTCTCGGTTTCCATCTTCCTATTGAGTCGCCACGTAGCTGTCTCCAGATCAAATAGAATTCAAAAGATTTCAAATCTTTATCCCTAGAATTTCTGGAATCGCTCGAAGGCTTTAAAAATATTGGACATTGCGAACGGATTTTATCAAATCCTTTCACCAATATTATCCATACTGGTGATTTTACTGGATCAATGTTATACGGTCGAATATGTACCGTATTAACTCTATGAGATATTCGCCGGTTAAGATTGTCATCAGCAACATATTCTATATCATTCAAAAACGTTTCCGTTCGGAAACTTCAGAATTTGTCTCTCTTGCTTTCTTGTTGTTTTCTTGTTTTGGTTTCTTATAAACAAAAAAGACAAACTGACGTTTCCTGACGTTTCGTGTTATGAAATAGCCATGCCGATGAAGCAGGTGGTTAGCGCATACCCGTAAAAAGGGGAGGGTCGTAGTTTCAAATTCCAATTGTAACCAAATCTTTGTATATTTTGTAGTTTATTCTATGTATGTGCTTTGGCTAAATCATTCAGTCATCTTGAAGGCTTTAGTTAGAGCGATCGCTATAGTTTGTAGGCAGTTCTGGACTAGATTCTCAGCAGTCTTTATGTTAGTTACTAGACGCCATGTCTGGCCAGCCTATAAAAAACCCGAGAAGGTACATTTCTATCCCATGATACTACGCGTGAACGTGACGCGCTTGCAAACGACTTTATTGCAGACGACAACTTTCCATACTTGGACACTGACACCGGAGTGGTCATTAGATCGACCAGATTCACGTATCTGGGACGGATTAAATATTAGGTGTATTGAAAGTAAATGTTCCAGTCGATACTTCTAGCGACAACATAGTTTGTTTAGAAAATGTAGGCTAGTGAACTGTGTACATCGAATAGTTTAAGACAATAATGGAATAGAAACTGAAAATAAGAATAAATATAAACTCGAAAATACTAAAGTTTGTAAAATATGTACTGCGCATTAATCAGAATAATCAATTTATTGGTAATTAGAATGATTATAAGTCAGGGTTTGTGGTACATTGTACATAATTAAAGAAATAATAATAGTAATATAAATCTCAATATTACAAACAAGTAAAATTGAAATACAGTCATTAATAATTATAAAAAATAAATTCGGATAGGTTAGGTCATTAGGTCTTTATCAACTGCTCTTTAAGCTACTTGAACCCCAACATTGAAGGAAACTATTATATTATTTAAAGGATCTGTGGGAATATCGTGTCTGGGGATGATAGTCGTAAGATTATTTTATTTTTATAATTTCCTGTTATATTATATTTGTTTAATTTAGAAAGGTCATGTCAAGACTACCCTAAACCGACGACCATGTATGAAGAAAGTATTGAGAGTTAATGAAGGTTTGTGAGGATCGTAGCAAGTAAAACTCTGCGGTCTCTGCCTACGTCGAGACCGCGGATTTCTACTTGCTACGATTCTGACAAACCTTTAACTCTACTACGACTATGGGAAACAGTTTACTACAAACAAACACAGTAATGTACTCCTCTAACCGTAATAAAGCAACTCACACATATGACTGGAGTCAGCGAAACTTAAGTTTCCACTCGAACTCCACCCAAAGCATCCATTAATTCTTACAAATGTAACAAACGCGAAAGTGTACTAGTTCCAGCTTCACGCTCCAACGACTGCTATCCATAAAACTCGGGCGCGCGGACGGGAACTTTGCGAAAACTAGCAAGATCCCGTGGGAAACTGCAGATATAAAACTAATTTCTAACTCTGTCCTAGACCGTTCATTATAATAGCTACCACTACGTCTTAGCGTCAGCTGTGTTGTGGTTCATTTGTTTATTAATTTATACTTATGAGAGATCTGTGTATGCCTGTTGTTCTAGGCTTGGGCGCGTGGAACTGGTACCTGTATAGCTTCACCTATAGCTTTAATATACAATTGAATAAATACACTTTGAATCTGTTTTATCTTTTCCATCTATATACTATCATTATTGCTATAATACTGGGTCAACTCGGTCTTGAGAGCGTTTTGACTGTATATTTTTTTGCGTTTACATTATCATTCACATTGTAGGGCACACCACAACGCTTCATCAAAGTCTTTGCCCAAATCCACAAATCATAAGTAAATTAATAAATATTTTTTGTTCAGAACTTGCGAACTTATAAACAAGATAAAAATCTGTTCTCGTCCGGAAAATTAATGTGCAAAAGTTGGCCCAAACATCTACGAACTGTTATAAAAAGCACACAGCTGCATTCGTTACCAAACCCTCGATTCATCACCCAAACTTTAACATAAAATACTTTTATATTTCCGCTGCGCAACTAGAATTCCAAAATGTCGAACTGAAATTCTTTGGATTTATATCCATGAATCATAGCTAACGATAGTTTTTCTTCAGTTATGGAAGGTTTTAAGAAATAATAGTGAAAATGTGTAAGAAAAGTTCTTCGGGCAGGACGCCAATGTCGGCGATACATTTTGCTATGGTTTGACTATCTATGATGATGATCAAAACCATACCGGTCTTTATTCAGTACAATCACAAGGATCACTTTGAAACGTCTTATATAATAGGCGAATCTACCGCCAGTTCCTCGTAGCCCATGATGATGATGTCGTCCAGGCCAGTTTTGGCTATGACGACATTGCTACTGCTTATTTATTTTCATTCTGTTATTCACATTTTGTTTTTCATGTGCTCTGAGATGACTAGAGTAACACATTTTGCCTTTAAAGAATTTAACACATAACGTATCATCTGTAACCATAATCACTCTACAAATACACCTACTAGCAATATTTTTTCACGATCACAGCATATCCGGATCAGATCCGAAACTTTATTATGACATTCCGGTCCGCTACCCAGCTAGAATGTTAACATCGGCAACAAACTTAGGTTATCTTTGGATTCATCGATGAATGATCGGAACAGCTAGTCACGGCGAACGTGTTACTATAGCTATTCGTGAGCGATAGTTTTGCAACTGTCAGGGCTATTGAAAATTGAGAACTCGCTAAAAGTTTTATCAAGCAGTTCTTTGTAGGTAACTGTATGATCTTGCGAAAAGAAGAACTCAGTAGACAATGTGTGTCTTCATATTTAATAACACATGTTGATAACCACATTCTGCGATGGGCTTGCAATCTGTTACGTATGGAATAACTACTTCTGTAAAATGTAGGTAAGTATGTGCCAAATGCTATTCGGTCGTACCTCTGACTAACCCCCTTAGATCTCTCAGTACCAAGTAATTGATCGAGTGAGCGAAGCGAACGAAGATTCTAGTTTCAACTTGGGCGATTTGGCATTTTATGTATGTATATATGTATGTATGTATGTATGTATGTATGTATGTATGTTTGTCTGGCCATAACTTTCGAACCGTTGATCCGATCTGCATGAAATTTGATAAGACGAGAGCTTGTACTTGAGAAATTTACTGGTAAGTATATATGAGTAAAATCGGATGAAGGGTTTTTAAGATAAAGGTTTTTTTAAGGGGGAAAAAATAAAAAAAGTGACTTAAAAAAATCAAGTTACATGTCATACGAAAGGGCTTTGTTTGGACATTCCAAAACAATTTTTACTTTTTTTCTGAGACGCTCGGTTTTTGAGATACAACAAAAAAGTTAAATTAAGATAACCAGCGACCCAAGAGCTCCCACCTCTAAGAGTTTCGTTGGCATCAAGGTTTTTCTACTGGTCGGCCAGTTACTTTGCTTTTTCTTATTTTTTTTTCTTGAAATAAATTAAGGAAGTACTTAGTTCTCATAAAATGGTGACAACGACCAGGTCTGATGATGGAGCCAAGGTCTGTTCAACGGAACTCTTCAATAAATAGGCCAATAGAGTTGAAACTTGGTTACCGTACCAAGTTAGTAGGCGGTAGTCAGAAAAAAGTCCTAACATAATGTTTGGACTTGCCTTTGACTACTACCTACTCAAAGTTTTGGTGCGTTCGTCGGGTCGCATCACGAGATCTCAGTTCGGGGCGAACTACTAGTAATCTTAAGTTAGTACTTGTTACTGAGAGATCCAATGGGATATCTACCGTGCCTGAGGAAAATCGGGAAGCTGTTTACCAAAGAAAGGGTAAATTAATAATTTATTATTTAGATACATTAGTGTTTTATATGCTTCCGCTAATGATTAGGACGCGGATTCGTGTCTCCCCCTGGAGGAAGACATTTCTATCTGATTAATGAATGGAACCTATCAATCTCGGACCGCCAACCCTAACCCCAATCAATGAAATTCAGCTCAACGCTATCTCCTATTGTAAAATGTCATCGCGTGACTGATTGCGTAACCAAAACGATATAACAGTAATGCCACAGCTCCCCAGTTTTTGTCAGTATTGTCAAAGCTCACCAACAGTTTCCACCAGCATTGCCACAGATAGTAACAGTTGGTACGAGATATTGGTACCGGTTCGCGATTCGCGCTCATTATCTTTTAGTTGCGGTGGCGCCGCCACGGCTGGCGTAGCGGTACCGTGACCCTTTGCGGATGGTGCAAGATGTAAGGTATTGCAATTGACATAGTCCCTGTCAGTTGTTAAATTGCAATATCATTCATCAGTCAACTGCTTTGAATTTGTTTACAACGCTGGTGGTTTAGTGGAAATGAGACTGGTCTTCCAATCCTTATGAGCAATGAGGAATTGCAACCTGTCATATATGGAATGTTAAATAAGCAAATTGGAATTTATAGATCTTGTGGATAAGTTAACGAATATGAAAAAATGCGTGGCAGGTGACCAAATTGAGCATGGGAAAAAAGCAAAAAAGGTGTCTGTACATCTGAACTGAACTAAATAAGCGTATCATCATGCTTGATAGACAATTCTATTCAAGTCATTGATTCTTACGATGCTGACACTGGGTCCTTTAGTATTGAATATGCTATTAAAAAAATTACAGTGATACACCAGCCAGTATTTATTACGATCACAGGCATGAAAAAAGAAAATCGGTCATGCTCCAAAGTGCACAAACCGGATGAAGACCAAAAGAACATACTCTCACTCCATCCCTTAAACAACTGGGTTACACAACTTACACAAACCTATTACCCAGTTGTCACAAAACGTAACAAACAGGGTGGGCTGGCAGTATGCCAAAACTGCCAACACGGTAACCCTGAAGCTTGAATTGAATAACTTTTTACTTGGGCCACCAGACCGAAATGTGAGCGCACTTAATTCGAGGTTTCATAACGAGCTTTGGTTGTTTTATGATGACGTGTTGGCAAATATGGTTACCGCGTACGTAAAGGATTCTGAAAAACGAGCTTCAATTTGCGTTGAATGGGAAGAAGTTTAAGCGATTTCGATGATTGCATGGCCTAGTTTCGTAAATTGTAATATCTGTTGCAAGATTTTAACTATTTACATACAAAACTACACATAAAGCTCGTCTAGGCTACAAGCCAACTCCAGTGACAAAATTGAATCTTCCGAAGCTTTCCGTTACGGCTTAAAGACTTCTATACCCAGGATAGATTGAGCACGGAAAAGCTCAGAAAGAAACACCTTTAGAGGTCACCAATCCTAACACTCACAGTTGTTTAACTGGCTCAAATTCAAAGACAATAGCACATTCCTGATCTTTAAAGGGAATTACTACTATACATTAAGATAAAACCGTATACATGCATAAGACACTAGGCTATGTTTCATCTAGCTGCAGGCACACAGAAGATTGCCGACTGTCGGCTGGGCGTTTCATTCCATAGTACGAACGAATAAGTCGTTGAATGCTATTTATGTCTAACAATAGACGCTCTACAGCTGGCCATAATTTTCTTGACAATGCGTTCCTGTACCCGTCTCAATCTTATATCAGCTGGCGACAGTTTATTTTTTAAGACTGGATAAGAATTGTAGACTGTACAGTTGGTAGGTGCTCTACCTTCCGCGTTGTAGGTGGTAAGTTCGATTCCCACATGGACAACATATTTGATGCATGTGCATATAATACACGTGTTGTTTCTGGGTGTAATACCTTTGCTTCGTTTCGGGCTAGATGAAGCTGAGTAAAATTGATTACCAATTTTATTGTTTATTTATTTATTTATGTAAATGTTTGCTGCAGAAAAACTCCTAGATCAATAGTTTGTCTTTCCATTTAGGATCTGAAAGTTTAAGGTGATTTCGATTACAAGGCTGCAAGGCTTTTTGTTTCTATCGTCCGTAAAATGTATACCGGTGTGAAGCAACCTGATTATTAGTATTACCAACAATTTTGGATTGAAGTCATCAGTAGTTCCTATATGTATATACCAATTATTATAAACCCCTACTTCCATCATCCATTCAGTTTCATCACAGCGGATGGGTTTCTTTCCTTCGCAATTAGGTTGTAACTTGTAACACGAGTAACTGCGGCTGTTCCGTTATGAAACTCACTACCACGTCTACGAGTATTACACAACTTGATGCGGTGTTGTATCTGAATAATGCAGATATACTGCCCACGGTTTTGGTGAACCCAGTTAGTTTGGATTTGAGACGCCTTTGGGTTGGAGTCTTTGATTCGCTTTTCGTTTTTGGGACAATCAACTCAGGGTTCTCGTAGTAACTCAATATAAATAAACTTCTTAAATCTCGACCAGGGTTGAGCTGTACTAGGTGTAGCATAAATGCTCTGCCACTTAATGTGCTCCGGACAGTGAAGCTTAAACTAAGAGTCACTTTTACTAATATTACTCTATTTCTGCTAGGATCGTCAACTAACTAGAAGCGAGTATGAAATACGAGTTCTATTGTCCTGAAGATAAATTCGACTTTTAAAAACATGTAACGGTTTTATTTCTCTCTGTCTCTGTCTAAATAATATACTGTACTGTACAGTGTAACTACAATTCCATCCAATGTCAGACAAACTGATGCAAATACTCATTAGCTTAATGTCAAGAGCAGCTCTCTAAAGAGTGAGTGAGCAAAGACATCTGTACAAATACTAAAAACATGTGTATTGACTAGAGTAGGTATGTGTGATCTTTTATGTCTCGAATATAACTGTCGAAGAACCGATGTGATAAAGAAAACTACTAACAACAAGAGTAAAAGTAGGTGGCCTTGCTGATCAGAGATATTTGGTCTAACATTTAGAAAATTACAAATTTCTTCCAATATTGATTCGAAGTTTTCAGATACTCAAGTCATGCAGCAAATTAGCTACTAAGGAGTAAAGTGAAACAAAGTTACAGTCAATTTTAAAAATAGATAAACAGAAAAACATGACAAAACCAAATAACTTTTGATATTTTTCGGAACATAAAGGAACAACCGTTCAAATGGTATTATTTGGGCAACTGTATCAATAGTTACGTAACAAAAGTTATATTCACCGCTACATATCTGGTTACGTGCTCTGAATACCAGGACCGCAGTCCTTTTACTATTTTCTATCAGATTTCTAAATCACCTGAAACGTGACGCGATTGAGTTGATGCATTGCATTTTAGGTTATATTCACGCTGCTCAATTAGTTCCAGGTTGGGAGGCCTCTTTATCTTGAAAATTAAAAGATTCAGCTAAGACTAAAAGTTTAAGTTTCCAAAAGCTAAGAAAACTTAAGATACTTAAAACATACGGTGGTCCAACATTAAAAGAGACCTCACGAAACCCTAATTGCTGGAGGTGACAACCCAAAACAGAATGGCGCAAAAAAGGAGGAGATTCGACCCTAAGTAATGGGAACAAAGTGGACAAGAGAAGAGACTTGAAAAAGTAGTAGTAGTAGTATTTGGGTCCTAGAATCCCGTCTACATTTGGTTGATCCTCACCAAAGACCAATCAAGGGTTTGAAAAGGGTCAAAAGTGAAATTTCGCCTTCTCGGATTTCGGTCTATCACGGTGATTTTTTGTGCTTTGAATCGTGTCGTGTACTTTAAATAGAGCACTTTCCATGTAACTGCCACGGGCACCTGCCGTTGCATATTCATGCTGCTGTTGACTTTGTTCTGCTCTATTGTACCGTAACAAAGCTTCGCATCCAATACATTTGAGTGGCGTGCTTGGTACAAAGGTGCAAGGATGGTGGTCCTCTGATGCGTTTATAGTCTAAATTTTGTGTAATTTTTATAATACATATACAAATAAGTATGGAATATAATGATAGGACAGGCCTACATGCCGTTTTTCTGTTTACTGGTAGTGGTGGAAGGAAAGATGTGGCAAAAAAGAAAAACATCTAATTCGCTTTTTTAAAACATTTTTGCAAAATATGAAAAAGTAAACACACGGGCTTACCACGCACTCGTCCTAAGTGCCTAGCCTGCTAAAACCCTCTTAAATCCCCTTCACAAAAACCTTTTAAACCTTTTTCATGGAATTTTCATTTTTTCCCCAGCACCTTCAAAGTCAGTGTATTGTTTAACAAAGTTAGTGAAATAAAAGGGACTAGGTATCAGTACGTAAACATTATATTTTCAAGGTTTTTCCATGAATGGATTTTATACACTTTTGCACATTGCAGAGTTCTGTAGGTCAAGTTTTTGTTTTTCGTTTTAGTTTCGAGTTTTAGAATTCTTGACTTAAGAACTGATATGGACATCACAAAGATTTAATATAGTTTTCACAAGTTTGACGTTTTTATCTGGAGTATGGCGGTAGATGCATAATCATAATCAATTAGGAATTGTTTCATGCTTATAAAAAAATCTTAGGGGGTAATTAATAACGCCCAGGACATGAGCCCTGTTGGGGAATTACAATGGTTATAAATTAATTGTGCATTGGAATCCTAGCGTTTTTTGCCATCAGTCATACATAGTGCTCTGAATAAGCAGCAAAAAACATACGAAACAACACTATATTCAGTATGAAAAAACGAACTCTAGAAGTAGAGTTACTCTTAAGGTAAATCTAATCAAATGGACATGGACCACTAAATACTTTCAGTGCCTTATTCGTTAGTAGAGTTACTCTACTTCTAACTAATAGTAACGAATAAGGCACTGAAAGTATTTAGTGGTACTTTACTTCTGAATGAACCTACGATTCCATATGGCGCACCTTTACAACCTCACCTGTTCTGTTGGAAACTCAAGTTTTGGTATATACATCAGGTGCTTAGAGTTTGTTACGGTAAAGTGGGATAAACTGTTCCCCGAGGATGTACGTGGTAACTCGCGGGTAAGGCTATAGGATTAGTATTCCAGCTTTGAATTGAATAATTAGGTGGCGTTTGAAAAAAATAATTAAATAGGTTCAGGAATAATTAAGGAATAATTAAATAGGACGACACACGATCGAGTCCATGTCCATTTGATTAGACATACCTTAAGATCTATTGGTATTATATTTGCCTATACTCAGCAGATACGATGATGTTTTGATAGGTATTCAAATGCACATCAAAACATTATACCTATTTTGCAGTTGTATTGTATACGTGACAGGACTGACAGATACTTCATCACCTGTATTCTACGAGCGTCAAATCGTAGCCAGACAAAAACCTCTCATCCCATTGGTTAATGTAAAGACGCTCGTAGTATACTATAGGCATAACCCGATTTACTAGTCTGGTTCAAACAGACATAAAAAAAGCTACAGGTCAGACTTCCTCAGACCTTGTATCATCACATCTCTGGCGGATTGCCAAACCCCGTAATCGTGAACTGAGACGTAATGGACACTTTTTAATTTTAGATGGACGTAAGAATAAATAGGCGTATCCAGCAGCTGGCAGCATCAGTTCAATCTTTCGTAAGATTTTAGCGGAGTTTTGATATAATTATGTGAAGAAGTGATGGATGAGCCTATCGGTCAAAATTTGGTAAATTTGATAGGACACAGTTAGGCTCTTATTCGATCAATTTGCCTTACCACAACATGTAGGCAGGTAGACCTAGATTCTTACGTACGTTGTATGTACTTATTTATTTTCTTATAGATAATGTCTATAGTAATGTATATTATGTATTGAACTGTTACGTAGCGTATACTTCATTCAAAGCTATGCGTGTGCTAAGTTGATCTTCCACCTATTGCTAATGTATCTACTCATCGCAGCAACGCCAACGTAAGAACGTAACCAATGAACCATTCATATGAAAGAAGGACAGTCGATCCACATACCGGTTTTTGATAATGAAGAGTTTCTGGTTACCGGTCAATTTGTCAAGCATCAAAAACCAGTTCTTACCATACCTACCATTGAAAATGTGCGTCATTAGCAGACTAACCGAAGCCAAGGGAGGGTTCTTTAGTAGAACGGACGCGATTTGTCAATTCATAAATCGCGTGGGCTACCTATTCAAGGTCAAGTGTGAAGAAAGTGGGTCGCTCTGATTTTCGACTATTTCGTAACCTCATGATTAGCTGATTATGTTTGTGAATGACGTGGGCTGTTGAGATAGGATCAAGTTCTTGGCTAATCACGGTTTAAAGCCTTCATTCACTGCATATTTTCGAGAACGCCGGGGCCGTTTTTGTAACAATCGCCTTTCAACTTGCACGAAAGGAGCCTCCTCACAGAGTCGCAAAATTTAAATCCCCTTACTCCAAATACAAACAAAACATACAAACAACAATAAAACAAAATCGATGAAATGAGACCAGAATGAAAACAAGATATATTTGCTAAAATACAAACGGTTCATGAATTTCATAAATATAAATTTAATAGATTTTCAATGATAGATACCTTTTCTTATAAAGCTTTTACAATTGAACGTGCCAATTTGTAATCTTATTTTAATTACTTTTTTCGGAGGAAATCGCTACTGCCTCCGTGTCGCCTTTCACAGTTCACACCCTTACTGAAATATAACGAATTCGTGAGCTTCTCATCGTCTAATAATCCTCTTACCTCCGTCCCTTTCTTTTTTTCGCTAAATCAGTACGAAAGGGAGAGTAGGTGTGGCATTTGAAAAGCAACGCATTGTGGTTGCTAAATTAGGGTCTATCGTTTGATCTATAAGGTGTTCGAGTTTCTCAATGCAACCTACGCTGCTTCTATTGTAGGAAGGGCTAGAGAAGGGCCATAATAAACCATAGCTTATCATAAGTACTTTATCGATGAAACCTACGTGCAAGTCTAGAATTAAATTCTCGTCTCGAGTTATGTATTTTACCCATGCGATGTAGAAAACTGAAGAGCAATCTTTGATGGACTTCTTTTTACACTTTATGTTATTTCTATCTACATGCCTACTGAAATTATAACGGAATTTAGTCCGTTTATTTAATACTTTAAATACTATATTATAGTATGTTATGTATTTGGGAAATAGGAGTATTAAATTTAAACTTCTGGCATGTTTGCTCATTAAATAAAATCTACTTTCATTTCATAAATCGTATTAGATTTACCGTACTCTTTACTTGTTTTCTCAATACAATACAGTTGAACCAACACAACGGCAATATCTTGATTCCAAACACGAAAAACGTGTCAGTGCAGATCCGAATCGAATGCCAAATTGTACATCGACATTGTAGTCACGTTCGCATCACTACACGACGCTGCCTACGTTTTAAATCTGCATTCAATCAAATAAATACAATTTAAAATACCTATTTGTATGGTTGTTGGGATTTCGTCATTACGCATATTTCTGAAAGCGTTTGGTTCAGCATTAATTTCGAAATCTACAAATTTCCACCGGTATAAATAAGGACTTTGTAATGTTTCTTTGTTGATAAATTATAATAACGTTAGAAAATTGGGGCAGACGAATTAACAAGGTAATGTTAACGTATTTTTATACTAACAAGAATATTGTTGTGCACACGCAACAAGATTTTGCTTTTTTGCCACAGCAAAAAAGCAAAATTAAGGACATTCTCGTTTTCTATTAGTAGAACTATTCCTGGGGGTGTTAGTTCAATTGAATGAATCAACATTTGCATCGCAAATGGGTCGTCTTTTTCTTCGTGCTCATGTGTTTTCTTGTATTTCCCTACATTTGTTTTGTCAAGAATGTGGCCAGAATAATGCTAGTTGCGTTATGTTATATGTCTACGTTTCAAAAATAAACAATCGACAAGCTAATAAAATGTCGGTTCAACCCGTATCGTTTTTCAACATTTGTTTACTGTTGAATGAGCGGATGTAGCTTTCTATAATCGCCCACTGAATATTGGTCGGATGTGAATCTAACAATGGCCATTTTTAATTCCTTTACGTTTATTGGGAAATCTGGTTAATTAAATCAAACTTCAAACTTTCAGTCGCTTGTTACCATTTTAATCATTTTCGACTAAAGAAGGCCCATTGTTCCTTTGCTCTGAAATATTCTTAAAAGTAGGTTACTGTTTGAATGGGATGCTCCATTACCGAGTCAAAGATTCTTTGTTGTTTTCATCGGCTTAATCATGAGATTTAGGTTGTGGTATGACCTGACCTGAGATTCAAGCTAGGAGCTGTTGTTTGCAGGCCACGTAACATCGGTAATTCTAGAAATCATATAATCATTATGTGGAATATTGAGCAGTAGACTTCTAGGTGTTTTTTCTTTTATTTAATAGACCATTCCTTTTCTACAATCTCAACTAATGATAAATAAGTCTAGTTAATATGATAATTGTATCGTCAATTCCGGAACGGTCTAAAAAACACTTATTCACTCTTGTCTTAAAGAGATCTGAGATGTTGATATGACCTTTGGTAGAACACACACACGTTGTTCTACCAAGCTCCTCAAAAACTATTATATTTATTAAATACCTTCTTTATACGTTCAGGCTTCTAAATGCCACTTGCCTTTGTTCGCGAGTGCTGGATTATTCGATCGTATCGTCTTTTACTTCACCTAATAACCTTTTAGTATTTCACTGTGTAATTCCTATGGTAGTGGTAACCCTAGATTTCATCACATTGTTTTATGGTAACAAGTTTAACCATCGAGCCCCAAGCATGGCATGAAATCTATTTCGTTTAAATATGCTCAAACGAAGTTTACCTGAAAATCCTCTTAAATTTATTTGTTACTAGCGGCCTGTGGTCATAAATTTTTAGAAACATTTTAGGATAAACTTAGACCGTGGGTTCGAGCCTCGCGTCTACTTATTTCATACATTTGCCCTTCTCCTTGAGTGAGTGAAATCGCACCCCGTGCGTGACCCGTGGACCCGTTAACATTTTTAATTTCGCCATATCTTTAGAATGGAAAGTCCGATTTGAAAAATTTAAGAAGTAATCTATAGGTATTGAAACTGTCGTAATTATGAAATTATTTATTTGGATAAGGATTAATAATAAGGTACAAATAAAGACCCTTTTCTAGCGGCGGCATTTCAATTAATTGATTATAATAAAAGAACACTTATTGTGACATAACTATATTAGTTAGACATATGCTGTCGCGACATTTTTTATAGATAATGACGTGTTCTACAAAATCGTAATACATTATTTTGTTCTATCATCAATAGTTTTCGCAGCGCACTCGATGTAAGGTTTTTGTTTTCCACCTTGGGTTACATTATTGGAGTTTTAGTAAGGATCCCTGATCAAAGGCTGCCCATAAGGAGGAGTACTATCTCCCCTACTGTGGGTACAACAACGTCTTCCATGTCTACACCGATGGTTCAAAACAAAAAGCCGGAGCGGGTTGCGGTTTCTACTGCCCTGAAACAGGGCTATCGCGCGTGCAACCACTTAGCAAAGCAACAACCGCCTTCCAGGCAGAGACCCTAGGGCTCTTCCTGGCAGCAACAGAAATGCTTTCATCAATAGAGTCCGGAACATGCAAGGACACGAACGAACAGACACAAATAATCTTCACGACAGACAGCGCAGCGCTTATGAACGCACTGGGCCGATCGGACACAAGGTCAGCATCAATTGCACAGTGTCACACTGCGCTTCAAAATTTGTCTGGGAAATACAGTGTCAAAATAAAATGGACAAGGAGTCACGGCTCATGTTCAGGTAACAACGAGGCAGACTCTCTGGCAAGAGAGGGAGCAAATCAGACACCGACAACAGAAGACGTAGGTCTATGTAAACCTTCATCAACAGAGATTAAAAACAGGCTGAAGATGCAATCCCAGATAGAACATCAGAAACAATGGGAGCGCAGATCAGACTGCAAACATACGAAAACAATGCTTCCTGCAACAAACAGGCGCCTAACAAACATCGTGTTAAAGATGAAACGCGAAGACCTAAAGCTGATGGTGGGCATCATCACGGGTCACTGTGACCTCAACTACCATCTTTTCAAGACAGGAGCAACAGACAGTGACCTTTGTCGCGGCTGCCTACAGGAAAAAGAAACTGTAGAGCATGTAGTACTGCATTGCTCTGCAATAAACGAAGCCAGATCTAAAACGGGGCTGCAGGAGCTGATCGAGTCTTGCTCCCCTGCATCCACATCATCATCATCGGGGATGCTGGAACATTGCTGCCACCAACCCAAAGTCCTGCTCCGCTACTTTAAGGAGCTGGGCTGGCTGGGGTAAGGTTAGCAGGAGGATAATGCACAATACACCCCACTGCGGGACGTCAGTGCAGATCTCATTCCCCCACCGTAAATTAGAATTAGAATTAGAAGGATCCCTGATTTTTTTGAAAATATAATATAGCCTATGTTACTCAGGGATAATGTAGCATTCTAACGGTGAAAGAATTTTTGAAATCGGACTAGTAGTTTTTGAGCCTATTCGTTACATACAAAAATACAAATCTTTCCTCTTTATAATATTAGTGTAGATGAGAAAGATTTCCATTTAGATTTAAAAAAAGAACTTATTTAAAAGTATCTTGAATTGCTTTTGGTACCGTTGGTTGTTGGGTTACTATGTAACTGTCTTCAGCTTTCGAAATGAGCCCATATAGAGTACCCAACAATATTTGCTCGGATAAGGTATAGAAAGTTCATTTCACAGGCTTACACCCAAAACTGGCAGTTGACTTCGAAAGGGACAATACAATAGGGTGTTATTTTTACAAGGCACAAATTGCTAAAGTAAAACCTCTAAAGTTGGTAAAAAAAACCATTGAAGGCTATTTGAAAATATCATTTGCTATGCATGCGAACGGTAAATATCCCATACTAGCGGCCTGTCCCAGCTTCGCATGGGTGGTCATAAATTTTTTGAACATTTTAGGATAAACTTAGACCGTGGGTTCGAGCCTCGCGTCTACTTATTTCATACATTTGCACGCGCTTCTCCTTGAGTGAGTGAAATCGCACCCCGCGCGTGACCCGTGGACCCGTAAACATTTTTAATTTCGTCATATCTTTTGAATGGAATGTCCGATTTGAAAAATTTAAGAAGTAATCTAGAGGTATAGGTATTGAAACCGTCTTAATTATGAAATGATTTATTTGAATAAGGATTAATACCAAGGTACAAATAAAGACCCTTTTCTAGCGGAGGCATTTCAATTAATTTTTTATAATAAAAGAACACTTATTGTGATATAACTATAATAGTTAGACATATGCTGTCGCGACATTTTTTGTAGATGATAACGTGTTCTACAAAATCGTAGTACATTATTTTGTTCTATCTTCAATAGTTTTCGCAGCGCACGCGATGTAAGGTTTTTTGTTTTCCACCTTGGGTTACATTATTGAAGTTTTAGTAAGGATCCCTGAGTTTGTCCTAGTCACCACGCTTAGCAGGCGGATTTGTGACCCCAGTGTCGCTGTCCATCTCCTATTTGGGATACCGTTGCTGGCGATGGACTGGTCCTTTTTATTCTATTCTTTCTTATCTATTCTATTGCAGAACCACCACAGTCAGCCAACTACTACAGCTTCACGTAATACTGGAGATATTTCATCTATTACTATAGATATGTTGTGAATGTTAAGGGGCGTCCGGGATTAAATCAGCGACCAGCATTAGTCGGTGGTAACCGACATAAAACTTTCATCCAGCAATCTAGGGCAATCACATCGCTATCGTAAGTCCCACTTTGCAAGTCTAAAGAACTATGTCTTACAAAGGGAGGCTATATAGGTAAGCCAGCTCGGAACAAAATCAGGTCAGGCCTCACCGGACTACCGCGGTCGCATCCATTATCCGTATCTTTAGCACCAGACTGATAAGGAATGCAGGGCGTAGCATGATGCACGGAAGATAGCGTTCAATAAACGTTTGTTTACATCCATTATCATAATCTTATCCCTGTTTTAAACCAACAATATTTTTTTTATAAAGTAGAAAACCATATAAGAACATTGTTTGTTCCATATGTTTTGACGACACTTTTACCATATCGCTGAAAACGTTAAATTGATTTATTTGTCTCGTTATCTTCATCAGCCCAAATAATTCCTGGTTTAATTGAAAAGGAATCGGTGTTCGCAATGAAAGTTTAATATGCAGGAACGTTTAAATCCGAGCATGTATTTTATGAATGCTTCATTGCTGGCAGGCACGCACGTCCGTCCTGTAGATATTGGATTAAAAACGTCAATTGCAGATGCACGAATGAAATCGTTCTATCTGATGGGGAAATTGGGCTTTTATTCTGCGTTGCGATTTACATTATTTCTCGTGAATTGGTCCATTTCGAACAACAATCTAGAAAGTTATTGGGTGTTAACCGTATCTGCTTTAGACTTCTAAAAGCCGGTTGCTCATTTCTACTGTGTGGGTGCTTGTTTCCCGATATGACTTTCGATGACCTTCATCGAAGGGCGTGTATTTTCGTATCAGTTCTGCGTCAGGTTGTCGGTTCGATTCCCACCGAGAACAAACATGTGTGTTGAATATAGATGTTTGTTCTCTATGCATTATATTTACCTGTAATTATTATTGCGCATTTCTATTCAAAAGTTTATAAATATAGCTAGCCTTTCATCTACTTTCTTCTCTTAATTTGTCTTCATTTGAATGGTTTCTGTCCGCGACGTCCGCGAGCTCAATTACCACCGAAGTTAGGAGCGTGTTGGCAACAGTGTGGGCGCAAGTTCGACGGCGTTGCCAACCGATCCTTCGACATGGTTAACTCTGCAGAGAGGCTTGTTTTCTGCCGTGTGGGACGGCTTTAAAGCGGATACGATTTTTTTTCTGACAGAAAGCATTACCTTAACATGTTACTGGTCCTAATACGGGGGGTAAAAATCAACTTAAAGTAATGCTCAGTGTATTTAGGAACGATAACGTATTTTTCAACAATATTTTTTGTAAGTTCCTAATAATAAACCGGTAAAAAATATGTGTGAGTCCCTAATTCCCTATTCAGGATAATGCTTAGGCATTATTAAGGAATACGAACCCTTTTAGAGTCATGTTCTCGTAAATACTAAATTAGAAAAATCTTGATATTCACAGCATAAATTCTTAATTTAATTCTTCTATTATCACATTCCCCTAAGTGGCTCATCTCCCTAAATGACAATAAATTGCCAGTCTCAATTTACTTCCGCTTTTCTCTCTCGGATTTTAAGTTCGTTTATTATTTAATTTGGTGAAAGCTTTCTTTTTGAGCAATGTTTGCTGTTATTGTCGTCACCATTAAAGTGCACTTGTGGTCTGCCGGTATCCACCATCCATCCCGTCTTTTATTTATGGGATACAAAGTTACTGACTTTTTTAATTTTTTTTGGCATACCACTGTAACGGGACGGGACTGGCTAGATATACCAATTTTGTATTAATAATGTTTTTTTTTGTGATATGTTTTTAGTTGGTAGGTATTCTGTTTGTCTGTACCTGTCCGTTTGTGTTTAGGTATTTCTTGCTTTTCTTACTTTCTTCTTTACTTAAAGATTTATTACATTATAAAATGAAACCACGTGACTCATTAAGGGAGCGATTTAAAGAAATTAATATTCTCACAGTCATTTCACAGTATATTTATGAAAATCTATTATACACTCATAAACACATAGATAGCTTTAAGAAAAAGAGTGATGCACATAACGTTAACACTAGAAATAAAAACAAATTATGTATACCTAAATTTCGACTTCAAAAGGTAAATGGCTCGTTTATGGGGAACGGTATTCGCTTCTATAATAAACTTCCAGAAAGTGCCACTGGGCTTCCTATTAGAAAATTTAAAGTGTACATTAAGAATAATCTAATAAGGAAAGCTTATTGATCGAGTGAGCGAAGCGAACGAAGATCTTAGTTTCAACTTGGGCGATTTGGCATTTTATGTATGTATGTATGTATGTATGTATGTATGTTTGTCTGGCGATAACTTTAGAACCGTTGATCCGATTTGCATGAAATTTGATATGTCGATAGCTTGTTCTTGAGAAATTTACTGGTAAGTATATGAGTAAAATCGGATGAAGGGGTTTTGAGATATGGGGTTTTTTAAGGGGACAAAAATAAAAAAAGTTACATAAAAAAATAAAAAATCAAGTTACATGTCATATGAAAGGGCTTTGTTTGGACATCCCAAAACAATTTTTACTTTTTATTTGTGACGCTCGGTTATTGAGATATAAAATAAAAGCTAAATTAACATAACCAGCGATCCAAGAGCTCCCATCTCTAAGAGTTTCGTTGACATCAAGGTTTTTCTACTGGACGGCCATTTCCTTTGCTTTTTCTTAAATTTTTTTCTTGAAATAAATTAAGGAGGTACTCAGTTCTCATAAAATGGTGACGACGACCAGGTCTGATGATGGAGCCAAGGGCTGTTCAACGGAACTCTTCAATTAATAGGCCAAGAGAGTTGAAACTTGGTAACCATACCAAGTTAGTAAGCGGTAGTCAGAAAAAAGTCCAAAGATAATGTTTGGACTTGCCTCTGACTACTACGTACTCAAAGTTTTGATGCGTTCGTCGGGTCGCATCACGAGATCTCAGTTCGGGGCGAACTACTAGTTATACTTTAGATAGCTATATTGTTGATAAAAATGCGTGGCCCGATGTCCCGGTCGCTCTGCCCATCGGCAGCTAACATGTCTGCAATGTCTGTACTGTACCTACTATTGTGTGTTTTTTTTATTTTTCTCTGATTTAATAGATTGTATTTATGCATTAGGTATTATTAGTTTGAGGCGTAGCGTGTGCTGTCTTATAAATTTGATTATGTTTACCTTTTTCTGTATGCCTACGCCTCACTAAACTTCAATAATATATTATATTATTACATTGTAAAAGGATCATACAAAAGAACGGTAGGAACCAAGCCGTAAGTTTGTTGCCTGTTCTTCTAGGCTTTGGTCGCGTGGAACTGGCACCTAGAGTCACCTAGCTTTAAGACGTTTCAAAGTGATCCTTGTGATTTTATTGAATAAATACATTTTGACTTTTGACTTTGACTTTGACTTTACAGTAGTGGAAAAGTCTTAGTAAGATTTTTCTAACCACTAGGTTTTGTCTATCTTTTTTATATGCTGTTTTGGTTGGTACCTTTACTTTACCTTTATCTTTACTTATGTAAAAGTTTATTATCCTACTTCAGGTCACCAACGATATCTAACATTTCATCAAAATCATTCACCACAGACCTCGTCTGCAAACCAGCGCAGCACCTTACCTATCTAGGTTAGACTTCTTTGCCCCAAACAACGCATCGTTATATTTATCAGTGTTTTTACATACCTATACTATTACTACAGTTTATTGTTTTGTACTAAGTATGTAAGTTAAATAAAAAAGTGTTCTTTCTTTTATTCAATCATAAATAATCAAGATTCTTAGGTTACGCCCCCTTTCCTCATAATTATTACGATTCATACATTTACAGACTTATAAAATAAGGTCTTTGACTGTTTGTCATTTATTTTGTAATATGTATCTATTATCCAATATGAAATGAAATGAAATGAAATGAAATGAAATGTATTTATTCGCTCGAAATCGAATAGATTGTTTATCTGTTACAGTTTTCATAAATAGGGCCACTAAGCTTTACCGTTTATGGTCATTGTGGGATATATATGGTTTCTATCGGTCTCCTATGAACTCTTTATTTGATCCCGATTTTATCGTCATTTATCACGGAAGTCCGTAATTATCCATGTTGTAATGGGCTAGGGCGGTCTCTCGGGCCATATTTTTGTAGTCCCCGAAATAGATCCAAATGGATTCCGACAAACGCTGTTATGTCACTTTTATTGTTATAAAATGGATTTGTAGATTATTTTATGGTTAGATTTGTCGACTATAGCTAATATAGATTTTGTTTTGTTTCAGGTATGTTACACGAAACAAATATAGTCACGGATCATGCTCTACATCATAAAAGCACTATCGACTCTACGTTGCAAAGGTATCTCAACTGCAACAACAGAACTATTTTCTATGTCATAGCTGACAGGCGAGCAGGCGGGCCCCCTGATACATTTTATTTATTACCTAATAATAGTAAAGTGCAGCCGAGACGACAGGACTGGTAGTCTAGTCGTAGCAACCCTGACTTCCGATCCTGAGGTCGCGATTAAGTGCCAAGCTAGTGGTCTGAAACGGAAAAAGGAAATCATCTTGAGGTGACCCGCGGTTTAGTCACTCCACACTTAGTCTTATTGACCGTGTCTCCTGTATAAAGGCCTAGTTGGCCTTTATACAAGCTGAGAGGATGATACCGTTCCTGGACAAGCCAACATTCAAATGGTGAATTAACAAAGACACTACAGCTTCAGGTTAGTAACAACATCATCATGAATGACAGGTTCCTCCTGACGCTCCTGGTGAAAGGATTTTAAGTGCGTCTCAAAGAGGCTCCTTTCCTTTCCTGTTTCCTGTTCAAAAACCTCTTTGTTAGCAGTCATGTAAAAAGTTCAAATAAGCAGCATAAAATGAGACTTGAGAGTCACACGAATCATCTTGAAACGTCATTAAGACTGAGTAGTTACGCCGTTTCTCTGTAGTTCTACAGTCAAGTGCGTCTAGCCCCATTCAGCAGATTAGCTCACAACAGCCGCGTTATTGTGGGGTCGTCGACACCGATAACCCTTCAGCCTTGAGGCACTTGAGGTTCAGATGGCTTACTTTAGAAAAGAAGTTTTAGTTTTATTTTTATGGGTATATCTGAATGATTTAAGTAGGTCTTAAGATTAGTAATATTAGGTGCCACAAGGCCACTTTGCAAAAGAAGAAAAGAAACAGTTTCAAGACTTTTATCCCCAGCCCGGTAGTCCCTCCAGATCTCTTAGTACCAAGTACTGCAATATATGGGTATGAGCCAAGTACGTACCTCTGACTACCCCCTTAGGCTTCTTAGGACGTTATTTTTTACAGGAATTTGTCCCGTTATTTGAGATCGTGCAATGTGAGAAACATGCGAGGGGAGTCGCAGAAGCTAGTGTAAAATATAAACAATCTATCATCCTATCTTGTATCGCTTTATCGTCTACAGCGTAATACGCGTGCGTTAACGTAAACTAACGGTATATAATCGTACACGCTCTAGCAGGGTTGACACCTGCTGGTAAGCTATTGTTCCCAAATACATGGGTGAGCGGTGATGGTGCTTTTTACGGAGCGAAAAGACCGTCCATTTATTTTCGCCTCGGACTCACCGTCACTTAACACCATGTAAACTGTGTCCTACGAAAATATTAGAATCTGCAATGTCAGATTAGTCCAAACCTGAGAGCACTGGTGGTCTTTAGGTAGCGGTCTCCGCCCTCCGATCCTGGGTCGTAGGTTCAAAACCAATCGTGCACCAATAAGTTTTCTGTTCAAAAAATTATGTGCACAATGCCCTTCGATCAACAATAGAACTAAATATATGTTTACGCGGACACCTTTTAGCTTTGATTTTGTATGAGACACGTAATCTAGTTCTATTGTTGATCGAAGACAATGCCAGTACTCTCAAACGGTCAAGAAAAACATCGTAAGGAAACCAACATGTCGTAGAACCTAAAAAGTTCTAAAACATGTGTCATGTGCCCACATGACAAGAAGAAAAGTCCAAACCTATCTGGTTGGCTACCATTCAGTGATGATAATGGTGCTGAAAACAGTCCATGGTGAAAAACCAGTGTGATAAAAAGGGTGATGTCACGACAATCAACACACATTTTATTACCCCCAAAGAAGCCAGTCAACAAAACATTTAAGCTTTAATTTGATCAGACCTGGTGATCCATAAAACATACCAATAAATTGATAACAGAAATGGTTATGGCGCCATGGCCAAAAATTTGCTATGATATCATGCATTCCAATTCGGTTCGCAAAACATTTGTAATATCATCAGAGAACATTGACACGTCCTAATTTGATTACTACTGAATTGTGATCAACAGAAAACTGGAACGGCCAGTGCTCGGTTTAGTTGATTGAGGGTAATTCTAGTAGAATAATATCCGGCACAAAAGACCAATCGGCTATTGGTCCCGGCTGTATAAGTCGTTACACCACGGTGGAGGTCTAAGGGTGGGTAAAAAGTTCCGTCACTAGAATTGGCCATTAGTTCATTTGGTTTTGGGCTATACAGCCAGCCATGCTCAGCATAACAATTCTCGATAAAACACAGTAGGTAGCCGCTCGATAGACCTCAAGTGGATTGGGCAGGATAGCTGGCTAAGCTGATGCGCTGAGGGAAAGTATTGACAGAGTGGGGGCCGAGGATAGGCCAAAGAAATGCGGGTAGTCTGACATCTGAAAACGTTGTTAAGATATGCAAAAAGTTGGTTTATACCATATGATTGATTGCTGTTGATTTCAATCTGATAAATGTTAATGAATAATTCACTATTTAAATTTATAAAATAGTACTATTTCCAATTATTTACGTACACAGCCCTAATGTAACAAGAAACCTGAGCCCTTTAACTGTATTTTTATCGCTGCAGGTTGAATGAACATTTGTTTATGTTTCATGGTTATTTAAGGGATTCAAGCTTACGCTTATGAAATTACCGAGATAAGGTGTTGAAGTACGTCTTTGCAAGTTGGTTAACTCCTGAGAGGCAAAGCTAAGCCTGTAGTGTCTGGCTTATCTAGAGAGTTTTATGCATAAGTAATGTATTCGGTAAATAAGATGAACTCTGTGAAACTTAGTTGCATAGTATTTTCAGTTTATTATTGTTTCTCATGGAGCGCAGCATTCTGGGAATCCAACGAACAGATCGCGTCCGAAACACCATTCTGCGCTCCAAAACTAAAATTACCGACGTGGGACATAAAGCCGCTAGCCTAAAGTGGGACTGGGCCGGTCACATCTGTCGCATGCCGGACGACCTGTGGGCCAAAACCACTACCGAGTGGCGCCATGACACAGCGAGGTGGCGTCGTGGCAGACCGCGCAAGAGATGGCGGGACGAGTTGGACGCCTATGAGAGGGACTGGCGGATAAAGGCTCATAATCGTAGTGATTGGCGAAAATGGGGGGAGGCCGTTGCCCAACAATGGGACACTGGGCTAATAGTAATAGTAATTGTTTCTCAATGTTCTAATGCAAGAGACTGCTAAATTAACTCGTAAAAAACAAAAGCTGGAGATATCAATTGAGATGAAGTGGAGCGCCTAACGAAATAAAATCATTCCACTTGTATGTCAGTTCAACGCAACACAAAACAATACCTTACATTATTCCATCAAAGTCTGCACCAGAAGCCTTCATAAATCAGCAAGACTCCTAAATCAAATACAGAGCAACATTCAGAATCCGATCATAATGTTGTTTACTTTTCCCGGCGTCGCGTAAACAACGCGAATAGACTGGAAAATGAACCGTTGTGTAACCGCTTTCAAACATACAAAAAATGAATGAAACAAACCTTCATCTAAATAATTTATTAGGCAAAGTCAAAAGGTAATTGAATATTCCTTTGAAACGTCTTAAATCTAGGTGAATTTAGGTGCCGTTGTTCCACGCGACCAAGCCTAGAAGAACAGGCAACAAACTTACGGCTTGGTTCCTACCGTTCTTTTGTATGATCCTTGTTACAATATAATAATGAAGCTCCAGTGTGGTGGCAATCGAATTCAGGGAGGCGTAGGCATAGCAGAAACAGGCAAGTATATACAGCATCAGGTAAACCTACCATATAACTATTGTAACACCTGTGCCCACGAACAATAAATTATTTACTACTGCTACCGTGTTTGACATCAATATATAGGGACATTTTTCTTTTTTGGACTGGTTAATTTCTTGTGTAAATAAATACTAGGATAAGGGGATAAAAATTAGCCTATTAGCTATCCAGGTTGCGAACATTGTGCAGTTAAAGTTTTTAAGTTTCATCCCAATCGGTGTTTGATTTGACAAACAATTTTTGCTCACGTAATTTACGCATTTATTATTAGAGAAAAGTAAGTAGGATGGGTTTTGTATTTTTTTAATGCAATGAAATGTTTATACGTGCGGTTAGAAGATGTTAGATAGGTCGCCAATCAGCAGCTTGTGTTACTCATCTGATAACCGAAATTGACATCAACTTTCGAATCTACTTTGAAACGGTTACTGTGAAGAGTAGTAGAGCTCTTTGTGAAGGGCTCGTCCAGGGAAGTACTACCACCACGCCTTTTTCTGCCGCCAAGCAGCAACGCTGTGTTTCGGTTTGAAGAGTGTGGTTGCCGGTGTAATTGCAGGCACATGAGGCTTAACATCTGTATGCCTCAAGTTGATGGACGCAGGGCACGTTCCTGTTTTCGGAAATGGACTGTTTCGCATAGCTAAATATTGAAAAGGAATGATTATAAAGTGTTTTTTTAATCTACTTGCTGATGGAACAAGCAGATAGCTCTATCTGCTGCCCCTGAATTCTGAGTTTTGTTTTTCTCTTGAGTTCTCAGAACCCCCGGTAGGGGCGCTTATCGAGACTAAATACAAAAACAAAGCTCAAAGCTGTGTCAAGTGCTCAAAGGAGCCTCTTGAGGCGCACTTAAAATCCTTTCACCACTCTGTTTCGAAAGAAACTAGTGACACGACAAGAGAAGAGAATACAAAAACGGCCTGACGATACAGAAAACAAAACTCAAGACTTCGGATACAGTTACCATCTATGAAAATGAGGGCAAGATCACTGGATTGCATCAGCGAGAGGCCCAATTCCAAGGCAACCTCCAGTTTGCGAAATACAACCGGAAAACTGTTCCCACTTTTCCTAACAAGGCTCTTCGGGTCGTTGACTCGCGTTGCGATTTGGCTTACAGCGTGCGATACGATTTGAGTCAAACGTGCGATATGTTCAGGTTAATAGTTTTTTTTGTATGGTGACTACATTATGGAAATATACCAGGTGGCCCATTTAGGTCGGTCGGTATGGGCAAGTCTGTAACTATAAGACATACAAAGATCTGTTCTTAGGAACCATTTCATCGATTTTAGTGACAAGAAAAACTGCATTCCTACCTACGTAGATAAAAAAATAAACTTTTACTTAGTTTGGGAACCTATCGCTGAGAGCGATCTCTTCCAGGAAACCTTGGCAATTTATACTCACTAACCGGGACAGGTTAGTCACCATAAGTTATCCAGAGAAGTATTTTATATGAAAGCTGAACATAGCTGTTAGATCTAAGCTGTGGCCTAACCAACCTAGTCCGCTACGTACATACGGAAAGAGGGTAAAAAGTACCCCACTCGTGATGATAGGGTTAATTGCGTGGGTTATTTTTTCCAATTCTCTTTTCGCTTTTTGTTTTGTGTTCACACTTTGTCTGGCTTCACTTCACGCTAGATTAGGGTGTTTTACATAACTGGTTTCCGTGTTTTTGACGTTTAAAATTTTCAAGCTTGAAGCCTGTGAAAGTTGGTTGTTGTTGACCTATTTTGAGCAGGGCTATTTTTGTTTTAATTGCTTTAAAACATGACACGTACACTTGTATGGGTAAGCTGACAGATGTAACAAGGCTTGGGTTTGGATGTTTGGGTAGACTGTAAACAACAGCCCTTGGAGATAATATTTTCAGGGCTGTTGGCGCTTGGATTTCATCAAATGTTTCCGATGGCTTACTCTTTGTTCTCTTGTCATTTGTTCTGTGTTAGTAGTGATGCTGCTTCAATTTTTTTTAAGTTACCTTATAATGGTTAGAACGTTTTGTAGTCATTACTAAAGTTGCTTCTAGCAAACCAACAAGTTCAACTAGGGATTCAAGGATTCAGAGTTCACGTCCCCGTCCAATGGGGTTTAATAGTCCAGCTATCCCCAATCCTAATGGTCTCATCCGATCCTAAACCAACTGGGCAGTTAATCCTTCATTAATTGACAATAGCAAACAAATTGCTCAGGAGACTAGGGTGTACGGAATAATTAAGGCGGTAGTTGACCTACCATGGGCCACACAGAGCCTTTGATTTATACAGGGTATCTTGAAGGTTTAGTTACCTACGCGTGATTTAGCACTGAGCCTATGTGCCGATACTCAACGCTAGCAGTCACAACTTGCAAACAGAATCCCATAGTAAAGCTTTTGATACATCAAGCAGTAGAAGAGCTCTTTGAGAAATAGTTCGTCCGGAGAATCACTACCACCGTACCTATTTCTGTCTGTGAGCAAAGGTGATCGGATTGCTATGTTACGATTTGATAGGTTATGGGTGCTGGTACACTTACATGCACTTGAGACCTTACCTTTACGTTTTTGAGTGATAGACGGTCGCATCTACGGACGGTCCACCGGTGGCAGCAATGTCAGTTTCAGCTTTGTGTGTGTCTGAAGATGAAATAACCAATGGGATAGTTTATCTAACTTTGTTGTTCATTTTGCAGCTCAGACAGATTCAAATGACGAAAAGTGTAAATCCATGAGCGTAGGTGGATCTTTTATTAACTTAAGGGTATGGATTGAAATAGAACCTGATAGTGGGCTAACACGAGTGGGCGTGCTATAGTTATTTATAGATTGTGATAAATAGTTTTACTGAAATAGAATATAGACATAGAAAGGCCAGTATAAGGGTAACATTAAAACATTTTCAATTTCCGGACTATATTGAATGAAATTAACAATTTAACTGGCCTCGAACGTGTAATCAGTCTGACTCAAAGAAATTGATTTAGACCTGCCGATAGACAGGAAGTTGAACTTTGAACTTAACTTTTTTGTTATTATTATGCGCTATTCATCGATGTCAAAGTCTTAATTGTATACTCCTAAGAAATCCTAAGTAGTAGAGCTATTTGCGAAGGGCTCGTCCGAGAAAGTACTTCTACCATGCCTATTTCTGCCGCCAAGCAGCGTTGCTGTGTTTCGGTTTGAGGGGTGTGGTTGACGGTAAAATTACAAGCACATGAGGCTTAACATCTGCATGCATCGCCTTTGTTAAAGGTGATGGTTGCCACTGGATGATGGAGCCGATCTACTCTGGTGACGGAGCGCAAGTCGCCCTAAGGCCTCCGTCATGGCCGGAAGCCAGAATCGACAGCATCCAAAGCACGGAAGCGTTCAGATACCATCTATCTCATCCAGCCTTCCCATCCCGTCATCCAACCAAATGGTAACTGCGCAGAATGATGCTAAACTTAGTTTGGTTCACCAACTAAGCTGTGCACCAATGTTGTAGTGCAGCTGTACGACCTTCTGATCCTAAGGTCGTGGGTTCGAAACCGGTCGTGCACCAATGAGTTTTTCTGCTTTAAAATTTATGTGCAGAATGCCAGTACTCTCAAACGGTGAAGGAAAACATCGTGAGGAAACCGGCATGTCGTAGAACCTAAAAAGTTCTATAACATGTGTCAAGTGCTCGAAAGCCTCTTGAGGCGCACTTAAAATCCTTTCACCACACTGTTTCGAAAGAAACTAGTGACGACAAGAGAGAGACTAAGCTGTGGCACGACTGCTTCTCAATAGGTTCGGAAGTATAAAACTTGAAAATTCAAGATGTTAATTTGTTTGTAAAAGCATGGTGTCTCATTGCCTACAAAGCATTTTTAGTTCCAATTAAACATCAATAGATGGCGATACCGGTTGCGATTGAATTATTGATATTTGTTTTAGTCCAGAAAAAAGTATTAAGGTCATGAATAACTTATGTTATATTGTAAAAAAATCTCCCATAAGCACAGGAAGATGAGGAAATAAGCTGATAATGAAATCTTCATGTTTTTACAATAATCAATATTGACCACGTTTTTTCTTGCGGAAATTATTTGAACTACGTTGTGGTTCGGTTTCAAAAGTTCAAAAGATGCCGCTATTTGCGTTTATAGAATTTTTTCGTTTCTTATAGAGGCATTTTACTACGTACCTACCTACGTAAAAAATAAAAAACAATTTATTTATTATTAATATAAAAAAAACGGTGTATATTAACATGATTCGATTTTTAGCCACGGAAATAAGAGTTGTAATACTTCTACTAGTACAGAATAAATAATAGGACTCTTACTGCGACGCAACAAGGTGCAATTCATCTTGCATAATTTCACCTAAACAATGCCGCACTCTTCTAACGTGAAACTCTGTCGCTGTCAGTGCTGGTGCTGGCGCGGGCCAGACAGCGACAAAAATCTGAGCCAAATTTATGCCTTTTTAAGGGGCTGACAACCATCAAACAACTTCTCGCTTGCATGTTTCGACATGTTGAAAGATATAAAACCACTAAACTCACTTTAGAAAAATCTGAATAAACCATTTTGTGTGCAATGTGATTGCACACAAAATGGTTTATTATTTAATTGGTAAATGCTTATTTTGGTAAAAAAAAAAACATTTTAATCGATACAAGTTATCCGACTCAAAAGTTTGCATTAGTACAAAAACTAGTTACTTACTTTTACTTTACTTTTTAGAAGGAAAAAACTGATTGATTAATATCTTTCAACATGTCGAAACGTGCGAGCAAGAAGTTGTTTGATGGTTGTCAGCCCCTTAAACTTTACGGACGTACGTAGTGCCGTAGAAAGAAAATTATTTATTACGTCAACGCAAGTATATAGTTGGTAGGTAAATACAAAGTTTACTTGACCTACCTACTTTAGATAACCGCTCACCATCAGGTGTCACTTCAATTATTTTGGAAGACCCACCTGATGTTCAGCGGCTATCGACGATGGCCAACTACTAGGTATCTCAAATCCAAGAAATAAGCGCTCAACATCTTGGAGTGGGTGGTGAAAGGTAACCATTCAACATCAGGTGGGCTATTTTATGTTGAGAGATTACGTCTATAACCAACTTTTGTCAATTATTTCCTTTTCATATTGTACGAAAAACGGGTTCTGTTATTATAAACACATCATCTACTTTAGGATTTCCACAAATAGGTAGTGACCATTCAACATCAAGTGGGGTGATCACTAATTATCGGGTTAGAAGTAACCGCGCGACTCCAGTACCCCAAGTATGAGTTTTGCTTACCATATTTGGTTTTTCGTTTTACGATTTTGTTCCGTGTTCATTGCGGGTTTTGTATGAAGACGCGATAGAGATAACGACACGGAACTTTATGTTGCAAGTATGATGAAAATTAGTAGTAGAACATAAAGTTCCATATCAGTATCCCTATCGCGGCTTCATACAAAACCCGCAATGAACATGGAACAAAAACGAATCGTTTTTGCTCCGTGCTCATTGCGGGTTTTGTAAAGTTCCATATCGGTATCCCTATCGCGTCTTCATACAAAACCCGCAATGAACACGGAACAAAAACGTAAAACGTAAAACGAAAAACGCAAAACTCATACTTGGGGTACAGGTAGCTCAAAAGAGGTAACAGCTCCACATCAGCTAGGCCATTAGATGTAACGCCTTTACATCAGCTTGAAGCCATCAGGTGGGCCATCAGTTGAACGGCTAATAAGAGGGTCGACTTCATCTCAAAGTCAATAGGTTATCGCTTTTCTTCTGGTGGGTTTTTTTTTAAATAATGAACTTCGTCACAAAATTATAAATTCAAAGAAACAAAAAGAAACGATCTAATTTGCAAAGTAAAAATGGGGAAAAGTACTTTATTTGTTGCACGTTAAGGTTGATTACACAATAAATGTTATTTAACCTACATCTTTTCATATCTAAATGAAAAGATTTCCTCGTTTTTGGTGACGAATGATCATAAGTGTGAGATAGTATTAAGAAGATTTGTGACTTTATTACAAGGAGCTATGGTTGTGATTAGGTTGAACTTGTTGAACTGTTTTAAAACTTTTGTCTCAGGCTTAATTTACATCGCCGCGGGTTGGAATGAAAGCGACTTTTTGCAACGAAATTGTCCATAGCATAGTGAACTTTATATCAAATACATAACATACAAACTAAATACGAGCCAAGTAGCTAGGGAGCTCGAGAATGCGCGGGGATTATTTGGAAGACTAATTTCGTTGTATGACTAACAGCCTTTATAGCTCAGTTGGTAGTAGGTCTGCTTTCAGGGCCGGAGGCCGTGGGTTCAATCCTCACCGAGAACTAACATTTTTGTGATGAAAATAGAATTTTGTTCTCTGTCTGGGTGTATAAGTAGGTCTATAAATTACCTACCAGTAAAAAAAGTATGTATATCATGTATTAGTATTTTATCATATTAGCTTTGATTTTGTAAGTCACTCGTTATCTAGGTACCTAGGTTGATTGTTGATCGAAGCACGGGACACGACGAAATGACCACTGAGTGTGTTGCTGATTTTGCCTCGTCAAACTAAATTGAGGCACAAGTTGGGAGTTTGCCCAAACTTCTTGTAGCGAATAGATCCCAATAACGCCTGCATAATTGAAACAGCGATCAGTCAGTGCCTCCGAACTAAAACAGCCTAGTGTTCGAGCAAAAAAGTAGGTAGGTAGTTAGGTACCTAATACATCCTAGCTACTTAAACAAATTTCATAAGACAGCATCAACATCTTGCTTAAAAAAAATACTTAAACGAATAGATGTAGACTACACAACATACCTATCATAGGTATCTTTTAAATGCAAGTGGCCACCTACTACTTAATAATCTGTGTAGATTCTTATTTTGAAACAAAACTGGCAAAACTATCATTGTAGGCGAAGGACTGCGTGCGGACACAGTATAAAATAATAGTATGTGCGTGTTGGCAGAACTAATTTTATCGCCATCTATTGGTTGTAAGTGCATTTTACGTGATGCCGCTTGCTCGCAACGCAACTTCGCGACATCTAGCGGCTATGCGGGCTATTTTGTTTAGCTTCGGGCTATTTCATATATCCCGAAAAATTGCCCGAGTCACAGCCCGAGTTAAGACTGGAACCGTTTCAATGTATGGGATGAGGTATCTGTACTAGTATTCTCTTATCTGTGGTAAAAGTAAGTGCCACAATTTGGTCTTTAGGGTTCTGTCGGTCGTGTAGAAATAGCCCACTTACAGTCGGCATAGTTCAAAGCTTCCACCCCAACATGCCGGCATGACACATTATAACATTACGGACCCGTCACGATCATCAGATATCTTTAATGATTATGAGGGGCTCATCCCAAAATAGACCATTTGAATAACTTTAAACTTTACGGTCTATGGAATAGGGCACAGTTTAAAACGGCTGAATGTGTAGCTAAATTGTTTTTGTAACTATGAGGTGATGGCTTGATAAAGTGACATGCTACTCGCGACGTACTCGTCTCGAGTTGCACGGGTGTGATGAAAACTGGAACTTGGATTGTGGTGACCAAGCCTTACACGATCAAGTTACTCGTATATCTTCCAATTTGCACGAGGCCGAGTTATTATCGAATTAGCAGTTCGTCCTATGCATGTGCTAATTCCCAAGCACCGACTGTTTTTTTTTTCCTTAGATAATGCTATAGCTGAATCAAACAGCTTAACTTGTCTCATATTTTTATATTTGCAAAATAGGCTTTTTCACTTACTTTTAACTTTTTTTTAAAGATTTAGGTATACAGCGTCAGCAGGGCAACTTTACCAACCACAACTTAAGGGAAACTGTATTTCCTGGGACATGATTTTGGTGGAGTACCAATTGTCAGAATAATACACAGAAAATCCAGCCTGTTCCATCCATGAGCATGTGACGATGAAGGCCCCGTACACCCGTGTGTATGTCCTGTTAACAGTAGAGACAGAAGGTCCTACCACCAGTAACAGAAAAAAAATTATTATGATGTAGACTACTACATATATTGTGGGTTTGAGATTTTTTTAGACATTGGAGGGACAACTTTTCTTTCTAACGCTTTTAATTGTAAGAAACAGCTTATTCCAAAACTCCAAAGATTATATTTAGTCACGAAGATTTTTTGATAAAATCCAATCCCAACTCAATGACTGTTGGTTTTTGGTTTGTTAATTGATTAGCAACTTGTTTTTGATTAGTTTCTTTTCGTCTTTTTCAGAATGCAACTCCGATGTGGGAGGAGTTCATATCCAAGGCGTCCAAACTACATTCAGCTCTCAAGTAAGTAACCACCAATCTATAACTTGTCTCTTGGTATTTAAAGGAGCACTTGCCATAAATCCCCGCATGCATAATGAAACGCCTTAGAGCACAAATGCGTATACAAAAGTCCTATACAAGTAACAAGTAAATCTTAATAATAGAGAACTAGAAAATCAGGATATCATGTCATATTCTGTTTGTGTCACTATCGTTTAATATTATAAGTAGTGTCGAAGTCCAGAAAACAGTAGTATTTCGGCTTTTGTTGTTCTTTTAGGCTTGGTCGCGAGGAATTGGCATTTAGATTTACCTAGCTTTAAGATGATTCAAAGTAGTCCTTGTGATTCTATTGAAGGAATAAGTTTTAACTTTGACTTTTGAGTTAGTCTTGAGCCAAAATACAACTGTGGACAACAGTCCAATTATTATTGATGAGGCACGGAATATCAAGTGTCGTGTCAATGCCTCTGCCATTCAGTATTGTCCTTTAAAATCGCACAATCAATTCATCAGCAGAATCATGCATCCAATTTGTGCAGGATCCATTTCATTCCGCCAATTGACACAAACGAGCTGTATTGTCCGCTACGCTAGCTGTGACCTTGTGTTATTAGGCCTATCAATGTCAGTGTCATCTCAAGCTATGCCAAAATTAGCTAGTGCAGTTTATGCACATTATTCTGCCATGGCTCGGTAATTTTTATAGTGCCTTCGTATATGGATTACAGAGATACAATTAAAAATGTTTTTTATCGTTTTACAGATCAGCGCTGGTGGCGATTGCTGCTTTTCTGGACGCCTTCCAGAAGATAGCAGACGCGGCCACCAATGCCAGGGGTAAGTAACAAAGTTCACTACCACTTCACTACTTTCAAAGACACTGATAAAGTCTTTTAAGCAATCCAAAATCAATTTAGTTCCTAATTCGAGCAATAATGTTGACTGTGACTTTTCTTCGCTGTACTTAATTATCCGAGCGTTGAAAGATTTTGAGGATACTCCGTTGCTCTTACCTTATCAACTCCACAACTAATTGCCATAAAGACATAACTATTTATACTTCTTTTTTTGGAAAAAGTAACCATACAATAAGTATGTCTGAAGAGACTGGATCTATTCTCTTACAAAACCTAACAAAAAAACAAGTATACGTTTGTTTACGAAAGGGTCTTGAATATAAAAAACGTTTAAAAAGTAAAAAGTCAAAGTTTAATCTTAGAAAAGAGTTCTCATATCAGATCTAACTCCAATTGTGAGTTAAGCATTATTAAAATATTTGAAAAAAAAATTGTGTAATCAAAAGTAATAGTGAAGTTTTACTCCATATTCCAGAAATAAACCCGACTGTGAATCAGCGAAGACAAAGCATAGATTTGTGAAAGTTCTAGAATACAAGCCTTTAATGTTTATGATAGACATCTTAGAAGCTATTGCTCACACATTTTTCTCAGGCGTTACCTGAAATTTGGTGAACACTGCTGACGCGACGGTAAATAAGGAGAAAGTTCGAGTAAGTATATATAACGATCACAAACAGCTCATAGTCCTCAGTCATAAATAACATTTAATTATTCCAGGTACTTAAAGAACAATGTTTTATTGTACTTTAAGAACAATCAAATGCAAAATGCATGATAGGTATTAAAACTGTTTTGAACAAATTTAAGACCTTCACAATTTATATAATTTTATGTCCTAAGCTAATAAAGCCCTATAAAATAATTGATTAAAAAAATCTCTACGCAGACATATTTCGCCTAGTTACCTACTTTTACTTACAAAAATATAATTTTAAAACCGAACAGTTGAACATTGCAGAAATGATCTACACTGAACGTCGTCGTCGAGCAATTTATATAGCTGTTGATTAAAAAAAACCTTGTTATAAAATATTTATCAGTCGAACTCGTCACATTGAGGGTTGTTGAACAGTGATTAATTGAAAGTCAAATTGACTCACAAGAGATGGCGCTACTTGTTAGTCATTTGTCTTTTTTAAAGTCTTATATAATCTTTATATCCTTGACACTTGAATTGAATACAAAAAAGCCATTAAGTCTCCATACTACGCCGCAAACCCGAATAAAAATATCTAAGGCTTTATCTGACTCCTGATCCAAGGTTTGTACTCAAAAACTTTGGTGTATACCCCGGGTATGTTCGGAAGGCCGCAAGGTGTTGGTCCAAAGCTGACTACGCCCAGCACCGCGAATGTTGCTTTGTTGCTTAAGTCCTCGTACATGAGAGGGCCTCCGGAGTCGCCCCTGCAGGAATCCTTGCCTTGTTGTCCTCCGGCGCACATCTGACCCTTCCAGAGTTCAGTGTTCCGGCCGGGCGCACGGTATGCCGCTTGACACACCTGAATATAAAATAATTACCTTATAAATTATATCTAAGAACATAGAGAGTTTAATCTTTTTGTCGTGTCACTAGTTTCTTTCGAAAAAGTGTGGTGAAAGGATTTTAAGTGCGCCTCAAAGAGGGTTCTTTCGAGCGGGCGAGCACTTGGCACATGTTTTCGAGCACAGGTTTCCTCACGATGTTTTCCTTTACCATTTGAGAGTACTGACACTGTGCGCATAAATTTTTGAACAGAAAAACTCATTGGTCGGTCATCAACGACCGGAATTGGTGAAATGACGGTTACCATTAAGAGAACATCAGTCTTTGAGTCGTCATTCATAGATTTTTGTTAGTAATGATTGCTACGTAGGAGATTTACTTTTAAATGGGAATTACATGGAAATACTCAGATATCGTCTTCAAAAACTATGAGAAGTCTACCACTAGATGGAACCAAGATGGACCGTTAATGTCCATATCTTATACTAACCATATCCAAGAAATTTTATATTTTATAGATTTTATCGCAACACTATCATAGTTAGAGGTTGGTTAGTAATCTTGACATATTTTACTCACATTACTGGGTACGAAGGGCAGGTCTACAAAAAGTTTTACGTTGCTGAAGGGCTGAACCTCGGAGACGACTCCCCAACCAGCCGCAAACATGGTGAAGTTCGTAGGAGGTTGGAGGGTATGATCTATCGTCGGTAGGCAGATGGGACGGATAAAATCTGAAATAGACCATAGATATTTATATTTGTTTGTAATAATAATTAATGTAAATTATTCCATTTCGCGTAGATAAACATCCTTTCCTTTACACATTTTTTTTTTCTTCTCACTAACACTCAGATGTTCCAGATGAACGACAGTTCAGAGAGCTCTTCTGAAGATTTTACTACTAAACGCGTGTACGTGCATTGCGTTTTGCAAATCTCTATTTCTTACGTCGTCATGTCGCTTGACTAATTTGTACCTTTTCCGCAACAATGATACTATCCTCAGAAAAGTCTTGCTATATTTTGTACAAGGTTTGTAATAATAACCTACTTTTGCAATAAGCTTACCGGTGAATGGAACCGCCTGCTTCATTCGAATTAGGGCTATATCGTGCCTGCTCTGTTTGGCTCTTGTATTGTATTCGGGGTGGGCAATGCTCTCCTCTATAGGAATGGAGATGGCACCAGTGTTGCAGTCTATTCCGCCTCCCTCTATCTTAATGCAGTCATTTCCTGGGTTTGATGTGTCATGCTCGCCGAATCTCACGCTCTGGCTGAAAGGAATCAATGGATAGAGATAAGTGTTTTGTGAGTGCTCCTGTGTAGTTTAAAAAAATATATTAACTCCTAAGGTCTTACCGAAGTCCTCTTATAGAATTTAACTATTAGAGTTAGAGGTTAGAATATTTTACAATTTATAGTTTTGTTAGATAGAGCACACCTTAAAAATATTCTGAACACTTACGGGGTTCCGTAAGCTAAGATAGCTCCGACGACGCAGTGTGCTGCTGTCAGCGTATATCGCCCGCTGATAAGAGATGCACCGCACATGGTCTTGATCGGTCCACCGTCTTTCCTATACTCTATCAATGCTAGCCATGGGTACTGGTCGATCGCTGCTTCAGTTCCCCCTAAAACATGTGAAGTTTGACATTATTTTGTGAGCAAAAGACACGGAACAAGCAAACCAAGCCTCTGCTTATAACGACTGTACAGCAACTCCACAGTGGACATGTTCTATTGGCATTGTAATTTGTAATGCTTTTATAACACTGAGATATAAATGTGTTGTGTAATCTGAATCTATTTACATGTAAACGTATTATTGCACCGGCCGCCACTCATACCCTTAAATAGGAACATAGCAATACTCAATACATTTACTGCTTACACATGGTTTAGTTTAGGTACATACATAGTTGTTGGGTGTTAGTAAGCATTCCATGCATGGGGTTTAGCACCATGGAGGGAGACCGAGGTCGTTCTACTTCTCCGAACGAACTTTTTACCTGTGATTCTGTTGGAGGATTTTGCGTCAACTCCGCAGCACCCTTCAGTAGGATCTGGTAGTAGAGCAGTCACTATCCCTGTGCATTTAGTGTTTCTGTCATTGATGAGTCTGCGTGGTTCACCGCAACATACGCTGTATCGATCAGAGCCTGTGCATCTGGAATTGAATATTACATCATTATCATGTGGGGTGGAGACTTATTATTCAACTTTCCTCAGCAGCCTTAATGTTCTCCATATTTGGTGGATTTTCCTTAGTTGGAGATGCTGCTGCCCATCCTCACATCATACGATCCTTTTTCGCCTCTTATGACGTCATGGAGAGGTCTTGTTCTATGCCTGGACTATCAGACCATATTTATACATATATATTCGTTTACGAAGACGTATGTTTAGTTTATCGTGAATCAAATCTTATATAATTCAGCAATAGTTCTTATCCAAGTTGGGAACTAATAGAAATGACTGTGTCCTGTTTTTGTTTTCGTTTTGTGCAACCAATAACCTTTGTATTCGTTAGGGCTGTCTTGTTGACAAAAAGATTATTGTTGTTATACCTAAGTATATTGTGCGCGGTATGTCCTTGACATTTGCCATACAGGTTTTGTAAACTGGTTTTTCATCTTTACTCACTGTCCAGTCCAGTGCAATGTAGCTATAAAATACATGAACTCGTAAGAAATACAAAGGTGTTATTGTTATTAGGTTCGTAGTGTGAAACATGCTTTGTTCTAGATTTTAATTGCTATGCTTACATATTTTTTTCTAAAGATTCCTTATAAGGTACTCTTATATGACGCATTATATAAACGGAGAAGCTACATACGAAATAAGAATTACCTATTTGATTTAAATCTAAACAGGCTGGAATTCAATGAAAATATGCATAGAGCAATGGTAATGATTGATAGGTTAGGTTCATTGAATAATATTCGCATACAATTTAGTACATATAAATTCCTGTGGGCGTTCTTGAGTGCCTTTTTACCAAGACCAAGAACTAATTAGAAAAGTATAAAAATAATTTATTAGGCTTCAATAAATAACATTTTTACAAAAAAAACATAAAATTAATCTTTTGGTGAAAAGAACCACAAACTTTTTTTAAGGAGCTGAATCAATCTCAATCTCAAAACCCACCAAAAACAATAATTATCAAAATCGATTAATTATTGGCGGAGTAATCGCGTAAAAAACATTAAAACAACGTTGCAACGAACCTGCTCCTTTTTTAAGACTGTTTAAAATTAAGGTCAAAGCAGGACCCATACAAGATCAATAGAAAAAATTGTAACTAATGCTACTTCAATCCAACACGTTATTACTCGGCAGTTGAAACTGTCTGGTTTGAACTCGTAACGCTAAAAACGTTGCACTCTATCTGTGTCACAGGCTACAATAACAAGATGCATGTTATTGTGGTTACCTTAAATTATGCACTAACTTATATGTACTAGTTCCAGACATGACGTGAAAACCCTCGGATCGAATTCATCCAACAAGAATTTAAAAACAATATTGGTCGATGTAATTGGAGCTAACTTGAAGACTAGATTTATTGAAGACAAATCAATAAAATACATAACACCTATGGGTTTTTGACCTATATTAGTCGCAAGTCAAACATGATATGAACGCGCCCTACGACACTGCCCTGCGTCCATCAACTTGAGGCATAGAAGCTTTAAGCCTCACGTGCCTGTAATTTCACTGGCACCCACACCTTTTTTCACAGACGTCAAACCGAAACACAGCAGCGCTGCTTGGCAGAAATAGGCATGGTAGTAGTACTTCTCCGAGGTATATTCTGGATGCTCGTGGAAGTATTGTCAAGCGGTGTTCCATAGATGCAGCACTCTTTGGGCTACCCGAATCACCCTTGTGTAAGTTCTACGATTATCGGTAGTTTACGAGTTATGTTACTTTTAGCGATTTTAAGGGTTGCTAGATAATTCTGATCAATTGAGGTGAATAATTAAGATAAATCTATATTTTTTTGTTATTTAGCAAACCTAATTAAGTTAGGGCTCTCCGATACGATGACTATCTACTCCACAACCCATAAAACGACGCCATAAAATAAAAGAATGATGATCGGAAACGTTTAAGAATGTTTTAAAATAACCCTCCAACTCTAGATCCACTGGCGAGCAATAGAATGTGGTTACTCACTTAGAATTCTGGACATAAACCGTGTTATCAGGTCTTGAGAGTGGCGGCTTCAGCATGGTGGCGAGATGCGCGCACTGGTAGATGTTGACGCACGTGCCCGGCTTCGCGTCGGGGTTGTAGCATTGCTCTGGACAACACACCTGGAATTCAGACAAGGAGGAATTAGGAAGTGGATCACATCGCTTGAATCGTCCCCCAGAGAAACTCATATTTTCTTGATTATGAATTTCATGTGTGATATGTCGACTTCAATCGTGTAAACAACTTTTATATAATGCTTGGCCAACTCTACTGCATTGTCTCTGGCATTATTAAGCTCATCCCTTGTGTAGATGTTGGGCACAAGGGCCAGGTCAGTAGATGAGCCATGGACTGTGTTGGTGCTTCGCAATCGCAGCCAGTCAAGGAGTGAAGATCTGTGTAGATGAAGTCATATGTACGTATTTAGCAATAGATCATACTATAATGAATTCGTTAATATCAGTATCCCTCTCACAGTGACATAAAATAATCAACAACTCCCACTCTCATTAAGACCATATAATAAAATCAAAGCAGATGATCTATTTCAATTACAAATTGCTCTATGATTTAGAGTTTTATTTGTCATTGTGCCATGATTTTTTTGACTCGTTCGCATACATAAGCATTGATCGAAACTTTACAGTTCCAGACTTTACATTAGCTGATGCGCTGGATATCCAGTTTTTGAGTGGTTTACCCATGGCATGTGTGTGATCCTACCCCGATTGTGAAATCAGTTGGTCTGTTAGGAACGACTCAAGAAGACTGCCTCGAGTGATAGTAAGATTTTACCTTGGGCGTCTGCTGCTGAAATCCACACTGTGACTTCCTAAGTAACTCAACTTCTTGCTGGGTTCTGTCCTTCTTGTTGAGCAACTTCAACATTTCCGGACAGTCGTAAACCGAAATGCATGATCCACTGCTGCATGTGGTTTCTGCATAAAACAAAAGATAATCTTCTTAGATCTTGGAACTTTTGAAAGCTTAATGATAATTTTGGATGTTGTGTAAAAAATCTAGAGAGTGCCCTAGAGGTGAAGGCTACGGCTCCCATGTCTTAATGGTAGCTACGTAACCTACTGGTTTCTTGGAGGTACCATAATAAAATTGTAAAAAGGATCATACAAAAAAAACGCTAGAAACCAAGCCGTAAGTTTCTTGCCTGTTCTTCTAGGTTTTGGTCGCGAGGAACTGGCGATAGATTCACCTAGTATATAAGACGTTTCAAAGTGATCCTTGTGATTGTACTGAATAAAGACCGTTTTGATTTTGATTTTTGATTTCTTGGCGTGACAGACGTGCTGCCTACCCTATGTCTATTCTAGTCATTCAAGATAGTCAGTGTTTAAGCTATTGCCATCTCTTACCAATGGGTAGTAACAAACTATGACAGGGCTAACTTTGAGCAATGTTTCAACTTGAGTAACGTTTATAAGTAGACCTTAAGGTTCAGTACTCCCAGTTCGTTTATTCACTTGTCACTTGCTACAGTTACTAAGGAAAATTATGGATAGCGAGATAAAATGCGTTGTTTTTAAAGGCTCGGATACGGTCAGGCTGATAAATGCAGCCCACTGTCTCTGGGTTTCCCTGTGATATGACGTGAGTATGTGACTACCACATGAAAACATTTGGGACCTGACCTTCGTTCACCTTTGTTGAAATAAATATGCAAGTTCGTTTACATCGCATCACCTTTAGTAGGCCCAAAAAAGTAAAAAAACCGGCCAAGTGAGAGTCTGACTCGCGCACGAAGGGTTCCGTACCATTATCTATAAAAACTCTATCTATAAAAGAATCCATAAAAAAAAACACTTTTGTTGTATGGGAGCCCCTTCAATTATTTATTTTATTCTGTTTTTTAGTACTTGTTTTTATAGCGGCAACAGCAACAGGCAACACCTGTGAAAATTTCAACTTCAACGAGATACAGCCTGGTGACAGACTGACAGACGGAAAGACGGACAGCGGAGTCTTAGTAATAAGGTCCTGTTTTACCCTTTGGGTACGGAATCCCAAAAACGAGCTTTCGTCTTGACATGAATACTTACCGATTTTGCTATCGACTCTACAACAAAAAAGTATTACGACCTCCGTCTCGCAAAGAAACAACAAACTCACGGATGCTAAGCAAATATTTGCAAAGTTATTTTCTGTACCTACTAACGAGTAGGTACAGAAAAGTAGTCTTTGTCAACATATAATATACAAGCTGATGCCCGCGACTTCGTCTGCGCACATTTTGGGCAATTCACACAATCCTACTAATATTTAAAACGCGAAAGTTTGTAAGTATGGATGGATGGATGTTTGTTACTCTTTCACGTAAAAACTACTGAATGGATTTTAATGAAAGTTTACAATAATATAGCTTATACATCAGAATAACACATAGGCTACAATTTATAATGTGGACTTGTAATTTGTCTTAATAAAAAAACTTTTGATAACCCTTTTTTGGTAATTTTATCGCGATTAAAAGTAGCTTTAATACTAACCCACGTTACGTACTACATTTGTTTTAAGATTCAGAACAATTGTTTGAGTGGTTAGTGCGTGTTTGAGTCACAAGTATCCAAACATCGTCACTTTCTCTTATGAGAAGTAGAGCTATTTGTGAAGGGCTCGTCCAGGGAAGTACTACCACCACGCCTTTTTCTGCCGCCAAGCAGCGTTGCTGTGTTTCGGTTTGAAGGGTGTGGTTGCCGGTGATATTACAGGCACATGCGACTTAACATCTGTATGCCTCAAATTGATGGACGCAGGGCAGTGCATCTGCTTGTTCCTAGGTTCCTGCAAGAAACCTAGGTAGGTATACAAAAACTGAAAAAACGGTAACAGCTCTTTGAGGATGTCTAAGGGGGGTAGTCAGGTATAGCGATGGATACATAGTTATTTTGGAAACCCTGTGCTGATCATTTATCCTCTGTTGGGATATAATACCAAATTCGGATTTGCCAAGTTACATTCATTCTAATGAATTAAAAAATAAGACATAATTTGCTTTCTGGTAATTCCTTAGGTTTTCCTTGTAGGCACAATGCAACGCTCTTCAATTTATCATTTCGAACTTTTTGCGTTCAGTCAGGACTGCAGGACGTAGGTATATTATGTTTTTCTATATTGATTGTTTATTTAAATGTGGTTTACAAGGTTTTCCTCAAATAATTGCGCTTAACAGCAAGCGTTTGCTTCAAAGTCAAAGTCAAAGTCAAAGTCAAAGTCAAAATGTATTTATTCAATAAAATCACAAGGATCACTTTGAAACGTCTTAAAGCTAGGTGACTCTAGGTGCCAGTTCCACGCGACCAAAGCCTAGAAGAACAGGCAAGAAACTTACGGCTTGGTTCCTACCGTTCTTTTGTATGATCCTTTTACAATGTAATAATATAATATATTAGTTCAAATAAGTGAACATGATGCTGTGTTGTATTTAGAAATTATTCTGTTAAGAAAATATGTTCTGTAGATGATGATGATGATGGTTTATAATAATTCACTTGCTTGATTTATTTTTGATTATCCGCCATTATCATTTATGTACGTTACTTTTAAAAAGTGTTATGTGGTAAAGAGTTGGAATTTAACAGTTCAGACTGCTAGTAAATTGATTTTTTCTTGTTTTCTTCATAGAATTTCGATATAAATTACCACTAACCTATCTTTATTGACAAATAACACATCTCTAAATGAGTAATGCGGTTTAAATTGATTTATTATCATTGTCTATGTAATCTTTGTTTATAAATTGAGAAGATAATTAATTTTAATATATTCTTAGATCATTCTACTCATATACATATTATCTGTACGGTATATATTTCGGAACTCAAATGTCTAGATGTTTTTGTTACATTTCGGAGTTAATTACCCATCATTATTTAGATAAAAAACATTATTATCTAAAAGTTAAGTAGGTAATACCAAAATTTGCAAGTTTTTGCGCTTACCTAGATTTGAAACGTAGATATTTCTTTTCGTATTAGATTTTCGAACCTGTTTTAACAGATAACATCACTTCTGTCAAGTTACATATAAAACAAAGAAAAATCGCCGGACGCCGGTATCTCAAGGTTTATTTTATTTGTATCCTATAGTGATTATCCACTTACGGCCATCCACGTAGCAAGCATACACAGCCACTAAAACACTTATTAAATGTTTTTGATTCATTTTGTAGTCCGAAGCACAACACAGACCACTAGGATTTAGAGCAGGTACGACCACCGTACCGGTCGGCGATCGAATCACAACTGACAAGTGTATAAAAAATCAATCCAGTATAAAAACGTAAGGTCTACAGACCACATGGGAGGAGGGGGGTATACCGCGCCTAGTTTGGACTCGGGGCAGCTCACCTACCGCGAAGAGGCGCGCAGATGCGTGAAGCCCGAGAGCCGCGTGCGTGAAGCTGGTTTTCCGTGACCTGTGGTTTTACGGATAGCCTCAGACAGATACGCACCAGACTGAGAACGGTGCTGAACCCGAGATTTGAAAGAGTGACCGAAAGCTTTATAAAAATAGAGTTCTCGGTCACTCATACGCCAAAATATAGCACCAAAACCAGAAAATGCCTCTATTACGTGTATAGGGCTGTCAGCTAACTGAACTGGTTTTGTCGCAGGAGCTCGAATCTCATACAAGTTACAACTAGCGGCAGTTCCAACATGCCGTTACGAGCATATCTGCCAACTACCAACGGTACCCTTCCCTTTGTGGTTGGTGCGGTCCTTAATACCACGGACCGGGGAAAGCGAGAAGGCGGCGCTATCGTGGCGTTCTTTGACTTGTATCAGTTCGGATTCGAGCTCTCAGAAGAAAATGTACCTACCTATTTGTGTTGTAAACAAGTTTTGTTATTATATCGTTATCTTAGAAGCGAACCTCGTCGCGTCTTGGTAAGAGCTGACCCTAAATGGACAACATAATAAACTGTATGTGACATTTATTTTCGGATAGGTAACATGATGGCAGATGTAATTGATCGAGTGAGCGAAGCGAACGAAGATCTTAGTTTCAACTTGGGCGATTTGGCATTTTATGTATGTATGTATGTATGTATGTATGTATGTATGTATGTATGTATGTATGTTTGTCTGGCCATAACTTTCGAACCGTTGATCCGATCTGCATGAAATTTGATAAGTCGATAGATTGTACTTGAGAAATTTACTGGTAAGTATTTGAGTAAAATCGGATGAAGGGTTACTAAGATATGGGGTTTTTTAAGAGGGCAAAAATACAACAAAAAAGTTAAATTAACATAACCAACGATCCAAGAGCTCCCATCTCTAGGAATTTCGTTGACATCAAGGTTTTTCTACTGGTCGCCCAGTTAGTTTGCTTTTTCTTATTTTTTTTTCTTGAAATATATTAAGAAGGTACTCAGTTCTCATAAAATGGTAATAGACACCTGGTCTGATGATGGAGCCAAGGTCTGTTCAACGGAACTCTTCAATAAATAGGCCAATAGAGTTGAAACTTGGTTACCATACTAAGTTAGTAGGCGGTAGTCAGAAAAAAGTCCAAACATAATGATTGGACTTGCCTCTGACTACCACCTACTCAAAGTGATGCGTTCGTCGGATCGCATCACGAGATCTCAGTTCGGGGCGAACTACTAGTTTATTTATAAGTCTCTTAGGGTGTTAATTACGAAAATGGCGTTCTATTTCAAGTCCAAAACGATGGACATCATTATTACCTAATTTCTATTCTGAGTTTTGACAATTTGTTTTTTGAATTTCGGATTTCGTTTACCATCAGGTTTTGAAGTTGCGATAAGCGTCCCTATTCGGCAGCAACCAAATGACTAAGTAAAAAAAGTTGATTCCTGCATTTTATACCATACGATACTTTTTTTTTAATTTTAGCAAGTAACAATGTATTTTTTATAAGACTTTCTGCAAAAGGGCTTTTAGCGTCTGCTCCGTCCTAATACTTGGACCATGCTATTGTTGAGTTACAAATACATTGCTCGCTCTAACCGTCTGCCGCATTTTTCGCAAAGTAACGAGTATACGCAAGGAGCAGTGTACTCAGGACAACAATAAAATACTTGCTTCCGGGCAATTTGCGCGCGGGGAATTACCGCGGTCAATTTCCTGACGCTCACCTTCGAGTTGAAAAGATAACATTCTAGATGTATATTAGTGTATAAGAAATGAATACATATAGTAATACTCAGTATGTCAATATTGCAATTAATAATCAATAATATTATTACTATTATAGTTATTATCATCATCCACGTCTGACTTCTGTTTACCGATGTTTTGTTTTTCGTTTTTGGTTTTCTGTATTGCGATAAAACGGATAAAACTGTTGCCATCTCTTTTAGCTGACTTCAAGGTGGCAGTGACAGCTTGACACCTGATACATGATAGAGCCAGGGAAAGATGACAGAGATTTTGAAACAGTACCCCAAGTATGAGTTTTGCTTACCATATTTGGTTTTTCGTTTGACGTTTTTGTTCAGTGGTCATTGCAGGTTTTGTATGAAGACGCGATAGGGATACCGATATAGAACTTTACAAAACCCGCAATGAGCACGGAGCAAAAACGATTCGTTTTTGTTCCGTGTTTATTGCGGGTTTTGTATGAAGACGCGATAGGGATACCGATATGGAACTTTACAAAACCCGCAATGAACACGGAACAAAAACGTAAAACGAAAAACCAAATATGGTAAGCAAAACTCATACTTGGGGTGCAGGTTCTGAGATTTCGTGATGCGATCCGAACGCTCCGAAAATTAAAGCAGGTGTTAGTCAGAGGCACTTGCTTTGACTACTGCCTACTAACTTGGTATGGTAACCAATTTTCAACACTATTGACCTATTTATTGAAGAGTTCCGTTGGACAAACCTTGACTCCATACGTACCTTCTTAACTTATTACAAGAAAAAAAATGAGAAAACGTAAAGGAACTGACAGACCAGACAGTAACCTTGATGTCAACAAAACTCTTAGAGATTAGAGCTCTTGGGTCGTTGGTTACTCAATTTAACTTTTTTGTTGTATCTAAAAAACTGGGCGTCCTAGAAAAAAATGAGGGTTTTGGAATGTCTAAACAAAGCTCTTTCATATGACATGTAACTTGATATTTTTGTGTAAGTTTTTTTATTTATGCCCCCTTTAAAAACCCCATATCTTGATAACTCGTTATCCGATTTAACTCGTATACTTACCAGTAAATTTCTCAAGTACTAGCTACTGATTTACCTAATTTCATGCAGATCGGATCAACGGTTTGAATATTTTTTTTGTTTATTTATTTGTTTAAACAGTTTATCACTAGACAATATACAAAATCAAGCAGACCGAACACTGAAAATCGCAGTAGTAAAAAAACTGTGTCGCGTTTTACAGCGTCCGATCTTGGTACAAAAATAAAAATAAAAAAGCAAAAACACAGGACTTAAGGCGATAAACATATAAAATAGTTGGTCGAACACTGAAAATCGCAGTAGTAAACGGTTCTAAAGTTTAAAGTAAACATACATAAAATGTCAAATCGCCCAAGTTTACTATAAGATTTTCGTTCGCTTCGTTCACTTAATCAATAATGTTTTGATTAGCTTTAGCATTATCTTATAAGTATAAGATTTGAGAGAATGGGAAGAAGAACTAAAGTAACTACTTATGCACCAACCTGTACCATAAACAGATTTAAATGAATTAATAAAAACTAGATTTACCGGATAACAAGTGTTATGACCTGTATAATAAATGCTGATATTTCCTCAAGGAAAATCCAAATAAAATACAAAAGAGCCTCTGGTTTTATTGCAACAAAGCATTGCATACACACTTACGCTAAAACGAATACTCTAAGTTCGGTAAAAACATCGTGAGGGAACCAGAGACATCGCAAAATGATAAATGGTTTTACTTCTCCAAATAATTTTAATTTCATTATGATTTAGTATTTGATTTCTCATTTCCACCAAACCTGAAGTATTCAATCCGCTCAGTTTTGTAGGTCTGCTGATTGATTAGTCTGGAATAGAAGTATCTTAAAGTAATCGTTGACCGCTTTAGTTTCTTTGCAATTGATGAGGGATCTAACTGAATTATTATTAACAATTTCCGCACAGCAAGCGTACACTGATACTACTGTAATCAATTTGAAGTTCATTGAAACGCCCTTTAGTAAAATACTGTTCAGCGATTCGGTACCATAGATACCAATTTGTTCTGCTCTATCGGTTTGCACCCGAAGTATGACTGACCGAATAGACTAGTTCGTTTGATTATCTCTTGTCGTCATTTAATTGTATAGTTAATGACGTAACTATCCTATGTACATTGTACATAATATTCTCCACTTTATATAATGCAGATTGAAACCTTTTTCTGGCACCACAATGGAGTTTCATTGCTTGCATATATTTGTTCATTAATTCAGAATGTATAACGTTTTTGAACCATCAGCGAGTACTTTGCAAAATTATTATACGATTTGGTCAACAAAAAACAAAAGAAAATCAAAGAAAACAGTTTCTCCAAACTGGGTACTGTTGTGTTGTTGTCTACCACATGCATTGCGGGTATTTTTCTTTGTGAGCTACTCAAAACACTGTTTCATTTGTTTCAGGTGCCACGAAAGAGATTGGTACAGCGCTCACCAGGGTATGCCTGCGTCATCGCGCTATAGAATCCAGGATGAAGATGTTCATCGGGTAAATTTTGTTAATTAGTTTTTACCGATCTACAACTATTTTACTTCAACAAAGAAAATAACTCTGGTAACAATATTTAATACAGAAATAGTAAGTAGACTAGTTGGTCGTTTCGATAAAATTAATGGGACTCTACTAGACATGTCTGCTCCGTGTCTGGTGACCTATGCAATGGTAAACTGCCGAAAAAAAGATGCCGAAGCGTATTGAAGACGAGATAGAAGAATGAACTCACTAAGTTCCATCAAACCATCTGGATAGGGATAATGGGAGGGAGTGGAAGAGCCTTTGCCCCGAAGTGAATAAGCAGAATAATCCGAGAGCATCCCGAATAAGTAGACAAATCATCTCATACTATGTACTAAATTCTCATTTCCAGCACCCTAATGGAAACCCTGATCACCCCCTTATCTGAACGCACGGAGGATTGGCGCAAGGGTGGTTGTGCCACGGGCGCGCTTAGTCGAGAACACGCGCGCGAATGCAAGCGCGCTCGAACGGAGCTGAGGAGGAAAGTAGCTGATGCGCAGAGGCAAGCGAGGAAGGCGCGTCGGCAGCCTACAGATGCTAGGAGACGAGCCGATGTCTCCATGCAAGTAAGTGTTGCAGCACATACAGAGCGTAGAGGCGAGGTTTTACAACTCGGTAGACGCCAAGATTAGCTAGGTAAGTAAGTGTTAGAGTGTCACGCACAAAGCTGACGCACAGAGGCAAGTGAAGAAAGCGCGCCATCAGCTCAAAGATGTTAAGAGGGGCGGACATCTCCAGGCGAATCATTGCCATAGCATTGCTGACACTAGAAGATTAGGAAAGAGAGAGGGATAAAGAAAGCGAGAAGGGCGAACCGTCATTTTAACTCACAAACGCTAAGAGAAGGTTTATTTAAAAAAAGTGAGCGCCAGTACGTGAAGCTTCATTTCAGCGGTACCAAAATCCTTTAAGGCGAAGACAAGAGCTAATGTGACTCTCGCTCGCACGTTTCGACATGTTGAAAGATATAAAATCACTAAACTCATTTTCGAAAAATCGCAATCAACCATTTTGTGTGCAATCACATTGCACACAGTTTAGTAAAAATTTCATTTTGATCGGTACATGTTTCCCTACTTAAAAGTTTGCTTATGTACGAAAACTAGAAAAGCAAACTTTTAAGTAAGATAACTTGTATCGATCAAAATGAAATTTTTACTTAACTGTGTGCAATGTGATTGCACACAAAGTGGTTGATTGCGATTTTTCTAAAATGAGATTAGTGATTTTATATCTTTCAACATATCAAAACGTGCGAACGAGAAGTTGTTTGATAGTTGTCAGCCCCTTAAACCGAATCACAGCTACTATACTGCTAGCTGATAGAGTACTTCCCCGAGCAAAGAGTTTGCAAATCAAATCTTATCTCGTTATTCAAATCTACAATCGACATCATTGGATATAGTCTCAAGAGCTGACCTTGTCATTTTCTAAGATTGTGTTTTAAATTCAAGGATGTACAAGAGCGCAAGCAGCAGTTGGAGGAAATGGAAGAGAAGGCCGTGAAGGCAGCTCTTATTGAAGAACGGAGCCGCTTCTGCCACTTCGTATCCCTTCTTAATCCTGTAGTGGTGAGTCTTATGTCTATATGAGCGTAACTAAAACTAAGGCACATATCCTAGAATCTAGGATGTTTTATGGTTTGTGGAAGTTGTTCATTTTTATTTTCATAAGTCAGTCAAAAGATATTTATCAATAAAATCACAAGGATCACTTTGTCTTAAAACTAGGTGCCAGTTCAACGTGACCAAAGCCTAGAAGAACAGGCAACAAACTTACGGCTTGGTTCCTACAGTTCTTTTGTATGATCCTTGTTACAATGTAATACAATACAATATTGAAGCTCCGGTGTCCAGCAAGCCTCAAGCTAATATCGTCCCTCTTCTGGGCAAAGCCATACAAAAACTTTACGGACCTCGGCTTGGGCAAGATGACGGAGAAGACGGAGAGATCCTACCCTTTGTCAAATGTCTTTTTGCTCTTTATTCCAGGAGAGTGAAGTGGCAATGCTAGCGGAAGTAGGCCATCTGCAGGAAGGAAGCGAACAGCTCATGAGGCAGACCACCGAGCCTAGGACTCTCTCGGCAGCCAGTTTACAGGTACATACATCTTTCAGATTCCATCCCTCGCTATAGATCTATGTAAGTGTACCCATCTACATCTACACTAATATTATAAAGAGGTAAACTTTGTATTTTTGTATTTTTGTATTTTTGTATGTAACGAATAGGCTCAAAAACTACTGGTCCGATTTCAAAAATTCTTTCACCATTAGAATGCTACTATTTCCTGATTATTTTCAAAATAATCAGGAATCCTTACTAAAACTTCAATAATGTAACCCAAGGTGGAAAACAAAAAACCTTACATCGCGTGCGCTGCGAAAACTATTGAAGATAGAACAAAATAATGTACTACGATTTTGTAGAACACGTTATCATCTACAAAAAATGTCGCGACAGCATATGTCTAACTATTATAGTTATGTCACAATAAGTGTTCTTTTATTATAAAAAATTAATTGAAATGCCTCCGCTAGAAAAGGGTCTTTATTTGTACCTTGGTATTAATCCTTATCCAAATAAATCATTTCATAATTAAGACGGTTTCAATACCTATAGATTACTTCTTAAATTTTTCAAATCGGACATTCCATTCAAAAGATATGACGAAATTAAAAATGTTAACGGGTCCACGGGTCTCGCGCGGGGTGCGATTTCACTCACTCAAGGAGAAGCGCGTGCAAATGTATGAAATAAGTAGACGCGAGGCTCGAACCCACGGTTTAAGTTTATCCTAAAATGTTCAAAAAATTTATGACCACCCATGCGAAGCTGGGACAGGCCGCTAGTACCATATATAACAAAATTGAGTTCACGTCAGGTAAAATAAAATAAAAAACTGCACGATTTTGATCCCTATACGCGATAGATATCCTCCCTGATCTCTTTGTATCGACTACGAACTTAAGATTCTTTGAGAATTTCTAAGGGGGTTAGTTAGACGTACATCCAAATAAGATATGGTATAATGCTCTTGTTCTGAACCCATCCAAGTCAAAGTTCATGGTACTGGGCTCACAAAGTGTAGTAGGGCAGATCAAGGAGCAAACTCTTGACATAAATATTCGAGGTCAGAGTGTCGATCAGGTGAATGAAGCCAGAAACTTAGGTATATGTTTTGATAGTTCGCTCCGGTTTGAAGGTCATGTTCTTAATTTAGTTAAAAATTGTTTCTTTAGGTTAAAGCTTTTATATAAAATCAGGAATTTTTTGAAGGAGGAAATCCGTATTAAGGTTTGTGAGTCCATAATCCTATCAAAATTAAACTATGGGGATATCGTTTATGGTCCGCGTTTATTGTCAAAAACAGCTCGTCTTGTGCAAAGAATTCAGAACGCATGCTGCCGGTTCTGCTACGATATTCCTCCACGAACTCACATAACGCCATACTTAAACAACACGTCTACTCTGAATATGGAATCACGTAGGCGTTTACATATGGCAGTACTGGTCCACTGCGTTATGATGTCCGGTAAGCCAGAGTATCTATACGCAAAACTTGATCACTCCGATAGCAAGTATAGCCAAAGGTCTACAAGGAATCTGCTGCACTATAGTAAAAACAAAACCGTCGCATTTCGGGGGAGTTTTCGCTACCAGGCAACCAAGTGTTGGAATAATATTCCACCTCCTTTACGACTGTTGAAATCCAAGTTTACTTTTAAAAAACGTTTTAAATGTTTCGTTCTGGAGCAACAGAAAACTGGGTTGTCTGGTGTGAATAGCTATAGTGCACCATTCACTTGTTAGATTATAAGTTCATATATTTAGTCTATGTACCTTTTTGTATAATATATGTACCTTTATTAACACACACACATGTTGTGGGTTTCCCTCTGTGATAACCAGACTCTTAAGAGACTGGGGGAATCATGGAAGCCCATGCATAAAACACACACTCGCCTATTACTGCACGATGTAAGTTTATTACCATTTTTTATATGATTCATATGTATGTACTGTTTATTTTCAACATAATTGTAACTTATTTTATAACAGAACACTCCACACTTATAAATTTCTCACAAGGTTTATTGGCTGAAGGTCTCGGCAGAATAACAGCGCCTATCTTCTATAATAGTAGTAGTGAGGCATACGCTGAGTCGAGACCCTTTTGCTGCTGCAGCACACAAACACCTACATACCAACAAAGGACTGCAATATATATCTCTGTTTAGCCATTTCCTAGCTTTTTTTGTTTTGTATGTGTATGTGTGTTTTTTTAGCAAATAAATGTCTGTCTATGTCTATGTCTATGTCTATATGGTAGTGCGAGATATACAAGGTGTTCCAATACTTGTACTTGAAACTTCAGGGGGCTAAAGTACCCAATAATATGAATAACTTTTTCTAAGGAACCAAATTCATATTGATGGGTACTTTAGGCCCCTGAAGTTTTAAGTATAAGTATTGGAACACCTTATATAAAGGATTGAGCGTGAGCATCGATATGAAGAATGAAAAGAGAATGGAAGAAGAAAACCTGTATACCGATCTCACTTAGCGTGGGATGAGGACAGGTTAATGTTGATTTTTGTAAAGAGACACTTAGTACGATTTTCTTATATGGACTGACGTTAAAAATAATATGATAGACATGATGACCTTTATGCAGAAAAGTGTAATTTTATTTGATAAGACATTTAAACGTCATTGATTATATTATATGAGTTCAGTCGATATCGGTAGAATTATGTTTAAATCTAGATTCTTTGAGGATCACGAAACGGTGTCACGGAAGACCAGCGTTAGGGCATCAAACACTATAATAGCACAAAGCTCAGTGACGACCAATTTTGTTGTCCTAACCAATAAACCATTCGATTTGACTCGATTTGAGTTGTTACTTGTTACAAAGAGATCTCAGGGAATTTCTACCTGGGTTGGGTATCAAAGTCGTGAAGCTCTATCTTTTTTTATTTCTAAATTTATGCAGCTTTTATTTATGATTCAGGCTTAGTCCTAGTGCGGGGTCCATTGCACATTTTGATTCTTGTTCAACTGAATTTTCGAATAAATAATTGTGTGTTTGTATTTTTTGCAAGTGTGAATGGGACTGTTGGGAGGGGAAGACCTCGGCGAACGTATCTAATCAACATATCTATAAGATAACTGACATTTTTGAGAAAAAAGCTAGGTTAAGGGCCGGTTTCACCATGCTCTGTTAGATTAACAAAGGATTAAAAGGCTGTTAAAAATGTCAAAATGTATGCGTTTGACATCTAAGGTTAGATTTAACTGCCTGTTAATCCTTGATTAGTAACTAACAGAGCATGGTGAAATTAGGCCTAAGAGTACCCTAAACCGACGAGCATGTATGAAGAATGTTATGAGTGTGAATGAAGCGAAAGAGGTATGACAGGATCGTAGCAAGTGGAAATCCGTGGTCTCTGCCTACCCCTATGGGAAACAGGCGTGATTTTATGAATGTATGTATTTATTATGTTTTTGTTATAATTCGCAGGTTATCTGCGACATAAAGTCGTGCTACAGCGGCTGGGCTGAGGTATCGTCAGCGCCGCACTCGCCCACCGCGTCGCGACTCGGCAGTCGCAAATCGAGTCTCACGTCTATCGCGTCGCTCGCTAGCCACTGTTCCGATCATCATGGTATGTTTTTTATATGCTACTGGCTGATGGAACAAGCTAAGACCCTGATGAACAAAGTCGCGTATAACAAAGCATTGCCTCGCAAGTCACGCATGATAGGAACATGCCCTGCATTCAACTTGAGGCATACAGATGTTAAGGCTCATGTGCCTGGTACACCGGCATACACACTCTTCAAACTGAAACACAGCGTTGCTGCTTGGCGGCTGAATAAGGCGTGGTGGTAGTACTTCCCCGGACGAGCCCTTCACAAAGAGCTCTACTACTCCTATAAATAAAAGTTTTACGTTGTAGAAATACAAGTTTTACCGTACAATATTCCAGGTGTATCGAGCTCAACAGTCAGCTGTTCCACGCCAATCTCGAACGCGTCATCAGTTGGTACACTGCCCGCGCCGGGCAACGAAACGAATTGCCTATCACAGGTAACGTTACACTATTTCTATTTACATCTGATTGTGTTTCACAAACTTATAATAAACTTATGCTGAATTATGTATTGATTTCACATTTTTATTGCTTTTTTTTACACTTATTTTGCTTATGTTACTTGATTTTTAGTATGCTTTATTTTGTTTTATAAATTACGCCTTTTTTGTAAAGTTTCACTGTGTTAAGTTTTGTATTAGTATATCGTATTATTATAATTTTAATAATTTTGTAATAGTGATTTTATTAGTTGAATGATTTCTACACGTAATTTTTGCTTGATATGGTGTAGTTTCAATTTTTATTGTTTAAGTTCACTTATTTGGTTTTATTTACACTTATTATGTTTTAGTTACACTTATTTTATTATTGTTACACTTATTCAATTTTAGTTACTTACGCTTATTTGATTTACACTTGTTTGATTTTAGTTTCACTTGTTTTTTTTTGTTTTGCCTGTTTGGGGTCCAGTCGGCAAGGCTTGCTAGCGTCTGCAGCGGCGACTCTGGGTTCCGTTCGCAGGACGCACTGCAACGTCGTTCGCTCTACGTTGATAATGTAATGCTATGCTTATTTTTGAGTTTTCTTTTATTTTTAATTGTTTTATATGCAATTGTAGATGGTTTGCTATTTTGCCTGGGGATTATGATGAAATTAATGTCTAAAACTGTTTTACAGACAAATTTGACAACTAAGAATGAATAATACAACTATTCTAAATAAAGCTTATTTAGAAATGGTACGGAGATGCCGTATCCAGGGGAGGGTCTTGGGTTCAAATCCCATGCAGATAATAACTTTGGGATATTATTAATTCATTCCGATTTCGTTAAGTGTAGGTAAATATTATCAACTTAATCTCTCTCTCTTATCCTGTCACTAGTTTCTTTCGAAACAGTGTGGTGAAAGGATTTAAAGTGCGCCTCAAGAGGCTCCTTTCGAGCACTTGATACATGTTATAGAACTTTAAAAATACAACTAAACTATTATAAAACTAATAAAACATGGAGTACCTCAGGGTATACGTACCAACAGATGACTGTAACATTTTTGATGAAATTCCTTAGGGTTCAGACAACCAGAGCGTGAGCAGCGAATGCATAACGCCAGCGAAGAGTGCGGTCGACGACGACAATATCGACGGAGACGAGTGTGACGTCATGGGGAACGCAGGTACCAATCTAATCAAAAAACGTTTCGTGTCACAAAAACATGGGCGAAATATAAAGGCGGGAATACACATGACTGTAGCTGGCACACTTGCATAAAAGCTACTTGCACATGCCACCTACTTCCCTGTGTATACGCTAACTGGCATGCCTGTATCTGCCTCGCAAGAAGTTAGCCCAACATTTGATTTTCTATGAGCTACTGGCTTGCAACGTGAGGGAGGCCCCCCCCCCCCTCCCTACGAAACTGGCAAAGACGCAAACTAAACTAACTTGCAAACTTGTTTGAATAGCCAATCTATCCACATTGCGCCAGTAACTTCTACATGCCGTTAACAAGCATGCCCGGTACTGTTCCATTTTACAGGCATGTGTACAACCACCTTAAATAACAATATTGGTTAGGGAAACAAAATCGGTCGTCACTCAGCTTTGCGCTATAATAGTGTTTGGAAAACCAGCAGCGTTGTAATAGTGACTACTACAACGCTGGTCTTCCGTGACGCCGGAACGAAGCCAGACATCAAAAAACTTACTTTATGAGCACCAAACAACGGTGCCAAACAATTCCATATAAGAGTAGTAGAGCTCTTTGTGAAGGGCTCGTCCGGGTAAGTACTACCACCAAACCTTTTTCTGCAGCCAAGCTGCTACGCTGTTTCGGTTTGAAGTGTGGTTGCCGGTGTAATTACAGGCACATGAGGCTTAACAACTGTATGCCTCAAGTTGATGGACGCAGGGCAGTGCATCGTAGGGCACTTTCCTATCGTGCGTGACTTGCCACTGCTTTGTTAGACGAAAAATAGGTCCGTGAGCGAAATTCAGAAGACATACTCTGATGGTATATCTACCGTGCCTTCTGTTCTCTATCTTTCTGTTTCTTATTTTAGTTTGTATTATTCGCAGCATCAGCGACCTGGCCCGATTTGAAAGACACCGCACAGTTCGAAAGGGCCGCCTCAGCCATTATGGGCGGCCGACCCCACACTATATCAGCTGGTTAGTACTTGAAATCCTTTCACCACACTGTTTCGAAAGAAACTAATGACTTGACAAGAAAAATAAGTACTTCTGCCGCCCATGGCTTCGCTCGCACGTAGAAGTGCTTGCTAATATTACTATATAAGGCGTTTTGCCTATACTGGTTTCATTCATATTTTATACCCGTTTTCGGTAATTTTATGCGCGCAATTAGGTTTTTGTAGCAGTATTTTTTTAATAGGAATACATCGCGAGGAAACCAGTTAGTAAATAACAGCGGCGATGGGCTTGCAACCTGTCACGTATTGTATACCAACTACTGCAAAATGTGTATTTGGAAAATCTTCTGACACCCTTACCTACACACCCTCAAAGAACTCTAAGTATTAAGAGATTGTGCCAAAATGGGTTAACATTTAAAGGTTTTAAACCTATGTAACCAATAAAGGACATTTTTTTATTGTGGTTCTGGTCTATGTACGCTACATAGACAAATTGGAAAAAAATAAGAGATTCCCATATAAGTGTAATTTCTTTAATTTGTAAGCAAATAAAGTTGTCACCTAAATGTTTATCTGGTCAAATTTTTCAATTTGTTAACACTTCTGGAGACGCCATGATAGTTATGTAACTAACGGACGTTTGACAAGACGCATTGAATTTGGCATCGCTTTGACAGTTTTATGTTTTTGTTATTGCTATCGTTGCGTGCGCGTTTTTGTATTTAGTTTTTCGTTACGTCTGACCTTTTTTAAACGAACTCGCAAAGTCTCGATACAAAAAAGGCCTGACGTAACGAAAAACTAACAACAAAACTCAGACTTGGCACTGGTACTGGATTTGATACTGTTGCCAAAATGACATTTCACGCATGTCAGTGCGCCATATTTTTACTGCATATTGTGTTGCTCTCCTTGACCAAGAAAATCTTGATGGGCAAGAAGACGAAGTAAAAAAAAAGCAGTTGAAACAGTTACCATATTGCTCAGCGATAATTATATATACTGTACACAGACCCGAACCCAGCTCCATATATTGAAGAAACAGCTCCTTTGTAAACTTTTGTAAATTCTTATGAGAAATCTGAACGAGATCAGAGGGGATGCCTACCGTGCCTGATGCAGTTTCGTTTCCAGCGTACGAGCGAGGGCACCCCCGCGCCGCTCTCAGCGTGCATACATTCGAGCACGACGACGCGCGGGAACACGTTGCATACTGCCGTCCGCCGCTACCTACCGTGAGTACCTTCTGTCTGTATTACGTTGCATTGTTACAACCAGCTTCAATCATCTTACTGGAGAGGGAGAGCACTGGTGGTATAGTGGAAGCGGCCCCGCCTTCCGATCCTAAGGTCGTGGGTTCGAAATCGTGCACCAATGGTTTTTCTGTTCAAAAATGTATGTACACAATGCCGGTACTCTCAAACGGTGAAGCAAAACATCGTGAGTAAACCGATGGAGGAAATGATCTTGAGGCGCACTTAAAATCCTTTCACCACACTGTTTCGAAAGAAACTAGTGACACGACAAGAGAAAGAGATCATTTTCCTGCCATTATCCCACTTCATGTGGGGTCGGCACAAAAGGTATTTTCTCTCCACTTTCCCCTATCATCCGTCATCTCAGTCGTCACTCCTTTCTTACTCATGTCATCCTTCACACAATCCATCCATCTTTTCTTTGGCCTTCCTCTACTCCTATATCCATCCACATTCATAACTCACACTCTTTTCGTTACTTGACATTCATTCTTCCCTTCGCATGACATGCCCATACCACGCTAACCTATTGCTTCTCATTTTCTCAGTCACTGGCGCCACTTTCAAACTGCCTCTAATAAGTTCATTCCTTATCTTAACCATTCTCATCACTCTACACATCCATCTCAACATTCGCATCTCCGCATCATTACCATCAGCTTCAATATGTTTATATTTAAAATTATAGAAGATGGATAGTGATGAAGAGAAAAAAAATACATTTATTCTGATTATGATGATACTTTCAATACGCTAATGTACTTATCGCTCGCACTATTCAATGCTTTTGCTTTTTTCGTACTACCTTCTTAATTGTCTGTCTTTTTTATTAGGTTTGTAAAATACTACTCAATTTTGCTGTGTCTGTGTCTTTGGAATTAAATTGTATTGTTATTGTTAAAATTTCTTCCGTTCTAACCATAACTTATGTGTTTTTTTTTCAGAGATGTTCATCATTGGAGCGTCCCACGGTACCAGCCAAGAACCCAAACGCCAATACAGGACAGCAAGTATTCAAACCTACGAAGCCGTCCTCACTGCCTCCACATCTTACTAAAGGTAGGTAGAGGTGCAGGTTAAGGCCCAGTTTCACCATGCTCTGTTAATACAACTAGCTAATGAAACAAGCAGATGGCCCACCTGATGTAAAGTGGTAACCATCACCTATAACAAAGCATTGCCTCGTAAGTCACGCACGATAGGAACGTGCCCTACGATGCACCGCCCTGCGTCCATCAACTTGAGGCATACAGATGTTAAGCCTCATGTGCCTGGTACACCAGCAACCACACTCTTCAAACCGAAACACAGCGTTGCTGCTTGGCGGCAACTCTGTGTTTCTGTGTCTCTGTGTGTTGGTCTTTAGTAGAGCTCTTTATGTACGAAAACTAGTAAAACAAACTGAAGATGGACGGAAGGGGTCCTATTTTGTGACGAAACCACCGCGGCCAATAAACCTATCTATCTGGTTTAAGATGTATATAATAACTCCATGAATGCTTATCATCAGATATGCCGCAAGCGTTGTACGTGAATATGTCAGAGCTGGCAACACTGGCGGCTTCCAGAGCACAACAGAATAATGCGGAGCATCCTCATCAGGAGAAGGTAATTATTAGCTAATGTCTTGTAATCATCATCAGCTTGTGTGGAAGATATCGGTCTTAGCGATAAGGCCGCCCATTGGACTTCAATTTGTTGTATCTCTGTACCCTAAGTATGAGTTGTGTTTACCATATTTGGTTTCTCGTTTTTCGTTCTTATTCCGTTCCGTGTTCATTGCGGGTTTTGTATGAAGACGCGATAGATATACCGATACCGAACTATTATGTTCTACTACTAATTTTCATCATACTTGCAACATAAAGTTCCGTATCGGTATCTCTATCGTGTCATCATACAAAACCCGCAATGAACACGGAACAAAAACGAAAAACCAATTATGGTAAACACAACTCATACTTGGGGTAATGTATGTGTTTTCCTTTGTGTTCAATAAAGCATTTATCTATCTATCTTTAAGGCCATTGCTGGATATTTTCTTCTAGGCTTTGGTCCCGAGGAACTGGCACTAGATTTATCTTGTTTAAAAGATTTTTCAAACTGATCCATATGATTGAAAGACTCATAAAGAGACTGGTAGTAGTAGGATGGCTCACTATTATTATTATTATTATTATTACTACCATACGCACTAACCGATACTCCTCCACACACAAAGTTAAGTTTAAGAGTAGTAGAGCTCTTTGTGTGTGGCTCGTCCGGGGCAGTACTACCACCACGCCTTTTTCTGCCGCCAAGCAGCAACGCTGTGTTTCAGTTTGAAGAGTGTGGTTGCCGGTGTAATTACAGGCACATGAGACTTAACATCTGTATGCCTCGAGTTGATGGACGCAGGGCAGTGCATCGTAGGGCACGTTCCTATTGTGCGTGACTTACGAGGCAATGCTTTGTTATAGGTGATGGTTACCACTTAACATCAGGTGGGCCATCGGCTTGTTTCATCAGCTAGTAGTAGTAAAAAAAAACACGCTCACATATACATAATTATATTGACACAATAACCCATTTCCGCTTCTTTTAGTGTTTTTGTTTGTTCAAACTATCAACCAAGACGATATAACCATATTACATTCACATTCATTTAAAAGATAGTTGAATTATTAAACCATTATATTTCTAGAAAAACAAATATATAATTAAATAACACTATGAGTTTATATTAAAAACTCTCATGTTGGTAGTCTTGTCGAAATCATAAGTAGGGTCCTCCCGTCTGGGACGATATGACCTGAAAATTAAAAAGAAAATGAAAATTGAGAAGTACCTTTTCTTCTGCGACTCGCTGATGGAATAAGTCGATGGCCCACCTTATGTTAAGGGGCTGACAACTATCAAACAACCTCTCGCTCGAACGTTTCGACATGTTGAAATATATAAAATCTTTACTAGTTTTCGTACATAAGCAAACTTTTAAGTAGGAAAACTTGTATCGATCAAAATGAAATTTATACCAAACTGTGTGCAATGTGATTGCACACAAGATGGTTGATTGCGATTTTTCGAAAATGAGATTAGTGATTTTATATCTTTCAACATGTCGAAACGTGCGAGCGAGAGTCACATTAGCTCTTGTCATCGCCTTAAGTGGGCATTTATTGACATGTGAAGCCCGCGGCTTCGCTAACGTGCTACTGGTGATTGCTAACATGAATATTTAAGGCGTTTTCCTTTTTTGGTTCGTTTACATTTAACGTCGTTTTTAAAACGTCGGTTAACGTTTACAAAAGTAACGGCCCGTTTCTGAAAGCACGATCAAACTTAATCAGATGTCAAATCACTTGCTATTTCAGCTATTACATCAAATTTAACTGAGATGGCAAGTGACTTGACAGTGCGTGACTTACGAGGCAATGCTTTGTTATAGGTGATGGTTACCACCTATCCCTACCCATCAGGTGGGCCATTAGCGAGATGCCATACGTCTTCATCTTCCTGTCTTTATCCCACTTCATATGGGGTCGGCACATAGGTTTTTTTCTATCCACTCTCTTCACTTTTATTGCCATACGAATAAATAGATAACTTACAGTTTCTGCCAATCAAATTTAGCAGCCAAAGTCTCAGAGATCTGTCCCTCCTTCAGCTGCTTTTTGACCACTCGCTCCATCATCCGTAGAGAGGCGAACATGTTCTGAACGTTTTGTGGTTGACGGTTGCGTGATGACGTCTGAAAGAGATGAACGAAATATATACTGAGAGAGATTATAAGAGATTTCAAAAGTAGTAGAACTCTTTGTGTGTGGTTCGTCCAGTTCTTCTTTTGACAGTTTTATCTGACAGCCTTCACAGCTCAGTTGGTAGTAGCTCTGCCTTCTGCGCCGTAGGCCGTGGGTTCGATCTCCACCGAGAACAATTGATGAACATAGTTGTTTGTTCTCTGTCTGGGTGTTATTATATACTAGCGGCCCGCCCAGGCTTTGCACGGTTATTGTGGGTTATCCCTAAGAGATTATGCTTATATTATGGATATTAAACCTTACTCTTGAATCACTCTTTCTATAAAAAAAACACATCAAAATCCGTTGCGTAGTTTTAAAGATTTAAGCATACATAGGGATATAGGGACAGAGAAAGCGACTTTGTTTTATACTATGTAGTGATTAAAAGTATGTATTTACAAAAAAATCACCTATCTGGTTCCCATATTACAAGCTTTGCTTAGTTTGGGGCTAGATAGTGTTGTGTGGAAAGTTAACCAATATTTATTTATTTAAATATGAGGAGGCTCTGTATCCTTACCATGATTTCGACCACATCGAAAAGCTTCTTTAACTCCTTCCTCTCCCTATCGTTGAGGCTCGCTGCGCTCTCGTCAAAGATGCCACTCTCTTTCAACTTCAGCTTGATTTGCTCAATGGTTATAGGTGATGTCGGTTCTTGTATTTCACCGGATTTGTAGGCCGCTTTTGCCTCGACCAGGTCGTTTATTGGACTGAAAGTAAACCTTTTTGTTCATATTCGGTCAAAAGTCTAGACATCAAAATAAAATAAATATCGGTGGCCTTTCCACACACTAAGCAAAGCTTGTAAATGGGAACCAGATAGCTGATATAATACTTATACATTTATTTTTGTAAATACATACTTATTACTTATAATGAACATATAACAACACACAGATAGAGATAAACATCTATGTTTGTCACACAAATGTTCGTTCTCGGTTTGGATCGAACCCACGGCCTACAGCGCAGTGCAACTGACTAACAACTGAGCTTTAAGGGTTGTTAAACTAAAAAATAATAAAATGGATGAAATAGGTGGGCACAAGTCTGTATTATATAGGGTTCCGTACCTCCAAAGGACATTCTCTCGCAGTAGTTTAATTGCAAGATACCGTGGTGGAAGAAACGCATTTATTTTATTGGTCAAATAGCTTACCATTGATAACTGCTACGTAGGTTCACCAGAACACTAAAATATAAATAACTTTTATTAGAAATGCAATAAATAAAAATACATAAATATTGGTGGACTTTCCACACAACTTATTATCAGATTCAGTCATGCATTTAAGCGGGGCGTAGCTTGGTTGGTTTAACGATCCATTAACCTGTTGAAACCAACTAGCTCCATATAGAGTCAGTGTTGATTTAAATTGTAAAGTAACTGGGATCCTGTTTCTTTACACACTTTACACACATTGCCTCACAAGTAACGCACGATATGAACGTCTCCTACGATGACCTAGACTCAGATCCAGTTACCACCTACCCACTGTTTTTCTGTTTGTTTTATTAGGGCCTACGGGTCATTTTTATGTACATATTTCAAGAAAAAACAAAATACTGTCTGTTAAGTCATTCTGTGTTTTGTACATGTCAAAAAAAAAAATTTTTTTTCTTTATTTGCACTTATTGTGTTTGTAAATGTCAAAGAAAGTATGAATAGTTGTATATACTTCGTCATAAGGTCGTGTCACTACTTTTTTTCAAAACAGTGTGTTGAAAGGCCAATAAGTGCGCCTCAAAGAGGCTCCTTACGAGCACTAAATATAGTCGTACTGTCGATCTAGAAATAGTGAATCCTGAGATTTACATTCCCCAACTTCGCTTAGTGTTTGCAAAAAATACTTACAAAACATTGAGAATAAGTTTCACTGAGCACATTTTAATAGGTATTTTCACAACAAAACAAACGATACTGAAGCGGTTCTGCGTAAGATTACGCGCACAATGCACGATAAGTTACGCGATCTGCGATTATAAGCGGTATGCGCGTGCGCATGCTGCTTGGAAGGTTTTGATACTTTATTTGGTAAACAAACAATGCTACAATCTATAATTAAAAATTCTTAATACCGATTATAATACGAGACTAACAAAACTATAGAATACTTGCGAATACTAAAAAAAGACAGGATTATAAAAAAAAGAATCGACTTCGCTTTTGATCCCAAGGCACGGCAGATATCCCTTCAGATCTCTCAGTACCATTATTATAATATGCAGTAAATTTATTGCTTTCACTTATATTATAACCTTTTTTTGTAAATTAGCCTATTTTGTTTTTAAAAGCAATAAGTTGCCCCTCCCACGCCTCTGCGTTCCTTGCTTATATTATGTGTGTTTATCATTTAGAACGTCCCTATTATAAAGATTTTGATGCTTATATGGATACCTAGTCCTCCTCATCGATTTCGATGACGGCGACCCTAACTAAAACGCTTTTTAAGAGTACTAGTGAGTTTTTAAGAGTAAAACTCTGTGTGAAAGGTTTGTATGCACTTTGACTTTGACTTTGCTAGTTGTATAAAAAAACTAGTTTCTGCAAAGGTTAAAGATAGGTCTGTAGATGTCCAGCAATAAAATATTTAAACACAAAATGTTGAAGTTAAATTATATCTACAATAGTTCAAAGTCAAAGGGTATTTATTCAATAAAATCACAAGGATCACTTTGAAACGTCTTAAAGCTAGGTGATTCTAGGTGCCAGTTCCACGCGACCAAAGCCTAGAAGAACAGGCAACAAACTTACGGCTTGGTTCCTACCGTTCTTTTGTATGATCCTTTTACAAGTTCAAGGTGGTTCAAGTATCAAACCATCACAGTCGAACTACGACATGTATACACCATTATATCCCATAACCCCATTGTTCGAAGCGCTGTTATGCCTTGAACAATAACTGTTTTATTGATACAAATATTCGAATGTTATGTTATTATAACAATTTCGGTCATTGTAATTTTTGAGCGTGTTTTAGTTTGCTGAATTATGAGATACATATTTTATCATGAGGTACTGATGATTGAACTAATTATCGTCCTGTTAGAACCGGATATGGAAAACAACTACTGTAAAATGTGGCCAACTGTCATATTTGGTTGTTTATATTGGACATACCTCTGACTACATCCCATTTTTTTACACAACTTACTGACGGAACATGCAAATGGCCCACTTGAAATTCGCCAAAGCATTGCATCGTAAGTCACAATACACTGCCCTGCGTCCATCACCTTGAGACATACAGATGTTAAGCCTCATGTGTCTTTAATTTCGCCGGCAATCACACTCTTAAAACCACACAGCAACGCTGCTTGGTGTCAGAAAAAGGCATGATGACCAGCCACACAAGATAGCCAGACAAATAACTCATACCACTCTTGGACATCCTCAAAGAATCTTAAGTTCGTACATCGGTACTAAGAGATCTGGAAGGATATCTACCATGCCTGGGGATCAAAGTCGTGAAGCGGTTTCTGTTGTATGTTTTGTTTTGTGACATTTAAAAGAATATTTACTATCATACAAGGTGTTCCAATACTTGTGTATAAAAACTTCAGGGGGCTAAAGTACCATCAATATGAATAACTTTTTCTAAGGAACCAACACTGTAAACGCGAAACAAAAAACAGCTGTTTCATACAAAAGTTTAATAGGTACCTTACGTACCTGCCTAAAACGTATGAAACAGCTGTTTTTTTTCGCGTTCACAGTGTTGGTTCCTTAGAAAAAGTTATTCATATTGATGGGTACTTTAGTCCCCCGAAGTTTTTAAACACTAGTATTGGAACTCCTTGTATATGTAACCTTGTTTAAGTCAACGTCGAAAGGTATTTGTTCAATTGAATCACAATAATCACTTTGAAACGTCTTAAAGCTAGGTGAATCTAGGTGCCAGTTCCACGCGACCAAGCCTAGAAGAACAGCCAACAAACTTACAAGATAACAAACTGTGAAAATACTTGTGAGAACAACAAATTGAGTATTTTTTTTATTCCAGGTCTGCTCAGAAAGCAGCGCTAGTGAATCGTCCCTAGAGTCGTCAAGCGGATACGGAAGTCAGGGGGCGTTCGCCGCGGAAGACCACGCCCTCCAACAGGCCCAGCAAGCCGAAGGTACCATTATAAACCTTATTCTACGTGTGGTAGAGTCTATATCAGTGTGTAGTGTCCTAGTGCGTTTGTTATCTGTGTTCGTGTGAATGTGATTTATGTTTTGTTTATAGTTCAGTTGAATTTGAAGTTTTTTTTAATCACTGTTTTCTTAGAATGTTTATGAGATAAGAAATACCTAGTAAATGCGGTAAAATAGAAATAATTTTAAACAAAACGATTTCTGTCCTAATATCAAGTGCAAAAGTATTACAGAATAAAATAATAAATAAATTAATAAATATTGGTGGACATTCCACACAGCACTATCTCGCCCAAAACTAAGTCAAAGCTTGTGATATGGGAACCAGATAGCTGATATACTACTTATATACTTTTTTTTTCTAAATACATACTTATAATATTATAGAACTTATAAAATGGGAAGTCTTATCGCTTTGTTTTTGTAAAAACAAAATTAAAAGTGTAATAAGAAAGGTGTCAATAGACCCAATCTTAGATTTATTAATTTAACGATTCAAAGTGGTCCTTGTGATTCTATTCAATAAAACCGTTTTGATTTTGGTTTAATTTTGATTATTCTAAATAAGTATCTTCACTGTAGCTAGATAGTTATCTTACTATGGTGAATTAATTTAATTGTAATTTTTTTAATTAAAAAACTAATCGCAGAAAAGCAAAATCTACCAAGAAACCTAGTTTTTTGTAAATTATAACTTGCACAGTAAATATAAAGCGTTTTAAGATTTTTGTTTTTAATTTTGTTTGATTAATATTTTTGAGTTGCCCTTTTCATCCCAAATTATTTCTTTGTGTTTCAAATCACCCATAGACATACTCAAAGATTTCAAATAACCAAAAATCTGAGAGAATGTCTAGGCATGGGGATACAGCCTTAAACCTCTCGTCTGCTCAAGAATCTTAGTTGGATTCATGAGAATCCAACTGTGTTTCGGATCAGAACCTTGAGTTTACAGGTTATTTTTTTATTTTGCTTCCTTTGTGTTGTAACCCCGCTTTGCATGCTTCTTAGTTGAATCCGAGATCGTGACTCTACGAAGAGACGGTGACTCTATAGCGGCGGCGAGAGAGAACTTTTCTATCTCTCTGGGCAGTCTAGAAGAGGCTGTGAGGTCTCTAGATGAAGCTAGTGAAACACCAGCTTTCGCTACTATTGGGAAGAAACCTGCTGTGCCTAAACGACGACCTGTGTCTATGACTGGTAAGTCTTATCTGTGATTTGTTAGTCGTATTTATGATTGGTCGGTCTTATCTATGATCGGTAAGTATTGTCTATGATTGGTATGAAGCAGTGCTTAAATGACAGCATGTACTCGTATCTATGACTGGTAAGTGATTACCATAGACTTATCTGTGATTGGTCAGTCGTATATATGATTGGTCGGTCTTATCTATGATTGGTAAGGAACTTTTATATCTCTCTGGGCAGTCTAGGAGAATCTGAGACGGATTAGTGATTACCACAGATAAGACTGTAATTAGTCAGTCGTATTCGTGATTGGTCGGTCTTATCTATGATCGGTTAAGTCGTGTCTATGATTGGTGCAGATTTGTTTGTTTTTTATGCTACTTACTCATAGATCAATCAGATGGCCCACCTATTTTGGAGTGGTAATCAAATCATCACCTTTTTTCATATAAAACATTGCTTCGCAAGTCACGCACGATATGAAGGACTGCAACGATGCACTACCCCGACTTGAGGCTTACATGTGTTAAACCTCATATGCCTGTAATCTCACCGGAACTCACACCCTTCAAACGGAAACACGGCGTTGCTACTTGACGGCAGAAACAGGAATAGTGGTAGTACTTCTTCGGACGAGCCACACACAAATAGCTCTACTCTCTAGTAAGCGACAGACAGTGACCTCTGTCCTAGGTGTCAGGAATAAGATACGGTAGAGCATGTGTTACTGCATTGCTCCGCAACGAACAAAGCCAGGTCGAAAGTGGGACTGCAGGAGCTGATCGGGTATTGGCAGGGATGCTAGAATATGCTGCCATTAAGCTCCTTCTCCGCTACTTTAAGGAGTTGGGCTGGCTGGGGTGAGGTTAGCAGGGGGATAATGCACAATATACCTCATTGCGGGATGTCAGTGCAGATCTTATTCAGATGTCATGACCAAAAGTGTGTTAGGTATGAATGTGGATGGATAAGAGTAGAGGAAGGCCAAAGAAAATATGGATGGATCGTGTGAAAGATGACATGGGTCAAAGGAGTGACTACTGAGATGACAGATGATAGAGAGAAGTGGAGAGAAAAAACCTGTTGTGCCGACCCGACATGAAGTGAGATAAAGACAGAAAGATGATGATGAGTGCAGATCTTATTTACACACGAATTAGAAATAGATATAAACAGATATAAACATTTTATTAATATGTTTTACAATTATAGGTCACATAATATTTAAATTTCACTTTCCACAAGATGAAAAAAAAACAGTTCATTTATATTATAGGTACTTAATAATCTATAAAATAAAAAAAATAAAAATTTTATGTCAAAAGGTTGACTATAAACCTTATAATTTACAAATTCGTCATAGCTGTAGAAAGTCTTTTCTACGAGCCAGTTTTTTTAAAAAATTGCGAGGCTTGGTGCGTCTCTAATCGTGCCAGGGCGCTTGTTGTACACCGAAGATGTAGTAAGATGGTAATAAAGGTTATTTTTCCAGCCACGGTATGGTCGAGGCGGGGATCTTCCAGTTCAGTGGGCAAACCGCCGCCTCCGGTGCGACGCTCGTCGTCCATATCCCGTCCGCAAAGACCTCAGTACTCGCCGGTAACTACATTTACTAATATCAGAAACAGAAGTCGAACAGAGATAATGCCAGTGCTCTTAAACGGTGAAGGAAAACATCGTGAGGAAACTAGTTAGTATTCTAACAGCGGCGATGGGTTTGCAATCTGTAAACACTAACTACTGCAAAATATGGGTATGTGCCAAGTGTAATGTTTTGTCGTACCTCTGACTACCCCCCTTAGACGTCCTCAAAGAATCTGAAGTTAGTATTTGGTACTAACAGATCTGAGGGGATATCTACCGTGACTGGGGATCAAAGTCGTGAAGCTGTTTCAGTTTCAGTAAAACAGCTTCATGTCAGTCAGTCGAGGGAATATCTACCGTGGAACGGGATCAGAGGATCCCGTTCCACGGTAGATATTCCCTCGAAATCTCTTAGTACCAAGTGCATAATTTACTTGAAACTGAAAAGTTCTGTCGAAACAGTGGGGTGATAGTCGTTTATGTGCGCCTCAAAGAGGCTCCTTTCGAGTTTTTGACACAAGTCTTTTAAACAAAAACAGTAGTTGGTATTCCATACGTGACAGGTTACAAGCTCATCGCTGCTACATTCAAGAAAAATTCGATACATTCGACAAAAATCACTGGTCGGTGGACAAAAAATTTAGATGTAAAGTATAGTTAAATTTGAATAATATGCCTTATATTTGCATTATTTGCATATTTAATGTACTTTGTATATTTCAGGCTAACAACCAAAGTGCCCAAGGGCAAACGGATATGGAGAACTTACCCCCTCCACCGGCTTTCCTATTGAACCCGGAGGAAACTACAGGTACTGTCTAATACACTCTTTAACAGCCTTCACAGCTTTGTTGTACAAAGATTCTTTATGTGTATTTGTTTCTTAATACGCCGACAACTGTCAAACATATTATCGTTCGCACATTTAAAAATAATAGAATTAAAAATTACCGTACTTGAACAAATTTTTGGTAGGAAAACTTGTTTCAGTCAAAATTATATTTTTACCGTTACTTCTTAATATTATTCTCCTAAAGTTAGTAGTTTTATTTAATTTATTTATTATTTGATATTTAATTAATTAAATTTAAATTTAATTAATTAATCAAATTTAAAATAATTAATTAATCAAATTTCAAATTAATACAAACTGATATTATATTCAAAATTAAGATTATAATTAAACTTAATTAAAATTATTAAATTAAAATGAATTAATTTTATAAAATAAAATAAATTTAAATATTTAATTAATTAATAGGCACCAACGATGTGTTTTTTATAGGCTCATAATAAAAATAACGTGTTTAGCAGGTCACGTGGCCAACGTAGCGGAGACGGTGAAGCAGCTGACGGAGCTAAAGCACACGCCCGCGTCGCCCGGCCTCTCGCGCCGCGCCTCGCAGCTGCAGCTCGCGCCCAACCAAGCGCAGCTCTCTACATTCCAGGTAAAACATGCATACATACATACATACATACATACATACAGCCCGCGTCGCCCGGCCTCTCGCGCCGCGCCTCGCAGCTGCAGCTCGCGCCCAACCAAGCGCAGCTCTCTACATTCCAGGTAAAACATGCATACATACATACATACATACAGCCCGCGTCGCCCGGCCTCTCGCGCCGCGCCTCGCAGCTGCAGCTCGCGCCCAACCAAGCGCAGCTCTCTACATTCCAGGTAAAACATGCATACATACATACATACATACAGCCCGCGTCGCCCGGCCTCTCGCGCCGCGCCTCGCAGCTGCAGCTCGCGCCCAACCAAGCGCAGCTCTCTACATTCCAGGTAAAACATGCATACATACATACATACATACAGCCCGCGTCGCCCGGCCTCTCGCGCCGCGCCTCGCAGCTGCAGCTCGCGCCCAACCAAGCGCAGCTCTCTACATTCCAGGTAAAACATGCATACATACATACATACATACAGCCCGCGTCGCCCGGCCTCTCGCGCCGCGCCTCGCAGCTGCAGCTCGCGCCCAACCAAGCGCAGCTCTCTACATTCCAGGTAAAACATGCATACATACATACATACATACAGCCCGCGTCGCCCGGCCTCTCGCGCCGCGCCTCGCAGCTGCAGCTCGCGCCCAACCAAGCGCAGCTCTCTACATTCCAGGTAAAACATGCATACATACATACATACATACAGCCCGCGTCGCCCGGCCTCTCGCGCCGCGCCTCGCAGCTGCAGCTCGCGCCCAACCAAGCGCAGCTCTCTACATTCCAGGTAAAACATGCATACATACATACATACATACAGCCCGCGTCGCCCGGCCTCTCGCGCCGCGCCTCGCAGCTGCAGCTCGCGCCCAACCAAGCGCAGCTCTCTACATTCCAGGTACAACATGCATACATACATACATACATACATACAGCCCGCGTCGCCCGGCCTCTCGCGCCGCGCCTCGCAGCTGCAGCTCGCGCCCAACCAAGCGCAGCTCTCTACATTCCAGGTACAACATGCATACATACATACATACATACATACATACAGCCCGCGTCGCCCGGCCTCTCGCGCCGCGCCTCGGAGCTGCAGCTCGCGCCCAACCAAGCGCAGCTCTCTACATTCCAGGTAAAACATGCATACATACATACATACATACAGCCCGCGTCGCCCGGCCTCTCGCGCCGCGCCTCGCAGCTGCAGCTCGCGCCCAACCAAGCGCAGCTCTCTACATTCCAGGTAAAACATGCATACATACATACATACATACAGCCCGCGTCGCCCGGCCTCTCGCGCCGCGCCTCGCAGCTGCAGCTCGCGCCCAACCAAGCGCAGCTCTCTACATTCCAGGTACAACATGCATACATACATACATACATACATACATACATACAGCCCGCGTCGCCCGGCCTCTCGCGCCGCGCCTCGCAGCTGCAGCTCGCGCCCAACCAAGCGCAGCTCTCTACATTCCAGGTACAACATGCATACATACATACATACATACATACATACATACAGCCCGTGTCGCCCGGCCTCTCGCGCCGCGCCTCGCAGCTGCAGCTCGCGCCCAACCAAGCGCAGCTCTCTACATTCCAGGTACAACATGCATACATACATACATACATACATACAGCCCGCGTCGCCCGGCCTCTCGCGCCGCGCCTCGCAGCTGCAGCTCGCGCCCAACCAAGCGCAGCTCTCTACATTCCAGGTACAACATGCATACATACATACATACATACATACATACAGCCCGCGTCGCCCGGCCTCTCGCGCCGCGCCTCGGAGCTGCAGCTCGCGCCCAACCAAGCGCAGCTCTCTACATTCCAGGTAAAACATGCATACATACATACATACATACAGCCCGCGTCGCCCGGCCTCTCGCGCCGCGCCTCGCAGCTGCAGCTCGCGCCCAACCAAGCGCAGCTCTCTACATTCCAGGTAAAACATGCATACATACATACATACATACAGCCCGCGTCGCCCGGCCTCTCGCGCCGCGCCTCGCAGCTGCAGCTCGCGCCCAACCAAGCGCAGCTCTCTACATTCCAGGTACAACATGCATACATACATACATACATACATACATACATACAGCCCGCGTCGCCCGGCCTCTCGCGCCGCGCCTCGCAGCTGCAGCTCGCGCCCAACCAAGCGCAGCTCTCTACATTCCAGGTACAACATGCATACATACATACATACATACATACATACATACATACAGCCCGTGTCGCCCGGCCTCTCGCGCCGCGCCTCGCAGCTGCAGCTCGCGCCCAACCAAGCGCAGCTCTCTACATTCCAGGTACAACATGCATACATACATACATACATACATACATACAGCCCGCGTCGCCCGGCCTCTCGCGCCGCGCCTCGCAGCTGCAGCTCGCGCCCAACCAAGCGCAGCTCTCTACATTCCAGGTACAACATGCATACATACATACATACATACATACATACATACAGCCCGCGTCGCCCGGCCTCTCGCGCCGCGCCTCGGAGCTGCAGCTCGCGCCCAACCAAGCGCAGCTCTCTACATTCCAGGTACAACATGCATACATACATACATACATACATACATACATACATACATACAGCCCGCGTCGCCCGGCCTCTCGCGCCGCGCCTCGGAGCTGCAGCTCGCGCCCAACCAAGCGCAGCTCTCTACATTCCAGGTAAAACATGCATACATACATACATACATACAGCCCGCGTCGCCCGGCCTCTCGCGCCGCGCCTCGCAGCTGCAGCTCGCGCCCAACCAAGCGCAGCTCTCTACATTCCAGGTAAAACATGCATACATACATACATACATACATACAGCCCGCGTCGCCCGGCTTCCGAACCAAGCGCAGCTCTACATTCCAGATAAAACATTTAATGCGAAAATTTATGCTTGTTATTAAATGGCAATGCCACTATATCAAAAGTATGAAGATTTTTCTGAGGATAGACTATGAAGTTCCTGTCCTCTATATACTTAATATATCTTATATATTTCTCTATTCCAGCAATCCCGTAGCACATGGGGCTCCAACGCCAGCGTAAACAGCGCCGGCAACCTGAACCCGATCTACGGACAGACGGGTCACCGGATAATGGCGTTCGAGAACTCGGTGTACGCGAGACAAGCGGGCCTCAATACTAGCAACTCTGATATCTATCGAGACGCTAACTCTGGTAAGTAATAACATTAGCCTGAATAAGTCCATAGCAAGATTTAGTACTCTCATGTTTGGGCCAAAATTTTGAACTCGAAGTGGAAAAAAAAATAATTTATAAAAAAAAAACCAGCGCACATAAATTGCCTCTCTGGAATGGTATACGATCCTTAAAAATACTATTCGTACAGCTCTTCAATAAAAATGGCGCTAAATATGTTTAGTTTTGCTAAACAGACATTTTCAGACGTGATAGTTCGTTAGATAGACAAATAAAACCTACTATACACAGGCGAGCTTCGTTGAACGTATTTAGCGACTAATCTAGTACAAGACGGTAATCGTGATTAGCTTCCTAAATGCGTTTAGAAAGTCTCTAAACAAGTTTAGCGATAGTTGCGATTAGATTATTATTTGTTTTTAGCTAAACACGTTTATCAAACATCGTAAGCTTCTTTCCATTATCTGACAGATCGATTATCATATAAAGCGATTTTTTTTATTTCTTTGTTTTTTCTTTGAAAGACGATTGTGATTATGATTTTTATATGATCCCATAAGTTTTGTGATTTTGGGGATTTGAACCCACGACCATACCACCTGCGCTAACCACCTGCGCCATCCGACTCTGATCACACCCGGAGAATAACTCATAGAGATATAGAGTATACAACGTGTAACATAATACCCCTATAACCACGGATGCAGGGTATCCTACAATTCATGGCAAACACCTATTGTTTTACGACTTTTGAAATTTCGTAGTTTTTCATTCTTGAAATGCCTCTTAAAAGTTCCTCCAATATGAAACCAAACACACCATGAGGCAGCCCTATTCACAGCTGTTTGTACGTTCCGTGTTTACGTGACCTTGGTACTTACGTAAACAGTATCAGGGGTGTTGCAAATTTCTGAGACAATATTAATTTTACTTTTATATGGGAGTTTTGAAAACGACATATTCAACCTTTGCACACGTCAAGGTATTCCAGTGCTTGGTCTGATCACTTGGTCTTTGGCCTTATAGGGGTATTATGTTACACGTTGTATAGTACGGACTACGGTACATAATGCGATATTAAAAAAATGTGATAAAATTAATAAGTGGGACGCTAAGGATCTGTGAGCGTAGTGCAAGCGTCCCTTAAAATAGGAGTTATGTTCCAGGTGGTATATACGGCGAGAGCAAAGGCGTCGGTTCGCCGCTCGGCTCCAGTCCATCCACGCCGAGTTATGGCGACAACTGTTTTTCTAGCTTCGGACCTCGGGGAAACGACTCTGCACACTACGGACAGACTGGTATGTACTGTACCAGTGAGGTTCTTTTTGTCGTGTCGCTAGTGAAACAGTGTGGTGAAAGTATTTTTTACAACCTGCTGATGGACACCCTTCAAACTGAAACACAGCAAAAACTCCTTGGCGGCAGAAAAAGCCAGAACTTCCCCGGACGAGACCTTCACAAAGAGCTACTAGGACGTGATTCTTAGATCGATGCATATTTCTTCCGCCAAGCAGCTTTGCTGTGTTTCGGATTGAAGGGTGTGGTTGCCGGTGAAATTACAGGCACATGAGGCTTAACGTAACGCCGGTTTCCCCAAGAGGTTTTCCTGAATTTTCTCTTACGATCATCTACAATACAAGGTGTTTAATATATAAGGGTTTATAATATACAAGTTGTTCCAATACTTGTTCTTAAAACTTCAGTGGGCTAAAGTACCCATCAAAAAAAAACAGCTGTTTCATACATTTCAACCAGGTATGAAACAGCTGTTTTTTTTTCGCGTTCACAGTGTTGGTTCCTTAGAAAAAGTTATTCGTATTGATGGGTACTTTAGCCCCCTGAAGTTTTAAGTACAAGTATTGGAATACCAATACTTGTAATAGGGATGTAAGGGAGCTACACAACACCTGTAGCTCCAATAGTCAACCTTCACCTGCACGCGGTACATCCTGCAGTAACAGACGAGGCTCCGACGACCGGTCGATGGCGGTATAGCCCTTCTCAATCCTGGCACAATCAAATCCCCAGCCGCTGACGGGCAGCAGCGTCAGTGGCGTGAAAAATTGTGCCTCTGCGATCGCCAACCCGCATGCCCAGCGTGGCGATTAGGGCAAACCCTCCCAAAATGATGGACACAAATAAAAAACGGCCCCCAGTTCCCGGTCGCCTTGCTATTCCTGGCCAAGGCGGCGGTCATGGTAACGGCGGGGCAGGGGGTGCGAAGAATCTCCGGGTTACGAAAGGCCGCCCATCCCAATCCAAACTGACCCTGGCTACGTATAATGGACGCACTCTACGGCTTGATGAACACCCCAAGTAGCATTTTACTCCATTTAAGAGTACACATTTAGTTCCCAGGTGTACTTGAAGCATTGTTACAGCTCACTCGTGATGTATAAGCTGCATTATTGCGATTAATAACACCTTTACCTGTCTAAGGGACTTATAGGAGTGTAGAGTTATACTTTTATACGATTGTTGGTGTTATAATACTCTAACAACTATCCTTTAGTCAGCCGTCTGACTAAGAGCATTATAGGAGGGTAGAGATACGGCAACCGCTGTTTAACGGCCTACTTGTACGATGTTATAGAGCTAGCATTTTAATAGAACACACATGGTCATTTATAAAGCCAAAGGCTGTTATGTTTACTTGTTTTAGACTGTTATACAGCTAGTAGCTGTAGTAGTACTTGTTTGTGATCATTAAAATAACCTTTTTTTACTATCTGTACAGAAGTGTTTAAATGGTTCGCATGTGCACTGCAGGCTGTTAAAAGGACTATATGTGTTATCCATTAACATCAATAGCAGTTTATTTGTCCACAAGTACTACTCTTATTTTCTGTAAGCTGAACATGAATGAGAATGTGATATTCTATTACACTTATCCTACAAGCTATGTTAATTACGTTAGCGTGCAAAAAATTGTGAAAAAAAAAGTTATTTTTGTTAGTTTGTTTGTGTTGTACAAAATTTGCATTTAGGTATTAATACTTGACTAAGTACCTGGGCTAGGCGATTTAACGGACAATAATTATTATTGCGGATCTCTAAAATTTCAGTATATGAAAGATTAAACGATAATACACAATTGACCTGAACTACAGCTTAAAGCTGTGCATAAGTTCACATCAGAATAAATTTATATACATTGGCTCTGTAGTGGTACAAATGTGGGACTTCTTACAGATAACAGCATTCTAACATAACACATGTGAACCTATATACGCTCACCGCATTAAATTAGAGTTATAACAGTTCACATAGCCGTATTTCATTTCCACCATTTTGTTCTAGGTACCTAAAAATTTACCAAATAAATATCCAAAATTATCATGCAGATTTATCACAAAATACGCAGATAGAGCGATTGAGTTTTGGTTTCATGTTATAATTAATTACCGTAGTTTATTTATAATGCCAATATAATATCAAAAACTGAAAATTGTAGATTTCCTCTCAGCCAGTTTTAAATATTTTAAAATGAAAACCACGATTTTACAGAGGCGCGTGAATATTTTAGCTGTAAATATGTATACATTTCACGATAAAGTTGCATTCCCATGGCATTTAACATTAATAAGTATTTAAAACAGGTACTTTCCGCGTGTTATCATAAATTTTTATTCAATTATTGATATCCGCCGGAGTTGCGTGTTTATGGATCACACACAAAACCAAACTATGAGGAATAATTAAAATAAAGAAATAATTTAGGACACACGTGAATTTAAGGTAGCACTGGAGTACTTTTGTCGGATTTTATTACTGTGAAGGCTGTGTATTTAGCCACTTGTTACTCTTTATTACACTTTATGTACGTTGTATGGTTCACACTGCGTCCCATATAGTCCCGTAAGTCAGCCTTAAGTACGATGTTACTACTAAAACTGCTATTATAATGCTATTATACTGCTAATGTACAGCCATAGTGAACTTAAGGCTGCCTAATTTGTGCCCAAACTAGTTCTATAAGAGCATTATAGCAAGCTATACAGCTCTTATACAGCTGACTTACACAGCTTGTGGAGTACATGTGAACGACTAGACAACTTATATAGAACCCCGAATGCTACTTGGGACCTGGCGCAGCTCGAGGTGGAACTTGAGAAGGTTAAATGGCATATTCTAGGTTTATGTGAAGTCCGAAGAGAGGGAGAGGACACTGTAACCCTGGAATCTGGCCATCTCATGTACTACCGCGAGGGCGACCTCACCTCCCAAGGCGGCATAGGGTTCCTGGTCCATAAGTCCCTCGCCGACAACGTCACTGAAATATCCAGTGTTTCGAACAGGGTTGCATACCTGGTACTTAAACTAACCGAGAGGTACTCCCTCAAGGTTGTTCAAGTGTATGCGCCGACCTCGTCACACTCGGATGATGAAGTGGAGTTTGTCCTGGATGACATTGCCAAGGCCTTACATAACACCACGAAGGCACACTTTAACATTGTCATGGGGGACTTCAACGCCAAAGTAGGAATACAGACTTGTAGCGAATCATCGATAGGGCCTCACGGCTTTGGTTGTAGGAACCACAGGGGGCAAATGCTAGTAAACTTTTTAGAGAAGGAGGGACTATTCTTGATGAATTCTTTTTTCAAGAAGAGTCCCCAGAGGAAGTGGACCTGGCGTAGCCCCGATCTTGTGACGAAAAACGAGATAGACTTTATCATAGCGGACAAGAAGCATATATTCAGAGATGTCTCAGTGATCAACAGGTTTAATACCGGTAGCGATCACCGATTGCTTCGAGGCACTCTGAACATCGATTTCAGGCTTGAACGCGTTCGCTTGATAAAGTCTACGCTCCGACCAAACCTACTCCAAACCGCAATAGGCTCTGAGAAGTTTCAACTTCAGCTTGAAAACCGATTTGCTACCTTGGAAACTACTGATGACGTGGATCAGGACCTAAACAACGTTGTGGACATCCTCAAGGAAGAAGGCACAAGATTCTGCCAAGTCAGACGTACAGCCAGACAGTCCAAATACTCAGACGAGACTCTTCGTCTTATGGAAAAACGGCGTCAGACACCACTTACCCCTACCACGCTGTCAGAATACCGAGCTCTCAACAAAACCATCGCAAAGCACATACGCTACGACCTCCGACGCTCCAATACCGTTCGCATTGAGCGAGCAATCGAGCAAAACCGCGGGTCCAAAATGTTTGTGCAGAAACTTGGTAGAAGCCATCTGACACAGCTTACAACACCGAGGGGTGATACCGTCGTCTCCAAGCCGGAGGTCTTAGCTGAGATAGAGGACTTTTACGGTCGGTTGTACGCCTCGCAGGTATCATGTCCCGAACCTAGTAACGAGGATGCTAGAGCCACACTGACCCGCCACTACACAGAAGATCTTCCAGAGATCAGCATTGACGAGATCGGGATAGCCTTGAAACAGTTGAAAAATGGAAAAGCCCCAGGGGAAGACGGAATCACTTCGGAACTCTTAAAGGCGGGTAGCTCTCCTGTTCTGAAAGAATTCCAACGTGTTTTCAATTCCGTTCTTACCTATGGGAGAACTCCAAGGGCATGGAGCAAAAGTGACGTGGTGTTGTTTTTCAAGAAAGGCAACAAAGCCTTCTTGAAAAACTATAGACCGATCTCACTCTTGAGTCATGTCTACAAGCTGTTTTCTAGGGTTATTTCGAACCGTCTTGCGCGTAGACTTGACGAGTTTCAGTTTACACCGGAGCAGGCTGGGTTTCGAGCAGGATTTGGCACCATAGACCACATTCACACAATGCGGCAGATTATACAAAAATCTGAAGAGTATAATCAGCCCTTGTGCCTAGCGTTTGTGGACTATGAGAAGGCCTTTGACTCTGTTGAAACCTGGGCTGTTCTGCAGTCCTTGCAACGATGTCAGGTGGACTGGCGATATATCGAAGTGCTGAGATGTCTATACAATGATGCCACCATGTCTGTTCAGGTCCAGAACCAGCAGTCAAAACCCATCCAGTTGCGCCGCGGAGTGAGACAAGGGGACGTCATATCCCCCAAATTGTTCACATGCGCACTGGAAGATTTGTTCAAGACGCTGAGTTGGACCGGGATGGGCATCAACATAAACGGCGAATACATCTCACACTTACGATTTGCTGATGATATCGTCATATTGGCGGAATCGTTGCAGGACCTACAACAGATGCTGAACAGCCTAGCGGCAGCCTCACGACAGATCGGCCTGGGTATGAACTTGGACAAAACTAAGATCATGATTAATGATCGCATCACCCCAGAGCCGATCACTGTCGCTGGAATGCCTCTCGAAGTTGTGCAGGAGTATGTCTACCTCGGGCAGACCCTGCGGTTGGGTAGACACAACTTTGAGAGAGAGCTAAACCGGAGAATTCAGCTGGGCTGGGCTGCGTTTGGGAAACTCCGTCAGGTCTTCTCGTCGCCCATCCCTCAATGTTTGAAGACGAAAGTCTTCAACCAGTGCGTCCTACCTGTTATGACCTATGCTGCCGAAACGTGGACACTAACAGTAGGGTCGGTCCACAAGCTGAAGGTCGCTCAGCGAGCTATGGAGAGGGCTATGCTCGGAGTCTCTCTGAAGGATAGAATCCGAAACGAGGTTATCCGACAGAGAACTAAAGTAGTCGACATAGCTCAAAGGATTAGCAAGCTGAAATGGCAGTGGGCCGGCCATGTTTGCCGTAGAACCGACAATCGTTGGAGCAAACGAATACTTGAGTGGAGACCGCGTTTAGGTAAGCGTAGTGTAGGACGCCCTCCGACGAGGTGGGGCGACGATCTGCGAAACGTAGCTGGCAAACATTGGATGAGAAGAGCCGAAGACCGGGCTCAGTGGCACGTCTTGGGAGAGACCTACGTCCAGCAGTGGACGAACATAGGTTGATGATGATGATGATGATTGGAATACCTTGTATACTACTGATTAATGAAACAAGCAGGTACCACTTAACATCAGGTGGGCCATCTGCTTATTCCATCAACAGTATATAAAAAAACTAAATTATGACTTGTGTTTGTTTCAGGTTTCAAACTGCAACAAGAGAAGAAGTACGGCAACAACACGATATACGCCCAACCTTCGCAAATCATAGGCGCTCTGAACTCCAGGCACGATACTCTAAGTCCTCTGGCTCTGAGGAAGAATATCGCGGCGCGCTCCCACAGTGCTGATAGGCAACAGATAGAACGTAAGTACCACGTCTCTTGTCGTGTCACTAGTTTCATTCGAAACAGTGTGGTGAAAGGATTTTAAGTGCGCCTCAAGGCTACTTTCGAGCACTTGACACATGTTATAGAACTTTTTAGGTTCTACGACACGCCGGTTTCCTCACGATGTTTTCCTTCACCGTTTAAGAGTACTGGTACATACATTTTTGAGTTATTTTTAATTACATTATAACAAGCATTAAAGCACAGAAAATAAAAGTAGGTAGGTAAGGTACTGTAGGTATGGCAAAGATAGTAAGTAAGTGAGTACCTGCTGTCTAAACCGTGAAACTAAAAGGACAATGGGAATCAAATCTTTAATGATATTTTTTGCCATATTAGCAGTATTTAGATGTTTTATAGCAAGATAAGTAAAAACCACTTGATATAAACTATCCCCTAACTATGTTTTATAGATTTAGATAAATTAATATTAAATAAATATTTGGTGGACACAGCACTATCTAGCCCCAAACTAAGCCAAAGCTGTAATATGGGAACCAGATAGCTGATATAATAGACAATACTTTTTTTATATTATATTATAACACCCAGACAGAAAACAATCATCAATGATCACACAAATGTTTGTTCTCGGTGGGGATCGAACCCACGGCCTACGGCGCAGAAGGCAGAGCTACTACCAACTGAGCTGTGAACGCTATCAGATAATGCTAAGACTGTCAAAAAACATCATCAAAGATTTGATTCCAATTACCATATTGGTTTCAAGCGGTTAAGTAGCTGATTTATTAAAATAAGTGTAAAAAAACCAGAATAAGAATTAAAATTATTTTCGTTCTTAACTGTACCTATGTGAACCGTGCCTGAGAATTAAGTAGCGAGTGTACTTAATATTGGTTTGTTTTTGTTTACAGTACAAAGCAGTCTCATTGCAAGTCTAAGCGCGAAGCTAGCACCGCAATTGTCGCCACGAACTAATCGAAGAGCGATGTCTACCGTGACGCAAGCTGATTCACCTCCCAAGGGGAAAGGTAACTTTAATATTTTTATATATAATTAATCACCCAAAGAATTGACCATCACGTAATTACAGGCACATGAGGCTTAACATCTGTATGCCTCAAGTTGATGGACGCAGGGCACGTTCCTATCGTGCGTGACTTACGAGGCAATGCTTTGTTATAAGTGATGGTTACCACTTAACATCAGGTGGGCCATCTACTTGTTCCATCAGGTAGTTGTATACAAAAAACCTGTATTGTTTACTAGTATTAGGTTTGCCTTGTTTTCTGATAGAAAATCACCGGCACATATCACACTGGTAAGATAAGATAAGAAAATTATTTATTGCACATAAATAAAGTACATACTCTTATAGACATACTCATTGAACATACTCTTTGAGACAATAAAGGAGAAAAACCTTTGAAAAACAACAACTATAACATAAAAATAACCTACTCAATAAACTTTACCTACAATACATACCTACATACAAATTAAAGAGATACATACTATTATATAACTATAAATATATATAATACATATTCTATTAAATGCTCAATTTTGTTTTGGTGTCACGGGAGACCACCGTAATAGTAGCGTAGTATGCTACTATAACGGTGCTGCGTACATACATTGTAGCTGAGTACACACATTCATAAAATCACGCCTGTTTCCCATAGGGGTAGGCAGATACCACGGATTTCCTCTTGCTACGATCCTGATATACCTCTTTCGCTTCATTCACCCTCATAGCATTCTTCATACATGCTCGTCGGTTTATAGTACTCTTGACCTGGCCTTTCTCTAAAATGTCCGTTCGCCGAGGTCTTCCCTCCCAACAGTCCCATTCGCACTCGCAATTTATGTCACTTACTTAATTTCAATGTCTTTTCTTGTATTTTTTATAAACTGTATTTACGTTTGTATGGTATTGTAAAATAAATAATTTAATTATAATTTGGTTTCAGGCAGCCTGCCCGCAGTGGTCCAGCCGGCGTTCCTGGACAAGCTGTCGGCTACTCTGGCCGCGCGCCGCCGCCAGGTGTCGCCGCGCGCCGGCGCCGTCAGGGAAATCATCAACCACTCCTCACAGGTATGTTTGTATGACGAACAGATTAGTTTATTTGTTACACAGTACGCAGAACACAATTTTAAGATAGTGTAGTAAGAGTAGTTGAAGAAGTGTTTATTTTGAGTACCTACTTGGACCATTCAAGTATTACGTAAGCACTATATGGGTGGGGGGGTCTAGATGGTGATAACGTCAGCAGTAATTATTTGTTTTTACACATATGACAACATACAAATTGTCTATGCTTGAAAACAAAACGCATATTCGGGAATTCCCACAAATAATTTAAACGTTTAGGTACTCGCTTAGAACCGAGTAGGGAAATTACCGCGTGCTATTCACTAGTCTAAATTTCTTCCGTCGCTGCTGCTCATGAATCAATAAAAAAAACAGAATACATTACATTAACAGAAAACTACATATACCAATGTTTACGTAACCATGGGGGGGGGGGGTAAGAGCTTTGCTTATTTTTGCTGACAAGGGGGAGGGGGGGGGGAATAATTGTAATAAATCTGCTTACGTAATAATTGAACGGCCCCTTAGTGCTCTTTTGGAAGGGCTCGTCTGGGAAAGTACTACCACCACGCCTTTTCCTGCCGCCAAGCAGCAACGCTGTGTTTCGGTTTGAAGAGTGTGGTTGCCGGTGTAATTACAGGCACATGAGGCTTAACATCTGTATGCCTCAAGTTGATGGACGCAGGGCAGTGCATCGTAGGACACGGTCCTAATGTGCGTGACCCTCCTCAATGATCATCTTACTTATAAGATTGTATCCATATATTCTGAAGGGGAATCCTATAGTTGGCTGTATTATATGAATCAAATTATGGAAAAATTCTGTATTGGACGCCGTTTGTTTCCCAATAAATTAATAAACTCAGACCACCCCAGATATAAATGAAATTTCTTAGTTCATCACACAAAAGTCTGTTATGTGCGAATCGAACCCACGACCTACAGCGCAGAAGAGAGCTACTATCAAGTGGGGTGTGATACCACTCAAGTGAAAAAAAAACTACAGTGTCTATGGTACTCAACTCTATGATATATTTTTTTAAACTAGCTGGTGGAACAAGCAGATGGCCCATCTGATGTTAAGTGGTAGCCATCACCTATAACAAAGCATTGCCTCGTAAGTCACGCACGATAGGAACGTGCCCTACGATGCACTGCCCATCAACTTGAGGCATACAGATGTTAAGCCTTATGTGCCTTTAATTACATTGGCAACCACACTCTTCAAACCGAAACAGCAACGCTGCTTGACGACAGAAAAAGGCGTTTAATTATTTAAAATATTTACATATTTAGGTTATAATACACCTATTATATTATTTTGTTACGAAGGTAATTAGGCTTTCGGTGTATTTTGTATTGTTTTCATACTTTCTGTGTGTTAAATAACAATCTGTTCCATTCTATTTTAAGAATTCTTTGTATGCATCGTTTCTTAGTACGATGAAGGTAAAACTATTTTACTAGCGGGAGTTTCCCTTTTGCTATTAGAAATGAATAAGTCATTCAGGAATGTATAGTTACGTTACTTACGTTCATTCGTTTGATTATGATTCATAGAATGATCGTAACCATTCATAATGTTGCAGAAATCGATCGTTACTCATGTTTGTTACTATTTTTATCGATTGTCTCGTTATAGATCGATAGATCGTTGTAAAATTATGCCTCAAATGGTGGCACTTCACATCGGTATTCGTGTTCGTGTATTCGTATCGTTATTCATATTTAAATGTGTATGTAAAGGACATATTTCATTCTGGGTTTGGTCTATGTACACCACGTAGAATGATTTAAAAAAAAATAGAAGATTCCCATACAAATGCAATTTCATTAATTTGTAGGCAAATAAAGTTGCGATAACTATATATTTTTCTGGTCGAATTTTTTACTACGTGACTACTTCTAGAGCCGCCATGACAGTATGTTATTGACGTTTGACATGACGCATTGCATTTTTAAATTTTTTGATTGTTTTGTTGCTTTTTTGACAGTAATTAATGAGTAATGAGTTCCACTCTCAAGCTTGACATATACAGTTAGACAGTTCTCAAAATGATATTTCACGCATGTCAGTCCTTCATATTTTAAGTAAATTGTGTTGCTCTCTTTGATCAAAAAAATCTCGAAGCGCAGGAAAACGAAGTAAAAATTAAGAAAATAAGCAATTAAAACCGTTAACTATATTGTTAAGCGATATTAATAGACACTGTACTCAGAGCCAACCCAGGCCCCGTATATTGATGAAACTCCTTTGAACTCATTCATGTCTACCCCACTTAAGCATCCTCAAATAGTCTTGAGGGATGTCTACCGTGACTGGGATTAAATTTATGAACTTTTATTTTGTGTGGTCAATGTTAACTAAAATTATACTTCTTTTCAAACATACACAATATCTAAGTTTGTTTTGCCTGTTATTCTAGGCTTGGTTGCGAGGAACTGGCACCTAGATTCGCCTAGCTTTAAGACATTTCAAAGTGATCCTTGTGATTCAATTGATTACATACCTTTTGACTTACGCAGCAATTAATTAAAGATAAAGATAATTGCATAAACATGTGTTAAACTTAGGTGGTAAACAGAATGTGACACAACATGATTTACCGAAGATAGATATAAGATAGAAAACTCTATTGTACACCACAAGAAAATAACAACATTTATGAATCAATTTAAACTACAGCGAAGTACAATGGGCGGTCTTATCGCTATGAGAGATCTCTTCCAGACAACCTTTGGATGGACAGGATTTGAATAATGCCAAACAGAGTTTGTGTTCATAAAAAAAATAGAGATGGCATGAAAGTTGATTCTGATTTTTGATTCTTTCCAGCCTGATCCCAGGGTGTGTCACAGCTCCCTAATGGATCAAATCAAACGAGGTGCAACACTACGGCGCAACAAGCAGTGCAACGATAGATCGGCTCCCAAAATACGATAAGGTACTTTACATTGCAACGTGTTATATGAAAATTAACATACAAATCCATGACGCCCGTTAATCGATAATTAGATACCTTTTTGACTTTCTGTTACAAGAGATATTGTTAAGTTAAATTTATATTGTAAAACGAATATGATGAAGATAAATCAAAGACGCCATTTTGTGTAACTTGTTTTGTTTCTGCCTCCAAATAACGTTACTTTGTTTCGGTTTGAAGGATGTGAATGAATGAATGAATGAATGAATGAAAATTCTTTATTGAACACCTTACAAACTAACAAAATAGGACAAATTGTGACAATTAAAGAAAAACAAAATGTACAATAGGCGGTCTTATCGCTAAAAAGCGATTTCTTCCAGACAGCCTTTGGATGGAGAGGAGCCTAGAATAAGTTGGTTGGTTAGGGTGGAATGACAGGCACATGAAGTTTAAAACCTGCATGCCTCAGGTGATGGACGCAGGGCAGTGCATCGTAGGGCACGTTCATATCGTGCGTGACTTACGAGGCAATGCTTTGTTCGGTGGGCCATCTTTTTGTTCCATCAGCAAGTTGTATAAAGAAAAATTGTTTACACAAAATGGCGTTATGATTGAGTATTCGTTGCGTTACAAGATTGTGGTATTTATGTTGTAATTATTGTGTAGTAATACCGGATATGACAATTCAGCATTGAATAGAACCCAGACGCCAGTTTGCCATTTTATACAAAATGGTGTCATATTTTGACGATTATATCTGAAAGTAGTTCGTTTCTTGGCTGGTCTTCAAGACTTAGTCAAGGAAGTGGCGCCTATATTATACACAGCTTTAAGACGATTCAAAGTGATTCTTGTGATATATTTGACTTTGACGAACTTTTGAATTTGTATTCTTGAGGCGGCGACGAGCTTGCGACCTGTCACGTATGGATTAACAACTACTGTAAAAATATGGGTATATGCCAAATGTAATATTCGGTCGTACCTCTGACTAGATACCCCCATTAGACATCCTTTGAGAATCTGGCGTTAGTTTTGGTACTAAAAGATCTAAGAGAATATCTACCGTACGTACCTCTATGTACGTATGTACCTCTGACTAGAAAGAAATAAAGAAAGAAGGAATACCCGTTTATTCATCTACCAACGTAAAAAATATAAATAAAAACGAAATTAAATTAAATAAAACAAACCAGTATACAAACTAAAAAGTTAAAAATAAAGTATATACCTATACAACGTGTATCATAATACCCCCTATAAGGCCAAAGACCAAGAGATCAGACCAAGCACTGGAATACTTTGACGTGTGCATATTTGAATACTTTTTTTCGTAATTCCCATACAAAAGTAAAATTAATATTGTCTCAGAAATTTGCAACAACCCTGATAACGTGTACGTGACCCTGGTACATACGCTATTTGTGTTTCCTAATTGGTGGCAGTTCTGTTACCTATTTTATCTACAGTTCACAAAACAGCTGTAAATAGGGCTGCGTCATGTTGTGTTAGTTTCATTTTGGAGGAAAGTTTAAGACGCATTTCTAGAATGAAGTTGTTTACCATGACCTGTAGAATACCCTGCTTCCGGGGTTATAGGGGTACATTCAGTGGTAGTGAATGGGCCAACAGCTCAGCATATGCTACTATAAGTTGCTATACAGTAGCGCTGATTTGTTACCCTCATTAGACATAAAAGTTTCTGGAGTTATTACTTATTATTAAAAGATCGGATATCTACCGTGCCTATGGATCGAAGTCTGAAGATCTCTATTACTTAGTATTAAAATATCTTCTACCGTGAGAAGATATCTACCGTGCCTATGGATCGAACACTGAAGATCTCGGTTATATTGTTTGTTTTCCAAGTTTGATTACTGATCACTGGAAAAGGCACGCACTATCAACTTACGCACGCACAATAGTAAACAATCGTAAACAGATTTTCCCTAACGACAAATCCATGAACACTGACGTACTTAATCATAAACACATATATTTGCATTATACTTATTGTTTCCTTACATGCAGCTTTACTTTGAAACCCAATTCCATCTTATAAAATAATAAACATAAATAAAAAACAAACAAGGCATGCTAAATAAAACCTTATAATAACATCAATTAAGATCTAGAGTTGGATGAATATTTCCCAACGGAAATTGTCAGTGCCGATAAACTTACAACCTGTCGTTTCTAAAACCAATCCTAAGCTCTGATTTCACCATGCTCTGTTAGATTAACAAAGGATTAAAGGGCCGTTAAATATGTCAAAACGTACGCGTTTGACATCTAAGGTTAGATTTAACGGCCTGTTAATCCTTTATTACTCACAGAGCATGGTGAAATCAGCTATAAGACGTCTTCAATTTTGAATTGGTACTAAGAGATCTAAGGGGACATCTACCGTGCCTGGGGGACAAAGATGAGAAGAACTAATAAATTGGGTCAGCTGAGCTATCTCTAGATCGTTTGCAACGGTCTGCAGATAGCTCAACTTTTACAAATGTATTTGAAAAAAAAAATGAATACTTGTATTAATTGTAATTTTCTTTTTAAATAAATGTTCTATTTTTATGGTATTTTTTTTATTATTCTTTGTAAAACCACTAAATCTATATAACAATAATAAATTTGACGCTAAAAAACTACACAAAACCTATTGCCTTAAAATACTACATTAATTAGCCATTAAGCTATCGTGACGTAGTTTCGCTGTTTAAGGAAATTAATCGCGAAATAACGACATAATTATGTATGTACTATGGCTTATTGTTACAAAATCGTTAGTAGGAAAAGAAGTATAAATAAATAAACGTTAAAATCTTTATTATTTTAGTTATTTTTTTAATAGAAATTCATCAATTCTTCTTCTTCTTGTCGTGTCACTAGTTTCTTTCGAAACAGTGTGGTGAAAGGATTTTAAGTGCGCCTCAAGAGGCTCCTTTCGAGCACTTGACACATGTTATCGAAACTTTTTAGGTTCCACGACATGCCGGTTTCCTCACGATGTTTTCCTTCACCGTTTGAGAGTACTGGTATTGTGCACGTAAATTTTTGAACAGAAAAACTCATTGGTGCACAACCGGTTTCGAACCCACGACCTTTAGGATCGGAAGGCGGGGCCGCTACCACTGGACCACCAGTGCTCTCAATTCATCAATAACAAAACAATTATATCAGCAAGTAATAAAAAAAAAGTTTTGTTCCCAAAAAGTTTGCTTTACTAGTTTTCGTACTTAAGCAAACTTTTATGCATAAGTACGAAAGTTTAATGCGTAAAAATGGGTACAAGTTAAACATGTAAATTTAAATTTATATACATCAGCCATATTCAGCTTGAGAGCACTGGTCCAGTGGTAGCGGCCCCGCCTTCCGATCCTAAGGTCGTGGGTTCGAAACGGGCCGTGCACCAATGAGTTTTTCTTCTCAAAAATATATGTGCACAATGTACTCTCAAACGGTGAAGGAAAACATCGTGAGGAAACCGGCATGTCGTAGAACCAAAAAAGTTCTATAACATGTGTCAAGTGCTCGAAAGGAGCCTCTTGAGGCGCGCTTAAAATCCTTTCACCACACTGTTTCGTAAGTGACACAACAAGAAAGAAGAGTGTTAAAATACAGTCGGTTTTTTATTCAGAAAAGTTATCTTGTTTTCTACTTAATTTCAGCGTATTACATCAATATATAATACAGGCCTATTTCAGTTTGATTACTTTGTAATTATCCTCATAAGCGATAGTAAATTACGATTGACGTATTAAAGTCGAAATCGAGTTCCCAATTCCGGGAACCAATAAGGAAACTTATACATATGTTTAATTTAATAAATAATTATTACGCTCCAAAATGTTGCATGCACGATTGGATAACTGTTACAGAATAAACAATAACTTAAAAAAAAACCGACTAAACACACTGAAAAACAAAAAAAAAACTTATGATGAGGGAAAGTACAAACCAAAACGAAATCTGTGTATATAGTGTAGTATATTATGAAATTAGTGAATAAAGGACGGATTTAAAGCGGGGGCCATATATGAATTACGGGCAAGTGAAGGATTCTAACGACTGAATCACGACCGTAGGGAGTGATTCATTATGATTGGATCACGAGCATAGTGAGTGATCTTGAATCACTCACTATGCTCGTGTTAGAGTCCTGAGCGACGCGAGTGATTCATGGCCCTCGATATAAAAGTTTATTCAAGAGTTGCATACTATACTTTATACCATGACTACGAGAAAAATAATGATTTAAGAGTAAATAGACATTTAATTCACATTTAATGAAGATTTAATGAAAAAAAAAATTACGAAATATTTTGATTCTAATGCCGATTCTAAATTGAAACGCCAAAACAGTGATTGTTCATTATTCACTGTTTTCAGTGCATAAAATAAGCTTTTTAGAGGGGGAATGGTATAAAATTATTTTTTGTATTTATGAAGTATTGTCATACTTGATGTTAAGTGGTAACCATCACCTCAAAACATTGTCTTGCAAATCACACGCGATAGTAACGTGCCCTATGATGCACTGCCCTGCGTCCATCACCTTGAGGCACAGATATTAGTCAAAGTCAAAAGATATTCTTGCAATAAAATCAAAAGGATCACTTTGAAACGTCTTAAACCTAGGTGAATCTAGGTGCCAGTTCCACTCGACCAAAGCCTACAAACTTACGGCTTGGTTCCTACCGTTCTTTTGTTGAGAGCACTAGTGGTCTAGTGGTAGTGGCCCCGCCTTCCGATCCTAAAGTCGAAACCGGTCGTGCACCAATGAGTTTTTCTGTTCAAAAATTTATGTGCACAATGCCAGTAGGTACTCTCAAACGGTGAAGGAAAACATCGTGAGAAAACCGGCTTGTCGTAAAAACTAAAAGGTTCTATATCATGTGTCAAGTGCTCGAAAGGAGCCTCTTGAGGCGCACTTAAAATCCTTTCACCACACTGTTTCGAAAGAAACTAGTGGCACGACAAGAGGAGAGTTTGTATGATCCTTGTTACAATGTAATATATTACAATAAGTTAAGCATGTTCCTGTAATTTTACAATAATACGTCATCTTACGTCATACAACGTCATATAAGGTAGTAATTATGATGGTTAATGACATTAAGTCATTTTTCAATCGCTACCTTCAAACTTGATTAACGTATTCGGTGGTTTTCCTCAAAAAAAAATATTTTACCTATGTTTTATAAATTAAAATGAACCTTTCAGAATTGATATGCGCACCGTTTGTGACGTCAACGTTTTTTATACCGATGGGTATTTATGTTACTAGGCGAATAAAGTAATGTCCTACATAATTAGAGCTGATTTCACCATACTCTGTTAGTTACTAATCAAGGATTAACAGGCCGTTAAATCTCACCTTAGATGTCAAACGCGTACATTTTGACATATATAACGGCCCTTTAATCCTTTGTTAATCTAACACAGCATGGTGAAATCAGAGCTTAGTTTATAATTTTAATAATATGTTTTCCACCTTTTGTTAATAAGATACTATACAAGGTGTTCCATAAGTTGTGTATACTTCAGGGGGCTAAAGTACCCATCAATATGAACAATTTTTTCTAAGGAACCAACACTGTGAACGCGAAAAAAAAAACAGCTGTTTCATACAAAAGTTCAATACCTACCAGGCTAAAATGTATGAAACAGCTGTTTTTTTTTCGCGTTCACAGTGTTGGTTTCTTAGAAAAAGTTGTTCATATTGATGACTTTAGCCCCCTGAAGTTTATATACACAACTTATGGAACATCATGTATAGTTGTGAATTAACATTTTGATTTGATTTTATATCCCGTTTACACTCAGCTCATGTCCGTGGAAATGTGCAGAGACATGTAGAGACAGACGCAGGGACTTGGGCAATGCGAGAATGGGACGGCAACATTTCCGTACACGCGAATGGCAGCGCGAATGTCTAAATGTAAACGCGCTTTATTGGTGTTTATGCATATCCGGTAGTACTACACATTTTAAAACTACAGGTACTATTACATCTTTTCAGAAATTTGTCTGTTTTAATTGTATGTATTTTGACATCTACATCCAGAAATGTTGTATACTAAGGCCTGATTTCACCATGCTCTGTTAGATTAACAAAGGATAAAAGGGCCGTTAAATACGTCAAAATGTACGCGTTTGACATCTAAGGTTAGATTTAACGGCCTGTTAATCCTTGATTAGTAACTAACAGAGTATGGTGAGATCAGCTCTAAATATGTAAATTGTTGTATGAAATCAATGAAAGGGCATTAAGATGACTAAAAAAATATCAGATAGCAGATTGATATGATTGTGACTTTTATTTTAGAAAAATAGTATGATTTTAAATCAAATCAATGGAGTTTTTCGAATTAATGACGTTAATTATAATTAGAAATTGTATTACTCATTGGTGTTTAAAATCTAAAAGTATATTGTCAAAAATTCGTCCGTTAGAGGGCCTCTTTCACCGGCAGATAGATGACTGAGACTGAAAGGCAATTTGTTAGAGAACATCTGTCAAATAATTTGACAATTCATTTTATCTGTCAGTGGTAAAGGCTTTTACATGTTTGCAGAAAAATACGTGTCCGAAAAATAAAACTAAAAATTGTTTGTGCTTGTAGAAAATGCCTAAGAATGTAATTAATCTCAATAAAAAATGTAGTGTTAAGAAAAATATATCCGTATCACTAAAACATATTAAAATTACATTTCAAACGATAACTTTAATCAAATTTGATGTGTTTAAGTAGTGTTTTCCGGTGTTTTTAAGAGTCTTTTTCACCAAGACTAAGATAATATCTGTCATAAATATTGTATTCTACCTTAGCTTTAAAATCGTGCGTGGTTATAAAGGCTCTTATTGTTTATTATAACTGTCACATATCTAAAACGGTATTTCGAGCGTTGGATTTATTATATATTGTATCTTAAACTATTATAATATAACTCTACAAAAATGTGTAAAAAACTTGTGTCTGCATTGTTGGTAGTTTAGTGTTTTATAAAGCTTTGTCTAACTGAAAAATATATCGACTGTCTGTAGGTTTATATAACATTAAGATAAGAATCGTATCTTATCTAATGATTATGTATGTTTATATAAAAAAACTAAACTTATAAGCGTAGATGTTTAAGTAGTTAATGCAATGTTTGTATGCTAACTATTATTTTAACATTAGCTTTTAACAGATTTTTCGTTTCCATACGGTATATTTTTTTAATATTTCGTTTGTATATCTTTAGCCTTTTCTTATCATGCCTGCCAAATAGTCAGCTGTCATTAAAATGACAGATGAAGAAATCTGTCAAAGCGAGCATCTGCCAAAACTGGGCTTTGGTGGGAAAGGGTCTTAAGTTGGAGTGTACTGATAAGGTACTTGAATCATTAGTTTATAAGAGTGTTTATAATTTTATTAGATCGTTGGATAGATGTTGTCGACATATCTTTATAGAAATACATCTATGTTCTTATTTTCATACATATTTTGGATGGAATTACTATGCTTAATACTCTGTCAATAGCGTGCAAAGTGTAGGCATGTACATATATTTCGGACGTGTCTCTGACTAGCCTTAGGCATACTAAAGGAGCTAAACCCAATGGCACCACTTTTTTAAACTAGTTGCTTAAAGATCAAGCTGTCATCAACAAGTCTAAACGTCATTTTTCATGTCAAAGTCATGGATGGAACGCATGCACACCATGGATTTTCCAAAACCTGTACCAATTTACTGTAATTAATTAATAATCAATTATTATTTATGAGTAAAACATATCTTCTCTGAACCCCTTAGACATTCTCAAAAAAATCTTGATTTTGTATTTGGTACTAAGAGATCTATTGTGAATTCAAAGTCGTGAAACTCTTTCTTTTCATTTCCAAGTAAAACATGAATTTCTCGAATCAAACTTGAATCACAAAATTAAATTGAATCACAGTGATTCATAATCTTTTATCACTCAGGCGATTCACGCGGCACTATACAGGCTACTTTAGGTAATTTGAGTCAGGCATTCTGACGAAGACCACAAAACACCAGACAGTCCTGACCTCGCCAATGATTCCCCGTGTGACGCACCGCTTTCGCCTCACAGCTCTGGTTATAGTAGCTGTACCTTTAGCCCTGACAGACCAGATATCTCACAACTCTAGTCATTTGATCAAGGTGTATTCTGACTTTTGACAGTTTTTTTTTTTTTCATATTTCGTAATTCAAATTTGAAACGGGCGTGAACAAAACATTACTTCTCAGCAAGCCGGATAGGGGTGCTTATCGCATGTACATACAAAACCCGCTGGAAAACTAATTTCGAATTAGACATAGACACAGACAGACATTTATTTGCTAAAAAACACACATACACATACAAAACAATGAAAGAAAGAAAATGGCTAAACAGATAGATATTACAGTACTGCGGTATGTAGTGGTATGTTGGTGTTTGTGTGCTGCAGCAGCAAAGGGGTCTCGGGATTACGGAGTACAATATCCGAAATTTGATAAAAATTGTTGTGAATAGTCAGAATAGATAGGTGAATACTCTAGTTACTATACTTAATACTACATACTCAGAATGAACGCGATTCTAAACCGGACAGCCTTCCGCAGCACTTTTTTAAGAGTAGTAGAGCTCTTTGTGTGTGCCTCGTCCGGGGAAGTACTGCCACCACGTCTTTTTTCTGCCGCCAAGCAGCAACGCTGTGTTTCGGTTTGAAGAGTGTGGTTGCCGGTGTAATTGCAGGTACATGAGGCTTAACATCTGTATGTCTCAAGTTGATGAACGCAGGGCAGTGCATCGTAGGGTACGTTCATATTGTGCGTGAATTACAAGGCTGTGTAGGTTATGCTTACTACTTAACATCAGCTGGGTCATCTGCTTGTTCCAACAGAAGCAGTATTCAATAAAACCGGCCAAGTGCGAGTCGGACTCGCGCACGAAAGGTTCCGTACCATCTATAAAAACGGTAAAAAAATCATGTCTGTTGTATGTGAGCCGCCTTAAATTTATTTTGTTCTGCTTTTTAGTATTTGATGTTATAGTGGCAACATAAATACATCATCTGTGAAAATTTAAACTGTCTTACTATCACGGTTCATGAGATACAGCCTGGTGACAGTCGGACAGCAGAGTCTTAGTAATAGGATCCCGTTTTACCCTTTGGAAACGGAACTCAAAAAAACAAAGCACATTGCCAAAGTGTACCCGATATGGCTTTAGAGCAAGCAGTAGCGACAACGTAAAATGAGTCATTGCTTGATAATCAAACAAATTTAAAAGGACCAATGGATAAAGCCGGAAATACACGGTTCAACCAAATTGAATCACTTTGGTTGAATAGAGCAGAAATGTGAGGAATGCCAAACATTGAATGATTCATTTTTATGTTTGCATGGCTCAATTTGGTTGCTTTATCCAAATTGAAAGGCAAAAGTGAACCGTGTATTTTCGGCTTAAGCTAAAAATAAACCTTTTATAGGCAATCGATAAATAAATTTGAAAATTGACTTTAGATACCGATGAGATTTGTTTAGTTGGCAACCACACCCTACAAACCGAAACACAGCGTTGCTGCTTGACTTCAGAAATAGGCATGGTGGTAGCACTTCCCCGGACGAGACACTATGGATAAGCTAAAAATAAACCTTTTATAGGTACCTAATCGATAGATAGATACCGGTGAGATTTATTTAATTGGCAACCACACCTTACAAACTGAAAAACAGCGTTGCTGCTTATAGAAGTTACACACACAGACCCTTAAAAAAATTGATCTTGGTCTAAGAGCGGTTATAGGTTGGCCGTTTTTGCGGCAAAACCCTTTGAAGACGATTTAAATAAATTAAATACTTGCAGGCTGACTTAGTAGAGTAATTTCATCTAAAGTTGTACCTTCCGATTTGCGTTATTAGATTATTAGCTAAGAGAAATGTGTATTGTAATGATTTGTCAATAAATCGATATTATGTCCCCATAACTGCTTGTTTTATTTATTACTGGCTCCTGTGCTTTGTGTGGTGCCAAATGAAATATTTGGACGTACCTCTGACTACCCCTTTTAGGCATCGAGATCTGAGGGGATATCTTCCATGCCTGGGAATCAAAGCTGTTTCAGTTACTTTTCAGTGGGCACCGCAACTGCACTGGTATGGTGTGGTAAGTAAAAAAAGGTAAGGACTGTACTGCGTGTACAGGGTGCATAAACACAAAGCACGAAAGTCAGTTAAGAGTCTGACACCAACCAAATAACTACTCGCTCGCACATTTCAAAAATGTTGAAGATATAAAATCACTGAAGGCATAGACGATAAGAGAATACCTACTTACAGCCGGTTTCTGAAAGCCCGATCAAAACTAATCGCATGTCAAGTCACTTGCTATCTCTATCTAATTCGATGTAATAGCTGTAATGGCGAGTGTCTTGACATCCGATTAGTTTTGATCGAATTTATATCGAATTAGATAGAGATAGCAAGTGAATTGACCTCCGATTAGTTTTGATCGGGCTTTCAGAAACCGGCCGTTAGGCTCATGTTTTAGTACTTTTTAGGTTCTACAAAATGCCAGTTTCATCACGATGTTTTACTCCATCGTTTGAGAGTAATGTGTGCACATTATAATTTTTGAATAAAAAAATATTTCTCTACTAAATCTCATTCTATCAGCTATCTAGTTCCCATATTACAAGCTTTTCTTAGTGTGGGGCTAGACAGTGATGTGAGGAAATAGTGGAAAGACCACCAATTGTTATTTATTTATGTATGACTAGTCGCAATTGTTTTGACATGATATTAATGCATGCTATTCTGATGTTCTAAGAATTGACGTAGAAGTTCATTCGTAGTTTATTGAGCATAAATAACATTGTTTACCTATGACCTACTATAGGGAAAACTATTTAATTACCTACTGACCCTTTGTAAGTAAACATAGCTAGGTATTTAGAAATTGCCCGTTGCATTCATATTTTCAATCTTTAGAGCTGAGGGCTTATTACGAGTTTAGTGCCGATCGTCGATCGTTACGATACACCGAATTTTCTATGAAAATAAATCAACGGCATCTGGCGTATTCTTTGAGAAGCTGATTTATTTTACGAGTTTTAGCGTAATAAGCCCTCTGATTTCACCATGCTCTGTTAGATTAACAAAGGATTACCGTGCCGTTAAATATGTCAAAATGTTCGCGTTTGACAGCTAAGGTTAGATTTAACGTCCTGTCAATCTTTGATTAGTAAATAACAGAGCATGGTGAAACAGCTCATAGTGTTGGTAACAATAATGAATACCCAATGAAGAGAATATAATAAAGCTGTAAATTGTATGGTTTGTTTTTATTTAATTTAAAAATTAACTTTTTTTTTCTTTAGAATCTTGAATCAGAATCAGAATAATCTTTATTGTAAACTGTTGAATTTAAAAGGTGGTCTCTCTCTTGTCGTGTTACTAGTTTCTTTCGAAACAGTGTGGTGAAAGGATTTTAAGTGATTTAAGTCTCCTTTCGAGCACTTGACACATATTAAAGAACTTTTTTAGGTTCTACGACATGCCGGTTTCCTCACGACGTTTTTCTTCACCGTTTGAGAGTACTGGCATTGTACACATAAATTTTTGAACAGAAAAACTCATTGGTGCTCGACCGGTTTCGAACCCACGACCTTAGGATCGGAAAGCGGTGCCGCTACCACTAGACCACCAGTGCTCTCAAAAAAGGTGGTGAGTACCTATATAAAAAGTACAAATAGTCTGCCTTATTCGGACGGGAAAACTAAAGAGTCACGCAACAATGCACTTTACAATATAATATCAGTCTTTTTTGTTACTATGATTTGGCTACCTACCCAATAGGTACTACTAGATCTGTTTCATGGACCTAGCTACTAACCAATATTATTCACGCGCGAACATAAAAATATAGTTTATATGGCAAAATAAACCTTTGAACATCACAATATACCTTTACCCACCTTCTTATCAGTCGACGTAAAGACATAGGTAAAGACACTAAATTCGATTGGCACCATTCTGGAGCTTCAATATTATATTATAATACATTGTAACAAGGATCATACGAAAGAGCGGTAAGAACCAAGCCGTAAGTTTATTGCTTGTTCTTCTAGGCTTTGGTCGCGTGGAACTGGCACCTAGATTCACCTAGCTTTAAGACGTTTCAAAGTGATTCTTGTGTTTTTATTGAATAAATACCTTTTGACTTTGACTTTGACCAACACAGGATTGACGTATGTGCGTACCTGCCTATATATAAAAGTTAGGTATAAAAAAAGTCTAGTAAAAGAATAGTGCTATGATATCAGGGTTGGATGAATCAACCCTGATATCATAGCACTATTCTGAGCAAAACAAATTGCACCCCTATCAGGTAAAATCAAAAATCTAAATCACGCGAGGTAGGTAATTAGCGAGGTGCAATTGGTAATATGACTCCATGTGATGACTGGTGTTTCTATAGGTACATACTTAACTTTTATATACAAGGTGTTCTAATACTTGTGTATACAAGGGCTAAAGTACCCATCAATATGAATAACTTTTTCTAAGGAACGAACACTGTGAACGCGAAAAAAAACAGCTGTTGTATTGAACTTTTGTAAAACAGCTGGTTTTCTTTCGAAGTTTATACCTATTCACAAGTTCTCGCACCTTTTAACCATACCACAGAACGGTGATAGCACTTACGACAAGATTAATATGAGGATGAGGTAATGGGTAAACTTTTAATACTGTAAACTCCCGGTTGAAAAGCCGGCCGAACACGCAGTAAAGTCCAGAACATAAATACTAACGCCCATACATCGAGCTCGCTCGACGGGACCTGAGCTTGATCAGGCCACTTATTCGACCCAAACGTTCACAACGTTTTTCCCTGGTCGAACGAACTAGTCCGTGGAAAAAAGGTACACAAGTGGAGTTTCTTTATTAACGCGGAGAGTTTTTCCCAAAACCTCATTAGCCCTCCTTCATAATACTCGATTATTCGCTAGCACTTACCCCATCATCGTTGGGTAACCTTACCTCTCCATGTCCAGACAGTAACGGCTACACAAGCTTTCGACTCACTCGAAAGGACTCTCGTTTCGTTCTGCCCAAGCGATTAATGGCAGTGCCATGCCAGCCTGTGCGTGTCGATTTTTTGTCCACCCTCATAAACTAATCACACAGATAAATATTCATCTACCAACATTACAAACAGTGTTGCAATCTCACAAAACTAATTTAATGTTAAAAGAAACTCACTTTCTAATCCATGAACTCGTGCGTCTCGCGACACAAGTATTAGAACACCTTGTATAGGTAGGTACGCACATACCTTGTGTTTTTTCTCGGTATACCTATCATAGGTCTGTGACGGTCTCGCTATAGAATATGATTCCTTCATCACCGTGAATGTCGTAGGAGACAACGAATAGAACACACCAGGAGTTAGGCAGCGCCATCTTTAACACAAACCATGCGGTTACCAAGCGTGGTGATTAGCAAACATCTTCAAATCTTTCTGAAAGTATGTGGACAGCATTTCCTGCAGTGGACTTCTTCAGGCTGATTTTGATGATAATGATCAAGTAGTAGTGGCGCAGATTACGTCACCACGACGCGTCGACAGAAAGTTTTCAATTGCGGTTCATGACGATGTTATTTCCTAGAGCTATATACATACGTACCTATACACCCAATACCTATACCTAGTGATGACCAGCCGTTATAGACAGGTAGATATGATAGGAAATTTACTTTCATCAGAATCATCATAATCAATCAATCCACTGTCCACAGCAGTCCACTGTTGGACATAGGTCTCTCTCATGGCGTGCCACTGAGCCCGGTCCTCGGCTCTCCCCATCTCTCCATCAATTTGCTTTCAATTGTAGGTACATCTCTGGCTCCGGGGGGTGTCCACCACCGAATGACAAGTCTCCCACTCACCTTTCTTATTTTTATACTACGTGCTGATGGCATAAGTGGATGACAAACACATATAAAAAAAGAATACCTAGTACCTAGAGCTTTTTGTGAAGGGCTCGTCGGGGAAGTACTACATGCAAAAAGAGCTTAAAAGCTATAAAGAGTTTAATTTCTGCAAATCTTTGTACAAATATATCGTGAAAGTTCATGCAGTCTCCCGGTCATCAGTACCCCAAGTATGAGTTGTGTTTACCATATTTGGTTTTTCGTACTTGTTCCATGTTCATTGCGGGTTTTGTATGAAGACGCGATAGAGACACCGATACGGAACTTTATGTTGCAAGTATGATGAAAATTAGTAGTAGAACATAAAGTTCCGTATTGGTATCTCTATCGCGTCTTCATACAAAACCCGCATTGAACATGGAACAAGAACGAAAAACGTAAAACCAAATATGGTAAACACAACTCATACTTTGTAAAATATATAACGGTCAACAATTCTATTTGTAAATAGAGACAAATTCTAAAGATTTAACGCCAATGTCTTGTTTTTTGTAGATGCAAAGCATTCTTCGAAAGAGATCGGCATTCGGTTCAATATACCTACCTACCTCTTAACAGCAATATCTTCCAAATGACCTCTGAAAGGAATTGTCTAATTTTTGACAAGGGGTGATTATGTGAAAATTACATTAAGAAAATGATTTACCCCGTAATACATAGTTTCATTTCATTATGTACAGTCAACCTTACTAAATATGGGTTATACAAAAACTTTTAATATCTTTGCAAGAAATGATGGCCAATCCTAGTAAATACTCTCAAACAATGAAGGAAAACATCGTGAGTGTAGGTGCTGGGCAAACCTACCCCATCTATTATTCCGTTTATACAAGGATCACTTTGAAACGTCTTAAAACTAGATAAATCTAGGTGCCAGTTCCTCGCGACCAAGCTTAGAAGACAGGCAACAAACTTACGGCTCGGTTCCTATCGTTCTTTTGTATGATCCTTGCTACAATGTAATATTGGAGCTCCAGCTCCAAAGCATGGCATCCTAAGCTGCTACTGTAACTAGCAGCTAGCACTAGTGATTACCCATATCATATTTTGGCACCCAAATACATCATGCTACATTTTAAGATAACGTTTCTAAATAATTTTAATAGTAGGTAGCTCAAATAGTTTTTTTTTTTTTTTTTAATACAACCAGCTGATGGAACAAGCAGATGGCCCACCTGATGTTAAGTGGTAACCATCACCTATAATAAAGCATTGCCTCGTAAGTCACGCACGATAGGAACGTGCCCTACGATGCACTGCCCTGCGTCCATCAGCTTGAGGCATACAGATGTTAAGCCTCATGTGCCTGTAATTACACCGGCAACCACACTCTTCAAACCGAAACACAGCATTGCTACTTGGAGGCAGAAAAAGGTGTGGTGGTAGTACTTCCCCGGACGAGCTCTTCACAAAGAGCTCTACTACTCTTAAAATTGTTTACACAATCCTAAAAGCTAAATAAGACTTTTAGCTACTATTATAATAATAATGTACATGTACGTAATTAATAAATTAATATGAATATAATAAAGCCTCATAACTAATGATGGGGATAAGCTCGCCTTACGGCCGGTTTCTGAAAGCCCGATCAAAACTAATCGGATGTCAAGTCACTTGCTATCACTATCTTATTCGATGTAATAGCTGAAATGGCGAGTGACTTGACATCCGATTATTTTTGATCGAGCTTTCAGAAACCGGCTGTTAGTCTTTTGCCGTTTTAATAACGTAAGTATTTCGATAATCCGTAAAAAAATGAATGACGTTAACTTAGTGGTTGGTGTTTGGTCATGTTATCAGCATTTATTTATAACAAATTATACTATTGGTTAAATAAATACACATCTGCCTTAAATGATACGGTTTATGTAGCTTATTTATTGAAGTTTGATTGTTTTTGTCAGTCAATTAGAAACTTTCACGGAGAACGCACCTTTTACTGAAATTATCATTTTTTTTTTATTTCGCTTAACCCACTTGAAAAAAGCTAGCTCGTAGAAACTGCAGTATTAAATTTGTCTACATAAACGATAATAAAATTTTATGTAGAATTTTCTATCAGATATTAGTAACTGATAGTGGTTTTCACAATTCAGAACTTTTTTTGAGTAATATTTGACGTCATCGTAAGCGTGTATGCTTTCAACTTTGCTACACACTAGCTAACCCATACAAGGTAAAATGAATTAATATAAATATGAATTTTAGGTCCATTGATGGTCAGTCGTGGCTTAGTCCCCGATCGGTCAACTTAAACAAGGCTATGTCCTTGTTGTTGTACCGTTAAAATATCCTATAAACCTTTTTTGTGGGGTCAGGATTTACAAAGTGTTCCAAATTTTCAGAAAAATGTGTGTTAAAGTGGCTGTTTTGTTCGTGGCTATCGTGGGGACTTTGATCCAAGCCGGTGAGTTAACTTTAATAACAAGAAATTTCTGTAAATTATAGTTCATATATTATTTTGAAGATACCCACGTAAGACACAGTTTAATTAAACTATCAAATATTTATTTATTTATTTTATTCTGACATTTTTAAGGACTTTGAGTCGCTGAGCGACTATGTCAACCCTGTTACAGCTTTCAATAAACTATCTACGACATAACAATATTATAAACTAGACCGAATAGTGCCCTAGCTGCCTCACACAGAGGGGCAGATAGTACACTTTGAAATACACCAACGTCCAAAAAATTTATATCGTATTGGTTTTGCATGTGAGCTCTCAGAGACTGGCTCCGCTCACATTCCATCAGAAGATGGTGAACATCTTCTATAACTCCACAAATGGTACAGTTGGGAGAGTCAGAGATGTTCATGAGGTGTTTGAATTTAGCAAGAGGAATGTGGCCGGAGCGCAGCCTGTGAGCAGTTACAATCAGACATCTCTTAAGTTTACTATTTACAAACCACGGTATACGAGGGGGTTCAGACTGTACAATTCTATACCAAATTCCTTTGCACTCTGAAATATTTACAAAATATATGTTCACTGAAAAACATAAAACAAAACCTTTGTTGAATAACCACGAACCAAAACGTCAATCATCAAATACAATTTCGTGGGTTCGATCCCCACCGAGAATAAATATTTGTGTGATGAACATAGATGTTTGTTCTCTGTCTGGGTGTTATTATATATGATAAGTATGTATTTACAAAAAAAAGTATATATGTATTATATCAGCTAACTGGTTCCCAGATACGTACATACATATGGATAGTACTCTGTGGAAAGTCTACCAATTTTATATTTTTATTTAATGTATAATTACGGCCTACGGCACAGAAGGCAGAGCTACTACCAACTGAGCTGTGAAGGCTGTCAAATTAGCGGATTATTGCGTAACAAAAAAACATAGGCACAGTCGAATTGAGATCTTCCTCCTTTTTTGAAAGCCGTTAAAAAGAACTTATGTACCTACCTACTTACTTTTTCATTTGTCGACAGCTCTGTGGGAATTATGATTGTAAATAACTCAAGGAAAATACCAATAATATTGATAGGTACTTAGTCATCAAGTAATTGGAGTTATTTATATAATAATATTATCAGGTAGTTATAACTAATTAGGTTTAGGTATAACTGAGAACTCTTGTAACAATGAGGATGTTCAATTGCCTCATGATTTCATTGATGTTTTATATCTAATTTAAGTTGAACGCTTAATATTTATAATATGAAAGTAAATTATATATGATTACCTACTAACACCGCTTTTTTATATTCTACACTAAAAATAGTAGAATCTTTACGCGTATTTTATCTGCATACTTATGCAGATAAAACATAACTCGATTATAAAGTTGCGTCAGCGCAGCTCAGAAATGTATTGTAATTCCCAACTCTAGTATGACGCACTAAATTGCTTGGCAGAGAAATTCCCGTGCCATTATTTATTCAATTGTTTTTGTTTATTTTATTAATCAGTAAAAAAATGAACAATGTTTACTATTTCTATCTTCTTCCAGGGGATTATGTGATATCATAATTATTATTATATAATAATTGATATTATGACAGCCTTCACAGCTCAGTTGGTAGTAGCTCTGCCTTCAGCGCCGTAGGCCGTGGGTTCGATCCCCACCGAGGACAAACATTTGTGTGGTGACCATAGATGTTTGTTCTCTGTCTGGGTGTTATATAATATTATAAGTATGTATTTACAAAAAAAAAGTATATATGTATTATATCAGCTATCTGGTTCCCATATTACAAGCTTTGGCTTAGTTTGGGGCTAGATAGTGCTGCGTGGAAAGTGCTCCAATATTTATTTATTTTTATTATATTATCAATTCAATTTAAATTAAATTTAAAATTGAGAAATGTTGTTTGTGGTTAGTATTTACCTAAACAATTAAACATATCGATATGCTGATCAATTTCCTGTATCGAATGTTGCGGTATAAGGAGGTTTTTCCAAAAATCTATTTTTGCATCTATTATTTAAATGCAGGTTGATGCTTGTGAGCAAACCTTTTGTTCTGAAATTTCCATATTTGGTTGAGAATCTTGAGGCACATTTATATTTTGAAGATTCACCCTTAGAGTAGTAGAGCTCTTTATGAAGGGCTCGTCCGGGGAAGCCACCACGCCTTTTTCTGCCGCCAAGCAGCGTTGGTGTGTTACGGTTTGACGGGTGTGGTTGCCGGTGTAATTACAAGCACATGTGGCTTAAGCTCTGTGTGCCTCAGGTTGATGAACGCAAGACAGCTCATCGTAGGGCACGTTCCTAAAAAACCAAGAAAGCTTTATTCAAAATAAGATAGCATTACCAAATTTTTGATCAAATTTTTGTTCCAGGTCAAGAATGCGGTGTAGAAAAGAGTTCTAATCTTATTCACCACAACCCTTGGCTAGTCTACCTGATGTACTTCAACGATGACCTACTGAGCCTGGTCCGGTGCGGTGGCACCCTCATCGACAGCCGCCACGTCCTCACTGCTGCGCATTGCATTAAGAAACCAACGTTCACGGGGTAAGTTCCTTATAACCCCTCCACTACAAAGTCAAAGGGTATTTATTCAATAAAATCACAAAGATCACTTTCAAACATCTTAAAACAAGGTGAATATAGGTGCTAGTTCCACGCGACCAAAGCCTAGAAGAACGGGCAACAAACTTACGGCTTGGTTCCTACCGTTCTTTTGTATGATACCTACCCTCCCTACCTGAAGCTCGAATCCGGTCGTGGACCAATGATTTTTCTTTTCGAAAAATGTATGTGCGTAATGCCAGTGCTCTTAAACGGTGAAGGAAAACATTATGATGAGATCAGTTTTATAGGTGATGGTTACCAACTTAACGTCAGGTGAGCCATCTGCTTGTTCCATCAGCAAGTAATATAAAAAAAGTGAAACTAAATGAGAAATATGCACGCGACTAGTGACCCCCAGGCCCAGTGGACATTCTCTCAAACCCTCCTCTTAACTACCCTTCTCAAGACGTCTATCTCCAAAACATGACATTTAAGGCACATGTCCAACTTTTATAGCTCCCTATATTTATCAACAATTTTTTTTCTCTTCAGTCTAAAAACCCGCCTCGGGGAGTACGATACCGACAGCGACTTGGAATGCGTGCAGGGCGTATGCACCGAACACGTTCACGACATAGATGTGGAGGAGATCTTCGTCCACCCAGACTACGACGGTAAAGAGCACGACCTAGCGATACTGAGGCTGAAGGAAGCGGCTCCTTATACTGGTGAGTTTAATAATCAGTATATAACAATCTCTCAGTCTACGAACCCTTTACGACAAAGTTAGTTGGCTATGATAACATGGCCCGTCAAACTAAATATTTTTAAGTAAATCCAATCTAACGACAAAAAAATACAAAAGAAACAACCACATTAGTAAACAAGTTTTCTTTTTCCTTAGATTTCATCCGACCAGTCTGCCTGCCCACCGGCCAAATAGCCGACGACGCCACCTTAGTAGCCGCCGGATGGGGCATCATCCCCAGCCGCGGCGAATACAGCCACATCAAGAAAATCATCCCCCTACCCTACGTCAAGAGCGACGCGTGCCAAGCCGCGTACAAAACCACGGAAATTCCCAAAATCTCCATCTGCGCGGGAGGCGAAGCCGGGATAGATACCTGCAGCGGTGATTCAGGTGGTCCTCTCGTCTGGATCAAGGAGAAGATTGAGCTTTGGGGTGTCACCAGCTCGGGGAACGTCCACTGCGGTACTAAAGGAACCCCAGGAATATACATGAGCGTGAAGGACCACTTGGACTGGATTACGAGCGTGGTTAAGTAAACTTGCACCATCCTGATGGTATTCAGCTTTTCTGTCAGAGTAAACTAACTGGTTTCAACATGGATATTATTATTCGGAACGAGTCTTAAGAGTACATACGTGTTTGGGAAAAAAATTGTAGCTTTTTTACACACATCAACGGCCACAGTCTAGAAATATTGATGAGAAGAATTACGGATTTCACACTATTGTTAGATTTAATATATAGATATATATATATAAAAGGACGTGTACTTAAAAAAACTATTATTTCTAAAAAAAAAAGTTTTGTTGTACACGAATTTCTTTTTCGAAATAAAATAACACTGACGAGACGAGTACACCAAGAAAGATTAATTTAATTCGAACAAAAATGTATAGAAAGAAAGCTTATTAAGCTTCAATTGAAAGGAAGAAATAAAATAAAAAATATTTGATAATAGCTACTCGTACTATAGTTTAAACATAACTTAAGTAAGTTAAGTTCCAAATAAATTTTAAGTAATGTAGGAATTTAACACTTATTTTCTGTTTAAAGCTGTGATAAACAATTGCATTTGTAGATCTTTACTACGCGTTTTATAATAATTTATTATGATGATACTCAATACTTATAATTATAAAAAGTACTTTGTAAATCAATGACCTCATAATTTAAGGTTTATAAATACGGCTACGCGAAACTAGAAAATGGACTAAGTATATAAAAAATATGATAATATTAGGATTGTAAAATGCTCAACGAAAATAAAGATTTTCATTTTAATACTGTTTTTAATTGCACATACATGATTTGAGTATTTGTTGATGGAATAAGCAGATGTTACCCACCTGTACCAAGTATAAGTTGTGTTTACCTTATTTGGTTTTTTGTTTTACGTTCTTGTTCCGTGTTCATTGCGGTTTTTGTATGAAGACGCGATAGAGATACCGATACGGAACTTTATTTTACAAGTATGACGAAAATTATTAATAGAACATAAAATTCCGTATCGGTATCTCTATCGCGTCTTCATACAAAACCCGCAATGAGCACGGAACAAATACGATAAACGAAAAACCAAACATGGTAAACACAACTCATACTTGGGGTACTGATGTTAAGTTTAACTAATCTAATCTAATCTGAAAATAGGTTTGAATTATTATCTCCGCCTCTACTTTTATTTTTTGACAGCCCTCACATCTCTGTTGGTCACTCTGCCTTCTACGCAGTAGGCCGTGGGTTCGATCCCCATTGAGAAAAATCATTTTTGTGTTTTGATTGCATATAATAATATGTTTGTTTTCTGTCTCGTTATCGGTCTCCAAAAAAAAGCATATAAGAGTTATATTAGCTATTTGGTTCCTATATTAGAAGCCTATCTTATTTTGGGGCTAGATAGTGCTGTGTGGAATGTCCACCAATATTTATATTTATTTAAAGGGACATAAGAAAATAATTTTGGATCAAAATTGAAAAAAAAAACTTTTTTTCTAAATGTTGAAATGAGCGAAGGAGAGGTACTTTGACAGCTAAAAAAAGAACATTCACCAAGGCAGAAAAATCACTAAACTACTCTTACATAATATATCACTATCATTCATGTACTTACCTCATTTATCTACCAAGAGATGGCCTTTCCAGTGGCCTGTATTGTATGTAAAGCGAAATAAAATAAAAGGCTCCACAAGTTACCCTTTTCATCTCATTATTTGCCTGTTGGCACGTGCGTGTGCAATTTGCTGGGAAAACCTGAACCCAATGACGTAAATGCATTGAGGAGAAGGAAAAATATCTTGAGGAAACCGGCATTACCTAGATAACTAATAAGCAGGTATTTTGTTCAAAAATGCCTGCCTCCTCTGTCCTGTGCGTCTCTCATCCAGGTGTTTCCATGACCTTTACGATGTCGTCGACCCATCGCACTATCGGTCTTACTAAAGCAAAAGTAATATAGTCATTACTGTTTTGGTAGTGGAGCTCTTTGTGTAGAGCTCGTCCGAAGTACTACCAGCATGCCTATTTCTGCCGCCAAGCAGCGTTACTGTGATTCAGTTTGTAAAGTGTGGGTGAAATTACACACACATGAGGCATAACATCGTATGCCTCAAGTTTATGGGCGCAGGACGTAGTAGGACGCCTTTGCGTAGACAATGCTTTTTAAGTGATGGTTACTGAACATCAGGTGGGTCATTTGCTTGTGGTCACTGAGAGCACTGGTGGTCTAGTGGAATCGGCCCCGCCTTCCGATCCTAAGGCCGTGGGTACGTAACCGGCTGTGCACCAATGAGTTTTTCTGTTCAAAAATTTATGTGCACAATGCCAGTACTCTCAAACGGTGAAGGAAAACATCGTGAGGAAACCGGCATGTTGTAGAACCTAAAAAGTTCTATAACATGTGTCAAGTGCTCGAAAGGAGCCTCTAAAGGCGCACTTAAAATCCTTTCACCACACTGTTTCGAAAGAAACTAGTGACACGACAAGAGAGATTTGCTTGTTCCAGCAGCAAGTAATTTTAAAACAACTACTACATGCCCTACCTACATTCCAACGATGATATAATTAGCATATTACTATGCTAATATAGAATACTATGAGGAAACTCCAGAGACCTATCGAAGTCAGACATCAGGTTTGAAACCGGTTTGAAACAACAATTTTATGATTTGTGAACTCAGACCAATAAAAAATAAATAGTTAAATATCACCTGTAGTCTAGTGGGAATGACCCCGCCTTCTGATAGTAAAGGTTCGAATCCGGTTGTGCTCCAATGGTTTTTTTTCTGTCTGAAAATGTATGCCTACGGCTCACTTAACTTCAATAATATATTATATTACATTGTAAAAGGATCATACAAAAGAACGGTAGGAACCAAGCCGTAAGTTTGTTGCCTGTTCTTCTAGGCTTTGGTCGCGTGGAACTGGCACCTAGATTCACCTAGTTTTAAGACGTTTCAAAGTGATCTTTTTGATTTTATTGAATAAATACCTATTGACTTTGACTTTGACTTTGACTTTGTATGTGTGCTATGTCAGTGCACTCCATCGGTGTAGGAAAACATCGTGTAACAGTTTGTTCAAGCGGCGATGGACTTGCAAACTGTCACGTACTTTTTGCCGTCAAGCAGCGTTGCTGTGTTTCCTTTGAAGGGTGTTGCCGGTGAAATGACAGGCTCATGAGGCTTAATATCTTATGCTCACTTCGAGCGAGATTATCTCACGGTAGAGATGACGTCATATCTCGTTCGATAACTATTTATCCCCATTCATTTTTCACCACCTCACTCCCCAATTTTCTCATTCAAAGTTCATGCGAGACGCAACGTCAACGAGATATGACGTCATCTCCACCGTGAGATAATCTCGCTTGAAGTGAGCATAAGGTCCCTGTATGCCTCAGGTTGATGGACTTACGGCAGTCCATCAGTTACAGTGTAACTCGAAAAATATTCAAAATTGCAATAGGTATAGCAAAAATAAAACAAATTATCTTTAGCTAACATTTATTCCTAAATTAAGATTGTATAGAAACTGAACAACGTTAATAATAAATAATCAGTCTTTTTTTAGATATAATTTAGTACAATATTTATTATAATAATCACTACGAGCTTAAACTTGAACGGCCTTACGAATAAACGTGGAATATCCATCAATTTGCTATTTTTAATCAAGGTATATTTATAAACTATCCTAAAGTGAACAACTATTGCATGATACATTTTATATTCAGTGGCGTAGCTCGTAGGGCCAGGTGGTGCAGTGCACCAGGGCCCCGGAGCTCAGGGAGCCCTTTGACCTAAGCTTTGAAAAGAGAGGGTCAGCTAGCTCCCGAAGCTAGAAAACCTTGAGCCTGCTCACTTTTTTTATGATTTACAAGCTAGTGCCCGCGACTTCGTCTGCGCAGGATTAGTCACACAATATCTTTATAAATTGTAGCCTATGTGTTATTCTGATGTATAAGCTATATTATTGTAAAGTTTCATTAAAATCCATTCAGTGGTTTTTACGTGAAAGAGTAATAAACATCCATCCATCCATCCATCCATCCATACTTACAAACTTTCGCGTTTATAATATTAGTAGGATTTTAAAAGCCAATATAAGTTCAAGCTATTCAAGTGGAAAGAGGAGGTGAGGGCCCCATTCTTTCTCTATGCACCGGGGCCCTTGTCCACCTAGCTACGCCACTGTTTATATTATACAACTTGGCAAAAAAGTCCAGAAACGGAGCTAATTTGACATGCGGGTGTTTCACATAGGTGCGAGCGAGACCGCATGTGAGTGAACGTTGAAAATGTATGGAAAGTAGCGCCCCTATCATTTTCAAGACTATTTTGCCAAACTATAAGAAATTTAAAAAAAAATAAAAAATGTAAGAACTTAAGTCTTCTTCTTTGCTAATTTATAGGTCGTCATTTTCTTTTTTAATTTAAAATGGTTTTTAATCAAGTCAGTTAAGTCTAGTCGGACTTTGTATTGAAAAATCGTAGCGGTTTCTTCAAAACCTCAGAACATTTTCGTTTCAATCAGGAGTCACATTATACACTATAATTCTATAGGATAACCTATAGGTAGGGAGAACTCACGGAGACACATCAGGCTATACACTGCCTACCTTTATGTTCTCGTAGTAAGCGTCATTTTTTATAGGCGTTGTGTAGGTTGATCTGTATCCGTGTGTACCTACCCTATTCCAGGTCTATTAATAAGGACCGAATTATTTACATTAAAATACAATTTAATTTTATTGGTTCATATTTATACACAAGTCATCGCCTTGCAACTATGCTGCAAACTGCTAAGAACTACTACATAATTTACATTGTACACATGGCTATACAACGTGTAACATAATACCCATTTATGGCCAAGTGATCTGACCAAGTACTGGAATAATTTGCATGTGCAAAGGTTGAATTTATCGTTTTCGAAATGCAAAAGTAAAATTAATATTGTCTCAGAAATTTGCAACACCCCTGATACTGTGTACGGAATTACCAAGGTCACGTACCTACACACGGAACGTACAAACAACTGTGAATAGGGCTGCCTCATGTTGTGTTTAGTTATATTGGAGGAACGTTTAAGAGGCATTTCTTGAATGAAAAACTACGAAATTTCAAAAGTCATAAAACAAAAGGTGTTCGCCATGACCTGCAGAATACTATGCTTCTGGGGTTATAGGGGTATTATGTTACACATTGTATACTGCTCGGTACCTACATTGCCACGTGACTATTTAAGAGTATATTTTCATGCAAAAAACTTTGCTTTAACTTTTATGCGTATAGATAAGTTAAGGAATATCAAAAATTAACAATATCATACAATCATTTTATCGTAGATACAAAACTTTGAATTACTAAACGACAATTAAGGGAGATAATCCTTTGGGCATGGTGAAACACAAAACAACCATAACAGTCGGTTAAAAAGTATAACAAGCTGTTAGTGTAACTAACAGACTATGGTGAAACCAGGCCTAAGCCTATAACATGACTTTAAAAGTCATAACGCGATACAATAAAGTAAATGAGAACTCCCACTAAAGCGGAACGTGCCATTTTCTTGTTAATTAAAAATTAACTAGTAGTTCGCCCCGAACTGAGATCTCGTGATGCGACCCGACGAACGCATCAAAACTTTGAGTCGGTAGTAGTCAGAGGCAAGTCCAAACATTATCTTTGGACTTTTTTCTGACTACCGTCTGCTAACTTGGTATGGTTACCAAGTTTCAACTCTATAGGCCTATTTATTGAAGAGTAGCGTTGAACAGACCTTGGCTCCATCATCAGACCTGGTCGTCATCGTCATTTTATGAGAACTGAGTACCTCCTTAATTTATTTCAAGAAAAAAAAATAAGAAAAATCAAAGGAACTGACCGACCAGTAGAAAAACCTTGATGTCAACGAAACTCTTAGAGATGGGAGCTCTTGGATCGCTGGTTATTTTAATTTAACTTTTTAAATTTTATCTCGAAAACCGAGCGTCCCAAAAAAAAAGTAAAAATTTTTTTGGAATGTCCAAACAAAGCCCTTTCATATGACATGTAACTAGATTTTTTATGTAACTTTTTTTATTTTTGCCCTCTTATAAAACCCCATATCTCAAAAACCCTTCATCCGATTTTACTCATATACTTACCAGTAAATTTCTCAAGTACAAGCTATCGACATATAAAATTTCATGCAGATCGGATCAACGGTTCTAAAGTTATGGCCAGACAAACATACATACATACATACATACATACATACATAAAATGCCAAATCGCCCAAGTTGAAACTAAGATCTTCATTCGCTTCGCTCACTCGATCAAAAAAATAAGGGAACATTTATTTTCAAAATACCTACTTTCAAATATATTTTTACACAAGAACCTGTGTGATGGTCCTCAATTAAATATAATATAATCGCTTACGGTCAGTTGTTACAAATAAATACAGCATTATGAATGAGTTACATTAGCTGACTATGGGAAAGATTGCTAATTCATGAGAAAAATATTACATTAATGACATATTTATGAAATAGTTTAAAGTTTTATTGTTTAGTTACCTATGATGTGGCGTTCTGCAGACTTCTGTAATACAAAAATATACATAGATTAAACTAGTGGTTCGCCCCGAACTGAGATCTCGTGATGCGAACCGACGAACGCACCAAAACTTTGAGTAGGTGGTAGTCAGAGGCAAGTCCAAACATTATGTTTGGACTTTTTTCTGACTACCGCATACTTACTTGGTACGTTAACCAAGTTTCAACTCTATTGGCCAATTCATTGAAGAGTTCCGTTGAACAGACCTTGGCTCCATCATCAGACCTGGTCGTTGTCACCATATTATGAGAACTGAGTACCTCCTTAATATATTTCAAGGAAAAAAAATAAGAAAAAGCAAAGTAACTGGCCGACCAGTAGAAAAACCTTGATGCCAACGAAACTCTTAGAGATGGGAGCTCTTGGATCGCTGGTTATCTTAATTTAACTTTTTAATTGTATCTCAAAAACCGAGCGTTCCAGAAAAAATGTAAAAATTGTTTTGGAATGTCCAAACAAAGCCCTTTCATATGACATGTAATTTGATTTTTTTATGTAACTTTTTTTATTTTTGCCCCCTTAAAAAACCCCATATCTTAATAACCCTTCACCCGATTTTACTCATATACTTACCAGTAAATTTCTCAAGCACAAGCTATCGACTTATCAAATTTCATGCAGATCGGATCAACGATTCGAAAGTTATGGCCAGACAAACATACATACATACATACATACATAAAATGCCAAATCGCCCAAGTTGAAACTAAAGATCTTCGTTCGCTTCGCTCACTCGATCAAATAAAATATAAAGCGTGCTCCACGATTCTTTAAGATCAATGAGCGTGGTCTAGTCACTAGTGGTCTAGTGGTAGCGGTCGTGTACCAATGAGTTTTTCTTTTCAAAAATCTAGTTTTTAAGTGCCAGAACTCTCAAACGGTGAAGGAAAACATCGTGAGGAAACCGGCATGTCGTAAAACCAAGAAAGTTCTAAAACATGTGTATAAAGCCTAAAACATGTGTGAGCCTTTTTGAGACGCACTTAAAATCCTTTCACCTCACTGTTTCGAAAGAAACTTGTGACACGACAAGAAGATGTAATATTTATTTTGTGCAAGAGTTTATATTAAATCAATTGAATTTTAAAGAGTAGTAGAGCTCTTTGTGAAGGGCTTGTCCGGGGAAGTACTACCACCACGCCTTTTTCTGCCGCCAAGCAGCAACGCTGTGTTTCGGTTTGAAGAGTGTGGTTGCCGGTGTAATTACAGGCACATGAGGCTTAACATCTGTATGCCTCAAGTTGATGGACGCAGGGCAGTGCATCGTAGGGCACGTTCCTATCGTGCGTGACTTACGAGGCAATGCTTTGTTATAGGTGATGGTTACCACTTAACATCAGGTGGGCCATCTGCTTGTTCCATTAGCTCATGGTATAAAAAAAAAAAAAAAAAAATGATAATAAGCAATTATTTATGTACCTATCAATTCATTTTTATTTGCAGATAATGAACAGTCTATGTAAACATTAATGAAACTTTTACCTTTATATTGCTTGGAACATTTGCTCCGTGGTACACTTTTCATCGTAGATTTTGATATGCTATCACTGTCCTCCGACTCGGAACACACTTGGAAACTTGTTTCTGGAATAAGTAGTCAGTGCTAGAGCCGCTATGGACTAGTGGACGTCATCCTTTCAATCTGAGACTAGTTCATTATACAAATATGTTAAAAAATCATAACTGAATAAAACGTTTATTAATTACAAAAACTGATCTTCAAACGACTGAACAATTTTTTTTAATCATAGTTATGTATGAGTCACTCTTAATGAAATAAACTTTCATAATTAAAAAAAAACTAAATCGGTTGATGCAATCGGCGTCACGGAAAAGCAGCGTTGTGAGTAGTGTATCAAATTATTACAGCATAAAGATGAGTAACGACCGACTGATTTTGTTGTCACAATATTGTTCTTATATTTAATTTTCGTATATGTTTTTGTGATACAAAATAATCATATTTTGATTTGATTTACATTTTGAAATGAGTAATTAATATAATGCATACCTGTATCATATCTCTGTTTGTGGAGTCGCGTGGGCAAGTCCTGGTTCTCCACATGCCCGAAGGTTCTAAACCCTACAGCGAACTGGGCGTATGGACTTATTTCGTACAACTCTGAAAGAACATACAAATTTATTAGTTTTCTTTTATCTGTGACAAAAGATAATCAGGAGCCGGAGCAGGAGGAGGTGCCATCAAAAATAGGCGTTAGGTAAATAAAGTTTTTTTGTTAGGACCGATTTCCTTATTAAATTATCAAGGTAAGGGGTACATTAATACATTAATCACGCATTGTTATTTGGCAATTTTCTAACCCCCCCTGGTGATATATGGTGAGTTTTTAAACTACCCCACAAACCTCTACCCCCACTACCCCTACCTAAAATCATGTGTATTTTTTTGGTACAAAGTATATTGAAATTTTCAGATTATTACCTTAAAATACAGATATAATCTGATTTAATTTTGAAAAAATTTGAACGCTGGGAAATTGTTGCTTTGCAACAGTGAGTCACGTGATTAATGGACGATCCCTAAGACGAATTATTCACACTTAATTCTTTAGTATAAAAGTTCCGTCTATATAAAAATAAACAAAAAATATAGCGAGCTTATAAGCGGATACGCATCAGGCTATACATTGCTCGCTTTTATCTCCTTCTGGTTGTTTTTTTTCTACAACTAGCTGATGGACCAAGCAAATGGCCCACCTGATGTTAAGTGGTAACCATCAAAATAAAAAATCATAATCAAAACGGTCTTTATTCAGTACAATCACAAGGATCACTTTGAAACGTCTTATATACTAGGTGAATCTACCGCCAGTTCCTCGCGAACAAAGCCTAGAAGAACGGGTAAGAAACTTACGGCTTGGTTCCTAGCGTTTTTCTCACCTATAACAAAGCAATGCCTCGTAAGTCACGATAGGAACGTGCCTTACGATGCAACTGCCTTGCGTCCATCAACTTGGGGCATACAGACTAACTAGGCACACTGAATCGAACTAATATTATATCGTATGTCCAAATCGTGCGCGACTCGCGAGGCAAAGCCATTGGTGATGGTTACCACTTACCATCAGGTGGGCCATCGGCTAGTTCCATCGCGTGGCATAAAGTGGTACTCACCGTGTTTACTGTTATTTCGCATATGAATAGGCGCGCTGTAGATGCGATTTTGTGAATTAATAGCGTTTTCCTTAGCAGTCGCGAGGTTCGTGTGAGAGGTGGTCGCGGTCAGAACTCCGCTCTCGGACTTGTTGTCTATCGTTATTGAGTCTCTGTACTCGGTTAAGTTTCCACTTCTAAAAGAGACATTATATTCAAAATCATATACACAAGATGTAAAAATACAACTTGAAACCTTCATGGGGCTAAAGTACCCATCAATATGAATAACTTTTTCTAAAGAACCAAAAATGTGTACGCGAAAAAAAAACAGCTGTTTCATGCAAAAGTTCAATACCTACCTGGCTAAAATGTATGAAACAGCTGTTTTTTTTTCGCGTACACAGTGCTGGTTCCTTAGAAAAAGTTATTCATATTGATGGGTACTTAACTCCCTGAAGTTTTCGGGATTGGTATTTTAACACCCTGTATGCAAAACAAAGCAAAAAGTATGTCAATCCAACTTTGAAAGGGTGTTTCGTTCCAGATATTTTGTGGCGCAATCAACCACGTTGTGTGCGATCACATTGCACTGCACACAGTTCAACAAAAATATCCTTCTAATCCAAACAAGTTGTCCTGCTAAAAAGCTTGCTTTACAAAGTTTCGTACAAAATTATTCATTACTGATAAAAATTTACATACTTATTAAAAAAAATTGATTTTGCATAAATAAGTTCGGTTTTTTTATATTTTTCAAAAAGTTGAAATGTGCGAGCGAGAGGTACATCAGCAGTAGTCTTCGCATAAAATTACAACCTTACCTTTGTCGCTTCACTAAAATATAAATGCAGCTCAGCAGACATACTGTGAGCAGTATGGAACTGCATACGATGACCAGCATATTCAGGTCGAAGAACTCCGATGGGGGACCCACTTCACCTGAAAATAAGGTCCAAGTTAGCTTATGTCAAAAGGTATTCAATAAAATCACAAGGATCACTTTGAAACGTCTTAAAGCTAGGTGACTCTAGGTGCCAGTTCCACGCTTGATAAATCTACCTATTATATTAATTAAGAAATAATTTGCTACCACATTAATATTTAGAATTAAGTATTGCTCCTACCTTCTACGCATTTCAAACCCGGTACCAAATAGGTATTTATATATTTTATTTATTAATTATTAAGTTACAAAAACAAAGTGAACACCAACAAAATCAATAGGCCTAAAATTATTAAATTATTGTGTTAAATGTCACCTCAATTATAGGCATAAACGGCTAAGATAACAAAATAATTACAATGGAAATATTAAAAAAAAACATAATTTATATAATAAAAATTATGATTTATGATTATTGAAAAGTTACAAAATATCAGAATTCTAAATGAGAATTCATTTATGCTTAAATGTAGACATGCGATCTGAGGAAATATCTATTTCATTGACTATACCGATACCTAACGTATTGCGGAGGATGCCGTTGCTATTCGCGACACAGTTTTTTTAACTCCTGCGGATATCATCGTATTTCAATCTGTCTCTGTTGTTCTGTTTATTGTTCCAAATAAACCCTTCTTGATTTGATTTTGATTTTGATAAAAGAGTACAGTTAATCCAATATAAGCTCAAAAAACGTGCCCATGAGCGCCTCTATCGGCGTGCGAGTGCAAACTCACGAGTCCCCATACGAAAACGGCCTGACGATACGGAAAACAAAAACAAAACTCAGACTTAGGGTACTTGTTGTACCTCCAGAACGGATTAATTTAATATACTGTATCTCACCATAGCTATAACATCTCTTTTGTACTATATTAGTTCAAACTAAGCCAAAGCTTAATTTGGGAACAAGATAGCTGATATAATAATATTTTTTTTAAATACCTACTTATAATAGATAGAAGATAGATAGAAAATACTTTATTGCACACAACTTAAGGATATAAACAAAAAAAAAACAGACTTAAAACTACAAAGTACAATGAGCGGTCTTATCGCTAAATAGCGATCTCTACCAGACAACCGTTGGATTCAATACCTATTCTATTAATAATACCTATTCTAAAACACCCAGACAGAGAACAAACATCTATGTTTGTTCTCGGTGGGGATCGAACCCACGCCCTACGGCGCAGAAGGCAGAGCTACTACCAACTGGGCTGTGAAGGCTGTCAAAAATTTAAAATAAAAAAATGTATAAAATAATTTATTATTTAATAGAAACATTTAAGTACTTATAATTTCTGGGGTCCTATTCTATGCCAGGACCATTGTCATTATTAACAAATTTAACCTTACCTAATCATAACATCTTTTTTGTAATCAAAACATCGTATGACTATAGAGTCATACGATGTTTTGATTTCTGAAAGGCATAGATGCCAGGACCATTAACAATATTCTAAGGAAAATAACGTACTCCCATCCTCATTCTTCGTGGCAAAATCGTAGCTGCTGCTGACAGTGCCAGCTTCGTTGATGGCCGTCACTCGGACCTGGTACCACGCGCCGGGAAGCAGGTCAGCGATCGCGAAAGAACCAGTGCGGTACTTCGCTTGGTACAGGGGCATGGTCCATGATGGCTGTTCATTGTATGACTGTAAGCAAACACGGAAATAAATATTTTGGTGAAAATTTTCGTACAGCGCCATTTAGCGCCAAGCAAAGCTATAATCAAAAATCAAAACGGTCTTTATTTAGTACAATCACAAGGATCACTTTGAAACGTCTTTTATAGACAGCCGTCACAGCTCAGTTGGTAGTAGCTCTGCCTTCTGCGCCGTAGGCCGTGGGTTCGATCCCCACCGAGAACAAACATTTTGAACATAGATGTTTGTTCTCTGTCTGGGTGTTGTTAATATTATAAGTATGTATTTACAAAAAAAAGTATTTATGTATTATATCAGCTATCTGGTTCCCATGTTACAAGCTTTGGCTTAGTTTGGGGTTAGATAGTGCTGTTTGGAAAGTCCACCAATATTTATTTATTTTTATACTAGGTGATCTACCGCCAGTTCCTCGCGACCAAAGCCTAGAAGAACAGGCAAGAAACTTACGCTTGGTTTCTAGCGTTTTTTTGTATGATCCTATTTGGTTTATTATTAAGTTTACTATTAATTTACAATTAATGGGAACCCGATAACTGATAGACTACTTAAAATAATAACAATTAGGAGATATACAATTGTAAATGACTTACCGCCGGTTTCTGAAAGCCCGATCAAAACTAATCGGATGTTAAGTCACTCGCCATTTCAGCTATTACATCGAATCAGATAGAGATAGCAAGTGACTTGACATGCGATTAACTTTGATCGGGCTTTCAGAAACCCGCGGTTAAAGTAACTTCATCATCACTTACAAATCACCTAGAAACAAATCATCACACAATTTAAATCCCAAGTGAAGTTAGAATCAAAACCACTTACAGAAAGCAGAAAGCAGAGTTACCTTGCCCATAATATTTTAAAAAGTCTGAAACTAAGCAATGTATACAATGTATACAATGTATATAATGTAGAGAGAGAGCACCGGTGGTCTAGTGGGAGTGACCCCGCCTTCCGATCGCAGGTTCGAATCTGGTCGTGCACCAATGGATTTTCCTATCGAATAATTTATGTGTGCAATGCCAGTGTTCTTAAACGGTGAAGGAAAACATCGTGAGGAAACCAGTTAGTACTCTAACAGCGGCGATGGGCTTGCAAACTGTCACGTATGGAATACCAACTACTGCAAAATGTGGGTATGTGCCAAATTTAATGTTTGGACGTACCTCTGACTACCCCCTTAGACATCCTCAAAAGAATCTGGAGTTAGTACTTGGTACTAAGAGATCTGAGGGGATATCTACCGTGCCTGGGGATCAAAGTCGTGAACCTGTTTCAGTTTCAGTTTATATAATGTATACAGCAGAATATTATGCTTGGCTTAAGCTTAGCTGGTACTGTTTTAAAAGCAGACTTTGGTATACTGCAAGATTTTTACGCTAAATATTTTAATTAATATAATACACAGGGCCTAAACAGCGCTGAGTATTATGTCTACCCCTGGACCCAGTATCTGCTATCTTCTGTTTTAATAGCAGTCGTTGGTATCAGTGGCGTAGCTAGGTGGACAAGGGTACCGGTGCATAGAGAGAGAATCGGGCATAGAGAAAGAATTTTGTGAGCAGGCTCAAGGTTTTCTAGCTTCGGGAGCTGGCTGACCCCCTCTTTTCTAAGCTGAGGTTATAGGGCCCCTGAGCTCCGGGGCCCTGGTGCACTGCACCACCTGTACCTACGATAGCTACGCCACTGGTTGGTATACTAACAAGTGTAAGATACTTTTATTAAACACTAAAATAATAAATATTTAAATTTTGGAACTCTGTAAAGTAGTAGAGCTCTTTGTGAAAGACTCGTCCGGGGAAGTACTATCACCCCATCTTTTTCTACCGCCAAGCAGCGTTGCTGTGTTTTGGTTTGAAGTTTTTGGTTCCCGGTGAAATTACAAGCACATGAGGCTTAACATTTGTATGCCACGTAGGGCACGTTCCTATCGTGCGTGACTTACGAGACAATGCTTTGTTACAGATGATGGTTACCACTTAATAGGTAGGCCATCTGCTTGTTCCATCAGCCAGTCAAATTAAAAAAAAACACGCGCTACATTAAGACTTACCATAGTGTTATGTGCTCGAATCCACCCCCGAGTGCCGAGCACCCTGTACTCCACCTCCCACCCGCGCAGCTCGCACCCCCCGTCGTCCCACCCCGCCAGCTGCACGTACATGTGCGAGGAGTTACTCCAGAACCACTCGTTGCTGGATGGTGCTATTGGTACTGAAAGTAAGATTAGATTTTGTAATAAAAAAGAAACTGAAAAGAAAAACCTAATGGGACAGAAAGTATGTTAATAAAAATAAATAAAATAAATATTGGTGGACATTCGACACAGCACTATCTAGCCCCAAACTAAGCCAAAGCTTGTGATATGGGAACCAGATAGCTGATATACTTCTTATATACTTTTTTTTTGTAAATACATACTTATAATATTATATAACACCCAGACAGAGAACAAACATCTATGTTCATCACACAAATGTTTGTTCTCGGTGGGGATCGAACCCACGGCCTACGGTACAGAAGGCAGAGCTACTACCAATTGAGCTGTGAAGGCTGTCAATAGATTTGTTTGTGTGCTAAAGTAGGACCCTTTCATGATTTTTTCCAAAAAATGGCTCTTTTTTTATTAAAATCAAGAAGCTACATAAAATATTCCAGTTTGGAACTATATCTAACTCATCAGGAAATGTACGAAGACTTACGTTTCTCCCACTTTATTTCAGAGAGCCAGTCAGGTGATTGGCTCTGAATGCACTCTGCATTTCACCATTATTAAGAAGTTGTAAAGCCTTACAAAAGAGTGCATTTAGAGTTCCAACATCATCCACCTTACCTCCACCAACAGTGCTGACATCCATATACGCCGGTTGCGATGTCCCCACGCGATTGGTCGCTGTGATCCTCAGGGAATACTTCGTTCCACACTTCAGCCCTGTGAGAGCATGTTTCTGTACGCCTGATAAATTGGGCAGCTTGTTGGCAGGCCAGGCTTCCTGCCAGGGACCATTAGACTCTTTCCAAGTTAGGCTGTAAGCTGGAATAGGGCAAAATGCTGATTAGCTATCAGCTAGATGATGACAGTATATCAGAGTGCGGGTAAAAATGTAGCCAAACCTCTATGTCAGAGTCATAGGATCTACTTTACTTTATCAGCTCGGCTGGCTGAAGCTAGGTCCACTCTTTACTCAAGCTGTTCCACAGAGTGGCAAGGAAACGAAGAGAGGGAAAAAACGGCCCTTCAAACTTTTCTTAATAGACTTTTCCAGAAACTGAGTTTGCCTTCGAGTTTTAAATCATACTTACAGATCTTCTGACTAGAACTTCTATTACTGATGGAGTAGTAAGGTTGCTCCCACTCCACTAAGATAGAGTCCTTGTACGGCGTAGCTCTTAGGACCGGGGCTTCTGGCAGAGGTAGAACCACTACTGTGTATTCCACTGAGTCTGAGCCGTAGAGGTTTTTGGCAAGGCATGTGTAGTTTCCACTTAGGGATTGGTCTATGTCTGGGGAAGAATAATTTGTTGTTATTGTAAGATAGGTTTGTAGACGAAGAAACATTCGTGAAACAGGCGTGATTTTATGTATGGATGTAGGTATGTATTCAAAGTCAGACCGCTTAGTGCGTAGATTTTCTCGAGGTAGGCGAGGTCGACTGTGTTGCTCGTCTCGGTGATCACAGAAACGACTCCTAACGTCTTCCAGTGACTTTAACTACGCTTTCTTTTATAGAAAAGGACTTTGATACCCTTTCTTTACCTTGAAACAAGTAATAATAAGGACCATGACTTTCATGCTAGATGTCTCTTAGATCCCGAGATTTTTGGGTAATTGAGGGTAGTATCCAGAATCTGTTTCCAACTTACTATTGATCAGCAGACTGTCATCATGGTTCCTCGTGAACCGCGGATGGTGAGTGATGATGTTGTGCTTGTGGTACCACACTGTCCTCGGCGGGGGCACTCCTACGCATTGGCACACTAGCAGGAGGGAACTGCCCACTCCTACTGATACTGTCCCGCCGAGGGATGCTACTCCAGCGACAACTAAAAAAAAGATATGAAGGTTAGTGTTAGGGCGAAAATATGTACAGACCTTTTTATCTGCGTCCATTTTCGACCTACTTTAAACTGGCCAAACTGGTATTTCGTGTATATTCACAAAATAGTTTGGTTTTTCGTTTTCCGTAGCGTCAGGCCATTTTTTTTATGGAGACTCATGAGTTTTCAGCGCGCCCATTAGAGGCGCTGATAGACCATACAAAAACGGCCTGAAGATGCGGGAAACGAAAAACTAAAAACAAATCTCAGACTTGGGGTACTGGACGATTCGCAATTACGAAATCTCCTAAGCTCTGGACGATTCATATCTCCAAAGCTAAGCATTTGTGCTGCTCTAAGAAGCCATTTCTTAAAAGCACCTGTTAGTAAGACAATAGAACCCCTACCTTTTTGTGCTGTAATCGCTGTAAGAAGACTTAGTCGCCACTTCTCAGAAGCACCTGTTAGTAAGACAACAGAACCCTTGGCGGCGCAACAAGTTGCGCCACCGTGGTGTCCGTAAGCTACCAAACTAGACACCATACAGACACCAGAGTCGCCACACCACACTGAGATATCAAAATAGATCAAGTGTTGCATGCAATGAGGTGGGGGCGTTACTGGCGGCCGGACTGGCGGCCGAGTGAGTGAGGCACCATACAGCGCTATAGTAATTAGTGGTGGCGCGACCAGCAACATTCTATGCACGCGTCCGAGCAGGTCGCGCCGCCAAATTGGTTGCGCAACCAGCGGACACCAAGTGAGTAACTCTCTATAGAGCTGTAAACATTTTATTGGTAGCGGCGACTGGTTGCGCCGCCGTGGTGTCCCGGTGAAATATGGATATATATGTTTTGATATAGGTATTTAAAAATAATTATTTTGTTCTTACCGTACCCTATTTTGTCTGCTCTGTTGCTTGATTTTCTTTCAGAGTGCACAAAACATATCTGAAATAGTCTGCCTTAGGAAATAGTCATCGTACTTTTAACTTTTTACTCTTATATTTTTCATTTAATTAATCTGTGTCGCAATACCATGTTATTTTTTATTATTCTTTATTATGTCGAAATTTTATAGTATTGTTATATTTAGGTTTGGTTTAGTTTGAATCGTCCGTGGCATCACCGAACGGCTCTGATGGAAGACCAGCGTTGGTTTGCAACCAACTTTTTGCTGAATCAGAGTCCGTTTTGCGACGCACAAAGTTATATATTTTTTTTTATATTTTAAATGTTTATTTGTATTTCTTTAACTTTTGTCGTTGTAAATAAATAAATTTTCTTTCTTTCTTTCTTTCTATACAAGGTGTTCCATAAGTTGTGTATATAAACTTCAGGGGGCTAATGTACCTTAGCCCCCTGAAGTTTATATACACAACTTATGGAACACCTTGTATAGTCCTTACCCCTCGAGCTAGGAGTATGCGAGACGCGCCTGCTGGCGGCGCCCTCCCCGGCCGGCGTGCTGGCCGACACCCAGCTCTCGTAGGTGACGCCGCCGGTGAGGCCGCCCAGCTCGGTGGACGAGCGGGAGGACCCCGCTCTATGGGCCTGTGCTACGCCCGCACTGGAATCCAAGGTTTTAGTGATACTACTAGCTGATGGAACAAGCAGATAGCCCTGATGTTAAGCGGCAACCATCACCTATAACAAAGCATTGCCTCGTAAGTCACGCACGATAGGAACGTGCCCTACGATGCACCGCCCTGCGTCCATCAACCCGAGGCATACAGATGTTAAGCCTCATGTGCCTGTAATTACACCGGCAACCACACTCTTCAAACCGAAACACAGCGTTGCTGCTTAGCGGCAGAAGGCGTGGTGGTAGTAATTCCCCGGACGAGCCCTTCACAAAGAGCTCTACTACTCTTAAAGGTTAGCTTTTTAAGTCACTATTGTGTTTAATGTGCCAATGGTTTTCCTAAAATAAATAAATATGTAACTCAAACAGTTTGTAATGAGTAACGACAAGGCAGTTAGTTATACCAGTTTTGTTTATTGTTTTTTTTGTAAAGCCTAACCTACTATTCTCGAACTAATAATATAAGTTTCGGGTTGAAGAATGTGGTTGACGGTAAAATTACAGGCACATGAGGCTTAACATCTGTATGGCTGAAGTTGATGGACGCAAGGCAGTGTATTGTAGGGCACGTTCCTATCGTGCGTGACTTACGAGGCAAAGCTTTGTAATAAATAATAGGTGATGGTTACCACTTAAAATCAGGTAGGTAATCTGCTTGTATTATCAACTATAGTATAAAACAAATGCTTAGATATTTGTGACTCAATCGCGCCTGAACGGTAATACCAATTTTTATAAATTCCAAGATATGAAATAAGTATCCTAAAATTAAATAAACTTTCACAATAGTGTTTCGAACTGCGTTTGATAAGCCAGTGGGTTCATATCAAAATTGTTTAAAAAGTAAGAAAGATCACTAACCTTGAAGTAGGTTTCACATAGACGGTGTAGTGAAGGATTTCTCCGTTCGCATGCTCAGGTCTCTTCCAACTGACGAGGAGTGACGTGGATGACAGCACCAAGACTTTGGTGTCAGATGGTGGACCAGGCACTGGAATAATGTTTTGAATTTTGAATTAACAACTGTGTACGTAATTCTGCTTCAAAATATTGACAGAAAGGTGCTCGCGGTCTTCTGGTGGTCAAGTGGCCTTCTTATCCTATATTTCTTATTTACGCCTTTTTCTGCCGCCAAGCAGCGTTGTTGTATTTGGTTTGAAGAGTGTGGTTGCCGGTGTAATTACAGTCACATGAGGCTTAACATCTGTATGCCTCAAGTTGATGGACGCAGGGCAGTGCATCGTAGCGCACATTCCTATCGTGCATGACTTACGAGGTAATGCTTTGATATAGGTGATGGTTACCACTTAACATCAGGTGGCCCATATGCTTCTTCCATCAGCTAGAAGTATAAAAATAAAATTGGTATAGGTTTAGTTGTTTGAAAAATCTACATAGTGGTGCTTTCAAAAGGTGAAGTATAAACTTAAGAGGAGACCGGTTAGTATATCGTCTGCATACTTATTGGTCTCCTCATGGTCACGTGCTAAAAATTATTCCTGCTAGGAATTATCCAGACTAGCACCCCCAATCATCGTCAAGGTTAATTATACAAAGAGATCTTATAGAATGTCTAAATTGCTTGGGTTAAATGAGTCATGCGTCTTTTTTATCTTACCATCTTGCAACGTAGCACAGACGATTGGGTACGAGAATGGTCCAACCCCGAAGTTGGAGAAGCCAGCTACCTTGATGGTGTAGTTGGAGAACTTAAGAAGACCTTGGATGTACAGTTCCGTGTGTAGAGATGTTTGGTTCATCCATGTTCCATCTGAAACAAAAATTCCTTCCTTAAGCGATTTCCTTTAGTGTAGTTAATACTATAAAACGAATACTAAATGTATGAAAATAAACTTGATATGGAAACTTTTCAGTGCTTCAGATAATTGTCTGAACCAATTCGTAAGTATTTTTTCTGTTCTTCCGAAACCCCAAGTCTAGACTTGGTTGCTTGGAGCCTAGATTCAATCAGTTTACTAAATAAAAAAAATAATTTGCCTTGAGGCAGAATACCAGCAGCATGCTCCGCGTCTAGGTACCTATTTTAAGACCAAGATCAAGTCTTACTGCAGAGTTCTACCACCTGAATTGCGTACCTTCTGTAGCATATAGCACAGTGTACCCCACGAGAGAGCTGCCCTGTCCTGGGAGCACGATTGGCTGCCAGCCGACCCTCAGGGAAGTAGATGACACAGCTGTGCACTCCACTGATGACGGAGCCTGTTCCGGAGCTGTAATGGAGGAGACACTACGTTTCAAGACAACAATATCCACTGTCTGTATAAGTGACGAGCAGGTGGGACCTGTGGTTTCGCAACCGAATGGAATCCTGGCGAGCGAAAGTGGTATCTGCCTAGAGAATGGTAGATTACCTCCTTCTCTGGTGTCTTGAAAAACTGGCAGTGAAAAGGGCCCAGACCCGGCACTTGTGTACGCTGATACAGAAACAGCGTATCTGAAACAAAAGATTTTAAGATTGAAAGATTTTATTATAAATGTTAACAACCAAATGCTTTGCTATCGGCTGTCGCATAGGGAAGAATAAGGGCAGGAAGATGATGAAGGTAGATACAAGCTTCTTTACTGTTAACTGTAATTACCTCGTATTCTTGAGAAGACCACTCAGCAAAGTCTCCTGCTTGCCAGATAACGATGCCACTTTTACTGTTCTCGAATCTGCTTCATCTGAAACTGATAAAAAGTTCAGGTCAGTATTCTCTATGCACGGTAAATATCCTCAATGATATTTAAAAAACAAGATTTTTGCAGATGTGTTTATGAATTTAGCACATACTAGTGAGTACCCACATTTCCTTATGTGAACACGTTGGAAGCTCATCGCTGCTGCTAGAAAACTCATGGTCCTCTGGATTTCCTCACAGTGTTTTTCTACGCCGATTGTATACCGCATCTGCCGCACCAGGGTTGATGTGTTTCTGATGTGAAGGAATCTTGGGAGGAAGCTAATATGTAGTTTGTAGAAGTTTTTCTTTAAGCTGATAAAAGCTCAGTGCTACGTACCAGCCCCACTATTCTGCGGTACAGCTCTCACGTGGTACCCCATGACGACTCCATTATGGGTCTCCTTGAGTGGCTGGAGCCAGGACACGCGGAGCTCTCCCGGGCTGTCTGTTGCCTCCACTTGCACGTTTATGGGTGGCGAGGATGGTGCTGGAATAAACAAATACCTGTCACATACAGGACCGTAAAATTCTACATAAAAACCGATAACCGAAGTTCCACATTGAGGTTTTAAGCTGTAGCTAAAATCTTCAGTGTACTGCAGGACAACGCAGTAGGTAAATCAGTATCGAGTTGTCTCTGCTTCGGTACGCAGTGTACTGGAACATGCAGGACCACACTCCAGATTAATCTGTTGCTATACTATGCAGTAATAATACCCAGATGTCATCATCATCATCATCATCAGCCTAAAGAAGTCCACTGCTGGACATAGGCCTCCCCTATACATTTCCAGGAAGAACGATTCCGAGCCCTCTCCATCCACTGCCTTCCCGCGATCCTGACAATGTCGTCAGTCCATCGGGTAGGAGGGCGTCCTACAATACGTTTTCCTGTTCGTGGTCGCCATTCGAGAACCTTTATTCCCCATCGGTTATCAGTCCTTCGAGCTATAAGACCTGCCCATTGTCAATTCAACTTGCTGATTCTGCGAGCTATGTCGGCTACTTTGGTTCTCCTACGGATTTCCTCATTTCTGATTTATCTAGGGATATATCTAGGGATAAAGCCCGCCGCGGGGGTCAAATGATACATCGTGAAGAAACCGCAGCTTTGTCAGCTATTAGTTGTGGATTAAGCCACTTAACCTGAGATGCACCGACCCTGGTGATGAGAGATCTTAGGCCGTCCAAAGACTTTCATAAATGTCTTGTAAACACCACTAGTGGTTTATGCAAATAGTGGCATCGCAGTACAATCTTGAACTCAGCCGATCAGCTAGGAATAATCAAGAAAGTTACTTCACAAGTGTTTCGAGTGAGTTATTTTATTTATTTAATTGAAATAAATTAAGAAGATACTCAGTTCTCATAAAATGGTCTGATGATGGAGCCAAGGTCTGTTCAACGGAACTCTTCAATAAATAGGCCAATTGAGTTGAAACTTAGTTACCATACCAAGTAAGTAGGCGGTAGTCAGAAAAAAGTACAAAGATAATGTTTGGACTTGCCTCTGACTACTACCTACTCAAAGTTTTGATGCGTTCGTCGGGTCGCATCACGAGATCTCAGTTCGGGGCGAACTACTAGTGATAATAAAGTTTAGTGTACCTTCTTCATGAGTAGTGAAGTGTATAGGAGAGGTGTAGACGCTGGTCCCGACTTGGTTTCCCGTGGCCACGCGCACGGCGTACGACGTCGCGGGTCTGAGGTTTTGGAGCTCGATTGACTGCCGAATATCACTGTCTTTTCTGAGAATAACAAATTTCAATACAATACAAGTTTAGAGCCGTATAACCCTATCAGTGCGATCCTTTGCGTGTGACCATGAGTAAAATAAGTTGACCTTCTTCTTCTTGGTCGGTTTTTCATTCCTGAAGATCGTGATCATGATCGTGAGTGAAGGTGTTGTTCTGCAGGCGTAGACGGCCTGTCTCCAGCGACTCCGAACCGTAGCCATCTGGACTACTCTGAAGAATGATGTGTCTCTTTCTATAAGCTGGTCAGACCATCTGGTTGGGGATCTTCCATGGGATCGTTTCCCTTCCACGTGGCCGACTATGACCAGCTTTTCTAAATTATACACCTAACACACACCTAACCGGGAAACCGGCTGGAAGAGATTTCAGTGGCCTGGCGTCTAAATAATCTTTCTTCCCTCCTCATGACATGCCCATACCGCTTGTACTTGGTACTAAGATATCCGAGGGGATATCTACCGTGCCTGGGGATCAAAGTCGAGAAGCGTTCAGTTTTCAGGTACCTGGTAAGGTTGACAGTGACGGCGCGGTCCCACGCGTCGCCGTAGTGCGTGTGCGAGTACTGCAGCGCGTAGTGGCGGGCGTGCGCGCGCAGCGTGTCGCGCCACGACAGCGACGCGACGCGCGACCGGACCGTGTCGATCCGGAGATCGGACGGCGGGGTCGGTGGTTCTGTAATGGTTTTTTTTTTTTTTTTTATACAACTAGTTAATGGAACAAGCAGATGGCCCACCTGATGTTAAGTGGTAACCATCACCTATAACAAAGCATTGCCTCGTAAGTCACGCACGATAGGAACGTGCCCTACGATGCACTGCCCTGCGTCCATCAACTTGAGGCATACAGATGTTAAGCCTCATGTGCCTGTAATTACACCGGCAACCACACTCTTCAAACCGAAACACAGCGTTGCTGCTTGGCGGCAGAAAAAGGCGTGATGGTAGTACTTCCCCGGACGAGCCCTTCACAAAGAGCTCTACTACTCTTGTTTTTTTTTTTAATTTATTTTAAGGGCTTTGTCGCTGGGCGACCACACTGCCCTATAATAAAACATCAAAAAAAATACATCTCATATCAAAACTTAATCTACACTCCCATTTTATGATATTTACATTTATAATAATGGTGTTGTTATCCATTATTAATGAATAGGCTCAAAAGTGAGCCAACTGAAAAATAGGTAGCTACTTTTGGTTCTGTAAGGTAATACTGCGTTTACATTTAGACATTCGCGCTGCCATTCGCGTGGACGGAAATGTTGCCATATGTCCATATGTCTGCGGCAGCGTCGCCGGCAATGTGTGTTCACAACACGGGCAACGCGAGCGGCAACGCGAGTGGATATGGAAGTGGCCTGTTTACAGTCTCGCATTGCCCAAGTCATGTCTTTGCACTTTTCCACGGACATGAGCTAAGTGTAAGCGGGGTATAAGGTTTGTTTTTTTATTTTTTAGTTAGAGTTTAGTATTTAATAGTGTTTTTTTTTATACAACTAGCTGATGGAACAAGCAGATGACACACAGTTGAGATATCTGCAGACCGTTGCAAACGATCAAGATAGCTCAACTGATCCAAGTCAGTACCTAGTATTGTAAGATGCACGTTGAAGCTCGCTGCCCCGTACGGGTTGCTGGCTCGGCACTGGTACAGACCCGCATCGCTGATCTCCGAGTACGCAAGGCTGATGGTGCTCGATAAACCGAGGGTAGTTTTAGATTCGGAGAGTTTCAGCCTGCAAAAATTACATTTTGGCGGATAAGGCATTGTTAGTGAGATAATCACGTCACCACAAAGACAAGAATATGGCGTAGTATTTTTTTACTACTTGCTGATGGAACATGCAGATGGCCCACCTGATGTTAAGGAGTATAACCATCACCTATAATAAAACTTTGCCTCGTAAGTCAAGAGCTATTATAAACGCGCCGAACCACAACCTTCAAACCGAAACACAGCAACGCTGCTTGGCTTGTTACTGTTAGTGAGATAATAATGTCGCTGCAATAAATAGGATTAAGATGAACATGAGCAAGACGAAAATCATGTCTAATGTTGGGAGCGATATCATCGAAGTTGTAGACCACTATGTGTATCTGGGTCAGACGATCCAACTAGGTAGGTCCAACTTCGATAAAGAGGTCAGCCGACGAATCTAACTCGGATGGGCAGCGTTCGGGAAGTTACGCCACATCTTCTCGTCACAGATACCGCAGAGCCTCAAGACGAAAGTCTTCAACCAGTGTGTGTTGCCAGTGATGACGTATGGAACTGAGACGTGGTCGCTCACTATTGGCCTCATCAACAAGCTCAAAGTCGCTCAACGGGCTATGGAGAGAGCTATGCTGGGGGTTTCACTACGAGATAAAATCAGAAAAGAGGAAATCCGTAGGAGAACCAAGGTAGCCGACATAGCTCGCAGAATCAGCAGGTTGAAGTGGCAATGGGCAGGTCATATAGCTCGAAGGACTGATAACCGATGGGGAATAAAGGTTCTCGAATGGCGACCACGAACAGGAAAACGAAGCGTGGGACGCCCTCCCACCCGATGGACTGACGACATTGTTAGGATCGCGGGTAGTCGGTGGATGGAGAGGGCTCGGAATCGTTCTTCCTGGAAATGTATAGGGGAGGCCTATGTCCAGCAGTGGACTTCTTTGGGCTGATGATGATGATGATGAATAAATAGGAGAAGAATACTGCGTATTTTTTAAGATTAGTAGAGCTCTTTGTGAAGGGCTCGTGCGGGGAAGTACCACGCTTTTTTCTGCCGCCAAGCAGCAACGCTGTGTTTCGGTTTAAAGAGTGTGGTCGCCGGTGAAATTACAGGCACATGAGGTAACATGTGCCTGTAATACATTAACATCTGTATGCCTCAAATTGATGGACGCAAGGCAGTGCATCGTAGGCCACGTTCTTAACGTGCGTGAATTAAGAGTTAATGCTTTTTATAAGTGATGGTTACAACTTAACATAACGTCATGAGCTTGAACGGGCAACAATTAAAAAAAAAAAATTGGAGGATATAAGAGGAGAATAGGAATATAGAGTAGAGTATACAGTAGAGAATATAGATTAATAGAGGAGAAATATAGGAAGATAGGATTTATTAAAAGAAATATAGGAAATATAAAAAAATAGGAGTATAGAAGTGAATTATATATATTTATGTTATGCTTTAGTTAGATAGTTAAGAATAGGTAATATAAGATTTACTTTAAGATTTAGAATTACTCTATTGTATTGACAGCCTTCACAGCTCAGTTGGTAGTAGCTCTGCCTTCTGCGCCGTAGGCCGTGGGTTCGATCCCCACCGAGAACAAATATTTGTGTGATGAACATAGATGTTTGTTCTCTGTTTGGGTGTTATTATATATTATAAGAATGTATTTACAAAAAAAAGTATATATGTATTATATCAGCTATCTGGTTCCCATATCACAAGCTTTGGCTTAGTTTGGGGCGAGATAGTGTTGTGTGGACAGTCCACCAATATTTATTTTATTTTTAATTTTATTGTATTTATTTTATTTTATTTATTTAGTGGATGGATGGACTGTGTGAAAGAGGACAAGAGTATGAAAGGAGTGACTGCTGAGATGACGGCTGATAGAGGAGAGTGGAGGGAAAAAAACCTGTTGTGCCGACCCCACATGAAGTGGGATAAGGGCAGGAAAATGATGATGATGATGATGGGTACAAAGTTACTTAAATACTAGTAGTTCGCCCCGAACTGAGATCTCGTGATGCGACCCGACGAACGCATCAAAACTTTGAGTCGGTAGTAGTCAGAGGCAAGTCCAAACATTATCTTTGAACTTTTTTCTGACTACCGCCTACTAACTTGGTATGGTTACCAAGTTTCAACTCTATTGGCCTATTTATTGAAGAGTTCCGTTGAACAGACCTTGGCTCCATCATCAGACCTGGTCGTCGTCACCATTTTATGAGAACTGAGTACCTCCTTAAATTATTTCAAGAAAAAAAATTAATAAAAATCAAAGGAACTGGCCGACCAGTAGAAAAACCTTGATTTCAACGAAACTCTTAGAGATGGGAGCTCTTGGATCGCTGGTTATCTTAATTTAACTTTTTAAATTTTATCTCGAAAACCGAGCGTCCCAAAAAAAAAGTAAAAATTGTTTTGGAATGTCCAAACAAAGCCCTTTCATAAGACATGTAACTTGATTTTTTTATGTAACTTTTTTTATTTTTGCCCTCTTAAAAACCCCCATATCTCAAAAACCCTTCATCCGATTTTACTCATATACTTACCAGTAAATTTCTCAAGTACAAGCTATCGACATATCAAATTTCATGGAGATCGGATAAACGGTTCTAAAGTTATCGCCAGACAAACATACATACATACATACATACATACATACATACATAAAATGCCAAATCGCCCAAGTTGAAACTAAGATCTTCGTTCGCTTCGCTCACTCGATCAATTATTACAGTAGTGGTTTAAAGTCTTACAAAAGATTAAAGATAGTCCTGTAAAGATAGATGTAACTTGAAATAAATAAAACCTTTGAGTCTGGAACTCCACAGGGCTGCCGTCATGGGTCCACATCACGCGGATAGGATCGTCTCCTAACGGCTTACACTCCAGTAACACAGGGTGACCCAGCCGTGACGTCACGTTCGATGATGACGCGTCGAAGTGAACCGGCTCTGGAAACCAAGAACTCAAAGTCAAAGAATTGTTATTTTTATAATAATATTTATTTACAAAGAAAATTATACTGAATTCTAGTATTTACAAAATGTTCAAAATACATATAGTATAAAACATTTGAGCTATCTGCAGACCGTAGCGAACGATCTAGTGATAGCTTAAATGATCCAAATTAGTGCCAATCGGAAGCGTCCCCAAGACACTGGTCAAAGTCAAAAGGTATTTATTCAATTTGAATGACAAGGTTCACCTTGAAATGTCTTAAAGCTAGGTGCTTCTAGGTGCCGGTTCCACGTGTCTAAGCTTGGAAGAACTTGGAGAAATGTAATAAAGATTGTGTACCAATTAAAAAGTTTTGAACTAGTAATTGCTCGTGGCTCCCCTCGCATAGTACAAACGGATACGCATATTCTACCTTACTTTAGAATTGGCTGATCAGTAGAAAAACCTTGATGTCAACGAAACTCTTAGAAATGTGAGCTCTTGGATCGTTGGTTATCAAAGTTTTACTTTTTTGTTGTATCTTAAAAACTGGGTATCCTAAAAAAACAGTAAACCTGGTTTTGAAATGTCCAAACAAAGCCCTTTCATATGAAACGTAGCTTGATATTTTTGTGTAACTTTTTTTATTTTTGCTCCCTTAAACAACACTAACTTAATAACTCGTAATCCGATTTAACTCATATATTTACCTGGATATTTCATAAGTACAATCTATCGACTTACCAAATTTCATGCAGATCGGAGCAACGGTTCGAAAGTAATGGCCCGACAAACATACTCGTACATACATAAAATACCAAGTCAAGTTGACTGTAAGATTTTCGTTCGCTTAGCTCACTCAATCAATTAAACTTAGGTTTAGCGAAATAAAAGGTTAAAACTATGTAGGTAAGTAACAATCTCATTCAAGTTGCCTTGCAGACGAAAAATAAAACAGAATAAAAATGAGGGTAAACAAACAAGAAAAAACTAAAGTTAGAGCAACGAGGAAATTATCTGGCTGTCGAACTTAAATTACTTTTAGCTTGTGAACTAAAAATACAGTTTGAAATAACATTGGTTGACAAACTTAACCTACAACCTATTATTTCTTCCAGTATACTTAACTTCATTTGTTTTGAAAAAACTGCCACCATTTTCATCGAAACAAATGAAGGCCGAATTTTGTATCGCCTGACTTGACTAAAAAGTATTTTATCTATTTCACTTGACATTGGCTAGATTGTCTATAAAAACGAAAATCAGGTGCCATAGATTGAGCTAAGAAAAACAAGATGGCAGTATACTTATCGGCTATTTTAATTAATGAAATTAATATTGAAAATGCAACATTTTGACTAGTTTTTAGTCATCATGTAAACTGAATAGAAAAAAAAAAAATTTTTGGCATATCAGCCTGAGGTGGTATGCTTATTTGGACTTTAGTTTAACCAAATATAAAACAATACTATAATTATTTTCCTGTGAAAGTGCCACCTATACTTATAAATATATAGGTAAATATAACTATACTGCATAATTTTCGCATACACACATTTTTGATGTATTGCCAAAATCATCATGTATAGCAATATATTTGGCTACATTTTGCATAGCACGCTGATTTGGAGCGACACGAATGATGGAGCGTGTAATGCATGAAGGAGCACATGAAAGTATGAGCATATGGCACATACAGGAAGGTATGAACTGTAATAGGTATCAGTGTTGAAGTTGGTTTCAGTGGGTTTTTGTGGCGCTGTGGCGAGAGATAAGTATCTTAGAGAGAGATAAGTAAGAGTAAGAGAGAGTAAGCTTAAGAGTAGTAGAGCTTTTTGTGAAGGGCTCGTCCGGCGAAGTATTACCACCATGCATATTTCTGCCGCCAAGTAGCGTTCAGAATTATTTGTAAATTAATTTTTATCATGCAATATCACTCGCATCTCTGTCTGCAACATCCATTTTACGAGTATCATACAAAAATGTTAGTTCTCGGTAAGGATCGAACCCGCGGCCTGCAGCGCACAAGGCAAAGCTACTACCAGCTGAGCTGTATCTACGGACTGTCATCTTACAGGTAAAAAGACCACTCCTGAAAACTTCAGGGGGTTAAAGTAACCATCAATATGAGTTACTTTTTCTAAGGAACCAACACTGAACGCGAAAAAAAAACAGGTGTTTCATACATTTTAGCAAGTAGTTATAGAACTTTTAACCCCCCTGAAGTTTTCGGGAGTGGTTATTTTACACCTGTATAAGAATTTGGTTTAAACTTTAGCTATCTCAACGTAGCTCGCGAAAGTTTTCACTACTTAGGTTGTTAGTTGGTTATTACTCCGTGATTTTAGTTCAGCTCAGTCAAGCAAAGCTGTAACTAAGTTGGAACTGCCGACCGGATTGGAGTTTGCCTCAGAGGTTCCGATTTTAGAGGCTTGATTGGATCCAGTAATGAAGGATGTCGATTTCTGTGATTGCGTTCGTGCTCGTGTACTAGTTTAATAATAATATTTTAAAACAGAAAAAACTGTACTACTTTGATCCCCAGTCACGGTAGATATCCCCTCAGATCCCTCCCTCCCGATCCTAAGGTAGTGGTCGTGGTTCTAAACCAGTCGTGCACCAATGACCTATCTACAGTGCCAGTATTTTCCCAAAAATTTGAGTGTACAGTGCCGTTACTCTCCAACGATGAAGATATTGATAAACATAGCGAGGAAACCGGCATAACGTAGATTCAAAAAAAAATCTAAAACATGTGTCATGTGCATGAAAAGAGCCTCCGTGAAGCGCACTTAAAACCCTTTCACCACACTGTTTAAAAAGAACTAGTGACACGACAGGAAGAAGATAGTATGCGACGATTAGACATTACTTACTATTAACACTCATCCATACAGTCTTGCTAAGAGGCTGGCCGACGCTGTTCTCCACATTGCAAGAGTAGAGACCCTCGTCTGTTAGAGACACCTCGTCAATGACCAAGGAGCCGTTGGGCAAACTAAGGATACCACCTCCGGCAAGCTCCAGGACTGGCTGCCATGTGCCAAGAAGAGCTGAAAGAAATAGAGGAAGATTGATTTGTCAAAGACCAAAACTATTTATCAACAGTGTAGGACAATGTAGTTGCTAAGCAACAATGCCTAAATAAGTTAATGTAGGTACATAGTTTATTCAATAGGTTATTAACATCATCAGAATCATCACTTAGACATAGATAGTTAAATAGATTTGAATCGGTTAAGAGGTGTAGAATGTTTGGTTTGGTTTCGACAAAGATGTGTTACTAATCTTCAGGTATAACAATATTAATAAATATAAAAAAGACGATGCACAAAATCCATAAAATTACTACAGAATTAGAGTTTGAATAAAAACTCTTATCATTAATAAGATAATGAGATTAGACAAACCATCTTTCTTCATCCAATGCACCTGAGGTTGTGGGTAGCCACTGGCGCTGCAGGATACTGTTCCTTTCCTGCCCAATAAGAGAGAGGAGTTCGATGGTTCCTCTAACCATTTAGGAGCCACTGAAATTAGAAAATAAACAAAAGCTGAACTGAAACGTTGCGGAACCACACAATTGGAAATAACAAAAACGTCCATAGACAAAAAACGTAATTGGAGTATTTAACTTTTTACATGTTGCTAGTGTTTAATAGAAAATTATTGATAGCAATAACGAGAAAATTGGTGCAGACAAAGGATTTTTTTCTTACCTTTGATATAAAGTTCGGTAGATCGATTAACTTTGGCAACGTGGTTGGAGGCGACGCACGTGTATGTTCCACAGTGCTCTAAAGACACTTTCTTTATCACCAAAGCACTAAATAGCTCCGAGTTTCTCTCTGTAACCTAAAAAACATCACGCTTTAGTCAAACATAGTAGATTAGTAGCCAAGGGCTGTAAGGCATCAATTGCAGCCCGAGATATTTAGGCGCACGAGCGCAGCGAGGGCGCCTATAGTTCGAGGGTGCAATTGGTGCTTACACCCGAGCTAACTATTCTGCTTTACATCTCGATTGTGAGGTAAGTAGAAAAAAACCGGCATTACAAGAATAAACAATATTTAAAGTAAAAGTTTTCTATTCCCGCCTATTTTCATTAAAAAAAATCAAGTAAAGAACTTTTTTCTTTTTTTCAAGATCGAAATTATTGAGCTTTGCCGTTCGATATTTAAAATTGATGACTATTATACTCACACGAAGAAAAGGCAGAATAGCAAAGCGACCTCTTTGGTCATTGGGCTGAATGCATGATGTCTATTGCCAGTATGATGGTTAGATGTACGCGAACTTTTTGAAAGAAAGAAGTGTTTTTTTTTATTACATAACACCCTAGGGCTTTTCTAGCTACAATATTACCCTAGAGCGCTAATTAGTCATTTGGAGGTAATAAAAACCTACTTACCGAACATGAGAGATGTAAAATACATTTACTGCCACTTTTTCTTTCTCTTTCTTCAGTAAATATTATTATTACAGCAGATTAATATTATACTCACTTTTAAACTACTCGGTATTCTTTTTCCATCTTTCAACCACTCAAAATGTATTGGCAAGTCCCCAGTTCTTACGTTGCAGTAAATATTCGCGTTCTGTCCTTCTTGCAAATTATTCGCTAAGAGCAAATCATCGATTACTGGTGCTTCTACGACTTGAATTTCAAAAGCCCGCCTTGCCATCTCGCCAGATGGACTTGTAACTATGCAGGTGTACACCGCTGCGTTCATCTCTTTGCTGACTTCATTGATATTAAGAACGCCATTTATGTTGACGCTTGGAGCGTTTCGTCTGGTTTTTCGTTTTGGGTGTATGCTTCTTCTGTATCGGGTTTGGAAAAGACTGTTCGCTGATAGAGGTTTGCCTTGGTATTCCCAGTCTATTTTACTGTAAATAAGATTTAAGCTTTGAGTTTCCAAGTTTCGCTAATAATAATAATAACTTTATTGAGGACAGAATGGAAAAGGTTATAAACATTAATGTACATTGAGTTTGTCCTACAATCGGCATCGCAAGTAGCGATCTCTTCCAGACAACCGTTATTTTAATCAAAACTTAGGACGCTAATAATTACCTACATGTTTGTGTATTTACGTTACCTGATAGGGTATCCATAGAATGGACACCTTAGGTTGACTGACTCCCCACTCTGCATTTTGATTGGAGGTAGAGATCTGATGTAAGGTGGACCTAAAACATTGATTAGTCAATATTTTGTCACTTGTCTGGAATCACGTGTATTTTTAAGGCGATATAAAAAATTAATACATCATACCATAAACATCAAGTCTGTTCTCATGGCTGTTCATATGGTCTCCTTCCTTCGCTGTGCAAGAGTATAACCCTCCATCTTCGACCCGTACTCGGGTGATGTTCAACTGTGCTACCACCGAGTTGTCTGACGTCATGAGTTGTCCTAGGGCATACCTGAAGAAAAAAACAACTAGCTGAATCAGAAGATGCTAAAATTCAAAAACTTTTGTTTTTTCAATTTCAATGATGGTATATTTTAATGGTTTGATATTGACTAAAATAAGCTTTCGACTGTAATCCACAGGAAAAAGTACCCTATGGAAAAAGTATCCTAAGATCACAATTAACGATATTATTTATGAATTCTAGTCAAATCATGTAAAACTCTATAACTGTATAGCATAAATGCTTTGCATATCAGTCATCGACGAAGTGTGTGAGACCAATTATACATATGACCTTATTTTACCATACTTCAGGCAAATAAATACATTTCATTTCAAAACAGTATCTCTAAATCTTATAGCTAGTAAAAACCCGTTCGATTTTTAGACAAAAGTTGTGTTCGTGAATCTTATAATCTTGTTGTGTTGTGTTCCTTTTGGGTATAATTTTCAGATGAAGATTCTCACCTAGCATCAGTATTACTAGAAACCACAATGCCATCTCGCTCCCACACGAACTGAGGAGGTCTGTCGCCCGTGGCTGCACATTGCATGCTGATCTGAAATCATAATATCAATTCATTTATTGAACATTTTCGTTTGAGATTAATGAAAGAATCGCTTGTGGAATAAACCGGCATCAAACAATTTCCCAGAGCTGGCACTCAGCACAAGGCTGACATCATATGGAAGGATAAGGTCCAGCAGTGGGTCCAGCATTCAGTAAAAAGTAATGGATTACGTTTGTAGTTTCTTTTTGGTTGGATACTCGAGAGCACTGGTGGTCTAGTGGTAGAGACCCCGCCTTCCAATTCTAAGGTCGTGGGTTCGAAACCAGTCGTGTACCAATGAGTTTTTCTGTTCAAAAATTAATATGCACAATGCCAGTACTCTCAAACGGTGAAGGAAAACATCGTGAGGAAACCGGCATGTCGTAGAACCTAAAAAGTTCTATTACATGTGTCAAGTGCTTCTTAAGGAGCCTCTTGAGGCGCACTTAAAATCCTTTCACCACACTGTTTCGAAAGAAACTAGTGACACGACATGAAGAAGAAGAAGGTTGGATACTCCGCTTTGTGGTCTTATTTAATGTCTAAGGCCATTTTGTATTTCAAATAACTGAGGTAACCTTAAAACAAAATGTATTCTATTCATCCCCTAAAAACCTTGAAAACCTTGCAAAGAGTGTTGCTGGGGGAGTTCTCCGAGGGTCAATACTAGGTCCTTATGTATTTATTACTTACATCACCTCCGGGTGTGACAGTTCTTTCTGTGAAATGTTGGGTGATGACCACGCGACTGTCAGTCAGCCGTTTTCTTCTGTCCAAACCTGAAAAAAGTGTGTTTTGAGTACTGAAACTACGTGAAAATGGCGGTCATTTTGAGCAATTATTTCGTAGATCAGCTAAATTAACCATAAGAAACGCAAACTTCAGTTGGCCTCAAAGTGTTTATTGATCACAGTAAGAAATAGGATCGTTTGGCAACAAAATTATTTCGAGTTTATTTATTGGTTTTCCGTCAAAAATGTATGGGAAAAGTTTTTGGAAATTTCTGTTACTTATACCTTAAATGGTTCTATAGAGTATTTTGATCCTTTTTCCAAAATATGTGAATGTAGTTCAGAATATCTCAAAAAGTTATGGATGGTCTCTTAGGAACTTTTTCCTGTAACTATAATGGCTTCGGTACCTGCCATTACGGTCCCGTCTCAAAATCCACCCCGTATATGATTTTTGGAATACCATCCAGTTTTATAACTAATGTCGGTAGGTATATTATTATTTTCTTAATTTAGCATTGCTTGTTTTCTGTTCCGGTGGGCTCCAATCAAATATTTTCTTGAATTCGAAAAATTGACTAATTTGTTATTCGAATAAGCTATAATTCTGGTTATGCTATTATTCAATCACTGGTTCTCACAATTCGGTAATCTATGCCGTTGCTAGGCAACCCACCTAACTAATCACTAATCAAAATGGCGGCCGGCACGAGGCATCTGGAAGGTGGTAGACCGTAAAAGCATTGATTGGAGCACTTCGTACCACTAACTAGGTCTTGCTTGCATACACTTCAGTGAAAAAAAATTGACAAGACAATTTGTTATTTATTCCATTTAAAGCAATTTGGGCACGATTAAAGTCGAAAGTGAAAAGGTATTTTATTCAATTGAATCACAGGGATAATTTTGAAACGTCTAAAAGCTAGGTGAATCTAAGTGTTTCTTCTAAGATTCATGCGAACAAGCCTAGAAGAACAGGCAACAAACTTACGGCTTGGTTCCGTTATTTTGTATGAACGAAACATAATTTGTCTATGAATTAATGATTAAGATCCCATAAATAATTAAGACCACGGCATATATCAGTCTGATGTGTTGGCGAATCGTGTCACGTATGAGAGGTGAGTAAGAGCAATAGTATACCATCGCGAATTACTAAATCTCCCCACCAGTAATAACCAGATAGGCCAAACGCGCCTTGTTCCGTTACCTTGAAAAGATGATGATGAAATCCCGAAATGCAAAATGTGTAATTTTGATGGTAATAATTAATTCAATAATATTTAAGAGTAGTAGAAGGGCTTTGTGAAGGGCTCGTCCGGGGAAGGACTACCACCACACCTTTTTCTGCCGCCAAGTAGCGTTGCTGTGTTTCGGTTTGAAGAGTGTGGTTGCCGGTGTAATAACAGGGGCACATGAGGCTTAACATCTGTATGCCTCAAGTTAATGTACGCAGGGCACTGCACGTTTCTATCGTGCGTGACTAACGAGGCAATGCTTTGTTATAGGTGATGGTTACCACTTAACATCAGGTGGGCCATCTGCTTGTTCCATCAGCTAGTTGTATAAAAAAAACGTATCCAAGACGTTGTCACAATCTTAAGTAGGTTTGTTTTTTTATATCATACAAGGCCCTATGAGTTTTATGGCACTGACCAAAACAGATGTAAAATTATTAAAAACCTAGCTTCTTCAGTAATAATAAGTTAGCATGTTGTTTTTTAAGTAGAGAAAAATATTTGATGGATTTTGGAAATTTTATGTGATTTTTACAATTTATTGAAGCTTTGACATTTGCGTGGCTAGCAGTGTACACACGAGGACGAATATTAATTTAGCAGTAAATGTCCTGCCAGTCTCCTGTTCGGAACCATGAGAAATGTATTTATCCACTCAACTGTGAGGCGGATTTTTGCAAAATGGCGTTGACTGTGAGGCCCGTTATGGCCTCCCCTCACAGTTAGGGCTTTGCGAGTTCAGCATTCTATTAAAACTGCGTTTTCTATTGTTTTTAAGCAGTTTAACTACCTAATTTAGGTACACACTGATTAAGAAATAATTTTATTGCCATTTCATGTACTTTAAATGGTACATACAAGAGAAAATAAAGTATAGTATTGCAATTGTAACTTGAACCACCTAATTTGTGGCACCAGCACCAGCACCGATTCATAGCTGTTTTTATCACACAAAAAGTACTGGAAACACAGCCAGGAGTATTAAAATCAAGAATACTTATATTTTTCTTGGTTTTTCACAGCACGTTCTAGCAATTACTCATTAATTTTTACGTTGACAATCAAAACAAATACGACCTTTGGCAAGTGTCAGGAAGTGAAGTTCGATTAGGGATTGCGCGGAATTTTTGTATGACGCAACACGTGGACGAGTGCTAGATACCCATCTTGCTCTAACAAGAACGCAATTCAATAGGTTAAAACAAGATAGAAACATAAATTAACGTGAATATCGGCGTAAACTGGGTGCCAGCTGAGCGGCCCGATATGGGCTTGTTCACAATCATCGCACATTTGACAGAAGCCCAGAAAGGGCTTTTTCACAGTTGAGTGGCTAGCAGAGTAATTTTTAACAAATTAGTACTATTTCACTCACTCTACGCGCATAAATTATTAGTTGATAAGATTTGTTGCTTTTTTTGACGGTAATGACTTTCACTCTCAAGCTTGACTTATAAAACAGTTTTCAAAATGACATTCACGCATGTCAGTCTTCCATATTTTTAGTTTTGCTCTCGATGATCAAGAAAATCTTGAAGCTCAAGAAAATAAAGTAAAAATAAAGAAACTCAGCAATTAAAATAGTTATTTATATTGCTAAGTGATATTTATAGCAAGAGTAGTAGAGCTCTTCGTGAAGGGCTCATCCGGGGAAGTACTACCACCATGCCTTTTTCTGCCGCCAAGAAGCGTTGCTGTGTTTCGGTTTGAGGAGTGTGGGTGCCGGTGTAATTACAGACTCATGAGACTTAACATCCGTATGCCTAGAATTGAAGGACGCAGGGCAGTGCATCGTAGGGCACGTTCCTATCGTAGTTAACATCAGGTTGGCCATCTGCTTGTTCTATCAGGTGGTTATATTAAAAAAAATATAAACACTGTACACAGAGCCGACCCAGGCTCCATATATTGATGAAACAACTCCTTTAGATATTTAAGAGACACAATAAAAATTCTATCCTAGTTAAGCTTGATTTTTCATTAGAGTTCACGTGAATATGAAGCTTGAAAATGAAAATGTCTCAATTTCCTTTGAACGTGCAACACAGTGAAGTTACATTACTTGAAGCACCGTGTTTCAGGTTCTGTAATGTAATTCCCCCGGCGAATTGCCCGGGAACTGAACCCTGATTTTGAAAAGCGAATGCCGCTATAGCGCGGTCGTTATTTAGTGTTGCGATACCATAAATCCTATACTACCCTACTAATTGATCGAGTGAGCGAAGCGAACGAAGATTCTAGTTTCAACTTGGGCGATTTGGCATTTTATGTATGTATGTATGTATGTATGTATGTATTTATGTATGTATGTTTGTCTGGCCATAACTTTCGAACCGTTGATCTGATCTGCATGAAATTTGATAAGACGACAGCTTGTACTTGAGAAATTTACTGGTAAGTATATGAGTAAAATGGGATGAAGGGTTTTTAAGTTATGGGGTTTTTTAAGGGAGCAAAAATAAAAAAAGTGACTTAAAAAAATCAAAATACATGTCATATGAAAGGGATGTGTTTGGACATTCTAAAACAATTTTTTCTTTTTTTCTGGGACGCTCGGTTTTTGAGATACAACAAAAAAGTTTAATTAAGATAACCAGCGACCCAAGAGCTCCCATCAGTAAGAGTTTCGTTGGCATCAAGGATTTTCTACTGGGCAGCCAGTTCCTTTGCTTTTTCTTATTTTTTTTTCTTGAAATAAATTAAGGAGGTACTCAGTTCTCATAAAATGGTGACAACGACCAGGTCTGATGATGGAGCCAAGGTCTGTTCAACGGAACTCTTCAATAAATAGGCCAATAGAGTTGAAACTTGGTTACCGTACCAAGTTAGTAGGCGGTAGTCAGAAAAAAGTACAAACATAATGTTTGGACTTGCTTTTGACTACCACCTACTCAAAGTTTTGGTGCGTTTGTCGGGTCGTATCACGAGATTTCAGTTCGGGGCGAACTACTAGTATACAACGTGTAACATAATACCCCTATAACCCCAAAAGCAGGGTATTCTACAGGTCATGGCTACCACCTTTTGTTTTACGACTTTTGAAATTTCGTCGTTTTTAATTCATGAAATGCCTCTTAAACGTTCCTCCAATATGAAACTAAACACATAGTTCAGTGTGTACGTGACTTTGTTACTAACGTAAACAGTAATGCAAAATTCTGAGACAATATTAATTTTACTTTTGTATGGGAATTTCGAAAACGATATACCCAACCTTTGCATACGTCAAAGTATTCCAGTGCTTGGTCCGATCACTTGGTCTTTGGCCTTATAGGGGCATTATGTTACCCGCAAATTTGGAATAAGCAAATGGCCCACCTGATGTTAGGTGGTAACCATCACCTGTAACAAAGCATTGCTTCGTAAGACACGCACGTTAGGAACGTGGCCTACGATGCACTGCATTGCGTCCATCTACTTGAGGCCGTACAGATGTTAATCCTCATGTGCCTGTAATTTCACCAGCAACTACACTCATCAAACCGGAACACAGCAACGCTGTTTGGCGGCAGAAAAAGGTGTAATATCTCTTGGCGATCCTAATAAATAAATAAATAGAAGAGCCTAGCTTTTAAACGGGCGTTATAAAACGGACGCCGTCTTCTAAAAACAAAGGTATGCGGGTAATGATATGCTAACCAACGGACGTTCCCATTTAGATTTCAGATTGGCGGCAAATTGATGCTAATAGATCTGGCAGGCGAGAAATATATTAAACTATTACAAACCAGCGACTTTCAGTCTTCTTCTTCTTGTCGTGGCACTAGTTCTTTTAAAGCAGCGTGGTGAAAGGACTTTATCTCCTTTCGAGCTCTTAGCACATGTTTTCAAACTTTTTAGGTTAGATAAAATATGAGAGCGGGAAGTTATTTAACGGCCGTCTGCGCCTTAATTTTTATGTTAGCAATCTCTACAAGCGCGTGTGAAAATGCGGGCAACTGCTATTACCTAATCGATCGAGTGATTTTGCATTGTATGTATGTATGTATGTATGTTTGTCGGGCCGTAACTTTCGAACTGTTGATCTGATCTACATGTGGTATGTGGAAAACTTGTAGGTACTTAATTAAAAAATAAAGATGCCAGTATAAAAATAAAAATACTTACTACAATGAAAAAAAAATACTAGTATTTTTTTATATGAGTTAAACAGATAATAGGTTAGTAAGATTGTGGTTTTATTTTATCAGGGACCAAAACAAAGTTACACAGATATATCAAATTACGTGTCATATAAAAGGGCTGTTTGATCCCTGACCTAGGCTATCTATGCAATGATGGGTAGGTATATCAGCCACCTCGGGACGTAATCAAAGGCCCATAATTGAAGTTTGCGGCCGAATGGCACAAATGGCCGCCTATCGCCTCTGTGGCCGGAAATGCTACCAAGATTGAACATTAGTGCATCTGTGTGGGTAGTTTTGTTATTGCGGGTAGATTTGCATTTTGATACGAATTTTGTTTTGCAAAGCAAAATATAATGAAACCCATAAGGCGAAGACAAGAGCTAATGTGACTCTCGCTCGCACGTTTCGACATGTTGAAAGATATAAAATCACTAAACTCATATTCGAAAAATCGCAATCAACCATTTTGTGTGCAATCATATTGCACACAGTTTAGTAAAAATTTCATTTCATTATGTTCTCCTACTCAAAAGTTTGTTTTACTAGTTTTCGTACACAAGCAAACTTTTAAGTAGGAAAACTTTTATAGATAAAATGAAATTTTTACTAAGCTTCGTGCAATGTGATTGCACACAAAATGGTTGATAGCGATTTTTCGAAAATGAGTTTAGTGATTTTATATAAAATATACAGCACTATCTCGCCCCAAACTAAGCCAAAGCTTGTGATATGGGACCCAGATAGCTGATATACTACTTAAATACTTTTTTTGTAAATACATACTTATAATATTATATAACACCCAGACAGAGAACAAACATCTATGTTCACCACACAAATGTTTGTTCTCAGTGGGGATCGAACCCACGGCCTACGGCACAGAAGGCAGAGCTACTACCAACTGAGCTGTGAAGGCTGTCTATCTTCTGTTCTATTCTGTTTCTGTTCTATGTTATATCTTTCAACATGTCGAAACGTGCGAGCGAGAAGTTGTTTGATAGTTGTCAGCCCCTTATGGCAAGGCAAAATATAATGAAACCTATATTACCTAGGTACTTGAACACCTGAATGTAACTATTCTGCGTTGCTGTTTCAGTTTGAAAAGTGTGGTTACCGGTAAAATTACAGGCAAATGACAGCCTTCACAGCTCAGTTGGTAGTAGCTCTGCCTTCTGTGCCGTAGGCCGTGGGTTCGATCCCCACCGAGAACAAACATTTGTGTGATGAACATAGATGTTTGTTCTCTGTCTGGGTGTTATATAATATTTGATCGAGTGAGCGAAGCGAACGAAGATCTTAGTTTCAACTTGGGCGATTTGGCATTTTATGTATGTATGTATGTATGTATGTATGTATGTATGTTTGTCTGGCGATAACTTTAGAACCGTTGATCCGATCTGCATGAAATTTGATATATCGAGCTTGTACTTGAGAAATTTACTGGTAAGTATATGAGTAAAATCGGATGAAGGGTTTTTGAGATATGAGGTTTTTTAAGGGGGCAAAAATAAAAAAAGTAACATAAATAAATCAAGTTACATGTCATATGAAAGGGCTTTGTTCGGACATAACAAAACAATTTTTACTTTTTTTTGGGACGCTCGGTTTTTGAGATAAAACGAAAAAAGTTAAATTAAGATAACCACCGATCGAAGAGCTCCCATCTCTAAGAGTTTCGTTGACATCAAGGTTTTTCTACTGGTCGGCCAGTTCCTTTGCTTTTTCTTATTTTTTTTTCTTGAAACACATTCAGGAGGTACTCAGTTCTCATAAAATGGTGACGACGACCAGGTCTGATGATGGAGCCAAGGTCTGTTCAACGGAACTCTTCAATAGATAGGCCAATAGAGTTGAAACTTGGTTACCATACCAAGTTAGTAGGCGGTAGTCAAAAGAAAGTCCAAAGATAATGTTTGGACTTGCCTCTGACTACTACCTACTCAAAGTTTTGATGCGTTCGTCGGTTCGCATCACGAGATCTCAGTTCGGGGCGAACTACTAGTATAAGTATGTATTTACAAAAAAAAAAGTATATAAGTAGTATATCAGCTATCTGGCTTCCATATCACAAGCTTTGGCTTAGTTTGGGTAGATAGTGCTGTGTCAAATGTCCACCAATATTTATTTATTATTATTATTTATTTACATGAGGTTTAACATCTGTATGCTTCAAGTTGATGGACACAGGGCAGTGCATCGTAGGGCACGTTCATATCGTGCGATACTTGCGTGGCAATGCTTTGTTATAGATGATGGTTACCACTTAACATCAGGAAGGCCATATGTTTGTTCCATCAACAAGTAGAATAAAAAATGACTATTCCATAAAAAATAAAAAATACGATGTTAAAGTCTGTTTTCTAAATTATTACATATACAATAAATATACATACTTTTAATATTCATAATATAGAGGTATATATAATATACTTAAAACTGTTTGAAAAAGTCATAAAAGAATTTGATGGCCTACCGTTGGCAACACTTATTTCTGGGAATAAATATCTCGTATCTTGTACCTTTGCAGGTTTTCCCCGAATCTGTTTAGTTTTGTATTCAAAGCGTATCCCTATAGTGCCAACACGTAAACCATGGTTTACGGCAGGACACGTATATAAGTCACAATTACCATAAAACAGGGAATTGACAATTTGACACAAAACATTTGCAAACTTTTCCCATTTTACCCAAACTACCCGTTGATACAAGGGTGGCCTTAAGAGTAAGGAAACCTAGCTATAACTCTTGACGTGTCACTAGTTTCTTTCGAAACAGTGTGGTGAAAGAATTTTAAGTGCGCCTCAAGAGGATCCTTTCGAGCACTAGCACTAGGCTCCTTTAAAACACATTTATGTATGTAAAGACCATTCTTATCGACGAGCATGAACTTCAATGGATGAAAGAACTAGGTCTGAACATAAACTTGTTGTTTGAATACATAAATAACATACTTGGACATTTTATAAATAGCGATATCTAGCCCCAATCTGTGTAAAGCTTTTTAATTTATTTATTTATTATGTAACGCCAACAGCAGAACACAGTATACATTCAGAGAATTTGTAACAAAAAAAACTATAAGATGGGTGCCAATTACAGGCATGTACAACATTTGAATTAACCTTGAATTTACTACTTTATTTATCCAGTATCAAATAAAAAGCTATTGATACTACTGGAGCCTCTCGAGGCGCACTTAAACTCCTTTCACCGCACTGTTTCGAAAAAAACTAGTAAAAGGTAAAGGTATGTAAGTATTAGGTATAATATCTGCTTTCTGGTTCCAATATTACAAGGTTTGCTTAGTTTAGGTCTAGATAGTGCTGTGTGGAAGTTTTATCATAACCTTTTGCATAGTAAGTCACGCTCGATAGGAACGTGCCCTATGTGCACTACCCTGCGTCCATCAATTAGTGCCTGTAATTTCACCGGCAACCACACCCTTTTAACTGAAACGCAGTAACTGCTTGGCGGCAGAAAAAGGCATGGTGGTAGCACGTACTTCCCTGGACGAGCCACACACAAAGAGCTACTCTTACAAACAACCAATATTAAGTCCACCAATAAAAATAAAAATAAATAAATATTGGTGGACTTTCTACACAGCACTATGTAGCCCCAAACTAAGCCAAAGCTTGTAATATGTGAACCAGATAGCTGATATTATACATATATACTTTTTTTTTGTAAATACCTACCTACTTATAATATATAATTACACCCAGACAGAGAACAAACATCTATGTTCATCACACAAATGTTTGTCCTCGGTGGGGATCGAACCCACGGCCTACATCGCAGAAGGCAGAGCTGAGAAGGCTGTCAATGCCAATATTATTATATTATTAATATTGTATAAAATATCACAGATTGGACAATTTCGCGTAATCAAACAAGACGTGCTCAGAATCACGTGACCGGACAGACCCCTTCACAGATGTTGCATAGCTTGCTATTACCATACTAAGGGTGTTTCCACATGGGCGGGACGCTCAATTCAGACCGGCAGATAAATAATGGCAATAAATAATCTGGCCGTGACACGGGCCGTGTGGAGTGCCCTTTACTTCGCGTCAACGGTCGTGTGGCTGTGTGTTACACAAAACCGAGCAAGAGATAACGTTTTCGTGCATCTTTGTAACCTTAACGACAGACATTCGACTGATTTTAAGTATATAGTCTACATTGCAAGGTGAAGGTAAGGAACTTTATTTGTTTTAAGCTTCACCTCAATCGGTTCTTTGGTAAGGTTACTTACTCGTAGTTTACGCATTCATACTATAGCAAATTGAAGAAGACATGATAGACAGACAGATGAACAACGTTCACAGTCCCGATACAAAGGTCCCGGAATCATCGTTTTCAAAATGCCAGTAATATCGAGTTACTATACCATTTTCAACGTATATGATGTGCTGTACAAGTTTTATCGGCTGATGGTACATTTTCCTGAAAACTCTTGAAATTAACATTAGTTTTTCACGATTTTCAGCGTGCACCTACTACTTTAACCCACAAATTTGTAACGTCAAATTCTATTTTCAGCGTGCACCTACCAATAGCTCAGGAAGTTGTGAATGACAAATGATATTTTCAGCGTGCACCCACATAATGATTTGTGGAAAATTCAGTTATCCCTTTGACTGAGGCGGCCATTAAAATGAAATGAAATGCGGCCAAAGGCGCGTGTCATTAAAATGAAGATATCTCTATTTTATTCTCTCTCTGTTTTATTTGGTACCCAAACAACCTGAACAGTACAGGAGGTATGGGAGTTGTATATAAAAATTATGCCATTTGAAATATGCTAACTCATCCTGAATAACTTATTCCAGTTTGCCTTGAAATCAGGGTGAGCGATTTTTTTCCAGTTCCAGTTTGTTCAAAAAAATTCACCATTATTTAAAAAAGTTTTGTCCTTAACGTAGACTTTGCTACACATCGGTGTAACGTTGGCCCGCTTTATTGGAACGCCTTTGTTGTGAGGCGAGGATTACGTTTGTTTTATTCCCCGCACGCAGGCACTAATGATTCATTGCGAGAACACACCGAGAAGTAGGTACGTATCTATACTACTAAAGCAACGTTTTCTTCGAAATACCAGCAATACAAGGTATAGGCACTTGACGGTTATCCATTTATGTATTCTACTTTTTATTTTTATATAGAAATATCTGATGAAACAAGCAGATGGCCCACCTGACGCCAAGTGGTAACCATCACCTATAACAAAGCATTGCGTAAGCCACGCACGATTTGAACGTGCCTTACGTCACTGCCCTGCGTCCAACAACTTGAAGCGTAACAGATGTTAAGCCTCATGTGCCTGTAATTACACCGGCAACCACACTCTTCAAACGGAAACACAGCGTTGCTGCTTGGCGGCAGAAAAAGGCGTGTTGGTATTACTTCCCCGGACGAGCCACACACAAAGAGCTCTACTACTCTTACTCGTACTAGAGAACAGGTTGTTCGTGCAATAAATAAATAAATTATTCTTCCTGTTGTCACTAGTTTTTCCGAAACAGCGTGGTGAAAGGATTTTAAGTGCGCCTTAGACTCCTTTCGAGCAATTGAACTTTTGGATGTTTTTGAACTTTTTACGGCCGTTTTCCTTACGATGTTTTCTTTTGCCGTTTGAAAGGACTGGTATAGACTGGAAATACATTTTAGAAAGATAAACTCATTGGTGCACTATCACTTTTTAACCCTCGACCTTAGGTTTGGAAGTCGGGACCGCAACCACTAGACCACCAGTAACCTCTGATTTGACATTGAGTGACTGGTCGCCAAAGAGATCTAAGGATATATCTACGATTTAACACGAAAGGCTATTTCATAATTTATTTATTTTTTAAACCGGATAAGTTTATTTATACAATTTACTCATGGAACAAGCAGATGGCCCACCTAATGTGAAGCGGTAACGACATCACAAAGCATTGCCTCGTAAGTCACTCACGGTCGGAACGTGCTCTACGATGCCCTGCGTCCATCAACTTGAGGCATCATCACACAAATGTTTGTTTTTAGTGGGGATCGAACCCACGGCCTACGGCGCAGAAGGCAGAACTACTACCAACCGAGCTGTGAAGGCTGTTGAAAACAACTATTTGTGTGATGATCATTATTATTCATTTATTCCAAAAAACCAAATACAATTGTGTCCGGAATTCAAATAATAAAAATCCAATATGTTTGTACTATGTCAGGGTGTAGGTATATTGTATTCATTTGAAAAAAATAAATTATCTGTATTTTATCAGTTGGCTGATCACGTAACTTTGCTGCAATCAGTTTCTGTTTGTAATAAGTAAATGTGACGGCTACGCGGTTACATTATAGCTGCAGTTGCTAACAAAGTTAGATTACAACTGGTGTTTCTATTGATGGATAATCGCAAAACTTTCATATTGTTTTATATACTTATTGGTTTCATAGAAACTGATTGCAACAAAGTTACGCAATCACCCTGTTATCTAGTTCCTATAGTATACATGCTTTGCTTAGTTTGGGATTTGATAGCGTTATCTGAAGTGTCCAAAATTGTTTTTATATTATTTGTATAAAACTGACCGCAGCGTGTGCTGTCTTATAAATTTGATTATGTTTACCTTTTTTTGTATGCCTACGCCTCACTAAACTTCAATAATATATTATATAACATTGTAAAAGGATCATACAAAAGAACGGTAGGAACCAAGCCGTAAGTTTGTTGCCTGTTCTTCTAGGCTTTGGTCGCGTGGAACTGGCACCTAGCTTTAAGACGTTTCAAACTGATCCTTGTGATTTTATTGAATAAAAACTTTTTGACTTTGACTTTGACTTTGACCACTAATGGTATTATTGCTTTTTGTAATTCATACAAAAGTTTATGTACCTTTCGTGTTTTCTTGTGAGAAACTCTCCAAGTGCTCCATATTTTGATTTCTGAAACAATACAAAAACTATTCTTAGTATAAACAATATGTTTATTTGACAGCCTTCACAGCTCAGTTGGTAGTAGCTCTGACTTCTGCGCCGTAGGCCGTGGGTTCGATCCCCACCGAGATCAAACATTTGTGTGATGAACATAGATGTTTGTTCTCTGTCTGGGTGTTATTATGTATAATAAGTATGTATTTACAAAAAAAATGTATATATGTATTATATCAGTTATCTGGTTCCCATATTACAAGCTTTGGCTTAGTTTTGGGCTAGATAGTGCTGTGTGGAAAGTTCATCACACGAAATTATTCGATTCTACAAACTAATCTTTTATTTTGTTTCGTTTTGGTTTTTAAGAGGCTGACAATCGTCAATCAACTTCTTGCTCGTTTCACTGTTTTATTAGTTTTTGTATTCTTTGGTATAGAAAAGGATATTTTTGCTTAGGTAATCTTTGTAATGTCACTCTCCAAAACTTGGCTGTTTGCGATTTTTCTTAACTCATTCAGTAGTTCTATATCTTCGAGCTTATTTAAATCAGTAAAGAATATATTGTTTGACGGTTTCTGCCTCTTAACATGTCATTTTTCTTAGTATTCTGCATCATCAGCCTGAAGAAGTCTAATATAGACAGCCTTCACAGCTCAGTTGGTAGTAGCTCTACCTTCTGTGCCGTAGGCCGTGGGTTCGATCCCCACCGAGAACAAACATTAGTGTGATGAACATAGATGTTTGTTCTCTGTTTGGGTGTTATATAATATTTTATGTATATATTTACAAAAAAAAAGTATATAAGTAGTATATCAGCTATCTGGTTCCCATATCACAAGCTTTGGCTTAGTTTGGGGCGAGATAGTGCTGTGTGGAATGTCCACCAATATTTATTTATATTTATTTATTATTTGCAAATACTTAGGTTCAATAAATAATACATACGTAACGATAATACAAAAAAATAAGAAGCCAAAAGTTGCAAATGAGTCCCTAACTCAGCATAAAGTTAGTTGGCCAGCACCTAACGCTGGTCTTCCGTCAGGGCCGTGCAGTAATGTCACGGACATCCAAACCACATAATATACATACATACATAAAATCACGCCTGTTTCCCATAGGGGTATAGGCAGAGACCACGGATTTCCACTTGCTACGGTCTTTACATACCTCTTTCGCTTTCTTTTCTTTCACATTCTTCATACATTCTCGTCGGTTTAGGGTACTCTTGACCTGACCCTTCCCTAGAACGTCTGCTATCTGATCGAGATACGTTCGCCTAGGTCTTCCCCTCCCAACAGTTCCATTTACATAATATTACAAAACAAATTATATATAACAAAATATAACTGAACATAAGCCTCATATATTTCCAGGAAGCACAATTTTGAGCCTTCCCCATCCACCGACTTCCCGCGATCTTTACTATAATCAATCCATCTATTATAGGGTCGTCCTATTTCGTCTTCCGGTTTTTAGTTATCGTACGTTCTTCCCTCGAATTCCCTACTCTTCACTTGTCGTGTCACTAGTCTCTTTCGAAACAGTGTAGTGAAAGGATTTTAAGTGCGCCTCAAGAGGCTCCTTTCGAGCACTTGACACATGTTATAGAACTATTTAGGTTCTACGACATGCTGGTTTCTTCACGATGCTTTCCTTCTTCGTAATTCTCTTCTAGCGTTCATGAACTGAATGACGAAGCGTGGGACGTCCTCCTACTCGTCAAACCTCATGCATGCACGATTTACTCATTTAAAAGCTCCTTAAAAAAGTATTTGTTAGTTTTACAAAAATCTGTCCCAGTCGTTCTTGATCTCATGTTAGTTTTTTAATCATAGAATAAATTGTATTTTTTATAGTGTAAATTAGTTTAAGTTTTATTTTTATTTGTAAGATTATTGATACTTAGTGTATGATTATTGATACTTAGTTATTGTTTTAATTTGGTTTTAATTAATGGGTTTATTTTATTGCACAATTTGGTTTTGATTGAATGATTTTGTTAATGTTTTTCCGTAAAGGCACTTATTGTTTTACTTGTTACTTGTTATTGTTGTTATTGTTTAACAAAGTTACAAATAGTTATGTAAGTAGTAATTTTATTAAATGTAGGTAGCCCGTGTTGCAGACGTTCCTGCGCCACATACTTTCGGCGTCACTGAAAACCAGCGCCATACAAGCCACTAGGCTCATATGGCAAATGCTGAGTGGAAGCCTTTTTTACGACACTATATTTATAATGTTTTTTAATATGCCTTCTTGTGTATCTTTTTGTTTTTAATTTTATCATTGTATTTTGTGTCGTAAAATAAATATATTCTATTCTAAACCGACGATATTGTGAGAATCGCGGGATGTCTGTGGATGGAGAGGGCATAATCGTTCTTCCTGGAAATGTTTAGGGGAAGCCTATGTCCAGTAGTGGACTTCTGACTGATGATGATTAAGAAATTATGGTAAACTAACTGCTAGATAGAGGAAATAATGTTTAAATTATTTTGTTTAATTTTGTAAACGTCAAAGAATCTGAAAGTCGTACTTGGTACCAAGAGCTCTGAGCTCTACCGTGCCTGGGGATTAAAGGTGTGAAGTTGTTGTTTTTTTTCAATAAACGTACATAAACGTCTAACTACTACTAACAATGATGATGTAAGGTCTAGATTTAAATCCGTCTGTTTAAAACAAACTTACCTACGTCTATACCCGCGCCCCGCCGCCTGCTCACTCAATCTTTCCGAACAACGGCAAGCGGCGACGCGTCGTTTCAATATGACTAATTAATTAGGTACCTATCTACTTAAAAAGCGGAGAGTACACCTATAATATACAAGGTTTTCCAATAATAGTGTATATAAACTTCAGAGGGCTAAAGTACTTATCAATACGAATAACTTTTTCTAAGGAACCAATACTATGAACGCGAAAATAAAAACACCTGTTTCATACATTTTAGCCAGGCAGGTATTGAACTTTTGCATGAAACGGCTGTTTTTTTTTTCGCGTTTACAGTGTCGGTTCCTCTGAAAAAGTTATTCATATTGATGGGTACTTTAGCCCCCTGAAGTTTATATACACTATTATTGGAACACCTTGTATATAATTCTGGCGTTTTGGAGGAAGAGAAGCATTCCCTATCAACAACACCGTCTTTATAACGGTCAACGGTTCTCAAAAAAGGCATTTTTACACATCTGTTGCCAAATCTCCTAAAAGGAAATGTATTATTCCAGAGCTGATGTTTGCCCCAAGGGATCACCCGGAACTCATAACCTATCACCCGATTGCACACTGGTTTGAGCACTAGTAACCAAGAGAGATGACTTTGCCTTCTGATACTTAGGACGTGGGTTCGAATCCCGTCGTGCACTTATGGATTTTCCCTTAGAAACATTTATGTGCGCAATGCCAGACTCTCAAAGGGTGAAGAAAAACGTGAGGAAACCAGTCAGTGTTCTAGCAGCGGCGATGGGCTTGCCATCTGGCACGTATGGAATACCAACTACTGAAAAACGAGTGTATGTACCTCTGACTCCCTTAGACATCCTCAAACTATGTTGAGTAAGAACTTAGTACTTAAATATTTGAGAGGATATCTACCGTGCCTGAGGATCAGAGTCGTGCAGCTGTTTCTGTTTCGCCAAATCAATCTCTTAAAACGAAATTTATTATTCCAGAGCTGATGTTTGCCCCAAGGGGTTACCCGAAACTCATAACCTCTCACCCGAATGCACACTCACTGTGGAAATTATCCTCTATAACTGTAGGCCTCTGAGGATCTCTCAGGACCAAGCCCATTTACCAACACCTGATTGGCACTGATTTGGATCAGTTGAGCTATCTCTAGATCGCTTGCAACGGTCAGAAGATAGCTGAACTGTTTCATATAATGTATTTGTACAAACTTCTCTAATAGTAATTTTCTTTTTAAATAAATGTAAAAAACAAATTGGTGGATATTCCACACAGCACTAACTATCAATAATAGTTTGATTATTTATTTATTTATTGCCTCGCAAGTCACGCACGTTATGAATTTGCCCTACGATGCACTGCCCTGCGTCCATCAACTTGAGGCATACAGATGTTAAGCCTCATGTGCCTGTAATTACACCGGCAACCACACTCTTCAAACCGAAACACAGTGTTGCTGCTTGGCGGCAGAGAAAGGCGTGGTGGTAGTACTTCCCCGGGTGAGCCCTTAATAAAGAGCTCTACTACTCTTTTTTTAGTCGGTGAATCAAACATGTACATGATAAAAAAAAACTGGTATGAATCTTACATTTTGTTAAACACCCAATACTCAAGCCATTGAATCGGCAAAACACGGAACTTCAATAACCACTGTGAACAGACCCCTCGACTTTATTAATACTGTAGGAATACAGAACAATATCAATATAAGCTGCGAGTCGAGAGATCAGGCTATGTTAGTCAGTATCGAATAATATTTTTCTTGTTACAGCTTTTTGCTCTCAGCTGGTATATTTTTTAGTACCTACTTAGATTGTATAATAATAATGTTGTTTTAAATATAAAAAGTAAGTTCGTAAGGCACGAAATTGATAGAAGGATAAAAAATAACGCTAGTTGCCAAGCCGTAAGTTTCTTGTCTGTTTAGAGGATCCGAACTAGTAACGACCTTCACCCATCTGTTTAATGGATGAAAAGTATTTGACAAATTTAATATATTAGAAAATAAATTTTGAGTGGGTTGTCTAAAAACATCCTGGCCAGACTATGATTATTTAAAAATTAAAATAAATGACTGGTTTTATTAAATATTGCGCTTATGAGCTTAGGCTTTAGGCTTATTAGGCTTTATTTGGCATTGAACGCAAATAAAACATGGAACCGCTCAAAATTATTAAAAAAAAAAAACATTCCAAATCTTGGTTAGGCGTACTACACGCAGTCTGTTTGGCACATGGAGGTACTATGATACTTAGTCTAAGGTTTGGCAGGCACACTGACGTAGAAATTTCGTAGGTGACATAAAGGTGGGATGGGAATTTAAACCTTAAGACCTCAAAGAAATAAGAACGACAATTAACTGTGCTAACAATCGTCATAAAACAGTGACAAAGACGTGTAGATTTTTGTACCACAATCCGCACCGGTTCCTCTTGAAGGAATGTTACCTCTTTTATTTGCGCTGTCTGGTTTTCTGGTTGTATTCAATTCGTTAGCTTAAAGATCCTTGAAAATTATAAATCTCTTCTGCAAAAACCACACTATTGAAGACTCGAAAATGTTGACTTACAAAATACGGTCCGCTGCGCCAAAAAAACTGGGCGCATAAATATCAAAAGGAAACCCTCGGTTCGCGGGACAAATTATGAAAATAGTCTGTATTTTCTGGGAGAGCTGGCACTGGTTTGTGCAGTTTCGAATCATAAGCGAGATGATCAGACAAACTTTTGGGTAAGAATTTATTTATTCTTACATTCACAGTTTTTCTTGTTGTAGATGTGCACTGTGCACTTACCAAATTGAATCTACATTTTACAAGCAAAGTAAGTAGGTAGGTAAATGATACTGAGAAGACAAACCAAAACAATAAGGTGAAAGTTAACAAATAAAACAAAATATCAAAGTTGAAGTTATAGTTAATCGCAAAAAAACAAGTGTGTAAAACGTGATAAGTAATGAGTGTGTAGTGTAGTGTGTCATTGTGTGTAGGTAGTTAGTTAGATAGGTTGTTAAAATAAAGATCGGGTAGGTGTGAGTGTGAATGTGATAGACAAAACGCCTCATAAAACTCTGCAACACTCGCGTGTAGGCGAAGTGCAGCTCTCAGGCTGATGAAGATAAAATTATGATCAGCAAACAGCCAGACAATGGAAATGGTGTTTACGCTTAATTGTTTAGTTTTGTAACTTAATACAATTTAATCAGATCATTGTGCAAGCGGCTCGAAGGAGCGAATGAAGTAATCGTTAAAGTTTCTGTCTGTGACAATAAACAGATAGATTGGAATTAAATTAGTTCAGTATTTATTTAGATAATAAACTAAAGAATTAATTTTAGTTATAGGAGTTTTCAATTTGAGTTCTGTTTAATTTGATCGAGTGAGCGAAGCGAACGAAGATCTTAAGTTACAACTTGGGCGATTTGGCATTTTATGTATTCATGTATGTATGTACCTCTATGTTTGTCTGGCCATAACTTTCGAACCGTTGATCCGATCTGCATGAAATTTGATGAGTCGATAGCTCTTACTTGAAAAATTTACTGGTAAGTATATGAGTAAAATCCGATGAAGGGTTATTAAAATATGGGGTTATTAAAGGGGGCAAAAATAAAAAAAGTTACATAAAAAAATCAAATTACATGTCATATGAAAGGGCTTTGTTTTGGACATTCCAAAACAATTTTTACTTTTTTTCTGGGACGCTCGGTTTTTGAGATACAACAAAAAAGTTAAATTAAGGTAACCAGCGATCCAAGAGGCGGTAGTCAGAAAAAAGTCCAAACATTATGTTTGGACTTGCCTCTGACTACCACCTACTCAAAGTTTTGGTGCGTTCTTTCGGTCGCATCACGAGATCTCAGATCTCGGGGCGAGCCACTAGTTATCCTTGTTTATTTATTAGGTTTGTTAAGAATATTTTGAGACAAAGCGTCGCGTGCGTCGTCCACCTTCCAACGAACACTGTAAGGGTTCTCTCTCTCTTGTTGTGTCACTAGTTTCTTTCGAAACTGTGTGGTGAAAGGATTTTAGGTGCGCCACAAGAGGCTGCTTTCGAGCACTTGACACATGTTATAGAACTTTTTAGGTTCTACGACATGCCGGTTTCCTCACGATGTTTTCTTCACCGTTTGATAGTACTGGTATTGTACACATATTTTTTTAAGGCGAAGACAAGAGCTAATGTGACTCTCGCTCGCACGTTTCGACATGTTGAAAGATATAAAATCACTAAACTCATTTTCGAAAAATCGCAATCAACCATTTTGTGTGCAATCACATTGCACACAGTTTAGTAAAAATTTCATTTTGATCGATACATGTTTTCCTACTCAAAAGTTAGCTTTACTAGTTTTCGTACATAAACAAACTTTTAAGCAGGAAAACTTGTATTGATCAAAATGAATTTTTTACTAAACTGTGTGCAAAGTGATTGTACACAAAATGGTTGATTGCGATTTTTCGAAAATGAGTTTAGTGATTTTATATCTTTCAACACGTCGAAAAGTGCGAGCGAGAAGTTGTTTGATAGTTGTCAGCCCCTTAAACAGAAAAACTCATTGATGGAAGACCGGTTTCGAACCCACGACCGTAAGGGCTAATCTGGGCATTTATTTCTGAAAAGGAAATATGTTCTATTTCTGCTGCTAAGCAGCGTTGCTGTATTTCGGTTTGAAGGGTGTGGTTGTTGGTGAAATTACAGCCACATGAGGCTTTACATCTGTGTGTCTCAAGTTGATGGACGCAGGGCAGTGCATCGTAGGGCACGTCCTATCATGCGTAACTTGCGAGGAAATGCTTTGTTAGTAATGGTTACCACTTAACATCAGCTGGGCCATCTGCTTTTTCCATTAGCAAGTAGTATAAAAAACGCTTTGCCCTTAGCTTTGATTGTTATTTGTTACTTGTTTGATATGTTTGGATGTTTTATAATATTGTATGTATTTACAAAAATAAAATATATAAGCATTATATCAGCTATCTGGTTCCCATACTAATGTAGTTAAGTAATATAGGTATATGTAAAAATAAGATTTGTTCAAATTGTGGTTTTTTTTTTGGGTTCATTTTCGGTGCCAGTGTACCATTCCTTATCTAACATGACGATTTGTCGTTTCAGACGTTTTAGTTGTAAAGCGTTTTTAATTGTAGACTTTTTACTAGTAGGTCATTTTACTTTCATGTCGTTCATCCCACGAAGGCGTTATGTTAGATTGTCCTTCTGATACAGACCGAATATAGGCAGTAGAAAATAATACAAGTAAAGACATCGAAATTGTACATACGGTAGTTATCCAAAAAAGAAAAAGAACTGTACCCCAAGTATGAGTTTTGCTTACCATATTTGGTTTTACGTTTTTGCTCCGTGCTCATTGCGGGTTTTGTAAAGTTCCATATCGGTATCCCTATCGCGTCTTCATACAAAACCTGCAATGAACACGGAACAAAAACGTAAAACAAAAAACCAAATATGGTAAGCAAAACTCATACTTGGGGTACTGGTTAGGTAAGATAAAATAATCAGATAAAAATAAAAAAGTAAGTAAACAAAACAGAAAACATTCACATGAAACTGAAACACTAAAAAAAGAAAAAGAACCTACTACCTACACTACACACCAAGTACCAAGGCTTTCCCTTTTTCTGTGTGTGTAGCTTTGGCTTAGTTTGGGGTGAGATAGTGGTGTGTGGAATGTTTTTTTTATTTTTTTTTACAACCAGCTGATGGAACAAGCAGATGGCCCACCTGATGTTAAGTGGTACCATCACCTATAACAAAGCATTGCCTCGTAAGTCACGCACGATAGGAACGTGCCCTACGATGCACTGCCCTGCGTCCATCAGCTTGAGGCATACAGATGTTAAGCCTCATGTGCCTGTAATTACACCGGCAACCACACTCTTCAAACCGAAACACAGCATTGCTGCTTGGCGGCAGAAAAAGGTGTGGTGGTAGTACTTCCCTGGACGAGCTCTTCACAAAGAGCTCTACTACTCTTAAATAATATAATATATATAATGTCCACCAATATTTATTTATTTATATAAAAAACTCGTGCTAACCACCGGAGGATCGGGACGCGTGAATAATTCATAATTCTGGCTCTTCTTCAGTGTTTGGCTTTGAAGCGAGGAAATGCTCTCCTTCTGGAATTATGTTTTGGAAGCTGATGGTGTCGTGGTAGCCTTTGATCCTGAAGATTAATTATTATTATTTAAATATTATTTATTATGAGACCTCCGAGTCCTTCTGCTGGCCTCAAAGAGTACTAGAACTCTTTGTGAAGAGCTCGTCCGGGGAAGTAATACCACCACGCTTTTTTCTACCGCCAAGCAGCAACGCTGTGTTTCGGTTTGAAGAGTGTGGTTGCCGGTGTAATTACAGGCACATGAGGCTTCACATCTGTATGCATTAAGTTGATGGACGAAGGGTAGTGCATCGTAGGGCACATTCCTACCATGCGTGACGTGACGGCGCGGTGGTAGTACTTCCCCGGACGAGCCGCAAACAAAGAGCTCTACTACTCTTATTGTATGTATGTATTTGTTGCATAATTATCTCGGGTCATAACTTCGTTTCTACATCGCTTGTTTATCTGAGAACACTATATGATGCTATAATCCATATAGAATTTAAATCCATCGACATAAAGCTCAGTTTCCTTTGAAAGCTTAATTAAACTGACACATTTCCCGCTCATGCTCCAACGGAGCGCAAAAGTCTTTTGGACGCGGTATTTCATGAATTTACTCGTATTTTTTGGAAAATGTTGGTTTTGTAGAAGAGTTTGGGATTGGATGGATATTTTTTGTTTGGCAATTCGTTTTATATCCGGGTTTAAAGTTTGATTTGTTTATAACATAAAAATATTGCCTTGAAGGTGCTTATTTTGACTGGATTAAAAAACAAGCTTACTATTACTAGTAGTAGATTTAAGAGTAGTAAAGCTCTTTATGAAGGGTTTGTCCGGGGAAGTACTACCACCACGCTTTTTCTGCCGCCAAGCAGCAACGCTGTGTGTGTTTCGGTTTGAAGAGTGTGGTTGCCGGTGTAGTTACCGGCACATGAGGCTTAACATCTGTATGCCTCAAGTTCATTGACGTAGGGCAGTGCGTGACTTGCAAGGCAATACTTTGTTAAAGGTGATGGTTACCACTTAACATCAGGTAGGCCATCTGCTTGTTCCATCAGTTAGTAATATACAAGGTGTTTCAATACTTATTGCAACACCTTGTTGTATTACTATTATTTATACTATTAACTACTTATATTGATGGGTACGAAGTTTTTAAATACAAGTATTGGAACACCTTGTATAAAAAGTATATAATATATACTTTTTATACAAAACTTCGTCAAGATTATATTTTCACACATCTTGGATGATTGCGATTTTTAATAAATAAGTTCAGTGATTTTAGGTATATCATTCAAAATGTTGAAATGTGCGACCGAGAATTACTTTGACGGGTATCAGCCCCTTAAACAGAGGCAAACTTATAAGTATGCCACAAACTTTATAAATATACATAACCTACTTCGAGAACGCGTAATCGATTTTACGAAAAATAATTACCGACAACTTAGTTAACTTTGCAACAATGCACTATAACAAGAAAAGTTAGTCAGCGCCAACAGAACCCTTATTCACAAAGAAACTATGCTAGAAAACTGATAAAATACCGTCCCGAATGAAACTTGCGCAATTGTTGTGACGTTTTTTTTTAATATCATTTTTTTTTATACAACTAGCTGATGTAACAAGCATGGCCCACCTGATGTTAAGTGGTAGACATCACCTATAACAAAGCATTGCCTCGCAATTCACGCACGATAGGAACGTGCCCTACGATGCACAGCCTTAACATAATAAATATAAGGAAAATTTTGGTGATATGGCTTCGGGAAATGATGATATTATATGCATAACTAGAAAAAAGTCATCACTCGTAAAATTTTATGTTTGTACGTTCGTTCGTCTACCCTCTGGAATTGTATAGTTGGGTTCATAAGGAAGGAAGGGAACCCTACCCTTACTCGACATATCCAGTAAGGGTAGATTTCAGATTGATGATGGTGATGATGAGGACATTAACTGATTGACAGCCTTCACAGCTTAGTTGGTAGTAGCTCTGCCTTCTGCGCCGTAGGCCGCGGGTTCGATCCCCACCGAGAACAAACATTTGTGTGATGAACATAAATGTTTGTTCTCTGTCTGGGTGTTATTATAAGTATGTATTTACAAAAACAAAGTATATAATATATGTATTATATCAGCTATCTAGTTCCCATATTACAAGCTTTGGCTTAGTTTGGGGCTAGATAGCGCTGTGTGGAAAGCCCACCAATATTTATTTATATATTTAATTACATTATAACTTTTATAAGTTCGTAGTAATAAGGTGGTACGGTAAAATGATTATAACACAAATGTTTGTGCTTACTTATTTTCGATTTTTAGAGTTCTGTAAGTTTCAGCGCAGTTTTACTGTGTTTCAACAGACTCGTTTCAGAATAAGGGTCGCGTCTACTCATTATGTTATTGAACACCTATTTTACAAACTTTTGGTCGTAAAGTTTTGATGAATAGGGATTTTTGGAATGTGAAAAGTTATGAATATGAATTGAAAAAGGCAGATAACTTTAATAATTGTTTTCTTGTTCAAGTTTGGTTTGATTACAATTTTGTAGGGAATCTCACTTTCTAACAAAGAGACGGTATATTTTTCAAAGTAATGTTCTTTTAGTTCTTAGTTATTTATTTTTATGGAACAGAAACAGAAATTCTTGGTTATTTTATGGAAAAGTAACAGAAGTTCTTGGTTATTTTTATGGAAAAGAAACAGAAACTTCACGACTTCAATCCCCGGGCACGGTAGATATCTCTCAGATATTTGAGTTTCTGTTTATACTTTTAATATTTTATACGTCAATCTTGGTTTATATACCTCTACTTAGGGGGGCTGGTAGAAAATGCTTGTGCATTAAGCCCTCCTTTTGTGCTTTAACTTTGTATTTTGTGTAATAAATGATAAATAAATAGATATTTAAACACCCAGACAGAGAACAAAAATCAGAAATTATTTATTGTATAACTGTAATACAAAAAAGATCTTATACGAGAGAACAAAACATCTATGTTCACTACCTTTGGTTAATTTTTGTTCTCGGTGAGGATCGAACCCACGGCCTACAACGCAGAAGGCAGAGCTACTACAAACTACTGCTGAGGACTGTCAATTTTTTTATACAACTTGTTGTTGTAACAAGCAGATGGCCTGTTGTTATAAGCATCACCAGTAACAAAGCAATGCCTCGCAGGTCACATACGTTAGGAACGTGTCCTATCGTGCCCTACTAGGCCCTGCCCGTCCGTCGGCTAGAGGCAAACGGATGTTAAGCCTCATGTCAAAGTCAAAGTCAAAGTCAAAGTCAAAATGTATTTATTCAATAAAATCACAAGGATCACTTTGAAACGTCTTAAAGCTAGGTGACTCTAGGTGCCAGTTCCACGCGACCAAAGCCTAGAAGAACAGGCAAGAAACTTACGGCTTGGTTCCTACCGTTCTTTTGTATGATCCTTTTACAATGTAATAATATAATATATTATTGAAGTTTAGTGAGTTTGTAATTTCGTCGGTAACCACACCCTTCGAATCGAAACACAGCAACGCTGCTTGACGGCAGAAATAGGTTCTACGACATGCCGGTTTCCTCATGATGTGTTCCTTCACCGTTTGAGAGTACTTGCACTGTTTACATACATTTTGAACTAAAAAACTTATTGGTGCACGATTTTGAACCGGTTTTGAACCCACGACCTTAGGATCGGAAGGCCGCTACCACTAGACCATCAGTGCTCTTCATCACTAAAGGTACTGAAAGGTTAATCATAGGTCATCATTTACATACTAATGGATCTCACATACTTTCTGCATAAGCTCCAAATCAGCATATTTTGCACAAGTTTTGCATATAAAATCCGTACAAACATGTTAAGCCGGGGGGCTACTCCGTAAAATGTACAAAATGCGTTTGTATCGACACTTTGAGTTACACTGCGCGGCTACAAACCTTCTTTTTTTTCGTGTGCCTTCTTCATCGTAGAACCTAAACTTCTCAAGCATGTGTCAAGTGCTCGAAAGGAGCCTCTTTGAGGTGCACTTAAAATCCTTTCACCACACTGTTTTGAAAGAACTAGAGTGACACGACGAGAAGAACTACTATAGTTATCGCTGTTTTTGTTGCACTGCAAAGGTTTATTTCTAGTACATTGATGCCTTGAGGGGCCAATCGAATGACAACTCGACGAAAAATAGTTTACATTAGGGTTCCGTACCCAAAGGGTAAAACGGAACAGCAGAGTCTTAGTAATAGGGTCCCCCTATTACTAAGACTCTGCTGTCCGTCTGTCTGTATGTTTATCTGTCACCAGGCTGCATCTCATGCAATGTGATAGTTAGATAGTTGAAATTTTTCACAGATGATGTATTTCTGTTGCCGCTTATAACAACAAATATAAAAAAAACATAATAAAATGACTATTTAATTACGAAAATATACAAGTTTGTTGTATAACAAACGTTTTTTTTTTGCCGTTTTTATAGATAATGGTACGGAACCCTTCGTGCGCGAGTCCTACTCGCACTTGGCCGGATTTTAAATACCACTTGCTGTTCTATCAAACAGATGCCAAGGTAAAGGTGTTCAATAAAATCACAAGGATCACTTTGAAACGTCTTAAAACTGGCACCTAGATCCACCTAGGATCTAGCTGCCAGTTCCACGCGACCAAAGCCTAGAAAAACAGGCAACATACTTACGGCTTGGTTCCTACCGTTCTTTTGTTTGTGAGTTGTCGTCACACATGCCAAGCAGTGTAACTCAAAATGTCAATAAGATCTTTGTATAAGGTTTTGTGGAGTAGACCTTCAGGCTGAAAACCTATTACGCCGTTTCATGTTACATAAATTATGCGACCAGTCGTCGGAACAAACAGCATTGCAAATGTGCAAATGGCCGTTTCAAAGGCTTAAGGCCGCGTTTGTACAATCAAATGATTGGTTCGTACAATCAATTTAAATGTAACACTAGAATAGTTCATTGTAAAAGAAAGATCCAGTGTGGTAACGCTCAGTAAAAGATACTTACGTTATTTATTTGAGTCACCAACATCGTAAACAATAATTCATTCAAATAATTAAAAACAAAGATACATACAAAAACAAGATACAAACATGATAAATGCTACTATTATTATAGGACAGATAGCGTGCATATAAATATTATAATTGAATATTACAAAATTACAGTATACAATAATGGAATAAGAAAAAAATATAATTAAAATTGTCCAAAAAACTAAAACTATAATATGTAAAAAAGGGATGGTCGATATCCCAGGACAATATACTAATAGTATTTAAAATTTCAATGCATATGTGTTTATTTTTGATAAAAAAAAGATTATTCTTCTATTTCGTCATTTTAGGTAAGATTTTTTTTTTTTATTTATATATTTTTTATGCCAGTATAATTTTATTAACTATCGGGTTCATCGGGTAGCTGTGTCCATCGACTTGAGACTTACAGATGTACAGCCTCATGTACCTATAATTCTACTGGCACCCCCACGTAAAGGCTCGGTCGCGTGGAACTAGTACCCAGCTAGATTCACCTAGCTTTATGACGTTTCAAAGTGATCCTTGTGATTACTTTTATATCTATCTTATATATAAAATTCTCGTGTCACAATGTTAGTTACCATACTCCTCCGAAACGGCTTGACCGATTTTCTTGAAATTTTATATGCATATTCAGTAGGTCTGAGAATCGACTACTATCTATTTTTCATACCCCTAAGTGATAAGGGTTGTCCACCCCTAACATTAATTTTTTATTTTTTGGTATTTTTTTAATATTAAAAAAAAAAAATTTTTTTTAATAATATTGCATAAAAAAATACATACAACTCTAAATTTTCATTCTTCTATCAGCAACCCCTATTTTTTTATAGTCATTGTAGTTAATATATGGCAAAACAACGTTTGCCGGGTCAGCTAATATGTAAACACAGGTATATAAAAATGAATCCCTATTTCCCTTGGTCAAGCCATCACGCGTGCACGGCTGGACCGATTTCGCTAATTCTTTTTTTGTTGTTTGTTATTGTCATTAGAAGGCTCTTATGAATGAGGAAAATTGCGCGGAAAATTAGAAAATTTAAGAATACTTAACCACCATATAAAATTATTTCAAAACTTTTTTAATGTAACCTTATGACGTTTGACATAGAATTGACAACACCGATTGATTGGTGTGTTACCAATTCGAATTCAATATTCTTAGTTAAGACAGGACAACGTCTGACAGGTCAGCTAGTATTAAATAAATACCTTTTTACTTTGACTTGTAAAGACAGATTCCGAGCTCAATTGAGTGCGTTCAAACTGGTGCTAGACTGACCTGTCGCGTTACATAATTTATCCCCCGGGACGTCACTGCAAACAGCATCCCAAATGTGCAAATGAAAGCGGATGTTTCAGCAAAATTGCATTTTTTATTGCAGCATGTAATTTGGGTCAAAAATTACCCCAATTACACATCTCGGTCTTTCTGATGGGCAGAATAGACTGAACACTTTTAGAGACTGACAATTAAAACTCTAAGTCAACAGGTATTTATTGGAATCACAAGGATCACTTTGAAGCCTTTTTAAAACTAGATGAATCTAGGAGTCAGTTTAACGACCAAGCCTAGAAGACCCGAAAAAACCTAGACCCTGAAAGAACCAGATCCCAAATGAACCATAAAACAACATCTTTTTCGCACATTTCAACATATTTGAAGATTTAAAATAACTAAACATAGTCACAAAAACAGCGAACAAATAAGCTTTGAAGATTAACATTACTTAGGAATTCCAAAAATATAATTAGTTAGATTGGATAGGGGAGTAGTCAGAGGTATGTCCAAGTATTATATTACGCGACAGGTTGCAATCTCATCGTTGCAAGATTACTAACTCGTACGCACATAATTTTTCGAAGGTAACAAGCTATTAGTGTATAGAGAATCTACAATAGTAATATCAATAATGTATAAAATTTATATAAGGCCACTACTAGAGGTAGAGTACGGATTTCAAATATGGCATCCCTACTTCCAAAAAGACATAGACCTACTTGAAAGTGTCCAAAGGAAGGCTACCAAGATACCGCAGGCTCTACGTCGCAAATCCTATGAAGACAGACGCCTTCGAGGAGACCTCATTGAAATCTACAAGATCACCCATCAGTACAACCTACCAAATATTCAAAACATTCTTAAAAGAAAAGAGGATCAAAGACCTTCACGTGGACACCACCTTAAATTATCACGCGACGCCATCTAACTCTTACCACTTCTTCAGCAACAGAGTGGTTCACAACTGGAATGCGCTATCAGAAGACGTAGTTACTGCTCCTACTCTCAATGCCTTTACAAACAAGCTCGACAACTGGCTTCGAACAAACCACACGTGCTCAAAAAAAATTATTATACATAACGACAGTTCCAACGACAGCTGCTCGTCTATTAATTAATAAATAAATAAATAAATACAAACAAAGGCTTGTATTCAGTAATTATTTATTTACTTATTCATACGAAATACTGAAATAAAAATATTCAGTAATCTGTCCGTATTCGTTACATACATTAACCTTTTTCAGAAATACCTTTTAGCGCATTTAGTATTCTGTTTACCAAAGGTAACGTATCGTTGGACATTATTCTGTTTTCATCTCCGCGAATCAGATTTTAAAGGAAACCCTGCCTTATTACGCTTTGTTTAAGATGTAGTTTGATTTAATATAACGGCTTTTCTGCAAAAAAATTGACTTCAAATAAACTGAAAATATAAAACAGCAAAATACGCATTTTCATTTACTTGGATGTCATAACTATATCCTGTTTTTTTATAAACCAATCTGAAAGTATATCCTCTCAAACAAAAGAAATATAATACCCCGTCCCGTTTACACTCAGCTCATGTCCGTGGAAATGTGCAGAGACATGAGCAGGGAGAATGTAAACAGGCCACACTGAAAAAAATGATTGCTTACTGTCACACAGTTAAGAGATTTTCATTAAGACTAACTACTTTAAACATTATCAACAAATGTTTCAATAACAGTTAAATACAAAACAGTAACTCTAACTGATTAAACAGTACAAATTACTAAAAAAACTAAAAAAAAAAAAATTGTTGCCATCACTGTAATGTCAGTAAGTTTTAATGGTTAGAACCGTATCACTAAATGAAGGAACCCGTTGTTTTAACTGATAGCACAGTACAACTAACTGACCATGGGTTTCCAAATATGTCTGTATTGTAACAGTAAATTCTAATGTTTTGATCGTGATCACTAAATGAACAAAACAGTTAAATCAACGAATAGCACAGTACAACTAACTGTCCATGGTTTTCCGTAAATGTCTGTGTTGTAGCAGAAAATTGTAATGGTTTGATCGTTATCGCCTAATGAACAAAACAGTTAATTCAACGGATAGCACAGTACAACTAACTGTCCATGGTTTTCCGTATATGTCTGTGTTGTAGCAGAAAATTGTAATGGTTTGATCGTTATCACCTAATGAACAAAACAGTTAATTCAACGGATAGCACAGAACAACTAACTGTCCATGGAATTCCATAAATGTCTGTGTTGTAGCAGTAAATTGTAATGGTATGATCGTTATCACCAAATGAACAAAACAGTAAATTAAACAGATAGCTCAGTACAACTAACTGTCCATGGTATTCCATAAATGTCTGTGTTGAAACAGTAAATTGTAATGGTTTGAACGTTATTACTAAAAGAACATAACAGTTAATTTAACGGATAGTATAATACAACTGACTGACTATGAGCTCTTTAAAATTATCAGTATTGAAGCAGTAAATTATAATGGTTTGAACGTTATCACTAAATGAACAAAACAGTTAATTTAAATGTTTGCTCAGTACAACTGACTGAACATGACCTCTACAAAATTATCTGTATTGTATCAGTAAATTGTAATGATTTGAACGTTATCACTAAATGAACAAAACAGTTACTTCAACTGATAGCACTGTACAACTAACTCACCATAGTTTTCCAAAAATTATCTGTATTGTATCAGTAAATTGTAATGATTTGAACGTTATCACTAAATGAACAAAACAGTTACTTTAAAAGATATCACATTAAAACTGACTGACCACCACCTCTTAAAAAGATAGATATGTATTAAAGCAGTATATTTTAATTATTTGAACGTTCAGTAAATGAATGTACTTAACTGTTATTTCATCAGTTTCATTCATTAACTAATAACTTTCAAGCCATTATAAAATATATACCTACTTCAGGTGCTATATCCGTTCGAATATTAAAAGGCCGCTGGCGCTGAGTTAACCATTTTTGTGACTATGATGAAAACGTGAATTTTGTCTCGTTGGTTTGTGCCGTACGCACTTTTTGTGTTAAACGGTACGATTATTAGTTGACCTACCCGGACGTGTTAATAGTTGCACTATAATAAATAGCTTTACGTAGTGTAGTACTTACTTATAAAATAGGTACCAACAAATAGGCACATAGGTGGTTGAACCTATGTGCCTATTTGTTGGTACCTATTTTGTTATATAACCGAAATAAATATTTGATTGCCAAATTGTTTAAAAAACTACCTTTAAGTAAATATACATATATAGGTACTTACCTACTTATAACCAACCTACTGTCAGTACCTAATTCAAACAACCGTATGTTGGTAACCTACCTACCTAGTAACTTTACGTGAAGGTATACCAGAAGTTAGTGCACTAGACAGAAATAACTACTAGATAGTTACTAACTTCTGGTATACCTTCACGTAAAGTTATTAGGTAGGTAGGTAGGTTACCAACATACGGTTGTTTGAATTAGGTACCTATGTAGGATAGGTACCTAATTCAAACAACCGTAATCCATAATAGGTATATTATCCTTACATAGTAGGTATAAAATAAAGTTTCTTTTCGCGTCTGTCCGTCTGTTTTCCATGCTCATTGGTGCCCTCCAAAAGCTCCTCATATTAGGTATATCTTATTAGGCTTATTATATTAAGTACACATATTTATTGACAATTGTTGACACGAAAAATTTTATTTTCACTTGTTCGGAAGACTGGTAGGTACCGTGCATTTCGATTATCGAAACATTAGTAGGTACCTACCTATATTAAGATTACTAATAAGTACCTATATTCCGGATGGGCAAACTTGGCGGACGACGAGTTTGAGGGAAAAGAAGGAAACGAAGACGATGGTGGATGATCAAAATTCACAAAAATCGTACAAGGCCGCCGCCTTGCTAGATACCTAACAAGCTTTTGGATACATCGCCGACACCTTTGTCGAATACCTTTGATTTGTGCACAAAAACCGACACCGACGTCGATCACTAGCTAACACAAACAAAAACAGCCAAACACAAACAAAAACAAACAAACACCCATCTACATGTTCGTGTTTATTGTTTGGTATTCGCTGTTAGCTGTTGTTTTTCAAGCATGTGGATCTTTTAACCTTCCCCTCTCCTACGAGTTGCATTTTGTGGAATAAACGATTAAACTAACTGTTAATAATAATAAAAACAATTAAAAATATTGTTTATCTCACAATTGAATCTAATGTTTCAAACAATAAACGCAAATGCTCGCTCGCGTAAGTACGTAACACGCGCCGCTCCTCCGCCCCCCCCCCCCCCGCGCTTACGCCGCGCCGCCGCTGGCTGGCCGCTGCGTGCGACACGCACGCTAGTTGCCTTCTACCCTTCGCTATGTTCAGTTCAGTATTATTTCGGCAAGTTGTTAATTATTTCTTCAATCTTTTGTGGCGAACGCACCTATTAATGTATTCCGAAATCATCTATTATTGTATATTCCGAACGCATCTTGGCATTGTGATGGCTGCACTGTGTGTGGCCGCCAATGGTAGGACTTGCCGCGCGGTTCGGCGACGCCCCTTCACAGGCAGCCAACATAACCCGGCTCTGTGAGCGCGTTGCCGCGAACGAAACATTCGCTCTCTTCCCTCCTGACCTCGCGACAAGCCAGACATATTGTAAACGTATCCGTATCTGACTATTTGTCTGTGAACTCAATATTATAGAGGTTTTATAATTGTAATAATATGACAATTTAGGAAGAATCATATAAACCTTAAACTTTTTTTCAGTTGAGTTGTGTGTGACAGTGCAAAATGATGTGTATCAATCTTAGCGAAAGTGTATGAGTGACGATACCACAAAAACACTTCTTACGGACTGGGGATTCGAGAAGTACCTACGTGAATTATTTTGAAGGTAAGTCAATTCATAAGCATTAGAGATAGAGATTAGAGATTGAGCGTATAAGGCAAAAACAAGAGCTCATGTAGGTACCTACCTACCTCTCGCCCGCACGTTTCGACATGTTGAAAGATATAAAATCACTAATCCCATTTTCGAAAAATCGCAATCAACCATTTTGTGTGCAACCACATGGCACCCGGTTTACGACTTTTTGTATTGGACTTAGTCGTAAAATTTTCGGGGTTTTCTAACAACATACTTCTCTCTCATTACAGCTCTTAATTCCAGCTCACTGCAGACTTCAATCATTGGTATCCTCAAAATGAACATTCATTGGATGATAAACTACCGCTACTAAAGAGCAAATTACTCCTCATCATCAACACGATCACCATTTGTGGAAGAATTGAAGCAATTTGCACAAGGTTAGTTTGTAATTTAATTTAGTTTAATGTATTGTCACATACAACACGATTTTTTTTCCATAGTACTAACCAGTTGTCAGTATAATTCGTGAGTAAAGAGTAGGTAGGTACCTATAAACGTTCGACGATAAAAATCTTAGTCACAAATTTTCGTTCTTGTTGCTTTACAGATCAAATACCCGAAACGAGCAACCTGGACTTATTGCTACTTCTGCCGCACATCATTGGCAGAATTGAAGCAATTTGCACGAGGTTAGTTTGTAATTTAAATTAGTTTAATGTATTGTCACATACAACACGATTTTTTTCCATAGAACTAACCAGTTGTCAGTATAATTCCTGAGTAAAGAGTAGGTACCTATAAACGTTCGACGATAAAAATCTTAGTCACTAATTTTCGTTCTTGTTGCTTTACAGATCAAATTCCCATAACGAGCAACCTGGACTTATTGCTACTTCTGCCGCACATCATTGGCCCGGTGCAATTGAAACGAAAAAGAACATGAGTCGCAGAAGTGCGCCAAAGCTTTATTTCACACATCGAAGATGAAACAGAAATGTCCTGGAAGAGCGACCAACGTTTTTATTTTTAGTTTTTTCATCTTAAATAAATTACTTCAATTAAATCTTTTTTAATTTATTTCAGGTCGCCTGCATACCTGCCTACCTATGCAGTACTGCGTAGGCAGTAGGTATCAGGGACGGTCCTTCACAACCTTTTACTGTGCTTTTACAGTTCTCGCTACTGTAGGTGTACAGTTACAGGTATTGTGAAGGATAGTGCTTTTTAATGTGCATTCTCAGTAGCGGGTACTGTTACTGATCAGTAAGTACAGTACCCGATATTGTGCGTACACGTTAAACAGTACTATCCTTCACATTACATGTAACTGTGCACTTACAGTACCCGCTACTGTTCTTGCGCATTAAAAAGTACTATTCTTGACATTACATGTAACTGTGCACTTACAGTACCCGCTACTGTTCTTGCGCATTAAAAAGTACTATTCTTGACATTACATGTAACTGTGCACTTACAGTACCCGCTACTGTTCTTGCACATTAAAAAGTACTATTCTTGACATTACATGTAACTGTGCACTTAGAGTACCCGCTACTATTCTTGCGCATTAAAAAGTACTATTCTTGACATTACATGTAACTGTGCACTTACAGTACCCGCTACTGTTCTTGCACATTAAAAAGTACTATTCTTGACATTACATGTAACTGTGCACTTACAGTACCCGCTACTGTTCTTGCACATTAAAAAGTACTATTCTTGACATTACATGTAACTGTGCACTTACAGTACCCGCTACTGTTCTTGCACATTAAAAAGTACTATTCTTGACATTACATGTAACTGTGCACTTACAGTACCCGCTACTGTTCTTGCGCATTAAAAAGTACTATCCTTGACATTACCTGTAACTGCTCACTTCAGTACCCGCTACTGTGCATGCACATTAGTTTTTTTACTGTTTCAAACAGTACTAATATTTTACTGTTTTAAACAGTAAAAAATTTTTACTGTTTAAAACAGTAACATTATATTACTGTTTAAAACAGTAACATTTTTTACTGTTTAAAACAGTAACTTTATTTTACTGTTTAAAACAGTAATATTTTTTTACTGTTTAAAACAGTAACATTTTTTGACTGTATAAAACAGTAACATTTTTTACACATTTTTGCTACTCAAAACATTTAAATTTACTGTCATAACGGTAAAATTTTGCCTCGAACTTTAACTGTTTTAGGAGCAGTAAATGTTACTGATTTGCTCGGCAGGCTCCCCTGGTACTGTTCAAAGCAGTACACATGAACGTTTTATCAGTTCTTTTTAATGATTTTTTTTTTCAGTGCACTTCCATGTCCACTCGCGTTGCCGCTCGCGTTGCCCGTGTTGTGAACACACATTGCCGGCGACGCTGCCGCAGACATATGGACGGCAACATTTCCGTCCACGCGAATGGCAGCGTGAATGTCTAAATGTAAACGCAGTATAAGATTTTTTTCTAATCGTTTCATAAATGACGGAGATATGAGGTAACAATTTTTTTTTGGGGATTTGGGTACCTCTTTTCGTTTTAGATTTATTTTCAAATCACAACTAGATTAGTATTTTTGCTCCAAATAGATCCATAGATTTACTAAACACGCGATGTAATCTATCACCCCTAGTTTCATCAATAACGGTGCAGCAACTAATCGGCCGTCAATCAAGACAACGTTTGAAATAACGTTAGCGATATACGATGATGATAAATTAATGTTGCCAAGCGCGTGTACACACGGATTTAGATTCACGAGCTGCGTTAATCAATTTGAGGCATATATATGTTAAGCCTCATGTGCCTGTAATTACACCGGCAACCACACCCTTCAAACCGAAACACAGCATTGCTGCTTGGCGGCAGAAAAAGGCATGGTGCTATTACTTCCCCGGACGAGCCCTTCACAAAGAGCTCTAATATTCTTCAATTAGTATTAAAAAATAAAAGTTTTTGTCTTTTCTCACGATTGATGTTTGTCGTGCTAACCTATTGCCGTTCTATCAAAAGAGCTTTATTATAAGAATATCAATTTTCCGATCGTCATTCAACTACCCTCTATCGGAAAATTTGTGTAATGGTGTTTATGTTGTCGTGTCACTAGTTTCTTTCAAAACAGTGGGGTGAAAGTATTCTAAGTGCTCCTCAAAAAGGCTCCTTTCGAGCACTTTGAGTAATAAAAAATCAACGACTCATTGTAGTTAATATAAACTGTTATATACTAGTAGTTCGCCCCGAACTGAGATCTCGTGATGCGACCCGACGAACGCACCAAAACTTTGAGTAGGTGGTAGTCAAAAGCAAGTCCAAACATTATGTTTGGACTTTTTTCTGACTACCGCCTACTAACTTGGTACGGTAACCAAGTTTCAACTCTATTGGCCTATTTATTGAAGAGTTCCGTTGAACAGACCTTGGCTCCATCATCAGACCTGGTCGTTGTCACCATTTTATGAGAACTGAGTACCTCCTTAATTTATTTCGAGAAAAAAAAATAAGAAAAAGCAAAGTAACTGGCCGACCAGTAGAAAAACCTTGATGTCAACGAAACTCTTAGAGATGGGAGCTCTTGGGTCGCTGGTTATCTTAATTTAACTTTTTTGTTGTATCTCAAAAACCGAGCGTCTCAGAAAAAAAGTAAAAATTGTTTTGGAATGTCCAAACAAAGCCCTTTCGTATGACATGTAACTTGATTTTTTTAAGTCACTTTTTTTATTTTTGCCCCCTTAAAAAACCCTATATCCTAAAAACCCTTCATCCGATTTTACTCATATACTTACCAGTAAATTTCTCAAGTACAAGCTGTCGTTTTATCAAATTTCATGCAGATCGGATCAACGGTTCGAAAGTTATGGCCAGACAAACATACATACATACATACATACATACATACATACATATATACATACATAAAATGCCAAATCGCCCAAGTTGAAACTAGAATCTTCGTTCGCTTCGCTCACTCGATCAATAAACAGTTATATATAAACAGTTATATAGTAAATAAATAAATAAATAAATAAACTAAATGTATCATTATTATTTTGTATCTTATTTTAAACCAAAGCCTAGCAATTCTTACCGCTCAAAATGAGATGTATACCTTTCATTAAATCCTAAAAACCGTCTTATGAGTAATGACATAGAGTTCAAAAAGCTTCGCAGACGAAATGATTTACTTATTTATATCGGATCCTGTCATTTGAGTAGATAAATAACATCACTCGGCCCAGTGGAGCTGAAAATTGTTCGTATAAGGGCGTGGGCGTACTGTCAGTGAGCCGCACAAGAAACAAAATTAAGACATTCATGTCAGCGATTTAAAACGTAGATATAAGTAAATTAATATTATATTACAAGTGACTGCTTTGGTTTGATTTAATACCTACTGAGGAATAAAAGCAGAATGTTCAAATTATCTACATAACTGTACTTTAAAAAACAAACGACAATATAGTAGTTACGCTATCAGGCCTTATAGCGATCTAGTCCAAACTCTCAGTCCTAACGCGATGTAGTGATATCGAGATTTAGTCAGAAAGCGATGTAGTCATAACTGTTATCTAGTCAAATCAAGAGGTAGTCTCAAAGCTTCTTTTTATAACCAGAAGTAGTAAAATTTGTTCTATCAATCATCACTTATTACACTTTCATTCCAAATGCTTACAGTTTGTGCTAAGAACTCAAGTAATGTTGGTTAAAATACCACCGAAATTACACAACTCAAAATAACACTAGAAAAACAATTCAAATGAAAAAGCTATGTTGCTTCCCAAAATGTCAGAAAACGAATCCATGATCCATTTTGAAAAACGAGTAAAGAGAGAACCAATCAGAATCCTTGTAACGAATTTGACAGAGCTCTATAACTCAGGCCATACCAAATTCGGGTTTTCAGGTCATGCGCAAAGAACTTTTCATATACTTGTGGAAACAATCTTTCTAGGTTTTTATTATGCGAATGGCACATTGAATACAATTTTTTTTTTTTTGTTATTTTTTGGTTGGGAGTTCTTATCCAGTCATGCGTCACTTAAACATTATATTTTACGCTATATTTATTTATTTATTTATAAAAGTAAAAGTTTATTTGAAAATAAGGTAGGTACAAGATAAAACTAAAACTAGTGTGTGATACTGACTGCAGAAGTATAAAACTGTGTCACAGCCAGTAACGCCCTCCTCTTGGCAGGTGTTATCCAATTTTAAAACATTAAACTTATTTTAGAAAAATCGCAATCAAACAAGTTTAGTAAAATTTCATTTTGATCCTAACAAGTTTTCTTACTAAAAAGTTTGCTTTACTTGTTTTCGTACCTAACCAAACTTTTTACGTATTCCGGAATACGAAATTCTAAATTCGAAAAAAAACTAGTTGTCAAAGTCAGAATAGACACTTGGGTAAGTGTCATATTATAATATGGTGTTTAAATTTAGACAATGCTTAAAACTAGCGCTGTCTCTGTTTGCCATTACGCATTGGTAAGAGATGGCAATAGTTTAAGCATAGTTTATCGTTTGACAGATTGTTTGGAGTAAGGCCGTCAGTTCTTTAACACCATTGTCTTTTTTCTATTTTCGGTTTTTTTTTAATAATATTCGGCTGTCTAGGGTTGTCATTACTTTGCCGTTGTCTTTTTTCTATTTTTGCAAAATCGAAATATTCGGCCGTCTAGGGTTGTCATTACTTGTCACCGATCAGCTGTCAAGCTAAGGGTCAGCACTCCAGTGTTCAATGTCAGCGGCTGACAGCCCTGATTGACACGGATTAGGGGACCCGTGTTACTGGACAATTATCCCGACTGCTTGGTTCGTTGCAGGCTCTTTTTGATGTTAGAGCTAGGATTTGTAACAGATGTGTCCTCATTTAGTGTAGAGCTCACAAGAAAGATGATTGGTTAGCCGTGGCGTAGTTAGGTGGACAAGGGCCCCGGTGCATAGAGAAAGAATCGGGCCCTCACCCACTTTTTCCACATAGCTTGAACTTATATTGGCCATATTGAAGTATTACACGGGTATTTATCGTGTATACCTTTATTATTTTCCCGACGTTTCGGCTATGTTGCAATAGCCGTGGTCACGTCGAAACGTCGGAAAAAAAAAACGCAAACGCGATAAATACCCGCGTAATACTTCAATAGTGTTATGATCGCGAGAGTTAAAAAAATACTTATACTGGCCCTTAAAATAAATCATAAAAAAAAAATTGTGAGCAGGCTTTCTAGCTTTGGGAGCTGGCTGACCCTCTTTTCAAAGCTTAGGTTAGAGGGCCCCCTGAGCTCCGGGGCCCCGGTGCACTGCACCACCTGCACCTACGATAGCTACGCCACGGTTGGTTAGTGTTTACTGTGATAAATATAGATGAACATGTCTCGCATTTGAACAAAGTTTTCAATTTCATTCGAACAATTCAAATCAAAGTAGTATTATTTTTTATACTTCATGCTGATTATACAAGTAGATCGCCCACCTGTTGTTAAGTGGTAACCAAAGCATTGCTTCGCAAGTCACGCAGAATAGGACCAAAGTCAAAGTCAAAAGGTCAATAAAATCACAAGGATCACTTTGAAACGTCTTAAAGCTATGTGACTCTAGGTGCCGGTCCCACGCGACCAAAGCCTAGAAGACCAAGCAACAAACTTACGGCTTGGCAAGCCCTAAAATGACCTGCGTCAATCAACTTGAGGCATACAGATGTTAAGCCTCATGTGCCAGTAATTTCACCGGCAGCCGGTTGATATTTTTTATAGTTAACGGCTTTAAGTATTCTAAGAATACCACCAGAGAATACCAGCGTAACTAAATCTGTGCGAGACACTCTCGCAAGCTAATGTAAAAATGTATATGAAAATGGAAATAAACTGACAGAAACAGCTTCAATAGTTTGTCCAATGCAAAATACTAGCAAAAATGCCAAGAACACCATTATGCAAAACATAAACATCCCATCCAATTTTCAACTTAATTGCATGAGAATCTTCAAGCGATTCTGGTCATTATTTGTAGCGATTTAAGGTTGAGATTCGCGTGAAGTTGTAAAGTAGACATTTACTATATTGAACGGGGATTTTGTTTCAAGATTTCCTTGGGTATACAAAGGGTGGAAGAAATATTGCGGGCTAAATGCGAGAAGACAGCTCGTTGTTTGCTCGCCAAATGTAAGGTAGTTGATTCAGGGGTGTCGCGCGGACAACACTTTTTGTAGCGTATGGCTGTACTTACTCTTATAAACGCATTTACTCACGAGGTCCAATATGTCGATATTTTTAAGTTTAAAATTAAGATAGTAAGCATTTTGGTCTGCACACTGTAAGCCTACTATCATTTATGTAATATATAAAATAAATAAATAGCGGACGGCTTAAGTTTAGATGAAAATGAATGTTGGTATGTAACAGAGCCAAGCAGCGTTGCTGTGTCTCAGTTTACAAGTAGAAATAGACTAACTTTAGTGAGCCTTTTGGTAGTTAGCAGCTACAGAGTTTAAGAGTAGTAGAGCTTTTTGTGTGTGGCTCGTCCGGGGAAGTACTACCACCACGCCTTTTTCTGCCGCCAAGCAGCAACGCTGTGTTTCGGTTTGAAGAGTGTGGTTGCCGGTGTAATTACAGGCACATGAGGCTTAACATCTGTATGCCTCAAGTTGATGGACGGAGGGCACCTATCGTAGCAGCATATTTTTTGGGATGTCGAGGAGATATTTCACTAAATGAAGTTATGAAAAATTGCAAACAACTAAGTGTCGGGGAATAGCTTCAGCGTTCAGGTTTAGTGAAAATATAATTTTGTTTCTAACAAGTATAAAATAAAATAAAGAGCCTTTTATTTCTTGCGTAGTAAGCAGGTAAGTAACAAAGTAATATTTCTGTTGGGGTTAGTAATATAATCTAATTTCTTAATTGTAAGTGTTCAAACAAGTATTACTACCTAAATTTTTTTTTCTCCTAAAATGCGAGCGATCGAGAGGTTGATTGCCGAATAATGCAATTTGAATAGAAGTTTTTTTTAATAGTCGTTTTTGTATCTTATTTTGTTTCATTCGCTGCGTTTTCGCAGAAATGCAGCGTAATCATTCGAGTGGCAACCCTAAATATGCAAATGTACCAAACTTTCAAACCCCATTTGAAGCTGAGGTCTGATATTAATTTAGCACATGACTTTGAGTCTATGTTCACTGCATTCATAATGTATTGTAGCTATCATCAGTGTACTAAGGAAACTTTGGTTTGTGAAGTTTTGGGGACCTTTCGTGGCAAGCAAGAGGTGAAGGTTACATTTTTGCATGTTTTCTAGGGTTCCGTACCCAAAGGGTAAAACCCTATTACTAAGACTCCGCTGTCCGTCTGTCTGTCTGTCCGTCTGTCACCAGGATGTATCTCATGAACCGTGATAGTTAGACAGTTGAAATTTTCACAGATGATGTATTTCTGTTGCCGCTATATTAAAAAATACTAAAAAACAGAATAAAATAAATATTTAAATAATAAAATAAATTTGCCGTTTTTATAGATAATGGTACGAAACCCTTCGTGCGCGAGTCCGACTCGCACTTGGCCGGTTTTATCTATATTTCTTGCTAATGGAACAAGGAGAGGGCCCAAAAAAAATTTGCCCAAGTCTAGCCGTGGGTGGTTCCACTAGTAGATTATAAAAAATGTATTCGAAATAGACAGTAGATATAAAGTAGATATCAGACAGCACAGGCAGGTAACTACAGAGATCCCTGCACAATATTATCTTAATTTCCCTGTAGGATTGTATCACGTGTTTGGGCACGGTCCAATATCCGGGCGGATGTGACGTCATTTGTACAGACACGAACAGTGATTGTGATTTTGGCCACATTTTTTGATTATTTATGAAACATGACATTGTTTTATCGAGAATTGTATAACTGGCACTCGGGTAAAAATAATTGATCCACTTGAATACCCAGGCACGGTAGATATCCTCTCAGGTATCTAAGGAAACTTTTGGCTAATAGTGTCTCCATACTAGGCAAAAGTTATTATTGCAGGTTATTGAGAAGTAGGCTAGCGTGTCATAGCGCAAGTTTTACGGAGCGAAAAAAGTCATATTACGAGAAGAGTGTTAGATATATTCACAGCTCAGTGACATCCTTCACAGCTCAGTTGGTAGTAACTCTCGCTTTCTGTGCCCTAGGCCGTGGGTTCGATACCCACCGAGACAAACATTTGTGTCATGAACATAGATGTTTGTTCTCTGTCTGGGTGTTAAATAATATTATAAGTATGTATTTACAAAAAATAAGTATATAAGTAGTATATCAGTTATCTGGTTCCCATATCACAAGCTTCGGCTTAGTTTGGGGCGAGATAGTGCTGTGTGGAATGTCCACCAACATTTATATATATTTTTATATTTTTATAAGATAAGATAATTTATTTATTTTTTCTGCGCAAAAGTTATACATGCCATGACTTATTTTAGGGGTACAATTTGATATGTTAAACCTGATATGCGAGAGACTGGTGCCTGAGATAGGTTTTAAAAAAAAACCTGTAATACAGGTCACACAGATACGAATGTGGATGGTTTTAGAAGGAGAGGCAGGCCAAAGTAAAGATTAATGAACGTGTGAAATATGACAGAAAAAGCAGTAAGCATCGAAATGACGAATTATAGAAGAGAGTGGAAGAAGAAAACCTGTTGTGTCGACCCTACTTAGTAGATGATTAAAGCAGTAAGCATCGAGATGAAGAATTATAGAAGAGAGTGGAAGAAGAAAACCTGTTGTGTCGACCCTACTTAGTAGATGATTAAAGCAGTAAGATCGAGATGACGAATTATAGAAGAGAGTGGAAGAAGAAAACCTGTTGTGTCGACCCTACTTAGTAGATGATTAAAGCAGTAAGCATCGAGATGAAGAATTATAGAAGAGAGTGGAAGAAGAAAACCTGTTGTGTCGACCCTACTTAGTAGATGATTAAAGCAGTAAGATCGAGATGACGAATTATAGAAGAGAGTGGAAGAAGAAAACCTGTTGTGTCGACCCTACTTAGTAGATGATTAAAGCAGTAAGATCGAGATGACGAATTATAGAAGAGAGTGGAAGAAGAAAACCTGTTGCGTCGACCCTACTTAGTAGATGATTAAAGCAGTAAGATCGAGATGACGAATTATAGAAGAGAGTGGAAGAAGAAAACCTGTTGTGTCGACCCTACTTAGTAGATGATTAAAGCAGTAAGATCGAGATGACGAATTATAGAAGAGAGTGGAAGAAGAAAACCTGTTGTGTCGACCCTACTTAGTAGATGATTAAAGCAGTAAGATCGAGATGACGAATTATAGAAGAGAGTGGAAGAAGAAAACCTGTTGCGTCGACCCTACTTAGTAGATGATTAAAGCAGTAAGATCGAGATGACGAATTATAGAAGAGAGTGGAAGAAGAAAACCTGTTGTGTCGACCCTACTTAGTAGATGATTAAAGCAGTAAGATCGAGATGACGAATTATAGAAGAGAGTGGAAGAAGAAAACCTGTTGCGTCGACCCTACTTAGTAGATGATTAAAGCAGTAAGATCGAGATGACGAATTATAGAAGAGAGTGGAAGAAGAAAACCTGTTGTGTCGACCCTACTTAGTAGATGATTAAAGCAGTAAGATCGAGATGACGAATTATAGAAGAGAGAATGGAGTGCAGAAGAAAACCTGTTGTGTCAACCCTTCTTAGGTAGATAATTTTGAGTAAAGAATTACTGCTTGATGTTGTTTTTATCGCCGACTGTACGTGTTGTTACTATAACCTGAGCCAGGTTTATTGGTTTAATAATAGGGATTATTGACATCCCTTGTATTTGTATGACTCACTAGATTTAGTCTGTGGCTTTGTGTGAGGTATCAAAATGGTGTCCATATCGTTTTACTACAGGCCTCGTGCGGGAAACTGCCTTTGTCTGCCGACAAGCAACGTTACTGTGTTTCGGTTTGAAGAGTGTGGTTGCCGGTGAAATTACAGCCACATAAGTTGATGGACGCAGGGCATCGTAAGACACGTTCTATTCATGGGTTACTTACGAGGCAATGCTTTGTTAGGTGATGGTTACCACTCAACATCAGGAACATCGGGTGGGCAATCTGTTTGTTTCATCAGCAACTTGTATATAGAAAAAGAAGTCTACGTGTAATTAAAAGAGTAGTAGAGCTCTTTGTGAAGGTCTCGTCCAGGGAAGTACTACCACCACGTTTTTTTCTGCCGCCAAACAGCAATGCTGTGTTTCGGTTTGAAGAGTGTGGTTGCCGGTGTAAAAACAGGCACATGAGGTTTAACATCTGTATGCCTCAAGTTGATAGACGCTGAGCAGTGCATCGTAGGGCACGTTCCAATCACACACAATGCTTTGTTATAGGTGATGGTTACCACTTAACATCAGGTGGGCCATCTGCTTGTTCCATCAGCTAGTAGTATAAAAAAAAAACTTAACATCAGGTTATCAGCAGCAACGCTGTGTTTCGGTTTGAAGAGTGTGGTTGCCGGTGTAATTACAGGCACATGAGGTTTAACATCTGTTACAGATGTTAAGTTGGCGGCAGAAAAAGGCGTGGTGGTAGTACTTCCCCGGACGAGCCATTCACAAATAGCTTTACTACTCTTTGTGGCAAAGTGGTATAAAAAATCATTAATTATTTATTTGCATCAATGGTGTAGGTACATTATATGACAAAATTAATAAAATAGGTAGCATTCATTCCTACAATTTACAACAATTTATTCCTACAATTTATACCTACAATTAGCATCTCAGCTATAGAGGACATAGCTGAGATGCTAATTGTAGGTATAAATATAAATTGTAGGTATGGTTGTTGTGGGTATGCACGAAGAACTCCAAAGAAATGTCTACCGTGCAGTAATACAATAGTGATTCAATTTATATTTAGCAAATAAGTTTACTTCTCTAATTTGTTTTATAATCCGACTTAGAAAAGGCAGCGAAAACGGTATTAAAACCCGACATTTTGTTAAGAGGCTTGGATGTGACTTTAAGAGCTATTGTTTTCTTTTTAAATTTTGAACAGCCACTTACAGCGTTGAATTTTTCATCAGCTTCTAAGAGATAGCGAGCACCTGTCGTAAACACAAGAATGTATGATACTGGAAGCACTCTTCGTAAACGAGCCCTACTTTCTGTATATAAATAAATAAATATTGGCCGACTTTCCACACAGCACTATCTAGCCCGAAACTAAGCCAAATCTTGTTATATGGGAACCAGATTGCTGATATGATCCATATATACTTTTTTTTGTAAATATATACGTATTATATAATAACACCCAGACAGAGAACAAACATCTATGTTCATCACTCAATGTTTGTTCTCGGTGGAGATCGAACCCACGGCCTACGGCGCAAAAGGCAGAGCTACTACCAACTGAGCTGTGAATACTGTCTATATATTGTAACTAGGTATAAAAATTAAATATAAACAATAAGAAATGGCTAATGGACATATTCTAAAATATATTATAGATACAAAGAAACTTGCTAATGGAGACTTTAAAACTGCTAGAATTATAAGTCAGCACACGAGGCTTAACATCTGTATGCCTCAAGTTGATGGACGCAAGGCAGTGCATCGCAGGGCACGTTCCTATCGTGCGTGACTTACGAATGCTTTGTTATAGGTGATGGTTACCACTTAACATCAGATGGACCAGGTTAGTTAGGTATATAGTAAAAGGCGTGGTGAATACTGTGAATTAAAAATATTAACTTTTCTATTCTTTGAAACTTGATTGTTTGCGATTCTTCATAGGTTTCAGTTAATTTATATCTTAAAAAAAATATGTGTGACCTAGTTACAGGGTGGTCGCGTTACCGTTCGGTTCCAGACGAACTTCCTCTCGCGTACACTTAGGCTGTGGAATGATCTCCTTGATGATGTTTTCCCGATAAACTATAGTTTAGGGTTCTTCGAAAAAGGCGTTTTAAAAGTTTTAAAGGGTCGGCAACGCGCTTTTGATTCCTCTGGTATCGCAGGCGTTCATAGGCTACGGTAACCGCTTCCCATCAGGCGGGCCGTAAGCTTGTTTGTCTACTTTGTTGTATAAAAAAAAAGGTCAATTTAAATGACAGTAGTTTGCGTCTTAACATACCCTCCGAATAACAGACGTGATAACTTTTGTCATATTATTGCGTACAATTCTCCTAACAATAAAACCTCTAATGTAACCATGCTGTCGGAAACGTACGGATTTTTCTGTACATTTTCTGTAGAAACGGCAGTTCTTGTATCCTTCCAGCGAAGGCTCATCCGGAGAGACACTGGGGTCGAGCAATCGCCCAAAGTGCCTCCCGCTGAGGCGTAGGTGTAGGGTGGCGTTGATGTTGGCTTACGAATGGGATAAGTTTCATAGATAAGATAGTAGAGTTTATTTTTTCATAGTAGTGAGCTGTTTGTGTGGCTCGTCCGGGGAAGTACAACCACCACGCCTTTTTCTGCCACCAAGCAGCAACGCTGTGTTTCGGTTTGAAGAGCGTGGTTGCCGGTGTAGTTACAGGCACATGAGGCTTAACATCTGTATGCCTCACGTTGATGGACGCATCACGCAGGGCAGTTCATCGTAGGGCACGTTCCTATCGTGCGTGACTTCCGAGGCAATGCTTTTTTATAGGTGATGGTTACCACATAACATCAGGTGAGCTATCTTCTTGTTCCATCAGCTAGTTGGATAAAAAAAAATAGTCCTGAATCTTTTTCTGTTTCAAAAAAGTCCGGAATCACAGTCACCCTTACAACCACACAAATACGTTCTTGAGTGATAAATGCGTGACATTTCGCGAAACATTCGTTACCATTATCCGTTACCTGCCGTCGGGACGTACATACAGCACTTATTAATTGATTTACACAGCCTTTTAGATCTACGGCGTAGAGGGTCTACAAATGGCTACGGCGTAGCCTTGAAAAAGAACGTTTGGTATATACCTCTAGATGTTGGCCTTTATTCATATTCCCTGCCATTTTGTAGCTGCTCTATGGAGTATACTTGTCACTGTCACTTTCATGACAACGAAAAGAGACAGCAACAGACTCATCGGTCTGAAAAGCTAATGGAGTGCTCAGCGACCAATATGGTAAGAGTTTCAGAAACTATATTTAAGTTACTGAATAGAACATGTCTATGAGAAAAATGTGGTAGTACCACATAATAATAATAATGAATGAATGAAAATGCTTTATTGTACACCATACAAACGAACAAAATAGGAAACAAATAACTAGTAGTTCGCCCCGAACTGAGATCTCGTGATGCGACCCGACGAACGCATCAAAACTTTGAGTAGGTCGTAGTCAGAGGCAAGTCCAAACATTATGTTTGGACTTTTTTCTGACTACCGCCTACTAACTTGGTATGGTAACCAAGTTTCAACTCTATTGGCCTATTTATTGAAGAGTTCCGTTGAACAGACCTTGGCTCCATCATCAGACCTGGTCGTCGTTACCATTTTATGAGAACTGAGTACCTCCTTTATTTATTTCAAGAAAAAAAATTAAGATAAAGCAAAGGAACTGGCCGACCAATAAAAAAACCTTGATGTCAACGAAACTCTTAGAGATGGGAGCTCTTGGATCGCTGGTTATTTATTTTAGTTTTTTTTGTTTTATCTCAAAAACCGAGCGTCCCAAAAAAAAAGTAAAAATTGTTTTGGAATGTCCAAACAAAGCCCTTTCATATGACATGTATTTTGATTTTTTTATGTAACTTTTTTTATTTTTGCCCCCTTAAAAAACCCCATATCTTAATAACCCTTCATCCGATTTTACTCATATACTTACCAGTAAATTTCTCAAGTACAAGCTATCGACATATCAAATTTCATGCAGATCGGATCAATGGTTCTAAAGTTATCGCCAGACAAACATACATACATACATACATACATACATACATACATACATACATACATACATAAAATGCCAAATCGCCCAAGTTGAAACTAAGATCTTTGTTCGCTTCGCTCACTCGATCAACAACTATAGATATGTACAATGGGCGGTCTTATCGCTAAAAAGCGATCTCTTCCAGACAACCTTTGGATGGAGAGGAGCCTATAATACGATGTTTGGGTGCACCATAAAAATATCATGAAATAATTAAAAAGATAAAACAACATACCTACATAAACTAACTAAATATACATAGATTAAAAAAAAATACATACATATTACATTCTATGAATAAATACATACTAATATATACAACATAAAATTATACCTATAACAAATCAGATGATGATGAAAATCATGCCTCAAGATAGAACTTCTTGACTTCAGCTTTAAATACTGCTAGTGAAGGGGATCGCCTTAATACTACTTAGTAACGGCCGGTTTGGAAGTCAAGTCACTTGCTATTTCAGCTATTACATCAAATTAGATAGAGATAGCAAGTGACTTGAGATCTTAGGTTTGATCGAGCTTTCAGCAACCGGCCGTCTCTGAAAACTGCTACGGCATAGCTTCGTAGAGTAGAAATGAATCAGATAATTTTTACTGTAAGTTGTGGGTTCGATTTCCACCTTGAACTTGAATTTTTGTGTAATTAACTTACTTGATAAAACATTCTATGTCTTATGAAATAATATAAGTTAAAGAAGTTTATAATACATAATATTTAGGCCCGCGACTTCGTCTGCGCATGATTAGTCAATCAATATTTTTATAAATTGTAGCCTATGTGTTATTCTGATGTATAAGCTATATTATTGTAAAGTTTCATTAAAATCCATTCAGTAGTTCTTACGTGAAAGAGTAACAAACATCCATCCATCCATACTTTCTTTCTTTCTTAGTAGGATTTTTAATACATCAAAAAGATAAAAAAAATACCATTTTTATACTTACATGTTTGAAGAATATTCGTTGTTCTTCAGTGTTTTGATGTTTCCATCTGAAAGTAATAAAAAAGTATGATATAAAAAGCACGTTCAAGTCCATCAGCTTGAGGCATACAGATGTTAAGCGTCATGTGCCTGTAATTACACCGGCAACCGCACACTCTTCAAACCGAAACACAGCGTTGCTGCTTGGCGGCAGAAAAAGGGCGTGGTGGTAGTACTTCCCCGGACGAGCCCTTCACAAAGAGCTCTACTATTCATCCACCATTTCTCAGAATTTAGCAGATAAACGCAACATCGGTTTCAAAAAAATAAGAAAAAAAAAAATTGAAACTTTGACCAAAGTGGTTTAAGAAATTTACATCTTCTTTTTTTGTCATAAAGTTTGAAATGAAATGAAATGTATTTATTCGCAAGGAGTATGGTCAGATTACATTGTTCTTAATAATTTTGGTAAATTTTGAGTGTCACATACTTCATCTGAGACCGACATGCAAAATTATCCTCAGTTTAACCTCTATCCTCTTTGGTCTTTTTTTAATAAAATCAATCGTAAAGTTTTTGATTTGACGCAAATATTATCGAGTTTGTGCAAAGTATTAGAAATGTTTTATTCATTGAGTTAATTCCACAAGACTTAAAAGCCTTTTTCAGTCGAAGTCACTTTCGAATTCTAGCAAAGATGCAAAATAACTGGAAGTGAAACAGGAATAAACAACAGTCAGTTATCATATCAAAAATCTTAAAAAATCAAAAAGCTTAAATCTTTAAAACTACGCAACGGATTTTGATGCAGTTTTTTTTATAGAAAGAGTGATTCAAGAGGAAGGATTAAATGCATAATACAAGCATAATCTCTTAAGGATGACCCACTCTTAGGGAAGCCGGGGCGGGTCGCTAGTAATAAATAAATAAATAAAAACATTTTGGTGGACTTTCCACACACCACAATCTAGCCCCAAACTAAGCCAAAGCTTGTGATATGGGACTAGATTGCTGATATAATACATTATATACTTTTTTTGTATATACATACTTGTAATATTAAATAACATCCAGACAGAGAACAAACATCTATGTTCATCACACAAATGTTTGTTCTCGGTGGGGATCGAACACACGGCCTACGGCGCAGAAGGCAGAGCTACTACCAACTGAGCTGTGAAGGCTGTCAATATGACCAGTATTTTTACTTAGAATGTACACATATCTACCATTTTGTATATCAGCCTTACTCTTTGCCTCAAAGGTTTGCTGGAAGAAAACTCTTTAGGGTTAAGCTAGAGCAGGTGGTGTAGTGGTAGCGGTTTCGGCCCTCCGATCCTAAGGTCATGGGTTAGAAAGCGGTCGTGCACCAAGAGTTTTTCTGTTTTAAGTACTATGGGAAGTGGTGTAATACTTATAGACTTTTTTTGGAGAACATTCATTACCTACACGAATGTTTGAACTGTGTGTGGATCGAACCCACGGCCTTGCGCGCAGGAGGCAGAGTTACTACCAACTGACCTGTGTTTTTTTATATATCTGGCCCACCTGATGTTTACCTAAGGCAAATCTCGTAAGTAACGCACGATAGGAGCGTGTTTCATGTCTCATGTGCCTGTTATTTGATCGGATATCATACCCTTCAACCCGAACCACATTAACGATGCTTGGTGGCAGAAAAAGGCGTGGTGGTAGTACTTCCCCGGACGTGTCAAACACAGCTCTACTACTCTTAAACGCAGCAGCATAGCTGTGAGGGCGATCAATAATTCAGGTCATTTCCAGTAAATACTTTACCTCTTCGTCATTTCAAGTTGGATATTGAAATTTCCTGAAACTTCCGGCGGTCCCGATGTTTGACAGTCGCTTGTAATTAAAAATGATTTTCAGAATGTCACAAAGGAATTTACGTAGAAAGCAGGTTATCGGCGCTTATAAGCGCATACAATACTGTTTGTGGGCCTTTTAGCCACACAACATAAGACACCTGTATGGTATATTATAATGTAAGATTATGCTTTAACGAAATCATTAATTATCTTATATTTTTAGGTCGTTAGTGGTGGAGTGGTTAAGTCGGATGTTGTGTTATTAATTTATTGTTTAAAAATGGAGTATAGTTTCAATACTTGTAGTCGATAGTCAATGGTTATTTATTGGTAAAAAAATTACAAGCCACTGCACTCTTTGATATTCAAAGATATATGTTAAGTTACCAACGGTTTCCAATTATTTGGTTTAAATTTAAGCCTGTATTTCTATTATAACTTAGGACAGAATCATAACAATTTTAAAAGTCAAAAGGGATTTATTCAGTAAAATCACAAGGATCACTTTGAAACGTCCTAAAACTAGGTGAATCTAGGTACCAATTGCACGCGGCCTAAGCCTAGAAATCTTATGATTAGTGAATATTTTTTTATCTTACAAGCTATTTAAAAAAACATTATCTGTTTATATTTGTTAGTTTAAATTATAAATAGAAAAGTAGAAACATTAAAAACTGTCAAATTGGAATAGCAACGCCGCCACAATTTTTAATGCGGTCGTCACATCATACCGGTATCAAGAGTTGATACCGGTAAGCCGGCAGCCTGCTTTCTATGTAAGCCTCAATAAATTGGACTTCTCTGGAAGTGACTGAAGCGTATCCGGAACAAGAGGGAATTCAAAAGTGACGTTTTCAATTTGTTTGTTTGTACAATATATTCAACTAGCGGCCTGTCCCAGCTTCGCATGGGTGGTCATAAATTTTTTGAACATTTTAGGATAAACTTAGACCGTGGGTTCGAGCCTCGCGTCTACTTATTTCATACATTTGCACGCGCTTCTCCTTGAGTGAGTGAAATCGCACCCCGCGCGTGACCCGTGGACCCGTTAACATTTTTAATTTCGTCATATCTTTTGAACGGAATGTCCGATTTGAAAAATTTAAGAAGTAATCTATAGGTATTGAAACCGTCTTAATTATGAAATGATTTATTTGGATAAGGATTAATACCAAGGTACAAATAAAGACCCTTTTCTAGCGGAGGCATTTCAATTAATTTTTAATAATAAAAGAACACTTATTGTGACATAACTATAATAATTAGACATATGCTGTCGCGACATTTTTTGTAGATGATGACGTGTTCTACAAAATCGTAGTACATTATTTTGTTCTATCTTCAATAGTTTTCGCAGCGCACGCGATGTAAGGTTTTTGTTTTCCACCTTGGGTTACATTATTGAAGTTTTAGTAAGGATCCCTGATTTTTTGAAAATATAATATAGCCTATGTTACTCAGGGATAATGTAGCATTCTAATGGTGAAAGAATTTTTGAAATCGGACCAGTAGTTTTTGAGCCTATTCGTTACATACAAAAATACAAAAATACAAATGTTTCCTCTTTATAATATTAGTGTAGATTATTACGATGGTTTAAAATTGTTTTCAATATTATATCGTTTTTGATGTCATCATTAATTCATCGTTTATTGAGATAGTTATTATGCAATTAATTTACCGTTCTAATCGAATTAAATGATTAATTAAAAGACACGAATATAATTCAGAATTTTAATTTTAAACCTAAAAGCAATTTTATTCTTTTCTTTTCGATCAGTTCAGTAGTTAGGGCGTGTTTCGAAAAAAACTAGTGACACGACACCCAGATTCGGAACTGGCACTTAGATTTACCTAGTTTTAAGGGGCTGACAACTATCAAACAACTTCTCGCTCGCACGTTTCGACATGTTGAAAGATATAAAATCAATATACTCATTTTCGAAAAATCGCAATCAACCATTTTGTGTGCAATCACATTGCACACAGTTTAGTGTTACAAGTTTTCCTACTTAAAAGTTTGCCTTTGTACGAAAACTAGTAAAGCAAACTTTTGAGTAGGAAAACATATAACGATCAAAATGAATTTTTTACTAAACTGTGTGCAATGTGATTGCACACAAGATGGTTGATTGCGATTTTTCGAAAATGAGTTTAGTGATTTTATATCTTTCAACATGTCGAAACGTGCGAGCGAGAGTCACATTAGCTCTTGTCTTCGCCTTAAGACGTTTCAAAGTGGTCCTTGTGATGTCACTGAATCTTTGACTTTTACAAGAAGAAGAACAAATTAAATTGAATTTAAACTACCATTTTCTCTCACAGGACAAAAAATAGCAGAATTTATAAAAATGCCTTGCACATTGTGACAACTTGCTGATACCATGTATAATGTGAGTGCTGTGTTGTGGAATCTTTTTAAATTGAATAAATTCCACGCGATATTACAATGCCATCTGTGGGTGGTATCCAGCTTAACCCACTAACAGCTGTCTCCATTTTAAAATGATCTTTATGGTACTAAGATAAGGTTCAAATTTGATGCGAGTGATTTCTCTGAGTATGACAGTGGATCAAAAATTTAAATAGCCTCATGTTTGCCTCAAGCACGGTGGATGTCTTTATATTACTAAGAGCTGATTTCACCATGCTCTGTTAGATTAACAAAGGATGAAAGGGCCGTTAAATATGTCAAAATGTACGCGTTTGACATCAAAGGTTAGATTTAACGGCCTGTTAATCCTTGATTAGTAACTAACAGAGCATGGTGAAATCAGCTCTAAGTACGTACCAAGAACCAGTTTAAGATTACTTTGATTCATAAAACCTTTTTCGTACACCATAACATAAACATATTAAATATACAAAAAAAATAATTCTTAGTAAAGATGCAATGGCGGATTTATAGCGAAACAGTAATCACTACCTTGTATTGAGTAATTTGAGCTTATTAATTTTAGCCACAACTCAACACAATTTTATTTTTGATCGAGTGAGCGAAGCGAACGAAGATCTTTAGTTTCAACTTGGGCGATTTGGCATTTTATGTATGTATGTATGTATGTATGTATGTATGTATGTATGTATGTATGTTTGTCTGGCGATAACTTTAGAACCGTTGATCCGATCTGCATGAAATTTGATATGTCGATAGCTTGTACTTGAGAAATTTACTGGTAAGTATATGAGTAAAATCGGATGAAGGGGTTTTGAGATATGGGGTTTTTTACGGGGGCAAAAATAAAAAATGTTACATAAAAAAATCAAGTTACATGTCATATGAAAGGGCTTTGTTTGGACATCCCAAAACAATTTTTACTTTTTTTTTGTGACGCTCGGTTATTGAGATAAAATAATAAAAGCTAAATTAAGATAACCAGCGATCCAAGAGCTTCGAGTCTCTAAGAGTTTCGTTGACATCAAGGTTTTTCTGCTGGTCGGTCAATTCCTTTGCTTTTTCTTAATTTTTTTTCTTGAAATAAATAAAGGAGGTACTCAGTTCTCATAAAATGGTGACGACGACCAGGTCTGATGATGCAGCCAAGGGCTGTTCAACGGAACTCTTCAATAAATAGGCCAATAGAGTTGAAACTTAGTAACCATACCAAGTTAGTAGGCGGTAGTCAGAAAAAAGTCCAAAGATAATGTTTGGACTTGCCTCTGACTACTACGTACTCAAAGTTTTGATGCGTTCGTCAGGTCGCATCACGAGATCTCAGTTCGGGGCGAACTACTAGTTTTATAAATTTTTTTATACAACTAGCTGATGGAACAAGCAGATGACCAACCTGATGTTAAGTGGTAACCATCACATAATAACAAAGCATTTCCTCGTAAGTCACGCACGATAGGAAACACTAAAATGGTTACCACTTAACATCAAGTGGGCCATCTACATGTTTTAATCAGCAAGTAGTTTGTATTTTTAAAAGTAGTAGAGCTCTTTGTGAAGGGCTCCTCTGGGGAAGTACTACCACCACGCCTTTTTCTGCCGCCAAGCAGCAACACTGTGTCTCGGTTTGAAGAGTGTGGTTGCCGGTGTAATAACAGGCACATGAGGCTTAACATCTGTATGCCTCGAGTTGATGGACGCAGGGCCGTGCACGTTCCTATCGTGCGTGACTTACGAGGCGATGGTTACTACTTAACATCAGGCCATCTGCTTGTTCCATCAGCTAGTTCTATAAAAAATATTCTCTTACAAATCGTAATGACGCATTACAGAATAAAAATGAAACTTCTATCCCTGCTACTGTTGTTTATTCTGTGACACGATGCAGAACAAACGGGAAATGGATAGGAAATTAAACGTTTTAGAAAATCGAAGTGCTATGATATTTTATTCTTAAGGCAAAGACAACAAGAACAAAGTGTCTTCGCCTTAAATAGAGACACTAAGAAAAGTGTTAGTGAACACATTCTTACATGTAGCTTACTTAAAAATACTAGGTCAGTGTTAAATTACCTATTAGCCGTAATTATGGTTAGATTGTTATACTTTTAGAGTATGTTATAAAAACATAACGTACACTATTTAAAAAAAAAGGCGAAGACAAGAGCTAATGTGACTCTCGCTCGCACGTTTCGACATGTTGAAAGATATAAAATAACTTAACTCATTTTGTGAGTGTTTATTACAGGCAGCTTGAAAGTGGCGCCAGAGATGAATGTCATGTCATGAGAAGAATGCTAGTCTGGGCAAATGGGTATTATTTTTGTATTATCGTACCCTACATAAACATGCATAACTATATTATAATACCCTTGGAAGAGACTAGCCATCCACAACACAGGAAATCCTAGTGTGGGGGCTAGTTAACTAGCGTCTTCCTAACTTGGTTTTCAATTTTTTTTGTATCGTTGTTCATCCACAGTCTGACGTCACCCACTGCTAGGTATAGACCTCCCTTAGTTTGTGCAAACTGCTTGTTTGTCAATTTCACATTTTAGGCATACTGCTTCATCGGCATCTTTCGTTTAGGGTAACCAGCTTTTTAGTCAAATCTCATGTTTAGGTATAATGCCCTCATTGGCATCTCGTGTTTAAGGTAACTCGATCAAAAGGGGTGCCATCTACCACGATCATGTGCCAGTCTAACCCTCGCTTCAGGACATCCCACGCCTCTATAACCGTTTCTTGGCTATCATTCGATTGTCGTCCTATTCTATCTGTCAACACCACGTCTTGCAATGTGTCCTGCCCAGCTCCATTTGAGCTCCGTAATCCGATCTCCGTATATATATCGATATACACGATATCGGTATCGTGGTTAGTACCTACTTAATGCTTGGGGTGTATGCATGCTTATACATGCATGTCTCATAGTATATGGGGTGTATGCATGTTTTTCACAAAATAAAATGTAGATTAGCTCGTATTGTATTTATGTTTTTGTCTACAAATAAATGAATTATGAATGCGGATGGATATAGGAGTAGAGATAAGCCAATTAAAAGATGGATCAAATTTAAGAAAAATGAATTTCCGATATTAGTGATATTGGTGTATCATCATTGATTCTCTTAAAAAAATACTCTTGTTCTTAAGTGTCGACAATCCAATTTTACGAACACAAATGGCGAAAACACAAGGCGTGAGCCAAAACTATTTCCTTAAAAGTAATTTCTTTCATAACCATGACTAAACTTTAGGACTGAATAATGAATAGGTAATAGAAGCGAAACTGCTTACTACTAGATTGTTGAGTGAAGAGTGTTGGACATTTGATACTACGCTTTAATACCGCTTAGCAGAACTAATACTTATGGATCAATAATTAAAAGTAGACTAATTATTATTTTTTTATTTCGGGTTTTTAATGTTTTGTCCTACTTAGCTTATGTTCCTACTTAATACACAAAAAAATATATAATAGTCATGTACAAAGACGAGGTAGTTTTCTTCCAGCTTCCAGTTTTTTTTATACAACTAGCTGATGGAACAAGCAGATGGCCCACCTGATGTTAAGTAGTAACCATCACCAAAGCAAAACCAAAGCAACAAAGCATTGCCTCGCAAGTCACGTAAAATAGGAACGAGTCCTACGATGCACTGCCCTGCGTCCATCAACTTGAGGCATACAGATGTTAAGCCTCATGTGCCTGTAATTACACCGGCAACCACACTCTTCAAACCGAAACACAGCGTTGCTGCTTGGCGGCACAAAAGGCGTGGTGGTAGTACTTCCCCGGACGAGCCCTTCACAAAGAGCTCTAATACTCTTTCATACTTTTCTTTAGATTCATTTCTATACATTACATTTATTATTTTATGTCCAAACTAAACCGTTCCCCTCTTGTTTCTGTAACATTTACAGTTTCTCTCAACCTGTCGCTTTAACAGTACTTTAACAAGGAAGTGTACAGTGTACACTTCCTTGCAATAAAATGCAATTAGGATTCCGTCAAAATGCCTTGGCGTAAACTGTCTCCTGTCTTTTAATATAAACCTGAAGTTTTATTAAGGATTTGTTTTTCTTTTTATATTTTGAGATAGATTTTTTCAGATTGCGACGGTTTGTCTGTCTATAATTGAAGTACATTTTAATTAAAAAAACGTATCGTTACAGTTGTAATAATATTTTTAGGTATGTACCTATAACGTGTATTTCTTTTTATAGCTTCTTGAAGTATAAAAATCGATTTAAGGTTTAGTAATCTATACAAGGTGTTGCATAAGTTGTGTATATAAACTTCAGGGGGTTAAAGTACCCATCAATATGAACAACTTTTCTAAGGAACCAACACTGTGAACGCGAAAAAAAAAACAGCTGTTTCATACAACTTATGGAACACCTTGTATAAAGTATCTATTTATAAGTACAGAAGGGCCAGGTCAAGAGTATCCTAAACCGACGAGAATGTATGAAGAATGTTATGAGAGTGAATGAAGCGAAAGAGGTATCTAAGGACCGTGGCAAGTGGAAATTCGTGGTCTCTGCCTACCCTATGGGATACAGGCGTGATTTTTCCAAACTATAAATAATTTAGTAGCGTCATTGTATCAAAATTTTTAGTTTCTGTAATACCCCGTTTACACTCAGCTCATGTCCGTGGAAATGTGCAGAGACATCGGCAGGGATTTGGGCAATGCGAGAATGTAAACAGACCCTTTGCATGTCCGCTCGCGTTGCCTGCGCTCCCTGTGTCCGGGCTAAATGTGAATACACGTTGCCGGCGACGCTGCCGCAGACATATGGACGGCAACATATCCGTCCACGCGAATGGCATCGCGAATGTCTGAATGTAAACGCAGTTTATGTGTTTTCTTTTGTGTACAATACAATATTTATCTAATTTTGACGCCAATAATATTGACATTGCAAGACTGCAATCCTATTTCCGCGTCCCGCAGTGTAACAAGCTCGTTACAAGCCAAGGGTCTAGCAAACACGACCCCCGTTTTTCTTCATTGAGTCTCAATTTAAGGCCCCTTTGTTTGGCCCTACCGTAGGGCACTCGAGATGATAGTACGATAAGGGCTTGAGATAGGCTCCGGTTATTCTGTAATCTTGATACAAGAGCCTTTTACAGGGTTATGTTTGTATGGGATTGGATGAACATAAGTATTTTTAGTGTAAATTAGAATTGAATCCTACTAATATTATCAACGCGAAAGTTTTTAATATGGATGGATGGATGTTTATTACTCTTTCACGTCAAAACTACTGAATGGGTTTTAATGAAACTTTACAATAATATAGCTTATACATCAGAATAACACATAGGCAATTTATAAAGATATTGTGAGAAAGGCGCGGGCACCAGCTTGTATATAATATAATAGCGGTTTTTTAAACTGGTCTTGTGGTAAGATATACAGGGATGTTTTATTGATGTTGATAAATAAAAATTAAAATCTAACCCTTTTTTGGCACTTGTTTGGCGAATCATAAAATTACTCACAACTACCTACCGTCCACAGCTTCACTCGCGTATTAGTAGTGATGCTTAAGGCGTTTTACTTTTATTTGCTTATTTGTTGTTTGTTATATGTTTGTTTTTTTTTTCACAAAGTCACAATAATATTTTTCAGAAAATTTATAATTTAATTTTTTTTTTTGCTTAATAACATAACGGGGATGCCATGCCATAAAAAAGGCCCACAAATTTTAAAAAATTAAACAAAAAATAATTTGTTTAAATAAATTCGTCTTCATTTTCATGCTCGTGATTGTACTTTCTTGGTTTGTAAAGTACTACTTGTTACAAAACAAGGGTCGTTGTTTTCGGATCAAAAAGCGATAAAACCAGATTGGCTAATTAAGTTGGATGTTTGAATAAAGTGTTGATAATCCAATTTAATCTGGCTCAGAAAATAAGATATTGAAAGGAAAACATAGAGCTCTGGGCCCTATTTTTAGTAATGTTTAAATATGAAAGTCTGTATAACTTAGTTGGTAGCCGCTCTGCCTGTTGTTTAGATGTTTGTTCTCTGGCTGAAAAAATTACATAATATGTATTTGTATCATTGCCTGGTTTCCATAGTATCTTTGCGTAGTTCAGAGATAGCGGATATCAAAATTATATTGTCGAACAAATTAGACGGAGATAGCAAGTGACTTGACATGGGATTCGTTTTGATTGGGCTTTCAGAAACCGGCAGTAAGTTGGTTAACTTCACGCGAGCCATCTGCTTGTTCAATCAGTATCGGCCAGTTTCTGAAAGCTCGATCAAACGTAATCGGATGTCATGTCACTCGCCATTTCAGCTATTGCAGCTTGCTAATTAGATAATTAGCAAGTGACTTGACATGCGATACGTTTAGATCGGGCTTTCAGAAACCGGCTGTAATTATTATAAACCTAGATATAAACACAAGCCCTTTTTTATGTAAGAGACAGACAAACGGACTTACAGCCCACCTGATGTTAAGTGGTCACCGTCGCCCATATACACCAACAACACTTGGGGTGTTGTCGTTGCGTTGCCTGCCCTGAAGGACTATTAACTTTTACACAAATAATAGTTATTTATATGTTCAAAAAATAAAATTATGTGAAGCTGTTACGTACCGCTGCTATATCTTAAAATGTATCTTCACAAAGAACTGCTCCAACAAACCAGTTGCCAGAAACATCTACGGAAAAATACGCTTTTCCTCAACCCAAATTACTTGATAAAATCCTTCCATCCGTCTGTCCCGATTACAATCAGAAGACCGAAGAAAATGCAATTTACTAATTTTAGCTGTCAAAATCCTATATCTCATTTGACGAGGGTACTTTTATTGACAGTGGGCCTTTTTGACGGGGCATTTTGGGTGTGAATTTGGATATTGAAAAATATTGTTTTGAAGAGTAGTAGAGCTCTTTGTGTGTGGCTCGTCCGGGGAAGTACTACCACCACGCCTTTTCCTGCCGCCAAGCTGCAACGCTGTGTTTCGGTTTGAAGAGTGTGGTTGCCGGTGTAATTACAGGCACATGGGGCTTAACATCTGTATGCCTCAAGTTGATGGACGCAGGGCAGTGCATCGTAGGGCATGTTCCTATCTTGCGTGACTTACGAGGCAATGCTTTGTTATATGTGATGGTTACCACTTAACATCAGGTGGGACATCTGCTTGTTCCATCAACTAGTTGTATAAAAAAAAAAGAAAAGCTGAGGTATGGGCAATTTACATGCAGTAGTTTCAAGGATAGCGTGTACTACGGAAAAGAAATGTTCGCGGAATTAGTTTTCAGCCAAGAAATTTATTATTCTCAGGAATGTTGTTTGAAATTAAATAAATCTGTGCTTGAATTAACAATAAAGTCTCAGCCCAAAAACATGACATACTCCACGGAAGACAATATTATTCTTAGTATATTTACTAGAAACAAAACACTATGTTTTAATTGAAGTATTTTTGATTGTTGTCTGGACAAACTATAACTGTCTTATTATTTTTTTAATATAACTAGCTGATGGAACAAGCAGATGGCCCACCTGATGTTAATTGGTAACCATCACATATAACAAAGCATTGCCTCGTAAGTCGCGCACAATAGGAACGTGCCCCGCGGGCAGACTCATAAAGGTAAACGCGATAAATACCCGTGTAATATTTCAATAAGATAGATGTAGATTTGATTTATACAAAGTTTAACAAGAACCAACAGCAATGGACCCCGCATTAGGACTAAAAATCTCCGCTTTTTACACCTTTCAAAACTGTACATTCGAAAAATCCGTATTCATCAGTTCACAAAATCCAATTACAAAGGTGCGTACAAAGACCCTATTCAAAAATACTAAATTTAACATCAAAGGAAGGATAAAGGCACATACGTCCTCATTACTAGAACAATCAGCCTCCTATGGTCACAGAGCTTGGAAAATAAATTGCTCGGCAGTATAGAGGCGCTCTTAGGTCACAAAGCATGCAAATTAAATTGCTTGCTAACGTAGAGCTGCTAGAAGATTTTTTGCGCTAATGATGTTTACGATAAAATAATGAATAATTATATTTTGAAGAAATTATACAAGGTGTTCCATAAGTTGTGTATATAAACTTCAGGGGGCTAAAGTACCCATCAATATGAACAACTTTTTCTAAGGAACCAACACTGTGAACGCGAAAAAAAAAACAGCTGTTTCATACAAAAGTTCAATCCTACCAGGCTAAAATGTATGAAACAGCTGTTTTTTTTTTTCGCGTTGACAGTGTTGGTTCCTTAGAAAAAGTTGTTCATATTGATGGGTATTTTGCCCCCTGAAGTTTATATACACAACTTATGGAACACTTTGTATACTTGCTGTTACTTAGTTCTCAATGCCTCAAGTATAATTCAGTGATTTTTAATATTTCAAAATGTTGAATGTGCGAAGGAAAAAAACATAAGTCTTCGAGCGTAAAGTACATCACACAGTAGTATTATTATACTATTAAATAAATATAAATAAATATTGGTGGACTTTACATACAGCACTATCTAGCCCCAAACTAAGCAAAGCTTGTAATATAGGAACCAGATAGTTGATATAAATAATACTTATTTTTTTTTTGTTGTAAATACATACTTATATATATTTTTTTATTGTCTGATAGCAAGACGTTTGATTGCCATCTCACCTGATGGTAAGTGAAGATGCAGTCTAAGCTGGAGCACGCTTAGCTATAATCCACTTTATGTATAATAACACCCTTAAATAGTGTCTCTATGTGCCGAGGTGCAAATATTTTTGTTGCTCTTCGTGCATGATCATTAGGGAATGCTACACCACTGTATTGTTATAAATAATGGCTCGGGCTTACCCAGATGATTGATATTGTAGCTTTTCAAACGCTGGACGAATGAATGGTCTGTCAGATTTTTGGGATTGAGATGCGGGAGATGCAGATTCAATTCCCGTTGCCAATTTTTGTTTAAATAATCTGTCAGAGGTACGCTGACTACCCCCTTTAGACGTCCTCAAATCTGGAGTTTGTACTTGGTACAAAGATATCTGAGGGGATATCTACCGTGCCTGGAGATCAAAGTAGTTCAGCTGATTTTATTTGTACAACTTGCTGATTCATCAAGTAGGTCATCGTGTTAAGTGGTAACCATCACCTATATAAATAAAATCAAATCAATCATATAAATCAAATCAAATCAAATATTTATTTATTTGAACACAAACATAAGGTTTACAATAAAAACAATGCAACACGTTGACAGCTGCAAAAAATATTACAAATACTCTTTATGATACAAATCACTCTATAAGAACGTGCCCTACAGTGCACTACCCTGCCATCAATCAGTTAAGTATTATTTTCAGTTAATTCTGTAAACAGGGGTGATCCAATACTTGTATTTAAAACTTCAGGGGGCTAAAAAGTACTACCCATCAATATGAATAACTTTTTCTAAGGAACCAAAACTGAACGCGAAAAAAGAAGCTGTTTCATACATTACAGCCAGGTAGGTATTGAACTTTTGTATGAAACAGCTGTTTTTTTTTCGCGTTCACAGTTTTGGTTTCTTAGAAAAAGTTATTCATATTGATGGGTAGGTACTTTAGCCCCCTGAAGTTTTAAGTACCTACAAGTATTGGAACACCTTGTATAGTTGTAATAAAGAAAAAAACTTTAAATTCGAATCCGAAGCAATAATAAACACTTCATTAAAGTGCAAAGCCTCAGGCTTCCAGTTGTCGAGTTAGTAATTGCTGAAGTTTAATAGCTTGGCTTGAGCATGGTTTAAACGAGCCTAGTCATCATCTTCTGTCACCAGTACCCCAAGTATGAGTTGTGTTAATATTTGGTTTCTCGTTTTTCGTTCTTGTTTCGTGTTCCTTGCGGGTTTTGTATGAAGACGCGATAGAGATACCGATACGGAACTTTATGTTGCAAGTATGATGAAAATTAGTAGTAGAACATAAAGTTCCGTATTGGTATCTCTATCGCGTCTTCATACAAAACCCGCAATGAACACGGAACATAAACGAAAAACGAAAAACCAAATATGGTAAACACAACTCATACTTGGGGTACAATTCTTTCGAAACAGTGTGGTGAAAGGATCTTTAGTGCGAGCACTTGACACATGGTTTAGAGATTTATAGGTTTTATCGTAACGAAAGTAGAATAGAATAGAAAGTTTTTTTTTTATTACACAAAATTTTTTTTTTTTTATACTTCTAGCTCATGGAACAAGTAGATGGCCCAGCTGATGATAAGTGGTAACCATCACCTATAACAAAGCATTGCCTCGTAAGTCACGCACGATAGGAACCTGCCCTACGATGCACTGCCTTGTGTCCATCAACTTGAGGCACACAGATGTTAAAACACATGTGCCTGTAATTACACCGGCAACCACACTCTTCAAACCGAAACACAGCGTTGCTACTTGGCGGCAGAAAAGGCGTGGTGGTAGTACTTCCCCGGACGAGCCCTTCACAAAGAGCTCTACTACTCTTAAAATATCGATATGTAAATTTGTGACCAAATAAATAAAATATAACATTTTGGTGACGTCATTTTTAATATGTTGCTGTCAGTATGTCAGTATGTCCCTTTCGTATAATACGAGTAAGTTTGCGAAAAATTGTACGGTTATTCTTCGAATGGGCCCAGAACCCATTTCCACGAACTAAACCGACTACGAACTAAGTTCTCTTCGTACTCACAAGCAGTTTGTGAAAGTTTTGAATAGACACTGCAACTCCCTGTTTTACTGTTTCAGCTTTATATATTTACTAGCGGCTCGTCCCGGCTTCGCGCGGGTATTTAACAAAAAATATATTTTAACATATACACACTCACACACATACACTTGTGGGATTCTTTAGATCCAATAAAACAAATATCGTACCCCAGTGACGCCGCCAGTGACCTGCAGTGACGCCTTTTTTTTATTTATAATTATTTAGCGACCCGCCCCGGCTTCGCACGGTTTTTGTGGGTTATCCCTAAGAGATAGACATTACCATCGCGGACTTTTTCGTAGACCTTTTTAAGGTGTACAATACTGTAGTACATTAATTTGATCTATCTCGTAGGGTTCAGCCAGCGTTTGCAATGTAAGCGCAAAAAAGTGTTTATTTACGACATCACATTAGAAACCTTTAATATTATCAGTGTTTCTCTACTATATTCTGCATGTATTATACATATAAACCTTCCTCTTGAATCACTCTATCTACAAAAAAAAACCGTATCAAAATCCGTTGCGTAGTTTTAAAGATTTAAGCATACATAGGGATATAGGGACAGAGAAAGCGACTTTGTTTTATACTATGTAGTGATAGTGATAGACTGTCCTTTGGCCACAATCTGACCTGATGGAAAGCGACGATGTAGCCAACGATGGAGCAGAACGGTCTAGAAGACACCTATTCACTCTTGCCTTGAAGAGACCCAAGTTGTAGTGATCAGGAAAGACAGACGACAATGAGTTCCACTCCTTGGCAGCTCGCATAATAAATTAAGCAAAGCGCTTAGTGCGAATGGGTGGTATATTTACCAGATATGGGTCTACTTGTCCTGTGATGGAAAGGAGATTACTGAGGAGATTTTCGATACTGCTGCTTGGCGACAGAAATAGGTATCGTGGTAGTACGTTCGCGGCGAAGACTATGTCGATTTTGATGAATTCTGGGCAACTTTCGTAGATCCCATAATATCACAAGCAGTTACGACTAAGCTCTGTCATGTTTACCCATAAACCTATATCAGAAGTGTTCATACGGGTCCAAGGAGGCACTTGGGCCGGCCCGTTAATTAGCAAAGTTCGGGTCGTGGTTACAGCTAATCTTCTGAGGGTCAAAATGTACTGTCATGCGCGCGGTTTCGTTTGAGTATGATTTTCAAGAGCATATTTTAAGGGTAACTTTGACTTAAGCTTTGTTATATAAAATGAAAAATACTTTATTGTACACCAAACTGAACAAAAAAAAAACACTTAAAAATATAAAATAAAGTAGTACAATGGGCAGTCTTATCGCTGAAAGCGATCTCTTCCAGACAACTTTTGGATGGAGAGGATTGTTAAAGTATGGAAGATTGGTCGCAGGTGCACGAGGAAAGTTATGAATAGGAGTCAAAAACATAACATACCTACTCGTAAATAATAATTTAAAATAGAACTTGTAATTGAACCTTATGAGGTTTTCGGTAAGAAAAAATAAGAAAACTTGTAAGGTTTTCAGTGCTTGCCGCTTGCTGACATGTAGATAGTGTGTTGGTTAAGTAAAATGGGACGACTTAGAATACTTAGATTGAAAATAAGAACATAACAAAAATTTACATTTACTTAGCATAAGCATAACAAGGAGGACAGTCAGAGGTACGTAATCTTAAGTTAGTACTGGATACTAAGGTAGGTATCTGAGAGGATATCTACCGTGCCTGGGGATCCAAATCATGAAGATCTCCAGGCAAAGTAGTTCCATGGGCATTGCGCACGAATTTTTCGCAGATAAAAATCCATTGGTGTACTTTGGATGGATGGGAACCCACGACCATAAGATCGGAAGGCGGGGTCATTCCCACTAGTCCACCGGTGTTCTCGGTTCAAAAGACGAAGTGATAGGATATAGGTACCCACTTACTACACATTCGACCCAAAGATAATTTAATCTCTCCAGAGATCCCTAGTAATCCCGATAAGTGCGACCGTACTACAATGTAGGTATAACCCAAGTACGGTGATACAGTCAGCGACAAAATAAATAAATATTGGAGGACATTCCACACAGCCATCCAGCCCCAAACTAAGCCAAAGCTTGTACCACGGAAAACAGATAGCTCATTATAATATTTATGTTTTTTTGTAAATACATACTTTTGATGTTATGTGTATAACACCCAGACAAAGAACAAACATCTATGTTCATCATATGTTTGTTCTCGGTTTGGATCGAACCCACGGCCTATGACGCAGAAAGTAGAGTTTATACCAACTGAGCTGTGAAGGCTGTCAAGCTGAAATGTACATGAACATTTATTATTTGAAAAACCCGTCCGATATTTTTATCAGAGCAATTTTTTTATAAGGGTAGTAGTCAGAGGTACTTTCAATAAATCTAAGTGCCTACAACAACGCAACGCTGATTGATGGCAGTAATAGGCATGGTGGCAGTACTACCCCGGACGAGCTCTTCACGAAGAGTTCTACTCTTAGGATATGCCAAAAGCTGTACTAGATACTTCTACAGGCAGTTGATGTTTCCTGTGATGGCTCAAGATGCGATAGCGCAAGAAACGAATGCACAAGGCACGGAAGTTTATGACCAGTTTGAAAGCGATCTAAGTTTATCCCAGTGGTCCTAACTTGGACGACGGGTGGTTGTGGTTTGTACTATTTTAAACAAACTCTAAGAAAAGTCTTCGTCTTCTTGTCATATCACTAGTTCTGTCGAAACAGTGTGGTGAAAGGATTTTAGTGCGCCTCAAAGAGGCTCCTTTCAAGCACTCGACATATTTTTATTCACTTTTAAAGTATTACGGCAAGCCGGTTTCCTTACGAACGATGTTTTCCTTCAACGTTTGTTGTTTGACTGGTTTGGAACCCACGGCCTTAGGATCGGATGGCAGGCTATGCTACCAATAGACCTCTAGCACTTTTTTTTAATTTACTTTTATTATCATCAAGGTGTACACTAAAATATATTTAGCAAGAGTTTTTTAACGAATGAAAGATTAACATTTTAAGAAAAAGGTTTCCCAACACCCAAAAAACATGTTTTCCTCCGTTCTTTTAGCAAAATTCAGCTGAGAAATGAGAAAATTATAAAACCCCCCGCAAGGGAATGCTTAGGCAATACTTGTAGTTCCTTAAAATACGTCTACCTTTATTTAACGGCCGTGATAATAGAAATCTTATTCTTGTCGTGTCACTAGTTCTTTTGAAACAGTGTGGTGAAAGGATTTTAAGTGCGCCTCAAGAGGCTCCTTTCGAGCACTTGTCACAATGTGACAAGTGCTCGAAAGACATGCCAGTTTTCGCACAATTTTTTCTTCACCGATTGAGAGTACTGTGCACATACATTTTTGAACGGAAAAAGTCATTGATGCTCGACCGATTTCGAACCTGTGCCCTCATGATAATATCAATGATGATTTTTATTTATTATTATTTTTTATTATATATTTTTTTTATACAACTAGCTGATGGAATCAGCAGATGGCCTACCCGATGCTAAGTGGCAACCACCACCAACAACAAAGCATTGCCTCGTAAGTCACGCACGATAGGAACGTGCCCTACGATGCACTGCCCTGCGTCCATCAACTTGAGGCACACAGATGTCAAACCTCATGTGCCTGTTATTACGCAGGCAACCACAATCTTCTAACCGAAACACAGCAACGCTGCTTGGCGGCTGAAAAAGGCGTGGTGGTAGTACTTCCCCGGACTAAAACCCGGTAAAAACTCTACTACTCTTGTGAACTGTAAAACAACTTATCACTCGCACATTACAATAATTTTATAAAAAAATTCAATCAACGTACATTAACGGTAGTCTTCGCCATTAGTATCAATTTAATATACAGCCGTTTTATAACTGCAATTACTTTTACAGAAACGAATTAAGTATCCGAAGAATCTACCCCGCTTGTCCTTTGATCTCGGGCGAATACTACCCCAATATCGAGATGGGGGTAAATTTTGATGCGTCGTAGTGAAAGCGTAAAGTTTGGGCCACGACCTTGGGTCGGTACTTGAGTGTATAACAGTAGACATTAGACGTGAATTTACTTTATTGAATAAAGGTTCCTCGTCTTTGCCTGTTGTTTTTTTTTGCAGTCATAAAAATATAATATAATTTAATATTTATTTCCAAAAAAGTTACAAGACAAGACTAAGTCCAACGCACCTTCCTGTTTTAGCTTTCGCTGTGTTACAGGAAGTAGCACCTTTCTCAAACATGACATGTATGTACTAGAAAATTTACTTACTAAAACTATTTAACCAATGGTTAACAAATTAATCTAAATAAATAAGCTTAAATCTACGAGTATCTAAGAAAGTACAAACATTTTAAATAAAGTAAGAGCGTTATACATAGTAGAAATGAAAATAAACCTAAAGATAAAAATATAAATCTACAAATAAAAAGAACTAAGAATAGATAAATGCACTCTTTTGTTTTTTTTTGTTTTCAACTTAGGCTATGACATTGGGAACTATTTGCGGTTAGCCGTCATACAATCTTCACTAAAAGACTCTCTACTTGTTCATAGTTTTTATCTTCCAGCCAGTTTTTTATTATACCTCTTAACTTAAATGGAGAATGAATTGAAAAAAACTTGTTTTTTTTTTGTTGAAATGAAATGAAATGTTTATTTGCGAGAAATATGGTTAGAAGTTAGTTCTGAGTAGGTAGGTAGATTCACTATTTTCACGAAGGCATTGGCATGTAAATTTTTACTTCGGTACAATTAAATAATATTATTGTTCTATATTTAGGGATTATATTAATAAAACACCGCAAATCACATGAACTTGTGTAATGGCTAACAACCAACTAAACTACCCACTTACTAAATAAACATCAGATATACCACATCCCTCCACCACTATTAACTAAACACATTTCAACTTATTATCCTAATAAACAATATTACTTAAACTTATAATTTAATGGTTTCCTAGTTTTCCTGATCGGATACCGGCGGACAACTTGTGGTTCCGATTGTGCATTGTTGTCTTCATTACCGAGATTAGAATGGTCATCACTTTGCACAACAGGAGAGCCTGCATCTAGAAACTCATCATCTGAGCTAGCCCCAATATCCTCCTCCCTATCATCTCGCGCAGGAGACGTGGGGGAACCAGGAACATGCTCCGGTGATGACGGCACTGGGTCAGATGCTAAACCAGCGTTAGACTCGTTAGGCTGACCCGTGATTTCGGTAAAACAATCTCCGAAAACACTGACATCGTCATCTTGTTCAAACGATGAGTTCCCTTTGTACGCCAATAGCTGATCTACATGTTTTTTTACATAAGAATTTTCATGTGGAATATAAACCAAAAACATTCGTGAACCTAAACATTTGTTTATGAGACCCTGCTTCCAACTATGTTTATTACCATTACTAAAGTAATGTTTTAGTAAAACCTTATCGCCTACTGTAAAACACACATTTCTTTTACCTCCAAACTGATTATATTGTTTAATTTGAGCTTTGATTACATTGTCTCTGGCAGCGGATGACGAGGACGATGGTAACGCTTGTAAGGGGTTTAATAAATCAAACCGGCACCGCAACGGCCGTCCAAACATCAGTTGGGCTGGCGAAAATCCAGTAGTCAAATGAATGGAATTTCTATAATCAAACAAAGATTTATTTAAAACTTTCAAACAAACCTTTTGATTTACATTATTATTTAAAATTGCTTTCAAACCATTTTTTACCGTTTTCACACTATTTTCAGCCTGGCCATTTGACATTGCATGATAGGGCGCGCCCGTCATATGTTGAATACCGTTAAGTCGACAAAACGTCTCAACTTCAATTGAACAAAAATTAGCCGCATTATCGGTAACCAAAGTACGTACCAACCCGTATCTGCTAAACATCTCGCACATTTTACCAATGATAGTTTCACTATCAGTCTTTTGCATTGCAAAACATTCTACCCATTTAGAATGAGCGTCCACTGCGATTAGAAACTGTTTACCACCCAACATAAACATATCTAAATGTACACGGTCCCACACGCGTTCAGGGTATGGCCACGAAGCTAGCGGCACTTTTGGTGGGTTACTGCGGAGCGAGTTACAAACACTGCAAGTACCAATTTTTTGTTCAATATGTTTGTCGATGTTTGGCCACCACATACGCATTCTAGCTTCCGACTTCGTTTTAACCACACCGAAATGAAAGTTATGTAATTCACCTAAAAGTCTTTCACGGAAACAAGATGGAATGACAATTTTGTGGCCTCGTAAAATGCATCCGTTTTCCACAGCCAGGTCCAAGCGACACAAGAAAAATGGACGTAACTCCGGGTCCATTACTTTTGAGGGCCAACCGTTTCTAATAAATCCTATCACCCTTTGTAACAACGCATCCCGGGTGGTTTCCGTGCGGATATCTTCAATAGTTATAGGCAACAAAACGGACTCACCAATAAAATTTATATACCGAGAATATTCTATATCTTCGATCGCATTTGATTGAGAAATCACAGACCGCGATAAAAAATCTGCTACATTGTCATCACTCTTTACGTACTCAATTTTAAAGTTGTATGCTGATAAAAATAACGCATACCTTTGCAACCTATTCGCTGCTAAAACAGGCACGCCTTTTTCTTTTCCGAAAATTGACAAAAGCGGTTTGTGGTCAGTACGTAATACAAAAGGTACCGTACGACCATACAGATAGTGATTAAACTTTTTAACTGCGAACACAATGGAAGTTGCTTCCTTTTGAATTTGCGCATAATTAATCTCTGCTTTCGATAGGGAACGAGATGCATAAGCCAGCACGCGCTCGGAACCGTCAGGTTGCTGCTGCGCCAGGACCGCGCCGAGGCCTTCGGGCCCCGCGTCACACGTCACAATAGTGGGGTATTCCGGGTGGTAGTGGGCTAGCACGCGCTCTGACGCCAGCTCTTTTTTAATTTTCTCAAACGCATCAGACTGAGCTTTGCCCCAAACCCATTTCATACCTTTTTTCAATAAATTATTGAGAGAACTAAGTACCGAAGACGTATTTGGTACAAAACAACGATAATAATTTACCATCCCTAAAAATGACTTCAGTTCATTTACATTCTTCGGGGGCTTGCAATTTACTATAGCATCAATTTTACTGTTAGATTTATGCAGCCCGTCTTTATCTATCACATAACCTAAGTATTCAACTGAACTTTTAAATAATTCGCATTTATCGCGTTTCACTCGCAAACCCGCGTCTTGTAGTCGTTTCATGACAAGATCTAACCTTTCTACATGCAACACCCTATTAGGAGCGGTGATCAAAATATCATCTAAATAAATGCACACACCATCTATGTCACCCAATAACTGTTCCATAGTACGTTGAAAAATAAAGGGTGCGTTAGCCAAACCCAGTACTAGACGTGTATACCTATACAAGCCTCTGTGTGTATTTATACAACACCATTTCTTTGAGTCATCGAGCTCCAATTGCAGATAAGCTAATTTCAAATCTAGCTTGCTAAATTCTACCCCACCATGCAGCTTTGCAAATAAATCTTCGATGCGAGGAAGTGTATAATTATCTAGGTATAGAACCTTGTTTAAAGTTACTGAGAAATCCCCACAAATTCGAACATTACCGTCGGGGCGTAGCACTGGAACAATAGGAGTAGCTACGTCCGAATGATCTACTTTTTCTAAAATACCTGCTTCCAACAACCTATCCAATTCCTGCTCTATTTTAGGTTTCAAAGCCAATGGTACGGGCCGGGACTTAAAAAACTTCAAATGTGCGTCAGGTTTTATTTTCAGACTTACTTTATATTTGTTAAACTTTCCTAACTCGTCAGAAAATAATTTAGCGTATTTTCCTTTTAAAAAATCCCCTGCATTTTCGTTTACCGATAGATTATTACAGTTCAGACTACACAAATGCATGTTAAATAATCTCATAAAATCGCGACCTAATAAAGGCAAACGTTTTTCATTCGTTTTGATAACAAAGAAAATAACTTGTTGCGAGTTATCTTCGAAAGTTACTGGCAGTGACAAACAGCCCATGGGTGAAATTTTTACCCCTGTATAAAAGTTAAAAACCTCATTACACGGCTGCAACTTATACTTGCTATTACTTTCAAACATCTGTTTATAGATAACAGCCGGTAAAACAGAGACTGCACTACCGCAATCAATTTCACATAAGATTTCTTGATTACCTAATTTGACCCTTCGTGATATCGGTTCATCTTTAGCAGAGTTTTTTAAGTTAAATAAATTGTAAATACCTTCAGCATCGTCGTCATCCGTTCCCAAAAAATTGCTATCACTTATCTTAGCCTTGCACATTCGTTTTAGGTGACCTTTTTTGTTACACTTCTGGCAGGTATAATTTAAAAAACGACACTTTTCTTTTTGATGGTTTTTATAACCGCACACATCACAGCACTTTGACACCCGCGAGTTATCACTAGAAAATGAGTTGCTGGGCCGCTGCAACGCGAACACAGGCTGCGCCTGCGCCGCCTCCATGGAGCCTACACCAGCTGTGCTGGCCGCGGCGTTGCCAGCTCGCGCGGTCTGCAGCGCGGCGCGTGCACAGCGCACGCTCTGCGCCAACTCCAACGCTTTGTTGAATGTTAGGGTTTCGATGCTTTCTGCGAACAGCTTCTCTTTTTCTTTGGTATTTTCCAATCCTAAAACAAACTTGTCGCGCAAAGCGGTTTCTAACTCGGTCTTAAATCCACAGAATTGAGCCAAGTTACGCACTCGCGACGCCCATTCGGCTAGATCTTCCCCTGGACGTTGTTCGGCCCTGTAAAAGCTGTATCGTTCAGCGAAAGTACTTTTCTTTGATTGCAAATGAACGTTCAACTTCTCCAAAAGGGTTTTAAACTCGACGCTGTCCAGATCTGTGGGAAAAACCAAATCTCTTGCGACGCGGTAGGTATCTTCCACCAACGCAGTGAGCAAAATAGCTCGTCTTCTTGTTCCAGACTTATCGGTGTCGTCTCCAATGCCGTTCGCCGTACAGTACTGAATAAAACGACTTCTAAAAATGCTCCACTCTTGCGTGCGGTGATCAAATGAGAGGTTGCCACCGAACACCATCATATTCGATTTTGCGTGTTCACTCGTCATCGAAAACACTAATATTTATTACGAATATAATCACAACACACGTGAATAACGACTCGTCGCCAAATGTTCTATATTTAGGGATTATATTAATAAAACACCGCAAATCACATGAACTTGTGTAATGGCTAACAACCAACTAAACTACCCACTTACTAAATAAACATCAGATATACCACAATTATCATTAAATTCAATTACATTATATTAAAGAAGTCCATAGTAAATTGTCATTGAATAAATAAATATTGGTGGACTTTCCACACAGCACTATCTCGCCCCAAACTAAGCCAAAGCTTGTGATATGGGAACCAGATAGCTGATATACTATTTATATATTTTTTTTTGTAAATACATACTTATAATATTATATAACACCCAGACAGAGAACAAACATCTATGTTCATCACACAAATGTTTGTTCTCGGTGGGGATCGAGCCCACGGCCTACGGCACAGGAGGCAGAGCTACTACCAACTTAGCTGTGAAGGCTGACTATATCGATACAACGTGGTTAGTGTTAATATGTGATACTGCTCCTGTAGAATATATTGATTAATATATATTAAACACAGACCAAACATACCAAATGACTCCAATTAGTTTATCTAAGATATCGGTAAACAACAAGAAGAAAAGGTCTGTAGAAAAGGTATCTGCCGCCAAGCAGCGTTGCTGTGTTTAGGCTTGAAGAGTGTGGTTGCCGGTGTAATTAACATATCTGCTAACATTAACATATCTGTATGCCTCATTTTGAAAGATGCAGAGTAATGCATCGGGCACGTTCATATCGTGCGTGACTTGCGGGACAATGCTTTGTTATAAGTGATGGTTACCGCCTAACATCAGGTGGGCCGCCTGCTTGTTCATCAAGTCGTATAAAAAATAAAAATAAACTGACAAATATAATAACAATCTAACTTGTCTAAGTTGACATTATTAATTAAATTCAACATTATTACAAAACGAAATCAAAGTATTATCATCTTTCAGCTATACGTAAACACATCAAACTGACGAATTTCGACGAAGAAGAGAGAACAATTTTTAAGAGAACTTTAGCGATACAACATAACAAGGAAACTTAATTTTCTCCGAATCAATTTTTCAAGCATTCTCTTCTCTTCTGGGAAATTATAAAGTTTCAACTACGTATTCACTCGATCAGTGGATATAAATAGCAAAGAAAATTTCTTTGGACAAGAGAATAATATTAACCGCCGCGGAAAGTCTCACTGACCTCATTTTTAACTTGGCATTTTTTTTTGCCTGTGATTTTCTAACTTTTTTTTGGCCTGGCTTACGGGACTATGCTTTGTCTCGTAAATCAATTTAGATTTTTACCCTCCTACTACAAAATGGTGTTAAAATTTTAATAATAGTTAAAATTAGCTCTGTCTCTGTTTGCCATTACGCATTGGTAAGGGATGGCAATAGTTTTAGCATAGTTTATCGTTTGACAGATTTTGTAGTAATGCCGTTATAGTTCAAGCTCTGATTTCACCATGCTGTGTTAGAATAACAATATGTCAAAATGTACGCGTTTGACATCTAAGGTTAGATTTAACGGCCTGTTAATCCTTTATTAGTAACTAACAGAGCATGGTGAAATGAGCTCTAAGCCAAGTAAAGGTGATGGTTACCATTTAACATCAATTGGGCCATATGCTTGTTCCATCTGAGAGTTGTATAAAAGAAAACTGATGTTAACTGGTAACCATCACCATAAAGCGTTGCCTCGCAAATCACGTGCGATAGAACCGCGCCCTACGATTCGTATTTTATTATGTTACTTCTGTATTGTATGTATTCTATTATGTATTGTAACATGGATCATACAAAAGAACGGTAGGAACCAAGCCGTAAGTTTGTTGCCTGTTCTTCTAGGTTTGGTCGCGTGGAACTGGCACGTAGATTCACCTGGCTTTGAGACGTCACAAAGTGATTCTTGTTCAATTGAATAACTACCTGTTCAATGAGTTTGACTTTGAATGGTATAATTGTGGTAACTCAGATCCCTGAACTCCTGATCTCTTGACCCCTGCAGAGCCCTGTAGTCTGGGGAGTAGTCAGATACAAAGTTACGTCAGTTATAAAGCCTGAAACTCACATACGATCATATCCACCAGAGCATTACAATCTCATACAATATTCTAACAGACAGCTCAACCGTGCTAGGAGAAGCTTTCTGCATTTTGTATTAGATTGCACGTAAATTGTTACAGCGGGTGATGCAATTATTATAAATTAAAAATTGTATGCAATTATATTTTATGTAGAGTGGTGGGAGCACTGGTCTAGTGGTTGCGGCCCCGTCTTTCTATCCTAAGGTTGTGGGTTTAAAACCGATCGTACACCAATAGGTTTTCTAAAATTTTATAAAGGTTTAAAAAATGTTTGTGCACAGTGCCAGTATTCTCAAACAGTGAAGAAAAACATGGTACGGGAACTGGCATGGCGTAGAACCTAACAAGGTCTAAAACATGTGTCAAGTGCTCGAAGAGAGCCTTTGAGGTGCCCCTTAAAATCCTTTCACACCTCTGTTTTGAACGTAACTAGTGATGACAAGAAAGAAAAGACCTGTTCCACTAAGTTCAACTATAAGTTCAACCAGTTGAACTAATTGCACCAAAAAATTCCAGTTATTTCAACTAAGAAAAGGTTAGTAGTTATTTATTTTTATTTATTTATTTTTTTATACTACTAGCTGTTGGAACAAGCAGATCGCCCACCTGATGTTAAGTGGTAACCATCACCTATAACAAAGCATTGCCTCGCAAATCACGCATAATAGTAATGTGTCCTACGATGCACTGCCCTGCGTCCATCAACTTGAGACATACAGATGCTATGCCTGTAATTACACCGGCAACCACACTCTTCAAACCGAAACACAGCAACGCTGCTTGGCGGCAGAGAAAAGCGTGGTGGTAGACTTCCCCGGACTAGCCCTTCACAAAGAGCTCTACTACTCTTAAAACCTTGCTCCATGAGCAATTAATTATTTTAACAGCCTTCACAGCTCAGTTGGTATTAGCTCTGTTTTCTGCGCCGTAGGCCGTGGGTTCGATCCCCACCGAGAACAAAAATCTGTGCGATGAACATAGACGTGTGTTCTCTGTCTGGGTGTTATATAATATTGTTGCGCCGGACGCCTAGCAACTTGTTTCGTTATATATCCTGACGTACAGGTGTTTTCAGAAGGCTGAAATATGTTTTCAGCCGTTGCCAGAAGAGGCTCTGTCACCTCCCAGTTGATTACAATTTCGACCAAGTTGCCGTGGTTTTCAGGCGCCTGAAACATGTTTTCAGTCCGTTTCAGGCTACTACCCATCGATCCATGCAATATCCTGAAAACCCGTTTTCAGGCGTTTTCAGGACCCCTTATGGACCTTTGAAGGACATTTCACTATAGAGCCATATTTGCATAGGAGTGAAAGAGATAGCACTACTAGAAAGAGATAGCAGACGTTCGAATATTCTAGACTACTGTTCTAGAATCAATCGAAGGAAAAGCACTACTAGAAAGAGATAGCAGACCTTCGAATATTCTAGGCTACTGTTCTAGAATCAATCGAATGAAATGAACGAGAGCTATTACTGTAGAAAGAGATGCAAGTATGGTCTAGTATGATCCAGAACATTCTCGGGTTAGCTGCGTCGTATATAAGACCAGTCGGCGAGGGCGAAGTTAGTCAGTCAGTTAGTGGAGAGGACTCGAGAAGAAAGTGAGTTAGTGAAAACGGTTCGAGGAGTCAGTTCGGTGAGATGGCTCGAGAAGAGAGCCAGTTTGTGAAGATGACTCGAGGAAGAAGTCAGTTCCAGGGAATGGCTCAGGAAAAAGTGAGTTGGAAGAAGTGGATAAAGGAAGAGAACTAGTTTTGTTAAGTGATAGTTGAGTGATAATTAAGTGTGTTAAGTAGTGTTAAGTAGTGTTAAGTAGTGTTTTAGTTATGTAAAGTGTTAGTGTAAATAAATAAGTCATCTCTTGGATTATTATTGTGCATTTTCTATCCATACGAACCCCGAGCTCGTAACAATTGGTGTCAGAAGTGGGATGGACAATGCCGTTAATGCCGAGAGATGACCAGGAGGGTGTAAGAACCCGAAGTGAGACTGCGGTTAAAGGAGCAGGTCCTTTGATGGAAGAGCAGCTGGAAGAGCAGGTTTTGACTTCAGGAGAAGTCAAGGTAACGCCTGGAGAGCAGCTGGAGAAGCAGCCGGAGTAGCAGGTTTTGACTTCAGGAAAGTCAAGGTAACACCTGGAAGAGCAGCTGGAGAAACCGGTGGAAAAGCGGTCTACCAAGGAAGAGCAGCTGGAGGAGCAGGTAGAGAAACCGGTTGGTTGTTCAAGTTGATCGGATTGCGTTGTATCACGGATCAAGTGATGCTCGGGACGAGCATGTCTAAGGAGGGGGTAGTGTTGCGCCGGACGCCTAGCAACTTGTTTCGTTATATATCCTGACGTACAGGTGTTTTCAGAAGGCTGAAATATGTTTTCAGCCGTTGCCAGAAGAGGCTCTGTCACCTCCCAGTTGATTACAATTTCGACCAAGTTGCCGTGGTTTTCAGGCGCCTGAAACATGTTTTCAGTCCGTTTCAGGCTACTACCCATCGATCCATGCAATATCCTGAAAACCCGTTTTCAGGCGTTTTCAGGACCCCTTATGGACCTTTGAAGGACATTTCACTATAGAGCCATATTTGCATAGGAGTGAAAGAGATAGCACTACTAGAAAGAGATAGCAGACGTTCGAATATTCTAGACTACTGTTCTAGAATCAATCGAAGGAAAAGCACTACTAGAAAGAGATAGCAGACCTTCGAATATTCTAGGCTACTGTTCTAGAATCAATCGAATGAAATGAACGAGAGCTATTACTGTAGAAAGAGATGCAAGTATGGTCTAGTATGATCCAGAACATTCTCGGGTTAGCTGCGTCGTATATAAGACCAGTCGGCGAGGGCGAAGTTAGTCAGTCAGTTAGTGGAGAGGACTCGAGAAGAAAGTGAGTTAGTGAAAACGGTTCGAGGAGTCAGTTCGGTGAGATGGCTCGAGAAGAGAGCCAGTTTGTGAAGATGACTCGAGGAAGAAGTCAGTTCCAGGGAATGGCTCAGGAAGAAGTGAGTTGGAAGAAGTGGATAAAGGAAGAGAACTAGTTTTGTTAAGTGATAGTTGAGTGATAATTAAGTGTGTTAAGTAGTGTTAAGTAGTGTTAAGTAGTGTTTTAGTTATGTAAAGTGTTAGTGTAAATAAATAAGTCATCTCTTGGATTATTATTGTGCATTTTCTATCCATACGAACCCCGAGCTCGTAACAATATTATAATCATGTATTTTAAAAAAAAATATATACATATGTATTATAATTATCAGCTATCTGGTTCCCATATTACAAGCTTTGGCCTAGTTTGGGTCTATCTAATCTAGTCTAGATGTCTGCTGTGTGGGTAGTCCACCAATATTTATTTATTTATTTAATTAGTATAAAACAAGCAGGCAAGTAACGAAAAGAGTGTTAGTTATGAATGTGGATAGATATAGGAGTAGAGGAAGGTCAAAGAAAAGATGGATAGATTGTGTGAAGGATGACATGGGTAAGAAAGGAGTGACAACTGAGATGACGGATGATAGAGGGAAGTGGAGAGAAAAGACATTTTGTGCCGACCCCACGTGAAGTGGGATAAGGGCAGGAAGATGATGATGATGAAAACAAGCAGGCAAGTTCACTTGCGAAACCTAGTTAAGAACGAGCTCATCGCTCATTTACACGCGAACTTCACAAAGACGTCACAAGTTACCAACTTGTAAACAAGAGTTTTGATAAGCACAGATTGTCTTTCGTTACAAAAGCCTGAGTTCAGGGGAATGGAGTTTTTGAATGGGGAAGTTTATAGGCTGCGAATTGGGGTAACTTTAATAAAGTAGGTATTTGGATGGTGCGCGGGTGAACCGGCGGCGGCCAGCCAACAAGAGTCTGTCTTCTTCTTTTTTTTATCTTTTTGCATTTATTTAATAAATAAATATTGGTGGACTTTCCACACAGCACTGTCTAGCCCCAAACTAAGCCAAAGCTTGTTATATGGGAACCAGATAGCTGATATAATACATATATATACTTTTTTTTGTAAATACATACTTATAATAACACCCAGACAGAGAACAAACAACTATGTTTATCACACAGATGTAAGTTCTCGGTGGGGATCGAATCCACGGCCTACGGCGCAGAAGGCAGAGCTACTACCAACTGAGCTGTGAAGGCTGTCAATTTTAAGGGCTTTGTTGCTGGGCGACACTGCCCTATAATAAAAAATAAAATAAAAAATACATCTCGTATCAAAACATAATCTACCTAATTACTTGACTTCTTGGCTTATGGCTTTTGTGGATTGTTAGTCTGTTTTAAGCTAGTTCTTCTTCTTCTTATTTTCGTTTATGGCACCTGTCAATACAATTCACAATACAAATCACTTGACACTGGCAAGATTGTCTGTCGAATGGCGGACCTCTTTGATTTGAAGTAGTAAAAATGTTTAGTTTACCTTCATATATGTTTTCCTGTATGGTAAACCTTCCGAAATCCAAAGTTTTGCACCAAGCCATACATACATAATTCACAGAAACGTCTGCTGCCTAATGTATTAGACTGTTGCTAAATATTTATGGGATCTTCCAATCTACTAATGAATTTTAGAAGCATGTATGTATAATGTATGGGTACAGTTACCGGCTGTTGGTATGGCTCCTCTAATTCTTTCACTCAATCACTAGCTCTTTCGAAACATTGTGGTGGTAGAATTTTGATTAAAATTGACACATGTTCTAGATTTTTTTTTGTTAAATTTAGCTGGCTGAACAGAGAGCCTGCCTCATGTTAGGTGGTAACCATCATTTATGACCAAGCATTGCCTCACAAGTCACGCACGATAGGAACGTGCCCTATGATAAATTGCCCTACTATCGCTATACTGATTTTTGGTTTTATGGCTGTCTTTTATTTCAATCAGTATTTTATTTCAAATTATTTTCTATAGGTTTCATATAGGATACCAACTACTGCTAAATATTAAATCTGACACATAGGTACCCCTATGTACCAAATTTAATATTTTGACGTACCTACCTCTAACTACCTCCTTGGACATCCTCAAAGAGTCCTTGGCACTAAGAGATCTAAGGAGATATCTACCGAGCCTCATAAAAGTCATGCAGCCGTTTCTGTAATGGAATTTTGACTTAGCTCTAACTACCCCCTTAGACATCCTCTTCATCCTCAAAAAGTCTGGATTTGGTACTTGCTTAGAGATCTGAGGGGATATCTACCGTGCCTGGGGTACCGTGCCTGTAATAGCAATTGCCGTGAACTGTAACAGTACTAAAATGATTTATTCAATCCAATTGGAGCTGATGCTCGGAAATTGTAATGGTTTTCTGCGAATGTTAATTTATTTGGTGTAACAACAACACGTTATTTCAAACATCGAAGTAATTACAATCATTCTATTCCACCTTACGTACAGGGTGTAAAAAGACTTCTTGCTAAAACTTTAGGGGGCTTAAAAGGTACTCATCTATAGGATCTCGAATTTGAGGCTTAAGATTTGGAATAAGAATGTTTTATAATTAAAGTGTAGTAGAGCTCTTTGTATGTGGTTCGTCCGGGGAAGTTCTACCACTATGCCTTTTTCTGCTGCCAAGCAGCAACGCAGTGTTTCGGTTTGAAGAGTGTGGTTGCCGGTGAAATTACAGGCACATGAGGCTTAACATCTGTATTCCTCAAGATGATTGACGCAGAACACGGCATCGTAAAGCACGTTTCTATCGTGCTTAACTTACGAGGCAATGCGTTGTGATGATGGTTACCGCTAATCATCAGGTGGACCATTTGCTGGTTCCATCAGCAAGTAGTATAAAAATGAATACTTACTATATGCTTTCTAAATAAATAATTTTTTTCTTGGCTTAATCTCCATAATAAATAGTAGATTGTGTCTTATGGGACCAAAATAATGTATTTAGGGCGACAGCGATTTTTTGAATCCAGAAGGAAGCGAAGGATTCTAGAGAAGAACCCTGAACGTAACGAGGGATTCAAAGTACGTCGCTCGATGCTAAATAATTTTGCTCCCGTGTGTCACACTCTGCTTTTTATCCCCCTCTATGAGAAAAATAAATAAGAGATACTTTTAGTAGTGACGAATGTATGTTTACATAACCAAATTAGAAATTTATATTTCTCTCGATTTGTTCGGTAATAAATTGTTTATGACAGTTTCTGCGTTAAATTTTACACTGTCTGGTGTTAACATTTCACTTTCACTACTAGAACTCATCTTTTATTCAATTTGTGTGAATTATATTGATATTAACTGTAATATTTTGATAAAAGGTAATAAAAAAACCAATAAGAAGTTCCCGCGTATTTTTCTTTATTGGGCTTACCAATGCCGCGGCGTCGTCAGGCGTCCTTTTTTAATTCTGCCAGGACTTTATCGAAGCGAATTGTGTTCAAACTTTTTAATTGAATAGTGTTCTAAATTCAAAAGTCATTTCGTCACTGTTATTAAGTGCGCTTAAATGACCTATTTTGCGCGCTATTATAGAGGAACGAAGGGCCCCTTTTCGAATAAATGTGATGAAAAACATATTTCATTACCCTCTGATAATACCCATGTCACATCCAGCATTGGACAGGCAGACAACTTGAATCCTAGCTTAGCATATGCCAGAAGTGAAATAGGTATTATAAAATTTTGTTTTTTATTTACAGTGCTATCATTCCGTGAAGGAAATATCAAAGTCAAAGTCGAATCACAAGGATCACTTTGAAACGTCTTTAAGTTAGGAGAGTCTAGTTGCCAGTTACACGCGAACGAGCCTAGAAGAACAACTTACAAAAAACTTACATCTTGAATCCGTCTGTTTTTTTTATACAACTTCGTGATGTAACAAACAGATGGTTAAGTGGTAACCATCACCTATAACAAAGCATTACCTATAAGTCACGCACGATAGGAACGTGCCCTACGATGCACTGCCCTGCGTCCATCAACTTGAGGCATACAGATGTTACGCCTCATGTGCCTGTAATTACACCGGCAACCACACTCTTCAAACCGAAACACAGCGTTGCTACTTGGCGGAGGCCAGAAAGAGGCGTGGTGGTAGTACTTCCCCGGACGAGCCCTTCACAAAGACCTCTACTACTTTTCACGTTCTTTTGTATCGTCCTCGTTACAATCTCTAATACTATAAGAATCAAAGTCCTGACTGACTGACTGACTGACTGACTGACTGACATATAGACAACGTACAGCGTAAACCGCTGGTCCTAGAGACTTGAAATTTGAAGAGTACATAAGTCTTATAGGGTAGAGGTGTACCAAGAAGGGATTTTTCGAAATTCAACCCCTAAGGGTGAAAAAAGAGATGAAAACGTTTGTATGAAAAATTGTATTCTTTGAACCTACAAACTTGAAACTTGGAGTACATATACTTCAAAGCAAAAAAATAGGAAATGCATTTTTAGTTTTTTAAAACTACCCTTAATAAGTGTGGATGTAAAAGTTCGTATGGAAGTTTTTTGACCGCTGGTCCTAGAGACTTGAAATTTGAAGAGAACATAGGTCTTATAGCGTAGAGGTGTACCAAGAAGGGATTTTTGGAAATTCAACCCATAAGGGTGTAAAAAGGGATGAAAACGTTTGTATGAAAAATGGTATTCTTTGAACCTACAAACTTGAAACTTGGAGTACATATACTTCAAGCCAAAAAAATAGGAAATGCATTTTTATGGGAATTTGTATGGGATTTCAAAGTTTGTATGGGAGTTTTTTAACGCGTGGTGCGATTGACTTAAAACTTGAGGTAAATATACTAAGAAATAAATAATTAATAATGACGCTTTTAACTTTTGATAATTACTTTACCTACGTAGGTATTTAAAATCCTACCCTAATTATATACAAATCAATGCAAAAGTTACGATGTTTGGATGTTTGTGGCTCAATCACGTCTCTCCACTTCAACGTGTGCGAAGCCGCGGGATGCCACTAGTGTAATATAATAATGAAGCTCCGGAGTGGTGCCAATCGAACTTATATAATCGTGAAGAGGTTAAGTTCATCTTGAGGAGACCAGTTAGTATTCTAGCAGCGGCGATAGACTTGCCATCTGTCATGTATGGAATTCCAACTACAAAAAATGGGTATGTGCTAAATGTTACATTTGGACGTACCTCTGACTACCCCCTTAAGACATCCTCTAAGAATATTCAGTCGTTACTTGGTACTAAGAGACCTAAGGGATTACTACCATGCCTGAGGATCAAACCTGACAGCCTTCACAGCTCAGTTGGTAGTAGCTCTGCCTTCTCTGCCGTAGGCCGTGGGTTCGATCCCCATCGTGAACTGTCTGGGTGTAATATATTATTATTATTATTATAAGTATGTATTTACAAAAAAAAAAACAGCTATCTGGTTCTCCCATATCACAAGCTTTAGCTTAGTTTGGGGCGAGATAATATTGCTGTGTGGAATGTCCAACATAATAAAAAAAAACAATACTTATTAATAATTTATGAACATCACGGAAGATTGTCATAACAAAGATTCGGAAATAATTACTTTTGACCATTCAAAAGTAAATGCTTCTTTTCTAAGATTTTCCATAAAATTAATTCATCTATTCAACTTTTCACATTCTGTGGGATTCCGTTTCGGAATTTTCTTTGATGTTTTAAAGAAAACATAACTTTATTCAGTAGCCAGTAAAAGTTATTTAAATACAGGTTTTTCGTTATTTTTTTTAATTTGACGTGTGAAACCGATGTAATGCTTAGGTAGGTATTAGTTAAAATAACAGCTTGTTAGCCATTTAACAGACTGTTCAGGTTGTTTTGTGTTTCACCATGTCCTAACAAAGGATCTTCTTTAACAGACTGTTTAATCTAATCGGTGGTCTGGCGGTCCGTTAAATATCTGTCAGAGGATTTAGATGTCAAATTTTTGACAAAATGGACGTGGCTCAAAATATTATTTTTGAAAAAGAAGATGTTATAGATTATAAAGATTATTTGGAAAACAATTCACGTCATCCATCTCCAAAACAAAAAAAAATAGAAACTTCGAAAACTTGGTAGTTCTGGGCTCTCTTGACTCAAAATAAGTTCGTAACTTTTTTGTGTTCGTAACGTGATTTTTCCTATTAAGCTTATATTTATTGTGATCGCTCTGGTCTCGAAATTTTCATACATAAATACTTACTATACTTTGAAAACTGGTTGAGGAAATTAGGGGCGAATATGAAAACAGGTTTATTTAGACACCTCCTTTGCGAAATATAAATTTAATATATAAATGAAATATAAAAAATATATTGAAACTGAAGTTTTAATTATATTATATTTTGAAATTTAAAAAACATAATACAAGCTTTGGCTTAGTATAAGGCTATAATAATATAGTGTTGTGTGGAATGTCGAACAATATTTTGTAATTTTTTTAAGAAAGATGGCGAGTATTAGATGAAAGAGTGCCCAAGACATAACTGGCAATATATAATATACATTAAATAAATAATCATAATTGCAACACTTGAAGGCTATGCAATGGTTACCATTTAACATCAGGTAGACCATCTGCTTAACACAGCAGCAAGAAGTATAAAAAAAAGTCTCATATCTTATTATCAGCAAGATGTTCAAAAATTCAAATCTCATATCTCGTCATTATCTACTTTTCATGTTGACGGTACTTTCTATAAAAATGCCATTTCAAAAAAACCCAACATCTCAAAAACTTCAAATTCTAAAATACCCTCGAGCTTGTATATTCTCCGGAGCTTATCCACCGACACTATACATCATTTCGTATACAGGGTGTAAAAATACTACTCCCAAAACGCAGGCCACCAAGCCTGATTCTGCCGTCAAGCAGCTTTGATCTGTTTCGGTTTGAAGGGTGTGGTTGGCGGTAAAATTACAGGCACATGATGCTTAACATGTTCTCGGTGAGATTCGAACCCACTGCCTACAGCGCAGAAGGCAGAGCCACTACCAACAAAGCTATAAGGGCTGTCAACTGTTTGCTTATTATTTCATAAATAAGTTATGTGATATTATATCTTTCAAAATGTCAAATTTCATCAGTTTGAATGATATAAAATCTTATAAGAGTAGTAGAGCTCTTTGTGAAGTATTCGTCCGGGGAAGTACTACCACCACGCCTTTTTCTGCCACCAAGCAGCAACGCTGTGTTTCGGTTTGAAGAGTGTGGTTGCCGGTGTAATTACAGGCACATGAGGCTTAACATCTGTATGCTTCAAGTTGATGGACGCAGGGCAGTGCATCGTAGGGCACGTTCCTATTGTGCGTGACTTACGAGGCAATACTTTGTTATAGGTGATGGTTACCACATAACATCAAGTGGGCTATCTGCTTGTTTAATCAGATAGTTGTATAAAAAAAAACTGACCTTATTTATAAAAAATCGTCATGTACCAAGTTGTGGGCAATAAATATTTCTCACAGTTCATATTTTGCTGAACTCTGTATTATATTGTACCTACGACTTAAAACTATATTGTACCGGAAGAAACTAGGCCGTTAGATAGTTGCCTGTTAGAGCTATGAAAACTCATTATACCAGATTTTGTGCATTAAACATTGTGCATTTTGACTTTGGAACTAAGTAACTAGACAAGTCTATTGATGGACTTTCCACACATCACTATCTAGCCTCGAACTAAGCTAAAGCTATATGGGAACTAGATAGCTAATATAATACATAAATACTTTTTTTTTTGTAAATACATACTTATAATATTATATAACACCCAGACAGAGAACAAACATCTGTGCTCATCACACAAATGTTTGTTCTCACGGGGATCGAACCCACGGCCTACGGCGCAGAAGGCAGAGCTTCTACCAACTGAGCTATGAAGGCTTGTAGGAGTGTGTCGTTGTACACCTTCTTTACTTATGTGGCGTTCGCACTATAAACTTGGTTCGCGAGATATCTCCAGGCTAAGGAGATTGCACACTGCAGCGAATGAGTTTTTATATGGGTTTTTAAATTAGTTTTTGGAAACGATCTTCTATCTCTTTTATACTGAGAGAGATCGCTGCAGAGCGATAAAGACGCCTATTGTAGTTTTGTTATATAGCAGGTTTTTCCTTTTTATTTTCTATCTGTATATGTAATTATGTTCAGGGTATAACATGTTATCTATTAGAATTATCCAAATAAGTTTTACAACCGAAAAAAACTGTTTTACTAGTTTTAGGACTTAAAACAATATTGGTAAGAAAACTTATTTGAAGTTCAGTTGAAGTAGTCTACCGTGTAAAGCTAATACACTAAGACCGGTCGCAAATGTTCGTTTTCCGAATTAGGTTTCCAGATCAGGAATTCAGATTCGGAATTCCATGAGACTAGCAGACGTCCGGTTTTTATATTCGGAGTTTTATTCGACGTCTAAGTATCGAGACGCTTGTGAAAGTGCATTCACACGCGTAATTACAGGCACATGAGGCTTAACATCTGTATGCCTCAAGCTGATGGACGCAGGGCTGTGCATCGTAGGGCACGTTCCTATCGTGCGTGACTTACGAGGCAATGCTTTGTTATAGGTGATGGTTACCACTTAACATCAGGTGGGCCATCTGCTTGTTCCATCAGTTGGTGGTATAAAAAAAAAAAAAAAAGTAATCATAGAAGACGGTACAAGGGTCTGAAATATCTGAATTGAAATTTCCGTGCGTGTGTGGCGGACGAGCCAAGTGAGTGTACGCGAGCGCTGCGTTCGGGATGACGTCATTAGGTTTTTTCCGTTCTGTGAACCGAACGTTAGGTTTTTTTTCCGTTCGGAAAAAACAAGAATAATGTGCGCCTTGCTGAATATTTTGTATGTAAGCAGAGCATTCAGGTTTCTGAATCTGAATTCCTGATCTGAAAACCTAATTCGGAAACCGAACGTTTGCGGCCGGCTTAAAAACCTAAAGGAAGTCAGTGCCTTAGGCTGAGATTCAGAGACGTCAATGAAATCCTAGCTAAGACCGCTCTTGGCGAAAGTCAACGTCAAAGTCAAAAGGTTTAAAGGTTTATTTATCCAACAAAATCACAAGGATCACTTTGAAACGTCTTAAAACTAGGTGCCAGTTCCACAAGACCAAAGCCTAGAAGAACAGGCAACAAATTTACGGCTTGGTTCCTACCGTTCTTTTGTATGATCCTTGTTACAATGTTATATAGTAGAAGCATCGTCTAAGCCGATCTATGGAGATTCAGGCTGTCAAACTTACATCGGTCTTCGCTAAGACCACACTTACCATCGAGCTTTAACCGCTTTCAAAACCACTTAGCAAGTGTGACAGCCCCTTACAGAATAAGGAGCACTCAACGTTATTGCGTGCCTTGGGTTATGCAGATACCTGTAGTATGCTGCAGCTTATACATTCCACCACAATGTATGGAGAAAGCATCTTGTGTTCTACCTGTGATAGAAAGGAGGTTTTTTAGGGTTTTGTACCCAAAGGGTAAAACGGGACCCCATTAATAAGACTCCGCTGTCCGTCCGTCTGTCTGTCTATCCGTCTGTAACCAGGTGTATCTCATGAACTGTGGTAGTTAGACAGTTGAAATTATCACAGAAGATCTATTTCTGTTGCCTGCTATAACAACAAATACTAAAAAACAGAATAAAATAAATATTTAAGCTCCCATACAACAAACGTGATTTATGCCGTTTTCATACATAACGGTACGGAACCCTTCGTGCGCGAGCCCGACTCGCACTTGGCTGGTTTTTATAATACTACTTGCTGATGGAACCAGCAGATGTCCCATCTGATGTTAAGTGGTAACCATCACATATAACAAAGCAATGAATCGTAAGTCACGCACGATAGGTCACGCACGGGCCCTACGATGCACTATCCTGCGTCTATCAACTTGAGACAAGATGAAAAACGACATTCAAGAAAATAGTGATATTATGTAAAAGACAAAACTTTAGTACTATAGAGAGACACATTATTGAAATAAGAAACAGACTGTCTGCGATACGGCGAGAATTTATAGTTAAACTTAAAGTATCTACGATACTGGCCGCTGTCAGACTGAACTGTAATTTATGAGGCTTTATTTAAGTGAGTCTTCTTGTCGTGTCACTAGATCGTTTGAAACACTGTGGTGAAAGGATTTTAAGCCGGAGATATGCCAGTTTCCTTATTATGCACATACATTTTAGAACAGAAACTTATTGGTACACGACCGGAAACTTAAGATCGGAAGGCGGAGCCGCTACTACTAGTCCACCAGTGCCCCCAATTCTCTCTCTCTCTCAATTTAAGTCAGTTAATAATAATCAGATGGTTAAAACGCATTTTTAGTCCCCTTAGAATCTAAGGGTACTAAAAATGCTAATATTAGTGTAAAATGCTAATATTATTTGCTAATATGACGTTGGCTTAGATAAACTAATATTAGATTAAAATAAACTGTTCAAATGGATATGGACAGCGTCAGTGACAGAGACAGAGGTGATGAAAATTGAAAACTTGGAAAAAAATCTGTTGATGACATTTTATTTAATTTAATTTTCTCTATTTATTTATATTGTTTAAAAGGCTGACAACTAACTTACACGCACAATCACATTTTTTATACGATGTAAAATTACCGAATTACTTAATAAAAATCACATACAACTATGTTTTGAAGAATAAAATTCCAAAAGTTCAGCAATAATATCATTTTGATCCAAATTAGTTTAGTCTTACTACCGATACAAAATGCTTAGCTAGTTTTCGTACTCATCAAAATTGTTGAAATATATTATTAATGAACATTTAAATTTCATTCACTCATAGACGTTATTTCGGTATACTGTGTGTGTCGAATAAAAATATAGGTATTCTTCTACTCTATATTACAGTATGGTGTGACTGCGTCCGTTTCTTGGCCCGATATCGAATAGCGTAAACATATCGCACTGAACTAAAAACACATACAACATCGACTCTATTGGAAAAGTCGGAAATATTTACAGAAGCTACAAACTAAAGTTTCTCGAATGACGATCACGAACAAAAACACGAAGCGAAGGTTGTTTTTTATAAATGGACCATCTTTTTCAACTAGCTGGTGGAACAAGCAGATGACCCACCTGATATCAAGGGGAAGACAAGAGCTAATGTAATGTACCTCTCGCTCGCACGTTTCGACATGTTGAAAGATATAAAATCCCTAAACTCATTTTCGAAAAATCGCAATCAACTCTTGTCTTCGCCATAAGTGGTAACCATCACCTATAACAACACATTACCTTGTAAGTGTCGCAGTATAGGAGCGTGCCCTACGATGAACTGCCCTGCGTCCATCAACCTGAGGCATGCTAAACCTCATAATTAACCTGTATTAGCCTGTAATTTCACCGGAAACCACATTCTTTGAACCAAAACAGCGTTGCTGCTTGCGACAGAAAAGGTATGGTGGTAGTACTTCCCCGGACGAGCCCTTCTCAACAGGCTTTACTATCTTAAAATCTGCTCATTCCATCAGTAAGTAGTATGATAAACTTGAATTCCAACTACTCACACTTTGTGCTAAGAATTCTAGCGATGTTGATTCAATTCCCCAAAATCACACAACAGAACTCAAAATAACAGTAGATTATCAATTAAAATAAAAAAGCTATGTTAGTGTTCCCGCACACGGGCCTCCGGCCACAACCACATAACGCCGCCACTGTCATATTTCCTGTAGTTTTCATACGAAGCGAGCAGCGACGATTTGTAGCGTGTGGCGGCTACCGGCGTCAACCGTGTGCGGCGAGTCCATATAAAATGTATAAAAACTACAGGAAATATGCCAGTGGCGGCAAACTGTTCAATCCAAAGTACAAATTCAACTTAAAAAAGTTGAATTTGTACTTTGAATTGAACAGTTGCAACAGTATGCAAATATGGCTTATATTCAATTGAACTCTGCTCGGTGTTGTATGAATCCACATCTATACTATACGGTGATATAGTTCTAAGCGCTCAAAGCGTGTGAAACGAAACAATAAAGTGCTAAACTTTCCAGTTTAAGAAACCCTGGTCTCAAAAAAGCGGTGACCACACTATGTTTGGAAAAAGCGATATGTGTTCTCACGATTGCCAAGTAAAACCCACTGTGGCGTCACTAGAAAGACTTACAGTTTTTTTTATACGTCTTGTTGATGGACCAAGCAGATGGCCTACCTGATGTTAAGCGGAAATCCCTATAAAAAGCATTACCTCGCAAGACACGCACGATACGAACGTTCCCTATGATGCACAGGTCTGCGTCCATCGACTTGAGGCATATGGCCACCCTGATGTTAAGTGGTAACCATCACGTATAACAAAGCATTATCTCGTAAGTCACGCACGATAGGAACGTGCCATACGATGCATTGCTCTGCGTCCATCAACTTGATGAAAAGATTTAAGCCTTTAGTGTCTGTAATTACACCGGCAACCACACCCTTCGAACTGTAACACAGCAACGCTGCTTGGCGGCAGAAATAGGCACGGTGGTACTTCCCTGGGCAAACCCTCCACAAAGAGCTCTACTACTAAAAGTTTCTTATAAATGAAAACTATGCTCTAGTTGAAGCACAAATTCAGGCCGTTGTTAGTCCCATTCAGAAGCATAGTTTGCTTATTGTATTCATGCACTGAATGTAGCAGAATTCGAGTAATCCTGCTACAATAGAGACTGGTCTAGTTATTGTGATCGCCACAGATTCGGAGGTACGGTCGTACTGTACAAGAATGTATACAATTCGTAATTTTCGTATGTGTTTCGTAATTTTGACAGCCTTCACAGCTTAGTTGGTAGTAGCTCTGCCTTCTGCGCCGGAGGCCGTGGGTTCGATCCCCACCGAGAACAAACATTTGTGTGATGAACATAGATGTTTGTTCTCTGTCTGGGTGTTATATAATATTATAAGTATGTATTTACAAAAAAAAAGTATAGAAGTAGTATATCAGCTATCTGGTTCCCATATCACAAGCTTTGGCTTAGTTTGGGGCGAGATAGTGCTGTGTGGAATGTCCACCAATATTTATTTATTGATTTATTTTTTTAAAAAAAAAATGAATCACTTAAAAAGAGTATGTTTTTTAATACTACTTCCTGTTGTTATAAACAGATGGCCTAGCACATGTTAAGTGGTAACCATCACCTATAACAAAGCATTGCCTCGTAAGTCACGCACGATCTCTCTTTTATCGTATCACTAGTTTCTTTTGAAACAGTGTGGTGAAAGGATTTTAAGTGCGCCTCAAGGGGCTCCTATCAAGCACTTGACACATATTATAGAACTTTTTTGGTTCTACGACATGCCGGTTTCCTCACGATGTTTTCCTTCACCGTTTGAGAGTATTGGCATTGTGCACATAAATTTTTGAACAGAAAAACTCATTGGTGCATGACCGGTTTCGAACCCACGACCTTAGGATCGGAAGGCGGGGCCGCTACCACTAGACCACCAGTGCTCTCGTTACGTACTTACGTATATGGACAGAGAACAAACATCTATGCTCATCATACAAATGTTTGTTCGGTGGGGATCGAACCCACGGCCTACAGCGCAGAAGGCAGAGCTACTACCAACTCAGCAGTGAGGACTGTATACTATGCTCTACTATCTAGTCCGCCCACATACGTTACTCTAAAATAACTACACGAAAGTTTACTTAGCACTCAGTGTGCATTATCTTCATTTATAATACTTTGCATAGAAATATTGTTATACCCGTAGAAGCTTCCAAACACACATAACTAAGAATATGAGAAATGTAGATAAAAGAGCTTTTAGAAAGTTCTATAATAATTCTGATACAAAAACTGGGATCGCAATACAGAAAATTAAAAATTGAAAACAAATGTTACCAAAAAAATTGTTTAACAGTTTTCGTAATAAATCAAACTTTTAAGTAGAAAATCAGATTTGGATCAAATACATATTTTTGTTGAACCTCTGTTATTATATTCCCCAAAACATTGTTATTTGCGGTTTTAATAACTACCTTCACAAATTTTATTATGTATTATTATTTCGGAATATTCGAGCGAGACGTTTGCCCTAATACTGCGTTTACATTTAGACATTCGCGCTGCCACTCGCGTGGACGGAAATGTTGCCGTCCATATGTCTGCGGCAGCGTCGCCGGCAATGTGTGTTCACGCAACACGGGCAACGCGAGCGGCAACGCGAGTGGACATGGAAGTGGCCTGTTTACATTCTCGCATTGCCCAAGTCCCTGCTCATGTCTCTGCACACTTCCACGGGCATGAGCTGAGTGTAAACGGGGTAAGTAAGCTTAATTTGACAGCACATAAAATGTCGCACTTTCTTTCTGTTATACCGAAACAACGAGGACGGCGTCTTTAGCGCTGTCATTGCAATTGTTTTATCAATTCAGAAAACTGGATCGCAATAAGATTTCATGGAATGGTCCCAGTACTTCGTAAGGTTGTTTAAAGCTACCCTACAAGATAGCTAATTGCCAAAGGTTTGCAAAGAGCGGATCAGGCTAAACCATTTCAAGTTTCCTGTTCGAGCACTTGCTAAAGTCTGCAAAGCTATGGTTTCCAGAACTCGGATACCGTTATTTTGATAGCCCTCTTAGCTAGGTAGTAGCTCTGCTTTGCGCTGTAAGCCGAGTGTTCGATCTCTACTAAGAAAAACAAATATTTGTGTGATAGGTATACATAGTGGTCTGGGCCGGCCACGTGTGTTGTATGTCTGAGGAACTCTGGGCGAGAGCAACAACCGAGTGGAGCCCTAACAACGGGAAGCGGCACCGAGGCCGACCCAGATGGAGGTGGCGGGATGACCTCGATACATTTGCCGAAAATTGGACCTCAAGGGCCCAAGACCGTAAAGAGTGGAAGGGGGATAGGGAGGCCTTTGCCCTGCAGTGGGACGATGCAGGCTGAAATAATAATAATAATAGGTACACATAAATTGTTATTCTTAGTTTTATTCTGTATATACCTAAGTTTGACTTGAAAATAAAACAAAAAATGTATACAAGGTGTTCCTTAAGTTGTGTATATAAACCTCAGTGGGCTTAAGTACCCAACAATATGAACAACTTTTTCTAAGGAAACAACACTGTAAACGCGAAAAAAAAACAGCTGTTTCATACAAAAGTTCAATACCTACCAGGCTAAAATGTATGAAACAGCTGTTTTTTTTTTCGCGTTTACAGTGTTGGTTCCTTAGAAAAAGTTGTTCATATTGATGTGTACTTTAGCCCCCTGAAGTTTATATACACAACTTAAGGAACACCTTGTATAAGTATCATACCAGCTATCTTATTCCTATATTAATAGCTTTGCTTATTTGTTAGTGTAAAAATAAGCATTTATTTACAAATAAAATTACAATGAATACAATTACAGTATTTACTAGGAAATGCCAAATGTGTTTGGACATACCTCTGACTAACCCCCTTAGACGTCCTCAAAGAATCTGAAGTCGTACTTGATACTAAGAAATCTGAGGGGACATCTACCGTGCCTTGAGATCAAAGTCATGAAGCTGTTTTAATTTCATTTACAAAGTGTACCTACTAGATACATGTGAAACATTTAAGCTATCGTTGCAAACGCTTAGCCTTTTTTTATTTTGGAGCTAGATAGTGCTGTGTGGAAAGTCCACCAATATTTATATTTATGACAATATTTTTTTGGAAGTACATAAGCCAGCCAGAGATAAAACATCTATGTTTATATCATATATACAGTTAACTACTGTAGTTTTATAAAAACGATGTTTGATAAAATACGGCCGTCAAGTTGGTACGGCTCTTACTCTTCACAAACAAAATCTAACCCAGTTTGAAAATAGCGAAAGTTCGAGAACTTTGCAGACTATTTGGTTCACGCAAAGTTTGTTATGAAACTTAGATGGGAAACTCTATTGCATTTCTGACCTTTCAATTGGAAATTTGGATTCATTGCAAATTATAATTAGTTTTTTTAATTATAAAATAACAGTTTTTTTATATTCTAGGATAACAAACAGTACTACAGCCCTCGCTTCTACATACAAGCTCATGCTTAGAGCGAGGAACTCCAATCAAAGTCTATCTTAAGGTCTAACCCACGGCATTACAAAATATTATTATACTAAAACACCGGTAACTGCTATTTCAACTGTAATGTTAGTATTTAAGACGATGCAATAAACATTTTTTATCTTTTTTAACAAACAGTACTTTAGTCTAAGTGGCAATTTATAAAATATTGGCCTTTAAAATGTTTTTCCATAGTAAAACTAGGAAGAGAGTAATAAGTAAAAAAAACATTGGTAGTTATATAGTAGATGGTTACCGTTTAGCATCAGGTGGGCCATCTGCTTGTTCCATCAGCAAGTCGTATATTAAAAATACAATCAAGTTAAAGGAAATCAAAAAGAAAAAAAACAGGGAGCCTAAGGAGACTCATTAAACCAGCGCGCTGGTTGGATGAGTCTTCTTCCTGAAACCTCTTCTTCCATCTTCCGTCTTCTTTCGTCTTCCGCCTGCTTCCGTTAAGGTATTTCAAGTTAAAGGCCTTGGGCGGGTATTACCATTTCAGAGTACCGCTATCTAAGTTTAAGCTTGTGAGACGGTAGAAACGGGAGTGTTTTTATTTGACTGATAGCGTAACTGTGAGATGGTAATTTCCGCCCTTATGTATGAAATTGGCGTTTTACAAAAAATCGCATAAAAAAATTGTTATTTACACCATTTATTTACACCTTTAATTAAGTCAGCTTTATTGAAAATATCAACATAGGTACACACATAATACATTAAATATTATTAAATAATTATTATATTATATACATATTACGACGATATCAAAAGACGGTAGCAAAATCGGTTTTTTCGGTCGGTTTTTTTTTGCATTTAAATAATATTATTTAATAATAGCTGCTAATCAATATATAACATAAAATAGCTTCGTCGGGTGTCTAAAAATAGATTTTCAAGTTTTTTCATTATAGATATTGGAGCATTTCATAAAAACGTTATTACAATTCGGAATCGAGCAAATTAATTAGAACGAAATCAAATATTTGAACAGCGTTGATTTGACTTGGAGTAGTCCGACCTCAATTGTGCAAATGTTTGTGGCAAGAATCAATTGACCTCGACTCAAAGTCAAGACAATTTCTTTAATTTATTCATCTGTAAAAGAGGGGGATGTTTTTTTACCTTTCCTTCAACAGCGAGAGCACTAGTTGTCTAGTGGGAGTGATCCTACCTCCTGATCATAATATCCTGGGTTCGAATGCTGTTGCGAACAAATGGATTATTATCTTCCAATTTTATTTTATACAACTTGCCAATGGAATACCCAGATGACCCACCTGATGTTAAGTGATTTATGTGCGCTATGCCAATGCTTTAAATTGGTAAAGGATAACAGCGTTATGAAACTAGTTAATATTTTAGTAGTGGCGATGTGCTTGCAATCCCTCACGTTATCCCAACTACTGCAAAATGTGTATGTGCCAAGTTTTATGTTTAAAATAAATAAATATAAATATTGGTGGACATTCCACACAGCACTATCTCGCTCCAAACTAAGCCAAAGCTTGTGATATGGGAACCAGATAGCTGATATACTACATATATACTTTTTTTTTGTAAATACATACTTACAATATTATATAACACCCAGACAGAGAACAAACATCTATGTTCATCACACAAATGTTTGTTCTCGGTGGGGATCGAACCCACGACCTACGGCGCCGAAGGCAGAGCTACTACCAACTGAGCTGCGAAGGCTGTCAACTTCTTTTTGGTTAACTTCTGCCTAAACTCTTAAGACATTCTTATAATAATCTTGAGTTGGTTACTTACTAACTACTTTTCTTTTTATACAACTAGCTGATGGAACAGGCAGATGGCCCACCTGATCTTAAGTGATAACCATCACCTATAACAAAGCATTGCCTCGTAAATCACGCACGATAGAAACATGCCCTACGATACACTGCCCTGCGTCTATCAACTTCAGGCTTGTTCAGATGTTAAGCCTCATGTGCCTGTAATTACACCGGCAACCACACTCTTCAAACTGAAATACAACAACGCTGCTTGGCGGCAGAAAAAGGCGTGGTGGTAGTACTTCCCCGGACGAGCCCTTCACAAAGAGCTCTACTACTCTTAAAACTTACTTATTGGTACTATGAGATCTTAGAGGATATTTCTTCAACCATTTGACAGCTCTCACAGCTCAGTTGGTAGTAGCTCTGCCTTCTGTAGGTCGTGTGTTTGATCCCCACAGCTAACAAACATTTTTGTGATGGATGGATAGATGTTTGTTTTCTGTCTGACTATTCTCTCTGGCATTGCTTCTCAAGCCAAGCACGATATAAACGTAACACGGTACCTACGATGCACTGCTCTGCGTCCATCAACATGATGCATACTGATGTTAAGTCTCATAACCAGGGGTCGGAATAGGTAGAGTTTTTAAGTACCAAATGACGTCAAATACGCTACTACGAAATCTAAATATGGATATGCCTTTTTTAATCCCCGTGTCGGAAACGATTCGGGTTCAAAATCAAATGTGATAAAAACTGACCTTTTCGAATGTTATAAACGTATTGTAATGTAACGCTACTTAGTTTGTGTTTAAAATAGTTTTAGAAAACAATTTTTATTAATTTGCAATTCCGGGTATAAAAGGCATATCCATGTTAAGATTGCGTAGGTAATTTTACGTCATTTGGTACTTAAAAATCTACCTATTCCGACCCCTGCTCATAACACCTAATACAATAATTTAGATAAACATATTTTAGATACTAGAGTGCACTACGAGCAAGCCACGGCCGTTACATATTAAACAACAATATGCAAATGTGCTTCGGTCCGCGCCGGATGGACCACAAGTCCACCATCAGCTTACATAAGCGGCTAAGCCGGGACAGGTGCGCCGTAGATTCGGACGCGTCCGATTGCATTTGCCTAATTCCAACAGAGCTGTGCTATTCGCCAATGAAAGCCGGATTTTAACAGGTAAACTCAAAAGGCATTTCTTCAGTTGAATTTCGTCTTAAAACTACGTAAACCTATGTGCCAGAACCACGCGAACACGTTTGAAGAGCGGTTGCCGGTGAAATTACAGGCACATGAGGCTTAACATCTTTATGCCTCAAGTTGATGGACGCAGGGCGGTACATCGTAGGGCACATTCCTATCGTGCGTGACTTCCGGGGTAATGCTATGTTAGGTGATGGTTACCACTTAACATCAGGCGGCCCATATGATTGTTCCATCAGCTAGTAGTTTATAAAAAAAAACTTAGCATCAGTTGGGCTAACCACTTGTTTTATCAGTAAGTAGTATAAAAAAACGATACAGATCAAGCTACACCAAGGCAACGAAAATGACTCTACCTAATCACAAAGACAAAAGCGAGCAGTGTATAGCCAGATGCGTTTTCGTGTATACAAGTATTTTTGTTTTTTTTATGCAACTAGCTGATGGAACAAGCAGATGGCCCACCTGATGTTAAGTGGTAACCATCACCTATAACAAAGCATTGCCTCGTAAGTCACGCACGGTAGGAGCGTGCCCTACGATGCACTGCCCTGCGTCCATCAACTTGAAGCATAAAGATGTTAAGCCTCATGTGCCTGTGATTACACCGGCAACCACACTCTTCAAACCGAAACACAGCGTTGCTGCTTGGCGACAGAAAAAGGCGTGGTGGTAGAACTTCCCCGGACGAGCCCTTCACAAAGAGCTCTACTACTCTTTTGGCCGGAAAATATTAAAATACAAATAACCGGTTCAATCCGGCTCTTTGGAACATTCTAATTTATACGGCAGTTCGTGGTCGGATTAAAATAACATATTTGCTAGTTTCGGAGAATGCAGCTGTACCGTGGATCTCAAACACGTTGGAGGAGTTACGTTCACTTGTAATGATGAGAGACTGGTATAGCTAGGAGAATTTGAAAAACTAAATTATTTATTTATTTTTGAACAAAATCCACAGCTCTTAAGATACAATGTAAATACTTAGGTTTCTAAAATACAGCCAACAACGGATTTACATTTTTAATGAGCGATCTTCGTCTTGTCGTGTCGGTTATTTCGCGGTGGTGAAAGGTTTCCTATTTAATTAATCTGCCAAACGGGAGAGCACACAGAGAAACATCTATACTCACCACGTAAATGTTTATTTTCGGTGGGGATCGAACTCACGGCCTCCAGCGCAGAAGACAGAGCTACTACCAACTGAGCTGTGAAGGCTGACCGTACTTTTTATCGCTCTTGACAGCACTGTGTTCTAGAGATAGCGGATCCGCCTTCTGATCCTAAGGTCTTGGATTCAAAACGGTCGTGCACCAATTACTTTATCTGTTCTGGGTTAATAGAGTCTACGTAAATCTATTTGATCGGTACTTAATGAAGAATTCAAGGAATTAATTTGTATAAATTGTATAATCAGAGTTTTAATAATTGTACTAACACATTTGAAATGTTTAATTAAAATCTAACAAATTATGGCTCATCGACATCTGAAATAAATGAATTGAATTTAATTGAGAAAAGAGTAGTAGAGCTCTTTGTGAAGGGCTCGTCCGGGGAAGTACTACCACCACGCCTTTTTCTGCCACCAAGCAGCAACGCTGTGTTTCCGTTTGAAGAGTGTGGTTGCCGGTGTAATTGCAGGCACATGAGGCTTAACATCTGTATGCCTAAGTTGATCGACGCAGGGCAGTGCATCGTAGGACACGTTCCTATCGTGCGTGCCTCACGAGGCAATGCTTTGTTAGGTGATGGTTACCACTTAACATCAGGTGGGTCATTTGCTTGTTCCATCAGCTATTTGTATAAAAAAAAATTGAATTACTCTTTTGTGAAATTCCTAGTACCTATACAACTACTGTTTCGAACATGATCATCGGCACACGATATATCCATCGGCTTGTATCTGCAAATTCTCGACGCATAAATTCAAGTGACATCTCTGACATGTGACCTATTTGTTATAATACCGGACATTGGTGAATGTTCAGCATTTTGCTACTGCCTGAACTACTAGCCTATGGAGAGAGCTATGCTGGAGTTAATAATAACACACAGTCGACACAGCTCACAGTTGGTAGTAGCTCTGCCTTCTGTGCCGTAGGCCGTGGGTTCGATCCCCACCGAGAACAAACATCTGTGTGATGAACATAGATGTTTGTTCTCTGTCTGGGTGTTAAATAATGTTATATGTATTTTAAAAAAAAAGTATATAAGTAGTATATTAGCTATCTGGTTCCCATATCACAAGCTTTGGCTTAGCTTGTGGCGAGATAGTGCTGTGTGGAATATTCACCAATATTTATTAATATTTATTTTATTATAATAGTTAGTGGACTTTCAATACAGAACTATCCAGCCCCAAACATAGCTTTATATTAATTTTAGTAACAGTACTCCAAGTCTGTGTTGATTCCTTTTAAGGGTTTCCGTACCCTAATGGTAAAACGGGACCCTATTACTAAAACTCCGCTGTTCGTGTTAGGGGATTGAGATCTGCACGGACTTCTCGCAATGCCATCAACCCAGCCAGCCCAACTCCTTAAAATGGCCCACCTGATGTTAAGTGGTAACCATCACCTAAAACAAAGCATTGCCTCGTTAGTCACGCACGATAGGAACGTGCCCTACGATGCGTCTATCAACTTCAGGCATACAGATGTTAAGCCTCATGTGCCTGTTATTGCAGCGGCAACCAAACTCTTCAAACCGAAACACAGCAACGATGCTTGGCAGCAGAAAAAAGTGTGGTGGTAGTACTTCCCCGGACGATCCTTCACAAAGAGCTCTACTTTTAAAATTAATTATTCATTAATAATTATCAGCAATCTGGCTCCCATAATACACATGGGTACGCATCATTATAATATCGTACATTGCTCGCTTTTACGGCTTTGTGTAAGTTGATCTATATCCGTGTGTACTTGCTTTGCTTAAACTGGGCCTAGATAGTCCTGTGTGGTATGCCCAATAAACAAACATAAACAAACATTGGTGAACATTGGTGGACTTTCCACACAGCACTATCTAGCCCTAAATAAGCCAAAGCTTGTAATATGGAAACCAAATAGCTTATATAATACATATATAGTTTTTTTTTTATAAATACATACTTATAATATATTAGCTGGTGCCCGCGACTTCGTCTGCGCAGGATTAGTATTTCGAGTAGCTTATATTAGCGTGGCGTAGTAAATATGTGTAAGTCTAGCGGTTTTGGCAGCGCACTCCAGAATAGCTCGTAGATGGTAGATTTTTTCCTACTTACTTGACACTTATCGTCATATTTTGGACAATTCACACAATATCTTTATAAATTGTAGCCTATGTGTTATTCTGATGTTTAAGCTATATTATTGTAAAGTATCATTAAAATCCATTCAGTAGGTTTTACGTGAAAGAGTAACAAACATCCATCCATTCATACTTACAAAAATTAGTAGGATAATAACACCCAGACAGAGAACAAACATCTATGCTCATCACACAAATGTTTGTTCTCGGTAGGGATCGAGCCCACGGCCAACGGCGCAGAAGGCAGAGCTACTACCAACTGAGCTGTGAATGCTGTCAAAAATATTTATATATTTATTAATATTATCATCTATAGACACTTCAACTGATCTGGTATCATTCGTAATGCACCCAGTGCAACACAATTAGGGAACGCCGCATCGGGAGAGATGCCCATTACCCCCAAACGGGGATTACTGAGTCTAGCAACAGACGGGACCTAAGCTAGCTATTTATAGTGCCACTTACGAATGAATTGTTTTAGAGTTTTTACTGATACATTTTGTTCTTGTTTGGCTATAAGTAGGTATGTATTTTCAAAAATGTTTAACTGAAAAACTTAAACAGATAGGCACGGTAGATATCCTCTCAGATCTCTTAGTAAGTCAAAGTCAAAAGGTATTTATTCAATAAAATCACAGGGATCACTTTGAAACGTCTTATAGCTAGGTGACTCTAGGTGCCAGTTCCACGCGACCAAAGCCTAGAAGAACAGGTAACAAACTTACGGCTTGGTTCGTACCGTTCTTGTGTATGATCCTTGATACAATGTAATATAATACAATATTGAAGCTCTAGTGTGGTTGCAATCGAATTTAGTGAAGAGTAGGCGTAGAACCAAGTACGAACTCCAGATTCTTTGAAGGCTTCTAAGGGGGTTAGTCAGAGGTATGTCCAACTTTATATTGAGGGAGCGATTTAAAGAAATTAATATTCTCACAGTAATTTCACAGTATATTTATGAAAATCTATTATACACTCATAAACACATAGATAGCTTTAAGAAAAAGAGTGATGCACATAACGTTAACACTAGAAATAAAAACAAATTATGTATTCCTAAATTTCGACTCCAAAAGGTAAATGGCTCGTTTATGGGGAACGGTATACGCTTCTATAATAAACTTCCAGAAAGTGCCACTGGGCTTCCTATTAGAAAATTTACAGCATACATTAAGAATAATCTAATAAGTAAAGCTTATTATACTTTAGATAGCTATATTGATGATAAAAGTGCGTGGCCCGATGTCCCGGTCGCTCTGCCCATCGGCAGCTAACATGTCTGCAATGTACTGTACTGTACCTACTATTTTGTGTTTTATTTTTCTCTGATTTAATAGATTGTATTTAATTTTATGCATTAGGTATTATTAGTTTGAAGCGTAGCGTGTGCTGTCTTATAAATTTGATTATGTTTACCTTTTTCTGTATGCCTACGCCTCACTTAACTTCAATAATATATTATACTAGCGGCCTGTCCCAGCTTCGCATGGGTGGACATAAATTTTTTCAACGTTTTAGGATAAACTTAGACCGTGGTGGGTTCGAGTCACTTCTAGCTCGCGCCTTGCCCGGGCCCGCGCTGGGTGAGAACGCGCCCCGTGACCTTATATTTTTAAAATCTTTTGAATGGAATGTCCGATTAGAAAAATTCAAGAAGTTATGTATAGGTATTGAACCAGTCTTAATTATGAAAAGATTTATTTGGATAAGGATTAATACCAAGGTACAAATAAAGACCCTTTTCTATCGGCGGCATTTCAATTAAATTTTTATAATAAAAGAACACTTATTGTGACATAACTATAATAGCTAGACATATGCTGTCGCGACATTTTTTGTAGATAATGACGTGTTCTGCAAAGTCGTAGTACATTATTTTGTTCTATCATCAATAGTTTTCGCAGCGCACGCGATGTAAGGATTATTTTTTCCACCTTGGGTTACATTATTAGAGTTTTAGTAAGGATCCCTGATTTTTTTGAAAATATAATATATCCTATGTTACTCAGGGATAATGTAGCATTCTAATGGTGAAAGAATTTTTGAAATCGGACCAGTAGTTTTTGAGCCTATTCGTTACATACAAAACAACAAAACAACAAAACAACAAAAATACAAAGTTTTCCTCTTTATAATATTAGTGTAGATTACATTGTAAAAGGATCATACAAAAGAGCGGTAGGAACCAAGCCGTAAGTTTGTTGCCTGTTCTTCTAGGCTTTGGTCGCGTGGAACTGGCACCTAGAGTCACCTAGCTTTAAGACGTTTCAAAGTGATCCTTGTGATTTTATTGAATAAATACCTATTGACTTTGACTTTGACTTATATCAGCTATCAGGTTCCCATAGTACAAGCTTTTTCTAGTTTGGGCTAGATGGTGGCTTCAAAGTGTAGATTGTTTTCCAGTATATTTTTTTTTTATTTACAAAATACACCGTATACAGATGAACTATCTGCACACTGTTGCAAACGATCTAGAGATTGCGCTATTGATCCAAATCAGTTCCTATCGGAAATTATGTTTTTTTTTATACAACTAGGTGAAGGAACAAGCAGATGATCCACCTGATGTTAAGTGGTAACCATCACCTAGAACAAAGCCTCATAAGTCACGCATGAAAGGAACGTGCCCTACGGTGCACTGCCCTGCGTCCATCAACTTGAGGCATACAGATTAGCATACATACATTAGCATACAGAATATTTTATTTGACTCCATGTATTTAACGGTGATGATCACGTGACCTCAATGAGGTCACATCACCGGGGTCACCAAGGATCTTCGGAGGGATCAAATTGTATATTTACTCTATTTTTTTATAAGATTCAGCCAAGATTGTTTTTCACAAAGTTCTTACTCCTGCAAAATTATCAAGCTTCGCGAAATGCTTAATTAAAAGTTGATCCACCAATCCGCGCTACGGGGGATCTCGCCGCTGATTGGCTGGATCCTGCCAAAGCCAGATAAAACCGGATTTGGGTAGTTCTACATAAATTTTGGCGCTTTGAATGTTTGTTTCAGTTTTTGGGAGCTGAATTTTTAGTTTTTTAAACAAGTGGGTTTTTGTTTAAAAATTTGCATGTTTGTTAGCTTTTATTGAGTTGGACTTCGTTTGATATTTCATCTAACACTTTATTGCACCAAATATGACAGTGTGTAGAACTATGAGGGTTGCAAAGTTTGGTTATGTAACCGTGTGTGTAACCGATACGGAAACAACCGAACAGCTGTAACACAGCGTTGCTGCGCTGTGTTACAGCAGAAATAAGTATGATGGTAAAACAAGAGACACACAAAAATTTCTACCATTCATAAAACTGAAAAATCCTTTGGTGCAAACCCGGAATCGAACCCTCTCACTAGACCACCGATGCTCTTTATGTCGCAGACAACTGTCATACAACTCGCTCCCATATTTAAACATTTTTGAAGATGAATGAAGTTATGAAAAATCGTAAAAAAATAATTTTCGAGTTTTTCTATACACTGTGATTTAATATCTTTAAAAATATTGAAATGTGCGAGTGAGAAGTCGTTAGATAGTAGTCTGCGTCTTATAATAATAGTAAACCTCTTTTATTTCCATATTAACTAAGATAACATATTAACAAATTTCATATGATAATTTGGTACTATTCAATAAATTAAAAAATTGAATTACAATGACAATTATATTTATATTACAATTAAATTTAAATTAAAATACGATAAATTTTTAGATTTGATTTTTGATTATAATTACGAAATATTACATTAATATTATTAAATTTGTTCTCTTACATTAAAACATGCATTTAATAATCGTATTTGTAGTCTGCGTCTTAATGTGTCATAATGACAAACAGTGAGAAGACTAATAGAGCAATGTTTCAACTTGGATAACGTTTATATGTAATTTTTCTTTATATTGCTTGCTGAGCGCTCCATTAGCTAAAATTACCGGTAAGTCTGTTGCTGTCTCTTTTCGTTGACATAAAAGCGACAATGACAAGTATGCATCGTAGGGCACATTCATTGAGCGTAACTTACAATGCAATGCTTTGTTATGGTTACCACTTAACATCAGTTGGGCCATATGCTTGTTCAAGTTGTAGTAGCAAGTGGTATAAAAAATGCTTTAAAGAGCCGCTATTAAACGGCGTGCAATATAATAAAGACCTTACTGCTTTGCGCTTACACAAGCAAAATATAATAACAAGATTATGTACATTTGTAGTTGAAACTCAAAATACAGCGTTGCTAACAAACCTCCTTGATTATACCTCTCCTGACGGTAGACGGTAACGATCACCCGAATCCGCCTTGTTCCGGATAAAACTAGATTTATGCAGTTTCCACCGGCTTTGTTCATAGAATAATATGAAGCTGGCTATAGAAATACTTAAGGTCCAAATCATGCCAGTAAAAAATAAATAAATGGAACAGCTGATCATTTGTCATACTGAATTTGTCATTTGTCATGGTGAATCTACCGCCGCCAGTAAAAAATAATAACAACTCATTTGCTCTATCTCTGGACTTCCGCTTATGACTACTTGTTGGCTTGGGACACCCTGTATATTAAAAGTATCTATTGACAAAAAAATAAACTATGTGATTCCCGTATTACAAGCTTTGGGGCTAGGTAGTGCTGTGTGGAAAGTCCACCAATATTTTTTTATTAATTGCACATTTTTTTTTCTGTCTACTCTATCACGAAAACGGTGATACAAGTTTCAGACTTGGTCTAATTGTTGTGCATACCCTAATTGTTTCATTATTATAATTGCTACCTATATTATGTGTTATTTTTAAGTTTACATGGATCTATGACATCTGAATAAAATAAATTTTAATTTTAATTAAATTTAAATAAATATTTTTTTAATAGTTTCCACAACATCTACTCTAAACTAGTTAAAATATCAAAACTTTAAAGCCACAATCTAAAACTAGTGGTTCGCCCCGAACTGAGATCTCGTGATGCGACACGACGAACGCACCAAAACTTTGAGCAGGTGGTAGTCAGAGGCAAGTCCAAACATTATGTTTGGACTTTTTTCTGACTACCGCCTACTAACTTGGTATGGTAACCAAGTTTCAACTTTATTGGCCTATTTATTGAAGAGTTCCGTTGAACAGACCTTGGCTCCATCATCAGACCTGGTCGTTGTTACCGTTTTATGAGAACTGAGTTAATTTATTTCAAGAAAAAAAAATAAGAAAAAGCAAAGGAACTGAGCGACCAGTAGAAAAACCTTGATGCCAACGAAACTCTTAGAGATGGGAGCTCTTGGATCGCTGGTTATCTTAATTTAACTTTTATTATTTTATCTCAAAAACCGAGCGTCCCAAAAAAAAAGTAAAAATTGTTTTGGGATGTCCAAACAAAGCCCTTTCATATGACATGTAACTTGATTTTTTTAAGTAACTTTTTTTATTTTTTCCCCCTTAAAAAACCCCATATCTCAAAAACCCTTCATCCGATTTTACTCATATACTTACCAGTAAATTTCTCAAGTACAAGCTATCGACTTATCAAATTTCATGCAGATCGGATCAACGGTTCGACAGTTATCGCCAGACAAACATACATACATACATACATACATAAAATGCCAAATCGCCCAAGTTGAAACTAAGATCTTCGTTCGCTTCGCTCACTCGATCAATCAAAGCATTGTCACGTTCATATTGTGTACGGAACTCACTTTGAGTCCAACTTGCACCTGGCTAATATCCTTATTTCTATTCTACTAATATACGAGTATAAATAATGCAAGTGTTATGTTGTTTGGATGTTAGGATGACGATGTTTAGATGTTAGGATGTTTGTGGTATGCGGTAACGATTCGACTGATTTGGATAAACCTTGAAACAAATATAGTTTATAGAGTTTTAAGAGCGGTAGAGCTCTTTGTGAAGGGCTCGTCCGGGGAAGTATTAAAATATAGGTTAATTTTTATCCCAAAACAATAAATGAAACCCGGTTAAAGGTATAAACGAATCCAAAAATTAAAGCCTATCGAGCTTGACTTGCGAGGCAACGCTTCGTTATGTTATGTTACCACAGGCTCACCAGTGGTAAATTTGCTAGTTCCATACAGCTCAACTATTTTTAAATACATACCTTATATTATAACACCCAGAGAAATAACAAACATTCTTGTGTTCACACAAATATTTGTTCTCAGTATTTTATCCTTGGCCTACTGCTCTCTCTCTCGTCGGGTCACTAGTTTCTTTCGAAACAGTGTGGTGAAAGGATTTTAAGTGCGCCTCAAGAGGCTCCTTTCGAGCACTTGACACATGTTATAAAACTTTTTAGGTTCCACGACATGCTGGTTTCCTCACGATGTTTTCCTTCACCGTTTGAGCCGTAAATTTTTGAACAGAAAAACTCATTGGTGCACGACCGGTTTAGACCACCAGTGCTCTCTAATATAATAAAAATAAAACTCCTGAAACAAGCGAGCAAAGCCGTGGACGGCCGGTAGTATACGAAAAGTTGAAGCCACCTCGTTATTATTCTAAGCGTAAAGCCTCATCCAGTACCGAGCAGGACTTGGAAATGCAAATGTGGCCACAGAGCAACGCCAAACGGAAAATTATCTCTTTTTCTCATTTTAATTCTAATGAATACGCAGTTTGATCTTTCCTGAGTTTATTGTGGGATTTGGAGTTTTGCTGAGTCTTCTTTAAATGTTATAAAATTAAATTACTGAGGACAGAGAATAATACGTTTTTTTATACAGCTAGCTGATTGAACAAGCCCACGATGGTAAGTTATAACCATCACTTATTTACATTAATATCATAAAGAGGAAAGATTTGTATTTTTGTATGTAACGTATTGGCTCAAAAACTACTGGTCCGATTTCAAAAAATCTTTCACCATTAGAATGAAAAAATATACATTATAAAACACCACACAAAAGCACTAGAGTCTAGTGGTAGCGGCCCCGCCTTCTACCTTCCACCACCTTCGGCTGTGGGTCAAGCATACCAAAAAATCGCTGGACGTTCTACGTATCCAATATAACAACATCTTCCGGAAGATGTTGGGGCTGCCGCGTTTCTGCAGTGCATCAGGGATGTTTGCACACTACCACACAGATGGTTATCACGCCCTGGTGCGCAAGAAAACTACGTCACTGATTAGCAGAGGACCAACCGCATCCTGAGGACTATTGCTGGTAACTTGATGTCACCATTATGGGAATGTCTTGTGCTGAGAACGATCAATGAAGGAATATACTTTTCCCATAGTAGTTTTTAAACTCTCGCGATCATAACACATATTTAAAAGTATTACACGGGTATTTATCGCGTTTACCTTTATTATATTACTATTATTATTTTTTTGTGTGTATATCAGTGTACCTCTATGGACTCAGTGGTCTAAAATGAACGATTTGTTTTTTTTTTGCTATGGAAGCCCTCTGGGACATAGAACCACTATTTTAACTCCGGATTCAAAACAAATTTTATAAAAAAGTGACTTACCTTCTACCGGCGTGTGATCGTGCAACCTGAAAACAAAAAATATTTTGTATTTCAAGCAAAGTAAACTAAAAATACAATCAGCTAAATTACCACGCAAAATTAACTAAATTAATTAATGATATTTTATACATCATTTATCAATGACCCTTTGGACTTGTATCTTATCTTATCAATATCTTATCTTTCTTAAAATCTTTATAGCTACTGTAGTGTTTAATAATAAACTATGCGCGCTGACTGGAGGCGGGTAGCAACCGTACGCACCACGGTGGTGGGGGCACTCGATTCCAGCCCGCCGATCCAGGCAGACGTTACAATAACATAAGTGTTTTCTTTGGTACCCAAGCAACCTGTACAGTACAAGTGGCGACCCTGCCAGTGGTTTACAACAATTACAGTAAGTACCAAAAATAAATACAAAAACAAAAAGTATAAAGAGTAAATGAGTCTGTTTTGTTCTGCAAATTAACGAACGCTAGATATTTATATTTCACTGGTTATCGGTATCGGATGAACTGCATTTTTAAAGAACTTGCGTACCCAGTTACGAAACATCTAAGTTGGCAGGTTAACTTTTTTCGGCTGGGTTAACTTTCATATTGTTTTATAACATTCGTTTGTGAAGTAAGATAAAACAACATCAATAAAAGTACTACCCATTTGTTCGGGTAAAATATTTAAGAAAATTTAAATCAATACGCTACCCACTTTTTGATGTTCGACTTTTTGGGACAATGCTGGTTTTTATCACGGATTGTACCTACAAACAGGCCTGTCGCCGTTGCGTTTGCAGAAATTAAACTTTAGTACTCACATACAAAAAACAGTGTTACATCAAGTTATTTGTTGTCAAATAGATAAATACTCTATACTAATAAACCAGTTAAGTACAGAATTACTCAGATATATTCTGTTTATTGGAAAAAAAATGTATTGCACAAGTAGATAACTACCTACATTAATACACTGAGTAAAATGTGTGAATGATGAGTGAGCGAATTTACTTTGCTAAATTGCGTAGTTCTAGAAAGTACTATTTGTGACTATTTTAATGTCGAGAACTAAGAACTTATAAAGTTCCACTGGAGACGTAGTTTGATATATCAAACTATACCTGTAAAATTGCTGTTACAATTGATAGTTTGACAAAATGTTGAACGGTATCAGAATAAAGAGGTAGTTTCGAGAAATCTAAACGTTACCTAAATGTTGTTACAATTGATAGTTTGACAAAATGTTGAACGGTATCAGAATCAAGAGGTAGTTTGGAGAAATCTGAACGGTACCTAAATGTTGTTACAATTGATAGTTTAACAAAATGTTGAACGGTATCAGAATCAAGAGGTAGTTTGGAGAAATCTGAACGGTACCTAAATGTTGTTACAATTGATAGTTTAACAAAATGTTGAACGGTATCAGAATCAAGAGGTAGTTTGGAGAAATCTGAACGGTACCTAAATATTGTTACAATTGATAGTTTGTCAAAATATTGAACGGTATCAGAATTATGTTTTCAAGAGATAGTTTGGAGAAATCTGAACGGTACTTAAAAGGTGTTACAACAGATGATAGTTTAAGAAAACGTTGTATAGTGTAATGATTTCTCAAATTTTATAATTAATTTTGTAAATATTAAGCTTGTTTTTTTAGATTAAAATTGAAGTAGCATAATTAATTTTATATCTTCCTGTCTTTTAGTCAGTCAATTGACCGCCAAGACACAGCTTTGGTCCGATAGGTGGGTAGGATGGATAGCGTGGGTAGGTTGCCGAACAGAAAAGAAAGGAAAGGGGAAGATTGAAATAAATGTGGCTTTCTGGAAAGAGACTTGGTGGAGTAAACTTGACTGGCTGACATACTGACATCCGTAACAAGTGCGAAGAATAAGAGTGAAATTGTTTTACCTGTGTTCTACGAATAAATAAGAGGTGTTAAAGTGTTCATCTGCTGCAGTTCATTTCATCTCAGAAGTGCGATTGAACCAAGGTATGTAAAATGTTACCTATTCTGCCCACATAATATTATTTTATTGCCGCTTGGAAGATTGGTACAATATTTTATTCCATTTAAGTATAATGGAGATACAGATTTTACTAGCATGTATCGGTCGGGATTGACCCGAGACTATCCGATCGTGCCAGTTTTGTTCAGTTGAAAGCATAGGTACTTAGCGGCTTTATTTCTACTGAATCTTTGTTGGCGTGGTCCAGTCGGCATTGCCCCGAGACTATCTGGCCATGCTAGCACTATTCGGTTTATGGAGCTGTTGGTACTTGTGCCTACCCATTAAACATAAAATTTACAAAAGTCTGGATAGATTTTCTAGCAAAAGCTGATAGAAATCGACAAAGAATACCAATCTACTAAACGTGCAAGTGACTGTGTGTGATCATGAGTTGCTTTTCTGTACCATATCTATGAAAATATTTTTTGTTAATACCGTCACAAAAGTTTTTGTGATAACAATTTTTGCTAAAATATATTTTTTTTAACAATGTGGAGTCTAACGAATACTAGGAATAAAATTCATGCTGTTTCACTCGAAGTATTAAGTTTGAAACTTATTGATGTCTTTCATCAAATTTTTACCGCAGTTACTTGATAGAATTATTACTGGTGAAACTTTTTGCCACCATAGCATGTTGCTAATTGAAAGAATATTTTACGATAAAAAGTTTACTTACATAAAACAAAAAACATAATTAAAATATAGTGAAGTAGTGAACCAAGTGAGTTCTGGGGGTTATATAAGCCATAACAATAAGTAGGGTATGCTGTGATGAACCAAGTGAGTTCAGGGGGCTATGTATGCCATAACAATTATTTTTATAAGCAAGGTATGCTATGATGGACCAAGTGAGTTCTGGGGGCTATGTATGCCATAACAATAAGTAGGGTATGCTGTGATGGACCAAGTGAGTTCAGGGGGCTATGTATGCCATAACATTTTTTTTTTATAAGCAAGGTGAGGAACTAAGTGGTTCTATGTACCTATGCCACAGTGAACAAATTTTGGACAGATAATGCTAACAATTTTGCTACGTACACAATGCACTGATATTTGCCAAATAATTACGTACTGTAGCTGTGATTAAAATTTATTTCGTCCACATCATGATATTTTTATTTCGAGTAAAAGGTTATTAAATCCGACTTAAGTTTAACGGTATGAAACATTTTGTTAGCATGTATCAGTCGAGATTGCCCCGATACTATCTGGCCGTACTAGCACTATTCGGTTTTTAAAAATTGTCAGGGCCTTACCCATGAACATTCAAGTTGAATACATATCGAGCAAATTTTTCTAGAATAAAGTAGGTGAAATCTTACAAATTTTTATATTATCCGATAATTTTAACATTGAAGGGTAGGTTATTTTATATTTTTATCCTATTTTATATTCGCATTTTGAATTGTTCCTCACAAGAACTGGTCTGTACTGAACAGAGACTATCCGGTAGTGTTAGCACCTTTAAATTCGTGGATTACCTACCTACTATTATATATTTTTTTTTATTATTCTATTTCACATTACTGCTCATCAATGTTCCAATAGCAATAAAAATTGGCTTACCTATATCAAGCAGAAATTAACTATACTTGCCGTTGTCACCTGATAAACTGTCGTAAAATTATAAATATCGATGATCAAGCCTACCCTCTGATGCGAGTCTCTGAAGCAAAGTGTACTAAATTAAATATCTATTAAGTTAAAATTTATAGATATATAGGTAGGTAGTAGGTACATGCTATGTATGCAGGTACAGGCTATGTATGCCAGAGTTTAGCCATGTGCGCTATTAGCAGGCTATGTATGCCAGAGTTTAGCCAGGTGCGCTATTAGTGAATTTCTTAGTGAAAAATGGGGTATGTATACCTGTAAGTTCAAAACTAACCAAATAATTATTACAATAATACAAAAAAATATATATATATATATATTAGCATTTAAACACTGGACCTGTAAGTGGCTAAGTACGTCGCAAAATTACATGGACAGCTGTTATGCTAAGCCAAGTAACCCATATGAAAAATTTAAAAAAATAAATAAAACATGAATATAAATTAAAAAAAAAAAAAAAGTTTGAAACAATTGGTGAATATGATAACTACAGTATTTTTTTTCTCTTTCTATGAACTCTGACGGTGCGATGACTCCTGAGGAGGAACTTCTTGTTACACACACGCATTCTAAACGAAAGCGAAAGTCTTCGAAGACATCTGCAGGAGATTTGGCATCAACTTCAAACAACAGTTTAGCGCTTGGACGAAGTATCATACTGCACGGAGCCTTTCGGTTTTTGGCGTGTCCGTTTTTTTTGTTAGTGTGCAGTTGTCGATATTGTATTCGTGTGAGTTACTAGAGAAGGGACTACATTGACTAACCTATCGATGGAATAAGAGATGGATGAAAAAGGCGTTTTAATTGGAAATCAACTTTTTAATTTTAACTGGTTGCTGACTTTTATTGTGACAACCCAAAACCAATATAGATACTGGAACACTATTATCGTCAATATTATTTCCCATATTGACCTGGCTGTGAGAGCGATGTCCATCCCACTCGATACTTTCTTATGGCCATTTCGTCCATGCATAGGAAAATTTTGTGGACTCCCAGTTTTCACGCCTTTAACAGCTTTTATCCACACCCGTCTTCATTCTGGGCATTTTGGGAACCTAAAAAAATAATAATGTAAAATTTAACGGAAATTGAGCCGGCGCGAGACGCCTAGAAGGTGTGAAATATAAAGCTAAATTAGTCTGTGTATGTAAATCACTAGAACAGATGATCAAAACAATACATATTATTTTATGGGTATATTTTATTAATGGGTTTACATCGTTTTCATATTGGAAAATCTGACTAGTACTAATAAAATGTAATTACAGTCTGTAAATTGAAAAAAGAATATTACGTATCAAATGACAATTCCGGGTCTTTCACCTCCTTTTGTTTTTTTGTTTTGTTTTTCTTGATGCACAAGACACAGCTGCACGGGATATACTTTCGCTTTTCAAATATATTTTGCTTAAACAATAATGATTCTTTTGATTTTTCACTATTTATTTCGCTTCACCGCATATTTCAACCGACCCCAACTAGAACATCAAAGCATTGCATCAACTGACGGACACTATTTACACAGACAGTGAGTGAGTTGGAGTGAGTGAACTTACATCTTCTTTTCTTTTACTTGTAGCTAGGCTGCGTGGGAGGTACAAAGATAGATGATCACTGTTTGATACACAGTTGTAAAAGGTTGTGGATCTTATGGCACTCACCATTATGATATTACCTCCATGATTTAGCGACTTTTTTTTTAAATGTCTCGCAAAAGGACACTCTTACTTTAAATGCCCTAAGCCATTAGTAAAATGCCAAATGTGTCAAAGAGTTGATCACGACAATAAAAACTGTAAACTTCTACCAATGATACCGCGTTTCGCGTACGGACGTTAAAGAACGGAAAAATTTGACTATTTCCACAACTGGTGATACTAACAGTAAATTTTTCAAATAAATCGAAGTTCGTGAATCTGATGCTCAAGACCTAAACTTCTTAAAAAGATACACACAATTGCCTATCATCAAAGGTTTCGGTAACTCTGTAGTTACACCTGTCTATAGGAGCTTTGTGAACATTGAAATCGAGATGTTGAGGCGACGATCGAAGTTCTTGTAGTTACTGATGAGTTTGTGACAACAGCATTGCTTATAGGGTAAAACTTTATAGAGTTTTCTTCGGTGTCTGTGTTCAAAGACAATTGCAAACTATTCTTCTACAAAAGTCCTGCTCTTAACGCAAACTTTGACATTGAAAATAGCTTAAACTTGACTACATTAAATTCTACCTAAGTTCCTTTGTCAGGGTTAGTTGAAGTTATAACGCAGGGATCAACTAACTTCTCAGGGGATGTGTATGTGGAAGGTTACAGTAGTATTGAACCGGTAAAGAAAATCAATCGATCAAAATTGCACCAAGGTGCTTATCACGTAGTTAATGGAAAATGTCATCTTACAATACAATACAAAATAATTTATTTATGCCACACGTAAATGCAGTTTATAAAAAAAAATACAAGAAAAGACATTTTACTGTCTTTTCTTAAGTAGGTAAGTGATATAAATTGGCAGTCACTCGTCATAAATGCAATAGCAGCATACGCTACTATAACGCTGGTCTTCCGACACCCATGTCATCGTTACAGTTACAATAAATAATAATAATATTCTAATTTATTTCTAATAAAAAAACCGAGAACCAATTTTAACAATAAAAACAATAGAACTAAGCTCTTATCAAAATTTATAGGCCTCTTTAAAATCACAGAAGTATATCTAATGATCGATATAAAATTTCTGAACTTACTGGATTTAGTACTCCTAAAAGTAAATACGATAGCGTAGTTGCTTTTGATCGGATTTGACCTTGGATCAATGTTAACCTTTCTCATGACTACGATACTAATATCTAACAAAAGTAATACTTCATCCGAAAGCGAGGATAATGATGACGAAAATATGCCTACAAAAGGTCGACAACAAAATAATACAAGCAGATCTGATACTAAATAAATGCCAAATGTAATGATTAATAATTTAAAGTAATATTGTTAGTATAATAATGTAGCGAAACACTGGGAGTTATTGTTTTTTTTGTTATTCACATGTTGTTTTTATAATTACTGAAAATGTTATTGTGTTAAAATCGTAAATTCAATTTATTTGAGTATTTTCTATAATTATTTAATAAAATAAATTTGATGAAGAAATTGAAGTTGATAAGGACTAAAATAATAAAATGAATTTGTATATAAGCTATTACAATCAAAAATAAGATTTTTTTTCTTCTTTAAAATTAAAATAATATAAATATTCTTAATTGATTAGTACGTTCAGTTAATTTATTTGATCATGCGTCAGGAGATCGCATGATGGCGGATGGCCGAATGTAATGATTTCTCAAATTTTATAATTAATTTTGTAAATATTAAGCTTGTTTTTTTAGATTAAAATTGAAGTAGCATAATTAATTTTATATCTTCCTGTCTTTTAGTCAGTCAATTGACCGCCAAGACACAGCTTTGGTCCGATAGGTGGGTAGGATGGATAGCGTGGGTAGGTTGCCGAACAGAAAAGAAAGGAAAGGGGAAGATTGAAATAAATGTGGCTTTCTGGAAAGAGACTTGGTGGAGTAAACTTGACTGGCTGACATACTGACATCCGTAACAAGTGCGAAGAATAAGAGTGAAATTGTTTTACCTGTGTTCTACGAATAAATAAGAGGTGTTAAAGTGTTCATCTGCTGCAGTTCATTTCATCAGTATCTGAATTGAAAAGTTTAAAGGGTAGTTTGGAAAAATCTGAACGGTACCTAAACGTTGTTACAAAATGACAGTTTCAGAATATGTTGAATAGTATCTGAATTATTTATTTTAAATATTAGTTTGGAAAATCCGAACTGTACTTAAAGTTTTTACAAAATGACAGTTTGCGAATACGTTGAATAGTATCTGAATAAAAAAATATATAAGGTAGTTTGGAAAAATCTGAACGGTACCTAAACGTTGTTACAAAATGTCAGTTTCAGAATACGTTGAATAGTATCTGAATGATGAATTTTAATGGGTAGTTTGGAAAAACTGAATGGTACCTAAAGTTCTTACAATATGACAGTTTGAGGATACGTTGAAAAGCATCAGAATTATGTTTTCTAAACGATAGTTTGGAAAAATCTGAATAGTACCTAAAAAGGGAATTACTATATTTATTGGTAGCCCAAATAGAAATGAAATATTTAAATAATATAAATATTGGTGGACATTCCACACAGTTCTATCACTAAATTATGACAGAAAATGAACATGTATAAAAAACCCCCATTAGAGCCTTTACCTACTTCTCTCAATTATAGTCTAGGTTGTTGGGGTGAGTCAGCTTTAGAAGTTGGAAGAAATGTAAATGATCTGTATCTGATCGGAATGTACCTACATTAGGTCGGTAATCGGGCTGAGTCAGCGGACAACGATGATTTGGCATGGGTGGAATCACGGTACAATAAGCTCGGTACATATACCTATCTCATAATATTTGCGGATACGCACATAACAGCTGAGTCGGGAATTGCAATACCTAACCAAGCTAGACGAGTATTTTTCAAGAGAGACAGCAATCTGCAATGTATTTTAATATACTATTATGGGGATGAAAATAAATAAATAATAATACTAGACATTCAAGATTAAATGGTTACCTAAATTAAATTAGTCCAACAAAACTTGCGTCATTTATTTAATTTGTTAAGATGTTTTTATTTATTTATATTGTCTTCTTTCTGGAGTTAGACAAAGATAAAGATTTATTAATTGCTTATTTTATAAATGATTATTCTTTTGTGAACCAGTAAAGGAATGGTTATTGAAGCTAATAAGATACTTCATTATTATGGTATTTAGTAACACATAAAAAAACGGTAAGAACAAAGCCGTAACTTTGTTGCTTCTAGGCTTTGCGTGGAATTGACGTACGGACTGGATTCACATGGCTTTCAAAGTAATCCTTATGATCGAATTAAATAAATACTTTTCGATAAGTATTGAGTTTGACATAAAAAAACATGCTACCTGTGCTAATGAAAAACCGATCATAATTATGGTGGTTTTAATATAATACTTCTTACGAGTATGAGATTGTAACATTGTGTTGTACACCAAAGCCATCTGTTTGGATTTAACAGAGGTCAATAAACGACTGTTGGTATGTCGGTAATATGTTGGTATATGATCTTTGAACACTTCAAAAAGAATAGGTAATTAATGCGAATTATCGGAAAAAAAAAACTGACAGTGTTGGTTTGTGACACTAAAACATTATAGCATCCTAAACCAGACCATTGACCTAAGATACAGTTTTACTAAACGAATAGAGTCCTAACAGTTGATGGCAGTGAGAGGTCGTCTGGGTCAATTATTCACACAATAGTGGTGCGACAGTGTATGACATCATGTCCCTTCATAAGCATATAGTTAATGACAGACAGAGTAAAGACCAATTTTGTTTATTTCTGCCGCCGAGCAGCGTTGCTGTGTTCTAGTTTGAGAAGTGTGGTTGTCGGTGGAATTGCAGGCATCGATGGGTTACATCTGTGTGCCTCAAGTTGATGATCAAGTTGGTAGTGCATGGTGGGGCGTGTTCCTATCGTGCGTGGCTTGCGAGGCAGTGCTTTGTTATGGGTAATGGTTCAATGGTTCCCACTTGAAAGCACGTGGGCCGTCTGCTTGTCTGGCCTCAAGAAAAAAAAAATACTTAACTGGCTCACCCGTTATTTGCTAATGATTTTGTAAATGTTAAGAAAACGAATTGAATTAAATTTACCTTGCAAAACGTGGTTCTACAACTAACCAATACTGTATTAAATGGGGAGTCAGTAAACCTTGCTGATTCTAATATTTTCCATGGACTTAAAGTTGATGCAATATTGCATATTATAAAATGGAACTTCGTTACTCTTATATAAGAGTAGTTTAATGCAAATACATCTTAGCGCAAAGCTTTACGGAAAAGATTGATGCCTGTAATATTAACAATAGAAACATAAACAAAAAATTATACTCATAAATTTATTCTAAATTCACATTTTCGGAAAAACTAAAAGATATTAGATATTACTAGATAGAGTAATTGTTGGTCTAAGATACTGAAAGTAAAAAAAAAAAAAAAAAAAGACGAAAGTGTCACATATTTACAAAAGAAAGAAAGGGGAGGCATCCAAAAAATTTAGTACCAACTACAATTGTGGAGAGTTTGATGCAGGTTTTCCATGAACTTATAGGTTTAAGAGGGCCCTTCCCAGTCCTAGTATCGTCAATGCGAGCGTGATTGAACAGCTTGTTGTTTCATCCAGCGCAATTTTAGAAAAAGAGGCATAGCGAAAAAAGAGAGAAAGCGCCTGAGCGCTCGGTTGGCATTCGGTTACTGTGAACCAAGTGAGAACGCGATAACATTGAATGAAAAATAGTGTGCGGAAATTTCATAAAACTTGTTCCAGGAAATACATGTTTTTCAGTAAGCCTTACTAATTTGTGAAATAAAAGTTAGTCATTAGAATTTCCATAACATTTGCAAGGTTTCTATGAAAATATTTTCTTTACTTTTACAATTTATGAGTACATTATGAACGCCCAAAGTTCAGGTAAATTTGTGAAAAAAAGCAAATTTTTGGAGGCTTCTACTGAATATGTTTCTCCAAATTTGGATTTGTTGTTTTGATAGAAACCTAGATATAGTGCACAAGATACCTATTAGCGTTTGTATGAAGAGTAAGACGGGTTGGCCGCTCTTAACTGAACGATTTACTTTTAGGTGTGCTATTATTTCACTAGCAATATCAAACATTACCTTTGCCTTCACGAGTCTCTTGTCAGCTGTGCGAACTCAGAACGGGAAAACCTTGACCAGACCGATAGAACTATGCCACTACCAAGAGTATGCTGAAATTTCGTGTTGACGTCATTAGGTACGCCAATTTTAGGACAAACTACCCCACACATGCAGTTGCAGTTCTTGATCCAAAGGACACGGATGCGAAATATAATGTGAATATAATGTTATATACAGAAGGTGTGCTACAGAAAGCTAAAATCGGAATAGGTGAAAAAATATATATAAAAATATATTAAAAGAAAAATTTGACATATACATTTAATAATGCACCACACGGCATCAACAAGAAGTGAAAAGCTGTTGTAGTAGAAAATGAAAGAGGCGGTCCAGTCTAATCTAGTTAAAAAGGTAGAAAGGTAAAGAAAAGTGGAAGGTCTGAAGAAAATGGAAAGACTGTTTGGATGAAAATGATACAAGTAGATATATAGATGGATAGATTTATTTATAGTTTCATAGTTATGAGATGCGACCCGCTACAATATTGTAATAGCCTTTCGGCTACTATATCCTGAAATTAAATGAGGTTTAAGCTTATGCCATTGGGCTATTAGTAACTTGTAACTTAGCATATCGTTATCACTGTCACTAATAGTTAAAAACTAAGTGAATTGTGTAAAGATATCTTTAAGCTAGTACAACTGCTGATGAATATTGTTTACTGTGATTCTTAACTAATTAAGATCTAGATGTGTTTTATAAACTTAATATTACCTACTTAATAAGTTCCAAAATTTATATTTTGTTTTTGTAAAAGGTAGATGTAGTGTTTAATAATAAACTATGCGCGCTGACTGGAGGCGGGTAGCAACCGTACGCACCACGGTGGTGGGGGCACTCGATTCCAGCCCGCCGATCCAGGCAGACGTTACAATAACATAAGTGTTTTCTTTGGTACCCAAGCAACCTGTACAGTACAGCTACAAAACAGACCAAATGTAAAAGTATGGTAAAATCAGTTACTATGTAATTTTCCTTGCAAAATATGAACGTACCTGTAACTCCTTAGTCATCTTCAAGTAAAGTTAAATTTAAAATCAGGTACATATAAATAAAAACTGTCGAACATAGACCCTCATAATTTGTTTAAGTCTGTAAAAAAATATCTCTTCCCCAAAGATTAATAGATCAGTCTAAGTTAAAGTCAAAAGGTTCAATTGAAATACAAAGAGTAGTAGAGCTCTTTGTGAAGGGCTCGTCCGGGGAAGTACTACCACCACGCCTTTTTCTGCCGCCAAGCAGCGTTGCTGTGTTTCGGCTTGAAGAGTGTGGTTGCCGGTGTAACAGGCACATGAGGCTTAACATCTGTATACCTCAAGCTGATGGACGCCAAAAAAGATTCAAATAAAATAGAGTACAATACTAACATTATTATCTCGCAACAACTAAACAAATACATTGGAAGTCACAATCTTCGCAAATCCTATTACCGAAGAGAGTCGAGTTTGCAACTTTTTCCAATCGGCTTAGAGTACAGTCGGGAGATAAAGAGCCTGAGGAAATTATGCAGAATGTTTAAAACACTTAAGTGAAAAGGGAATCAAATGGGAACATTTTTAAACTTTGTAGAAAATACAACGGATATTTTTGTCGACTGTCTAGGGATTAGTGTCTGTTTTATATTTTTTTATTAACTGTTCAGTGTCTTCGTTATTGACTTTGTTTTTTCTTCTTCTTCTCTCAATTTATGGCTCCTGTCCGTCATTCGACAGACAATCTTGCCAGTGTCAAGTGATAAATATTTATTAGTTTCATGAATACTTTTTAGTCAAGTCAGTCCATAGTCAAGTCGGCCGTCATTTGTTTTGAAGAAAATGGTGGCGGGTTTCTTCAAAACATTCGAAACATTTTCGGCCAAATCAGGATATCACATAATACACTTTCATTCCAAATGCTTACACTTTGTGCACCTCAAGTAATGTCGGTTAAAATACCACGGAAATTACACAACACTACTAAAAATAACACAAGAAAAACAATTAAAATTAAAAAGCTATGTTGCTTCCCAAAAAGCCAGAAAACGAATCTAAAATAAAACGAATAAAATTTAAATTAAATGTCACATAACGGCGTTTTTGCGTGTAATATTTGGAAGTAACTGACTACCTCTAGACATCTTCTAATAATCTTAGGTGCTTGATACTATAAAATCTCAGAGGATTATCTATCATGCCTCGGGAACAATGTCATAAAGTTTTTTTAAAATAATGATTTTTTTAAATATCTATAACGCACCAAGCCGCAGGAACCGTAATTCTGGCTGCCTGTTCTTCTAGGCTTGGTTGCGTAGAACTGGCACCTAGATTCACTTTGTTTTAAGACATTTCAAAGTGACTTTTGTGATTTTACTGAATTTAACTTTGACTTTGCACTTCTTTCCCTGATAGTACTGGCAGTCTGCTCGTCCAGTCTAGAATAAGGTCTAAGCTTTAACATAAACCTTACTATTTTCTAAACCTTTGAAGAAGGCTACAGAAAGGATTGTGACGTAAGAACGAGTTCAGACGAATAACCGACCTGACCGGCACCAGCCAAGGGTGTTAGGATTATATCAGGGTCGTAGAGTCCAAAGAAGAACACGCCGGTCTAATTTAATTGTACTACTATTACAAATGCAAAAGTTTGTGATATTGCTGGGGGAGTGCCGGCTGCACGGATTTACGTTTTTTTTATACAACTAGCAGATGGCCCACCTGATGTTAAGTGGTAACCATCACCTATTACAAAGCATTGCCTCGTAAGTCACGCACAATAGGAACGTGCCCTACGATGCACTACCCTGCGTCCATCAACTTGAGGCTTGCAGATGTTAAGCCTCATGTGCCTGTAATTACACCGGCAACCACACTCTTCAAACCGAAATACAGCGTTGCTGCTTGGCGGCAGAAAAAGGCGTGGTGGTAGTCATTCCCCGGACGAGCCCTTCACAAAGAGCTCTACTACTATTCGTGAAACGTGGAAGATAAAATAAATAAATAAAATAAAAATAGCTTTATTTACTTGGAATATATCACATAGTGTGTAACATAATAATATCTCTATAAGGACGAAAAGGCCGTCCTTTCGGCCTCCATGGATATAATGTTACTCATTCCACACGGCATTTATTCTACGACTTTATGAATTTCGAAGATTTTCATTCATAAAATATCTTAAAATCTTTCCTCCAAAACGTACCTAGACACGACTGTCTAGGTACTATTTAGGGACTAAACTTAAAAAACAAAAAAAAAGCATTTTTTTTTAAATGTGCACAAAACATTTCACATGCACCATTCCATAATTCACTTCACACCCTTACTACATTATTCAAACTACCCTCAACATCTTGTCATACTAAAACAACCCTTACATACACTTCTTAAAGTAAAATTCCCTGTAGCTACGTCCAAAGGAAACAATGACAAGGCTTGGAAAAATTGCGTCACACAAAATTCAATCTCAACTCTTATTTATTAAGAATCAAATTCAACTGAGATCCCATCTTCTAAGAAAATTTTCATCAGAAAAGCGTAACCCTGCAATTGAAATCGGAACTTAGATTGTAGAAGATAAGGTAGAAAATTGTACTTACATGTGATTCCCAAGGGTAGTGTCAACAGTGGGAAGTCGGGTGCGATAGACATGCAAGCCATCTGTCGACAAACAAACAAAATATAATAGTGTATGCTCGGATGTGGTTATGTAAGATCTTCGTCGCTTTCAAGTTGTTTTTACACAGATAAATATAGGAACAACATCCTATATGTTATATATATAATATAGGAAATTAAAACCCCCTGTATATACAAAAACAGGCACTGTAAACACCTAAGATTCTTTCGGCCTTTACAACAAAAAAAAAACGATAAACTATGCTTAAACTATTGCCATCTCTTGCCAATGCGTAAGTTTTTAATTATTATAGATTTATTATGCCTAAGTTCCTATAAAAAGAAGTAAAATTTTATTTGTGTATACAGTCAGTAGTTACAAGTATAATTTCAAGCATTACTATTTTATAAGAAAAACGCGTGTCGCAGCTGCTGCTGCTCTACTCAGTATGGTGTCACTGAATACCAGCGCTGTATGTGCTTGAACTCATACAGCAAATGCTGAGTGAGATCGCGCCCCGTGACCCGCGCGTCGCTTATATTTTTAAAGCGAACTAAAGTTTTTAATTCGTAATATCTTTTGAATGGAATGTCCGATTTGAAATTTGAAATCGGTTCAGTAGTTTTTGAGCCTATTCGTTACATACAAAACAACAAAAATACAAATCTTTCCTCTTTATAATATTAGTGTAGAAGTGTAGATAAATACGAGGTACGTCCAGGTATTACCATTTGGCACTTAGCCACATTTCGCAGTGGTTAGTATTCAATACGTGACATTTTACTAGACAATTTTGCTAGAATAAAACTACTTCACGACGCAAAAATAATAATTTACTGGATGTTTGTGGTTCATACACGTTCTAACCACTGCACTGCACTGAACTGATCGTATTTAAACTTAGAACAAGTATTTTTCGTAATCTCATTATAGGCTACTTTTTATCACGATATAATTGTACATGAACGAACCTAATAAAGGCAAAACGCCATAAATATTGCACTGGTGGTCTAGTGGTAGCGGCCCCGCCTTCCGATCCTAAGGTCGTGGGTTCGAAACCAGTCATGTACCAATGAGTTTTTGTGTTCCAAAATGTATGTGCACAGTGCCAGAACTCTCAATCGGTGAAGGAAAACATCGTGAGGAAACCGGCATGTCGTAGAACCTAAAAAGTTCTATAACATAAGTGCTCGAAAGGAGCCTCTTGAGGCGCACTTAAAATCTTTTCACCACACTGTTAAAAAAGAAACTAGTGACACGACAACAAGCAGAAGAAGCCTTAAATATTATTTTAGCAATCACTACACGAAAAAGCCGCGGGCGGCAGCTAGTTACTAAAAACATAAAATTTCAAGCTCTTTAGAAGTTTAAGGGCATTGATTCAATTGAAACACAAGGATCACCCTGAAACGGTATCTAGGTGCCAGTTCTACGTGAACAAGTTTTATTTTTTTTATACTACTAGCTAATAGAACAAGCTGATGGCCCACCTGATGTTAAGTGATAACCATCACCTATAACAAAACATTGCATCGTAAGTCACGCACGATAGGAACGTGCCCTACGATGCACTGCCCTGCGTCCATCAACTTGAGGTATACAGATGTTAAGCCTCATGTGCCTGTAATTACACCGGCAACCACACTCTTCAAACCGAAACACAGCGTTGCTGCTTGGCGGCAGAAAAAGGCGTGGCGGTAGTACTTCCCCGGACGAGCCCTTCACAAAGAGCTCTACTACTCTTAAAATACGCTCATACTATACCTAGAATATCACTTTATCAACAATACAAAATCATTTATTTATGCCACACTTAAAACCAATTTATAAATACAAGAATGGACATGAAAAGTGAATGATATAAGGGCGTTAACTCAGCATGAATGCTATAGCAGCATACGCTACTATAATACTGCGTTTACATTTAGACATTCGCGCTGCCATTCGCGTGGACGGAAATGTTGCCGTCCATATGTTTGCGGCAGCGTCGCCGGCAATGTGTGTTCACAACACGGGCAACGCGAGCGGCGAGACATGGAAGTGGCCTAAACAGGCTAATTCCATGTCTATTCGCAACCATTGTCCAAGTCCCTTCCCATGTCTCTGCACATTTCCACGGACATGAGCTGAGTGTAAACGAGGTATTACGCTGGTCTTCCGTGACACCAGTATGCGATAACGCAAACAAAAATGCAATATACAAGTTGTTCCAATACTTGTATTTAAATATACAGGGGGCTAAAGTACCCATCAATATGATTATATTTTCTACGGAACCAACACTGTGAACGCAAAAAAAAAAGTTGTTTCATACAAAAGTTCAATACCTACCTGGCTAAAATGTATGAAACTGCTACACACATTTGGTTTCTTAGAAGAAGTTATTCATAATGATGACTTTAGCCCCCTGAAGTTTATTAAATACAAGTATTGGAACACCTTGTATATATAATTGTTCAGTGAAAGGCGCAATTTATAAATGCATTCATTTAAAAAGGAAATTGAACAAGCTTCAAGCTCAAAAGATGTGATTTTCTCTCTTTCAAATGACATTACTTTATTTCTCGCTAAGAGACAAGACTGAAAACTTGTATTAAAGCACATTTTTTTCAAAGAGTTGTAATAACAGATGTGTCATTTTTTTATACTACTATCTGATGGAACAAGCTGATGGCCCGCCTGATGTTAAGTGGTAACCATCTCATAGAACAAAGCATTGCCTCGTAAGTCACGCACGATAGTAATGTGCCCTTCAATGCACTGCCCTGCGTCCATCAACTTCAGGCATACAGATATTAAGCTTCATGTGCCTGTAATTACACCGGCAACCACACACTTCAAACCGAAACACAGCGTTGCTGTTTGGCGGCAGAAAAAGGCGTGGTGGTAGTACTTCCCCGGACGATCCCTTCACAAAGAACTCTACTACTCTTAAAACAATACGGTTATTTACAAAAATCTGTCTTTGTAAATAACCGTATGTGTTTCGGTTTGAATGGTGTGGATGACATTACAGGCACATGAAGCTTAACACTCGTATGCATCAAGTTGATGGACGCAGGGCAGTGCATTGTAGGGCACGTTCATTCAATAATGTCTTTTTATAGGTGATGGTTATCCCTTAACATCAGGTGGGCCATCTGCTTGTTCTATCAGCAAATTGTAAACAAAAGATCGTAATGACAAACAGTGAAAGGCTTCAGCAATGTTTGGGTCATAAACTTGGGTTTCAAAATCAAAAACCTTTATTTTGTGTCACAAAAACATGGGCGAAATATAAGGAACAATATTGTGACAACAAAAGCGGTCGTCACTCAGCTTTATGCTGTAATAGCGTTCGATGCTCTACTACAACGCTGGTCTTTCGTGACGCCGGAATACAAACTATGCTCCAACTATTAAGGTTTGACAGCCTTCACAGCTCAGTTGGTATAGCTCTGCCTTCTGCGCCGTTGGCCGTGGTTCGATCCCCACCGAGAACAAACATTTGTGTGATGAACATAGATGTTTGTTCTCTGTCTGGGTGTTATATAATATAATAAGCATGTATTTACAAAAAAAGTATAAGTAGTATATCAACTATCTGGTTCCCATATCACAAGCTTTGGCTTAGGTTTGGGCGAGATAGTGCTGTGTGGATTGTCCACCAATATTTATTTATTTATTTGGGTTTGAACTCCAAGCAAGGCTCCAGGCTAGGTTTCTTGCCTGTTCTTCAAGGCTTTGGTCGCATTTAATAAGATTAAAGCCATGCAGAGCGTAGATAAAATAAAATCTCTTCTCTCTCTTGTCGTGTCACTAGTTTCTTAAAACAGTGTGGTGAAAGGATTTTATGAGCGCCTCAAGAGGCTCCTTTCAAGCACTTGACACATGTTATAGAACTTTTTAGGTTATACGACATGCCGGTTTCCTCACGATGTTTTCCCTTCACCGTTTAAGAGTACTGGCATTGTGCACATACAATTTAGAAGAACTCACGACCTTAGGATCGGAAGGCGGGGCCGCTACCACTAGACCACCAGTGTTCTTAATAAAATCAAACTCTGCAATCTCAGGCACGTAATTGTAGTTATAAATAAATATGTCCCTTCTGTACATGACACACATCTGCTCTTAGGTATCTTCATGCATTTTAATGAACAGCATCGTCGTATGCAAACACCCTACCACAGACTATATCGAATAGCTGGTACAGTGACATTAGTTTAAGAGTAGTAGAGCTCTTTGTGAAGGGCTTGTCCGGGGAAGTACTACCACCACACCTTTTTCTGCCGCCAAGCAGTAACGCTGTGTTTCGGTTTGAAGAGTGTGGTTGCCGGTGAAATTACAGGCACATGAGGCTTAACATCTGAATATGCCTCAAGTTGATGGATGCAGGGCAGTGCATCGTAGGGCACATTCCTATCGTGTGTGACTTTCGAGGCAATGCTTTGCTATAGGCGATGGTTACCACTTAACATCAGGTAGGCCATCTGCTTGTTTCATCAGCTGTATGTATAAAAAATCTGATTTTGGTTGGCATTTCTACTTGTAAAATGTAATAAAGAAGTTATAGTAACATAACTACGATAGTTAAACAAATGGTATTGTTGAGTTTTTTGTAGATATTGATGTGTTCTTTTATATTGTAGAACATTTTTGTGTTCTATCGTCAATAGTTTCCGCAGCGCATGCGATGAAAGACATTTTATGGCCAATTTTTTTACACCTTTGGTTACATTATTGAAGTTTTAGAAGGGTTCCCTAACTTTTTCTAGCAATAAATATAGCTTACTAGCTGGTGCCCGCGACTTCGTCTGCGCAGTATTTCGAGTAGCTTATATTAGCGTGGCGTAGTAGGTACATATGTGTAACTCTAGCGGTTTTGGCAGCGCACGTCAGAATAGCTCGCAGATGGTAGATTTTTTCTACTTACTTGACACTACTTATCGTTATATTTTGGACAATTCACACAATATTTTTATAAATGTGTATGTAGCCTATGTGTTATTCTGATTATACATCAGCTATATTATTGTAAAGTTTCATTAAAATCTCAGTAGTTTTTACGTGAAAGAGTAACAAACATCCATCCATCCATCCATCCACACTTACAAACTTTCGCGTTTATAATATAAGTAGGATGTTAGTCAGGGTGGACATTTATATTGTTTTAGGGATTTTAAAATTTGATTTTATTAACCCAGCTGGTACCACGATGGGCTGTACAGTGTCGAATACGTTGCTCTCGTCTCGTGGACATTTTTTATTCGAACGATGTTTTGCCAAGTCCAAACGAACGACGTAGTCCAGGACTATCTGTAAATGTGCGATGTATTCAATGAACTTTTTAATGATCTCTACGATCAGAACGTCTTCAAAGCTACATTTGTGCATTGTTTGTCTTTTAGAGCTGATTTCACCATGGTCTGTTAGTTACTAATCAAGGATTAACAGGCCGTTAAATCTAATCTTAGATGTCAAACGCGCACATTTTGGCATATTTAACAACCTTTTAATCCTTTGTTAACACAGCATGGTGAAATCAGAGCTTAGTTTATAATTTATTATGTTTTCCACTTTTTGTTAATAAGATACCATATAGTTGAGAATTAACATTTTGATTTGATTTTGTACCCCGTTTACACTCAGCTCATGTCCGTGGAAATGTGACATGCAGAGACAGACGCAGGGACTTGGGCAATGCGAGAATGTAAACAGGCCACTTCCATGTCCACTCGCGTTGCCGCTCGCGTTGCCCGTGGTGCGTGAACACACATTGCCGGCGACGCTGCCGCAGACATATGGACGGCAAAATTTCCGTCCACGCGAATGGCAGCGCGAATGTCTAAATGTAAACGCGCTATTAGCTTTTAAATTTTATTTGTAAAATCCTCATGGGCCATCTGTTTGTAACTAAAACTACTTAACGACTTTGATCACCAGGCATGAAAGATATCCCCTCAGATCTCTTGGTACCAAGAACGTCTTTCAGAATCTCTGAGGACGTGTAAGGGGGGTCCAAACATTACATTTAGCACATACCCACATTTAGCAGTAGTTAGTATTCCATACGTGACATGTTGCAAGCCCACCGTTTTGATATACCAAAGCATTGCCTCGTAAGTGACGCACGATAGAAACGTGCCCTACAATGCATTCCCCTGCGTCCATCAACTTGAGGCATACTACGTACTACGCCGACTTTATTAAGCCGCATGTGCCTGTAATTTCACATGCAACCACACTCTTTAAACCGAAACACAGCGTTGCTGCTTGGCGGCAGAAAAAGCCGTGGTGGTAGTACTTCCCCGGACGAGCTCTTCACAAAGAGCTCTACTACACATAATGGCGTAGTAAAGGCGTGAGTATCTGTCATATTATTTTTCCGTAGGTGTGTTCAAACAGAAACATGATCTTGTCTAGACCCATGTAGTAAAGTCTTGGCGCAAGAATCGAATCCACACAGTCTCATCCACCCGTTGCAACACAAATTTTTCAAACTACCACTATCCAAAATGACTCTTTCAATCTAACAAATAACCTCCAAATTCTACAGGGTGATCCCATAAAAGCACAATTTATCCTTTTGATAAATGTACCGTATTTTTCATATCAATGTGTAGCATTTCTTGAGCCTCATACGTTGACAGTGACATATTGCGCTACATATATTTTCGGAACACGCTGTATATCATCCACTAATCGAATTTAGAGCTGTATTGATGTGTTTTGATGAAATATGCTTTAGATGGGAATGAGCTTTCAAACGCCTTGTCCATGATCACTACTTTAATTCTACCACGTGATACTATTATTGTATTTTAGGCACCTATTAGGTGTTCCAATAATTGTGTATATAAACTTCAGGGGGCTGAAGTACCCATCAATATGTATAACTTTTTCTAAGGAACGAACACTGAGAACGCGAAAAAAAAACAGCTGTTTCATACAAAAGTTCAATACCTACTTGGCTAAAATATATGAAACAGCTGTTTTTTTTAAGCTCTTCTTTTGTACAAACTTCGTTTGGTACAATAAAGAATTTAATAAATAAATAAATGAGTAAATACATTTTATTTAAATAGGACTAACTTGGAGCAGTTAAAAAATAAAAATAAATATTGGTGGACATTCCACACAGCACTATCTCGCCCCAAACTAAGCCAAAGCTAACGCATATGGGAACCAGATAGCTGATATACTATGTTACTGTTTTTTTGTAAATATATACTTATAATATTATATAACACCCAGACAGAGAACAAACATCTATGTTCATCACACAAATGTTTGTTCTCGGTGGGGATCGAACTCACGGACTACGGCACAGAAGGCAGAGCTACTACCAACTGAGTTGAGGTATCTTTAGATCGTTTGCAACGGTCGTTATAGTGATGGGTGTAGATGCCGGTGAAATAACAGGCACATGAGGCTTAGCATCTGTTTGCCTGAAGTTTTTGGACGCAGGGCAGTGTATCGTAGGGCACGTTCAAAGCGTGCGTGACTTGCAAGGCAATGCTTTGTTGCAGATGATAGCTTTTAATATCCATTTAATATCAGGTGGGCATTTAGTATCAATGGTGACGAAGTTGGATATAAAAAAAATACAATTGTTTTGTTTGTTTGTTGTACGTTTATTTTAATTTTCTTTGTTTATATATTTTTAAATTTTTAAATAAAAGTTCTAAATATTTTTTGGTTGGGAAATTTTATTGGATATTTTATTTTTATTTTTTTTAATTATACAAACATGAATGTTTGCGATTGTTCATAACTTCATTTATTTAATTTTATTATTTTATTTTATTTATTAAATTTTAATTTAATATCTTCATTTAATTGAAATGAGCTAGCTAGATGTTCTGAAGCGGTAGGCTGCGCCTTAACTTTACAATACATTTTCTATTGTGTCTGGAATTCCGGCATGTGAGAGGTTAATACATACAGGATCGTCAAAGCTTATTCCAATGACTCGAATTCATTGCTCTCAAGTGTACTATAGTATCCATTTTCTATAACATCCCTTGTCGCTCCGAATTCTCTGATCCCTCATCAATGGTATCCCTTTTAACATTATAACAAAGGTTTCCGTATCAACCCGCACCTTTATTCTGCAACGCCTGTTTTTTTTATAATATCCAAAAAAAGTGACTTACCTCTACCTACCCTCCTAAGGCGTACCTTTTAAGAGTAGAAGAGCTCTTTGTGAAGGGTTCGTCCGGGGAAGTACTACCACCACGCCTTTTTCTGCCGCCAAACAGCGTTGCTGTGTTTCGGTTTGAAGAGTGTGGTTGCCGGTGTAATTACAGGCACATGAGGCTTAACATCTGTATGCCTCAAGTTGATGGACGCAGGGTAGTGCATCGTAGGGCACGTTACTATTGTGCGTGACTTACGAGGCAATGCTTTGTTATAGGTGATGGTAACCACTTAACATCAGGTGGGCCATCTGCTTGCTTCATCAGCTAGTTGTATAAAAAAAAAATGTCCTCAAAGGATCCGGAGTTCGTACTTGGTGATTTGCCTGGGGATCAAAATAGTAAAGCTGTTTTTTTTCCTATTGAGATTTGAACCGACCGACGACCTTCCCCTTGATATTTTTTTTTTATTCAACTAGCTGATGTAACATGCAGATGACCCACCTGATGTTAAGTGGTAACCATCACCTATAACAAAGCATTGCATCGTAAGTCCCGCACGATAGGATGGTGTCATACGGTGCACTGCCCTGCGTCCATCAACTTGAGGCATACAGATGTTAAGCCTCATGTGCCTGTAATTACACCACATATTGTATATTGATACGGTACTTATGCAATCTTTATAATTACTCTATAAATGCTATAAAATGAATTGTGTTATATGCCTGTATCTTATTATATGTAAACGAATACCTGCATTCGCAATAATAAGTAGTATGAATATAAAAAAGTGACAAGCTTACAAATAACTACAAAAAAATATTTAGCAGTTTTAAGTCTGCGTTAAAGGAGTGTTTTTTTTAAACTGAATATTTAATTTTGTATAAGCGTTGTATAGGCATGTCATGAAGAGGGAAGAAAGTCATATTACGAGAAAAATATTGAATATGGATGTGGATGGATTTAGAAGGAGAGATGAAAAGATGGATGGATTGTGTGAAAGATGACATGAGTAAGAAAGGAGTGAGCACTGAGATGACGAACGATAGAGGAGAGTGGAAGAAGAAAACCTGTTCTGCCGACCCCATGCAGCGTGGGATAAGGGCAGGAAGATGATTATGATTTTATTTTGTTTTAGCAAGTCTTCTTAGTGAATTGGGGTTCATTTGAGGTCGGGATTGGTATGGGTCAGCTGTGGTCTGGCTTCAACAGTTGCCAAACATTTTTTTAACCTTTGGTTCACCCACACCAAGAAAGGCCTTCGCATCAGTTGTATGATAACCACATTATGGGAATAATTTCACCAATCACAGGATTCCTATATTTTTATCAGGATTCTTTTGTGTATTTTTTTATTATAATATAAAAAAAACAATCCGATTTTTCTCTCACAATGCCAGTACTTTTAGTACTTCAGTAATTTTCATTGCGCACATAATTTTATCGATCGGATCGGAACGGTGAACAAAAAACATCGTAAAATCGGTTAGTATTCAGACAGTGGTGATGATGGGCTTGCAACCTGTCATGTATAGAATACCAACTTCTGCAAATTTTGGGTTTGTGCCAAAATGAATATTTAGACGTAGGTACCCTTAATTTAAGAGTAGTAGCGCTCTTTATAAAGGGCTGGTCCGGGGAAGTACTACCACCACGCCTATTTCTGCCGCCAAGCAGCGTTGCTGTGTTTCGGTTTGAAGAGTGTGGTTGCCGGTGTAATTACAGACACATTATAGGTGATGGTTATCACTTACTATCAGTTGGGTCATCTGCTTGTTCCATCAGCTAGTTGTGTAAAAAAAACCTCTGACTACACCCTTAGAAATTCTCATAGAACCTTTAGTTAGTAGGTACCTACTTAGTTCTAAGATATCTGAGGGGATATCTACTGTGGGATCAAAGCAGTGATGCTATCATTAATGTTTCATATCATTATATATAATAACAAAACCGTATATAATATTAATTAGATTAATAAGGGACATGGGTAGGGCTTGAGCATGAAAGGGACTTATATTATGGTATGTTAAATTAAATTAATTGATGATTAAGTGCGAAATATAATAGTCAAGTTGGCATGGTGATATAATTATGTAAGAAGGTTCAATGAGTTTAGAGCACTGGTGGTCTAGTGGTAGCGGCTCGCCTTCCGATCCTACGGCCGTGGGTTCAAAACTAGTCGTGCACCAATGAGTTTTTCTGTTCAAAAATCTATGTGCACAGTGCCAGTACTCTCAAACGGTGAAGGAAAACATCGTGAGGAGACCGGCATGTCGTAGAACCTTAAAAGTTCTATAATATGTGTCAAATACTCGAAAGGAGCCTCTTGAGGCGCACATAAAGTCCTTTCACCACACTGTTTCGAGTGACACGACAAGAAGAAGAGAAGAATGAGTTTAGAGCTACATAACCGATCTATATCAATTTGTTAATACGAGTGTCAGAATCAAAGTAAAAATTATTCAGTTGGTAGCTCTGCCTTCTGCGCTGTAGGCCGTGGGTTCGATTCCCACTGAGAACAAACATTTATGTGATCAACTTAGATGTTTGTTCTCTGTCTGGGTCTTATATAATAATATATTACAAGTATGTATTTAAAAAAAAAAGTATACAAGTATTATATCAGATATCTGGTTCCCATATTATAAGCTTTGGCTTAGATTGGGGCTAGATAGTGCTGTGTGGAAAGTCCACCAATATTTATTTATTTAATATGACAAGGATCACTATGAAACGTCTCAGAACTAGGTGAATCCAGGTGTTAAACCTCATGTGCCTGTAATTTCCTGGCAACCACACCATTCAAACCGAAACATAGCAAGCACTTGATGATAGAAATAGGTATGGTGGTAATGCTTCCCTGGGCTTACTTAGTTATAGCCTTGGTACTTACAGTAGGGCACGTCCCTTACATGCGTGACCTGCGTGGCTATGCATTAATAATACAGTGATGGTCTACTTAAAACCCCGGTAAAACTTGAAGTAGGGCACGTTCCTAACATGCGTGACCTACGTCTAAACTCTAGGTAGGCCATTAGCTTCTTTCATCACATTCACATAAAATTATTATATACAAAAAAATATACATTTTGATAGATATACAGAAAACTAATTAAAATGAGATCAAAGGTATTTATGGAAAAGCCAAAAAATTGTAATAATACCCTCCACTCACACTCCACGAGGCGAAATGATAAAATAGTCCAAGAGCTAGCGAATAATTTAATACGTCATATAGTCCTGTATTTTTTTTATACTGATTGAACAAGCAGATGGCCCACCTGATATTGATGCAACGATGAAGTTCTTAAGGTTTATGACGATAGTAAATACATTTCTTAAAAAAGTACTCAAGTCTACATTTAATGAAGATTTGGAATTTTTCCATCAATATTTCAGAATATTTCGTTTTTATATTTACATTTTTGGGCCGCTTCTACTCCAAATATTGTTGGCCCTAAAGGGTTTATTATGTAATCCACCATTTTTCATGAAGTCCATGCCATGTAGGTACTCGTGACCTAATAATTTCAATAAACATTTTTTTAAATAGTGTATGCTATTATTTTATAACATACTCTAATAATATCACAATCTAGCCATAATTACGGCTAATCGATAATTTGAAACTGATCGTTTTTTTTTTAAATAAGGCACATTCTTAGTTGTAACTAAGAATGTGTCAAATAACACTTTTCTTACTGTCTTCAAAGCTTCTGTCTCTAATTATGTCAATAAACAATATGAGTATGATACCATTTATACAACAAAACAATACACTGAAAATTACAATGAATACAAGTATTTACATGAAAAATATACAAAATATATATGAAACAGTAGAGCTATCTGCAGACCGTTGCAAACGATCTATAGATAGCTCAACAAGTATATGACGTTACAAATAAATAAAAATCTCCCAGACTACACTCCAGCCTTGCCAACAAGATAAAAATTGCAAAAAATAATGATAAAAACCTCTGTAGTGCTGGACTCATTAAAATTTGCACAGACCGATGCGTTTACAAGAAGCCGTAAACAATATTTTTGTTTTTGTATTTTCATAAAGTTTTCAATAAGGCCGGATACAAATGAGATTTGTTTTTCATTTGACATTTGGTTTTGTTATTTTTGTCTGCAAGCTGTATTCTTCTTATTGTCGTGTCTTGTTCTTTCGAAACAGTGTGGTGAAAGGATTTTTAGTGCACCTCAAGAGGCTCCTTTCAATTATTGTCGCGTCACTTGTTCTTTCGGAAACAGTGTGGTGAAAGGATTATAAGTGCACTTTCGTGCACTTGACACATGCTATAGAACTTTTTAGGTGGTGTGGTGAGATCACGATTCGTTTTCAGACATTTTGGGAAGCAACATAGCTTTTTCATTTTAATTGTTTTTCTAGTGTTATTTTGAGTTGTGTTGTGTAATTTCGGTGGCAATTTAACCAACATTACTTGAAGTCTTAGCACAAAGTGTAAGCATTTGAATGAAAGTGTTTATGTGATATCCTGATTTGACCGAAAATGTTTCGAATGTTTTGAAGAAAACCGCCACCATTTTCTTCGAACCAAATGATTATGGACTGACTTGACTATAAAGTATTTTATCTATGTCACTTGACTGGCAAATTTGTCTGTCAAATGACGGACAGGTGCCATAAACAAAGAAAAGAACAAGAAGTGGTGAAAACACGTTGCTGTGTTTCGCTTTAAAGGGTGTGTGCCAGTAAAATAGCTGAAAATCAGTGTTTTGCTCTCGAGCAATATTATGCGCTGAGATATTATATACAGCTATTATACAGCTATTATACAGCTACAGCTATTATATACCTTTTTGTCTAGCTGCAACACACACGGATCTAAATATTTATTATTTACATTGTTTGCTTAACTTAACATTTTCTTTTGGTTGTTTTTATTTTAGTTATTTCTTATTTAGTTATTTTCATTCTGTTGTTTTTATTTTGATTTTGTATTTTTGTGTCTGTGTGTATTAGTAAGGCAAATAAATGTGTTATCTATCTATCTTATCTAAAGGGGAACTGATTTAGGGAACTGAACAATAATAATAATACCATTCATAGTCAAACTTTTTTTTTCTTTATACAACTAGCTGATGTAACAACCAGATGGCCCACCTGATGCTAAGTGGTAACCATCACCGATAACAAAGCATTGCCTCGTAAGTCACGCACGATAGGAACATGCTCTACGATACACTACCCTGCGTCCATCAACTTGAGGCATACAGATGTTAAGCCTGATGTGCTGTAATTACACCGGCAACCAAACTCTTCAAACCGAAACAAAGCAACGCTGCTTGGCGGCAGAAAAAGGCATGGTGGTAGTACTTCCCCGAACGAGCCCTTCACAAGAGCTCTACTACTCTTCAAATCTGTATGCCTCAAGTCGATGGACGCAGGACAGTGCATCGTACGACACGTCCATATCGAGGCATTGCTTTGTGTAGGTGACGGTCACCACTTTACATCAGGTGGTCAGCTTGTTCCATCACCTCAAGTTATAAATCAATACAAAATGGCTTTTTTCCAGAATTTATTACCGTCACACGGATTTTAAAATTTAATTTAAATGCACGAGAAATCAAAGTTACACAAACAATAAAACGAGGCGCAACTTAATCCCAAATTAATTCCGTGGCGTAATTAAAACTTGTACCGCACCGAGGGTAGAATTGGTATTTCGTCATTCTGTGGACCTAACTATTAGTTGTAGGATTTATTATGAAAAAATGTACTTGAACTATCAATCGGCCCACCCGATGTTGAGCGGGTGCATCGGGGATAAAGTCAAAGAAACTGGCCGACCAGTAAAAAAACCATGATGTCAACCAAACTCTTTGAGATGGAAGCTCTTGGATTGCTGGTTATCTTAATTTAACTTTTTTGTTGTTTCTCAAAAACCGTACATCCCAGAAAAAAAATAAAAATTTGGTTTGGAATGTCCAAACAAAGCCCTTTCATATGACATGTAACTTGATTTTTTTATGTAACTTGTTTTATATTTGCCGCCTTAAAAACCCCATATCTCAAAAACCCTTCATTCGATTTTACTCATATTCTCACCAGTAAATTACTCAAGTACAAGCTATCGACTTATCAAATTTCATGCAGATCGGATCAACGGTTCTAAAGTTATGGCCAGAAAAATATACATACATACATATATAAAATGCCAAATCGCCCAAGTTGATTGTAAGATCACAATAAAGTCATCGAGGGAAAATCGGAGTGATAATGCTTGACCTTGCAGTTAAGATTTTTTCTAAGTAAGTGTGTTGGAACTATCAAAAGGCTCACTTGATGTTGAGCGGATCCGCACATAAAAATGTAATTAGGTAGGTGTATTATGTACATAAAGCACGTTCATCGGATTGTGCATTTAGTTATAAGTTTTTTCTAAGGAAGAATCATTTGGAACTGTGCACACCTGATGTTGAGCGGGTCTGCCTTAAATACTTGCAATACCTCATAAAGCACGTACACCGAGGACGTGCCCTATATGCCCTTTCTATCTATATTTATGTATTAAACAAAGCCAAAAGAAGAGTAGCAGAACTTCTTGTGTGTGTCTCTTCCGGGGAAGTATTACCATCACGCCTTTTTCTGCCGCCAAGCAGCAACGCTGTGTTTCGGTTTGAAGAGTGTGGTTGCCGGTGTAATTACAGGCACATGAGGCTCAACATCTGTATGCCTCAAGTTGATGGACGCAGGACGTGCGTGACTTACGCAATACTTTGTTATAGGTGGTGGTTACTACTTAACATCAGGTGGGTTATCTGCTTGTTCCATCAGCTAGTTGTATAAAAATGCCAGTTCACATTGAATAAACATACACATAACATTGGCAGATGAAAAAATAAACAAAAATGCGAACACTGTTTCGATATTTGGGGAAACTTTAATAATTTATTTATTTTGAAAATGTATACGTACCAATATGAATCACCAATATTGAAGTGAATAATATAATAGATTTCCCGTCCATTTTCACTTCTGAAACAAGAGAAATAATATTTTAATTAATTAACAGCAGGCTCACTTCTTGTCAGCCCTCATAGTTGGTAGTAGCTCTGCCTTCTGCGCCGTAGGCCGTGGGTTCGATCCCCACCGAGAACAAACATTTGTGTGATGAACATAGTTTTTATTCTTAGGCACGGTAGATATCCCCTCAGATCTCTTAGTACTAATTAGTATCCTATGTAGGTACCTATCTACCTACTATACACCAGGGGCCTTATGCTCACTTCGAGCGAGATTATCTCACGGTGGAGATAATAATAATAATAAATATTGTTGGACATTCCACACAGCACTATCTCGCCCAAAACTAAGCCGAAGCTTGTGATATGGGAACCAGATAGCTGATATACTACTTATATGCTTTTTTTTTGTAAATACTTATAATATATTAACATCCAGACAGAGATCAAACATCTATGTTCATCACACAAATGTTTGTTCTCGGTGAGGATCGAACCCACAGCCTACTGCACAGAAGGCAGATTTACTACCACCTGAGCTGTGAAGGCTGTCACGGTGGAGATGACGTCATATCTCGTACAATAACTCGTTGACGTAGCGTCTCGCATGAACTTTGAATAAGAAAATTGGGGAGTAAGATGGTGAGAATGGGGATAAATAGTTATCGAACGAGATATGACGTCATCTCCACCGTGAGATAATCTCGCTTGAAGTGAGCATAAGGCCCCTGCTGTGTTTCACAGTTTTGTCTTCTTCTTGTTTTTCTTGTAATATAATGTTGTACCCGTGTTTGTGTGTCGAATAAAAAATATTATATTCTATTTGACGCAATTATTGCCTACGCGGACCAAGCAAAACAAATCCCGTGACCTGAAAGTTGCAGCTTCCAGAGTAGAACTTAAAACTTTTTACAAAAGCTTACTATAAAATATCTGGTTATGCAAGGTGTTCCATAAGTTGTGTATATAAACTTCAGGGGGTTAAAGTACCCATCAATATGAACAACTTTTTCTAAGGAACCAACACTGTGAACGCGAAAAAAAAAAGCAGCTGTTTCATACAAAAGTGCAATACCTACCAGGCTAAAATGTATGAAACAGCTGTTTTTTTTTTCGCGTTCACAGTGTTGGTTCCTTAGAAAAAGTTCTTCATATTGATAGGTACTTTAGCCCCCTGAAGTTTATATACACAACTTATGGAACACCTTGTATAGATGACAAAAAAGCTTGGGACTGAACTATGCTCCAACTCATTACAAACACAACAATTAAGTACCATAATAAAATTGTAAAAAGGATAATACAAAAAAACGGTAGGAACCAAGCCGTAAGTTTCTTGCCTGTTCTTCTAGGCTTTGGTCGCGAGGAACTGGCGATAGATTTACCTAGTACATAAGGCGTTTCAAAGTGATCCTTGTGATTGTACTGAATAAAGACCGTTTTGATTTTAGAAGGCAGGGTAATAGTGCCAGCTAGAGGCCCTTACCCGCAACTATGAAGGCCCGATTGATGGTTGCTTTCGCGGACCGGTCGCGTTTTACGTAGTAAAGGCTCCCCCGCTTTACAATAACAATAAATATTTGCATGAGTAAAAGTGCCTCAGCTGTTAGAGATTTCCATTGTAACAAGCGCGTTATAATTACCATACAAATAATCCTCTCGCTCACTGTCTGACTGACTCACTCATAACAACATTTGAAAAAAAACTTAATTTGCAATAAAAAATCACTTGAAATATACTGTTAATCATATTTTTTTTGTCGAAGTTATTTTTTGATTTATATTTCACAAAATGCCGACTTGATACTGAAGTATGAAATTTAAACAAAAAAAATGTTTGTATTCGTGATTAGGCTCCTGAGCCTAATCATTATCTCTAACTCTTCTCTTGTCGTGTCACTAGTTTCTTTCGAAACAGTGTGGTGAAAGGATTTTTAAGTGCGCCTTTAGAGGCTCCTTTCGAGCACTTGACACATGTTATAGAACTTTCTAAGTTCTACGACATGCCGGTTTCCTCACGATGTTTTCCTTCACCGTTTGAGAGTACTGGCATTTTGCATATAAATTTTTGAACAGAAAAACCCATTGGTGTACGACCGGTTTCGAACCCACGACCTTGGAGACCCACCCACGAGGATCGGAAGGCGGGGCCTCTACCACTTGACCACCAGTGCTCTCCTATCTCTAACTACAACACAACAAGGTCGGATATCGATACGATACGTTTAACGCCTCAAATGACAAAATCTATTCGTGATCAAGGCCTCACAAAATGATTATTAGTAAAAAAATACCTAGATTTAAGAGTAGTAGAGGCCTTTGTGTGTGGCTCGTCCGGGGAAGTACTACCACCACGCCTTTTTCTGCCGCTAAGCAGCAACGCTGTGTTTCGGTTTGAAGAGTGTGGTTGCCGGTGTAATTACTGTCACATGATTAACATCTGTATGCCTCAAGTTGATGGACGCGGGGCAGCGCATCGTTGGGCACGTTCACTTCGACAGTAACTTACGAGGCAATGTTTTAGTGATGGTTACCACTTAACATCAGGTGGGCCTTCTGCTTGTTCCATTAGCTAGTAGAATAAAAATTAAAAAAACTCGAAAGAAGCCTTTTTGAGGCGCACTTAAAAGCCTTTCACTACACAGTTTCGAAAAAACTAGTGACTCGAAAATGAGAAGAAGTAGTAATCGTTACACGCAAACAAAGTCGCGCGGAATCGCATTAATTATAAAATGGGAAGATTACCATAAAGGATTACCGAATGAAATTTATACGCAAAAGGTAATGCTTTAATGGAATTGGACCGAACCTATTTATTTTTGTAAACTTGACATTTCGGTTTGCATTTTAATTAAATAAATACATAATAAATAAATATTGGTAGACTTTCCACACAGCACTATCTAGCCCCAAACTAAGCCAAAGCTTGTAATATGGGAACCAGGTAGCTGATATAAAACTTAATATACTATTTTGTAAATGTATTCTTTTATAATATATAATAACACCACAGACAGAGAACAAACATCTATTTTCATCACACAAATGTTTGTTCTCGGTGGGGATCGAACCCACGGCCTACGGCGCAGAGGGCAGAACTACTACCAAATGAGCTGTGAAGGCTGTCAAATTATTTAAGTTATCTGTAATTCATCAATATACAATGATTTTTTTTGTTATTTTTCTTGATTGGCGTGGTTTGAAGAACCTGATAGCTTAATAAATTAATAAAATAAGCTGATATAATACTCATATACATTTTTTTCATATACATACTTATAAATAATACATAATAACACCCAGACAGAGAACAAACGTCCATATTCATCACACTTTAAGACGTTTCAAAGTGATCCTTGTGATTTTATTGAATAAATACCTATTGACTTTGACTTTGACTTTGACTTTGACACACAAATGTTTGATATTGGTGGGGATCGAACCCACGGCCTAAGGCGCAGAAGGCTGAGCTACTACCAACTGAACTGTCAATATCACTTCACCTTATATAACTACTCCACGTCTTTGCCGATAACCAATAACCGAGGTTATAATATATAAGGGTTATTTAACAAGTTATCTAATCTCGGCTATCTATAAGTAACAAGAGTTATTTCATTTCCTAAGGTTGCCAGGTAGAAATCGCTTTCAGCGATAAGGCCCCCATTATACTTTATTATGTTCTGCCTAGACTAATTATGTATCCTTGTGTACAATTAAGTGTTATATACGTATCTTTAGTTATTCTATATATACAAGGTGTTCCTATACTTTTACTTAAAACTTCAGGGGGCTAAAGTACCCATCAATATGAATAACTTTTTCTAAGGAACCAACACTGAGAACGCGAAAAAAAACAGCTATTTCATACAAAAGTTCAATACCTGGCTAAAATGTATATTTATTTATTTATTTATTTATTTAACACTTTATTGCACAAAAAATAAGAATTTAATTTGCTAGCTAATGCTATAAGCATTTTCTACCAGCCAACCTTAAAGGTAGAAAATGATGTTGGCGTGCTATTATTAAAAATAAACAGATACAAATTAACAAACGCAAAGTTACACGGTGAAGAGAAGAAAAAAAAAGAAGACTCTTAAAAGAATATATATAGTTACGTAACTGACGATTGTTGCTCCATTGGACAATCGATTTACCAGAAACCTGAAAGGGTAAAAGCCCCATGGCATCTTCAAGGATCTTTGATCCCGAAAAACCAAGTATGTACCGAGCGATCTGAGGGATTCTTCTGTGTACAGAGATAGGGCGCAGACAACAGCCATCCCACGTCTCGCTCGCACATTTTAACATTTTTGAAGATTTAAAATCACTTTGATCGAAACTTTTTAAGAGTAGTAGAGCTCTTTGTAAAGGGCTCGTTCGGGGAAGTACTACCACCACGCCTTTTTCTGCCGCCAAGCAGCAACGCTGTGTTTCGGTTTGAAGAGTGTGGTTGCCGGTGTAATTACAGGCACATGAGACATCTGTACGCCTCAAATTGATGGACGCAGGGCAGTGCATAGGTACGTAGGGCACGTTCCTATCGTGCGCGACTTACGGCAATGCTTTGGTTACCACTTAACATCAGGTGGGCCATCTGCTTGTTCCATCAGTTAGTTGAATTAAATAAAAAAACGATATATCTTCAAAAATTTTGAAATGTGCGTATGAAAAGTTGTTTGACGAATATCAGCCTCTTAAAGTCATGAGTCAAACACTCTCTTTTTAAATATCAGAAAACTCCTTTCTAAGAAAGTATCAAAGTAAACAAGACGCTCGAAAACGGTAGAGTTGAAAAAGTTAAAGTGTGGATCTTAGCGTCTTAAGTTGAACTTAACACGCACTTAAGGGCCAGCTTTGCTGGGCAGGCTAAGGTGGGATTAGGGTTGTCACGTGGAATCGTTTTTCATTTTTGTATTGTAATTAAAGTAAATAAATAAATAAATATTGGTGGACATTCCACACAGCACTATCTCGCCTCAAACTAAGCCAAAGCTTGTGATATGGGAACCAGATATACTACTTATATACTTTTTTTTGTAAATACATACTTATAATATTACATAACACCCAGACAGAGAACAAACATCTATGTTCATCACACAAATGTTTGTTCTCGGTGGGGATCGAACCCACGGCCAACGGCGCAGAAGGCAGAGCTACTACCAACTGAGCTATGAAGGCCATATAAGTCTGCCATAGTCAAAATATTTTTTTCTAAATATTTATTCATGCATTTATACATCCAAGGATATACCTAAGTGTCGATTTTGTTGTTGCATGGATTAGACAACGCTATAGTTATAGCCGTCCTCGTCATTTCCTTTCTTAAGAAAGAGAGGGCAACATGTTTAGTACTGTCAAATGAAGTCCTTTAAGATAATGTAGAATTATTATGCGTATTTAGTCATCACGTTAATTGGTGCTTCTTAGTATGACGTAAATATACTAGCAACTGAATAGAAAAATACTTACTGCCGGATGTCAAGTCACTTGCTATCTCTATCTAATTCGATGTAATAGCTGGAATGGCGAGTGACTTGACATCCGATTAGTTTTGATCGAGCTTTCAGAAACCGGTCGTTAATCTATGAATTTAGCATAGCCAGAATAAGATTTTTCGCAACACAATTGCATAGAGCTCTGGTGGTCTAGTGCACCAATGAGTTTTCCAAAGAGTTAATTAAAAATGTACACAGTGCCAAACTCTCAAACGGTAAAGCAAATCATTGGAATGCTTAACAATTTACTTTTTTTCTAAGACGCTCGGTTTTTGAGATACAAAAAAGTAAAATTAAGATAACCAAAAAAGATAAACAAAATTTTCTTATTTAAAAACGGTGTGGCAAACAAACCGTTAAGATCAGTCGACAGCCCTAACGTGCAAGGATGCTCAAGGAAATCTTGACTTAATATTGGAACTTTTTCCGCTACCGAGATGGAAAAATGTGCTGACTCAAAAATTTAATAGGGAAATTGGTCTGGCTGGGGTTTTAATTATTTTTTATAACGGCGGCGCCTTAATGAGTTAAGTAATAGACGTACTTTACTACACCCTTAGTGTGAGAGAATAAGGTTTAAATTCGAGCTTCGAAAATGAAAATTCATCTGCACCTGACGAAGGGAAACAGCGTTCAGACGAGTTTATTAATTCAAAAATAGGTAAATATTTACAAAACAACATAAAATGAAATACTTAAGAGTTCTGTTTTGATTTATCTGCGCAATGGCATTCTCGTACGAGGAAGGACTTCTGCATAGTTACTAAACTGGCCTCTGACTGCCCCTTAGACAATTATCAATTCCAAAAAGAATTTTAGTTCTTGGTACGTACTAAAAGATTTGAGAGTATCTAGGGATCAAAGATGTACGAAAACTAGCAAAGCAAACTTTTGAGCAGGAAAACATGTATCGATCAAAATGATTTTTTTACTAAACTGTGTGCAATGTGATTGCGCACAAAATGGTTGATTGCGATTTTTGGGAAATGAATTTAGTGATTTTATATCTTTCAACATGTCGAAACGTGCGAGCGAGAGTCACATTAGCTTTTGTCTTTGCCTTACTCTTTCGAAAGAGTGGCTAAAACATCATTTTTGAATTTGATATTATTTTTATTAAATACATCAATTGTTTCATTATAATTTATTAATAAATCGTTGTATAATCGACACATTCTGACAACAGGATTAAAAAAAGATGTATTATTTTTATATACCCGGAGGGCGAAAGTGTTTTGAAAGGGGTATCGACATTTTAGCTTTATGTTGAAGTTCAGATTTGATAGTAAGTCTGGAGAATCGATAGTGGAATGGACAATTTTGAAAAGGCACGACAGGTCATGGTATTGACGCCGAGTTTCAAGTGATGAGATATCAAAATAAGTGCGCTTGGCAAAGTACGAAGGAAGTTTTCGGTATAGTCCGCTTCTGTATGCTAGGATGTTTAGAAATTTCTTTTGCACACGCTCGATACGATCAATGTGGACATTATAAAATGGAGACCAAATAACACAGTTGTACTCCATGATGCTTCTGATTAAAGAGTAGTAAAGATAAATAAGACTTTTAGGATTCTTAAAATCATTAGTGGTCCTCGATACAAAACCCAGAAGCCTAGAACCTTTGGCCACAATATTGTCATAGTGAGCGTGGAAGGTAAGTTTTTCGTCAAATATAATACCTAGATCTTTAATGGTTTGGTTTCTCTCAAGAACTTGCCCCTTTAGATAATAATTGACTAACATTTTTTGCGTTTTGTTGGTAAAAGATATAACGGAGCACTTACTGGAGTTAAGGAACATAAGATTAGCCTTGCACCAATTATCAATAACATCCAAGTCCGACTGAAGAGCCAGGGAGTCACTATAGTTATTAATTATTGTGTAAATTTTAAGATCATCTGCATAAAGTAAGCAAGGGCAAGTCAAGCGATCGATGAGGTCATTGATAAAAGCGATAAAAAAGAGGGGACCCAGATGGGATAGTTTGTAATAATTTGCTATCTCCTCGAGTTATCTTCCATCTCTTTCTAATACAATGAATCCTATATTACTCTCTCACTCTCATATCTGTTTTTTTTTTATTCTAGGGTATTATTTTAATGTACGATCAAATTAGTCCATGCAATTATAACGTGTTGTATGGAAAGTTCATCAATATATATTTTTATTTAATATATGAATCCACATAAACACTTTATTTACCATAATTTATACGTTATAATCTCACTGCAAAGGGAAATAATCAAAAATATATCAAAAATATAGGTAATTCCAGAGCATCTAATATAACCAGACCGCAGTTGTGTCTCACATAAAACTATGTCATCATATAAAACTGAATGATCCACAGGTAGACAAATACAGCTGGGTTAATATTAATCCTACTAATATTATAAACGCGAAAGTTTGTCAGTATGGATGGATGGATGGATGGATGTTTGTTACTCTTTCACGTAAAAACTCCTCGCGTCGTGTTCCTCATTACTGTGTCATGATTCCCCAGACGTTGAGCCATTACTGATTTGACGATGGTCCGCCTTCTATGCCTGTCTTTGGCATTGTGAAGAGCATCGAGTAACTTAGTAGTTGTCGCGTACTGGTGTCACGGAAGACCAGCGTTATAGACCATATAGACCAGCGTATGCTGCTATAGCATTTATGCTGAGTGACGACCAATATGTGTCACTTACTTAATGTCTATTCTTGTTTTTTTTATAAACTGTGTATGTGTGGCATGAATAAATGATTTTGTATTGTATTGTATTGTATTGTATTGTGATGAGCGGGTTTGGTCAGACCTTCTAAGTGGACTTCGACCCCTCATGGGCCGGGGAGTCCCACATATCCCCTCCATCCTCTAATGGGGGGGAATGCGTAACGGATTTTTCCCAGCGAAAAAAAAAAAAAAAAAAAAAGGTTGTTTCCACCTTTCCGAGCGATATGGCCGAAAAACTCCAAAATTCGTCGCAGGCAGGTGGTTGAAAGCCTCGTGCTTATATTTAGTTCATGGAGTATGGATATATTGGTCCAGAAAGCCGTCCATGGTATTTGCAAACGTAAAAACTACTGAATGGATTTTAATGAAACTTTACAATAATATAGCTTATACATCAGAATAACACTATAATTTATAAAGATATTGTGTGACTAATCCTGCGCAGACGAAGTCGCGGGCACCAGCTTGTAAAAAATAAAAGTATCTTTATTTACTAACGCAATAGAATTCTTACAAAATAACTTAGCTTACATTTAAACAGGTGATAACCATCACCTATGACAGCATTGCCTCGTCACGCATAATATGAACGTGCCTTACGATGCACTGCCCTGCGTCCATCAATTTGAGGCATGCGGATGTTTAGCCTTACGTGTCTGCAGTTTTACCGGCAACCACACCCTTCAATCAGAAACACAGCAACGCTGCTTGGCAGCAGACTTAGGCATGGTGGTAGTACTTCCCCGGACGAGCCACACACGAAGAGCTGTACTATATTATAACCAGGGGTCTGAATAGGTAAAGTTTTTAAGTACCAAATGACGTTAACTTACCTACGCAATCTTAACATGGATATGCCTTTTAATCGGGGATTAATAAAAATTGTTTTCGAAAACTTATGGGTTTTTTTATGTACAACTAGCCCTGATTATAATAACTAGCCCTGATTATAACACCCAGAGAAATAACAAACATTCTGATTAAACAAATAAATAATAAATATAAATATTGGTGGACTTTCCATACAGCACTACCTAGCCCCAAACTAAGCCAAAGCTTGTGATATGGGAACCAGATAGCTGATATAATACATATATACTTTTTTTTTGTAAATACATACTTATAATATATAATAACACCCAGACGAGAACAAACATTTATGTTTATCACACAAATATTTGTTCTCGGTGGGGATCGAACCCACGGCCTACGGCGCAGAAAGCAGAGCTACTACCAACTGAGCTGTGAAGGCTGTCAAATGTTTGTTCTCAGTATTTAATCCACGGCCTACAGCTCTCTCTCTCAAAATTTCTTTCGAAACAGTGTGATGAAAGGATTTTAGGTGCGCCTTAATTTGCGTGCGCTCCTTTTGAGCATTTGACACATGTTACAGAACATTTTAGGTTCTACGACATGCCGGTTTCACGATGTTTTCCTTCACCGTTTGAGAATACTGGCATTGTGCACATAATTTTTTGAACAGAAAAACTAATTGGTGCACGTCCGGTTTTGAACCCACGACCTTAGGATCGGAAGGCGGGGCCGCTAATACTCACCAGTGCTCTGAACCTACAGCTTAGTAGACAGAACTACCAACTGAGGGCTGTCGATGAAATGAACCAGCTGTTTATACCTCGCTAGGGTTGCGGGTTACGGCCTGGGTTCCTGAGACGGGTGATTTTATGAAGGAGCTTTCATATTTTGATGTGGTTTTTCCTTCCTTCTTCGCGTCTAGTTTTTTCTTACACTCTTATACAGAAACAGCTTCAGGTATTTGATCCTTAGGCACGGTAGATATCCCCTCAGATCTCTTGGAACTCCAGATTCTTTGAGGACGTCTAAGGCACTCAACCAGTGTGTGTTGCCAGTGATGACGTATGGAACTAAGACGTGGTCGTTTACTATTGGCCTCATCAACAAGCTCAAAGTCGCACAACGGGCTATGGAGAGAGCTATGCTGGGAGTTTTACTACGGGATAGAATCAGAAATGAGGAAATCCGCAGGAGAACCAAGGCAGCTGACATAGCTCGCAGAATCAGCAAGTTGAAGTGGCAATGGGCAGGTCATATAGCTCGAAGGACTGATAACGGTGGATGGAGAGGGCTCGGAATTGTTCTTCCTGGAAATATATAGGGGTGGCCTAATGTCCAGCAGTGGACTTCTTTAGGCTGATGATGAAGGGGGTTGGGAGCCTTCGACTCGGAAGTACGTCCAAATATTACATGAGGCACATAAACACCTTGGTGATTTACTCCAGGTGAATTAAGTCTACCGAGTGCATTCTGCAGTAGATAGTTACCATACGTGACAAGTTGCAAGCCCATCGCCGATGTTATCGCTCTCTCTCTCTTGTCGTGTCACTAGTTTCTTTCAAAACAGTGTGGTCAAAGGATTTGAAGTGCGCCTCAAGAGGTTAGTTTCGAGCACTTGACACATGTTATAGAACTTTTTAGGTTCTACGACGCCGGTTACCTCACGATGTTTTCCTTCACCGTTTGAGAGTACTGGCATTGTGCACTTAAATTTTTGAACAGAAAAACTCATTGGTGCACGACCGGTTTCGAACCCACGACCTTAGGATCGGAAGGCGGGCATGGTCATGGTAGTTATAGGGTTTTATGGTACAAACATATTTGCTCTAGTGTCATTATCCAGGGAGGAAACCGTCGACTACGTTTGTATGGAGAAAGAACCGGTATCCTTTAGAGCCTACGACCTTACGATCGGAAGATCACTCCCACTTAGGGTTGCCAGATGTCCGGTATTTAAGCGTACAGTCCGGTATTTTCGAAGCCTGTCCGGTAAAAAATTAATGGTCATACTGGACAGAACAATATCCGGTATTTTGAGGAAAGACTACTACGTTCGGTACTACTGGTCACAAGCGCCTACAATATATTTTGTTAGTAAGTAGTAGATTATAATATTCATACCATTGTTTAATAAAGACTTTCTCAAAGTGAGCATAGTCTTGGCGACCACAATTTTATGACTGCATTATATGTATACAACGTGTTTATTAAGAGTTGTAGGGATCCGAAAGCAGGATATTCTACCGGTCATAACGAACAACTTTTGTTCTACGACTTTTAAAATTTCAAAGTTTTTCATTCATCAAATGCCTCTTAAACTTTTATCTAAAATGAATCTAAACGCATCATGAGGCAGCCCTATTTACAGCTGTTCTTTGACCTCTAGTTGTCAAATGTAGATAAAATAGGTAACAGAACTGCCACCAATTACCTAGTAATGTGCCTACCTAATAATGATGTTGCTGTTTTTAAAGATCTTGGTACTATGTAAAAGAAATATTTTCGCGACTGTAATCCCTAGTCACGGTAAACATTCTCTGAGATCTTTGGTACTAATACCTATTCAGTAACTAGGTACCTACGTGGCTACGTACTCAATATTTAATAGAATATTTATTTTTGTTTGTTTACTTGATGTCGTAAAGCAATGTTTATGATTTTCATAGTTCTTTAAATTGTAACATGTTACTTACTTTACCACCATGGTTCATTGACACGACAAAATTATTCAACTGCAATTTTGGGAAGTGTCTAGTCTGTCCTATTTAATCTTTGACTAACCTGTCTGTCATTGGTTGCATTTAAAAACGCATATCCAATCAGGACGGCCGACGGCCGCCGATCAGTGTTACCATTTGTGGCAGATTTCTGCCATTTGGCAGATTTTAAATATTTCAAGAAAAATCTTATTAGTTTGAATTTTTAATGAAGTAATATTTATAATTTATTTATTTTTTACCGAACTGGAAACTTCTTATTCTTTTTTACCTTTATTGATTTGGTTTCTAAACAACTTCTATCTCGTTTTAGTTAACTGCAAACCGTTACAAACGATCAAGAGATAGTAACTGAATGTAATGTAGGTATTTAATTTATTCCGTAGCCACGAAGGAGATGGTATGAAGTCATATTTTTGGTAGGTATTTTTATCGTCAAGCTTGGTAGATTTTGACAGATTATTTGGCAGGTGTGTGGTAGAACCGCCACTTTTGAGATGGTCACCCTGTTTGTGTTTACATGCGTTGTTGTACATTGTTTTGTTGAGAAAATGTCATCAAACGTGATAAAATGGTGATTGTTATGTAAAAAGCCGTCGTCAGTCAGTGTGTGTATGAGCAGTGCCTACGAGGTAATGGTTTAGTGTGAAGTTTGAAGCCTGTGTCGTGCGAAATCTCGCAAACTTACCAAAATCCAGTTTTATCCAGTGTTATTATAGCCAGTAAATAAAGACAAAATCCATAGGAACCAGTAAAAATATCGTGTCAGGGGATTGGCGGCGTACCTACCTACCTACCGAAAGGTAAGTATTTCAAATTATCTCGTAGGTTATCGTTGTTTTTCTCTTTACTAGATAGAAGCGCGCGTGCGTGTGACCTTGACACGTACACAGACAGGGCTGTTGCAAATTTCTGAGAAAATATTAATTTTACTTTTCTATGGGAATTTCGAAAACGATGTATTCAACCGTTGCACACGTCAAAGTATTCCAGTGCTTGGTCTAAATACACGCTCTTTGTTTCCCTACATAACTTCATCAACACGTTGTATAAATAAAAACTATTATTAAGAAAAACGCGTATTTTGTTCGACCTAGCTTACACCAATGACCCCCCCCCCTCCTTTGGGGTTGTCCGGTATTTTTTCGCGACTCACCTGGCAACCCTAGTCCCACTAGACCACCAGTGTATATTGAGAGAGCAGGAAATATCTTTAGTAACGTCTAAAGATACGAGGCCTGTGCTAATCGACAGGGTGGTTGTTATTGATGGTCGGTGATCAATCTTGATCAGAGCCTGAAGGGTTTCACTCAGCGTTTGTTTTTCTGTTGATTGGAATTCTGAATGAGTTGGGCTTTCGAAGATTTTCATACTCGATAATTACCTTAATAACTGTGCCGAGTCTGGGCCGGGCGCGCAGTTTTTGTGTATTTATAAAATAAATAAACATTGGTGGACTTTCCACACAGCCCATCTAGCCCCAAACTAAGCCAAAACTTGTAATATGAGAACCATATAGCTGATATATTACTTAAATACTTTTTTTTGTAAATACATACTTATAATATATTATAATATATTATTGTATTGAATCGAATTTTAATTTTTTTTCGTTTATGTTTTATTTTTGCTATGTTTGAGATTTCGATGCTGGCCGTTCTCACAGATTATTTCATTTTTATGCTTGGTCATGGAATAATCAGATAGCCCACCTGATGTTAAGTGGTGACCGTCACCTATAACAAAGCATTGCCTCGTAAGTCACGCACTTTTTATTGACATGGAATATTCGGATGGCCCACCTGAGTGGTGACCATTACATATAACAAAGCATTGCCTCGTAAGCCACGCACGATAAGAGCTAGGATACTTGCTGATGGCATAATCAGATGGCCCACCTGATGTTACGTGGTAACCATAACCTATAACAAAGCATTGCCTCGCAAGTCATGCACGATATGGACGTGCCCTACGATGATCCGCCTTGCGTCCATCAAATTGAGACAGATGTTAAGCCTCATATGCTTGTAAAATGGTAGCTTATTGTGACAGTAGCGTGTGCTGTCTTATAAATTTGATTATGTTTACCTTTTTCTGTATGCTTACGCCTCACTAAAGTTCAATAATATATTATATTACATTGTAAAAGGGTATACAAAAGAACGGTAGGAACCAAGCCGTAAGTTTGTTGCCTGTTCTTCTAGGCTTTGGTCGCGTGGAACTGGCACCTAGAGACCTAGAGAGCTTTAAGACGTTTCAAAGTGATCCTTGTGATTTTATTGAATAAATACCTTTTGACTTTGACTATGACAGTCGGGTCCAGTTTGATCCATTGTTTTAACAATTCAGATAATTGAATCGCAATTTGATTTCGGAGCTTAGTATCGACTTTCGCACTTTGCCGACTGCTATAAGTTTATTATCTTCTTGACTTTATTATTGACTTTTTTATATTATTATGTTCGATAGCTCGAATATATACTAGACCTTATTTAATAGTCGTCAAAACGTTAATGATTGCATAAAGATTAAAAAAGTTGCCAGCATGCGAAAGTCATCGATAAGGAATTAATTGCATAGAAATTTCCTAAAATCGGCACTCCGCTATTACCTGTATTGAATACTGCAAAAGTCTGCAAATTGCGAAAGCTAAATCGTACATAATGGATCACGTTTTAAAGCATTTTTTATGATGTATAAAAATAAATTGGAATGTACGTTGTGTTTTTGTTTGTATGTTGAAGACAACTCTCAATTCTGAAATTCAAATGTCTCTAAAGTTAAAAACATTTAGAAAACAGTGGTTTTAGAAATAGAATCCTATTGAAAATGTTGAAAAAAACTGGTAAAAAAAATAAACATCGGTTTCGTACAAAAAGGTCGCGGATTTCACACATCGCTAATCTTACTCTACTCACCCATGCATATAGATGCTTTCAAACGAATGACGTACCCTAAGGGTAGGACACGGTTAGAACTATCGATGTTTAGCGAGGTGCGTTTATCGATAAAGAAACATCGATATCAATGTTAGAAGCATTCTGCTTTACATCAGGCGGACCGTTAGGTTGTTTGTCTACTTTGTTGTAAAAAAGAAGAAAAACATACTAATATGAAATTACTCAGATATTTTTCAAGTTTGCGACATCATGAACACGTATTTAGTTTAAAGGCTACAGGATAACAGCTTTTTAAGGATTAATATATTGAAATAGTCGATTAAATTAACTTAAACACCATTTCTTTTTGCCTCTAATAATACTTTATACTTATACTTTTATCGATAAAAAATATATTATTGCTACTGATAAAACATACTTTTATCAATAAACTAACTTACAAAATATCTAGTAGTTGAAAAAAAATCATCGATAGAAAAACATCGAAACTGACCCAACACTAGCGCACTCACAAATATTAATAAACCATCGATGCAGCAGAGGACGCGCGAATGCAAACGCATAACTGATATTAATCTCGGTTTCTGAGCGCGACAGTACTTTTGTGTTTGCAATACGCTTCTGTACACGACTGTATATACTCGGAAACGACATCGGATGGAACTGTGATTGAAAATATTTTTTTAAGTTGGTTCAAAAGTAGAACGTTTCATGAAGCCGGGCACAGCATGTCAATTGAATCAATTGAATTTCAACCCTATTATGTAGGGCGAATGAGCTGAATTTACTCGTTAGTATTCACGCTACATCATGTGAAGGAAAACATCGTGAGGAAACCGGCATGTCGTTCGAACTTAAAAAGTTCTATAACATGAAGATTTTCAATATAGTCCCAAAAGTTATTATCCGATTGGGATTTGAACCCACGACCTTCCCCTTGATACGGGGCATGACGGGGAAGGTCGTGGGTTCAAATCCCACTCGGATACAGACTTTTGGGACTATATTAAAAATCTTTGTGAAGTGTAGGTAAACACTATAAAACTAATAAAAATTCTATAACATGTGTCAAGCGCTGGAAAGGAGCCTCTTGAGGCGCACTTATAATCCTTTCACCACATTGTTTCAAAAGAAACTAGGAAGTGCCCTTGTCTTCGTGTGAGTCAATTAATTTCAACTTTATTTTGTACGATGATATTGCTGAAGAAAACTTTTGGTCAAACGCTTTACCTGTTGGTTGTAAAAAAAAACCTTTACTCCCCATCACCCCCCTTTACAGCGGTTGTCAGTTCTTCGAGATATATGACCTGGCCATTGCCACTTCAACTAATGCTAATTTTAATAAGTTGACTGAGGACATTCGAAATTTACATTTTAAAGAGTTTAGCGCCAAAACAAGGACATTTCTTTTGTTAAAATCTTTTTATACTATTGACGAAGCCTTGGCTGATGATTTTAGCGTGTCGGTAACAGCTTTTTATTTTATTGTTTCTGTACACAGAAACAATAAAATAAAAAGCTGTTACCGACACGCTAAAATCATATGTAGGTACGATTATGTACAAATATTATTGTGTATTTTTTTTGTCTTCTGTAATTTTTTGTGATATGTGACTTTTCCGAGTGTACAAATTGTATCAAAATGGAATAAATTGAATTGAATTGAAATGAAGAGTAGTAGAGCTCTTTGTGTGTGGCTCGTCCGGGGAAGTACTACCACCACGCCTTTTTCTGCCGCCAAGCAGCAACGCTGTGTTTCGGTTTGAAGAGTGTGGTTACCGGTGTAATTACAGGCACATGAGGCTTAATATATATATGCCTCAAGTTGATGGACGCAGGGCAGTGCATCGTAGGGCACGTTCCTATCGTGCGTGACTTACGAGGCAATGCTTTGTTATAGGTGATGGTTACCACTTAACATCAGGTGGGCCATCAGCTTGTTCTATCAGCTAATGGTATAAAAAAAAATTTAATTCAAAATTATTTATGCACTGCAGGATTTTACCCTAGATCTGATGACGTATGCTGTCTCCGAGCACCCGTGTTAGTAGACCATCAGTTCCTCTAAAGTACCAGCTGATCCAAATCCGAGGATAAACACTGAATCCAACGAAACCGGTCTAAATCCCACAATATTGAAAAAAAATCAAAAAAAAAAAAAAAAAATTCGTAATTATTTATGCACTGCAGGATTTTACCCTAGATCTGATGACGTATGCCGGCTCCCAGCACCCGTAAGTAGACCATCAGTGCCACTAAAGTACCAGCTGATCCAAATCCGATGATAAACACTGAATCCAACGAAACCGCTCTAAATCCCTCAATATTTGTGTAAAACTTCCCTAATTAGTAAAGTTCGTGTGATACCCCCCACATGTGCCGCTAATAGTTCTAACTAGGGATGGGATATATCAGTCTTGGTTTTATAACAAGATTCTAATTTAAACCCTATTTAAAAGCAATAAAGTGGATTTTGTGACCACAAAATGGCATGCGGTGAGAACCCTGTGGAAATCTAATTTCATGTTTTATTTTCGTGTAAAGTTGACAACCCTATATCAAAGTGATCCTTGTGGTTGTGCTGAATGAGGCCAGCTTTTATTTGAATTGTTTTATTTATTATTCTATTACCTATCTATATGTGTTCATATTTATTTTTATATTATATGTATCCCTATCAAGACAAAAACTAATTTAAAGGAAAGGTACCAAAAACTTAACTAAATTTCAAAGTGATCCTTGTGATTTTATTGAATAAATACCTTTTGACTTTGATTTTGAATACTAATGTTGCCATATAGGTAAAACTTTTTTAATTGCTGCCAGAGGTTGGACGATTACAAGCCCGAGGCTCACATCACGTAGAAGTAACTTTGACATCACTTAAGCAACTCTAAAATAACTTTCCTTAGGGTAGGGGACATAATTTGAAACTTCAGCGTTTTTCTCTGACTACGGTTCGTGGAACACGAGTGAGTTGGTAAATGAGTCGGTTTAAGTTAGGAGTTTGTAATTTGGGTTCAAAATTGCACCTAAAAAACGTTAATGTTGCATTTTATTGCTTCGTTCCGTACACAAAGGGGACCCTATGGCTATGACTCCGCTGTCCATCCATCTGTCTGTCTGTCTGTCTGCCTGTCTGTCTATCTGTATGTCTGTCTGTCTGTCTGTCTGTCTGTATGTCTGTCTATCTGTCTGTCTGCCTGCCTGCCTGCCTGCCTGCCTGTCTGTCTGTCTCAGAGTCACATTCGCTATTGTATTAGCCTTTAGCCTAACTTTTGTACACATGTTTATTTTTATTTTTGAACACTTTATTTCAGTAAATTAATAAATAAATAAACAAATTCCTCCTAGAACGCTGATTTTCGTAACACAGTTAAATAATTTGTAGACGCTTTGTCGGGCTAAGTCTTTCCATGATGAATTGCCAAACTATACTGAACAAAAATACCATGATAGGTCAACTAGACTCACACTGCATCTGTTAAAAATCCATAGACAAAAAAGTACCTCTGAATGCATCACCCGTTATTATATTCTATTTTTAAATTATGACCACTTCTCCTACTGTTTTATTAAACCTTGTATAATAACCAGAACAGTTTCCATCAAACTTTGAAGCTAATTACTAACAAGCCCGTACCAACTTCACTGTAATCTGTGACGGTCACATAGAAGCTTGACACTAATCTGTGACCTCCGCACCTTTGGGGGTATAACTGTAATGAGTTTGAAACTTGATATAGAATACATTGGCTCGGTTTTATGGCGTCTTCTTCTGCTTGATAAGGCTGATGTTTTAGATAAAATATGATATCGCAAAACCTTAAGGGGCCGACAACCGTCCAACAACTTATCGCTCGCTATTTTGAAAGATATGATTTCACTGAACTTATAATTTTAAGAGTAGTAGAGCTCTTTGTGAAGGGCTCGTCCGGGGAAGTACTACCACCACGCCTTTTTCTGCTGCCAAGCAGCAACGCTGTGTTTCGGTTTGAAGAGTGTGGTTGCCGGTGTAATTACAGGCACATGAGGCTTAACATCTGTATGCCTCAAGTTGATGGACGCAGGGCAGTGCGTCGTAGGGCGCGTTCCTATTGTGCGTGACTTACGAGGCTGTGCTTTGTTATAGGTGATGGTTACCACTTAACATCAGGTGAGCCATCTGCTTGTTCCATCATCTAGTTGTATTAAAAAAAAAAAAAAAAGGCAAAATCGCAAACTTTAACGGTTAAGATTACTGCTTTTACTGTCACGTTTTAAAAATCCAACCTTTATATGCATTATGTAACTTTTGGACATCCTCTGACTACACCTCTTTTTTTTTTGAGGCTGCGAAAAATGTGTTACGCATTCCCCCTCATTGAAGGATGGGGGGGATATGTGGGACTCCCCAATTTTCCGCTCCCGGTATACCCACTAACCAACCCAGCGGCACTTCCGCGTCGCCTATGTGGCGGGGGACTGGGAATCCGGCAGAGCCATCCCATCCAGTCCCCCGCCGGCGACCAGCCCGCCATGAAAGCGGGGCCCACAAATGCTTCCGCCTTTACGGAGGGCCCGCACATCCCCCCCTTTTTGCCAAGTGTAATGTTTGGACGTCTCTAACTACATCCTTTAGACTCAAAGAATTTTTGAAAATTGGTACTTCATAAAAAAAATCGTACCTGCTACGGTTAAAAAGATAATACCTACCTAGATGTTTCAACGGTATTAAGCAAGATATACTATAACTATACCTGTCTGCCAACTATACAACGTGTTGATGAAGTTATGTAGGGAAACAAAGAGCGTGTATTTAGACCAAGCACTGGAATACTTTGACGTGTGCAACGGTTGAATACATCGTTTTCGAAATTCCCATAGAAAAGTAAAATTAATATTTTCTCAGAAATTTGCAACAGCCCTGTTTGTGTACGTGTCAAGGTCACACGCACGCGCGCTTCTATCAGGGTTGACAATCATAGTAGTGTCAAACGGGTAACCGCTTACGTCACTAAAATGTGAAGTAACTCCTAAACCTTTGCATAGATGGCAGTATTACAAATTCTGAACATCTCGTGGCAAAAAGACTAGTATCCACATCCTACCGCAAGATTTAAAGAAAACTGCTAATCCAACATGGCAGTTTTTGTTATTACCATGGTTATTACCGTTGTTCACAGTGTTTATACTTACTTTGAAAATTCCCGTTTTACTTTGTTCCTGGTTTTGAACAAAAGTCTAATAGAAAGTGCTGTGTCCCCGGATGTTTATATAGCTTAGGTAAGTGTTTTAACCGTTAGAGTCAGCCATGGAGTTCATCATTCAAAAAAACTTGATTACGTGTGTTTCACGAGCCGAATCGCAGCTCAAACCTCACCATGATACCGAAATGGTAGTGTTAATGTTAATAACATCAATTCTTCTGTAATCTTTCCAATTTCGGTACGAGTTGAGTCTTCAGCCTATAATCTAGATAACCTATTTACCTCCCTAAATACTAGGCTAGGTAGGTAGTTAGGTACAGATATCTTCCCAAGTAGCCGTACATCATATTTAGTACATACTTAAGTACCTACAAGTAATATAGGGGTAAAATTTCGTTTCCTTCTACTGAGTTGGATAATACATTGTGTAATAGCACAGATAAGAGGTAATAGTCTCAGTTCCACTAAATCAACTGTTTTGTTTAACTATTTTCTCTAGCAAAATAGAACGATAAAAATACAATTGGAAATAATTAGCAACATGCACATCATGCTTCATATAAATTTATTGTATGTTTAAACTTATAATTTTTCTGTATCCTATCTGTTATTTTTTCAGACACCAAGACGAATTTGCACAAATTCTTATTCCAGCTAAGGACAAAAATCTATTGGTGGCAATATTTTGCAGCTAAACGATGGCCATATTTTTAAATATCGCCGTGTATGTGATGCACACTTTGAAGAAAAGTGTTCATGCTGGATTAATCGTTTTAAATTATAAAACTAAGCATATTAAATAATATTATTTTTTGTTCTACGTGATGATGGAACAAGCAGGGAAGATCTTATTTTAAATATTTATTTTTGCGTGATAAATAATAATAAAAACTGAACATTAGTAATACCTATCTATATTGCCATGCTGTTCTCACCTCTTTGTTTTGCCCGATTAGATTAAAATAGGTACTAATAAAAGATAATTTTTTTTCAGATGAAGGCATTCTTCCGGAATAAGCCAAAAATACAGCTGATATGATATATATGTTTCTCGACCAACTTTTTGATTCCATGAATGCAAGCTTATGCAAAAGAAAGGAGCATGGCAAGCCTCTTCTAGGACCTGTGACGCCTATTTCCATTCCATACACCACAAAACACGGACGGAATCCAAGCATCTCATGAAAAACATGAAATTTATGAATCCAAAAACATCAAATAATGAGCAAAAAACATGTCTGAAAGGTTTTTTAAAGAAAAAATAAATAATAAAACACATAGTATGTAAATAAACATTGTTTTATTGTATTTAAAAATAATAACATTATAGGAAACGGTAGATAGGTAGAGATAAATGTATAGCTAGCTAGCTAGCAACCGCAGCGAGCTATAGATACCTACCTACGTACATACTGTGTTGGCATTAGTTCCAAAACCTTCGACCAGAGGGCGACACTTTGTATTACCCGATTTTGTAGCTGAGTTGTACCTCTATTTCATTTATAACAAAGTACTCTGTGGCTTCTATCTAGGAAAGAGAAAAACAACGATAACCTACGAGATAATTTGAAATACTTACCTTTCGGTAGGTAGGTAGGTACGCCGTACGTAGGTGACACGATATTTTACTGGTTCCTATGGATTTTGTCTTTATTTACTGGCTATAATAACACTGGATAAAACTGGATTTTGGTAAGTTTGCGAGATTTCGCACGACACAGGCTTCAAACTTCACACTAAACCATTACCTCGTAGGCACTGCTCATACACACACTGACTGACGACGGCTTTTTACATAACAATCACCATTTTATCACGTTTGATGACATTTTCTCAACAAAACAATGTACAACAACGCATGTAAACACAAACAGGGTGACCATCTCAAAAGTGGCGGTTCTACCACACACCTGCCAAAAAATCTGTCAAAATCTACCAAGCTTGACGATAAAAATACCAAAAATATGACTTCATACCATCTCCTTCGTGGCTACGGAATAAATTAAATACCTACATTACATTCAGTTACTATCTTTTGATCGTTTGTAACGGTTTGCAGTTATCTAAAACGAGATAGAAGTTGTTTAGAAACCAAATCAATAAAGGTAAAAAAGAATAAGAAGTTTCCAGTTCGGTAAAAAATAAATAAATTATAGGTAAATATTATTTCATTAAAAATTCAAACTAATAAGATTTTTCTTGAAATATTTAAAATCTGCCAAATGGCAGAAATCTGCCACAAATGGTAACACTGATCGGCGGCCGTCGGCCGTCCTGATTGGATATGCGTTTTTAAATGCAACCAATGACAGACAGGTTAGTCAAAGATTAAATAGGACAGACTAGACACTTCCCAAAATTGCAGTTGAATAATTTTGTCGTGTCAATGAACCATGGTGGTAAAGTAACATGTTACAATTTAAAGAACTATGAATATCATAAACATTGGTTTACGACATCTAGTAATTAAACAAAAATAAATATTCTATTAAATATTGAGTACGTAGCCACGTAGGTACCTAGTTACTGAATAGGTATTAGTACTAAAGATCTCAGAGAATGTTTACCGTGACTAGGGATTACAGTCGCGAAAATATTTCTTTTACATACCAAGATCTTTAAAAACAGCAACATCATTATTAGGTAGGCACATTACTAGGTAATTGGTGGCAGTTCTGTTACCTATTTTATCTAAGGTTAACAACTAGAGGTCAAAGAACAGCTGTAAATAGGGCTGCCTCATGATGCGTTTAGATTCATTTTAGATAAAAGTTTAAGAGGCATTTCATGAATGAAAAACTTTGAAATTTTAAAAGTCGTAGAACAAAAGTTGTTCGTTATGACCGGTAGAATATCCTGCTTTCGGATCCCTACAATTCTTAATAAACACGTTGTATGTATAATTTAAAACCTCGGCCTGCCTCCATGTTGCCATACCCTATGCAGGGCCCATGTTGTACATAAACTAGTGACATGACAAGAAGAAGATAAATCTCCACCATTAGATGCTCCCATCAAAAAACCTCTTAAAAATCCCAACTTCCATCCCATCTGAATAATCGTCAGGGTGTTAAGCGTCCACCATCTGGATCCATCGGCTCCTAATTAGCAGGATAACGGCCCACGTTCCGCGTTCACCGTCGGTTTTAGATTAAAGGCTGTAAAATCTCCAATTCAAATAGCGCGACAGAATTCAAATGAAGCGATGCTACCATTTGTCGGAGCCAGATCGAGATAGTCGCATTCGAGTACCGTTTCACTTACAAACGAATGTCATTCACAGGTTGTCAGTCACTGATGAATATAAAAAAATAAAAATACTATTATACTATTCCCCCCCTAAAAGCTTATTTTACTCACTGAAAACAGTGAATAAAAGCACTTATAATCACTATTTTGAAGCTTATTTTATTTTAAGCAGTGAATAAAAAGCATTGTTTTGATGTTTGAATTTAGAACACACCAATACGTTCGACCTCCATCTCACTCAATGCTATACTACCTCCTTGCGGAAATAATACTCGATAGAAATTCCTTGTGCAAAGACTACTCGACATACAAACTTCTTGTGCAAATAACTCCTCGAGGTTTGGTTGGTTGACATTAGAATAAAAACTGTTTTATGTTCTATTTTAATTAATTTAACCTTCCTTTTTTCTTCATTAAATATCTATTTTCGATATTTTCTTTTTCTCGTAGTCATGGTATAAAATATAGTATGCAACTCTTGAATAAAACGGATTTATATCGAGGGCCAAGAATCACTCGCATCGCTCAGGATTCTAACACTTGAATCACTCCCTGAATCCTTCTCTTGCTCGTGATTTATCTATGGCCTTCGCTTTTACTCCATCCTTTATTCACTAATTGCATAATATACTATTATTAAGGTTTTTAATGGTTACCACATAACAAAGTCATAAATAACAAAATACTGCCTTGTAAGTCATGCAAGATTGGAACACGCGCTACGAATGCACTGCTCTGCGTCGATAAACTTGAGGCATACAGATGCTAAGCCTCATGTGTCTGTAATTTCACCGATAACCACACTCTTCAAACCTAAACACAGCAACGCTGTTTGGCGGCAGAAACAAGCTTGGTGGTTGCACTTCCCCGGACGAGCCACACAAAGAGCTTTACTACTCTTTAAAAATAAAAATTAAATAGCTTTATTTACTTACAAAATTAAATTCTTGCATCTTTAACTTAATTCACCTGGGCTTATTCACCTAGGTGTATTGTATACACTTTTCGTAAACTTTAGAAACTTGGGTGCATTATAGTTACTTCTAAAAAACCATTATTCACTTTATACTCCTGGGGGCAATAAATTTACTTTTAAGTCAACTTTATTCACTTTTATGATCTGACTTACAAAAATTACTTAGCCTTGTTTAAAACTTAAATATTACTAATTTTTGAAACTATCATGGTTCTGAACATAATTTTCATTTAAAACGGGATATTTACCATCTCTTGCTCATTTTGACTTTATTACATAATTTATTATTACATAATTTATAAAAAAAATTGGAGTAGTTCTCAGGCCTATGAAGACTAATGAAGACTTATTAGAGTGATGAAGAGCTTCATCAAGATCGCATTCTACCAGGTCACAAAAATCAAATAAGTAGTTATAAACCTATGTTGTGAACGTGTATGGTTTATTATTATTATTATTTTTGGTCTACCTTTTTTAGTTTTTTTTATTGATGATCTTTTACACATTACTATCTAACCCCAAACTAAGCCAAAGCTGGCATGGCAACCAGATAACTGATATTATATTACATTATACTTTTTTTTACAGACAGAGTTCATCATTTTATGTTCATCACACAGACATTTGTGTGATGAACATAGATGTTTCGCTGGGTGGGGATCGAACCCACGGCCACACAGACGGCGAAGCTACTACCAACTGAGCTGTGAAGGCTGTCGCTTCGTCTATTGTATCTTTGAAGCAGAAAACTAAAAACAAGTGAGAACCGTACCAACAGTATCCGGATCCACTACGAATTACGATCCGGACTAGAATTTTAAATGAGCCTCTCACGAATCGCTCCGACGTCTTGCTCCAAGATTTATTTCGGCTTTTGCATTTCAACCGCTCGTTTGTACGTCTGTTTGTACAAGAACAATTCTGTGGAGGGCGATTATCTCAATAAAACGAAGATTTAAATGCGAAGCTGGCTTGGGGAAAAGTAAGTTTTGTCTTTACTGAGGGGGTGATCACGCGTGACTGTTTAGGCACCGGCTTAATTTAAGGGTTATTTAGTCAGGGATGCATGCAATTCAAATAAGACACGTATTTTCGTGAATATAAAGTTAAAAACGGAATACGCTATTTTGGTTTAACCTTTCACCTAAACTTATGAACATCACCTAAAAATTACTACAGTTAATGTTTGAAAGTTATTATAGTATGTATATATACAAGGTGTGCCAAAAATTGTGTATATAAACTTCAGAGGGCTAAAGTACCCATCAATATGAACAACTTTTTCTAAGGAACCAATACTGTGAACGCGAAAAAAAAAACAGCTGTTTCATACAAAAGTTCAATACCTACCTGGCTAAAATGTATGAAACAGCTGTTTTTTTTTTGCGCGTTCACAGTGATGGTTCCTTAGAAAAAGTGGTTCATATTGATGGGTACTTTAGCCCCCTGAAGTTTATATACACAATTTTTGGAACATAGCATAGCAATAGTTTCAGCATCTTTTTTTTACTAAGCTATACCGGACACTGGCGAGCACTGGTGGTCTAGCGGTAGCGGCCCCGCCTTCCGATCTTAAGGTCGTGGGTTCGAAACCAGTCTCAATAAAAAACCAGACTGAAAAAAAAACAGGGAATATGAATAAGAGAGTTAGAGTATGGCCTGATGCGTATCTGTGTGTATTGTACGAAGATCTTTATTTTGTTTACGTATGCGGCTTTTATGGGTGCTATTTTTTTGTTAGCCTATTGAAACTGCGGAACAAAACGAAAGGTCGGGAGATAACATTATCATGGAAATAAAGAAGACGTGGGCACAGAATACTAAGTACGGCCATCTGAGATTTTGTTATTACAATACTGAAAAGCATTCATAATAATAAATGTGAAAACTCGGATAGTTGGTAAAGTAGAAATACAAAAAAGTTTACGTTAAAAAATGGGTTCCAAATTCAAAAGGCATAATAGCCATCTGAAATAGGCTCTAACTAACAATATCTTTGTATGGTAAGTCAACCAATAGTATTTAGGTACGTGTATTGTTTTTTGTTTTTAAATTACTTTCCAGCAAAACTACTTTAATTATGTTATTATACTTGTACACCTGTTTTATATATTATTTTTAATTACACAGTCTTGCCTTTTGTACTGTGGGATGTGGATTCGATTCAAACTAAGTTAAACGATTTGTGTGACGAACGTAGATGTTTGTTCCCTATCTGAGTGTTATTTAAAAACATACATACATAAAATCACCCCTGTTTCCCATAGGGGTAGGCAGAGACCACGGATTTCCACTTGCTACGGTCCTTACATACCTCTTTCGCTTCATTCACTCTCATAACATTCTTCATACATTCAAACATATACTTATAAAGAGACCGAGTGGCATGGAAACTTTTGCAGGCGGCTTTTACCACCACAGGCGGTTCATACATTTATGAATTTCGTTAATAAGTTAAGTTACAAGTTATTATTTATAATTTAGTAGATATTTTAATTTGAAGGTATAAAATAAATTTAACTTTTAATGATAGATTAGATTAGATAGGTTGTTTTTTATACTTCTATCTGATGGAACCAGTAGATGGCCTACCTGAGAATAAGTAACCATCCTATCCTACTAATAATATTATAAACGCGAAATTTTGTAAGTATGGATGTATGTTTGTTACTCTTTCATGTAAAACTACTGAATGGATTTGTATGAAACTTTACAATAGCTTATAGCTTATACATCATACTTATAACATAGCTATAGCAATAACACATAGGTTACAATGTATAAAGATATTGTGTGACTAATCCTGCGCAGACGAAGTCGCAGGCACCAGCTAGTCACCTATAACAAAGCATTGCCTCGTAAGTCACGCACGATAGGAACGTGCCCTACGATGCACTGCCTGCGTCCATCGACTTGAGGCATACAGATGATAATCGTCATGTGCCTGTAATTACACAGGCAACCACACTCAACGGCCACTATTAAAACTATATACGTAGAAAGTATCAGCTACCTGGTTCCCATTACAGAATTTGTTAAGTTAAGTTCTAGATAGTAATGTGTGGAAGGTCCACCAATATTTATTTTATTTTAATTTAATTTTATAACACCCAGACAGAACAAACTCGAAGTTAAACATTTAAATCAGCTACGCATATAACCGTAATCGTAAACCGATGGAAAGTCTCACGTGAATTTGTTTAATGCCGTGCCGCGAATCCGTAAACAGCCTCATTTGCATATTTTGAGGCTAATCTTACATTTCAGACTTTTGCTTTTCATCTGCATAACAATATAGTTGGGAGTTACTCGGTTTGGATTTAAGACGGTGACATCGGCGCGCACCGATGGTTTCGTGAGAGCTACGTAAGGCCGTGGGTTCGAATCCGGTCGTACACGAATGGATTTTTATCTTCGAAATCTGCGCAATACCAGTGCTCACGATGTTTTCGTGCTCACGAAAACATCGTGAGTTTATGTGCGCAATGCCAGTGCTCTCAAACGGTGAAGAAAGAGCTAATGTGACTCTGACTCGCACGTTTCGACATGTTGAAAGATATAAAATCACTAAACTCATTTTCGAAAAATCGCAATCAAACATTTTTTGGGCAATCACATCGCACACAGTTTAGTAAAAATTTCATTTCGATCGATACATGTTTTCCTACTCAAAAGTTTGATTTACTAGTTTTCGTACATAAGCAAACTTTGAATTAGGAAAACTTGTATCGATCAAAATGATTTTGTTATTAAACTGTGTGCAATGTGATTGCACACAAAATGGTTAACTGCGATTTTTCGAAAATGAGTTCAGTGATTTTATAACTTTTAACTTGTCGAAACGTGCGAGCGAGAGTCACATTAGCTCTTGTCGTCGCCTTATGGATACCAGAGGCATTATTCTCTATTGCCAATGCAATCGCGTTACACAGATACGACTAGACAGCGGCGGGTAATCGGACAAAACCGTATTCCCTATGACTTAGTTGTCATTCTTAGTTCATTTTTTGAAGATTTTTTGGTTTAGAATCGCGTTTGCGTTTAGACCACGCTGTGACGTCACACGGTTATGGCACGGAATCTCCTATGTCATAGAGAATAATTTCCCTCTAGAAGTGATTGCCACTTTTAAGGCCTGCAACCTCTCACGTATGAAACACAAGACAGATAGATCGATAGAAAACTCTTTATTGCACACCACAAGGACATATTAACAAATTATAAACAAAAATAAAGTTCAAAATCTACTGCAAAAGACTGAGGAGATATCTACCGTGCCTCTGGATATAAGTCGTTTCTTGGCCTTTTCATCAGCTACCTTTCTCACTTGCATATTTTTGAGCGATAAAAATACTAACGGTAGTTATAATGAATCACAACAAAAAACAAAGTTACGGAGAATATTTTCAACAAAAATATTCGGCAAAAATTTCATTTTGATGGCAACAATTTTTGTGAATAATGGGATTTTAACTTGATTGGATTGGATGAAATAATGGGATTGGGAATTTGCAAACTAAGGCGATGTACTGCGAATAAGGTGAGTAAGCACATGTGTTAAAACTCGTTTGCTTAATTAGTTCTGATTTCATAACTAGATGCCGTGACTAAAAGTGTACGGTTTCTAGATCGCGCTATCGTTGCGTTTTGAGATTTGGCTTAGGCCTTATATATGTTTTGAATAAAATCAGGTCATTACAAAAATCCATTCAGATGTTTTCATAATACCATTCCCTTCTCGTTACTTACCTACTAATGGACCAATTATAAATATTTTTTATATCTGCTCTATATGTAATCTATGCTCTATATGTCGTCCGGGGAAGTTCTACCACCACGCCTTTATCTGTTGCCAAGTAGCGTTGCTGTGTTTCAGTTTGAAGAGAGTTGCCGGTGTATGTATGCCTCAAGTTGATGGACGCAGGGCAGTGCATCGTAGGGCACGTTCCTATCGCGCGTGACTTACGAGGCAATGCTTTGTTATAGGTGATGGTTACCACTTAACATCAGGTGGGCCATCTGCTTGTTCCATCAGCTAGTTGTATAAAAAAAATGTATGTATATTTATGAGCATAAATTTCCGGTTCGAAAATAAAACCCAATATAAAAAAATTCATTGTAAAGAACCACAATAGAATGACGTAATATTGACACAATTCCTTTGGTTGATTTCACACATTTCTTCCTACGCTTCGGTAAATACCAAGCGATCCATAAACCTTGTTTTTTCTTCGGAAAACCCGATATTTAAATGAGTTGTATTTTGCATGAACCGTAAACATCTTCCAGCCATTAATCTTGTAATAATATTTATTATCGGCGATTCTTACTTTTTTCTTTAACTTTTCTTTCTTTTATTTATGAGTGAATAGTGAAAGAGGAAACGTTCGTTTTTTGTGAAGCGGTTGCCGTCATTTGACGGGCATAATTATGAGTTTTTTTTAAGTTTCTGTATATTACCAAGTAGACAAATATTCTGAAAAACTTTATAATTTATTAGGGACGGTACATTCTTTATTATAACGTGACTAACGGCCAGTTTCTAAAAACCCGACCAAAACTTGACATGCGATTAATGTCAAGTCACTTGCTATCTCAATCTAATTCGATGTAATAGGTAGCTGAAATGGCGAGTGACTAGACATCCGATTAGTTTTGATCGAGCTTTCAGAAACCGGCCGTTAGAAGCGTATAGCCCGCCTGATGGAACGCCTTAGTCACAGCAATTTTAAGCTGTCAAATTAATCTCTTGGTTACGGTAACTTGGCCATTTTAAAATGTCCACATTTTTTATATGTCTTTTAAATCCATTCTGAAACTAAAATACAAACTTTATCGTATCTTGTTTGCTATTTTAAGATAATTTTATTTACCGCAAAATAGATGGCGGTATCCGTTTTTTGAAAACCTGAAACCAAAGAATCAAACTTTTTTTCATTTGCTTTCTTTATGTTCCAAACGAGTGTTTCAATTGATTTTTTTGTTGTTTTACTTCTTCCTTTTTTAGGGGTTCGTATCTAAAGGGTGGTGATAGAACCTTATAACAAAACAAACACCTTTCGTTCGACTAAATCATTTTAAATTGTATTTAATTAGTTTTCAGGTGGATTATTCATAATTCTAACGATATTTTTTTTCTTGAAACTAACATACATTATTTCTCATGAATATCATGAAAATAATAAAATAATATTACAATAACTTAATATTCTGTTTATCAAATCTAGATGTTTATTTAAAACTTGACAAATACAATCCATGTCAATTTACATTCAAATATTTTTTTTATACCAATAGCTGATGGAACAAGCAGATGGCCCACCTGATGTTAAGTGGTAACCATCACCTATAACAAAGCATTCCCTTGTAAGTTACGCACGATAGGAACGTGCCCTACGATGCACTGCCCTGCGACAACAACTTGAGGCATACAGATGTTTAGCCTCATGTGCCTATAATTACACCGGCAACCACACTCTTCAAATCGAAACACAGCAACGCTGCTTGGCGGCAGAGGAAAGGCGTGGTGGTAGTACTTCCCCGGACGAGCCCATCACAAAGAGATCTACTACTCTTAAAATCTACCAAGTACTTTGTATGAAAATAGAACCAACAGTAACCAACTTCATAATGGAAATATTCACGCTTCGTAGGCGTATCGTAGCAATCACGTAGCATATTGCTACGCAAGCTCTACGGAATAGCTACGCGTACATTCTACTCAGTTATTCAAACTAGGTATAATATCGTACTATATTAAATCAATAACTTTGCTTGAAAATAACTTTGCTTGAAAATAAATTAATTGAGAACATAAAAAAACTGCCTCACAAATTGTATCAGGCACTGTAGCTTTCCCACAGATCTCTTAGTAACAATTATTAACACAAAATGAGGAAACTTAAAATCCGTTCACCACACTGTTTCAAAAGAACTAGTAACACGACAAGACGAAGAAGAAGACAAATAAAATAGAAAAATAATATTTAACAATATTAACGTTTTGAATATTATTTCAAATATTTAATTAAAGCCTTTATTATTAATAGTACTAGAACAAGGTATTAACAAGTTTCCGAGGATTCATAGAATTTCTAAAAATATATATTATGTACCTTTACCTTCGGAATATCATATTTTACCTAGAACTACTTCCTTCTATAGTCAGAAATGCGCAGGTACCGGACGTAATATACAAGTTTCTAAGAAGACGTTGGCCGTTATCCTTTTAATATTATAATGAATTAATTATAATTTGTTTTATTCAGATATCATACATCTTAAAAATAACACATAATAAATGCTATAGTTTTTTTCTGACCACCACAATAATAAAGGTAAGAGTGAATAGGTGTCTTCTAGACCGTTCGACTATTCCAAGCAGAACGGTCTAGAAGGCACCGTCGGCTACATCGTCAATTACCAACAGGTGAGATTGTAAACTATTCTTTAAAAAAATGTTTTGCTGTGTTTCGGTTTGAAGAGTGTGGTTGCCGGTGAAATTACAGGCACATGAGGCTTAACACCTGTATGCCTCAAGTTGATGGATGCAGGGAAGTGCATCGTAGGCCACGTTCATACCTTGCGTGACTAACTAGGCAATACACTGTGGTGGTTGCCACTCACCATCAGGCCATCTGCTTGTTCAATCAGCAAGTAGATTTTAGGGTTCAGTACTCAAAGGGTAAAACGGGACCCTAGTACTAAGACTCCGCTGTCCGTCCGTCTGTCGCCAGGCTGTATCTCATGAACTGTGATAGTTAGACAATTGAAATTTTCACAAATGATGTTTTTCTGTTGCCACTATCGCAAAAAATACTAAAAATCGGAATAAACTAAATATTTAAGGGGGCTCCCATACAACAAACGTGTTTTTTTGCCTTTTTTATAGATTATGGTACGGAATACTTCGTGCGCGAGTCCGACTCGCACTTGGCTGTTTTTTTTGTGACGATTCATTGTGCAAAACAAATGCATTTTTTCTTTCTTTCTAAACCTTATTTGCGGTTCCTATTTCTTAGAAATCCCTTTTACGTCCTATCATGATATAGCCACTATAACCATATACCATGATCGAGATTCGAACGATTTTATGGTTAGGAATTTTCCCGGAGTTTGAATGTGTGTATACCGAAAATATGATGATAGCTTTGGGAGATTTTATTTACTAGCTAGCATTCGCCCGCGACTCCTCTCTCGTGATACACACTGACAATCATCCGGCTACACACTGGTTACTAATGGCCTGTATTATAAGTCCTAACTTAAAACTGACAGCTTAGACAGCTCAGTTGGTAGTAGCTCTGCCTTCTGTGTCGTAGGCCGTGGGTTCGATCCCCACCGAGAACAAACATTTATGTGATGAACAATAGATGTTTGTTCTCTGTACAAACTACTCGGGTGTTACATAATATTATAAGTATGTATTTACAAAAAAAAGTATATAAGTAGTAGATCAGCTATCTGGTTCCCATATCGCAAGCTTTGGCTTAGTGGGGCGAGATAGTGCTGTGTGGAATGTCCACCAATATTATTTATTTATTTATGAAATAGTTCTAAGTTTTAAAAAATGCAGACTGGTAACAGACAGACAGACGGACGGACAGCGGAGTCTTAGTAACAGGGTCTCGTTTTACCTGACACTTTTGACTCTGTCATTCGTAATACATATAAAACATTCGTTATACGCATAATACATTCGTAAGTTAATTAGGTATGTTATGAAATTCTATATACTAGGTAAGTAATCAGCGAAGCCCTCACTGAACTGAAGATTTCCTAGAACCAATCAAACAATTTGGATTCAATCATAATAGAAGATATCTTATTGATGTGTAATTTTATAGGAATCTCGAGATTGTAGCGTATGCCTGATTATTCGCAAATATATGTTGATTGATATACTTACGTGATTATAACTACGCGATAAAATCAGAAATGAAGATTTCTTAGAAAAACTGTGTTACTACCCCTATAATCCCAAATGTGGTTTATTTTGACCAAGCACAAATACTTTAATAAATATTGGTGTTAAATATTGGTGGACATTCCACACAGCACTATCTCGCCCCAAACTAAGCCAAAGTTTGTGATATGGGAACCAGATAGCTGATATACTACTTATATACTTTTTTTTTGTAAATACATACTTATAATATTATATAACACCCAGACAAAGAACAAACATCTATGTTCATCACACAAATGCTTGTTCTCGGTGGGGATCGAACCCACGGCCTACGGCGCAGAAGGCAGAGCTACTACCAACTGAGCTGTGAAGGCTGGCTGTCTGTGAAGACTTTGATGCAAAGGTTGTTTTTTTCTTATCTTCAGATTTAAAGAACCGAAAATAACATGGACAAACATAAACAGCTTCACAAATTAGATCTCCAGGCACGGTAGATATCCCCTCAGATCTCTTAATACCAATTACGAACTTCAGATTCTTTGAGGACGTCTTAGGGGGTAGTCAGAGGTACGTCCAAACATTACATTTGGCACATACCCACATTTTGCAGAAGTTAGTATTCCATACGTGACGGGTTGCAAGCCCATCGCCGCTGATTATCTACATCTACATCTACACTAATATTATAAAGAGGAAAGATTTGTAATTTTGTTGTTTTGTATGTAACGAATAGGCTCAAAAACTACTGGTCCGATTTCAAAAATTCGTTCATCATTAGAATGTTACATTATCCTTGAGCAACATAGATAGCCTATCATATTTTCAAAATAGTCAGGGATCCTTACTAAATCTCCAATAATGTAACCCAAGGTGGAAAATATAATCCTTACATCGCGTGCGCTGCGAAAACTATTGATGATAGAACAAAATAATGTACTACGACTTTGCAGAACACGTCATCATCTACAAAAAATGCCGCGACAGCATAACTATTTTAGTTTTGTCACAATAAGTGTTCTTTTATTATAAAAAAGAATTAAAATCCCGCCGCTAGTAAAGGCTCTTTATTTGTACCTTGGTATTAATCCTTATCCAAATAAATAATTTTATATTCAATATTGTTTCAATACCTGTAGATAACTTTTTGAAGTATTGAAATCGAACATTCCATTCAAAAGATATAACGAATTTAAAAATTTTAGTTCGTTTTAAAAATATTATGGAACGCGCGGGGCCACGGGGCGCGTTCTCACTAACTCAGGGAGAAGAGCGTGCAAATGTATGAAATAAGTAGACGCGAGATTCGAACCTATGGTCTAAGTTTATCCTAAAATGTTAAAAAAATTATATCCACCCATGCGAAGCTGGGACAGGCTGCTAGTGTTTTATATAAAGGCAAGCACCATGGTTCGGTTGGTAGCTACCCAAGTTTTATGACGTCGTTACTTAAAGCACGACGGAAAGTTTAATATCTATGTTAATAAACTAGTATCTAACTCAAAGGAAATAAAACAACTTAAGTGCTTTAAGTTATTAACTTTATTTTATTATGCTTTAATACGCTTTTAAACTCTAACGGCCGGTTTCTGAAAGCCCTATCAAAACTAATCGGATGTCAAGTCACTTGCTATCTCTAACTAATTCGATGTCATAGCTGAAATGGCGAGTGACTTGACATCCGATTAGTTTTGATCAAGCTTTCAGAAACCGGCGGTAAGAGTGGATTTCACCTACTCAGAGTAACTAAATAAAATTCTTTATGTTTTTGGCTCCTGTTTGTCATTCGACAGACAATCTTGCCAGTGTCCAGTGGATTGTATTAAATACTTTATAGTCAAGTCAGTCCATAGTCAAGTCGGCCGTCATTTGTGTTGAAGAAAATTGGTGGCGGCATTTTCGGTCAAATCGGGATCACAAAATACACTTTCATTTCCAATGCTTATACCTACTTCGTGCTAAGACCTCAAGTACCTAATGTTGGTTAAAATACCACTGAAATTAAACAACACAATTCAAAATAATACTAGAAATACTAATAAAATGAAAAAGCTATGTTAGAAACAGAATCCAAATAAAATTATTAATATTTAATATGTAAAATAATTGTCTTGTACCTTTGTTACAAGCTTGGACAGCACTGAGACCTAATCACGAACGAATTTGAGTTTACATTACAATCTATTTACAATTATTACAATTATTTACACAGTAAAATGCGCACAACATTATCAATGCACACCATGCGTTACTATAAAGATACATTATGCTTTAATGCCCCAAGTGAAATATAAGTAATTTATGTGTAGGTTATTTGAAGATTCTTCTAGAAAAAACGACAACAAGAAAATTAGAAGAAAAGTTCTGTAAAGTCATAGTTTTTATTATATTGGACTATCATTATTATACTGGACTACTAACAGATTTTTTTATCAAAAAAGAACTTGATTTACATCATTCTTTGAAATTTGATCAACTTTTAATTTTCTTCCGCATAAAAGCTAGTATCAAAAATAAGTGAAAGCTAGTTACTAAATTAAGTAAATCCTTACCTTTACAATCAAATTCACTTAACGATTCTCCATCACATTATAATCCAAAACAAAAAACCACTCACAACTTTCACACTGAATCCTGACAAAGAAAACTTTTCAAATCGAACTTTTCGCGCGTAAGCACAAAGCCCTAACGTCCGTTCGGCTCAGTGTCTCGACCCGAACTGAATGGATGAAGCCTTCATGGGAACAACCACAATTTTACTCCACCGCCTCCAAAGTTCTACCAATATAAATTTCAACCTTATCTCGTAGAGCTAGAGACCGTTATAGCTTGGCATGCATTTTCAGTTGTGTTGAGGTATTCTTGGTAGGTTGGATGTATAATTTACTTGTATGACATTTGAGGTAAGCATAGAAGTAACTCGTCAGAATTTTAATGTTGATTGTGTGGTATAGTACACTTATGAGTTGTGACTCGTGAATTTTGTAGATACTCTTGCTACCTCATTACGTATCATGCGACGGGTAGCGACATCTGAATATTGCTATTTCTACCGTCAATGTGTCCTGGTGTGGCGTCGGTGAAATTACAGGCACTTGAGGCTTATTTTTAAGCCTCAAGTTGGTGGGCGCAGGGTAGTGCATCGTAGGGCACGTTCCTATCGTGACATACGCAGCAATGCTTTATTCCATCAACAAGTAGTTTATATAAATAAAATATGCAAACAGTGTTGTCGAAAGCCACTATTTACTAAAAACATGGTATTTCACCGCGAAAGTGATATTCATTCATTGTTCATTTTATTTTTGTTAATTTTTAGAGAATGGTTGTACAAAAAGAGACTCATTGCTGTGAAATGTTGCATTTTGTACTAAAAAACGGGTTGTAAACAAAGATTTATCATTTACACTTGTCGCAAACCTGTCGCAAGAAATGTGTTACGGATGGTGTCATTGCTTTAAACTTATAGGAGAAGCCTTAGTCCAAAAGTGGAGTTCTTCAGGCTACTACATTTTATGCAACAATATTTAGCTCCAAACTAAGTAAAACTTGTACTAGTCCAAATAGCTGATATAACACTTTCATGCTTGTTTTTTATAGATACTTATAATATGCTTGTATAATTTCATGCTTGTTTTTTATAGAGCAGTGCATCGTGGGGCAAATTCTTATCGTGTGTGACTTGCGAGGCAATGCTTTGTTATAGGTGATAGTTACCACTTAACATCAACACAAATATTTGTTCTCAGTGGGAATCGAACCAACGGCCTACAGCACAGTACTTCGACCAACTGAGCCGTGAGGGCCATCAAACGCTTTACGTAACAGAACTAACAAAAGAAAATCAGACGCAAATTTGAGATACCCACATTTCCCTTCCAAATGTGGCGGGTCCCGAAATTACGGGTTCTCTCATAAGTCCGTCCCTAATGATTTAGCAAATAAATGGTCCAGCATTACTCGCATATGGAAATCGGCGAAGGCACGCAATATGTTCGTCTCTAACTTGTATGGTTTGAACCCTCAAGTCTACCCTCAAATCTCGACCCTCGTAATCGTAGAGTAAGCTTATTATGCAGAAACTTTTAAATTGACTTTACATATAAAAATATTTCATTTCTGGGTAGTGGGGTAAAGAAAACTCTTTCTTCGTTTATTTAGTTGTTTTTGTTTTTTTTTCTGTGAATTCAGGTTTTTCTTGAAGCAAAGCATGCACTATGGGAACTGATAGCTGATTATTATAACACTAATAAAAAAGCTGTCTCATACAAAAGTTCAATACCTACCTGGCTAAATGTATGAACCAGCTGTTTTTTTTTCGCGTTCACAGTGTTGGTTCCTTAGTAAAAGTTATTCATATTGATGGGTACTTTAGCCCCCTGAAGTTTTTAAACACAAGTATTGGAACACCTTATATACATAGGTATATATACCTGTTCTCAGTCTGGTTGTTATAATATAGAGGTATTAGATAAAGTTATCTAGAATTTAATAATTACAAATATTGGTGGACATATCAAGCAACAATAACTCCAAACTTAGACAACAATATCTAGCTCCAAACTAAGCAAAACTTGTACTCTGTTAAACAGATAGGTGATATAATAATTATATACTTTTTAAAATATAAACTTATGGTCTTATTTATATTGGTCGCTGAGCGCTCCATTAGCTTATCACAGACTTATCGGTCTGATAAGCCAATGGAGCGCTCAGCGACCAATATAAATAAATGATGTCTATTTTTATTGGCGGTCACAGTGACAGTGACTCTATAGAGCCGCTATAAAATGTAAATAAGGACCTTATAATTTATAACACCCAGACAGAGAACAAACATCTATTACTCTGGAGAATACAGCATGGGGTTCTTCAAAAAAGGCGTTCTAAAACATTTAAAGGGTCAGCAACGCGCGTGTGACACCTCTGGTGTTGCAAACGTCCATAGGCTACGGTAACCGCTTCCCATCAGGTTGGCCGTACGCTTGTTTGCGTACTTGGTAGTATAAAAATAAACTATGTTTATTGCACAAAGGTTTTTTTTAGTCAAACTCGCAAATCACAATTCATCAAACTCACGGCCTGCAGCGCAGCAGGCAGAGCTATCTACCAACAAAGCTGTGGGTGCTATTAACTTTCTCACCTACACAGCCTTCACAGCTCAGTTGGTCATAGCTCTGCCTTCTGCGCCGCAGGCCGTGGGTTCGATCCCCACCGAGAACAAATATTTGTGTGATGAACAAAGATGTTTGTTCTCTGTCTGGGTGTTATTATATAAGTATGTACCTCTATATATAAAAAAGTATATTGTATTATATCAGCTAACTGGTTCCCATATTACAAGCTTTGGCTCAGTTTGGGGCTAGATGCTGTATGGAAAGTCCGCCAATATTTATTATTATTATAACTCATGTGCTTGTAATTACCCACACACTCTTCTAACTGATACACAGCAACGCTGCTTGATGGCAGAAATAATCATGGTGGCAGTACTTCGGACGAGCCATATACAAAATCAACTACTCTGAAATATTTACTCTGACAATGGAAGTTTATTCTTACAAAAATAATGAAATTCAGTCATTGCCGAAGAAACAATTTGGGCAAGACTTTCCCAAGAGCATAATAAGCTCTTGTTGAGAACACTAACTTTGTAGTGTCGAAGATTACCCTTAGGCAGAATACACAAGACACCACCTACTGCGGCAGACGCGCTGCGCGTTTTAAGGCGAATACAAGAGCTAATGTACCTCTCGCTCGCACGTTTCGACATGTTGAAAGGTATAAAATCACTAAACTCATTTTCGAAAAATCGCAATCAACTATTTTGTGTGCAATCACATTGCACACAGTTTAGTAAAAATTGAATTTCGATCGATACATGTTTTCCTACTTAAAAGCTTGCATTACTAGTTTTCGGTCATAAGCAAACTTTTAAGTAGGAAAACTTTTTTGTAGGAAAACATAGGTACATGTGATTGCACACAAAATGGTTGATTGCGATTTTACGAAAATGAGTTAAGTGATTTTATATATTTCAACATGTCGAAACGTGCGAGCGAGAGTCACATTAGCTGTTGTCTTCGCCTTAACGGATCAAGATTTTTCACTCATTTGTTGTCTTGACATATACTTATGGCTTTACCTACCTACCTATGTACTTAATTTACCATAATTATAATTATGTTGTGCGTTCTTGTGGCAGATAAATAATTGTCTATGTCTTTCAATTATATTGGTCGCTAAGCGCTCCAATAGCTTAACTGACCGATAAGTCTGCTGCTGTCTCTTTTCGTCGACACAAAAGTGAAAAAACTTAGTTTACTTTAAAGAACCGCTATAAAATAGCAGGGAATAAGATTATGGGCCCTTAGTACTTTGAGAAAAAACTGGGCCGAAACAACTGGGCCGCTAGTGTGCTTTTTTTTTTCGATAAAAGGTTTTGACGAGTAACATCTACTGCAAAATATGTATAATGGTATGTATAATGTAAATATGTATATGTATAATGTAAATATGAAAAAAGGGTATATGCCAAGGTCAAAAGATATTTAAAGTAAAGTAAAAATGTGTTTTATTAACATAATAAGTTACAGTAATATAATTCGAATCCTTATTACATATAATACACATACATATAATTTATTCAGTAAAATCACAAGAATCACTGTAAAATATGTATGTACTGTACATTTGTATATTTCTCTGACTACTCCTCTCTGATATCCTTAAATAATTTTGAGTTATTACTTTATAGTAAGACATCTAGGAGATATCTACCGTGCCTGGGATCAGAGCTTTTTAATCCAATTGTTTATTCTTGTCATCTTAAATAAATATAGCTGAACGTTCAACAAAGCACTATCTAGCCCCAAGCTAAGTGCAACTTGTACTAAGTTAATAAGATTTTTCTTAGAAATCTGTACTGAGGAGTAGTAGAGCTCTTTGTGAAGGGCTCGTCCGGGAAAGTACTACCACCACGTCTGTCCAGTTTGTAAGTATGGATGGATGGATGGATGTTTGTTACTCTTTCACGTAAAAACTACTGAATGGATTTTAATGAAACTGTTCAATAATATAGCTTACACATCAGAATAACACATAGGCTACAATTTATAAAGATATTGTGTGAATTGTCCAAAATATAACGATAAGTGTCAAGTAAGTAGGAAAAAATCTACCATCTGCGAGCTATTCTGGCGTGCGTTGCCAAAACCGCTAGAGTTACACATATGTACTACGCCACGCTAATATAAGCTACTCGAAATACTAATCCTGCGCAGACAAAGTCGCGGGCACCAGCTAGTATATATTATAGATATAGGTATCTGCCGTCAAGAGGCAACGCTGTGTACACCACCATGCCTACATGGTGGTAGTACTTTCCCGGACTAGCCACACACAAAGAGCTACTACGACTACTTTCGCCGGCGCCGGCAAGGTGTGTAAGCCCCTTACGTCCTGCCACCGGTATACCGATTCCACTTCATCATGCCCCCAAATTGGAAGGGATCCTAAACTTCGCTCCAATCTGTAGAAGCTGTGAGACAATACCGTCTTCCATACCAAGTACTCATCATCTATGGTAAGTACAGTCGACTAAATTAAAAGGCTGACAACCGCAACCAGCTTCTCGCACACACATTTAAAAATTTTTGAAGATATACAATTGTAACAAAAAAAGGCTCAGCAAAAATAGCATTTTGATCGAAATAAGGTTTCCTACCAAAATAAAAGAAAAGAGTAGTAGAGCTCATTGTGAAGGGCTCATCCGCAGGGAAGTCCACATAGGGCACGTTCCTATCGAGTTTTGGTATAGGTGATGCATACCACTTATGATCAGGTGGTATGCTTGACCATCTACTTGTTCCAACAACAAGTTGTATAAAAAAAAACAATATTTTTGTGGGCAACCTTGTTGAGAATCTCAGAAATTGGTTATTTACGATGTTTCATAACAAAATATATCAATTTATGATGCTTACTGTACGTAGTTTATATTGATTATCTACGACGCTGTATAGACAGTTGAATACTAATAACGGCCGTGACTTCGTTCGCGTGTAATTAAGGCGTTGCTTTATTAAAAAAACACGTCTAACGTACAGTTATAATTCTAAATACAAATGACTGCCAAATGTGTGTGTGTGTGTATGTGTGTGGATGTGTGTCGCAGATGGCGGTGTACAAGTATGTGAACATACGCACATGTATATGTATGTGTGTGTGTGGATGTGTGTCGCAGATGGCGGTGTGCAAGTGTGTGAAGTGTGAACATACGCACATGTATATGTATGTGTGTGGATGTGTGTCGCAGATGGCGGTGTACAAGTATGTGAACATACGCACATGTATATGTATGTGTGTGTGTGTGGATGTGTGTCGCAGATGGCGGTGTACAAGTATGTGAACATACGCACATGTATATGTATGTGTGTGTATGTGGATGTGTGTCGCAGATGGCGTTGTACAAGTTTGTGAACATACGCACATATACATGTATATGTGTGTGTGTGGATTTGTGTCGCAGATGGCGGTGTACAAGTATGTGAACATACGCACATGTATGTTTATGTGTGTGTGTGGATGTGTGTCGCAGATGGCGGTGTACAAGTATGTGAACATACGCACATGTATATGTATGTGTGTGTGTGTGTGGATGTGTGTCGCAGATGGCGGTGTAAAAGTATGTGAACATACGCACATGTATATGTATGTGTGTATGGATGTGTGTCGCAGATGGCGGTGTACAAGTATGTGAACATACGCACATGTATATGTATGTGTGTGTGTGTGGATGTGTGTCGCAGATGGCGGTGAACAAGTATGTGAACATACGCACATGTATATGTATGTGTGTATGTGTGTGTGTAAGAGATAAGTGTGTAAAGTAGTTTTTGTGGGTAGAAGAGCTCTTTGTGTGTATCTCATACGCCATGCCTATTTCTGCCGTGGGTTTGGGTAAAATATGTGTAGAGTGCTCGAAAGGAGCCTATTTGAGGCGCACTTAAAATATTTTCACCACACTGCACTGTTTCGAAAAAACTAGTGACTCCACAACAAAGAAGACCAGCAACGAGTATAATTAAAGGACATTTTAAGAGTAGTAGAGCTTTTTGTGAAGGGCTCGCCCGGGGAATACTACCACCACTCTTTTTCTGCCGCCAAGCAGCGTTGCTGTGCTTCGGTTTGAAGAGTGTGGTTGCCGGTGTGGTACCATAATAAAATTGTAAAAAGGATCATACAAAAAAACGCTAGGAACCAAGCCGTTAGTTTCTTGCCCGTTCTTCTAGGCTTTGGTCGCGAGGAACTGGCGATAGATTCACCTAGTATATAAGACGTTTCAAAGTGATCCTTGTGATTGTACTGAATAAAGACCGTTTTGATTTTGATTTGATTTTGATTTTGGTGTAATTACAGGCATTTGAGGCTTAACATCTGTATGTCCAGGCTGATGGACGCAGGGCAGTGCATCGTAGGGCACGTTCCTATCGTGCGTGTCTTACGAAGCAATGCTTTGTTATAGATGTTGTTTGCCACCTAACGTCAGGTGGGTCTGCTTGTTTTATCAGCTAGTTGTATAAAAAAAAAAGTGCTCGTTTCTGTAACAACGTTCAGCCGGTCAGTTGCTTCTTCAGCTCTATATAAGTAGCGGCTCTAGAATGGAATTCATAATGCTCTTGTCCGGAAGTTTTGATTACTTTGGAACGAAGTTGCGATTCACTACGAAATAGCGATAGTTTCTCTGAAGATTCGATAATAAGTCGATTTGGAAGGCAAACTTTTTTTAGGGGCTTTGTCAAAGTCGGCTTTTGTTAGGTAGCACATAATAAAATATCTGCTAGAAAAGAAAGAAAACATATTTATTTGTCCCAACACAAAAAACAATAAAAATAACAGTGGGTAGGTTGGTAAGTATATAAAAAAAGTGAAAATAAAAGTAAAAAATAAAATAAAAGTAAAAGTAGGTACTAATACACAAATTAGGTATGTTGTGCGGGGCAAAAAGGTCGTCGTCTCAGCATAATGCTGCACCCAACCTAGATAGGTGCAGTGCAGCGCTGGTTTTCAGACGCTATCTGCTACGTAGTGATTGTAGTTCAATTATTGTATGTGTACAATGCCAGTACTCTCAAACGGTGAAAGAAAACATCGTGAGGAAATCGGCATGTCGTGGAACCTAAAAAATTCTTTAACATGTGTCATCGAAAGGAGCCTCTTGGGGCGCACTTAAAATCCTTTCACCACACTGTTTCGAAAGAAACTAGTGACACGACAAGAGAGAGAGAGAGATTGTAGTCAAAGAAGACAGTCGATTCTGAAAAAAGTGAAACAGCTTCACGACTTTGATCCCCAGGCACGATAGATATCCCCTCAGATCTCTTAGTAGCAAGTACTTACACCAGATTATTTGAGGACTAAGCGTCTATGGTTATAATATAAGCTATAATATTAGTCATAATTACGTCCAAACATTACATTTGGCACATACCCACATTTTGCAGTAGTTGGTATTCCAATCGTGACAGGTTGCAAGCATATCGCCGCTGTTAGAATACTCACTGGTTCAAGATGTTTACCTTCACCGCTTAAGAGCACTGAAATTGCGCACATAAATTCAGCGGATTTTGATACACGATTTAGCAAAAAAATTTTAAAAATGCGACACGAAAAAGCTTGTATTCTGTACCCCAAGTATGAGTTGTATTTACCATATTTGGTTTTTTGTTTTTCGTTTTTGTTCCGATAGAGATACCGATACGGAACTTTATGTTCTACTACTAATTTTCATCATACGTGCAACATAAAGTTCCGTATCGGTATCTCTATCTCGTCTTCATACAAAACCCGCAATGAACACAACTCATACTTGGGGTACTGGTTTAAATTTTTCTACAAGAATTCACGTTTTTTTTCAACTTTAGGCAAGATTTTAACGAAATATAAGATATTGTTTTATATGACACCGCGCTAACGAATTCCCCTGAGAAAACTATTTCACAAAGAACTCTGCTACAAATAATTTAATTTCGAATTCCTATCATTGCTGTCTTTTGTTTCACAATTTTCGATGCGCGAAGGTAGCGCCCTCTCAACTGAAAAGGCACAGGTGGTCTAGCGCTAGTGGGCCTGCCTTCCAATCATAAGGTCGTGGGTTCAAAACTGGTCGTGCACCAATGAGATTTTCTGTTAAAAAAATTATGTGCTCAGTGCCAGAACTCTCAAACGGTGAAGTAAACTGTCGTGAGGAAACCGGCATGTTGTAGAACCTAAAAAGTTCTAAAACATGTGTCAAGTGCTCAAAAGGAGCCTAAAGAGGCTCCTTGAAAGTATTTTAAAGTTTTAAAGTGAAAGTATTTTAAATGTGCCACAAAGGTGGCACATTTAAAATACTTTCACCATACTGTTTCTAAAGAACTAGCGACACGACAAGAAGAAGAAGAACTGAATAAACCGGTTGGCGGTAGTTATGATCGTGTTTCCTCGAAAACACAAACAAGTAGCAATCAAGCCGTAAGCTTGTTGGCTGTTCTCCTAGGCTTGGTCACGCGGAACTGACACCTAAATTCAACTAGCTTTAAGACGTTTCAAAGTGATCCTTGCGATTCAATTGAATAAATACCTTTTGACTTATAGTCTACCAGTCATCGTGGGCGTGCAAAACGATGGTGTGACGTGTATAATATCAAACATAATAAAATTGAGAAACAAAAGAGAGCTACTGTCTTTTTTTTGCAATTCAAGTGACTTACTATATGCTTATTGTATTCTCCTATCTATGCTATTGTATCAATGAGCTTACCTATTATTATTGTACACATAATATTAGTAGTATTATTTGTACCTACCTTATATCTACATTATTTGCTGCGCCCTACAGGGGACGTGTACTCGCATAATAGCTACCTTAGACGTATAGTATATATAACTAATGTACATGTTGGCAATATCTGAAATCTTTTGTTTCAACATTTTAGATGTTGAGTTGGCGCCTTAACTGAACAAACCAGTTGGCAGTAATTCCTCCTTCGAAGGGACAAAGATGTTTCCAGAACTTCCACTGACGAGTTCGTCCAACACGTTTGCCCAAACTGTTTGCGCAATCTGTTGATTTGAAATCCCGATGTGCAAACGTCGGCCCGAACTAGTTAGCGTTTTGAGAGCAAATACTTTGCAAAGTTAATCTGATAGGAGTCTTGGGACTTCTCAAGTTTGGGGCGCTTGATTTGCGATCAGAAATTTAATTATTTGTTTTAAAAACGGCTCTGGATACAAACTAAATGAAAAGAAAGAGTATCGTTGACTGTGTTTTTTTAGAACTAATTAATTTACATTCAGACGATTTTTTTTGTTATTCTTGTGTCAGTTTATGTATATTTTGTACAAATCATCTCTGAAATTGAAAATCTTTCATTTGTTTTTTTTTTAACATCGTTTCAATTCAAATTGTTTATTATTTGTCCAAAAAAAAATTCTTTTCTGTTTTATCAGACAACGAACAGCTATAAATTTTCATCACAGAAACCTATGTTATTGGTGGAAATCGAACCAACAGCGCATACAATCATCCTGAAGAAATCCACTGCTGACCCTAACCCTCCCTACATTTCTAGGAAGAACGATTTTGAGCCCTCCATCCACCGACTTCAAGCGATCTTAACCTTTATGGCCCGACCGAATCCAAGAACTGGTCTACCATTTCGTACGAAACCATGGTTTCGATATAATAAGGTATTTTTTCCTCTCATTGAGCGGACAATACGCGTCATAAAGTTTAATAGAGGGCCAGTTTCACTAATCTACTAACGCTTGGTTTACAAATACTGTTTGATCCTTATTTTTATACAACTAGCTGATGGAACGAGCAGATTGCTCTGACTGATGTTAGGTGGTAACCATCCTACTAATATTATAAACGCGAAAGTTTGTACGTATGGATGGATGGATGGATGGATGTTTGTTACTCTTTCACGTAAAAACTGCTGAATGGATTTTAATGAAACTTTACAATAATATAGCTTATACATCAGATTAACACATAGGCTACAATTTATAACGGTATTGTTTGACTTAGCCTGCACAGACGAAGTCGCGAGCACCAGCTTGTCACCTAAAGCAAAGCATTGTATCATGCACGATAGGATCGTGCCCTACGATGCACTGCCCTGCGTCCATCAACTTGAGGCATACAGATGTTAAGCCTCATGTGCCTGTAATTACACCGGCAACCACACTCTTCCAACCGAAACACAGCAAAGCTGCTTGGAGGCAGAAAAAGGCGTGGTGGTAGTACTTCCCCGGACGAGCCCTTCACAAAGTGCTCTACTACTCTCAAGTAAAGAGATACCGAGTATGGCACGCTCCATTGCTTTTTGTGCTACGCGTATTTTCAGTATGTTTTCTTTGCGAACGGCCAGAATTATAACAGACAAGCTGGTGCTCGCGACTTCGTCTGCGCTGGATTAGTCACACAATATCAATATAAATTTTAGCCTATGTGTTAATCTGATGTATAAGCTATTGTAAAGTTTCATCGGTAGTTTTATTGTTGTAAAATCCATTCAGTAGTTTTTAAGTGAAAGAGTAACAAACATCGATACTTTCACGTTTATAATATTAGTAGGATATTATATTAGAGTGGATTAAAATACCCGGGTTAAAACCAGGGTATGGTACACACCAGCCCTTATCCCGGGGTATTATTACCCCGATCGCCACTAGCCCGGATTAGTGGGGAAAGCACTTAAGATTTTATATTTCGTCATCTTTCTACTGGCTCGTAAAACTTGTACGTGGTTGTAATAGTTTCGCTTGAATAGAATTTACAGGAAATAGTTTTTATTTTTATTTTTATTATCAGCCTTTGAGAAATACGACTTCAACTGGCAGAAAATATGCATTAGGGATTTGTTTATTTATTTCATATAACAAGCCCTAAAAGATTTAGAGAATAGTAGAGCTCTTAGTGAAGGGCTCGTCCGGGGAAGTACTACCACCACGCCTTTTTCGGTTTGAAGAGTGTGGTTGCCGGTGTAATTACAGGCACATGAGGCAATGCTTTGTTATAGGTGCTTGTTACCACTTAACATCTGCTTGTTCCATCAGCTATTTGTTTAAAAAAATAAAGTTGGAAAGCCTTTTTTCGAATGAATGTAACGGTGTACCCTAAGGCCATTATTCATATTCCGTTGCTGACCCTTTAAATGTTTTAGAACGCCTTTTTTGAAGAACCCCATGCTGTATTCTCCAGGGAAATAGATGTTTATTCTCTGTCTGGGTGTTATATAATATTATAATGTCCTTATTCACATTTTATAGCGGCTCTATGGAGCATACTTGTCACTGACACTTTCATAGCAACGAAAAGAGACAGCAACAGACTTATCGGTCTGATAAGATAATGGAGCGCTCAGCGATCAATATAAATAAGACCATAAATCAATAAATATTGGTGGACATTGCACACAGAATTATCTAGCCCCAATCTAAGCAAAACTTGCACTATGGGAACTAGGTAACTGATATTATAATAGGTACATACTTATTATATAGCACCCAGACAGAGAACAAATATCATGTTCACCACACATAATATTATGCTTGTTCTCGGTGGAGATCGAACCCACAGCCTACAGCGCAGCAGGCAGAGCTACTACTAACTGAGCTGTGAAGGCTGTTGGTGATCGAATAAATAAACACATAATTGCCAATTCAGTAAATTTTCAAAGCTCAACGTCCAAAACAATACTTAGACGACATCAATGAACCACTTCACGAACATTGAATTGAATAACAAATTTCTAAGTAATCTCAATAAGTATTTCGACAACGAATCCGGCCTATTCAAACTTGCCCGATTTTCACTCGAGTTACGTCCTAATAGATTTTATAAGGATACCAGGTTATTATAGCTTTCGGTACGATATAATCAAATGAAATCAAAAAGCCTTTATTTTGTATCACAAAAACTTAGGCTAAATACAAAGAACAATATTGGTTAGGACAACAAAATTGGTCGTCACTCATCAATGTGCTTTATTAGTGTTAGTGTTAGTACACCAGTGAGCAATACTAACGGCCAGTTTCAGAAAGCCCGATCAAAACTAATCGGACGTCAAGTTATTTGCTATCTCTATCTAATTTGAAGTAATAGCTGAAATGGCGACTTAACATCCTATTAGGTTTGATCGAGCTTTCAGAATCCGGCGGTTAGATACCCAACTCAGCAGTGAAGGCAGTCAAACTACCATAACTGCGTATAACTTTCATTCGTCTGATCACGCTATGCCGATTTTTGAGCTCCAAAATGGGTACGTAAAAGGTTATTTCTTTTCAATTATATAAATGGAGCTTTCTGAGGTATCTTTTTCTATAAAAGAGCTTTTTTTTTTACAAGCAGATAGCCCACCTGATGTTAAGTGGTAACCATCACCTATAACAATGCAACGTAAGGCACGCACGATAAGAACGTGCCCTACGATGCACTACCCTGCGTCCATCAACTTGAGGCATACAGATGTTAAGCCTCATGTGCCTGTAATTACACCGACAACCACACTTTTCAAACCGAAACACAGCGTTGCTGCTTGGCGGCAGAAAAAGGCGTGGTGGTAGTACTTTCCCGGCCGAGCCCTTCATAAAGAGCTCTACTACTCTTAAAAGCTTAGCTCTTGTCAGGATTCTGATGCAGTTACCGCCAATAGAGTCTTTCCAATGCGGCCTCCTTGACTTCCTTATAAGATGTGACAGCGACCTTCTCTTTTATCTGACTCATGGAATTTATTCTTGGCCTACCTCTTCCTCACTTTCCTTCAAACTATCCTTCAATGATGTTCCTTATGTAGCTGTCAAGTCGTAGAAGATGTCCAAACATAGGCATTCAGAGGGATTCGTTTTCTGATATTTTGGGAAGCAACATAGCATTTTTCATTTTGTTTGTTTTTCTAGTGTTATTTTCAGATGTATTGTTTAATTTCGGTGGTATTTTTACCAACATTACTTGAGGTCTTAGCACAAAGTGTAAGCATTTTGAATGAAAGTGTAATGTGTGTTAATCCTGATTTGACCAAAAATGTTTCCAATAAACAAAACAAAACCGCCACTATTTTCTTCAAAACAAATGACGGCCGACTTGACTATGGACTGACTCGACTAAAAAGTATTCAATACAAATCAATTGACACTGGCAAGATTATCTGTCGAATGACGGACAGGAGCCATAAATTGAGAGAAGAAGAAGGCATTCAGAGTTATGGCAAACCTAAATAAACAGTAAATCGTATAGGATAATCAAAGCAAGGTCCAAACAGGATACCGATCCCAGCAATCAAGAGCCCTCAGCCGTTGTTGAGAGTTACGTGTTTATTCCGATTAAACGATTTGGTATTTTGGCATCGTTTGATTTATCGTGTATCCTTCCCCTGATTACGTAAAAGTACCACAGCTATAGCTTAAATAAAATCGGCCAAGTGCGATTCGGACTCGCGCACGAAGGGCTCCGTACCATTATCTATAAAAACGGCAAAATCACGTTTGTTATATGAGAGCCCCATTAAATATTTATTTTATTCTGTTTTTTAGTATTTGTTGTTATAGCGGTAACAGAAATACCTCATCTGTGAAAATTTCAACTGTCTAACCATCACGGTTCATGAGATCACTGGTGACAGACGGATGGACAGCATAGTCTTAGTAATAGGGTCTCGTTTTACCCTTTAGGTACGGAACCCCTTAAAACGATTGAATATATACCTTTTGACTTTAACTTTTCAGGATAACCTGGACCTTAACCTGGATAGGTTATGATTTATATTTGTCTTAAGTTTCATCCTGATCGGTTCAGTGGTCGGTTAGGGCGTGATTAAAGCTATAAAAATGCAGAGATCCAAACATCGTGACTTAATGTTTATTTAGCATAAGTGTAACAATAATACCCAAGCCTGAAACCAGTCAAAAGCCCCTTAAAGAGGCTCTTTTCGAGCACTTGACACATGTTTTGGGAATTTTTAGGTTCTACGACATGCTGGTTTCCTAACCACCATTTGAGAGCTATAACATTGAGCACATTCATTTTTGGAGTACGATATTAAGTAGGTTCACAAGAATACAGATGAAATACGCAATGCCAAAGAAAAATGACGCTTACCACAAGGACATAAAAGCGAGCAGTATAGCCTGTGTCCGTATGTACAAAACTGGATTTGAACCTGCCATCTTAGGATCGGAAAGTATTTAAATATAAATAAATATTGGTGGACATTCCACACAGCACTATCTCGCCCCAAACTAAGGCAAAGCTTGTGATATGGGAACCAGATAGCTGATATACTACGTAAATCCTTTTTTTTTTTTTGTAAATACATACTTATAATATTATATAACACCCAGACAGAGAACAAACATCTATGTTCATCACACAAATGTTTGTTCTCGGTGGGGATCGAACCCACGGCCTACGGCGCAGAATGCAGAGCTACTACCAACTGAGCTGTGAAGGCTGTCATTGGTCTAGTGGAAGCGAAGTGGAAGTAGCCTTCCGATCCTAAGGCGGAGGGTTCAAAACTGGTCGTGTACCAATGAGTTATTCTATTACCTTCATACGGCGGAAGGAGACTGACATCATCGCGAGGAAACCGGCATGTCGTAGAACCTAAAAAGTTTTAAAACATGTGTTGTGTCATGTGCTCGAAAGGAGCCTCTTTGAGGCGCACTTAAAACCCTTTCACCACACTGTTTCGAAAGAACTATTGGCACGACAAGAAGGATCAGAAGGCGAGCTTACTACTGCCAGTCCAGCTCGACTAAAAATACATTCATTACAATAGAATACAATAAAAGAACTAGTATTGCATCGGCTCGAGAGAACAAAGCGTTTCGACCAATTAAAAACGAATTTCGCCAAAGAAGAAAACAAATGCATGAGCAACTCAGCTTTGAGTCTGTGCGAAGCCGTGAGCGTCAATATAAACGAACTTTTTTCGTAGAACTCTCTTTGTCCTTTGCCTTTTAACAGAATTCGAATAATATAGCAGCATTCCTGTGTTTATTTCTTCACAAGCGTTGGGGAAAAAAGGTTCTCGAAAGGCGACCAGAAACAGAAAAAGAGAGCGCGGGACGCCCTCCTACCCGATGGACTGACGACATTGTGAAGATCACGGAATGGAGGATTATGTGGAGAAGGCTCAGAACCGTTCTTCCTGGAAATGTGTAGGGGAGGCCTATGTCCAGTGAACTCCTTCAGGCTCATGATGATGATTCCTGAGTTTCGGTTTAAATGGTGTGGTAAAACCACAGGCACATGAGGCTTTACTTTTAAGAGTAGTACAGGTCTTGTTGCGTGGCTCGTCCGGAGAAGTACTACCACCATGTCTATTCCTGCCAACAAGCAGCGTTGCTTTGTTTCAATTTGAAGTCAAAGTCAAAAGGTATTTATTCAATAAAATCACAAGGATCACTTTGAAACGTCTTAAAGCTAGGTGACTCTAGGTGCCAGTTTCACGCGACCAAAGCCTAGAAGAACAGGTAACAAACTTACGGCTTGGTTCCTACCGCTCTTTTGTATGATCCTTGTTACAATCTCTAATCAAATATATCAATCATAATATATCAAAAATAAGAATCAAAGTCCTGACTGACTGACTGACTTTTTTTTTTTTTTTTTTTTTTTATACAACTAGTTGATGATACAAGCAGATGGCCCACCTGATGTTAAGTGGTAACCATCACCTATAACAAAGCATTGCCTCGTAAGTCACGCACGATAGGAACGTGCCCTACGATGCACTACCCCGCGTCCATCAACTTGAGGCATACAGATATTAAGCCTCATGTGCCTGTAATTACACCGGCAACCACACTCTTCAAACCGAAACACAGCGTTGCTGCTTGGCGGCAGAAAAAGGCGTGGTGGTAGTACTTCCCCGGACGAGCCCTTCACAAAGAGCTCTACTACTCTTAGAATAGTCATATAGACAACGCACAGCCTAAACCACTGGTCCTAGAAACTTGAAATTTGAGGAGTACGTAGGTCTTATGGCGTAGAGGTGTACTAAGAAGGGATTTTTGGAAATTCAACCCCTAAGGGTGTAAAAAGGGATGAAAACGATTGTATGAAAAATTTTATTCCTTGAACCTACAAACTTGAAACTTGGAGTAGATATACTTCAAGGCAAAAAAATAGGAAAGGCATTTTTAGTTTTTTAAAACTACCCTTACTAAGTGTGCAAAGGGTTAAAAAGTTTGTATGGGAGATTTTTGACCGCTGGTCCTATAGACTTGAAATTTAAAGAGTACATAGGTCTTATGGCGTAGAGGTTTATTAAGAAGGGATTTTCGGAAATTGAACCCCCAAGGGTGTTAAAAGGGTTGAAAACGTTGGTATGAAAAATTTTATTCCTTGAACCTACAAACTTGAAACTTGAAGTAGATGTACTCCAAGGCTAAAAAATAGGAAAAACATTTTAAGTTTTTAAAACTACATTTAATAAAAGTGCAAAGGGATGTCAAAGTTTGCATGGGAGTTTTTTAACGCGTGGGAGTTTGACTTAAAACTTGAGGTAAATATACTAAAAAATAAATAATTAAAAATGACACTTTCAACTTTTGATAATTACCCCTGCAAAGGGTGCAAATGACTGTAAAAGTTTGTATGGGAGATTTTTAGTATAGTGCGATAGATTTCAAACTTGAAGTAAATATACACCACAATCAATTATTTAAAATCACGTTTTCAATATTTTAAAACTACCCCTGCAAAGTAAAACTACCTCCTGAACAAATAAGTATATATTTTCCGTATAAGGTTGTCTTTGTTGTATTTGGCATGTTTTTGAGACTCAGTACCTATACCTACCTACCTAATATAGGTAATGGCCGTTTATAGGTATCTCTTATACCTACGTAGGTATTTAAAATCCTACCCTAATAATATACAAATCAATGTGAAAGAAACGATGTTTGGATGTTTGTGGCTCAATCACGGCACCACTTCAACGCGTGCGAAGCCGCGGGAAGCCACAAGTAATACATATACATATTTTATGCATGAAAGACATCCTTTAAATGTAAGCCAGGGTAACAATCCGTTGATCTTTTAATATTAAGTGGTATATAAGGGAATTATTTTTAAAGCGGGATATTTAATTTGTAAAAAAAAGGATACAATTAATAGCTGTACGATTTGCAGTTGTCATGAATAAACCCACTTTAATATAAATTAATCAATGAAGTTTGTAAATTAAATCCTCTTTAGTGTTATGATACTGAAAAATGTGGGTAAATGGACGTACCTTCGAGACATCTTCACATCCTCACATGAGCATGTGAGGATGTGAAGATGTCTCGAAGGTACGTCCATTTACCTCACATGCTCACATGCTCACATGCTCACATGCTCACATGCTCACATGCTCACATGCTCACATGCTCACAAGTTCACATGCTCACATGCTCACATACTCACATACTCACATGCTCACATGCTCACATCCTCACATGCTCACATCCTCACATACTCACATACTCACATGCTCACATGCTCACATCCTCACATGCTCACATGCTCACATGCTCACATGCTCACATGCTCACGTGCTCACATGCTCACGTGCTCACATGCTCACATGCTCACAAGCTCACATGCTCACATGCTCATATGCTCACATGCTCACATCCTCACAAGCTCACATGCTCACATGCTCACATGCTCACATCCTCACATGCTCACATGCTCACATGCTCACATGCTCACATGCTCACATCCTCACATGCTCACATGCTCACATCCTCACATGCTCACGTGCTCACATCCTCACATGCTCACATGCTCACATGCTCACAAGCTCACATGCTCATATGCTCACATGCTCACATACTCACATGCTCACATGCTCACATCCTCACATCCACATCCTTGAAGAACCTTAAGTTTACTAGTGTAATATAAGACAATATTGAAGCTCCAGTGTGGTCCCAATCAAGCAAGGTTGTGGTTACATGTGTGGTTTATTGGGTGTGGAAATTACAGGAACATGAGGCTTAACCTCAAGCTGCCCTCAGCAACGCAGGGCAGTGCATCGTAGAGCGCTTTCATATCGTGCCTGACTTATGAAGAAATGCTTTGTTATAGTGTTTTTTTTTTATACTACTAGTTGATGGAGCAAGCATATGGCCCACCAGATGTAAAGTGGTAACCATCACCCATCACAAAGCATAACCTCGTAAGTCACGCACGATAGGAACGTGCCCTACGATCCACTGCCTTGCGTCCATCAACTTGAGGCATACAGATGTTAAGCTTCATGTGCCTGTAATTTCACCGGCAACCACACTCTTCAAACCGAAACACAGTAACTCTGCTTGGCGGCAGAAAAAGGTGTGGTGGTAGTACTGATGGTAGTATAGATATTTAACAATTAACATCAGGTGGGCCATCTGCTTGTTCCATCAACAAGTAGTATAAAAAACATATCGTTTGTTTGTATACCCAGTTTGTATGCACAGCGCTATTAGTGTATGCTACTATAGCATTTTTATACAAAGTGGCGGAAAATTTATGTCACTTACTGCATGTCTATTCTATCTAGTTCCCTTATTACAAGCTTTGCTTAGTTTGAGGCTAGATAGTGCTGTGTAGAAAGTCCACCTATACAAGGTGCTCCATAAGTTGTGTATATAAACTTCAGGGGGCTAAAGTACCCATCAATATGAACAACTTTTTCTAAGGAACCAACATTGTGAACGCGAAAAAAAAAACAGCTGTTTCATACAAAAGTTCAATACCTACCAGGCTAAAATGTATGAAACAGCTGTTTTTTTTTTCGCGTTCACAGTGTTGGTAAAACTTAGAAAAAGTTGTTCATATTGATGGGTACTTTAGCCCCCTGAAGTTTATATACACAACTTATGGAACACCTTGTATTTATGTCTATTTATGTATTTTTTTATTAAAAAAAAAAATTGTGGCATAAATAAATGATTTTGTATTGTTTGCAGACAAGTCTGGTATAGTTTTTCAAAGAACTGTGGTTTAAACAGCACGATGTGTCTTGGCGCTGCGCCATACGTGCTTATGTCGTAACCACAATTAATAAATATCGCATGTGTAGACAAGTGTTAAAATTGCAAATAAGGCCGCGTTCACACGGTACACTGTAGCATAGAGTGTGGGCCTTTGGCTACACCAGGGACCTAGGAAGAAGACTCAAGAAAAAAATACAATTTTGAGCTGATGCAGTGTAGTGAAATGTAGTCATTGTAGTAATGTATACCTATTATAATTAAACCCACACAAGACCCTCCCCCCTCCCCCCCCGGTATGTACTTGTACCTGTAAATCGTGAGCAACTTAAAAACGCAGCATAGGCATTTTTAAATCCATAATTTAAAGGTTACAAACATTTTATATTTTTAAATAAAATTGCCATGAAATCCCGTTTAGTTAAGAAAACATTTTTTTTTTCCAAAATTAAGGAGTACTCTAGCAAGTATTATACCATTTTGGAATCCTGATTAAATGCGCCATCTTTTAAAGTTACTTGCCAAAATAGTGTAGTACCTTTTTTTTTCGGTACAGTCGTTTAAAGATGGGTGATGTAATTATTTTAAATTAAATGTTGGTCAAAAATCAACCTGTTCTTTAAAACTGATGCAGTTATGATTTAATTTTGAATTGTATTTTACAGAAGTGTTATTCGTGGTTACATTACAGAAAAAGTTTCACGAATAGTTCATATTTGTAGTCACAGGACTTGAAAGATCATCACAGGGTGTCAGTTTTTCTATATTTTTTTTAATACTCGTAATTCGAAAGGTACATGACAATTTTTTTTTTCTGATAACTATCATGACTTGGCCTATCACCCGTTTTCGGCTTGACGTTGATTTATGGGTCACTCTGTATAATAACACCCAGACAGAGAACAAACATCTAAGTTCATCACACAAATGTTTGTTCTCGGTGGGGATCGAACCCACGGCCTACGGCGCAGAAGGCAGAGCTACTACCAACTGAGCTGTGGAGGCTGTCTATCTATCTATCATTTCACATATAGGCAAAAGGCACAATATACACTACACTCTTACACAAGGCATACTACACACATACTCACTACACTAGTAGATGCAAACAAATGTAACGTATAAAGAACGCAAAAACAAAGAGACAATATATGAAACGTGCTAATGGACACATTCTCAGAATAATATTATATGCTATGAATTTAAGTGTTGAATTGCTCATTAGCCTACATTGTGGGAAGATTGTAATTTTATTAGAGTAGATTCGTAGAATAAATCCGTATAAAAAAAACCGTTTTAGTATTCATTTTATTCTTACCAATTACCAATTCCTATTGCAAAAAATGTTTGTCTGTTTGCATGTTAGTAGCATTTTTACTCTTTCTATTGTAGAAATAGAATAAGTTGAAGCGAGAAAGACTTGGCTGGGCTCTCTGATAAGTGTCCTATACAAGGTGTATACTTGTATTTAAAACTTCAGGGGGCTAAAGTACCCATCAATATGAATAACTTTTTCTAAGGAACCAACACTGAACGTCAAAAAAAACAGCTGTTTCATACAAAAGTTCAAACCTACCTGGCTAAAATGTATGAAACAGCTGTTTATTTTTCGTGTTCACAGTGTTGGTTCCTTAGAAAAACTTATTTATATTGATGGGTACTTTAGCCCCCTGAAGTTTTAAACACAAGTAGGTATTGGAAAACCTTGTATACCAGTTTTAAACGACTAACTCATGTTTGACAGTCCTCATAGCTCAGTTGGTAGTAGTTCTGCCTTCTGCGCTGTAGGACGTGGGTTCGATCCCCACCCAGAACAAACATTTGTGTGATGAACAGATGATTGTACATAAGTATGTATTAACCAACAAAAACAGTATATGATTATTATATCAGCTATATGATTCCCATATTACAAGCTATGCTTAGTTTGGGGCTAGATAGTGCTGTCTGGAAAGTCCAGCAATATTATTTATGTTTTATTTTACTTCCTATCGACTTCATTTTACATGACAGCAGCGCAAGTACCGATATTTTTAAGAACTATGCGATCGTCAAATTTGACATTGCTATTCGTGAAAACGGGTTTTAGCGATTTTCGCTAAAATGCGAGTATGGTAGTACTTTTGATTTCACGATCTTGTTGTCAAATTCGTGTATTTTAGCGAATTAGACGAATCATTTTCACGAATCCATAGACATCTGTGTTCAAAACCGAAAGTTTCCGAGTTGCCATTTTACAATTATCGCGAAAATTGACGATCGCATGTGATCGTCAAAAGAGAGTACTCGCACGATTCGTCAAAATATCACGAATTTGACTATAGATAAATTTAGCGAAATGAGTTCCGTACTTTCACTGTAGATACAGAAAAAAACAGCATCATAAGACTTAGATCTCCAGGTATGGTAGATACACACCTACCTTACTACCTAACATACCCTAACACCAATATTGTACCTAGTTTCCATAGACAATAAATATCTTTATCTTTATCTTTGTCTTTATCTTACCTTTAAACATTTTCTTAAAAAATTGCCAGCTTCTGATGTTTTCCTTCACTAGGTCTTGAACTTCCGCAAAATAAACCTTAAAATAACTGTAAAACCCGGCGTAGTTAAAAGAAAACTTAATGATAACTTAGTGCAACTTCAGTTTCCGCTTCGCTTAGACTGCTAACGATGTCTATTCATTGTACCTACCTAAGGCGAGAACTTACACCAGTATCTTTAGACGTCACTCAATAAATGAGTAATATTCGCCGTTTACACTCAGCTCATGTCCGTGGAAATGTGCAGAGACAAGCGCAGGGACTTGCGCAATGCGAGAATGGGACGGCAACATTTCCGTCCACGCGAATGGCAGCGCGAATGTCTAAATGTAAACGCAGTAATAGCATCACTTTCTTCTTCTTGTCTTGCACTATTTTCTTTTGAAACTGTTTTTTTATACAACTAGCTGATGGAACAAGCAGATGGCCCACCTGAAGTGGTTCACCAAAAAAGCATTGCCTCTTAAGTCACGCACAATAGGAATGTGCCCTACGATGCACTGCCCTGCGTTCATCAACTTGAGGCATACGGGTGTTAAGCCTCGTGTGCCTGTAATGACACCGGCAACCACACTCTTCAAACCGAACGCCCAACGCCGAACACAGCAACGCTGCTTGGCGGCAGAAAAAGGCGTAGTATTAGTATTTCCCCGGAAGAGCCCTTCACAAAGAGCTCTACTACTCTTAAAACAGTGTGGTGAAAGGATTTTAAGTGCGCCTCAAAGAGGCTCCTTTCGAGCACTCGACACAGGTTTTTAAGCTTTTTTTGTTCTACGACATGCCGGTTTTCTGACGATGTTTTCTTTTTCCGTTTAGGAGTAGGTACTGGCGCTGTGCACCTTTTTATTTAACAGAAAAATTGGTGGTTCGTGACCGGTTTTGAACCCACGACCATAGACTCGGAAGGCATGGCCGCTACCACTAGCCTAAAGTGCTTTTGCCTTTGATTTCTAGGCACGGCAGGTATAAAATCTTTAAGTATCTTGTTTTTTTCACAGATTGAGGGCACAGGCATTGCACACAAAAAGAAAATAAAGAAAAATCCATTGGTACACTACTGGAATCGAACTCCTGATTACGATCAGAAAGCGGAATCAATCCCACTAGACTACTGGTACTCTTAATTATTTACAGTACATGAAAATGCCTTTTAATTAATAAATATTATTTTTATGAACAGACTTTTTGTGGGTTTCCAAGTAATTTTGGGAAACCTTAAAACGATCTACTCAAAATATTTATAATCAAAAGTGAGGTTTCAGGGTTTGAAGATCAAGTTTCCCATAACGTGGTATGTTCCTTAATTTAAGGCGTAAAACACACGACATCGTCTACCATTTAGAGTAGTAGTTTTAAGTAAGAGTAGTAGAGTTCTCTGCGAAGGGCTCGTCCGGGGAAGTACTACCGCCACGCCTTTTTCTGCCGCCAAGCAGCGTTGCTGAGTTTCGGTTTGAAGAGTGTGGTTGCCGGTGTAATTACAAGCACATGAGGCTTAACATCTGTGTGCTTCAAGTTGATGGACGCAGGGCAGTGCATCGTAGAGCACGTTTCTATCGTGCGTGACTTACAATTCAATGCTTTTTTATAGATGATGGTTACCACTTAACATCAGGTGAGCATCTGCTTGTTCCGTCAGCTAATTGTATAAAAAAAAAAACATAACTGTACGGTCAAAAGGTAAGGCCTGATAATAAATCAGTCTGACAGGGGGCAATCTCAGTGGCCAAGTATGAGAAGGGACTGTCAAAAATCGATGTGCTAAAATAAACAAAATATTTTTTTCAAGCACGTCCATCGCCGAAAGTTTCGATGTTTGAATGTTTGTGGCTCAAACCTCTGAACCGGGATGAAACTTAGAATAAATATCCTACTAATATTATAAACGCGCAAGTTTGTTAGTATGGATGGATGGATGAATGGATGTTTGTTACTCTTAAAAGTATAAAAACTACTGAATGGATTTTAATAAAACTTTACAATAATATAGCTTAAACATCAGAATAACACATGAGCTACAATTAATAAAGATATTGTGTGAAATGTCCAAAATACGACGATAAGTGTCAAGTAAGTAGAAAAAAATCTACCATCTGCGAGCTATTCTGGCGTGTGCTGCCAAAACCGCTAGAGTTACACATATGTACTACGCCACGTTAAATCGAGTATAAGATACTCGAAATACTAATCCTGCGCAGACGAAATCGCAGGCACCAGCTAGTAGATCATAATTTGGATTAGCATGGAGGCTACTTTTTATTTTGAAAAAATAACGGGTAGAAAACATGCACTAACGCAAAATAGGTAAAAAGTTTTGAATATTGACCAACACTTTGACATATTGTGCGTTACTGATTCAACACGACAAGTGGTATCTTGTGGAAGTTGCCTAAGCAAGAGCGTACTTAATTTTATGTGGTGTTTATTACACAGGAATAGTCAGTGTTATGTTTAAGTTGTAGACTAGATGCTTAGCTTAACTAAAGTGGCTACTTATGATCTAGTATCAAACTACTTAGATATCATATATTAATTCAAGAAGCGAGTATAATTCAAGAGTAGTAGAGCTCTTTGTGAAGGGCTCGTCCGGGAAAGTATCCGAAGATAGGCTTACGATTTTTAGCTCTTATTCGTACGTTTTCAGCTTTCTTTTGAAAGAAGATGAGGAGCAATAAGGTAAGCATTGCCTCGTGCCTAACGTGCCCTAAGATGAACAGCTCGCGTCCATCAACTTGAGGCATACAGATGTTAAGCCTCATGTGCCTGTAATTACACCGGCAACCACACTCTTCAAACCGAAACACAGCAAAGCAATTTGGCGGCAGAAAAAGGCATAGTGGTAGTACTTCCCCGGACGAGCCCTTCACACAGAGCTCTACTACTCTTACAGCGTCATTTTACTTTGGTTATTTATAGGTAGATCTGTATCCGTGTGTACTATAATAATTAGGACAGCTGTGTGTAGTTTGCATTATCTATGTTAGTGCTAGTACTGTGGTTAATTTAAACCACAACTTGTCCACCACAGTTAAACCACTACCAAGTTTACTGTCATAGGTGGTTTTCAGAGTAGTAGAGGTCTTTGTAAAGGGCTCGTCCGGGCAAGTACTACCACCGCGCCTTTTTCTCCCGCCAAGCAGCAACGCTGTGTTTCGCTTTGAAAAGTGTGGTTGCCGGTGTAATTACAGGCACATGAGGCTTAACATCTGTTTGCCTCAAGTTGATGGACGCATGGTAGTGCATCGTAGGGTACGTTACTATTGTGCGTGACTTACGAGGCAATGCTTTGTTATAGGTGATGGTTAGCACTTAACATCAGGTGGGCCATCTGCTTGGTCCATAAGCTGTTGTATAAAGAAAACTTGCGAGCGAAAGGTATATAAGCTCTCGTCATCGCCTTATATGTCGTTTGTGGATCTTCTTCATTCTTTGGTACGTAATATTACAAAATATTACATTGCTCAGATGAAAATTCCGGGTAAAATTCTGATGTGAAAATCAAAGCGGTATCTAGACAGCTGTGCACCACTAATTCGATGCGGCGGATCTCGGTCGTGCCTCGTTTACTTACATCCAGCCCGCTGCCCTAAGCTAGTAGCTTACACTTCATTTGTTACGGTGAGCAGTGGTTTTTACTAGTAGAGGTTTACTGTTAATATTAATAAGATTCTTAGAGTACAATATGGAATAGGATATATCTGTATTGTACACCGTTATAAAAGTAAATGACAAAACAAAAACAATTCTCAAATAAAACTTGAGGTGCAATAGTTGTATAAAAAATTCCTTTTTTTTAAACACGAAAATATCTCTTGCCGAATGAAACCGCAAAACAAAACGCTATGGTGTATATATTTTTGGTTTTAGGTGATTAAAAAAATAAATGCTGATCTTATTTTGGTAAAATTTATATGGGACCTCTGAAAAAAAACATACCATACAAAAGAATTATCAAAATCAATATGATGCGGTGGAGTAATCGCGTGATAAATAAACCAAAAAGTTGTACATTCAATTTGAGAATCTCCTTTTTTGAAGTCGTTTAAAAAGAAAACAGAAACAGCTTTACCACTTTGATGATCAGGCACGGTAGATATCCCCTCAGGTCTTTCAGTATTCAAGATAATTTATTGGAGAATGTCTGAGACATAAATGGATCTGGGCAGGACAACTGACAAGGCGGGGTGATGACAGGTCAAGTAAAGCGCTAACTGAATGGCTTCCAAGAACTGGGTATAGAAGCGTCGGTTGTCTTGTGGCGAGATGGGCAGATGACGTCACAAACATCGTGGGCAGGGCTGGATGAGACTAGCACAGGACCGTCAACAGTGGCATACAAAGAGGGGCCTAGATCAAGCAGTGTGAAGTCGGGTTGCGAATGATGATGATGATATCTGAGACATTAAAGTGTTCATTCTTCTAACAAGCTATGTACCTACCTAAGTTAAACGCATTTTCTTAATTTTTTTGGAGTTTTTAAATCGATGTATAAAATTACAACGATAAAGCTCACTAGAAAACTGATGCTAACATCTTTGTGAGTGTATGGTGCAACGTTCTGGAAAGTAAGTTTTGAATAAAAGAAAAACGTGAATATTTTATCGATAAAATTACATTTTTACTTTGATCATCATCATCAGTCTAAAGAAGTCCACTGCTGAACATAGGCCTCCCTTATACATTTCCAGGAAGAACGATTCCGAGCCCTCTCCATCCACTGACTTCCCGCGATCCTGACAATGTCGTCAGTCCATCGGGTAGGAGGGCGTCCCGCGCTTCCTTTTAGTCGTGGTGTTACTATGATAGATCTATCTAATCTTGCTAGCTAACTAGCTACAAAATACAAACGCAGCATAGTTCCTAAACCGAAATTCATACGCGCTCTCATATTGTTTGCCGCACTGTCACGAACCAACGATCCTACCAGAATTAATGTGTTATGCTTTTTTACAGCTTTTTCCAGCGTTTTAACGGTTTCCATAGCCTAGTTTTTGGTTGTTTTCGTAAAGAAAATAATTGAAAAGACAAAATGCGGTAAATAGCAGCAAGGAAGAGGATTGTATGAGTAGTAGGGATTGTTGTTTGGCTTAGAGCTGATTTAACCATGCTCTGTTAGTTACTAATCAAGGATTAACAGGCTGTTAAATCTAACCTTAGATGTCAAAAGCATACATTTTGAGATATTTACCGGCCCTTTAATCCTTTGTTAATCTAACAGAGCATGGTGAAATCAGTTCTTAACCGGGGAAGTACTATCACCATGCGTATTTCTGCCGCTAAGCAGCATTGCTGTGTTTTAGTTTGAAGGGTGTAGCATACTGAATTGATTCCTCATGATGTTTTTCTTCACCTATTGAGATGTATACGGGCAATGCTAGATTTTCCGGGGACAGTCTTGTAATTTTTACACACCTTGGCACATTTTTCGAAAACTGGAGGGCATAAAATACCCTGAAAAGGCCTCAACCATTACTTTTTTTTTGTACCACTTGCTGATGAAACAAGCAGATAGCCCGCCTGATGTTAAGTGGTAACCATCACCTATACAAAGCATTGCCTCGAAGTAACGCACGATATGAACGTGCCCTGCGATGCACTGCCTTGCGTCCATCAACTTGAGGCATACAGATGTTAAGCTTCATGTTACTATAATTACATCGGCAACCACACTCTTCAAACCGAAACACACGCGTTGCTGCTTGGCGGCAGAAAAAGGCGTGCTGAAAGTACTTCCCCGGACAAGCCACACACAAAGAGCTCTACTACTCTTCTACTACTACATCTGGCTTAAAATCATTCTTACTGGAAATGTCTATGTTCAGCAGTGGACATCTTTATGCTGATGATGATAAAGAGTAGTAGAGCTTTTTGTGAAGGGCTCGTCCGGGGAAGTACTACCACCACGCCTTTTTATTCTGCCAAGCAGCGTTGCTGTGTTTCGGTTCGAAGAGGGTGGTTTCCAGTGTAATTATAGGCACATGATGACCTCAAGATATTGGACGCAGGGCAGTGCATCGTAGAGCACGTTCTTATCGTGCGTGACTTACGAGGCAATGCTTTATTATAGGTGATGTACCACTGAACATCAGGTGGGCCATCTGTTTGTTCCATCAGCTAGAAGTATTAAAAAAACAAATACTTGCACCGCATCTGCATAAAATCTACCATCACAAAGCTACTTTTTTGTTTTGTAAGTTTTATTTTAGCAGTTAGCACAGTTTCTGTGTAATTTTTTCACATCTGCTCAAAGTCTGTGTCACTCTTTACAATCTTTTAAGAGTAAAAGTGACAATAGCCAATAGCATCAGTAGCCAAAAAAAAATTGAACTTGAAGAATAGACCTTATTACATAGTAATAAGAATCATTAAATTGACGTTAGGAGTCTACAAACACTTTAAATCCTTGTCCTACTAAAGTATATTCGTTTTATGATCAAAAAACAAAAATAATTCCAAACGAGTAAAAAACTTAACGCCACTTATCGGGTTTAAATAACTTTTTAGAAATTTTAAACAAAAATAAAAACTAAAGTTTATAAATACCAACTTCTGCAACATGTTACGTGACTACCCCCATTAGATCCTCAAAAAATCTTTAGAAGGTAATTGAAAGTTAGCGATAAAAAGGTACCTATTATCTACCGTGCTTAGGGACCTAAGTCATTTATGAGTAGTAGAGGTCTTTGTGTGTGGCTCGTCCGGGGAAGTACTATCACCACGCCTTTTTCCACCGCCAAGTAGCAACGCTGTGTTTCGGTTTGAAGAGTGTGATTGCCGATGTTATTACAGGAACATGAGGCTTAACATCTGTATGCCTCAAGTTGATGGACGCAGGGCAGTGCATCGTAGAGCACGTTCCTATCGTGCGTGACTTACGAGGCAATGCTTTGTTATGGGTGATGGTTACCACTTAACATCAGGTGGGATATCTGGTGGTTCCATCAGGTAGTTGTATAAAAAAAATGTAAAACTATTTTTTTTTAGTTTCAGAATTAGAGAAGAATTTTTAGTCATTTTCTGGCATGTCGTAGAACCTATACAATCTTACTACAAAAAATCAGTCAAGCGATAAACTAAGCTTAAACTATTGCCATCTCTTACCAATGCGTAAAGGCAAACAGAGACAGCGATAATTTAAAGCATTATTTAAATTTTAGCACCGTTCTAGTATGAGGGAAAAAGATCTAAAACATGGTGTCATGTCATGCTCGAAAGGAGCCTCTTTGAGCTGCACTTAAAATCCTTTCACCACATTGTCCTATCAATCCAAAGATTGTCTGGAAAAGATCGCTTTCTAGCAAATTCTAGCAAATCCGCCCATTGTACATTTATGTGTTTTAATTGCGGTAATTTAATTTATTGTTAGTCACTACATAGTATAAAACAAAGTCGCTTTCTCTGTCCCTATTTATTATTTATTTATTATTTATTTAACTAGAACGGCATCAGCCAATTACACCACTTAAAAATAGCAACAAAGATAAGAATACAGATATACAAACAACAGGAATAATCAAAAACAGGAATAAATACAATGTCAAAACGAAAAACAGTAGGAATTTAAAATATAACAATAGAGGAAATAATAAAAACAATGTCTAAATAGTACTAAAATATAATATGTAATATGTAATATGTGTGCTTAAATCTTTAACGGATTTTGATATGGTTTTTTTTATTCAACAGGAAGGTTTATAAGCGTAATACAAGCATAATCTCTTAGGGATAACCCACGATAACCGGGCGAAGCCGGGGCGGGTCGCTAGTTTACAATAATGAATTTTCATTCATTGTATCGAAAGAACTTGGGACACAAAAAGAACTATTTTCCTGTGATACATTTTTTTTTTTACAATACACACAGCACTATCTCGTCCCAAAGTTTGTGATATGGGTACCAGATAGCTGATATACTACTGATATGCTTATTTTTTTGTAAATACATACTTATAACATTAAATAACACCCAGACAGAACAAACATCTATGTTCATCACACAAATGTTTGTTCTCGGCGGTGATCGAACCCACGGCCTACGGCACAGAAGGCAGAGCTTCTACCCACTGAGCTGTGAATAAAGTTGATTCAAGTAAGAAAATAGGGCAAAGTGGAACATTTTGAACATCAGAAGCTACTGCTGAGGTATCTGTGCCCCGCTCTGCTATTTTACGGGTCTGTGGGTCGCATTAATTGGGTACTGGCCTCTATTTTGCCGACAGTACCGTACGGTATGTTTCGCAATGTTATGTGCAACTTAAGTTAGATTAGGAAATTAAACTTTGAAATTAAACAGATTTTTTGACTTAAGATTTGACTTTGGCTTAGGACTTGTAGGGGTTTAGCAATACACGGGTCATGAGTTCGAATCCGGTCATGTATAAATGGAAACGTCTTAGTAATCTAACAGTGGTGATAGGCTTGCAACCTGTCATGTACCTATGGGTATACCATATACTTTAAGAGTAGTAGAGCTCTCTGTGAAGGGCTCGTCCGGGGAAGTACTACTACCACTCCTTTTTCTACCGCCAAGCAGCAACGCTGTGTGAAGAGTGTAGTTGCCAGTGTTATTACAGGCTCATGAGGCTTAACATCTGTATGCCTCAAGTTGTTGGACGCAGGGCAGTGCATCGCAGGGCACGTTCCTATCGTGCGTGACTTACGAGGCGATGATTTTTTATAGGTGATGGTTACCACTTCACATCAGGTGGGCTATCTGCTTGTTCCATCAATTAGTTGTATAAAAAAAACTACTTCACCAAAAATGTAATACTATGACGTACCTGTGACTATTACCAAAAATATCTCTAATTAGTGTTTGATACGAAGAGATGTGAGGGATATCTATCTGTACCATGCCTGAGGATCATAGTTATTTTTTATACAACTAGCCGATGGAACAAGCAGATACCCACCTGATGTTTAGTCGTTACCATCACCTATAACATTATCACAAAGCTGACTCGTAAGTCACGCACGATAAGAACGTGCCCTACGATGCACTGCTCTGCGTTCATCAACATAAGGCATACTCTTAAAAAAAGTCATGAAAATGTTTCTTTTTTTTATATATACTCGCCTGAATGCAAAATACAATTATTATGAAACAAGCTGGTGCCCGCGACTTCGTCTGCGCAGGATTAGTATTTCGAGTAACTTATATTAGCGTGGCGTAGTACATATATTATGTGTAACTCTAGCGGTTTGGCAGCGCACGCCAGAATAGCTCGCAGATGATAGATTTTTCCTTCTTACTTGACACTTATCGTCATATTTTGGCCAATTCACACAATATCTTTATAAATTGTAGCCTATGTGTTATTCTGATGTATAAGCTATATTATTGTAAAGTTTCATTAAAATCCATTCATTAGTTTTTAAGTGAATGTCAAGTCAAAGTCAAAGTCAATAGGTATTTATTCAATAAAATCACAAGGATCACTTTGAAACGTCTTAAAGCTTCATTCATCCATCCATCCATCCATCCATCCATCCATCCATCCATCCATCCATCCATCCATCCATCCATCCATCCATCCATCCATCCATCCATCCATCCATACTTACAAACTTTCGCGTTTATAATATAAGTAGGATTTATTTATTCCTAGTATTCCAAATGAATACGTGTTAATTACTATTCAAGCGACGCTGTATTTCCCAGAAACAGAACATTCCATTTCACAAATACGCAATCCAGCATACGAATGAAGTTTTCTACCAATTTACTGGGAATAGCTTCTCGGGTTGTATTCATGCAAATAACCAGCTGCGACTGGTTAGTTACGTCACTTGTGTCATATGTACTTACACATGGATACTTATCTTCTTCTTTTTAAATAATAAATAAATATTGGTGGTTTCCGCACAGCACTCGCCCCAAACTAAGCAAAGCTTGTACTATGGGAACCAGATAGCTGATTATAATACCTAAGTAAATACATACTTATAATTATAAAACACTAGCTGTTCCCTGGCACGCTTCGCTGTGGCACATTGTGATTGAATGGTATAAAAACAATCCTTCATGCGGATTATATATCATGCTAAAATTTCAGCTCGATCGGTGCAGGACTTTTTGAGTTTTTGAAGCGTACACAAACCAACATAACATTTTTATAAATATAGATAATAAATAAATAAATAAAATAAAATCCTTTTATTTCGGACAACATAAATCCATAGGTGGTTAACAGAGTAATGTTAGTAATACAGTAAATGTAAGTCATGTTAGTAATCGAGAATAGCTAATCGAGATATATAATAAAATAAAATAAACGCCGGCCTCATTCTCAGAGTGATCTCACCAGAGTAGCGGGACTTTTCCCGGGACCACTCTGCGTATCAGGCTTGCCCACAGCGGCGATGAGTATCTATTCAGAGTGACAGCCTTCACAGCTCAGTTGGTAGTAGCTCTGCCTTCTGCGCTGTAGTTCGTGGGTTCGATCCCCACCGAGAACAAACATTTTGTGTGATGAACATTGATGTTTGTTCTCTGTCTGGGTGTTATATAATTAAGTATGTATTTACAAAAAAAAGTATATATGTATTATATCAGCTATCTGGTTCCCATATAACAAGCTTTGGCTTAGTTTGGGGCTAGATAGTGCTGTGTGGAAAGTCCACCAATATTTATTTATTTACATCACACACATGTTCTTCAAAAAAGGCGTTCTAAAACATTTAAAGGGTCAGCAACGCGCGTGTGACACCTCTGGTGTTGCAAACGTCCATAGGCTACGGTAACCGCTTCCCATCAGGTGGGCCGTATACTTGTTTGCTTACTTGGTAGTATAAAAAAAAACATGTTCATCACTCGTCCTCGAAGGGTTCCGTACGTTATTTTTTGTTGTTTTTATAGATAAAATCTATAAAAACTTTTTTTTATAGATAAGATCTATAAAAACGGCAAAAAAATCACGTTTGTTGTATGGAAGCCTCCTTCAATATTTATTTTATTCTGTTTTTTAGTATTTGTTGTTATAGCAGCAACATAAATACATCATCTGTGAAAATTTCAACTGTCTAACTATCACGGTTCATGAGATACAGTCTGGTGACAGACGAACAGACAGATAGACAGATGGACGGACAGCGGAGTCTTTGTAATAGGGTCCCGTTACCCTTTAGGTACGGAACGCTAAAAACTTGCTGATTGAACAAGTAGATGGCTTGATGTTTAGTGGCAACCAACACAAAGCATTGCCAGTCACGCAAAGTATAAACGTGCTCTTCGATGCACTGCCCTGCGTTCATCAACTGGAGACAAATGTTAAGCCTTGTGCCTGAAATTTTACCGGCAACCACACTCTTCAACCCGAAATACAGCAACGCTGCTTGGCGGCAGAAATAGACAAGGTGAGGTGCAAGATTAATAAATAAATAAATAAATATTGGTGGATATTCCACACAGCACTATCTCGCCCCAAACTAAGCCAAAGCTTGTGATGTGGAAACCAGATAGCTGATATACTACTTATATACTTTTTTTTGTAAATATATACTTATAATATTATATAACACCTAGACAGAGAACAAACATCTATGTTCAGCATACAAATATTTGTTCTCGGTGGGGATCGGACCCACGGCCTGCGGCACAGAAGGCAGAGCTACTACCAACTGAGGTGTGAAGGCTGTCATTGCTACAAGAATATTAGGTAATATTAGGTAATTTAGGATTGAAAGCTCAATGCTACAAGAATATTAGACATGAGTATGTATATTGTTCACCTACAGGATTGGGCTGGGTGGGTACTTATATCTTCGAATGAAGTGAACTCATATAATATTGATCGAACTTCACAGAAGTTCATTTGATCACATATTAGAGGATGTAAAAGCTGCACAATGCAAGCAAAACTGAATCTTATCGTCACGCATTAAAGCTTATATTATACCGATATAAGGCTCGAAGTCAAGCAAGCTTGCAAGGACTACCCGACATAGTCCTAGAGTATGCAGATTGATTTATTGTTCTTGTTAGTCAGTCACAGATTGGAATTATAGTCAGTAGTTCCTTGCGATTCCGTTTTAAGGCGCAGATAACCGTTAGGTTAATAAAATCACTGTAAGTAGTCGCATTATTTAGCATTTTTTTTCAAATCTGTGTGTGATGTATAGATACATGTGACACAAGTGACGTAACTAACCAGTCGCAGCTTGACACTAACAATTATTGTTTAAATAAATAAATATTGGTGGACTCTCCACTCAGCACTATCTAGCCCCAAACTAAGCCAAAGCTGGTATAATAATATACGAGCTGGTATAATACATATATACTTTTTTTTGTAAATACATTCTTATTATATTATATAACACCCCGACAGAGAACAAACATCAATGTTCAACATACATGTTTGTGCTCGGTGGGGATCGAACCGGCCTACGGCCTACGGCGTAGACTGCCTTCTACGCCGTAGGCCGCTGCTACTACTAACTGAGCCGTAAAGGCTGTCAAATGCTGTTTAAGATGCTGACATCCGTCAACGTACATTTCAACATTGCTGAAGTAATAAAATCACTAGACGATGTTATGAAAAACCGCAAACAATATGTTTCGGAGAATATCATTACAAAGGTATAACAAAAATTTCATTTCAATCCATACAATTTTTCGTTCGATTTAAAAATGATATTTTCGTAGAACCTTTGTAATGCTATTCTGTGAAACTGGATTGATTACGATTTTCCATAAATATGTTCAGTCTCTCTTGTCGTGTCACTAGTTTCTTTCGAAACAGTGTGGTGAAAGGATTTTAAGTGCGCCTCCTTTCGAGCACTTGACACATGTTATAGAACTTTTTAGGTTTACGACATGCCGGTTCCCTCACGATGTTTACCTTCACCGTTTAAGAGTACTGGCATTGTGCACATACATTTTTGAACAGAAAAACCCATTGGTGCACGACCGGTTTCGAACCCACGACCGGTTTTAAGCCCACGACTTTAGGATCGAAAAGTGGGACCGCTACCACTAAACCACCAGTGCTCTCATAATAAGTTCAGTGATTTTTTTATCTTTCAAAATGATGAAATGTGAAAAGATAAATGTGAGTGAATGTTAGGAGGAGAAGACCTCGGCGAACATATCTGGATCAGATAACAGACATTTTAGATAAATTCCGGTCAGGAGTACCCTAAACCGACGAGTATGTATGAAGAATGTTATGACAGTGAATGAAACGAAAGAGAAAGTAGTAGCAAGTAGAAATCCGTGGTCTCTGGCTATGGGAAAGAGGGTGAAAAGAGTGCATTAGCGGTAGTTTTCGCCGCATGAATTCCTTCTATCAATGTATTTAAAATAAATGGCTCTTCATAAAAATAATTAAAGTAATAGCCGAAGCACTCGCTCTAACTAAATATTAGAAAAAAATTAAAGAAACAATTAATTATAAAGTGTAGGTAGATTCTAAAGAAATATTTTGTACTTACCTTATATTAAAATAAACCGAAGTCCACCGCCCGTTTGTGCGCTGACATATGAAAAAGAGTTGGCTTGTTGACCCGACACGGATAACCACGCGCAATCGATCGGTATTCTTTTAAATATTCCTAAAAAGTGTTTTTACTCCCACTACATCTCACCGCTCCATGCAACGATCCTCAACAGCGCTGATTTGGATTAGTTTAGCTATCTCTGGATTATTTGCAGCGGTCTGCAGATAGCTCAACTGTTTCATATATATTTTGTAAATACTTGCAGTAATTATAGTTTTTTTTTTTGTAAAAAGCATCCTATCATTAAAATATAACTATTCTTAGCATCGACCATTAAGATCTTAATGTCTTAATTAATTCTTATTGTTATAATCTACGCCAATTCAAACTAACACGCGTTAGAAACTGCAATAAAATGCACGATGTTCGTGTAATTCCGCTAACCGAATTGCTAGCTATCGTATGCGGGCCGTCCGATATTCCCAATGATATGGCCGCTAGTGCTCGGTGCTGCGTTTACCTGTGCTAGTACACTAGCACACTAGCTTAATGAGAATCTATGAAATAAATGAGTATAATAGCGAAAATAATATCAACGAAGATATAAACGCGAGAGAGATTAATTACATTCAAATGTTATTTAACAGTGAACAATCTTACTGTGCTCAAATAAAAAAAATCATTTCATTTCATACTTTTTTTTTTCGAAGCTGTTTTAAAAGCTTCGGAACAGATATGATAGATAGATATATTACCTCAGATTTTTTAGTACCAAGTACCGACTCAAGATTATTTGAAGATGCCAAAGGAGGGTAGAAAAAATATCAACAAAGCTCGAACTTTTTCAAAACTAGCTTCACGACTTTGATCCCTAGGTATGGTAGATATCTTTCAGATCTTTTAGTACCAAGCACCGACTCAAGATTCATTAAGGATGTCTAAGGTAAGGTAGGGGATTCATCAGAGGTACGACAAAATATAACATTTGTCACACACCCACATTTTTCAGTAGTGACAGGTTGGAAGCCTATCACCATCCCTAGAATACTAACTGGTTTCCACTCAATGTTTTTTCGATTATGAGCACTGGCATACTAAAATTTTCTCATTTTGTGTTTGTCAAAATCCATTAGGAGGTGGCACGTCATCCACTTATGATTTTCCGTTTAGTTTATTTAATTTTATTTATTTATTTACGATACAAACTAACAGCATGGGCCAAAACGTCTGTGTGCCATTTAACATATGAATCATAGATTTGATTACTTAAATAAGTAACTTAAAAAACTAATGCAAGCGTCATTAAATAGATGAGAGCACTGGTGGTCTAGTGGTATCGGCCCCGCCTTCCGATCGGGTCGTGGGTTCGAAACCGGTCGTGCACTAATGAGTTTTTCTGTTCAAAAATGTATGTGCACAATGCCAGTATTCTCAAACGGTAAAGGAAAACATCGTGAGGAAACCGGCATGTCATAGAACCTAAAAAGTTCTGTAACATGTGTCAAGTGCTCAAAAGGAGCCTCTTGAGGCGCACTTAAAATCCGTTCACCACACCGTTTCGAAAGAAACAAGTGACACGACAAGAGAGAGATTAAATAGATGGCGCTTCATGTGAAAATGTTAATGCACGAGCAGCTAAAGAGCAGTAAACGCGCGCGCGCCTGTAACAACATGTTATCTGGCGAGCGCGGTCAAGCGTTCCCATCGGAATGAATTTCCACCAGAGGCTTGCACTGTTCCGGTCTCTCGTGAATTTACTGAAATGTTTTTGGCTTTTAAACAGCTTGTGTTTTGGGTACAAATGGTTATTTTTGATGGTCCAGCTTTGGGAGCGTTTAACAATAACTAGGTAGAAAGGTAAAAAAAAACTTATTGTATAATGAACAGAAATCAGAAACAGCTTCTCAAATTTGATCCACAAGCACGGTAGATATCCTTTCAGATTTTGGTAGTAGCCTACTAAGTATCAAGAGTAAGTTAGTTTTAGTAAGTTTCAAGAGTAGTAGAGCTCTTTCTTTTTTATACAACTAGCTAGTGGAACAAGCAGATGGCCCACCTGATGTTAAGTGGTAACCATCACCTAAAACAAAGCATTACCTCGTAAGTCACGCTCGAAGAAAAAGTGCCATACGATGCACTACCCTGCGTCCATCAACTTAAGGCATACAGATGTTAAGCCTCATGTGCCTGTAATTTCACCGGCAACCAAACTCTTCAAACTGAAACACAGTAACGCTGCTTGGCGGCAGAAAAAGGCGTAGTGGTAGTTCTTTCCCGGACGAGCCCTTCACAAAGAGATCTACTACTCTTAAAAAATAATAAATTTAGATAAGTCTCTGTTTTTGGTCATTCTCAAGAATCTGGAGAACTAGAATATTTGAGAAAACGTCTACGGTGCCTGAGGTATATGATGACGAGAGTTTTTCTCATTATAGCTATAAAGATATATAAATTATAACCCTTTTGACATTTGTGTCATCATAAAGCAGAACTTAATTATTATATAAAAAATATTTCAGAACACGATTCTACGCTGACGAATAAAGAGACTCAAAGAACTCTGACGTCATTATGCTTTCGCTTGCACCGCAAAAGTAAGCTTAAAAATAATTCCCTGGAAAAAAAATAACAAAAAAGAGTAGTCAGTTGGGACGTGAAATCTAGTATATTCAGAGCCGGATAAAGAGTCTTTTGTGGCCCGAAAAAGTAGGTCATTCTGTCCCACTATTGCACTGCAGTGCAAAGAAAAGTGTACATTGGTCGGTCAATATTGAACTTGAATTCCAAATGTATTTTGGACTTTTTAGCTTTGGGTTTCAATTGTTTATTGGAGCTGAGAACAGTTGAAAGGTTTCTTTTTTCGGATCAATGAATATTAAACATTTATTACAAAATTGTTTATATATGTATTACTAACGGACGGCAACCTCATGGTCGGTCTAAAAATGTTGTCGGGACGATTTGCTGCTTGCGGACGGATGCTTTTAAAAGTAGATGGTGGAAAAAATCTCAGAATGGGGATATCTGGAAGTCCATGGGGGAGGCCTTTGCCTAGCCGTAGGACGACATATTATGCTAATACCCCGTTTACACTCAGCTCATGTCCGTGGAAATGTGCAGAGACATGGTTAGGGACTATGGCAATGCGAGAATGTAAACAGGCCACTTCCATGTCCACTCGCGTTGCCGCTCGCGTTGCCCGTGTTGCGTGAACATATTGCCGGCGACGCTGCCGCAGACATATGGACGGCAACATTCCGTCCACGCGAATGGCTAAATGTAAACGCAGTATAAGGAAAAAATATATTAATTGTTACGTGACTGGCTTGACAGCATAATGACAAAGGACTCACGTATCGAACACCAAGTACAGCAAAACGAGGGTATGTGACAAATTAAATAGAATACTAGTATTGTATTCAGCTATCTATACAGCCTTCACAGCTCAGTTGGTAGTAGCTCTGCCTTCTGTGCCGTAGGCCGTGGCTTCGATCCCTACCGAGAACAAACATTTGTGTGATGAAGATAGATCTTTGTTCTCTGTCTGGGTGATATATAATATTATAAGTATGTATTTACAACAAAAAAAGTATATAAGTAGTATATCAGCTATCTGGTTCCCGTATCACAAGCTTTGGCTTAGTTCGGGGCGAGATAGTGCTGTGTGGAAAGTCCCCCAATATTAAAACGGTTGTGTCCGCAAGTGCATGACACGTGTTGACCATACCGTCCGCGCGGTGCTTGCAGTTTCCAATTAGCGACCGGCTTTGTGTGCGACACGATTGTGCTGCCTACTGCAGCGGTGCGGATTTATTGTTTAGGTCGGATTTGGAAGATAGCGGCGTGATTTCTCTTCAAGTTGTTCGAATCCGTTGGAACAAATGAATGTTCAATAAAAATAATCTAAATGTATGAAAATAAATATTGGCTTATTCAGTACCCCAAGTCTGTTAGAATTAGTGTAGAAGTCCTTTGTGACACCGCCATTTGACATTATTAAAATCCTGTCCATACAAAGGTTGTCTGGAAGAGATCGTACATAGCGATAAGACTGTCCATTGTACTTCGCTGTAGTTTAAACTAATTCTTAACTGTTATGTTATATTCTTGTGGTGTACAATAAAGAGTTTTTTATCTATCTATCTGAGATTTGTTTTTCGTTTCTCATGACGTCAGGCCTTTTTTGTATGGAGTTTCGATAAGCGCCTCTATTGGGCGAGCTCACGAGACTCCATACAAAAAAGGCCTGACGTTACAAAAAACGAAATACGAAATACAAAACTTAAGACTTGGAGTACAGTAGTTTAGTACTTATTAAAAAATCATTTGGGAAAATGGTTAGTCTCAAATGCGTTTTATTGTTATATTTTTAGGCTAATTATGATGGACACCTAAGGTTAAGTGGTAACCATCACCTATAACAAAGCATTGCCTCGTAAGCCACGTACGATAGGAACGTGCCCTACGATGCACAACGTTGCTGCTCGGCGGCAGAAAAAGGCGTGGTGGTAGTACTTCCCGGGACGAGCCCTTCATAAAGAGCTCTACTACTCTTAAAAAAACTAGAAGCGCCAAACTAGACTAACATTTTCATGTGGCAGGTGTCAATAGGCGTGGATACTTTACGGTCACGGTATTAAAAAATCTCAGGAATTTATATTTAAAAAGCTCCTTTTTAGCAGTTTCCTATAGTTCGTTTAAACAAGGGTGAAAATCTCAATGCACCAGTCTGTAAATGCACGGCTTTGTCCAATTATTTTCGAAAAGCCTAGCCTTTTCTGTATCTTTCAAAAATAGCTGTCAAAACTTACGGTTTCCCCTCGAACAAAAAACAGAGGATTTAGGAGCTTAGTGCCGACTTTCGCACTTTGCCGACTACTGTTACTTTATTTTCTTCTTGTATTGAAGTTACATATGTTCGACAGCATGCGAAAATATACTAGACTTTATTTAATAGTCGTCAAACCGCTAATCTTTATATATATCATTCTACTGTACGTGTGTATGTGACTGAACTCCTCCTAAACGGCTGGACCAATTTGAATGATTTTTTTGTATGCGTTCGGGTGGCACCCTGGATGGTTTAGATTCACAAATCAGCCCGGCAGATGGCGCTGCAGTCGAATTTCATTTCATACTTCGTTTATCCTAATCACTTGAAATATCAAGCAGGACGTCTGTCCGCTAGTGATTGCATAAAGATTAAAAAACTCGACAGCATGCGAAAGTTGTCAATAAGCGATTAATTGCATAGAAATTTCCTAAAGTCGGCACTCCGCTATTACCTGTATTGAATATTGAAAAAGTCGGCAAAGTGCGAAAGTCGGCACTAAAGCTCCTAAATAAACATCAAAATACTTTTCCTTGAACCTGTTTATCCTACTAATGGATGGATGGATGGATGGATGTTTGTTACTCTTTCTCGTAAAAACTATTGAATGGATTTTAATGAAACTTTACAATAATATAGCTTATACATCAGAATAACACATAGGCTACAATTTATAATGATATTGTGTGACTAATCCTGCGCAGATGAAGTCGCGGGCACCAGCTTGTAAGTAATATCATTTAAGAAAATGCATTTTAAAAAATGTTCGCTTTAGATTTTTCTAGTGACTGTTTTTGTGGAACTATCTGATTCAAAGATGGGTCTATTGGGTCATAAATAAAATAAATAAATAATATTGGTGGACTTTCCACAGAGCGCTATCTAGCCCCAAACTAAGCCAAAGCTTGTAATAAGGGAACCAGATAGCTGATATATTACATATATACTTTTGTTTTGTAAATACATACTTATAATATATAATAACACCCAGACAGACAATAAACATCTATGTTCATCACACAAATATTTTTTCTCGGTGGTAATCGAACCCACGGCCTACGGCGCAGAAGGCAGAGCTACTACCAACTGAGCTGTGAAGGCTGTCAATAAATGCATCTAATCTTTTACGATTAAATGTATGGATGATCGTTAGTTGAATTTTCATATCGGCATTGGATTACTGTATGCTGAGCTATTGGGTAAGCTATGACGGAAGTTTCACACTAACTAAATCTATATATTTGACAGCCTTCACAGCTCAGTTGGTAGTAGCTGTGCCTTCTGCGCCGTAGGCCGTGGGTTCGATCCCCACCGAGAACAAACATTTGTGTGATGAACAAAGATGTTTGTTCTCTGTCTGGGTGTTATTATATATTATAAATGTGTATTAACAAATAAAAAAGGATATATGTATTATATCAGCTATCTGGTTCCCATATTACAAGCTTTGGCTTAGTTTGGGGCTAGATAGTGCTGTATGGATGGTCCAAAAATACTTATTTTTTATTATTTATTATATATTTATATCTTAGAAGATAAAATACATTAATCACACTTTTGAGAGCATCTTCGTTTTTAATTAAAAATGAAAACGCTTGCAGTTGCTAAACGATATTCGACCTAATTACATAGATACGAATAAGCGATTCGGGTTTCTACCAAAACTCAACGTTAGCACATTTGAAATCTTGCCCCAGACAGGGGTGAAGCGGGGGGGTAAAATCGGGTACTTAATATTATGTTACAGCCCTCATAATGAACATAGATGTTGGTTCTCTGTCTGGGTGTTATAGTATTAGTAGGTTCATAAGTATTTACAAAAAAGAGATTATACACGGTGTAACTGGAGGGGTGGATCATCGGTGGCAGAGCGATGGGTGACCTCAATGCCTATCGATTTAACCCCCATGTATGTTCAGCGATATTCAGTCGTTCAAAAGTTATTCTGATTTTTATGAAATTTTTGCCAAATTCCGATTTAAGACTTCTTGTCCCAAGTGTAGCCAAACTGTTAGGTTTACGACCGTAATATTTTTTTAGGTTGTAGCTCAAAAGTAGGTCTTTCGTCCTACAATATCGTTTTGAGTCATTATTTGATAAAATTCCAAATAAAAAATAATCTTTACAAGAAAAATCGCAATTTTCATTTTTCAACAAACTTCGAAAGCTCCCAGAGAAAAAAAAATACTACATTTTTTTTCTAGAACCTACCTTAAAAACTACTACCATTCATGGAAAAGTAACCCTGAAATTTTCATTTGGCTAGTAGTAAAGCATCATGTTCAAATATGTTTTTAAACGATGAAAGTGCCAATAATCCCTAATTACCTAAAGCACAGATAAGAGAATACTAGTACCTAAAGCCAATAACAAACTACTTTACGGTCATTGTAATGTAAGTAGGTACTTACTTATTGTTGACAGGTGAAATTTAGAGAAATGGTTCATCGAAGGTGAACAGCAACCGGCTTACATTAGAAATGAATAACTAAATCATTTTTTTTGTCTAGCACCTGCACTCCTGTGGTTGGTTGATTAGGTGGGAAGTTTATGGAATTATGACTGGAAAAAGCACCCTGGTGCATGCTGTTCAGTTCACCAACGACATTGTTCTTGTTGGTGAAGATGCGCTTGAGGTCCAGAGCACGCTGGGAAAATGGCAGGAGAAATTAGAGAGTGTCGGACTGAAGATCAGTAGGACAAAAACCAAGCACTTGTTTTCTGCAAAATAACTTGAAATGTTGGAGGACGTCAACTTAGCAGTACGCCGGCAAATGTATTTTCAGTGTCTTGGAGCGCCATGCCACTTCGCGAGAAATGTAAAGGAGTATTTGAATGAAGTTTTTCCACGCCGATGGATTGGCCGTGGGGGGCCCATAGCCTGGACTCCAAGATCCCCAGATCTAAATCCCGTAGATTTTTTATCTGGGGCTATTACAAAGAGTTGGTGTAAAAATCCGAATATTCCTCCATAGAACAATTGAGGCAAAAACTAAACCAGGCCTAAATGAAGATCAGAGAAAAGGAAGATTCGTTTAGCAGGCTCAAAAGGAATTTTATTAAAAGGTGTAGGCTATGCATAGCCAATAATGGAGCCCAATTTGAGCATTTACTATAAAAAATAAATAAATTTCTTACATGTATTTTTTTATGACCACAATCTCTACCTTTGATGGACAGAAAAAATATCGATTTTAGCACTAGTATAATTTTCAAGTCCACTTTTTAACATGATGCCATGATACTAGCCAAATGAAAATTTCAGGGTTACTTTTCCTTGAATGGTAGTAGTTTTTAAGGTAGGTTCTAGAAAAAAAATGTAGTATTTTTTTTTCTCTGGGAGCTTTCGAAGTTTGTTGAAAAATTAAAATTGCGATTTTTCTTGTAAAGATTATTTTTTATTTGGAATTTTATCAAATAACGACTCAAAACGATATTGTAGGACGAAAGACCTACTTTTGAGCTACAACCTAAAAAAATATTACGGTCGTAAACCTAACAGTTTGGCTACACTTGGGACAAGAAGTCTAAAATCGGAATTTGGCAAAAATTTCATAAAAATCTGAATAACTTTTGAACGACTGAATATCGCTGAACATACATGGGGGTTAAATCGATAGGCATTGAGGTCACCCATCGCTCTGCCACAGATGATCCACCCCTCCAGTTACACCGTGTATATTATATTACATTTTATTATATTTCTTGCGATTAAGTTTTGTTCGTATCCAAAGAATAAGTTGGTTATTTTTATTATTTGGTTTGGGTATTAAATAAAAATTAATTTATTCAAGTTATTTCGTTGCCAAGAAAACATACCATATACTACGTTTACATTTAGAGATTCGCGCTGCCGGAAATATTGCCGTCCATATGTCTGCGGCAGCGTCGCCGGCAATGTGTGTTCACGCAACACGGGCAACGCGAGTGGCAACGCGAGTGGACATGGAAGTAGCCTGTTTACATTCTAGCATTGTCCACGTCCCTTCCCATGTCTCTGCACGTTTCCACGGACATGAGCTGAGTGTAAACGGGGTAATAGGGTTTATTCGTGATTTTGTCGTTGAAGAATATACCATAATTTATTGAAAATTGAACAAAGACTGCGACATACAAATGTTTACAAACCCCTGTATTTACATACCTGAGTACGTCCACGTATCTGCCCACATTTTCATAGTAATGTTTGGACGAGAGCCAAATGGCATTGGTTTTTAAATTTTTAACTCGCCCGTGAGGTAAAGCTCACAGAATTGATGGCAACATTAATATTTCATCTCGTATTCGCTGGGAACTATCCCGTTTTGGTGTTGCCAGTGTAACGACATGCAAACATTGGTACTGTTGACACTGTGGCACAACCGTTATTTTTGCGTTTCGAGATTTTTATTGTCATTTGAGAATTTGTTGTAAAGTCAAAGTCAAAGTCAAAGTCAATAGGTATTTATTCAATAAAATCACAAGGATCACTTTGAAACGTCTTAAAGCTAGGTGACTCTAGGTGCCAGTTCCACGCGACCAAAGCCTAGAAGAACAGGCAACAAACTTACGGCTTGGTTCCTACCGTTCTTTTGTATGATCCTTTTACAATGTAATATAATATATTATTGAAGTTAAGTGAGGCGTAATACCGAACATTTAGTGTCATAAACATTTTTTTATACTATTTGCTGATAGAACATAGCCTACCTGATGTTAAGTGGTAACCATCACTTACAACAAAGCATTGCCTCGTAAGACGATAGGAAAGTGCCCTACGATGCACTGCCCTGTGTTCATCAACTTAGGCATACAGATGTTAAGCCTCATGTGCCTGTAATTGCACCGGCAACCACACTCTTCAAACCGAAACAAAGCAACGCTGCTTGGCGGCAGAAAAAGGCGTGCTGGTAGTACTTCCCCGGAAGAGCCCTTCACAAAGAGTTCTACTATTAAAAGTGCTTATTGATTCTCCATACAAAAACGGCCTGACGATACTAAGAAGGAAAAATGATCCTAACGACATTAAAACGCTCCCTTCGCACAGTTTATATGGGAAAATGAAATTGTTGTTTTTACTATCTTCCTCGCAATTTTACCATATTTTCTCACCGTTTAAACCTTCCCTGGACTACGACAAACATTTCAGAACCAAAATCAGCTAAATCTGCCCAGTCGTTCTCGAGTTTTAGCGAGACAAACGAACAGCAATTGATTTATATATATATACTAGACTAGACTAGATATATAAGAGATAGTGATTTTAGTCACTGACACGGAAACAGTCTAGTCGTACGTCTACCAACCTTGTCAGGCACGTCAGTTTAAAAGCAAATTCAATCCTGACTGATAGAATATCGATGTAGAGTGTGTTTGCTTATTTATTTGTAGTATTTAAATAGAGGTTTCAATTTAAAACCTGAATAAAAAACTTTGTGGATTGGACTATTCAATTAAATAATATGTTTATTTAATTGACCCTTGTGTAACTCTGGCACCTAGAGTCACCTAGCTTTAAGACTTTTCAAAGTGATCCTTGTGATTTTATTGAATAAATACCTTTTAATTGACTTTGACAAGTTAATGGATGTAAAGATAAAAGTAAGAATGGTAGTGCTCTTTGTGTGTGGCTCGTCCGGGAAGAACTACCACCATAGCTATTTCTGCCGTAAAATTGCGTTACCCCGTTTAAAGAGTGTGGTTGTCGGTGAAATAACAGGCACATGAGGCTTAACATAATTGACTCAAATTGATGGACACAGGGCTGTGTGGTAGGGCATGTTCCTGTCGTACTTGCGAGGCAGTGATGGTTACCACTTAGCACCGAGTGGGCCATCTGCTTGTTACTTCAGCAAGTCGTATAAAAAACACGGTTGGTACATATGCTTACCCCGGGAGGGCGGCTAGCACATCGTGGCGTGTGCAGCCGTAGCACCACGAGTGCTGGGGGCGGCAATGGATGTCGTTCCCGGAACGTGCTTTTAAGCGTTATGTGAGAGGGGCACCGAACTGTTCTTTTTAGAGTCGTCGTAGCCCCTTGACATGCATTGAGGCTGGTCACCGGGGTAGTTTTAGTGAGTCAACTGGTCCGTTATCCTCACACTAACCTATCGCATCCCTCGGTATGGTAGGGTGTTTGTGTGCAGATTTCCTCCACTGTAAACAAAAAAAAGGTACATATGCTTGTTCATTCAGCATAGGGTCTTTCAAAAGCCGGGGTTTTTTTTTCTTGAAAGGCCGGCAGCGCTGGTGTTGCAGGTGTCTATGGGCGACGGAGACCGCTTTCCATCAGGTGGCCCGCATGCTCGTCTACCAGCTTTAGCATAAAAAAAACAGAAGTGTATATTTTTTGCGTAGAGAACAAACTACCCTCATTTTTTACAACACCACTAATCTAGAGCAACAACGTGATTAGTCCGTCCCCTGAGGCAACATGGCCGACTTCAATGAATTCTAAATGTTCCCAGCCAATTAACATGCCTCCGCAAGCGTAGAGGAATTAAAATTGATTCAGGGTATGTTTTGAAAACATTGCACCATTCTTCTTGTCGTGTCAATAGTTTTTTTTTGAAACAGTGTGGTGAAAGGAAGTACGCCTCTAAGCCCGTAACAAATGTTTAGCAATTTTTTGTTTCTGCGACATGCCGGTTTCTTCACGATGTTTTCCATCACCGTTTAAGAGTACTGGCATTATGCACATAAATATTTGAACAGAAAAACTCATTGGTGCACAACCGGTTTTGAACTCTTGACCTTAGGATCAAAAGGCGGGAATTACACCTTGAAGGTTCCATTCCAACCTTCGATTTTTAAATTATTAAATTATCATTTTAGGATTGATTTGATGTGATATTTTTCCAAAAAAAAATATCTTTTCGGGTAAGAGCTATAAAATACAGAAACCACATACTCTCACACTTTCTGTAGTTAATGACATTTAGATAAAATTTATTTTATTTTATTTTTGCCCCGCGTTTAGTTTTTGGTTAAAATCATATCCTACTAATATTATAAACGCGAAAGTTATGTTAAGTATGGATGGATGGATGTTTGTTACTCTTTCTCGTAAAAAACTACTGAATGGATTTTAATGAAACCTTACAATAATATAGCTTATACATCAGAATAACACATAGGCTACAATGTATGAAGATATTGTGTGAATTGTCCATAATTTTACGATAAGACGAAGTCGCGGGCACCAGCTAGGTTGCCATATTTTGTCCTTATATCAATACAAAACAAGCGTTATTCTTATCGTAATAGATATCAAATTCAATTGAGCACTGGTAGCTTACTACTAAACACATAATAAATTATTTTCCAGCTAGACTATCTAAGATCCATGTTTTCACATGAACTCAAAATACCTTTTCAAATTCTATTCCATCCGCATATTATCAAATCATATTTCAATATCTACATTTCAATAGCAATTCGTCTCGGGTTAAATATATATTTCAGCATCTTTACAGCCTTTATTACCTTGTCTTAGGACTCCAAATCGTTTGATTTCACGGTGAGGAAACATCTCTGTGTTCTTTCATGTTGGAGGAATGTGAGTTTTATTTCAAGTGGATAGGGGTGGGTTTCGCTTGGGTGGGGTTGAGTTAGAAGCAGTGGAGTGTGGAATAACCGGAACGCTTGGTGTAAGTGTAAGCCGCAATCTGCCGACACTCAGGTGCTGTGAGGGTAGGTTATTGTGGAAGAGGCTTTTAATTTTGGTAAGGAATTTGATAAAAATCTCATTTGAGACATAGATTACTATTTTAATTCGCCCCATGAACAGCAACATACAATCAAGTATAAGTAAAATGTATGATGTATGTCGGCATATACAAGAAAATATATTTAACTCTTTACATGGCAGGGGACAGCCGGCTGACCCATACTGGTTGAATCCGCGTGCACCAGTTAACTGAGGAGTTAAATGTAAGAGTAATAGAGCTCTTTGTGAAGGGGTCGTCCAGGGAAGAACTACCACCACGCCTGTTTCTGCCGACAAGCAGCGTTGTTGTGTTTCGGTTTGAAGAGTGTGGTTGCCGATGAAATTACAGGCACAAGAGGCTTAACATGTAATTAATGCCTCAAGTTCATGGACGCAGGGCAGTGAATCGGAGGGCATGTTTCTATCGCGCGTGACTTACGAGGCAATGCTTTGTGATAGGTGATGGTTACCACTTAACATCAGATGGGCGATCTGCTTGTTCCATCACCTAGTTGTATAAAAATATAGCAAAAACATATACCATGTAAAACAAAACAACAGCCATGCTATAGGACCACGTGTTCTGGCATGTCGTAGAACCTAAAAAGTTCCAAAACATGTGTCAAGTGCTCGAAAGGAGCTTCTTTGAGGCGCACTTAAAAATCCTTTCAGCACACTGTTTCAAAAGAACAAATGAGACGACAAGAAGAAGAAGTAGATTTGTCCGGACTGACGATAGTCATAATAATAAAAAGCTCGTCTCCATAACCGAAGCATTTTATCTGAATGCTCACAGATCTAGCGCCGTGAAATATCGGCTCGTGCTCGGAATGCGAAGCGCGACTCCTCACATTACCATATCGCTTGACGCCGGAGCCAATTTTATTGCCACTGTTATCGCCGAAGATGGAATTTAAGGGTATTAAGAGCTTTGCTGTGTTTTTTGCGAGTTCGAATGGGGAATGAGAATTGAAACAAAGCAAAATGGTACAGACGCTTATTCTGCTGTTTTAAGGCCTAGCCTACTGCATGTACCTCTAGCTCGCATGGGAGCTGTTTTTACAAGCTTTTATTTAACTTGCAATGTACCTATGTATTTAATTATGTTTGTTCGGGTGGAAAATGTATGTACATATTTAAATATGTTTGCTAATCAATACTGAAACAGAAATCTACAACCGATGAGCTGAAATTTTGTATACACGTTTAGTTTGGATGATAACGCATGGTTAGCTGGACAACACATTTAAGTAAAAGCATAAAAGTATTAAAAATAAATACTTTTATTTATTTATTGTATTGAAACAAAGCTTCCAGTATGCGAACCACACAGCTGATATAAAACTTAATATAACTTAATATTTCGTAAATACATACTTCAAGTTTATTATTTAACTAGGACTCTTCTTACCAACTAGCTTAAAACAGCTTTGAAAAACGAACCTAAAAAAACATTTCAACAAGCTTAAATCATAAAGCCAGAAAAACACATCCTCCCTTTGGCAGTCGGGAAAACATTAAACCCACTGCAGCTATCCAATTCTCGGTAAATGTAAATAGGAATGGAGAAAAACACTAAAAAGAAGCACGTTTCAGTCATCTCGAAAAAGTCAGGCTAAGCACGCCCGGGCTCAGACAAAAACTGTGCTACGACTTTGGGATCCACTGTAGAATCGTTTCTTGCGTAATTTTAAAACGAAAAAACGCAGCTAAATACAAGAGCTAATGTACCTCTCGCTCGCACGTTTTGACATGTTAAGGGCCGGTTTCACCATGCTCTGTTAGATTAACAAAGGATTAAAGGGCCGTTAAATATTCAAAATGTACACGTTTGACATCTCTAAGGTTAGATTTAGCGGCCTGTTAATCCTTGATTAGTAACTAGCGGAGCATGGTGAAATCAGCTCTAAAAGATATAAAATCACTTGACTCATTCTCGAAAAATCGCAATCAACCATTTTGTGTGCAAAATGATTGCACACAGTTTAGTAAAAGAATCATTTTGATCGATACAAGTTTTTCTATTCAAAAGCTTGCTTATGTACGAAAACTAGTAAAGCAAACTTTTGAGTAGAAAAACTTATATAGATCAAAATGAAATTTTTACTAAACTGTGTGCAATCACATTGGTTCTAAATGGTTGATTGCGTGTTTACGAAAATGAGTTTAGTGATTTCATATCTTTCAACATGTCAAAACGTGCGAGCGAGAGTCACATTAGCTCTTGTATTAGCCTTAGGCCCAGTTTCACCATGCTCTGTTAGTTATTATAATCAAGGATTAACAGGCAGTTAAATCTAACCTTAGCTGTCAAACGCGTAAATTTTGACATATTTAACGGCCCTTTAATCCTTTGATAATCTAACAGAGCATGGTGAAACCGGCCCTTAAAGAGCTACGACCGAAGTACTTGTCGTTCGCACATTTCAAGATTTCGAAAGATATAAAATCACTAGATTTATTTATGACTAGCAACCTGTCCCAGCTTCGCATGGGTGGTCATAAATTTTTTAAACATTTTAGGATAAACTTAGACCGTGGGTTCGAGCCTCGCGTCTACTTAATTCATACATTTGCACGCGCTTCTCCTTGAATGAGTGAAATCGCACCCCGCGCGTGCCCCGTGGACCCGTTAACATTTTTAATTTCATCATATCTTTTGAATGGAATGTCCGATTTGAAAAATTTAAGTAGTTATCTATAGGTATTGAAACCGTCTTAATTATGAAATTTATTTGGATAAGGGTTAATACCAAGGTACAAATAAAGACCCTTTTCTAGCGGAGGCATTTCAATTAATTTTTTATAATTAAAGAACACTTATTGTGACATAACTATAATAGTTAGACATATGCTGTCGGGACATTTTTTGTAGATGATGACGTGTTCTACAAAATCGTAGTACATTATTTTGTTCTTCTTATCTTCAATAGTTTTCGCAGCGCACGCGATGTAAGGTTTTTGTTTTCCACCTTGGGTTACATTATTGAAGTTTTAGTAAGGATCCCTTATTTTTTTTAAAATATAATATAGCCTATGTTACTCAGGGATAATGTAGCATTCTAATGGTGAAAGAATTTTTGAAATCGGACCAGTAGTTTTTGAGCCTATTCGTTACATACAAAAATACAAATGTTTCCTCTTTATAATATTAGTGTAGAAAAATCGCAATGAACCAAGTTGTGTTTTTTTTTATACAACTAGCTGATGGAATAAGCAGATGGCCCACCCTATGTTAAGTGGTAACCATCACCTATTACAAAGCATTACCAGCTACGCACGTTTCTATCATATTTAATGATATAATGTCATGTGTATAATAGACTAGTGGTTTTACAAATTATGTGTCTGTATGTATAATTTGTATAACTGTATCTCAATATCCCCAACAAGGCGATTACATTGCACAACTTCAATTTCTCGGTCCTCTGGCAAGATAGTAATTTGTAGCCCTAGGGAATCGCAAATAACGTCATCATATTAATCCTTGCTTCCTATTAAGGCGCTGACAACCGGCAAACAACTTCTCAGATTCAGATTAATTTATTTTATTCCAGTAAGGTAGCATAGTGCGTCTCGCGCGCACATTTCAATATTTTGTTGATTTAAAAACAACATTGTCAACATTTTGTCGAACATGCCGTACCCTCCGTAGACCTAGATACTTTTTAGGTACCCCAGATGACGCGATTACCTCCACTAATGCAGATGTGACCGACTCATCGAACCCGGACACAAGTAACACTACACACCTACACCGGCCCCTCCGGAGGGGTCGAAGACGCATTCCCCGTTAACGCCCCTTCTGGGCGAAGAATCTCTCCGACATTTCTCCCTGGCAACAGCCCAAGCCGAGGTCCGTACCTAGGTGCCCTTGCGTTTATTGCCAAAAAACCCTTTTGTTATGGCAGAGCGCCTTCTGCGCTCGCCAGTAGCCCGGTAACGCAGTCGGCAATCGTAATACGATTATACCAGCATTTTAGTCCATTCGAAAAAAAAAATTGTCTATCATGCCTGATGCAGCGCACCAGGCATGTTCGCGGACGTACGAATTGACAACTTTCTCGCGATCATGCGCAACAGAACCGCGTCGCAGATGAGTCGCATCCGCGGCAGCACCAATGCCATGCTGGTCGTTGTTGCTGATCGGTTAGATTCAGGCTTCTTCAGTAACTGGGTTAACAAACTCCTACCTATTGCTCAGTTAGTGACCCAGTAGGTGACAATATCTGTTTGAAGCCTGAATCGAACATATCAATTATTTTTTTTTCTCTTAAGCGTAACTTAAACGTGGTAAAAACGGCCAACCCTTAGAAATATGGTCTTCAGCAATGGCCTTTCATGATAAAACATAAATTGAATGAACAAAATTGTCAAAACACAACCGATCCCAAGACACAATCCAAACACACGGTCCATTAAAGGCTTAGAATATGAAATATCAACATTTAATACAAATTCGGGACTTAAAATACACAATTTATGTTACATGCAATTTTGAACCTTACTTCAATGAGATACAAATCATCGTACATGAAATCCGAGTTTAAAGATAATTTCCCAAATCGTTATCATGCGTTTAAGCAAAATAAACTCAAATACATTATAAATAAGATCGAAAGTTATATTGTAAATATTAATCAAGAGATTAATCATTACTGTTTTGCTTGAAAGTGGCTTCTTATTACCTGAAAACTCAAACAGCTACACGACTTTGTTTCCCAGGCACGGTAGATATCCCTTTAGTTATCTTAGTACCATGTATCAACTTAAGACTATCTAAGGATGTCCAAGGGGGTAGCCAGAGGTACGTCCAGATATTAAATTTTGGCACATAACACACTACTCACGCTAACCTACCCAAATTTTGCAGGAGTTGGTATTCCATATTGTGACAGGTTGCAAGCCCATCGGCGCTGTTAAAATACTAACTGGTTTCCTCACGATGTTTTCCTTCACCGTTTGAGTGCCAAAGGAAAGCGTGTCTTACTTAAAAGAACAGTCAGCTGCAACTGTAGAGGAAATGTCACTAGTTTCTTTCGAAACAGTGTGGTGAAAGGATTCTAAGTGCACCTCTAAGAGACTTTTCGAGCACTTGACACATGTTTTAGAACTTTTTAGGTTCTAAGTCATGCCGTTTTCCTTCGCCGTTTGAGAGAACTGGCACTGTGAAAATAATCTAAGAAGAAACCTTCTTAAATGCAATATTAGAAAAAACTCCGTAAAAACACACCGCAAAAACTCCGTAAAAACGAAAACATAGCTGCTTTGAACTAGAAAAATCTTAACCCAAAAAAGCACAACAAAAGACGCTACAAAAATATCAACCTTTCCACATTTTCCCCTCACTTTCAACCTGAATCTTATTCATGAGGCCTTGCTTAGTTCTCGACTCCAGACCGCCTCATTATGTGAATTATGGATGAGTCGAGACATGCCGTAACGACATGCAGATTAAGCCCGCAATATGCCGGCGCGGGGGGGGGGAGGATGTACAAAAGGGTAGAAATGGTAATTTGGGGTTTTGATTTGAAGACTGCTGTGTTTTTGGTATAACAGAGCTTTTGTTCGTCGCTTGTAGCAGAGATTTTGTTCATTGGTTTGGGTTTTGGGTAAAGGTGTGTAAAATCATCATCATCATCTAGGGGCACGGTGTAGCCTCACTAAATTCGATTGGAGCTTCAATATTGTAACAAGGATCATACAAAAAAACGGTAAACCAAGCCGTAAGTTTGTTGCCTGTTCTTCTAAGCTTTGGTCGCGTGGAACTGGTACATAGAGTCACCTAGCTTTAATACGTTTCAAAATGATCCTTGTGGTTTTATTAAATAAATACCTTTTGACTTTGACTTAACTCCAATATACTGGTCATAGCCTGTCAGGTGCTGCGAGGTGTTTCGGACTGCCCGGAATAAGTAGGTAGACTTGTGAGCTGTTCCAGAGATTTTGGGTATCTCTGGAACAGCTCTACTCTTTAAGGCGAAGGCAAGAGCTAATGTACCTCTCACTCGCACATTTTGACATTTTGAAAGATATAAAATCACTAAACTTATTTACGAAAAGTCGCAATAAACCATTTTGAGTGCAATCACATTGCACACAGTTTAGTAAAAATTTCATTTTGATCGATACATGTTTTACTACTTAAAAGTTTGCTTTACTAGTGTTCGTACATAAGCAAAATTTTTAGGAAGAACACTTGTATCGATAAAATCTGCTGATGGAACAAGCCCACCTGATGTTAAGTGATAACCATCACCTATAACAAAGCATTGCCTCATAAATCACGCACTCTACGAACGTGTCCTACGATGCACTGCCCTGCGTCCATCAACGTGAGGCATACAGATGTTAAATCTTATGCCTGTAATTACACCGGCAACCACACTCTTCAAACCGAAACACAGAGTTGCTGCTTGGCAGCAGAAAAAGGCGTGGTGGTAGTACTTCCCCGGACGAGCACTTCACAAAGAGCTCTTTAAATTCTACAATCTTCCAAATTATACCACCTTCAATAATTTCTAACTTCACGTCCTACCCATGTTTTCAGTGTGTCTCCGCATTAATTTATTCTACCTGCGATCCTTCTCGTTGAGTTTTGACTTTGTACTGGATCTATATAATTACGGCCCGCTTACTTATGTATGTCGGTCTGTTGCTAATTGAGACCAATTATTAGATGTTTGAAGATTTTGTTTAATGTTTTATTAGATTTCTACAGAGCTACGTAAATAATTTATCATACCGACTTACTGAAAAAATATACGAGAGAGAAAATGTAAATATGCTTATGAAACTTTGTGGAGGCGGTATTATACTACAATATTTGTTAGTGCAGTAAACCTATTTTATACAACTAGCTGATGGAACAGGCAGATGGCCCACCTGATGTTAAGTGGTAACCATCACCACAAAGCATTACCTCGTAAGTCACGCATAGGAACGTGCCCTACGATGCACTACCCTGCGTCCATCAACTTGAGGCATACAGATGTTAAGCCTCATGTGCCTGTAATTACACCGGCTTTTTATCCTTATATCGATATAAAACAAACGTTATACATATTTTAATAGATGTCAAAATCAATTGAGCACTGTAGCTTACTACTACACACATAATACATTATTTTCCAGCTAGACTATCCAAGATCCATGTTTTCACATGAACTCAAAATACCTTTTCAAATTCTGTTCCATCCGCATATTATCAAATCATGTGCCTGTAATTACACCGGCAACCACACACAGTGGAATATTGAACCTTTTATCTGCAGACCATAGGGTACACCTTGAATTTACACGTATGACAATAGGTTAACCACAAAAAAAAAACATTGTTTGTTAGTATTTTTAAGAGTAGTAGATCTCTTTGTGAAGAGCTCGTCCGGGGAAGTACTACCACCACGCCTTTTTCTGCCGCCAAGCAGCAACGCTGTGTTTCGGTTTGAAGAGTGTGGTTGCCGGTGTAATTACAGGCACATGAGGTTTAACATCTGTATGCCTCAAGTTGATGGACGCAGGGTAGTGCATCGTAGGGCACGTTCCTATCATGCGTGACTTCCGAGGCAATGCTTTGTTATAGGTGATGGTTACCACTTAACATCAGGTGGGCTTGTTCCATCAGCAGCTTTTATACAACATAGTTGTATAAAAAAAACTAGTAGTATTAAAAATCGAAAGCGCCCGCAAGACGCTAGCCACGCAAAGGTATTGCTGATGCCAGTTTAGTAATGTTAACGCGTATTATATAGGCGAAACTTAGTGAATAGGGATTACCTAACGTCAGTTTCAGACGCCAAAGAGAATCGTCAATGCATCTGAACTGACAGTATTAGGTATGCCGATTGTACCTGCCGGACGCATCCGGGGCTTGTGCTGAAGATGTGTGTTTGAAAATGGCAGTTTAGCCTCGGCATTCATGTCATTGTCAAAGTCAAAAGGTCAATTTATTTAGTCTCTTCTCTTGTGTCACTAGTTTCTTTCGAAACAGTGTGCTGAAAGGATTTTAAATGTGCCTTTAGAGACTCCTTTCGAGCACTTGAAACGTTATAGAACTTTTTAGGTTCAGAAAAATGGTTCCTTTCACACTGAAGCATCTTTGTTAATACTAGTGGTTCTCCCCGAACTGAGATTTCGTTATGCGATCCAAAAGTTTCGAAAATTAAAGTAGGTGTTAGTCAGAGGCAATTCCAAACATTATGCTTGGACTTTCTTGCTTGGACGGCGAAGGAAAACATCGTGAGGAAACCGGCATGTCGTAGAACCTAAAAAGTTCTATAACATGTGTCAAGTGCTCGAAAGGAGCCTCTTGAGGCGCACTTAAAATCATTTCACCACACTGTTTCGAAAGAAACTAGTGACATGACAAAAGAGAGTGTGAAAGTCAGAGCTACTAATTGAGCAGTGAGGTAGGTCGTAAGTACCAAACCGTTGGTAATCCGTAAATACAAATTTTTGTTCTCGGTGGGGATCGAACCCACGACCTATGGCGCAGAAAGCAGAGCTACTACCAACTGTGCTGTGATGGCTGTCGAAGGCTGCTTCCCTTTAAATACTCAATGGATTACGCTGTTTATTAATAAATCTTACTCGAATATTTAGGTTTTTTTTATGTAAGAGACACACAAACGGGCTAACGGCCCACCTGATGTTAACTGGTCACCGTTGCCCATATACACCAACAGCACTTGGAGTGTTGTCATTGCGTTGCCTGCCCTGAAGGACGTGATTAAGATAAGATAAGATAAGATAAGAAAATTCTTTATTGCACATACATAAAGTACATAGGCGAACTTAATGCTAATTAGCATTTTCTTCCAGTTAACCTTTGTATTATGTGGAGTTGGTTGGTAGTGCTCTTTGAGACAATAGAGGAGAAAAACCTTTAAAAAACAACAACTATAACATAAAAGTAACCTACTCAATAAATATTTACCTACAATACATACATTAAAGGGATACATACTATTATATAACTATAAATATATATAATACATATTCTATTAAATGCTCAATTTTGTTGAGATGTCTGTTTGGACAAAAAATGGTGGTATAATTTCTTTAAAGATACTCAGAGATGCAGCTTCGCGTATTTCCACTGGAAGAGAGTTCCAGAGGCGTATCGCACTGACGGTGAAGGAATCTGTGTAAAAGGAGGTTTTATGGACGGGAGTCATAAGGAGGAGGTGTTGAGAGGGGCGAGAGGAGCGATCAGAGCAGGAGGTTATTAACTTGATAACTTGATATTGATATTTTTCTTGAAGCTATTCATGTTGTGAGCGGGAAAACCACCGTAGGTAGCTCATTCTGTAGTTTATGAGTATGGGGGAGAAATGATCTCGACAAGCGAGTAGTCCTAGAAACCCAAGGATCCAGTAGATGTGGAGGAGCTCGATCCCGGGGTCCAGAGGAGCGGTGGTAAAATCTGGACGATGGGAAAAGCTTAAATAGTAGTAGTAGTGCATCAAACATTATTACAGCATAAAGCTGAGTGATGACCGTTTTTTTTTTAATACAATTAGCTGATGGAACAAGCAGATGGCCCACCTGATGTTAAGTGGTAACCATCACCTATAACAAAGCATTGCCTCGTAAGTCACGCACGATAGGACCGTGCCCAACGATGCACTGCCCTTCGTCCATCAACTTGAGGCGTACAGATGTTAAGCCTCATGTGCCTGTAATTACACCGGCAACCACACTTTTCAAACCGAAACATAGCGTTGCTGCTTGGCGGCAGAAAAAGGCGTGGTGGTAGTACTTCCCCGGACGAGCCACACACAAAGAGCTCTACTACTCTTAAAATCTTATATCTTTATCTTAATACTGTTGTCACAGTATTGTTCTTTAATTTACGCCTATGTTTTTGTGACACAAAATAAACATATTTTGATTTTGATTTGATTTGATTGATATAGCTCTTCAGAACATTCCCCATTGTAAAAGCGATAGAACACGCACAGAGAACCAACGTCGCGGGGCGTCTTAAAACTTTTATTTCTAAGAAATACGAAGCAATACGTATTATTATTGATAGGTAGGTGCCACGGCTGTGGCGCAAAAGCCTTAGAATAACGTTTCCGGTGCACCCGTGGGCGGAAATCCCCATGTGCTGGTAATTTCACGGGCAATGCCGCTATTCAAATGAACAGATATATTATCTTACTCGTCAACTTTGAAGCAGACTTCTTCTTGTCGTGTCACTAGTTTCTTTCGAAACAGTGTGGTGAAAGGATTTTAAGTGCGCCTCAAAAGGCTCCTTTCGAGCACTTGTTATAGAATTTTTTAGGTTCTACGACATTGTGCACATAAATTTTTGAACAGAAAAACTCTTTAGCGCACGACCGGTTTCGAACTCGAGACCAAGCCGTAAGTTTGTTGCCTATTCTTCTAGGCTTTGGTCGCGTGGAACTGGCACCTAGAGTCACCTAGCTTTAAGACGTTTCAAAATGATCCTTGTGATTTTATTGAATAAATACCGTTTGACTTTGACTTTGATTTTGAACCCACGACCTTAGGATTCGGAAGACGGGGCCGCTACCACTGGACCACCAGTGCTCTAATATAATATGTCTCCTAATTTATGTTTATAAACAAACAACTGACGTAAAAACTTGTCTCAGTAATACCAGCATTGAGTAAAGAGATTTCTGTGAGGCATCAAATTAGGAGTTTGGAGATAATGCCTCCTTGGGCTCACACTCCGAATGAAGATGTAAAATAATACAAGCTACATTCAGACATTGTGCTGGTACACGGACTTGCAATCACTGGATAAGACCAAGATCACACCAAACTAAGTGTACACGGGCCTCCGGCCACAACCACAAAACGCCGCCACTGGCATATTTCCTGTAGTTTTCAAACGAAGCGAGCAGCGACGATTTGTAGCGTGTGGCGGCTACCGGCGTCAACCGTGTGCGGCGAGTCCATATAAAATGTATGAAAATTACAGGAAATATGCCAGTGGCGGTGTTTTGTGGTTGTGGCCGGAGGCCCGTGTGCGGGAACCCTTATTGCCAGCTGATTTTGAGACCACGTTAAAACAAAAAAAAATTGAGACAAACAATAAAATATTAAATAAAATATTTATTATAACATATAAAATATTTTTAAATAAAAAACATAAAACCCGAGTTCCAGAACTAAAAGATAGAAATAAGGTAGTGTTTTAAATTACTTAACGATAGTAAAATCCTGTTCAGTCTTGACGAATGATACAATTTAATAATCACAGTGACTTATGCAATGCTTTGTTATAGGTGATGGCTACAACTCAACATCAGGTGGGACATTTTTTTTGTAACAATTAAACAACTGGTTTGAAAAAAAACTGGTTACTTAATTTTGTAAAAAAATAGCATCTAAAACTTAGCAAGTAAACTTAGTATGTAGTACATTTCATGGGTTTGAGACACTCTTTTAAGTGGGTATTTGTGAGGATGTATTAGGGTGTGTGAGGGTGTGTGTGCGTGTGTGTGTTTTGGAGGGTTCTCCTGATTACACAAGATTCTTAAGAGCCAAGGTTTCACAGGAGAACTCTCTTGTGTGTTTGCGCCTGTGGTGTGTGTGTCCATAAATGTGTGTGAGTGATGGTGAGTTAATGAGAGTGTAATGTTTATGTATGTGTAATGATTTCTCGAATTTTATAATTCATTTTGTAAATATTAAGCTTGTTTTTTTAGATTAAAATTGAAGTAGTATAATTAATTTTATATCATCCTGTCTTTTAGTCAGTCAATTGACCGCCAAGTCGTAGCTTTGGTCGGTAAGGTTGGTAGGATGGTTAACGTTGGTAGGCTGCCGAACTGTAAAAGGAGAAGATTGTAAAAATGTGGCATTCTGGAAAGAGACTTGGTGGAGTAAACTTGACTGGCTAACATACTGTCATCTGTAACAAGTGCGAAGAATAAAAGTGAAATTGTTTTACCTGTGTTCTACGAATAAATAAGAGGTGTTAAAGTGTTCATCTGCTGCATTTCATTTCATATGTTACGAAACAATTTCTAGGAGTTTTTGTAGAAAGTGGTATAAAAAATTACAAAGTATTTCTAGTGATCCCAGATCTGTGGCGCAGAATGTGTTTAGCAGGTGTGCGTAATGCTCTACTTCATAGTCTGTGATATGTTCGCCTTATCATTATTATTATTATCATTGTTATTTTAAGCTTAGATCACAAGAATGTTTGGGAAATTGTTGTCTTAAGATTGTTACCATACAGGTGAACTTAGGTGATAGTTCAAACTTAACATCAGGTGGGCCATGCTTTTCCATCAGCATGTTGTTTAAAAAAACGTTTATTATCAAAAGTGGTCTAATGACCTGTTTAACAAACTTTTGTTTCAACAAAAAACTTTAAAAAAAATCCTTTTGAAGGGTCTAACTAGAGTCTAACTAAAGATATAACATCACTAAACTCATTTTCGAAAAATCGCAATCAGCCATCTTGTGTGCAATCACGCTTTACTAGTTTTCGTACATAAGCAAACTTTTGAGTAGGAAAACATGTATCGATCAAAATGAGTTTAGTGATTTTATATCTTTCAACATGTCGAAACGTGCGAGCGAGAGTCACATTAGCTCTTGTCTTCGCCTTAAGTCAAGGCGGAATGTCAAGTCACCAAGTCAACACGTCATGTTTTGAAGAAAATGGTGGCGGTTTCGAAAAACACAAAAAAAGTTTTAATGGCTCTTTCACAAACACTGTTAGATATAATGTTCTGCCAGACTTCCAGGGAAGAATTCTATAACTCGTGAGCTATTTTTTATAAGCAGATGTGATCACACAACATCAGGTGGCTCATCAATGGATGATTTGTTCTTCGTGGGGATTCAACCCACGGCCTACAGCGCAGAAGGCAGAACTACTACCAACTAAGCTCTTTCTCTTTCTTGTCGAGTCACTTGTTTCTTTCGAAACAGTGTGGTGAAAGGATTTTAAGTGCGCCTCAAGAGGCTCCTTTCGAGCACTTGACACATGTTATAGAACTTTTTAGGTTGTACGCCATACCGGTTTTCTCACGATGTTTTCCTTCACCGTTTGAGAGTACTGGCATTGTGCACATACATTTTTGTGCACGACTCTTTGGTGCACGACCGGTTTCGAACCCACGACCTTAGGATCGGAAGGCGGAGCCGCTACCACTAGACCACCAGTGCTCTATTAACGCAATAGATAATCGCAACTCAGCTGTGAAGGGTTGACAAATAATGGCATTTCTACTATAATTCTGGAATATAACAAGCCTTTTAACCACCAACCTTTTTAAAAACATAACCTAAATTATTCGTAAAACAAAATAATAGTTTCATATTCAACAGAATCTGTTCAAAACATCTGAAATCAAGTGCCGTATCTTAAATGCAAAACGAGGACACAAACCCTCTCAAACCCAAGCAATTTTCAACCTTATATCTTCAGAAATACGGGTTTATAAAGCAAATTTCAAAATGCTAAATCAATGCCAAGTTATTTGGAACCTTAACGCTATAGAGATAAAGATTAGAAACACTGGGAGCTCAATCTCATCTTAATACAGTAACGTAGCAAGTTGCCATTTGAAGTGTTTTAAGAAGTACAGAGATTGCTGTACGAAATGAAATTGAATATTTATCAAACTGTTTTTTAAATAGTTGAGTTTTTTATTCAAATTTCTTTTTTTACGATACTACAGGTATTTACAGAAAAACTGAAACTTCAAGACTTTGATATCCAGGCACGGTAGTTATTCCCTCGGATCTCATCGGATATCCCTTCAATACCAAGTACTAACTCACCTCATACAAAAGAGCGGTAGGAACCAAGCCGTAATGCGTAAGTTTGTTGCCTGTTCTTCTAGGCTTTGGTCGCGTGGAACTGGCACCTTAGAGTCACCTAGCTTTAAGACGTTTCAAAGTGATCCTTGTAATTTTATTGAATAAATACCTCTAAGTGGGGTAATCAGAGGTACATCCACGTAAGTAAAACATTCTGCACATACCAACATTTTGCAATAATTGTAAAAATAAAATTATCTTTTAGAAATTTCGTAAAAAATATTCATAATGTTAGTACTTGGTACTGACAGAGCCTATGGGATAACTACCATGCCTGAAGATCAAAGCCGTGTAGCCATGTAGCTGTTGACAGCCTTCACAGCTCGGTTGGTAGTAGCTCTGCCTTCTGTGACGTAGGCCGTGGGTTCGATCCCCACCGAGAACAAACATTTGTGTGATAAACATAGATGTTTGTTTTCTGTCTGGGTGTTATATAATATAAAAAAAATGTATTTACAAAAAAAAGTATTTAAGTAGTATATCAGCTATCTGGATCCCATATCACAAGCTTTGGCTTTGTTTGGGGCGAGATAGTGCTGTGTGGAATGTCCACCAATATTTATTTATTATTTATTTATTTGTGTCAGATTTTTTTGGATATTCAGAGTAGTCAGAGGTACATCCAAGTATTACATTTTGCAGTGGTTGTTAAATTAAATAATCAGCTATAAAATTATATAATCTAGTAATAAAATTGAATTGCTCTTAAAGTTATTAAACAAATTCCGTAATTATTTAAAATATCCTAATAAATGTGTAATCGGAGCAGAAAGCCTATACGATAGGCTAATTAAATTTAATTACGGTAGCTGGGCAGGCTATGAACCCTTAAGTGACGTCATTACCCGCCTTATGACATCATATTCGGAATGAGTTTGGAATGAATTTGGGGTTCCTTTTATGTTTTTCTTAAATTAAACACCCTATCCAATCCTATTAGTAACTTTTTAACTTGTTTATTCTAATCTCACCTTAGGATTCAAGTTTTATATTTTTTTACTCAGTAACTTAATCTCATTTTACTTTGAATAATAAAACCGGCCAAGTGCGAGTCGGACTCGCGCACGAAGGGTTCTACACCATCTCTAATACTATAAGAATCAAAGTCCTGACTGACTGACTGACTGACTGACTGACTGACTGACTGACTGACTGACATATAGACAACGCACAGCCTAAACGGCTGGTCCTAGAGACTTGAAATTTAAGGAGTACATAGGTCTTATGGCGTAGAGGTGTACTAAGAAGGGATTTTTGGAAATTCAACCCCTAAGGGTGTAAAAAGGGATGAAAACGTTTGTATGAAAAATAGTATTCTTTGAACCTACAAACTTGAAACTTGGAGTGCACATACTTCAAGGCAAAAAAATAGGAAAGACATTTTTAGTTTTTTTAAACTACCCTTAATAATGGTGCAAAGGGATGTAAAAGTTTGTATGGGAGTTTTTTGACCGCTGGTCCTAGAGACTTGAAATTTTAAGAGTTCATAGGTCTTATGTCGTAGAGATGTACTAAGAAGGGATTTTTGGAAATTCAACCCCTAAGGGTGTAAAAAGGGTTGAAAACGTTGGTATGAAAAATTGTATTCCTTGAATCTACAAACTTGAAACTTGGAGTACATCAAGGCAAAAAAATAGGAAAGACATTTTTAGTTTTTTTAAACTACCCTCAATAATGGTGCAAAGGGATGTAAAAGTTTGTATGGGAGTTTTTAAACCGCTGGTCTGAGAGACTTGAAATTTGAAGAGTACATAGGTCTTATGGAGTAAAGGTGTACTAAGAAGGGATTTTTGGAAATTCAACCCCTAAGGGTGTAAAAGGGTTGAAAACCTTTGTATGAAAAACAGTATTCCTTGAACCTACAAACTTGAAACTTGAAATAGATGTACTCCAAAGCTAAAAAAATAGGAAAGGCATTTTTAGATTTTTAAAACTACCCTTAATAAGTGTGCAAAGGGATGTCAAAGTTTGTATGGGAGTTTTTTAACGCGTGGTGCGATTGACTTAAAACTTGAGGTTAATATACTAAGAAATAAATAATTGAGAATGACGCTTTTAACTTTTGATAATTACCCCTGCAAAGGGTGCAAATGACTGTAAAAGTTAGAGAGATTTTTAACGAATAGTCCGACTGGTTTCAAACTTGAAGTAAATATACTCCACAATAAATAATTTAAAATTACGTTTCCAATATTTTAAAACTACCTTTGCAAAGGGTGCAAAAGACTGCGAAAGTTTCAAGGTTTGTACGGGAGATTTTTAACGCGTAGTGTAATTAACTTCAAACTAAAAGAAAATGTGTTTTGTGGATAAATAACAAAAATACAGTGTAGGGGATAATGAGATGATGCGTATTCCATAGTTTATTTCACGTAGCTTCAGAGGAGCATGTAAAATGATAAACGTCCGTTTCCACATAAGTACTTATTTATATTTGCACTTTAAAGTAGGTATTACATGTCTGAACCTAATGAGCGGGGAGAGACGACTGGCGACGCTACATACAAAACCTACGCGTCAGCCCGATTGCAAGTACCTGTGTGTGGCTAGCCGCCACAACAGTTTGATTTTCGAAAACAACCCCTAAAACGTTACCCTCCTTCGTCGCGAACGAGTAAAAAGGATACAACGAGGCGTTAATGTTTGTAAAGGACATTCTAAAAACGGGAATCTTGAGTTGGTACAAAGAGATCTGAGGGTATCTACCGTGCCTGCAAACGAAACGAAACAGCTTCACGACTTTGATCCCCATCAAAGTCGTGAAGCTGTTTCGTTTCGTTTGTTTTTGGTGTAGAAACTAGGATCAAATAAAGACATTATTTTCCATGTAAGGTTGTCTTTGTCGTATTTGTCATGTTTGTGCTAAACTCAGTACCTATACCTACCTACCAAATATAGGAAATGTATGCCTATAGGTATCTCTTATACCTACGTACTTATTTAAAATCCTACCCTAATAATATACAAATCAATGCGAAAGTTACGATGTTTGGATGTTTGTGGCTCAATCACGGCTCACCACTTCAACGCGTGCGAAGCCGCGGGAAGCCACTAGTTATCTATAAAAACGGTGAAAAAAACACGTTTTTTGTATCGGAAGTCCCTTAATTATATATTTTATTCTGTTTTTTAGCTAGCCCAATTTCCTTATCCTGACCACCTTCAGTAATTTGATATCCTCAAAAATATTTACCGAGGGCACCGATGCGGTGGTCTAGGGAGTGACCCCGCCTTCCGATCGTAAATGTCCGATGATCCAGCCGTGCACCAATGGATTTTTTGGTGAAGGAAAACATCGTGAGGAAACCATTTAGTGTTCTAACAGCGGCGATGGGCTTGCAACGTGTCACGTATGGAATATTAACTACTGAAAAATGTGGGTATGTGCCAAATGTAATGTTTGGATATACCTCTGACTACCCCCTAATACGTCCTGAAAGAATTTGAAAGTCATATTTGGTACCAAGAGAACTGAGGGGATATCTACGGTGCCTGGGTAATAAAATCCTGAAGCGGTTTCGGTTTCAAAAATATTAAAATGTGCGTGCGAGAAGCAATTTGATGGTTGTCAGACAAAAAAATCCTATTAAAAAAAAGTTGGTTCAAGAACAAAAATTGTGAACTTTCGACATTAAAATGATGATTTTAATTATTTTAATTTTTATTTGTTTTTATAGTGTTTACCTACACTTAAGGAAAAACACAAAGATTTAATATAGTCCCAAAAGTTATTATCCCCTCGGGTAATAACTTTTAGGACTATATTAAATTTTCAATTATTTTATTCTAAAGATCCTTTTATTTCGTTTTTTGTACATCGCTTTTTAGACTCCATAACACGTAAACTCCAGTAACCTCACAGAGTTCAATACCCTATCAAACAATACACACGGCAGAACTATTATTCGCTGAAAAAGGCTTTAAAACAGCGCGAAATTTAGCTCAGAATCAACACAATAGGTTTTTTTTCGTTATAAAAATACTAAAAGTTTGCAGTTGACGGCCATTGTGCGGCTCACAAAAGCACTGCGTGTGATGCGCTCATGAGTTGCATAAACTTTCAGGGTCTGTATACAGTTAAAGCGTTATTCAGTAGGTTTTGTGTATAACTTGGAACTGTGGACAGGCATGTTGATGTAAATAATTTGATGTGTAAACGCAATAAAAAATCTTAATCTTTATAATCAACGAGTCAGAAACAGCTTCGCCTTTGATCCTCAGGGAATTTTCCTTGTTAGATTTTCACTCACATGTCTTTGTAATAATTTATTATACCAGCATATAAATAATAATAATAAATATTCCACACAGCACGATCTCGCCCCAAAAAAAAAATGCCCCAAACTAAGCCAAAGCTTGTGATATGGGAACCAGATAGCTGATATACTACTAATATACTTTTTTTTTGTAAATATATACTTATAACATTATACAACACCCAGCCAGAGAACAAACATCTATGTTCATCACACAAATGTTTGTTCTCAGTGGGGATCGAACACAAGGCCTACGGCACGGCAGGCAGAGCTATTACCAACTGAGCTGTGAAAGCTATCAAGGATTTGGATTTTTTGAGGATATGCAGGAGTATGTACATACATATCTCAAGTAATAATAATAGTAATAAAGCCTAGCAGGGAGAACGCCTTTAATAAATAATTAAATGTAATGTTTTATTTACAAAACACAAAAATGGTAAAAAATACAAACAAAGATGGGTTTGTGTCACGGATTAAAAAATCAAAAATAAAATATAAAACAAAAAAATATAAGGTTACATTGAGGTTTGCAAAAAAAACCGACACCACGCGATCGAAGCCGCGAGCGACAGCTAGATAAAACAAATTGTTTTATGAAACCTTCAGGAAAAATGTAAAGACAAAAGAAAATTACCGGAATAGCTAAAAAGAATGGAGGGAATGGTTTGGGATATTATTTCCCTTTTTACGGTGTGAAGAAACATAAAAAGTTATTTAAACGCCAAAAGACAGCCTTGGCCTCGCATTTCTGTGCTGAATGTGCCTCAAATGGGAATAATGGATATAAAAATTGTAAAGTGTTTAGCGAATGTAATTAGAACCATTTTGTTGTTTCTTTATGTTGGTGTTTTCTTGTTTTTTAGGGTTCCGCACCCAAAGGGTAAAACGGGACCCTATTACTAAGACTCCGCTGTCAGTCAGTCTGTATGTCTGTCTGTCCGTCTGTCACCGGGCTGTATCTCATGAACCGTGATAGTGAGACAGTTGAAATTTTCACAGATGATGTATTTCTGTTGACGCTACAACAACAAATAAATACTAAAAAACGGAAAAAAAAATATTTAAGGGGGCTCCCATACAATAAACCTGATTTTTATTCTCGTTTTTGCTCGATATTGATAACGGCAACTTGAAATATTCACAGAATATTTAGACAAATATTATCTTTTAAAATAAATTATTAAATTAAAATAAAACAAATATTTTAACAGTAATTTTTTGGCCGTTTTTATAGATAATGGTACGGAACCCTTCGTGCGCGAGTCCAACTTGTACTTGGCTGGTTTAATTTTATTCACGGCCAGCGTGGCACAACTTTTCTTGTACTTTATATAGGCTTACTTTGTATAGGCTTCTTTAAAACGTTCATAGTCCTATGAGCCCACATTGAGGACATGGGCAAGTAAGTACGTATTACTCGCACGTCCGTGTCCCCATGTGACCCACGTATTACTTAGCGTGGAGTCACGGTTTTAGACAACGTCCTTTTCTGTGCTTGTGACTGTTGAAGAAACCTATATGTAGAGGTATAAAGCATTGAGTTTTATTTTAATTTTATACGTTTTATGAATAAAACATCTAAATTATTAATAAATTATAGGTAAATCATGGAATTTGAAAATCATTTGGACTTACTGATTGCATGGGGACTGTGAACGTGTTCATATTACGCCAGGGGTCTAATCACGAATTGATTTTGTCATTTATTTTGTGGCGTTAACATAACTTAGCGATATTCGAGAGCACTGGTGGTCTAGTGGTAGCGGCCCTGCCTTCCGTTCCTAAGGTCGTGGGTTCGAAACCGGTCGTGCACCAATGAGTTTTTCTGTTCAAAAATGTATGTGCACAATGCCAGTACTCTCAAACGGTGAAGGAAAACATCGTGAGGAAACCGGCATGTCGTAGAACCTAAAAAGTTCAACATGTGTCAAGTGCTCGAAAGGAGCCTCTTGAGGCGCACTTAAAATCCTTTCACCACACTGTTTCGAAAGAAACTAGTGACACGACAAGAAGAAGAAGAAGCGATATTCGACCTTATTTTGTTGTAGTAAGGGATACGATATGTATACGCGACTAAAATCAAATTCGTTCGTAATTAGGCCCCAGGATTTCGATCTTGAGCATGTCTCATCTATTATCTTCCTCACAGTTCAGTTGGTAGTAGCTATTTTTAGTTGGTAGTACCTATAAGAAAGCACGCACTATAGGAACGTGCCCTACGATGCGCTGCCCTGCGTCCTTCAACTTGAGGCATACATTGTTAAGCCTTAGGTATGTGCCTAATAATTACACCGGCTACCGCACTTTTCAAACAGAAACACAGCGTTGCTGCTTGGTGGCAGATAGGCTAATAAATTGACTTTAGAAGCCAAGTTTAGTAGTTTGTGGTTTAGTAGTCTGCGAGACACCGTGACACTGCGGAACACGGCACAGACAATCTGTATTAGTCAATTATAATATATTTCTACCATGAAATGGTATATAGGCGATTCGGCCCTCGAGATATTGAGATGACGTTATTTTTCACTGACTTTTATTGTCATAATCCCCACTGGTGGGGACAGCTTCGTAGGTATTATCACAATAAACCCAAAAGAGCACCGGTGGTCTAGTGGGAATGACCCCGCCTTCCGATTGTAAGATCGTAGGCTCGAATCCGGTCCAATGGATTTTTCATATCGAACAATTTATGTGCGCCATGCCAATGCTCTTAAACCGTGAGGAAACCAGTTATTATTTCAGTTTTTTTTAAGTTTTGAATTGATTTTGATGATTGTTTTTTTCATTTGGTAGGTTATTACCTACCAAATGAACACCTATCACATGGCCACTATTGTGGCCATGTGAATTTTATCGAAATGAATTGAGCACTTTTTGAAAAAAATCAACAATAACTACGAAATAATACACAGATGACGTTTGGTTTTCCTTCAGCAAAAGTCTTGTATTATAATTTTCAGTGTATTTTAAGTTGTTCTTTTATGATTTTAACTACTAAGTTTGTTGCCTGAAATAAAATTGTGTTAAATTTACTCAATTAGAAAAAATATAAAAATAAATAACGCACCATTTAATAATAAATCAAAGAGAAATAAAACAACAAATGTAGTAACAAGTTGAGCGTGTACTAATTGGTTGTCCAGAATTAGGGCACGTCTAGTAGCGAGTTTGCAATCCGCTTTGTGTGAAATCGTAAAGCTGGTCAATGATAACGTAGATAAATAATTGGGAGATATCTTAAGGAGAAGACAACTGCTAATGTACCTCTCGCTCATACATTTCAATATTTTGAAAGATATAAAATCTTTATTAAAAAAATTAAAAACGCAACTGCCCAAACTAAATGGATGGAAACAAGATTATGTTTGAAATTTCTTCTTGAAAGTGAACTCCAGTTCTTCAGTCTTGACGAATGATACAATTTAATAATCACATGCAGTCGGAGGCTCGTGTATGTCCTAGCAGTATACTGACGCCGTAATTTTGTATTACTTTAGAGAAGGTTTTATGATAATTTTAAAATCACTCATGGCCAAGGTCACTAAAGTGACTTAACGAATTTTACGTTATGGTTTAGTCTTTGAGAATTAAACTTAAATAAAAAACACTCTCTTACTCTCTTGATTTTGATACCCATATTGCTATGATCGTGTTAAGTTTTTCATGTGTGAGAAAATGGTTCCTGCTTTCCGGTTTTCCTAACTTTTTGAACCTTTTTGTATCCTAGAACACTTGGTCAGTTGAGATAAATCTTTTGATACCTCAATCATGAAAATCCACCCAGCCGTTTGGGTGCTACGTGGTAATAAAGAAAATATCGAAGGATAGATTCATAGATACACGCCAAGCACATAACCCGGTTGCCTTTGGCACTCAGTTAATAAAACCACTGTACTTATCTATGTAAAATCGCAATAAACCAAGTCGTGTGCAATCACATTGCACACAGTTCAGCAAAAATATGATTTTGATGTAAACAAGTTTTCTTATTATTTGCTTTTCTAGTTCTCGTACTTATTCAGGCCGTTTTTGTATGAAAACTCGATAAGCGCCTCTATCGGGCGTGCTGAGAACTCACGAGTCTCCATACAAAACGGCCTGACGATAGAGAAAACGAATAACAAAACTCAGACTTCGGGTACTTTTTCTGCATGTCGTGTCAATTGTTTCTTTCGAAACAATGTGGTGAAAGGATTTTAAGTGCCCCTCAAGAGGGTACTGTTTATCAATAATGCAGTTAACCTATGTAGGCGAATAAATATACTTTTTTGAGCACTGGTTGTTTAGTAGTAGCGGCCCGCCTTCCGATCCTAAGGTCGTTATATTACATTGCAACAAGGATTATACAAAAGAACGGTAGGAACCAAGCCGTGAGTTTGTTGCCTGTTCTTCTAGGCTTTGGTCGTGTGGAACTGGCACCTAGAGTCACCTAGCTTTAAGACGTTTGAAAGTGATCCTTGCGATTTTATTGAATAAATACTTTTTGACTTTGACTTTGACTTCGTGGGTTCGAAACCGGTCGTGCTCCAATGAGTGCTAGTGATACGACAAGAAAGAGAGAAGAGAATATACTTTCTTTCTTAATATTTTTTATTTTTGGTATATCAAGAAAGCTGAGCATTGAAACCAATAGTAGGAGTTATCTAGAGATAGGTATGTTCATCCTAATGGAGCAATATAATATTAACGCGCTGCTCCGAAACGTTACTGTAATTACGGCGGAAGGAAGCAAACAAACCAACTAATCTAAGTTGGATCGCTTTGCTGCCTTCACTTGGAACGTAAAGCGTGATCCACACTACACCGGGACGTAGCCGTGACGTGAGTTACATTTGAACTTAATTCTCTGAAAAATACCATAAAATACCCAAGAAAAGGTGTAATTTATATCTTACTAGTGACCCGCCCCTGATTCGCACGGTTATTGTGGGTTATCCCTAAGAGATTTGTATTTGTATTTGGACTCCTGTATCCGCATTTAGACTCCAAAGTGGTCCATTATGCGTGATCCCTGCGGTTTTTTTTTATAGAAAGATAATCTCTCCCTAAGAGATTATCTTTCTATAAAAAAACCGCATCAAAATCCGTTGCGTAGTTTTAAAGATTTAAGGATACATAGGGATATAGGGACAGAGAAAGCGACTTTGTTTTATACTATGTAGTGAAGTCACTTATCTTGTTTCTCACGCCTGATGCGTATCCGTGTGTAATCATAGAGCAATAAAACCAATGATAGGAGCTTCTATCTAGAGATATGTATGTATATCCTAAAATGCTACTGTAATTACATGAATTTAAGACGTTTCAAAGTGATCCTTGTGATTTTATTGAATAAATACCTTTTGACTTTGACTTTGACTTTGAATTACATTTGAACTTTAATTTTTCATTTTATTACACCTAATTACAAAGATTTTTTATAATATCTCATAAGTTATCCGAGTGGAATATGAACCCACGACCTACCTCTTTTCCTAAAATGTAGTAAACAATTTTATTATTACCACTACTACTATTAGCATTAGGTCGTGGGTTCAAATCCCACTCGGATCATAACTTTTGGGACTATATTAATGATCTTTGGGATTTCATTAAGTGTAGGTTAACACTATAAAACTAATAAAAAATTATGAGCATTATTACCACACAACATCAGGTGGGCCATTTGCTTGTTCTATCAGCAAGATCTAAAGAAAAAACAGCATTATAAAAAAATATGCAATGTGTCATGGTCATGTCACATCTCTCAGTAGGAATAATCGAGCGATTTTTTATCTTAAAAATATTGAAATTTGAGTTTTTTTTGTTGAATAATCAGAAAAATCCATCAATGACCTAGCTGTTGTTTTAAATTCATATTCCCTTTAAACTATTATGTTAACTGTGCTCCAATGTTTATTCTGTCTATTCTGAACGCACCCCTATCTTCCATCCCTCTCTATCGCTACGTGAGTTTTGATAACTCCACCGAGTCTCAATCATCTCGTTGCAAATGAGAAAACTATTGGCGCGAAAATAAATTAACCAAGTCGATTTTAAGCAGACGCTAGTTTCGTTACTAGGATCAGTTTAATATTTAATTCCTATAAAACAAGACTGTAAATATATTTATTTATTGTTGAAATACTTTATACGATTTTACATCATTATTAAATCATCCCGACTACTCAAAAAAACAAATACAAAACAACACTACTCAGCGTGACAGTGTTCCTGTTTTAAATTTAGAAACGCTTCTGATTGGCAGATGCGCGATGCAGGCAGCATCACTTAACAGCCAATCACCAACTAATACATTTGACATGGAACCTGTACATTGCTTTAAGACGAAGACAAGAGCTAATGTGACTCTCGCTCGCACGTTTAGACATGTTGAAAGATATAAAATCACTAAACTCATTTTCGAAAAATCGCAATTAACCATTTTGTGTGCAATCACATTGCACACACTTAATCATGGTATTCTTCCATTATTGAGTTTGTTCACTATTTCGACCCCATTCCTGGTAATTTTAAGGTTAAAAAGTAGCGCTTAAGGGAATCTAGGATAAAAAATATAATTTTCTATATTTCATTGTAATCGTTTCAGGGCGTGATTGAGCCACATCCAAACATCGTAACGGTCACATTGATGTTGTGCGGCTTATACAATCTTTTTAAGAGAAATTTTACTGGCAGGCTTTTGTGAATTTGGTAGAATGTATGTAAAGTATATGGGGGTGGAAAACATTCGTTCCTGCTGTCTCCAAGAAGGCTATTGAACACCACCTACCTCTATTCGACTCCAGGTGACCAAAGCTTGGCTTCAGGCGTGCACGGCACGTAGAGGTTCAGGTAGATTTTCAGGGTTAGCACGGCTGACCTAGGTTCAACAGGTCTTTGGGAGTCCCACATATCCTCTCCATCCTCCGGTGGGGGGAATGCGTAACGCATATTTCACAGCGTCAAGAAAAAAAAAGGTTCAACAGGTCTCAGAAGAAGCACACTACACGGCAGTTGGTCCACAAACACTATACAGGTGTTAGAACGTCTAACGATGAGGATTCGACACGGTTAAAAAATGAGAGGGAAAGAACGTCCGTCCAGCTCAACGCGCTTAAGCTTCCTGTCGCTATGCCAGCGGCGCACCGTCGATACGAGTTCGGTGATGAATTACCAAACTACCCTCAATTCAACAGCAGATATCGAACAGATGTATTTACTAGGATTGAGTTGAATTTAAATTTACTTAAAAAATAAACTTAAAAACACAATAACATTGGTACAACATAACACAATAACATAGGTTTAAGTAACAAAATTATTTCATCGATCTTATCTTAAAGTAAAGTTAACTCTGTAATTACATCAAAATTATAAATTTGGGCATTAATTTTAATGAAATTCTGAGTTTCTTACCTGAAATTTGTTTTGGTTAATTTTCCTTATGATCAAATGGAATTTACACTGATGTTTAAAATTATTTTGAGGCTTTGAGGGTTCTTCTTAAATAAAAATAAATAAATATTGGTGGTCATTCCACACAGCACTATCTCGCCTCAAACTAAGCCAAAGCTTGTGATATGAGAACCAGATAGCTGAAACTACTCATAATCTTTTGTTTTCGTCAATACATACTAATATGATATAACACCCAGACAGAGACCAAGCATCTATGTTCATCACAGAAATGTTTGTTCTCGGTGGGGATCGAACCCACGGCCTGCGGCACAGACGACAGAGCTACTACCAACTGAGCTGTGAAGGTTGTCTTGTTTTTGTATTAGACTCTTGTATCCGTATTTAGACTCTAGGCCTATTTCTGCCACCAAGCAGAGTTGCTGTGTTTCGGTTTGAAGGATGTGGTTGCCGATGAAATTACAGGCACAAGAGGCTTATCTGTATGCCTCAAGTTGATGGACGTAGTGCAGTGCATCGTAGACCACGTTCTTATCGTGTGTGGCTTGCTAGGCAGTACTTTGTTACAGGTGATGGTTACCACTTAACATCAGGTGGGCCATCTGCTTGTTCCATCAGCAAAAAAGCCACTCTTAATTTGACATTATGATATCTTTGTGTTGACACTATAAAACGAACAAATATATGAGTTTCTACTCTTGCAGTAGGGTGTAGTTAAAAAGTAAAGTTTTTCCAAAGTTTTTTATGTACAGAATCAAAACTATAAAAATATGTAAATTAATAAAAATTGGTGGACATTTCACACAGCACTATCTCGCCCTAAACTAAGCCAAAGCTTATGATATGGGAACCATAGCTATAGCTTTATCTATGTAAAGTACGCATCTACAGTGAAGCGGCACACGTTTTTGACTCTTGGTGACTCCAGCCCTGGTGATGAAGGCTCTTGAAGCGTCGGTGTCGGTAGGGATTCAGGGTGACACTTGCAGCCTAAAAACTGGACAATACGCAACAATCACAGACTTTAAGAGTAGTAGAACTCTTCAAGAAGGGCGCGTCCGGGGAAGTACTACCACCACGCCTTTTCTGCCGCTAAGCAGCGTTGCTGTGTTTCGGTTTCAAGAGTGTGGATGCCGGTGTAAGTACAGGCACATGAGGCTTAACATCTGTATGCCCCAAGTTGATGGATGCAGGCAGTGCATCGTAGGGCACGTTCCTATCGTGCGTGATTTACGAGGCAATGCTTTGTTATAGGTGATGGTTACCACTTAACAAGCAGATGGTCCATCTGCTTGTTCCATCAGCTAATTGTATAAAATAAGACATAAAAACACACTCTTATGATCTATTTATTATAAAAACTGCTAAAAGTAGTAGAAGTAGTATCCATTATCCAAATTATGGTTGTTTGCGTTTTTTCATCTACATTTAGTGATTGTACATGTGCGAGAAATTAATTAATAACTTTTGCAATATGAACAAAATTTATTCATTTAGAAATTCTATTCGCCATCTCTGGCGAATAGAATTTCTAAATGAAATCTCTTTCTAGCTTTTTTTTTAACAACTTATTGATGGAACAATCAGATGGCCTATCGGATGTTATGTAGTAACCAACACCTATAACAAAGCGTTGCCTCGTAAGTCACGCACAATAGGAACGTGCCCCACGATGCACTGCCCTGCGTCCATCAATTCGAGGCATGAGGATGTAACGCCTCATGTGCCTGTAATTTGTAATTTTTTAGCTGAATTAAAAGACAAGAAAGCTTTGTAATTTCTCTCTATTTATATCAAAATCATTTGCTGTTCTTTTGTCTCGCTAAAACTCGAGAACGACTGGGCAGATTTAGCTGATTTTGGTTTTGAAATGTTTGTCGTAGTCCAGGGAAGGTTTAATCGGTGAGAAAATACGGAAAAATTGCGAGGATAGGTAATACGAAGAGTACACCGGGTCATCCTACTAATATTATAAACGCGAAAGTTTGTAAGTATGGATAGATGGATGGATGGATATTTGTTACTCTTTCATGTAAAAACTACTGAATGGATTTTAATGAAACTTTACAATAATATAGCGTATACATCAGAATAACACATAGGCTACAATTTATAAAGATATTGTGTGAATTGTCCAAAATATGACGATAAAAGTGTCAAGTAAGTAGGAAAAAATCTACCATCTGCGAGCTATTCTGGCGTGTGCTGCTAAAACCGCTAGAGTTACACATATGTGCTAAGCCACGCTTATATAAGCTACTCGAAATACTAATCCTGCTCAGACTAAGTCGCGGGCACCAGCTAGTATATAATAAAAATTTACTTACAGTTACTTTTTTCTCTCTTCGTTTCCTGCGCCGTATCTTCAAACACTTTGGTCGTCTGCTAACACATTTGCAACCTCTGCATGCTTTTCTATCGTAGGCTGACATCTGCAGCCGTTCTTTGAGGTTCGTCCATGAAGACTTACCACTGCATGGCTCCACGCAGGAGCATCTACCACCTGTTCAAATGAAGGTTAGCTTATTCTATTGGCTGGCAAGTTGGATGAGTTGTGAAATTGGGCTTTTTGAAAGCTTCTGGTGGTATGTGCCAAAGTTAAATGTAATATTTGACTCTCTGGCTACCTACTTCTTCTTCTTGTCGTGTCATTAGTTTCTTTCGAAACAGTGTGGTGAAAGGATTTTAAGTGCGCCTCAAGAGGCTCCTTTCAAGCACCTACTTAGACAGCCTCAAAGAATCTTGATTTGGTACTAAGTACTACTGTTGGTTAGAGATCTAAGGGGATATCTTTATTACTGCAGAGATCAAGAAAAAGAAACAAAATCTTACCCATTTTTACTACAAATATTCGTCAATAATCCTATCAAGTCACTCTGTCAAACTCATGCCCATCTAGTTTTTCAAGTACAATTTACTAGGTCAAGTGAAAAAACCCGTAGCTTAGTGCACTCGACCAAATCAAAATCAAAACGGACTTTATTCAGTATAATCACAAGGATAACTTTTCTCTGTTTCTGTTTTTTCTTTAGGATAATGTGAAATCAAACGGTGAAAGAAATCATCATGAGAAAACCAATTAGAATTCTTAAAGCGGCGACTGTTGCTAGTACAAAAATAATGTAATATTTGGACATACCTCAGACCCTCCTGACCCTCCTGGTACTAAAACATATGAGGGGATTAGAGTCGTGAAGATGGTTTTGTTTCAGTTTATTTTACTCTATTCGTCTCTTACAATATCCACGAGAGGCAACGAAGAGATTATATTCGAATAGGTAGATATCACCTCTTATCTTGAGTAATCTTAAGACGAATACAAGAGCTAATGTGACAGTCGCTCGCATATGTACGAAAATTTGCTTATGTACGAAAACTAGTAAAGCAAACTTTTGAGTAGGAAAACATGCATCGATCAAAATGTTTTTTTTTACTAAACTATGTGCAATGTGATTGCACAAATGGTTGATTGCGATTTTTCGAAAATGAGTTTAGTGATTTTATATCCTTCAAAATGTCGAAATGTGCGAGTGAGAGTCACATTAGCTTTTGTCATCGCCATAATACCTCTAGATACAAACGCCCACTTATCTTCCCCTCAGTCTGCTCGTTAGGTATTCCAAAACACAACCGTCAGCGACTACTTAGTACTGCCTACATCAAAGTCAAACTCCTAGAAATACATTGGAAACTACAAGACAAACTGAAACAAGCAATTAAACTATAGCCTTGGCAGATTAATTATTTGTTTGCCCAACTAACGGAACTGGATTGTCAGTGGTACTACTGGAATGCGAACTAATATACATTATTTTGATACCTACTTATAGCATAGATATAGATACTGCTACCCGAGTGTTGGACAAGGGTTGTTCGCATTACGCGTTACGTAAGAGTAGTAGAGCTCTTTGTGAAGGGCTCGTCCGGGGAAGTACTACCACCACGCCTTTTTCTGTCGCCAAGCAGCGTTTCTGTGTTTCGGTTCTTAGAGTGTGGTTGCCGGTGTAATTACAGGCACATGAGGCTTAACATCTGTATGCCCCAAGTTGATGGACGCAGGGCAGTTCCTATCGTGCGTGACTTACGAGGCAATGCTTTGTTATAGTTGATGGTTACCACTTAACATCAGATGGGCCATCTGTTTGTTCCATCAGCTAGTTGTATAAAAAAAACATAAGATCATTTCTCAGGCAAAGATTCAAGACAGGTACAAAACTAACTGATGCATAAAAATATAGAAAGAGGGTAGTTGAAGCAAAAAAAACGTGCTATTAAAACTTTTGTAAAGATCACTTTACCTTACCTTTTATGGAATCTTACTGCGTCCAGTAGGACTATTTTAAAACTTTTCCAAATTTATAAAAAGAAAATATATATTTTACTATTTGCTCATAAACAAAAAATTGCCCTGGTGCACTCTGAGGCAAGATTTTAAATTTCTTATACTTTAGTCACCGGCACTTCTACTCTTTATTAATATTATTCTAAGCAGATACTATAGCCGCTCAACATCAGAAAGGTTATTGTTTCGTCACTTATAAGATACAAAAGAGACAAAAGAACGGTAGGAACCAAGCCGTAAGTTTGTTGCCTGTTCTTCTAGGCTTTGGTTGCGTGGAACTGGCACCTAGAATCACCTAGCCTTAAGACGTTTCAAAGTGATCCTCGTGATTTTATATCGTCGTCAAAAGGTATTTATTTATATTATATATAAATAAATACCTTTTGACTTTGACTTTGATAAAAAGCATCGCAGTCTCAGTGCAGGATTCAACCGAGAATTCGTGGTAGAATCTTGCCACATACAATTTCCAACTTTATATTAGTGTAGTTGGGAAGTTGTAGCGGTCGCGAAAGTGTTTCGGTACAGTCGAACTATGTCAAACTATAAACTGAACAATATTGGGGTTGGACAATTTTAGACAGTATGGTTTATCGCTGTTATTACCGCTAATTAAATCATCGACGTAAAAATAGCTACAAACTTTCTCGTGTTAGAAGTTAAACATTTCAATCAATAATTTTTCTTTTCTTGTTTTGCTTTTTCGTGTATTCTTAAATCATAAATCATTTATTGTATAAAAGTAGAGCTCTTTGTGAAGGGTTCGTCCGAGGAAGTACTACCACGCCTTTTTCTGCCGCAAAGCACCGTTGCTGTGTTTCGGTTTGAAGAGTGTGGTTGCCGGTGAAATTACAGGCACATGAGGTTTAACATCTGCATACCTCAAGTTGATGGACGCAAGGCGATTCATCGTAGAGCACGTTCCTATCGCACGAGACTGTTACCACTTAACCTCAGGTGAGCCTGTACTTACAGCAAGTGGATTGAATAAAATTGTGAATCTAGGCATACCTAGATTACATGGCATATCAATTATATTATTATTAAAATCTCCATATCAATTTGTATAACTGAACATAACAACTGCTATAAATCAATGGTGTTTTTGGATAATTTTTGCAATCAACAGAATGCTGAGTGCGACATGCCAAGAATTGCCAAAAGAAAAATATTGCCTTGTTCTAGTTGGCTCTAAGAATATCTTACTAAATCTTCTTATTAAAAAATATAATCCTTTTATTTAAAGAACTATAAAACCTTCGCCATAAAAGCGAGCACATCAGAAACGAGTGCTAAAAGCCGTACTCCTGAATCACCTTAACCCCACCTGTCTCTCAATATTTCATCGAAATGACTTCGCAACAAAAAGCTCTTCAAGAACTTTATATACTAAAAAAAATCCGTCCCATGTGACTTGGGCCGTTGGTGCGTGAAATTGGACGCTTGAATCGATGACCTGATTTGCAAAAGGTTGGAAGATGTATTGTTTCTACACTGTTCTTCTCACAGGGTGTAAAAAGCTACACTCTAAACCTATGTACGGGATCTTATGATTACGCTTCTTTATTGTTTAGTCTTATTTGACTTTAGTAAGTGTAACAAAGTTTGTACTTGCAAGAGTTTTATCGCAATCAACCAAGTTCTTTGCAATAACATTGCACACAGTTAAGTCGAAACACATAATTGCAGAGGTATTATTATAAAAATCTTTGTAATTCTCTAATTGTAGTAAACAGTATAAAACAAATAAAAAATCAACATAACTATAATTTTATTACAAACAAGTTTTCTACTAAGAGTTTTGCAAAAGTACGAAAACTTTTTGACTATTCTCCGCCCCTTATGCTATCGCTCCCAGCTTAAGAATTCGTTACTGGAGTTGGTCACTTACTTAATAACTTATATCGGTAGAAACCAAGCCGTAATTCGGTAAGATCGGTAGAAGCCGTTGTTGTCTATTCTTTCAGGTGGTTGGTTGGTGGAATGGGCACCTAGATTCATCTTGCTTTAAGAAGTTTCAAAGATTCAGTTGAATACATGCCTTTTGACTTTTACATAACAGAAGTTGTTCAGAGTCAGGTGGTGAAAAACTACTATTCAGCAAAAGTATCACAAACTTATCCTATTTACCTTTCGGTGACATACTTAAATACACAGTTTATTTTGACTTAAGAATAAAACAGTAATATAAGACTGTATTTCTTAAAAAGCGGTATCTGTAATGAAACTGTTAAAATCTCATGGGGCTATATTTCACCGCGACACCATGGCGCCATCAAAACATTCTTAAAAGAAAAGAGACACGTGATCACGTGGACACCAGCTTAAATTATCACGCGACCCAGCCATCTAACTTGCCTCTTACCACTTATTCAGCAAACAGAGTGGTTCACAACTGGAATGTGCTATCAGAAGACGTAGTTACTGCTCCTACTGTCAATGCCTTTAAAACAAGCTCGACAACTGGCTTCGAACAAACCAATCCATGCTCAAAAAATTTAATCATACATAACGATAATTCCAACACTGCGATATGGACATACCAGCGACAGCTGCACAGCTGCATTAATATCTATGTCTATAAAAATCAATGCCGCTTTTCGTTCTGATTTTATAACTCAAGAACGGGCTCACCTATCCAAACCAAATGTTTAGGCTTTGTTCGGACTATTTAGTAGATGGTTTATGTGAAGTTTGCACAAAATAGGTAAATCGGTTCTTCATTAAATACCCGTGCGAAACCGGGGCGGGACGCTAGTATTCTAATAATTTCCAATATATGCAACTCCGTTCTATTACGGCCAGCTTTTTTAAACCGGGGCTTAAATACTTCATTTGCCCGTTACGCGTGGATAGTAACAAAAGTTTTCTTATAAAATAGTTGGGATATGTTCAAGCTCGTTCGACCGAAAAATTGGAATAAAGTTCTAACAAAGGATGAGATTGGTTGAAGCGAAAGTTTTTATGGAGTTTTGCAACTCCGTTTAGTTATTTTTGCTATTTTATAAATATTTACAAGAGGGTGAATTCGTATAATCAGCTCAGTTATGGAACTTGTATTTTTTATGACGAAAAGCGATAGAACTAATTAAGGCGAAGACAAGAGCTAATGTGACTCTCGCTCGCACGTTTCGACATGTTGAAAGATATATCACATTGCACACAGTTTAGTAAAAATTTCATTTTGATCGATACAAGTTTTTCTACTTAAAAATTTGCTTATGTACGAAAACTAGTAAAGCAATCTTTTGAGTAGGAAAACATGTATCGATCGAAATGAATTTTTTACTAAATTGTGTGCAATGTGATTGCACACAAAATGGTTGATTGCGATTATTCGAAAATGAGTTTAGTGATTTTATATCTTTCAACATGTCGAAACGTGCGAGCGAGAAGTTGTTTGATAGTTGTCAGCCCCTTAAGAGTAGCAGAGCTCTTTGTGTGTGGCTCGTTCGGGGAAATACTTCCACTATGCTTATTCCTGCCGCCAAGCAGCGATGCTGTGTTTCACTGGTGGTCTATTGGTAGCGGCCCCTTTTGATCCTATGGTCGTGGCTTCGAAACCGCTCCACGCACTTTTTCTGTTCAAAAATGTATGTGCACAATGGCAGTACTCTCAAACGGCGAAGGAAAACATCGTGAGGAAACCGGCATGTCATAGAACCTAAAAAAATCTATAACATGTGTCAAGTGCTCGAAAGGAGCCTCTTGAGGCGCACTTAAAATCCTTTCACCACACTGTTGCGAAAGAAATTAATGACACGACAAGAGAAAGAGAGCTTTGAGGGGTATGGGTGAAATTACAGGCACATTACGCTTAACATATCTATGCCTCACGTTGATTGACACACACAGTCTTCGTAGGGTACGTTCATAATCTTGCGTGACTTGCGAGGCAATGCTTTGTTATTGGTGATGGTTACCACTTAACATCAGGTCGGCCATCTGTCTGATTTATCAGCAATTATTAGTATTGAAAAAAAAAATTCTTCAAACTTTGTTATAAAAAGTATTTACGTTTTTGCATATTTTTATTTCTTATTTTCAAATTTATAATTTAAATCAAATAAAAGAACCACGAATTTTATTCTAACATTTATTTAATTTCATTCATTTGAAATTTTATTTCTCTACGTAAATCGAGGATTCACAATTTATACACGTTACAATATTAATTTAAAAATAAACATTAAATAATCAGTCTTTTTGAAGATAATTTCAATTTTGACTACTTTTTAATATCTCTATAGCAATTGTACTCATTTTATAAGAAAGAAGAGTTCGTTGTGACTAAGTAATTAAAAGTTATACATGATTGTAATATGCTAAGTACCCATTTACATTTATTATAAATATTTTATAAAATCAAAGAAAAACATGGCGTCGTCACGTTTCTTTCGTGCGTGACTTGCGAGGCAATGATTATAGGTGATGGTTACCACTTAACATCAGGTGAACCATCTGCTTGTTCCATCAACTAATTGTATAAAAAAAACGTGCTAGAGAGAGGTATATTAGCATTTTTCATCGCCTTAAATAAAACGAAATATGATATCTCTTCTGAAAGTTACCGTACTTTGCAAAGACAAGACGTATTTGTGGTATCGTAGGTCACATTTCTATAGGTCGTGACTTACGAGGCAACGCTTCGTTCCATGAGCAAGTTGTTACTTGACCAAAAGCAAGTACCAAATATAAACAAAATTATCTCGTTACAGATTTTTTTCTCAAATAAAATGAGTACAAATTGTTTATTAAAAAAGTTATCTTTAACATCTACGATTCGAATGGTTACTTGTAAATTACAATATAATTTGATAATAATACAATACAATAATATAGAAATAGTATCAAATCGAAAAACTAAACTAATTTAATTGATATAATTTTGATAAAAACATTTTATTCATAATTTTGGCACTACGAAATACTGCATTTTTATCATCATATACAAGGTGTTCCTTAAGTTGTGTATATAAACTTCAGGGGGCTAAAGTACCCATCAATATGAACAACTTTTTCTAAGGAACCAACACTGTGAACGCGAAAAAAAAACAGCTGTTTCATACATTTTAGCCTGGTAGGTATTGAACTTTTGTATGAAACAGCTGTTTTTTTTTCGCGTTCACAGTGTTGGTTCCTGAGAAAAAGTTGTTCATATTGATGGGTACTTTAGCCCCCTGAAGTTTATATACATAACTTATGGAACACCTTGTATAGAAAAAATGTTTTTCAGTATAATAATAAATAAAATAAGTTATTTATTAATATTATACAAAATTATTTACCCATTATTGCACTGTAAAATTGAGATCAAAACTTAGAATTAGCTATTAATTTTATATTAAATTAGTAAAATGATATGAACACAACCATTTGATAAGTATTGACTGTACAATTTTATAACTAAACTAGCTACCTGTGATGAGGTACTCTGCAGGCTTCTGAAATAAAATACATAATAATAAATATATAATCATTATATATAGCTTTTAAAGACATATTACATATACCGATTATGACACATGTTATATTCGGTATATATAATACATTTATAATTACTAGCTTTAATTTATAAATTGTGTCGAAACTGATAAGAAACAAGTTTAATAAGTCTATTTGGTTTTCCTAATTCACTTAACTAAAATAAAAAGCCAAGTGCGAGTCGGACTCGCGCACGAAGGGTTCCTTACCATTATCTGTAAAATCGGCAAAAAAATCACGTTTGTTGTATGGGAGCCCCTTTAAATATTTATTTTATTCTGTTTTTTAGTATTTGTTGTTATAGTGGCAACAGAAATCCATCATCTGTGAAATTTCAACTGTCTTACTATGACGGTTCATGAGATACAGCCTGGTAACAGACGGACAGACAGACAGACAGATGGACGGACAGCGGAGTCTTAGTAATAGGGTCCCGTTTTACCCTTTGGGTACGGAACCCTTAAAATTAGATTAAAGTGGATATGCCAATATGTAATATTTGGACGTACCTCTGACTAAATCCTCAAGGAACCTTAATCATATGGTACTTGGTACTGATAGATTTGAAAGGACATCTACTGTGCCTGGGGATTTAAGTCGTGAAGCTATTTCAGTTTCAGATTATATCTAAATTTTACGTACTTCTTGGTGCACTTTTTAAGGTGGTAGTTCTTGATACGCAATCGCTCTCTTCTGACTCCGATCTCATTTGGAAGCTCGTTTCTATAAACAAATTAATACGTCTTACACTTTTTTTATTAAAAACTAAGCAACAATGGCCAATATGAAAAAATATTTGCTTTTCCTACCTTTAGAATACTAAACTTATTGTCATAATCCCCACCAACCAGGATTAATCATGTTATAGTCGCGTTAAACACTCGCTGCAAACTCGGTCATAAATTATCGGAACGAGAGAGCAATATTGCTCTCTCTCTCGCACTTAGGAGAACGACACGATCCTTTTGTTTAACCGCAGATATATGCATTATTGGAGTCGATAAGAACTATCGATACATGAGCTCTCCGACCGCGCAACCACCGGGCGCTCTCGCTGAGTCATTCTTTTTATCAATCACGTGTATGCGCCCGCGCCGAGTACTCTCAACACTAGTGTAAAGATGATTTATGACCGAGTTTGCAGCGAGTGTTTAACGCGAAATAGTGGGGAAAATGCCAAAAAAAATTGCAGATCGTCATAATCTGGTGAGGATTATGACAATAAATTAACAGATTTCAAAGCGCAGAAGGAAAAGAAAAAGAGAAGATCTGTACGGATATTAAAAATAATAGTGTAATCGTAAACAGTGAGTTTATGTTGCGAGCAAAAAGTGTCTGACGATTGTTAGCCTTTTTTTTATACCACTAGCTGATGGATCAAGCAGATGGCCCATCTGATGTTAAGTGGTAACCATCACCTATAAAAAGCATGTGTAACAAGCAAGCGTGGATCTACGTTCTAGCATACCAGTATCAGCTATAGGCGCTTTTCGTATTTCTATACAAAAAATACGTGTTACACGCGTAACTCACCACTATCGTATCTCGACTTGCTGTTCCCTGGCATGTGTATTCGGCTTGGTACCTCCTGGTTGTCGACGTGGCCAAAGGTGCGGAATCCGATGGCAAACTGCGCGTAAGGACTTATCTCGTACAACTCTGTGAAAAACATTTTGAGATTATTTATATTTGTGTCCACCTCAACACTATTTTAAGCTCGAGTGAAGAACTTTAAATCCCTCGCTACGCTTAGGATTCCTTGCTCCGCTCCGGATTCAAAAAAACACTCTCGCCATCAAAATAGTTGTTTGCTCCCTTGGTAAACAATCTAATATTTTTTTATTTAATATGTTAAAAAATCCTCTCCATAGGTACAATGCAAGATAGCATTTGATTAGTAACTTTTTCACTATCTATAAATTTTTCTGCTGATGGAATAAGCAGATGACCCATCTGATGTTAAGTGGTAACCATTACCTATAACAAAGCATTGCCTCGTAATTCACGCACGATATGAACAAACCCAACGATGCACTGCCCTGTGTCCATCAATTTGAGGCATACACATGTTAAGCCTCATGTGATTTATTGCTTGTAATTTCACCAACTGCTGAATAGGCCTCCTCCAGTTCGCCACTCTTTTCGGTCCCATCTTCTTTAATCATCTTCAAACCGAAACACAGCAACGCTGCTTGGCGGCAGAATTAGTCATGGTGTTAGTTCTTCCCGGACGAGCCCTTCACAAAGAGTTCTGCTACTATCTATCGGTTATCTCGGCCCTGTATTTTAAATTTAACTTTGTTAGCTGAAATAAATAAAAAAACAGTTCTTACCATGCTTATTTTCAGCAGTAAGATGCACCGGCGTGCTGTACACTCTGTTGTTCATTTCGTTGGGCGCGCCTTGCGGCGTGTTGGCTGTAACGTTGCTGCGTTCCGACTTGCATTCAGCTGTCAGCGAGTTTCTGTACTCTGTCAGGTGTTGGTGGCTGGAATTATGTCAGTTATTCTTAGACTGCAGATATTTGTAGAGTGATAAATAAGCCAAAGTTAAATGGTTAATTCAATTTAATCACGAGGATCGCTTTGGTAACTCTTATAGCTAGGTCTTCTACTTGTCGTGTCACAAGTTCTTCAAAACTAGCTGAATCTAGATAAAAGATATTAATTGTTTATGAAACTAGGTACATAATTTTGGTATTAAGATTTGTTTGAGTCACACTAGTCCAGCCTAAAAGCATTTAAACAGTTACAGAAAAAAAAAAAATTAAAATTAAAATCTTACAAAATAAAATTAAATGGATATAAAACAAATTAAAATAAAACACGATAACAATAGTTAAAAAAAAAATTCGTGAATGAAATATTAAAAATGAAAATGTCAAGTTACTATTTAGATTTAGAGATAAAATATAAAATTCAATGTCATGTATCTTTATGAGTTGGCAGCCCATACAAGTTCATTGATTTTTTTAATTACCAATATGATAAAAACCTTACTCATAATTATGCTTGAATAAGAAGCGAGAAAAACTAACATAAACTTCCAGATGTCAACATAATTTCTATGTATATGATACATTCAAATAATGTTGTATTTAACATTATCAACTTCAATTAATTTTATCAACATTATTAAAATGTATATGATACAAAGTCAAAGTCAAAGTATATTTATTTGCAGAATTACATGTAATGAGATGTTAAATATTTTTGATATGAGCCAATGTACTTCTACCGTGTAAGTGTACATTCAAATAATGTTGACATATGGATATTGTATAAACCTCTGAGCGCAAACTTATCTGGCGCGTACTTTATATTATTATACTTAACTCATGTAGCTTATAAGCTTCTTTTATCACAGTTAACGTTTAAAAATTTCGAATATGCCAATAGGCATATTCGAATTTTTAACTTTTACTTACTACCTACTTAATTTATAGATGTATGTGTTCTGTCGTTTACTGTTACTGTTTTCATACCTTCGTTTTATACAAGGTGTAAACCTGTTCAATACCTGGCTAAAATGTATGCAACCGCTGTTTCTATTTCGCGTTCACAGAGTTGATTTCTTAGAAAAGGTTATTCATATTGATGGGTACTTTAGCCCCTTGAAGTTTTCGCGAGTGGTATTATAACATTCTGTATATCTGCGGTAACTTGTAATTGGCCATCAGTATAAGTGCATCAGTAACTTTGTACGCTCTATGTATTTAATATCACCTACCTAATTACCTACCTAGCTGTAAGTTTTCACAAAATTGTTTAAAAAAAACCTTTTATGAAAATTATTTTTCTGCAAATACTACGTCACTTACGTGTGCCTCTTGATGATAATATAGACGCAAGTCAAGGAACATATCAGGAGAAGGATGGAACTGCAGATGATGACCAGCATATTGATGTCAAAGAACTCGGAAGGTGGACCGATGGACTCTGAAAGCAAATTACGTTAGCGGTTAACTAAATGCTCTTGTAGCTATTGCAGGTTTACCAAGAACTCTGTTAAGTTGTATAGCAAGCTTCACAGTTACCATAATTATCATCAGCCTGAATAAAATCACTTCTGGACAGAGTCATCCAATATGAGAGATGATGGAATGTCTTATGGTCTTACAGGACCGTCAATGAACACACGAATACAGATCAAGCTACTCAAAGCCAAAATAATAACGCTCACTACAAAAAAAATGTTAAGAGTAGTAGAGCTCTTTGTGAAGGACTCGTCCGGGGAAGTACTACCACCACGCCTTTTTCTGCCGCCAAGCAGCAACGCTGTGTTTCGGTTTGAAGAGTGTGGTTGCCGGTGTAAAAAAAGCTTGATCCGTGTGTATCAATTATTAATTTTATTAATGTGTTGTTTGCGGTGAATAATACAGGAACTAACATCACCCCTGGTATGATACTGTTTATATGCGGAATACCAGCATTATACTATAGTCACGTTAAACTCCCGCTGCAAACTCGGTCATAAATAATCTTATCGCACGCTTAAAAAAAAAGATTGTCCGTTCTCCTAAGTGCGAGAGAGAGAGACAGCAATATTGCTGTCTCGTTCCGACAACTTATGACCGAGCCTGCAGTGAGAGTTTAACGCGTCGATAGTGCATCAAACACTTTTATATTCCAAAGCTGAGTGACGACTGATTTTGTTGTCCTAACCAATATTGTTCTTTATATTTCGCCTACGATTTCATCGTTTAAAAAACTTACCTCCTTGTAAAGTGGTGGTAGCATAGTTGAACAGCGTGGTGGTAGCTCCAGCAGAGTTTTCTGCTGAGACTCTCAGCTGATACCACTGCGCTGGAGTCAGGGATGCTATGACGAAGGAGTTCGGCTGGTTCAGGGTAGCAGACATGTAGCTGTTCCAGAGCTGGTCTATTTGCGGCTGAAGAAATAAAAAAAAAATACTTAATAAAAACCTGCATTTTTTACTACTTAGCGTTCATTTGAAAGCTTCTTTGTAAAACTTTCAAATTTCAGAATTAGCTGCCGTATACAAAATAAATTGTCAAATTATAAATACACTAGCGGCCTGTCCCAGCTTCGCATGGGTGGTCATACATGTTTTGAACATTTTAGGATATACTTAGACCGTGGGTTCGAGCCTCGCGTCTACTTATTTCATACATTTGCACGCGCTTCTCCTTGAGTGAGTGAAATCGCAACCCGCGCGAGACCCGTGGACCCGTTAACATTTTTAATTTCGTCATATCTTTTGAATGGAATGTCCGATTCGAAAAATTTAAGAAGTAATCTATAGGTATTGAAACCGTCTTAATTATGAAATGATTTATTTGGATAAGGATTAACACCAAGGTACAAATAAAGACCCTTTTCTAGCGGAGGCATTTCAATTAATTTTTTATAATGAAAGAACACTTATTGTGACATAACTATAATAGTTAGACATATGCTGTCGCGACATTTTTTGTAGATAATGACGTGTTCTACAAAACCGTAGTACATTATTTTGTTCTAACTTCAATAGTTTTCGCAGCGCACGCGATGTAAGGTTTTATTTTTCCACCTTGGGTTACATTATTGAAGTTTTAGTAAGGATCCCTAATTTTTTTGAAAATATAATATAGCCTATGTTACTCAGGGATAATGTAGAATTCTAATGGTGAAAGAATTTTTGAAATCGGACCAGTAGTTTTTGAGCCTATTCGTGACATACAAAAATACAAAAATACAAATGTATTACATTTTACATATTCTCTTTATAATATTAGTGTAGATACATACATAAAATCACGCCTCTTTCTCATAGGGGTAGGCAGAGACCACGGATTTTCACTTGATACGATCCTGACATACCTCTGATCCAGATACGTTCGCCGAGGTCTTCCCCTCCTAACAATCCCATTCACACTCGCCTGATGCACCTGTTTCGTTAATCTTCTTTCATCCATCCTCTCTACATGCCCAAAACATCTTAACAACTTATAAAAAGATCCAGTAAAAAGAATCACAATTAAATTCTTCAGAAACTATAATTTCTGAGGCAGAATCAGAGAATATTTTAATGTGTTTCTCAGATACAGTAGAAAGAAGTAAAGCATTATTTGAAATGCGCTGATTTGGATCAGTAGAGCTATCTCTAACTGCAGATAGCAGTACTGTTTCACGTGTATTTTGATAATACTTTCACTAATTGTAATTTTCTTTGTTATTAAAAGTATTTGCCCAAAATAATTTTCTAATTATCGGTACTCACAAGTCTGTTTTCTGCCTTCCGCCAGACCTTATTCCCAAACTCCCGATAATCGACGTCGAAGCGCGATATTTCGCATCCGTTGTCATCCCAACCGCTGAGCTGGATGTAGATGTGGCTCGCATTGCTCCAGAACCACTCTGTCGTGGTTGGGGGTATTGGTACTGGAAGGAGAATATTTTTTATTTATTAACAATTCAACAACTATATATACATATGTAAAAAATAGCATCTAAAAACCACTAAGATTTGTGCTGGTATCGCGAGTTAACGTATTTAACCATACGAAGTACCCAAATCTATAAAATAAAACTGCTCCTCAGTAAATTATAATATTTAATTACTTGACCGTCCCTGGAAGCTTTATTAATGAGATGCATATCCGTTTCCGTCGAATTTCTACCTGTTTTCTTACTTTTTGCCCTAGGTTTCCTGTCCAGTGGCGCCACCTGGCGGCTGCTAGTCTTTTAAAGTTTCGTTAAAATAGACTCGCCATCTTTTATCATTGGCGTTTCGTATTCCGTCGAAGTAACATTGCAACGGCTCTGTCTTCTTAGAGCAACACGGGCCACCGGCGGACCGGAGGGGAGTAGCCTTCGAAGGCATTCCCCTCTGTCAAAGTACAAGTCCACGCGGTCCTAGACGTACAATAAAACTAGTTGCAGCCGCACTGCTCACTAGACTAAATCTAGTTGCGGGACAGAATCAATGTCCTTTAAAAAATGCCGAATTGTTCTGTTTTATGCTGCAAAAAGACATCTGCCACGTCAAATTTACAAAAAGATGGCGTTACCTTTCATATGTAAGTAATTTTTAATCACATTATTACTTTGAACTTCTTTTAAACTTAAAAATCACAATATTATCGGTCGTGTTGTTTCCGATTTGTTAACAAACACAGGCCGCTCGCCTTCATACAATAAGCGGATCGGTCGAGTGACTGATCCGAGACATTTCCTAGAAGTCGCTGTCGCCGAGCGATAGTGTTGTTACCGGTTTGTTTGTAGATAGTTATCGATAAAAATGGCAAAGGCAAAGGATACAGACATTTTTGTGATTTAAGTTTTCTGATTAATTTAAAATATTATATTGTGAGCTTTATTTTAATTTAAATAGTTTTTTAATAAAATTGCATTACATTCAATATAATACAATACTTACGAGTACAAACACATAATTACTTAGTGTGAACCATAATGTTTTTTATTTATTTATTGCAGGTTTCCTAAAGATTCAAATTTTAGGGATGCTTGGAAGAAATTTTGTATTATCAGACTAACCTGGACGCCCACAAGAAATAGTGTAATTTGCTCAAATCATTTCAAGACCTCTGACTTTCAAGTGTTGGCGAACAATAGAAGGAAATTAGTCAAGGGCACCATTAATGGAACTGACAAGATTAGTAATGGAAAAATATACTGGTACAAGCATTTCTTTCTTAATGAAAAAAGAAAACCCACAAAAATGTAATCGTCATTACATTATATAGAAAACTAATCCATTTTAAAAACCAGTGAAAGATACAACTACAATTAAAATGATATAAACATTATGTTTATTGTGATAATTATTGTATTACATAATAAATAAAGTCCATTTTTATGATAACATCTTACCTTTCTATCACTTTAAAAACCTAATTTCCCTAACCGAGTTCTTGAATTTATCGATAATGCGTATCGACAGTTGTTACAACTACGGCTGTAAGCAAATTGACAGTGTCACCTCATACTGTTAGGACACAGAATGTATCTATGTGTGCATGATATTGTTAGTGTAATTTTAATTAGGTATGTGTGAGTTTCGTAGTGACAGACGATTATTTTTGTGTGGGAATTAGAGAAAGTGTGCGTAGCACAAATTTCCCCCCGCAAAAAATGGCAGACAGTTTTGTATCGGTAATAAACGCTACGGCCACTCCCCTCCGTGTTGCTCTATGCTCTGTCTTACGACTGTTGCAGTTTAATTTGTTTAAAGATTAATTTTAGTTTTTTAAAAAACTTTTTATATTTCTTTTTGCGAATAAGATATTTTCTGTACGCTTATCAAGTTTTGGTATTGAGTGATAAAAGTGAAGAGAAGAGAACCGTAAGTACCCTCGACTTTTATCAATAACGTGTTGAAAAAGTTTTAGTACGTGATTAAGAATTTTAAACGGTTTTCCGTTCGAATCACGTACGTGGATTAACATTTTTCATATATTTTCGTACAGTGCCCTACTATTTATAATGGTTTTGCGATTTATGGTATACTTAATTTTATTATCAGTCTAGTACAAAGATCGGTAAAAACGGTCATAGTTTAAACAAAGACTAATATTTCATATTTTCAGACATGGATAATCATGATACGGCATCGGTTACCAAGCCAACGACTGCTGTGGCTGGACCAAGTGGCACGTCTCGCAAGCGGGACCGGAGCATAAGCAGCAGCAGCAGCAGCAGCAGTTCCTGTAGCAGCTCGTCCAGTTCATCGAATGGCAATAAACGAGGAAAAGGGAAGCGGTCACGCCCTCGCCATCGTAAGCGAAATAAACGTGCTCGGCATTCCGGCTGGATGATGGACAAGCTATTCAAGGAAATGGGTGCGCTTCGCAAATATATTTTTACGTCAAGTAATAATGAGAAAAATTTAAATGACCACGTGTGTTTATGCTCTGAGGTCAGTGGCGAGTTATACGAGAATCATAACGATATAGATGAAATATGTCTTAATGATAAATGTCATTACTTCACATTCGATATAGTAACCAAATTAAAGGAACCATCCGTTCCCAAAACTTCAGATAGCTATTTGAAAATGCTGGCTGATGTTCAGCGGCTAGGAAGTTCTTCTTGGTCCGAAGTCAGATATGCTGACACACAGAAATTATACAACCATACTCCAGGGTTCGTAGACTTAGAGTCAAACGACGAGGTGAAAACATATGACACCTTACGTAACCTGGCCCTTGCTGACAAATCTTATGCAGCTTTGACTTACTGCGTACTAAAACAAAAAGACTCCTTGCAAGAGAGCATTCGGAATCTTCTTTTGTGGGCTAAAAATACAAACGTGACCTATGACAATCTAGGTGCAAAAGTCGACGACTTGTTTCAAAAGGGTGACTTGCATAAAACATCCTCCGACCTTCTGCAATTAGTTTGCGGACACCGTGCTGAAAGTATTGAAATGCGCCGGGAATCCATTACTAGCAAAGTTAAAGATCCGTTCGTAAAAGCGGCTTTGAACATAATACCACCATCAAATAACTTTTTATTTGATTCTGAACCTTTCACTGCTGTTTTAGAAAAAGCAGGTGGGGTACGTAAAGCTTTTTGGCCTCAAAAAAGTGATAGTTTTTTGCATGGAAAACCTAATCTGTCAAACAGCCGCCTCTCGCGGGGGCAAGGCGTAAGACAATCTGTAGTGCCATCGCGTGGCACTCAATGTTGTTTTCAAGAATCAGGCTTTCCAAATCAATATATGCACACGCATGCCTGTAATAACCCACCCTCGCGGGGTGGATACCAACATAACTACCCTCCCAGAGGTCAATCCTCAAAATCACGATACGAACAACACAATGTTGGTGGGAGAGGTTCGTCCCACAACCAGGGCTCGAGGCCCGAACGAGGTAATAACCGAGGACGCTCAAATGCTGCAAGAGGTTCCAGGGGCAACCAAAAAAGATACAACAAACAATGACTCAAGGCGGTTCCGAGCAGGTCAGTTAGTACACTACCAATCTCAATGGATGAAGATGAGGGCACCAAATATCATTCTAAAATTCGTTCAAGGGTACCGCATACCATTCGTTCAGAATCCTCCACTTGTGTACCCAAATCTTGTACAAGGTCCATTCGTAACTCCTGCCTCAAAAGAAATGTCTGCAACCATACACAAAATGAAAAATCAAGGCATTATAAAAAGGCTCCGCTCTCACCAAGTTACATAATTATCCCCTCTCTTTCTGGTGCCGAAGTCCGACGGATCTGCCCGGCCCATATTCAATCTCAAAGCCCTGAACGACTATGTAATGTACGAACCCTTTCAACTTATAAGTATGTATCGCATCCCAGACTTCCTTCAACATCAGGACTGGATGTGCAAAATCGACCTTTCGCAAGCTTACTTTCACCTCAGCATAGCCAAAGCACACAGGTGCTTTCTACGACTAATATACAATCAAGAATTGCTAGAAATGACGTGTCTTCCATTCGGCTTAAGCACATCCCCAAAGACCTTATCCACAATTACAAATTGGGTAGCTCGTACACTGAGAGAAACGTGGAACATGAGGATCATAGTGTACCTAGACGACTTTTTAATAGTAAGTCAGAATGCACACACGCTTCGTGAGCATGTCACAGTAACAATAACCACACTACAGAAACTAGGATGGCAAATAAATTACGAGAAAACTGTTCTATACCCGCAAAAGAGTCTGACTTACTTAGGAGTACTATGGAGACCGTGGGAAAATCTAAAAAGTCTGCCAAAAGAAAACGTTGTCGTAATAGTCGAAAATGTAAATCGTATTATCGAAGAAGGAAACGTGATTTTAAAAACTCTCCAGAGAATAGTAGGATTACTCAATTTTGCGAGTTTTGTTGCGCCACGAGGTCGGCTCAATCATCGGCAATTACTAAGATTCATGAATTCTCTACCAGACCCATCAGCGAAGGCCTACCCGCTACCACAAGGTGTCTTGGAAGATGTATATTGGTGGAAACAGAGTTGTCACCTATCAACACCTCTGCATTACCCTCATCCGACAAACTTTCTGACAACAGACGCATCGGACCTGGCATGGGGGGCGCAATTGAACAATCTAGCTCTCTCCGGGAATTGGTCAAAATACGAGCATTCCACCCACATGCTGAGTCACAGCAATATCCTGATACAATGCGACAACAGGACTGCAGTGGCTTATCTACGGAAGGAAGGAGGTACGAAATCACTAGCTTTAATGGAAATAACCTATCAAATTCTGAATTTTCTAGACCTCAATCAAATACACTTCAGCATACACTATATCCCCGGCAAGTTGAACAATCATACCGATCACTTGTCACGCCATCGACGTCCTCCAGAATGGCACCTATTACCAGCCTGCGTAGATATAGTGTGTGCGAAGTGGGGAACCCCAATAATAGATCTCTTTGCCTCTGCGACAGCCCACGTGGTTTGCAATTATGTAAGTCGAGATTTGAAAGATCCTCGAGCTCTATTTTACGACGCTTTCAGTGTTCCGTGGAACTACCCGCTCGCGTGGGTGTTCCCACCGCCGTTTCCAATTCCAAAAGTCCTGGCTCACCTCAATCAGGCAACAGGAATGTATTTAATAGTAGCACCCCGTTGAGAGAAGGTTTTCTGGCGTGCAGACCTCAAGGCCCGAGCACTTGCAGCACCATTAACTCTGAAGAACCTGCAAGTGAATCTAGTCGATATGTCAACCGGGCTTCCACCTCCCAAGGTCGAGAACATCGTTCTCGAAGTCTGGAAGTGTGGGGGTGGTCTGAGGCGGTAGGGACATGGAACACTGAACAAGTGAACTTGCTTAAAAATTCTTGGCGAAAATCTACTGTTAAGACTTATGAGGTAGCTTGGAAACGTTGGCGTTGTTGGTCCAATATTAATAACGTTAGTACAAATAATCCAACAGGTTCACAACTAGCACAGTTTTTGTCTGATTTGTATTTAATTAATAACCTTTCTTACAATACAATACTTTTGCATAAATCTGTCGTTTCCACATTGTGTAATGCAGAATCGTCGAATCGCTTGAGTTCACATGTTCTAGTAAAATATATTCTAAAGTCGATTGCTTTAAAATACCCAAAGATCGCCAAACCTCCAGTCTGCGATGTTAGTAAACTTACTACTTACTTAACTTCTTATACAATAGATGTCAATAATATATTTCAAATATCACGTCATACTGCGCTATTATTACTACTTTGCTCAGGCAGACGAGTACATGACTTGACTTTACTTACAGTAGACTCAAAACATTATATTAAATCTGATGATAGCATAATATTTTGGCCACAATTTGGTTCAAAAACTGACAGTAGTAACTTTAGACAATCTGGATGGAAATTACTCATAAATAAAAATAATCGTAACCTAAATCCTCTTTTCTGGATAAAACGAATGATTATTTTGTTAAATGATAGACGTGATACTGCAAAATCGTTTAATTTGTTCATTACAGTTAGAGGAGTTGCCAAACCTGCTTCACGCACGGTTATCGCTGGATGGATTAAAAGCTTATTCAAAGAAGCTGGCATCAAAGCTACGCCAGGAAGCGTACGATCCGCCGTAGCTTCTAAAAGTTGGTTTGAAAATCATTCCCTGGATGAGATCTTGGCTCGTGGAAATTGGCGATCAGCAAATACATTCCAACAATTTTACAGACGCGAATTGATCGAACGTATTAATTCAGAAAATGTTACACAATTGTTTAAGCCAGTATAGTTCATAATAAATTATTAGATTAGTTGATAATTGTAGTGGAATGATGAAAATAATAAGTAATAGTGGTCAAATTAATATTAATCAAACTGTGTTTAAATACATAAACTATGTTAAATGTGTGAATTAAAATGATTTATTCGTGCTTAGCTACTTAAAATAATTAAAATATTTTTGTACGAAACTTTAAAAGACTAGCAGCCGCCAGGTGGCGCCACTGGACAGGAAACCTAGGGCAAAAAGTAAGAAAACAGGTAGAAATTCGACGGAAACGGATATGCATCTCATTAATAAAGCTTCCAAGGAGGTAAGTATTTAAATATGCGTTTTATTTCAGGTAAAACGCTGCTATTAATTATGTAGTATGTAATAATATGAATAATTAACACACTATGTATTGAGATTATCTGAGTGCAAAAAATATCTCTTATAGTACGAGATCCGGCTGCAGAATTAGTGCACCCATCGAGTGTTTGCTAAAAACCAAATTTTTACGCATATTTATGATTAGGAGAATATAAATCTACCAAGTTGCCTATCAAAATGTGGCCGCAAATATTTTAAATTAAATCATTGCTAAAAGATTTTTCGGAAAAAATTTCATTCTCTTGTTTTTTAAATAAAATATTGTCCACTTCATGGCAATATTCATAAAGACTCTGAAAAATCACGGTTGCCGTTGCGCACTTGGCCGCACCTCTTCGCAGCCAGTTGTAAACAGGTATGATTTTGATACATTTATACGTTCATAACGTACATTTATTATTTATATATCAAATTAAAGCTATTTTTTTTCTGTTTATTATGATATACGGTTGCTTAATTAAATCTGGCCGCAAACAAGGGTTGCTGGCTGTCAAAGACGGTACATATTTAAGATAGAGTGAAAGAGAGCTAGCGCGTAACATCACTAGTCAGACGAGGATAGCGATTGCCAGCTGTACGACGCTTTAAAGCCATTGCGCATGCGTCGAATGCTAGTGTTCTCACTAACCGTTTCAAACAGTAATAGGGACTACATAATAAATACTCCAAAAGAAATGTCTTCTTTTTCAAATTCCATCTAACAGCAGCCAGCCATTATTTTCCGCACTGAAGTTGATACAATCCGGCTCAGTGGCATTTAACCACATCGAATTAACAAAGATTGTCCGCAACAATTTTTGTTTCAAAGATTTCCAGCACGGTGGAATGTGCGTTGAGTCGAAACCTTTAATGTAAAGTTGCTTGCTTATCGATCTTCTATAGGCTACATTTCGGAGAATGTGCCCAGGAACTACATGACCTTATTCAAAAATGAATTCAATTTTGGTTTCATTAAAGATGTCATTAGATGAAAGATTCATTAGATGCACAAATAAAACAACAATATAATAACGTTGTGTATTACGAACTCTAAAGCAGCGTGCTTTTTATGTTAGAATAAAAATGTCGCAGCTGTTCAGTTGAGAACACTAGCATTCGACGCATGCGCAATGGCTTAAGGCGAAGACAAGAGCTAATGTGACTCTCGCTCGCACGTTTCGACATGTTGAAAGATATAAAATCACCAAACTCATTTTCTAAAAATCGCAATGAACCATTTTGTGTGCAATAACATTGCACACAGTTTAGTAAAAAAATAATTTTGATCGATACATGTTTTCCTACTCAAAAACTTGCTTTACTAGTTTTCGTACTTAAGCTAACTTTTGAGTAGGAAAACATATATCGATCAAAATGATTTTTTTACTAAACTGTGTGCACACAAAATGGTTGATTGCGATTTTTCGAAAATGAGTTTAGTGATTTTATATCTTTCAACATGTCGAAACGTGCGAGCGAGAAGTTGTTTGATAGTTGTCAGCCCCTTAAAGCGTCGTACAGCTGGCAATCGCTATCCTCGTCTGACTAGTGATGTTACGCGCTAGGTCTCTTTCACTCTATCTTAAATATGTACCATCTTTGACAGCCAGCAACCCTTATTTGCGGCCAGATTTAATTAAGCAACCGTATATCATAATAACCAGAAAAAAATTAGCTTTAATTTGATATATAAATAATAAATGTACGTTATGAACGTATAAATGTATCAAAATCATACCTGTTTACAACTGGCTGCGAAGAGGTGCGGCCAAGTGCGCAACGGCAACCGTGATTTTTCAGAGTCTTTATGTATATTGCCATGAAGTGGACGATATTTTATTTAAAAAACAAGAGAATGAAATTTTTTCCGAAAAATCAATTAGCAATAATTTAATAAAAAATATTTGCGGCCACATTTCGATAGGCAACTTGGTAGATTTATATTCTCCTAATCATAAATATGCGTAAAAATTTTGTTTTGAGCAAACACGCGATGGGTGCACTAATTCTGCAGCCGGATCTTAGACTATAAGTTTATATTTATTGCTGTCAAACTCTTGCGTAAATCCAAAGGTAAGCCATTGATAAGCCGAGGGACAATGTATCTGGTTGAGCGCTCGCCGTACGCATACGCACTTACTCGCACCTATGGTTTGAAAACAGAGTGATAATAGAAAATGCAGGTACTTACCTCCGCCTAAAGTAGTAGCGTCCACATACGCCGGCTGTGACGACCCCACACTGTTCGCTGCGGACATTCTTAACGAATACTTGGTACCGCACTTCAGACCTTGAAGAGTGTACTCCTGACTTCCTTGCAACGAGGTCCCTTTGTTCGTCCAGGAGTCTTGCCAGGAGCCGCTAGTCTCTTTCCAGGTTAGGTTGTAGCCTGGAGGATACATTTATAATTTCAGGGCGCCATTCTTTAAAATTGTTTTGTTCAAATATCAAAAGGGTAAAACGGGAACATATTACTAAGACGCCTTTTCCTGCCGTCAAGCAGCGTTGCTGTGTTTCGGTTTGAAGAGTGTGGTTGCCGGTGTAATTACAGGCACATGAGGCTTAACATCTGTATGCTGGCAATGCATCGTAGGGCTATCGTGCGTGACTTACGAGGCAATGCTTTGTTATAGGTGATGGTTACCACTTAACATCAGGTGGGCCATCTGCTTGTTCAATCAGCTAGTAGTATAAAAAAAAAATAAGACTCCGCTGTCCGCCCGTCTGACTCTCTGTCTGTCTATCCGTCTGTCAACAGGCTGTATCTCATGAACTGTGATAGTTCGACAGATGAAATTTTCACAGATGATGTATTTCTGTTGCCGCTATAACAACAAATACTAAAAAACAGAATAAAATAGATATTTAATGGGGCTCCCATACAACAAACGTATTTTATTGCTCGTTTTTGCTCGATATAGATAACGGCAATAGGTAGGACGCTTAGTTATAAAAAATAAAAATCGTGTATTTTAGACCACTGAGTCCATAGAGTAGAGTTAGTACACAAATTTACACACAACATATACATTTCAAAACACTTAACACTAACTATCTATTGGCTATCTATTAACTATCCTCCATTGATCGTTCTCAGCACAAGACATTTCCATATTGGCGTTATATATTCACTTAAAAAAAAATTAAGAGGGGCTCCCATACAACAAACGTGAGTTTTTTTTCCGTTTTTAAAGATAATGGTACGGAACCCTTCGTGCGCGAGTTCGACTCGCACTTGGCCCGTTTTATTATTTTCCTTGTTGACACCCACCAATTCCATATGGAGTGAAGGTAAATATCTTGTTTTATTTTATACTACTTGCTGATGGAACAAAGAAATGGGCCACCTGATGTTAAGCGGTAACTATGTGCCTTTCGTTGCACTGCGTCCATTAACTTGAAGCATACATGGGTTAAGCCTAATGTGCCTGTAGTTTCACCAGCACCCTCACTCTTCAAACCGAAACACAGCAACGCTGCTTGGTTGCAGAAATTGGATAGGTACTTCTCTGTACCAGCTCTTTACAAAGAGTTCTACTACTAAGAGTAGGTAGTAGAGCTCTTTGTGAAGGGCTCGTCCGGGGAAGTACTACCACCACGCCTTTTTCTGCCGCCAAGCAGCAACGCTGTGTTTCGGTTTGAAGAGTGTGGTTGCCGGTGTAATTACAGGCACATGAGGCTTAACATCTGTATGCCTCAAGTTGATGGACGCAGGGCAGTGCATCGTAGGGCACGTCCCTATCGTGCGTGACTTACGAGGCAATACTTTGTTATAGGTGATGGTTATCACTTAACATCAGGTGGGCCATCTGCTTGTTCCGTCAGCTAATTGTATAAAAAAAAAAAACTCTTGCAATATTCTGTCTATCATCAGTAATAAAACTTACTGATCTTTGCAATCTTTCCATTTCTCCGAGGCACGTCCCATTCCAGATGTAAAGCGTTCTTGTGTGACGTCACCCTCACGGCTGGTGGTTCAGGGGTAGGCAGAACCGACACTTCGTAGGAGACTGAATCGGATCCGTAAAGGTTCTTCGCCAGGCAGGTGTAGTTACCACTCAGAGATTGGTCTATGTCTGAAAGATAATACATTTCAAAGATATACTTTACCGGTATGAAGCCATTGACAACGAAAGAAAAGTTTTGTTTCATTGTTAGTGGTTAATCTTTGATAGCCTTCACAGCTCAGTTGGTAGTTGCTGTGCCTTCTGCGCCGTATAGCGTGGGTTCGATCCCCACCGAGAACAAACATTTTGTGTGATGAACATAGGTGTTTGTTCTCTATCTGGGTGTTATATAATATTATAAGTATGTATTTACAAAAAAGTATATAAGTAGAATATTAGCTATCTGGTTCCCATATCACAAGCTTTGGCTTAATTGGGGCGAGATGGTGATGTGTGGTCCACCCATATTTTATTTTATTTAAGCTAAAATATTCAAGTGAGTAGTTGTTTGTCGGTTGTAATACCTACGTTTAGGTGGTTCCTACTGCTCAATTCTTTAAATAAGTAGCTACTACTCATTTTTGCTTACAGGATGGTGCTTAGGAGATGTTTTGGATGAAATATATAGGCTTGCCTCATATCATCCAAGTACTAAAGGCACAAATGTATGCATGATCTGCAAACATTTCGTTTGGGTTTTGGTAAATGTACGTGGTAACGATGTTTCTAGCTTTTGACTAGAAATCAAACAAATCAAATCGTTCATTCAATCGTTCTGTACCTTTTGTTACTACTCTGAAGATTCTGTGACTGGAAATTGCTATATGGGGCTGTCTGATGTTAAATGGATACGCACGATAAGAACATAGGACTTTGTTTTATTTTCTACTCACTATTGATCAGCAGACTGTCATCATGGTTCCTCGTGAACCGCGGATGGTGAGTGATGATGTTGTGCTTGTGGTACCACACTGTCCTCGGCGGAGGCACTCCTACGCATTGGCAGACTAGCAGGAGGGAACTGCCCACTCCTACTGATACTGTCCCGCCGAGGGATGCTACTCCAGCAACCACTGCAAATGTAAAATAATGTGAAAGGTTTAGCTTTGTTTCAATTATATGCGACAGAATAATAGCCGTGTAATAACACCCGATGGTCATTATGAGGTTCGTGGGAAGTCGGTACAAATCCTATATCAAAACATTGTAAGTCACACTCGATAGGAATGTGCCCTACGATTCACTACCCTGCGTCTATCAACTTGAGGCAGACATCAGATAGTAAGCCTCATGGCTCATGCTATGCACCGGCAACCAAAGCACCGGCAACCAAATTCTTCAAACCGAACCACAGCAAAGTCAAAGTCAAAGTCAAAGTCAATAGGTATTTATTCAATAAAATCACAAGGATCACTTTGAAACGTCTTAAAGCTAGGTGACTCTAGGTGCCAGTTCCACGCGACCAAAGCCTAGAAGAACAGGCAACAAACTTACGGCTTGGTTCCTACCGTTCTTTTGTATGATCCTTTTACAATGTAATATAATATATTATTGAAGTTAAGTGAGGCGTAGGCATACAGAAAAAGTTAAACATAATCAAATTTATAAGACAGCTACGCTTCAAACTAATAATACCTAATGCATAAAATTAAATACAATCTATTAAATCAGAGAAAAATAAAACACACAATAGTAGGTACAGTACAGACATTGCAGACATGTTAGCTGCCGATGGGCAGAGCGACCGGGACATCGGGCCACGCACTTTTATCATCAATATAGCTATCTTTTTTTTTTTTTTTTTTTTTTACTAAATTAGTTTAGCGCATGACATGCGGTACCCTAATATCATTACGATCTAGCCAGGTAGGCTAATGAGTAATTTTGTTTTGACTTAATTTTATACAAATAATATTAATAAGAATGTGTCCATTGACACTTTTCTTACAGTCTCTACTTAAGGCGACACTTTGTTCTTGTGTTCATAAGAAGTAGCACTATCACTACACAATATTAGGTTTATCACTGCACTAACTCAAAAGGTTTGGTTCTTTTGAGTCTTCTCACTTTGTCTGTGTTGTCGAGGAGCTGGATGGCCTCGACGTTCACGTGGTGAAGAAGTCTTTTTTGGTGAGCTTCTGCGTATTTCTTAATTAATTTATCAACGAACTCAATCTGGAGGTCCCGGTGTAGGTCATCGTTTCTCACGTACCAAGGTGCATTGACAATACCTCTTAGTACTTTATTTTGAAATCGCTGTATTATTTGGATGTTGCTTAGGTACAGCCCCATAGCTGTATACCATACGTCCATACTGGCATCAGGACTTGTTTGTACAACAAAAGCTTGTTATGCACTGACAGAGCGGATTGCCTTCCAAGCAGCCAGTACATCCTTTTGTAGCGTAATTCTAACTCTTCTTTTTTCTTCTTGACATGTGCTTTCCAGCGCAGCTTCGCGTCAAGCGTCATACCTAGGTATTTTGCTGTGTTCTCGTATGGTATGATTTTATTGTTAATGAATACCGCACAGTACTGTTCTTTCTTGTTACTAAAGTTGATATGAACCGACTTGGATTCATTAAGCTTTATTCGCCATTTTATCGTCCAATCATGGATTTCATTTACAGCTGCTTGTACCTTTTCAGCGGCTTCTGCATGAGTGCTTCCGACAGCCATTATAGCAGTGTCATCAGCGAAGGTTGCAATGGTGTTATTTGGTAGCTCGGGGATGTCACTTGTGTAAAGAAGATACAGGACCGGGCCAAGTACGCTTCCTTGTGGCACCCCAGCTTTAATTTTTTTAAGTTCGGAGTAAGCATCTTCTTGCCTTATTCTAAAAACTCTATTGGATAAGTAAGATTCTATTAAATCTACGAATTCTGAAGGTAGTACTCTCCTCAGTTTCAGTAATAGCCCTTCATGCCATACCTTGTCAAATGCTTGAGCTACATCTAAAAAGACAGTAGAGCAGACTTTTTTTTCTTCGAGTGTTTTCTCAATGACATCTGTAATTCTGTGAACTTGATCAATTGTGGAATGCTGTTCTCGGAATCCAAATTGGTGATCTGGTATGATGTCTTTACTATCTATAAGTGGCTTAAGTCTTTTAAGAAACAACTTTTCAAATAGTTTTGATAACATAGGTAGCAGGGAAATCGGTCTGTAAGATGAGGTCTCATGTGGCGGTTTTCCTGGCTTGGCTATCATGATAACTTCGGCAACTTTCCATAAATCTGGTACACACTTTAGTCGGAGTGCTGCATTAATAAGGGTTGTCAGTTTGACTAGTGCTTTTCTTGGAAGGTTATGTAGTATTACTCCCGTTATGAGGTCAAACCCAGGAGATTTTTTTGGGTTTATGTGATGTTTTATTTCACTCCAGACTTCTCTGGGTGATACCAGCTTTATGGTTAGTGTGTCGTTACAAACTTTGTTTATCGTTGATTTATTGTTGGTTTGGGCTTCGTTAGGTTTAAATATTTCTTCTAGATGTTCTGCAAATCTTTTTGCTTTTTGTTCGTTGCTAACGGCCCACTTTCCAGGTCCTATATTAATTGGAGGAATAAGGGTAACGGGTCGTTTCATATTTTTTGTTGCCTTCCAGAGTGAGTAGTTTGTACTGCGGTCACTGGTGAGGTTTTGAAGATAACTTTCAGTTGACGCATCGTTAAAGAGATTAATTTTTCTTTTTAACTGTTTTGTGAGATTATTCAACTTATTTTTGTCTTGAGGAAATCTAGTTTGGTGCCAAACTTTTCTCTGTTTCCTTTTTTCATTTATAAGTTGTAAAATATCATACGGGTAGTTGTTACTGTTGGCCCTTTTCTTGTTTACTGGTGTATTGTTCCAGGCAACTTGTTGTATAAGTTTTGTAAAATTGTCTACTTCTAGGTTAAGTTGCTCTGGTGTTTTTAGTGGAATCTTAAGATTTATATTATAATCTAGTTCTGTCTTAAAACTCTCCCAATCAGTATACTTATTTACTAGGGTCAGAGTATTTTGCACTTGTAAAATTTGTTCACTTATTTCTAGATATATTGGAGAATGGTCAGAGTTCAGATCATAACTCTGTTTTATTTTTAAATAGTTACGAGATAGGTTTTTATAGATAAAAAAGTCTATCAAGTCTGGAATTTTGTTTGGATCACTTGGCCAGTATGTCGGTGAGCCAGTAGATATGACGTCTCCAGTTATCTGATTTATGGCTTTCATCAAATTACTCCCCTTTGTATTCGTTAGTCTGGAACCCCAATACGTGTTCTTGGCATTAAAGTCACCACCTAAGACGAATCTTTCGCCAAGCGTTTGAAAAAATCTTGAATATTTATCTACATCTATTGTATGTCGCGGTGGGCAGTATATGGCTGCTACCGTTAGAGAATATCGCTTTGTATTGACACAGACAGCTACAGACTGGATATCTGGCTCTTCATATTTACTCACTTCATAGTGTTTGATATTTTCTTTTACGATAACAGCACTACCTCCTCTTCCTTTGAGAGCATGATAGACTTTATAGCCATTAAATGTAATGTGTGATTGTTTATTGAAATGTGTCTCCGATACGAGACACAAATCTATATTTTCTAAATCAAGGACTACCTGCAGTTCGTTTTGATGATTAAGTAGCCCATTGCAGTTCCAAGCCATGATTTTTAGCGTATAAATCATTGTTTGCTCTTAGGAACAGCAAGTTTGGTGCTGTTTTCTATTTTCCTCAATCGCTCATCAAAAGATGTCATGAATTTCAGAATTTCATCTAATTTGTTATTGTTGCTTGGCTCATTGCGTTGCATAGCTAGTGTGTTTTTAGCAGTTGCTTGGGCGTATGATACAGATTTATGAGTAGTGTTGGCCGACGGAGTTCCTATGTTACTCTTGGAAGAGCTTTGAGGAATTACCTGCTGTTTAGTACTGAAGATTTGCCGCGTAGCTGGGGTTTTCTTCATGGTTTTGGTCCGCATCTTCTGCATTTCTTTGGCTATCATGCAGCCTCTGTAGTTTGATGGGTGCGCTTCTCCGCAATGCACACACTTTGGCTTCTCGTCTGCAGGTTTTTTACAGTCCTTGGTAAGGTGTTTACCTGTGCATTTAACACACCTTGCTTCTTTGGAGCAGTACTTCTGTGTATGGCCGTACACTTGGCATCTCTTGCACTGAGGGATCAGTTTGGTGGACCTCAGAGGTTGGATCTCAACCACGCACCCCAGTATATTTTTAATCTCATAAACTTTTTTAATGTCTTCTTCATTGCTGAAGGTGAGCATGAACATATTGAGTGGTTCTTTAGTTCTCCAGCTCAGTTTATTCACTGCTTCTTCAATCTTGTAGCCCTTTCCTTTAAGGTCCTCGATGATCCGATAAGGTTCACAAGTGGAAGGCAATTTCTTGACCATAACTCTTATAGGCCTCTCTAGCTTATTTTCATAAGAGTGCCAGGGGCAGCTACTCTCGCTCAAAATTTTTGTTAAAGCTCTGTACGCATCATCGTTAATGGCGTTCACTTTTACACACTCACCGCTCAGTATCTTAATTCGAAAGGTACTAGCGGGCTGTTTTAATGACAAAGAGTCATAAAAATTTTGGTAGTTGTTCACCCCGTCCACTATAATTGGAGGGGGGGAAGGAACTGTCTTGGTTTTTTCTATAACTGGAACGTTAGTATTTCCTTGTGGTGAAAGAGTGGGTGACGTGTTCATTTTCCGCTTTTTCCTGGACTTCGCTCTTATCCACTCTGTCTCTCTTACTAAATCTTCTTCGTCCGTGGCATATTCAGCCTGTACTGAAGAAGTTTCCATTGTTGATGATGTTTTTGGAATGTTAGATTCTGCAACGCATTTGAGCTGCTGTTGAAGAACTTCTATTTGGTTCTTCATATTTTCCACAAGGCCCTGCAGCTTTTCCCGCTCTTGCTTTTCTTCTCTGAAGCGCTCATATGTTTTATTGTAGCGGTCATACAATGTATACTCCAGGTCTGTCCGCAGCAACACTGTAAATTCCTTATTTGGTGTATCCATTGTTAGGGCAAGTAGTGTCGCCTTAACAATATGATTAGTCGTCGATAGACATGCCTTACGCGACAAATAACTGGGTCATTGTCACAATCCGGCGGCACGTCCGCGGCGACGTTGTTATGATGCGTTTGCACTTTGCACTGTAGGTACCTACGCGAACGCGACGCGAGGGACACTACTGTTCTCGGCGAAAATCGAACGATCACTTCACATATAGCTATCTAAAGTATAATAAGCTTTACTTATTAGATTATTCTTAATGTATGCTTTAAATTTTCTAATAGGAAGCCCAGTGGCAAGTAGCAATGCTGCTTAGCAGCAGAAAATAGGCATGGTAGTAACTTCCAAAAGATAGTAATTCCCTTCACAAAGAGCCATACCTACTACTCTTATAGACAGGAAGACGACTATCCTCAGTCATTAGATGCCTTGCTCCGGTCAATAAGACTGGCAGTGGCTATTGATGACTGCATGCTCTTGCCCGCGGCAGTGTTCACGCGAACCCACACCACGTACTGCTTCCCGGTCAGCGCTGACAACGGAAAGGTCAACTGCCGAGTCTCTGTGGCCTCCACGCAGTAGCCTTGGGCTGAATTTATACTCAAGGACTCGCTACCTTGAGTATTTTGGGCATATAGCCAGAAAAAGAGGTGAAATTTGGCAAAACTCGTCATCACTGGCAAAGTCGAAGGCAAGAGACCAAAAATCCGAAGCCAGATACGTTGGTCCGACCAAATTTGCTCTATTCTCTATGTGAAGGTCCATGAAGCCATGCAGACCGCTGGCAACAGATGCAGATGGCGAAGAATTGTAGGATAAAGTGATCCATGGAGGGGTCACGATCCTCAGCAGTGAGGAGTACGAGGCGAGGAGTAGTAGTGACGACGACAAGAAGATGCCTTACCCCGGTCAGTAAGACTGGCAGTGGCTGTCGATGACTGCATGCCCTCGCCCGCGGCAGTGTGCGCGCGGACCCACACCTCGTACTGTCTCCCGGTCAGCCCTGTTAGCGGGTAGGTCAGCTGCCGGGTCTCTGTGGCCTCCACGCGGTAGCTCTGCGCTGTATTTGTGCTGAAATCGGGAAAACTATTTTTAACTAAGAAATACAAAAGCTCTTTTATTAAACTGCAGTTTTGCTCGTATAATCATATCAACGTAATGGTAAAGTAGAAAAATAGAATCAATCGAAATCATTGTCACTTAAAATTCGCTAAAAATTTGGTCAAATCATCTGTACTGTTGGTGGACATTGCCTCAAAGCTATGTTGATTGTAAGAATCAATGCAACATTGTCGTTATTGTGTCATAATTATTTAGCTGCTAAACTAAAATCTATTCATAAACATCATCAGCCGGATATTATCATCTTCTTCTACAAGAGCTTTACCTAACATACCACTCACCTAGACATTGGCTTCACATAAACGTTGTAATGAGTAATTTCACCATTGGGCTGGTTTGGCTTCTTCCAACTGACGAGTAGAGATGATGATGATGACACCAGCACTTTTATTGCTGCTGGTTGACCGGGCACTGAAATTTACGTATTTTGGATAAGAATCCAGGCGTAACCGAAGGGAGTCGTAGCCGAAGGGAGTCGTAGCCGAAGGGAGTGTCTTCTGTAACCGTCAGGAGGCACTGATTGGTCGGTCCACGGTAGACCCTTAGAGAGGAAGTGGATGGGTTACCCTGAGGATCGTGGCATAGTCACTTGGGAGTAATTTCCGAACTCGTCGGGTTGTCCTTTTATCGTAAGGGCTGAACAGTGTGGGACGATTGTGTAGATTAGCACAGTGCGCTGGCTTGTGGCTTGTGCACAGGCACTCGTTTAGAGTGCCTGTGTCCAGGGTCAGACAGACCAGGTTCCACCGCATGGCCTTCTGCCAGCTTAGGTGGTAAAATCATGTGCGAAGCAGTTTACAATATTATAAGTTGACCAATATCATCCTCATATTAATCTTGTCCTTGTCTTGTCACAGAACGGTGATAGGCCTCTTAGCTAAAAAATGTGCGATAATGACTGCATTCTGGTGTTCTGACTTCCATAAGTCCATAGGAAAATTCAAAGGAAAGCAGTTAGTATTCTTGCAGCGGCGATGAACTTGCAGCCTGTCACGTATGGAAGACCTACTGCAAAATTTGGGTATCTGCCGAATGTTATACTTGGACATACCTCTGACTATCCCCTTAAATTCTTTAAATAATCTCGAGATAGAACTTGGTACTGAAAGATCTGAGGGGATATCTACCGCGTCTGAGGATCAAAGTTGGGAAGCTGTTTCTGTTGTTTTTCTGATTAGGTGAAATACATTTATTCTCATAAAAACAAAAAAGTTCATATAAAATGAGATAAGGTGGCGTTATTTATCAGTATATTTTACCTCTGGATAGATGTCGTTTCTAGATACGATAGGTAAGGTAGGTACAATTTTATGACTGTAGAACAGCTGCTTTGACTTGTTGATTCGTAAGTAGATCGATTAAAAACTCACCATCTTGTAAAGTGGTGCACACTATGGGATAAGAAAACGGTCCAGGCCCGTAGTTGGAGAAGCCAGCTACTTTAATGGTATAGTTTGAGTACTTGAGCAGAGACTGAAGGTAGACTTCCGTGTGAGGAGAGCTTAAGTTTTGAAATGGTCCATCTGAAATAAATTACAATACAATTATTGTTAAATAACAAAGCTTTATCAGTTTTTTTCTTTTATTATGAAGTTGTTTTCAGGATTACGAACCTGGATAAACGAAACCCTTAGTACTATATATACTATAAACAAGGCACTTTTAGTAGTACCTAGTAGAGCTCTTCGTGAATGGCTGGCTCTAGGAAATACTACCTATTTCTGACGACAACCAGCGTTCCTGGGTTTTGGTTGAAATCTGCTTAGATGACAAGAGTCGATGTCACTTTTCTGTTTTATTTATTTAATTTTTTTAGACTGAACCTAGTCATTGAAATGTGTCTAATTCTAATTCATGGTGGGGGAATGAGATTTACACTGACGTCCCGCGATGGGGTGTATTGTGCATTATCCCCCTGCTAACCTCAACCCAGCCAGCTCAGCCCCTTAAAGTAGCGGAGCAGGACTTTGGGTTGGTGGCAGCTATGTTCCAGCATCCCCGATGATGATGTGGATGCAGGGAAGCAAGACTCGATCAGCTCCTGCAGCCCCGTTTTGGATTTGGCTTCGTTTGTTGCAGATTGTAATGTGAGCTAAAACTAACCTTCTGCGAAAAAGAAATAATAGTACCTACTACGTACCTTCAGTACAATAATAAACAGAGTAACCAAGCAGAGAGGTTCCTTGCGCGTTGATTGGCTGCCATGAGACCCTTAGTGACGTAGAAGAAACTCCTCGGCATTCTACAGCCAATGGTGGCTGTTCTGGAGCTAAAAACAAGCAAAAATTGTATTCTCGAATAAATTAATATGCCATTTGAATGTAGGAAGACTTTGTTCTCGTGTATTTTTCGACACTACCCTCCAAACAAAATTCCCTACCAAAAAACACGATAACTAGTAAAGCAAAACTTTTGGTAGGAAAACTTATTTTGTACTAAATTATATTTTTGCTGAACTGTGTGCAATGTGCACACATCATCAAAAGACATCATTTTAAGAGTAGTGGAGCTCTTTGTGAAGGGCTCGTCCGCGGAAGTACTACCACCACGCCTTTTAATGCCACCAAGCAGGGTTGCTGTGTTTCGGCTTGAAGAGTGTGGTCGCCGCGTGAAATTACAGACACTTATGGCTTAACATCTGTATGCCTCAAGTTGATAGACGCAGGGCAGTGCATCGTAGGGCATGTTCCTATCGTGCGTGACTTACGAGGCAATGCTTTGTTATAGGTGATGGTTACCACTTAAATAAGGTGGGCCATCTGCTTGTTCCATCAGCAAGTTGTATAAAAAAAAACTTGGTTGATTGCGATTTTTTATAAATAAGTTCAGTGATTTAATATATTTCAAAATGTTAAAATGTGCGAGCGAGAAGTACATCAGCGGTAGTCTTCGCCTTAACTTATTCAAACTTTTAGAAATTATCAACCAAGCGTTTTAACCTAACTAAAAATACAAGAACTAACCTCCTTCTCGCGTTGTTTGATAAACTGGCATCGAGAACGGTCCATTACCAGCTGAGTTGAAGGCACTTATTGAAACAGCGTATCTGAAAAACAAAATTCTAATTTACTGCAATTTTCTGAAACTGAAAAAACTGAAACACTGAACATTGCTCCTCAACTTATCCATCACAGGCGCACAAAAAGGGAAGCAATAGTTTTTTTTTTTAAGAAAGAAACTGCACTCAAAATCGTTATGTACGTTGGGTATGGATGAAGTTCTCCGGATTTCACGCGACCCTCAAGTCATATCAAATTCAAACACTATCATTTATTCAGTTATATCACAAGAATCAAGGCGAATTTAGGCCAGTTCCACGCGACTAACCATATAAAACAGAACGTTATGATTTTTATTAAGATTGTACAGGCATTTGCGAATTTACTGTAATACGCATACGAATAAAATATATCAATGCTTACCTAACATTCTTCATGAGGCCACTAAGTAAAGTCTCTTGTTTTCCTTTCCTTGATATCACTTTCACCATTTTGGTTTGAGTGTCATTAGGCACTGAAATATATAGAAGATGTATTATGGCAACTTACCTTCCTGGCTTTAAAGTAAGATTGCGAGTTTATTTTCAATTGCGTTTCTACAGTTTAATCTCAAGCAAATTATGCAACGTGTAACTTAGGCCAAAGAAGAAGTGATCAGACCATGCACTGGAATACTTTGATGTACGAAATTCCCATACAAAAGTTAATTAAATAATTATTATCTCAGAAATTTGCTACACCCCTGATACTGTTTACGTAAGTACCAAGGTCACGTACACACGGACCGTACAAAAAACAGCTGTGAATAGGGCTGCCTCATGGTGTGTTTAGTTTCATATTGGAGGAACGTTTATGAGGCATTTCATGAATGAAAAACTAAGAAATTTCTAAAGTCGTAAATAAAAGTTGTTCGCCTCGACCTGTTTAATACCCTGCTTTCGGGGTTATAGGGGTATTATGTTACACGTTGTATATTATAATATTTAGTTCTTTGTTCTATATTATTTGTGGAGTAGGACGTCTAATGCTGAGCTATCTTCTGCAATCTCTTTATTAGATTCTAGCTAGCGTTCTTTGAGTTACAACGTCTTGATTTTAATATATCGCACGTCACAACTATTACCGTGCCAACTCAAAATTTTGCACTTTTGAGTTAAGTATGCCATCGTAAAGAGGATTTTTTTCTCTACAAAATGATAATACAGTTGTATTTTTACCTCCTACAATGGCCGAGAAAATCACCTGAGACTCTTTATTGATCATTCATTTCATTCATTTATTCAGCAATAAGCACCGTCGCATCTCAACATAGTCCGTTACAACATAACAGCGCAGGCGCCAAAACGTAATTTTCTGTTGTATTTTAAAATAAAACATCTTTTTGGATAAAAAACGTCGCAGGTGAGCAATCAACATAGTTGTATTTGTAAGATGATACTTTATTGTTTGTTCAAAATAATATTTTGTCTTGATTTAATACCATATTGCATGTTCATTATTTACTTTTTGAGGGTAGGACGGAAAATAACTTGACTTGATACTAAAATGCATCAATTTTTTTGGAGTTCATACGGTATGACTCGTTAAAGTTATTGTATTTTGGCTGTGTGCAGGTGTCTATTTATGAATGCTACGGTTTGGTCTGTGAATATATCGGATAAAACTTTTACTTTTACATAAATTTTTGGTACAGATCAATAATGAAAAGGCATAAACGGGCATTATTAATCTTACATTTTATTAGTATTTGCCGCATGTAATAGCAGTTCTTCCTTGTAGCATAATAAGAACTTGTGTATTTCACATTGATTTATATTTAGTTCATTTTTTGCATAAAAATATAAAATTAGAGTACAATAGGAAATATTAATGCTTATACATTTTCTACCAGCTAACCTACGTGGTGACTTATGCGAATAAATACCTTTTTTTTAATATATCTTGGTGATGAAACGAGCAGATGGCCCGCGTGATGTTGATTGGTAACCATCATCTATAACAAAGCATTGCCTCGCAAGTCACGCACGATAGGAACGTGCCCAGCGATGCACTGCCCTGCGTCCATCAACCTGAGGCGTACAGATGTTAAGCCTGTATTTTCATGTGCCTGTAATTTGACCGGCAACCACACTCTTCAATCTAAAACACAGCAACGCTGCTTGGCGGCAGAAAAAGGCATGGTAGTAGTGCTTCCCCGGACGAGCTTTTCACAAAGAGCTCTACTACTCTTAAAAATATCTTGTATCTCCTTGATATTCATTGATAATATTCTTTCAATAACTGCTTTCTTAACCAAAATGCTGCTGATATCATGACGTGTATGCCAGTACAGCTCTTACAGAACTGTATTATAATACAATTTTAATGGCACGTTGGTATTAAATGAACTTTATGAGAAGTCTCAACTGAAATACATGCAATATCGGGGAGATACAATTTTTCGTTTCGTGAAAAACAGTAGGTTGAGCCACAGTATTGTGAATTCAAAAACTGTTCTGCGTCGATGCACATACTTTCAATTATTTTGTTTTATAAATTGTGTACGGATTCCGATCCCTGCAATCTGAGCGCAGTGATAATACAACAGGACTAGCGATTCTTAATACGTTTAAGCTCATGTACTCAATGTCAAGCATTTATTTTCATGATTCGTTTTTAACATTGGTATAAAGATGACTAACGTCATTGCAAACGATTTTGCACGAGATTGCCAGCTGACGCAAATGCCATTCAACAGTCTTAAAACCCATAACCCTTAGCCTTTGAAAGCCCAAATAGTTTGAAATCTGGGAATAGAATTCACAAACATTATAAAAGAGTTCCACCTAAATAAATCAAGCCATCAAACGATCAAAACTGCCAACTGAAATGCACTGAAAAGGTGTGCCGAGAGTTTCACAACGTGATAGAATCTGAAATGGGGAAAACTTAGAAAATTTAAAACCAATGGGGAATATAGGTTCTCAAATGGCGACCACGAGCTGAAAGATGAAGCGTTGTACGAGGAACCGATGGCATTGTGAGGATCACAGGGAAGACAGTGGATGGAGAGGGGTCAGAGTAATTCTTCCTGATAATGAATAGGGGAGGCCTATATGAGCCTATGATGATAATAATAAAGTTGATTTTCTAAAAACAATATTATTTGGTATTTTGTTGTGTTTAATCCAATAAGATCAACATAAAAACCAGTAATAGGACTGCTTGTATTGATGAAAATGTGTATCAATAATGGCTAATTTTGATATACGACCGTTGAATTTTACAAAAACCTCTAAATAAAACAGGCAATAACGTCTTATTTCAATTTTGAATTAATTTAAACAGGCAATATAGTACTAACTCAAAGTGCTAGTGAAAAATTACTCATAACTTTAAAGATATGCATTATTTATTATACGAATACCTTTAATAGTAAAGTCAGATAACATACCTATAAACTTACATTTCAAGTTAGGCATGATAATGTATATTTTAGACAATATGATTTTTTGAACTTTCAAAACCTGTTTTCTCGAAATCGACTTTTTTGAGTTGGCACGGTAATAGTTGTGAGGTGCGATATATACTTAAATAATAAAATATTGCTGGACTTTTCACATAGCCCCAAACTAAGCAAAGCTTGTAATAGGGTTACTACATAGCTAATGACACCCGACAGAGAACCAACATCTATGTTCAACACGCAAATTTTTGTTCTCAGTAGGGATCGAACCGACGGCCTAGAGCGCAGCGAAAAATATCTTCGCTATTATTAGTAAAGTAACTACATAGCTGATGGCACCCGACAGAGAACCAACATCTATGTTCAACACGCAAATATTTGTTCTCACTAGGGATCGACCCCACGGCCTACATCGCAGTAAAACATAACTTCGCTATTATTAAAGTTAAAAAATAATAACCTGGTTCCCCCCCACTTTTGGGCACTGCTTTGACATGATACCCTTGCAATGCTCCGTTGTGGCTATCCCTCGGTGGTGGCAGCCAGGATACCATCAGCTCGCCAGGGTTGTCCGTCTGCTGGACTTGTATGCCTAGTGGTGATGATGATGGCGCTGGAATAATGCAAATGTAAATTATTTGCGTGCACGCATGGCCCAAATAATTACCCACCAAATTGATGTGTAAGTAAATAGTGGACATGAATCTTTTGTGATAGATTTTACAATATTTGAAACCTTCTATTTTTAAACATAAAAATTCTAAAGTTGAGTTAGTTTTGGCACATGGCCGGGAAGAGTGGAAAGAAATACGGAATGTCATCAATATCATCATTAGGCCTAGTTTCACTATGCTCTGTTAGTTACTAATCAAGGATTAACCGGCCGTTAAATCTAACCTTAGATGTCAAACGCGTACATTTTGACATATTTAACGGCCCTTTAATCCTTTGTTAATCTAACAGAGCATGGTGAAATCAGCTCTAAATCTATGTCAGTTTTCTGGACATAGGTCTCTCCCAAGACGTGCTACTTAGCCCAGTCTTCGACTATTCTCATCCAGAGTTTGCTAGTTACATTCCGCAGATCGTCGCCCTATTTTCACGGAGGGTGCCCATCAATACGCTTACCTAAATGCGCCCATAATGCGCTAGAAGTTCTTGAAAGGAGTCGCTTCGAGGCGCACCTAAACATGCAACGTGTGACGTGTTCGACGCAACTCGTATTTCGTAAATAGTTAGATTGTCGGTAAAAGGGTGTTTAGATCAATTAGGTTAATATTTTGGTGATTATTGGTGTCTTATTTTTATGTGTGCTCTAGTTATTTTCGATAAAATCAAGGATTAGAGGTAATTTTTTTTGTTCTGATATTAAATTGTTTAAGAAGTAAGTAAAATTGTAATTTTTATATCTAATTCTTCTCCTGGAAGCTAAATATATTTGATTAGAAAATATGCAACTGAAAAAAAAATGGAAATAACTTCACGACTTTGATCCCCAGACACGGTAGATATCCCCTTAAATCTCTTACTTCCATGTGCTAACATAAGATTCTTTGAGGATCTTCTAAGGGGAGTAGTCAGAGGTACATCCAAATATTTCAAACCCACATTTTACAGAAGTTGGTCTTTCCATACGTGATAGGTTGCAAGCCCATCGCCGCTGTTAGACTGAATTGTGGAACTGAATGGCTTTTTTAAGGTAGATAGATGTAACTATATGTAGATAAAATAAAATGTAAAAATAAACAGGATACCTTCTTGCTGCGTAGTAAAATGCACGGGCTGTGTGAAGGAGCTAAGATCCACTTGGTTCCCAGAAGCGATGCGGACTCTGTAGTCCACCGCCGGCTGTAGGTCGCGCAGCTCTGTATTTTGACGTAGCTCGTTGCTTAGACTGAAAATGAGTACAATTTACTCTAAGCTGCCGTGCCGAAAGTATCTGTAATATTCCAGGAACAGAAAAGAGAAATAGCATCACAACTTTTATCCCTAGAGACAGTGTATAAATATCTCTTCAGATATGAAGTGCGAACGCCAGATTCTTTGACGATGTCCAAGGTCAGAGGTGCATCCAAATATTACATTCGGCTTTTTACAGTATAGCCACATTTTGCAGTAGTGATAATTCCATATGTGACAGGATGCAAGCCTTTCTTTTTTTTATACAAATAGCTGATGAACAAGCAGATGGCCCACTTGATGTTAAGTGGTAACCATCACCTATAACAAAGCATTGCCTCGTAAGCGTGATGGTACTTGACTTGTACTGGCATTGCGCACATAGTTTTTAATTTAATTATTCACCTTTAATAATCAATTCAATGAAATTTCATTAAAAAGACACACGTCAAAAAGGATCACCCTTGTGGTTGAACTGAATACCTACTAGGTACTTGTAGGTACCTACTACTTGTACTACTTGCATGTTCTTCTAGGCTTTGGTGGCGTGGAACTGGCACCTAGATTCACGTAGTTTTAAGACGTTTCAAAGTGATCCTTGTGATTTTATTGAATAAATATATACCTTTGACTTTTATTACTTACTACCACTTGTGTTTTGATTTTGTTTTAACTGACCGTGTGATGTTAACGACTTTAGCACTATCCCACATCAGGAACTCGTTGGCCGTGTACTGCACGGTGTAGTACTGCACGTGGGAGCTGATGTCCCGCCAGGAAAGCTTCGCTTTGTTGCTGGTCACCGAGTCCAGTTGAAAGTCGTGAGGTGGAGTTGGAGGTTCTGATAAATGAAAACTTACAAGTCATCTATATAATAATAATATAATAATAGCCTTTATTGAGATGTTTACACAGTTTTTCTTAATACTAACTTAATCTAACACTATTAACCCATCTGTTTGCCCTAGTTTGGCATAGGCCTCTTCCAACTTTTTCCACTCGTTTCTATCGCTGGCAGTTCTCAGCCATAACTTGCCAGCAATAACTTTAAAATCATCTTCCCACCTCTTAAACGGTCATCTACCTGTCTTTATTCCACTTCTTGTGGAATATGTGTGTCTTCTTCCAATTTTGTATTTTTTGTGTCTGTTATTAGTTAGGCAAATAAATGTGTTATCTATCTATCTATCTATCTATTCTTGTGGGGTCGGCACAAGGGCTTTCTCTCCACCTTCCTCTTCTATCCGTCATCTCAGTAGTCATTCCTTTCTTATAATAAATATTGGTGGACATTCCACACAGCACTATCTCGCCCCAAACTAAGCCAGATCTTATATGGGAACCAGATAGCTGATATACTACTTTTATTCATTTACTTTAATAATAATATAATAATATAATATTAGGGGACATTCCACACAACACTATCTCGCCCCAAACTAAGCCAAAGCTTGTGATATGGGAACCAGATAGCTGATATACTACTTAAATACTTTTTTTTTTGTAAATACATACTTATAATATTATATAACACCCAGACAGAGAACAAACATCTATGTTCATCACACAAATGTTTGTTCTCGGTGGGGATCGAACCCACGGCCTACGGCGCAGAAGGCAGAGCTACTACCAACTGAGCTGTGAAGGCTGTCCTTGTACTTTGTAAATACATACTTATATTATTATATGAACACAGATGTTTGTTCTCGGTGGGGATAGAAGCCACGGCCTATATACAGCGCAGAAGGCAGAGCTACTATCAACTGAGCTGTGAAGGCTCTCTTCTTACCCATATCATCATTCACACAATCCATCCATCTATTTTTTAAGCTCACGCTAACCTATTGCTCCTCATCTTCTCAGTCAATGGCGCCACTTTCAAAAAAAAGCTAAAAACATAGATAGATAGACAGATAGATAACTCTTTATTGATTACCACAACAAATTAATATACACATTGTTACTTAAAAGCTAACAATTGTAGTAATACAATGGGCGGCCTTATCGCTAACAGCGATCTCTTCCAGGCAACCTTGGGATGGACAGGACTGAACATAAAAAACATACCTAGGTATAAGAGCTAAAAATCCTAAGCATAGCTTGCACCGTTTTTGGATAAACACCTTCGTGGACTTATAGCGCATCTGCATTCCATCTAGTTGTATAAAAAAAAACTACACATGGCTGTATTCAAGCCGGTGGCATATAGTGGATGCAATTTTAACGCGCATGAAAAGTCAAGACAAAAAGTTATACTAACTTTCGGATGGAACAAGCTTAAGGCCCACTTGAGAGTGGTAACAATCATATATAGCCATATAGCCAGGGTGGTCTCATACCGTTCGGTTCCAGAGGAACTTCCTCCCGCGAACACTTAGGCTGTGGAATGATCTCCTTGCTGAGGTTTTTCCGATAAACTATAGTATGGGGCTCTTCAAAAAGGGCGTTTTAAAATTTTTAAAGGGTCGGCAACGCGCGAGTGATTCCTATTGCAGGCGTTCATAATCTACGGAACCACTTTCCATCAGGCGGTCCGCAAGCTTGTTTGTCTACTTTGTTGTATAAAAACAAAAAACAAAATATATATATATACAAGGTGTTCCATAAGTTGTGTATATAAACTTCAGGGGGCTAAAGTACCCATCAATATGAACAACTTTTTCTAAGGAACCAACACTGTGAACGCGAAAAAAAAAACAGCTGTTTCATACAAAAGTTCAATACCTACCAGGCTAAAATGTATGAAACAGCTGTTTTTTTTTTCGCGTTCACAGTGTTAGTTCCATAGAAAAAGTTGTTCATATTGATGGGTACTTTAGCCCCCTGAAGTTTATATACACAACTTATGGAACACCTTGTATATATATATATTTATATAACTAAAGTATAGCCTCACAAGACATACACGAAAGGAACGTTGCATCCATCAATCATCCCATACCATCCCAAAATAAATATATAAAATAAATAAATATTGACAGCCCTCACTGAGCTATGAGGGCTGTCAACATGTAACAAAGGCACTTACCAAGAATGTCTAAATACACATTGTATACAGCAACTCCGTACGGATTGCTAGCACGACACTCATAGCTCCCTCCGTCTCTCGTCTCCACGTAGCTGATGCTGATGATACTGTTCAGTCCACTGTGTGTCATGGTTTCCGATATTGATACCCTGTGGAGAAGATATTGACTAAGCTTCTGTTTTCGACATTGTTTACTTGGCTTGAATAAAAAACATTGGAATACTTTTAAACAACGCCATCTGGTGGCAAATTAAGCAAAATTTGTAGTATGGCGATCATGGAATTAAATTGGGACTAAATAACTGATAATTAAACTTGATTATTTTGTAGTTTTTGTTAACACCCAGAGTAAGAACAAACAATGATGTTATTCACACAAACTTTAATCTTTGTCCTCGGTAGGGATCAAACTCACAACCTACAGCACAGAAGGCAGAGCTACTACTATCTGAGCTGAGGCCGGGTTAAAGTGGCTTATAATACTGATTGAGAAGTCGGTGAATGAAAATAATTTAATTTTCAGTCTTATTACAACGTGAGTATCTACTGAATTTATAAATAATATTCTTGTTATGGTTCACGCTAATGAAAACAATAAATTGTGATAATTGGTTTTAACACCATCTATTGGCTTCAGCAAGAATTACATTACAGAGGAGGTGCGTAGAGCCTCGAAAAAATTGCTCTAAGCTACTTTGAACTTCGATTTAGTTATGGCAGTAGATAAAAGATGGCGCTGTTGCGATTTCTGCAATCTGTATTGATCAAAAAGCATTTTACTGTAGCCGTGGCTCGAGATTTGAACTATAATAGTAGGAAGTAGATTGAAATATGAACAATGCTTATGATCTCAGGATATGGCCATAATTATTTATATGTTTTGATTTCTCATTTGAGTAGTTTTGTGATGAAATTTTTGTTCTTTTTTTATAATTTATGCTGGAGTTTTGTCTGATGACAACATCAGCTGCCGGCCCTATACCCTTAGACAAAAATAGTACACTTCCTTACCTAGCGGTTGTAAAATCGATTGGTTTTCCATTGAGGGCCCACTTTATCCGAATAGGGTTGTCGCCCAACGGCCGACAGGTAATCGTGACTGGTAACCCTATTTTCGTGGTGACGTTTGATCCCACAGACTCAAAATGCACTGGCTCTAGAATATAATTATCACAAAATAATGAGATTTCTAAATCAAAATTCAGTTTTCTGCTAGAAAGATAGAGAGAAGATTTATTATACACCACAAGAATGTTTTACAAATAACACTAAGATCCTAAATTCTACAAATACATGCCATAATGTTCTACAATATGATTATTATTATAAACGACTGAAAAAAAGTTTAAATACGGGGTGTAAAAAGACCTCCAATTAAAACTTAATGTAGCTACTCTCACTTTTTTATTTATGACAAAAAAAAACTGACACTATTTTTCTTGTGGCAATCCATCGCGAAAAGGATGGTTTAAAGATCCTGTTTTATTTTATGGCAGTAGTATTTTTACACCTTGTATACTCACAATTTTTTCACAAACTTATATTATTAAGATTCTAATCTAAGACAATGCATTACAATATTCATGTGATTAAATTAAATTATATTGAACCTTTGCAATCTCAGCACTCTACTACATATTCTAAGCGTTATTTTTATGCCTTTATTTTTAGCTAGATAACAATTTCCAAGCACATTTAATATTGAATCGTTGACATTTCAATATTAAATTAGCTTTATCATTTTCTTGAGAAAATGAAAAAGCTAATAAGTACGTGATAATATACAAGATTTTATAGATAAGTAAAACTAAGTGCCTTTTTCAGCATCGTAGGTCGTAGATGGATGAGGGTAGCCCAAAGATCGTATAAAGTGGAAAGCATATTAGAGAGGCCTTAGCCCAGCAGTGGGCTAAGTCAGGCTGTGGATGATAATGATGAAGTGCCTTTTTATAGGGGGTATGGGCTTTTGAGCTCATAAAGCAAATGCTGAGTGGCGGCCTTTTTTGTCATTATACAAATTGTAACAGCTCTTTTGTAAATTTAGAGATTTAGGAGACAAAATAAGATGTTCTATTCTATTTCACCATCTCTGAGTAACGCTATTCGTCAGGTAAAAATATATCCGTCTCTACTTTAGACTCGACAAAAACAAAGACGGCAATATTTTCACGCGAGTCGCGAAGGCCACCGGGTTATGTGTTACGCGCTTATCTAAGTATGTATCTAACCTTCGCTATTTTATTTATTACCTAATGGATTACAGATAATTCAGAGATGAAAGATGTACTAAGTATTTAACTTACTATTGACACTGATCCACACATTTTTGTTCAACGCATCCCCCACGCCATTCTCGACGTTACACGCGTACATGCCCTCATCAGAGAGCGACACAACCTCAATGATGAGGGTTCCATTCGAGTAGCTCATGACTCCTCCACCGGCTAGGTCAAGGACTGGTCTCCATATACCAAGGGTAGCTGGAATTTCAATTAAATAATATGTTAACCTATCGGTCGACAAAAGGTTATTTAAATTGTAAAAAAATGTCTAAAGATTCAAATTAAAAACAATCTAGAAATAAATACCTCCCATATTTTTATTGTATTGAAAATACTAATAAATACACTCAAGAAAAATTATCTCAGAAAACAAAATATAAATCAGTATTCTTCATTGATTTAAGTTGTTATAAATCTATTATAAATCTATAAGGTGGTATGAGAGAGGAAGTTTTTGAAATGCCATCCTTGCATTATAAATGGGTTTATTTTAGTGTTTTTTTTTTATAATATCTGAAACTTAAAATTTGAACAATTCTAACTTACCATCTCTTTTCATCCAGTGTATTTGAGGAGTAGGATATCCATTAGCATTACAATAGACTACTCCTCTTTGTCCCAGTAGCAATGACGTGTTCAATGGTTCATCTATCCATTTCGGTGCCACTGAAAACATTTCATAAATCTTATAATTACCAGTTTAAAATAAAAATTAACGGTTGATCATCTTTAGGCAACACAATACATTAAAATTACCATTGACCAACTTCAATGTTTTTATGTTATGACAAGCTTGACTTGTAAAATGCTTTTGATGGACTCACCACTGATATAGAGATCAGCTGTCTGATTCACCTTACCAACATGGTTCGTGGCGATGCAAGTATATTTACCGCAATGCTCCAATGATACCCGTTTTATTATGAGTACGCTGAATAGCTCGGAACTCCTTTCTGTAATCTGTAAAATAAATTGGGTTACCACAAGGGTCTATGTTGGGACCAGTTTTCATTATTGTGTTCAAGAATGATAAAATCTATTGTAGCACAAAAACTATGGAACCTACTTTTAGGCTACCAGGCATTTTCTTCCCATCCTTTAACCAAGAGAAGTAGATTGGTGGATCACCACCAATAATATTGCATGTGATTTGAACAATCTGTCCTTCTTTCAATCCTGTTCCTACACGGAGTTCATCAAGCTCTGGAGATTCTACGACTTGAATTTCAAAAGATCTGAAAGCAGTGGTATTAAATTGAATATAGTAAAATTAGGTAGGTAATAAAACTCTGTTTGAAATAAAAATATTGTTTTCAATTATGTTAGTAATGTTATTGTCATGCGAAGGAAATAATGTCATCCAACGAAAAGAATGAGGTATGAATGTGGATGGGTATATGAGTAAAGGTATGAATAAGAATAAGACGACATGGGTATGAAAGAGTGACTACTGATATGACGAACAATGACGGTCTCTTTTCTTGTCATGTCACTAGTTTCTTTCGAAACGGTGTGGTGAAAGGATTTTAAGTGCGCCTTAAGAGGCTCCTTTCGAGCACTTGACTCATGCCATAAAACTTTTTAAGTTCTACGGCATGCCGGTTTCCTCACGTTGTTTTCCTTCACCGTTTGAGAGTACTGGCATTGTGCACATAAATTTTTGTGCACGACTGGTTTTGAACCCACGACCTCAGGATCGGAAGGCGGGGTCGCTACCACTAGACCACCAGTGCTCTCAGCAGTGGAGATAAAAAAACCTGTGTATTATGCAGACTCCACGTGAAATGGGATACGGGCGGGAAGATGACGATGACAGTATAATTACCTTCGAGCCATTTCCCCAGAAGGACTATATACGATACACGTGTAACTTTCCCCACTCTCTTCTTTCAGTACTTTAGCTATTCTCAGCACTCCATCCTCTCCCGGCTCGAAGATCTGCCGTTTCCGTCTCCTCTTCATATTCTTCATGCTCGTGCTATTTGTACTGTTGGGTGACCTTTTGTATCGGTTGTGTTGAGGGAATACAGAGCTGATGATTTTCTTTGATTTATGTTCCCATTCCAATTTGCTAGAAATAAAAAAATCTTATAACATCACCCTTAATCTTTTTATGAATTTTATTATTTTCATCACGGCTTTTTAACACTTGTGGCCAAGCTCTTTTAGAATTTGTTTATATTGATAGTAATTTCGAGGAAAGCTAGGAGATGGCGGAAAATACAACCTTAATCTTTTTATGAATTTTATTCTTTTCATCACACCTTTTTAACACTTGTGGCCTAGCTCTGTTAGAATTTGTTAGAATTTGTTTTGAATTCTATTGATAGTAATTTCGAGAAAAGCTAGGAGATGGCGTAAAATTTTTGGTACTAACATTCAAATTACATATAGACATGGAAATTGTGTAAAGAAAGTTGCCTATCTATTTTTTATTCGTATATATGAACTAGCTTGCGTACTTTAATTGAGATGAAATTATGATGCTAAAAATTAAAGTAGCCTATGTACCTGATAGGATATCCATAGTAAGGACATCTCAATTTCAACGGTTCTCCACTTTGTACTTTTATCGGCGGCAGAGTACGAATGTACGGCGGACCTGAAACATAAAAAAAAAACTTAAACCAGAGAAGAATATAGGAAAAAAAGTACCGTTATTTAAAAATGTGAGATAAGTATATCGTGCCTCAATATCGCTGCCGTGAGCTATATTCGATCAACATTAGCAAGCGTCATACAATAGGTACTTAAGATAAGCTCGAGCTAAAATGTACGAATACGAAATATGACAATGAAAGGCCTTATGAAAACACCGCTTTCAAGAAACCTTAGCTTAACTAAGTACATGAGTACAGTCCATAAGTCAGCATCCTTTTTCCAATACATTGTTACCTTTTGTAGAGGCTAGAACATTGTAGATAGTGCTACGAATTTGTAGATAGTGCTACGAATTTGTAGAAGCTCTCGCACAAATACATTTCTAGAAAAAGTTCTAGAACGTTTTGAAACGTTACATTTATACTAGCCCGTTTTGAACGTACCTCTGGCTATTTCCTCAAGAATTACTATGTTCCTGCTCCGTCTCCACTATACTTAGTTTCAGAATTGTGTTTTTTTTTTAAACTAGTTAATTAATTATTTAATTAATTTGCCGACTAACATCAGGTGGACCAAAAAAATCTTATTGTTATTTTTTGATGTTTTTCCTCACCGAAAACATCAATCCTAGCAGTATGCCCGACAGCGTGTTCAACAGCTGCACTGGAGTCGCCGTTGAAAGCCAAGCACGAGTACAACCCTCCATCTTCCACCCTCGACCGTGATATGTTCAGTTGTGACACCACCCCTACTCCTGAGGGTGACATCATTTGACCGAGGGTATACCTACCGACAAAAAAGACATGTTTTGTATTAAAGACATATTAAAGGCAACCGTTTTATTCTCTCTTGTCGTGTCACTAGTTTCATTCGAAACAATGTGGTGAAAGGATTTTAAGTGCGCCTCAAGAGGCTCCTTTCGAGCACTTGACACATGGTATACAACTTTTTAGGTTCTACGACATGCTGGTTTCCTCACGATGTTTTCCTTCACAGTTTGAGAGTACTGGCATTGTGCACATAAATTTTTGATCAGAAAATCTCAGTGGTGCACGACCGGTTTCGAACCCACGACCTTAGGATCAGAAGGTGGGGCCGCTACCACTATACCTCCAGTGCTCTCAACCGTTTTATTAAACGGCATAGACCTGAAGATAAAAAAATAACCAAGCTCTGAGTAGCATGAGTGCTGAAAAATTAAATAAAATATTGAAATATTGATAGACATTCCACACAGCACTATCTAGCCCCAAACATAGCAAAGCTTGTAATATGAGAATCAGATAGCTGATATTATATTTATATATGTACTTTTTGCAAATACGCACTTATAAAATGCCATACCTTTTTCTGCCGCCAAGCAGCGTTGCTGTGTTTCGGTTTGAAGAGTGTGGTTGCCGGTGTAATTACAGGCACGTGAGGCTTAACATCTGTATGCCTCAAGTTGATGGACGCAGGGCAGTGCATCGTAGAGCACGTACTTATCGTGCGTGAATTGCGAGGCAATATTTTGTTATAGGTGATGGTTACCACTTAACATCAGGTGGGCCATCTGCTTGTTCCATCAGCTAGTTGTATAAATCGAGTCTAATACAATAATGTATTCATGATGTTATTGGGGCTACCACGGTTCTGCAGCGCCTCTGGTATGTTTGCAGAGGCACGCACTGACGGGCTCACCGCCTGCATGCGGAAGAAAATTGCGTCACTTCTGGCAAGAGTCCGTGGAAGTCCCAATAACATCCTGGGCATTATTGCTCATTAATGGGATAGCCCCTTCCTGAAGCACTGTGTGCGACTAATGAAACTGATTGAAACTGATTGAAACTTATTGCAACAAAGTTACTTGATCAGCCAGCTGCAGGGCGATCACGTTGTTGTTGCAATCAGTTTCAATCAGTTTCTGTTTGTAATAAGTAAATATAACGGCTATGCGGTTACATTATAGCTAGTTACCTTGGGTCTGTGTTGGAAGATATGACGACTCCATCTCTCTCCCAAAGGAACCTTGGGGGTCTATCAGCGGTTGCTGTGCATTGCAGACTTATCTGAAAGTTATAATAAATAAATTTCCTATTGTGCGTGACTTACGAGGCAATGCTTTGTTATTGTTCCATCAGTTCCACTAGTTGTATTAAAAAAAATATATAATGTTCCATCAGTTCCACTAGTTGTATTAAAAAAAATGCAAAATAACCTAATGATTTACTTAACAGTACTTAACATCAGGTGGGCCATCTGCTTGTGGGCATCAGCAAATGGTATTAAAAAAAAAACTAACCAAAACTTTTTCACACCGGATACGCATCAGGCTATACACGGCTCGCTTTTATGTCCATGCAATAAGCGTCATTTTTTTTTTGGATTTGTTTAGCTTGATCTGCATTCGTACTAGGAAAGTAAGAAAAGAAAAAAAAGTTATCACGAACCATAAATGATTTGATTTGTATTTTGTACTTAAACTGTAAATAGTTATGTAATTTAGTTGTAATGATAATTTAATTTAAGTATGGATTGATTATGAATCTAAATAATAGTAAATATAACTGTTCCTATCGTGCGTGACTTACGAGGCAATGCTTTGTTATAGGTGATGGTTACCACTTAACATCAGGTGGGCCATCTGCTTGTTCCATCAGTTGGTGGTATTTAAAAAAAAAAAAAACTGTTTGTATAAAAAAACAGACAAAAAAATGTACTTTTCTTTAGTTTAAATACAAAATAATAAACAAATATACACATAATTATTACAAATTATACTTACATCTTCGCCTGGAGTAACAACCGTATTGCTAAAATGATTTGTAATGAGTATGTTCATATTTCCCAAGTCTCGTTTCGCTCGCATAACGAAACTGACACCTGCAACAACATACATACATACATAAAATCACGCCTGTTTCCCATAGGGGTAGGCAGAGATCACGGATTTCTACTTGCTACGGTCCTTACATACCTCTTTCGCTTCATTCACTCTCATAACATTCTTCATACATTCTCGTCGGTTTAGGGTACTCTTGACCTGGCCCTTCTCTAGAACGTCTGCTATCTGATCGAGATACGTTCGCCTAGGTCTTCCCCTCCCAACAAACAAGAAAGAAATAAAGAAAATTTATTTATTTACGACGGCAAAAGTTAAAGAAGTTTCAGAGATATAATAACATATAAAACAAATAACTTTGTGCGTCGCAAAACGGACTCTGATTCAGCAAAAAATTGGTTGCAACCAACCAAGACTATAAGAACCTGCGGGCTCATCACCTAAAAAGAGTTACTAGCAATAGCAGTTGCAATAAAATGAGCCGATGCTTGTTTAAATAAATCTTTCCGCTATCGCTATCTCTCGTGATTATCCATCGTGCAGGTGAGCCATGCTTGTTCTAGCAAAAAGTATAAAAAACTTCTCACTTCTTCTTCTTGTCGTATCACTAGTTTCTTTCGAAACGGTGTGGTGAAAGGATTTTAAGTGCGCCTCAAGAGGCTCCTTTTGAGCACTTGACACATGTTATAGAACTTTTAGATTCTACGACATGCCGGTTTCCTCACGATGTTTTCCTTCGCCGTTTGAGAGTACTGGCATTGTGAACATTCATTTTTGAACAAATAAACTCATTGGTGTACGACCGGCTTAGAACCCACGACCTTAGGATCGGACGGTGAAGTCTTTTTCTGCCGCCAAGCAGCATTGCTGTGTTTCGGTTTGAAGAGTGTGGTTGCCGGTGTAATTACAGGCACATGAGGCTTAACATCTGTATGCCTCAAGTTGATAGACGCAGGGCAGTGCATCGTAGGGCACGTTATAATCGTGTGTAAACTATGTGGTAATGCTTTGTTATAGGTGATGGTTACCACGAAACATCAGGTGGGCCATCTGCTTGTTCCATCAGCAAGTTGTATAAAAAAAAAGTGGTGTTCACTATTCCAATTCAAAAAACAAAGTACTCGTACCTACTTAGGTACATGTTTGATACATTGCACTTACCTACTCCTTTTCTTATGAAAAATCCGTCATTTACTAGTCTAGTCTTCTGCTTCTTGTTTTGTGCAGTTCTGTAAAAAAACAATAATGAGTAATTATAATTATTATATAAAAGTATAAAATTCAAAATAACTTTATGTCAGACAACTATATAAAATAAAATGCAGGTCCATATCTACACTAATCTACACTAATATTATAAAGAGAAAAGATTTGTATTTTTGTTGTTTTGTTGTTTTGTATGTAACGAATAGGCTCAAAAACTACAGGTCCGATTTCAAAAATTCTTTCACCATTAGAATGCTACATTATCCCTGAGTAACATAGGCTATATTATATTTTCAAAAAAATCAGGGATCCTTACTAAAACTCCAATAATGTAACCCAAGGTGGAAAAAGAAAACCTTACATCGCGTGCGCTGCGAAAACTATTGATGATAGAACAAAATATTGTACTACGACTTTGCAGAACACATCATTATCTACAAAAAATGTCGCAACAGCATATGTCTAACTATTATAGTTATGTCACAATAAGTGTTCTTTTATTATAAAAATTTAATTGAAATGCCGCCGCTAGAAAAGGGTGTTTATTTGTACCTTGGTATTAATCCTTATCAAAATAAATCATTTCATAATTAAGACGGTTTTAATACCTATAGATTACTTCTAAAATTTTTCAAATCGGACATTCCATTCAAAAGATATGACGAAATTAAAAATGTTAACGGATCCACGGGTCACGCTCGGGTCGCGATTTCACTCACTCAAGGAGAAGGACGTGCAAATGTATGAAATTAGTAGACGCGAGGCTCGAACCCACGGTCTAAGTTTATCCTAAAATGTTCAAAAAATTTATGACCACCCATGCGAAGCTGGGACAGGCCGCTAGTCTTATATATAAGTTGCAAAGCTCTGATTTCAGCATGCTCTGTTAGATTAACAAAGGATTATAGGGCCATTAAATATGTCAAAATGTACGCGTTTGATATCAAAGTTTAGATTTAACGGCCCGTCAATTCTTTATTAGTAACTAACAGAGCATGGTGAAATCAGCTCTTAGTTGGTTAGATTTTAAAATGTAACTTAACTACAAGTGTATCAAAACGAAGAGTAGTGGAGCTCTTTGTGAAGGGCTCGTCCGGGGAAGTATTGCTTTGTTACACGTGATGGCTACCACTTAACATCAGGTGGGCCATCTGCTTGTCTTATGATCAAGTAGTATAAAAAACCAGGTTATTTTTAGATATTTAGCTATTTAACTTTGAAACTGTTATACCAATTACAAATATTTAGGACAGCCTATCGATTTAAATCCCCAGGTACGGTAGATATTCCCTTAGAACCCTTAAGTAGACCCAAGATTCTTTTTTTATTGTTTTACCAGATGACACGGTGTACTTCGTATCACATATATCACAAATTGAAAATGAAATTGTTGTTTACTATCTTCCTCGCAATTTTTCCATATTTTCTCACCGTTTAAACCTTTCCTGGACTACGACAAACATTTCAAAACCAAAATCAGCTAAATCGGTTCAGCCGTTCTCAAGTTTTAGCGAGACAAACGAACAGCAATTAATTTTTATATAAATTAAAGACTAGATGACCAGTTGTACTTCGTATCCCCTATCCTAACGACATTATAACTCTCCCTTCGCTTTAGGTAGAACATTTAGGTAAAAAAGTTTAAATGGAAAATGAAATTGTTGTTTTTACTATATTTCAAAACCAAAATCAGCTAAATCGGCCCAGCTGTTCTCGAGTTTTAGCGAAACGAACAGCAATTGATTTTATATTTTTTTATTTCTAAGTGGTCATTGGATGGGTGACCACTGATCGCTGCTAAATTAGTCTATAGACTAGGAATTAGCAAGCCACGCTACGTTCCAGTGTGCATTGTGCTGAAACTGTAACGTACGTGCGTGATAACTCAGGGCGGCTCGACGTAAGTCATAAATTCAAATTGAACATTATGCGCAAGCACGGCCGCCGCGGTAATTTCATTAATCTTAGCTTAATGTATGCACGGTTAACTTAACCGATGGTAAGCGAGATTGCACGTGCCTTGTTTGTTATGAAAGTGTTCGTTAAACACGTGTTTTTGGCCTAACAAACATGTTAATATTTGAACCCCAGCTCATAATAGTCTGTCTTCTTCTTTCCTACATTTATGACACAAGCTTTTTTTTTTTACACAACTAGCTGATGGAACATGCAGACAAATACAACATACAACAACTACTACACCGGCAACAACACTCTTCAAACCGAAAAACAGCAACACTGCTTTGCTATATACAAGGTATTCCATAAGTTGTGTATATTAACTTCAGGGGGCTAAAGTAACCATCAATATGAACAACTTTTTCTAAGGAACCAACACTGTGAACGCGAAAAAAAAAACGGCTGTTTCATTAAAAAGTTCAATACCTACCAGGCTAAAATGTATGAAACAGCTGTTTTTTTTTCGCGTTCACAGTGTTGGTTCCTTAGAAAAAGTTGTTCATATTGATGGGTACTTTAGCCCCCTGAAGTTTATATACACAACTTATGGAACACCTTGTATAAGTATTTCTTTAGTTTTTATGTATGTATTGTAGGTAAATATTTATTGAGTAGGTTCTTTATGTCATAGCTATTGTCTCAAAGAGCACTACCACCAACTCCACATAACACAAAGGTTAACTGGAAGAAAATGCTAATTAGCATTAAGTTCGCCTACGTTCTTTAGTTAGTAAAGATTTTTATTAAATTATCTTGGCGACAGAAAAAGCTGATCACGAGTGAATTTTGACAATTATCGCGTTAATGTAAGTAAGTTAATTGTCTGCTCTACTAGGCTTTGGTCACGTGGAACTGACACCTAGAGTCACCTAGCTTTAAGGGGCTGACAACTATCAAACAACTTCTCGCTCGCACGTTTCGACATGTTGAAAGATATAAAATCACTAAACTCATTTTCGAAAAATCGCTATCAAGCATTTTGTGTGCAATCACATTGCACACAGCTTAGCCAAAATTTCATTTTGATCGATACATGTTTTCCTACTCAAAAGTTTGCTTTACTAGTTTTCGTACATTAACAAACTAAAGTGGAAAACTTGTATCGATCAAAATGAAATTTTTACTAAACTGTGTGCAATGTGATTGCACACAAAATGCTTGATTGCGATTTTTCGAAAATGAGTTTAGTGATTTTATATCTTCCAACATGTCGAAACGTGCGAGCGAGAGTCACATTAGCTCTTGTCTTCGCCATAAGACGTTTCAAAGTGATCCTTGCGATTTTATTGAATAAATACCTTTTGACTTTGACTTTGAATCTATCCTAGCGATATTCGACCTTATTCTGCTATAGTTAGGGATACGATACGTTTACGTTAAATACGTTCGTAATTAGCCCAGAGGCCTCTGTCCATCATTCGACAAGATTCGATTCGATTAGTAATAATTATGACTATGACTTTGACTTCAAGGTACCTCGCAAACCGCTAGCGGATACTAGTTTTCGATATTTTAACTTCTAAGTACTAAAATATATTCTTATATTTTGACTGTTTATCGGATGCTGCTAGAAAAGCAATATTTAGATAAAATTTCCGCAATTTGCAGTTATTCATCCAAGTGTTGTATCACATGATTTATTTACAATTTGCGACAAAGCATGCCTATAATTTAGCGTGGCATATATCGTAAAGCCACGTTAGTTATGCACTAACATGGCCGCTGCGGCATTTCAATAATCTCTGATTAGTACTACTCACTATTATAGGTTTTGTAATATGAGAGGTGTTTATCAGATGAAGCACACGAAATATCAGATATAAATAAATAAATAAAATTAATAAATATAGGTGGACATTCCACACAGCACTATCTCGCCCCAAACTAAGCCAAAGCTTGTGATATGGGAACCAGATAGCTGATATACTACTTATATACTTTTTTTTTTGTAAATACATACTTATAATATTATATAACACCCAGACAGAGAATAAACATCTATGTTCATCACACAAATGTTTGTTTTCGGTGGGGATCGAACCCACGGCCTACGGCACAGAAGGCAGAGCTACTACCAACTGAGCTGTGAAGGCTGTCAAACATTTTATTAATATTTTTTACAATTCAGGTAATATTCACTTTCACTTTACACAAGGTAAAAAAAAACAATGCATTTATATTATAGGTACATAATATATAAAAGGTGTTCCAATAATTGTTTATATAAACTTCAGGGGCTAAAGTACCCATCAATATAAATAACTTTTTCTAAGGAACCAACACTGTGAACGCGAAAAAAAAACAGCTGTTTCATACAAAAGTTCAATACCTACCTGGCCAAAATGTATGAAACAGCTATTATAGGAACACCTTGTATATATAAAAGAAAGTTGTGTTAGTTACACTATTTATAACTCAAATTGGCTGAACCGATTTGGCTGAAATTTGGTGGGTAGGTAGCTTAAAACCAGGACTCGGACATAGGATACTTTTTATCCCGATTTTTTTTTTGTTGTTTTACTTTTTTTATATATTTTATACAAACAAAAAGCAGGAACTTCAAGTCGTCAGTTAGTACTTGTTTCTGTGACAAAATTACGTGGCTCAAGATTGTTCCATGGGGAAGATAATACAATTTTTTTTTTATTAAAGAAGTTGCCAATCATATCAATAAACCATTCTTTTATTTGTAAGTATTCTAAAGTAAACGTGCGCGAGCGAAGCCGCGGGTAAGAGCTAGTAATCTATAAAATAAAAATAATAAATATAGTAGGTATTAGTATAGTGGAGGTGCCGAGGCCAGTAGCTGTTAGCCCGCTAACTTATCAAGGTAGGCCACTATAATAAAATAATCAAATTGTACTTACTTTGCCGCGTGTTTTGTTTTCTTAGCATCGGGGTGACCTGAAATCAAAAATAAACAACTTTTTAAGTGTAGTAGAGCTCTATGAAAGGCTCGTTCGGGGAAGTACTACCACCACGCCCATTTTCTGCCACCAAGCAGCGTTCCTGTATTTCGGTTTGAAGAGTGTGGTTGCCGGTGTAATTACAGGCACATGAGGCTTAACATTTGTATTTCTCAAGTTGATGGACGCAAGGCAGTGCATCGTAGGGCACATTCCTATCGTGCGTGACTTACGAGGCAATTCGTTGTTATAGGTGATGGTTACCACAATGACAATAAATAAACAATATTGGTGGACTTTCCACACAGCACTATCTAGCCCCAAACTAAGCCAAAGCTTGAAATATGGGAACCAGCTGATAAAATACATATGTTTATACTTTTTTTATAAATACATACTTATAATATTATATAACACCCAGACAGAGAACGAACATCAATGTTCATCACACAAATGCTTGTTCTCGGTGGGGATCGAACCCACGGCCTACGGAGAAGGCAGAGCTACTACCAACTGAGCTGTGAAGGCTGTCAAACAATGAATTAATGATTATGATTATGACTCCACGACGTTAAAGATTGAAATGCAGTATTGTTACCACAAAATCACGTACTTAACTCAGTGCATAGTTAAACTATGCTCGCATAAAAACTTAACAATCGCTATATACTATAAACTATCCAAACTCACAGTTTCAGAAAAGCGCGGAAAATATAAAAATAAAACCCCAGGAAAAACCAGTTCAAAACAATTTAAACACCGATCGCGTAGTTCCGAACCAGTTTAGTTTAAAGAGTGCACTGAAACTCCGCAATGCACTACAAACTTTGCTATGGTTCTCGAAAGTTCCAGACCACTAATCTATATCGAAGTTTCGTAATAAACCAAACCAATTCTAACTTTAAATCCAGGAGTATAAGCTGTATTTTACTTTGAACTCGAGTTGAGGCGGTAAAGTTTGATGCGAATACCTCGCCCGTCTTTGCAGCGATGGATTTGAAAAATATGAACTCTCGCTATCCCTTTGAATTTGCTGGATTCCATTCCAGGATTTAATTAAGATTTTAGCGGAAACCTATTTGCTGATGCGGACTTCCTTTGGGTAAAGTAAGGTTTAGAATTCAGCTTTGCTTGTTGGTCATTACATACAGGTCAATAGAGAACTTATCAAATAATCCAAGCGCGGATCCACCGTTGTGGGCACGACGGGCATGCCCATAACCCTAATAGCCGTGTGACGTCACACAGTGTTCGCCCCACGACTTTGTTCACGTGGAACAGTCATATTTGACATATTCTGTTAAAATTAGACATTTTATGCCAGATTTGACATTTTGAAAGCTTGTATCATTATTTTGTAGGTACTAGAGATACAAGTTTGTTTAATTTATACTAGAGATACAATTTTTGTTGTTTTTTTATACCTACTAGAAATACGAAGGTGTGTCATTTGTACTACCAGTTGAACTTCTTGGTAGTACTACTGACACGGAGGCACAACAACACTGTGCAAAATTTTGGTCAGACCGTCATATTATATATTGTAAACATGTCTAATGATGCAGAATGCACTATATCGATCTTGAGCGAGTTTATATCAGACTCGCCATTGCATTTGCGGGTGGCTGTGACCACAACCTTTTTTGAGAGCTGGATCTATAATAATCAGTATAAGTTTAGAAAAACAATCAGAAACCGCCTCAATTCTTTCAACCTAACGGTACACGTAGATATTATCAGATCTTTATAGCCCCTACCAATGCAAGGTTCTTTGGGAATGTCCAAGGGGTCAATTCAGAGGTACGTCCAAGTTTTATACCACATAATACACACACCACGAGAGCACTGGTGGTCCATTGGTAGCGGCCCCGCCTTCCGATCCTAAGGTCGTGGGTTTAAAACCGGTCGTGCACCAATGAGTTTTTCTGTTCAAAAATGTGCACAATGCCAGTACTCTCAAAAGGTGAAGGAAAACATCGTGAGGAAACCGGCATGTCTTGGAACCTAAAAAGTTCTATAACATGTGTCAAATGCTCGAAAGGAGCCTCTTGAGGCGCACTTCAAATCCTTTCACCACACTGTTTCGAAAGAAACTAGTGACACGACAAGAAGAAGACCACATAATTAAGCTGTAACTATTGTTTCCACGTTTGATAGATTCTACGTAACCAAGCTTAGAAGGCTCTCCAATTTCGCAATTATCATACAAAATATTTTGCTAACTCTCTGGATGTGACAACTTAATTGCTAAGTATAATCCATTTACAAGTTACTTTTTGTTGGGAAATATTCTTAGTATTCTTGTATATTTTCTTTATGACTTAAGTAATTAATTTCAGGTGTAATTACAGGAACATAAGGCTTGACATCTATATGCCTACGTTGATGGACGCAGGGCAGTGCATCGTAGGGCACGTTCCAATCGTGCGTGACTTACGAGGCAATGCTTTGTTGTCGGTGATGGTTACCACTTAAAATCAGGGCTTGTTTCATCAGCTTGTTGTATAAAAAAAACTCATCATCATCTTCCTGCCCTTGTCCCACTTCATGTGGGGTCGGCACAACAGGTTTTTTTCACTCCACTTTGCTCTATCATCCATCATCTCATTAGTCACTCCTTTCTTTCCCATGTCATCTTTCACACAATCCATCCATCTTTTCTTTGGCCTACCTCTACTCCTTAATCCATCCACATTCATACCTAACACTCTTAACCTATTGCTCCTCATTTTTTCAGTCACTGGCGCAACTTTCGGACTGCCTCTATAAAGTCATTCCTTATCTTATCCATTCATAAAAAAAGAAACTAGTAACACAAAAAGAAGAAGACAACAAAAAAATCTAGTAGCTATCTGGTTCATAAATTTATGCATAGAATATTGGATAAATTGTATTACTTGACCTCAATACACAAAAAATCTTGCTCGAAATTCGAGAGGCATGTTCAAAACTTCCGCATAATTTACGACACAACTCAACTCAGACTGCTGAACAAGTTTGGTACACTGCCGGACAGTTTAACTCCGATTATTTAGTATGTTTTAAGACACTGACAACAGTCAGACAACTTTATAACTTTTCTTTGCAGAGTCACTAACTGAGTAGTAGAGCTCTTTGTGAAGGGCTCGTCCGGGGAAGTACTACCACCACGCCTTATTCTGCCGCCAAGCAGCAACGCTGTGTTTCGGTTTGAAGAGTATGGTTGCCGGTGTAATTACAGGCACATGAGGCTTAACATCTGTATGCCTCAAGTTGATGGACGCAGGGTAGTGCATCGTAGGGCACTTCCCTATCATGCTTATCAAAGCGTACTCCTAATAAAATCCTATAACAAAGCGTATCATGCTTTGTTATATTATATTAGGAGTACTGTAACCTGTACTACTAATAAAATCCTCCACTTAATGTCAGGTGGGCCATCTGTTTGTTCCATCTGCTAGATGTATAAAAAAAACTGAGCTTCGAGAGCTGCTATCTAGATGTTCTGATTTATTCCCTGACAGACCCACCCCCACCTTAAGCAGGCTTTGGGGTTGTTTTTATATATATAATTATTAACTAAAAACCGTTCCTTCTTTTGCACGGAAGTGTATCAAAGTTGCTGTAGCTACCGCAAAACACGACGTAAGGGAGGAACTAAATTCCAACTTTGAACGACATCCGACTAAGTTGCGGATTTTACGCTCAACATGTTTTATTTATATTATAAACTCTGTTTTGTATAAGATTATAACACTTATTAAGCTCTTTTATCCTCCCATGCCATATAAAGGCCTTCATTTCGTTCGTAGTATTAGTTTTTTAGGTGGAGAGAGAGAGTTCTGACACTCGGGTCTGGCGGCTACCCCCGCTTAGTGCATAGTGTCTGCCTCGGCCAAGATGGCAATCCACTTCCAGTGGCGAGGCAGCTAGGTATAGTGGAAGACCTTGAAGGTTGACGATAGGGGTTATGTTATCGTTTGACCAGAAACTGCATCCAAACCCTTCTCCAATCGTAGCGGTTTCCGTTCCATTGGATCAAGGAGGGCACGGACGAGAGAGTGCACCTGTGGTTGCGCGCCCACTTGTGCACTTTAATTAATATATACTACTAGGCTTCCTAAGTCTCTGTAGCCGAAAACGGCTAGGCAGATTATATATATATTTTTAGGTATCATATATATTAGTTGTTTTTTGTATGTATTAGGATTATTTATTTATTTAAAGGCGATAGACAGCCCACACAACTCAGTTGGTAGTAGCTCTGTTTTCTGCGTTGTAGGCTGTGGGTTCGATCCCCACCGAGAACAAACATTTGTACAATGAACATATCTACTGGTATGAACGAACGTCTGTTTGTTATCTATCTAAGAGTAGTAGAGCTCTATGTGAAGGGCTCGGGGAACAGGCATACAGGCACATGAGCTTAATATCTGTATGCCTCAAGTTGATGTACGCAGGGCAGTGCATCGTAGGGCACGTTCCTATCGTGCGTGACTTACGAGGCAATGCTTTGTTATAGGTGATGGTTACCACTTAACATTGGGTGGGCCACCTGCTTGTTCCATCAGCTAGTGGTATAAAAAAATCCATCCGGATGTTAAGTATGCTATAAAATAAGTATATGTTTAAGCATTGTTCAGCTATCTGAATCCCGTATTATTATTAGAGCTGGCTTGCTTATTATTAGGGCTAGATAGTGCTTTGTGGAAAGTCCACCAATATTAATTTTATAAAGTACCAAACGCAGTACTCTCTCAATCGGTATCGGAAAACCTCGTGAGAAACAATCAGTTAAACTACTGTGAGTACAAGCCAGATGTAATATTTGGATATCACTACTCACATCTATTCTAAATCGTAACTCGACGGAATAAAGCTCTATTTAAATTAAAAACTGATTTAAAGTGATGCTGAACACTAGTTTGAATTTACGTTCAATTATAAGGGGCTGGAAAATGTGGTTTTTTAAAACAAGTGAGGCAAATTCACTGGAGTATTATTAAGCTCATAGCGAGCGGGAATATGTTTTTTAAGCCTTTTATGTTCATTTTCTCTTTTTATTTTAAGAATAATTTATTTTGTATAAAAGAAAAGGCTCTGGGTAATTTTATGAGAAAAAGAGAGAGCAAAATAATAATGTCACACTCTAATGACATTATTGCATCTCTTATTCTCAAAAATGTGTTAATGCCCACCTGATGTTAAGCGGTGATAAGATGGTAAGTACTCTGCTCAGCATTAACGTTTTTTTACTTCTTGTTGATGTCAAAATCATAATGTTAGTTTTCCTAGATGAAGACTAGAGAAGATGTTTCGTAAAGACTCACGGCCGGTTTCTAAAAGCCCGATCAAAACTAATCGGATGTCAAGTCACTTGCTGCCTCTAACTAATTCGATGCAATAGCTGAAATGGCGAGTGACTTGACATCCGATTAGTTTTGATCGAGCTTTCAGAAACCGGCCGTTACACTTTGAGTCTCCTTTGAAATCTCGTGTTTTTTTTTTTAAATAATAAAAATACCACCATAACGGCTAGCGACTTAATTTAAAAACGAATAATCCCAAATAATCATCAATTATTTTGTACTTACCAAAATGGCTGTGCCCTAAATTTGAATTCCACCGGGCTTCCTCCTCGTTCCGGTCATCCCTGAAAATGAAGTATCGTGTTAATTTGAAAAGGTTCTAATTAGGATAAAATAGGATAAATCCTTTCACTGTTTCGAAATAAGCTAGTGACACGACAAAAGAAGAATAAAAAAGTATTGCGTGGTATGACAGTTTTTTTTACACAACTAGCTGATGTTAAGTGGTAACCATCACCTATAACAAAGCATTGCTTCGCAAGTCACGCACGATAAGAACGTGACCTACGATGCACTGCCCTGCGTCCATCAACTTGAGGCATACAGAATTAAGCGTCATGTGCCTGTAATTACACCGGCAACCACACTCTCCAAACCGAAACGTAACAACGCTGCTTGACGGCAGAAAAGGCGTGGTGGTAGTACTTCCTCGGACGAGCCCTTCACAAAGACCTCTACTACTCTTAAATAATAATATAATATAAAAAAAAAAGATATGTAAGTATTGTTTGAGCTACCTTCCTAAAGCACAACCTTTGCTCTTACTTATATGTTACTTTCTATATGAATAAACTGTGGGATTTGTTAAATAAATAAAATTCTTTTGGGGCTAGATAGTGCTGTGTGGAATGTCCACCAATATAGATTTATATATAACTCTCCATCTCCATTGAGTTAGAGACTGACCTAAATTCAATTCACTGTACATTTTCAAAGACCGACACAAATACAGATAAATGTAAAATCTTGAACTAAGTTCGTTGAAAAATTTCAAATCGTCGAACCGACTCCCGGACAGTTGAATAAAAAAGTGCTTATCAGCTGTTTCAGATATGGTCCCGTTTTTATTGGCTTTAAAGTTTTATGTCGCTGAATGTCCCGCTAAAGATGCGGGCGCACTGAGAAAATTGCAGGAAATACACTTTCAGCCTTTTATCTTTTCAAAGTATAGTGTTTATGTTCCAACTGAACATAAACTGAGACTTATAAGACTTTTAGACTCGGTAATAATTTTGTGTTTGTGTGCTAAATAGTATTTGTATTTTTATTATTGAAGTACTTATTTTTCGCTTTATGGACTTTGGTATATACATATCAAGAACACCGGTACTCTTGTAGGAGTGACCCCGCCTTCTGATCATAAGGTCGTAGGTTTGAATCTAAAAATGTGTGAAATGCCAGTGCTTTTAATCGCTGAAGGAAAATAAAATCGGAAATCAGTTAGTACTCTAGCAACGGCGATGAGCTTGCAACCTGTCACGTATGGAATACCATCCATTGCAGAATGTTATATATATTCTCTGACGATCCGCTTAGACATTTTTAAAGGATCAAGGTAGTTAAAGAATCGCCATTCGAGAATCCTTAGTGAGATTTGAACCCACGATCTTCCCCATGATAAGGGCAGAATACAGAAGAGGCTCCTTTCGAGCACTTGACACATGTTTTAGAACTTTCAGGTTCTTCGTCACGCCGGTTTTCCTTCACAGTTTGAGAGTACTGGCACTGCGCACATATATTTTTGAACAGAAAAACTCATTGCACGATCTGATTTGAAATCACAACCATATGATTGGAATGAAAAATTAATCCGTTATTGACCAACACAGAAAAGTAAAAACATAATCCGTATACCTTACCTACTTTATACGTATATTCATTAAAAATTAAAAAAAAAAGATACAACGTAAAAAGAAGGCTACAAAAAAAAAATATACCACACAGAATCAGGATAATTAACACAGAACATTAACTAAAGTAACAAAATGAGATGAAATCTGCCGGTAATAAGATGTGATTCAAACAATTAGTAATCATGCATCATTGCATCAATGAGTCATGAAGAATTGGGCGCTTCCACAAGTCCACCACTCTCTTCGCAAAATCATTGCATTTAAGTGTTAATGTTCATTCTATGTTATTGATTGGTAATCATACCTTAGTGTGCCCAAATCCCAAATGTTTACGAGTGACTCCGTCAAAGTAACAACACAGTAAGCCGGTGAAATGTTGAATTGAGAGGGATATTAAACAGTCGTAAGATGGGTACAGATCCGATAGTACGTTTATAGGCGTTATGTACGTGTGAGAATTTTATGTGCGATATCGAAAACGAAAATTGTTATTAAAAAACCCGCTTGAGAACTGATTTTCACACAAAAATGCCAAACTGTACCTACAAGACGAATACAAATATTAAATTCTGTTAGAATTTTAGGTACATACGTCATTATCATCATGATCATTTTATGAGTAGGAGCTCTTTGTGAAGGGCTCGTCCGGGAAGGGAAGTACTTCCACCACGCCTTTTTCTGCCGCCAAGCAGCAACGCTGTGTTTCGGTTTGAAGAGTGTGGTTGCCGGTGTAATAACAGGCACATGAGGCTTAACATCTGCATGCCTCAAGTTGATGGACGTAGGGCAGTGCATCGTAGGGCACGTTCCTATCGAGCGTGATTTACGAGGCAATGCTTTGTTACAGGTGATGGTTACCACTCAACATCAGATCAACTCAAAAAAGGCCGTTTTCATCTATGAATTAAGTATGAGTTGCAGCTATGCTGAAAATGATAAGGCGACAGCTAGGACCGCAAATTTGGCATATACCTACATAGATAAATAAAGGCCTTCTTAAAAAAATTCAATTTCACTATAATCCACACACACATTAATTTAATGTTAATGATCTTTTGATTTAACCCTAATATATGTATGATCTCTTGTTATTGTTTGGATTTATTTCTTCATTATACATTATATTTCACTAAATTCGATTGGCACCATTCTGGAGCTTCAATATTGTATTATAATAATTATCTACATTGTAACAAGGATCATACAAAAGAACGGTAGGAACCAAGCCGTAAGTTTGTTGCCTGTTCTTCTAGGCTTTGGTCGCGTGGAACTGGCACCTACAGTCTTAAGACTTAAGAGAGCTTTAAGACTTTTCAAAGTGATCCTTGTGATTTTATTGAATAAATACCTTTTGACTTTGACTTTGAGAAAATGATGGTGCTGTGCACCGCTGTCACTGCTTTTGTACTCTGGCGTCACGAAAGACCAGCGTTGTCGAGCATCAAACACTATTACAGCATAAAGCTGAGTGACGACCGCTTTAGTTGTCACAATATTGTTCCTTATATTTTGCCTTTGTTTTTATGACAAAAAATAAACGTTTTTTTTTAATTTTACTACTTTTTGTTTTGTAATTATCGTAACTTTCGTATTCATATACCAGTAGGACATGATTTTATATGATGTGATACGTAGGTACTTAATATTTTAAACGAATATATTTTTTAAACCTTATTTGATCGAAATAAAGTATATATTTGAGAGTCACTGGTATTCCCTAAGTGATAAGTTTCAAGTTATCCATAAAAATAAAGAGATTTGAAAAACTTACTTTTTAAACTGTTTGAAGATGAATCTATGTTCTTCGTCTTCATCATTGTAAATAATAGTGATGGCCGCATCTGAAACAAACAAAACCAGTCTTAAAAACTTGCCAAGCGTAATAGGTAAGAGTAGTAGAGCTCTTTGTGTGTGGTTCGTCCGGGGAAGTACTACCACCCTGCCTGTTTTTCCGTCAAGCAGCGTTGCTGTATTTCAAGTGGGACATCTGTTTGTTCCATCAAGAAGTTATATAGCCGTGACATTGGTTCTTTACGCGTGTTTTACCGGCTGTACAACGGGTACTACGGGTGCTCTGAAGAGCTATTTGACCTTATCCCAGCGTCAAGTTTTTACCACCGCTCCTCTCGGTATCGTGGTTGAGTTCATCCACACATACTAGATCCTTGGGTTTCACGCACTGTCCGTTTTTCGGGTTTAAGATTATTTATTTCTCAAAAGAATACAGTATTCACTTATATGAGAAAACAATTTAAAGTAAACACATAAATTGACGGGCTGATCGTCATAAAGGTCTAACTAAAATTAAAATAACAAAAAATATATTTCTAAGATGCCGGTAGTTTTGAATACATTCCTTACTCGTTCGAAACAATAGGTTGTTGATTCTGACCATTTACACGGACTAAGTAAACTAGATGTGACACGGATCGAGTAGCATCTGACTGCCTCGGAAAAATTTGCAAATAATTTTGTTGGTTTTTTTTTAGTCTTACGTTTTATATTTATATTTTATTTCTATATTTTTTTTTTATTACTTCAATAATAACTTTTTTCAAGATTATTTCACCCCCATACCCATAATCTGTGGAATGTGCTACCATCAGAGGTTATTCCGCCAATATACAACATGAACAGCTTCAATAAAAATGTTAATAAAGTCCTTCAGGGTAGGCAACGCAACGACAACGCCCCTGGTATTGTTGGTGTCTATGGGCGACGGTGACCGCTTGCCATCAGGTGGGCCGTAAGCCCGTTTGTCTGTATCTTTAACATAAAAAAAAATACATAAAAAAAATTGGCAGCTCAGTCGATAGTCGCTCTGCCTTCAGCGGTATAGGCCCAGTGGCGGATTTACATATTTGTCGCCAGTAGGATTCATGCCAGGTCAGTAGGGGACAGACCTCTTAAATTTACAATAGTACCTATAAACAATCATATTAATAAAAAAAATTACAATTAAATTGCACCGTTCCTTTTCCAAAAGCTCCATAAGTAGAAGGTACATGATTTAGTTTTTCTTAGCTTAGAAATATACCCAAGAACAAGATTTAGATTTAAGAGAAAAAAAGCCTCATTTGCCGCCCCCTGGAATTTGCCGCAATAGGATCCAGCCTGCTCAGCCTGCTGGTAAATCCACCACTGTGTAGGGCGTGTACATTTGTCTGATGAACCAAGATACTTCTCTACGACTTTTCAGTGATTTTATATCTATCAAAATGTTGAAATGTGCGAGCGAGAGGTACATAAAGCAGTTGTCATCACCATTTAATGGCATTTTCTGATAGAGATTTGATAGCTAGCATGATTGAATGCATCGATTTGCGTCATAAATTTCAGCAGCGTGGCTGGGGTATTCCTCGTAGAGCACCGATTTTTAGAGAAACGATTTTAGAGCATAGATCTTATTCCTTGCAGAGCACCAACGGTGTAGTAATTATTAGTGTTGGGGTATTCCTTATATTCTACTCAATACTGATTTCCTAGATAATTATTTTCTAGTCTCAAACGTCAAATATGACTGATAACGTCAAATATGACAAATAATGTCAAATCTGACAGATAATTTCAAATGTGACAGAAAAATTACAGAAAATGCCAAATATGCCAGAAAACGTCACATTTACTGAAAAAGTCAAAAATACAGAATACGTCAAAAATGACAGAAAACGTCACATTTACAGCAAAAGTCAAAATCTGCCATAGAAAACGTTTAAAAATGTTACTTCTCTCCTTCTTTCTAGACGGTTTTGTGCTCATCGTTGTTCACGTCCTTATCTTAGCTAATTTTCAAGTCAATGGGTTCATGAAATAATAATTTGCAACTGAGGGATGTTCAGTTTAACCCTTTGGGGTTGTAACTTCCTTAAATCCATTCTTAGCGAGCGCCGACATGAGATTTATGTTTGTATTGTGTCGACTTTTGTAATTTAAATTAAAAATCGTCTTATATAATATATAAGGGTTTTTAAGGAAATAAAAACTACTAATGATGATGATCCCTCTCAAACAATAAGTTTTCCTACTAAAAAGTTTTCATTAGGTACTAGCTTTCGTACTTATGCAAACTTTTTTGTAGGAAAACTTGTAGAGATCTAAATAATATTTTTGCAATGTGCACACAACTTAGTTAATTGCTATTTTCCATAAATAACTTCAGTCATTATAATCTTTCAAAATGTTGAAATGTGTAAGTGAGGTACATTTGCGCCTTAACTGGTTTCTAATGTACAAGATTTGCTTATAGGCTAGATGGTGCTGTTTAAAATATCCGCCAATCAGCTTTATTTATTAGGCAGTCATTGCGAACCTTGTAAGAGTTACAGTCATTTTGGACTCTTATAGCTCCCTATTAAGTCAAAGCTACCTTTATTGTGTACTAAATTACCCTACATACTACCTAACCGTTGTACAGCTGAAACATAAATAGCTGGTACACTCCAAGCATACTCTCAGAACTAGTAAGTTTTTTTTCCACACAGCACACTAGATAGGGCTTTGTGTCCAGTGAGTTTGCTTAGTTTGGGACTAGAGCCCCAAACTAAGCAGAGCTTGTTGTAATATGGGAACCAGGTAGTTGATATAATTCCTACTTATTTTTTTTTGTAAATACATTCTTATAATATATAACAACAACAAAAATTGTGGAACTTTTGACAGGTAGGGTAGGCCACACAATGAGAAACGATAATAGTTACAATAGGTAGTTATTAAAACTGTGACGTAACTATCAACGCCCACCTCCAAAGATTGAACCAGCTATCCTCGTTAAAACAACCTGTTCAAGTGTAAAGCAATTAAAGTTTGTAACGTATAAAATAAATTACATCTTTACATTGTAACATAATACAAATGGGTCGCTTGAATGTCAAATTGCTTTGAGTGAGTCGTTTGTAACTTTATATTGTAATGGATTTGTTTATACGTCGGTACGAATCCCGTTTTGAACTAATCGATTTTTCTCTTCGATAAAATTATCTGTGCTAGTCGGTGAAGGATAACATCGCGAGAAAATCTGTTAGTATCCTAACAACGCCGATGGGCTTGCAACCTAGCACGTATTGAACACCAACTACTGCAAAATATTTTTTTTTGACGTACCTCTGACTTACTTAGACATGTCATGAAATATATAGGTACCGTTTTTCCTAAATGATTTAAGGAACATTTTTTTTTTCAGTTTTTTTTAAATATACATAACATGTTCCAATACTTGTTTTAAAAACTTCAGAGGGCTAAAGTACCCATCAATATGAATATTTTTTATCCAAGGAACCAACACTGCGAACGCGGAAAAAAATTGCTGTTTCATACATTTTAGCCAGGTAGGTATTGAACTTTTATATGAAACAGCTATTTTTTTTCGGGTACTCAGGCTACTTTGCAAAAAAAATTACCAAAATACAAGTATTTACAATATGTACAAAATACACATTCAACAGTTGAGCTATCTGCAGACAATCGCAAACGATCTAGAGATATCTCAACTGATCCGACAGTTCTTATTGGAGGCGTCCCCAAGCTTATGTAACTGACTTACGCATACTGATGATTACATTAAAAAAATCCCTTTTCTTTACTCGTAAAAAAGAGTTCTTTCAACTTCTTAGCGACCATCAACAAAATAGCATTACTCCCTCAGAATCCAGGTCAAAGGGACAGTTCCCGTTTTAAACAACTTGTTCAACTGGAGAGGGAATAAAATTTCCAGTGTGAAATTCAGCTTTCGAATGAATGGAGCCTCATTATAGGACTGTACAACCCGCAAATTGCAATTTATTGTGCTGAAATAACGTGAATTCGGGTGTGTTTTGAGCTGGGATTCTGGTCCGTATTTGATTTCGTTTTTGGTTTTAATTGACACGGTTTTATTTGGATTCTGTCTGTATAGCACACTAGCTGCAGCCTGCGACTTCGCTCGCGTGTTGGTAACAATCATATTTCAGTACCCCAAGTCTGAGTTTTTTTCTATACAATTATCTGATGGAACAAGCAGATGGCCCACCTGATGTTAAGTGGTAACCATCACCTATAAGCATTACCTCGTAAGTCATGCACGATAGGAACGTGCCCTACAATGCACTGCCCTGCGTCCATCAACTTGAGGTACTCAAATGTTGGCCTCATGTGTCTAATTCCACCGGCAACCACACTCATCGAACCGAAACACAGCAACGCTGCCCTTCACAAAGCTCCACTATGAGCTATTACGAGCATAAGACGTTTCAAAGTGACCCTTGTGATCCAATGCTGCTGCCTTATAAATTTGATTATGTTTACCTTTTTCTGCATGCCTACGCCTCACTTAACTTCAATAATATATTATATTACATTGTAAAAGGATCATACAAAAGAACGGTAGGAACCAAGCCGTAAGTTTGTTGCCTGTTCTTCTAGGCTTTGGTCGCGTGGAACTGGCACCTAGAGTCACCTAGCTTTAAGACGTTTCAAAGTGATCCTTGTGATTTTATTGAATAAATACCTATTGACTTTGACTTTGACTTTGACAATTGAATACATATTGAATACATATTACTGCTCTCGCTTGTTTTACATAGTAATAATAATAAATATAGGTGCACAGTCCAAACTAAGTCAAAGCTTGTTATATGGGAACCGGACGATATAATACTGATACACTTCTTTTTGTAAATACATTTATAAGTATTATATAACACACAGACAGAGAACAAACATCTATGTTCATCACACAAATGTTTGTTCTCGGTGAGGATCAAACCCACGGCCTACAGCGCAGAAGGCAGAGCTACTACCGACTGGTCTATAAGGGCTGTCAAAAACTACCTGTTCCACTATAATTTCAACCACTTGAACGAATAGCACAAAAAAAACCAGTTATTTCAACTACGTATAAGACGTTTCAAGGATACCCTTGTTGTCCAATTGAATACATATTACTGCTCTCGCTTCTTCTTGTTTTTACATTATGAACCCGCCGGAGGGTAGTTATAACAGGTAAACAAAACTTGAGATCCTAACGACTAGTGCGGTCGGTAATTAGGGCCGCGCACATCAACAGCTGTAAGATACAACAGCGCCTAATGGACGAGAAACGTACATTAGGGCAGAATAGGGACGGCGTACACTTGATGATTGAAACAGAGAGGAGTGATCCTTGTGAAAAAATGTCAGTTTTTATTTGATTGAGATAAATCAAGGAAAATTTTGAAATGGAGTTTTCGTTTCAAGATATAAAAATAATTCGGAAAATTATGGCGTGTGTTGTAATGGGGTTTTGGTTATAAGGTTTAAAAATAAATAGTTCCTAACGACGCGATAGATGGCGTTATATTTTGTTATAAGAGTGTGGTTGCCGGTGTAATTACAGGCACAAGAGGCTTATCATCTGTATGCCTCAAGTTGATGGTCGCAGGGCAGTGCATCGTAGGGCACGTTCCTATCGTGCGTGACTTGCGAGGCAATGCTTTGTTATAGGTAATGATTACCACCTAACATCAGGTGGGCCATCTACTTGTTCCATCAACAAGTTGTATAAAAAAAACACGAGCATAGCCGCAAGCGGTTGCTAGTTTAATATTCACATTCAGTTTAATTAATCCCTTACGCTAAACGAGGAATGAGGTAAACCGTCTCACGATGTGAAAGAAGATATTTAAAAGAAATAAGACAAAGGAAGTAAACTCACTCGTAAGGAGACCTCTGCTGGTGGAAGCCTTAGAATCGGAAATAAGATATTTGAAAACCAACTAACGGAGAAGCTATATTTTATGGATAATACTTTAATGAATGAATAATAAAAATAGAATGAATAAATTAACAATATGAATACATGAGTAAAAGAGTTCGTCTTTAACTTTTATGAAATTTGCATGATTTTTTATATCGGTTTGCTATACTTTATGCTTTTGCTATACATGGGTGTGCACCATGGGAGTAATATTACTTTACCATTGAGACCTAACATTCGTGTGATGAACATAGATATTTGTTTTTTGTCATTGTATTTACACAAATTTTTTTTATTAATATTTATTTTATACCAAACGTCGGTTAAACGAAAGTAAGAATTATACGTTATAGAACTAGCTAATTGAACAAGCAGATGGCCAACCGCTAAGCATTGCTTCGTAAGTCACGAAACGTGCCCTACGATGCACTGCTCTGCGTCCATCAACTTGAGGCATACACATGTCAGGCCTCGTGTGCTTGTAATTTCACCGACAACCACACTCTTCAAACCGAAACACAGAAACACTGCTTGGCGCCAGAAAAAGGCGTGATGGTAGTACTTCCCCGGACGAGCCCTTCACAAAGAGCTCTACTACTCTTAAACTCTACTCTAAGAGCACGTAGATTCTTATCAGGTAGGCACTAGTTGTCTAATATAAGCTAAAATAGTTCACAAGTAGATGTTATAGCTATTTATTGGCTCCCATAAAACTTTGCTTAGTTTGGACCTAGATAGATATATATTATTTGATTTATTGGACACACGTGGATTAGCCGTGAAAGGGCTGGTGAGGACGATCTGGATGCTTTTGAAGGTAAATGTTACGAGGAGGCTCGGGATGGGGAAAGCTAGAAGTCCTTGGGGGAGCCCTTTGCCTAGCAGTGGGACGAAATAGGCTAAGGGGAAAAAACTGACTGAAGGCCAATGTGAGTCTCTCCGAATATAACATTCCCCACAAACGATCTTCAGCTATACATTAGCGATATAACGGGCCGCTGCAGTACTATACTTCAGCTATGTACCATTAAATGGTGTTGTAGAACAATAACATCAGACAGCCTTCACAGCTCAGTTGGTAGTAGCTCTGCCTTCTGTGCGGTAGGCCGTGGGTTCGATCCCCACCGAGAACAAATATTTGTGTGATGAACATTGATGTTTATTCTCTGTCTGGGTGTTATATAATATTATAAGTATGTATTAACTTACAAAAAAAAAGTATATAAGTAGTATATCAGCTATCTGGTTCCCATATCACAAGCTTTGGCTTAGTTTGGGGCTAGATAGTGCTGTGTGGAAAGTCCACCAATATTTATAATATTTATTTTTATTTTAACATAAACAATATGGATAAGAAAATAGTACTACTGAGGTGACGGATGATAGAGGGAAGTGGAGAGAAAAAACCTGTTGTGCCGACCCCACATGAATACCACGTGATAGCCACGTGGTGCCAGTTATAAATAACCATTTTTTTCTAAAACTATGAATAGTAATTTATATTTTAGGCGGCTAAACGTAAACATTTTGTTTAATAAATCAATTTTAATCCCAAACGGCAGACATTTGTATCCAACAAGACGCGATAAGATCTTAATTAGTATTTGTTAATCAACAGTAAGATAGGCGCGTCTAAGGCCGACGTTGCCACGGAATAGAGCCTTATTTTTGCATAAGCATAGCGACAAGCGAAGCTTCTATAACTTAATTAGAGGAATCGCTTGCAGCATTCTCATGTTATATTCTTAGCTTTACGTAACTAACTAGCAAATAAAATAGTAAATCTTCTTTGCATGAAAATTCAGTATATTGTAAAAGTCAATTCAATATTCAATTTAATCACTACATACACTTACATGTCTTAAAGCTAGGTGAATCTTGGTGCCATAATTTTTTATTTATTTTATTTCAAGTTACTATTTTTTTTATCTATCTTTAAAGCACTATCAGGTTATATGTTAAAAAGTTCCACCTTAACCACTCTTTCAGATGTATCACTTTAGTGATAAACACTCATGTCAGTACCGTAATGGTCTGAGGGAATGGAAAAGGAGCAATCCTATAAACGTCGAAAGACAAGTTAACTGTAGAGGTACATTTTTAGGGTTTCAAATTGAGGAATTTCTTTCTTAGTACCTTTACGCACTATACCAATATACTGGGTAAATTTTTCAAGTGGGCGTGCATGGCCGAATCTGAACTATGTGGAATAGCGAGAACTACTTAAAAAAGTCGGGCCCGATTTTGATGAAAACGTTTTAGTTTTCAGCATCATTGGATTTTTAAAAAATCTATATTCCAGGAATCGAACTCATTGATTAAAAATTAACCCTGTATTATTACACCATTCGATAGTGTCGCTAAAGGAACGAATTCTAGGAAGTAATGACATTCGGCAAACTTAAGGATTTTTTCCTTAAGTTTGCCGGATATACTCGTACTTAGGTTAGCCATTTTTCATACATCCATGTCGAATTACAAATATAAATAAAAAAAATATATGAGGTTTTTTTCTACATACATGTCATGTTATAAGAGTTATATATTTATGCAAAATTTATGAAATAATACACAAGTTTCATATTTTTAAACTTCTGAAAACAATTGGTTCAAATTACTACTTAAAACTACTTTTGTTTTAGTTATAAATTCTCTATACAATTTCGGGCGGAAAATCTTTTTTTTCAAAACTACACAGAGCTGGAAAAGAATGCTGTCTAGCATTAAGTTCGCCTATGTAAGATATCTAAATTTCGTTTTGTGCAATATAGTTTTTATTATCGTGGATATAATATTAGTTTTTGTTTGCTCAACGCGTTGCGACCGATGCAGCCAAAACCAGTATAAGCCAGAATAAACTGGAATTAACCAGAATTAACTGGATTAAACAAGATTGTGAGTAAAATTGCTGGCGAGGATTCAACCGCAATCTCGGCCTTTTGTTACGTCACGTAGAGTCACGGAACGGCAGATAAGGTATTTTGAAGTAATATTTGTATTCTAGCAGCGGCAATGAGCTTGCAACCTCTCACGTTTGGAATACCAACTACTGCCTCACTAAATTTCGATTGACACCACACTGGAGCTTCATTATTGTATTATATTGTAACAAGGATCATGCAAAGAAACGGTAGGAACCATGCCGTAAATTTGTTGCCTGTTTAAATGTAATACTTGGATATACCTACCTCTGACTACCCCCCTCAGATATCTTCATAGAATCTTAAGTTAATACTTGGTACTGAGATCTGAGAAGACCAGCGTTATAGTACAACAAACATACACTGTTTTTTTTATTTGTCTTTCTTTTGGCTTCAGTTTTTTTTTTACTTTATAGTGTTTAGTATAACTTTTTAAATTAATTATTGTTCTCTATTTTATATGTGAACATTGTAGGGAGCATTCAAGGTCTACTAAACACAGCTTTTAAACTAAAACAGGAAACATACGCCGAATAAGTGTCCTATTTACGGAAAAACATAAAAAAAATCGTGAAGCCGATTAGATCTAAAGGGGTTGAAACTTTTCAGTTTCAAATGTTTTATTAAAATTGCCACATCTACCACATTGTTATTCAACGGTACATCTGAAGGTGCTGGGGGCTTGTTTCCATCTCGCATTTCAATTATCAGAAATGGTCGTTGTTTTCAACATTTTCGTTAATAAACAATACACCTTGATATTATAACCTCTGAATAACCTCAAAATATTACTATTACATAATTTTTAACATGAAAGCTTAAATCTTTTTTATAAATTTTGGTAGAGCGTTGCTGTGTTGCGGTTTTGATGTGGTTGCCAGTGTAATACCAGGCACAAAAAAAATACACAACTATCTGATGGAACAAGCAGATGGCCCACCTGATGTTAAGTGGTAACCATCACCTATAATAAAGCATTGCCTCGTAAGCCACGCACGATAGGAACGTGCACTACGATGCACTGCCCTGTGTCCATCAACTTGAGGCATACAGATGTTAAGCCTGCCGTGCCTGTAATTACACAACCACACTCTTCAAACAGAAACACAGCAACGCTGCTTGACGTCAGAAAAAAATGTGGTGGTAGTACTTCCACGGACGAGCCCTTCACAAAGAGCTCTACTACTCTTGAAACCTCATATGACACCTTCTGTATTAGAATGTAATTGTGCTTAAATGAAATAAATAATGATTATATAATATTTTATCTTAGAATTGAACTACGAGTACTTCCCCAAAGATCGATATTTAATTAGTAAATCGATGTAAGGTATCGCCCACATTTACCTACGCTCGTATCGCTCAATTCCAATATGGAGGCACTTCCGTTACCTGTCACATTAGCATCCACTCACGATATTACGTGGGCAATTTAAAAGTGTGATATGATATAGGTATATTTACTTTCTTGAAGGTATATTTACCTTTAAGCTCTAAAAAGATGAGAGCACCGGTGGTCTAGTGGGAGTGACTCAGCTTTTCTATCGTAAGGTCGTAGGTTCGAATCCGGTCGTGCAAAAAATGGATTTTTCCTATTACTGCATTTACATTTAGACATTCGCGCTGCCATTTGCGTGGACGAAAATGTTGCCGTCCATATGTCTGCGGCAGCGTCGCCGGCAATGTGTGTTCACGCAACGCGGGCAACGCGAGCGGCAACGCGAGTGGACATGGAAGTGGCCTGTTTACATTCTCGCATTGCCCATGTCCCTTCCCATGTCTTTGCACATTTCCACGGACTTGAGCTGAGTGTAAACGGGGTATATGGAACAAATTATGTGCGCAATGCCAGTGCTAGAAGGTAAAAGAAAACGTCGGAGGAATTCAGTTAGTATTCTAACAGCGGCGATGGGCTTGCAACATGTCACGTATGGAATACTAACTACAGCAAAATGTGGGTATGTGCCAAATATAATGTTTGGCACACTCTGACCTTAGACACCCTTAAAGAATCTGGCGTTCATACTTGGTACTAAAAGATCTGAAGGGATATCTACCGTGCCTGGGGATCAGAGCCGTGAAGTTGTTGTTTTTTTTTCAGTTTTTTTAGCTGCTTACTTTGGATATATAGAATAATTAAGATTAGGAGTAGTAGTGCTCTTTGTGAAGGGCTCGTCTGAGGAAGTACTACCACCACGCCCTTTTCTGCCGCCAAGTAGCAACGCTGTGTTTCGGTTTGAAGAGTTTGGTTGCCGGTGTAATTACAGGCACATGAGACTTAACATCTGTATGCCTCAAGTTGATGGACGCAGGGCAGTGCATCGTAGGGCATAATCCTATCGTGCGTTAATTACGAGGCTATGCTTTGTTATAGGTGATGGTTACTACTTAACATCAAGTGGACCATCTGCTTGTTCCATCAGCTGGTTGTATAAAAAAAAGAGTTTTTCATCAGTATTCCATATATCTTTCGAAACTTAGTGTACGCTGGCCCTCAGTATCTACTTACAAGCACTCCACTAACTAGCTTTTCAAAAGGAAAATCATCAGTGCACGCTAGAACGCATCATTAGCCTAATGACTGGCAATGGTAATGTGATGGTTTTGCAATACATAGAGCCCCTACAGACTACAGACTTACGATCAGCCGATTTGAGAGCACTGGTGGTTTGTGGTAGCGAGCTCGCCTTCCGAAGCTAAGGTCGTTTGGTTCCGGTAAGGCACCAATGTGTTGCTTTATTCAAAAATGAGTATGAGTGTGAAATTTATGTGCAATGGTACTGTGTATACAACGTGTAACATAATACCCCTTTAAGACCAAAGACCAAGTGATCAGACCAAGCACTGGAATACTTTGACGTGTGCAAAGTTTTAATACTTCGTTTTCGAAATTCCCATACAAAAGTTAATTTAATATTGTCTCAAAAATTTGGAACAACCCTAATAATGAGTAAGTGACCTTGGTTTTCAGTAAAAAATAGCTTTTAGTTAGGATCGCCGTCATCGAAATCGATGAAGAGGACTATACATACGCTATTTGCGTTTAGTAATTGGCGGCAGTTCTGTTACCTACTTTAGCTAGAGTCAGCCAGCACCCAAAGCAAGATAACCTTGAGCCTGCTTACAATTTTTTTTTTAATTATTTATTTTAAAGGCCAATTGAAGTCCAAGCTATTATGCACCGGGGTCCTTGTCCACCTATCTACGCCACTGGTAGCGTTACAAAATTTCAGCAAAAATGTATAGTAGAGTAATAGAGTGTGGTTGCCGGTGTAATTACAGGCACATGAGGCTTAACATCTAATTAAGAGCGTTTTCCAAAGTGTTCTGTAATCTTAGAAAGTAGCAATGCAAATCGAGGTTACGAACTATATTTTTTCTAGTTTCATCCCGATCTGTGCAGGGGTACATCGTAACTTTTACATTAACTATGACCAGCAGTGGACTTCTTCAGTGACGATGATGATGAAGGATATGGAAGTAGGGAAGTAGGATAGAAAGTAGGAAGTACGTAATAGGAAATATAAAGAAGGATGGGATAGGATGATATGAAAAAAACATCATCTTGCTACACAATGTACACCAAGCCTTAAACGAACATTATTCCTGAGGCTTCAGTGACAAAGGAGGTAAATGTACGCGTTATTTCATGCCTGTGTGATGAAAGGTTATTTTTCCTTGTTATTTTACAATTGAGTTGAACAATTGCAAAAGATGCGATCTATGTGTTTCTACTACGTAACTCGCGACAGACGCGCTACCAGCGATAACGATGATTTTTGTCGCATTCTTTTACAAAACATTTTAAAAGAAAAATGTTCGATCGTTTTATTTAAATAATAAAAATATATATTAATCTACTAATAAAATAATATTTTCTACAGAAACCTGTGACTTCGATATCTACAAGATTTGTAAATCTATTTAAGTACTTATATAGATCTGATTGAGGTTTACTGTACCTATAGAGAAATGGATAATTTTCTTGTTAATAGATTTAAGATAAGCATGTAAACATTTCTTGGAAGGACGATTCTGAAGCCTTTATAACCATCAAATTCTTAGAATCTTTACAATGTTGTCGGTCCATCGACAGAGAGTAGTAATGGACAATACTATCAGATCTTTATATATACAAGGTGTTCCATAAGTTGTGTATATAAGGAACCAACACTGTGAACGCGAAAAAAAAACAGCTGTTTCATACATTTTAGCCTGGTAGGTATTGAACCTTTGTATGAAACAGCTGTTTTTTTTTTCGCGTTCACAGTGTTGGTTCCTTAGAAAAAGTTGTTCATATTGATGGGTACTTAAGCCCCCTGAAGTTTATATACACAACTTATGGAACACCTTGTATAATTCTACTGTACGTGTGTATGTCACTGAACTCCTCCTAAACGGCTGGACCGATTTGAATGTTTTTTTTTTCTATGCATATGGGTGGCACCCTGGATGGCTTAGATTCACAAATCAGCCTGACAGATGGCGCTGCAGTCGGCTTTCATTTCATACTTTGTTTAATATCCTAATCGCTTGAAATATCATGCAGGACAACTTCTCTCGGGTCCGCTAGTATTAATATTATATTATTAACAACAAGCCGTCAGTTTGTTACCTGTCCTTCTAAGCTTTGGTCGCAAAGAAATGGCACCTAGAGTCATCTAGCTTTAGAACGTTTCAAAGTGATCCTTTTGATTTTATTGAATAAATACCTTTTGACTTAGACTTTGAATTTGAACAATACTGGTGGGCTAGGGGTAGCAGGCCCGTCTTCCAATCCTAAGGTCGTGGGTTCAAAGCCGGTCATGTACCGACGAGATTTTCTGTTAAAAAGATTATGTGCGCAGTGCCAGTACTCTCAAACGGCGGAGGAAAACATTTCATAGAACCTAAAAAGTTCTAAAACATGTGTCAAGTGCTCAAAAGGAACCTCTTTGAGGTACAATGAAATTCCTTTCACCACACTGTTGCTTAAAAAAACTAGTGACCCAATAAAACGAAGAAAGAATGGACAATACTATCAAATATTCCCACTAACTTGTCAGAAACCAAAGACTTTCAAACTTCTCGGAAATTCAATTATTTCGCGCAATAATATTGAATGGCACGATTACCGAAATTGAGATTTACCACTGAGTTATGTCAAACCTTACTGCACACGTTATAAGGTTCAAATTTGCCTAGCATTTGCGCGATCATCTATTTTAACGCGGTGACGAAAACGATAAATGTTTACATTACTGCGTATTGCTTCTCATTTAAACTTGTTGTTGTGGAAAATAGCTTTACCTATTATACAACGTGTAACATAATACCCCTATAAGGCCAAAGACCAAGAGATCAGACCAAGCACTGGAATACTTTGACACGTGCAAAGTTTGAATACTTCGTTTTCGAAATCCTTACACAAAAGTAAAATTAATATTACCTCAGAAATTTACAACAACCCTGATAACGTGAACGTGACCTTGGTACACACGCTATTTGCGTTTACTAATTGGTGGCAGTTATGTTACCTATTTTATCTACAGTTCACAATTAAAAGTCAAAAAACAGCTGTAAATAGGGCTGCGTCATGTTGTGTTAGTTTCATTTTGGAGGAAAGTATATGAGGCATTTCATGAATGAAAAACTTTGAAATAAAAAGTCTTATATCAAAGGTTGTTCGCCGTGACCTGTAGAATAGCTTGCTTCCAGGGCTATAAGGGTATAATGTTACACGTTGTATAAAACACGTGTTCCCTGATTACATATCGCGACAGGTTTGCAACAAGCTTTGCATTTCTTCTTCTTCTTTTCGTGTCACGACCCACTTCGACCAAAGTCAAAGTCAGAAGGTATTTATTATATTAATACTACTCCTATCGAGAGCACTGGTGGTCTAGTGGTAGCGGCCTCGCCTTCCGATCCTTAGGTCGTGGGTTCGAAACCTTCGGGCACCAATGAGTTTTTCTGTTCAAAAATTTATGTGCACAATGTACTATCAAACGGCGAAAGAAAACACCTTGAGGAGGCATGTCGTGTAACCTAAAAAAGTTCTATAACATGACGTGTCAAGTGCTAAAAAGGAGCCTCTTGAGGCGCACTTGAAATCCTTTTACCACACTGTTTCGAAATAAACTAGTAACACGACAAGAGAAGAGACTACTCCTATTTTTCTAGGAACTTGCCCATCATAATAAGCTATAAAGATGGTAACGCTCATGCCTCAAAACATGTCAGGATATAGATATCCACCATATAGATATAGATATGCACCCTAAGACCCTTTGGTACGGTAGACCGTACCAAAGGGTCTTAAGGTGCCAAAGTCGTAAGGTTATGTCTGTTTCTTTCTTTACTTTCGTTCAAAGTCAAAGTCAAAAGGTATTTATTCAATAAAATCACAAGGATCATTTTGAAACGTCTTAAAGCTAGGTAACTCTGGATGCCAGTTCATCATTAGAACTACGTACGTTTCTTTAAATTACTAGCGTTAAGTATAAATACCGGTGAAGTGCTTTGTACAATAAAAAGAATAATTATTTCCTTTTGTCTGTTCGCTTCGAACGGGACTAGATACTTACTACCCTATCTCTTTTAAGGTTTTTAAAGCACCCTTTTTTCGTACAAAAAATAATACATCTTGGAGCACGGTTTATCAGTTTTAAATTATATTACATTGTAAAAGGATCATACAAAAGAACGGTAGGAACCAAGCCGTAAGTTTGTTGCCTGTTCTTCTAGGCTTTGGTCGCGTGGAACTGGCACCTAGAGTCACCTAGCTTTAAGACGTTTCAAAGAGATCCTTGTGAATTTATTGAATAAATACCTATTGACTTTGACTTTGACTTTGACTAAAGCGTTTACTGTTGTTCTTTTTTCATACTGCTGATGGAACAAGCAAATGGCCCACATGATATTAAGTTGTCACACACGACATGAACTTGCCCTACGAAGCACTGCCACGTCCATAAACAAGGAATGGAAGATAAAACATTTATTTGACATAAGTACACATAAAATATAGAACGAACAGCTGCTATAGTAGGTACATATTATTATAAAAAGAGTAGGTAATAAAAAAAAAAAAACAAAAAAAATAATGTATGTAGCTACTCGTCCATCAACTTGAGGCATTCAGAATAACTATAAATGTTTTAAAAGCTGAGAGCAAAATCATATAAAACACACACAAGCGCATCAAAGAATTCATTTGCATTACGTTATGTAAACACAAAGGCGCATTCGTAGCAGTCTCGTAGCACTTTCGTAGCGCTACGAGCGCTACGAGTCCGTGCGGTAACTAACTTTGCGAGAAAAAGTTAGTGATAGAAAAAGTTAGTCGTGTGTAGAGTTAGTCCACAATAGACTTAAATCGGCTATAAAGTTTTATTTGAATGAAAGCTGTTGTGTTGCGAATTTTGTAGAGATTTTTATTTTAAAGTTGCCAACAAATGAGGTTGAACACTTTTAGCAAGTTTACGATTTTACTTTAGATCTATTTAAGAAATAATAATAGAAATATTATTTATGAACACACACATCCCTATCTAGCACCAAACTAACCAAGCTTGTAATATAGTTAAAGTCAAAAGGTTTCAGTCATTTATTCAATTAAATCACAATGATCACTTTGAAACGTCTTAAAGCTCGGTGAATCAAGTTTCCAGTTTTACGCCATAGGAATTAGAATCAGATGGCTGATATACTATACCTATACTTCATTTTTATAAATACATTCCCAATTAAATTATAACACCCAGACAGAGAATAAATATCTGTAATCAATACACAAATGTTTGTTCCCGATGGGGATCGAACCCACGGCCTACAGCGCAAAATTGAGAGTTACTACCAACTGAATTATGAAGACAAAATGGATGTAAATATCTAACTGTTATATACATTATGTACGATCTATGAAATATCAATTACCCAAAGTTCCGCTACCCACAAACAGAAAGTAATTGGAATCACTGTATATGTACATTTGTATCTATTTGTGTACGCCAATCGATTTATTAGTATACGTCAAACACATAACGCGTTCTAATTGGATAGCACAGTTGGGTAACAAATCACGAACTGATAGCGATTTTGAGAGCGAATTGTTAGGATCGCGGGAAGTCGGTGGATGGAGAGGGCTGGGAATCGTTCTTCCTGGAAATGTTCCAGTGGACTTCTTTAGGCTGATAATGATGATGAAGTGATTTGGGAAGCACTGGTGGTCTAGCGGTAGTGGTCCCGCCTTCCGATCCTAAGGCCGTGGGTTCACAACCGCTCGTGCACCAATAAGTTTTTCTGTTCAAAAATGTATGTGCACAGTGCCAGTACTGTCAAATAGTGAAGTAGAATCTAAAAAATTCTAAAACATGTGTCAAGTGCTCGAAAGGAGCCTGTTTGAGGCGTTTTAAACCCTTTCACCACACTGTTTCTAAAGAACCCGTCAGTGACACGATAAGAACAGTGATGCTGTTCCGCAAACAACATTCACCCAAGTGACCGTGAAATCCGCAGTGTTAGATAATTTTGGCCTATTTTAATATTTAAATGTTTTTTTTTTTTATATACAAGTAGCTGATGGAACCAGTAGATGGCCCACAAAGTATTACCTCGTAAGCCACGCACGATAGGAACGTGCCCTATGATGCACTGCCCCGCGTCCATCAACTCGAAGCATAAAGATGTTAAGCCTCATGTGCCTGTATTTACACCCACAATAATAAATTCTATTTCAATTTCAATATCCTTTATTAAACAATTTAATACTAAAAGTTTTATAATCGAAAGTATACTATATAACTAATCTTATATAATATTATTATATGACAACGGTAGTATTTTGGTTGTTTTGGTTATTTTGCTTTTCAGCATGAAGATAGCCTTACTAATATTATAAAAGCGAAAGTTTGTAAGTATGGATGGATGGGTGGATGGATGGATGTTTGTTACTCTTTCACGTAAAAACTACTGAATGGATTTTAATGAAACTTTACAATAATATAGCTTAAACATCAGAATAACACATAGGCTACAATTTCTAAAGATATTGTGTGACTAATCCTGCGCAGACGAAGTCGCGGGCACCAGCTTGTAATATATAATAATAATTTAATATTGCTATGAGCGAGCAAGAAGTTGCATGTCTGTCTCTTTAAACGCTACAACGTGTAACTTGTGCCCTACAAGCACAAAATACAGAGCCGCATAAAACAGTAATTAGTATTCGATAATTGAATTTCAGTAACACATCAGCACAGATTAAAATCTCTTGCGGTCAGGACAAAATGTTTGCAGAATTTTTATTGTGATTTGATACTAAAATTAATAAATTACTTTTATATATAATATTATATAATATTAATTACTATTAATAAGTTAATATACAAGGTGTTTTAACACTTGTATTTAAAACTTCAGTGGGGTAAAGTACCCATCAATATGAATAACTATTTCTAACGAACCAACACTGTGAACGCGAGTAAAAAACCGCTGTTTCATATAAAAGTTCAATACCTACCTGGCTAAAATATATAAAACAGCTGATAAATATGTTAGTATTATTAAATTATTAAATTTATAAATATTTGTTATTAATTAATATTCAAGTTTCTGGTAAAAAAAAATACGACTTCCTAATGGAACAAGTAAATGGCCCACCTGACGTTAAGCGGTGACCATCACCTATATAGCATTGCCTCGTAAGTCACGCTCGATAAGAACGTGCCCTACGATGCACTGTCCTGCGGCCATCAACTTGAGGTATAACCAAATAAGCCTGTTTGAAATTATAATATGGGTATTAAATTAATTTACACGTTGTATAATATCATTATTCCATATTAAAATTGTATTTCCCATAAAAATATTTCAATTCTACTTTACAGGCGATCATAAAAACGTGTTCCGAATTTAATTACAGCCATGTTGAATTATTGAACAGTGGAAACAGTGTTTTACACGAGTAAATGAAACAGAGTACAAGCTTCAGAGTTTTGAACCACTCATTTTATTTTTATACAACAAACTAGACAAACAAGCTTATGGCCCGCTTGATGGGAAGTGGTTACCGTAGCCTATGAACACCTGCAATACCAGAGGAATAACTAGCTAAACTAATAACGCCCTCTTGAAGAGCCCCATACTATAGTTTATCGGGAAAACCGCAGCAGGGAAATCATTCCACAGCCCAAGTGTTCGCGGGGGAAAGTTTCTCTAGAACCGAACGGTGCGCGACCACCCTGGCTCTAATGTGTGAAGATGGACTCTCTGCTCATATCATCATATCATATCATCAGCACAGTGTACACAAAACACTGACTCATTACTTTAGTCACCAAGGCGATATTTAGATACTAAGAGATCATTAGGGAATAACGGTAGATCCAAATATCTCTTAGTATCAACAAGGAATCAAGAAATAAATCGATTTGTGTCCTCGTTGATTATTCAGTCTCAGTATTATTATTCGCTAAGAAGCGTTGCTGTGTTTCGGTTTGAAGAGTGTGGTTGCCGGTGTAATTACAGGCACATGAGGCTTAACATCTGTATGCCTCAAGTTGATGGACGCAAGGCAGTGCATCGTAGGGCACCTTTTTATCGTGCATGACTTACGAGGTAATATTTTGTTATAGGTAATAGTTACCACTTAACATCAGGTGGTCCATGCTTGTTCCATCAGCTGGTTGTATAAAAAAAGATTTTTGTTGCTGTATAATTCTGTGAAATATATTTTTTCTGGAATCTTGTTTATTGTTAGCTGATATTTAGTTGCTTGCGACAAAACTTAAAAATTAAATAAATAATATCACCCTTTTTTTAGTGTGGAAATGTAATGTAAAATAAAGTATATCTTGGAACGAAAAATGTGGACGTACTTCTTAAAAAACCTGGACAACCTTAAAAAAAACGAGCTGGTACTTGATAGTAAAAGATCCGAGTGTATACCTCCTCCTTAGCTGTTTCTTAATATATATTTATTTACATATCTATAAATTTAATGTAATAAATATATAGTACTAATCCGCTAATCTAATCTTATGTAAGTAAACCAAATGTAGACTTGTGTGTGCACCCTTCACTGCATCTGCAAACTCTGCATACTCTGCGAATTCTGCAACGTCGAGCGCCGAGCAGAAAGTCCTCTACGAGACAACACGTCAAGGTGACGTCATTCGTTACAGGGTTGACGTATAAAAAACTAATGTGTTTATCGTCTTAATTTCAGTGCACAGCAAGTCAATCTTCCTGAAGATGCTTCGTAGAGAGGCGAAACACGTGTCGAAGTCTTGTTAAGTATTTTATATTTTTTGAGGTATTTTTGTTGTGTCTAATACACCTTTTTTCACGTTACAGAATTTGCAGAGTATGCAGAATTTGCAGATGCAGTGAAGGGTGCACACACAAGTCTACATTTAGTTTACTTACATAAGATTAGATTAGCCGATTAGTACTATATATTTATTTCATTAAATTTATGATAAACAATGGAATTCCGCCAGGTCACGCCTGAATCAGTTAATTATCTATTTATTTATTTTAAGCCTTTAATTACAGATAAATTTTAAGAATTAAATTATATTTTACCCTACGACGAAGACACTATCTGTTTGCCCTTTTCTGGCAAAGGCCTGCTCTTACACTCTTCTTTATATCTATTTTAGTGCAAAGTTTAGTTTATATTCACGATTGGTTCAAAAGGTATAGTTGCTTCTTTGTTCACAATTCACTCGTGTGCTTAAATTATTGAACAGCCGAAAACAGTATTTCATTCTGGGTACAGTAATCATTGAATTTTACGCACGAAATGCCAATACTTATTTACATGTTGCAATAATTCATGTTAAATTGCGCAGCCATTTAGGTTACACGCATAACATATTTTATTGATTGTAAATATTGTTATTTAATTATTTGAATGATTAAAGAGTAGAGCTCTTTGTGAAGGGCTCGTCTAGGGAAAAACTACCACCATGTATATTTCAGCTGTCGAGAAGCATTGATGTGTTTCGGTTTGAAGGGTGTGGTTGCCGGTGTAATTACAGGCACATGAGGCTTAACATCTGTATGCCTCAAGTTGATGGACGCAGGGCAGTGCATAGTAGGAAGTGTTCCTATTGTGCGTAACTTACGAGGCAATGCTTTGTTATAGGTGATGGTTACCACTTAACATCAGGTGGGCCATCTGCTTCTGTCATCAGCTAGTTGTATAAAAGAAAAGCTCATATGTAAATCCAGGCTACGAACTATACTTTTTCTAAGTCTCACCTCAATCGATTCAATGGTAACCGCTTTATTGAGCCACAAACATCCAAAATCATTACTTCCGCTTTTATGTATAAGTCTATTTAGAGCACGGGTGGTCTAGTGGGAGTGACCCCGCCTTCCGATCGTAAGGTCGCAGGTTTGAATCCGGTCGTGCACCAATGGATTTTTCTTATCGTAAAATTTATGTGCGCAATGCCAGTGCTCTTAAACGGTGAAGGAAAACACCGTGAAAAAACCAGTTTGTATTCTAACAGCAGCGATGGGCTCGCAATTTGTCATGTCAACTGCAAAATGTGGGTATGTGCCAAGTGTAACGTTTGGACGTCTCTGACTATCCCCCTTAGACGTCCTCAAACAATCTGGATTTAGTACTTGGTACCAAGAGATCTCAGGGGATATCTACCATGCCTGGGGATCAGAGTCATGAAGCTGTTTCAGTTTTCTATTTATATATGTACTCCACCCGTTGACACCCGTGAGTTTGTGATAGAAAGATGGTGGGGGGGTGTGCACGTGTGTTTTGAGGGTTCTCCTGATACATGTTTTCCTACTCAAAAGTTTGCTTATGTACGAAAACTAGTTGAGCAAACTTTTAAGTAGGAAAACAGTTATCGATCAAAATGAAATTTTTACTAAACTGTGTGCAATGTGATTGGACACAAAATAGTTGATTGCGATTTTTCGAAAATGAGTTAAGTTCAACATGTCAAAACGTGCGAGCGAGAGTCACATTAGCTCTTGTCTTCGCCCTAAGAGTCAGGGTTTCACAGGAGAACCCCCGTCATGTGTGTGTGTGTGTGAGAGGAGTGAGTGTGGGTGGGTATAATTACAATAATATTTATAAATAAAAAAAGGTTAACAAGGTACGTATTATACTATTCTAAGTACATTAGTGTAAGAACAAGCTATTGGCTCATTTGCCAGGCGAGTGGCTTAGATCATCGCCCGTCCCTTCTAGACAAAGATCCTGTACTATTTTCTTGCTATATTTTGCGAATCATTATAATGTACTAAGATACCAATCTCACCCTAAATACATCACCCTTCATTAAGGGCCATTCCTTGTGAATCCCTCCAAATTATGACCTCTGCAGCCTCTACCAATCTACTTTTAATTCCCTACTTTAACTCATCGCAACAGAGATGAAATTAGCTTGTACTTATCCGGTTTCGTAAGCCGTGGTTACCTTTATTCAGAAACAGCCAAGCGAAAATGAACTTTTTGTCGTCGAGATTGGGTTGCTTGTTGGTTTTGGAGTTGATGTCCGAAGTTGAGCTGTCATTATCGTTTTGCTATTTAAGCTTGTGATTTATTTTGTTTGTCTGTTGCAGTTTTGTTTGGTTAAAGTTGGCTTTCTCTGTATTTATTTAAAGTAGCTTACTAGTTACTCTTCACGGGATTTCCTCCACTTTTTGATGTGGTTTTGTATAAAGTTGGACAGCAGTACAAAGACTCTACTATAAAGAATGCTATAAGAATATCTAAGGGTATAATCTGGGTTTAAAAAGGCAAAGTCAAAGTCAAAAGGTATTTATTAATAAAATAATATATATTCAATAAAATCACAAGGATCTCTTTGAAATGCCTTAAAGCTAGGTGACTCTAGGTGCCAGTTCCACGCGACCAAAGCCTAGAAGAACAGGCAACAAACTTACGGCTTGGTTCTTACCGTTCTTTTATATGATCCTTGTGGTTACAATGGAATTTAGTGAGGCGTAGGTATACCAGAAAAAGGTAAATATAATGAAATTTATAAGACAGCACACGCTTCAAACTAATAATACCTAATGCATACATACAATCTTTTTAAGTAGAGAAATATAAAAATAAAAAACACAATAGTAGGTACAGTACAGACATTGCAGACATGTTAGCTGCCGATGGGCAGAGCGACCGGGACATTGGGCCTCGCACTTTTATCATCTATATAGCTATCTAAAGTATAATTAGGCAACCCATAACAAAATACCATAACTCGTTACAGGTTTTACTTAACTCCTCAGTTAACTGATGCACACGGATTCATACAGTATGGGACAGCCGGCTGTCCCCTGCCATGTAAAGGGTTAATACTAGTATAATAATATTTTATGTAAAATTATACGATAACTTACTGGTTATACGATATATCTTTTGTTTTATCTTTTTACAAAATGCCATATTTTTGCATGGTTTTGCAATTGCTTCAAAGCTTTTGCTAAATGACTTTAATTTTTTTGTTCATTGGGGGTTCACTCAATGCACACGCACAGCTTGATCAGTATTCTTGTGTACCAACTAACTGAGCTGTTCTGAAAAAAAAACGATGCATAACTTATTTATTATATATTCGGTCACGGAAGTAATACAATTTTTGTAAAAGCACCCCGAATGGTGATACTGCGCATAATTAACTTTTCGAGTTTTTGTGACAGTGTTTGTCTTTTAAAAAAAACTTTAGTCCTCAGGTATGGTAGATATATCCTACCATCGTAAGAGGCTATCATCATCGTCATAAGCCTGAAGAAGTACACTGCTGGACATGGGCATCACCTATACATTTCCAGGAAGGACTATTTCTGTGCCCTCTCCATACACCGACTTCTCACGTTCCTCACAATGTCATCAGTCCATCGGGTACGAGAGCGTTCCACGCTTCATCTTCCAGTCATCTTTATCCTTCTTTTATCTGCAATCATTCTGAGGGACGTTGAAATATTTCATTCGTCACACACCCGTATTTTACAATAGGTATCCCGTGACAAGTTCCATATTTGTGCATTATTGCCTATAGCAAAACTGCTTCACGTACAAGAGAAACGAGCAATACGATGCACTGCCCTGTTAACATCAACATGAGGCACACAGATGACCTCATGTGCCTGTAATTTCACCCTCCTTCAAACCGAAACAGCAACGCTGCTGGGCTGTAGAAACAGGCACGGTGGTAGTAATTTTTATTAGTTTTATAGTGTTTACGTATCAAGGGGAAGGTCGTGGGTTCAAATCCCACTCTGATAATAACTTTTGGGACTATATTAAAAATCTTTATGGTGGTAGTACTTCCCCGGACGAGCCACACAAAGAGCTCTACTCTCACAAAATACCTTGCACATACCAAAATACATAAAGCGATAGTATCTTAGTACCTATCGTTACTTACATTCTATATACTTACCAAAGCACGAAATGGCTGTGCCTTTCTCACTCATTAGGGTTGCCAAAAGATGCTTTTGTTTTTTTTTCAATACACAACAAAGGTTATCTGGAAGATAATGCTTTAGAGCATTAAGTTCGCCTTTGTACTGTTATTTTAATGTGCAATAAAGTATTTTCAATCAATCAATATATAATTCTCCAAAACATATTATTATGTTTATTCCAAGTTTTGATCTTAGCATTAATTCTAAGCATTTAGTGAGAGAGAGTTATACGAAATACGAAAATCGTATCAAATTTTATAAAACAAACTTTATTTATAAGGAAAAACCTAAATGTCAGAAGAAACAAAAACTTACAATAAGGAGACAAAATTGGTTGAAATAATATGTAAATGTTTGGTAAAACACTGTAGAAGATTTAGAGGCGAATTACGAATTCACGTCACGTTTATCATCGACACCGTTTTCATCCGTTATGCCGAATTTGTGTTTAATTTACTGGGAGTTAGGACGTGACGTCATTATGACGCAATGTCTCTTGGAAGCATTGTAGATGTTACATTTAACGATCTCAAATTTTGCCCCATGAACGCTTGACACTAGTTTCTTTCGAAACAGTGTGGTGAAAGAATTTTAAGTGCACCTCAAGGAGGTTCCTTTTGCGCACTTGACACTTTTGTTAGGTTCTATGACATGCCGTGTATTACACGGCGTGTTACACGCGTGATTACACGTTTAGTGTAATCACGCGGCAGTACATACTAATAGTTAATAAATCATTTTATTTTATTTTATTGAGAATGTAATAATAATAGTATACCATTGTTTATTATGCACCATTGTGGACATTCCGCACAGCACTATATAGCTCCAAACTAAGCAAAGCTTGTACTATGATAACCAGAAAGCTCATAATAATACATATGTTTTTTTTTGTAATTACATATCTACACCTCTACACTAATGTTATAAAGAGGAAAGATTTGTATTTTTGTATGTAACGAATAGGCACTGGTCTATAAAAACTACTGGTCCGATTTCAAAAATTCTTTCACGATTAGAATGCGACATTATCCCTGAGTAACATAGGCTATATTTATTACTAGAAAAAGTTAGTTATCCCTTCTAAAACTTCAATTATATAACCCAGCGAAGGAGAATGGCGAGCAAATGTATGAAATTATTAGCCGCGAGACTCGAACCCGGGATGCAGAACTGCTAATACTGAGCTGCAAGAGTAGTTAAATCAAAATTCAAAAAATCTATTCATTAAGACAATTCAGTCTGACAAGTGACAACCCTACACAAGGTATCATTACGCTATCTCAAACGGGGGAACGAGAAAGGTTTCCTGCCATTAGAAGAACCGGCAAACATTAAACGTGTGGTTCTGACTATTTGATGGAGTTTCATGGCAAAACGTTTAAGTAGAACTAAGGAAATAGTCTCACTTTCATGGATTAATATAAATACATACATATATTCATAAAACCACGCCTGTTTCCTATAGGGGTAGGCAGAGACCACGGATTTCCACTTGCTACGGTCCTTTCATACCTCTTTCGCTTCATTCACTCTACAATCTCTACAATCTATATTCATTGCGAAAATTTTAGGTCTCGGTGGCGATTGAACCCACGGCCTACAGCGTAGGCAGAGCTACTACCAACTGAGCTAGAAGGTACCTGGATGCCGGTAAGGAATTCCACTCTTGGTTTTCCACATTAAAAGAGTTGAAGCAAAGCGCTTGGTGCGGGTGAATAGGTGAAGACATGATAAATGACAATAGCCATTCAAGTAAAGTCTACCCACGTGGGTAGTTAGAATTTTAAAAATTAAGAATCTTAAAATCTATTCAATAAAATTAACCAAATCCAATATTTGTAAGCTCTCCCGATTCCCGATACCCAGCGCTTAAAATGCCTCGGTAGCGAAAACGCCCCTACAATTGAATATTCAACTAATGTTAGGGTTGGTGCAGACTGGGAAAAGCGGACATAACAATCGATTTAATAATTTACACCCAGGTACACAGATAAGAAAACTAAAACGGAACGAAATAGATGTATTTCGTTATTTTTTCTGCCGTCAAGCAGCGTGCCGAAACAAATCAGGGTGTAGCTGCCGATAAAATTATATTGAATGAACTAGTGGCTTCTCGCGGCTTTGCACGCGTTGAAGTGGTAAGCCGTGATTGAGCCACAAACATCCAAACATCGTAACTTTCGCATTGATTTGTATATTATTATGGTAGGATTTTAAATACCTACGTAGGTATAAGATATACCTATAGGCGTACATTGTTAAGGTACTGAGTTAAGCACAAACATGACAAAGACAACCTTACACGGAAAATATGTACTTATTTATTCCTAGTTTCTACCCCAAAAACAAACGAAACGAAACAGCTTCACGACTTTGATCCCCAGGCACGGTAGATACCCTCAGATCTCTTCGTACCAACTCAAGATTCCCGTTTTAAGAATGTCCCTTACAAACATTGACGCCTCGTTGTATCCTTTTTACTCGAGCGCAACGAAGGAGGTAACGTTTTAGGGGTTGTTTTCGAAAATCAAACTGTCGTTTTGTTATTTATCCTAAGAACACATTTTCTTTTAGTTTGAAGTTAATACACTACGCGTTAAAAATCTCCCATACAAACTTTGAAACCTTGGCAGTATTTTGCACCCTTTGCAGGGGTAGTTTTCAGGGGTGTAGTATATTTACTTCAAATTTGAAATCAATCGCACTATGCGTTAAAATCTCCCATGCTAACTTTTACAGTCATTTGCCCTTTGCAGGGGTAATTATCAAAAATTAAAAGTGTCATTCTTAATTATTTATTTCTTAGTATATTTAACCCAAGTTTTAAGTCAATCGCACCACGCGCAACTCCCATACAAACTTTGACATCCTTTTGCACACTTGTTAAGGGTAGTTTTAAAAAACTAAAAATGCCTTTCCTACTTTTTAGCCTCAAAGTACATGTACTCCAAGTTTCAAGTTTGTAGGTTCAAGGAATACTTTTTTTCATGCAAACGCTTTCAACCCTTTTACACCCTTAGGGGTTGAATTTCCGAAAATCTCTTCTTAGTACACCCTTACGCCATAAGACCTATGTACTCTTCAAATTTCAAGTCTCTAGGACCAGCGGTCAAAAAACTCCCATACAAACTTTGACATCCCTTTGCTCACTTATTAAGGGTAGTTTTAAAAAACTAAAAATAGCTTTCCTTATTTTTAGCCTTGGAGTACATCTACTTCAAGTTTCAAGTTTGTAGGTTCAAGGAATACTATTTTTCATACAAACGTTTTCATCCCTTTTTACACAGCTAGGGGTTGAATTTTCAAAAATCCCTTCTTAGTACACCTCTACGTCATAAGACCTATGTACTCTTCAAATTTCAAGTCTCTAGGATCAGCGGTCTAAAAACTCCTATACAAACTTTTACATCCCTTTGCACACTTATTAAGGGTTGTTTTAAAAAACAAAAAATGCCTTTCCTATTTTTTAGTATTGTAGTACATGTACTCCAAGTTTCAAGTTTGTAGGTTCAAGGAATACAATTTTTCATACCAACGTTTTCAACCCTTTTTACACCCTTAGGGGTTGAATTTCCAAAAATACCTTCTTAGTACACCTCTACGCTATAAGACCTATGTACTCCTCAAATTTCAAGTCTCTAGGACCATCGGTCAAAAAACTCCCATACAAACTTTTACATCCCTTTGCGCACTTATTAAGGGTAGTTTAAAAAAACTAAAAATGCCTTTCTTATTTTTTTGTCTTGTATATGTATGTTGTTTGTTGTACATGTACTCCAAGTTTCAAGTTTGTAGGTTCAAGGAATACAATTTTTCATACAAACGATTTCATCCCTTTTTACACCCTTAGGGGTTGAATTTCCAAAAATCCCTTCTTAGTACACCACTACGCTATAAGACCTATGTACTCCTTAAATTTCAAGTCTCTAGGACCAGCGGCTTAGGCTGTGCGTTGTCTATATGTCAGTCAGTCAGTCAGTCAGTCAGTCAGTCAGGACTTTGATTCTTATAGTATTAGAGATGACTGAATGATTTTTTATCTAACACACAAAAATATAAACAACAAAAAAATTACAAAAACTTAATGATTATAAATTTTTTATACCTCTAATTGATGGAGACAGGTAGGTGCATCGTAGGGCATGTCCATATTGTGTTTTACGAGACAATGAATTGTTAAAGGTGATGATTACCACTCGATATCAGAAGGGCCATCTGCCTGTGTCAGCGATACGATAGACTGCTTTGCGTCCATCAACTTGAGGCATAAAAGATTACTTTATGTGCTTGTAATTGTAATTTACCGGCACCCACACCTTACGAGCCCCACAAAGACCTCTACTACAAACGTACCTTTCAACTACGAACAGGGTTAATGCTCGTAAACACATTGAAACATTCCACTGCATATTAATAAGAGTAGTAGAGCTCTTTGTGAAGGGCTCGTCCAGGGAAGTACTACCACCACGCCTTTTTCTGCCGCCAAGCAGCAACGCTGTGTTTCAGTTTGAAGAGTGTGGTTGCCGGTGTGATTACAGGCACATGACGCCTAACATCTGTATGCCTCAAGTTGATGGACGCAGGGCATTGCATCTTAGGGCACGTTCCTATTGTGCGTGACTTACGAGGCAATGCTTTGTTATAGGTGATGGTTACCACTTATCAGGTGGGCCATCTTGTTCCATCAGCAAGTTGTATTTAAAAAAAAAAACGAGAAACATCTTATAGCAAGTATCGAACCACAGACAGCCTTCACAGCTCAGTTGGTAGTAGCTCTGCCTTCTGCGCTGTAGGCCGTGGGTTCAATTCCCACCGAGAACAAACATTTGTGTGAATTGTTCTCGGTCTGGGTGTTATTATATTATATTATAAGTATGTATTTACAAAAAAAAAGTTTTTAAGTATTATATCAACTATCTGGTTCCCATATTACAAGCTTTGCTTAGTTTGGGGCTAGATAGTGCTGTGTGGAAAGTCCACCAATATTTATTTAAACAGAACTATTTCACAATTTCGCCACGTTTCTCCATTTTGGTGCCACTTCGGCATTTTGCCACCACAACTCCCTCATGCACTCAGCTTAAAGAACTATCTGGATCGACCGCTTTAAAATATGCACGAGCAATAAGCGCCGAATGAAATATCTCGGAGTTAGTAAAACTGCACGATAGGGATTTGCTACGCAATTTATAAGCTTGGTCCTAACGAAACAATAAAATGTAATGGCCGTAGTGGTGCCGGCATAGAACCGGAAATAAAATATAGGGGTCCATTTTTTATACTACCTGGTGATGGAACAAGCAGATGGTCCAACTGATATTATGTGGTAACCATCGCCGAACAAAGTATTGTTCGCAAGTCAAGCAATGAACGAGCCCTACGATGCACTGCCCTGCGTCCATCAAATTGAGACATACAGATGTTAAACCTGATGGGCCGATTTTCCCGACAAACACACCCTTCGAATCGAAACCCAGCAACCCCCTTATTCTACGGAAAAACTATTAAACGGAACTGACAAGGCCGCGAGATTCCTTACGATTTTCCTTATCATTTATTACTAAAAAATTGATTAGATTACAAAGATAGAAGAAAAGTACTGTCCATAGTTTAATTAATATAATAATAATATATTTATTAATTCAGGAAAATTTAGTCCACATTTTGTTAGTAAACTTACAGGCTAACTTATTTGCTAAGTTATTATTTATAAAAATAGGGGAAAAATAAGTAACGACACAAAATTAATTATATACAGTAGGTTCATACTCGTAAGTTTTATGGGTTTCACTAGTACATAGTCTCTTATGAGACTATCGGATCAGGACCCGAACGAAAGACTTCATTACTGTAATTATTTTAAATTAAATGTTGGGCTAAAATCCAACATTTTGTTTAAAACTGGGGCAGTTATGATTTAATCTTTAATTGTATATTACAGAAGAGGTTATTCATGGTTACATAACAGAAAAGTTTCACGAAAAGTTAATATTTGTAGTCACAGGACTTAAAATATCATCACAGGGTGTCAGTTTTTCTGTAATTTTTTGTAATACTCATAATTCAAAAGGTACATGACAAATTTTTTTATATTTTTCTTATGACTATCATGACTTGGCCCATCGCCTGTTTTCGGCTTGACGTTGATTTCTGGGACACCCTGTATATAATTTTCGTAAATTTATCGACTGTTATACCCAGGACTGACAGTTAACAACGCTGTCTAAAATGTCACAATGTTTCCGAAAACAAACAACAAACATGGCAACCCTTATCTCTTTATTCTTACCCACTCCAGACCACAGGTTATTTAAAACCACAAAGCTATGGTGACCATGAAACGAGACAAAGTGATTTGCCTGAAGCTATTTGCCCCATTACGCCGATAGAGGGCGGGGAAGGCTCATATATTTTGTAAGCTTGTGAGGTGAACATGTGCTGGGATTTTTGGGGATATTTTATTCCGTATATTTTTCCTTGTATATTTTTGGAGATATTTTATTTTATTCAATACAATCGGGTAAATTCTAAGCGTAAAAAATGCCAATTTTTCTCAAGTAATTTGAAGCTAGAAAACAATTTATATGATAAAGGTCTATCTCAATGCACAATACACCCCATTGCGAGACGTCCGTGCAAATCTCATTCCTCCACCACGAATTAGAATGAGAATGGTCTATCTATCCCCAAACTAAGTAACAAGATTTCTGTTATATATTTTTTATAAATATACACCACTATTTTGTATTAACCAGAAAAAAATTAAGGATAGTTGCAGCAGAGGCTACTAATGCTATTGGCACTGTCAAAACTTTTTAATATTTAACTTTCACCAAGCTATCGAGGTTTGTTTTCAAGCAAAATCCTGCACAATTTTATGGACACCCTACAAGAAAATACTACGGAATACTACTCTGCTAGTAAACATCGTAAACACTCCATTCATTATGACTCCTTCCATCTACCGTCTCGGCGTAGGTATAGTACCTACCTACGTCACATCATCTTGTCGCACTCATCGTATTCCTTCTCTCTCGCTCACTAGATAAATAATTCGATGGGTAGGTAGGTAGGTAAGTATCATAAAAAAGGCAATATTTTTGGTTTTTTTTAAATCCTTTTATTTGTAATTAATTGCCATTTTTCTTCATACCTACTTTGGCGGGCTTAGGACCGTCAAGCTATTTACAACAAATAAAGTTATTTACAGTAAGTACTTACAACTACGCACGTCACTAACCTACAGTATTTTAAAAGTTGTTCAAAATGTCCACCTTCATTGTCAATGCAAACACACACACGTTTTAACAACTTGTTTTTGTGGGAAATTACTTAGTCTTTGTACTATCAAAAGCGTCTAATGCGCTGTTTTTGCCCGTACATTTGTTAGGCTCACTCACATACACTAGTCTTTTTATTTCGCTCCACAAAAAGATTGGGGGTGTCAGATCGGGCGAGCACGGAGGCCAGGCAAACTGGGCCACCGCGACCAATCCATCGGGTGCCAAACTCTTGAGATAGGTACTCTCGCACTGCGCGATGATAGTGCGGTGGCGCGCCGTCCTGCTGAAACCATAGCTCCCGCCAGGTTGTTAACGGAATATCCTCCAGCCTGGCGATGGCTAGTAGCTCCTGGTTCTTCCTGTAGTGTATCTCAACTGAGCGCACAATCTTCCAAGCGCAGGACTGGCTTGTGCTAAAGCGACATGCCGCGTCACGCGTGCTCCTCCGAGGATCTTCTTCAAAATCATTTAGGAGGTCATCGTAGAAGTTTCGGGAGTATGCAGGCCCTCCTCGTCCTTGCGGCACGTAAACAGAGCCATGGTCTAATATGCGTTGGTATAATATGCTGGACATCGTGGAGTAATTTGGTTGCCGATTGTTTGGGTACCATTCGCGGTACATCCGTAGGTAATCACTCACATTTCCCCAGACTAAAAATACGTAAGTACGTAACATGTATGCGTATTCTCTGGTAGTGTACTGACAAGCTATCGTGAACGTGAAAACCACAATAAATTAAGTACTCTAAATTAGATGCAGGTGCGAGCGCAGCGGTCAGTGACACCCGTAAAATAAAAATTGTCCGCGGGTATGTGTTTAGTTCGACACGAGTTTGCCGGCCATAGATGAAATAATAGTTAGTATTGCGCGAGCGGCGCGTTTTGTTTCGTTTTGAACGAGACAAAAATTTATGAATGGATGAGAATGAGACTCGGGTATAAGACTCTGTAGTAGGTACGTACGGATAATGGGTAACTAGTTATCATCTTTTTCTTGGCATATTCTTTTTAATTATTTTTTTTGAGTTTTAACTACATAAACGTGATCAGTAACTGACACTGAGTATACGGTTTTTTTTTTTTTTGGTAATTACAAAATAGTGGTGTATACTTACGGCGAATTTCTGAAAGCTCGATCAAAACTAATCGAATATTAATATATTACATCTAATCAGATAGAGATAGCAAGTGACTTGACATGCGATTAGTTTTGATCGGGCTTTCAGAAACCGCCTGTCAGTGTTACAATTTAATACAACAATTTTTATAACCTACTGAATTAAGTTTGATTTGGGTGGGAACTGAACACACAAGAGCTACAGTTAAAGCTCCTACCAACTGAGCTGCGATGCAAATTTTTTCATCAGACCATTGACTATTACCAAACGGGTTGGTCACCCTATTCCCGCCTACCAAAGCCCTATCACTACCCTTATCAGAGCGGACCCGGAAACTGTTTCTTTTTGTTTGAAAGCTACATTTCAAAGATTATTTAAGAGGAAACAATGAAAGGAAGAAGGTAAAATAAAATTACTGGGAAAACTTTAAAGATTAAATTAATATTACCGGCTAAACGTAAATTAAAATTCATATTATGGGTTTTTAGCGTCCGCACTAAACATAAGCAACTCAAGTTGTCGGATAATTTTAGCCATAACAATAAACTTATCCTTTCTTTTTCTATCCTTAAGAGTAGTGAAGCTATTAGTGTGTGGCTCGTGAAAGTATTACCAGCCTGCCTATTTCTGCCACCAAGCGAGCTGTGCTTCAGTTTGTGGGGTTTGAAATGAAAAAAATGAAATGAAATGAAAATACTTTATTGTACACCAAACAAAACAACAGTAGGTACAATAACAAATAAAAATAAAATAATAAATGTAGGTACAATGGGCGGTCTTATCGCTGAAAGCGATCTCTTCCAGACAACCTTTGGATGGAGAGGATTGTAAGAGTAAGGAAGATTGGTCGCAGGTGCAAAAAAAATAACAAAATAGTAATTATAAAAATCAAATTACACTCTAAATAGGTAATAAGGTAGGTACTTACATACTTAAATAATAATAATATGCATACATAATAATACATAAACATCATAATTATATATAATATATAGTAATATAATATACCTACATTTTGGTTTGGTTGCCAGTGAAATGATAGGCACATGAGGCTTAAATTCGTATACCTCAAGTTGATGAACACAGGGCACGTTCATATTGTGCGTGACTTGCGAGGCAATGCTCTGTTATAGGTGATGGTTACCACTCAACATCAGGCCATCTGCTTGTTCCATCACACAAGTAGAAAAAAAACATAGCTCAGTACATCATCAGCTCTGTCCACACTGCTTAGTATTCCCTCACGCTGTGTAAAGCTTAACACCAAGTACTGAATAATTTCTGATGCACGCAACTAGACCTGTGTCACTTTGAACTTAGCGGCATCTAGTGGAAGTAATTTTTTATTCTCATAGAAAGCTTAATTATACAAGATAGCCACTATAGAGGTACTCTCAAACGGTGAAGGAAAACATAGCATGACGTAGAACCTAAAAAGATCTAAAACATGTGTGTCAAATGCTCGGAAGGAGCCTCTTTGAGGCGCACTTCTAATCCTTTCACCACACTGTTTTGAAAGAACTGGTGACATGACACCAAGAAAATTGTAAAGTTCATATCCACAGTGCAATTTGAATGTTCTATCAAATCTACAAGGACACCTAGCTAGTAATTTTATGAAAATGAATGAAAAATATTTTAATTCTTTAGCCAATCTAAGTGTAAATTTACAGTCTTATAAGTATGAAATACTTGTGTTAGAGAACCTTGCTCTTCCATAATTATCCATAATTATGGTTACAAAAAATAAAAATGAAGAGATAACACAAATTAGCGTTCTAGGCAATTTCTAATATTAAATTATTATTAAGGAACACAAAAATAGCAAGTAGTACTAATGTTATCCTATTAAGTCAGTAACATTATGAAGTAATTTACAAAAACGCTACAAAAAATTTATGCAAATTTTATGCAATTCTACCAAATTAAACTGTGGTGGCAATAGCTTATATACTTATTTATGCTTTTGATTTTATTTATGCAACAAATACATTTTTCTATACGAATAGCTGATGGAACAAGCATTGCCTCACAAGTCGCGCATGATAGGAACTTGCCCTACGATACGCTGTCCTGTACACACACTACACAGATCAACTTGAGGCATACAGATGTTAAGCCTCATGTGCCTGTAATATCACCTGCAACCACACTCTGCGAACCGAAACACAGCAACGCTGCTTGGCGGCAGAAAAGGGCATGGTGGTAGTACTTCCCCGGACGAGCCCTGCAGAGCTCTACTACTCGTAAAACTACTGACTTTGCCACGAGTGATACTTTTCTTGGAAACTCTAACAGCAAGTGACCTTATAAATATTTATAAAGATAAATTTAATGCTTATGCATTGTGAAAGACTGGTGCTTGATGTAGGTTCGTAAGAACCTGTATTACAAGTCACCAGGCCCCACTCAGCGGACACATTGGGTCTTGTTGTAGGAAGACCTACGTACAATAGCATACAAGTATTTGAAAAACAAAGATTAAATTAAAAGCTTAAGGATAAATTAAATTAATATGTAATTAACCTAAAATATTAAATTACCTGCTTGCTACCTATTTGTATGTAAGGGTATGTGTGGGAGTGTGTGGGTGTTTTGTGTGGGAGAGATTGGGTGTATGTGGGAGAGAGTGTGTGTGTGGGAGAGAGAGTGTGTGTGGGGGAGAGAGTGTGTGTGTAAAAGAGTTTTGTGTGCATATGTGAGTGAGAGAGTGAGTATGTGTGTGAGTGCTAAAAGAAAAGGGGGGACAGATGATAAGTGTGTGTGCGCGAGATAACATGTATATTCTCCTAGGTTATAAGACGTTTCACAGTGATCCTTGTGATTAAATTGTATAAATATGGTTATAGTTAAAATTGTATAAATATGGTATGGTTAAAAGTTAAAATTTGGTTCGATAAATTTAGGGAGAGAGTGATGGAGTAGTATTAGGACATGGTGATTAAAAGATTTTCTGTTTCTAGGTAGTTAAGGGATTTGAGGTACGTGCTTAAGGTTTTTTTACAGCTGGGTCTACATAGGGAATATATATTTAGGGAACTGTTCATTTTATTGTAGAGGTAGTCACCTAAGAAGCAGTAAGAGCTCTGGGCGTGGCTGGTGCGAAAAGACGGAATTTTGCAGACCTTACCCTTCCTTCTCCTATCCTTTGTTAGTAGTGGGTCGTATTTCATTTCAGCGTGTTTTTTCAGAACTGTGTGTAAGATAAATGTTTGTCTGACTGTTAGTACGTCCCACTTTAGGAAGAGCTTTACTGTAGGATACCGAAAGGGAAGACTGGCACCAACTTTGAGTATAGCACGCTGCGCTCTTTCAGCTTCCAGAATGTGGGTCTTAGCTGCACCTCCCCAGGACGTTATGCAGTAGTCTAAGAGCGATTGACATAGGGCGTGATAAACCATCTTGAGAACTTGGATGTTTGCTACGTGCCTAAGGGTCTTGAATATGTATATGAGTTTACGTAATCTGGGAACTAGCAACTCTACGTGGGGCTTGAAACTAAGGGATTGATCAATTACGATACCAAGGTACTTTATTTTATCAGCTCTTTGGAGAGGAGGACAGGTGCATGTAGCGGTTAAGGGGGGGCAATTATGGGCAGTAATTGAGTAATTAACTGAAGGGATGTGAAATGTCGAGAAAGCAAATGTAAGATATTTAGTTTTAGAGATGTTTAATGTAAGAGTATTATGAGACAGCCAGTCACTAATCTTGTTAAAGCCTATTTGAGCCATATCAAAGACACTGTCCCAGCTACTACCAGTGAAAAAGATCGCGGTGTCGTCAGCATAGGTAAAGATTTTACCACCTCTAATCTGGAGATTGCAAAGGTCGTTTATGTAGATGAGGAATAGTGTCGGGCCGAGAATGCTACCTTGAGGGACTCCATAAGTGGCCACTTCCTCCTCACTAATCCATCGGTCAATTTTAACTTGCTGCGTCCTGTCGGTCAAATAGCTGGTTAAAAGTTCCAAAGGAAGGCCTCTAACACCGATCCTCTCCAACTTCAGCAAAAGCAGCGGGACGGAGACTGTGTCGAAGGCCTTGGCTAAATCGAGGAAGACAGTAAGGCATTTCTTTTTATTGTCTAAGTTGGTAACAATTGAGTCCACCAGTTCATGTACAGCATCGTTGGTTGATTTGTTACGTCGGAAGCCAAATTGAGAAGAGGAAAGTAAGTTATTCGTTTCTAGAAATTTTATTAGTCGTATGTTAATTAGACGCTCTAAGATTTTAGATAGGGCTGGGAGAATAGAAATGGGGCGATAGTTGTTGACACAGCCTCTGTCTCCGCTTTTATGAATAGGTTTGATGACAGCCGCTTTAAAAGATTGAGGGAAAATTCCAGTTGTTAAAGCAAGGTTGCATATGTGGGTTATAGCTGGAGTGAGAAGATGTGCGTACCTTTTAAGCAGAGTTCCCGAGATCATATCAGCTCCAACGGCGCATTTGTTTCTGAGTCCATTTATCAGTTGCATGATTTCGACGTCATCAGTAGGCAACATTAGAAACGCGAAAACCGGGGTTGAGGAACGGAAGTCCGTGTGGTTTGGAATATTAGGTCCTACAGAGCGGATCTGTTCGGCAAGGTTTTTACCGACATTTGCAAAAAATGAGTTGATGGTGTTAACGCTTTTTTGGGGGTTATCTGCTAGAAGGATGCAAGATGACTCATCTTTGGGTTTATGGGAACCGCTTATCTTTTTTATGGCATTCCAAAGCTCTTTACTGTTTCTACCAGCTTCCTCGATTTCGCCTCTTTCATATGTTCTTTTAGCCTTTTTAAGAAGCGTGTTGCAGTAATTCCGGTAACGTTTGTATGTCAATTTAAGAGTCTCATTGTCTGGGTATTTTTTAACTTTTTTATGCAGATTGTCCCTGTTCCTCATACAACGCAAGAGGCCAACGCTTATCCACGGTTTACTGATCCGTTTTCTTATAGGGATTTTCGTAGGTTTAGTATTAATTTTAACAGCAGTCTTAAGATAGGTTACGAGGAGATCAGTGGCTTGATTGACATCTGTGCAACTAAGGATGGATTGTAAATCTAGTTCTTGCAGGGAGTTGTCCAGACCAGCATAGTCAGTGCGAGTAGTGGGTTTGTTGATATAATCAATATTTCCGATACGATTAAAACCAACTGCTACAGCCTCATGGTCAGTGATCGAAGTGTTCAACACAAGGCAAGTCGCTTTATGTTTGGTCTTTAGCATTATGTGGTCCAAACAAGTTCTACCATGGGTAGGCATGTCGTGTCCGGATAGCATGCTATGACTCGCAAGAAGATTAAGGTACTCATAAGAGCGTTTTTCGTTTGTTTGAGAAACTATGTCTATATTTATGTCACCACACAAAATAATATTTTTATAGTTACTTAGATTTGAGAGTAATTGGTCAAGTGAGTTTAAAAAGTTGGAGATATCGTTATAACCGGGAGGTCGATAGATTGAGATGATGCATGTTTCAAGAGATAATTTTAATATAAGGCAGTTTGCGTCTTTTAATTGAGGTTCTTCGGTCGTCACAATTATGTTTTTTCTTAAGTATATAACAACTCCCTCGTTTTGGGTTTTATGATTAGTTGTGGAGACATAATTGTAGTTATCAATGCTAGGTATCTGTTTGGCGGATTGGAGCCAACACTCAGTTAACACCAATATGTCCCAGGAGATTTGAGATCTTTGCAAGAGAGTGGTAAAAGAGGGCATGTTACAGTTGATACTACGAATGTTTTGTGTAAGGAGAGTAAGGGAACATGGTGAGTTATTTTTTTGCAAGTATTTGTTAACATCTTCCAAGTCGCATCTGGCTGCTTCAGCCAACGCAAGAGAATCCAGCTCTGAGTTTAAATGTTCTATGTCATGCATTGTAACTAAAACATAAAATTACTTTGGTTAATAATGTCACGTACATTGCGTGACTTGTTGGGGGAATTATTAAAAAGAGCGAGACTTAACCACAGAGCCGGGAGACAGGTTGCCAAAGGTTTCAGACTAGACTTAACGACGAACAAATACTTGAGTTTACGAGGTAGGTTGGTTTCTCGGTTTTGTGTAGAACGAGCTACAGTTTGTTTTGTGAAGGGTGTATTTTGTGTGTGTTGAATGTGTGGGTTGTGTGGGAGTTGGCAAAGTGTAAATGAAACTGTAGGTAGCAAGTAGGTATAGAAAATAAGATCACATACAGAATAAAAGTAAAGCAAAATTTTAGTAATAACAGAACAAAAAATAAAAGTAAATAGATGCGAAACTCGGCACCACTCATTTGTGTACAAGTCTAGTCACTTGGTGAGATTCAGTAGAAGAGATTCGCTCTCAATATTGGTCGGAGCGGAATCTTCGTCGGTCTTCACGTAAACTTTCCCGTAGGCTGTCCAAGCAGCATATAGTTTTCTGTCCTTGACTAGCCCCCGTGCGACATAGAATATGCGCCTGGCTTTGGTCGTAAGGTACTCGGAGATGTAGATTGGCTGACAAGGACCAGCTAGCTTGATGTCCTCGGAGCATAGAAGTGGCTGTTTGGCTTCACGTCTGGACTTGTTCATGGTTTTTAGGCTAGATATTAATTTATCCTTGAACTGAGCCGAGCTAAAATCAACTACTATGGTCTCAGACTTTGACCGGTAGATTTCTCTAATTTCCTGTTCCTGTATAGGTAGCCCCAGCGATGAACCTATACTCTGGACGATGGAGTTTAGTTGCATCTTATTTTCACTGTCTTTTTTTGGGATGTTACGAATCTCGATAGTGGAACTGTGTACAGTTTTTTCCAGGCGGTCTAATTTATTTTCCAAGGTAAAAATCTGACTTTTGTATTCGGTGTTTTCGTGCTCTAGTCGATTCACTTTTTGTAGTAACTCTTGATGCTGTTCGGTCATCTTATCCACAGACTTTTTTATATCCTGATTTTGGCTAAGTACAGCTTGAATAGCGGTATTCAATAACTCAAACTCCATTCCCTGTTGTTGTTTGAGTTCTTCAAATAACGTCTTCATTTCGGATGAAGAAGCGGCGTAAGACACCGAATCTCCAAATGTATGTTTCCGCCTCTTTAAGTAGTTATTACTCGGCTCAGGATTATCGGAGCTATTCAAGGCTGGATCAGAGTTATAGTGTATTATAGCGGTGGGTGCATTTAGAAGAAGCGGAGCTCCAGGCGCAGGCGGAGATCGTTGAACCGACATCGTAAAGTCTGCGGTTATTGAACTACGAGTCAAGTTCAAGTTCACGCGTAGAAAGTAGGCCTAAATGTGCCGTCGGCAAGGGGTCCGTTTGAAGGAGGCGGGGCTTGCGCACACGCAGAAAATGAATAGATGGGCGTTGCCAGAGCGTGTCACTGTAGTAGTGCGGGCGTTGATTGGTCAAGCTGAGTTCTTATCAACTAAGTTGAACTCACGTTGGTATGTTGGTCTCTGTTGCTCGTCACTCGCTCTCGCTCTTTTTGCACAATGACACCTCCTTACTGCTTCTGTGCTCCTAATATTTTACTCGAAATTTTGCTTGCGATATTTAATACTTTGAATAAGTTTAACTAGGGGATTAATGGCACACACGTCTGCACAGTGCAGTGTCCGAGAAGGGAGGATTTATGAGTCTAGTCGTCGCTCCAGCCTCTAGTGTCTTGTAAACTGTACATTTTATTTAGAGGACCCGATAGCAGGCAGGGATCGGAATTGAATTTTGATCAAAGCTCTTAATTTTTCATTAAAATGACTAGGACTTATCGGCCAGGTTAACCACCAAAGAACCCTCGTGTTTTGTGACTACTACTCTAAATTATGGATCACGTTGTCTTAAAATAAATTAAGAAGAAGCAATAATAAATAAAGCTATTTATTTTCAAAACGGAAACGAGCACCGCCAAGCCGTGAGTTTGTTGCCTGTTCTTCTAGGTTTAGTTGCGAGGAACTGGCACCTAGATTTGTTCAAAGTGATCCTTGTGATTAAACTGAGTAGATGCGTTAAATGAATAAATGCGTTTTCTCGCCAGCTAAAGACTTTTATCATTTATATTAGTAGAGAATAGTGATATCAGAAAGGTTCATTTAATAGTTTCTATTGAATTTTGTCAGTTTTTAGGAGACACATCTATAGTGACAAATAGGCTATTAGTCTAGAATTATACTCCACACTTATAAATTTCTCACAAGGTTTATTGGCTGAAGGTCTCGGCAGAATAACAGCGCCTAACTACTATAATAGTGGTGAGGCATACGCTGAGTCGAGACCCTTTTGCTGCTGCAGCACACAAACACCTACATACCAACAAAGTACTGCAATATCTATCTGTTTAGCCATTTCCTTTCTTTTATTGATTTGTATGTGTATATGTGTTTTTTTAGCAAATACATGTCTGTCTATGTCTATTACCCTAGATCCTAGGGCGGGAAGCGGCACGGACACGTACTTAATAGTATACAACTAATGGTTCAGCCCGAACTGAGATATCATGATGCAATCCGAATGTTCCGAATATTTAAGTAGGTTACGTCAGAGGTAAGTCTAAACATTATATTTGGACTTGCTTCTGACTACCGCCTATAAGCTTGGTATGGGTCGTTGGTTATGCATTTTTTTTTGTGGTATCTTAAAACCGAGCGTCTTAGAAAAAAAGTTGAATGTTTTGGGAATGTACAAACAAAGCCCTTTTATATGACGTACGTCGACGTAACTTAAAGTATATTTGAGTAACTTTTTTATTTTTGCCCTCTTGTAAAACCCCATATTTTAATTACTAGTAAGTATCATAAGTATCATATGCATATTGAATCAACGGTTCGAAAGTTATGGACGGACAAAAATACATACATACGTCAATTTTTTTTTTATGCATACATGCATTCATGCATTATATGTTGTGTGTTTTTGTGGCCATTCAATAACTGTCTATGTCTATGTCTGTGTCTATGTCTACATACACACAAACAATGCCAAATCGCCCAAGTTCGCTTCGCTCATTTGATCAACAGAGCACCTTAAAGTACTCTTGCGGCCGACTTTTCTTATAGACCCTGAGGTTTAATCGAGTGCGCGGATGTGTGGATCAGTCAGCCACTCATTACGGCCAACGAGTCTTAATTATACGGGCCATTTAGTAAAGGCCTTCAGCTACCCTGTGGCCTTAAGGGATGCTTATATCTATAGAAAGACGTAGGCGTAGGTGAATTTTACATCATTGTCAGACGTCAAAATACTTGAACCATGGAGGTAATATCGTAATGGAGATAGCCATAAGACTTACAACCTTTTACAACTGTATATCAAACAGTGATCATCTATCTTTGTTCTTCCCACGTAGCCTAGCTACGAGTAAAAGAAAAGAAGATGTAAGTTCACTCACTCCAACTCACTCACTTAATTGTTAATCGTGTCCGTCAGTTGATGCAATGTATTGATGTTCTAGTTGGAGTCGGTCAAAACATTGCGGTGAAGCGAAATAAATAGTGAAAAATCAAACGAATTTATTATTGTTTAAGCAAAATACATTTATTTTGAAAAGGTGAAAGTATATCCTGTACCGCTGTGTCTTGTGCATCAAGAACAACAAAAGGAGGAGGTAAAGACCCGGAATTGTCATTTGATACGTAATATTCTTTTTCGTCTAAGACTTGAACTTTATTTTAGACAACTTTTATGTTTGTGCCATATTTCATAGTGTCGCAGGTGACCTCTGACTTTCCGGTCTGTTAGGACTGATTCTATTGTAATGATCTTATATTGAGCAAACCTTAAAAACACCTTTTTCCAAAATTACTGATTTTCATGTCTTTGTATACGAATCTGAAATTCGTAATGTCTGACAGAAAAGGTACATGAGGACAAAAAATCTTTTCTGTCCAGTAGGTTCCAGTATGTAGGTACTGAAAATCTATAGACGTGACCTCCCGGCCAAACCTTTTTTTTAATTTATTTATTATTTAGTGAACATAAAATATGCATCCATTCTTCTTCTTTTCTCCGTTTATGGGTCCTGTCCGTCATTCCACAGACAATCTTGCCAGCATCAAGTGGATTGTATTAAATGTATTAAATATTGTATTAATACTATAAAGTCAAGTCAGTCCATATAAAAGTCAAAAGACGAAATTTGGCACTGCCACAATAATTATAGACTAACGGCCGAATTCTGAAAACTCGGTCAAACATAATGATGTCAGTCACTTGCTATCACAGTTAAATTTGATGTAAAAGCTGAAATAGCAATTTTATTATTTATTAAGTTTTATTACTACTAGCTGATGGAACAATCAGATGGCCTACCTAATTTTAAGTGGTAACCATCACCTATAACAAAGCATTGCCTCGTAAGATACGCACGATAGGAACATGCCCTACGATGCACTGCCCTGCGTCCATCTACTTGAGGCATACATATGTTAAGCCATGAGGGACGTTTGTTGCCTGTTATTCTAGGCTTTGGTCGCGTGGAACTGGCACCAGAGTCATCTAGCTTTAAGGGGCTGACAACCATCAAACAACTTCTCGCTCGCACGTTTCGACATGGTAAAAGATATAAAATCACTAATATCATTTTCAAAAAATCGAAATCAACCATTTTGTGTGCAATCACATTGCACACAGTTTAGTAAAAAAATCATTTTGATCGATAGATGTTTTCCTACTCAAAAGTTTGCTTTACTAGTTTTCGTACATAAGCAAACTTTTAAGTAGGAAAACTTGTATCGATCCAAATGATTTTTTTACTAAACTGTGTGCAATGAGGCACACAAAATGGTTGATTGCGATTTTTCGAAAATGAGTTGAGTGATTTTATATCTTTCAACATGTCGAAACGTGCGAGCGAGAGTCACATTAGCTCTTGTCTTCGCCTTAAGACGTTTCAAAGTGATCCTTGTGATTTTATTGAATAAATACATTTTGACTTGGACTTTGACCTCATGTGCCTGTAATTACACCGGCATCCACACTTTTCAAACCAAAACACAGCAACACTGCTTGGCGGCAGAAAAAGGCGTGGAAATTTATTTATTCACTAGCATCTTACTGTATCTGTAAATGTATATATATATATAATGTTTGTATATGGTGTCACTAAAACTATTGGTGGGGTGCAATAAAGTATTTTCTATCTTTATCTAGCAGAAATCGCTCTAGACTTAAAAGAATATTTTATCTCCTATTCAAGTTCTGGATCATCGAATAAGAGCCTAATGCACTCAGCGACGCGGTGAAACTTTACCGCGCGTAATTGAATATGTTCCCGGCAACTTGATTGCGTTAGTCGTGCAAGTGGCATGGAACTAATTGGTTAATTGAAAATTGAAAAGTAAAAGAACCGAGTTGAATCAATTATTGCTTTATTTCTATTTGACAGCTCTCCCATCTCAGAAGTGTTATTCTGTCTATAACACTCGCCTAAGTGAGCTGGAATCGCCACCCGCGTGACCCATAACAAGCGCCACCCGCGTGAGTTTCTTGGCCGTGAAAATGACAATGTGAGTGAGGCAAAACTCGTGATCGAAGTGAGTTCGAATCCACCAAGTGATACAGTGATTTTGTTTTTACGAAATGACATCTCAGTTGTAGTGGCTCTACCTTCAGCGCTCACTCACGTTGGCATTTCCACTTACCAAAACACTCACGTGGGTGGCGCTACGGATAAATGAATGTATTACCGAATGCCAAATTGAAAACTCAACGCAGATTCCTCGGTCACTTGAGTGAATGTTATTTACCGAATAGCACTACATTTGAGATTACGGTCTCTCTCTCTCTCTCTTGTCGTTACTAGTTACTTTCGAAATAGTGTGGTGAAATGATTTTTAGTGCCCCTCAAGAGGCTCCTTTCGAGCACTTGACACATGTTATAGAAATTTTTAGATTCTACTACATGCCGGTTTCCTCACGATGTTTTCCTTCAAGATTAAGATTATGGTTAAACGCAAGCAATTACTAGCGCCACCCGCGTGAGTTTTTTAGCAGTGGAAATACCAACTTGAGTGAGGCGAAGCGCTTGATTGAAGTGAGCGCGGATCCACTGGGTGAAACTCCCGTGATTTGATGTTTACGGAATAGCACTACATTAAAATGAAAAAAAAAATACAAAACGCGTTTTGGTTTAGTTCTTCTCATCGCGTCACAAGTTCCTTTCGATACAGAGTGATGAAAGGACTTTAAATGCGCCTCAAAGAGAATCCTCTTGAGCACTTGACACATGTTTCAGAACTTTATCGGAACTTTTTAGGTGCCAGTTTCCGCACGAAGTTTTCTTTGACCGTTTGAGAGTACTGCTGACATTGTGCACATATTTTTTGGTGTGCAACCGGTTTTGAAGCCACGACCTTAGGATCAGAATGCGGGGCCACTAGACCACCAGTGCTAGTGCCACATTAAAAGTATACGAGTCGACTTTACTACTTATTTTTTTTAATTTTCTGAATTCTCGATCTAATACTTTTGTATTAAGATTGTATTCGAGCGTTAAGAACACTAGCTTTGCGCACAGCTTAGTATACCGTGCTACCTTATCACATAAAACAACAAACAGCATGCAATCTGTAAAGTTTGTCTCGAAACTATGCAGCTGTTTTGTATATACATATACATATATATACATGCCTTCAAGAATGGCACAAGGTGTAACATATTGATATGATAAAGTTTAGCTCTGATTTCACTATTTATTTATTTATTTATTTAATTAATTAATTAGAACGGTACGCAGACCAATTATACTAACTAATAACAATAATAGAACCAAAATTAAAATACAATACAAATTATTTCACTCAAGTTCAAATTAAATTTAAAATACAAACTATATTTAAATATTTAATACTATCCTGTCTTAGATTAACAAAGGCCGTTAAATATGTTTAAATGTACACGTTTGACATCTAAGGTTAGATTTAACGGCCTGTTAATCCTTTTTTAGTAACTAACAGATTATAATAAAATCAGCTCTTAGAGCGCTTTATTTGTGGCTCGTTCGGGGAAGTACTACCACCATGCCTTGCCAGTGAAATGACAGGCACATGAAGCTTAACATCTGTATGCCTCAAGTTGATGGGCGCAGGGCAGTGCATCGTAGGGCACATGCGTGACTAACGAGGCAATGCTTTGTTATAGGTGATGGTTACCAATTAACATCGGGTGGGCCATCAGCTTGTTCCACCGGTTAGCTGTATAAAAAACCGGCCAAGTGCGAGTATGACTCGCGCATAGGGCTCCGTACCATTCATTAATCTATAAAAACGGCAAAAAAATCACGTTTGGAATCCTCCTTAAATATTTATTTTATTTTGTTTTTTAGTATTTGTTGTTAAAGCGATAACAGAAATACATCATCTGTGAATATTTCAACTGTCTAACTATCACGGTTCATGAGATACAGCCTGGTGACAGACGGACAGACAGACAGACAGACGGACGGACAGCAGAGTCTTAGTAATAGGGTCCCATTTTACCCTTTGGGTACGGAGCCCTAAAACGGAAAAGTGGTGTTCATAAGTTATGAATATCCATGATTGTTATTATTTTCAGTCGATCAAGAAATAATAAAAGTCCCATATTATATTTTAAAAGTCGTTTTATTACACCCTGTAAAGCTTTCCCAATTTCCATAAAACTCCTCACCCGTGTTTATGATAATCGCTGAACCTCGAACCTGCACCAAACTTGTTAAACAGACTTTGAGCGCAAACAACATGTATTTTCAGAATTTCTGCGTTCTTCTTTCTAAGTTTTCTTGTTTATTTTGCGTTAAACATAACTTTTTGAATATGAAGAGCTGCTCTCAATCGGTGAAGGAAAACATCGCGAGGGAACCAGTTAGTAACGGCAGGGATGGGCTTGCCACCTGTCACGTATGGAATACCAACTACTGCAAAATGTGGGTATGTGCCAAACGTCATAAATTGGACGTACCTACCTCTGATTAATTTCTGGTACTGTTAGATCTAGTTTGAAAGTAGTGCCTGTGATGGATTCGAAATTGTTATAGTGATTGTATAATTAGTTTTTAATGTTTTATGTGTTTAGGTTCTGTGCCTATCATAAATTTGTACCATCATGTGTAATATGCTTACCAAATAAATAATTATTGATCTCTCTCTCTCGTTGTGTCACTAGTTTTTTTTCGAAACAGTGTGGTGAAAGGATTTTAAGTGCGCCTCAAAAGGCTCCTTTCAAGCACTTGACACATGTTATAGGCTTTAGGTTCTACGACATCCCGGTTTCCTCACGATGTTTTCCCTCACCGTTTGAGAGCACTGGCATTGTGCACATACATTTTTGAACAGAAAAACTCATTGGTGCATGACAGGTTTCGAACCCACGACCTTAGGATCGGAAGGCGGGGCCGCTACCACTAGACCACTAGTGCTCTCAAATTTGATTAATTATAATTATTGATTACAAGCTGGTGCCCGCGACTCGTCTGCGCAGGATTAGTCACATTGATATAAATTGTAGCCTATGTGTTATTCTGATGTACAAGCTATATTATTGTAAAGTTTCATTAAAATCCATTCGGTAGGTTTTACGTGAAAGAGTAACAAACATCCATCCATCCATACTTACAAACTTTCGCGTTTATAATATTAATAGGATTATTATTATTGATAAATTTCTGTTACTATTAGATCCAGTTTTCTAACCTTCCAATAGCTATTACGTAGGATGTAGGACGTAGGTATCTATTACCTACGTCCAGCCTACTATCTACTTCGCCGAAGAGTAAAACTATCTAATCTGCGCCCAAGGGAAATCCCAGAAATGCTTACAATATGAATAAGACATTGATACACACATCTACTTGGAAATATCTACGAGTAGGGTTGGTATTAGATATATTAGCTATTCTACTTCTTGCCATGTCACTAGTTAGTTCGAAACAGTGTGGTGAAAGGATTTTAAGTGTCTCTCAAAGATTCTCTCCTATGAATGAACAAATGTGGTTCTTATGTGCCCACGTACATACGCAAACTATGTCTGGGGGTCATCCATAAATTACGTCACACGAGTTTCATAATTTTTTGACCCCTCCCCCGCCCTTGTCACAGCAGCAGGCCTAGCACGGGCAGAGGAAAAGTTGTCTTTCCACCGTTTTTATCTACTTGTCAGTAGAAATAAAGAGAACTATTTCCACTGACAAATGATAAAAACGGTGGAAAGACAACTTTTCCCATGGAGGTACTATATACTGGAGGGAGCGATAAGACTTACATCCTTTTTCAACTGTGTATCAAACATTGATCATCTATCTTTGTTCTTCCCATGTAGCCTAGCTACGAGTAAAAGAAAAGAAGATGTAACTTCACTCACTCCATCTCACTCACTCACTGTCTGCGTAAATCGTGGCCGTCAGTTGATGCAATGTTTTGATCTTGTTTTGACGTTTTTGAAAAACTCGCAGCAACATTGCGATGCAGCGAAAGAAATTATGAAAATTTTTAAAGAATTATTATTGTCTAGGCAAAATATATTTGAAAAGGTGAAAGTATGTCTTGTGAAGCTGTGTTTTGTGTATCAAAAACAACAAAAGGAGGAGTTAAAGACCCGTAATTGTCATTTGATACGTAATATTCTTTTTCTATTTTCATGCTAAAAAAATACGTTTTTTCTCCCATAAAGACTGTAGGAATTACATTTTATTAGTACTAGTCATATTTTCCTATGTGAAAATGATGTAAACCCATTAATTATTGCAAAATAAAATGCATTGTTTTAGTCTTCTGTTCTAGAGATGTACTTCCACCGACCAATTTAGCTTTATCGATAATATGTAAGTTTCCGTTTTTTATATGAAATATCTAATGTGGTGGGTCAGACCGGCTGTTCTGTTGTAGTTTCAATTTTTCACACCTTATAGGCGTCTCGCGAGGGATCAATTTTTGTTAAATTTTACAATATTTTTTTAGGTTCTTAAATGCCCAGAATGAAGACGGGAGTGGATAAAAGCTGTTAGGCGTGAAAACTGATAGCCTACAAAATGTTCTTATGCATGGACGAAATGGCCATAAGAAATTGTATCGAGTGGGATGGACATCGCTCTCACGGTTAGGGCAATGTGGGAAACATTATTGACGATGATAGTGTTCCAGTGTCTATAATGGTTTTGGGCTTTCGCAATAAAAGTCAGCAACCAGTTAAAATTAAAAAGTTGGATTCCAATTAAAACGACTTTTTCATGCATTTCTTATTCTATCGATAGGTTAGTCAATGTTGTCCCTTCTCTAGTCACTCACGCGAATACACACAAACTAACAAAAAACGGACACGCCGAAAAACCGTAACACTACGTCTATATGATACTTAGTCTAAGACTTTTCCTCTGCCCGTGCTAGGCCTACTGGTCACATTTGTGAGACTCCTCCCCCTACCTAGTGTGATGTCACATATTTTGCAATTTTACATATAGAGCTTTATGAAAAAAACAGCAATGTTCCAAAATTATTTTTATTTCCATTTAAATTCCATTTCAATAAAATTTTGTGTTGTACTTAGACATAAAATATTATATTTTGAAAAAATGTTATGTCACAAAATTTTGGACCCCTCCCCACCCCTTGACACACTTCGTGGACTCCCTCCCTCCACCTTAACGTGTGACATAATTTATGGATTGCCCCCTGGTGGTGGAAGGCAGGATTACCATCAAAACATCAAGAAAAGTAAAGATCACCGAATAATATTTTTTTTTACTACTTAGTCCCGCACGATAAGATGCCTTACAATGCCTCAAGTTGATGGTCGCACTGCCTTGCGACCATCAACTTGAGGCGTACAGATATTAAGCCTTTAGTGCATGTAATTTCACGGGCAACCATACTCTTTAAATCGAAACACAGCGTTGCCCTGCTTGGCGGCATAAACAGGCATGGTGGTAGTACTTCAAAGAGCTCTACTACTCTTAAAATCTCTTAAATCCCGGAGAATAAATATATAAATATTGGTGGTCATTCCACACAGCACTATCTAGACCCAAACTCAGCAAAGCTTGTACTATGGGAACTAGATAGCTGATATTATATATAAATTGTTTTTTTAGTAAATACATACTTATACTAAGAGTAATAGAGCTCTGTGTGAAGGGCTCGTCCGGGGAAGTACTACCACCACTCCTTTTTCTGCCGCCAAGCAGCAACGCTGTGTTTCGGTTCGAAGAGTGTGGTTGCCGGTATAATTACAGGCACATGAGGCTTAACATCTGTATGCCTCAAGTTGATGGACGCAGGGCAGTGCATCGTAGGGCACGTTCCTATCGTGCGTGACTTACGATGCAATGCTTTGTTATAGGTGATGGTTACCACTTAACATTAGGTGGGCCATATGCTTGTTCCATCAGCTAGTTGTATAAAACAAAAAAACAACCGGACAGGGTACAAACTTCTATGTTCATCATAAATGTTTGTTCTCAGTGGGCATCGAACCCGCGGCCTACAGCGCAGAAGGCAGAACCATCAACTAAGCTGTGAGAGGGTGGTCTCGGTTTAGATTCTCGTAAACGCTGGGTAATATATACAACGTGTTTATTAAGAATTGTAGGGATCCGAAAGCAGGATATTCTACCGGTCATAACGAACAACTTTTGTTCTACGACTTTTAAAATTTCAAAGTTTTTCATTCATGAAATGCCTCCTAAACTTTTATCTAAAATGAATCTAAACGCATCATGAGGCAGCCCTATTTACAGCTGTTCTTTGACCTCTAGTTGTTAACCTTAGATAAAATAGGTAACAGAACTGCCACCAATTACCTAGTAATGTGCCTACCTAATAATGATGTTGCTGTTTTTAAAGATCTTGGTATGTAAAAGAAATATTTTCGCGACTGTAATCCCTAGTCACGGTAAACATTCTCTGAGATCTTTGGTACTAATACCTATTCAGTAACTAGGTACCTACGTGGCTACGTACTCAATATTTAATAGAATATTTATTTTTGTTTAATTACTAGATGTCGTAAACCAATGTTTATGATATTCATAGTTCTTTAAATTGTAACATGTTACTTTACGACCATGGTTCATTGACACGACAAAATTATTCAACTGCAATTTTGGGAAGTGTCTAGTCTGTCCTATTTAATCTTTGACTAACCTGTCTGTCATTGGTTGCATTTAAAAACGCATATCCAATCAGGACGGCCGACGGCCGCCGATCAGTGTTACCATTTGTGGCAGATTTCTACCATTTGGCAGATTTTAAATATTTCAAGAAAAATCTTATTAGTTTGAATTTTTAATGAAATAATATTTACCTATAATTTATTTATTTTTTACCGAACTGGAAACTTCTTATTCTTTTTTACCTTTATTGATTTGGTTTCTAAACAACTTCTATCTCGTTTTAGATAACTGCAAACCGTTACAAACGATCAAAAGATAGTAACTGAATGTAATGTAGGTATTTAATTTATTCCGTAGCCACGAAGGAGATGGTATGAAGTCATATTTTTGGTATTTTTATCGTCAAGCTTGGTAGATTTTGACAGATTTTTTGGCAGGTGTGTGGTAGAACCGCCACTTTTGAGATGGTCACCCTGTTTGTGTTTACATGCGTTGTTGTACATTGTTTTGTTGAGAAAATGTCATCAAACGTGATAAAATGGTGATTGTTATGTAAAAAGCCGTCGTCAGTCAGTGTGTGTATGAGCAGTGCCTACGAGGTAATGGTTTAGTGTGAAGTTTGAAGCCTGTGTCGTGCGAAATCTCGCAAACTTACCAAAATCCAGTTTTATCCAGTGTTATTATAGCCAGTAAATAATGACAAAAGCCATAGGAACCAGTAAAAATATCGTGTCAGGGGATTGGCGGCGTACCTACCTACCTACCGTAAGGTAAGTATTTCAAATTATCTCGTAGGTTAGGGTTATCGTTGTTTTTCTCTTTCCTAGATAGAAGCGCGCGTGCGTGTGACCTTGACACGTACACAGACAGGGCTGTTGCAAATTTCTGAGAAAATATTAATTTTACTTTACTATGGGAATTTCGAAAACGATGTATTCAACCGTTGCACACGTCAAAGTATTCCAGTGCTTGGTCTAAATACACGCTCTTTGTTTCCCTACATAACTTCATCAACACGTTGTATAAACATAAACATAAACTATACTAGTGGTTCGCCCCGAATTGAGATCTCGTGATGCGAGCCGACGAACGCACCAAAACTTTGAGTAGGTGGTAGTCAGAGGCAAGTCCAAACATTATGTTTACATTACTACCACCCACTAACTTGGTATGGTAACCAAGTTTCAACTCTATTGGCCTATTTATTGAAGAGTTCCGTTGAACAGACCTTGGCTCCATCATCAGACGTCGTTGTCACCATTTTATGAGAACTGAGTACGACCTTAATTTATTTAAAAAAAAAAAAAATAAGAAAAAGCAAAGGAACTGGCCTACCAGTAGAAAACCCTTGATTTCAACGAAACTCTTAGAGATAGGAGGTCTGGGATCGTTGGTTATCTAAATTTTACTTTTTTGTTGTATTTCAAAAACCGGGCGTCCTAGAAAAAAAGTAAAAGTGTGGTTGGAATGTCCAAACAAAGCCTTTTCATATGAAATGTAACTAGATTTTTTATGTAACTTTTTTTAATTTTGGCCCCATAAAAAACCCCATGTCTTAATAACCCTTCATCCGATTTTACTCATATACTTACCAGTAAATTTCTCAAGTACAAGCTATCGACTTATCAAATTTCATGCAGATCGGATCAACGGTTCTAAAGTTATAGCCAGACAAACATACCTACATACTTACATACTTAAAATGCCAAATCGCCCAAGTTGAAACTAAGATCTTCGTTCGCTTCGCTCACTCGATCAAATAAGATCTTCGTTCGCTTCGCTCACTCGATCAAATAAAAATGTATAGGGTATAAACATACCCTTCATCGAGTAAAATTCGTGCTATCACATTTATTACCAGCTGGCCACCGCCAGTCTCCGAACATGAATACTGCTAGTTAGTGTTCATTAGGGCTTTTGTGTGGGCTAGCAGCATGACCCAGATTTGGAACTTTGGAACTAAATTCAATTTCGCAACTCGATAGATTCGGTGACGAGGTTTCAGTCTGTTTTATTGTGCGCAGCTGTTTCTAGCAGATATAACTGATAAACTAAATCCCAATAAAAATATCTAAAAAGGGGCCCCAACTCAGAAGGGATAAAAGTCGTAAAACTGCTTCTGATTTCTACAATCACAAACTAATACCCCGTTTACACTCAGCTCATGTCCTTGGAAATGTGCAGAGACATGGGAAGTGACTTGGACAATGCAAGAATGTAAACAGGCCACTTCCATGTCCACTCGCGTTGCCGCTCGCGTTACCCGTGGTGCGTGAACACACATTGCCGGCGTCGCTGCCGCAGACATATGGACGGCAACATTTCCGTCCACGCGAATGGCAGCACGAATGTCTAAATGTAAACGCAGTATATCAGCTTGGGCCAAAAAGTTCATTAGTAAACTTATGGTCAAAAACCCTGCAAAAACAACCCTGGACTACCAACTACTGTCAAATGATGATGATGATGGGTATGTGCATGTAATGTTTGGACGTACCTCTGACGTCTAAGGGGGGTACCTCTTCGAGCACTGGTGGTCTAGTGGTAGCGGCCCCGCCTTCCGATCCTAAGGTCGTCGGTTCGAAACCGGTCATGCACCAATGAGTTTTTCTGTTCAAAAATGTATGTGCACAATGCCAGTACTCTCAAACGGTGAAGGAAAACATCGTGTCGAAACCGCCATGTCGTAAAACCTAAAGGGTTCTATAACATGTGTCAAGTGCTCGAAAGGAGCCTCTTGAGGCGCACTTAAAATCCTTTCAACACACTGTTTCGAAAGAAACTAGTGACACGACAAGAGAGAAGGGGGGGTACCTTAGACGTCCTCAAAGAATCTGGAGTTAGTACTTGGTACTAAGAGATCTGGGGATATCTACCGTGCCTAGGGATCAAAGTCGTGTAGCTGTTCCAGCTTCAGTTTTTTGAAAAATCCTCTGAATTCTCTACCAAAAACACGTGCAAATGTTAAACATAAATTTAATGAAATAAATATATAGTACTAATCCGCTAATCTAATCTTATGTAAGTAAATCAAATGTAGACTTGAGTGTGCACCCTTCACTGTATCTGCAAACTCTGCATACTCTGCAAATTCTGTAACGTGAAAAAAGGTGTATTAGACACAACAAAAATACCACAAATAATATAAAATACTTAACAAGACTTCGACACGTGTTTCGCCTCTCTACGAAGCATCTTCAGGAAGATTGACTTGCTGTGCACTGAATGACGTCACCTTGACGTGTTGTCTCGTCGAGCGCCGAGCAGAAAGTATTGAAGTTTGACTTTCTGCTCGGCGCTCGACGAGACAACACGTCAAGGTGACGTCATTCAGTGCACAGCAAGTCAATCTTCCTGAAGATGCTTCGTAGAGAGGCGAAACACGTGTCGAAGTCTTGTTAAGTATTTTATATTATTTGTGGTATTTTTGTTGTGTCTAATACACCTTTTTTCACGTTACAGAATTTGCAGAGTATGCAGAGTTTGCAGATACAGTGAAGGGTGCACACTCAAGTCTACATTTGATTTACTTACATAAGATTAGATTAGCGGATTAGTACTATATATTTATTTCATTAAATTTATGTTTAACAATGGAATTCCGCAAAGTCACGCCTGAATCAATTAATTACGTGCAAATGTATCATTACGACCAGCCAATACGCAAATGCGATTCATACAATTTTAAACCTTATTCCCCGGCCGTTGAACATGAATAGGGCTAGTTACCAGTTGGAGTTCATTAGGCTATATTGTGCAGGCGTGACCTATATTTCAAGATCTACTCTCCGAGCTGTGAGCTTTTGGGGGCTGGCAGCAGAAATCTTATTTATGTTATAATGTAATTTACCCATAAAGAAGAAAGAGAAGGGAAGAAAATATATCTATTTCACCCAGAAACTTAGGTACTACAAAAAACAACTTAAAAGCTCATTCATATTAGACCCGTTATTGACTATCCTTCAAAATTGCATCTTTTTAGGGTTCAGTACCGAAAGGATTTAACGGGACCCTATTATAAGATTCCGCTGTCCGTCCGTCCGTCCGTCCGTCCGTCCGTCTGTCTGTCTGCCATTTAAATATCATTGCCGCAAAAGAACTCTTATATACCTAGAACAAGGTTCATCTGGTCTCATTATTCGTATAAATATAAAAAAAAATATCAATAAGCTAACAGGTGTTACCTAAGCCTAACGTTTTTTATTTATATTTATAAAAAACCATAATTGATATAACCAATAAGGTTCCTAAGAATAATAAAAATAATAAATAAAATAAATATTGGTGGACTTTCCACACAACACTATCTAGCCCCAAACTAAGCCATAGCTTGTAATATGGGAACCAAATAGCTGATATAAGTCACGCATGATAGGATCGTGCCCTACGATACGCTGCCCTGCGTCCATCAACTCGAGGCATACAGATGTTAAGCCTCATGTGCCTGTAATTTCACCAGCAACCACACCTTTCAAACCGCAACATTTCTCTTTTTCTACCGCCAAGCAGCGTTGCTGTGTTTCGGTTTGAAGAGTGTGGTTGCCGGTGTAATTACAGGCACATGAGGCTTAACATCTGTATGCCTCGAGTTGAAATGTTAATGGACGCAGGGCAGCGTATCGTAGGGCACGATCCTATCTTGCGTGACTTACGAGGCAATGCTTTGTTATAGGTGATGGTTACTACTTATTATCAGCTGCAGGGCCATCTGCTTGTTCCATCAGCTAGTTATATAAAAAAAACATAACAACGCTGCTTGACGACAGAAATATGCATGGTGGTAGTACTTCCCCGGACGTTAAGCCTGTAATTGAAAACTATTATTATGGCAATGGTCACTTTAAGCCACATCCGGCAACCAATTTCCATTTATTCCCAGAATTTTATGCAATTTTCAAGTTGCAAGTTTCGGGGTGGGACGTTCGTTAGCAGTCCTTTGTTGCAATTAGGGTTGCTATCCGTGGTATGGACGGACAGATCTGGCCAGAAAACTGACGTTTTGGAGCTTGGTTGGAATAGGCTGGCTTTTAGGCAGATCTGATTGGGCGGTTGTGAACAATTTCGTAACGTAAAAATGTTAACGGAATTCAATTGATAAAACAATAATTTCAAAATGCTATTATCTTACAATTAAAAAAAAAGACAGGAATATCATTTTACTACAGATTAGTAAAAACGAATGGGGTGTGAAGATAAATTGCCATAAATATTGAAATATACAAAAATATTTTCGGTGGATTTTTTTATGCTGGTGGAAATCTATCCCCCTAAGCTCAGCGAAGCTCGTACTATGGGAAAAAAGTATAGTACTGAGCTGATATAATACTTTTTTTGTAAAATACATACTTATACTAGTAGTTCGCCCCGAACTGAGATCTCGTGACGCGACCCGACGAACGCATCAACACTTTGAGTACTTAGTAGTCAGAGGCAAGTCCAAACATTATCTTTGGACTTTTTTCTGACTACCGCCTACTAACTTGGTATGGTTACCAAGTTTCAACTCTATTGGCCTATTTATTGAAGAGTTCCGTTGAACAGACCTTGGCTCCATCATCAGACCTGGTCGTCGTCACCATTTTATGAGAACTGAGTACCTCCTTAATTTATTTCAAGAAAAAAAAATAAGAAAAAGCAAAGGAACTGGCCAACCAGTAGAAAAACCTTGATGCCAACGAAGCTCTTAGAGATGGGAGCTCTTGGATCGCTGGTTATCTTAATTTAACTTTTATTATTTTATCTCAAAAACCGAGCGTCCAAAAAAAAAAGTAAAAATTGTTTTTGGATGTCCAAATAAAGCCCTTTCATATGACATGTAACTTGATTTTTTTATGTAACTTTTTTTATTTTTGCCCCCTCAAAAAACCCCATATCTCTTAAACCCTTCATCCGATTTTACTCATATACCTACCAGTAAATTTCTCAAGTACAAGCTATCGACATATCAAATTTCATGCAGATCGGATCAACGGTTCTAAAGTTATCGCCAGACAAACATACATACATACATACATACATACATACATACATACATACATACATACATACATAAAATGCCAAATCGCCCAAGTTGAAACTAAGATCTTCTTTCGCTTCGCTCACTCGATCAAATATAATTATACCTAGACAGAGTACAAACATCTATCTTAACTGCACATTTAATGTTTGTTTGGTAGGGATCGAACACACAGACTACAGCGCAAAAGACAGAGATATTACCAACTGAGCTGTGAGGGCTTTATTATCAACCACATAAGCGAAGTCGCGGGTGGTTCATCCATAGTGGTTTACGCGGCTAATATTAAAATCCATATTTTACGATGCGTACACTATCGGATTAAACCCAACAACCCTATTCAAAACCAAAGCTTTTCCGAAGCAAAATTTCGGTGAATTCAGGCTCACGGTCATATAATTTCATTATATTGCACCTTTATTTAAAGCTGAGTCCACTTCAGTTTGCGGTGTGCTAAAGTTGGCGGGCGGTTTTCGCTCGGCAACGAAGTTCATTTTGTGATGGTTTTAAATTATAATTTTGATTTTTGGCCATATTTCATTTTGCTAGCAGCTCATTTTATTTTCGTTCATGTTCGCTTTGTGTTCACTTTTCCACATCTTGCTTCGACATTTCAACATTTTTGAATTAATAAAATTGCTGAAAGTATGAAAAATCGCAAACAACGTTTTGGAGAATACCTTTACAAAGGTCCAACTAAAAATATAAAAGAATATAGCGTGAAGTGGGTTAACGGTTGTCTGCGTCTAATAATACGGTAATACAATAGTGGTTCGTCCCTAGTGGTTTACTGTAAGGCTGCGTTAATTATTATATCTACACTATCTACACTTATATTATAAAGAGGAAAGATTTGTATTTTTGTATGTAACGAATAGGCTCAAAAAATCTACATCTACACTAATATTATAAAGAGGAAAGATTTGTATTTTTGTATGTATTTCACCATTAGAATGCTACATTATCCCTGAGTAACATAGGCTATATTATATTTTTTTAAAAATCAGGGATCCTTACTAAAACTCCAATAATGTAACCCTAGGTGGAAAACAAAAACCTTACTAAATGTACTACGACTTTGCAGAACACGTCATTATCTACAAAAATGTCGCGACAGCATAATTATGTCTAGCTATTAGAGTTATGTCACAATAAGTGTTCTTTTATTATAAAAAAATAATTGAAATGCCGCCGCTAGAAAAGGCTCTTTATTTGTACCTTGGTATTAATCCTTATCCAAATAAATCTTTTCATATTCAAGACTGGTTTAATACCTATACAATACATCTTGAATTTTTCAAATCGGATATTCCATTCAAAAGATTTTAAAAATATAAGCGACGCGCGGGTCACGGGGCGCGTTCTCACCCAGCGCGGGCCCGGGCAAGGCGCGAGCTAGAAGGGCGTGCAAATGACTCGAACCGGCCACGGTCTAAGTTTAACCTAAAACATTGAAAAAAATTATGTCCACCTATGCGAAGCTGGGACAGGCCACTAGTTAATCTATAATTTCGTGCCGCCAGTAGTGTGCGTTGGCCCTTATAAAATTGTAGAAGCCTTGAAATTTTATTTTAGACATTTCTGTGAAGGCAGTAACATAATTCTTATTAAGTTCTAATTAACTTTTAGGGTAGGCTTTGGTATTCATTACACAAAAGTATGAAATTTTCGACTAAATTTAATAAAGCCTGCTAAAGTTTTTTCACTCCTGAAACTTCCTTCATCAAGTAAAATACCAATATCGAGCAAAACCACAGGTTTATAGCATCGAAATGGGTGTAAATTTACCCTATTCCAATCATAAATTTTATATAATTACTGAATTGGGGGTTCTAGAAAAACCTAATCAATGATCGAGTGAAGCGAACGAAGGTTTTTTTTTTAAAGAAGGGTTCCGCTCTCCGTCTGTCTGTCTATCTGTCTATCCGTCTGTCATAGATCATCTGCGATAGTTAGACAGTTGAAATTTTCACAGCAATTTTCCGCTGTGCCGTTGCCGCTATAACAACTAAAAAACTAAAATAATTAGTTCAGAGGACTCCCACACAACAAACGTGTTTTTTTTTTGCCGTTTTTATAGATAATGGTACGGAACCCTACGTGTGCAAGTCCAACTCGCACTTGCCCGGTTTTTTTTAATAACTTCGTTTCTTTTTCTTATTTGGGCGAAATTACTTTCCTATCTTTGTTTGATCAAACCGTTACTTCGATTTATACGGATTTTTTTATATTTATGAATAAAAATAGACTGGTTAATTTTTTTGTTAATTTAAAACTGAGTTGCTGAGTCCAAAAAAGATAAAAAATAAAGTAATGCCAATTGTGGGGCACCGGTAAAAAGATTAATTATTGAAATACATTCCAACAAGATAATTATATATTGTGAGAATCGATTAAAGTAATATTTATTTTTTAAACCAAGTATCACCTGTATCGATAGCTCCACATACTAGATAGATAGATAGATAGAAGATAGAAAATACTTTATTGCACACAACTTAAGAATATAACAAAAAAAACAGACTTAAAACTACAAAGTACAATGGGCGGTCTTATCGCTAAATAGCGATCTCTACCAGACAACCGTTGGATGAAGTGGACTCATTCAATTTAGAAAGGGTGCTTGTGTGCGTAGAGATAAAAAATAATTTGTGTGTGAAAAACGCTATGCTACATTTTTTTTTGTTTTTTTATTTTATATAACTAGCTGATGGAACAAGCAGATGGCCTACCTGATGTTAAGCGGAAACCATCACCTATAACAAAGCATTGCCTCGCAAGTCACGCACGAAAGGAACGTGCCCTACGATGCACTGCCCTGCGTCCATCAACTTGAGGCATACAGATGTTAAGCCTCATGTGCCTGTAATTACACCGGCAACCACACTCTTCAAACCGAAACACAGCGTTGCTGCTTGGCGGCAGAAAAAGGCGTGGTGGTAGTACTTCCCCGGACGAGCCCTTCACAAAGAGCTCTACTACATATAAAAGAAAAAGAATTAGAAACAAATATATAAAAATATAAATAAAATACTATTATTACATCGTTCATAGTTAAATAGTTTAAAACTCACCCCACAGACCAAAATAACTTCATTGCTTCATTATAAAAGTAGTAGAGCTCTTTGTGAAGGGCTCGTCCGGGAAGTACTACCACCACGCCTTTTTCTGCCGCCAAGCAGCGTTGCTGTGTTTCGGTTTGAAGAGTGTGGTTGCCGGTGAAATTACAGGCACATGAGGCTTAACATCGTATACCTCAAGTTGATGGATGCAGGCAGTGCATTCTAGGGCACGTTTTTATCGTGCGTGACTTGCGAGGCAATGCTTTGTTGTAGGTGATAGCTACCACTTAACAGGTGGGCAATCTGATTATTCCATCAGCAAGTAGTAGGTATATACAAAAAAGTTTTCCAAATTAGTTGAAGGGTCGCGTGAGAGGTGAAGTTGATGGACGCAAGCACGCATCGCACGTTTGCGTATCATGCGTGTCCTGCGAGGCAATGCTTTGTTATAGTGACGGTTACCATCATAACATCAGGTGAGCTATTTGCTTGTTCCACCAGCAAGTAGTAAAAGAATAAAAACCCACAGACACAGAATAACTTTATTACTCACTAAAATTCAATAATATATTATATTACATTGTAAAAGGATCATGCCATAGAACCTAAAAGTCATACAAAAGAACGGTAGGAACCAAGCCGTAAGTTTGTTGGCTGTTCTTCTAGGCTTTGGTCGCGTGGAACTGGCACCTAGAGTCACCGAGCTTTAAGACGTTTCAAAGTGATCCATTTGATTTTATTGAATAAATACCTTTTGACTTTGACTTTAGTCAACTTTGCTTCATTCTTCATATAAAGTTTCTCTCCTAACTAGATTCCCTCTCGACGGTTCGGTGAAAATGATACACGCCTAATTCTCTATTAGGAGTGCAAAGTGGGGTAACTTTACCCGGTGCAAAGTTACCCCACTGTTCCTACATAAGCCACAACGCTCCTAATGAAGTGTGGCAAGTTGGCAATTACCGCGCGTCGGATAGCTGATACGAAGAGTAAATAATCGCGAGTAGACTTTGTCACTTTTGCTAGAGAGTACCGGTCTAGTGAGTGACCCTGCATTCTGATTAGGAGGTTCGAATTTGATCGTACATCATCATCAGCCTCAAATAGCCCACTTCTTCTTCTTGTCGTGTCACTAGTTTCTTTCGAAACAGTGTGGTGAAAGGATTTTAAGTGCGCCTCAAGAGGCTCCTTTCGAGCACTTGACACTGATGTTATAGAACTGTTTAGATTCTATGGCATGCCAGTTTCCTCACGATGTTTACCTTCACCGTTTGAGAGTACTGGCTTTGTGCACATAAATTTTTGAACAGAATAGCTCATTACCAGAAGAACCCACGACGTTAGGATCGGAAGGCGGGGCCGCTACCACTAGACCACCAGTGTTCTCAAAAGCCACTGCTAGTCATAGTCCTTGTTAATTAAATTCAAATATAATAGCCATTTAGTTATGGGACTAGAATTACTATTGTTTCCATAAAAGTATACTCAAAATTTGCCTAAAATCTCCATTTCTTTCTCATGTGTTCGTTATAAGATACAAGCTGGTGCCCGCAAGTAACTACTGAATGGATTATATCCATTCAGTAGTTTTTACGTGAAAGAGTAACAAACATCCATCCATCCATCCATCAAAACCACAGATAAGAGAATACTAGTATCAATACTTACAAACTTTCGCATTTATAATATTAGTAGGATATTGCAATGAATTTGAGGCCCCCGTATAAATACTTCATTTTGTTATACATTTTTGTAAAATAGCTTATTTTAGGTTTTTAAAACCTGTGAGTTGCATTAAAATTATGCGCAGGTCGGCATATTTCCACCGCTCACACGACCCTTCAACTAATTTGGAAAAGTTTTTTTATTTACTACTTGCTGAATATGGAACAATAAGATTGACCACCTGTTGTTAAGTAACCATCACCTACAGCAAAGCATTGCCTCGTAAGTCACGCACGATAAAAACAGACATGCCTCATGTGCCTGTAATTTCACCGGCAACCACACTCTTGAAACCGAAACACAGCAACGCTGCTTGACGCTGCAACGTTGTATTCTGAAAAGTCTGACGTCACCTTGTTTATGTTTTCTTCGTTGTTCCAAACAGTGTAGCACAATTCCATTTCACCGAACAAAAAAAATATAAAACGAGTGTCCGCGGCGATTGAAACGATCGAAAACACCTGAGCGTGTAAAAATAACGAACTACAGTTTGCACAAAATAAATTCACCCACCGCGGTGAATGGAAGCAAATACATTCATTCCCTGGCGTGACCTCTGTCTAATCGATATTCGACCTTATTTATAGTGTCATAAGATCTTTACATTGTAAAATAATTATGCAAGAGGACAAAAAACCCCTGAGACATCCTCAAATAATCTTAAGTTAGTACTTGGTAGGTACTGAGAGATTTGAGGGGATATCTACCGTGCCTGGGGATCAAAATCGTCGCGGATAAGAATAGTTTTATCAAAACTACACAAAGGTTAACTGGAAGAGAATGCTCAGTAGCATTAAGTTTGCCTATATGCAATACATTGTGTTCTGTGCATTAACGAATTTTCTATCAATCTAACATATAAAATAAAAAAAACCGACCAAGTGCGAGTTGGATTCGCGCACGAATGGTTCCGTACCATTATATCTATAAGAACGGCAAAAAAATCACGTTTGTTGTATGGGAGCCCCTTAAATATTAATTTTAATGTTTTTTAGTATTTTTTAGTATTAGTTATAGCGGCAACAGAAATACATCATCTATGAAAATTTCAACTGTCTAACTATCACGGTTCATGAGATACAGCCTGGTGATAGACGGACAGACAGACCCGTTTCACCCTTTGTGTACGGAACCCTAATAACGACTAGGTTTGAGTTAGGTACCTACGGAAATAAGGGGTTTTCGTTGAAATCTTATAAGGCCGAGGTTTTCAAGAAAATTGGTGGGTGAATAGTAGATTTAATTTAATTTAATTAGCTTGCTGACATTCCACACAGCTCTATCTAAGCTTGTACATGAGAACCTGATAGCTGATTTAATACAGCAATGATATAAACTCTTGTATTTGTAAATACATATTTATAATAACTGATTTAATACGGTAATAATATAAACTCTTGTATTTAGGTAAATACATAACTACATCTACACTTCTACACTAATATTATAAAGAGGAAAGATTTGTATTTTTGTATGTAACGAATAGGCTCAAAAACTACTGGTCCGATTTCAAAAATTCTTTCACCATTAGAATGCTACATTATCCCTGAGTAACATAGGCTATATTATATTTTCAAAAAAATCAGGGATCCTTACTAAAACTCCAATAATGTAACCCAAGGTGGAAAACAAAAACCTTACATCGCGTGCGCTGCAAAAACTATTGATGATAGAACACAATAATGTACAACGTTTTTGTAGAACACGTCATCATCTACAAAAAATGTCAAGACAGCATATGTCTAACTATTATAGTTATGTCACAATAAGTGTTCATTTATTATAAAAATTTAATTGAAATGCCGCCGCTAGAAAAGGGTCTTTATTTGTGCCTTGGTATTAATCCTTATCCAAATAAGTCAGTTCAAATTTAAGACGATTTCAATACCTATAGATTACTTCTTAAATTTTTCAAATTGTCAAAGTCAAAGTCAAAGTCAAAATGTATTTATTCAATAAAATCACAAAGATCACTTTGAAACGTCTTAAAGCTAGGTGACTCTAGGTGCCAGTTCCACGCGACCAAAGCCTAGAAGAACAGGCAACAAACTTACGGCTTGGTTCCTACAGTTCTTTTGTATGATTCTTTTACAATGTAATAATATAATATATTATTGAAGTTTAGTGAGGCGTAGGCATACAGAAAAAGGTAAACATAATCAAATTTATAAGACAGCACACGCTACGCCTCAAACTAATAATACCTAATGCATAAATACAATCTATTAAATCAGAGAAAAATAAAAAAAAAACACACAATAGTAGGTACAGTACAGACATTGCAGACATGTTAGCTGCCGATGGGCAGAGCGACCGGGACATCGGGCCACGCATTTTTATCAACAATATAGCTATCTAAAGTATAATAAGCTTTCCTTATTAGATTATTCTTAATGTACACTTTAAATTTTCTAACAGGAAGCCCAGTGGCACTTTCTGGAAGTTTATTATAGAAGCGAATACCGTTCCCCATAAACGAGCCATTTACCTTTTGAAGTCGAAATTTAGGTATACATAATTTGTTTTTATTTCTAGTGTTAACGTTATGTGCATCACTCTTTTTCTTAAAGCTATCTATGTGTTTATGAGTGTATAATAGATTTTCATAAATATACTGTGAAATGACTGGGAGAATATTAATTTCTTTAAATCGCTCCCTTAATGAGTCACGTGGTTTCATTTTATAAATGGCACGTATCGCCCGTTTTTGAAGTACAAATATACTTTGTATATCAGCAGCTTTCCCCCAGAGCAAAATACCATAAGACATTACACTATGGAAGTAGCTAAAATATACTAGTCTAGCTGTAGCTTCATCTGTAAGCCATCTTATTGTGCGAACTGCGTATGCAGCCGAACTCAGTCTACCAGCAAGTGATTTGATGTGTGGACCCCACTGCAATTTTGCATCAATATTAAGTCCTAAAAAAATAGTAGAATTGACAAGGGTAAGTGATTCACCATTTAATTCAATATTGGTTGGTCGTTGAACCACATTTGGCAAAGTAAATTTAATGCATTTCGTTTTCCCAGCATTGAGCAAAAGATTATTAACAGTAAACCAGTTAAGTACTTGCGACAGAGATGCATTAACGTCATCGAAGTTAGTCTTCAATCTGTCGACGTCGATGATGATGATGATGATGATGATGATGATGATGATCGAGCATCCCTTGGCCACCCTTCGGCGTTAAGAGCACTGGTGGACTAGTGGTAGCGGCCCCGCCTTACGATCCTAAGGTCGTGGGTTGAAAACCGGTCGTGCACCAATGAGTTTTTCGGTTCAAAAATTTATGTGCACAGTGCCAGTACTCTCAAACGGTGAACGAAAACATCGTGAGGAAACCGGCATATCGAAGAACCTTTAAAGCTCTTAAACATGTGTCAAGTGCGCGAAAGGAGCCTCTTTGAGGCACCCTTAAATCCTTTCACCACACTGGTTCTTTCGAACCAGTGATACGACAAGAAGAAGACCATTCTGCAGTCGGGTAAAACAGGCTAATTTTAAGCAATGTATTTACGTTATGTTTATAAATATGAGGGTAGTTGCACGCGTCCTGTTTTCATTTGTAATGATGAGGGAATAATGAGACCGAATTTCTGGAAATTCAAAAGATATTTTGGATTTTTCGTGACCCTATTGTGTTTCGTGATAATGAGAGCTATTGTTAGCGTTGCTTTTGCGTCAGCGTTGTATTGTCTTAAAATGTATTTTTAACCCATTTAAAATGGAAGGTGTTCAAATTTTGCCTTATAGACTTAATTTGACAGATCCCACAGTTAATTTGGTTGTAACGCCTCTTCACTGTGTTGTTTTGTACCTAGGACATAAATTGGAGTGTATTTTGAATATTTGCTAATAAAGCAAGCATACACCCCTTATTAAGTTAAGGGTAGAGTAGTAGTTTTTAAGAGTAGTAGAGCTCTTTGTGAAGGGCTCGTCCGGGGAAGTACTACCACCACGCCTTTTTCTGCCGCCTGCCGTTGCTGTGTTTCGGTTTGAAGAGTGTGGTTGCCGGTGTAATAACAGGCACATGAGGCTTAATATCTGTAAGCCTCAAGTTGATGGACGCAAGGCAGTGCATCGTAGGGCACGTTCCTATCGTGCGTGACTTACGAGGCAATGCTTTGTTATAGGTAATGGTTACCACTTATTATCAGGTGGGCCATCTGTTTGTTCCATCAACTAGTTGTATAAAAAAAAGGGGCTGTCACCCGTCAAAGTACTTCTAGCTTGCACATTTTGACTTTTGAAAGATATAAAATCACTGAACTTATACAACGTGTAACTTAATACCCCTATAACCCCGGAAGCAGGGTATACTACAGGTCATGGCGAACACTTTTTGTTTTACGACTTTTGAAATTTCGAAGTTTTTCATTCATGTAATGCCTCTTAAACGTTCCTCCAATATTAAACTAAACACACAATGATGCAGCCCTATTCACAGCTGGTTGCACGTTCCGTGTGTACGTGACCTAGGTACTTACGTAAAAAGTATCAGGGGTGTTTCAAATTTCTGAGACAATATTAATATTACTTTTGTATGGTAATTTCGAAAACGATGTATTCAACCTTTGCACACGTCAAAGTATTCCAGAACTTGGTCTGATCACTTGGTTTTTGGCCTTACAGGGGTATTATGTTACACATTGTATAACGCAATCAACCAAGTTGAGAGCGATGTTATCAATCACACAAACATGTAAATTTCAAAGAGTATGCATAACTACGTAAACTAGTATAACAAACTTTTTGGTAGAAAAACTTGTTTAGAAAACGCTTTAGTACTTCTTCTTCTCTCAATTTATGGCTCCTGTCCGTCATTCGACAGATAATCTTGCCAGTGTCAAGTGATAAATATTTATTAGTTTAGTGAATACTTTTTAGTCAAGTCAGTCCATAGTCAAGTCGGCTGTCATTTTATTTTGAAGAAAATGGTGGCGGTTTTCTTCAAAACCTTCGAAACATTTTCGGCCAAATCAGGATATCACATAATACACTTTCATTCCAAATGTTTACACTTTGTGCTAAGACCTCAAGTAATGTTGGTTAAAATACCACCGAAATTACACAACACAACTCAAAATAACACTAGAAAAACAATTAAAATGAAAAAGCTATGTTGTTTCCAGAAATGTTAGAAAACGAATAAACGCTTTAGTACAAGAGGGCCAACATATGACAGAATTTATGTCATCTGTAATTCTTTGACGATAGTAAGAATTTTATTTTAATTTCTGAATGTTTTTATTATTAATAGCATCTTGGCTTATCCCCCTGTCGGGTCAAGCCAAGATGTTATAATCTCAGACAAAATAAAAAAGTAAAGACGGAGCTCTACGAACAGAAAAGTGAGGCCAGTTTTCTAAACATGTGTGCGGAGGCCGGTGTTGCCATGACAATTCAAATTACCCCAAAATTACAAAAATAACATTACTAAATAAAACGTCTATCATGATATAATCTAACACAACATAACTGATTATGGGATCGGTTAGGTTGTGTTTGCCTCACCTAACGGACATACGAAATCTACGAGTTTAAAATTTTTTGACAGATTACAATCTCGCGAGATAGATTATAATCTAACGGTTTTCACAATATTACGGATATGTAACCTATTTTAAGAAATAATAATCGTAAAAATCAGTTCACAAACGGAGAAGATATCGCGTTGCGCCGTGGGTCAAGATGACCGACAGTCCAGTACCCCAAGTATGAGTTTTGCTTACCATATTTGGTTTTTCGTTTTACGTTTTTGTTCCGTGTATATTGCGGGTTTTGTAAAGTTCCACATCGGTATCCCTATCGCGTATTCATTCAAAACCCGCAATGAACACGGAACAAAAACGCAAAACGAAAAACCAAATATGGTAAGCAAAACTCATACTTGGGGAACAAGCCATCAACGCGATGTTTGACAATTTCGTTCGGTGAGTATGAATTTCCGGTCTCGGTATTGTCTGTATTTCGTTCTGTATCGAACCTAGCTTCACAATGAGTGCAGCTAATGGGCGTTAAGGTAATTTGACCTCGTAGAAGTGAGCAACCAATGGGCTCGAAATCTTGTGTACATCCGGGTGTTCGCCGGACACGCGGGGCCCACGAACTTAACGAACACCCGTGTGTTCTCTAAGCACTCGACGGGTTTAAAATATACTGATAACCATCATAAGAAACGAGTAACGTTACGTTGCGTATCACATTATTACCAAATAATAGGGTAAACAAAAACACATCATACTAGCAACACTTGTGTTCCAAGCAATAACCTCAAACTTTTATTTTGATTTATTGAAAATTATTGGTTTCCAAATTACTTACGTGTGAAATGTGATTCCATCCCGCTTCTTTATATTTTGAAGATTGATTCTTACACCCTTTCACAACACAATTCGGCATTTTTACTGGTAAATTTATAATTTCTCAAAACGTTGCTCCCCACGAGTCGCGATAGCTAGACTGACAAGTTAAGGCGTAGGTACGTTGTGCGGGTGTGTGTGTAATTGTGTATGTACACGTCAAGGCGTAGTTTGACCGGCCTCACTTTGCTGTTCACAGAGTTCTGTCTTTACTTTTTTATTTTGTCTGAGGTTATAATAGGTTGGCAGAATTAGGGTTATTTAGGTAGATTAAGTTTTGATACGACATGTATTTTTTATGATGTTTTATTATAGGGCAGTGTGGTAGCCCAGCGACAAAGCCCTTAAAAAAATGGCCTACATACTGTAATCCTAATATAATTTTATAAATAAACTAGCGGACCCGACAGACATTGTCCTGCATGATATTTCAAGCAACTGCAGCGCCATCTGCCGGACTGATTTGTGAATCTAAACCATCCAGGGTGCCACCCAAACGCATACAAAAAAAATAATTCTAATCGGTCGTTCATTTAGGAGGAGTTCAGTGACACACGTACAGTAGAATTATACAACGTGTAAATGCTTGTACGACATTAAATTGAAACACGTACTCGGAATGGCATTTTTAGATTTTAGGAGTTGGTTTTTTAAAAAAAGCCTGAATATTTAACGAGATATCGATACTTTTCCAATAAATCATTTCTTAACAACCTGTACCTATTATCAGTCGTGTTCAGGTCAACTTTCCGGGGTCACGAAATCATATGTCTATGAATCAAAAGAAAAAAAAAGATAGAAATACCAAATTTACACGCGTTTGAGCAGAATAAACAATCAAAAAGTGCGATCTAGAACGACGTGACCAGGACAGATACATTTCACGTGCATGTCGGAAAGAGAAGAGAAGCGCGCCCCGTCCCGCGTCGCCCACGCCTAGCCACAGAGCGACTGACTGAGGAAGCGCGTATGATTTAGTAATTGTTTCGGTAGCAACCTTGACCCATCTAATTTTGAAAATTGCATACCTATTTGTTGCATTGCTAGATTTAGGTACCGCGAAATAGACGCTTTTTGTGTGTGTGTTTTTTTTCATAATAAACTAAATACGTACCTAACCTACCTATCTAGTTACCGCGAAATTGTCGCTTGTGAATGTGTTTTTTTGTTATTAAACTAAGTGTAGTGGCCAGCACGATCGCCAGACCTCACTCCACTAGATTTCTTTTTGTGGGGCTTCATCAAAGAAGAGGTAGGTACGCACAAGAAGTCGATACAGTGCAAGAACTGCGCAGACGGATTGTACCTAGGTGCTTTCGACAAACTGAAGGCAAGTGTCGAACAGCTGTGTTGGTGAAAGTACGGGCGAACGTTCCCCGTCAATTAAATTAGTGTGTGCAACGTGCGGGGGGGATATTGAAAACCTACGGATTTGAGGTAACCTAGGTACATTTATTATTTATTTTTAGTGTGCGGTACATTTTGTGTGTGTTCTGCCGCGCGCTCGACTTTCGGCTTTACCGGCCGGCGCGGCGGCGCCTTTGAGCGCCGCGCCGTGAGTGCGCGGCATATTCGCACTTATAGGCACCGACGAGTAATGAACGTACGTTTCGTTGTTTGTGTACGTATACAGAGTGCTGTATAATTTTATGCTTTAACTGATGATTAGTTTGTTTGAAAATAAAAAAAAACTAATTATGAATGAATTTCAATAAATATTTTTTTAAATCAATACTAGATAGTAGCACTACACGTGTATTAATTTAATATCGTACAAGCGTTTACACCCTGAGATAAATAATCAAAGATCTAATTCGCTTGGAGCTAGGAGGACATCTGATTTAGCTAACAGCTCATACGAACTAATAGGTTAAGTACGAAACTTTAAGTAGGTTTTAAATATCCTTAAGTATTACTTAAGGTGAAAGTACTAACTAAAGTAGTACTTACAAGCATTGAGAACTGCAACAGCTGCTAATAGTTTCCAGATGGTTTTCATACTGCTATTTCTGAAACAAAATAAATAATATTTTTATAGAGCTCTTTGTGAAGGGCTCGTCCGGGGATACTTCCCCGGACGAGCCCTTCACAAAGAGCAGAAAAAGGCGTGGTGGTAGTACTCTACCACCACGCCTTTTTCTGCTACCAAGCAGCGTTGCTGTGTTTCGGTTTGAAGAGTGTGGTTGCGTGTGTAATTACAGGCACATGAGGCTTAACATCTGTATGCCTCAAGTTGATGGACGCAGGGCATCGTGGGGCACGTTCATATAGTGCGTGTCTTTCGATGCAATTCTTTGTTATAGGTGATGGTTACCACTCAACATCAGGTGGGTCATCTGCTTGTTCCATCAGATAGCTGCATAAAAAAAAATGTTCACACGGATACGCATCACGCTATACACTGCTCGCTTTTATGTTCTTGTAGTATGAGTCATTTTTCTTTGGCTTTGTGTAGATTGATCTATATCCGTGTGTACAAGGATAATAATTATAAAAACCGCTGTAAAAAAAAAACAAACGAAATAAATCAATGGACTGCTATAAAAAGGGAGGTCATAAAACTGTTCTAAATACTCTGACGTATAGAAGTGAAACTTACAGTTTGACATGTCATTTAAATAAAGACAAAAGACAATCTATTTCAGTCTTGAAAAGTATTTTATTAGATTTCCTAGTACTGAATAAAAAAGAACTTACTACTATAAATATATTTAATTACAACAAAATGTGTAAAATATCCTCACATTTTCATAGAATTGCACTATTGTAATGAGTTAACCGTTTAATAAATATATTCACAAACAAATGATCGAGCTTCAGCTACAGTGGTGATAAGATGTAATAAAAAAAAACAATATTATTTGCATGAACTTAGCAAAGAACACTACTTTTCGGCCAAGCCTACTAATATTATAAACGCGAAAGTTTGTAAGTATAGATGGATGGATGTTTGTTACTCTTTCACGTAAAAACTACCGAATGGATTTTAATGAAACTTTACAATAATATAGCTTATACATCAGAATAACACTTAGGCTACAATTTATAAAGATATTGTGTGACTAGTCCTGCGCAGACGAAGCCGCGGGCACCAGCTTGTACCTCTATAATAATAAAACGAAGTTCACGGGAGTTTCTTTTCTATGCATTTATTATTTTCTGCAATGTTTATATACTATGAAATATCCGGCCGACGATCAAAGGATTTACCCTCTATAGCGACTGCTTTATATACCCGATCGAGTATATAAATAATAAGTCAATTACATATTGCGTACATGCTTGGGCGAGCAAATTGGTCCGTATACAGGATTTAAAAATACTACCCGCAAAGTGAACTCAAAGGGTCAGCATGAATAGAAAATAACGTTTTCTGAACAAAAATTAGGTTTCCTGAGAACTTGATTATAATGGAATAGAAAATATTTCTTTTTGTTACAATAATTTAGGTATTAGAGATCCAGAGAGGACCTAATACCTACCTAATTTTTCAATACTGCTTTCAGTATTGAAAAATTATTACACTGTAATTTCGTACCTTCATAGTAAGCTTAAATTCAATTTATTATTAAATGGACAAAGCAGTTTTGTGACGTCACCATAAATGTTCACTCAAAGCGTACCGTGAGGTGACTTCAGTAAGTAATATTGTTCTTATGTCAAATCTAGTAATCTTGAAAAATTAATAAATAAATAAATATTGGTGGACATTCCACACAGCACTATCTCGCCCCAAACTAAGCCAAAGCTTGTGATATGGGAACCAGATAGCTGATTGTGGTGTCTAGCCGAGTCGCGCTGGCAACACTAGCGACATGCTGGCGACACTTGCTTGGTGCGGGCGTGCTGGGCGGACGGCATAACCTCGTATAATAATATATTTGTGTTTCATTGGATCTAAAGAATCCCACAAAGTGGCGACTGAGGAGAACGTGAGTAATTTATCTCATTTTTACTGAAAAGGAAGGGATAGATGGCATTCCAAAGTAAATATTTTGCAGTTGAAGTTCAAGTTCCAATTCAATAAACAGGGTACGAGACCTACGTTGAACTAATATGTACAGTACGAGGGTACTGTATATTAGATCAAAGTATTACTTACGTAATTGAGATACCTGTTAGAAAAAGATCTAGAAAAATTTATCGCTGCATAATAATTTAACCTGCCTACCCTAACCTACGAAAACCTTCTGTGAAAGAAAAGATTTTTACTTTGATCACTATGAAGGTAGAAATGTTTTGAAAATTATTAGCATTAACAATGCTGGACGACACATCATATCATCATCAACCATATCTGTACGTCTTGACCCACGTCACCAGGTACTACAGTATATGGAATACCAACTACTGTAATATGTGGGCTTGTGCCAAATGTTAAAAGTATTTGGACGTATCTGACCACCTTAGACATCCTCAAAATCTTTAAGTTGATATGTATGGTTCGATAGCTAAATCGATGTAAAAAATAACGGCTTGATCTGTAGAAACTCACATTTGATAATCCTCTGCCATGAGCCGGTCCCGGGACTTGAAAACAATGTTGTGGCTTCACTTCACTGTCTAGTATGTGTTGACGATGGAAAGTTTTCTTAATTTTCACTATTTTATTATATTTTTGAATAATCTTGAGAGATGATTAGACGCACGCGCACTCGTAATGTTTTGGTGAAGACAGTGGCGCTCTCGTGCGGGCGGACTGCGAGGCTAGGCTCGCAAGGCGGGAATAAATGGGTTTCAAATCAAGCCGTATAGTAAACCCAACATTTCCCCCCACCGAAATCCGATAGGATTTCCCAGTTACGATACCAGGACAAATGGAAATTGATATAGTTGAATTTTGATTTATATAGATATGTGTAAGGGAGTAAAACTAAAATGTAGCAAGTGGACTGTATATTAAATAATATATAAATGTGTGATACAGATAAATATAGTGAGTTATACGTATACAACGGTTACATACATATAACTGTAAAAGTGTATTTGTTATTAGTAACTATTCGGAATCCTGCTCCAACGGGAGTGGACTCACTTTTGAGACCGGACGAGTAAATTCGTGGTTATTCGCGGTTCGTACACTTATGACTCGTACAACGCCGTCCGGACCACTGTGTAATTTGGAAACGCGTCCTAAAGGCCATTTTAACGCAGGTGCATCAGAATTGATGAGTACAAGATCACCGACTTTAAGGTTACGACAGTTGGTAAACCACTTTTGACGTTGTTGTAAAGTGTGCAAGTAATCTTGCTTCCAAAGTTTCCAAAATTGTTGTGACATTTGTTGAACGGCTTGCCAACGATTCAGTCTAGAACTAGAAATATCCGTTAAATTATATTCAGGTACCGATAAGAGTTCCCTACCTATGAGGAAGTGAGATGGAGTAAGAACTTCGAACTCGTTGGGATCGCTGGATAAAGCACAGAGGGGCCTTGAGTTAAGCACAGCTTCAACGCGAGAAAAAAGTGTACCTAGCTCCTCAAAAGATAAGGATCTTGTACCAGTGGAACGTTTTAAATGTAATTTCGCAGACTTTATCACAGCCTCATAAAGACCACCGAAGTTACTTCCGGTGGGTGGATTATGCCTCCATTTCACCCCACGAAAGATAAAGCCTGTGGATAGACTGTCTGAATCACTATTTAAAAAGTCTGTTACTTCCTTCAGCTGTTTACCAGCTGAGACAAAATTTGTGCCATTATCGGATACAATGGAATGACATAGACCTCTTCTCGCTGTAAAGCGGTCGAAACATGCGAGAAAACACTCTGTACTTAGAGAAGACAAGACTTCTAAATGTACAGCTCGTGTGGCACAACACACAAAGACGCACAAATAAGATTTGGATACGTGAGCGTTTCTACGAGTTGACTCTTTTGTAAAAAAAGGTCCGCCTATGTCGACACCAACAGTGTGGAAGACGTGAACATCTTGAGAGCGGAACTTAGGCAGTTCGCCCATTATAGGTTGTCGATTTGTAGGAGACGCCCTAAAACAAGATATGCATTTCATTGTACGCGATCGAATGGCGCTACGCGCCGAAATTATCCAATATTTTTGATTGATTAAACTTTGAAGGGTGCGTGGACCTACGTGCAAATTGAATTTGTGAAAATGGTCAATCAAGATATTGGTGAAATTTGATTTCTTTGGCAGAAGCAACGGATGCTTTTTTTGATAAGTTAAATCCGATTGGGAAAGTCGACCCCCCACCCTGAGAAAACATTGGGAATCTATGAAAGGGTTGAGCTTTCTCAAGGATTGACTACAAGTACCGTCTTTTGTTAACGCCACTATGTCGGTGGAGAAATGATGTTTTTGAACAGATTTTACCAACACGTCATGAGCTTTTCTGATATCAGCGACCGAAACCGACCTACGTTCATGAGCAGCTGATCTGCAATTACGGATGAATTGAAAACATCGAGCTACAACATTGAGTAGTTTAGTAAAGCTAGAATGTTTTTCAGTGAGATCGTAAAGCTGCTCAGATACGATAGTATCAGAAGCAAGAAGTACCGTTTTTGTAGTTTTAAGTTCAAGAGGAGTGCAGTCTCGGAACTCGTCCATGGTCTTCACCGGCCATTGTGGTTGGTCTAAGTTGAGCCAAGCAGGCCCGTTGAGCCATTCGTGTGCTGCTAGCAACGCAGACGGTAAGGCACCGCGAGAGCAAACATCAGCTGGGTTGGACACACCACTAACATGATACCACCATTCACTGGGCACACTGTCCTTGATTTTGGTTACTCTTGTTGACACAAATGTTTTGAGCGTGTGGCTAGGGGTGTTGAGCCAAGCCAGCACGACGGACGAATCCGTGAACAACAAAGTTTCATCAACCACAAGACGATCGCGCAAAATAGTAAGTACATATTTAGCCAGTTTTGCCAGCAAATGTGCAGCCATGAGTTCGAGACGAGGAATGGTGACAGTTTTTAAGGGCGCGACCTTAGATTTAGCGATAATTAAACTGACTTTGGTTTCACCATCCGCGTTTTTAGATCGGAGATAAACTACCGCAGCATAGCCAAGAGTTGAGGCATCACAGAAACCTAGAATCTGACAGTAGGTCTGGCGCACTACCTTGACATGCCGGTCATGTTTTATATATGATAACAATGGAAGTTCATTGACATATGTTCTCCACTGCGCTTCGAGATCTGAAGGTAAAGGTTGATCCCAGTCCAACTGACGAGACCAAAGTTCTTGCATGAAGCATTTTGCAAAAAAGATACAAGGAGCTACAAAACCCAGTGGATCAAATTGTCGACCTATTTGAGACAGAACGGTTCTTTTGGAGGTTACAGGGTTGGATGGAGTAGTGGCGAAGGAAAACGCATCACATGCTGGCAACCACTGGAGACCAAGTACCTTGATGGACAAGTTGGAGTCATCGTCGAATGCAACTGGCGTTTCGCGATAAGTCTGGTCCAAATGTTCGACTACCTATGAGCAATTACTTGACCACTTGCGAAGAATGAAGCCCCCAGCTTTTAACAGCTCTATGAGCTCATACTGAAGCTGCAGCGCTTCTTCTACGGTAGATACCGACCATAAAAGGTCATCTAGAAAGAAAGCCGTTTTCAAAATGGGCGCTGCTTTTGGGAAATTGCTCGCTTCATCGTCCGCTAGAGTGTGCAATACCTTAATTGCTAAGTACGGACAACTAGCCACACCATACGTCAAAGTATTTAGAGCAAATTTTTGTATTGGCTGGTCCGATGAGTAACGCCATAGAATATGTTGATAAGGTCGTTGAACCTCATCTAGAAGAACCATCCTGTACATTTTGCAAACGTCTGCAGAAAGACAAATTTCATGAAGACGGAAGTTGATTAGTAGTTGATTTATATCAGCCTGAAGTTTGGGACCCGGTAGCACCAAAGAGTTGAGCGAAATATTATTTGACGACTTACCAGATGCATCAAATACTACACGGTGAGACGTTGTGGTACTTGTTGGTTTGATAATGCAGAAATGCGGGATGATATATTTCGAATCCACGTTCTGGACATCACCAAGACAAGTCATATGACCGAGGTCTTCATATTCACGCATAAATTTATGATATTGAGTTTTTAACTCGGGCTCCCGCTCTAACTTTGACTCTAAGTTGAGAAGTCGACGAGTAGCCATCTGACTCGAGTCGCCGAGTTCACCAGACGGCCTGAATGGATATTTTACTATATACCTACCCGTATCGTCACGACGATGATCTTTCGCAAATAAGCACTCTGCTAACTCGTCATCTGGGCTAAGACGTGGTACTTCCGACGGAACATTCTCAACCTCCCAGAATGAGTTCATTATTCGGTCAAGATTCATAGCGAAACCACAAAACGGACCATCTTGACTTATGTCAGTACCCGCTGGAGCTCTGCCGTGTGCGGAACGACCTAGTTCGGTCTGACCTAAAATAACATAGCCGAATACTGAGCTCATTGCAACAGGAAGACCGTGCTCACGTGGAAGTATTTTTTCGCCGTCATAGATATACGGGAACAGATCACCGGCGATCAGTAAGTCGACAGGCGCGGGCTTGTAGTAAGCGGGGTCGGCTAACATCAAATGTTGAAACTCAACAATAGTCTTGTCAGACAGGGGTATTGTAGGTAAATTACCTGCAATGTTGGAAACGATGACCGCATCAGTTGATAGGACGGGACTAGCACAGTGCCGCGGCTTAATATTGCAAGTAGTTAAACCGAACTCTCGCACTGGATTACCACCTAGACCGATGGGCTCAAAGTTGCATTTACGACGTGACAGCCCTAAACGTTTTGCACAGTGTTGAGTTATGTAGCTCGACATAGCGCCGCTATCTATTATAGCACGTACGGTTTGGTACTGACCCCAAGAATCTGCGACGTGTATAACCGCGGTGCCGAGCAACACTGTCAAATTAGCCGAGCACGTCAATGCGATGGCACTAGAACTCGAATTCGCAAAAGAGTCTATGTGCAGGGTGTGGTGATGCTTTTTTTTGCAGATCGTACAAAGTACCTTAGACGGACAGTCGGTGACAGAATGTTCACGTAAACAATTTTCACACAATTTTAATTGTTTGATTTTGTCAAGACGCTGCGCCGGTGTTAGGTCGGTGTACTCGTTGCATCGATAAATAGAATGCATCTTTTTGCAATACAGACACTCCATGGATTTATTTGATTTTACAGGTTGGTCTGCATTGACAACAGCTGACGACAAGGTTGGCCGCTGCGAGTTTGAATTGTTAGATTTTGAACCAGAAGGCTGGTTGACCTTAGACTGATTGCGAGAATACGGTACACTTCTAGTAGTCGTGGAGTTTGTCGTACTCTCTGACATTTCGAGAACGCGCACATGTTTTTCAATAAAAGTTATCAAATCATCATACTTAGGTAGTTCATCCTGTCCTAATACACGCTCAAGTTCACGCCTAGTTACGGGGTCAAGATTACGCAAAGCAACATAAAACAACAGAAATCCCGACAAATCTTCAATATCCAACAGCTGGAGCGCTTTAATGTTTTCTTGAAATGTCTGTAAGAATCCATTAAGTCCAGAGACTGTCTCAGTTACCAAAGGTTTGAAATTAAATAACTTGTCTAGATAGGTAGTCGCTAATGCGCGCTTATTTTCATACCGTTTCACTAAAGCGCTCCAAACTATCTGATAATTATCCGATGTAACCGGCATAGACTTGACAATCGTTAAAGCGGACCCACTAACAGCCGATAACAGGTAGTAAAACTTTTCAATATTCGCTATCTGTTTATTACTATGAATCAGGCTAGAAAACGTATCACGAAAGGTAGGCCAGTTTTCAAGTTTACTGTCAAAAGGAAATAATTCCAGTTTAGGTAACCTAGCTTTGACACCGCTGCTGCCTTCCGATTTCTGTTCGGATCTATTTTTTGTCATGTCTACGTTCAAGCTATTTGAAACACCGCAAATGAAATAATAAATTTCGTCGAAACTTTCAATCTCTCTGTATGAAGGAACATATTTAGGTACAAATCTTTTCTTGAGAACTGTAATGTTCAATATACTTTGTTCGTACTTATCACGCCAACTCGGTAATTCGCTAAAACGAGCATTAAAATCACCTAACAACTCTGGTTTGTCACGAACACTTTTGGAAATTTGATACAAAGCTTGCAGTCTCAAAAAACACATTTCCTTGACAGTCATATGTGGTTGTACCAACGTATCATACTCGTTGTCAGAATCAGAATCTTGAGCTTTATCATCTTTAGGCGGCATATTGTTACACGGTAACTACGCACGAGGTGCGGTGTAATGGCGGCCGAACGACGTAGTAGAAATTTTACGTAAAAAATAAATGAAAATGACGATTTGTATGTATGGTATACGACCAAAATGTATGGTTCGATAGCTAAATCGATGTAAAAAATAACGGCTTGATCTGTAGAAACTCACATTTGATAATCCTCTGCCATGAGCCGGTCCCGGGACTTGAAAACAATGTTGTGGCTTCACTTCACTGTCTAGTATGTGTTGACGATGGAAAGTTTTCTTAATTTTCACTATTTTATTATATTTTTGAATAATCTTGAGAGATGATTAGACGCACGCGCACTCGTAATGTTTTGGTGAAGACAGTGGCGCTCTCGTGCGGGCGGACTGCGAGGCTAGGCTCGCAAGGCGGGAATAAATGGGTTTCAAATCAAGCCGTATAGTAAACCCAACATGATACTTGGTGGTAAGGGATGTGTGAGGATATTTACCGTGCCTGGGAATCAAAGTCTTGAGGCTGTTGCTATTTTACTATTATTTTTATTAGCAATTGGGTGAATGGTTTTTATATCTTTTATACCTACCTATTGCAACTGAAATCTAGACTGGAAAAACCAGCACCAGTTTTAAGGGCAATGCAACAAAGTAGCTATTCTATTGTTGCGCTGAGCATGAGCCACGACCTAAAATGAATAAACAATATCTAATATGAAAAGTGTTATGTTACAGGCTCCAAATACCGGTCATGTAAATAAAGGCCATGCAATAAGTGTCATCACATCAGAGACGACGAAAAGGCTATGTAATTAATCTCATCAGAAATGATGTAAAGGCCATGTAATTAATGTCATCAGAGATGATATAAAGGCTATGTATAATGTTATTAAAGATAACCAAAAAGCCATGCAAGAAATGTTTCATCAGAGATGAAAAACAAAGCCATGTATTTAATAAATGGTCATCGGAAATGACAAAAAGGCAAAAGAAATGAAAAATCATCAAATGCACTGTGTGTGATCACATGTGACAATATAATAAAAAATTAAAGGCCATGAATAATTCATTCATTTTGTTGATATGCATCGGAAACTGGATCACAAACATACTTAATAACACTTAGCTTTTAAGTGTTTTAGATGAAATGAAATTTATTTATTTAAAATCGTTAACAAACATTACAGTATTTTATTAAATTGGGTTTATGTTAAACATTTGCGATATTTCCTGTTCGAACAACATTTGTACCCAAAACTAGAATAACCCTGTGTTATAGTATACCAATGCCAGGTGTGGCAGGCAAAACACAGGAAGATTATTGGGTATTATCTCGATTTCCGTTTCATATGTAACTTACTATATACTTACCATTATCATTATAATTAATGTACTGGGTGGGTATAATCTACCTAGTTGATTATTCGTAGTGGTTGCTTTACTGTCAAAAGTTTATGTGTGTTGTGAATTTTGCAATTTATAATAATATTACCGCATCTTTAAAAAGAAATAAAAATATTTGTTCCGTAAAAATACAGATATCAAACTACCTCCCATTATTAAAATGTGAGTAGGTATTATGTAACGAGAAATTAAGAAGAAACTTAACCTACACAAACACGGCAATGCAACTGTTAACAGTTGATAACGCCACGAATATGCATAAATATGCTCGAATACATAATATAATTCTATGCCTTGACAATTTATTCTAATTATGTTATTATAACTCTGCTAATATAATATATGTAAGATAGACCATCATCATTTACAGCAAACAAGGCGGTCAAAACCACTCGGGTACGAACACTCCAAAAATCGACCGACCTGCTTGGTAGCTATTATAAATACTACATACTTATCTCATCTACATACTATCAATAGAATGGTAATCATAACTGCATATTTTGTTCAGAGATTTTTGAGCTACCTACCTACATTGTAGAACACTATATAAATTCAAAACAGCCATACGTAAATCAAACTGTTTAAAAAGTGGTTAATCTATTTAAAGAAACTTCAACAGCATTTACGAAAATAAAATAAAGGTTATTTATTTTCTAAAAAAAAAAACAATTACAGGAATGATGGAAACAAAAGCAGAAATTGTGTTAGTAGGAGTATACATTCTGTAGCTACAGCAGCAAAAGAGACTTGTGCCTATGTTCAAACATGGTGTATGGATGGAACATCCACGTGAAAAGTAAAATTATTGTACCGATGCCTATATACCTACTTAGGTAGAGACAGTCATACCTCACAATATTCTTGTATTTCCTGGATGATTGATAGATAATGCTATTAGCATTAAGTCTGCCTAGAACTACAATTTTATGTGTGAAAGTAAGTATTAAATAACCTATCTGCTTATCACAAGCCAATAGAACATTCAACTGGCTTAACTAATGACATACAACATAGTACGTAGATACCTTGGTATTTATTACTAAGTGAACGAATGAAGATTTATAATAGACAATAATATAATAATCAAGTAAACAAAAGGAAAAGAATTACATTGGTTTAACTAAACTTGACAAAGTACAGTTTAAAAACTGGTTTTGAATAGAAATAAAATAACAGTAATACATAACAATTAAAAATAAATGTTTAAGCAATATTTTGATAGAAATTGGTATTTTACCCTGTTTTATCTGATAATGGAGAAAAAGTACTTTTTATCTCTACTTTTATTAACTTTGGCCTTGCACACAGTTCTTAATGTGTCAATAAGTAAGTTTTTCAATGTGTTGTATGATTTTGATAATGTTGATAAAATCTACTGGTCACTCAGACTGGTAGTGAGCAACGAACGTACTGACTTATAAAAGTTACCAGACTCTTTGAAGGCATGAGACATCTAATGAATGAAGCTGAATATATCAAAGCGTGTCTTCTTCTGGTAAGGATTCTACCAAAAGCTATATCAACTGTATTAATGAATTGAACCTATATCAATACCTTAAAGTCACATAGTATATTGACTAAGTGTACATACTACCATTATTACATTAGAATAAGGGTGATGATGATGAATAAATAAATTATGTTACTTATTTACCTAGATACTTAAAACAAGGTAAAATTACTACAAGAAGTTTTAAAGAGATAAAAGGTTTTATTATGAAAATTTTAACATTGTACCTGTGGTGTCTAGCCTAGTCGCGCTGGCAACACTAGCGACATGCTGGCGACACTTGCTTGGACGGCGTGGCCGGGCGGAGGGCATAACCTCGTATAATAATATATTTGTGTTTTAATGGATCTAAAGAATCCCACAAAGTGGCGACTGAGGAGAACGTGAGTAATTTAACTCATTTTACTGAAAAGGAAGGGATAGATGGCATTCCAAAGTAATTATTTTGCAGTTGAAGTTCAAGTTCCAATTCAATAAACAAGGTACGAAACCTACGTTGAACTAACATGTACAGTACGAGGGTACCGTATATTAGATCAAAGTATTACTTACGTAATTGAGATACCTAGTGTTAGAAAAAGATCTAGAAAAATTTATCGCTGCATAATAATTTTACCTGCCTACCCTAACCTACGAAAACCTTCTGTGAAAGAAAAGATTTTTACTTTGATCACTATGAAGGTAGAAATGTTTTGAAAATTATTAGCATTAACAATGCTGCCGTAGCCAAAATCGGCCTGGACGACACATCACATCATCATCAACCATATCTGTACGTCTTGACCCACGTCACCAGGTACTACAGTGTATGGAATACCAACTACTGTACCTGTACTGGGTTTGTGCCAAATGTTAAAAGTATTTGGTACTAAGGGATGTGTGAGGATATTTACCGTGCCTGGGAATCAAAGTCTTGAGGCTGTTGCTATTTTACTATTATTTTTTATTAGCAATTAGGTGAATGGTTTTTATATCTTTTATACCTACCTATTGCAACTAAAATCTAGACTGAAAAACCAGCACCAGTTTTAAGGGCAATGCAACAAAGTAGCTATACTATTGTTGCGCTGAGCATGAGCCACAGCGTAAAATGAATAAACAATATCTAATATGAAAAATGTTATGTTACAGGCTCCAAATACCGGTCATGTAAATAAAGGCCATGCAATAAGTGTCATCACATCAGAGACGACGGAAAGGCTATGTAATTAATCTCATCAGAAATGATGTTAAGGCCATGTAATTAATGTCATCAGAGATGATATAAAGGCTATGTATAATGTTATTAAAGATAACCAAAAAGCCATGCAAGAAATATTTCATCAGAGATGGAAAACAAAGCCATGCATTTAATAAATGGTCATCGGAAATGACAAAAAGGCAAAAGAAATGAAAAATCATCAAATGCACTGTGTGTGATCACATGTGACAATATAATAAAAATTAAAGGCCATGAATAATTCGTATTTGTTAAATATGCATCGGAAACTGGATCACAAACATACTTAATAACACTTAGCTTTTGAGTGTTTTAGATGAAATGAAATTTATTTATTTAAAATCGTTAACAAACATTATAGTATTTTATTAAATTGGGTTTATGTTAAACATTTGCTATATTTCCTGTTCGAACAACATTTGTACCCAAACTAGAATAACCCTGTGTTATAGTATACCAATGCCAGGTGTGGCAGGCAAAACACAGGAAGATTATTGGGTATTATCTCGATTTCCGTTTCATTTGTAACATACTATATACTTACCATTATCATTATAATTAATCTACTGGGTGGGTATAATCTACCTCGTTGATTATTCGTAGTGGTTGCTTTACTGTCAAAAGTTTATGTGTGTTGTGAATTTCACAATTTATAATAATATTACCGCATCTTTAGAAAGAAATAAAAATATTTGTTCCGTAATAATATAGAATATCAAACTACCTCCCATTATTAAAATGTGAGTAGGTATTGTGGGATTCTTTAGATCCATTAAAACACAAATATATTATTATACGAGGTTATGCCCTCCGCCCGACCACGCCGTCCAAGCAAGTGTGGCCAGCATGTCGCTAGTGTTGCCAGCGCGACTAGGCTAGACACCACATCCTCATCTTTATTAAAATTTACAAATTTCAGAACACTTACAGTAAACCATATTTGTAAAAGAGTCAGTAATCATGAAAGTATAAGGCACAGTTTAATAGTTATGGATTAGTTTATACTTTATATTATTATACTTTGTATATAACACATTTATAAACAAAGCAAACCACAACTTATACAGGTACACAAAAATGTATAAAACACACATGATGCAATGGAGCATTTGTAGCTCTTTGCAAACGCTATTATTTATTACTTACATTTTAGATTGTATTGTCACCATTGATTTCCTTATTTACTTACCCATATTCAATACATATTGTAGTATGTAAGTACATACCTAAATTATTGGAAATGTAGCATAGGTTGAACAAAGATTAAACACGATGAAATAAATAGTAAGATTAATTTGTATAACAGTTATAGTATAGGTACAACATTTTAAGTCAACACTAACATTTTCAAATATTTTGGAATAGTTATAGGTATTATAAATAATAACTGATTAACTCTTTCTTCTTACTATCACTACCTATATTCCTTCCCCTTATCCTTTTTTTTTTTCTTAACCTTAAACTAATACCAGGTAATAGAATAAAATTTGACCGATTCAAAATGTTGAACGTTCCGTTCGCCATTCTATTAATTTGCGGCCTTTAGTATTAAACATTGATTAACATATGGAATTTTAAAATTTCAAAAAGTTAAACTACTGGTAGAACTTACAGGTTAGTCAAGGCACTAATATTTGTTTATCTGTGGTCAAGGCAATCCATTCGTGCTCTTTGATTGAATTTTACAAATTCATATTCAATAAACTATGCTAAAAGGAAACTAGTTAAAATAGTTGGGTGAGACATCATATAGAAATCATGCCGATTTCACCTCTTGTTACTTTTATTTGCTGGTTTAAATCTAAAAGTTCTTACATTGTATCAGCATGAAAGATGCTTTAATTGTTATTATTAACATGAACATTTTTGTAGGTACTTTTACATATTTAATAATTGAACGAATAGATTTCAAATTCATCGTATTAGTAGAAGGATATTTCTACAAGAATAAAAGCATAATTCTTCATAACTCATAAATCTTGTCTGATGCACAACAGATTTTATAAAGAAATAGAATAATATCATTATCATAACATTGATTTTGTCAGTCGTTTTCATATTTGAATGTAACCTCTTTAGTAAGCTGAAAGAACAATTTAGCCTAACTTGGTTCCTAGTAGTTTCTTCATAGCTCAATTCAATTCAACAGGCGATTCGTTTTCTGACAATTTGGGAAGCAACATAGCTTTTTCATTTTAATTATTTTTCTCATCTGCGTCTAAGGTTTTTCTAGTGTTATTTTGAGTTGTGTTGTGTAATTTCGGTGGCATTTTAACCAACATTACTTGAGGTCTTAGCACAAAGTTTAAGCATTTGGAATGAAAGTGTCTGTATATATGATATCCTGATTTGACCGAAAATGTTTCTAATGTTTTGAAGAAAACCGCTACCATTTTCTTCGAAACAAATGATGGCCCACTTGACTATGGACTGACTTGACTAAAAAGTATTCAATACAAATCACTTGACACTGGCATGATTGTCTGTCGAATGACGGACAGGAGCCATAAATTGAGAGAAGAAGAAGAATTCAACAGGCAGAACATTTACCTCCATGGGCAGAACAACTCAGCTCTTGGCGTTTGTTTTGTGTTGATTAGCATAATCTAGTTCTTGCCGGAATAGGTACATAACATCAAGAAGAGGTCAATCCACCGGTCTGATCCAAGATCCGTGCGGATACAATCGATCATACTTTGAAGCAGTCTCTAATTACCCTATTATCAATTTACCTAACCCATTGAAGTATGTAATCACTGATTGATTCTGTTACTCAGATACCCCCCATTTTCCAGATAGGCAGGTACACCAAAATTTACAAGTTTATACAGGACCTTTAGAACAGCTAGGGACTAGGGGTATGTAGGTATAAGAACTGACCAAATCTACCACCAATCCAATTGATAATGTTCTCTAGGCTATGTATAACTTTCATTAGGTATCCATGGCAGTATCAAATAGATTATACTTAGGTACTAGTATTCTCTTATCTGTGACTTAGGTCAGGTTTCATCGCCCCTACTGCAGCCGGCAAATATGAAGTATTTTAGATAGCACCTAAAACACACTCAAGGTGAATATAGGTCCGCCCTAGGTTTTTTTTCGCCGTGTGGCAACACTGGCGGTCTGACGTAAAAATCAGCTGCTCTTATTTATTTTAGATTTTAATTAAGTTTTATCGTGAACTATCAATCTATTAGCCAGTGTAACAGTTATAAATAGTATAAATAGTTTGTGTAATTGTTTGTGAACTATTTGGACAAGTGAAAATACATAAAAAGCGTTAGAAAGAATCCTGTGTGGCGAATGGCGATTTGAATGTTTACAAAGACTAGCTGTTAGAAGCGGATCTCTGCCTGTGAACTAGATCTACTGCATTTGAAGCTGCAGATAAACCTGGGGAGTATTGTGTTTATTTTATTCACATTCACTAACCATAAACACAACACAAGCGCATAAATTTCAAATTTACTTGCTCACCGGCCGGCACATAACCGTCTGATGAGTCACGTCACAATTCACAACACAGGCACCGTTTAATCTCTCTCAGCTTGACAATTTTAGTGGAAGCTCGAATTGACGACCAAAACATTTGCCTCACACAATTATAAACTACACCTAGGTACACAAAACACAAGGCAAATTAGCCTATTAACAATTCCTTCCAACCTAGTCCCTTACTAGTATCTACAGAACAGCCAAACTAACAAACTGTAGATAACTACAACAACTACTCATATGTATATTAGAATTACTACTACCACTTGTGCATACTGAAATTAAAAATAATATCTACTTATTGTTTTTTAACTATTCATTGTTTCTAAAGATTAATATGTATGTACTTGTAAAAATCTAAGTGCCTGCAGTGTTATTTGTGTAAAATTATAATATTATTCCCTTTTATTTTTATTAAAATTAGTGAGAGAATTAGAATTTTATCTGTTTTGCTCAGCAATAGTAACTTTATTTTAACTTGTATTTCCATTTCCTATCTAATCTAAACACTAATTTGCTACCTACTATCCCACATTCCATTCTCACGTGCTGACCACTGTGTTTCAGACTATAAACCATGACCATGACTCGGAGGGCACGTGACTTTGAGGCAAGGCTAAAGGTTGCTACTGCGGAGCTCAAAGAGTCAAATAAGATTCAAGAGCAACTTCTGCAAGAACGGGATGAGAGTGAGGCTGAAATGCTGGGGATTTTGGGCCAGAATAAAACCCTCAAAAAGCAATTAGCCGAGCTATCCACCCAATATGAAGACAGTCGCGACCAAATGGAAGGCCTACAGTCAAGGCTCGAATGTATGAACCAGTGTCATGAGACTTATGAATTGGCGATGCAAAAAATCCAGGACTTAAAACAAGAGTTATATGAGTGTAGATTAAGAAATGAACAGAATGAATCAGTGCACATATCTATTTCAAACGATTACAGTAGTCTGGACTTACAAACGGAACTGATCAACGGTGACCCCAACTACTCATTAGTCAACTTCAATACACCTAAGTGCCAAGGTGTATCTCCATTAATAAAAGGGAGTAACAAAATAAAAAAATATGTAAAATTAAGTAGCTTCTTAAGAAAATCAGAAAAAAAAATAAAAAGACAAAAAAATGTATTTGTACAGGCAAAGCTTTGCAAGGAAAAATGTAAGTTGAATGAAGAATTGAATTCCTGCTACAAATTACTTGGGCGGAATTCCGTAGAACAGGAAAACATGTCTGCAAAAATTATACAGTTAGAAAAATCACTTCATGATATAACAGAGAAATATAAAAAGGCAGAGCAAAATATGTCAGAATTAATTAGTGATGACAGTACATATGTACAAGTATGTAATAGCAGCTCACAGACAGATCCACCCATGTTTGAACAAACGCTCACTGGCACAGCATTGGTTACGGAACAGGTGATTGAACAGGTGGCATCACTTTCGCCACTTGTGCCGCTGACAGGTGCTGTGACCAATGAGCCCATTAAAGTATGTGTATCACAGTCTCTTGTTAGACTAGACAGTGCTTGTCTAAAGACCCGGAAGACTGTAATATATTCGGACAGGATAGGAATAGGGATGGGACTGTTACTTAGCGATCAACTAGGTCAGGTAGTAACAAACAACTGCTTCCCAGATGCTCCCATTAGCTACTTTATAAATAGCATAAAAAGTGACAGTTCTCTTGACAAAGACACCACCTTGATCGTGCAATTAGGTGAGAGCAGTGTAATCAAGCATTTAGAATTAATTAAACTGGTGGAAGCTTTGTTAGGAAAGTTAGAATTAGGACTTCGAAAACTCATTTTATGTGCGTTTCCCTATTCTAATTCATTGAGTACTCAAGAAAATAAGAATATCTTTAAACTTAATTTAATGTTTTATAATTTGACATGTCGTCATAGTGACGTTTTGTATTTCGACACTAATAATTTTATTAGTAATTTTATATTGACTAGAGGTACTATGTCTTTATGTAAACATAGTAAAATAACCATTGCTAAATTGTTAGCATTTAATATTTTTGATCCTGTTATAGGTACTATAACACAGTCCGTAGACAAGCCCGTAGTTAGTAGCAGTACTAATGAGGGCTTAGAAGCAGAAAGGCCTATTGCCCAACATTTAAACTAGTCTCTTCGACAATGGGAAAGCCTGGCACTTTACATGTTGTACACCAAAATATGCAAGGCCTTCCCAGCAAAGTATTAGAACTAGAATTATTTTTGAATTGTTTCAATGTAGATATCATGTGTATTACAGAACACTGGATATTAGAACTAGAGTTGCTCCCTTTTTATAATAAATACAGTATATTGAGCTCTTTTAGACGCAAGAACGCTATACATGGCGGTTCTTTAATTGTTGTAAATAATAACTTGAAATGCAGGGAGCGTAAAGACATTGCAAATCTCAGTATTGAGAGGACTATTGAGCTGTCGTGTGTGGAGCTGGAGCGGCACATCGTTGTGAGTGTATACCGTCCCCCAGACGCGGACTTCACGTTGTATGAATCCACTATGGAAGAAGTATTGCTTAAAACCTTCGATAGTAAAAAAACTTTAATAGTCTGCGGTGATTTTAATATAGATATTCCGGTTCATCCACTCTCTGAGAGATTTTTAAATTTGTTTAAATGTTTTGATCTACACAGCTTGTTTAAAGACCCAACAAGAGTGACATTAACAACAGCCACCTGTCTAGACAACATCTTTTGCAGTCATGAACCAATTTGTAAGTCCGTAGTTAAGCATATTAGCTCAGATCATTACGGTCATAGCGCTAGGTTTGAATATAAAGAATCAGATAAAGACGAGGTCTTCACCTATCGGCTTATCACAGATAGCCGTACTAAAAAGTTTCAGAACAATGTTGAACTGAAAGTGTCCCTTTTACCATATTTGACTGACCCAAATGATCTTTTTATAAAATTGACAAATTTAATAAATGAAGAACATAATGATACTTTTCAACTTAAAACATGTAAAGCTAGTGTAAGTGTCAAGTTCGCTGACTGGGCAACTCCAGGTATTTACAAAAGTAGGAATAAATTATATGGTCATATAATTTATTCCTACTTTTGTAAATACGCTGCTAGGGAGTCAATGCTGAATGACGCAACGTTTATTCTACACACTAAAAACTACTCTAAAATTTTCAAAAAAGTATGTCACGCGGCAAAATCATTGCATATAAGAAATAAAATTGAAAAATCGACAAATAAAATTAAAGCCACTTGGAAGGTAGTTAATAACGAAACAGGCAAATCAAAGATCGGTAATAAACAGATAAATTTAAAAGTAAACAATAATGTTTTTACAAAAAATATTGAAGTCGCCAACGCGTTTGATAGTTTTTTCTCCAGTATACCTAAACTTGTGACTTCATCCCTAAATTCCTCAGCTGCTGAAGCGACAACACTATTAGAGTCTAGCGTTAAAAAATGTAATGATATCTTCAGTTTTAAATATATTAATGCTGATAATATTGTGAAAACTTTTAAATCCTTAAATATTAAAAATACTGAAGATCTATGGGGAATGTCCACAAAAGTTTTAAGCGCTATTATAACTGATATTGCACCATGTCTAGCATACATTTTTAATAGATGTGTAGATGAGGGCGTTTTCCCTGATTTAATGAAACACAGTAAACTCATTCCCCTGTACAAGTCTGGAAATGAACAAGATCCTGCGAACTACAGGCCTATTTCGGTACTGCCTTCGTTAAGTAAAATTTTTGAAAAAATTGTTCTTACTCAGTTATTATCACATTTTAACGTCAACGGCATACTTCATAGTCATCAATTTGGATTTACTAAAGGTCGATCAACGACAGATGCCGGTTCGACGCTCCTGAAGCACATTTATGATGCTTGGGAACACTCACAAGATGCGATTGGGGTATTCTGCGATCTGTCCAAAGCTTTTGACTGTGTAAGTCATGCCACCTTAATATCTAAACTTAAACATTACGGCATTATAAACCAGGCAATTGGTCTTATACAGTCATATTTAACCAATAGAGTGCAAAAAGTTGATGTTGGCGGTGAGAGGTCGTCTGGGTCGGTCATTGATATAGGGGTACCTCAAGGTTCCATATTGGGTCCCTTTTTATTTCTAGTATATGTAAATGACCTTCCACCTTTTGTAAAGGATTTATGTGAAATAGTTCTATTTGCTGACGATACCTCTTTAATATTTAAAGTCGACAGATTGAAGACTAACTTCGATGACGTTAATGCATCTCTGTCGCAAGTACTTAACTGGTTTACTGTTAATAATCTTTTGCTCAATGCCGGGAAAACGAAATGCATTAAATTTACTTTGCCAAATGTGGTTCAGCGTCCAACCAATATTGAATTAAATGGAGAATCACTTACCCTTGTCAATTCTACTATTTTTTTAGGACTTAATATTGATGCAAAATTGCAGTGGGGTCCACATATCAAATCACTTGCTGGTAGACTGAGTTCGGCTGCATACGCAGTTCGCACAATAAGATGGCTTACAGATGAAGCTACAGCTAGGCTAGTATATTTTAGCTACTTTCATAGTGTAATGTCTTATGGTATATTGCTCTGGGGGAAAGCTGCTGATATACAAAGTATATTTGTACTTCAAAAACGGGCGATACGTGCCATTTATAAAATGAAACCACGCGAATCATTGAGGGAGCGATTTAAAGAAATTAATATTCTCACAGTAACTTCACAGTATATTTATGAAAATCTATTATACACTCATAAACACATAGATAGCTTTAAGAAAAAGAGTGATGCACATAACGTTAACACTAGAAATAAAAACAAATTATGTATTCCTAAATTTCGACTCCAAAAGGTAAATGGCTCGTTTATGGGGAACGGTATACGCTTCTATAATAAACTTCCAGAAAGTGCCACTGGGCTTCCTATTAGAAAATTTAAAGCATACATTAAGAATAATCTAATAAGTAAAGCTTATTATACTTTAGATAGCTATATTGATGATAAAAGTGCGTGGCCCGATGTCCCGGTCGCTCTGCCCATCGGCAGCTAACATGTCTGCAATGTCTGTACTGTACCTACTATTGTGTGTTTTATTTTTCTCTGATTTAATAGATTGTATTTAATTTTATGCATTAGGTATTATTAGTTTGAAGCGTAGCTGTCTTATAAATTTGATTATGTTTAACTTTTTCTGTATGCCTACGCCTCACTTAACTTCAATAATATATTATATTACATTGTAAAAGGATCATACAAAAGAACGGTAGGAACCAAGCCGTAAGTTTGTTGCCTGTTCTTCTAGGCTTTGGTCGCGTGGAACTGGCACCTAGAGTCACCTAGCTTTAAGACGTTTCAAAGTGATCCTTGTGATTTTATTGAATAAATACCTATTGACTTTGACTTTGACTTTGACAAGCAGGAGGTGTGAAAAGACGTAAACATTTAAAACAAAGATGAAGATCTAGATTTCATATTTTGTCTCTTCACTCTCAGGCCATTAACAGACATATCATGGAAAACCAAGGTTCTTTCAAGATAGGTACAATGTTTAAATTTTCATAATAAAACCTATTATCTCTTTGAACTTCTTGTACTTAGTAATTTTACCTTGTTTTGAGTATGTACCTACCTAGGTAAATAAGTAACATAATTTATTTATTCATCATCATCACCCTTATTCTAATGTAATAATGGTAGTATGTACACTTAGTCAATATACTATATGACTATAAGGTATTGATATAGGTTCAATTCATTAATACAGTTGATATAGCTTTTGGTAGAAACCTTACCAGAAAAAGACACGCTTTGATATATTCAGCTTGTTCATTAGATGTCTCATGCCTTCAAAGAGTCTAGTAACTTTTATAAGTCAGTACGTTCTTTTTACAGTTGCTCACTACCAGTCTGAGTGACCAGTAGATTTTATCAACATTATCAAAATCATACAACACATTGAAAAACTTACTTAGTGACACATTAAGAACTGTGTGCAAGGCCAAAGTTAAGTTTTAGTAGAGATAAAAAGTACTTTTTCTCCATTATCAGATAAAACAGGGTAAAATACCAATTTCTATCAAAATGTTGCTCAAACATTTATTTTTAATTGTTATGTATTACTGATAATTTTTTTCTATTCAAAACCAGTTTTTAAACTGTACTTTGTCAAGTTTAGTTAAACCAATGTAATTCTTTTCCTTTTGTTTACTTGATTATTATATTAATGTCTATTATAAATCTTCATTTAGTTCACTTAGTAATAAATACCAAGGTAGGCAGGTTGAATGTTCTATTGGCTTGTGATAAGCAGATAGGTTATTTAATACTTACTTTCACACATAAAATTTATGCTAATAGCATTCTCTATCAATCATACAGGAAATACAAGAATATAGTGAGGTATGACTGTCTCTACCTAAGTATATAGGCATCGGTACAATAATTTTACTTTTTACGTGGATGTTCCATCCATACACCATGTTTGAACATAGGCACAAGTCTCTTTTGCTGCTGTAGCTACAGAATGCAAACTCCTACTAACACAATTTCTGCTTTTGTTTCCATCATTCCTGTAATTATTATTTTTTAGAAAATAAATAACCTTTATTTTATTTTCGTAAATGCTGTCGACGTTTCTTTAAATAGATCAACCACTTTTTAAACAGTTTGATTTACGTATGGCTGTTTTGAATTTATATAGTGTTCTACAATGTAGGTAGGTAGCTCAAAAATCTCTGAACAAAATATGCAGTTATGATTACCATTCTATTGATAGTATAAGTATATACTAAGTATTTATAATAGCTACCAAGCAGGTCGGTCGATTTTTGGAGTGTACGTACCCGAGTGGGTTTTACCGCCTTGTTTGCTGTAAATGATGATGGTCTATCTTACATATATTATATTAGCAGAGTTATAATAACATAATTAGAATAAATTGTCAAGGCATTTAATTATATCATGTATTCGTGCATATTTATGCATATTCGTGGCGTTATCAACTGTTAACAGTTGCATTGCCGTGTTTGTGTAGGTTAAGTTTCTTCTTAATTTCTTGTTACATAATACCTACTCACATTTTAATAATGGGAGGTAGTTTGATATTCTATATTATTACGGAACAAATATTTTTATTTCTTTCTAAAGATGCGGTAATATTATTATAAATTGTGAAATTCACAACACACATAAACTTTTGACAGTAAAGCAACCACTACGAATAATCAACGAGGTAGATTATACCCACCCAGTAGATTAATTATAATGATAATGGTAAGTATATAGTATGTTACAAATGAAACGGAAATCGAGATAATACCCAATAATCTTCCTGTGTTTTGCGTGCCACACCTGGCATTGGTATACTATAACACAGGGTTATTCTAGTTTGGGTACAAATGTTGTTCGAACAGGAAATATAGCAAATGTTTAACATAAACCCAATTTAATAAAATACTATAATGTTTGTTAACGATTTTAAATAAATAAATTTCATTTCATCTAAAACACTCAAAAGCTAAGTGTTATTAAGTATGTTTGTGATCCAGTTTCCGATGCATATTTAACAAATACGAATTATTCATGGCCTTTAATTTTTATTATATTGTCACATGTGATCACACACAGTGCATTTGATGATTTTTCATTTCTTTTGCCTTTTTGTCATTTCCGATGACCATTTATTAAATGCATGGCTTTGTTTTCCATCTCTGATGAAATATTTCTTGCATGGCTTTTTGGTTATCTTTAATAACATTATACATAGCCTTTATATCATCTCTGATGACATTAATTACATGGCCTTTACATCATTTCTGATGAGATTAATTACATAGCCTTTCCGTCGTCTCTGATGTGATGACACTTATTGCATGGCCTTTATTTACATGACCGGTATTTGGAGCCTGTAACATAACATTTTTCATATTAGATAATGTTTATTCATTTTAGGCTGTGGCTCATGCTCAGCGCAACAATAGTATAGCTACTTTGTTACATTGCCCTTAAAACTGATGCTGGTTTTTCAGTCTAGATTTCAGTTGCAATAGGTAGGTATAAAAGATATAAAAACCATTCACCTAATTGCTAATAAAAAATAATAGTAAAATAGCAACAGCCTCAAGACTTTGATTCCCAGGCATGGTAAATATCCTCACACATCCCTTAGTACCAAGTATCAACTTAAAGATTTTTGAGGATGTCTAAAGTGGTCAGATACGTCCAAATACTTTTAACATTTGGCACAAACCCAGTACAGGTACAGTAGTTGGTATTCCATACACTGTAGTACCTGGTGACATGGGTCAAGACGTACAGATATGGTTGATGATGATGTGATGTGTCGTCCAGGCCGATTTTGGCTACGGCAGCATTGTTAATGCTAATAATTTTCAAAACATTTCTACCTTCATAGTGATCAAAGTAAAAATCTTTTCTTTCACAGAAGGTTTTCGTAGGTTAGGGTAGGCAGGTAAAATTATTATGCAGCGATAAATTTTTCTAGATCTTTTTCTAACAGGTATCTCAATTACGTAAGTAATACTTTGATCTAATATACGGTACCCTCGTACTGTACATGTTAGTTCAACGTAGGTTTCGTACCTTGTTTATTGAATTGGAACTTGAACTTCAACTGCAAAATAATTACTTTGGAATGCCATCTATCCCTTCCTTTTCAGTAAAATGAGTTAAATTACTCACGTTCTCCTCAGTCGCCACTTTGTGGGATTCTTTAGATCCATTAAAACACAAATATATTATTATACGAGGTTATGCCCTCCGCCCGACCACGCCGTCCAAGCAAGTGTGGCCAGCATGTCGCTAGTGTTGCCAGCGCGACTAGGCTAGACACCACAGGTATTATGTAACAAGAAATTAAGAAGAAACTTAACCTACACAAACACGGCAATGCAACTGTTAACAGTTGATAACGCCACGAATATGCATAAATATGCACGAATACATAATATAATTAAATGCCTTGACAATTTATTCTAATTATGTTATTATAACTCTGCTAATATAATATATGTAAGATAGACCATCATCATTTACAGCAAACAAGGCGGTAAAACCCACTCGGGTACGAACACTCCAAAAATCGACCGACCTGCTTGGTAGCTATTATAAATACTTACTATATACTTATACTATCAATAGAATGGTAATCATAACTGCATATTTTGTTCAGAGATTTTTGAGCTACCTACCTACATTGTAGAACACTATATAAATTCAAAACAGCCATACGTAAATCAAACTGTTTAAAAAGTGGTTGATCTATTTAAAGAAACGTCGACAGCATTTACGAAAATAAAATAAAGGTTATTTATTTTCTAAAAAATAATAATTACAGGAATGATGGAAACAAAAGCAGAAATTGTGTTAGTAGGAGTTTGCATTCTGTAGCTACAGCAGCAAAAGAGACTTGTGCCTATGTTCAAACATGGTGTATGGATGGAACATCCACGTAAAAAGTAAAATTATTGTACCGATGCCTATATACTTAGGTAGAGACAGTCATACCTCACTATATTCTTGTATTTCCTGGATGATTGATAGAGAATGCTATTAGCATCAATTTTATGTGTGAAAGTAAGTATTAAATAACCTATCTGCTTATCACAAGCCAATAGAACATTCAACCTGCCTACCTTGGTATTTATTACTAAGTGAACTAAATGAAGATTTATAATAGACATTAATATAATAATCAAGTAAACAAAAGGAAAAGAATTACATTGGTTTAACTAAACTTGACAAAGTACAGTTTAAAAACTGGTTTTGAATAGAAATAAATTATCAGTAATACATAACAATTAAAAATAAATGTTTGAGCAACATTTTGATAGAAATTGGTATTTTACCCTGTTTTATCTGATAATGGAGAAAAAGTACTTTTTATCTCTACTAAAACTTAACTTTGGCCTTGCACACAGTTCTTAATGTGTCACTAAGTAAGTTTTTCAATGTGTTGTATGATTTTGATAATGTTGATAAAATCTACTGGTCACTCAGACTGGTAGTGAGCAACTGTAAAAAGAACGTACTGACTTATAAAAGTTACTAGACTCTTTGAAGGCATGAGACATCTAATGAACAAGCTGAATATATCAAAGCGTGTCTTTTTCTGGTAAGGATTCTACCAAAAGCTATATCAACTGTATTAATGAATTGAACCTATATCAATACCTTATAGTCATATAGTATATTGACTAAGTGTACATACTACCATTATTACATTAGAATAAGGGTGATGATGATGAATAAATAAATTATGTTACTTATTTACCTACGTAGGTGCATACTTAAAACAAGGTAAAATTACTAAGTACAAGAAGTTCAAAGAGATAATAGGTTTTATTATGAAAATTTAAACATTGTACCTATCTTGAAAGAACCTTGGTTTTCCATGATATGTCTGTTAATGGTCTGAGAGTGAAGAGACAAAATATGAAATCTAGATCTTCATCTTTGTTTTAAATGTTTACGTCTTTTCACACCTCCTGCTTGGGCGGACCTATATTCACCTTGAGTGTGTTTTAGGTGCTATCTAAAATACTTCATATTTGCCGGCTGCAGTAGGGGCGATGAAACCTGACCTAAGTCACAGATAAGAGAATACTAGTACCTAAGTATAATCTATTTGATACTGCCATGGATACCTAATGAAAGTTATACATAGCCTAGAGAACATTATCAATTGGATTGGTGGTAGATTTGGTCAGTTCTTATACCTACATACCCCTAGTCCCTAGCTGTTCTAAAGGTCCTGTATAAACTTGTAAATTTTGGTGTACCTGCCTATCTGGAAAATGGGGGGTATCTGAGTAACAGAATCAATCAGTGATTACATACTTCAATGGGTTAGGTAAATTGATAATAGGGTAATTAGAGACTGCTTCAAAGTATGATCGATTGTATCCGCACGGATCTTGGATCAGACCGGTGGATTGACCTCTTCTTGATGTTATGTACCTATTCCGGCAAGAACTAGATTATGCTAATCAACACAAAACAAACGCCAAGAGCTGAGTTGTTCTGCCCATGGAGGTAAATGTTCTGCCTGTTGAATTCTTCTTCTTCTCTCAATTTATGGCTCCTGTCCGTCATTCGACAGACAATCATGCCAGTGTCAAGTGATTTGTATTGAATACTTTTTAGTCAAGTCAGTCCATAGTCAAGTGGGCCATCATTTGTTTCGAAGAAAATGGTAGCGGTTTTCTTCAAAACATTAGAAACATTTTCGGTCAAATCAGGATATCATATATACAGACACTTTCATTCCAAATGCTTAAACTTTGTGCTAAGACCTCAAGTAATGTTGGTTAAAATGCCACCGAAATTACACAACACAACTCAAAATAACACTAGAAAAACCTTAGACGCAGATGAGAAAAATAATTAAAATGAAAAAGCTATGTTGCTTCCCAAATTGTCAGAAAACGAATCGCCTGTTGAATTGAATTGAGCTATGAAGAAACTACTAGGAACCAAGTTAGGCTAAATTGTTCTTTCAGCTTACTAAAGAGGTTACATTCAAATTTGAAAACGACTGACAAAATCAATGTTATGATAATGATATTATTCTATTTCTTTATAAAATCTGTTGTGCATCAGACAAGATTTATGAGTTATGAAGAATTATGCTTTTATTCTTGTAGATTCTTGTAGAAATATCCTTCTACTAATACGATGAATTTGAAATCTATTCGTTCAATTATTAAATATGTAAATGTACCTACAAAAATGTTCATGTTAATAATAACAATTAAAGCATCTTTCATGCTGATACAATGTAAGAACTTTTAGATTTAAACCAGCAAATAAAAGTAACAAGAGGTGAAATCGGCATGATTTCTATATGATGTCTCACCCAACTATTTTAACTAGTTTCCTTTTAGTATAGTTTATTGAATATGAATTTGTAAAATTCAATCAAAGAGCACGAATGGATTGCCTTGACCACAGATAAACAAATATTAGTGCCTTGACTAACCTGTAAGTTCTACCAGTAGTTTAACTTTTTGAAATTTTAAAATTCCATATGTTAATCAATGTTCAATACTAAAGGCCGCAAATTAATAGAATGGCGAACGGAAGTTGACTTAAAATGTTGTACCTATACTATAACTGTTATACAAACTAATGTTACTATTTATTTCATCGTGTTTAATCTTTGTTCAACCTATGCTACATTTCCAATAATTTAGGTATGTACTTACATACTACAATATGTATTGAATATGGGTAAGTAAATAAGGAAATCAATGGTGACAATACAATCTAAAATGTAAGTAATAAATAATAGCGTTTGCAAAGAGCTACAAATGCTCCATTGCATCATGTGTGTTTTATACATTTTTGTGTACCTGTATAAGTTGTGGTTTGCTTTGTTTATAAATGTGTTATATACAAAGTATAATAATATAAAGTATAAACTAATCCATAACTATTAAACTGTGCCTTATACTTTCATGATTACTGACTCTTTTACAAATATGGTTTACTGTAAGTGTTCTGAAATTTGTAAATTTTAATAAAGATGAGGATGTGGTGTCTAGCCTAGTCGCGCTGGCAACACTAGCGACATGCTGGCGACACTTGCTTGGACGGCGTGGCCGGGCGGAGGGCATAACCTCGTATAATAATATATTTGTGTTTTAATGGATCTAAAGAATCCCACAGTACCTATCTTGAAAGAACCTTGGTTTTCCATGATATGTCTGTTAATGATCTGAGAGTGAAGAGACAAAATATGAAATCTAGATCTTCATCTTTGTTTTAAATGTTTACGCCTTTTCACACCCCCTGCTTCTGCGGGCCTACATTCACCTTGAGTGTGTTTTAGATAGAGTACCGGCTGCAGTAGGGGCGATGGAACCTGACCTAAGTATTATCTATTTGATACTGCCATGGATACCTAATGAAAGTTATGCATAGCCTAGAGAACATTATCAATAATTGGATTGGTGGCAGATTTGGTAAGTTCTTATACCCCTAGTCCCTAGTTGTTCTAAAGGTCCTGTATAAACTTGTACATTTTGGTGTACCTGCATATCTGGAAAATGGTGAGTATCTGAGTAACAGAATCAATCAGTGATTACATACTTCAATGGGTTAGGTAATTTGATAATTGGGTAATTAGAGACTGCTTCAAAGTATGATCGATTGTATCCGCACGGATCCTGGATCAGACCGGTGGATTGACCTCTTCTTGATGTTATGTACCTATTCCGGCAAGAACTAGATTAAGCTAATCAACACACAAAACAAACGCCAAGAGCTGAGTTGTTCTGCCCATGGAGGTAAATGTTCTGCCTGTTGAATTCTTCTTCAATTTATGGCTCCTGTCCGTCATTCGACAGACAATCATGCCAGTGTCAAGTGATTTGTATTGAATACTTTTTAGTCAAGTCAGTCCATAGTCAAGTGGGCCATCATTTGTTTCGAAGAAAATGGTAGCGGTTTTCTTCAAAACATTAGAAACATTTTCGGTCAGGATATCATATATACACTTTCATTCCAAATGCTTAAACTTTGTGCTAAGACCTTAGACGCAGTTGAGAAAAGCAATTAAAATGAAAAAGCTATGTTGCTTCCCAAATTGTCAGAAAACTTATGGCCTGTTGAATTGAATTGAGATATGAAGAAACTACTAGGAACCAAGTCAGGCTAAATTGTTCTTTCAGCTTACTAAAGAGGTTACATTCAAATTTGAAAACGACTGACAAAATCAATGTTATGATAATGATATTATTCTATTTCTATATAAAATCTGTTGTGCATCAGACAAGATTTATGAGTTATGTAGAATTGTGCTTTTATTCTTGTAGAAATATCCTTCTACTAATGCGATGAATATGAAATCTATTCGTTCAATTAATAAATTGTAAATGTACCTACAAAAATGTTCATGTTAATATTAACAATTAAAGCATCTTCCATGCTGATAGAATGTAAGAAATATTAGATTTAAACCAGCAAATAAAAGTAACAAGAGGTGAAATCGGCATGATTTCTATATGATGTCTCATCCAACTATTGTAACTAGTTTCCTTTTAGTATAGTTTATTGAATATGAATTGTAAAATTCAATCAAAGAGCACGAATGGATTGCCTTGACCACAGATAAAAAAATATTACTGCCTTGACTAACCTGTAAGTTCTACCAGTAGTTAAACTTTTTGAAATTTTAAAATTCCATATGTTAATCAATGTTCAATACTAAAGGCCGCAAATTAATAGAATGGCGAACGGAACGTTCAACATTTTGAATCGGTCAAATTATATTCTATTACCTGGTATTAGTTTAAGGTTAAGGATTCAAAAAAAAAAAAGGAAAAGGGGAAGGAATATAGGTAGTGATAGGAAGAGGAAAGAGTTAATCAGTTATTATTTATAATACCTATAACTATTCCAAAATATTAGAAAATGTTAGTGTTGACTTAAAATGTTGTACCTATACTATAACAGTAACTGTTAAAATAACTAATTTTACTATTTATTTCATCGTGTTTAATCTTTGTTCAACCTATGCTACATTTCCAATAATTTAGGTATGTACTTACATAATACAATATGTATTGAATATTGGTAAGTAAATAATAATGGTGACAATATAATCTAAAATGTAAGTAATAAATAATAGCGTTTGCAAAGGGCTACAAATGCTCCATTGCATCATGTGTGTTTCATACATTTTTGTGTACCTGTATAAGTTGTGGTTTGCTTTGTTTATAAATGTGTTATATACAAAGTATAATAATATAAAGTATAAACTAATCCATAACTATTAAACTGTGCCTTATACTTTCATGATTACTGACTCTTTTACAAATATGGTTTACTGTAAGTGTTCTGAAGTGTTTAAATTTTAATAAAGATGAGGATGTGGTGTCTAGCCGAGTCGCGCTGGCAACACTAGCGACATGCTGGCGACACTTGCTTGGTGCGGGCGTGCTGGGCGGACGGCATAACCTCGTATAATAATATATTTGTGTTTCATTGGATCTAAAGAATCCCACACTGATATACTACTTAAGTACTTTTTTTTGTAAATACATACTTATAACACCCAGACAGAGAACAAACATCTATGTTCATCACACAAATGTTTGTTCTCGGTGGGGATCGAACCCACGGCCTACGGCACAGAAGGCAGAGCTACTACCAACTGAGCTGTGAAGGCTCGGCTGTGAAAAAGTTGCTCTTTCGCGGCGTAAAGATGATTGTTTTTATTAATTTAAAAAGTGATAAATTATCATATAAGTAAATTAAGTAAATTAAGTAAATCGTATTTATTTTCATGTTTTTATATTAAATCAATTAAGAAAAGTAAATGTTATAACTTGAATGTAATTGTGTATTTCAGAACGCGTTCTAGGAAGGTGCGAAAGTGATAGCGCTATACGAAAACAACAAAATCTAGGCCGTCTCACTCTCTCATAGGTTATCATTGGTTAATTCACATCACTGCGCAGGAATAAAACAATAATGTTTGTAAAGATGGTACGAATCGAAGAATGTTGCTACAATAGTATTTTTTTAAACTCTCGCAATCTTAACACATATTGAAGTATTACACGGGTATTTATCGCGTTTTACCTTTATTATTTTCCCGACGTTTCGGCTATGTTGCAATAGCCGTGGTCGCGGGCAGACTGGAGCATTGAACTTGAGATCTACCGTCGTCGAGAAGTGGAAGCAGTTTCCACAACTACCCTCACTTGATCGTTAGAATCCATAATGTCCGTGTTCACACTACGACACACATAGTTGGGAAAATAAAAAAGGTAAACGCGATAAATACCCGAGTAATACTTCAATATGATGTTACAAGCTTGAAACAAAACGCTCCTGAAACGTGATAGTTTTGTTTGACTTTGTGGTAGGCCTGGGGCCTTATGCCATAAATCGTTCAATAACTCGTTGACGTTGCGTCTCTCATGAACTTTGGATGAGAAAATTGGGGAGTGAGATGGTGAGCATGGGGATTTAATAGTTATCGAACGAGATATGACGTCATCTCCACCGTGAGATAATCTCGCTCGAAGTGAGCTTAAGGTCTCTGGCTGCTCAAAATATTATATTTTATATATTGTATATTTATATTGGTGGACTTTCCACACAGCACTATCTAGCCCCAAACTAAGACAAAGCTTGTAATATGGGAATCAGATAGCTGATATAATACATAATATACTTTTATTTTGTAAATATACACTTATAATTATCATAACACCCAGACAGAGAACAAACATCTATGTTCATCATACAAATGTTTGTTCTCGGTGGGGAACGAACCCACGGCCTACGGCGCAGAAGGCAGAGCTACTACAAACTGAGCCGTGAAGGCTGTCGAATGTTATATGACCGGAAACTAGAAAACGAAGCGTAGGACTCCCTCTTACTCAACAATCCGACATCGTGAGAATCGCCGGAGGTCGATGGAGAGGGCTCAGACCCGTTCTTCTTGGAATTGTATAGGGGAGGCAATCCTGCTCAAATTCGATCGGCACCACACAGGAGCTTCAATATTGTATTATTATACATTGTAGCAAGGATTATACAAAATAATGGTAGGAACCAAGCCGTAAGTTTTTTGCCTGTTCTTCTAGGCTTTGGTCGCGTGGAACTGGCACCTAGAGTCACATAGCTTTAAGACGTTTCAATGTGATCCTTGTGATTTTATTGAATGAATACCTTTCGACTTTGACTTTGACATTGATCTAGCTATGGACTTCTTCAGCCTAATGATGATTTTGATTTGTATATATATGAAAATATAAAATTTGAAAATGTAAGGGTCGTATTATTTATTTGGTTTTTATAGTCAAGTAGCATTATTTTGTTTATAACTAGATACATGTATGTGCAATGTCTTCAACTTTTATTTATTATTTCAAATCCAATGAAATAACAGGCATTAAGAGTCTTTTTTTTCGAATGCACTAAATTCTGGTGATCGTCTGACGATTCTTACAGCTCTACCGCATTTAGGACTAAGAGCTGATTTCACCATACTCTGTTTGTTACTAATCAAAGATTAAGCCGTAAAATCTAACCTAGATGTCAAACGCGTACATTTTGACATATTTAACCGCCCTTTAACCCTTTGTTAATCTAACAGAGCAAGGTGAAATCAGCTCTAAGCATCTGAATGCCTCAAAATGAACGCAGTGCATCGTAGGCTACGTTCCTATCGAACGTGACTTATGATGCAATGCTTTGTTATAGGTGAAGGGTACCACTTAACATCAGGTGGGCTATCTGCTTGTTCCATCAACAAGTTGTATAAAAAAAACAAATGAAGCTTGGACGTTTTAATCAAAATGTTTCCACTGCCTGTATAGACCAACCACAGAGTAGTGAACGAGAGTGGTAGAGAAAGCATAGATGAGGTATGAATTATAGCCAGAAAGGATGGTCTTAAAGGTTTCGTCGCGTGGAACTGGCACCAAGATTCACACAGCCTCAAAAAGACTATACACGGGAATTTTAAGAGTAGTAGAGCCTAGAGCCTAGAGCTCTTTGTGAAGGGCTCGTCCGGGGAAGTACTACCACCACGCCTTTTTCTGCCGCCAAACAGCGTTGCTGTGTTTCGGCTGGAAGAATGTGGTTGCCGATGTAATTACAGGCCCATGAGGCTTAACATCTGTATGCCTCAAGTTGATGGACGCAGGGCAGGGCACGTTGCTATTGTGTGTGACTTACGAGTCAATACTTTGTTATTACCACTTTGTTTGATGGTTACCACTTAGCATCAGGTGGGTCATCTGCTTGTTCCATCAGCTAGATGGAACAAGCTACTTTTTAATAATAATAGGTTTTTCTGCCTAATTATTTATGTAACTACATGAGGATTTTTTGTGTACTCTTACTCAAAAAGTTACAAACCCATGTAAACTTACCTAACCTGTAATAATTGTCTACACTTAGAAAATGTATCTAGCATTAAGCACCTACCTACTAGCTGACTACCAACCTTATCTTTTAACTACCTACTAGAAATTGTATTAAGACTCATTATAAGTGGACTGTAAAGTCCTTCTATGAGTTATTTAATAATAAAGATCTTTAAACCGAGATGTATAATAAAAAAATACTTTGGTCTACCCCATAGGTAACTTTTACTCTGAGATTTTCGCATCTGGCCTAAAAACGTCACAGTTTCGACGTAACGCGAAATTGATTGTATTTTCCGACGACTTCCCAAAAAGAAGCTTTCAATTTCGGTGAAATTTGCAATTGCAATCGATAACCTCTTGCCGCATATATATAAGCCGCTTGCCGCGTACGTTCGAATCCCAGTTGGGTTGCATTTTTTTATCTTTTATGCTACCTGATATTTGTTTACAAAGAAAATTACAATGAATACAAATATTCACAAAATGTATCAAAACACATGATGTAGTTGAGCTATCTGCAGATTGTTAAAAACGATCTACAGGTAGCTCAACTGATCCCAATCTGTGCCATTCGGAGGAGTCCTAAAGACACTGGCTGCTTTGCCACGCGGAATGGCAACGCTGATGCGCTGAGCTGAGCCAGATACTAACCAGCCCTCGGGTTTATGAATAATGGTAAATGGTTTACAAAACTTCAATACCTATAGTAGGGGAGGCCATGATGCTAAATGGGGATTTCCTCGAGCGTCATAGAGACCTATTGGGTTGCAAAGCTTAGATGATAAGAAGAAAAAAATGTTATATAAGTATACCTTTTCATCGGTGGGGGGAGCGACTATAGATTTTCAAAAATGTAAAAAAAAACTGTTGCATGGACATACCCGAGCGCGTCAGATATTGATAGCACCAATGTCCTACGTATTTTTAATAATGTATATATGTATGTTATAACGTATGTTATGTATGTTACGTACGTAATGTATGTTGTTCAATACCTACCTGGCTAAAATGTATGAAACAGCTATTTTTTTCGCGTTCACAGTGTTGGTTCCTTAGAAAAAGTTATGCATATTGATGGGTACTTCAGCCCCCTGAATACAGTAGTATAGTAAATAAATGTGTATTACTCACTGGAAGCCCATAATAAATCAATAAATAGAGAGGATTTATCTTTATTTTCCTACTAAAAAATATATTTATTTACAAAGAAAGCTACAATTAATACAAGTTTTTACAAAATAATTATGAAACAGTTGATCTATCTGCTAAGTTATTTTCTTACATATTTTGGAACGCTGGAATTTGAGACACAATATTATTATAATAATTATTTATATTGTTGTTAAAACATTGTTTTTTTACAACATTAGGTTGTTTCATAATTCTTATTTCTATTCAAAGCCAAAGTCAAAAGGTATTTGTTCAATAAAATCACAAGGATCACTTTGAAACGTCTTTAAGCTAGGTGACTCTGTGTCAGTTCCACGCGACCAAAGCCTAGAAGAACAGGCAACAAACTTGAAACAAAAGTGCAAATATTGTCTATAGAAGCACTATCCCAATTTCAATTCCATTACTCAAAGAAAAACCCGTGTAAATTTATTCATAGCTCGATCGCTTCCGTAGATAAGATAATACGTTGAGGACAGCTAGCTCACTACATAGCCCCAAGCTATCTTCTTCTTCTTGTCGAATAATATTAACGTGTCCTTCTATGCATCGTCTTGCATCGTCATTTTTAGGCTTAAAAAAGTCAAAAGGTATTTATATCATAAAATCACAAGGATCACTTTGAAACGGGTATACAGTTTATTTCGAAACAACGTGGTGAAAGGATTTTAAGTGTGCCTCAAAGAGGCTTCCTTAGACAGCCTTCACAGCTCAGTTGGTAGTAGCTCTGCCTTCTGTGCCGTAGGCCGTGGGTTCGATCCCCACCGAGAACAAACATTTGTGTGATGAACATAGATGTTTGTTCTCTGTCTGGGTGTTATATAATATTATAAGTATGAATTTAAGTATAAAAAAAAAGTATATAAGTAGTATATCAGCTATCTGGTTCCCATATCACAAGCTTTGGCTTAGCTTGGGGCGAGGTAGTGCTGTGTGGAATGTCCACCAATATTTATTTATTTATTATATCTCTAATACTATAAGAATCAAAGTCCTGACTGACTGACTGACTGACTGACTGACTGACTGACTGACATATAGACAACGCACAGCCTAAACCGCTGGTCCTAGAGACTTGAAATTTGAGGAGTACATAGGTCCTATGGCGTAGAGGTGTACTAAGAAGGGATTTTTGGAAATTCAACCCCTAAGGGTGTAAAAAGGGATGAAAACGTTTGTATGAAAAATAGTATTCCTAGAACCTACAAACTTGAAACTTGGAGTACATTATACTTCAAAACAAAAAAATATGAAAGGCATTATTAGTTTTTTAAAACTACCCTTAATAAGTGTGCAAAGGGATGTCAAAGTTTGTATGGGAGTTTTTTGATCGCTGGTCCTAGAGACTTGAAATTTGAAGAGGACATAGGTCTTATGAGATGAGCGGGCTATAGAGAGAGCTATGCTGGGAGTTTCACTACGGGATAGAATCAGAAATGAGGAAATCCGTAGGAGAACCAAAGTTGCCGACATAGCTCGCAGAATCAGCAAGTTGAAGTGGCAATGGGCAGGTCATATAGCTCTAAGGACTGATAACCGTTGGGGAATAAAGGTTCTCGAATGGCGACCACGAACAGGAAAACGAAGCGTGGGACGCCCTCCTACCCGATGGACTGACGACATTGTCAGGATCGCGGGAAGTCGGCGGATGGAGAGGGCTCGGAATCGTTCTTCCTGAAAATTTATAGGGGAGGCCTATGTCCAGCAGTGGACTTCTTTAGGCTGATGATGTGATGTGATGTGTGTAGGTCTTATGGCGTAGAGGTGTACTAACAAGGGATTTTTGGAAATTCAACCCCTAAGGGTGTAAAAGGGTTGAAAACGTTTGCATGTAAAATAATATTCCTTAAAACTACAAACATGAAACTTGGAGTACATGTACTTTAAAGCAAAAAAATAGGAAATACATTTTTAGTTTTTTAAAACTACCCTTAATAAGTGTGCAAAGGGATGTAAAAGTTTGTATGGGAGTTTTTTGACCGCTGGTCCTACAGACTTGAAATTTGAAGAGTATATAAGTCTTATAGCGTAGAGGTGTGTTGACGTGGTGCGATTGACTTAAAACTTAGGGTAAATATACTAAGAAATACATAATTAAGAATGACACCTTTAATTTTTGATAATTACCCTTGCAAAAGGTGCAAATGACTGTAAAAGTTAGTACCCTCCTTCATTGCGCTCGATTAAAACGGATACAACGAGGCGTCAATGTTTGTAAGGGACATTCTAAAAACGGGAATCTTGAGTTGGTACGAAGAGATCTGAGGGTATCTACCGTGCCTGGGGATCAAAGTCGTGAAGCTGTTTCGTTTCGTTTGTTTTTGGGGTAGAAACTAGGAACAAATAAGTACATATTTTCCGTGTAGGGTTGTCTTTGTTGTATTTGTCATTTTTATGCTAAGCTCAGTACCTATACCTACCTACTTATATAGGTAATGTGAGCTTATAGATATCTCTTATACCTACGTAGTTATTTAAAATCGTACCCTAATAATATACAAATCAATGCGAAAGTTACGATGTTTGGATGTTTGTGGCTCAATCACGGCTCACCACTTCAACGCGTGCAAAGCCGCGGGAAGCCACTAGTTTATTATAACTTTTTAGGTTCTACGACATGCCAGTTTCCTCGCGATGTTTTCTTTCACCAGTTGAGAGTACTGGCATTGTGGAAATACATTTTTGATTAGAAAAACTCATTGGTGCACTACCGGTTTTGAACCCACAACCTTGGGAAGGCGGGGCTGTTACCACTAAACCACCAGTGATCTAGAAAACGCTCTTAATAGTTTTAAGTGGCAATCATCTTCTATGACAAAGCACTACTTCGTAAGTCACGCACAATAGGAACGTGTCCTATATACGATAGGTACGATGCACTGCCCTGCGTCCATCACCCGGTGGTATTTCACTGGTAGCCAAACCCTTCAAGCCGAAACACAGCATTGCTGCTTGAAGGCAGAACTAGGCATGGTGGTAGTACTTCCCCGGACGAGCCACACACAAAGTAATAACTTCGAAGCGTACTCTCTGGAGTGACCTAGCTATTCGGTGCTTCCTCGATAAGGCTTCTTTTATTACCATGTTTACTGAAACGTTTTCTGTTTATGCCTATACCGATATCTTGCGGCGCGGTAACGTTGTAAAAACGTGAGACACCGATAAAACGGCCCCCTTATTACGTAACTTAACACGACCGGTCCGCGATAAGCGTAAATAGGCAATCATTGCTGTCAAACGACCTTTTTTGATCGAACGAGGGAAGCGAGAGAAGATTTCGGAAAGGATAACAGGTTATGTATAATAAATAAATAGTTAAGGACGTATTAATAAGATTTTTATTTTATTTGCAGAATATTTACTTCAATGCAGGATTCTAAGAAATAGAAGGAGGTTAAGAGTCTCTTTGTGAGAGAGAGACCTCTTTGTGAAGGGCTAATCCCGGGAAATACTATCACCATCCTTATTTCTACCGCTGCTGTGTTTCAGTTTGACGGGTGTGTTTGCCGGTGAAATTACAGTCACATGAGGCTTATTATCTGTATGCCTCAAGTTGGTAGACGCGGGCAGTACATCGTAGGGCACGTTCTTATCGTGCATGACCGACGAGGCAATGCTCTTTAATTGGTGATGGTTACCACCTAACATCAGGAAAACATCGTGAGGAAATCAGCATGTCATAGAAACTAAAAAGTTCTATAACATTGTGTCAAGTGCTTGAAAGGAGCCTCTTGAGACGCACTTAAAATCCTTTTACCACACTGTTTCGAAAGAAACTAGTGACACGACAAGAGAGAGAGACCACTTGATGTCAGGTGGGCCATCTGCTTGCTCCAACAGCAAATATTATAAAAAAATGGACATTGTCACAGATCTAAAGAGCCACGGTCGCCATTTTGTTAGAAATCCGAAGCAAAACGCGGTAGCGTTGTAAAAACGTAATATAGCACTGATAAAAGTTTATTAGGGTTCGAAGCATGTGTGAGACCCAAAACGAAATCAGAAAATTGGCAATGTGACATTTTATTTAAATAAATAAACCACCATTTTATTAAAATAACTTGATGACCCGGTGTACTTACCGTATCACCTATCCTCGCAGCTTTTCCATATTTTCTCACCGTTTCAACCTTCCCTGGACTACGACAAACATTTTAAAACCAAAATCAGCTAAATTGGCCCAGCCGTTCTCGAGTTTTAGCGAGACAAACGAGCAGCAATTGATTTTTATATATACTACACTAGATATACAAGGTGTTCCATAAGTTGTGTATATAAACTTCAGGGGGCTAAGGTACCCATCAATATGAACAACTTTTTCTAAGGAACCAACACTGTGAACGCGAAAAAAAAAACAGCTGTTTCATACATTTTAGCCTGGTAGGTATTGAAATTTTGTATGAAACAGCTGTTTTTTTTTTTCGCGTTCACAGTGTAGGTTCCTTAGAAAAAGTTGTTCATATTGATGGGTACTTTAGCCCCCTGAAGTTTATATACAACTCTGGCTGTAGCAATTTTCAAAGAAATTTTTATTTACGTGCTTTGTAAATTTTATTACTATAGTGCCATTTTCTAATAAAATTGTGCTCAATTTAAATGATCTTCGGAGGAGAGGACATTGACCTTATTTTCCTCATCCGAAAAGCTATATTCTAGCCGACGAGCTGACTCAAAGCGATGAAACTGCAATTTTCATAATATTTACAGTTTTTTTATATTAATTTACAGTGTGTTTATAGAAGTCTTAAATTGCTTTGAAAATAAAAACATTTTTACCGTTAACGTTAATGGCCCTCCTGATGCTAAGTCATCCTACTAATATTATAAACGCGAAAGTTTGTAAGTATGGATGGATGGATGGATGTTTGTTACTCTTTCACGTAAAAACTACTGAATGGATTTTAATTAAATTACAATAATATAGCTTATACATCAGAATAACACATAGGCTACAATTTATAAAGATATTTTGTGACTAATCGGCGCAGACGAAGTCGCAGGCACCAACTTGTCACCTATAAAGCATTGCCTCGCAAGTCACTGACGATATGCGCACTGCCCTGCGTCCGTTGACTTAAAGCATAAACTATCTCATGTGCCTGTAATTTTACCAGTAACCACACCCTTGGCGGCTTGGCGGTAGAAATAGGCATGGTGGTAGTACTTTCCCGGACGAACCACAACAAAAATTTAACCCACAGACGCACAGAGGCAACTTGTTGGCACATCTTACTTTTTATTATTATTTTATTTTTTTATCCACCTTGTTTTTTTCTTTTTATGTGTTTAGTTCCCTTATAGTTATATTAAGTTATGTAAGTTCTTTTTAACTTCATGTTTTTATCTGTGTCAGTCGTTTTCTCTGTGTACTTATGTTTTTTTGTGTGTTTAAAAAATCATTCATTCAAAAAGCTCACACAAGATGTATAAAAAAATGACTATTTATTATGTAGGGTCTTCTACAATATGGTGATGATGATGAATATTACAAAAACATAAAGTTGGTTTGGCTATAGCTTTACATTAGGAATATTAGATTTTCGGCCCGAATAATAAGACGGCCGATAATTAATATTGTCGACTTGTAAAATATGATTCCATTACTTGGAAATTCCTTTTTGAGATGGAAATTATCTTGTTTGGAGACCAAGCTGTAAAATAATTAATAGTTAAAAAAAATAATACTATGTAATTTAATATTTTTTAACCATGTTCATAAAAAGAGGAGGTGCTCAAGTTTGTATTTTTTTTATGTAAGATTACTCCGCCAATTAAAAAAATACTTTTATGAGTCTTTTTTTTGGTAAGTCTTACTTTATTGGTATATAATTGTTTTTTTTGTGTTTTTTTTTTATTCCACTAGCTGATGGAACAAGCCGATGGCCCACCTGATGTTAAGTGGTATCACCTATAACAAAGCATTGCCTCGTAAGTCACGCACGATAGGAACATGCCCTACGTTGCACTGCCCTGCGTCCATCAACTTGAGGTATACATATGTTAAGCCTCATGTGCCTGTAATTACACCGGCAACCACACACTTCAAACCGAAACACAGCGTTGCTGTTTGGCGGCAGAAAAAGGCGTGGTGGTAGTACTTCCCCGGACGAGCCCTTCACAAAAAGCTCTACTACTTTTAGTACCACACAAACACTTTTTATAATATTGTTTTTTTTATACTTATTATAAAAAAATCAAAACTTTTTAGGCTACTCTTCATCCAGGTACACACGGATACGCATCAAGATATACACTGCTCGATTTTATGTCCTTGTACTAAGCGTCATTTACACATCAAAATACATTTCATTATGCAGAGACATCCGCCTACACAATTCACGTCTCCAAGCTGTCAAATAAAGAAAAAATGTCATGAAAAATGCCAATAAAGAATACCAGTGTCGCAGTAAGGATGCTTTTTTTTATTTTTTTTCTTATAAATCTGTGTTAATGATTAGACAAATACACGATTTATCTTTCTATCAGTACATTATCCCGCGCCAATAAAAAAACAAAATATAAATGGCGCTGCTAATAGTATTTTTTTACTTATCACATTAAATAATATTTATTGTTATTTTAATTGTTATATTTTTAATTATTTGATTTTTAATTATTTGATTTCTATTGTTATTTTAAATTGCATGCCTATCAATTTAACATTGCATGCTTGACACGGCCAAATATTATGGTAACACCCACATGTATTTTTGCCAATAATTTGATTTGACATGTTTTACGCGATTGAGAGGTAATTTTTTCACTTACCGCAATTCTCACAATACCGACATTGGTTTACAACATTATTTTGCTTTTAAAATAAAGCACTAGATGCTGCCCGGGCCTTTGCTCGCGTATTAGTAGTTATTGATAACAATATATTTAAAAAAAAAACTTACCTATGCTTACTGCAAAATATTAGTTCGTGTCTCTCTTAGTTATTCTTAAATATTTATTTCAGATGTCATGAAACAATATAAACTTAGAAATAACACATAATATAGGTAGCAATTATACTACTGCAAAATATTATTTCGTGTCCCTCTAAGTTATTCTTAGAGAATATTTAGTAATTGTATGGTCCTTAAAATATGGAGGCAATTGTTTTAAATTTTATTAATAATTCACTATTTTTTTGTTAAGGATTTTCTGAAAACCATTACGATTTCTTGGAACATCCTTCAGAATATAAAAGCTGTTCTTCTGTAACAGTTTTTAATTCTGTGTCATCGCCAGAAATTAACAAGCATCTTCACCCGCGTCAGAATATGACAACTGACATACCAACAAATTGGGTTCCAAAAAACATAAGTGACAAGATTTATTTATCGGGGACGGCAACATTCGCTTATATTTTTCTGGAAAATAAAAGCCTATATCTGTATTGTGTAGAGCAGGGGTTCCCAATCGTATTTTGTCTACTGCCCACTTTGAGAATAAACTATTTTTTAGCGCCCCCATTTTGTCACTTTTTTTTATATCACTAGCTGATGGCCCACCTGATGTCAAGTGGTAACCATCACCTATAACAAGGAATTGCCTCGTAAGTCACGCACTATAGGAACGTGCACTACGATGCACTGCCCTTATGCATGGACATGATTTTTATTTTATTTATTCAATTTAACGGAACTACGAGGAGAGAAATATCGGACCGAGTTAGTATGAGCCCTATTTTATTTTGGCTCCCTTGCGCCCCCGTTTAGGCCTGCAGCGCCCACAAGGGGGCGTTATCGCCCACTATGGGAAAGGCTGGTGTAGAGGCCCATTTACACACTGTTGTCAACATTAGTTACCTCTTATTCGCACATAAGAGTTTCATTGTGCCTCTCGCTCACACAATTCCACATTTGAAAGATATAAAACAACTGAATATGATTTATGATTGAATGAAGATGAATATGATTGAAGCCATGAATTAGTTTTACTAGTTTTCGTACTTACTCAATCATATAAGGTGAGTTTCTTTATCAGCTCTTGCTATAATAGAATATTTATTATTATCACTTTCAATAACGGAAATTTGTTGTTTTGGCAATTTTAGGGCCGGTTTCACCACGCTCTGTTAGATTAACAAAGGATTAAAGGGCCGTAAAAATGTCAAAATGTACGCGTTTGATATCTAAGGTTAGATTTAACTGCCTGTTAATCCTTGATTAGTAACTAACAGAGCATGGTGAAATTAGGCCTTAAACTCTTATTATACGGTATTCTTCTTGTTATGCCACTATTTTATTTAGAAACAGTGTGGTGAAAGGAATTTAAGTGCGCCACATAAAAAGTTCTTTCAAGCAGTGATTAAAAGGTTGAAAGTGCTGATACTACTCACATAAAAAATAACAAAAAAAACACACTAAACCAGCCAGGATTTGAACTAGCGACCTTAGGATTCGAAGGCAGGGTTAATACCACTAGACCAGGGATGACAAACCAATGGCACGCGTGCCATTAATAATTCTCCTCTATTGTCTCAAAGAGCACTACCAACCCACTCCACATAACACAAAGGTGAACTGGAAGAAAATGCTAATTAGCATTAAGTTCGCCTATGTACTATAATATGTGCAATAAAGAATGTTCTTATCTTATCTTATTAATAGCACGCGATACAACGTTTTGGGCACGCCACGGATCAAAACAGCTTGCATTTTCGTTCAATTTATTATAACAATTATTAAAATTATTAAATTTTGGTTATAATTATTTGACGGAACGTCTGTGCATCATGTGTTTTTAAATAATGGCACGTTTATTCAAAAAGGTTCGCCACCCCTGCACTAGACCGTCTTCTTGATAAACAACATTCCCTGTTGATAAATGGATGAGATACTGAAACCAAGATCTTCAAAACTTTAAGGTAATCCCTCGTGAGGGCGTGCGTGGGACAAGAACCATTAGTTTGAAACAAGATTTAGTAAGAAGATAATGGTGCGATAACCCTAGTGGTCTTAGCAACCGTTTGACAGCCCTCACAGCTGAGTTGGTACTTCTGCCTTCTGCGCTGTAGGCCGTGGGTTCGATCCTCACCGAGTGTTTTATATATATTTTTTATACTACTAGCTGATGGAACAAGTAGATGTCCCACCTGAAGTTTATTGGTAACCATCACCTATAACAAAGCATTGCCTCGTAAGTCACGCACGATAGGAACGTGCCCTACGATGCACTGCCCTGCGTCCATCAACTTGAAGCATACAGATATTAAGCCTCATGTGCCTGTTATTACACCGGCAACCACACTTTTCAAAACGAAACACAGCGTTGCTGCTTGGCGGCAGAAAAAGGCGTGGTGGTAGTACTTCCCCGGACGAGCCCTTCACAAAGAGCTCTACTACTCTTAAAAATGTTATTAATTATCTACTACTCATAAACGTGAAATATCCATCAGTATTCATTTATTTTTATTCAAAAACCCCATTGAAAACTTGATTTTTGATTTAATATAATTATGGTGTTGAATGTACATTATTAATTGATCGAGTGAGCGAAGCGAACGAAGATCTTAATTTCAACTTGGGCGATTTGGCATTTTATGTATGTATGTATGTTTGTCTGGCGATAACTTTAGAACCGTTGATCCGATCTGCATGAAATTTGATATATCGATAGCTTGTACTTGAGAAATTTACTGGTAAGTATATAAGTAAAATCGGATGAAAGGTTTTTGAGATATGGGGTTTTTTAAGAGGGCAAAAATAAAAAAAGTGACACAAAAAATCAAGTTACATGTCATATGAAAGGGCTTTGTTTGGACATTCCAAAACAATTTTTACTTTTTTTTTGGGACGCTCGGTTTTTGAGATACAACAAAAAAGTTAAATTAAGAAAACCAGCGATCCAAGAGCTCCCATCTCTAAGAGTTTCGTTGGCATCAAGGTTTTTCTACTGGTCGGCCAGTTCCTTTGCTTTTTCTTATTTTTTTTTTTCTTGAAATATATTGAGAAGGTACTCAGTTCTCATAAAATGGTGACAACGACCAGGTCTGATGATGGAGCCAAGGTCTGTTCAACGGAACTCTTCAATAAATAGGCCAATAGAGTTGAAACTTGGTAAACATACCAAGTTAGTAGGCGGTAGTCAGAAAAAAGTCCAAACATAATGTTTGGACTTACCTCTGACTACCACCTACTCAAAGTTTTGATGCGTTCGTTGGGTCGCTTCACGAGATCTCAGTTCGGGGCGAACTACTAGTTAATTAAATCTGACTTCACACATAGATACACATATTAAAATCACGAAAAAACAATACCTACATAAAAACACAGAGCGCTGATGCTCTAGTAGGCCTTCCGATCCTAAGGTCGTGAGTTTTAAGTGGGTGCCAGTACTCGCAAACGGTGAAGGAAAACATGGTGAGGAAACCAGCATGTCGTAGAACCTAAAAAGTATGTGTCAAGTGCTGGAAAGGAGCCTCTTTGAGGCGCATTTAAAATCCTTTCACCACACTGTTTCTACATAAACTAGTGACACGACAAGAGGACATACGGAAAATCGTATAAATACCTATCTCATTCAGACAACTATTATTAACCTACAAAAATCTAGCATAACCAAGTCATAGTCAAAAGATTTTTGATTTATTGGATTGAATCAAGGATTATTTATTTTCTGACATTTTGGGAAGCGACATAGCTTTTTCATGTTATTTGTTATTCTAATGTTATTTTAAGTTGTGTTGTGTTATTTCGGTGGCATTTTAACCAACATTACTTGTGGTCTTAGCACAAAGTGTAAGCATTTGGAATGAAATTGTAATGTGATTTGACCGAAAATGTTTCCAATGTTTTGAAGAAAACCGCCACCATTTTCTTCAAAACAAATGATGGCCGACTTGACTATAGACTGACTTGACAAAAAAGTATTTATTCAATACAAATCACTTGACACTGGCAAGATTGTCTGTCGAATGACAGACAGGAGCCATAAACGGAGAGAAGAAGAAGAAGAAGAAGAAAAAACAAGGATTACTTTGAAACGTCTTAAAGCTAGATGAATCTAGGTACCACTTGACCAGTCTAGGAGAACACGCAACATTAGACGGTGGAATCCTTGGGGAAATTACCGGATGACACTGGATGAAGGTGATTTGATTCATGGATTTGGTTCATGAGTCGAGAGGACGAGATAAGAGGATAGACGGTCTCTTGCCGTACTTAATAGTCGAATTCAGTTATTTTCACGTATGCAGTAAGTACATTTATTTTGTGTTTTGACAACTTGCTTTTTACCGAAATTCGAAAAAACAACATACATCGGATGTTTTTTTCAAGCCTCTAACCTAACTAATAGTTATGGATCTTGGTCTGAATTATGGTTTTTTTTAAGTCAATAAACGTTTTGATCCCCTTTTGTGACGCCGAAGCATCAACTTTTTTATAATCAACAAAATAATACTTACCCTTACTGTGCTTGGTTTTGTAAAGTGAAACACTGAGGTTTCTAGGTACTCAAAGAAACTAATTTGATAAAGAAAGTGAGCAAAAAGTATTTGTCAGAAGTGGGATTCGAACCCACGCCCACAGAAGTGGACTGCGACCTGAACGCAGCGCCTTAGACCGCTCGGCCATCCTGACATTAAAATTTATAGCGAAAATTGCGTTCATATAATACTCTGCACAGCTACGTTTTCTGATATAATAAAAATATTGGTGAACTTTCCACATAACACTATCTGGCCCCAAACTAAGCAAATCTAATATAGGAACTAGATAGCTGATATACTACTAATATACTTTTTATATAAATAAATACTTTTAATAAATATTAACACCCAGACAGAGAACAAACATCTACGTTCATCACACAAATATTTGTCCTCAGTGGGAATCGAACCCACGGCCTACAGCGCAGAAGGCAGAGCTACTACCAACTGAGCTGTGAGGGCTGTCAAAATGTATTGAGTATTGAGCAATAAACATACTGAATGTGCGAGCGAGATAGTAGCGATACTGTTGTCGCTGTCATAGACCCGTATGCACATTCCAACTTTTCACTGAAAACACATAGAACACTGGTGGTCTAGTGGTAGCGGCCCTGCCTTCCGATCCTAAGGTCGTGGGTCCGAAACCGGTCGTGCACCAATGAGTTTTTCTGTTTATGTGCACAATGCCAGTACTCTCAAACGGTGAAGGAAAACATCGCGAGGAAACCGGCATGTCGGCACCTAAAAAGTTCTACAACATGTGTCAAGTGCTCGAAAGGAGCCTCTTGAGGCGCACTTAAAATCCTTTCACCACACAAGAAAGAAACTAGTGACACGACAAGAGAGAGAGAGATTGAAAACACACATTAAAACAAAACCAATATTTCACCATGAAGATTTCCGTAAAATACAGTTAGTTACAGCTATAAATACCGAGTTTCCGTCCAAAAACAAACCAATAACAATTAAAAAGAAGCAAAGTTGCTAACTTAATAATTTCTTATTACGGCACGGAAGTGGAATTTCCTTCATGAATAATATCTTTTGGAGCTTTTTCTCCGAGTGATATTGAAGGAACTACAGACAAAATTCATCAGTATCATTATGTACCTGTAATGGTGTAATTACAGGCACTTGAGGCTTAACATCTGTATGCCTCAAGTTGATGGACGCAGGGCAGTGCATCGTAGGGCACGTTCCTATCGTGCGTGACTTACGAGGCAATGCTCTGTTATAGGTGATGGTTACCACTTAACATCAGGTGGGCCATCTGCTTGTTCCATCAGCTAGTTGTATAAAAATAAAAAAAAATAAGAAATCATCAGCTTGAAATTTACTGATGGGAATAGGCCATTACATTTTCTGGAAGACATATCGCTGTTTAAATTCTAAAGGGTCACAATTCAAAATTTCACTTTTTTTAGGAGAGTCATTACCATTACTTACGATTATTGTAATAAGGATCATACAAAAAAACGCTAGGAAGCTAGGAACGCCAAGCTGTAAATATCTTGCCGTTCTTCTAGGTTTCGGTGGCGAGGAACTTTAATTTAATTGACCTAGTACTTAAGACGTTTCAGAGCGATACTTGTGTTAAAAAATACAAGTTCCCCGTGCAATTCTACCAATATTCCGTGCAATTCGTAGTGCAATAATGCCAGACGTGAAACGTGTGAAAAACTCATACCATAAAATGACCATTTTAAATCACATTTTTGCAATAAAAACGATTTTCACGTTTTTTTATTTGTGACGTTTTACAATTTAAGTGGCGATATCCTGAGTCCTCTCTTTCCACGGACTTCCTGCGATCTTTTGAATGTTATAAGAGTCTATCCTTTAGGGGTGGGGGTCTAAATATTGTATTCTTGTTTTAGTTGCCAGTCAAAAACCTTTATTCCCAAGCGGTTGTCAGTTCAAAAAAACAGCAAAGCCGCTTGGTGCCAGAAATAGTCATTGTGGTAGTACTTCCCAGACGAGTCCTTCACAGAGAGCTCTACTACTCATACAAAGTTTTTTGTATGAGAGAAGATTATTTAACGTTCTGCCACCAGCCAGCCTTCACAGCCTGTCAAGCCGTGCCATCCATCAAGCTATCAAGCCATCAAGCCTGCTAGCATAGTCAAGCCAAGCCAAGCCTATTCCACCATAGACAATCGGATCGCTGTTCATCCTAACTTTACCGGTTGAGCGCCTTCCGCGCTCGCTATTGTTCGGTAGCGCTGTAAGAATCGTCCAGATAATCCAGCATTTAGTCCATTCAAAAAAAAATGTATACATTCTATAGCACTAAATTAAGCTGAAACTCGGTTGGTTGCAATCAAGAAATTAAAACAATTATTAAACCTAATTAGTTTTTATATTCCTCCGTTTTGATTACGTTCATACCCTCTCGTATGAACTAACTATTCGATTATTACTCTTTTTCTACCGCCTTTGGTCGGCATAGAACTTGGTCGACCCTTCCGGTACCGAATACATTAATTATTGCTATCAGGATTATCCTGTTTTGTCTATTGTTGTACAGTGGCTAAGAAACAAGGGACCTGCGACAGGTATCTCTATCTCTCCCTCTCTATCTTTAAACTACTTCCACCCAATTTCTTCTCTTGTCGTGTCACTAGTGTCTTTCGAAACAGTGCGGTGAAAGGATTTTAAGTGCGCCTCGAGAGGCTCTCTTCGAGCACTTGACACATGTTATAGAACTTTTTAGGTTCTACGACATGCCGGTTTCCTCACGATGTTTTCCTTCACCGTTTGAGAGTACTGGTATTGTGCATATACATTTTTGAACAGAAAAACTCATTGGTGCAACCCAATGCTGAGTACAGTTCTCTTCCAATGCACGCCATTCGTTTCGGTGACCAGGCCATCGGTCCATCTGGTATGTGGTCTGCCTACGTTCCTGTGGCTTGTTCTTGGTCTCAACTCTAGGACCCTTCTGCCCCACCCTTCGACAGATCTACGATATATATGACCGGCCCATTTCCACTTCTTCTTTACTACCACAAACAGGTATCTGGCTCAGCATAATCAGCGTTCCCATTCAGCGCGGCAATTCTGCTCCTTGGGGACGCTTCTCGATTTCAATACTCGATGCACTGCCCTGCATCCATCAACTTTGAGGCACACAGATGTTAAGCCTCATGAGCTGTAATTTCCCCGGCAATTGATACACAGCAACGCTGCTTGGTGGCAGAAATAGGCATGGTAGTAGTACTTCCTCGGACGAGCCCTTCACAAGTGTAGTGCAAATATTACATTTGGTGCAAATACCTCTATTATGAAAAGTGGTCATTTCCAGAAATGGTGATTTTAAAAGGTAAGTAATACCAGTCGAAGGTATTGTTAGAGATGGTTATGTTTAGAACGGGACATTGTAAGTAGTAGGACATAATATTAAGTGGTCATTTTAATTTTTAATTCATAAGTTCCAACAGTTTTCGAGCCGAGCGCCACTCTTACAATACTAACTGGTTTCATTCACCGATCTTGAGCACTGGCATAGGGCATCTCAACCGACCCCATAGCGATGTGTTAATCAAAGTGAGCTATTAAATGTGCCCTATTTTATGGAAAACAATGAGAGATCAAACCCCTAATGGGTCCTCATGAACCGATATAATTCTACATAACACATGTCACTATTTCTCGTCCCCTCGCAAGGGGGTGATAAACACGAAAACACTAATAACGAGTCTGGGTAGTGGTACAGTCTGCTTCAACAGTAAATGATGATCCAAGAAGTTAGTATTCTACCAACGTCGATGGGCCTGCAACCTGTCACGTTTGTAATACCGAACAATGTGGTGTGTACACATACGTGTCTAATATCGAGACATACGGATCAAAAACGAGAAGCAGTTCCTTTTTAGGGTTCCGTACCCAAAGGGTAAAACGGGACGCTATTACAAAGACCGCGCTGTCCGTCCGTCTGTCTGTCTGTCTGTCACCAGGTTGTATCTCATGAACCGTGAAATTATACAGTTGAAATTTTCACAGATAATGTATTTCTGTTGCCACTATAACAACAAATATTAAAAAACAGAATAAAATAAATATTTAAGGGGGCTCCCATACGAGAAACGTGATTTTTTTTGTCGTTTTTATAGAAACCCTTCGTGCGCGAGTCCGACTCGCACATGGCCGGTTTTTATTTATTTGCCTTAGGTTTTTCATTTTTTTAAATAACAATTAAATGTTATTTTGTTACAGTTACTTGTTGTTTGTCATTCAATATGCTTGCAAAAGTAGAAATATAAAAGTACAATGAGTTTAATTAATATATCATAATTTACAGCCAACAATATTCTATGAAAACAGGGAAATATCATAAAATATTTCACATTTCTAAGCGTATTCACCGCACGTCGCCTTCAAAAACAATCTTGATAAACCGACGCTGGCGTTGATAGCGCCCTCATCTTTTAGTACAGTCAGCGTCACAAATAAGAATAAAAATTAAATTAAATATTCTATATTTTTTCTTCTTGTTAACACATAACATGTGATACCCAGGCTCAGTTTTATGAATGATACCTATAGTCAAATATAAGTATAGTATAGTATTTGAAGAGTAGTAGAGCTCTTTGTGAAGGGCTCGTCCGGAGAAGTACTACAACTACGCCTTTTTCTGCCGCCAAGCAGCAACGCTGTGTTTCGGTTTGAAGAGTGTGGTTGCCGGTGTAATTACAGGCACATGAGGCTGAACATCTGTATGCCTCAAATTGATGGACGCAGGGCAGTGCATCGCAGGGCACATTCCTATCGTGCGTGAATTGCGAGGCAATGCTTTGTTATAGGTGATGGTTACCACTGAACATCATGTGGGCCATCTGCTTGCTCCATCAGCTAGTTGCTTAAAAAAATACCTTTATCCATATAAAGCGCTGCTTCGCAAGCTATGTACGATAGGAACGTGCTCTACGATGATCTGTGTCCATCAACTCAAAATTCCGAACTAGACATACATTTTTGGTGCTGAGTGTACTGTCGGTAACATAAAGGACATGCGGGCGGTAGGTTTATCATACAAACGTATTTTTAAATCTTATTTGGTTTTATGTTATAATTTTATTAGGTATTAGAGAAACTTTGTATGAATTGCCATCTTTAATGTTTAACTAAACATACTAAAGTATAGTCTCAATTGAATAAATACCTATTATATTTATTTAATTAAGTAATCAATATTGGCGGACTTCCCACACAGGACTATCTAGCCCTAAACTAAGCATAGCTTGTAATTTGACAGCCTTCACAGCTCAGTTGGTAGTAGTTCTGCCTTCTGCGTCGTAGGCCGTGGGTTCGATCCCTACCGAGAACAAATATTTGTGTGACGAACATCTAGCCCCAAACTAAGCCAAAGCTTGTAATATGCGAACCAGATAGCTGATTTAATACATTATACTTTTTTTTGTATCTACATACTTATAATTTTATATAACACCCAGACAGAGAACAAAACATGTATGTTCATCACACAAATGTTTGTTCACGGTGGAAATCGAACCAACTGAACTAAGAATTCTGTTGTCAAATTGAATCACAAGGATCACTTTGAAACGATTCAGAACCATTATCGAGATTTCACTAGATTATTAAATGTACTTGTTTTATTACATAGGAGTGGCACTAGTGGTCTAGTGGTAGAGGCCCCACCTTCCGATCCTAAGGTCGTGAGTTCGAAACCGGTCGGTTATCAGTTTTTCTGTTCAAAAATTTATGTGCACAATGCCAGTACTCTCAAACGGTGAAGGAAAACATCCTGAGGAAACCGGCATGTCGTTGAACCTAAAAAGTTCTATAACATGTGTCAAGTGCTCGAAAGGAGCCTCTTGAGGCGCACTCAAAATCCTTTCACCACACTGTTTCGAAAGAATTTAGTGACACTACAAGAGAGAGATTACATAGTGGAAATAATAGCCTCTGACTTGAACTATTAATTAAAAAAAACTTTTAATAACCCTGTAACTTCCTCAAAAAATATATTAAGTTCGAACTCAGTACTAAGAGATCTGAGAGGATATCTACCGTGCCTGATGATCAAAGTCGGGAAGCTGTTTTTTCAGTTTCAATATTTTAACAGGGATGAAAAACATTCGTACAGAATACCTAATAAATAATAAATAAATATGTTAAACAATATTTCTACAACAATAAAAACAAAATTATTCGATGTTTTCTCTCTATTTATTCGTCCAAAGATTATTTTTCATGAAAATATTCATGAAACCTTTATGTATACACCAACAATAACATAAAAACTGAATGACAGATCAGTCTACTGATTTTTTTTCTTCATCCATATGCTGTATAAAGAAAAATCCGTTAGTGCACGACCGGATTCGAACCTACTACCTTACGATCGAAAGGCGGGGTCACTCCCACTAGACCACCGGCGCTCTTTTTTATTTCTAGTTTCATTAATATTTTATATTTATATTTCTATCTGCTAGCCAGTTTCCATACTTGTACTATGAGAGATGAAACATTGCTTAGTTTGGGGCTAGACAGAGATGTGTCAAATGTATATTTTTATTAATTAATTAATTCAAAACAGCCCTTTTTAAATACAGAGAATAAAAATACCCTTAAGCAGTAAAATAAAATAGAAATAAACTTACGGAAAACAAATCCCAACACTTCACAAAAAACGGCGTAACATCTCCGGCACAAAACGAAAAGTTTTAAAAACAAAACTGCGATAAAAACTGTCAGTGAGTTTCCCGCCAGCGCCGACCTACGTAGATAGCGCACGTCCGCCCTCTTCGGAAGACGGGGAGCAACTGAGGGAGGGTTGGGTTGTGGTTACGTTGGCCGCTTCAGATGATACCAATGCTCGGAGTCTCAAATTTCCAGGCTGATGCGTTCATAGGACCAGCGGAAAGGTTTTGAACTCCTTGATGATAGAGCAGCATATGGCACAGCTAGTGTTAAGTGGTAACCGTCACCTATAACAAAGCATTGCCTCACAAGTTTTGCACCATCGGTCAGTGCTCTAAGATGCACTTTTTAAGAGTAATATGGAATGGATGGAACAAGCATATGGCGCACCTGATGTTAAGTGGTGATCACCTATAACAAAGCATTGCCTTAAGTCACGTACGATAGGAACGTGCCCTACGATGCACTGCCGCGCGTCCATCAACATAAGGCGTACAGATGTTAAGCCTTAGATAATACATTTTTTTTATTACGTGCTTAAGGAACAATCAGATGGTCCACCTGGTGTAACCATCATCTATAAAAAACCACCTCGCAAGTAACGCATGATATAAACGTTGCACTGTCCTACGTCTATCAACTTGAGGCATACATATGTTAGGCCCCTGTATATGTGCCTGTAATTACACCGGCAACCACACTTTTCAAACCGAAACACAGCAACGCTGCTTGGCGGCAGTAAAAGGCGTAATAGTACTTCCCCGGACGAGCCCTTCACAAAGAGCTCTACTACTCTTAAAAAAATATAGTTAATATAATTTCCGCTTCGCTTAAGACTAGACCCACGTCCCTAAAACACGTGACCAATCGCGTTTTGCGGACTGATGATTGAATTATGAATTTAGGGGACAATTTATAACCACTTTTTGATTTATATTGAATTCAAAATTTATTACAAGTTATTACCTCGAGGAATGAGGGATGGTTTTCAATGCTTAATTTGAAGGAGCTTTAAGAGCAGTAGAGCTCTTTGTGAAGGGCTCGTCCGGGGAAGTACTACCACCACGCTAATTTCTGCCGCCAAGAAGCGTTGTGGTGTTTCGGTTTGATAAGTGTAGTTGCCGGTAAAATCACACGCACATGAGGCTTAACATCTGTATGCTTTAAGTTGATAGACACAAGGCAATGAAATTACAGGCACATGAGGCCTAAAATCTGTATGCCTCAAGTTGATAGACGTAGGACAGTGCATCGTTTATATCGTGCGTTACTTTCGAGGTGATTTGTTATAGGTGACGGTTACCACTTAACATCAGGTGGACCATCTGATTGCTCCATAAGCACGTAATATAAAAAAGTATTATCTATCTTTTGAGGTGAGGTTGTAAGAGGTACATTTAAATAAAAATTTTAACATATACCGACATTTTGCAGTAGTTGGTATTCCATACGACAAACAGTTCCCTCACGATGTTTTCTGACACCGATTGAGAGCGCACATACATTTTTCGAAGAGAAAAATTCATTGATGCACGATTGTGTTCGAACTCACGACCTTCCGATCAAAAGGCACCCACGGTGTTATATAATAAAAATCCTACTAATATTATAGATTCTATAATATTATTAGGAATTTTCAAACAATCAAAACTGTCATCGCTTATCAGTATTATTGATTACTTTTAAAAACAAACTTATTCGCCGCAGAAAACTAGCCTTTTATTCCTTCACTCAATGGAAATAAGGCTGAAACTTGCTTGGCAAGCACGTGCCGTGAATGTAAATGTAACTTGGCGACAGCTACAAGAGAAGTCAATTTAAGTTTTGTGGCAAGTTAGTAATGAAGGCATGAATTACAAATCAGTCTGCTTTGGAGATTTCTTTGTAATTACACACAACTAGTTGATCCTCCCCCCACCACCCTGTGGATTTTCCTCCCCCCCCTGTCACTGTCAAAATAAAACAAATAAAAAATCGTCCAAAGTATATATATATGTGTACATATATATAGCGGCAGCAGAAATACATCATCTGTGAAAATTTCAACTGTCTAACTATCACGGTTCATGAGATACAGCCTGATGACAGACGGACGGACGTACAGACAGACAGACAGACAGACAGACTATAACTATTGCCGATATTAGGCACGTATGTGTACACACCACATTGTTCTGTATTCGGTATTACAAACGTGAGTGAACGTGAGTATTACAAACGGTATTACAGGTTGCAAGCCCATCGCCGCTGCTAGAATACCAACTGGTTTTTGATCATCATTGACTGTGGAAGCAGACTGTACCACACCATACAAACCCGTTATTAGTGTTTATCACGCCCTTGCAATGGGAGAAATAGTGACATGTGTTATAATATATATAATACTAGCTCTTACCTGCGGCTTCGCTCGCGCACGTTTACTATAGACTTACAAATAGATATGATTGGCAACATCTATAATAAATAAATTGTATTTTCTTCCCCATGGAACAATCTTGAGCCACGTAATTTTGTCAGAAGAAACAGGTACTAACTGACAACTTGAAGTTCCTGCCTCTTCGATTGTTTGTATAAAATATACAAAAAAAGCAAAAAAACAAAAAAAGTCGGGATAAAAATTACCCTATGCCCGTCTCCTGGTTCTAAGCTACCTTCCCACCAATTTTCAGCCAAATTGGTTCAGCCTTTCTTGAGTTATAAATAGTGTGACTTTCTTTTATATATCATCATCAGCCCAAAGAAGTCCACTGCTAGTAAACTTAAGGTTCTTCAAGGATGTGGATGTGAGGATGTGAGCATGTGAGGATGTGAGCATGTGAGCATGTGAGGATTTGAGCATGTGAGCATGTGAGCATGTGAGGATGTAAGCATGTGAGCATGTGAGCATGTGAGCATGTGAGCATGTGAGCATGTGAGCATGTGAGCATGTGAGCATGTGAGGATGTGAAGATGTCTCGAAGGTACGTCCATTTACCCACAGTTTTCAGTATCATAACACACTAAAGAGGATTTAATTTACAAACTTCATTGATTAATTTAAATTAAAGTGGATTTATTCATGACAACGAAGGAAAACGAAGCGTGGGACGCCCTCCTACCCGATGGACTGACGACATTGTCAGGATCGCGGGAAGTCGGTGGATGGAGAGGGCTCGGAATCGTTCTTCCTGGAAATTTATAGGGGAGGCCTATGTCCAGCAGTGGACTTCTTTAGGCTGATGATGATGATGATGATGATGATTCATGACAACTGCAAATCGTGCAGCTATTAATTGTATCCTTTTTTTTACGAATTAATGATCACGCTTTAAAAATAATTCCCTTATACTATACCACTTAAATTAAAAGATCAACGGATTATTACCCTGGCTTACATTTAAAGGATGTCTTTCATGCATAAAATATGTATATGTATTACTTGTGGCTTCCCGCGGCTTCGCACGCGTTGAAGTGGTGCCGTGGTTGAGCCACAAACATCCAAACATCGTAACTTTCACATTGATTTGTATATTATTAGGGTAGGATTTTAAATACCTATGTAGGTATAAGAGATACCTATAAACGGCCATTACCTATATTAGGTAGGTAGGTATAGGTACTCAGACTCAAAAACTTGCCAAATACAACAAAGACAACCTTACACGGAAAATATGTACTTATTTGTTCAGGAGGTAGTTTTACTTTGCAGGGGTAGTTTTAAAATATTGAAAACGTGATTTTAAATAATAATAATATTGTGGTGTATATTTACTTCAAGTTTGAAATCTATCGCACTATACTAAAAATCTCCCATACTAACTTTTACAGTCATTTGCACCCTTTGCAGGGGTTAATTATCAAAAGATGAAAGCGTCATTTTTAATTAATTATTTTTTAGTATATTTACTTCAAGTTTTAAGTCAATCGCACCACGCGTTAAAAAACTCCCATGCAAACTTTGACATCCCTTTGCACTTTTATTAAGGGTAGTTTTAAAAAACTAAAAATGCCTTTCCTATTTTTTTGCTTTGAAGTATATCTACTCCAAGTTTCAAGTTTGTAGGTTCAAGGAATACATATTTTCATACAATCGTTTTCATCCCTTTTTACACCCTTAGGGGTTGAATTTCCAAAAATCCCTTCTTAGTACACCTCTACGCCTTAAGACCTACGTACTCCTCAAATTTCAAGTTTCTAGGACCCGTGGTTTATGCTGTGCGTTGTCTATATGTCAGTCAGTCAGTCAGTCAGTCAGTCAGTCAGTCAGTCAGTCAGTCAGTCAGGACTTTGATTCTTATAGTATTAGAGATTATATTATGTTTTAAGAGTAGTAGAGTTTTTTATGAAGGGCAATTTGATACGAAAGTATAACTGAAGAAGGCTTTAAGCTACGAATAATAATAATGAGCTACGCACGCTACAAGCGTAGCTGTGCTACAAGCGTAGCAGTGCTACGAGCTACGAGAGCAGGAGATGCACGAGTGAGAATCGAAATTAAACTGTAGCTTAGACTAAGTTGGTCACAATATGCAGGTATTTCAATACTTGTACTTGACACTTCAGGGAGCTAAAGTACCCATCAATGTTAATAACTTTTTCTGAGCAACCAACACTGTGAACGCGAAAAAAAAAACAGCTATTTCATACAAAAGTTCAAAAACTACCTGGTTAAAATGTATGAAACAGCACCGATATATAGATAGGTATACAAAAACTATGGACTATGATACAAAGTTGCTTACAGTTGGATACTCATCAGGTAACACATCCTATATACCCTTAACTAAACTATACAAGGTGTTCCAATAGTTGTGTTTAAAACTTCAGGGGACTAAAGTACCCATCAATATGAATAACTTTTTCTAAGGAACCAACACTGAAACGCGAAAAAAAAACAGCTGTTTCATACAAAACTTTAATACCTACCTGGCTAAAATGTAAAACACCTTGTATACATGACAGTGATCTCAATCGGCGAAACAAAGCATCGTGAGGAAATCGGCGTGTCTTTTCTGACTTTTGCAACAACTTGTTTTTTTTAATTTCGTATTCTGTAATTTGAATCTCATTTTCCGGTCCGAGTCCGATATAAACGTGCTCCACAATGCACTTTCCGGCATCCATCAACTTGAGGCGTTAAACTAGTTGTTAGATCATTGGCCTGTAATTTCACCGACACACACCCATTAAACCGAAACACAGCAGATCTTACGAACGTAACAAACACATACAGATAATCTAGTCCGGTTTTTAGCGCACTAATAGATTACAGGAAGTAATTTGAAACAGAACGTGCCCTACGATGCACTGCCATAAACGTCGTCCATCGTCATAAACTACGTCTATCAACTTGAGGCATACAGATGTTAAGCCTCATATGCATACACACATTAAATGTTTGAAGGGTGTGATAATTGGAGAAAGGTGAAATTCAGTAATTACACCGGCAACCACACCCTTCAAACCGAAACACAGCAACACTGTTTGGCGGCAGAAATACACATGGTCCACTTGCCCAGACGAGCCACACACAAAGAGCTCTACAATTCTTAAATTTTAGCCAAAACAAGGTAGTCTGATGCGTACCCGTGGTAAAAAACAAAACAACGCAAAACCCAGTGGAAAAACTCGTCTAAATTGAATCTCCGGTGACGGAACCCGAACATAACAAGCTTAAAACCTCCCATCGTGCCTGGGATTAATTAATGAGACGAACGACCCCTAGTCTGCTAACCTGTTTGAGGTAGACGGGAGTATTTTTGCCTATTATGCCCGTAGGTAATGTCAGACAGTTTCAGAGGTTAACGAAGAATAAATATACCTACTTTTAATGAAAAAACACTATATATAATAAAATAATAAATTTTATTAAAAAGTATTGATAAAATACTATCATATAGTCAAAGTCAAAGTCAAAGTCAAAAGGTATTTATTCAATAAAATCACAAGGATCACTTTGAAACGTATTAAAGCTAGGTGACTCTAGGTGCCAGTTCCACGCGACCAAAGCCTAGAAGAACAGGCAACAAACTTACGGCTTGGTTCCTACCGTTCTTTTGTATGATCCTTTTACAATGTAATATAATATATTATTGAAGTTAAGTGAGGCGTAGGCATACAGAAAAAGGTAAACATAATCAAATTTATAAGACAGCACACGCTACGCTTCTAACTAATAATACCTAATGCATAAAATTAAATACAATCTATTAAATCAGAGAAAAATAAAACACACAATAGTAGGTACAGTACAGACATTGCAGACATGTTAGCTGCCGATGGGCAGAGCGACCGGGACATCGGGCCACGCACTTTTATCATCAATATAGCTATCTAAAGTATAATAAGCTTTCCTTATTAGATTATTCTTAATGTATGCTTTAAATTTTCTAATAGGAAGCCCATATACCTACTAATACTATAAACGCGAAAGTTTGAAAGTATGGATAGATTATAGTTACATCCATCCATACTTGCGTGGATGGAAATGTTGCCGTCCATATGTCTGCGGCAGCGTCGCCGGCAATGTGTGTTGTTGAAGTTGAATGAAGTGGCCTGTTTACATTCTCGCATTGCTCAAGTCCCTTCTTATGTCTCTGCACATTTCCACGGACATGAGCTAAGTGTAAACGGGGTATATTCGCATCCTAGATGCCTACAATCAAGTTAAAAATATCACAGTTTAGGTATAAGGTATAAACACTGATAAGTTTGTGCAGAGCAACCACAATAAAGGGGTGTTTACACTCGTGCGATCCGAGTTAGCTAAATATTTGATTTGCTAGAGATGAGATTTAACTCTGCTCTCGAATTATGAGCGTCTGGTTGGGTTAGATAATAAAGGCCGGTGCACACTAGACGAGTTCTACTTCCTTTTAATATTTGAAAAGTAAAATATGACTGGCCTTACAGCTCAATTGGTAGTAATTCCGCCTTCTGCGCTGTAGGCCGTTGGTTCGGATTCGTGGGGTGGAATTTGTGGTTTTATTTTACTAGGTGTCTGGTTTTAATTAAGTTTCTTTTGTTAATCCGATTCTAAGAAATTTTCGTGAAAGGATAATTAAAAGAATTCTTGTTTTGCAATTTAAACTCATTCGATTGAACTTTTAAAAAATCTGACAGAAAACTTAATTAATCATCATCATCGTACATTAAAATAGGTTTTTTCTGTGTAGGGATCGAACCCATGGCCTACAGCGCAGAATTTACCTCTAGACATGCTACCAACTGAGATATGTCAGATTATAAATTCAAAAAAAACTTTAGTATAATCAGTTACATTTTTTTTTATACAACTAGCTGGTGGTACAAGCAGATGGTCCACCTGATGTTAAGTGGCAACCATCACCTATAACGCCTCATAAGTCACGCACGATAGGAACGTGCTCTACGATGTATTGCCCTGCGTCCATCAACTTGAGGCATACAGATGTTAAGCCTCATGTGCCTGTAATTACACCGTCAACCACACTCTTCAAACTGAAATACAACAACGCTGCTTGGCGGCAGAAAAAGGCGTGGTGGTAGTACTTCCGCGGAAGAGCCCTTCACAAAAAGCTCTACTACTCTAAACTCTCTCGAACATTGTCCACAAAGTTGAAAAACTTATGTGAACAGGCCTTAATAAATACAAAATAAGTATTTTTATTAAGAACCGTGTGTACTCAGCCTTACGTCTGAAGGCAGACGTAACATATTACATTTTCAATCGTACGAGATTGCGATGATGTATTCAATCCTAATATTCGTCTGGCTAATTTAAATTGAAATCGGGACGAACCGCTATTTTGAATCCAATCAAAATGAAAGCTGAAACTGAAACAGCTACATGACTTTGATCCCCAGGCACGGTAGATATTCCCTCAGACATTTTGATTACCCAAATAAAGCACTGGTGGTCTAGTGGTAGCCGCCTCGCCTTCCGATCCTAAGGTCGTGGGCTCGAAATCGGTCACGCACCAATGAGTTTTTCTGTTCGAAAATGTATGTGCACAATGCCAGTACTCTCAAACGTAAAGGAAAATATCGAGAGGAAACCGGCATGTCGTATAACCTAAAAAATTCTATAACCTGTGTCAAGCGCTCGAAAGGAGCCTCTTGAGGCGCACTTAAAATTCCTTTCACCACACTGTTTTTAAGGAAACTAGTGACACGACAAGAGATAGAGAGACCCAAATGAAAGGAAAAAAATATATTCTATTCTAAATGCATTTGGAATGCCTCACAGCTCAGTTGGTAGCAACTCTGCCGTATGCGCTGTAGGCCGTGGGTATGATCCCCACACAGAACAAACATTTTTGTAATTGACATGACATGTTGTTTGAAGTCTGGATGTTATAAACATTATTTGTATTTATAAAATGGTTATAAAATGTTATATTATATGGTTATATTATATTATATTGTGGTTATATTATATGTTATGGTTATATGGATAAGGTGCAATACGTGACAAGTTGACCCATACATAGGTATGGGTCAACTTGTCACGTATGGCATACAAACTTCTGCAAAATGTGCCAAATGTAATGTTTGGACGTACCTCTGACTACCCACCTTAGATGTTCGTTTTTCTCAAAGAATCTGGATTTCGTACTTGGTACTAAAATATCTGATGGGATATCTACCGTGCCTGGGGATCAAAGCCTTGAAGCTGTTTTTTTTTCAGATTTTTCTGTTTGCTATTTTCGCTATATTATTATTGTTTCTTTATTCAGGCTAAAGATTATGACACATACCAATCACAGTGCATTTTAGCTAACAACCATACATACTCTGAAACACATTGTATGCACAGTCCTGACCGTAGGTACACTAGAATTTCCTGTGTACAGAAACTACAGTTAGCAGCAAAAGAAAGAGCGACTATTTGAAATTCTGACCATCTGATAGTCAGACCTTATGAAAATAAAGTGACAGAACTACGTAACAGAACAGGTGGGAATAATTGAGATTGAAGCCAGGTGTAAAGCAAGTCTTATAAGTCATGATTATGTTTACCTTTTTCTGTATGCCTACGCCTCACTAAACTTCAATAATATAATTATATTAAGTATTACATTGTAAAAGGATCATACAAAAGAACGGTAGGAACCAAGCCGTAAGTTTGTTGCCTGTTCTTCTAGGCTTTGGTCGCGTGGAACTGGCACCTAGAGTCACCTAGCTTTAAGACGTTTCAAAGTGATCCTTGTGATTTTATTGAATAAATACATTTTGACTTTGACCAAACAGCCACAAATAAAAGAAGAAGAACTTTCCACAGGCGTGTTCCTCAAACAGAAAGAATTTAATTCACAAATCTATGAGGGATCTGATGTATGGTCAAGACGGATCTGAGTGTTGGAACAAAAATACCTACTATAAGATCTATTTATACAGATAACAAGACAGTTAACAAAAATAGGATAAAAGAATGATCAAAAACTTGCTTTGTTTATAAATGTTTAAGTTTTACGTGGATATGTTCATCTTGTATTGTCGCTAACTGTACCACAGTACCACAACACTAAACCAAACAAATAGAGGTATTTGCAGTTCATGTTAACTATTCAAAGACGGAACAAATACGGGCAGTCACCAGTAATACCACAGTGCCTTAGTATGATAGGCATGCCGCCATTCAGTTTTTAGTAGAGCTCTTTGTGAAGGGCTCGTCCGGGGATACATTACCCATGGCCTTTTCTGCTGTCTAGCAGCGTTGTTGTGTTTCGGTTTGAAGGGTGTGAAATTACAGCCGCATGAGAATTAACATCTGTATGCCTCAGGTTTATGGACGCTGGGTATGGGCAGTCCATCGTAGAGCACGGTCCTTGTGCGTTCGTGCGTGATAATGATTAGCAGTTAACATCAGGTGAGCTATCTTTTTTTTTAGACAACTAGCTGATGGGACAAACAGATGGCTCACCTAATGTTTAGTGGTAACCATCACCTATAACAAAGCATTACCTCATAAGTCACGCACGATAGGAACGTGCCTATGATGCACTGCCCTGCGTCTATCAATTAGAGGCATATGTGCTTGATCCATCAACAAAAACAAACAGTAACCTCCATAAACGTCGTTTAACTTAGGTTAGGGATAAATAGGTGCTTTATAGATGGCGAAAGCCAATGACAGCCATTGCATTTTCTGTCCGCCTAGAGCTCATTGGCTCAAATGAACGCCGGCCTGCATTGATTTAGTTAAATGTGCATTAACTAAGTTTATTAAGAAATATGGTAGATGGCGCGACTGACAAGTTTGCCAGCTTGACACTTCACTTTATTTTTGTTTGTATCATCATCATCATCTTCCTGCCCTTATCCCATTTGTATCATGTATTTGTTTGTATCACCTATAATATTCATTACTTGTTATTTATCATTCATTGCATTTAGTTAATAGTTTTTAATAATGTAGTATGTATTATGTTTTCATTTGCATGCTAAGATTTATGTATATATTTTTTGTTTGTTACCCGTGGTGTTACCCGCTCAAGGCCTTGGCAGATGTGCTGTACCAGTGCTGCGCTGTTACCTGTAAAATGGGTATCGGTACAGCAAATACTGAGTCAGGGACCTATTAACCTACCTACCTATTTACAGAACACATGGATATTATAATTCATAGCATAAGGCTATACACTGTCATTTTTCTTAAGGGATTTGTCGCTGGGCGACCACACTGCCCTATAATTATTATTATTATGAGCTCTTCGGGTCCCACTGCTGGGCAAAGGCTTCCCCCCATTCCTTCCACACGTTGCGATCCTGGGCTATGTTTTTCCTGCCCTATATAAAACATTTAAAAAAATACATCTCGTATCAAAACTTAATCTCTTTTGGTTTTGTCTGTATCCGTGTGTACGTCACCATTTCGAGCTGTCAGATAACGAACAGCGTATTTTTGAAAACTGGAGCTTTAGGTGCGATTCCGCCAGTTCCACAGATCCAGTAATAAGCGGACAAGAAAACTCAATTTAACTTTTAAAACTTGCTAATAAAATTCATGAATTACAAATCTAAGTTAACGCAAACTTGCACTCGGAAAAATATTTTATTTCATCATTTTTGATGATGAGAAGCTACTGAAATTTGAACCTTAGATGGTTTGCATAAAGATCACATTTGCGGCAGCAAAACGGCGATATCGCGTTGGCTTTGGAAGGTAAATATGTCATATCAAAGTGGAATGGAAGATTTAAATCGTAGTAGGACAAAATTTCCTAACTACATAAGGACTTAAAAGAAAAACTATTACTTAAAAGAACAACATTTTGTTGACAAAGAAAATTAAATTAAATACTTTTTTATAAATACCATGGCTTTTAAAAGAGAATAATTATCTTCTCAATTGCTTGAAAAAAGTTTATTTCCTTTGTTTTTGTTTAGTTGTAATTTATGAAGTCATTATTATTGTGGGGTACTTAACTATCGTCGATTTTTATTACCTACATTTCTTGTTCTAAAAATGTAAATCCGTTATTGGCTGTATGTTAGAAACCTAAGTACAGTCGAAACCGATTATAACGACATCGTTTACAACGACCGATCGGTTATTACAGCCAGATTGTAAGGTCCCGCCCGAATCTCTAGTAAACTATTCAGCAAACATACCGCCTATAACAACACCGGCTACAGCGACATATCGCTTACAACGACGAAACTTTATCTATATTCATCGACTATAACGACCAACCGCTTCTTGTCAAAGCAAAACAAAACAATACGGACGATGTTAAGGCAATGAAGGAATATTTTGGCGTATTATTACCTACGCACTTTCTCCCACCTCATCCGAACCTCTTCCCGGCCATTTGACCTTGCATATTTTACACCAATTGTTTAGTGCGCTAAATGACTGCGTGAGTGACAGCTTGATTTATAGTGTTGGTTTTGATTAGACCGTGCATGCATGCGTTATTTTCATTTATTTTCTACCATTTCATTTGACAACAAGTTCACATACATAACCTATACCTATACTAGATGGATACCTTTGATAATATAATTACACAACTAATATAACTACTGTCCTTGTATAAACATATGTATATATTGTATTGCTTATAACAACTATCGGATATAACGTCGGCAACTATACGGTCCCTTCAATGTCGCTATATCAGGTTTTGACTGTATTTACATTGTATCTTAAGAACTGTGGATTTTTTCCAAAAATAAATAAATAACTATAATATTTATTTTGCTTTGCACCAGCTTCTGGTGATACAATTTCATATAAAATAGTGCCTCGTCTGAAGGTACATGAGATCGGTAAACCAGTCCATTCCCAATAGATTTCAATATCAATATAAGTTGTCATTGAGCTGAATAGCCGACATTACTTAGATTTTCTAACCCTGGTATTCTAAATCATGATTCCAAAGTGATCCTTGTGATTTTATTGAATAAATACCTATTGACTTTGACTATGACTATGAAATTCATGGTTTTTATACGAAGTTTCTCAATTATTTTCTTCTTCTTTTCTTTTGAATGAGAACTTTGTACTTAGAGATATTTTGATATTTTTTGATTAAAATCATTTGTTTGATATGAGTTTTCGCAGACTAGAAGCTTTTTTAGGATTCCGTACCTAAAGGATAAAACGGGACCCTATTACTAAGACTCTGCTGTTCGTCCGTCTGTCTGTCCGTCTGTCACCAGGCTATCTCATAAACCGTGATAGTTAGACAGTTGAAATTTCACAGATAATGTATTTCTGTTACCGTTTTAGCAACAAATAAAAAAAAACAATATTTAACGGAGTTCCCATACAACAAACGTGATTTTTTTGCCGTTAATATAGATTAATATACATAATATACTCGGATAATAACTCTTGGGATACTATTATTAACATATTTTTTATAATGTTTTAGAGACATTTTTTTAACACAACTAGCTGATGGAACAAGTAGATGGCCCACCTGATGTTAAGTGGTAACCATCACCTAAAACAAAGGTCGAGGCCATCCAGCTCCTCGACAACACGGACATAGTGAGAAGACTTAAAAAAAAACTAAACCGTTTGAACTAGTGTAGTGTAAAGCTATAATTCATATAGTAAAGGTGAAAAACTTTAATCAAGAACACAAGAACAAAGTGTCTTCGCCTTAAATAGAGACAGTAAAAAAAGTGTTAGTGGACACATTCTTAGTTGTAGCTTACTTTAAAAAACTAGGTCAGTGTTAAATTACCTATTAACTATGGCTAGATTGTAATATTGTTAGATTATGTTATAAAATCATATCGTACACTATTTCAAAAAAAAAACCTAAAAAAAAGCATTGCCTCGTAAGTCACGCACGATGGAAACGTGCCCTACAATGCACTGCCCTGCGTCCAACAGCTTGAGGCATACAGATGTTAAGCCTCATGTGCCTGTAATTACACCGGCAACCACTCTCTTCAAACCGAAACACAGCGTTGCTGCTTGGCGGCAGAAGGCGTGGTGGTAGTACTTCCCCGGACGAGCACTTCACAAAGAGCTCTACTACTCTTAATATGTATAATTATTGAATGATCAAGCGAGCTTACCTGAAGCGAAGCTCGATCTTGATTTTACTGCCTTCACCGAAGAGAAATGTTTACAATATTATAGTTAATGTTGTAAAACATGATTCCTAAAAGAATGCGTCTACCCATTTTCATGTAAAAAAGATTTGTAACTATAGTAAGCGAAGGAAAGCTGAGTGAATAACTTAATATACGGGTATCCGACAGATTTGGAGCGCATCCCACGGTACAGGAAATGGAGAGGGTAAAGTGACAGACAGACAGACAGGCAGAAGGTAACTTTTAGTTGTAGCGAACAAGTTGACTTCCTATTTTAAGCTTTATAAGTCGACATAATAAGCTTACGCGAGTAAGACTACTTGTCGCGGCCACTGCGCGACGGCATTAAATTTTGTTTAGATTGACATTTTTGCATTCGTAATATCTTTTGAATGGAGTGTCCGATTTCAATAATTCAAGAAGTAATCTACAGGTATTGAAACAATCTTGAATACAAAATGACTTTTTTTGATAAGAATTTATACCAATGTGCAAATAAAGAGCCTTTTCTAGCGGCGGCAAATCAATTTAATTTTTAAAATAAAAGAACAGTTATTGTGACATAGCTATAATAGTATGACATAAGTTATTGCGACACTTTTTGTAGATAATGATGTGTTCTGCAAAGTCATAGTACGTTATTTTGTTCTATCATCAATAGTTTTCGCAGCGCACACGATGTAAGGAATTTTTTAGGTCAGTTCTTACGATTTGCACGAATAATGTCCAAACAGAAAAATGTCCAAAGCCAATGTCCATTAGTAAATATGCCCAATAATAAAAATGTCCAAAAGTAAAAATGTCCAATAATAAAAATGTCCAAAATTAAAAATGACCAATAATAAAAAGGTCCAAAAGTAAAAATGACCAATAATAAAATGGTCCAAAAGTAAAAATGTCCAGCCAGTCTTCAATCGTTATGTGTAGAATCATGTCGTATACCGGCTCGTCGTGCCCGTTTACTCCCACGTTCTGTTGAGTAGTTCTGTTCACAGAACTACTGTGTTTTTTTTTCCAGTAGTTATGTGACTTAAAAGACTATGCTTTACACCTGGTTTCAATCTCAACTATTCCCACCTTTTCTGTTGCGTAGTTCTGTCTGTCCCTTTATTTTCATATGGTCAGACTTTCAAATGGTCAGATTTTCAAATAGTAGCTTTCTAATCGGTACAGTCAAGTGTTATTTATCAGCGTTTCAAATTGATTATTCGCAAACTACAGAGTAGAAGTGCAGAAAAGACTGACAGTTGTCAAATTGGCACTTACTGTCGGATGTGACAGAAACTGTCTCAAATCCAAGATAATCAAGGAAAACAGACTGTTTCAGTCAATATTGACAATGAATATTGAATTGACAGTAGATGTCAAAACTGAAACGGTCATAACTAGGAAACTACTCGAGCTAGACTTTCAGTTCGTAGCTCAAATGAAAGGAAAGAACAAAATCTACATTTTCTACGACAGCTGTCAAACTCACAGTTTCTGTCCGATGTACGAGTAGTTTCCAAGGCCGTTTTAAATTTGACATATGTCAGGTTGACATTAATTTTTTTTGTGTTTTCCATTGTATAACTTGCATTTGTGACAGTTTCCGTCACATCTGACAGTAAGTGTCATTTTGACAGCTGTCAAAGTCTTTTCTTGTGAAGAAGTGTGACTTCGGAAGAAGTCGTTTTGAATCTCAAAATTGACCTGATTCTAGAGGGCCTTTTCTGTATATGGTCAATTTTCTAGTTGGGCGTTTTTATAGTTAGACGTTTTTCTAGTTGGACGTTTTTCTAGTTGGACGTTTTTCTAGTTGGACGTTTTTCTAGTTGGACGTTTTTCTAGTTGGACGTTTTTATACTTGGACATTTTTATACTTGGACGTTTTTATAGTTGGGCATTATTTTGCTCTTGGACATTTTTCTTTTTGGACATTATTCGTGCAAATCTTTTTTACACCTTGAGTTTAATTATTGGAGTTTTAATAAGGATCCCAAATTGTTTTGAAAAAATTATATAGCCTATGTTATCCGGGGTTAATGTAACTTCCCAACGGTGAAATAGTTTTTCAAATCGGTCCAGTAGTTTCGGAGCCTATTCAATGCAAACAAACAAACAATCAAATCTTTCCTTATTATTTTGTTAGTATAGAAGTATAGACTATGCAGCTTTACAGGTAGGTAGGTATATAGTTACATTGTTGCTTCATTTTGTTGTCGTGTCGCTAGTTTTCTTGAAATAGTTGCAACGTTGTTGCTTCATTTTGTTGTTGTGTCGCTAGTTTTCTTGAAATAGTTGCAACATTGTTGCTTAAAGTTAGAGCTTATTTCACCAACTTCTAAAAGGAGAAGGTACTCAATTCGACTGTATATTTGTTACGTGATTACTCTACTAATGATGAATTGATTAAAATGTTTTTTTTTGTTAGGTAGTGTAGCAGAGCTCGTCTCTTATCTCTCTTTCTTGTCGTGTCACTAGTTTCTTACGAAACAGTGTGGTGAAAGGATTTTAAGTGCGCCTTAAGAGGCTCCTTTCGAGCACTTGAAACATGTTATAGAACTTTTTAGGTTCTATGTCATGCCGGTTTCCTCACGCTGTTTTACCTCACCGTTTGAGAGTACTGGCATTGTGCACATAAATTTTAAAACAGAAAACTCATTGGTGCACGACTGGTTTTGAACCCACGACCTTAGGATCGGAAGGCGGTGCCGCTACCACTAGACCACCAGTGCTCACCAGTGGTACCTTATAAATTGTATCAATTCAATGCTATTTGAAAAAAAAAACCATAAAAGAACGTAAAAATATTTCTTTTTATTGTGTTACTTTAATTTCAGTTGTGTTATTCTGTGGTGCATTACTTAAGGGCACAAAGTGTGAGTAGTTGGAATGATAGCGTATTATGTGATACGAACTGTATTTTTTTATTGAACGAAAAACTCGTAGGTTTTGAAGAAAACCGCCAGCAAAACTAAAGTTTGAAGAATTGATGAACTTGAACAATTAAGTTTGAAGAAAATGGCGGCTGTTTAAAAAGTATTCATTTATTTCACTTGACAATGACAACAGAAAGATGGCTGTCAAAATGACAGACAGCTGCCATAAATGGAGTAAAGAAGGAGAAGAAAACGAAACAGGGTGCCGGATTCGTTTACTGACATTTTTTAATTGAACAAGTAAGATGATCTGATGGAATAAGCAGATGGCCCACCTGATGTTAAGTGGTAAAGTTTTCTTTTGTTATTTTAAGTTGTGTTGTGTAATTTCGGTGGTATTTTAACCATTTTGAGATCTTAGCAAAAAGTGTAAACGTTTGGAATGAAAGTGTATTATGTGAAATCCTGATTTGACCGAAAATGTTTCGAATGTTTTGAAGAAAACCGCCTCCATTTTCTTAAAAACAAATGACGGCCGACTTGGCTGTGGACTGACTTGACTATAAAGTATTTTATCTATATCACTTGACACTGGCAAAGTTGTCTGTCAAATGACGGACATACATAAAATCACGCCTGTTTCCCATAGGGGTAGGCAGAGACCACGGATTTCCACCTGCTACGGTCCTTACATACCTCTTTCGCTTAGGACAGGTGACATAAATAAAGAAAAGAAGAAGAAGCAGGGTGCCGTCAACTTATTTGACAAATATTCTAGCTAGATTAAGAGCCAATTTCACCATGCTCTGTAAGTTACTAATCGGGGATTAACAGGCCGTTAAATCTAACCTTAGATGTCAAACGCGTACATTTTGACATATTTAACGGCCCTTTAATCTTTTGTAATGTTTTTTTTATACTACTAGCTGATGGAACAAGCAGATGGCCCACCTGATATTAGGTGGTAACCATCACCTACAAAGCATTGCCTCGTAAGTCACGCACGATAGGAACGTACCCTACGATGCACTGCCCTGCGTCCATCAACTTGAGGCATACAGATGTTAAGCCTCATGTGCCTGTAATTACACCGGCAACCACACTCTTTAAACCGAAACACAGCGTTGCTGCTTGGCGGCAGAAAAAGGCGTGGTGGTAGTACTTCCCCGGACGAGCCACACACAAAGAGCTCTTCTACTCTTATTGTAACAGAACATGGTAAAATCAGCTCTAACTCATACAAAATTTGACCGACCTTAATTCGAGCTTGCCCTTCAAACAGTTCCTAGTATCTAGACTTACATAACACACTCATACAACTAACTACAACTTAAGTAAATTGGTATTTAAGTTTCGTTTTGTTATCTTTAGAGCCGCCATAACAATAAACTGTCTAGCTCTTAGGAGTGCTTGTTATGTTCCAGTCAGTACTAAGAATTCAGGATATATGTGAAACATCCATTTTATATTGACCTTTGTGACGTAACTTGAATGAAGATAATTAACAAGAGTGAATAGGTGTCTTCTAGACCGTTCTGCTCCAACGTCGGCTACATCGTCGCTTACCATCAGGTGAGATTGTAGTCAAAGGACGGTCTATTCATTGTAAAAATTAAAAAAAAAAAAAAACTTGCTTGGACAAAATATTAACTATAAACGAAAAAAATCATTATTGGTGTTTTTTTTTTTTGGACAAGACACTACATACAAATTATATATACAGATCCAAATAATAAATTCTTTAGACAGACAAAAATTTTGAAACAATTTTGGTGAAATTACAGGCACATGAGACTTAACATCTGTATGCCGCAGGTTGATGGACGCAGGGCAGTGCGACGAGGAAATGCTTTTTTATAGGTGATTGTTACCACTTAACATCAGGTGGGCCATCTGCTTCCACCAGTTAGTTGTATAAAAAAAAGCAAATGGCCCACCTGATATTAAGTGGTAACCATTCACCTAGAACAAAGCATTGCCTCGCAAGCCACGCACGATATGAACGTCCCCTACGATGCACTGCCCTTTGTCAATTACTTAAAATCTAGATAACTATAGTCGCGTTAAACTCTCGCTGCAGGCTCTGTCATAAGTTATCGGAACGAGGCAGCAATAGTGCTCTCTCTCTCTCGCACTTAGGAGAACGGACGATCCTTTTGTTTAAGCGTGTTAAAATGATTTGTGACCGAGTTTGCAGCGGGAGTTTAACGCGACTATAGTAGAAGGTACTGAAGATTTCAGAAATTGATTGAATTCTAACTTCGCCAGTAACACCTACAAAGTACCGTCCGCAAACCAAGAGGGATGTAAAACAATGGTTATTTGTTCTCTGTGCCCAAGTTTTCATCCCTTACACAATATAGCTCTTACCTCGTTCGTTCGCTCATTCATTCAACCCCCTTAGCGGCGGCTGTTAGAACTTAGAATACGTTTAATGAGGGTGCAACAGTTCATTTTTAAGATTATTCTGTTCTATCAATATTAGAAAAGTGAATGTTTAGATGTTTTTGACCACAGAACAGACAGACAACATCTGTATTCTGTGTTTCTGACTGTTTTATTGTTTAATAATATATTGATAAAAGTTTACATTCATTTCATATAACACTATTAAACTACGTGACAGAATAATTTACATTTTGTTTTGTTAATAAGAAGTATCGTTATATTCATTATAATTATTGTAATAGTCACAGATTAGCAAAATATAGGAAGGCGTTGACTGGAAATAAAAGTTTTTTTATGTACTTACCAATAGCTGTGGTGTAAAAAATAACGATAACAGTGTGATTTGAGATTTCCACAAATTTAAGTATACAGTATAAAAGCAATAAATTAAAAAAATAAACGATAATTAATTTTATCACACTTTGAACATAAAACATGAAATGAATATTTTAACGTTATTTAGCGTACTTTCACTTCAGATGCATTATTGATTTTATAACATTTAATATCCCGTTTACACTCAGCTCATGTCCGTGGAAATGTGCAGAGACATGGGCAGGGACTTGGGCAATGCGAGAATGTAAACAGGCCACTTCCATGTCCACTCGCGTTGCCGCTCGCGTTGCCCGTGTTGCGTGAACACACATTGCCGGCGACGCTGCCGCAGACATATGGACGGCAACATTTCCGTCCACGCGAATGTCTAAATGTAAAGGCAGTATTAAACATGAAATCATTGTCGTATCCTTATTTAGCGTACTTTCCCTCCCGATGCATTAAGAGATATCAAAGATGAGACAATGGCTCATTGTCCAACAACCACGGTACAACGGTATCGGATCATTTATATCCAACGATACCTACGATTAAGTCTCATTTGTAGATAGCTGGTGGAAAAAGTAAGTGTCAATTGACCACTGTAAGAACTTGAAATTATTTAAATTAATTTTTAAATGATTTCAAAAAAAGGCGAAGGCTCTGAATTCGACTGTTTTTTTATGTTCATTACCGCATAACTCCGTCATTTATGAACCAATTTAAAAATTTACGGCAGTTTCTGAAAGTTCGATCAAAACTAATCGGATGTCAAGTCACTCGCTATTTCAGCTATTAAATAAAATTAGATAGTACTTGATATCTAGTGACTTGACATCCGATAAGATTTGATCAGGCTTTCAGAAACCGGCCATAAGTGTTTCAGGTGTCTATGGGCAGCAACCACTTCCCATCAGGTGGCTCGCCTGACAGCTATGCCATAACAAGAAAAATACCTTACCTTACAAAAACTATTTCACAGAATGACAACTATATAAAATGCTTTTGTGGTGCACTCTGAAGAGAAAGTTGGTGGAGTTATAGCCTATCTACAATTTTTATTAGTCTGTGTTTCTCTTTAATCACCGCTAGTTAACAGGGGGGCGATATCTAGTGAAGACCCGAACGGAGTAATTATAGTCGTTATTTGTGAATAGGGCTGACTTTGACTCATACACAAAGATATTAGATATTGTATCATCTAGTTCTCATATTATAGTATAAGTTTTACTTACCAAGCAGCTATTTATTTTTTAAAGTACTTGCTGGTGGAACAGGCAAATGGCCCACCTGACGTTGAGTGGTAAACAACACCTATAACAAAGCATTGCCTCGAATGTCACGCACGATATGAACGTGCCCTAAGGTACACTGCCCTGCGTCCATTTACCGATAGAGCACTGGTATTTCCTAACAGAAAAATCCATCTGTGCACAGCAGGATTCGTACCTACCGCCCAAGGATCAGAAGTCGGTGTCACTCCCACTAGCCTACACAATACTCAATACTCAATACATTTATTGCTTACACATGGTTTAGTTTTGGTACATACATAATTGTTAGGTGTTAGTAAGTATCACATGGACCCTGCATAGGGTATAGCAACATGGAGGGAGGCCGAAGCTTTAAATTATAATGCGTATAGTTTGTAGATAGTTATAGCGGTTCGAGTATACAAAAAAACTGATTGACAAGGATATAATCAAAAAAATACAATATTAGTGCGAATTTTAAAATGATAAAAATATATTGCCTGAAATCCAACTCAATAATTTCTACTAGGCATTCAACTAGATGTTTTTAGTACAATCTCTTTTATTATCTTTACACATTTCGAATACAGTTACACACATAAGCCTTTTTAACTAGACGATAGAGTTGAAAATGGCACAGCTTTTGCGCTCAACTATCAAATAAACGAAATCCCAGTTAAACCTATCCCATGGGAAAATAATTCTAGTCTACAGATGTGAAACTCCTATGAAGCGACGTCACAGTCATGACTATATCTTTCGCTATATATTATTATATATTTGAACTGAATGCAAGCATAAGGTGGTATAATCTTCATCTTGCCGTATCACTAGTTTCGTTTCGAATCAGGGTGGTGAAAGGATCTTTATGAAGTGCTCCTTTTGAGCACTTGAACATTTGTAGAGGTGATATAATAAATTATTATATTTGTTAGGCTACGTTTACACCAAACGCAGTTTATACTGTGCTTTTCCATACATATTCATCTTTTCGTTCACACCGAACCAACAGCGTTAATTCCAAAGCCGAAAATGAGCCCGTTCACAACCGGCAGCTAGTCTTCTTCTTGTCGTGTCACTAGTTTTTTTCGAAACAGTGTGGTGAAAGGATTTGAAGTGCGCCTCAAGAGGCTCCATTCGAGCACTTGACACATGTTATAGAACTTTTTAGGTTCTATTCCATGCCGGTTTTCTCATGATATTTTCCTTCACCGTTTGAGAGTACTGGCACTGTGCACATAATTTTTTGATCATAAAAACTCATTGGTGCACGACTGCTTTTTCAACCCACGACCTTAGGATCGGAAGGCGGGGCCGGATTTAATAGCTGTAGATAGTGCAATGCCACAATTATAAAAACGCAAGCATAATGTTAGCGTCCCAATTTGAGATACTTGATTGACTTAGGGAATGACGCATTCCGATTAGGGACGAAAAACAACAAAGATAAGATATAACGATTTTGATAAGAACTTTTGATTTTTTAAAGATTTTTTTTGAGAGGCACCTACGAAACCTTCGCACGCGCCTTCTTTAGGCGTCGTAGGCGTTGAAGTCGCCCTTTTTCAGATTCACTTCTATACTCCTTAAATATTATTATCTCTACCCATCCTTACTGCAAAGTGGTAACAATTTGGATAAAAGCTTTCCAACGTTTGTTTCAACTAAATTCTGAATACCCTCTTATTTGGAATTAATATCTATGGTAGAGATTTGTCTGTGACTCGCTTCTGTAAAATAAAATAAATAAATAAATATTGGTGGACATTCCACACAGCACTATCTCGCCCCAAACTAAGCCAAAGCTGTACTATGGGAACCAGAGAGCTGATATAATACCGAAATACTTTTTTTTTGTAATTACCTACTTATAATATTGTTTAATACCCAGACATAGAACATGCAAACATCTATGTTCATTACACAAATGTTTGTTCTTGGTGGAGGTTATTCTTCTTGTCGTGTCACTAGTTTCTTTCGAAACAGTGTGGTGAAAGGATTTTAAGCGCGCCTCAAGAGGCTCCTTTCGAGCACTTGACACATTGTCATGTTATAGAACTTTTTAGGTTCAACGAAATTCCGGTTTCCTTCACCGTTTGAAAGTACTGGCATTGTGCACATACATTTTTGAACAGAAAAACTCATTGGTGCAAGACCAGTTTGGAACCCACGACCTTAGAATCGGGGGGCCGCTACCACTGGTGAGGTGGTGGAGATAGCTGAAATAAAATAAATGCTTTATTTCACTTTACCCAATATATCTTTAAAATATCTTAGCCTACTTTGAAACTTAAATACACTCAGAGAGTAGTAGAGCTCTTTGTGAAGGGCTCGTCCGGGGAAGTACTACCACCGCGCCTTTTTCTGCCGCCAAGCAGCAACGCTGTATTTCGGTTTGAAGAGTGTGGTTGCCGATGTAATTACAGGCACATGAGGCTTAACATCTGTATGCCTCAAGTTGCCATCAACGCAGGGCAATGCATCGTAGGGCAAGTTCCTATTGTGCGTGACTTACGAGGCAATGCTTTGTTATAGGTTACTAGTGGCTTCCCGCGGCTTCGCACGCGTTGAAGTGGTGAACCGTGATTGAACCACAAACATCCAAACATCGTAACTTTCGCATTGATTTGTATATTATTAGGGTAGGATTTTAAATACCTACGTAGGTATAAGGGATACCAATAGGCGTACATTACCTATATTAGGTAGGTAGGTATAGGTACTGAGTTTAGCACAAACATGACAAATACAACAAAGACAACCTTACACGGAAAATATGTACTTATTTGTTCCTAGTTTCTACCCCAAAAGCAAACGAAACGAAACAGCTTCACGACATTGATCCACAGGCACGGTAGATAGGTACCCTCAGATCTCTTCGTACCAACTCAAGATTCCCGTTTTTAGAACATTGACGCCTCGTTGTAGGTATTCTTTTTACTCGAGCGCAACGAAGGAGGGTAACGTCTTTATGTTATTTATCCACAGAACACATTTTCTTTTAGTTTGAAGTTAATTACACAGTTACAGTTAAAAATCTCCCATACAAACCTTGAAACTTTGCAGGGGTAGTTTTAAAATATTGAAAACTTGATTTTAAATTATTTATTGTGGAGTATACAAGGTGTTCCATAAGTTGTGTATATAAACTTCAGGGGGCTAAAGTACCCATCAATATGAACAACTTTTTCTAAGGAACCAACACTGTGAACGCGAAAAAAAAACAGCTGTTTCATACAAAAGTTCAATACCTACCAGGCTAGAATGTATGAAAAAGCTGTTTTTTTTTTCGCGTTCACAGTGTTGGTTCCTTAGAAAAAGTTGTTCATATTGATGGGTACTTTAGCCCCCTGAAGTTTATATACACAACTTATGGAACACCTTGTATTTACTTCAAGTTTGAAATCAATCGCACTATGCGTTAAAAAACTCCCATACAAACTTTGACATCCCTTTGCACGCTTATTATGGGTAGTTTTAAAAAAATTAAAAAAGCCTTTCCAATTTTTTTGCCTAAAAGTTCATATACTCCAAGTTTCAAGTTTGTAGGTTCAAGGTATACTATTTTTCATGCAAACGTTTCCAACCCTTTTACACCCCTTGGGGTTGAATTTCCAAAACCCCCTTCTTAGTACACCTCTACGTCATAAGACCTATGTACTCTTCAAATTTCAAGTCTCTAGGACCATCGGTCAAAAAACTCCCATACAAACTTTTACATCCCTTTGCACACTTATTAAGGGTAGTTTAAAAAAACTAATGACGTCTTTCCTATTTTTTTGCTTTGAAGTATATGTACTCCAAGTTTCAAGTTTGTAGGTTCAAGGAATACAATTTTTCATACAAACGCTTTCATCCTTTTTTACACCCTTAGGGGTTGAATTTCCAAAAACCCTTTCTTAGTACACCTCTACGTCATAAGACCTATGTACTCTTCAAATTTCAAGTCTCTAGGACCATCGGTCAAAAAACTCCCTTACAAACTTTTACATCCCTTTGCACATTTATTAAGGGTAGTTTTACAAAACTAAAAATGCCTTTCCTATTTTTTTGCTTTGAAGTATATGTACTCCAAGTTTCAAGTTTGTAGGTTCAAGGAATACAATTTTTCATACAAACGCTTTCATCCCTTTTTACACCCTTAGGGGTTGAATTTTCAAAAACCCCTTCTTAGTACAACTCTACGTCATAAGACCTATGTACTCTTCAAATTTCAAGTCTCTAGGACCATCGGTCAAAAAACTCCCTTACAAACTTTTACATCCCTTTGCACATTTATTTAGGGTAGTTTTACAAAACTAAAAATGCCTTTCCTATTTTTTTGCTTTGAGGTATATGTTCCCTAAGTTTCAAGTTTGTTGGTTCAAGGAATACTATTTTTCATACAAACGCTTTCATCCCTTTTTACACCCTTAGGGGTTGAATTTTCAAAAACCCCTTCTTAGTACAACTCTACGTCATAAGACCTATGTACTCTTCAAATTTCAAGTCTCTAGGACCATCGGTCAAAAAACTCCCTTACAAACTTTTACATCCCTTTGCACATTTATTAAGGGTAGTTTTACAAAACTAAAAATGCCTTTCCTATTTTTTTGCTTTGAGGTATATGTTCTCTAAGTTTGAAGTTTGTTGGTTCAAGGAATACTATTTTTCATACAAACGTTTTCATCCCTTTTGACACCCTTAGGGGTTGAATTTCCAAAAATCCCTTCTTAGTGCACCTCTACGCCATAAGAGCTATGTACTCCTCAAATTTCAAGTCTCTAGGACCAGCGGTTTAGGCTGTGCGTTGTCTATATGTCAGTCAGTCAGTCAGTCAGTCAGTCAGGACTTTGAGTCTTATAGTATTAGAGATGGTTATGGTTACCACTTAACATCAGGTGGACCATCTGCTTGTTCCATCAGATAGTAGCATAAAAAAAAGAGACACGGATGTACTTATGTTCAGTTTCGTGTACAATAAAGTATTTCCATTCATTCATTCACGGAATGTGGCCCAAACATAAAATTCTACTCAAAACAAAAATATATAAAAACCATACATGTCGAACCTTCTGGAATTGTATTCTCCGAAACTTTGTTTGCGATTTTCCATTTTCTAAAATATTGAAATGTGTCACGATTTTTCAAAGTCATAGTCAAAATGTATTTATTCAATAAAATCACAAGGATCACTTCATTTTCATAACAAATTTGAATTTTTTTATTTTTTCAAATATATTGTACTGAAATGTTCCAGCGAAGTTGTTTGACGGTTGTCAGCCCCTGAACGGGCTTTAGTCCAGTACTCGGAAGTGGCGCTGCTTATCACAAACTATCGAACATTCTAGACTCTGAGTGGACAGGAACATTTACCTCAGCAGGATTACCACGGAGATATTGTACCTCTGGCATCGTTTTCTGACTAGTGTTGCCGATTGTTGGTTGAGTATATCGATAGTCTATCGATAGTCACTAAAATTCAATAGTATCAATTGGCGCATCGATACTATTGATATTAACGATGCTATTGATACGATCGATAAAGTGATAAAAGGCAATAGTATCGACTTCGTCTAATACTAACGATAGTATGAAATGCCAGTAGTGAGAAAACTATCAATAGTATCGATCTTATCGATAGTATTGTATAAAAACTAGCAATACTATCGATAAGATCGATACTATGAATAGAACAATCGGTAGTGTAGCTGATTTATGACATCGACTATAGATAGAGAAATTATCGATATTTCGGCAACACTATTTCAGACTGTTGGGGAAATACTCGAGGGAGGAATCACATTAAAGACTCACCATTTTATTTTGTGAACTATATACGTCTGCTTACAAATAACATAAAATCAAGTACTTATTTAAAAATATTATTTGTTTTTGCCTTTCAGTATATTAATTTCGAAATAATCATACCTCGTAATGTTTTTGTAAATTAATACAAAAATACTTCTTGCAATCGCAAATTGCTTTGGGGATTGCAAACCCAGGCTTTGAGGATTAACCCTGGATTCATATTTCAGAAAAGCACGTACATTTACTTTTCTGATATTTTTATGCAATTTTGTTGTGCTCGGTCATATTGTTGTGTTGACCGTCACATACGACATACGACGTAGAGCGTGTGTACGCTAGCAAGCGTGATGACGGGGTCTTTTTTAAACTTTATTTAATATAATTACTAATGGATGCAGATGGCCCAGCTGATTTTAAGTGATTACCATCACCTGTACGAAATAAAATGCGTGGAAACGTATAACTTTAGTTTATTGAATTTATAATAATACAGTTGGAGCATACAGCCGTTAGCATCAGCTAGGCAGACGGGAATAGAGACAAAATCATTGCCACACCACAGACAATAATTAATGTAGCACTTATATTAATTTTGTCTTGTGGCACTAAAACTAAGATTATTTCTATTTTTACAATTATATGTTTAGATTGTTCTAAACATAGGTAGATAGATAGAAAATTCTTTATTCATCATTTACTTCATTATCAGAATACTTTATCTATTCATCATGGATCAATCATATTTTTAAAACTCAAATTTTCACGTTGTATGATCGTAATTAGAGTTAAATTTATTTTTGATTGAAAATCAAAGTCAACAGGTATTTATTCAATTGAGTCACAAGGATCACTTTTGAGCCATTCGCGGGGATGGAAATGTTGCCGTCCATATGAATGCGGCAGCGTCGCCGGCAATGTGTGTTCACGCAACACGGGCAACGCGAGTGGACATGGAAGTGGCCTGTCTATATTCTCGCATTGCCCAAGTCCCTGCCCATGTCTTTGCGTATTTCCACGGACATGAGCTGAGTGTAAACGGTTTATTAAAGTTAGGTGAATCTAGGTACCAGCTCCACGCGGCCAAACCAACGGGCAACAAACTTACGGCTTGGTTCCTTCCGTTCTTTCGTGTGAAATACATGCTTTTTTGACTCAAAATACTTGCTGCACCATAACTACTGTAAGCAAAGTCAGGAAATAAACCTATAGTATACCTTTAGAAGAAAATGTGAAAATGACTCGTTTGAAACTAGCAATTCCTGTCAGGTTCAAAACATCCCCACGTTTAAAGATCTTGTTCCAGTGCAATGTTAAGGGCGACTTTCGATCTAGGCTTTGGTCGCGTGGAACTGGCACCTAGAGTCACCTAGCTTTAAGATGTTTCAAAGTGATCCTTGTGATTTTATTGAATAAATACCTTTTGACTTTGACCAACACGACTATAGTCGCGTTAAACTCTCGCTGCAGGCTCGGTCATAAGTTATCGAAACGAATAATAAGCAATATTGCTCTCTCTCTCTCGCACTTAGAAGAACGGACGATCCTTTTGTTTAAGGCGAAGACAAGAGCTATTGTGACTCTCGCTCGCACGTTTCGACATGTTGAAAGATATAAAATCACTAAACTCATTTTCGAAAAATCGCAATCAACCATCTTCTGTGCAATCATATTGCACACAGTTTAGTAAAATTTCATTTTGATCGACACAAGTTTTCCTACTTAAAAGTTTGCTTATGTACGAAAACTAGTAAAGCAAACTTTTGAGTAGGAAAACATGAATCGATCAAAATGAAATTTTTACTAAACTGTGTGCAATGTGGTTGCACACAAATTGGTTGATTGCGATTTTTCGAAAATGAGTTTAGTGATTTTATATCTTTCAACATGTCGAAACGTGCGAGCGAGAAGTTGTTTGATAGTTGTCAGCCCCTTAACCGTGTGTTAACATGATTTATGACCCAGTTTGCAGGGGGAGTTTAACGCGACTATAGGCTGGGTACTGACTGAGCCCGCAGCGAGAGTTTAACACGACTATAATACACACATTTTGCTTGTTAATTTTGCAAAAATCAATTGACAATATATCAAAATTACTCGTCAACATCTAATCTGATATTAAATTACATAAATTGTATTCTGTGTTGTGGAGGTGGAAAAGGTTCTGACAGAATAGTGACCTAGGGGTCACAAAATAATTCATAGAAGACCAGCCCGGTGGGTGGATGAAATTTTTGCTCTTCGGGAAAGTCCACTACACTTCATACAAACAAAGGTTGACTCAGTATTCGCTCGAAGAAGAACTAGCAACAGAGTATACTCCAAAACTTTTTAGTCTGCGATTTGAAAAAAAAGTCAAAGTCAAAAGGTATTTATTCAATAAAATCACAAGGATCACTTTGAAATGTCTTAAAGCTAGGCGACTCTAGGTGCCAGTTCCACGCGACCAAAGTCTAGAAGAACAGGCAACAAACTTACGACTTGGTTCCTACCGCTCTTTTGTATGATCCTTGTTACAATGTAGGTATACAATATTGAAGCTCCAGAATGGTGCCAAATTTAGTGAAGTACAGTGTAGCTAAGCATCATTGCTCAGAACTGTGCCTTAAAGCTGAGTACACATTGCTACTTCTTCTGTGGCGCACCCTAAAGGTGTAAATCAGCAGATTTAGAATCTGGCGCACGTTCGTGAATAGACTTTAGTTTCGCGCGTGACCAGACTGGCGGAAGATTCAAGGTGTTGAAAAGTTTATCTGATTTTGTTTATGAATGGGGACGTAGTGAATAGCAGCAGTTATTGACTTGTTCACGGAGGGGCTATTAAGTAAGAACATGCAATAGCAGTTGAAGTGAAATTGTCGACAGAGGTTTCAGAGACCTATACTACTGGTCCTATGTCCTGGTTCTAAGAGTAGTAGAGCTCTTTGTGAAGGGCTCGTCCGGGGAAGTATTACCACCACGCCTTTTTCTGCCGCCAAGCAGCGTTGCTGTGTTTCGGTTTGAAGAGTGTGGTTGCCGGTGTAATTACAGGCACATGATTTAACATCTGTATGCCTCAAGTTGATGGATACAGGGCAGGTTGTAGATGTTGGTTACCACTTAGCATCAGGTGAGCCATCTGCTTGTTCCATCAGCTAGTTGTATAAAAAAAGTGTGTAAAAAATGTTGGATTATAGAAACAGAACTTTTTTTACAGGACAAGTTTTTTTTTATAACATCCAAAAATTTTTCTCCGAGAAAAAATAAATCATTGTATTAAAAAAATAGTGTGACAACTATTTTTTTGTTTAAAATACTAAATTAGATCAAAATTTCATAGCATTAAAGGTGAATATAAATTTAGTTTGATAACATAATGTAATGAACTAAAAAAAGCACGTGGGCTAATCCCCATGCACGGAAGATATCCTATCATATTTCGCGGAATTAAAGTTAATGACCTTAAGAGTAGGGTAGCCAAAGGCAAGTCCAAACTGTACACTATAGCAAACCACCCTGCATAGGTTTCCTTTCCAATGGACTGATGAATTATTTGTTGTACAATTGTTTATAAAAGTAAATTGAAGAGGTTTTTGTTGGAGAGGTGTTTTTATTCCGTGGAAGAGTTTTTGGTATGGAAATAGTCTGAAATTTGTTTATTTTGTGTTATTCGCTATATACAAGGTGTTCCATAAGTTGTGTATATAAACTTCAGGGGGCTAAAGTACCCATCAATATGAACAACTTTTTCTAAGAAACCAACACTGTGAACGCGAAAAAAAAACCAGCTGTTTCATACAAAAGTTCAATACCTACCAGGCAAACAGCTGTTTTTTTTTCGCGTTCACAGTGTTGGTTCCTTAGAAAAAGTTGTTCATATTGATGGGTACTTTAGCCCCCAGAAGTTTTATACACAACTTATGGACACCTTGTATATAGGTAATATATTATTTTTATTGTGTTAGATTATGTATTCTTTATTGTATTAATTATTTAGTTATAAGTTGACATTCAAATACGATTATAAAAAAATTGTTTGTGACATCGAGTAAACAAGATCGAGAGAAATCAATGGATAGAGATCACTCAAAATAGGTATTTCTTCTTGAAAACTATATCGTTCAAGACCTATTTCTAATAGTAGACTTTTTTCTATCTAAGATAACGAAAGAAAAAAACTGAAGTAGCTTCACGACTTTAATCCCCAGGCACGGTAGATATCCCCTCAGATCTCTTAGTACCAAGTACTAACTCCAGATTATTTTGAGGATGTCTAAGGGGGGTAGTCAGAGGTACGTCCAAACATTAAATTTGGCACATACCCACATTTTGCAGTAGTTGGTATTCCATACGTGACAGGTTGCAAGCCCATCGCCGCTGTTAGAGTACTAACTGGTTTCCTCACGATGTTTTCCTTCACCGTTTATGAGAGCACTGGCATTGCGCACATAAGTTTTCTATAGCAAAAATCCATTGGTGCACGACCGGATTCGAACCTGCGACCTTACGATCGGAAGGCGAGGTCACTCCCTATAGACCACCGGTGCTCTTGATAACGAATAGATAACGAATGATTAAAAGAAAAAAAAGAACTAAATAAACAAACAATAGTGTCACAAGAACCTCCGTAATAATGAATATACATTGTTTAAAAATAAAACACTATCAAAAACAATTTAACAATAAATTATTACAGCCGGTGCATTGAGGTATGCATTTTATACAAATTAAATATTAACTTAAATTAATTGCGATGTCATAAATTATTTTTAAGGTTGCACAAAGCAAAAAAATACTCACAAACGATTTATTCTACTCTTATAATAGTTTTTATGGTATAAATATGTTGTTTTTTTTTATTAATATTGGTAGAAACTGACACCCGTCAAAGTATTAGAGCCTGTATACAACATGAAACAATAAATAAATGCTCACTCGCACTTTTAAAAAATTTTGAAGATATAAAATTAGAAATGAAGAACCAAGTTTTGAAAGATGGTGTCACAACGGTCCAGCAAAAATTTAATTTTGATCCCAACTAATTTTTCTACAAAAAACTTTCATTGTACCTACGAAAACTAAAACAAAAAACTTTTTGGTAGGAAAACTTGACTGTTATCTAAAAACCACTAAAGTTTGTGCTGGTGCTGTCGCGAGTTAACGTATTTTACAATATTTAGTAGTACCAAGTACCCAAATCTGTAAAATAAACTGAGGAGCTAGTACATAACTTAACTTCTGACATAAGCTGTCTAATAATACATTTTTTTTAATAAATTAAAACCTTCGTCGATCAAGGCCGACTCCCACTTGGCCGACTGATAACGATCTACATTTGCATCTGCGCAAACAAGGTCTTTTAAAACCTATTGTTGCAGTCTGTAAGACGACAAACCCACACAAATGTGATAATAAATTATAGAATTTCAAAATTGTCCTGATGAGAATAAGTTTAATGAATTAAAAAAAACCTCTTGAATTAGGTTAAAGACAGATAAACATGGATTTACTGTCACCGTTTGCAAAGCAGGTAAGCTTTATTTAAGTGACTAGCCGCCCTCGCCTTCACTTGCGTATTAGTAGCGATTAAGAGTAGTAGAGCTCTTTGTGAAGGGCTCGTCCGGGGAAGTACTACCACCACGACTTTTTCTGCCGCCAAGCAGCAACGCTGTGTTTTGGTTTGAAGAGTGTTGCCGGTGTAATTACAGGCACATGAGGCTTATCATCTGAATGCCTCAAGTTGATGGACGCAGGTTTTAGCCAACTGTCTGTATCTAACATCATTTTTTTCAGCTCCTCATAGCTGGATCTCCACAGTTGGCTGCAATATCTGTTGGAGGAGTGGTTGGGTACCCTAACGTATTGTTGGAACAGTTCAAGAGCAATAAAAGTTCTATACACGTAGACTTGAATATCGCAACATGGATTGGTGAGTTTGTAAAAATATAAATCAAAACGATCTTTATACAGTTAATCACAAGGATCACTTTGAAACGTCTTATAAAGTAGGTGATTCTAGTGACAGTTCCTAGCGACCAAAGCCTAGAAGAACAGGCAAGAAAATTACGAATAAAAGATGCCGTTAGAGACGTATTCATCCTTGATGAATTTAAAAGTCCAAGTGTAGTAGTAGCATAATTCGATGGAGGAGCTCTTTGTGAAAGAGGTCATCCAACGAATTATGATATAGTGGTAGTACTCTACCACTGTACAATTTCTACCGCAAAACTGTGATGTCATATTGCTGTGTTGCGATTTGAAAGCGTATGATCAAAACATGAATCACATAAACATGAAAAGTGGATGTTGCTTCTTTTATTAGTTTGAGGCGTAGCGTGTGCTGTCGTATAAATTTGATTATGTTTACCTTTTCCTGTATGCCTACGCCTCACTAAACTTCAATAATATATTATATTATTACATTGTAAAAGGATCATACAAAAGAACGGTAGGAACCAAGCCGTAAGTTTTTAAAGCACCCTTTTTTCGTACAAAAAATAATACATCTTGGAGCACGGTTTATCAGTTTTAAATTATATTACATTGTAAAAGGATCATACAAAAGAACGGTAGGAACCAAGCCGTAAGTTTGTTGCCTGTTCTTCTAGGCTTTGGTCGCGTGGAACTGGCACCTAGAGTCACCTAGCTTTAAGACGTTTCAAAGTGATCCTTGTGATTTTATTGAATAAATACATTTTGACTTTGACTTTGACTTTGACTTTATGTTTCCAAAAAAACACCAATGTTGCTGCTTTCATTTTTTAAAATTATTAATGGACATTCCACAAAGCACTATCTAGCCCCAAAACTAAGCAAAGCTTGTCCTATGGAAACCAGATCAAAATATGTTTTTTGAAAAATAGATATATTGAAAACATAGTGAATATTGTTGTTCCATGTTCATTACAAATGTTTGTTCACTGTGAGGATTGAACCCACGGCCTACAGCATAAAAGGCAGAGCTACTACTAACTGTGTTGTGTGATTGTCCTCCAGCATCATTATTTATCTATTTAATAAGTTGATTTATACTTCAAGTATAATTGCAGGTTCCACACATGGTATAGCAGGCATGCCCAGCGTCTTCATGCCCGCACTCATGCAATGGTGTGGCAGGAAGCCCGCCTTTATCACTAGCTGCCTCATCATTATCACTGGCTGGATCATCACCTTCCTCGCAGAATCCACCACCACCATTCTCATTGCCGAGGCATTCCACGGTATAGGAACAAACAGCATTATCGTCGTCAGTTTTTTCACCATTAGCGAAATGGTTGACCCGAAGTTTCGGCTAATTTCCATGTCTTTTTATAGCATCAATCAGACATTGGGGTTAGCCCTGGTCAGCATTATGGGTAGGTATCTTCATTGGAAGACGGTATCATACATTATGATCGTACCGATGCTAGTTGCAGTGGTTGTAAGCTTCGTCTGGCCGGAGTCCCCTTCTTGGCTGGCTTTTAAAGGAGATTATGAGAAGTGCAAAGATTCCTTTCTCTGGCTGAGAGGTTCTAGTGACGAGTCTAGGGAGGAATTGAAATTTCTTATCGATTCTCAAAAATACGGTAGTAAAACCAAAGTGTCTTGGAGAGAAAAGTTGAAGCAAATAACTAGGAAAGATTTCTACATCCCTAGTATGCATACCTTCATATGCTTGAATTTGTTCTACTGCAGTGGTACATTGGTTTTGCTTATCTACGCAATGGATATGATTAGAACATCTACCAAAAGTCAGTCTGCTGCGTTTTACGGCATGATTTCCATAGACATCATTCTTTATCTCGGCTGTTTGTTCAATGTTGTTCTTTTGAAGATATTTAATAACAAACCAGTACTTTTATTCAGTGGTTTTGGGTCGGCTGCGTGTCTATTTCTTGCGTCTTTAGTTTCATATTTGCAAGTAGTAGGAGTTATATGTAGCACTTCGTTGTTGTGTTTATACTTTTTAGTAGCTTTTATGGTAGCTAACTCTTTAGGAATAGCTACAATGGCTTTTACAGTAGCTGCAGAGCTGATGCCAGTTAAACACAGAGATTTGGGAGGTGCACTCTATGTGACTTTGACATGTGTGCTGCATTTTGTGTCATTAAAAGTGTCGCCTTACCTTTTCTTGTACTTAGGACTTTGGGGGACGCTTTTAGGATTTGCATTGAATGCAACATTTTGCTCATTGTATATTTGGAGGTGGGTGCCTGAAACGAAAAATAGGAGCTTGCAGGAAATTGAAGAGTACCATAATTATAGATGTTTTAGGGATAAGTTGAATTTGGATTGCGAAGAGATAGAAGAGCTGCGACCTGGTCAGTAGCGGTTTACAGGAAAACCTTAAATAATTATAATATGAACAAACATTTTATTATTAAAAAACCCACTTGCATCTAATAAACCTCGATGTAATTTCGATTAGTGATCCGCTAAAAATGCAATCGGACACAAATTGTACACGTAAAGTACCAAGTCTTAAAAATCTTCTTCATATATTGTTTTCTCTATGGCGTTGTAAAGTTTGTATATGTTTTGTTCCCTTTGTTAGTTTGTAAGGTGTACAATAAATAATTTTTATTCAATCATTCTCTCACTTCATATATTTGTGAATTAATAAATATTTTTTTAATACTACTTGCTGATGGAACAAGCAGTTGGCCCACCTAATGTTAAGAGGTGACCATCACCTCTTAACTCTTAACAAACATCGCCTCGAGATGTCGCCTTGCTTCGCCGGGTGTGATAAGAGTCTGATGGTGGAAGTGGGGCCCCGTATTAAGGGGAAGGCCGTGGGTTCAAATCCCACTTTTGGTATATGATAAAAAAATCTTTGTGATTACCTAAATGTAGTTGACACTATAAAAATAATATTCCTATATTTCTAGTATTTGCAATGAAGCCTGACAAGGTTTTCATGACAATTAATTGCACGATATACGAGGTCATTGCACTGTCCGAGAACAATAGTTTCACAGCGAGAACAATAGTTGCCTATTTACCGAAAATTTCGCTTCGCAGGAAATAATGACGATTGCCATTTCAGTCAAAAAACAGAGATAAGCAATAACTGAAAGCGAGCGAATATTTTTTTTTATCTATAAGTCTATAATGTTTAAGTCACCTACTTTGCTCTTCTCTTGTCGTGTCACTCGTTTCTTTCGAAACAGTGTGGTGAAAGGATTTTAAGTGCGCCTCAAGAGGCTCCTTTCAAGCACTTAACACATGTTATAGAACTTATTAGGTTCTACGACATGCCGGTTTCCTCACGATTTTTTCCTCCACCGTTTGAGAGTACTGGCATTGTGCACATAATTTTTTGAACAGAAAAACTCATTGGTGCACGATCGGTTTCGAACCCACGACCTTAAGATCGGAAGGCGGGGCCACTACCACTAGACCACCAGTGCTCTCAGAGCTCTCAGAAAAAAGTAGGATGTTTATGTAAAGAAAAATAACGAAAGAAAATATTTCTTGCAAACAAAAGAACTAAACAATAGCAATAACAGTATAATAGACAGGGTGGCCCATTCAATCGGTCTGTATGGGAAAATCTGTAACTATAGCCGCCGCTTTCTGAAAGCTCGATCAAAACTAATCGGACGCCATTTCAGCTATTACATCGAATTAGATAGAGATAGCAAGTGACTTGACATCCGATTAGTTTTGATCGGGCTTTCAGAAACCGGCCGTTAGACATACAAAGATCTGTTATAAGGAACCATGACATCGATTTTAGTGACAAGAAAAACTGAATACATAGATTTAAAAAAAAATTGTACTCAGTTCGGGAATCGAACCCGGTCGTATTGAAAAATAAATCTTACATTATTTCTATTTGGATATCGATTGTGTGTAATAATAACTAATATATATGTATGATATTTGCTATATGGTTCCCATATTACAAGTTATGGCTTAGTTTGGGGAGATAGTGCAGAGTGGAAAAAAAATGTTTTTTTTTATTTTACCTATTTTTTTTACTTCTGGCTTTTGTGTTATTGTTTTGCTAGTGGTTTACATATTGTGACTATCACTTCCATTTAACATTTATATGTCTTTGTTTCCTTACTCAATGAAGTGCAAACCGATAATTAATGGATGTTCATTTTCCAGGATTTGTTAGCCTATTTTGAATTGTTTTGTTATATTGTACTACTAAATTATATAAAAAAGCGTATTAATATTTGACTATATAATATAAATTTGTTACACCACACCACCGGTGCTCTAGAGTCTAGTTTTCTTTTTATTTCTTATTTTTTTATACAACTTGATGATGGCACAAGACTATGGCCCACTTGATGAAGTAGTAACTATGACCTAAAACAAAGCATTTGTTCGTGAGTCACGCACGATAGGAACGTGTCCTACGATTCACTGTCCTACTACATCTAGAGGAATACAGATGTTAAGCCTCATGTGCTTATATTTCACCGGCAACCACACTCTTCAAACCGAAACACAGCAACGCTGCTTGGCGACAGAAAAAGGCATGGTAGTACTTCCCCAGACAAGCCCTTCAAAGAGCTCTACTACTCTTGGTGTATAGTATATCAAGCATTAGTCGTCATCATCATAATTTCCCTGCCCTTATCCCACTTCATGTGGGGTCGGCACAACAGGTTTTTTCCCTCCACTCTCCTCTATCAGCCGACATCTCAGCAGTCACACCTTTCTTACTCATGTCATCTGGGGTATGTTCTGAAGAGTTGTTTGACATGATGCCTGCATGCTCTTTTTACCATCGCACAGCTCGCCATCGGCAGAGAGTCCATCCTCACACATAAAAGCCAAGGTGGTCGCGTACCGTTCGGTTCCAGAGGAACTTCCTCCCGCGAACAATAAGGCTGTGGAATGATCTCCCTGCTGAGGTTTTCCCGTTAAACTATAGTATGGGGCTCTTCAAAAAGGGCGTTTTAAAATTTTTAAAGGGTCGGCAACGCGTTAGTGATTCCTCTGGTATTGCAGGCGTTCATAGGCTACGATAACGACTTCCCATCAGGCGGGCCGTAAGCTTGTTTGTCTACTTTGTTGTACAAAAATAAACTTTCACACAGTCCGTCCATCTTTTTTTTTATATCAAGCTTATAATAATAGTATTTTTGTGAAAAATATTTTTACCAAGTGTCGAACTAAGAAAGTATTTCGATCTAAATTGGGTATCCGCACGAGGACTTGTAAACTGAAATCTCTTGCTTGCGACAAATCGAATAAGAGCTTCATACGAATTCGGAGACGGTACCAATGCGAATTCAATTCTGGTTTAAAATACGGGCTTGTGTGTGCTAAAGCTATACAAGGTGTTCCAATACTTGTATTTAAAAACTTCAGGGGCTAAAAAGTAACCATCAATATGAACTCGAGCCATAAAAATGTTACAAGATTTAGAATTTGAGCTATTAAAAAAAAACAATGCACTTGAATGTACTTGAATGAAAAGGACTATAGTTGGTATGCCATAGGTACATAATAAATCGTGAAACTTAATATAATAGGTATACAAGGTGTTCCAATTCTTGTATTTAAACACTTCAGGGGACTTAAGCACCAATATGAATAACTTTTTCTAAGGAATCAACACTAGGAACGCGTAAAAATTACAGCCGTTTTATACATTTTAGCCAGGTAGATATTGAACTTATGAAACAGCTGTTTTTTTTCGCGTTCACTGCGTTGGTTCCTTACTTAGAAAAAGTTATTCATATTGATGGGTACTTTAGCTCCCTGAAGTTTTAAATACAAGTAATGGAACACCTTGTATATAGGTAATAAAGGTTCTTAAATAGCGACCACGAACTGTAAAATAAAACATGAGGTGTGACAGCATTATGCACTTTTTTCGAGTAAAAACATCAATTTATGCATAATCGGTTCGAACCCACAACCCTAGGATCAGAAGACAGGGTAGCACCCACTGCACCACCGGAGCTCTTTTTTAAAAAACGCATTTCCGTCGTAGGCAGTCTCTTGCAAAACCAGATTTACACCCCAAAGGATTGAATGCCTACCTATTGCATTACATCCTACAGGCTCAGACAGACTACTCAATGATGCATCCTTTTAAAACCGTTTGTCTCGCTCTAACGCTTGCTCATATGCATGAGGGCGAGAGAGATAATAGTCATAATCTGTCAACAAGTGTACGCTAATTGCACACTCGGGTAGCGTGGGGTGACCATAATTTGTGCAGAACAAAAACATTGTCATAAATAATTTACTTATCCTAGCGTACTCTACGATGCACAATCCATCAAGTTTAGGAAAAAAACAAACTTTTTCGTAAACTACTTGCTGACAAGCGCGGATCCACCGTTGTGGGCACAATGGGCATGCCCACAACCCTAATAGACTTGTGACGACTTGTGACGTCGTCGTGAGACACAGTGTTTGACCCATAGCTTTATTCACGTGGAACTATAGACGATAAAATCTGGTGAGGGCGTTGGCGTATGGTCAGGGCGTTATATAGGTACATTTTATAAACATCTCCTTTGTAGGAGTGCACTATACCGATCATGAGCGAGTTCATATTCCGACTCATACTTGGCCGATTTTCGGGTGACTGTTACCACAGCCTTGTTTGAGGGCTGCAACCGCGCCTGCTTGCTGATGCAGGTAACTAATAATAGATGTTAAGTGATAGCCAAATATTGCCGCGCAAGTCACGCACAATAGGAACGTGCCGTATGTACACTGCTCTACGTCCAGCAACTTGAGACATACAGATGTTAAGCCTCATGTGCCTGCAATTTCAACTGTAACGCTACTTAAAGGCGGTAATCTTCTTCTTATTACTTTTAGCAAATCTTGCCTCTTCATAAATAGACCTCATCACCTATGTTAGTCCACTGCAGAACGTACGAGTAGATCTACGTATCGTACGTGCCCTGAGACCGGTCTTCTCTTATCATCTAGACTTTGCCAGCTAAATTTCGCAGATCTTCGCCCTACCTTGCTTATCCTACACTACCTAATCGTGGTCTCCACTCAGTGTTAAAGAGACCAACTAGCACAACAAAGTGGGGGTATTCCTCGTAGAGCACCGATTTTAGAGCGCCAATCTTATTCGTTGTCCAATCTTAACCTATCAATATTTAGATGGGTGCTGTACGAGGATTTTTTTTTTTTTTTTTTAATTTCTTAGGAAAACAAACAGTACTTATAGTCTATGTAGTAATTAACAATATAAAGCTATTGCCCATTGAGATAGAATAGCAATAATGCTTCCTCGTAGAGCACCTACGGTTTAGATGTTGGAAAATCAATATCGATACCGATAATTAATTTTAATCATGGTTTATTTATTATTATTCTTTCTTGGTTTGTCTTTTTTTAGTTTTTGGAGCGCTTGTAGTAAGGTTTTAATAAATTGTAAATGTAAAATAAAGAATAATTTTCGTGCATTAATTTAGGGGGAAGCGCAGATGTCTATCGTACAGACTGTCAAAGTCGAGTTTAGAGACCTGAGGCTTCAATAAAAAAAAATACTGTCTGGAATAAAGATGCGAGCAACACTTTTTTTATCCTATATTTTAGCAAAAATGCTTCCTCGTAGAGCACCTGCGGTGTAGGTGTTGGAAAATATTGACTGGAATAAAGACGCGAGCAACACTTTTTATCCTATATTTTTCAAAATGATACACACTTGTCCGTAACTATCTCTCTGAATGCGTGCCGTTAATTAGAAGCTATATTAGGGATTCAAGTGTTGTTTACAGAGGTTGCTTCACTGCGAACTTTGTATAGTTTTAAAATGTTTTTACTGAGAATTCTTTGAATGAGGCACATGCGGTATTGTGACATTTTTCTTTCTACTTTTTCTTTGTTTTTTTTTAAAACCTTACTTAGATAAGGGGTTATTAGCTAGATGTAATTAATTCTAGTATGACAATATGATTGCTTGGCTTCTTCTTCTTGTCGTGTCACTATTGCCTTTCGAAACTGTGTGGTGAAAGGATTTTAATTTAAGTGCTCCTCAAGAGGCTCCTTTCGAGCACTTGACACATGTTATAGAACTTTTTAGATTCTACGACATGCCGGTTTCCTCACGATGTTTTCCTTCACCGTTTGAGATTACTGGCTCTGTGCACATAATTTTTTTAACATGAAGATACAATAAGTGCTAGTTTAATTCCCGTGTTAGCACAAATTAATCGAAGCCTTGCAGTAAAGACTCAACATGATCAGCCTGAAGAAGCCAGTCATATTTTTCCAAAAAACAAAAAAAACAGACTTAAATCCTTAGGCACGGTAGAAATCCCGTCAGATCTCTTAGAACCAACCCAATATTCTTCGAGGATGTCTAAGTAGGGTAGTCAGAGGTAGGTGTAATTATTGCTTTTGGCACAAACCCGATTTAGGAGTAGTTGGTATACCATACGTGACTGGTTGCAAGCCTATCGCCGTTACTGGTACCTGCTAACTGCAGGGTGATTACGTAACTTTGTTGCAATCAGATTCTATATGAAACCAATAAGTATATAAAACAACTAGCAGCTTCTCGCGGCTTCGCACGCTTTAAAGTGGTGAGCGTGATTTGTAGGGGTAATTATCAGAAATTAAAAGTGTCATTCTTAATTATTTATTTCGTAGTATATTTACCCCAAGTTTTAAGTCAATCGCACCACGCGTCAAAAAACTCCCATACAAACTTTGACATCCCTTTGCACACTTATTAAGGGTAGTTTTAAAAAACTAAAAATGCCTTTCCTATTTTTAAGCCTTGGAGTACCTGTACTCCAAGTTTCAAGTTTGTAGGTTCAAGGAATACTATTTTTCATACAACCGTTTTCAACCCTTTTTACACACTTAGGGGTTGAATTTCCAAAAATCCCTTCTTAGTACACCTCTGCGTCATAAGACCTATGTACTCCTCAAATTTCAAGCCTCTAGGACCAGCAGTTTAGGCTGTGCGTTGTCTATATGTCAGTCAGTCAGTCAGTCAGGACTTTGAGTCTTATAGTATTAGAGACTAGCGGCCTGTCCCAGCTTCGCATGGGTGGTCATACATTTTTTGAACATTTTAGGATAACTTAGACCGTGGGTTCGAGCCTCGTGTCTACTTATTTCATACGCCCTTCTCCTTGAGTGTCGCACCCCGTGCGTGACCCGTTAACGTTTTTAATTTCGTCATATCTTTTGAATGTAATGTCCGATTTGAAAAATTTAAGAAGTAATCTATAGGTATTGAAACCGTCTTAATTATAAAATAATTTATTTGGATAAGGATTAATACCAAGGTATAAATAAAGACCCTTTTCTAGCGGCGGCATTTCAATTATTTTTTTATAATAAAAGAACACTTATTGTGACATAACTATAATAGTGAGACATATGCTGTCGCGACATTTTTTGTAGATGATGACGTGTTCTACAAAATCGTAGTACATTATTTTGTTCTATCATCAATAGTTTTCGCAGCGCACGCGATGTAAGGTTTTTGTTTTCCACCTTGGGTTACATTATTGGAGTTTTAGTAAGGATCCCTGATTTTTTTGAAAATATAATATAGCCTATGTTACTCAGGAATAATGTACCATCCTAATGGTGAAAAAATTTTTGAAATCGGACCAGTAGTTTTGAGCCTATTCGTTACATACAAAAATACAAAAATACAAATCTTACCTCTTTATAATATTATATTAGTGTAGATATGAAAGTTTTGCGATTATCCATCAATAGAAACACCAGTTGTAATCTAACTTTGTTAGCAACTGCAGCTAAAATGTAACCGCATAGCCGTCACATTTACTTATTACAAACAGAAACTGATTGAAACTGATTGCAACGAAGTTACGTGATCAGCCAGCAGGTTTCCTCACGATGTTCCGTAAAGTTTTTCAAACTTCTCCATCCATCATGATCACAGGTCATGCAGTTGCCAGATGCCAGTGAATCGAGCGCCAGTCGCCAAGAACTGGCGTTAGTTTTCACGGTTTCACCTAATTTATAAGACGTATTTTAATAGTAGTAGAGTTCTTTGTGTGTGGCTCGTCCGGGGAAGTACTCCCACCACGCCTTTTTCTGCCGCCAAGCAGCAACGCTGTGTTTCGGTTTGAAGAGTGTGGTTGCCGGTGTAATTCAGGCACATGAGGCATAACATCTGTATGCCTCAAGTTGATGAACGTAGGGCAGTGCATCGTAGGGCACGTTCCTATCGTGCGTGACTAGCGACCCGCGAGGCAATGCTTTGCTATAGGTGATGGTTACCACTTAACATCAGGTGTAATAAAAAAATAGGTGATGGCTATTAGGTGGGGGCTTCGTTTCATCTTCTATTTAGGGGTCGCCATTTAATAACCTTAATTCCCAAGCGGTAAGGACTATTATCGATTAATTTACATTTGTAGCACCCGCATTAAATATGAAACGCTATGAATTACGTCATATCATGACGTAACGCGGCGGAAACAAGCATATCGCGTTAAGGACTTTGCATTATATTCTCGAAATAAAATAAATCCGTCACAACTTTTGAAATTATTAAGATTCTGATCATTCGTTTAATTGAAAACGGGTGTTAAATAATTTCTCAATGTTATTAATTTGCTATGTGTTATGGTTACCAATTAAATAACGGGAGCAGTGTTAGTATTCTCAAACGGTGAAGGAAAACATCAGGCAAACATGGCATTTTTTTTTTTTTACACTTTGTGTCATATACATACATTATTGAAATTTTAGTAAAGATCCCTATTTTTTTTTTAATATAATGTAGCCTATGTCACCTTTTTCAAATCGGTTCAGTAGTTTCGGAGCCTATTCAATACAAACAAACAATCAAATCTTTCCTCTTCATAATATTAGTATAGATAAAAAATCCACAAAATAAGCAATCACTGCTGTCGAACGTCTGAAGCGAAGACAACTGCTAATGTACCTCTCGCTCGCACATTTCAACATTTTTAAAGATATAAAATCACTGAACTTATTCATGGAAAATCTCAATCAACCAAGTTGTGTGCAATCACATTGCACACAGTTCCGCAGATCCAAACTTGTTTTCCTACTCAAAAGTTTGCTTAAGTACGGAAGCTAGTGAAGCAAACTTTTGAGTAGGATAACTATTTCACTATCTTTTTGGATATATCGCGAGTTACGTAATAAGGAGGCTGCATATTAAAAGGTAGTTTGCAAAAATAACAATTTCATTCAAACTTGTTTTCCTACTCAAAAGTTTGTTCAAAAACAAAAACTAGTAAAGCAAACTTTTGAGTCGGATAACTATTTCACTCTTTTTGAACCTGTCGCAAGTTACGTAATAATCAGGCTGAATATTAACACGTTCCCTGTCCCAAATAAAAATTTGAGCAAAATTGAGCCGCAAGTCCAATAGACTTTTTGCAAAATACTGTTTTTAAGTTGTCAGAAGAACACACAACCAACTAAAAATAATAAAAAATATGATCGTCTTATCACGTCCCATGCAAATTTAGTTCAGTACCAGCGCGTCCCGTAGATATAATAACTATAGAAGTTGTATGTGTCCCCTGACACACATATGACTCAAGAACGTATTAGTGCTTTCCAAGCGCAAGTTTCCTGAGCCATATGTGATTCAGTGGACAGGGAACGTGATAATAGGTATCGAGTGTGGTGTCATCAATAGAACACTGTGGCTATATCTCAGTAAATTGCCAGGACTTCATCAAGCGACGGGATTTTCGGATTATGTATGAGGATGGCTTAAGGCTTTGAGTGTCCAAGAAATCACCACCGCCATCACGTACGCTTTGACGTCAAGTCAAAATAAAGGAAACAGCTAAGAGTAGTAGAGCTCTTTGTGAAGGGCTCGTGGAAGTACTACCACCACGCCTTTTTCTGCCGCCAAGCAGCAACTCTGTGTTTCGGTTTGAAGAGTGTGGTTGCCGGTGTATTTTTTTTTATACAACAAAGAAGACAAACAAGCTTACGGCCCGCCTTACGAAGCCTTACAAGCTTACGAAGCGATTACCGTAGCCTATGAACGCCTGTAATACCAGAGAAATCTCTACCATGTTGCCGACCCTTTAAAATTACATTTACAGGAACATGAGGCTTAATATCTCTATGCCTCAAGTTGATGGACGCAGGGCTGTGCATCGTAGGGCATGTTCCTATCGTACGTGACTTACAAGGCAATGCTTTGTTATAGGTGATGATTACCACTTAGCATCAAGTGGCCCATTTTCTGGTTCCATCAGCTAGTTGTATAAAAAAAAAACTTAACTATGGGATAGTTTATATTAACTAGTTTTAACTTATAATGCCATAAAACTTCTAGATACTTCTAATACCTATTGCAAAAAAAAATATCATCAAAGTTTTGATTCCTTTTACTACTTTGGTTTCACGGTTATTATATAAAGTTAGTTATTGTATAAAAATAAAAGACGATTTATGGCGGTAACCGTTTTACGAGAATCAATACTATGCCTATAGCCAAACCTTGTTTTGAATATTAACTGGTGAATAATAAACAGGGATCGAAATTGGAACATCAAGGTATTGAGGCACAATAAATTGAAGATCCATTCAGTGATCTTAAACAGTGAAGGAGAACATCATGAGATTACCAGTTGGTATTGTAACAGCGGCGATGGGCTTGCAACCTGTCATGCATACCAACTACTGCAAAATGTGGGTATGCCTAATGAAAGGTTTGGACGTTCTTCTGCCTACATCCCTTAGACATCTTCAATGAATCTGGAGTTCGTTCTAGGTAGTAAGAGATATCTACCGTGCCTAGGGATCAAAGTCGTGAAGCTTTGTTTCAGTTTTTTTAATGAATCCAACATTCACATCAGTCATACACACAGCATATGTCATATTGACAGCCTTCACAGCTCAGTTGGTAGTAGCTCTGCCTTCTGCGCCGTAGGCCGTGGGTTCGATCCCCACCGAACAAGCATTTGTGTGATGAACATAGATGTTTGTTCTCTGTCTGGATGTTATATAATATTGTAAGTATGTATTTAAAAAACAAAGTATTTAGGTATTATATCAGCTATCTGGTTCCCATATTACAAGCTCTGGCTTAGTTTGGGGCTAGATAGTGCTGTGTGGAAAGTATACTAATATTTATTTTTTGTTGTATTTTGTTGTTTTAAAATCTTCATCACTGTTGATGATCACTTCAAACAGTGGTGGACATTCCACACAGCACTATTTAGGTCCAAACTAAGCAAAACTTATACTATGGGAACTAGATAGCTGACATGATAAATATTTTTTTTACTTAAGTACCTACTTTTTTTTATAAAACTAGCTGATGGGACAAGCAGATGGCCTACCTGATGTTAAGTGGTAACGATCACCTATAACAAAGCAATGTCTCATAAGTCACCCACGATAACCCTCATGTGCCTGTAATTACACCGGCGACCACACTCTTCAAACCGAAACACAGCAACGCTGCTTGGCGGCAGAAAAATCATGGTGGTAGTACTTCCCCGGACGAGCCCTTCACAAAGAGCTCTACTACTCTACTTATTATACTTCACTCCCAGACAGAAAACAAACATCTATGTTCATTGCCCAAATGTTTGCTCTAAGTGAGGATCGAACACACGGCCTACATCGCAGAAGGCAAAGCTACTAACAATTGAGCTATGAGGGCTATCAATACCTTTAGCTTAGTAGGTTTTAGAAAAGCTTAGCCATACGTCCTAGCTTAATCTATTAAGCCAATAAAAACTTTGGCTTAAACAAATTGAACTACTCAAAATCAATCCAGTTCAACTCGAAACTACTCAGCTCTGCGAACTGGCTCGAAATCTCTTGGTAATTGCTACAAGCTACTGTCACAGTGCTGTACTAAACAGCTCGGAAGCTAATCTAAAAGAAGACGAAGAATGGAACAAACAGATGACATCTCTGATGTTATGTGGTAACCATCACATATCCTACTACCCCGTTTACACTCAGCTCATGTCCGTGGAAATGTGCAGAGACATGTAGAGACCGGCGCAGGGACTTGGGCAATGCGAGAATAGGACGGCAACATTTCCGTCCACGCGAATGGCAGCGCGAATGTAGCGCGAATGTCTAAATGTAAAAGCGCTTTATAACATAGCATTACCTTGCAAGTCACGCACGATATGAAAGTGCCCTACGATGCAGTGCCCTGCGTCCAAATTCATAGTCAAAAGGTATTTATTTAGATATATTATTTAATTAGTAGGATCAGTTTGAAACGTCTTAAAGCTAGGTGAATCTAGGTGCCAGTTCCACGCTACCAAGCTTAGAAGAACAGGCAACAATTGTGTTCTTCTAGACTTTTTACTACTATTACGTCGTTAAGACGAAGACAAAAGCTAATGTGACTCTCGCTCGCACGTTTCGACATGTTGAAAGATATAAAATAACTAAACTCATTTTCGAAAAATCGCAATCAACCATTTTGTGTGCAATCACATTGCGCACAGTTTAGTTATAATTTCATTTTGATCGATACAAGTTTTCCTACATAAAAGTTTGCTTATGTACGACAGCTAGTAAAACAAACTTTTAAGAAGGAAAACTTGTATCGATCAAAATGAAATTATAACTTAACTGCGCGCAATATGATTGCACACAAAATGGTTGCTTGCGATTTTTCGAAAATGAGTTTAGTGATTTGATATCTTTCAACATGTCGAAACGTGCGAGCGAGAGTCACATTAGCTCTTGTCTTCGCCTTAAGGTGTGTTTTTAGTTAATCTACCCACCGGTCGCTAGCCGTTATACAAAAAGCTTAAAATTGTTTAGCTGTCTTCAAATGAGCTGTGGTACTTCTTAGTTTCTGCCGCGCTGGGTATTGGCACTCCACTAGTGGCTACTACACGCCAATCTGTAACTTACAGTTTGGAAATGTTTACATTCTACTATGGAGTGGGTTATAGAGTTATGTTACTATGAATATTGTAAGGAAGAAGGCCAATGTGCTCACATGAGATTTATTTATTCGCTCGACGAGACAACACGTCAAGGTGACGTCATTCGTTACAAAGTCAAAGTCAAAGTCAAAATGTATTTATTCAATAAAATCACAAGGATCACTTTGAAACGTCTTAAAGCTAGGTGACTCTAGGTGCCAGTTCCACGCGACCAAAGCCTAGAAGAACAGGCAACAAACTTACGGCTTGGTTCCTACCGTTCTTTTGTATGATCCTTTTACAAGGTTTTACAGGGTTGACGAATAAAAACTAATGTGTTTATCGTCTTAATTTCAGTGTACAGCAAGTCAATCTTCCTGAAGATGCTTCGTAGAGAGGCGAAACACGTGTCGAACTCTTGTTAAGTTTTTTATTTTTTGTTGGTAGGTATATTTGTTGTGTCTAATACACCTTTTTTACACTTGGCAGAGTTTGCAGATGCAGTGTAGGGTGCACACGAGTCTACAATTGTTTAACTTACATAGATTAGACATTTTAGGATTCAACATGCTGCAAATTATTTTTTTTGCAAATTCAACATTTTAGGAATTCAACATTCTGATTCTAAAGGGATTAACGGATTAGCACTACATATTTGTTTCATTTAATTTATGTTTAAGCCTTGGAAACTATTGAGAGACGAGCCAAAAGGCTCAAAGGTTGTTCAAGTCTAAGCTCCTGACTCTTGAGCATCGCCGCAAGTTGCCTGTTTGTCGGTATTTTACAGGTTACATTTCGGAGAATGTGCGATGGAACTTCACAACTTGGTTCCCCCATCCCCATTCTACCATCGGACTTACAGAAACGAGACATCCATTCATGGTTGACATACCAACTGCCCGCATCTAGCACTTTGTTTCAACATTCATCATGCGTACGGCCAAAGAATGGAATTCCGTTTTTCCGAATGCCTATAATTTGGATGTTTTCAAGAGACGAGTAAATAGGTATCTTCTAGGTAAGCGTGCCACACCGTAGACCGCATCGTCACTTAACATCAGGTGAGATTGCGGTCAAACGTTTTACCTATAAATAAAAAAAAAAACTGAGAAACAGTCACGGACTATGATCCTCAGGCACGGTAGATATCCTCTCAGATCACTTAGTACCAAGTACCAACTAAAGATTCTTAGAATATCTAAGGGAGGTAGTCCAAGACTACAATATTTGGAACATATCCACATTCCACACGTGACAGGTTGCAAGCCCATTGTCGCTGCAAGAATACTAACAGTAAACGAATAGCTGCATAATTTTAATAAAATCTTATTTTCCCATCAGTGAAATTTTCTACGAGATTACTCCCTAAAATTGGTAAACTAAAATTTGTGCTCTAGTAAGTAGCCTAATCTCAAGATCGTGGCTTCAAATCCGGACGTGCACTACATTTTTTCTCATAATTTGTATATGTGCTATGCTCTCAAAATGCAGGAAAAAAAGAGTAATTTCATTGATAAAGTGAAAGCAATTTACTTCGAGCAAGTTTCACTTTTATTTCATACTATATCCTCCATTGGTAGCCCATAAACCTCGATAGGACACTCAAAACCAATGTAAAATTTGAGACCCGAGCGAATCGCAACAAAGTAAATCAAATTCTATTCTATAGTCAATAAAATAGGTTTTAGTATAAAACTTGGAATGTCTCATTCAATCCAGATAAAAGGTTTCGAACGCAGACATCTTTGTTCAGGACTTGATAATATATCGTTGGATATCTGTAATTCAGGAGAGTTATAAAATTTTATTCAATCGTTTGAAAATGTAATAAAGAATCTTGCGTATAGCAATTTACAGCCATTTTATTCTGGTTAGGAATAGTTATCCTACTAATATTATAAACGCGAAAGTTTTTAAGTATGGATGGATGGATGGATGGATGGATGTTTGTTACTCTTTCAGGTAAAAACTACTGAATGGATTTTAATGAAAATTTACAATAATAATATAATATAATATAATATTTATTTCCAAAAAAGTTACAAGACAAGACTAAGTCCAACGCACCTTCCTGTTTTAGCTTTCGCTGTGTTACAGGAAGTAGCACCTTTCTCAAACATGACATGTATGTACTAGAAAACTTACTTGCTAAAACTATTTAACCAATGGTTAACAAATTAATCTAAATAAATAAGCTTAAATCTACGAGTATCTAAGAAATATATAATATATCTTATACATCAGAATAACACATAGACTACAATTTATAAAGATACCTATTGTGTGACTAATCCTGCGCAGACGAAGTCGCGGGCACCAGCTTGTGTAGAATAACCACGAAACCAAAATGATAAAAGGAATCAAACCTAGATGATATTTTTTTGCGATATTAGCAGTAAGTTTTTAAGAGTAGTAGAGCTCTTTGTGAAGAGCTCGTCCGGGGAAGTACTACCACCACGCCTTTTTCTGCCGCCAAGCAGCAACGCTGTGTACCGGTTTGAAGACTGTGGTTGCCGGTGTAATTATACAAGCACATGAGGCTTAACATCTTTATGCCTCAATTTGATGGACGCAGGGCAGTGCATCGTAGGGCACGTTCCTGTCGTGTGTGACTTACGAGGCAATGCTTTGTTATAGGTCATGGTTACCACTTAACATCAGGTGGGCTATCTGCTTGTTCTATCAGCTAGTTGTATAAAAATAACTAGAAGTTTTATAGTATGATAAATAAAAACCAGTTTTTTTAAACTTCCCCTAGTTAACTTTTAAAGGATTTAGAGAACAGAGCATGGTGAAATCAGCTCTTAGATAGGTACTGCTGAGATTGTAAAAATATCGATAGCAGGAATGGTATAGGATAGCAGGCTTAGGGGAAAGTCATAGGAGATACCTATTATTATAAGTATGTATTTACAAAAAAAAAGGTATATAATTAGTATTATCAGCTATCTGGTTCCCATATCACAAGCTTTGGCTTAGTTTGGGGCGAGATAGTGGTGTGTGGAATGTCCACCAATATTTATTTATTTATTTATTTATTTATTATTATATTTCTTTGTGTAGCTGAGGATGTTGATATATTTATAAGAACCTATTCGTATCATCAAAATAAGCGTGACGAAATTCACAGATACAGATAGGGTCATACATTTTTTTTATAAGTAAATTTACATTTGTTTTAGGTACCTAGATAATAGATTTTTCATTGTCGCTTTGGTTTTAACTGTAATGGCAATGTAAAATTAAATAACAACACAGTAATTATGTACGGCTGCGAGGGAGAATACAAAACGACGGAATAATTGATTAGTTAATATTTAATTAATAAAATGGAATTACAAGCTAATTAAACTAAGGTCACGTACCTTAGTTTAATTAGCTTGTAATTCCATTTTTTTCAGCAATGTCCGATGTGAGGAACAGAAGTGAATCACTTTGAAATGTCCAAAAAGTCGCCAGGTACGACACCTGATGGAAAACGCAGCGATAGCATTTCCTTTTTATCGTTCGCGGTAGGTGATCGTTGCCAAACGCGGCGCGATTCGCGAGAAACGAGAAACAGGTGCTGTAGCCGCTTACATAACACAGTAGTTAAAATTTTGATACAGGGTTCATGTCATAAATACATTAAAAATTACATAATGTTTACCAACGCGGGTAAACAATAGTTACAAAGTTTTATCTTTATGTCTAGCATGTTCTTGTTTTATCTGATGTTAGGGAAATTCGTAATAGTTGCCTTTGAAAGTCCCTTGATGACATTTGAGATGGTTTCGAGCGTTCATTAACAATTGTTGATGTAGTCAACAAAATCGCTCTCTGTACTTTTTTAGGTAGGTACACATTTTAGATTAATTTCACTTAAAGAGCTTGTGGTATGCCCTTTGAATCTGAACTATATAGCTTCGTATAACTGGCATAAGGTAAGCGCATATAGCGTTTACCTCTTCAAACTCAAAGGATTTGACGCGCGACTCGATCGTGCGACGTAATTACGACGCTTGAGAGCCGTCTCATTAGTTGCATACAGTACGCGTCTTGTTGTGAGACAGTATAATCACAGCTAAACCAAAAAGTAAAATAAAAAAAAAAACAGGCACAGGCAAACGGAGGCTCGTGTATGTCCTAGCAGTTTACTGACGCCTCCGACTGCCTGCGATTATTACGTTTTATTATTCGTCAAGACTGAACAGGATTTTACTATCAATAAGTAATTTAAAACACTATCTTGTTTCTATCCTTTTAGGGTAAAACAACTCGGTTTTTTTATTTTTTTATAAATATTTTATTTTTATCTAGTTCTGTTTTCATAAAACCTAAAACTATTTTTTATCAATTTCACCGATAAAATGCCTGTAATAAAATTATGACAAGAACGATTTGACCTTGTATTAATAAAAATAAATCATCGTTTCGAGGTTACCAACGATCACAATTTTTTATTTTCTGATATCTTTAAAACAGCTTATTCGATTTGGATGCGGTTTTTTCTAAACAATTTGTATGACTTTAGCGAAGGTTTTATGACATATTTTAGTATCTCTCATTGCCTAGGTCGCTAAAGTGACTTAATTTTTTTACTTTAAATTAAAAACAAATATATTATTTCAAAACACTCCATCACTATCTTGATTTCGATATCCATAATGCTATGATTGTGAAAAGTTTTTTTTAATGTGAGAGAATATTGCTCCTGCTTTACTGCTCACCTTACTTTTTTTTTTTTTTTTATATAAGGACACAAGGCGTGCCTCGCTAGATGAAGCACACTGTAATCCCATTGGTATGTATGAGAGATATCAAGCCGGGTAATTAATTATAAACAAGTTTATGTACTAACTTTAATTAGTACGGTAACTAGGATTAGTGCGGGTTCGCGTTTGTGATTGCTATAAAGCTGCGAACACGGAAAAGTTCCTAAATGTCTCGTATTTTACTTTGAAGTCACAGTCAAAGTCAAGAGGTATTTATTGTTGTTACTTATGCAAGACAATATACAAGGTGTAGAAATACCACTCCTGGAAACTTCAGGGGGCTAAAGTACCCATCAATATGAATAACTTTTTCTAAGGGACCAACATTGCCTCGTAGGTCACTCACGATAGGAACGTGCCCTACGATGCACTGCTGTGCGTGCATCAACTCGAGGCATACAGATGTTAAATCTCATGTGCCTGTAACTTGATGACTTGAGTGACTTACGAGGCAATGCTTTGTTATAGGTGATGATTTACCACTAACATCAAGTGGGCCATGTGCTTGTTCCATCAGCTGATTGTATAAAAAAAAAACTTTACCGGCAACCACACACTCTTCAAACCGAAATACAGCAACGCTGCTTAGCGGCACATAGTGGTAGTACTTCCCAGGGCGAGCCCTTCACAAAGAGCTCTACTACTCTTAAAATCTTCTCAGCTAGTGCTTGCAAATTTTAATGTAAGTACTTCTGAAACCCCAACAGAATCGCAGTAATCCTTCTTGCTCAAAGTTTCGACGCTGTCATACTCGTCAAGGATTTGTAACGCTCGGATTGGCTGTTTTTCATCAGCGCCAGTTATTGGATTGGTTAGTTATTTTTATCACCGGCCACAAACTAAAAATGTTAGTTATAACGCATTTTATCGCGCGTAGAAACAACTCCCATAGGTTGTAAAAACATTGTAGATTTTGATAAAACTTTGTATATGGTTTTTTTTTTTAAATCAAAGAAAAATTTTAGTTTTAAGAGTTTTTTAACGTTCCAACGTTTCATCAACAATACTATGAATAAATGTGGGTGTGCCAAATATAATATTTTGACGTACATCTGACTACTCCCATTAGACGTCCTCAAAAAAGCTGCTTTTCGTACTAAGGGATCCGAGGAGATATCTAGCGTGCCTGATCAAGTTGTGAAGCTATTTCAGTTTTAGAAGTACGAAAAAGCAGATTTATAAAAAACCGTAAAAAAACGAACCAAATGGAAACAGTAGAATTTACATTTTACGATTCGAATGTATGTTTGGATATATGTCATTATAATTTTTAAAAGTACTTTCCCGGACGTGCCGTTCACAAAGAGCTTCTATTTATTTCTATCTATTTTTTATTTGACAGCCTTCACAGATCAGTTGGTAATAGCTCTGCCTCCTGTGCCGTAGGCCGTGGGTTCGATCCCCAAAAAGAACAAACATTTGTGTGATGAACATAGATGTTTGTTCTCTGGCTGGGTGTTATATAATATTTTATGTATGTATTTACAAAAAAAAGTATATAAGTTGTATACCAGCTATCTGGTTCCCATATTACAAGCTTTTGCTTAGTTTGGGCGAGATGGTGCTGTGTGGAATGTCCACCAATATTTATTTTATTATTATTATTATTATTTTCATATTCTTATCCAGTCTTCCCCATCTCAAAGTAATCCCATCTTGCCTAGCAAGGCCACATAGCCGCTGAAAAATTACTGCAATTAATTCCGAAAAATTAAAACCTTAACGATACCCCTTAGCGGATCATCTACTGTTTCAGAATAATACTATTCATTCCCGTGTCTTTGCTTGCTTTGAGTTATTTTGCAACGTCCTTCCACACCGTTAGCTTTTTTATTGTAAGCTGAACTTGAAGCAAAACGAATAGTTTATTTCGGAAATACGCAAAACCATAATATTTTTGATGTAGGTATTTCTTTCTTTCAGCTGAAAATAAACCGCTTCACGACTTTGATCCCCAGGTTGATAATTCCTCAGATCTCTTGACACCAGGTTAATAGATTCTTTGAGCAGTCAGTCAGACAGTAACAAAATTGTTGAATCTACATAGAACGACGCATTAGTCAAAGCTGAAATTATATCTCGGATTTAGCAATCTGTTTATGAAAAACGGGACGCTTTTGAGGAAAATAAAGAGAAATCGCGACGTTGGTCGCTTTTTCAGTGAAAAGATTGAGGAGATATTTCTATAGCTATCTACCATCAACCATCTTTTGAAGACGGAAATATCTAGATAGATAATCTTGTAAGTACTTAGCCCGAGAATGCGAAAATAGGAATTAAAAATACTATATTTTTGTACTTTAAAATAAGTTTGATTATATCCCTCTTTGAATCATGAAAATTCTTAGCATAAAGGACAAAAATTAAAATAGATAGATAGATTTTCTTCAAAATATTTAACGTATTCAACTTTCACGAAAGGAGCCTCCTCACCGGGGCGCAAAATTCCAGTGCTTTTACCCCAACCACTCATATGACATAAACACAATGGAACGTATATTTTAAGCGATGATGCTAATGTTGACGACGAATCGAATGAAGTGAAGCTCGCTGCGGGTCTTTCGAGTCGTCGACACTTCCTTATTCAACCATCTTGGTTTGGGAAATGCGGTCAGAATCGAACCGAAGTTCATTTTTCTGGCGTCAACTTCGTGAGTTACTGCTCACGAGTCTTTTGGCTTTGCCACGAGCGCCATCCTCACGGTTGGCCTTTCAGTGGCTTTTCGATGGCCTTTATGACCAGCGGAGGTTGTAGGCTGCGGGTCTTCTTCTTTTTTATATGATGGATTGACGGATGACAGTGACAACTCGGTCTTTTGACATCTTATGATGCTGTTACTGTATGGGTTGATCCATGAGTCGCTAGATGGCGCTAACTGCTGTTATCGGCGTGAACAACATAGTTGACGTTTTGGTTTGTGGTTTCCTTTAGCAAAAGTTTTTTTATGGTTTTCAGTGTAGGGTGGTGTGGTAGCCAATGAATCAAGTGTACACAATGAAACACAAGGCCTACAGCCTAAACGCAACGTTGCCAGCTTGTACATATTACATGTTTGAACCGCCTTCCCGCGCCAACCTGTTACAAGCAGTCGCCGGCGAACTGCTGCCTGGAACGCACGAGCTAGGAGCAGATTTCTGTTTTCGAGCGCAAAAATTAAGGATAAAATGTGAGTATTTGTCTTTTTACTAAATTTTTTAAAGTCCTTGGAACTGCGTTGTGGTTTTGATCTAAAGAATGGTTTAATATGCATGGTTTAGATTCATATTTGTAATCAAATCATGTTCCTGTTAGCTGTGGAAAAGTTTTAGCTATTTTAATATGGATGTGGTATTCAGTGAAACATTTTTTTGAGTACTCTATTAACCATGGTTCATTGAGTACCACTGTGGATTCATTAGGTACCACTTTATTTGTAAATCTTCCTTTTTTTGTTTTAGCATGGGTCGAAATACGAAAGGCAGAGGGAACCGGAAAAAGTGCGCTCACACGTCTGCTGAAATAAGGAAAGGAATTGACTTACATCTCAAAGGAAACCTAAGCCTTAGAAAAGCAGCCAAAGAAGCGAAAGTTCCATATCCGACGCTACGGAGAGTCCTAAAATATATCGCAAATCTTTCTTCACGATTGGAGCCACGATAAAAAAGATATTTACTGAAGAGCAGGAAAACAGTATCAATGATTATATAATTGAGTGCGCTAATAATGTCCCCGGCCGGTATTAATGCTCGAAAACTGAAAAAAAAACATGACCGGCAGGGATTGGTTAAGAGGTTTCCGAGCAAGACACCCAGAACTGTCAGTAAAGAAACTAGAGGGTTGCAGCTTAGATATAGCAACAGCGTTCAACAGAGTTAACGTAACCAAATTTTTCAATAAACTCAAAGAGGTTCTAAACCGTCATCCATAATTTTCCAATAGGAGCAGATTATTTTTTTGGATGAAACCGCAACAACTACAGTGCAGCGACCAAGTAAAATTCTTGCAGTCAAAGGACGCAACGTCTGTCAGATTACAAGTGGCGAACGTTTAGTACTGGTTACTACATGCTGCATCGTAAACGTATTAGGCCAAGCGTTACCACCAGCGATGGTTTTTTCAAGGAAAAACATTAAACCATACATGCTGTATGGTGCACCTTCAGGAATACTGGGATTAGCCTCTCCGAGCGGTTGGATGAATGCTGAATTATTTATTGAAGTGATGAAGCATTTCATACAGTATTCTTCTGCGTCGATTGATACTGCATTACTGATATTAGACAACCACGAAAGCCATCTTTCACACTCACATTTTACCCTCACACCACAGCTAAAATGCAGCCTGTGTCCAGTTTGGAAAAAGATATTCATATTGATGGGTCCATTAGCCCCCTGAAGTTTTAAGTACAAGTATTGGAACCAGTGGCGTAGCTATCGTAGGGACAGGTGGTGCAGTGCACTAGGGCTCCGGAGCTCAGGGGCCTAACCTAAACTTTGAAAAGAGAGGGTCAGCCAGCTCCCAAAGCTAGAAAACCTTGAGCCTGCTCACAATTTTTTTTTAATGAATTATTTTAAAGGCCAATATAAGTTCAAGCTATGTAGAAAGAGGGGGTAAGGGCCCGATTCTTTCTCTATGCACCGGGGCCCTTGTTCACCTAGCTACGCCACTGATTGGAACATCTTCATGTATATCAATTACGCGTCACGTTGTTTGTCCGCTATGGACTCCTAAACTACTAAACCGATTTCAATCAAATTTGCGCAACGTGTGCAGTTTGATTTAACTTAAAAGATTATCTATAGATAGAGCCTTTATCTCAATTTATAGCCGCATTATTATTTTATTGCAAATTTGACACCGCCCAACAAAGTGGGCACGGGTCAACTAGTCTTGTATAAATTTAAGTAACAGGATATGGGCCGGTTTCACCATGCTCTGTTAGATTAAAAAAGGATTAAACGGCCGTTAAAAACGACAAAATGTACGCGTTTGACATCTAAGGTTAGTTTTAAGGGCCTGTTAATCCTTGATTAGTAACTAACAGAGCATGGTGAAACTGGGCCTAAGGATAAATGAGTTATGAAGTGGATATTGTCCAGACCCTGGATGCAATACCACAAGAGAGATGCAAGACAAATAGACCGATGATCGTTATGGTAATACTGTATCGTTTACCATAAAACTTCCCTAATGGTTACAGCAAGTTCTTTCGCGGAATCAGAATTTGCGAGTCAAATACGACCCCATTGACTTGCAAAGTGTGTTTGTTTGTAATGACTACATCCTAGCCTTAATGAGAGCTAATGGTTTTGTATAATTATAAGAAAGAAAAGAAATGAAAATACGTTATTTTGGACATAACACTTATACAGCACGAACAGATCAATCAACAGATCAATCAATCACTTATACAGCACGAACAGATCAAATAAAATAAGAAACAGCAGTGTATCGACAGCCTTCACAGCTCAGTTGGTAGTAGCTCTGCCTTCTGTGCCGTAGGCCGTGGGTTCGATCCCCACCGAGAACAAACACTTGTGTGATGAACGTAGATGTTTGTTCTCTGTCTGGGTGTTGGTACATAATATTATAAGTATGTATTTACAAAAAAAAGTATATAAGTAGTATATCAGCTGTCTGGTTCCCATATTACAAGCTTTGGCTTAGTTTGGGGCTAGATAGTGCTGTGTGGAAAGTACACCAATATTTATTATTATTTATTTATTATAAATAAATACAATACAAAAAATATATATTATATTTATTATTGTATTGTACTGAAGATGCTCCGCTCCGCACAGTCTCAGAACTTTAATTTACAGGCACCGTGCCGAGATATCTCCTTAGATCTCTAATTATTTATGCGGTAGTAGTAGCTACTAGAATATAGCTTGTTCCTTACGATGTTTTCCTTCACCGATAAAGAGCACTAGCGAAGCGCACATAATTTTTTCGATAAAAATGACCCATTGGTACACGAGCAGATTCAAACCAGCGACCTTATGATCACATACACACACCAACAAGAAAAATCTTATATCGCCCACAAAAACATTCCAATTTCAAACCAACTTCGCAAAGCCAAAAGGAAGTCATAACAGAAAATGCAATCCAACAGAACCTGCAAAAATACGAAACAGATTACAAATTACGAAGAGTTAGTACCGCGGATGGGAAAAAGTTGAAAACCGTCGAGCTAGGAATCGAGTCAGTGGAATCGAGTTAAACTGAGGGAGCGATGGGTATAATCTGTGGGGCAATTCCGTAACTTTGTTGCAATCAGTTAAAATCAATTTTTATTTGAAAGTAATGCATTTTGTTGATATAAAGTTTGATAGGATTCATCTAGGTACATTTTGTTAGACGTTTTAAAGCGAACCCGTGATTTTATTAAATAAAATGCTCTAGTTTTTTTATACAACTTGTAACGTTACAATCCTCTTCCTAAAGAGGATTGAACGCACAAGTTAATTTAGAAGAGGTATTTACCTATCCTAACGTTTTAAAAAAAGAAATGGAACAAGATGACTAAGTTTTATTTAAAGTAACCAAGGTAGCAGATGATGAGGAGACGGCAGAACGGCAGACACGAGGCAGGAAGAAGTGAAGTTGGAGGCGAGGATTCCGTAGTTAAGCCCGAAGAGGATGTAGGAGTAAGGCCCGGAGAGGATGCAGGTATAGGGTGGACGTTCCCGCAGGCGCTGATGGAACGTCCAGAGCAGTCGAAGGTGGAATTCCGTTTGATGTAACCTGAAGAGGCGCAAAGGAATTTAGGTTTTGAGGATTTCTTCAAGTTGATAACCCAAGGGTGTTGGTTGGCTAGGCTTTATTCAACCCAGGGTATCCGACATCTGGTGGACACGTTCCAGCACGAGCACAGTTTAAGTGGAAATTTAGAATTATAAAGTTAAAATACCAAAAAGGAGCCTAAAATATTGATTGTATGTACCTAAAATGAACAGTAACTTCCTTCCTAGAGAGTATTTACAGAGAAGTATTAAGAAAAAGAGTAAAAACAGTGATATAAAAAGGATTAGAAAAGATTAACACTACAAACTAGCTCATGGAAAAGGCATATAGCCCACCTGATGTTAAGTGGTAACCATCATTTATAACAAAGCATTGTCTCGCAAGTCACGCACGATAGGAACGTGCCCCACGATTCACTGCTCTGCGTCCATCAACTTGTTAAGATGTTAAGCCTCATGTGCCTGTAATTACACCGGCAACCACACTCTTCAAACCGAAACACAGCAACGCTGTGGCGGCAGAAAAAGGCGTGGTGGTAGTACTTCCCTGGACGAGCCCTTCACAAAGAGCTCTACTACACTTAGTAGGTACTAGTGATTATGGCTTTCAAAATTTGGTAGTTATATCTGATCTAATAAGATTCCGTAATCGGCTAATTGTATTCAAAGTAGATTTTGTAATCCACATATTTGTTATCCACGTCGCCGTTCGATGACGTATCAACGACGTGGATCCACGTGAATCGATTGATTGCAGTATTGCAACGCTGATATCGATCGATAAAACAATCGATCAATCAGTTATACGAAGTTGGGAGACAAACATTTACGGCTGTAATCTCCAGACTATGACAACTGCCAATTAAGTTACCGTTTTCACATTTCAACATTTAAAAAAAACTGAAACTTTCTCGACCTTAATCCCCAGGCACGGTAGACATCCCCGTAGATCTCTTAAGTACCAAGTACGAACTCCAGATTTTTCGAGGACGTCCAATTGAGGTAGTCAGAGGTAGGGTAAAATTTTATCCGTATACAAACAAGTTTTAGTACCTAAACCAAAGGTACGTAGATGACTTGTAAGCATTAACGGCCTTACTACAAAAAATCTGTCAAACGATAAACTATGCTTAAACTATTGCCATCTTTTACTAATGCGTGTTGGCAAACAGAGACAGCGCTAATTTTAAGCATTATTTAAATTTAAACACCTTTTTATAGTATGAGGGTTAATGTTGGCAAAAATTCATTTATTTTTAAGCCAATTCAGGTAGATTATACCTACGCACAGATACAATAAAAGGTCTACCTAGGTCTATGTTCCTACGCAAAAAACAATTCTTATTTAATTTCAGTAGAAAAGTAGTAAGAACCGTCAGTGTGAGCGTCATATATTTGGCACAAATATCAGTCGAAAACGACCATCACTTTCTGGTCAATTTTACCTGAAACCGATTTTGTAGAAGCTACGGTATTAAACGAAGTCTACCCCGCTACAAGGCAGTGCGTTTTTTTCCTGTTTGATTTGGCACGTCCACCGACCCTCACTGGACGCATTTAGGCATGAAACAGGCAAGGTAAGCATGCTTTAATACGAACCCAAAATGGTATTGGGAATCAAAACTTGGATTATATTATATTTTTTACAGTCTGAGCAGTATCCATTAAAACTTTTTTATACTTACTACTTGCTGATGGCACTAGCAAATAACTCACCTGATGTTAAGTGGTTACCATCACCTATAACAAAACTTTGCCTCGCAAGTCACGCACAATATTAACGTGCCCTATGAACTACCTGCCTTCGTCAACCTGATGCATACAGGTGGTAAGCCTCATGTGCCTGTTATTTCATTTTAACTTAAGTAGAAGTTAGTTTATATTTTCTTCTTATTATTATCGTATCGCTTAAATTATTCTAGCTAAATACGTGGCCACCTCAATAGCGCTATCTGTGGCCACGTTTAGGTGTATCCTCATGCCGGTATTTGGGCACGAGGAACACACTAGCAAGTGCTGCATAGATTGTGTTAGATTTGTTTAGGAGGTTAGAATATTCAACGTTGTCACTTCTGTAGTAGGTATTTCCAATAAAAAACGATAAGTTTGGTTAAAATATAAAAAGGTAAAAACGCAATATTTTCCATAAACAAGGCTTAGTACCTAAGAGTTTATTCATAGTCTGTGTAAGTTTTGGTAAGCACCGACAACCAGCATCCTGTGTAAATTCGTCCTAAAGCAAAATGCAGGCATAAATGGCGCTCGGTATTATTAATGCTTTAATTAGAGCTCATCGGATATTGATCTACTCCATGATTCTCATTTCATATTGCTAATTGAAAATGTTGTTTACATTTTGCCTCATAATTTGCTATGTTAAGCTTTATTTTAAAACTAGTGACCCGCCCTGGCTTCGCACGGTTATTGTGGCTTATTCATTTTATGTAGGCAGTTTATGTAGTTATACCTAGGACTTGCCTAAACCGGTTCTTAACCTATGGTTTATTATTTGGTTCAATGAAATGTGACAAATGTGTGTTCATGCCTTTTTCTGTCGCCAAGCAGCGTTGCTGTGTTTTGGTTTGAAGAGTGGTGATTGCCGGTGTAATTACAGGCACATGACGCTTATCATCGATTTGCCTCAAATTGATGGACGCAGGGACTGCCCTGCGTGTCCTACAATACACTGGTATTGTAGGACACGTTCGTATCATGCGTGACTTACGAGGCAATGCTCTGTTATACCTAGGTGATGATAACCACACCATTTGCTTGTTCCATCAGCAAGTTATCTATAAAAAAGTGTCGTTCCTGTTAATGAAGATCATCGAATTAGAAAAAATATTTGATATTTTTTTGTAAATCAACCGAAACTAGGAAACTGAACCGTAAAAGTAATCTTGTTGTTGCTCAAAAATAAACGCCTCTAAAAAAATAAACCGGACATTTCAAATCTTGCTCGACTAAACGGAATATTTTTGAAAAAAGAACGCTTCAAAAAAAAGAAAACTAACGAGATTGCACGAAGCGTAGCCGTATCCTGTCTAAAAAGTCCGCACTTACAAAAAGGAATAAATGAAATTCTATGTTTGAAAAATTGTTGCTGTCTCATTCAGATACGTTGTCCTTTCAGGAGTTTCTTTCATAAAGTAGAGTAACTTTACTTTATACCCAAGGAATCTTCTAAGTTTGAGGCCGAAAGTGTGGTCCGGATGTGTCACTTTTTTTGTGGGCGCGTATCTCCGTAACAGAAATTCCACTTTCGCGGCGGTTTTTTTGTAATATAATTCTAAACCCTCAAAATGTGGGCATGTGAACAATATTTAGACATTTCTCTGACGTGTCCCTAATACTGCGTTTACATTAAAATTTAAACATTCGCTCTGCCATTCGCGTGGACGGAAATGTTGCCGTCCATATGTCTGCGGCAGCATCGCCGGCAATGTGTGTTCACGCAACACGGGCAACGCGAGTGGACATGAAAGTGGCCTGTTTACATTCTCGCATTGCCTAAGTCCCTGCTCATGTCTATGCACATTTCCACGGACATGAGCTGAGTGTAAACGGGGTATTAGATTAAAGGGTATTGAGTATACCTACTTATTAAGTACCAAGAGATCAAAGTGAATGTCTTACCGTGCCTGGAGTTTACAGTAGAATCATTTTTTTTATTTTGTCTTCGTTTACTATCCAACTTAGCATCTTAAGTTTAATAGGTAGAACAAGATTTAGCACCCAACATGACAGAATAGATTTCATGCAATTGTTAAGAAATAGTATGAACAGTTTCATAGTTCTGAACCAAAGCGAGTAAGGTAGTATAGTATTAAATAAACTAAGTACTAGAACAGACAGTGTCAACGGCAGCCTAACTCGATTTACCTCGACTCGATTACAAGCAATTACTGGCAGTGTCTATGTTGTCTATGGTTTGTTTTTGAAATTGGAACACGAACCTTTAATCGTGCTAAAGTGCAACCATTTTTCAAATTATACGATTGGAGTATTTGTTATTCTATCATTTCTTAAAGATTGGTGATGTACGATTTTTATTTGCTGTGACGAAGTATGTAATTATGGTCACTTTACAATATTTCAAACTCACAACCTTTCAATATCCGCAGTAGAGTAGTAGAGCTCTTTGTGAAGGGCTCGTTCGGAGAAGTACTACCACGCCTTTTTCTGCCGCCGAGCAGCGTTGCTGTGTTTCGGTTTGAAGAGTGTGGTTGCCGGTGTAATTACAGGCACATGAGGCTCATCTGTATGCCTCAAGTTGATGGACGCAGGGCAGTGCATCGTAGGGAAAGTTCCTATGTGCGTGACTTACGAGGCAATGCTTTGTTATAGGTAATGGTTACCACTTAACATCAGGTGGGCCATCTGCTTGTTCTTTAAGCTAGTTGTATAATAAAAAAAAAAAAGTAGAATTGGCCGGTTACGAAAACACCTAAATATTGAAAGATGGGGTTCCCAATTTGTATCAAGATCACTTTTAACAATAAAAACCACTTTTTTTAATGTTTTCTTTTGTGTACAACAACATTTACATTCACTCATTCAATTTTATGATACAAGTTATTTTAAAATTACATTCGGAAATGTTTGACAGCTAGAAATACGTTGTCGGCGAAGGTCTTAGGTCTTTCAAAAGCGGCAAAGTGGCCTCCATACTCAGCAGTGGTAGCTCCCACCAGGATTGGATACTTCCAACGAAGAATGAAATCTGGATGACGGATCTCATGTTTGAGGCTTAATACCCATGTTGGGACTGATGTTGGTATGCTGGAAATTAGATTTAAGTATTATGTATTTGATCTTAGAAGTATTAAAAACATCTCAAATTTAGCGTCAACGGGTCCGAAAACTTTTAGTTAAGAAAGATTTATTAGTCTACATAGACTGAAAAAATAACCTTATCTCAAAAGCTGGATCTCAAACGGTGCAAGAAAACATAATGAAGAAATCAGGTTAGTATCTTAGCAACGGCGATGGGCTGGCAACCTGAGACGTATAGAATCCCAATTTTTGCAAAAGTTAATATGCTAAATGTCATACTTGAAGTCTTGAAAGTTGCCTCTGACATACTCCCTTATGACACATTCAAAGATCCTTGAGTTGGTGCTTGGTACAAAGATAAAAGACCTTCACCCATTTTGGGATATTTGCCGTAATCACCACGCTTGGCAGGCAGAAAGAGCAGCTGGGAAATGCTGTTGCCTAGCCTCTGGTGCGTGACATTAGTCACGTCTTGCGATATCCATGGCATCAGATGGAGGGTTCCTATATTCTATGCAAGGAGAACTATAGGAAGAACTTACTTAGCCATAATCTGTTCCACTTTGGAATCGGCAACAGTCTCCTTATAAAGCCTCATAGCAGTGGTAATGCTTCTAGTGGTCCAGTACAGCATGATGTTATCAATCAGTTTCTCCATACTGTAGAACTTTTCCAGACCACCTTCTAAACGGTGCTTGTTGGCTGGGTCGGTGAAGACCATGAGACGATCGAGGATATAGCTGGCCAGGCCCACTGGAGAGTCGGTTAAGGCTATGCCTGGAAAAAGATATTGGTAGAAGTGAAATATAGATCAAAGTTCCTCGTACAAAATATCATGAGGTCTCAGAGAAAGTTTTTTTTTATAATTAACTAGCTCTTGCCCGCAGCTTCGCTCGCGCACGTTTAATTTAGAAAAAAAATCGAGGTAAAAAGTATCCTATGTCCGTCTCCTGGTTTTAAGATACCTCCCCACCAATTTTCAGCCAAATCGGTTCAGCCGTTCTTGAGTAATAAATAGTGTAACTAACAAAACTTTCTTTTATATAAATAAGATATATATAGATAGGCTATCCTTTGGCCACAATCTCCTGATGGTAAGCGACGATGTAGCTAACGATGGAGCAAAACGGTCTAGAAGACACCTATTCACTCTTGCCTTGAAGAGACTCAAGTGAAGTGATCAGAAAGACGACGGAAAGTACCTCCTACCTAACCTACCTAATCATGAGTGTCAACTTATAAATGTAAAAATTCAAAGAATTTTATCTCAAAAGTCAATGTTTTTTATCTATAGTTTCAAAATTATTCTACATACCTACGTACGGTAATCGTAAATTTTTTACAGGTTAAAAAAGAACCAGGGTTTTTCTTTACATTTAGATTTTTGGCGAAATTCATGTACTTTTCAAATATTTGCCCGCAATAGAATACGCAGCAGTAACAATCTCATAAGTCCAAGATCAAATCTTGTATTTTTGATTTTAGTTTTCTGATTCTTGGCAAATTTTTTCTTAGTCCACAGAGACCACCCTTTTTAGCAAATTAAAAAAGTTCCTTGGATTCATCAAACTTACCAATAGTATCAGGTTTGGTAGCCTGCAGGTGCATATACCCAAACTCCTCCAAAAAGAACTTTATTTTATCCGCTACAGGATACATCCTGCCTACATCGTCTCCAGCCACCCAACTGGGCCAAATACCGCCAAGTATCCAAGTCAAGAAGGAGTACTTCGAGAAATTGGCTGGCAGGTTAGTGTGGAAGCCAAGAACCTCCTTGGGGAAAAGTGTGGCCATGTGGGACCCGACGGAATGACCGAAATCTCCGCCTTGGACGTAGAAGGTCTTGTGGCCAAGCCGCTGCATCAGGTTTCGCATGATGACTGCTATTTTGAGAGGGGTTAAGCCTGGTCGAGTTGCTGCCTGCAAAGATTCAATAGAATAAATAAATTATTGTTTAGGTAGGTACTGATTGCACAAAATTACATCGTCTTGATTGACTTCACCATATATTGTAATTTTTGACATCATCTCACCTACGTTGAACATAAATACTTTGAATTAAGTAAAGCTCCTACCGTTGATATTAACATTTGCGACACAGTGTTTTAATTCCTGCAGATATCATAGTTTTTATCTATTTCTGTACTTCTGTTTATTGTTCCAAATAAATACTTTTTGATTTGATTTGACCTAATCAAAGTTGCTATTTCTTTCAGATCGTGAACTCTGTGGAGTTCAACATACCTGAGAATAGATAAAACCAGGAAGACTTGGGGCTATGACTTCGAACACGAAGTCGTATCCCTTCTTCGGAGCAGTCAGCCGTGGAATGGTCTCATAGAACTCCCTGATAGAACCTGGCCATCCGTGAAGAAGTAGTAAAGGAACCACCTATAAACCAAAACAAAAACTATGGTTATTTGTTCCATAAGGATTTTCTTTAGCAGAGCTCCAAAAATTAAATTAACAAAAGACTGCTTCAATAATTAGTTTAATGGAAAGAGCCTTAATAATTAAACTTAACAAATATTTAAGTGATAATAAATAAAGGCCCAAAATAGGATCTTACAGAGTTAAGAGTAACGATGTATACAATGTTTTTATCCTACCTCTAGTACATCATCATCATCATCCGCAGCCCGACTTAGCCCACTGCTGGGCATAGGCCTCTCTATGCTCTTTCCATTTTAAACAATCTTGGGCTACCCTCATCCATTTACGGCCCACGACGCTCACAATCTCGTCAACCCATCGTGTAACTCAGCCTTTCCCAAAGTGGGCGATTACGCCCTCTGTGGGTGCTGCAGGCCAAAAGGAGGGCGGCAAGAGACCCAGAAAAAAAATGGGGTGAATTAACTTGAGACCTGAGCGCTGTTGTGTACTACCTACTAGTTATACCTACTAGTTATAGTGGTTTTTAAGTACCTAGGTGAAAAAATGGGGGCGCTAAAAAATTATTTATCTCAAAGTGGGAAGTAGACAAAATAAGTTTGGGAACCCCTGGTGTAACTGGACGTCCGACACTTCTCTTCCCAGTCCTCGGCACCTCTATCAATCTTTTGCACCACCTGTCGTCACCACGTCTTGCCAGGCCCGCTAGTACATAGCAAGTTAATTCTTTCCGATGTTGCCTCGGAGAAGAAATATGCATCTAATAGATAATGAAGTTGTCGTGGAAATACTCTTTGGATTTAACTCATACGAAGGTGGCCTAGAACGGTAGGGTATGGACCCCAGCGCTCAATGTTCTTTCCTTACCTGAACCTTTTTATTTTCAACTGCGGGCTTCACATGCATGTAATGTATATCCAACCCCTGCACATTCGTCATGAAGTGATCATACTTGTTGAGAAACTTAGCACGTCCTTTAAAACTGTATTGGAATATCCATTCTGAAAAGAACTCCGTGAATCCTTCGGAGTTGACCCCGTAAGACCATCCAGTCTCGTTGAAACTCTTTGGTTTATCGCTGCGTCGGTATAGTTCAAAGAGGGTACGGATTTCTTCTTGCATCTAAAACAAGGTTGAGAATGTTAAAGTTAGTGTTTAGGATATTGCTAAGAATTTGATTGAGAAGTAGTAGTAAGTAACCAGGGCAGAATAGGAACTACAAACATGAATAGTTTTTCAGAAATAAAAAATACAATTAATACAAAATATTTTAGGGTAACAGATTACATTTGACACAGTTGAGCTATATGCAGACCGTTGAAAACTACCTTTAGAGGTACATTAACTGATCTAAATAAGTGCCAATTGGCAATTCTGACGAGCTGAGTCAGATACTCACAAGCCTTCGTGAATAAATTCATCATAGTTTTTTTTTTTCAAACTTCTTTCAGCCCTCTCGATCAATTTTCGCTAATATCGCAGTATTGGCTAGTGCTAGTGAATACCCCGTGCCATGCAAAGTTTATGGAGATGATATAATTATTATGTGCATACTAAAGCCATTTTCATTTCTAATCTTTAAACTTACAGAATCAGTAAAAACAATCCTAAAAGGTCTACTAGACGTGTCTTCCACTACCGTGTTTCTTGGACCCCAGTTCTCATTCAGGTCTACTGAAGGTAGCTCCGGAATGTGTGTGACGCAAGAGTACACATAAAATGCAGCTATAGATATCAGTACAGACAGAACTGTGGATGTCAGGAAGATTATCTGAAACAAAAGAACACGTGTCTTTAAATGACGTATCTATGGAGGTTAGTGAAAGTACCAACCACCAAGCAGTGATGCTTGCAATGCTGTGTTTGGATTTGAAAAGGGTGCCGGTACAATGACAGGCACATGAGGCTTAACCTATTTATTAACAAGGATCATACAAAAGACCGGTGGGAACCAAGCCGTAAGTTTGTTGCCTGTTCTAGGCTTGGGCGCACGGAACTGGCAGCTTTAAGACATTTAAAAATGGTTCTTGTGATCTAATTTAGTGAAGACCTAAATTTCACTTTGTTTTTATCTGAATTTGCCATATTCGAGCTTGGTAGTCATGCTCAGTGAGGTAATGTATTAGTTCGTTACTGACAGAGGTGACCGCTCAACATGAGTTTCGACGTCTGCCTGCCCGTCTCTTCTTATCTCTAATACTATAAGAATCAAAGTCCTGACTGACTGACTGACTGACTGACTGACTGACTGACTGACATATAGACAACGCACAGCCTAAACCGCTGGTCCTAAAGACTTGAAATTTGAGGAGTACATAGGTCTTATGGCGTAGAGGTGTACTAAGAAGGGATTTTTAGAAATTCAACCCCTAAGGGTGTAAAAAGGGATGAAAACGTTTGTATGAAAAATTGTATTCCTTGAACCTACAAACTTGAAACTTGGAGTACATATACTTCAAGACAAAAAAAAAAAGGAAATACATTTTTATTTTTTTAAAACTACCCTTAATAAGTGTGCTAAGGGATGTAAAAGTATGTATGGGAGTTTCTTGACCGCTGGTCCTAGAGACTTGAAATTTGAAGAGTACATAGGTCTTATGGCGTAGAGGTGTACTAAGAAGGGATTTTTGGAAATTCAGCCCCTAAGGGTGTAAAAAGGGATGAAAATGTTTGTATTAAAAATTGTATTTCTTGAACCTACAAACTTGAAACATGGAGTACATATACTTCAAGACAAAAAAATAGGAAATACATTTTTAGTTTTATAAAACTACCCTTAATAAGTGTGCTAAGGGATGTAAAAGTATGTATGGGAGTTTTTTGACCGCTGGTCCTAGAGACTTGAAATTTGAAGAGTACATAGGTTTTATGGCGTAGAGGTGTACTAAGAAGGGATTTTTGGAAATTCAGCCCCTAAGGGTGTAAAAAGGGATGAAAACGTTTGTATGAAAAATTGTATTCCTTGAACCTACAAACTTGAAACTTATACTTCAAAACAAAAAAATAGGAAATACATTTTTAGTTTTTTAAAACTACCCTTAAAAAGTGTGCTAAGGAATGTAAAAGTATGTATGGGAGTTTTTTGACCGCTGGTCCTAGAGACTTAAAACTTGAAAAGTACATAGGTCTTATGGCGTGGAGGTGTACTAAGAAGGGATTTTTGGAAATTCAACCCCTAAGGGTGTAAAAAGGGATGAAAACGTTTGTATGAGAAATAGTATTCCTTGAACCTACAAACTTGAAACTTGGAGTATTTATATTTCAAGGCAAAAAAATAGGAAAGGCATTTTTAGTTTTTTAAAACTACCCTTGATAAGTGTGCAAAGGGATGTAAAAGTTTGTATGGGAGTTTTTTGACCGCTGGTCCTAGATACTTGAAATTTGAAGAGTACATAGGTCTTCTGGCGTAGAGGTGTACTAAGAAGAGATTTTTGGAAATTCAACCCCTAAGGGTGTAAAAGGGTTGAAAACGTTTGCATGAAAAATAGTATTCCTTGAACCTACAAACTTGAAACTTGGAGTGCATGTACTCCAAGGCAAAAAATAGGAAAGCCATTTTTAGTTTTTTAGAACTACCCTTAATAAGTGTGCAAAGGGATGTAAAAGTTTGTATGGGAGGTTTTTGACCGCTGGTCCTAGAGACTTGAAATTTGAAGAGTATAGGTCTTATGGCGTAAAGGTGTATTAAGAAGGGATTTTCGGAAATTCAACCCCTAAGGATGTATAAAGGGTTGAAAACGTTGGTATGAAAAATTGTATTCCTTGAACCTACAAACTTGAAACTTGAAGTAGATGTACTCCAAGGCTAAAAAACAGGAAAGGCATTTTTAGTTTTTAAAAACTACCCTTAATAAATGTGCAAAGGGATGTCAAAGTTTGTATGGGAATTTTTTAATGCGTGGTGAGATTGATTTAAAACTTGAAGTAAATATACTCCACAATAAATAATTTAAAATCACGTTTTCAATATTTTAAAACCACCCCTGCAAAGGGGAAAGACTGACAAAGTTTCAAGGTTTGTATGGGAGATTGTTAAAGCGTAGTGTAATTAACTTCAAACTAAAAGTAAATGTGTTCTGTGGATAAATAACAAAAAGACAGTTTGATTTTCGAAAACAACCCCTAAAACTTTACCATCCTTCGTTGTGCTCGAGTAAAAAGGATACAACGAGACGTCAATGTTTGTAAGAGACATTCTAAAAACGGGAATCTTGAGTTGGTACGAATAGATCTGTTGAACGAATGTTTCGCTTCGTTTGTTTTTGGGGTAGAAACTAGGAACAAATAAGTACTTACATATTTTTCGTGTAAGGTTGTCTTTGTTGTATTTGTCATGTTTGTGCTAAACTCAGTACCTATACCTACCTACCTACCTAATATAGGTAATGTACGCCTATAGGTATCTCTTATACCTGCGTAGGTATCCTACCCTAATAATATACAAATCAATGCGAAAGTTACAATGTTTGGATGTTTGTGGCTCAATTACGGCTCACCACTTCAACGCGTGCGAAGCCGCGGGAAGCCACTAGTTATTAATAAATTAAAAATAAAAACCTTTTTTTAAAACAAGCTCTTACTTAAACCATCGCTAACCATGCATTGTCATCCATACTAAACGTGTATACAAAATTTCAGCTCAATCGGTTGAAGATATCTGCTTCAAAATTGAGTTGCAAGATTCCACCCACACAAACAGATTCACATTCATACAAACATACATACATTGCAAGTTAAATAAAAGCTTGTAAAAACCTAAACGTTAGTAGTTTTTATATTTTTCTATACCAAGACGACAAACAAAATACGGCCATGTCTGTATAAGGTTACACGTTGGTGTAACCTTATACAGACATGGCCGTGGCTGTTGTAATGTAATGGGACTCCTTCGCGTGAAATTAGTGGATATATCTATAGATAAGATTACTATCTATCGATAGATATATCAGGAATAACTACCGTGCCTCTGGTAGTTATTCAGTCCAGTAATGAAGCTGTTTCTGTCAAAATCGTTCTTCTCTTCTAAAAAATGGGAGATTATTGAAATATTATTTATTTTTTATACAGCTATCTGATGGAACAAGCAGATGGTCCACCTGATGTTAAGTTGTAACCATCACCTATTACAAAGCATTACCTCGCAAGTCACGCACGATAGGAACGTGCCCTACGATGCAATGCCTTGCATACAGGTGTTAAGCCTCATGTGCCTGTGATTACACCGGCAACCACACTCTTCAAATCGAAACACAGCGTTGCTGCTTGGCGGCAGAAAAAGGCGTGGTGGTAATACTTCCCCGGACGAGCCCTTCACAAAGAGGGCTCTTAAAATATAATATAACTATAACTTATGACTTAAAATATGCTATAATATTATTATGACTGTAAAAAATATGAGGTGGTTTATATCTAGCAGTGAACTTCTTCAGACTGATAATGATGTATTTAGTGTACTTACGGCCGGTTTCTGAAAAGCCCGATCAAAACTAATCGCATGTCAAGTCACTTGCTATCTCTATCTAATTCGATGTACAGCTTGATCCCCTCATCCCCGTTCTACCACCGGACCACCAGACGTACGGAGACGAGACATCCATTCATGGTTGACATACCAATTCCCCGCACCAAGCGCTTTGCTTCAACGTTCATCATGAGTGCGGCCAAAGAATGGAATTCCTTAAAGGCGTCCGTTTTTCCTATAAAATCGGATGTTTTCAAGAGAAGAGTGAATAGGTATTTTCTAAGTAAACGTGCCACATCGTCGATCGCATATTCACTTAACATCAGGTGAGATTGCGGTCAAACGTTTTATCTATAAGTTGTAAGAAAAAAAAATGTAATAGCTGGGGCCTTATGCTCACTTCGAGCGAGATTATCTCACGATGGAGATGACGTCATATCTCGTTCAATAACTCGTTGACCTTGCATCTCGCATGAACTTTGTATGAGAAAATTGGGGAGTTAGATAGTGAGAATGGGGATAAATAGTTATCGAACGAGATATGACGTCATCTCTAACGTGAGATAATCTCTGTCGAAGTGAGCATAAGGCCCCTGAAATGGCGAGTGACTTGACATCCGATTAGTTTTGATCGGTTTTTCAGAAACCGGCCGTAAGGCTTGAGGAGTTCTAAAACTCCAAACCAAAACTGACCCCATAATAATGAACTCGTTAAAAAATACTCACATTCCAAAAACTGCAATATCTATTTCCATCCTTTTCATTCCCTTTGCTCTTTTTCACCTTCGCACTTTTGACATTTGTTGGCGTTTTTTTAGCCATTTTGAATAATACACTTTACTTTCTCGAATGCAATACGTGTCCTTCTGACGATACAATCATCACTATCTGACAGCAAAGTGTTTATCGACGAACGATTAATAATATTATTATCGATGTTTATGTAATTTTTAATCCATTGATAACGGTTCGATACTCAGTGGAAAAACGATTTATCTAAAAATAATATATAATCTATTATTTTTAGATATTATGTTTTTGTGAAATAACTATTTAGTAAAAATATTTAACTTAACTATTGATAGTAGTAGAGCTCTTTATGAAGGGCTCGTCCGGGAAAGTGTTACCACCACACCTTTTTCTGCCGCCAAGCAGCAACGCTGTGTTTCGGTTTAAAGAGTGTGGTTGACGGTGAAATTACAGGCACATGGGGCTTAACATCTGTATGCCTCAAGTTGATGGACGCAGGGCAGTGCATCGTAGGGCACGTTCCTATCGCGCGTGACTTACGTTTTGTTATAGATGATGGTTACCACTCAACATCAGGTGGGTCATCTGCTTGTTCCATCAGATAGTTGTATAAAAATAAATAAAAAAAACAACAAGAAAAAGAAGCAGTATGAGTGCAAAGTTGTGAAATTTTAGTGTGTACTCCGGAAAAATATCCATTACAAATTCGTGAAACTCCTGCAAAGATTAATGGCTGTCGCAACTAACAGATCGACAGACAATCTGATAGAGCTCATTGATATTCACCGTGTTTCAGCTCCCTCGATCTTTCAAATACAACCGATACGCTACGCCGATAGAAGGAAGATTTGTTTGGTTTTGCATTTTACATTTTTATTTATTTATTTAACAATAACACAACAAGATATAGAACAATGCGCTGACCAATGTAAAAGTATCCACATTTAAAAAAGATAGTGTGATGAATATCCTTAGAATTCTAAATCCAAAAACAATCATTGAAATCTTAACCAAACTTTTATCAAGTCCCGAACTCGTTAAAATGTACAATTCCGTTAGATTTCATTATACAAAACCGCAAAATTTCCGATAACTTCAGCTATGGTTTTTTCACTAACGTTTCGACCGTCATATTACGTTCAAAAATGGTCTACGAACTTCCAATGACGGCAACACTTGTACCTAACCAATTGTCTTTGAGAACACAATACAATTCAATAAAAACAAAAAAGTTTATGCCCACAAAAAGATTACACAGACATAGACAATACATTTTAAAACAACAAGTTGTCAATTGGCACTTATTATGCGCATATAATGCGATTCAGTCCTTTATCATGAATTAAATAAATAAATAAATGATACGCTGAGCTAGTTTTCAGCCGACTAAAGATCGACCTAAGGTGACAGTCGAATTGAAAATGAGTAGTAAAATAAAAGAAAATAATTACATCAATAAGCAAAATAAAAAAAAACCTCAAAATTAAAACAGCTAAAACAGAAAAAATAAGATTATCCTACTACCTATACCTAACTACCCAATCAATTTGTTAAACCTTATTTTTTTTAGATTAAAATCAAAATCACCGCTAAAAATACATCACCGTCATTATGCATGGCCTCTCCTTTTCAGGGAATGAAGGCTGTGCCATGGAAAACTTTACTTGTTAAGGCCTAGCCTCAGGCGTTGATATGAACGCTGTTATAGAAACTGGTAGACATTTTTGTTATTTATTTAATTGTCAAGATCTCGACCGTAGACCGCCATGGCTTTTTCTGCTGCCAAGCAGCGTTGCTGTGTTTCCGTTGGTATGGTAGGGCACGTTCCTATCGTGCGTGACTTACCCATTAGGCATTGTTTTTTATTGGTGATGTTAAGTCACGTCAGCAAGTATGTATGCACGAATGCAGTTGGAGAGAACCAGCGTGCGAGTGTGGAGCTCTGGTGCAGGACGATAACCCAGCAGACTTGTTCACCCTCGAAAACAACGCTATCCAATTGATACAGAAGTTAAATTCTATTTTGTAGGGATCGATTGTACATTGCCATACGAATAAATAAATAAAGCAAGTATGAGGGGGAATGCGTAATGCATTTTTCCCAGCGTCAAAAAAAAAAGGTTAGCAAGTAGTAAAAAAAAAGATCTGTCGTAGTTGTAGACCGTCTAGGTCAGACGATCCAACCAAGTAGGTTCAATTTTGACAAAGTGGTCAGCCGACGACGAATCCAACTCGGAAGAGCAGCGTTGAGCAGATGAGCGGCGTAACGCCACATCTTCTCATAGCAGATACTGCAGGGCCTCAAAATAAAAGTTTACACCAGTGTTTTTTTTATACATCTAGCTGATGGATGGCCCACCTGATGTTAAGTGGTAACTATGACAAAGCATTGCCTCGTAAGTCACGCACGATAGGAACGTGCCCTACGATGCACTGCCCTGCGTCCATCAACTTGAGGCATACAGATGTTAAGCCTCATGTGCCTGTAATTACTCAGGCAACCACACTCTTCTAACCGAAACACAGCGTTGCTGCTTGGCGGCAGAAAAAGGCGTGGTGGTAGTACTTCCCCTGAAGAGCCCTTCACAAAGAGCTCTACTACTCTTAAGTGTGATGCTAGTGATGACTTTTGAACCTGAGACTTCACTTACTATTGGCCTGGACAATGGGCTATGGAGAGAGCTAAGCTGAGAGTTTCACTGCGTCATCGAATCAGAAACAAGTGAATGTTAATGTCTTAAAGAAAAAACAAAAGTGTATTGTAATAGTATTAATAAACAGTCTTTTGCGCTGTAGGCCTCACTTCAACACAGTTCAATCCCCACCGATAACAAACATTAATTTTGTTTGTTCTCTGTCTAGTTAATATAAAATACTATGAGTGTGTTTTCTACAACCCGTAATACATTTATTTCATAAATAAATATTGGTAGACTTTCCACATAGCACTATTTAGCCCCAAACTAAGCCAAAGCTTGTAATATAGGAAACAGATAGCTGATATTATACATATATACTTTTTATTTTAAAATACATACTACTACTTTTAATATATAATAACACCCAGACAGAGAACAAACATCTATGTTCATCACACAAATATTTGTTCTCGGTGGGGATCGAACCTACGGCGTAGAAGGCAGAGCTACTACCAACTGAGCTGTGAAGGCTGTGTGTGTGTATTCATCTAATTATTAATCTTGTAGCGCTGACTGTACGTCCAAACTCTACGTGTATTCAATGACCGTGAAATATATGTCAAGAACATTGAAGAAGCAACGCGATGCGTCTTTTGCAACAAACTCGAGAAAGCCATGATATTACATGTAAGACCAAAGGGAAGAATAGGGTGACCACACGAACGTATAACAGTGTAGTATTTTATTATAATCCTTGCTGAAGGAACAAGCAGATAGTCCACCTGATGTTAAGTGGTAACCATCATATATAACAAAGCATTGCCTCGCAAGCCACGCGTAAATTATTAAGGGCGTGCTTTACCATTCACTGCCCTGCGTCCATAAACTGATGCATATAGATAACCGGTAACTACACCCTACCGACTCAAAAACAACAACGCTGCTTGGCAGCTGAAATAAGCATGTTGGTAGTACATTCGCATTTTTTAAAAGAGATATCTGCTATTTGTTTTTCATAGATTTGCTTAGTTTGGGGCTAAGAACTAGTGTGAGAAGATATTATAGTGTCCCATTGTTGGCCAAAAGCCTCTCCCGATGTCCGCTATTCTTTACAATCCTGCGCCTTTATTTGCCGGTCCCACTCATAAGCGTCTATCTATAGCTTGTACGTAGGGACACAGATATTCTATTGCGGCTCGTGAATTTTAATGTTTTTTTGATAGTAGCCTAGTAGTAGTAGTAGATAGTAAGCCATAGCCTTTTTATTTACATTTATGTTATTTGCATTGATGCAGGTAAAATATATCAAAATCGTTATTACATCCTATCCTGCTAATATTATAAACGCGAAAGTTTCTAAGCATGGATGTTTATTACTCTTTCACGTAAAAACTACTGAATAGATTTTAATGAAATTTTACAATAATTTAGCTTATACGTCAGAATAACACATAGGCTACAATTTATAAAGATATTGCGTGAATTGTTCAAAATATGACGATAAGACGAAGTCGCGGGCACCAGCTAGTATTACATAATACATTACAAACTCGATCATACAAAAAAAAGCTAGGAACCAAGCCGTAAGTTTCTTGCCCGTTCTTCTAGGCTTTGGTCGCGCGCGAGGAACTGGCGATAGATTCACCTAGTATTTATGACGTTTCAAAGTGATCCTTGTGATTGTAGTACTGAATAATGACCTTATCGGTAATGCACCTACCTGTTGTATCAATATGTTGTGTTCAAATTTTATCCCTTATAACATAAAACCACGGACACCCTACCAGCCTTTGAAGGCGCTGCACTCCCACAGAAAATGGACGACCCAGAAACGGTTATCTCTACGTAAGTACGCCGCAGCGTTACTTTGTAGCGCCGTGGATAAGAAATGTTTACGAGAAGATGTTGTAAGACTTTATGAGTTTTTGCATGGCTGGATAGTGCCGCTAACTTATCTGATCTGTCGAGAGGACGCCACTACAGAAGATATATATCTTCTACGGTGTATCTTCTATTTATTTAACACTTTATTGCACAAAAAAAAAACAAGTGTACAAAAGGTGGGCTTAATGCTAAGCATTTTCTACCTGCCAACCTTAAAGGTAGATAATGATACACCCCATTTGTCGGAAAGCCCGCTCGTTCGAACCTGGGTCACTTTGCTCCTATAAACAGGATTCAGAGAAAGTACAACGCAATTCACAACACTGGTATTGTATTAGCTAACCAAGTCAATGAAATAGATATTTTCTCAGACCGCATGTCTACATTTAAGCATAAATTAATTCTAATTTATAATTCTAATTTGTAACTTTTAAATAATCTTATATCTCAATTTTTATTATTTAAAATATATATTTTTTATCATTTTTCTTTTTAATGTTTCCATTGTAATTAATTTGTTATCTTAGCCGTTTATGCCTATAATTGAGGGGACATTTAACACAATAATTTAATAATTTTAGGCCTATTGATTTTGTTGGTGTTCACTTTGTTGGTGTAACTTATCTGAAACTGAAACTGAAACAGCTTCACGACTTTATTCCCCAGGCACGGTAGATATCCCCTCAGATCTCTTAGTACCAAGTACTAACTCCAGATTCTTCTAAGGGGGTAGTCAGAGGTACGTCCAAACATTACATTTGGCACATACCCACATTTTGCAGTAGTTGGTATTCCATACGTGACAGGGTGCAAGCCCATCGCCGCTGTTAAAATACAAACTGGTTTCCTCACGATGTTTTCCTTCACCGTTTAAGAGCACTGGCATTGCGCACATAAATTTTTCGATAGGAAAAACCATTGGTGCACGACCGGATTTGAACCTGCGACCTTACGATCGGAAGGCGGGGTCACTCCCACTAGACCACCGGTGCTCTTATCTAATAATAAATAAATAAATAAATGATGATGGCGTGCTATTTTTAAAAATAAACAGATACAAATTAACAAATGCAAAGTTACGAGGGGGGGAAAAAAAGAAAACTCTTAAAAGAATTACACCTAACACAAACATATACCTGCAAATACATTTCAATAGTACACGAAGATAAAAACAGAAATACAGTGGATGAGTGGTTCAAACAACATTATAACATTTTAGTTCACTGAAGAGATCTGTTTAAGTAAATGCTCATAGACTAAGCGTTTGAACACTAATTAATTGGGAGCCTTTTTGATGGGAATAGGAAGTGAATTCCATTCTATGGTTCTAGGGTACCTATAACCTACAGTTAAGTGGTAGACATCACCTATAACAAAGCATTGCCTCGTAAGTCACGCACTATAGGAACGTGCAATACGATGCACTGCCCTGCGTCAACTTGAGGCATACAGATGTTAAGCTCATGTGCCTGTGATTACACCAGCAACCACACTTTTCAAACCGAAACACAGCAACGCTGTTTGGCGGCAGAAAAAGACGTGGTGGTAGTACTTCCCCAGACGAGCCCTTCACAAAGAGGTCTACTACTCTTAAAATGTATGTAATGTAATGTCTTCTATGGTGTATATTCTATGGTTCTAGGGTATAACCTACACATACACGATTAAGGCGAAGAAGACAAGAGCCTAATGTGACTCTCGCTCGCACGTTTTGACATGTTGAAAGATATAAAATCACTAAACTCATTTTCGAGTCAACTTTTAAGTAGGAAAACATGTATCAACCATAATGAAAGTTTTACTAAAATGGCTGATTGCGATTTTTCGAAAATGAGTTTAGTGATTTTAAATCTTTCAATATGTCAAAACGTGAGAGCGAGAAGTTGTTTGATAGTTTTCAGCCTCTTAAGGCAAAGACAAGAGCTAATGTGACTCTCGCTCGCACGTTTCGACATGTTGAAAGATATAAAATCACCAAACTCATTTTCGAAAAATCACAATCAACCATTTTGTGTGCAATCACATTGCACACAGTTTAGTAAAAAAATCATTTTGATCGATACATGTTTTCCTACTCTAAAGTTTGCTTTACTAGTTTTCGTACATAATCAAACTTTTAAGTAGGAAAACATGTATCGATCAAAATGAATTTTTTACTAAACTGTGTGCAATGTGATTGCACACAAAATGGTTGATTGCGATTTTTCGAAAATGAGTTTAGTGATTTTATATCTTTCAACATGTCGAAACGTGCGAGCGAGAAGTTGTTTGATAGTTGTCAGCCCCTTAAGGAAGAAACCGTCTCCTGAAACACAGTTTTAAACTAGTTCGGGGGACTGCGGATACAAAATCAGCTCAACTTCGCAGTCAATGCAAAACATTAGTCCTAAGTTTTGATTAAAACAACGGTTGTCTGGAAGAGATCGCTTCTTGCGATAAGACCGCCAATTGTAGGACAAACTCAATGTAATTTTACGTTTATAACCTTTTCCATTCTGTCCTCAATAAAGTTCTTATTATTTATTATTAGTAAAGTAATAAGTTTGTATGAGCTAGTGAAGGATATTTAAAAAAAAATGACGTGCTTTCCAAAGCATGGAGTCGCTCTCAAATGTGTGATGGATTTCATATGATTAGCTTCAGCTTTTAGCAAGATCAGTAAAGATTGTGGGAATGAAAAAAAATCTATTATATTATTCCAAGTTTAAAAAAAATATGGTTGATTAAAAATTACGATATTTAGAGTTTTTCAATATAAAAAAATCAAGAACTTTTAATATACAAGGTGTTCCAATACTTGTGTTTAAAAACTTCAGAGAGCTAAAGTACCCAGGGGGCTAAAGTTTTTTTTTTTCGCGTTCACAGTATTGGTTCCTTAGAAAAAGTTATTCATATTGATGGGTACTTTACCCTCCTGAGTTTTTAAATACATGTATTGGAACACCTTGTATAATCTCATTTATATTTGTAATACTTACACCAAGCAATCTTTGCACGAAATGCAAGGAAGCCCTAAGAAACAACGTATCTTCTTCTCATGTCCCTAGTTCTCTCGAAACCGTGTGGTGAAAGGACTTTTAAGTGCGACGAAAAGATGCCCCTTTCGCGCACTTGACACATGTTTTGGAACTTACGAGGCAATGCTTTGTTATAGGTGATGGTTACCACTTAACAACAGGTGGGCCATGTGATTGTTCCATCATCAACTAGTTAAAAAAATAAGAAAAAAATGGCGCTAGCCGTCACTCTCATAAAGAATGCCTGCGCAGAACATTGCCTAACTGAATCGGTTAGAACGTGGGTAGGTATTATAAAATATAAATAAATAAATATTGGTGGACATTCTACACAACACTATCTCGCCCCAAACTAAGCCAAAGTTTGTGATATGGGAACCAGATAGCTGATATACGACATATATATTTTTTTATTTTGTAAATACATACTTATAATATTATATAACACCTAGACAGAGAACAAACATCTATGTTCATCACACAAATGTTTGTTCTCGGTGGGGATCGAACCCACGGACTACGGTACAGAAGGCAGAGCTACTACCTACCTGTGAAGGCTGTCAAAGTATTATATATAAATTATCTTATAATAATGGCCAATTATGGTATTTAATTTTGTAGTTTCTATAAATCACGACGCATAGGCACAAACATAAGCAGTTATAGGTATTTTTGAAAAAATCTCGTTCTAAAAGCTCGCTCAATCCTGTTCTAAATTCAATAAAAATTAACAACCACTCATTTCTTCCATTTAACATTCAGTTCAAATAATATAAATTGTAACTCGATTATTCAAATTGCAATTACTTCCAGCACATTTTATGAAAAGATTCTTTAAGAAAATCGATAATTCGAGACGAAATCTGTTACAACTCACCGAGACGTCTCAAGAATCTCCCTCCATTATAGGAATTACGGGACTATGTGGTTTGGGGTTTGACTGCATTGATAGAACAAAAGCGAGCTATCAAAAATATTGTACACATGGGACTTGAGGTCACTTTTGAGCCTATTCAATAATAATGGATGACACCATTATATGTAGGTTGGTAGAATTAGGGTTAGTTAGAGATTAAGTTTTTTTATGTTCAGTGTGGTCGCTCAGCGACAAAGCCTTTATTGATCGAGTGAGCGAAGCGAACGAAGATCTTAGTTTCAACTTGGGCGATTTGGCATTTTATGTATGTATGTATGTATGTATGTATGTATGTATGTATGTATGTATGTATGTATGTTTGTCTGGCGATAACTTTAGAACCGTTGATCCGATCTGCATGAAATTTGATAAGTCGATAGCTTGTACTTGAGAAATTTACTGGGTAAAATCGGGTGAAGGGTTTTTGAGATATGGGGTTTTTTAAGAGGGCAAAAATAAAAAAAGTGACATAAAAAAATCAAGTAACATGCCATAAGAAAGGGCTTTATTTGGACATTCCAAAACAATTTTTACTTTTTTTCTGGGACGCTCGGTTTTTGAGATAGAACAAAAAAGTTAAATTAAGATAACCAGCGACCCAAGAGCTCCCATCTCTAAGAGTTTCATTGACATCAAGGTTTTTCTACTGGTCGGTCAGTTACTTTGCTTTTTCTTATTTTTTTTTCTTGAAATAAATTAAGGAGGTACTCAGTTCTCATAAAATGGTGACAACGACCAGGTCTGATGATGGAGCCAAGGTCTGTTCAACGGAACTCTTCAATAAATAGGCCAATAGAGTTGAAACTTGGTTACCGTACTGAGGTAGTAGGCGGTAGTCAGAAAAAAGTCCAAACATAATGTTTGGACTTGCCTTTGACTACCACCTACTCAAAGTTTTGGTGCGTTCGTCGGGTCGCATCACGAGATCTCAGTTCGGGGCGAACTACTAGTTATTTATGTTTAATATAAATAATAAAAAAAAGAGACTTGAGTTTTCAAATTTCAGATTTCGTATTCGATCATTTGGATTTCGTTTTTCACCTGTTTTTGAATGAAGATGCGATAAGCGCTCCCTTCCGGTCGTGAATAAGAACATTAGTTCTCAGCAAGCTGGATAGGGGCGCTTATCGCATACTCTTACAAAAGCCGCTGGAAAACGAAATCCGAAATTATCAATAACAATATTCGAAATTAGAATAAAATCTTTTTTAAATCTCAGAATAGACGTACAGCGCTGTGAGTTCTACTTTCGAATTTCGATCTCTCAAAGAAAAACATTTGAGTGATTACCATAGGATTATGACAGTGTCGGGATGTTGTAATGTATGTAACAACAAAAATAGATACATATATAAATATGTATTTTAAAAGAAGTTCTTTTTTCCGTTAAGTTTGTTTTTAAATTTTCATCGATCGGGGGGATAAACGCATGCCTGCCTGCCTGAGCAACTCAGTTATTTTTTTGTATTTTTTTGCGTTTATTAACCTATTCCATACCAACCTACAAACAACTTATCACCAAAATGCACGTGTCTAAATCGCTAACGCTTATACACCATACTCCAACCCCCCAGCCGTCAGCATTATGTAAATTAGACGCTCGCTTGTCTTGTCGAATAGAACGCGATTCAACCATCTTCCGATTCCTCCAGATATACTCAGACCATCCATGTTACAACCTAAAGATGCGTCTCTTCCCTTCTATACCTTTAGTTTTTTTTTTACTTTTGCTGATGGGGCCAACTGATGTAAGTTTTAACCATCAGCTTGAGTAGGCTGGAGCCTAGGGCGGTAGATTTTAAGGGGCGGCAAATTAGGCTTTTTTTTCTAACGTGTATATGTAAGTATATCTTGTTTTTGGATATATTTATGTACTAAGAAAAGCTCAATCATGAGCTGATGTAATGAGGATCCAATCATAAAGTTGTAAATTCATTGTTTTTTTTATTTTTAAATATTATGGTAAACTAGGGTTTCGAATTGTAGAGGTCAGTAGGGCGGCATGAATAGCCTACTGGCGCCTTTGCCATCACCTGTTATAACAAAGCATTGCCTCGCAAGTCAAGTCACGCCCAATTCCTTACAGAAGTTAAGCCTCATGTGCTTGTAATTTTACCGGAAACCACACTCTTCAAACCGAAATAGCTACGCAGATTATAGGCATGATGGCCGTACTCCCCCAGACGAGAAATTCGCAAAGAGCTCAAGTAGTCTTTAACTATTTTTCCTAAGAGTTTTTGGTTTGATGAAATGTTTTTTAATTTTCTAATATTTATATTTATAACAATGCATTATGCATATCTCCTTTTGCATGATGATTCAGATTTTTTTTAAAAAATAGGTCTTTTGTACTTTTCTTCTATTTTTTTTGTTTCCATTGTTATGGATACATAAACTCTTTCAATGAAAATTTTTGAACGCATAGATAATAGATAACATAAGACAATGTAGTTTTTTTTACTAAAAAGGCTAATGTCTTGATGAACAATGAGCAAAGTCGCATCTGTTATTTAAAACCTCTTCGGTTTGAACCATCTCGATTCCTTTCGATATGCTCAGACTCTATTTTTGCTTTTCCGATGAATAATAAATCAGTACGGATTGGTACCAACTCGATGTTTAAACGAATAAGATTTTATGGTAATCTTAGATTTGCATGTTTATGGCTTTAGATAAAATAAATTATGGATATTGGAGGATCTTGTAATTATATATATACCTGTGCATTAAAAAGACGTGCCCTTCGATGTTCGGAAGAGGAGGTCACAGGTTTTACGATATTACTTTTTCCCGCTGAACGTTGCTTAGCTAGTCTATTTGTGAAATATTAAACATTGAGTGAGCATCATAGCATGCAAAAGCCATATACCTAAAAGCAATATATTTTGTTTCAACTTTTAAATAAACTTTTTAAAATACCGTACCTACATTTATCAACCGTTTACATCGCATAAACGCAGTCATTTTTCTCACGTACAACCGTTTCGGGTATATTCCGCGATACGTCATGTTTCGTGTCAGAGATAAGGCGCGAACGCCATTTTGTGATGCCGCCATTTTGTCGGGGGTTTTGGCGGGAAAGTTGCCAGGTTAATTCTCTATGCATAGGTTTGGAGTTTGCTAGAGGTGTTTGTGTGGTATAATGTTTTTTTTCTGATTAATATTACTAGGTCAACGTATCTACCGTGCCAGGGGACCGAAGTCGTGAAGCTGATATGACAATGTGTCAGTAAAAAGCACTCAACTTGGTTGATCGCAATTTTACATACTTACCTAGCTGGTGCCCGCGACTTCGTCTACGCAATATTAGTATTTCGAGTAGCTTATATAAGCGTGGCGTGGAACATAATGTACTACATAATATGTGTAACTCTAGCGGTTTTGGCAGCGCACGCCAGAATAGCTCGCAGATGGTAGATTTTTCCCTACTTACTTGACATTTATCGTCATATTTTGGACAATTCACACAATATCTTTATAAATTGTAGCCTATGTGTTATTCTGATGTATAAGCTATATTATTGTAAAGTTTCATTAAAATCCATTAAGTTGTTTTTACGTGATACGTGAAAGAGTAACAAACATCCATCCATCCATACTTATAAACTTTCGCGTTTATAATATAAGTAGAATATGCTCAGTGATTTTATATCTTTCAAAATGTAGAAATGTGCGAGAGAGAAAGAAGATGACGGTTATCGCTTTAAAAAAATTGCACGATGCTAACCAACTTTTGGTAGGTAATTTTCGTTTTAGATTTAAATTGGAATTTCCTCCATTATTATAAAGTCGATTAAATTTCAAATGGCAAAGAACAAGGTAATTTAGCTTATGGCCCCATAAATTATGCTTTGGTAGTTATCGCGATCAAATATGAATTATCCAGCCTACTATGGCCTATACTCAGGAAGCAGAATCTCGGAGTAGAAATAATAGATAAATACAGAGTATGAACCAACAAGTTTACCCGGCGTTGCGGACCAGACTAGATTTTAGATTAACTTTGCCGGTGTAATTACATAAATAAATAAATAAGAATATTTTTGGACTATCCACACTGCACTATCTAGCCCCAAACTAAGCCAAAGCTTGTAATATGGGAACCAGATAGCTGATATAATACATAGGGGAAAGTAGCGATCATTGGACCAGCGCTTTCATTGGACCACTAAGGTATTTCCAAAACTGTGCAAGCTAGCAACACCAAAACAAGTTGAAACGAGTCCGTGGTGACTTAGTTGCACCCCCCCCTTTTACCTCAGTGACTCTGCGGCACATGACGAGGAGTGTCGCATGACCCACATTGCGGAGGTCAAAATCTATTAATTTGACTCGGGAAAACTTAATGTAAGTATCATTGTATTCATATTTGTCTACGTGTTTTGTTATGGAATATTAGACAATTTAATTGTGATTTCATGTGTGTTGTTCAATTTTATCTAATCATGTTCATGTATTTATTGGATTTATTTTTCTGAATGAATTCCTTGTTGCCATCAATGGACCGCAAGAGAGTTCCACCATTGGACCGGTCCAATCATAGCAACTTTTTTTGGACATAATAATTATGACCAAAAAAGTTGCTATTAATAAGGGTTGCCATAATTATTAATATTAATCGAATAAATCATAAATAACCACAATTTTATTATTATAAATTTAAATTTCTAATTACTTAATAAGTAGCTATTAACTATAGTTTGTTTGTCGTTATGTGTATGAGTATTGATTTACTGTTCTCGTTTGTCATAATTTTGTTATACGTATTGATAATTATAATTAGTTGCCTTGATTGGACCTCTAGAACTAATTTCTCGAAGTCCATTGATGGCAACCTGGTGGTTCAATGAAGGTGCCCATGGTCCAAAGAAAGCAACAGCCCAAGATTTAGTTTTCCTCGTTTATATCAAAAAGTGTTAGCCCGAATTGTTTGTGCATCTGATTATTATAAATAAAGCTTCTACGAAATAAAAATAGCTAACTGGTTTCATTTTATCACTTTTACTTTTGGAGATATGAGGTTGTAAAGTTATGTGGTCCATTCATAGCAACCTTCCCCTATATACGTTTTTTTTGTAAATACATACTTATAATAACACCCAGACAGAGAACAAACATCTATGATGTTCATCACACAAATGTTTGTTCTCGGTGGGGATCGAACCCACGGCCAGCGGCGCAGAAGGCAGAGCTACTACCAACTGAGCTGTGAAGGCTGTCAAATTTACATCCACATGAGGCTTAACATCTGTATGCCTCAAGTTGATGGACGCAGGGCAGTGCATCATAGGGCACGTTCCTATCGTGTGTGATTTGCGAGGCAATGCTTTGTTATAGGTGATGTAACCATCACCTATAACAAAGCATTGCCTCGCAATTTAGATCAGGTGGGCCATCTGTTTGTTCCATAAGACAGTTGTATAAAAAAAAACCTATACCTAACGAGTCATATGCAAGATATGAACGTACTACGATGCACCGCCCTACGTCCATCAACTTGAGGCTTAGATGTAAAGCCTCATGTGCCATTAATTTCTCCAACCACAATGCTATGAGTACCTATAGTCATGAAAGTTCTTACTTAGTCAACGTAGAGACTCTACAAAGGTTTTGTTTTTTAAATGCGCACATAATTATTTTATATCACCTAGTAAACTTAGTTCTTCTTCTTTTTCTATTGTGTTTCTGTTACTATTCAACATTTAAAGCCACTTACTTATATACATTATTTAAAAATAAAAGTTTTATTTATTTATTACTAGCTGACCCGACAGACGTTGTCCTGAATATGGAATTTGAATTGGGATAACACACAAATCAAAATCAATCGGTGTTGTCAATTATATGTCAAACGTCATGTCCAAAGCGCTAAGGTTAAGCTGGGTACTCACTTAGCAGTGTAGCACGTAACGTATCAGATACGGTATCAAGTGAGTACGTAGGCATGAGCCCGCTGCGAGCCGCTCGCGCGTGGAGCGCTGTAAGCTCGCAGTGACCCGCCGAGTGGCGGTTTACACACAAATGCGGCTCGCAGTGTGCTCGTGGACGGCGTCACGACCGCTTGTGTAGTGAGTACGTACGATACTCAAAATCTGTACTCGACATACGAGTGAAATTCTTGAAATGTCCACTAATCTCTTGAGACTTCATATCCATTATTAAATTGTTAGAACGATTTCTATCTTTGAAAATTTCACTTTGCCAAAATCGACGTGGGCTTTTATAATTATCTTAAATATTATACATGAATATGAAGGCAGCACTAGCCACCATTTGAGACATGTTGTCGGCGTGACGTCGTTGCGAGCACTGCGGATCAGGCAGCTCGTAGCTAGATACGCGGAGGACCGTGGACGAGCCGTACCCACTTGCAGGTTGATACCGTATCTGATACGTTACGTGCTACATTGCTAAGTGAGTACCCAGCTGAGATTATAAATATTTTTTATGGTGGTTAAGTATTCTTTAATTTTCTAATCTTCCGCGCATTTTTTTTTTTCTTTCGTAAGTACCTTTTCCTGACAATAACAAACACAACAAAAAAGAAATAGCGAAATCGGTTCAGCTGATCTCGAGATTTGCGCTTAGCGACACATTCAGCGATTCATTTGTATTATTATATAGAGATATTGACAGCCTTCACAGCTCAGTTGGTAGTAGCTCTGCCTTCTGTGCCGTAGGCCGTGGGTTCGATCCCCACCGAGAACAAACATTTGTGTGATGAACATAGTTGTTTGTTCTCTGTCTGGGTGTTACCTCTATTATATAATACTAGCGGCCTGTCCCAGCTTCGCATGGGTGGTCATAAATTTTTTGAACATTTTAGGATAAACTTAGACCGTGGGTTCGAGCCTCGCGTCTACTTCTACACTAATATTATAAAGAGGAAAGTTTTGTATTTTTGTATTTTTGTATGTAACGAATAGGCTCAAAAACTACTGGTCCGATTTCAAAAATTCTTTCACCATTAGAATGCTACATTATCCCTGAGTAACATAGGCTATATTATATTTTTAAAAAATCAGGGATCCTTACTAAAACTCCAATAATGTAACCCAAGGTGGAAACCAAAAACCTTACATCGCGTGCGCTGCGAAAACTATTGATGATAGAACAAAATAATGTACTACGATTTTGTAGAACACGTCATCATCTACAAAAAATGTCGCGACAGCATAAGTCTAACTATTATAGTTATGTCACAATAAGTGTTCTTTTATTACAAAAAATTAATTAAAATGCCGCCGCTAGAAAAGGGTCTTTATTTGTACCTTGGTATTAATCCTTATCCAAATAAATCTTTTCATAATTAAGACGGTTTCAATACCTATAGATTACTTCTTAAATTTTTCAAATTGGACATTCCATTCAAAAGATATGACAAAATTAAAAACGTTAACGGGTCCACGGGTCCCAAATCCAGGACAGGAAGCAGATAGGTCCTCCAGGGATGAAGTAGAACTTGTTCAATAATATAAAAAAACCCCCTGTAATTGAAAAAAACTTCAATTACAGACAAATATTGAAACATTTGCAACGGGAAAGAATGATTTTAAACAAAATATCAGGTTTTGGCCACATGGTCTGACTGTAAATATGACAGAGGGCCACATACTAACTAGGTAAATGAATAAGCACATAGCTTTTAGTCTTTTGATTTGAAATTGGTTGAATAAATTTGATTTTTTAAGATTTGTGAAAAAGATGTTTTATTGAAATAAATTACAAAATTTCTCTCAAAAGGTTGATATAACGACCTACTTCTTACCTGTTGGTCAGACAGAAGGTTTCACTGTTAAAACTCGAAGAAAAAACTGGTAGGCCCACGCGGTATTGCGCGTCAGAAATATTTTCCAATCTCCAGGTCAAAATATATAAATCCTGTAAACGGAACGAACTCGTTATTACTAAAGCACAACACTACACAAATCCTGAAGGCTTTTCGACAAAAAACTCACCAAACGAAAGTATAATTGAAATATAGATGCGATGCATCAGCGATTTCAAGGATGAAAGAAAGAAGTTATTCTTTTACAAACACAGGTCGGAACGACAGGCTAACGTCCCATACAACGCATTCCACCACAGCTTACTGACAGTTATATAACAGGAGTCACAGACAAGAACAGACTAAAAATGAAATAAAATAAATAGACGTTTTTATACGTAACAATAACCCCGCCAATCAGAAGAATTTTGCGACCACTGACGCGAAATTCAAGCTGGTCCTCCAGCTTCTGAAGCACAACAACTTGAGTAAAGAAAAGAGACAAATATTTAAAGCAAAAGCTCATAACAAAACTGAAAACACCACACGAAACTCGAAAACTACAAAGTAACTGTCCCAAAGAGATGCTATTGCTTGGAAACGCAAGCACTCAAAAAAAGGTAATAACAGTACACAAACATTTCACAAACAAATATGGAAGGAAGGCTTATTTGGAAAGGTTGCCAAAGACCCAAAAGAAAAAAGGTAATAACAGAACACAAACATTCCACAAACAAATATGAAATGAGGCTTATTTGGAAAAGGTTGCCAAAGACCCAAAAGAAAAACTTCTACCACCAACAAAAGAAAACTCTATAAGGTTAAGTGTACAACTATGGTTATACACTAATATATACTTATTATACATAAATTCCTTTCTCATAAGCAATCGAAACCCTATAAATAACCAACCGCCAGGACCTGATCTATCTATCGAATACAAAATCTCCTCTGTCCGGGCACAAATTCCTGACCTGATCTATATTATTACTATTAAGGATGGTATGGAACACCCAATCGCGTTCGCTAGTCGGTCCTTGAATAGAGCTGAACGTAATTACTCTGCTACTGAGAGGGAAGCACTAGCTGTCGTTTTTGCTGTTGAACATTTTCGTCCGTATTTGGAGGGTGGTCCTCAATTTAAGGTAATTACCGACCATTCCAGTTTGAAATGGTTTTTCAACTTGTCAAATCCTACTGGTCGTCTTGCGAGATGGGGTTGTCGCTTATCACCGTATGACTTCGTAATCGAGCACCGTAAAGGGAAGGATAACGTGGTTCCTGACGCGCTTTCGCGAGCAGTTCCCGTTCTTGTTGTTGATCCTCCGGACCCTTTGCTCCGCGACTTCTGGTTTGACAGATTACTTGCTAAGTGTACTAAATTTCCAAAATCCTGTCCAAATTATTCTATTATAGACGGCAAGTTGTGTAGATATTCTAAAAACAAATTTGGGTTGTCGAGTGAGTTTGACTGGAAGGTGGTTGTACCTTCTTATAGACGTTCAGAGGTTCTAGAGTTTTCTCATTGCGGAGACACGTCTCTGCATTTTGGTATTTTTAAAACTTTTAAGCAGGTTTCTTTGCGATATTTTTGGCCTAAGATGTATCAGGATGTGGTCAACTTTGTAAACGCTTGTGAGGTTTGTGCTGCTTATAAGCATTCGCAGGAACGACCCAAAGGTCTTATGGGGGACCCCAAGGTTTGTTCTCGTCCTTTTGAAACTATAAGTATCGATTTAGTCGGGCCGTTGCCACGCTCTAGGTCGGGTTTCACCTTTTTGTTTGTAGTTGTTTGTTGTTTTTCAAAGTATTGTTTGTTGTTTCCCCTTAGGAAAGCTGTTGGCAAGGCTATTGCTCAGTGTTTGGAGACTGGTGTGTTCCTGACACATGGTGTTCCACGCACAGTGGTTGCGGATAATGGTACGCAATTCACTGGAAGTGAACTCAAATCTTTGTTTCAGTGTTATGATGTTCCCCAAATACATTTTACTCCTCGTTATTGTCCGCAAGTCAACACCGTTGAAAGATACAATAAAACAATTGTTGTTGCCATTTCTATACTCGTTAAGAATGATCATCGATCGTGGGATACTACTCTGTCTAGGGTTCAATTTGCATTGAATACCGCTGTCAACGAAACGACACGTTTTACACCTTTTTCCCTTGTTCACGGCCGTGAAGCCATTCCCAGCGGCAAGTTTTATGGTTCCGTGCACTCTTCCCAGGTAGATCTCGCTTGTGGTTCACGTGAAGATTACATTTCGAAGTTGGGTGTTCTTCGTGATATCTTCGGAAAGGTGGAGGATGCTATCGCAAAGGCTCACCTTAAAAGCGCCGTTTATTATGATAAAGGACGTCGCGCGTGTGAGTACAATGTGGGCGACATCGTTTGGAAAAAGACCTTTCCTCAGAGTGATGCCAGTAAGTTTTTTATGGCAAAGCTTGCTCCTAAATATGAGAAGTGTCGTGTCGTTTGTCAACGTTCCCCTTTAGTTTATGAGTTAGAAAGTTATGTTACGGGCAAGCATTTGGGTGCTTGGCATGTTCAGTATCTGAAGGGTGAGAGTTCGGATGGAGTTATACTTGACAGCTAAACTGATCTATTTTGTCTGCTTTTGAGCTTTCTAGTGTTATAATTGAATCTTTGGAAATTTTGTTATCGTCCTTCGTTACGCAGAAGAAGGAAAAGGGCCTTTGGTGGGTTCGTTTCACCTGGAGTCCTTGTCATTTAAATTGTTTGCTGGTGAAGCCAAGAGGACTTTTGCTCTCGTAGGACCTGCGCTTCTGTGTACGGTGCTAGCAAACAAATACTTTGTTAGGTAGGGAAAATTTCAGCTTATATCCGTTATCGGAGTTCTACATATTACGAGAACTGTTTGTATCAGTGAGGGTTAGTTTTGTTATCAAAGTGGTGTGTTTTCCTATTTTCCTTTTTCCACTCTACCATGGCTTGGTCCCCATGGTGGAGGAGCCTTTTTGTGGGTTCGATTTTATATTTTTCCTTTTTTCCCCTATCCCTCTACCATGGTCTGGTCCCCATGGTTGAGAAACCTTTTAGCGGGTTTGTTACCCTTTCCCGTTTGTTTTGTTTTCAATTTAAGTTGATGAGTAAGACTGGTGCCCGGACAGAGGAGATTTTGTATTCGATAGATAGATCAGGTCCTGGCGGTTGGTTATTTATAGGGTTTCGATTGCTTATGAGAAAGGAATTTATGTATAATAAGTATATATTAGTGTATAACCATAGTTGTACACTTAACCTTATAGAGTTTTCTTTTGTTGGTGGTAGAAGTTTTCTTTTGGGTCTTTGGCAACCTTTTCCAAATAAGCCTCATTTCATATTTGTTTGTGGAATGTTTGTGTTCTGTTATTACCTTTTTTCTTTTGGGTCTTTGGCAACCTTTCCAAATAAGCCTTCCTTCCATATTTGTTTGTGAAATGTTTGTGTACTGTTATTACCTTTTTTGAGTGCTTGCGTTTCCAAGCAATAGCATCTCTTTGGGACAGTTACTTTGTAGTTTTCGAGTTTCGTGTGGTGTTTTCAGTTTTGTTATGAGCTTTTGCTTTAAATATTTGTCTCTTTTCTTTACTCAAGTTGTTGTGCTTCAGAAGCTGGAGGACCAGCTTGAATTTCGCGTCAGTGGTCGCAAAATTCTTCTGATTGGCGGGGTTATTGTTACGTATAAAAACGTCTATTTATTTTATTTCATTTTTAGTCTGTTCTTGTCTGTGACTTGTGTTATAGAACTGTCAGCAAGCTGTGGTGGAATGCGTTGTATGGGACGTTAGCCTGTCGTTCCGACCTGTGTTTGTAAAAGAATAACTTCTTTCTTTCATCTTTGAAATCACGGATGCCATAGCATCTATATTTCAATTATACTTTTGTTTGGTGAGTTTTTTGTCGAAAAGCCTTCAGGATTTGTTTAGTGTTGTGCTTTAGTAATAACGAGTTCGTTCCGTTTACAGGATTTATATATTTTGACCTGGAGATTGGAAAATATTTCTGCCGCGCAATACCGCGTGGGTCTACCAGTTTTTTTCTTCGAGTTTTAACAGTGAAACCTTCTGTCTGACCAACAGGTAAGAAGTAGGTCGTTATATCAACCTTTTGAGAGAAATTTTGTAATTTATTTCAATAAAACGTCTTTTTCACAAATCTTAAAAATCAAATTTATTCAACCAATTTCAAATCAAAAGACTAAAAGCTATGTGCTTATTCATTTACCTAGTTAGTATGTGGCCCTCTGTCATATTTACAGTCAGGCCATGTGGCCAAAACCTGATATTTTGTTTAAAATCATTCTTTCCCGTTGCAAATGTTTCAATATTTGTCTGTAATTGAAGTTTTTTTCAATTACAGGAGGTTTTTTTTTTTTACTATTGAACAAGTTCTACTTCATCCCTGGAGGACCTATCTGCTTCCTGTCCTGGATTTGGGACCCATTGGACTCAACATTCCGGCTGGACAACGTTTGGTGATATTCGGTTTTATTCACACCGATTAGCAATTTTAAACATTATTGGATCTTTATCCTACAGAACCGTGGCTGTATACCCTACCATGGTTGGCGCCCTTTTGAAAAACAAATATATCCAATATTAATATCACAATAATAAATTAACCATATAAAAATTCATGCAAGTAAATTCAGGTTCTTCAACATCTTTTCAAATCTGAATTGCAACTCATCTCTGGTGCCTCACGATAAGAACCCTAGAAGACTAGTTAGCCGTGGTCTATCTTTTTAAATTACCTACTTTCCTTTTTGTGTGTGTGTCTGAACAATAAAATTGACTAGAGATTGAATGCGGTTTTCCTTCAATTCCTCTGGTAGGTAGGTTCAGATTCCACTACGTATCAGTTTTATGGGTGGCCCCACGTTGGGCGCCACTGATACGTAGTGGAATCTGAACCTATCTACCAGAGGTGTTGAAGGAAAACCGCATTCAATCTCTAGTCAGTTTATTGTTCAGACATACACACAAAAAGGAAAGTAGGTAATTTAAAAAGATAGACCACGGCTAACTAGTCTTCTAGGGTTCTTATCGTGAGGCACCAGAGATGAGTTGCAATTCAGATTTGAAAAGATGTTGAAGAACCTGAATTTACTTGCATGAATTTTTATATGGTTAATTTATTATTGTGATATTAATATTGGATATATTTGTTTTTCAAAAGGGCGCCAACCATGGTAGGGTATACAGCCACGGTTCTGTAGGATAAAGATCCAATAATGTTTAAAATTGCTAATCGGTGTGAATAAAACCGGATATCACCAAACGTTGTCCAGCCGGAATGTTGAGTCCAATGGGTCCCAAATCCAGGACAGGAAGCAGATAGGTCCTCCAGGGATGAAGTAGAACTTGTTCAATAGTAAAAAAAAACCTCCTGTAATTGAAAAAAACTTCAATTACAGACAAATATTGAAACATTTGCAACGGGAAAGAATGATTTTAAACAAAATATCAGGTTTTGGCCACATGGTCTGACTGTAAATATGACAGAGGGCCACATACTAACTAGGTAAATGAATAAGCACATAGCTTTTAGTCTTTTGATTTGAAATTGGTTGAATAAATTTGATTTTTTAAGATTTGTGAAAAAGATGTTTTATTGTTTAGATGTTTTATAATAGTGCCCGGACAGAGGAGATTTTGTATTCGATAGATAGATCAGGTCCTGGCGGTTGGTTATTTATAGGGTTTCGATTGCTTATGAGAAAGGAATTTATGTATAATAAGTATATATTAGTGTATAACCATAGTTGTACACTTAACCTTATAGAGTTTTCTTTTGTTGGTGGTAGAAGTTTTTCTTTTGGGTCTTTGGCAACCTTTTCCAAATAAGCCTCATTTCATATTTGTTTGTGGAATGTTTGTGTTCTGTTATTACCTTTTTTCTTTTGGGTCTTTGGCAACCTTTCCAAATAAGCCTTCCTTCCATATTTGTTTGTGAAATGTTTGTGTACTGTTATTACCTTTTTTTTGAGTGCTTGCGTTTCCAAGCAATAGCATCTCTTTGGGACAGTTACTTTGTAGTTTTCGAGTTTCGTGTGGTGTTTTCAGTTTTTGTTATGAGCTTTTGCTTTAAATATTTGTCTCTTTTCTTTACTCAAGTTGTTGTGCTTCAGAAGCTGGAGGACCAGCTTGAATTTCGCGTCAGTGGTCGCAAAATTCTTCTGATTGGCGGGGTTATTGTTACGTATAAAAACGTCTATTTATTTTATTTCATTTTTAGTCTGTTCTTGTCTGTGACTTGGGTTATAGAACTGTCAGTAAGCTGTGGTGGAATGCGTTGTATGGGACGTTAGCCTGTCGTTCCGACCTGTGTTTGTAAAAAAGAAACTTCTTTCTTTCATCTTTGAAATCACGGATGCCATAGCATCTATATTTCAATTATACTTTTGTTTGGTGAGTTTTTTGTCGAAAAGCCTTCAGGATTTGTTTAGTGTTGTGCTTTAGTAATAACGAGTTCGTTCCGTTTACAGGATTTATATATTTTGACCTGGAGATTGGAAAATATTTCTGACGCGCAATACCGCGTGGGCCTACCAGTTTTTTCTTCGAGTTTTAACAGTGAAACCTTCTGTCTGACCAACAGGTAAGAAGTAGGTCGTTATATCAACCTTTTGAGAGAGATTTTGTAATTTATTTCAATAAAACATCTTTTTCACAAATCTTAAAAAAATCAAATTTATTCAACCAATTTCAAATCAAAAGACTAAAAGCTATGTGCTTATTCATTTACCTAGTTAGTATGTGGCCCTCTGTCATATTTACAGTCAGACCATGTGGCCAAAACCTGATATTTTGTTTAAAATCATTCTTTCCCGTTGCAAATGTTTCAATATTTGTCTGTAATTGAAGTTTTTTCAATTACAGGAGGTTTTTTTTTTTACTATTGAACAAGTTCTACTTCATCCCTGGAGGACCTATCTGCTTCCTGTCCTGGATTTGGGACCCAATGGACTCAACATTCCGGCTGGACAACGTTTGGTGATATCCGGTTTTATTCACACCGATTAGCAATTTTAAACATTATTGGATCTTTATCCTACAGAACCGTGGCTGTATACCCTACCATGGTTGGCGCCCTTTTGAAATACAAATATATCCAATATTAATATCACAATAATAAATTAACCATATAGAAATTCATGTAAGTAAATTCAGATTCTTCAACATCATTTCAATTCTGAATTGCAACTCATCTCTGGTGCCTCACGATAAGAACCCTAGAAGACTAGTTAGCCGTGGTCTATCTTTTTAAATTACCTACTTTCCTTTTTGTGTGTATGTCTGAACAATAAACTGACTAGAGATTGAATGCGGTTTTCCTTCAACACCTCTGGTAGATAGGTTCAGATTCCACTACGTATCAGTGGCATTTACTTTCGGGTTAGTTTTGTTATCAAAGTGGTGTGTTTTCCTATTTTCCTTTTTCCACTCTACCATGGCTTGGTCCCCATGGTGGAGGAGCCTTTTTGTGGGTTCGATTTTATATTTTTCCTTTTTTCCCCTATCCCTCTACCATGGCCACTGATACGTAGTGGAATCTGAACCTATCTACCAGAGGTGTTGAAGGAAAACCGCATTCAATCTCTAGTCAGTTTATTGTTCAGACATACACACAAAAAGGAAAGTAGGTAATTTAAAAAGATAGACCACGGCTAACTAGTCTTCTAGGGTTCTTATCGTGAGGCACCAGAGATGAGTTGCAATTCAGAATTGAAATGATGTTGAAGAATCTGAATTTACTTACATGAATTTCTATATGGTTAATTTATTATTGTGATATTAATATTGGATATATTTGTATTTCAAAAGGGCGCCAACCATGGTAGGGTATACAGCCACGGTTCTGTAGGATAAAGATCCAATAATGTTTAAAATTGCTAATCGGTGTGAATAAAACCGGATATCACCAAACGTTGTCCAGCCGGAATGTTGAGTCCAATGGGTCCCAAATCCAGGACAGGAAGCAGATAGGTCCTCCAGGGATGAAGTAGAACTTGTTCAATAGTAAAAAAAAAGACCTTCTTGGGTCTTTGGCAACCTTTTCCAAATAAGCCTCATTTCATATTTGTTTGTGGAATGTTTGTGTTCTGTTATTACCTTTTTTCTTTTGGGTCTTTGGCAACCCTTTCCAAATAAGCCTTCCTTCCATATTTGTTTGTGAAATGTTTGTGTACTGTTATTACCTTTTTTTTTGAGTGCTTGCGTTTCCAAGCAATAGCATCTCTTTGGGACAGTTACTTTGTAAGGTTTTTACTGTATTTGCGGGCAGATACTGCCAATACAGGTTGTAGTTTTCGAGTTTCGTGTGGTGTTTTCAGTTTTTGTTATGAGCTTTTGCTTTAAATATTTGTCTCTTTTCTTTACTCAAGTTGTTGTGCTTCAGAAGCTGGAGGACCAGCTTGAATTTCGCGTCAGTGGTCGCAAAATTCTTCTGATTGGCGGGGTTATTGTTACGTATAAAAACGTCTATTTATTTTATTTCATTTTTAGTCTGTTCTTGTCTGTGACTTGTGTTATAGAACTGTCAGTAAGCTGTGGTGGAATGCGTTGTATGGGACGTTAGCCTGTCGTTCCGACCTGTGTTTGTAAAAAAGAAACTTCTTTCTTTCATCCTTGAAATCGCTGATGCATCGCATCTATATTTCAATTATACTTTCGTTTGGTGAGTTTTTTGTCGAAAAGCCTTCAGGATTTGTTTAGTGTTGTGCTTTAGTAATAACGAGTTCGTTCCGTTTACAGGATTTATATATTTTGACCTGGAGATTGGAAAATATTTCTGACGCGCAATACCGCGTGGGCCTACCAGTTTTTTCTTCGAGTTTTAACAGTGAAACCTTCTGTCTGACCAACAGGTAAGAAGTAGGTCGTTATATCAACCTTTTGAGAGAAATTTTGTAATTTATTTCAATAAAACATCTTTTTCACAAATCTTAAAAAATCAAATTTATTCAACCAATTTCAAATCAAAAGACTAAAAGCTATGTGCTTATTCATTTACCTAGTTAGTATGTGGCCCTCTGTCATATTTACAGTCAGACCATGTGGCCAAAACCTGATATTTTGTTTAAAATCATTCTTTCCCGTTGCAAATGTTTCAATATTTGTCTGTAATTGAAGTTTTTTCAATTACAGGAGGTTTTTTTTTACTATTGAACAAGTTCTACTTCATCCCTGGAGGACCTATCTGCTTCCTGTCCTGGATTCGGGACCCATTGGACTCAACATTCCGGCTGGACAACGTTTGGTGATATCCGGTTTTATTCACACCGATTAGCAATTTTAAACATTATTGGATCTTTATCCTACAGAACCGTGGCTGTATACCCTACCATGGTTGGCGCCCTTTTGAAATACAAATATATCCAATATTAATATCACAATAATAAATTAACCATATAAAAATTCATGCAAGTAAATTCAGGTTCTTCAACATCTTTTCAAATCTGAATTGCAACTCATCTCTGGTGCCTCACGATAAGAACCCTAGAAGACTAGTTAGCCGTGGTCTATCTTTTTAAATTACCTACTTTCCTTTTTGTGTGTATGTCTGAACAATAAAATGACTAGAGATTGAATGCGGTTTTCCTTCAACACCTCTGGTAGATAGGTTCAGATTCCACTACGTATCAGTGGCACAAATATATGTTACGTATAAAAACGTCTATTTATTTTATTTCATTTTTAGTCTGTTCTTGTCTGTGACTTGTGTTATAGAACTGTCAGTAAGCTGTGGTGGAATGCGTTGTATGGGACGTTAGCCTGTCGTTCCGACCTGTGTTTGTAAAAAAGAAACTTCTTTCTTTCATCCTTGAAATCGCTGATGCATCGCATCTATATTTCAATTATACTTTCGTTTGGTGAGTTTTTTGTCGAAAAGCCTTCAGGATTTGTTTAGTGTTGTGCTTTAGTAATAACGAGTTCGTTCCGTTTACAGGATTTATATATTTTGACCTGGAGATTGGAAAATATTTCTGACGCGCAATACCGCGTGGGCCTACCAGTTTTTTCTTCGAGTTTTAACAGTGAAACCTTCTGTCTGACCAACAGGTAAGAAGTAGGTCGTTATATCAACCTTTTGAGAGAAATTTTGTAATTTATTTCAATAAAACATCTTTTTCACAAATCTTAAAAAATCAAATTTATTCAACCAATTTCAAATCAGAAGACTAAAAGCTATGTGCTTATTCATTTACCTAGTTAGTATGTGGCCCTCTGTCATATTTACAGTCAGACCATGTGGCCAAAACCTGATATTTTGTTTAAAATCATTCTTTCCCGTTGCAAATGTTTCAATATTTGTCTGTAATTGAAGTTTTTTTCAATTACAGGAGGTTTTTTTTTTATATTATTGGACAAGTTCTACTTCATCCCTGGAGGACCAATCTGCTTCCTGTCCTGGATTTGGGACCCATTGGACTCAACATTCCGGCTGGACAACATTTGGTGATATCCGGTTTTCTTCACACCGATTAGCAATTTTAAACATTATTGGATCTTTATCCTACAGAACCGTGGCTGTATACCCTACCATGGTTGGCGCCCTTTTGAAAAACAAATATATCCAATATTAATATCACAATAATAAATTAACCATATAAAAATTCATGCAAGTAAATTCAGGTTCTTCAACATCTTTTCAAATCTGAATTGCAACTCATCTCTGGTGCCTCACGATAAGAACCCTAGAAGACTAGTTAGCCGTGGTCTATTTTTTTAAATTACCTACTTTCCTTTTTGTGTGTATGTCTGAACAATAAACTGACTAGAGATTGAATGCGGTTTTCCTTCAACACCTCTGGTAGATAGGTTCAGATTCCACTACGTATCAGTGGCGCCCAACGTGGGGCTTTTATCTCCTGAGATGGTTGTCACGTCATATTAGCTGTGTCAAAAGTTAACTTGCATGATATTGGATATATTTGGTATAATTTTTAGGTTAAACTAGTGAAATTACAATTACAAATAGTAGGGGCTATTTGTAATATTTTAGGCATTATTAGGTTATATTGTAAGAAGTGTGTTACATTTTGTGTACTAAGTGTATTATGTGTGCACATGTTATCATGTGCCATTGGTGTTTTTCTTGTGAATTTATTGTCTTTGTAAACTTGAGGTGACTTGCAATCAATATCATAACTAAAAGTTTTTAGCTACAGTTGGTGACAATTTATCAAACTTATTCATTCTTTTACCAGTGATTAACTTTTATCTAAAAAATAAAACTATAAACAAAAATAATATTTAGTAAAGTCAGTGAAAAACTTTTAACCAAATAAAATAAAACCAAAATAATTATTAGTACAGTCAGTCACAAAATTTTCTATAAAATAAAATTAAACAAATAATATAAAATACAGTTAGTGACACAATTTTCTAATAAGATACAGTTATACCAATAATGAATAGTACAGTCAATGACAAAATTTTAATATAATTTTATTAAACTTAAAAAATACTTACTACTTACTTACTTACACTGTTTTAACTACGGTCCTTTACATACCTACCATACCTTTACATACCTACTTGGACTTGTAGTTTATCTCAGTTACAAATATTTTTTTTACCCAATACTTTTTTTATTGAAATTTGTTTTGAAGTTTTCTCTCATCATGGAGGAACGTTCTATTGCTTTTCAAGCGTTGCACAAGGATGAATTGATTCATGAAGTTCGTATTAGAGATGTTGTACCCGCAGAAGATGTGTCATCGTTGCGGATTCAAATTAAAAACTTAGCAAAAGAAATTCCATCCGATTCTATTGTTACATTTGAGGGAAAGGTTGTGGATGAACTGCTCGCCGTGCAGGGAAAGCTCAAGGAGTTGCGTGAGCTTTTGAAAGTCTCTATTGGTCCTAAAAGTTTGAAAAATCTGACTCGCATTCAGGCTTTAGGTCATCACTTGTATCACCGTCTTACGCGCTTGGAACCAGAGAGCATTACCGACAAGCAGTCTCATTCAGAGCTGACCGACGATTTAGATGGGATTCTCCAAAAGCTGGATAACATGTTTTCCGTTTTCAAAACCAGTGTGATGTCAAACGATTCCTCAGATTCAAGTCAAGGTGTTTCTATTACTTCAGCTACCCCTTGTAAGAAGTATCAAATGGTTTCATCTTTGAATCTTAAATATAATGGATCATCTTGTGTGCGCGTATTTTTGCAGCGTTTAGAAGAGTTGTGTGCCTCACGTGGCATATCCGAGCAGCTGTTGATTGCTTCTGCCGCGGAGTTATTTGATGGTGACGTTTTGTGTTGGTACCGTAGCGTCCGGTCCGAATTGAACAGCTGGTCTGAACTCAAGCAGAGCTTGATTAAGGAGTATTTGCCATACGATTTTGACCGCCGTCTGATGCAGGAAATTCGTACCCGAACGCAAGGTCCAAGTGAGAACATAGTTACTTACGTAGCCATCATGCTTAATTATTTTAGTCGTCTTTCTTATGTGGTTTCTGAGAAGGATAAGTTTGATATCGTTTTCCAGAATATTCGACCTGAATATTCAGTTCCGTTGTGTACCGTTGAGATCACAACCTTAAATAGATTGAAGGAGTTATGTAGAATGCTGGAGTGTGGTAAAAGCCGTGCGCAGACTTTTGTCGAGCCTCCGAAGTTTATTAGTGGTAGTTTGGCTCCTGATCTGGCGTATAAAAGTGTCAAGTCCAAAGTACATGCTGTGGTGCCTGCCAAAAATAAATTCTGTGCTCGTTGCCGTGTGGATTCACACTACCTCGCCGATTGTACGTCCTCTGACATTGTGTGTTACCGATGCGGTAAACCTGGATTCACTGCCCGTAGGTGTCCACATTGCAATCCTACTTTACTTTCTGCATCACCGACTTCACCTCAGGCAAATCTACCTATTACAAAAAACTAGTTCGTTCGAACCCTCAAGACTGTTCTAAAAATTTTGATAAAGCCGATTGGCAAAATTATTTAAAAAAACCGTTAACTTCTTCTTATTCTTCTTATAGAAACGTCTCGATGGTTCGTGAACGTTATGATAATCGTCCTTTTCTCCATGTTGAAATTCTAGACCAGCCATTGCGTGGCCTTTTAGATTCTGGTGCGTCGATATCCATTTTAGGATCCGACGCTTGTAATGTGTTTTTGAAAGCTGGAGCTACTCTTCATCCTAGTGATGATATTACTCACATCACTTCGGCTACGGATTCCCGTGCTTCGGTGATGGGTTATTTTTTGTTGCCGGTCAGGTTTGATAATTTGACTCGTATTATTAAATTGTATGTTGTGCCAGGCGTATCTCCTTCTCTGGTATTAGGGGTAGATTTTTGGAGAGTATTTGATCTTGCTCCAAAGATTTTTAATAATAAAGATTTTTTTGTAAATGTTCCGGATGGGAACGCAGTATCGGAAATTCGTTTTCTGCAACCGTTCGATCTGTTGTCTGCTGATCAACAGTTAGTTGCCAGAAAGATGTTAAAAGAGTTCGAGTCTATTGCTTTTGAAAAGAAAGGTTTGGGCCGTACGTCTCTTCTTACTCACACCATTGATACCGGAAATTCGCCTCCGATCAAACAGCGCTATTACCCAATGTCACCCGAAAGGATAAAAGAGCTGAACAGACAGTTGGATGAGATGCTGGACCAAGACGTCGTTGAGTCGAGCAAAAGTGCTTGGAACAATCCTACCCTGTTCACTCCCAAATCAAACGGTGAGCTCCGCTTCTGTATCGACAGCCGCAAGTTGAACTCTGTGAGTAAGCATGATGCGTATCCCTTGCCCTATATCTCTAAAATTCTTGATCAGCTTAGGGACGCTAGGTTTTTGAGTTCCATTGATCTCAAAAGCTCCTTTTGGCAGATTCCGTTGGATCCTTCATCCCGTGAGAAGACAGCATTTACCGTGCCTGGGCGCGGCTTATTTCATTTTAAGGTTATGTGTTTTGGTTTAACCTCAGCTCCTGCTACGCAGCAAAGGCTCATGGATAAGTTGTTCGGTCCTGAGTTTGGTGACCGTGTTTTTGTATATTTAGACGATATTATTATTGTTAGTAGTGATTTTCGTGAGCATATTTTATTGTTGTCTAGAGTTTTGGAACGTCTGCGTTTTGCTAATTTAACTATTAATTTAACCAAGTGTCAGTTTTTCCGTAGGGAATTGAAGTATCTTGGTTATGTTGTTGACGAACGTGGCCTCCGGACAGATCCTGCAAAGGTACAGGCTATTGTCGATTTTCCAACCCCGTGTAACCGGAAAGAAGTGAAAATGTTTTTGGGTACCGCGTCGTACTACCGTCGATTTATTAGAGATTTTAGTTCTGTTGCGGCTCCGCTGAATGCACTTACTTCCACTCGTAAGAATGCTCCTCCGTTCCGTTGGACTGAAGAGGCTGAGCAGTCGTTTAGCGAGTTGAAGGCAGCTTTAGTGTCGGCTCCGATTTTGGCGTGTCCTGATTTTACTAGACCTTTTTCGGTACATTGCGACGCTTCTAGCTATGGTATCGCGGGAGCCTTAACTCAATTCCTAGAGGATGGTATGGAACACCCAATCGCGTTCGCTAGTCGGTCCTTGAATAGAGCTGAACGTAATTACTCTGCTACTGAGAGGGAAGCACTAGCTGTCGTTTTTGCTGTTGAACATTTTCGTCCGTATTTGGAGGGTGGTCCTCAATTTAAGGTAATTACCGACCATTCCAGTTTGATATGGTTTTTCAACTTGTCAAATCCTACTGGTCGTCTTGCGAGATGGGGTTGTCGCTTATCACCGTATGACTTCGTAATCGAGCACCGTAAAGGGAAGGATAACGTGGTTCCTGACGCGCTTTCGCGAGCAGTTCCCGTTCTTGTTGTTGATCCTCCGGACCCTTTGCTCCGCGACTTCTGGTTTGACAGATTACTTGTTAAGTGTACTAAATTTCCAAAATCCTGTCCAAATTATTCTATTATAGACGGCAAGTTGTGTAGATATTCTAAAAACAAATTTGGGTTGTCGAGTGAGTTTGACTGGAAGGTGGTTGTACCTTCTTATAGACGTTCCGAGGTTCTAGAGTTTTCTCATTGCGGAGACACGTCTCTGCATTTTGGTATTTTTAAGACTTTTAAGCAGGTTTCTTTGCGATATTTTTGGCCTAAGATGTATCAGGATGTGGTCAACTTTGTAAACGCTTGTGAGGTTTGTGCTGCTTATAAGCATTCGCAGGAACGACCCAAAGGTCTTATGGGGGACCCCAAGGTTTGTTCTCGTCCTTTTGAAACTATAAGTATCGATTTAGTCGGGCCGTTGCCACGCTCTAGGTCGGGTTTCACCTTTTTGTTTGTAGTTGTTTGTTGTTTTTCAAAGTATTGTTTGTTGTTTCCCCTTAGGAAAGCTGTTGGCAAGGCTATTGCTCAGTGTTTGGAGACTGGTGTGTTCCTGACACATGGTGTTCCACGCACAGTGGTTGCGGATAATGGTACGCAATTCACTGGAAGTGAACTCAAATCTTTGTTTCAGTGTTATGATGTTCCCCAAATACATTTTACTCCTCGTTATTGTCCGCAGGTCAACACCGTTGAAAGATACAATAAAACAATTGTTGTTGCCATTTCTATACTCGTTAAGAATGATCATCGATCGTGGGATACTACTCTGTCTAGGGTTCAATTTGCATTGAATACCGCTGTCAACGAAACGACACGTTTTACACCTTTTTCCCTTGTTCACGGCCGTGAAGCCATTCCCAGCGGCAAGTTTTATGGTTCCGTGCACTCTTCCCAGGTAGATCTCGCTTGTGGTTCACGTGAAGATTACATTTCGAAGTTGGGTGTTCTTCGTGATATCTTCGGAAAGGTGGAGGATGCTATCGCAAAGGCTCACCTTAGAAGCGCCGTTTATTATGATAAAGGACGTCGCGCGTGTGAGTACAATGTGGGCGACATCGTTTGGAAAAAGACCTTTCCTCAGAGTGATGCCAGTAAGTTTTTTATGGCAAAGCTTGCTCCTAAATATGAGAAGTGTCGTGTCGTTTGTAAACGTTCCCCTTTAGTTTATGAGTTAGAAAGTTATGTTACGGGCAAGCATTTGGGTGCTTGGCATGTTCAGTATCTGAAGGGTGAGAGTTCGGATGGAGTTATACTTGACAGCTAAACTGATCTATTTTGTCTGCTTTTGAGCTTTCTAGTGTTATAATTGAATCTTTGGAAATTTTGTTATCGTCCTTCGTTACGCAGAAGAAGAAGGAGGAGCCTTTTTGTGGGTTCGATTTTATATTTTTCCTTTTTTCCCCTCTCTCTACCATGGTCTGGTCCCCATGGTTGAGAAACCTTTTAGCGGGTTTGTTACCCTTTCCCGTATGTTTTGTTTTCAATTTAAGTTGATGAGTAAGACTGGTGCCCGGACAGAGGAGATTTTGTATTCGATAGATAGATCAGGTCCTGGCGGTTGGTTATTTATAGGGTTTCGATTGCTTATGAGAAAGGAATTTATGTATAATAAGTATATATTAGTGTATAACCATAGTTGTACACTTAACCTTATAGAGTTTTCTTTTGTTGGTGGTAGAAGTTTTTCTTTTGGGTCTTTGGCAACCTTTTCCAAATAAGCCTCATTTCATATTTGTTTGTGGAATGTTTGTGTTCTGTTATTACCTTTTTTCTTTTGGGTCTTTGGCAACCTTTCCAAATAAGCCTTCCTTCCATATTTGTTTGTGAAATGTTTGTGTACTGTTATTACCTTTTTTGAGTGCTTGCGTTTCCAAGCAATAGCATCTCTTTGGGACAGTTACTTTGTAGTTTTCGAGTTTCGTGTGGTGTTTTCAGTTTTTGTTATGAGCTTTTGCTTTAAATATTTGTCTCTTTTCTTTACTCAAGTTGCTGTGTTTCAGAAGCTGGAGGACCAGCTTGAATTTCGCGTCAGTGGTCGCAAAATTCTTCTGATTGGCGGGGTTATTGTTACGTATAAAAACGTCTATTTATTTTATTTCATTTTTAGTCTGTTCTTGTCTGTGACTTGTGTTATAGAACTGTCAGTAAGCTGTGGTGGAATGCGTTGTATGGGACGTTAGCCTGTCGTTCCGACCTGTGTTTGTAAAAAAGAAACTTCTTTCTTTCATCCTTGAAATCGCTGATGCATCGCATCTATATTTCAATTATACTTTCGTTTGGTGAGTTTTTTGTCGAAAAGCCTTCAGGATTTGTTTAGTGTTGTGCTTTAGTAATAACGAGTTCGTTCCGTTTACAGGATTTATATATTTTGACCTGGAGATTGGAAAATATTTCTGACGCGCAATACCGCGTGGGCCTACCAGTTTTTTCTTCGAGTTTTAACAGTGAAACCTTCTGTCTGACCAACAGGTAAGAAGTAGGTCGTTATATCAACCTTTTGAGAGAAATTTTGTAATTTATTTCAATAAAACATCTTTTTCACAAATCTTAAAAAATCAAATTTATTCAACCAATTTCAAATCAGAAGACTAAAAGCTATGTGCTTATTCATTTACCTAGTTAGTATGTGGCCCTCTGTCATATTTACAGTCAGACCATGTGGCCAAAACCTGATATTTTGTTTAAAATCATTCTTTCCCGTTGCAAATGTTTCAATATTTGTCTGTAATTGAAGTTTTTTTCAATTACAGGAGGTTTTTTTTTTATATTATTGGACAAGTTCTACTTCATCCCTGGAGGACCAATCTGCTTCCTGTCCTGGATTTGGGACCCATTGGACTCAACATTCCGGCTGGACAACATTTGGTGATATCCGGTTTTCTTCACACCGATTAGCAATTTTAAACATTATTGGATCTTTATCCTACAGAACCGTGGCTGTATACCCTACCATGGTTGGCGCCCTTTTGAAAAACAAATATATCCAATATTAATATCACAATAATAAATTAACCATATAAAAATTCATGCAAGTAAATTCAGGTTCTTCAACATCTTTTCAAATCTGAATTGCAACTCATCTCTGGTGCCTCACGATAAGAACCCTAGAAGACTAGTTAGCCGTGGTCTATTTTTTTAAATTACCTACTTTCCTTTTTGTGTGTATGTCTGAACAATAAACTGACTAGAGATTGAATGCGGTTTTCCTTCAACACCTCTGGTAGATAGGTTCAGATTCCACTACGTATCAATTTGCACGCGCTTCTCCTTGAGTGAGTGAAATCGCACCCCGCGCGTGGCCCGTGGACCCGTTAACATTTTTAATTTCGTCATATCTTTTGAATGGAATGTCCGATTTGAAAAATTGAAGAAGTAATCTATAGGTAATGAAACCGTCTTAATTATGAAATGATTTATTTGGATAAGGATTAATACCAAGGTACAAATAAAGACCCTTTTCTAGCGGAGGCATTTCAATTATTTTTTTACAATAAAAGAACACTTATTGTGACATAACTATAATAGTTAGACATATGCTGTCGCGACATTTTTTGTAGATGATGACGTGTTCTACAAAATCGTAGTACATTATTTTGTTCTATCTTCAATAGTTTTCGCAGCGCACGCGATGTAAGGTTTTTGTTTTCCACCTTGGGTTACATTATTGAAGTTTTAGTAAGGATCCCTGATTGTTTTGAAAATATAATATAGCCTATGTTACTCAAGGATAATGTAGCATTCTAATGGTGAAAGAATTTTTGAAATCGGACCAGTAGTTTTTGAGCCTATTCGTTACATACAAAAATACAAAAATACAAATGTTTCCTCTTTATAATATTAGTGTAGATGTAGATTTGATCGAGTGAGCGAAGCGAACGAAGATTCTAGTTTCAACTTGGGCGATTTGGCATTTTATGTATGTATGTATGTATGTATGTATGTATGTTTGTCTGGCCATAACTTTCGAACCGTTGATCCGATCTGCATGAAATTTGATAAGACGACAGCTTGTACTTGAGGAATTTACTGGTAAGTATATGAGTAAAATCGGATGAAGGGTTTTTAAGATATGGGGTTTATTAAGGGGGCAAAAATAAAAAAAGTGACTTAAAAAAATCAAGTTACATGTCATACGAAAGGGCTTTGTTTGGACATTCCAAAACAATTTTTACTTTTTTTCTAGGACGCTCGGTTTTTGAGATACAACAAAAGAGTTAAATTAAAATAACCAGCGACCCAAGAGCTCCCATCTCTAAGAGTTTCGTTGGCATCAAGGTTTTTCTACTGGTCGGCCAATTACTTTACTTTTTCTTATTTTTTTTTCTTGAAATAAATTAAGGAGGAACTCAGTTCTCATAAAATGGTGACAACGACCAGGTCTGATGATGGAGCCAAGGTCTGTTGAACGGAACTCTTCAATAAATAGGCCAATAGAGTTGAAACTTGGTTACCGTACCAAGTTAGTAGGCGGTAGTCAGAAAAAAGTCCAAACATAATGTTTGGACTTGCCTTTGACCACCACTTGCTCAAAGTTTTGGTGCGTTCGTCGGGTCGCATCACGAGATCTCAGTTCGGGGCGAACTACTAGTTATTAATATAGGTTAAAAAAGTTGACGGTTGAGTACCTGCTGCATTAATAAATATTACTCTTAGCGTTTGACCCATTTCATGCGTTAATTGTCATCCACAGTTTGGGAACATATTGCGTTGCGGCCAGAAATAATTATGTGTGGAATTCAACCAACACAATATGAACGAGGGTTTAGATTTTGGTGGAAGTGGCTCGGAACATTTTAATTATACATGATGTTAAAATACCACTCCCGAAAACTTCAGGAGACTAAAGTATCCATCAATACGAATAACTTTTTCTAAGGAACCAACACTGTGAGCGCAAAAAAACAACAGCTGTTTCTTACTTATAGTATTGAACTTTTGCATGAAACAGCTGTTTTTTTTGCGTTCACAGTGTTAGTTCCTTGGAAAAAGTAATTCATATTGATGGGTACTTTAGCCCCCTGAAGTTTTCAGGAGTGGTATTTTTACACCTTGTATAAATCTGATCCTATCCTACTAATTGTATAAATTCAAAAGTTACGATGTTTGGATGTCGGGATGTTTGTGGCTCCTCACAACCTAACTACTGAACCGATCGAGATAAAACTTAGGACGTATATAGTTCTTAACCTGGATTAGCGTACCTAAAAGTTACTTTTATCCTGAACGAACCCAATAACGAGGAATCGCCTAAAATATTGTTGTTAAGAATACGCGAGCGAAACCGCAGGCAGCAGCAATTATAGATACAATTTGTTAATCTATCATAGAACAGAAGTCCTAACGCATTTTGAAGTATTGCTAGAAAATTACCCCAACACCTTTTTACTAAGTTTTTGAGTTCTATACAAAGTGGATGGCCATATACATACCATCAACGTTGACATTTAAGCGATATGATTTAGTGGTAGCGGCCCTGCCTTCCGATCCTAAGGCCGTGGTTTCAAAACCTGTCGTTTTCTGTTCAAAAAATGTATGTTCACAATGCCAGTACTCTCAAACGATGAAGGAAAACATCGTGAGGAAACCGGCATGCCGTAGAACCTAAAAAGTTCTATAACATGTGTCAAGTGCTCGAAAGGAGCCTCTTGAGGCGCACATAAATTCCACCACACTGTTTCGAAAGAAACTAGTGACACGACAAGAGAGCTTCGTCTTCCAGTTTTAAAAATAATATAGTTTAAGCATTTTTCAACACAAAAAAATGATAAATTACAATCTAAAGGCGTTAACATAAAAATCAACATAAAAACAATAATTATAAACACAGCATAAAACTGTTTCTTGCCAATCAAAAAACGATACGAGAGAAGAGCGATATGATCAGTTTTCAATGATCGGCCATATCATGAAGTGATTCGTACGATTTGGCCACGATACACTAATCAAGGAAACCAATGACGTCACCGAACGCATTTCCTTTCCGTTCCCCGTACCTCGGTGTGTGAAATATCTGTGTGTGACGTCACAAATTGTCCCTATTCAGACGTGAAATTACACGCGTTAGCGCGTGCACAACAAATTTTCCGTGAATTATCCTATGAAAATTAAACATGATACAATGTTTGCGAATGTTCATATTTTGTTGTGTTTCTGGTTTAATCTAATAACTTTAATCCTACTGAAGGAAATCTTCCGTTCAGTAGGATTAAAGTTTGCAACCAACTTATTGCTGAATCATAGTCCGTTTTGCGACGCACAAAGGTATTTTTTTTTAGTTAGTTAGGTACTAATTACTATACGATTACTAGTTACTATACGATTAATAGTTACTATACAATTATTAGTTACTATACTATTTCTAGTTACTATACAATAACTAGTTACTATACTATTTCTAGTTACTATACAATTACTAGTTACTATACTATTTCTAGTTACTATACAGTAACTAGTTACTATACTATTTCTAGTTACTATACAATAACTAGTTACTATACTATTTCTAGTTAATATACAATAACTAGTTACTATACTATTTCTAGTTATTATACAATAATTAGTTACTATACTATTTCTAGTTACTATACAATAACTAGTTACTATACTATTTCTAGTTACTATACAATAACTAGTTACTATACTATTTCTAGTTACTATACAATAACTAGTTAGGAACTTTACAAATTTTCTTTTTTTTCTTCTTCCAAAGCTGTGAGTCTATTTTCGTGTGAGGCTATTTTCATTTCATTTCTATATTATTGACTTACTACAAAGATATTTCTAGTAAGGTCTTCAGCACATCAAGAACACATAATCTTGAATGAGGTACTAGCTGCCTGAGACGCCATAAAAACCTAAATAAGGCTTCGAAGGTCGGCCTTGATCTATAAAATACAGGCTTGGGTATCTTAAGCTCGTAAAAATACTACTTTTTCTCCATTTTTTATAAGAAAAACTGACGGGAAATATACCTCCTGATCTTGAGCTGCTCTTTCTGTTCTATAACAAAATGTATTCTCCAAGAGCACGTCCAAAGATATCACTCTGAGATGTAAAGTTAAGAGGGGGACAACCGTCAAACAACTTCTCGCTCGCTGCGTCTCAAGTCTCATGTTAAAGATATTTATTTCTCAGAGTTCACTTTCCGAATATATTTTACAGAAAGTGTGAACGTACACAGTGGCATAATAGCGATATACTAGGTGTTCCAATACTTGTATTTAAACCTTCAGGGGGTTTTATTTCATTACTTGTAAACGTATTATTTTTATTGATTCAAAATACAATATAAAATCTATCTTGCCACAATTTAGAGGCTTACGGCCGGTTTCTGAAAGCCCGATCAAAACTAATTGGATGTCAAGTCACTTGCTATATCTATCTAATTCGATGTAATAGCTGAAATGGCGAGTGACTTGACATCCGATTAGTTTTGATCGAGCTTTAAGAAATCAGCCGTTACTCGATTATTATAGCCATTCCTAAAAAAACTTGTCAAGCAGTTATACCAAGGGGACACAGTTTAGTAAGAACTTAATTTTGATCGATACAAGTTTTCCTACTTATAAGTTTGCTTATGTACGAAAACTAGTAAAGCAAACTTTTGAGTAGGAAAACATGCGATTTCACACAAAATGGTTGATTGCGATTTTTCGAAAATGATTTTAGTGATTTTATATCTTTCAACGTGTCGAAACGTGCGAGCGAGAAGTTGTTTGATAGTTGTCAGCCTCTTAAGTAGTATGGAATCGAATCAAATGAGAAAATCATGAAATAGTTGGTAAGTACATACAGGACCATAAAAATATAATTATATCCGTCTAAAATTTTTCATATTAACTTGAATAGTTTTCTAGGATATATTTCACAATTTTCATATAAATTGTTTCATGTTGTGAAAATAAGTATTAGAGGGTAAAAATTAAATCATGATACTTTATTTTTATTTTTAAAACACCTTATTAATACAAAGCAACATAAACTTACCTGGGTACTTTCTAAACACACAATAAATACATGCTTTAACATATTATTTTAATATTTTAATTATTAAATGTATAAGCAATTACCATTTATGAAAACTGTTATATTGTACATTATAATATAAGTGTGCTTAAATGAAATAAATAATTATCTATCTATCTAAAAAAAATGCCTTTTATTCGAACTACGTAGTTAAAATATGAAACTTATTTCACCAAAACAATAACATCACTAAGTACACAAAACTGATACAGTACAAAGTACTCCTCAACACGCAAACTACATTCAAAGACACCGTATAATTAAAACCGCAGCTTCTCCACTCGAAACTCAACCCTATCACTCGGTAACAAGGTGCAAATGTCAAGAGCTGGCACGGCATTGATGACAGGCGGTTAATTGGAGGGCGCATTGAAGCCGTAATGACGTCATCGATCGTTCAAAGGTTTTTTTCGTCTGAATGTACTTTCGCGTTTCTGAAACTGGGGATTGACTGTAGATAAAAAAAATCTTGATATGAAATGTTTTTGATTGGCAAGAAATAGTTTTATGCTGTGTATATAATTATTGTTTTTATGTTGATTTTTACGTTAACGCCTTTAGATTGTAATTTTAATTTTTTTTGTGTTGTAAATAAATGCTTAAACTATATTATTTTTAAAACTGGAAGACGAAGCTCTCTTGTCGTGTCACTAGTTCTTTCGAAACAGTGTAGTGAAAGATTAAGTGCACCTCAAGAGGCTCCTTTCGAGCACTTGACACATGTTATAGAACTTTTTAGGTTCTCCGACTTGCCAGTTTCCTCACGATGTTTTCCTTCACCATTTGAGACTACTGGTATTGTGCACATAAATTTTAAAACAGAAAAACTCATTGGTGCACGACCGGTTTAGAACTCACGACCTTAGGATCGGGAGGCGGGGCCGCTACCACTAGACAACCAGTGCTTTAAGTGCTCGAAGACGAAGCGTGAGACACCGATATACCCGATGGACCGACGACATCGTGGGAATCGTGGGAAGTCGGTGGATGGAGAGAGGTCAGAATTGTTCTTGACGCAAATATACAACAGGGAAGACCTATGTCCAGCAGTGGATTTCTTCAGGCTGATGATGACCAGGTTCACCTCTACTTCTTGATCGTAGCAGGCGCGAATCCAGCCCTCGAAAAAGGTTGTGGTTACAGCCACCCGAAAACGCGACTGCTAGTCTGATATAAACTCGCTCATGATCGATATAGTGCATTCTGCATCATTAGACATGTTTACAATTTATTTTTTCATTTTTATACAATTAGCTGATGGAACAAGCTGATGGCCCACGTGATGTTAAGTGGTAACCATCACCTATAACAAAGCATTGCCTCGTAAGTCACGCACGATAGGAACGTGCCCTACAATGCACTGCCCTGCGTCCATCAACTTGAGGCATACAGATGTTAAGTGAGCCTCATGTGCCTGTAATTACATCCAACCACACTTTTCAATCCGGCGAAAAAGGCGTGGGGGTAGTACTTTTCCCCGGAATAGTACTTCACAAAGAGCTCTACTACTCTTTAATATATCGCACGTCACAAACATTACCGTGCCAACTCAAAAAAGTCGATTTCGAGAAAACAGGTTTTGAAAGTTCAAAAAATCATATTGTCTAAAATATACATTATCATGCCTAACTTTAAATGTAATTTTAAAGGTATGTTATCTGACTTTACTTTCTAAGGTATTGGTATAATAAATAATGAATATCTTTAAAGTTATCAGTAATTTTTCACTAGCACTTTGAGTTAGTACTATATTGCCTGTTTAAATTAATTCAAAAATGAAATAAGACGTTAATGCCTGTTTTATTTAGAGGTTTTTGTAAAATTCGACGGTCGTATATCAAAATTAGCCATTATTGATACACATTTTCATCAATACAAGCAGTCCTATTACTGGTTTTTTTGTTGATCTTATTGGATTAAACACAACAGAATACCAAATAATATTGTTTTTAGAAAATCAACTTTATTATTATCATCATAGGCTCATCACTATAGGCCTCCCCTATTCATTATCAGGAAGAATTATTCTGATCCCTCTCCATCCACTGTCTTCCCTGTGATCCTCACAATGCCATCGGTTCCTCGTAAAACGCTTCGTCTTTCAGCTCGTGGTCGCCATTTGAGAACCTATATTCCCCAGAGGTTTTAAATTTTCTAAGTTTTCCCCATTTCAGATTCTATCACGTTGTGAAACTCTCGGAACAGTTCTTTTCATAAATTCTTGTTTCTTTGTAAATCACCTACCTACCTTTTCAGTCCATTTCAGTTTCCAGTTTTGATCGTTTCATGTCTTGATTTATTTAGGTGGAACTCTTTTTTTTACGTTTGTGAATTCTATTCCCAGATTTCAAACTATTTGGGCTATAAGGTTATGGGTTTTAAGACTGTTGAATGGCATTTGCGTCAGCTGGCAATCTCGTGCAAAATCGTTTGCAATGATGTTAGTCATCTTTATACCAATGTTAAACGAATCATGAAAATAAATGCTTGACATTGAGTGCATGTGCTTAAACGTGTTAAGAATCGCTAGTCCTGTAGTATTATCACTGCGCTCAGATTGCAGGAATCGGAATCCGTACACAATTTATAAAACAAAATAATTGAAAGTATGTGCATCGACGTAGTTTTTGAATTCACAATACTGTGGCTCAACCTACTGTTTAACACACAGACCACGAAAAATAGTATCTCCCCGATATTGCATGTATTTCAGTCGAGACTTCTCATAAAGTTCATTTAATACCAACGTGCGTTTTATTATAATACAGTTCTGTAAGAGCTGTACTGGCATACGACCATTGGCATACACGTCATGATATCAGCAGCATTTTGGTTAAGAGAGCAGTTATTGAAAGAATATTATCAAGGAGATACAAGATATTTTTAAGAGTAGTAGAGCTCTTTGTGAAAAGCTCGTCCGGGGAAGCACTATTACATTGCCTTTTTCTGCCGCCAAGCAGCGTTGCTGTATTTTAGTTTGAAGAGGTTTTTAGTGGTTGCCGGTGAAATTACAGGCATATGAGGCTTAACATCTGTACGCCTCAGGTTGATGGACGCAGGGCAGTGCTTCGCTGGGCACGTTCCTATCGTGCGTGACTTGCGAGGCAATGCTTTGTTATAGATGATGGTTACCAATCAACATCACGCGGGCCATCTGCTCATTTCATCACCAAGTTATATTAAAAAAAAGGTATTTATTCCCATAAGTCACCACGTAGGTTAGCTGGTAGAAAATGCATAAGCATTAATCTTTCCTATTGTACTCTAATTTTATATTTTTATGCAAAAAATTAACTAAATATAAATAAATATCAAATACACAAGTTCTTATTATGCTAGAAGGAAGAACTGCTATTACATGCGGCAAATACTAATAAAGTGTAAGATTATTAATGCCCGTTTATGCCTTTTCATTATTGATCTGTTCCAAAAATTTATGTGAAAGCAAAAGTTTTATCCGATATATTCACTGACCAAACCGTAGCATTCATAAATAGACACCTGCACACAGCCAAAATACAATAACTTTAACGAGTCATACCGTATTAACTCCAAAAAAATTGATGCATTTTAGTATCAAGTCAAGTTATTTTCCGTCCTACCCTCAAAAAGTAAATAATGAACATGCAATATGGTATTAAATGAAGACAAAATATTATTTTGAACAAACAATAAAGTATCATCTGACAGATACAACTATGTTGATTGCTCACCTGCGACGTTTTTTATCCAAAAAGATGTTTTATTTTAAAATACAACAGAAAATTACGTTTTGGTGCCTGCGCTGTTATGTTGTAACGGACTATGTTGAGATGCGACGGTGCTTCTTGTTGAATAAATGATTGAAATGAATGGTCAATAAAGAGTCTCAGGTGATTTTCTTAGCCATTGGAGGAGGTAAAAATACAACTGTATTATCATTTTGTAGAGAAAAAAATCCTCTTTACGATGGCATACTTAACTCAAAAGTGCAATATTTTGAGTTGGCACGGTAATAGTTGTGACGTGCGATGACGGTCTGACCAAAATTTTGTACAGTGTTGTAGTTCCACGTGGACAAAGTCGTGGGGCGAACACTGTGTGACGTCACACGGCTATTAAGGTTATGGGCATGCCCATCGTGCCCATAACGGTGGACCCGCGCTTGGGTCGCAGGCGCAGCACTCTTGGCAGAGTGGTCGTGGTCATTTCAGGGCAGTGGCTATGCATGTTGCGTCACTCCTCTCGCTCCGCTGCTCTTCTGGCGCACTTTTTCAGGAGAATATCCATGACTGACATGACTCATCGGTGACCTGTCACGCGCTGTTTTACTCTTAAGCTCCCCTGTACCAATAGGTGTTCAATGAAAACCTCTCTACGATGCAACACATGCCCAAAGGCTTACCTAGTCGGCCTATAATAGTCCAAAAAAAGGTAATTTAGCCACGGTTTCCAAGCAATGTTTTCGTTCACCGTTTGACTTACCATAACATAGTTACACTAACCCAACATGAAACTTAAGTATGCACCGCGACCTGCTAACTAAGAGGCAAGTTGTCGCACTGTAACTTTATACTCTGAAACTTTCATTTCATACTCTTGCGTCTGAAAATGTTGGAAATGCACTTGAGAATTTACCGACGTGTGGTTGTACCACTTTATCATAACGCTATTGGGATTTATCCTTCACATAATATTTTTACGATAAAATATCTAAATAATAAATAGGCCATTTATTTCCAATAGTGGATAAGTATCTACTTATAAAGGATTCCCGACATAGTTTAAGGTGTATTATTCCATATAAAATTAAATAAATGATACATTTTTTTTAGGATTTTGTTAATAACAATAAACATGTAAGTTGAAATAAAAAAGCCCACGTTATTCTTTGGGGTACACGGTAACCAAAAAATTAGCGTTTTGATTTTATTTCCAAGACTTGTAGCGCTTACAAAACGAGATCAAACGGAAAAAAATGAGGTGTAACTTAGCGATTTCTTTCTATGTATGTATGTATGTTTGTCTGGCCATAACTTTCGAACCGTTGATCCGATCTGCATGAAATTTGATAAGTAGATAGCTTGTACTTGAGAAATTTACTGGTAAGTATATGAGTAAAATCGGATGAAGGGTTATTAAGATATGGGGTTTTTTAAGGACCCAACAATAAAAAAAGTTACATAAAAAAATCAAGATACATGTCATATGAAAGGGCTTTCTTTGGACATTTCAAAACAATTTTTACTTTTTTCTGGGACGCTCGGTTTTTGAGATACAACAAAAAAGTTAAATTAAGATAACCAGCGATCCGAGAACTCCCATCTCTAAGAGTTTCGTTGGTATTGTTGCGCCGGACGCCTAGCAACTTGTTTCGTTATATATCCTGACGTACAGGTGTTTTCAGAAGGCTGAAATATGTTTTCAGCCGTTGCCAGAAGAGGCTCTGTCACCTCCCAGTTGATTACAATTTCGACCAAGTTGCCGTGGTTTTCAGGCGCCTGAAACATGTTTTCAGTCCGTTTCAGGCTATTTCCCATCGATCCATGCAATATCCTGAAAACCCGTTTTCAGGCGTTTTCAGGACCCCTTATGGACCTTTGAAGGACATTTCACTATAGAGCCATATTTGCATAGGAGTGAAAGAGATAGCACTACTAGAAAGAGATAGCAGACGTTCGAATATTCTAGACTACTGTTCTAGAATCAATCGAAGGAAAAGCACTACTAGAAAGAGATAGCAGACCTTCGAATATTCTAGGCTACTGTTCTAGAATCAATCGAATGAAATGAACGAGAGCTATTACTGTAGAAAGAGATGCAAGTATGGTCTAGTATGATCCAGAACATTCTCGGGTTAGCTGCGTCGTATATAAGACCAGTCGGCGAGGGCGAAGTTAGTCAGTCAGTTTGTGGAGAGGACTCGAGAAGAAAGTGAGTTAGTGAAAATGGTTCGAGAAGTCAGTTCGGTGAGATGGCTCGAGAAGAGAGCCAGTTTGTGAAGATGACTGGAGGAAGAAGTCAGTTCCAGGGAATGACTCAGGAAGAAGTAAGTTGGAAGAAGTGGATAAAGGAAGAGAACTTTTGTTAAGTGATAGTTGAGTGATAATTAAGTGTGTTAAGTAGTGTTAAGTAGTGTTTTTAAGTGAAGTTAAATAAATAAGTCATCTCTTGGATTATTATTGTGCATTTTCTATCCATACGAACCCCGAGCTCGTAACAATTGGTGTCAGAAGTGGGATAGACAATGCCGTTAATGCCGAGAGATGACCAGGAGGGTGTAAAAAGTGAGACTGCGGTTGAAGGAGCAGGTCCTTTGACGGGAGAAGCAGCTGGAAGAGCAGGTTTTGACTTCAGGAGAAGTCAAGGTAACGCCTGGAAGAGCAGCTGGAAGAGCAGGTTTTGACTTCAGGAGAAGTCAAGGTAACGCCTGGAGAGCAGCTGGAGAAGCAGCCAGAGTAGCAGGTTTTGACTTTTGGAGTAGTCAAGGTAACGCCTGGAAGAGCAGCTGGAGAAACCGGTGATAAAGCGGTCTACCAAGGAAGAGCAGTTGGAGTAGCAGGTAGAGAAACCGGTTGGTTGTTCAAGTTGATCGGATTGCGTTGTATCTCGGATCAAGTGATGCTCGGGACGAGCATGTCTAAGGAGGGGGTAGTGTTGCGCCGGACGCCTAGCAACTTGTTTCGTTATATATCCTGACGTACAGGTGTTTTCAGAAGGCTGAAATATGTTTTCAGCCGTTGCCAGAAGAGGCTCTGTCACCTCCCAGTTGATTACAATTTCGACCAAGTTGCCGTGGTTTTCAGGCGCCTGAAACATGTTTTCAGTCCGTTTCAGGCTATTTCCCATCGATCCATGCAATATCCTGAAAACCCGTTTTCAGGCGTTTTCAGGACCGCTTATGGACCTTTGAAGGACATTTCACTATAGAGCCATATTTGCATAGGAGTGAAAGAGATAGCACTACTAGAAAGAGATAGCAGACGTTCGAATATTCTAGACTACTGTTCTAGAATCAATCGAAGGAAAAGCACTACTAGAAAGAGATAGCAGACCTTCGAATATTCTAGGCTACTGTTCTAGAATCAATCGAATGAAATGAACGAGAGCTATTACTGTAGAAAGAGATGCAAGTATGGTCTAGTATGATCCAGAACATTCTCGGGTTAGCTGCGTCGTATATAAGACCAGTCGGCGAGGGCGAAGTTAGTCAGTCAGTTTGTGGAGAGGACTCGAGAAGAAAGTGAGTTAGTGAAAATGGTTCGAGAAGTCAGTTCGGTGAGATGGCTCGAGAAGAGAGCCAGTTTGTGAAGATGACTGGAGGAAGAAGTCAGTTCCAGGGAATGACTCAGGAAGAAGTAAGTTGGAAGAAGTGGATAAAGGAAGAGAACTTTTGTTAAGTGATAGTTGAGTGATAATTAAGTGTGTTAAGTAGTGTTAAGTAGTGTTAAGTAGTGTTTTAGTTATGTTAAGTGTTAGTGTAAATAAATAAGTCATCTCTTGGATTATTATTGTGCATTTTCTATCCATACGAACCCCGAGCTCGTAACAGTATCAAGGTTTTTCTACTGGTCGGCCAGTTCCTTTGCTTTTTCTTATTATTTTTCTTGAAATAAATAAAGGAGGTACTCAGTTCTCATAAAATGGTGACAACGACCAGGTCTGAAGATGGAGCCAAGGTCTGTTCAACAGAACTCTTCAATAAATAGGCCAATAGAGTTGAAACTTGGTTACCGTACCAAGTTAGTTGGCGGTAGTCTGAAAAAAGTCCAAACATAATGTTTGGACTTGCCTCTGACTACCACCTACTCAAAGTTTTAGTGCGTTCGTCGGGTCACATCACGAGATCTCAGTTCGGGGCGAACCACTAGTTATTTTTAAATATAAACTATTATTTAAAACAACTTGCATACTAAATACTACACTTTCATACACACAGTACCACAGTTTTGGGCATCCAAATATAAGTTACGGCCTCCTCATCCATGCGCTTTTACGGACTTTAAAGAATGTTTTTTAAGCAGCACGACAATCGACTAGCATGACAAACAGCAGTACCTAACAATAGTAGTGAGATTTGTTTATTCAAAAAGTAACTTCTTATCTATCTTATTGCTGTCGCTACGAATTGTTTTTATAATTGACCAGCCGTCTTCAGTCACCATGTCATTGTGGACGTATCAAATTAAAAGTATTTCGTTTCTTTGATGCGAAATTTGAATTTTCAGTCTCATTTTATGAATTTCACCGAACACAAACAAACCAAGTAACAGTATCATGTTTGGAAAGTATAAAGTTTCTGTTTGTCGATAAATTACGAAGTTTTCATAAAGTTTTTGAATATCATTAAATTTAACGAACACGCTATCTAAGTAATTAGAGCTGTGGAAATGTTATATTTGTTTTTCTGCGCTCTCAAAAACAAGTTTTTAAAAAATGTATATCATAATTAAAGTGATATAATAATAAAGGTTGTCAAAATGGATATAAAATGTCAAAGTAATTATAAACAGAAAATCAGAAAGAAAAAAAAATTAAGAAATAATTGCCGTAGTCAGGTTGTCTGTCATGAATTCATTGATTGTACAATAAGATTTATCACCTAAAATAGTTCTCAGCTTCCTCTGAAACATCGAAGTCGGAAGTTCTCTTATTGGTAAAGGAAGTTTGTTAAGGATGAGCGGAGCCATACAGAAGACTTTTTGCGCATTAATGTGGTTGGGCGAAGACAAGAGCTAATGTGACTCTCGCTCGCACGTTTCGACATGTTGAAAGATAAAAAATCAACCATCTTGTGTACATTGCACACAATTTAGTAAAAATTTCATTTTGATCGATACATGTTTTCCTACTCAAAAGTTAGCTTTACTGGTTTTCGTACACAAGCAAACTTATAAGTAGGAAAACTTGTATCGATCAAAATGATTTTATTACTAAACTGTGTGCAATGTGATTGCACACAAAATGGTTGATTGCGATTTTTCGAAAATGAGTTTATGTGATTTTATATCTTTCAACGTGTCGAAACGTGCGAGCGAGAAGTTGTTTGATAGTTGTCAGCCCCTTAAGAGTTACGGGCGCAAACTTTCTTTTGATGTCCACGTTGATTTTATGTTGTTGACTAACTATTTTGATGTCTACCCACATTCAGAAACAAAGGTTTAACTGCATAAAATATGAACTTGTAATGCCGTAAACATTACACAAACAACGTTTTGTTACAGATTTACAGCGCACAAAACGGTCCAAGTTGGTAACTAACGGCCAAAGTTACAATCGTTAAACACTCGCTTACAGAATTGCTATTCATATTGATAATGTACCGGTCTAGTTAACTGGTTTTGTGTTTCGGAAATATTACGGAAATACGTAAACTTTCCGACTAACGGAATCCTTTGGTAAATTTCGAGATCAATGATGGCCGAAAACCTATATAGTATGTTGAAACAAAGATGGTTATCGGCTGATGGAACAAGCTGATGGCCCACCTGAAGTTAAATGGTAACCGTCAGCTATAAAAAAGCATTGGCTCATTAATCACGCACGATCAGAATATGCCGTACGATGCACTGCCCTGCGTCTATTAACTTAAGGCGTATGATTTACCTATACAAGGATTTCCAACACTTTTATTTAAAACTTCAAGGGGCTAAAGTACCCATCAATATAAATAACTTTTTCCAAGGACACTGTAAACGCAAAAAACAGCTGTTTCATACATTTTAGCCAGGTATTGAAGTTTTGTATGAAACAGCTGTTTATTTTTCCGCGTTCACAGTGTTGGTTCCTTAGAAAAAGTTATTCATATTGATGGGTACTTTAGCCCCCTGAAGTTTTAAATACAAGTATTGGAACACCTTGTATATCTCTAAGAGAAGAGTGGAAGTTTTTTGGAGAGGCCTTTCCCAAAATAGGGCAAACAAATACAACGGTTTTCGATAAATAATACACAAAAAAACATTGTAAATCTTATATCAAATGTACCTGAAATAAAGGTTCTGAAGCTGTATAAAACATGCAATTAAATAACAAGTTACAAAAAGTATATTGTGAACAGAAGGTAAACTAATAGACGGAGCCACAAAGGCGTCACCAGATTCGGGGCGAATTGAATCAATCGCGCATCGCTCCGTGGGAATGGTAAATAAAGTCGGTGTGGCTCGCTGATTCGATTCCGGAGCGAGCGCGCGTGAGCCGAATACTGGCTCGCCGAGGTACTCAAACTATATGCGATTTTTTTAATGCCAACTCGAAATAGTAACTTAATTTTAAGTAAGTTAACTTAAAATATGGTTATTTTAAGTAGGTACGTTAAATTTAAATAGGGTAATTTTAAGTACGTTAAATTAAAATATGGTAACTTTAAGTACTTTAAATTTAAATAGGGTAAGTTTAAGTAAGTTAACTTAAAATAAGGTAATTTTAAGTAAGTTATTAAATTAAAGTAATAATTCAGTTAGCTATTTAAAGCTATTTTTGTTATATTGTAACAACAATTGTGTTCTGTAATATTTTTGTACTACCATTCTTATTTCTGGCACTAAGCAGCGTTGCTGTTTCATTGGCTTTGTTCACAAACTAAATTTTACCCTTGAACGTCTGCGTTTTTATTTGCTCTTAAATTTCCGTATTCATCTTGTACGTGAAAAAACGGCGATTATCTTTGAATAGATTCACACATATGTATAAAACCTGGAACACGAATAGCCATGTCAAGTGCAACCATCAGTTACAAATATTCAACCTTTACGCCAACCTTTTTAACCAACCTTTCGCATTTTTTCGCATTTCCAAATAGAATAGAATTTTCAAAAGTATTAAACGTAAAAGCGTCAAAGTTTGAGAAGCTCTGAAGCTACGTGCGACGTGACACCCGTGACGTGACATCGCGACACCAGTTCCAAATGAGCCTGACAAATATTGAGTGACGCAAATTACGGCTAAGCATGTCTCGCAAGTCTCTGAAGATCATGATTTGGCGCCAAGTTTGACATTCCCTTAGAGTTTTCCCAGTAAATAAATAACCCACTGTCACAATGAGTAGTAGAGTTCTGTGTGAAAGGATCGTCCGGGAAGTATTTACACTATGCCTTTGTCTAAATTATTTTTTGCTGAACTGTGTGCAATGTGCACACAGTTCAGCAAAAAATAATTGTGCACAGAAATTGCACACCTCTTGGCTGATTGCAATGTTTCATAAATATGTTCAGTGATTTTATATCTTTCAAAATGTTTCGCCAAGCAGCGTTGCTGTGTTTCCGTTTGAAGAGTGTGGGTGAAATTACAGGTACATGGGGCTTAACATCTGTGTTGATGGACGCAGTTCAGTGCATCGAATGGCACGTTCATATTGTGCGCTGTAACGTCTTGCCTTTTTCTGCGAACCGCTTAGGACTGGAACACATTGCTGTCTGTTTTTCCTGACCACTACAATCAGAATCTTTTCAAGGCAAGAGTGAAAAGAAAATTACAAAGACAATATAAAAAATTGGGACATTATAAAAATTGTCTCAAAAGTTATTCCATATCCGGGATAATAAATAAGTGTGACGTTTGAGACAATATAAAAATCTTTTTGAATTCCTTAAGTGTAGTAGACACTATAAAAGTAAAGAAAAAAGAAGAAATTAATGTTTATCTTCTAGCGTCCTGCCCCATCGTCGGCTAGATCGAGAGCACTGGTAGTCTAGTGGTAGCGGTCCCGCCTTCCGGTCGTGGGTTCAAATCTGGTCATGCTCCTTAAGTTTTTCTGTTCAAAAAATGTGCACAGTACCACTCTCAAACGATGAAGGAAAACATCGTGAAAAAACCGGCATGCACGACATGCTCGAAAGTAGCCTCTTTGAGGCGCACTTAAAATCCTTTCACCACACTGTTTCGAAAGAAACAAGAAACACGACTAGAAGAAGAATCTATTACTTAATTATTATTTTGACCATCGCTTGACTAAAAGTTAAGAGAAGATAAAAAAAAATGAGGGCTTGCACGCTACTGCATATGCAAGCATGCCATCATTTTACGCGTAGGTCTAATGCTAAGTTATTCACGTGCTAGTATTGGAAATAGAGCCAAGTCTATTTCCAATACTAGCAGCGTGTAAAATCACCGTCGAATAACTTCGCATGCATTTTGACCTACATTCACAGCACATAATGCAAGCACTGCCATTAATGCGCTACATTCAAATTGGGCCATAATTATATACTTCATGAGCACTGGTTCTCTGTAAAGCCTGATTAATTTTGAAATTGCGAGCTAATTCTTTAGAGGTATTTTTTTATATACTACTCGCTGATGGAACAAGCAGATGGCCCACCTGATGTTAAGGGGTAACCTAACCATCACTAACCATCATAAAGCATTGCCTCATAAGTCACGCCCGATAGGATGCACTGCTCTGCGTCCATCAGCTTGAGGCACACAGATGTTAAGCCTCATGTACCTGTAATTTCACCGGCAACCATCAGACCCGAAACACAGCAACGCTGCTTGGCGGCAGAAAAAGGCGTGGTGGTAGTACTTGATGCTGGTTACCTCTTAACATCGGGTGGGCAATCTGCTTGTCAGCAAGTAGTATAAAAAAAGTCACAGGCGAAAGCTAATGTAACGTTAAAATTGGAGCTGCAGAGTAAACACAAAGCCCACATGCCTACAAAGACTGCTCGTGACGTTGCAATGCATTTTGATATCGCGGTAATTCAGGTGGTAAACAGGTGAATGCAGCGTATTCTATATAGCTGTAATACTTCATAAGTGTTCCCGCACACGGGCCTCCGGCCACAATCACAAAACGCCGCTACTGGCATATTACCTGTAGTTTTCATACATTTTATATGGACTCGCCGCACACGGTTGACGCCGGTAGCCGCCACACGACTACAAATCGTCGCTGCTAACATTAAATAAATAAATAAATAAATAAATATTGGAGGACTTTCCACACAGCACTATCTAGCCCCAAACTAAGCCAAAGTTTGTAATTTGGGAACCAGATAGCTGATATAATACATATACAACGTGTAAACGACTGTACGACATTAAATTAATACACGTGTAGTACTACTATCTAGTATTGATTTAAAAAAGGTTGTATTAACATTCATTCATAATTGAGATTTTTTTATTTTCAAACAAACTAAATATCAGAATAAGCATAAAATTATTGAACATTCTGTATAAACACACAAACAAAGCAACGTACGTTCATTCAATGCCGCGCCCCGCGCGCAGAAACCGCACATACATACCTACTACGACTAAACCTAAACTGTGCCGCGCGCCCGTGCCTAAAGGTGAACGCCCTTTCAGCGCGGGCGCGCGGCCGGCGGCCTTTGATTCGCCGATATAGTAGAGCAACGTTAGCATGTAGGAAGAATAAAACTAGTTAGGTACCTCAAATCCGTACGTTTCCAATATGCTCACGTTATTGCATGTTGCACATACAAATGAATGCACTGAAGAGCTCCTTCAACTGTTCTAGAGTTTGTTTTGTATGCCTAGTTTCACAATTATCTTTCCCTTCATAATACAAGTTCTGCATTTTGATGACATTAACAAGACACACACACTCACACAAAAAGTCTATTTCGCGGTACCAAATCTAGACACTAGTCACGAGTAATAACACGAATTTACAATTTTCAAAATTAGATATGTCAAGGTCGCTACCAAGGCGATTGTTTACTAAATAATAATGTCTTTCACTGGCCACCGGGCGGCAGCGTGGCACATAGTGGGGCGCGCTACGTACCTATCTGTCTCTATCACACACGTAAGCGGAATGATATCTGTCCTTGTCGCACAGCGAAATTTTACAATGTGAGCGCACAAATATGTTTCTTATGCGGTCTAACGCGTATAAATATGATATCTCTGTCCTTTTTTTCGTTTGATTGATGAGTCACATGACTGCATGACCCCGGAAATTTGACCTCATCACCGGCGATTAGAGATACAGGTTGCATAGAAATTATTTATTGGAAAAGTATCGATATCTCGATAAATATTCAGGCTTTTTTGATAAAACCAACTCCTAAAATCTAAAAATGCAATTAGGAGTACGTGTTTCAATTTAATGTCGTACATGACTTTACACCTTGTATACTTTTTTTTGTAATACATACTTATAATATTATTGTACATTGTATGAAATCTACAGGAAATATGCCAGTGGCGGCGTTTTGTGGTTGTGGCCGGTGGCCCGTGTGCGGGAACACGGTTTCTGTTCTTCTAGACTTGGGTGCGTGGAACTGGCATCTAGATTGTGAAGGATCCTTGTAATTCGATTGATAAATACTTTTTAACATTTTAGGGGACGCTACGACTACTAAGGGCCGGTTTCACCATGCTCTGTTAGATTAACAAAGGATTAAAGGGCCGTTAAATATGTCAAAATGTACGCGTTTAACAGCTAAGGTTAGATTTAACGGTCTTTTAATCCTTGATTAGTAACTAACAGAGCATGGTGAAACCGGCCCTAAAGGTTACTACGCCGTAGTAACCTTTTTTACTAAATTTATTTGCTAAATTTCCGTTTACTGGATTATTTCGTGTTTTTTACCCCGTTTCCGGTCTCTCTCTTGTCGAGTCACTAATTTCTTTCGAAACAGTGTGGTGAAAGGATTTTAAGTGCGCCTCAAGAGGCTTCTTTCAAGCACTTGACACATGTTATAGAACTTTTTAGGTTCTACGACATGCCGGTTTCCTCAGGATGTTTTCCGTCACCGTTTGAGAGTACTGGCATTGTGCACATACATTTTTGAACAAAATAACTCATTGTTGCACGGTTTCGAACCTAAGACCTTAGGATCGGAAGGCGGGGCCACTACCACTAGACCACCAGTACATATTTATATTAAGCTTATAATATTTAGTCTCCTAAGACATCCTCAAATAATCTTAAAACAAGGTGAATCTAGGCAACAAAATAAGTAGGATGAACCAGCTATTTAGCCAGGTATAGTAGATCGACCGCAGGTAAGTAACTACTAATAATACCTATAGGTGTTGTGGCTACTGTACCTACCTACATGGCCTAGTTGCGGGAATGTTTCCAACAAGCCGGTGAAATTAAGCAAAGTTAAACATAGTTACCAGTTAATTTGAAAAGCTTGTAAAGCAAAATGAGGCAAAATTAAACAAAATTACTTATTTATTGCGTTCATTTAAAATTGCTCGTTCGTGGTGGCGCTTGCTTCATCATTATCAGCCGGAAGAAGTCGGTGCTGGACATAATAGACTTGTGAAGAGCTCGTCCGGGGAACACTACCACCACGCGTTCAAGCATCGTTGCTGTTCGTTTTGCGAGACAATGTAAGTGTTGGTTACCATTAAACATCAGGTGGGCTATCTTTGTTTAATCAGCAAGTTGTATAAAAAAAACCGGCCATGTTTGAGTCGGACTCGCGCACGAAGGGTTGTATGAGAGCTGCCTTAAATATTTATCTTATTCTGTTTTTTAGCATTTGTTATTATAACAGAAATACATCATCTGTGAAAATTTCAACTGTCTAACTATCACAATTCATTTGATGCAGCTTGGTGACAGACGGACAGACAACCAGACAGACAGACAGACGGACGGACAGCGGAGTCTTAGTAATAGAACCAGATCACGGGGAGATCAGTTCTTTTCACTCACGTTGGCATGTTCACCGCCACAACACGCGGGTGACGCTAGTGATGAGTGAATGTATTATAGACTGCCTCAACGCGGATTCTGCGACCACTTGGGTGAGTTTTGTTGACAGCATTGCACCTTTGTTCTACAAAATAGATCACGATATAAAACTAGACTTGAACAGAAGAACGATTGTACCATGTACATGTTCCCAGTACATACTAACATCTAAGGCTAAGGTATACCCTCCCTGGAGAAATCACATGGAGCCACTCGGCTGTACATGCAAAGTATTATGTACTTCTAAGTTAGTAAGTACTGACAAGATCCACTCTCCGTGGAACACGCCCGGAAAGATAAATTGTTTGAAAATTACATTGGTTTGGGGTGAACATCTGTTGAGCTTTTTTCATACTATCTGCTGATGGAATTAGAAAATGGCCCAACTGATGTTAAGTGGTAACTATCACTTATAACAAAGCATTAAAACTCGTAAACCGAAACACTGGAAACACTGATTGTGTAGAATCAGCAAGATGAAGTGGCACGGGTAGGTCACATAGTTTGAAGAAATGACAACCGCTGCGAAATAATGATTCTCGCATATTATAATACTAGCAGCATTTCGCGGCTTCGCACACGTTAAAGTGGTGAGTCGTCTAACTTTGACATCCCTTTGCACACTTAATAAGGGTAGTTTTAAAAAACTAAAAATGCCTTTCCTATTTTGTAAATTCAAAGAATACTATTTTTCATACAAACGTTTTCAACCCTTTTTACACCCTTAGGGGTTGAATTTCCAAAAATCCCTTCTTAGTACACCTTTACGCCATAAGACCTATCTACTGCTCAAATTTCAAGTCTCTAGGACCAGCGGTTTAGGCTGTGCGTTTTCTACCTCTATATGTCAGTCAGTCAGTCAGTCAGTCAGTCAGGACTTTGATTCTTATAGTATTAGAGATGAAGATCGCGGGAAGTCAGTGGATAGCCTGGTCTCAGAATCGTTCTTGCTGGAAATCCTACTGTTATTATAAACGCGAAAGTTTGTAAGTACGTATGGATGGATAGATGGATGTTACTCTTTCACGTAAAAACTACCGAATGGATTTTAATGAAACTTTACAATAACATAGCTTATACATCAGAATAACACATAGGCTACAATTTATAAAGATATTGTGTGAATTGTCCAAAATATGACGATAAGTGTCAAGTAAGTAGGAAAAAATCTACCATCTGCGAGCTATTTTGGCATGCTCTGCCAAAACCGCTAGAGTTACACATATGTAATGTATGATGGAATACAAATCCTGCGCAGACGAAGTAGCGAGCACCAGCTAGTGTATAATAATAATATAATACAATACATACATAAACTCACGCCTATTTCCCGTAGGGGTGGGCAGAGACTACGGATTTCCCCTTACTACGATCCTGACAAACCTCTTTCGCTTCATTCACTCTCATAACATTCTTCATACTCGTTGGTTTAGGAAAATGTATAGGGGAGGCTTATGTCCATTAGTGGTCTTTTTCAGGCTCATACAGGTGATGATGATGATACGAAAAACGAAGAGGGGAAGGGTTGTTCTACAATGAACGACGACATCGTAGTACTTACTCAGTACCTACTTTGTAGGTTGCAATGTAACATGCTGGCGAAAGGTGTCAGATCAAGCCTCCCAAGAGAAATTACTCGGATACCCGGTCAGTAGTAGACTACATTGTGGTGTAGTGTGTTGCTTTGTAACTGTAAACTAAAACTGTAAACTTTGTGCCCCAAAAACATACGTTAATAAGTTATTAATCAAATATAAATAAATATAAATACTGATGGACTTTCCTCCCTATATATATAACTAGCGGCCTGTCCCAGCTTCGCATGGGTGGACATAAATTTTTTTCAACGTTTTAGGATAAACTTAGACCGTGGTGGGTTCGAATCACTTCTAACTCGCGCCTTGCCCGGGCCCGCGCTGGGGAGAACGCGCCCCGTGACGTTATATTTTTTAAATCTTTTGAATGGAATGTCCGATTTGAAAAATTCAAGAAGTAATGTATAGGTATTGAACCAGTCTTGAATATGAAAAGATTTATTTGGATAAGGATTAATACCAAGGTACAAATAGAGACCCTTTTCTAGCGGCGGCATTTCAATTAAATTTTTATAATAAAAGAACACTTATTGTGACATAACTATAATAGTTAGACATATGCTGTCGCGACATTTTTTGTAGATAATGACGTGTTCTACAAAATCGTAGTACATTATTTTGTTCTATCATCAATAGTTTTCGCAGCGCACGCGATGTAAGGTTTTCTTTTTCCACCTTGGGTTACATTATTAGAGTTTTAGTAAGGATCCCTGATTTTTTTGAAAATATAATATAGCCTATGTTACTCAGAGATAATGTAGCATTCTAATGGTGAAAGAATTTTTGAAATCGGACCAGTAGTTTTTGAGCCTATTCGTTACATACAAAACAACAAAACAACAAAACAACAAAACAACAAAAATACAAATCTTTTCTCTTTATAATATTAGTGTAGATAACACCCAGACAGAGAACAAACATCTATGTTCATCACACAAATATTTGTTCTCGGTGGGGATCGAACCCACGGCTTACGGCGCAGAAGGCAGAGCTACTACCAACTGAGCTGTCAATGTATTGCAAATTATTAATTATTGGGAATGAAGGTTCTCGAATGGCGTCCACGAACAGGAAAACGAAGCGTGGGACGCCCTCCTCCCGATGGACTGGCGACACTTTTACGGTTGCGGGAAGTCGGTGGATGGAGAGGGCTCAGAAATGTTTATCCTGGAAATGTTTAAGGGATGCCTATTTCCAGCTGTGGACTTCTTCAAGTTGATGATTATTGTAAATTAAGTTATTATTTTTGATGTAGTACATACTTACTAATTATGCATGCTGTACAGTTCTGATATTAATTTGAAGAAGTGTATCGTCTTTTTTTAAGCTACTAGCTGATGGAACAAGCAGATGGCCCATCTGATGTCAAGTGGTAACCATCACCTATAACAAAGCATTGCCAAAGTCACGCAAGGTGCACGTGCCCTACTATGCACTGCCCTGCGTCCATCTGTAATTTCATTGGCAACAACACTCTTCAAACCGGAACACACCAACGCTGCTTGTCCGTAGAAAAAGGCATGGTGTTAGTACTTCCCCGGACGAGCCACACACAAAGAGCTCTACTACTCTTTAAACTCGATCTGTACTGTTGGCTTCAGTGGCCGCCTTACGCTTTAAAGCCACAACTGTACCAAGATTTTAAAACGTAATATCCAGGGATCCCATTTCAGATTATAACCAGTCAATAAAGAGTGTTGCCTGTCAAGTGAAGATTCTCAGCGCGGCGACGATCACGAACCAATTTTCAATATCTGGCACGTGACTTTGCGCCGCCATATTGAATTTTGAAAAGCGATTTAGTGTTTATAAAACGTTTGAGTTTGATGCTATTGTCACGTAGGGTACTCCGTTATTTTGAATTTTAGTTTGACGATTACATGGGTAATATTAAATTAAATTTGTTGGAGTTTCCACACAGCGATTTTATAAGGTTATTCATATAGATGTGTACTTTAGCCCCCTGAAGTTTTTAGGAGTGTTATTTTTACACCTTGTATAAACAAAACATAGAGGTTTGTTCTCTGTCTGGGTGTTATTAATTTGGTTAATGAATTTTTGAGTGTGATGTATCTACATCTACACTAATATACATCTACATCTACACTAATATTATAAAGAGGAAAGATTTGTATGTAACTAATAGGCTCATAAACTTAGTAGTTTATGAGCCTATTAGTTACATACAAATCTAGATGTAGATACATCACACTCAAAAATTCATTAACCAAATTAATAACACCCAGACAGAGAACAAACCTCTATGTTTTGTTTATACAAGGTGTAAAAATAACACTCCTAAAAACTTCAGGGGGCTAAAATACACATCTATATGAATAACCTTATAAAATCGCTGTGTGGAAACTCCAACAAATTTAATTTAATATAAGAATTTATAAGAATTTATAAGATTTATAAGAATTTTTGGAATCGGACTAGTTGCCGATTCCAAAAATTCTTTCTACTATTAGAATGCTACATTATTCCTGAGTAACATAGGCTATATTTATTACTAGAAAAAAATAGGGATCTCTTCTAAAACTTCAATTATGTAACCCAAGGTGTAAATAAATTGGCCTATTATGTCTTTCATCGCATGCGCTGCAAAAACTATTGACGATGGAACACAAAAATGTTCTACAATATTAAAGAACACATCAATATCTACAATAAACTCAGTAACACCATACGTCTAACTATCGTAGTTTTGTTACTATAACTTCTTTTTATTATTTTAAAAGTTGATAGAAATGCCGACCAAAATCAGACCATGTTATCCAATCCTTATCCAAATAAATCATTTCGTATTCAAGACTATTTCAATACCTATAAATTGCTTTTTTCAAATCGGACATTCCATTCAAAAGATATTACGAAATTAAAAATTTTAGTTCGCTTTAAAAATATTATTAGCCAACTCGCGGTTCCGCGGGGCGCGTTCTCACTCACTCAGGGAGAAGGGCGTGCAAATGTATGAAATAAGTAGACGCGAGACTCGAACCTACGGTCTAAGTTTATCCTAAAATGTTCAAAAAATGTAAATCCACCCATACGAAGCTGGGGCGGGCGGGCTACAGCGCAGGCAGAGCTACTACCAACTGAGCAGTGAGTTCTGAATAACTTCAACATAAACATTTGAGACAGGACTAATATTAAATTCCTCACCAACTGTAGGCGCATATTAACACGCTCAAATTTAACCTAAATCCGTCAATCTTGCGGAATACCGCTCCTGGCGATTTAGCGTTATTATCTACCCTAAGGGATGGTATCGTAACTACTAGCTACCGCACGCTACTTCACCCCTTTTTAAGAGGCTGACAACTATCAAACAACTTCTCGCTCGCACGTTTCGACATCTTGAAAGATATAAAATAACTAAACTCATTTTCGAAAAATCGCAATCAACCATTTTGTGTGCAATCACATTGCACACAGTTTGGTAAAAATTTCATTTTGATCGATACATGTTTTCCTACTCAAAAGTTTGCCTTTCTAGTTTTCGTACATAAGCTAACTTTTAAGTAGGAAAACTTGTATCGATCAAAATGATTTTTTTACTAAACTGTGTGCAATGTGGTTGCACACAAATTGGTTGATTGCGATTTTTCGAAAACGAGTTTAGTAATTTTATATCTTTCAATATGTCGAAACGTGCGAGCGAGAGTCACATTAGCTCTTGTCTTCGCCTTAAGAGGCTGACATTCGTCAAACAGCTTCTCAATCGCACATTTCAACATTTTTGAGGATTAAATCTCTCTCTTCTCTTGTCGTGACACTAGTTTCTCCCGAAATTGCACATAATTTTTTTAACAGAAAAACTCATTGGTGTATAACTGGTTTCGAATCCACGACCTTAGGATCGGAAGGCGGGGCCGCTACCACTAGACCACCAGTGCTCTCAGTTTAAATCACTGAATGTAGTCATGAAAAATCGTAACTAACACAGAGTTTAAAAAACTTCTCCCGTTAATTTACTGAGTGACTTGATGTTTAAATGACTTGCAAACTTTGGACTCGGGCTATTTTAAAACGTTCGGAAATATTTCCGACCGGAATCGTTTCTGATCGGAATCGTCAGAATTAACCTCTTAAGGGCAGTGCATCGTAGGGCACGTTCCTATCGTGCGTGACTTACGAGGCAATGCTTTGTTATAGGTGATGGTTACCACTTAACATCAGGCCATCTGCTTGTTCCATCAGCTAGTAGTATAAAAAAGTATAAATAAAAGTACGTCTCAAGAGCACTTTCGAGCACTTGACACATGTTATAGAACTGTGTAGGTTCTACGACATGCCGGTTTCCTCACGATGTTTTCGTATTCTTGCAGATGGCCTTAATGTTAGGTGGCCTATAATGATCACCTCGTTTTTCTAAAATACCTACTGTTCTCAAATCATAAGTATTAATTACTTATTTTATTTTTATATTTTTTTTATACAAATAGCTGACGGAACAAGCAGATGGCCCACCTGATGTTAAGTGGTAACCATCACCTATAACAAAGCACTGCCTCGTAAGTCACGCACGATAGGGACGTGCCCTACGATGCACTGCCCTGCGTCCATCAACTTGAGGCATACAGATGTTAAGCCTCATGTGCCTGTAATTACACCGGCAACCACACTCTTCAAACCGAAACACAGCGTTGCTGCTTGGCGGCAGAAAAAGGCGTGGTGGTAGTACTTCCCCGGACGAGCCCTTCACAAAGAGCTCTACTACTCTTCATACTTGAGAAGTAATAGTAATTTTATTTCACTAAACGATGCTTGTGCTGATTCAATCATTTGTATTCTTATGTTGATAACATTATTTTATTTTTCTATTATTTATATTGTCATTGAATGTATGTGTTTTTAGGGTTCCATACTCAACGGGTAAAACGGGACCCTATTACTAAGAATCCGCTGTCCGTCTGTCACCAGGCTGTATCTCATGAACCGTGATAGTTAGACAGTTGACATTTTCACAGATGATGTATTTCTGTTGTCGCTATAACAACAAATACTAAAGAATTAACCCGCTTTTGTTTTGTTTGGTAAACAAAAAAGATAAAAACTGACGTTTCGTATAATCTATCTATGTCTAAGATTCACGCAACACCGGGACGGATTTCTTCGCGTCGTCTGTTGAATTTGAACTTTATTTCTACTAAAATATAGCTCAATATTGACTACGTAAACCGTAGTCTGCCATCTGATATTGACGAGTATAAATTCAACTGATTATTGGTACAAATAAGGTTTAAATTCAATTGAACGTACAGGCAAAGGCCTGGTGTAGCATGAATACACGTATCATGTCATGGCGTCTAACCCCACCATAAAGAGATTCGCTCGGTTTATTCTCTGCCACCTATTTAAGGTTATACCGGGTTTGTGAAACGTCAAACGTACGTAGCGTTCGCAAAACAGTCTTAATTAAAAAGATTCACAATACGATTCCGCTACCCTACTTCCTACTTGTTCTTTTATTTTACTTAGAACTGCTTTGTTCTTTTTAGGGTTTCATACCCAAGGTGTAAAACCTATTACTATAGCTCCGCTGTTCGACCGTCTGTCTGTCTGTCTGTCTGTCTGTCACCAGGCTGTATCTCATGAACCGTGATAGCTAGACAGAATTGAAATTTTCACAGATGATGTATTTCTGTTGAAAGAAAGAAAGAAAAACACAAAAAAAACTCGTTTTCGCTCGATATTGATAACGGCAACAGGTAGATGCTTGAAATGTTCACAGAATATTTAGTTATATATTCACTTTAAAAATAACAAATATTTAACATCCAACAAACGTGATTTTTTTGCCGTTTTTATAAACAATGGTACGGAACCCTTCGTGCGCGAGTCCGACTCGCACTTGGCGGGTATTATTTAGTAATTGGTGGACATTCCACACAGTATAGCATAGTTAACACTAGATTTTAAAAAAAATCTTGTTTGTCTGTCTGTACTTTACATCGTCAACTTGACGTGCCGACTGTACGCCATATATCAAGAAGATGCAGTAACAGAGTAGTGGGTGTTCAGAAACTTCGGACATTTAGCTCAGTTTAAGTTGGACTAAAGTTTGGCTGTCTTGATTTATTTTGTTCTTTCCAAGTGTAATCTACAGAAATAGGATGGGAGGAAGATTGCGTATAAAACTTGAAGTTACGGAAGTTGCGGAAGTTACGGAAGTTACGGAAGAGTACGTATCTAATAAAAAAACCGGTTGTGAAAAGACAGTTCTTAACTCAAACAAACAACTGTTACTTTTTACTGTTACTTTTTGCGGTAAAATTTGATAGAAAACATTTTTTTTAATTTTATTAAGAAAAAACTACAACATTACAAATGTATACCTACTATCATTCTACCTTCTGATCGCCAGGTTTTGGGTTCAAATCCAGTCGTTCACATTTAGAATAGAATAGAATAGAATATTTATTTCAAGTTTGACAGTAAGCTTACAGTATAACACCAAAACGCTGACATCTTAATTAATGATTAAAACTTAAATATGTTCTTATGGACTTATAAATAGAACTAAGGCTATCACTAAAAATGTCGACATTTGTGCAAGAATGAACTTTTTCCTTTGAAAAAATCTGGAAAAACATCGTGAGGAAATCAGTTAGTAATAATTTACCTTAGATAGTTAACATAAATACTTTTTTCTTCAGTTGATAAATACATTACAATATCTACCCACAGGAATAGTTCAAACAAAAGTAGATCCTAAGCTAGATTTGGCATTTGGAAGTATTGACCACTAGACCTTTAGAAGAGTAGTAGAGCTCTTTTGAAGGGCTCGTCCGGGGAAGTAGGTACTACCAGCACACCTTTTTCTGCCGCCAAGCAGCGTTGCTGTGTTTCGGTTTGAAGGGTGTGGTTGCCGGTGTAATTACAGGCACATGAAGCTTAACATCTGTATGCCTCAAGTTGATGGGCGCAGGGCAGTGCATCGTAGGGCACGTTCCCATCGTGCGTGACTTACGAGGTAATGCTTTGTTATATCTGGCCATCTGCTATTTTGTCGTTTTAGTGCCTGGACGTTTTGGTAATTAGTCGTTTTAGCAACTAGGTGTTATGATAACTAGGCATTTTAACACCATATACATGCTGAAAAAAAAACTGAAACAGCTTCAAGACTTTGATCCCCAAGCCCATCGCCGCTGTTACAACACTAACTGGTTTCCTCACGATGTTTTCCTTCACCGTTTAAGAGCACTGGCATTGCGCACATAAATTTCTCGATATGAAAAATCCATTGGTGCACGACTAGATTCGAACCTACGACCTTACGATCGGAAGGCGGGGTCACTCCCACTAGACCACTGGTGCTACATGGACATGCTGACCTTGGACAAATACCCCCTAAGGTCCAAACACACAAGAAGTATATCCTCGTTGATAAAGCCCGGTGTCTACCGCGAGCGGAGCGGAGCCATTAAGGACTCCGTTTAACTCGCAACAATAAACTGCATACTTGTATTTCCACCAACAAATAGTCGAGCGGAAAGGACTAAGCGAGCAGAAAGAGTTGAAATGAACTCGCTCAGCTCTTTTTCCTTTTGCAGTGGAAATCAAAAGATAAAACTCTTTGTTGGTGAAAATGTAAACCCATTTCTTTAAAAAGGAGTCCGTTCCGCTAACCATTTCTAGCTCATTACCCTTTCGCGGTGGAGACCGCGCTTAATGATCGAAATAACTGACAGCGCAGAGGTATAACCATCCTGTTATCTCTGCATTAAACTACTCTATGTTACAGCATCCGTCATGAGGGGTCGCTTATCTGCCGGCAGCGAATCGGTGCACATGACGAAATATGAATTTTACGCAGAAAATTCATGAAATACACAGAAATGCACATTTTATTCAAGCAATTTTGAGCTTTTCATTTGTAACCCAGATTTTAATGGTTGGTTAATTTTAAACGACTGCTCTGAAAGAAATTGAGTTTCATTGGTAATGGAGTTTGAAACGTTGTTTTTTTTAATCATCATCATCATTGATTGATTGTAAACTTTTTATTGCATCATAAAATAGCAGTATAACTGGCGTACTAAATGTTATGAAGGACCATCACCTTTACCTTATCTTTCCCCATAATCCAGGGATAGTTATATATATAGTAGTAGGTAGTTCTGCTGAAGTCAAAGTCAAAGTCAAAAGGTATTTATTCAATAAAATCACAAGGATCTTCTAGGACTTTGAAACGTCTTAAAGCTAGGTGACTCTAGGTGCCAGTTCCACGCGACCAAAGCCTAGAAGAACATAATAATAAAGCCATTTATATCTCAATATAAAGTAATTAATTAACTAACATTCATTTGATTTATTTATTACATTGTTATTCTAATTTATATAAAAGTCATTGATTCGTATAAAATTATTCATGCATTGTAATTATTAATAATATTTATATTTGGGATGTCCATTTTTGGACGTAGGCCTCCTCCATCGTGCTCCAGATTAGTCGGTCCTGGGCGAGTCGCGTCCATGTGACCATAGCTGAGGAACATAGCTGGGTAAAAGTATCCCTGGATTTAGCGGAAAAATAGCACAGTTTCATTTTTACAAGCCATATAACAAAGCATTACCTAGTAAGTCACGCCCGTCTGTAACGCGCCGTACGCCTGCCCTACGCCCATCAATTTAAGGCATAGAGGTATGAAGCCTCATCTACCTGTAATTTCACCCAGCACCCACACGCTATAAACAAAAACAGCAACGTTACTTCACGGCATCATTTATAGTCTAAGTCAAAAAGTATTCATTCAGTTGAATGATAAGGATCACTTTGAAACGTCTTAAAGCTAGATGAATCTTAGAATGATAGTGCCACGCACCGAAGCCTAGAAGAACAAGCAACAAACTTTGCTTTGAGGCAATGCTTTGTTATAGGTGATGGTTACCACTTAACATCAGGTGGGCCATCTGCTTGTGCCATCAGCTGGTTATATATATAAAAAAAAGATAGCAAGTGACTTGACATCCGATAAGTTTTGATCGGGCTTTCAGAAACTTAGAAGAAACCCAGTCTAGAAACAAGGTCTAGTAAAAATTAACGCTGGGTTTTCAAGCTTTTTAAGTTATTTCTTAATGTTATGAATCCACCGCATTCATTGGAAACTGCGGAGTAAGTTTGAAATTAAATATACGTTCCGAGTGCACTCCAGCTAATTGTATGATTTTAAAACGAGAACTTTGAAATGGCTTAAGTTTAAGTAACTCTTTGTAAAACTTAATATTGCATATTTTATGGGGTAACCAAAGGCTTGTAAAAGTTTGTAATAGAAGTTTTATTGTATGGACATGTTTTAACTTTACCTACTCTTGTTTGAGACTGTAGACGTTTTGAAAGATCTTTTTCTCTAAAAAATAATTTATGCTGAAACGCTTGTGATGTATTTTGTTTGGTCTCTCTTTAAAGGCTGACGCTTGTTGACAACCGTGTTATACTTTTAGGTAGATAGTAAAATGTGAACAAAAGTTATAGGTAATGGTGCTGTAAAAAAAAAATTCACAAACATTTTCTAACACAAATACAATTGCTAACAATGTAACAATTCCTAACATAATATGTTAGGTAATTTTGTAATAGGTTAGGATGTTGTTGAAAATGGAATAAAAGTAAATTATTATTATTAAATCACAGTAAAACATAAAAATAGACCAAGATTAAATATAATTAAAGAAATAGACAATAGACTAGACTAGAAAACATTAAATTTCACCTTATAGGTCTTTATATATCTTTATATTTTATATATCATAAAATAATTAATAGTTTGAACATTTTGTTTCAGAAAAGTCGCAAATCTTAGCTAGAAATTAAAAACAGACGCATGAACATTTTGTTAAATAAAATCAGCATAATATCTTAGTTTAAAATCATAAAAGTAGTATGATCATTTTTAGTTTAAATTCATTTTGTATAACTTAAGTAAAAATTGGAATGTAAAATTTTCTTTTTAGTTTAGATTCATTTGCATAACTTAAGTAAAAATTGGAATGTAAAAATTTGTTGAGGTAATTAGTAGTTTTTGTTAAATTTTATAGAATCAAAAGTAGTATTAAAAAAGTTTCTGATCATCATGTCAGAGGGACACCTAGTGCCATTTCTAGATGTCTAGATTTAAAAAAAAAACGAATGATACAATTTAAAAATTAACATAATAATCACGGCAGTCAGAGGCGTATGTAAACTGCTAGGACGGACACAGGTACACGAGCCTCCGACTGCCTGTGATTATTAAATTGTATAATTATTCAAGACTGAACAACTGGAGTTCACTATCAAGAAAATTTTTAAAATATAATGTTGTTGCCATCCTTTTAGTTTGGGCAATCGGGTTTGTTTAATTTTTAACAAATATTTTATTGGTTATTCCATACGTGACAGGTTGCAAAACTATTCCCGCTACAGTACCTATTTTAAAAAATATGATATGCCACTATATTATTGCATATGACCGTACATTTTTAAAGGAAAATGATAAATTATTTAAAACCTCCCGTGAACTCGCATTTTCAAAGTTCAGTGACTCGAACTCCATTCACTAGGAAGCTATTCCGAGTTTCCGCGCCACTACACCACTGCGCTATGCGATGCGATAATTCTAACAAAGAATGGGAGAAATGAAGCAATGAAAATCCAAGACTTGGTGTTGCTTGCGACAAGTCATCATCATCAAAAGCCTGAAGAAGTCCAATACTAGTCATAACCAAAGTTGAAGCATCACTTTGAAACGTCTTAAAGCTAGGTGACGCTAGGTGCCAGTTCCAAGCGACTAAGCCTAGAAGAACAGGCAACAAACTTACGGCTTGGTTAGGTACTACCGTTTGTATGATCCTTGTTACAATATAACCCCTTTAAGGCGAAGACAAGAGCTAATGTGACTCTCGCTCGCACGTTTCGACATGTTGAAAGATATAAAATCACTAAACCTATTTTCGAAAAATCACGATCTACCATTTTGTGTGCAATCACATTGCACACAGTTTAGTAAAAAATTCATTTTGATCGATACAAGTTTTCCTACTTAAAAGTTTGCTTATGTACGAAAACTAGTAAAGCAAACTTTTGAGTAGGAAAACATGTATCGAAATGTGCGAGCGAGAGTCACATTAATTCTGTATTCGCCTTAAACATTTCCAGGATGAACAATTCAATTCAATTCATTTTTAAGAGTAGTAGAGCTCTTTGTGAAGAGCTCGTCCGGGGAAGTACTACCACCACACCTTTTTCTACCGCCAAGCAGCAATGCTGTGTTTCGGTTTGAAGAGTGTGGTTGCCGGTGTAATTACAGGCACATGAGGCTTAACATCTGTATGCCTCAAGCTGATGGACGCAGGGCAGTGCATCGTAGGGCACGTTCCTATCGTGCGTGACTTACGAGGCAATGCTTTGTTATAGGTGATGGTTACCACTTAACATCAGGTGGGCCATCTGCTTGTTCCATCAGCTGGTTGTATAAAAAAAAAAAAAAAAACAGAACCCTCTCCATTCACTGGCTTTCAGAGGTCCTCTAAATGTACCTAAAGAAAGAATGTACTTTCAGATAGTCTTTAATGTAAACTGTGGAAGTTTAAGATAATAGTAAACATTCTGAGAAAACTGAAATTTAAACAGCTTCACGACTTTGACCCCCAGACACGGTAGATATCCCCTCAGATCTCTTAGTACCAAGTAACGAATAGTAAAATCAGAGTCAAAAGGTTTTTCAATAAAATCACAAGGATCACTTTGAAACGTATTCAAACTAGGTGAGTAGTAAGGAATAGTAAACATTCTGAGAATAACAAAAGTTTCAGAAAAAATATGATATAGTACATTCACAGCCGCAAACAACCCCAAATTAAAGGCGAAAACAAGAGCAAATGATGAGCTTTTTCGAAAAATCGCAATCAACCAATTTGTGTCGCATTGCACACAGTTTAGTAAATAAAAAACATTTTAATCTATACAAGTTTCCTACTCAAAAGTACAAAAACTAGTAAAGCTTCTTCGCCTTAACAAATCAGCAACCCTAATAAAATGTACCTGTCACCACACACACACAAAGTAAAAAACCTTATTTTCCGTTAAACTGTTAAGCGACAACCCTAAGCTCCCTTTTACATTGAGCCTGATAAATTGCACTGGAACTAATGTACCGTGTAAATTCAGTATTGCCACAGCCTATTTTTGATTAGATAGGTCACTTAAAGAGCCGATTGTAATCTTCGGACTCACCTCTGACTAAGTCAAAGTCAAAAGGTATATAATCAGTTGAATCACAAGGATCACTTTGAAACGTCTTAAAGCTAGGTGAATATAGGTGCCAGTTCCACACGACCAAAACCTAGAAGAACAGGCAACAAACTTACGGCTTGGTTCCTACCGTTCTTTTGTATGATCCTTTTACAATGTAATAATTTAATATATTATTGCTCCTACCGTTACTACCCCCTTGAGACAACTTCGAAGAATCTGGAGTTCATAGGAAATATTCCCTCCTGAAGGAATATCTACCGTGCATGGGGAAAAAAGTCGTGAAGCTGTTTCAGTTTTTTCAGGTCACTGGGAGTTTATTTACCACTAGTTGCTAAGAAAAGTCGTCCGTCAACTCACACCATGAATCTTGTCCCAACTGGTGTGACTTCTAGCAATTAACTTTTTTTAATAACATTTACATGAACAATAAAATTACAATGAATTAGTATTTTCTAGTAAAGTTTTTCTTAGAGAAAATATTATTTTATTTTATTTTATTAAAGAAAAAGTATTTTCGCGACACAGTTTTTACTACTGCGATCTTCAGTGTTCGGTCTTGAGTTTGTATATTGTCTAGTGATAAACTGTTTAAATAAATAAATTTACAAATGTACAGAATACACTTGAAACAGTTGAACTATCTACAGATTAACTAAGTTTTGAAATTAAATAAAGAATTTAAGAATGAAATAATGTTTCATACACGGAGGCTTAGCTAGGGTACAATGGGACTATAATTGTGCTATGTGGGGCCAAAACCCTAATAAAAACTAGAATAATCGGCAGCTAACTTGTCAATTTGCAACGTCTGTACTATTGTCTGTACTCGAAGGGTCTTTCAGGCACACCTAAAATTCTTTCACCACTCTGTTTCGAAAGAACTAGTGACACGACAAAAAGTATGAAGTGACCCAGCTTCTATTGCGATAAGCTGGTAATGTTCCGCGCGATCTTTGTTCTCATCGTCTCGGAAGTTTCATCGGAAGTTTGTACTTTAAAATAATTTGTAGATTGTACTTATTATAGGTATGTATTTACAAAAAAAAAGTATATATGTATTATACCAGCTATCTAGTTCCCATATTACAAGCTTTGGCTTAGTTTGGGGCTAGGTAGTGTTGAGTGGAAAGTCCACTAATATTTATTATCATCATTTATTTTTTAATTCCCTACTAATATTATAAACGCGAATGGATGGATGGATGTTTGTTACTCTTTCACGTAAAAACTACTGAATGGATTTTAATGAAACTTTACAATAATATAGCTTATACATCAGAATAACACATAGGCTACAATATATAAAGATATTGTGTGAATTGTCCAATACGATGATAAGTGTCAAGTAAGTATGAAAAAATATACCATCTGCGCGCTATTCTGGCGTGCGCTGCCAAAACCGCTAGAGTTACACATATGTACTACGCCACGCTAATACAACGTGTTTATTAAGAGTTGTAGGGATCCGAAAGCAGGATATTCTACCGGTCATAACGAACAACTTTTGTTCTATGACTTTTAAAATTTCAAAGTTTTTCATTCATGAAATGCCTCTTAAACTTTTACTTATGTAAAATGAATCTAAACGCATCATGAGGCAGCCCTATTTACAGCTGTTCTTTGACCTCTAGTTGTGAACTTAGATAAAATAGGTAACAGAACTACCACCAATTACCTAGTAATGTGCCTACCTAATAATGATGTTGCTGTTTTTAAAGATCTTGGTATGTAAAAGAAATATTTTCGCGACTGTAATCCCTAGTCACGGTAAACATTCTCTGAGATCTTTGGTACTAATACCTATTCAGTAACTAGGTACCTACGTGGCTACGTACTCAATATTTAATAGAATATTTATTTTTGTTTGATTACTAGATGTCGTAAAGCAATGTTTATGATATTCATAGTTCTTTAAATTGTAACATGTTACTTTACCACCATGGTTCATTGACACCACAAAATTATTCAACTACAATTATTTTGGGAAGTGTCTAGTCTGTCCTATTTAATCTTTGACATACCTGTCCGTCATTGGTTGCATTTAAAAACGCATATCCAATCAGGACGGCCGACGGCCGCCGATCAGTGTTACCATTTGTGGCAGATTTCTGCCATTTGGCAGATTTTAAATATTTCAAGAAAAATCTTATTAGTTTGAATTTTTAATGAAATAATATTTATAATTTATTTATTTTTTACCGAACTGGAAACTTCTTATTCTTTTTTACCTTTATTGATTTGGTTTCTAAACAACTTCTATCTCGTTTTAGATAACTGCAAACCGTTACAAACGATCAAAAGATAGTAACTGAATGTAATGTAGGTATTTAATTTATTCCGTAGCCACGAAGGAGATGGTATGAAGTCATATTTTTGGTATTTTTATCGTCAAGCTTGGTAGATTTTGACAGATTTTTTGGCAGGTGTGTGGTAGAACCGCTACTTTTGAGATGGTCACCCTGTTTGTGTTTACATGCGTTGTTGTACATTGTTTTGTTGAGAAAATGTCATCAAACGTGATAAAATGGTGATTGTTATGTAAAAAGCCGTCGTCAGTCAGTGTGTGTATGAGCAGTGCCTACGAGGTAATGGTTTAGTGTGAAGTTTGAAGCCTGTGTCGTGCGAAATCTCGCAAACTTACCAAAATCCAGTTTTATCCAGTGTTATTATAGCCAGTAAATAATGACAAAATCCATAGGAACCAGTAAAAATATCGTGTCAGGGGATTGGCGGCGTACCTACCTACCTACCGAAAGGTAAGTATTTCAAATTATCTCGTAGGTTATCGTTGTTTTTTTCTTTCCTAGATAGAAGCGCGCGTGCGTGTGACCTTGACACGTACACAGAAAGGGCTGTTGCAAATTTCTGAGAAAATATTAATTTTACTTTTCTATGGGAATTTCGAAAACGATGTATCCAACCGTTGCACACGTCAAAGTATTCCAGTGCTTGGTCTAAATACACGCTCTTTGTTTTCCTACATAACTTCATCAACACGTTGTATAAGCTACTCGAAATACTAATCCTGCGCAGACGAAGTCGCGGGTACCAGCTAGTGATAAAATAAATAAAGTATCTTACGAGTCGTCGTCCTATTTATTTAACAAATGGCAACAAATAGGTCAAATCAATAGTTTCCTCATAATTCCCTAACCAATACTTACACAAGGCGATGGACCTAACAAAATAATCCAAATTGTCTTACCCTGTCACGGCTGGCACGGTCCGTGTTTATCCCACCTAATCCTTCCCGAGAAAAGCAGGCGAACTACAAGAGTTTAGTTGCTGGTCGAGTTACTGGCGACACCTACTTGCACAAAGACCAACTGACTTTACCCTCCACAAAACTAAAAACGCTCGATAAAAGTCACGACTGTAGACTAATAAGAATCTACAAGAAAATTCCTGACGTCATTAAAATGAAACTAAAAACTCCCTATTTCATACTAATTTAAAAAACCTACTCTTGACTAAGGGCTCGTACACAAAACTGCGATGCGATGCGATATGACGTCGCATCGCAGGAACTTCCACGGGAAAGTCCACAACGAGCTCGCAGATTTTTGCGATGCGACGTCGCATCGCAGTTTTGTGTACGATCCCTAAATGCTAAATTCTTTAGAAGAATTCCTAGCCGATAAAATACTTGCAACCGATTTTTTCATAAAATAGACAATTCAAATTTAGTTTAATCTAATTTATTTTTTTATTTTATTTTAAGCCCTTTAATACAGATACATTTTACGAATTATACTCTATTTTATACTACGACATCGACACTATCTGTTTGCCCTTTTTTGGCAAAGGCCTCCTCCAAGCTCTTCCACTCTTCCCTATCTCTCGCTATCCTCGTCCATGTTTTCCCTGCAATATGTTTTAGCTCATCCTCCCATCTTTTAAACTGTCTCCCCCTTTTTCTTTTGTTGTATTTCGGGAACCAATTCATCAACATTTTGCTCCATTTCTCTTTTCCTCTTACCGTATGTCCCGTCCATCTCCATTTTAGTGTATTTACTTTGAGTGTAACATTTTCTATTTTTGTTCGTCTTCTTAGTGTTACGTTTTTAATTTTGTCTAATTTCCTTTTTCCCAGCATACTTCTTTCCATGGCAGATTGACAGACTTCTAACTTTTTGGCATGAGCTTTTGTTAGGGCCCAGGTCTGGCACCCGTATGTTAGAACTGGGAGGATACAAATATTGAAGAGTTTTCTTTTATAGTAAATGTTAATTTCTTTGTTTTTCATAATCTCCCTAAACGACCAGTATCTTTTCCACGCATTAGCTGTCCTTACTTCTAGTTCTTTTGACATTAAGTCAGTTGGTGATATTATTTGACCTAGATAAGTGTACTCATTTACATATTCGATATTATTGTTGTTTAAATATATTGGTTCTTGTGTATCGTTTGTCATCATTTTAGTTTTCTCGGTGTTCATGGTAAGTCCTACTTTTCGGCTTTCGTAGTCTAGCTGGCTAAGCATTTGTTGGAGTTCGTCTTTTGTTGATGCGAATATAATAAGGTCGTCGGCAAATCTCAAGTGAGTTAATTTCTCTCCATTTATATTAAGACCGAAGCTGTCCCAGTCAAGATGTCGGAAGATGTCTTCAAGAACGGCTGAGAATAGTTTTGGTGATAGAGGATCTCCTTGTCGTACTCCACGCTCTATTTTGATATCCTCTCCTTCTCTTTCTAATTTGACTCTAGATGTGCTTATTCTGTATATATTTCGGATTATTCTTATATATTTGCTGTCGACTCCCTGATTCTTTAGAGATACCCATATGCGTTCGTGTTCTAAGGAGTCGAAAGCCTTATTATAGTCAACGAAACAGCAGTAGAAGGGGATTTTATATTCTTTACTCTTTTCGAAGACTTGTTTGACTACAAATATGTGGTCTATAGTGGAAAAGTCACTTCTGAATCCTGCTTGTTCCTGGGGTTGGTTCTCATCCAGTGTTTTTGTTATGCGTTTGAGGATTACCTTCGCAAAGACCTTATAGATGTTCGACATTAGACTGATTGTTTAATCTAATAGCGGACATTATACAAGGTGTTCCATAAGTTGTGTATACAACGTGTTTATTAAGAATTGTAGGGATCCGAAAGCAGGATATTCTACCGGTCATAACGAACAACTTTTGTTCTACGACTTTTAAAATTTCAAAGTTTTTCATTCATGAAATGCCTCTTAAACTTTTATCTAAAATGAATCTAAACGCATCATGAGGCAGCCCTATTTACAGCTGTTCTTTGACCTCTAGTTGTTAACCTTAGATAAAATAGGTAACAGAACTGCCACCAATTACCTAGTAATGTGCCTACCTAATAATGATGTTGCTGTTTTTAAAGATCTTGGTATGTAAAAGAAATATTTTCGCGACTGTAATCCCTAGTCACGGTAAACATTCTCTGAGATCTTTGGTACTAATACCTATTCAGTAACTAGGTACCTACGTGGCTACGTACTCAATATTTAATAGAATATTTATTTTTGTTTAATTACTAGATGTCGTAAACCAATGTTTATGATATTCATAGTTCTTTAAATTGTAACATGTTACTTTACCACCATGGTTCATTGACACGACAAAATTATTCAACTGCAATTTTGGGAAGTGTCTAGTCTGTCCTATTTAATCTTTGACTAACCTGTCTGTCATTGGTTGCATTTAAAAACGCATATCCAATCAGGACGGCCGACGGCCGCCGATCAGTGTTACCATTTGTGGCAGATTTCTGCCATTTAGCAGATTTTTTTGAAATTTTTTTTGAAGAATTTTTAATGAAATAATATTTATAATTTATTTATTTTTTACCGAACTGGAAACTTCTTATTCTTTTTTACCTTTATTGATTTGGTTTCTAAACAACTTCTATCTCGTTTTAGATAACTGCAAACCGTTACAAACGATCAAAAGATAGTAACTGAATGTAATGTAGGTATTTAATTTATTCCGTAGCCACGAAGGAGATGGTATGAAGTCATATTTTTGGTATTTTTATCGTCAAGCTTGGTAGATTTTGACAGATTTTTTGGCAGGTGTGTGGTAGAACCGCCACTTTTGAGATGGTCACCCTGTTTGTGTTTACATGCGTTGTTGTACATTGTTTTGTTGAGAAAATGTCATCAAACGTGATAAAATGGTGATTGTTATGTAAAAAGCCGTCGTCAGTCAGTGCGTGTATGAGCAGTGCCTACGAGGTAATGGTTTAGTGTGAAGTTTGAAGCCTGTGTCGTGCGAAATCTCGCAAACTTACCAAAATCCAGTTTTATCCAGTGTTATTATAGCCAGTAAATAATGACAAAATCCATAGGAACCAGTAAAAATATCGTGTCAGGGGATTGGCGGCGTACCTACCTACCTACCGAAAGGTAAGTATTTCAAATTATCTCGTAGGTTATCGTTGTTTTTCTCTTTCCTAGATAGAAGCGCGCGTGCGTGTGACCTTGACACGTACACAGACAGGGCTGTTGCAAATTTCTGAGAAAATATTAATTTTACTTTTCTATGGGAATTTCGAAAACGATGTATTCAACCGTTGCACACGTCAAAGTATTCCAGTGCTTGGTCTAAATACACGCTCTTTGTTTCCCTACATAACTTCATCAACACGTTGTATAAACTTCAGGGGGCTAAAGTACCCATCAATATGAACAACTTTTTCTAAGGAACCAACACTGTGAACGCGAAAAAAAAACAGCTGTTTCATACAAAAGTTCAATACCTACCAGGCTAAAATGTATGAAACAGCTGTTTTTTTTTCGCGTTCACAGTGTTGGTTGGTATATATATATATATATATATATAGGAACCAACACTGTGAACGCGAAAAAATTAGGTCATTTTAGAAATCAATTTAAGAAGGATTTTACTTTTGTACACGGCTGTCTTCCTGATTTTTGTGTCCTTTACAAAGGTACGTATTTCTGTAATGTGTTTTTCTTTGACAGTAGATATTTATCTATCTCTCTACTGTACTGGAAAATATAATCCTACCAAAAAGTTTAATTATATACAAGTTTTCCTATAAGAAAACTTTTGGTATACTTACCAAAAGTTTTCTTATAGTTTTCTTATAGAAAACTAAAAAACAAACATTTTGGTAGGGAATACCTATTCTCCGAAACTTGGTTGTTTGGATTTGGATTTCTCATATTTTCATAACATACGTTTCAACAATATTGAAGATAAAAATGACTGAATAGGAGCTGATTTCACCGTGCTCAGTTAGATAAACAAAGGATTAAAGTTCCGTTACATAATTTCAAATTGTACGCGTTTGACATCTAAGGTTAGATTAAACGGCCTGTTAATCCTTGATTAGTAACTAACAGAGCATGGTGAAATCAGCTTTTAAGTTTTCAAAAATGTTGACATGTGCTAGCGAGAAGTTGTTTGACGGTTTTTAACTCGTAAGAACGTCCTCTGAATCATAGAGATGATTATAATGATGTTGAGTTAACACATACCACACAGAGCATAATAGATAGCTATAACAATAATATCCGGTCATAACAATTATCTCAAAGCCACTTGGAATATCTATAATTATCCCGAATATCATTATCGTGTGGTCTCGTATCGTATTAGATAGTATCGAGCACTAACGATGTTATAGTGATTTACGTGTGTTGTTTGATGGATTATACGGGAGAGAATATTTATGATGGTACTACTGATCCTAAATAATTATCACTATTACCATTAATGGTACTAAGGATACAAAGTAGTGTCACTTGTACCATCAATGGTACAAATCAATGATACTACTGACACGAAGGCGAGCTTTTTCCTATCTAAAAATGTATGTGCGCAATATCAGTGCTCTTAAACGGTTAAAGAGCACATCGTGAGGAAACTAGTTTGTATTCTAACAGCGGCGATGGGCTTGCGACCTGTCACGTAAGAAAACCGAAACTGAAAACAACTTCTTATAAAAATCAGTCCATAGTAAAGTCGATCGTCATTTGTTTTGTAGAAAAAAGTAATGAAATGAAATGATATAAAAATTGAATGAAATGAAATGTAAAATGAAATGGAATGAAGTAAAATTTATTAAAATCAGAAATGTTTGTTTTTGATTTTAATAAATTTATATAAAATAAAATATTACTGTATCTTATTAAATTGGGTTTATGTATAACAATTTCGATATTGATGGCGTAAAAGGTGTAAAAGGTGGCGGTTTCCTTTAAAACCTACGAGAATCATTAGGCGCCCGGCCGGCTGTATCACGCGCTGAACGTTATTCACCAAAAAAGTTCAGCGTTCTTGCTACCGTTTCTTTGCATGGTTTTTTGTTCAAAATAATAATGATGCTTCATGAAGGATAAACTCAGACATAAGTAAAATCATCTATTAAACTATAAACACGTTGCGAGTCTTGCCATAAGGCGAAGACAAGAGCTAATGTGACTCACGCTCGCACGTTTCGACATAAATTTTTGAACTATTTTGTGTGCAATCACATTGCACACAGTTTATTAAAAAAAAATTGATCGATACCAGTTTTCCTACTTAAAAGTTTGCTATGTACGAAAACTAGTAAAGCAAACTTTTGAGTAGGAAAACATGTATTGATCAAAATGAAATTTTTACTAAACTGTGTGCAACGTGATTGCACACAAAATGGTTGATTGCGGTTTTTCGGAAATGAGTTAAGTGATTATATATTTCAACACGTCGATACGTGCGAGCGAGAGTCACATTAGCTCTTGTCTCCGCCTTAACCAAAAAAAGTTCAGCTTTGTTGCTACCGTTTCTTTGCATGGTTTTTTGCATAAAATAATAATGTTTCATAAAAGTTATACTCACAAGTAAAATCATCTATTAAACTATAAACACGTTGCGAGTCTTGACTAAAATTGTTACTCGCAGTTTTCCCTCGTGTGTTGCGCAGTGCGGCTGTAGGTAGGTAAGGTACTTCTAATTAACTTGTGTTATTGTATGACATGATAACTCGCTTTTATGATTATGTTGTACTATACCCTACGTAGAATAACGTAATGAATGGGTCGGGTTGTATAACTGTTGTTTTATCTGTAGCGGTCTAGCGGTAGAGTAAAATAAACAATAGTGCCTTGGAATATTTACGAGCAACGGAAGGAATTTGGCATCAATATTTTTAACACATTTTGTCCTACTTTTGGGCAAAGGTCTCCCAATGTATGCCATCTTAAACTAATTTGTCTTAACTTTCTTTTCAGTGGTAGAACATTGACTCAAATATAACAATGTATAAAAAAAATACCGAAATAAGTAGTACATAATGGACACTCAAATCTTGCTTGGTTCATAACTCAAGGGTCTTGTCTATGTCTGAGACAAATACAAATATACAAGGTGTTCCAATACTTGTACTTAAAACTTCAGGGGGCTAAAGTACCCATCACTATGAATAACTTTTTCCAAGGAACCAATACTGTAAAAGCGAAAAAAAAACAGCCGTTTCATGCAAAAGTTCAATACCTACCTACCTGGCAAAAATATATGAAACAGGTTTTTTTATTAGTGTATATCAAGTTTTGGAACACCTTGTATAGCAAAATATGGCGCTTTGGTGCAGCTATTGCGCTGCTACGCCTTAGCTGCGTTGCAGCTACGGCACAGCTATCATCAGACAGTGCAGCTACGCAACCACTACGCCACTGCAATGCAGCTACTACGCGGCTACGCCACAACTACGATGCAATTACAATATAGCAATAGCGCGTCTACGTCACCTCTAGCGTAAAGCGATTTATTGAGTTGGGGAAGAGCAGTGCAATCCTTTTCCAGCGTTGCTATCGTAACTACTCCAGGCGTTAAATAATCCTTCTCGGGAAATCCCATTTCACGTAACTAAGGGTTTCATTGAACTAAGGGCGATCATAAACGGGTAGCTCAAAGCAGTTATAACTGACTGCTTGAAATTGACTGCTATTATTTAGAATCGGTTGTTTAACATGCTCTCCGAAGCACTATAACGCTCTGATGAAAATTCCACAAGCGCCTCAAACTGTGACGACCCTGAATATTACTTATCTTAATAGCTACGCTTCATGTAGATTTCGAGCTACAACCAGTGGCATAGCTATCGTAGGGCCAGGTGGTGCAGTGCACCAGGGCCCCGGAGCTCAGGGGGCCCTCTAACCTAAGCTTTGATTAGAAAGGGTCAGCCAGCTCCCGAAGCTAGAAAGCCTTGAGCCTGCTCACAAAATTCTTTCTAAGCCCGATTCTTTCTCTATGCACCGGGACCCTTGTCCACCTACGCCACTGGCTACAACCTTCCATTGACATAAGCAAGACTGCTCGCTGCTCGCAATAATTTTCAATCGACTGAGAGTATCATTCGTTTGGCACCTTCTAAGCAGTCGATCGCAACTACAGTGGCTCACCAAATTATCTTTATTACCGCGGGTCAATTTAAACCAGCCGCTACGACAGCATTAGCAGTAACAATAAATGAGTCGTTGATTGTTTTTTAAACTAATTTCCGACAGGTCAGTCGTTTGATGACTGGTTCTTTTGTCGGAAAATCGTCACTGCTGCTTTAACAATAGACCTGTACCCGAAGACCCGACCTGTATTTCTTTCTTTTCTTCTTCTTCTTTCTTTTCTTGTTTTTCGTTTTCTGTATCGTCAGGCTTGATTTTGAATGGAAACTCAACAATCGCCTCTATCGGGCGTGTTTAGAACTTTGGTGGCTCTTTCAAAAAAGGCTCGCAAGTTGGAATATCAAATACCAAAAACGAAAAAAAAACTCGGACTTGAAGTATGGCTCTTACATGATATCCCAGTACGCTGTATGTCCGTTTGCCAGCATTGAATTCGACTGCTCGAGCGGTTCGTGCAAAGCGGCTTTAGACATCCGATACGTAATAGCAGTAACTATGATAATATGTGACAAAACGCCCGCATTATTAGTGGATAATTTATGTAAATTCATCGGACATATCAGAGAATTGCGTCATGATTTGTTTGTTGTTTATGAAATACAAGGACTTGTATACTTTTTAGTGAAACCCCAAGCTACACAAAAACTATACCTACTTCATACGTAAAACAGTAAATAATAAAAAAACATTTACCAATAACAATGATTATCCTGGGTACAGAATAAATAATAGTAAATTTCCATGTTTTATTATTGTGAGTAAATGTTTTTTTTTACACTACTAGCTGATGGAACAAGCAGATGGCCCACCTGATGTTAAGTGGTAACCATCACCTACAAAGCATTGCCTCGTAAGTCACGCACGATAGGAACGTGCCCTACGATGCACTGCTCTGCTTCCATTAACTTGAGGCATACAGATGTTAAACCTCATGTGCCTGTAATAACACCGGCAACCACACTCTTCAAACCGAAACACAGTATTTCTGCTTTGCTTTGGCTTGGATTATTGTTATTCTTTTATCTTTTGGCAGGAAGCATCAGAAAAAAGAGTTTGAATGACGGATACAACTAGGGTTAACTAGGGTCTTCGAATTTCTCAAACGCAGCCCGTTTGGGAAATTCAAAGATATCCTGAAATCTCTCGATGTTCCACAATGTCGGAAGACCCGTCTATTTAATCAGTGTGTTCTGACCACCATGACTTACCCACCGAGACATGGACTCTGAAACATGAGACAGTGTACAAATTGAGGGTTACAGAGAGCCATGGAGCATGCCATGCTCGGCGCATCAAGCTTTTAGACCGCGTTCCTAATGTAGAGATCCGTGGGCGCACCAAAGTCTAGGACGAAGAAAATTGAATAATGGTGTTCCAATTGAGTTGGGCGAAGTTGATGAGTGAGTGGTGGCCGAGGACTAGAGAATCGTCGGACGATTATTGGAATAAATTGAACATTTTTATTTAGCATAGTACAAAAACACAATCCTGGAAAAAGTTAGGTAGGTAACATTAAGTATACAATTTTGAGCAGCTCAAGGTATAAATACGATGGGTCGACGACATTGTCAACGTCGACGATCTTGGGCTTAGTCAGACTGCGGATGATGATTACGAAACCTCATCGAAGAACTTTTAAGAGCATAGCTGCCAACAGAACTGTGAGGTCAGTCATAAAATATCATGTCTGTCCTTATCAACCTTATCTTGCCGGAGGTAACGCTTCGTGTGGTTTGGGATCTTTATTTTGTTTATATAATTTGGCAACTATAACAAGGACTCTGATAACCCAAGCCTACACCGGAACGAGGAAATCAGTTGGATGACACCGAAAAATTGGTTTTACCCATAACAAAGTCAAACATACAACAAAAGTTAAACTTATTAAATACAGGCACATGAGGCTTAATATCTGCATGCCTCAAGTTATCCTATAAAAAATCGCAATGAACCAAATTGTCAACCAATAAGCTTTTTAGTAGGAAAACTTGTTAGGATCAAAATTATGTTTTTTTCTGAACTGTGTTCAATGTGATAGCATTTTATGAGTAGTAGAACTCTTTGTGAAGGGCTCGTCCGGGGAAGTACTACCATAACGCCTTTTTATGCCGCCAAGCAGCGTTGTTGTTTTTCGGATTGAAGAGTGTGGTTGCCGGTGTAATTACAGGCACATGAGGCTTAACATCTGTATGCCTCAAGTTGATGGACGCAGGGCAGTGCATCGTAGGGTACGTTCCTATCGTGCGTGACTTTCGGGGCAATGCTTTGTTATAGGTGATGGTTACCACTTAACATCAGGTAGGCCATCTGCTTGTTCCATCAGCTAGTGGTATAAAAAAAAAACAACTTGGTTGATTGCAATGTTTCATAAAAAGTTCAGTGAATTTATATCTTTGAAAATGTTGATATATGCGATTTAGGGGTACTGCCAACAATTCAATTCAATTCAATTTGTTTAGATCAGGCTTAGTCCATAGGTATTTGTTAGTAACAATCATTTTAACTTAAAAATAGTGTTAGTGACATTTTGTTTGGTTTAGAGCTGATTTCCACTTACCCGTGGTACAAACAGTTGGACAAAGCGGTCGGACCACGGGTCGGTAGCGGATTTCACCATGCTCTGTTAGATTAACAAAGGATTAAAGGGCCGTTAAATATGTCAAAATATACGTGTTTGACATCTAAGGTTGGATATAACAGCCTGTTAATCCTTGATTAGTAACTAACAGAGCATGAAAATCAGCTATTAGTGTTGATGAGTTGATAAGGTTTAGTTTGTTTAGAGCATACCACCAATTCGCACGAAGCGCTTTGCTTCAACCTGCATTATGCGAACCGCTAAGGAGCATTATGCGAACTCATTACCGTCGTCTGTTTTTCCTGACCACTACAATTTCACTCTTCAAGGCAAGAGTGAATAGGTGTCTTCTAGACCTTTCTGCTCCAACGTCGGCTACATCGTCGCTTACCATCAGGTGATCAAAGGACGATCTATTTATTGTAAAAAAAAAGTGTGTGCAGCTGCATCCAATAATAATTGAGGGGACAGTCCCACCTCTCAGACAATGCGTTCAATATACTGTTCCAGTTAAACACCGTCTATTTCTGCCGCCAAGCAGCGTCGCTTTGTTTTAGTTTGAAGGGTGTGGTTGCCGGTGAAATTACAGGCTTAGTATCTGTATGTATTAAGTTAATGGACGCAGGGCAGTGCATCGTAGGGCACGTTCATATTCTGATTTCTGATAAAAAATTTGAAACGTGGTTCCACAAGCATCTGATAGGTAAAAGTAACCGCTTAACATCAGGCGGGCCACCTGCTTGTTTCTCCTTTTTGTTCACATTGTCCATTAACTCTAGATAGTTATGTACGTAGCTATACTATGTATCTAGGTCACTGCCTCATAATTGCATTAGGTACGTGTGACTTGAGATATTAGATTCGATATGTAATTAGGTTTCAAGTGATATTGCAAATTATTGGCGTCCAAATTAATCCGTTTCTACTGAATTCAGCGCATTAATAATACTTTATCAAAGTCAAAAGGTATTTATTTTTTATTAATTAATTATTTGAATCACAAGGATCTATTTGAAACGGCTTAAAGCTATCGTATCTAGGTCCTAATTCCACGTGACCAAGCCTAGCCTAGATTTATCATCAACATTAAAATCAGCCCGAAGATGTTCAATGCTGTTTTGTTTTATACAACTAGCTGATGGAACAAGCAGATGGTAACTTGATGTTAAGTGGTAACCATCACCTAAAAAGCATTGCCTCGTAAGTCACGCACGATAGGAACGTGCCCTACGATGCACTGCCCTGCGTCCATCAACTTGAGGCATGCAGATGTTAAGCCTCATGTGACAGTAATTACCTACACCGGCAACACTCTTCGAACCGAAACACAGCGTTGCTGCTTGGCGGCAGAAAAAGGCGTGGTGGTAGTACTTCCTCGGACGAGCCACACACGAAGAGCTCTACTACTCTTAGTTGGCCTCTAATTGTATATTTTTTTTGTACATATGGTGTTGGATGGAACAAGCAGATGGCCCACCAAGGTGGTAGCTGGCACAAACTAAGTTCGACCTATACCCAGCAACGGGTGGAGTCTGCTGTGGATGAAGATGATGATAATTTTTAAAAGAATCGGAGGACAATCGAGAACCTAACCTCTGCATTTTCTTGCTACCGCTGCTGTAGCTTTTTTTTTAATAAATGTAACAATAATAATAATAATAATAAACATCTTTTATTTCCTTATTAACCACAATAAAATATATACAGAATTTGATATAGTAATTTGGTACAATTCAATAAATTTATACAATTAAATTACGATAAATTTTTAGATTATATTTTTGATTATAATTACAAAATATATTTACTTACACTAGCTGACCCGTGCCCACTTTGTTGGGCGGTGTCGAATTTGCAATAAAATAATATTGCGGCTATAAATTGAGATGAAGGCTATCCTATCTTCTAAGTTAGATCAAACTGCACACGGTGCGCAAATTTGATTGAAATCGGTTAAGTAGTTTAGGAGTCCATAGCGGACAAACAACGTGACGCGTAATTTATATATATTAAGATTATTATTATTGAATTTCTTTACATAAATTAAAACATGCATTTAATAATTGAATTTGTATAAAACGATAAGTACCCAATGTTAATTTATGTGGACCTCTCAACGAGTAAAGGCCTCCTCCATTTTACGCCAAGCGTCTCTATCTTTTTTTAATAAACACTAGAAACCCGCCCCGGCTTCGCACGGTTATTGTGGATTATCCCTAAGAGGTTATGCTTGTATTATGCATATAAACATTCCTCTTGAATCACTCTTTCTATAAAAAAACCGCATCAAAATCCGTTGCGTAGTTTTAAAGATTTAAGCATACATAGGGATATAAGGACAGAGTAAGCGACTTTGTTTTATACTATGTAGTGATACATTACAATAATGTCACCCAGACACAGAACAAACCATGTCCAATTGTTTGTCACACATAATCAGGTGAATGTTGTTTACGGAATAGCACTGCTGGACTGAAGGTCATGGGTTTGATCTCCACCGAGGACAAACATAATATTTTTGTCCTCGGTGGAGATCAAACATTCACCCAAGTGACTGTAGAATCCGCAGTGAGTTGTCAATTTGGCATTCTGAAATTACAGGAATGCTGAAGTTGATGGCAGAGCAGTGCATCGTAGGCACGTTCTTATCGTGCGTGACTTACGAAGGAAACTAAACATCCCGTGGGTCATCTGCTTGTTTTAGTAAAAAGTTAAACGGTGAAGGAAAACATCGTGAGGAAACCGGCATGTCGTAGAACCGAAAGTTCTATAACATGTGTCAAGTGCTTGAAGGGAGCCTCTTGAGGCGCACTTAAAATCCTTTCACCACACTGTTTCGAAAGAAACTAGTGACACGACAAGACAGAGAGTAAAAAGTTGTATAAAAAACACCCATAACTAGCGCCACCCGCGTAAGTGTTTGGGCAGTGTAAATTCCAACGTTAGTGAGGCGATGCTCTCGGTAGAAGTGAGCGCAGAGATCCACTCGGTGTGAGATCAACTCCCCGTGATTTTCTTTACAGAATCGACACCCAGAAAGCAGATCTACCAACAGAGCTATAAGTATATACCTATATAGTATTACTATACTACTATAAGTATATACCTATATAGTATTACTATACCTCTACTATATAGGTATATACTTATAGCCACCTACTGGTGGGAATAGTTATAAATAATCTAACTGTCAACGCTGCCATTGAATGCGCTGACATTGATTTTATAATACCGTTGTATTTACTTGAGAATGGCAAGGTCGCTATTAAATTGAGGCGCTAACAGTACCAATGCCGTAAGATTTTTGTAGAATAACTTTTTGTAAGTAGGTACATTTTACCATCATCATCATTAGCGAAGGCTACATGTACATACCTAAGACTACATGCTTATGTAAGTCTCGATGATATGATGCACTCAACATTTTGAAATATGTTTATATGTTTTACGTGTTTTTTTCAAAATCACAGAAGTTATTTGTGATGTAATCGCAATCAAACACACACACACAATAAGAAAAATAAAATAAAAACATGTGGGTACTCAGTTCTGTAAAAATATAATTTAATGCAAACAAATTTTCCTACAAAAAAGTTTGCATAAGTACGTAAACTAGCAAACTTTTTGCCAGGAAAACCTTTTTTTTTAATACAACTGATGAAACAAGCATATGGTCCACCTGTTGTTAAATGGTATCTATCACCTATAACAAAGCATTGCCTAGTAAGTCACGCACGATAGGGACGTGCTCTACGATACACTGCCCTGCGTCGATCAACTTGAGGCATACAGATGTTAAGCCTCATGTGCCTGTAATAACACCGGCAACCACACTCTTCAAACTGGAACATAGCGTTGCTGCTTGGCGGCAGAAAAAGGCGTGGCGTGGTGGTAGTATACCTACTTCCCCGGACGAGCCCTTCACAAAGAGCTCTCTTTTGAAGGTTCTTGGAGGAAGCTATCCGCTTGTTATTTACCTTTAGTAAATGTACTGTGTTCATAAAAGTAAATAAATAAAAATCATCATCAAAATTGATTATTGTTTAAATCGCTGGAATTCGGCGAAAAGTGAAGAACAGTGACGAAAAGTGAAAAGAAACGTGAAAAAAAGTGAAGGCTAGAATACCCCTGGAAATCCTGGAACTCCTGAATATTTTGGAGGTTTTCTTTTCCTTCTGTTCTTCTTCAGGCTGTTGATGATAATGAAATAAGTTGAATAACCCAATAAACACAATTTTTAATAGGAGTGTAGATAGATACAGTCATGTTTATTTCTTTTTTATGGCTTACCAGTTCGAGCGAGTCGCGATGACATTCAAGATTAACTACCTGTCTATTTGAGAAGTGATAAACATTTGGCACGCTATAGTTTTAGTAGGAGTAGTAGAGCTCTGTGTTTGGCTCGTCCAGGGAAGTACCTACTACCAGTATACCGTTTTCGGCCGCCAAGCAGCGTTGCTGTGTTTCGGTTTGGATGTGGGTCGGTGAAATTGCAGGCTTAACATCTGTATGTCGAAGTTCATGGACGCAGGGCATCGTAGGGCACGTTTCTACCGTGAGTGACTTACGTGGCAATGCTTTGATGACGATTGCTTAGTTGGACGCTAGATGACGCTGTGTTTGACAGTTTTTATATTTTTTTATAAAAATTTTTGTTCGTAAAACTTAAGAACTAATGCATTAATAGGTTACAAGAAAATGATTAAAATTGTTCTACAATGGGCGGTCTTATTGCGGAGCATGATTTCTTCTAGACAACTCTATCTTTAAATTATATACTTTAAGTATAATCTAGTAGAGATCGCTGTTTAGCGATAAGACCGCTCATTGTACTGAGCAAGTAGTGTTAAGTTTTTCTATGTATTATCCGTAAGATGTTGTGTGCAATACCTAAACTATTTTCTATCTATATTCACAGAAAAGATAGGTTGAATTGATACGTATGTGAGAATGTTGACCAGCCCGGCTCTGACCACTAGTGAAAGTCATATCAGGTTTCAATAAATTAAATCTTTGTTTCTTATTTATCGACGCTGTTCATCAAAATAAAATGCTTCTCAACTCAATTTAGCTAAGTAATTAATTGAGCATTGACATTGAACCTATCCATTCGGGAATCTTTGCACAAATACTCTGATAGATTACAGCTCTTACTGCGAAGCGTATCACAACATAATACCACTTAAATAACCAGCGAAAAACGTTCCCTAACCAGTTAAAACAAACGCACTGAGAACAACACACGTGCGTTGAAATTGTGCGAAAATGTTGAAGGCTCTTGTGATTGTGTTCGTTGGTTACGCGTTCGCCGCGCCGTCTGTAGACTTTAATCCCATAAACGAATTCTCATTAAATATATTGGATCACACGTACAGCTATCAAGAAAACTTCGGGAAAAGCAATCTGGCAATATCCCCAGTGTCGGTCTGGAGTCTGTTCTCCTTACTAGCTGAAGGCTCATCGGGCCAGACCTTCGGCGAACTAGTTCAAGAACTGAAGCTACCGACGGATCTACGACAGACTCAAGCATTGCACTTAGCAACGAATAATTTGCTCAAAAGTGATTTCCAGGATGTGCTTTTAAAAGGACAATCTGCTATGTTCTCAGATTGTACTCTGAAAATCCATCCGGAGTTTTGCAAAGCAGCGATTTCGTACAGTACAGATGTTTATTCCGTGGATCCGAAGAATACAACAAAACTGGCTCACGATATCAACTACTACATCTGTCTAGCTACAGAAGGAAGGATCACCAATGCAGTGCAAGAAAATAACTTGGAAAATCTACGTCTCATCTTAGTAGATGCTTTGTACTTCAAAGCAAATTGGACGCACCCCTTTGATCCAGAGGAAACCAAGGAAGAATCCTTCTACGATAATCAGGGGAAAAAAATAGGATTAGTCAACATGATGTACCAAAAAGCACCCCATAACTTCGGGGACGCGAATGAGATCGAAGCTACAGTATTGGAGATGACATATGGCAAAAACGAAGAGTTCTCAATGCTGTTTCTATTACCATTCGACGGAGTATCGATTAAGAAGCTCCTGTCAAACTTAGCCACCCAACCATTATCCTGGATCGATAATATAAGAACAGGAGGAGATAATTCTGACATAGACGTATACATACCTCGGTTCAAAGTTACTTCAAAATCTGACCTGATCCCACCTCTACAATACTCCGGCATTCAAACTATCTTCGACCCTGTGAAGGCGGAGTTACCCGGGGTATCTGACAGTCCCCTATTTATATCTTCAGTGGTGCAAAACGTGGATATAGAAGTGACTGAAAAAGGGACGGTGGCGGCTTCATCTACAATAGTGGGACTCGAAGATCGGATCTTAGGGCAAAGGTTTGAAGCGAATAAAGACTTTGTGTTCATGATCTTAGAGAAGAGATCTAATTTGTTATTATTTGCTGGTACGTATGAAGTGCCATCTGTGATTTAGCCACGTAAGTACCATAGTATATCTCTTTAGAATTTTTAGAATTGATTATAAAAACTCTATTAATACTCTCTAAGTAATGTTTAGCGTTGGTGTTTCGTTCTAATATGATTAAGAACTTTCTCGTTCTAAATTATAATTAGGTACCTATAGGTATTGGAGTGACCTATTTGTGATGCGGTTTTTTTCTTTTTTTTTTTTCAAAAGATGTTATTTCCTTAATATTAAAAAATATCAGGTAAAAACAAAATCTTTTTTAAAGTCTAGGCACAAGTGGATAAGGATTTGAGATCGGTTTTTCTTTTAAAAGTAATTTTAACTATTTGGTCATCATTTCAGCCAGTTTGCACTCACTGCTGAGTATAGGCCTCCTCTTTAATACACCACTCTTTCCGGTCCCTTGCGAGTCTCATTCATCCATTCCCAGCACTCATTACAATGTCATTTGACCAACGGGCGGGTGGTCTGCCTCTATATAGGTCTTTGAGCATCCCTTGGCCACCATTATGTTGCCGCCTTCATCCATCTCTACTAACTATTTGATATTAAAAAAAACACTCTGGTGCTGGCTGCGAGGAAAAAAAATACACTGTTAAATTGCAAAATAAAATTTATAAAAAAAAATCAGAAACAGCTTCAAACGACTTCGATCCTGGAGCCCTCAGCTCATTGAGTATCAAGTAGGTGGTCTTTGAGGATGTCTAAAGGGGGTAATCAGAGGTTCAAACATTACACTTGTCACATACCCATTGTTTGCATTCCATTCATTCCATTCATAGTTAATATTCCATACGTGACAGTTGCAAACCCATTGCCGTTTTAATATTTGTGAGAAATTCTGTACCAGGGGCATTATTCTCTATTGCCAATGCATTCGCGTTACACAAATACGACTAGACAGCGGCGGGAAATCGGACAAAACAGTATTCCCTGACTTAGTTGTCATTCCTAGTTGTCATTCTTAGTCCATTTTTTGGTTTATATGAATCGCGTTTGCGTTTAGACCACGCTGCGACGTCACACGGTTATGGCACGGAATCTCCTATGTCATAGAGAATAATGCCCCAGATTACATCAAGTACATAGGGGTCTAAAGTGCACTGAACTGATAATTATACCTAGGTTTAATTACCTATTATACCCGTATTATTGTTGCTTCTACTTAGCACCATTACTTGTGGTTTGGGTTCAGCTTACGCATTGAACCATACAATTGACGATAAAAGTGTCTGCTGCAATATTTAAAAAAATAATTTATTGAAAAAAATACTTATAATTATTAGTATTTACTATGCATTCAGAACACTCTTTTTTTTAAGTTATTATACAAGCAGCACTCAATATCAGGTGGCCCACCTGATATTGAGTGGCCACCCCTGCATATAATAGTTCCATTTCCTAACGAGACGTAAATTACATTCCATTCAAAGGTTGTTTAGAAGAGATGATGAGAGAGAGATAAATGTCTAGCGATAAAACCGCAAAATGTTGATTTGTGTACAAGTTTTGGTGTTCCAAAAAGTATTTTTATCTATCAATATCCTATACATGTATATTACACGAAAAGGATCTGGGATAATCTTCTTTATATCCTTTCAAAAACATTTATTTTATTTAAATAACATTTCTCTTTTGTATACATATTTTATATACTCATTGCCATAATATTAATAATAAATCAAGTGTTAGAGTAGCAACAAAAATCAACACCATACTCACTTGTTTGTGTTGATCTATTCCTATCTAATACCAAAAACCAATGGTATTTCGTCAGGAACATAATTTTTTTATGACGACTAAAACAAATACCATTGGTATTAGTTTTTGGAATTAGATAGGAATAGATCTTTGTGTTCTATTTCAATGTTTTAAATATGTACAAGACCTTTCTTTTGTTATTTAAAAGTACACATTTGTATATTTCTTATTCTTCTGTCTGTATGTACACACGGATACAGATAAAGCTACGAAGTCATTGAAAAATGACGCTTACTACAACGACATAAAAGCGAATAGTGCAGTATGTGTTGCATATCCGTGCGTAGCAACAATAAAGTTATTTCATTAAAGGAGTTGTTTCATCAATGTATGGAGCCCGGGTTGGGTCTGTGTACACTGTGTATAAACATCGCTTAGCAATATAACTGTTTTTAACTGCTATTTTTGTCATTTTTAACTTCGTTTTCTTGCGCTTCAAGATTATCTTGGTCAAAGAGAGGAACACATTGCACTACTATGGCGGACTAACATGAGCGAAATCTCATTTTGGCAACTGTTGTTTAAGTCAAGCTTGAGAGTGAATAATCACTACCGTCAATAAAGCAACAAAACTGTCAAAGCCATGCAAAACGCAATGCGTCATGTCAACGTCAATTGCAGACTGTCATGGCGGCTCTAAAAGTGTTCACATAGTATAAAATTCGACCAAATAAACATTTAGTTATCGCAACTTTTGGCTACAAATTAATGAAATTGCATTGCTATGGTAATCTTCCATTTATTTCAAATCTTTCTAGGTGGTGTACATAGACCAAACCCAAAATGAAAGATGTCTTTTATACTTTTTCCATTATTATGGGAATTTAATTCTTTAGACACTGATTGTTAGTACCTACAGACCTTCTAGGTAATATTAATTCTAGGTTGATAGTAATTTTGTATATAACACTTTGTGCGATGACTGTTCGTGATGTAATGATGTGGTTATTTTCTGTTATTAAACCTATGTTTGTAATGTTTGTATGAAATGAATATTATATTTTATTTCCTTCGTTAACCTAACATGTTTTACTTTTCTGTAACTTTTGTTGTCATAGAAATGATGGAATTGCAGGTCGCCCTGCTTTTTTTTTATACAACTAGCTGATGGAACAAGCAGATGGCCCACCTGATGTTAAGTGGTAACCATCACCTATAACAAAGCATTGCCTCGTAAGTCACGCACGATAGGAACGTGCTCTACAATGCCCTGCGTCCATCAACTTGAGGCATACAGATGTTAAGCCTCATGTGCATGATGCTGATGCTGTGCTGATGTTGAGCGGTTACTTTTGTCTGAAAGAAAATGAAACAGCTTCACGACTTAGATCCCTAGGCACGGTAGATATCCCCTCAGATCTCTCAGTACCAAGTACTAACTCCAGATTCTTTGAGGACTTTATTAACCAACAGGGCATGTATATGGAGGACGTGCCCTATGTGGCAATGCACTGTATCACTCTGTGACGATAAAGGTGATAAGGCGACAACAACTGCTATTGTACCTCTCGCACATTTTAACATTTTGAAAGATATTTTGAAGTATATAAAATCACTGAACTACACTCGCCCGCAAAAATAAAGGGTCACCTTGGAAAACAACAATATCTTCAAGAAATAATCAAGATAACTTCTTTTGCTTATGAAATTAAACCAAATGAGGATATGCGGACTGTATGCAACCCCTCATTTAACCATTTTTACTGTAATATCATAAAAAAATGTTATAAGTAAAATGACCTGTTCTCAAATTGAGATTCATTTTTCAATTTCGACTTCTTTGATTTTGTTTTTTAATTTTGTATAAACATGAGACTTGAAATTGATTTTCTTTATTCAAATCGAGTTATTTTTGCAAAATCATGCCTTTGACTTTGAAAGAATGTACCAGAATTATCTATGGAGTTAACTAAGTGACCCCATATTTTTGCGGGCGAGTGTATTTTATGAATAATTGCAATCAACCAAGTTGTGTGCAATTATATTGCACATAGTTCAGCAAATATCATTTTGATACAAACAAGTTTTCCTGCTAAAAAGTTTGCTTTACTAGTTTTCATACTTAAGCAAACCTTTTAGTATGAAAACTTTTTCTCTCAATTTTCGTTTTTTTTTTCTTCGATCTTACTTTACCTTCAAATTCAAAGTTATTTATTCAATAAAATCACAAGGATCACTTTGAAACTTCTTAAAGCTAGGTGGTAGGTAGGACTCTAGGTGCCAGTTCCACGCGACCAAAGCCTAGAAGAACAGGCAACAAACTTACGGCTTGGTTCCTACCGCTCTTTTGTATGATCCTTGTTACAATATAGGTATTATAACTTCTGTGCTTACATTAGATCTTGGTTCCAGGCATTACGAGCCGGTAAATAGGGCCTTGTGTCGCAAGTTGGCCTTGATGCTGTATAAATAATACTCTATAGATGCAAAGAAATCAGAAATCATAAATTGTTTATTGTATAACTGTAGTACAAAAATGATCTTATAGCTATGGTTATGTACAGTTTTAACAGTTTGTCCGTTCCGGACGTACAACAAAAACTCATTTTTATATTCTAAAGTGTTCACCCAAAAACCAACTAAAACATTTTAATACCCACTAATAGGTACTCCTAATTTCTTGCAAGTAGGTACCTATATGACCTACAAGAAACCAAGAGGTAGATATTATAGAGCTTCGAATTTTATCGTTCATAATATTCGTTAAAGTTATAAAACGCAAAGACATGCTGACTTTACACTATAAATAAACGATAACGATAAGGAATAAACGATATCCTACTAACCTTGACTTATTACATTATCCAATGCGTTTTTGTCCCCACAATTTGTAATTCTTGTTTTTACAACGCTAATGCCTTTAGTACCCTTCAAATCCAGCAAATTATTTTAAGTTTTATTCAAATTTATTCATTGCAACATCGGTTTTTCTCACGGCGAATTAAATTCTATGACATCACTACAAAAACTTATTCATGGCTTTAAAATTAAATTTTAACTTGATTATCCGGTTTTAAGAGTTAACGTCATTTAAGTTATTTTAACTCTAGCTTTTTTGACCTTTATAAGTCGTATACCCGATTGGTATTTTTAGGATGATAGTCCACTGCAACTTTTGAAGCGCAGCATCACTTGATGGTCCTTTAAATTTGCAACGCGTGACAAGATACAAGAAATTTACGGCCGGTTTCTGAAACCTCTTGGTTTCTTGTAGGTTATACTTGCAAGAAAATAGGAGTACCTATTAGTGGGTATTAAAATGTTTTAGTTGGTTCTTGGGTGAAAACTTTAGAATATAATTGTGTGTATAAGTTTTGGTGTGCAAAAAAGTATTTTTATCTATCATTATATCTAGATATATACTATATTACATGAAAAAAATCAAAAGGATTCTGGTCGGTTATAATATGCAACGCGCGACAAGATACAATAAATTTACGGCCGGTTTCTCAAAGCTCGATCAAAACTAATCGGATGTCAAGTCACTCGCCATTTCAGCGATTATATCGAATTAGATAGAGATAGCAAGTGACTTGACATGCGATTAGTTTTGATCGGACTTTCAGAAATCATCCGTTATTCGGAGAAATAAGTGTTACAAAAAACACTGCATTTTAGACTTATTCAGTCTTTTCGGGTATCGGAAAATATATTTCTTTCGAGCGCTTAAACTTAGTCAAAAAGTCTTACAAAGCCACAGAATACAGAAAGAGAGGTGTATATTTTCTGTGTATACAAGATGTTCCAATACTTGTGTTTAAAACTTCAGGGGGCTAAGTACCCATCAATATGAATAACTTTTACCGAGGAACCAACACTGTGAACGCGAAAAAAAAAACAGCTGTTTCATACATTTTAGCCAGGTAGGTATTGAACTTTTGTATGAAACAGCTGTTTTTTTTTTCGCGTTCACAGTGTTGGTTCCTTAGAAAAAGATATTCATATTGATGGGTACTTCAGCCCCCTGAAGTTTTTAAACACAAGTATTGGAACACCTTGTATATATGTAGGTTCATATCCTGTAGAATAATAAACCTAAAGTGCCTGTTTGATACTGCATCATATTTTTATCAGTGGTTTAGTATCGCTACAGTGTCCGTGTGCACAGCCCTAAGATTATTACTTGATTGTGTGATAGGTACAAACTAAGAAATTATATCCAGTCAGGGCTTTTTATTTTGTTTTGTACACGCATGCTCGTTGGTATTTACATGTATTTACTTTTTTTATTCAACTAGCTGATGGAGCAAGCAGATGGCCCATCACCTTTAACAAAGCATTGCCTCGCAAGTCACGAACGATGGGAACGTGCCCTACGATGCACTGCCCTGCGTCCATCAACTTGAGGCATACAGATGTTAAGCCTTATGTGCCTGTAATTACACCGGCAACCACACTCTTCAAACCGAAACACAGCAACGCTGCTTGGCGGCAGAATAACGCGTGGTGGTAGTACTTCCCCGGACGAGCACTTCACAAAGAGCTCTACTACTCCATCAATATGAATAACTTTTTCTAAGGAACCAACACTGTGAACGCGAAAAAAAAAACAGCTGTTTCATACAAAAGTTCAATACCTACCTGGCTAAAATTTGTATTTATTTTTTGTATTTGTATTTATTTGAACATTACATCTATCATTACAGGTTATACCTAATACAATAGAGTAGTAAAAAATAATAATTTTAGTATATACAAAATGTCATAAAGCAAAAATTCAATCAAATTATTTACAAATAAATGTCATACGAAAAAAAAAAAAATCAATTAAACATTATCACACAAAGCAAAAAAAAAAACTAAAAATTCAATCCAATTAAAAAATATTTACATACAAATGTCATAGAAAAAATAATAAAAATAAATAATTAAATCATATTAAAACTATTACATTTAAATCAATCTTAATATACCTACTTTGCAGAAAAATTATAATTATACCTATTTGCAATAGCACAGATTATATAATGTAGCTCTCACGAACTCGCTCTTTGGACAGTGGAATATGTCGATGGTCACCGCGACCTGATTTAGCGTGCTTATGGTCCTCGTCAGTGGTGCCTTGCCGAGCAGATTAGTTCTTCCACGAGGCACTGCGAACAGAGGAGGCCGCCTGCGACGCCCAACATACTCGTCCGGCACGCAAAGCCTCATCATCTCCAGGATGGTCGGATTGGAAACCATCCCCCGGAACACCCGAACCACATATAGCGCTAGCGCCATATCCCTCCTAATTTCCAGCTTGTTGTATCCAACCATACCCAAAACGAATAAGGTTGGATACATCAAGGGATAGAACGGATAGACGCCGTATGTCTTCCAATAAAGATATCGCGTAAACTTGTTCTGTATGCGCTCCAACATGATATTTAACTTCATGCGGAGCCCATACAGAAGCTGCGCTTTCCATCTGGCTTCTGACCAGGGCATTATACATTGCAGTAAGAGCCCTTAAGTTTGTGAAACCGTTTGCTCGGCGTAAAATGAATCCTAATATTCTGTACGCATTTTTACAAACGGTAACAACATGGACTCTGAACCTCAACTCGGTGTCCAGCCGAACCCCAAGATCTCTCACCAATTTCACACGCTTCAACTGCGCTTCCTCTATCTGGTAGTTGTAGTGGATTGAGGCCGTTGCTCTACTAAATGTTATTATAGAACATTTGTTCACATTAAACTGCAACTTGTTTCTCCTGCCCCACTCCACTACCCTATCCACGTCTTGTTAAAGACGGACGCAATCTTCTTCCTCTTTTATAGGCAAGATCAACTTGAGGTCGTCTGCAAACAGAAGACATTTGGCCGCTGTAACAACTTCGGGCAGATCGTTAATCATCACGATAAATTCCAGCGGCCCTAAGTTGCTGCCTTGACTTACACCTGTTCTCGTGAAGTAAGGTTCAGATTTATGCCCCGCGTACTCCACATACTGCTGCCTGTCCTTCATGTAGCTAGTGAAGAACTGCAGCAGTTTGGGAGTGCAGCCGATTGTCGCCAGCTTTGACAATAAGATGTCGTTATCGACCATGTCAAAAGCTTTTTTAAAATCAAAGTAGGCGACATCGACTTGCACTCCTGCGTCTACGTTCGGAAGAATGTACGACATCGAGTTGAGGAGGTTACTGGTCGTGCTGCGGCCTGGTCTGAAGCCGTGCTGAGCATCCGAGAGATGAGCCGATATTTGCTGCTGTATGCTGCGTTGCACCGCCGACTCGAACACTTTCGCCGGTGATGAAAGGATCGCAACGGGTCTGAATCCACTTACCTCTGAGCCACCGTCACCTTTCGGTATAGGAATCACCCGAGTAACCCTCCAGCGTTCCGGGAAATATGAGCCTTCCAAGCATAAGTTAAATATATGGCCGAGTGGCTCCGCTAGAACCCTACGGCAGTCCCTCATAACAAACACGGGTATCCCGTCTGGGCCTGCAGACTGTTTCGGCTTAAGTCGTGCGAGTGCCGCCCCTACCTCTGCCTCTGTCAGCCGCGGCACGTGAACGCGCGAGCTACCGGCTTTGCCTAAAGCCTGCGCTTCGCGCACGTCGAGGATCGCCGTAGTGGTGCCGTATACCGAAAGAAAATACTTCGCAAATTCCTCTGCACATTCTGCCTCCGGAAGTGTACAACCATCTTTAGTAATTTTCTTTCGGTCCACTGCACCCCGTTTCTCTCTAACATAATCCCAGAATGCCCTCGGGTCCTCCGCTAATCGGCTCTGCACTCGCTCCTGATGATGTTGATGCTCTATGGCTATCATTTCCTTGACCTTCGCTCTACATTCCGAGAAGGCCTGGTAGTCCTCTTTGGACTCTCTCGTCTTGTACAGTAGTAATGTATGTAACAGCTGTTTTTTTTGCGTTCACTGTGTTGGTTCCTTACAAAAAGTTATTCATATTGATGGGTACTTTAGCCCCATGACGTTTATATACATAATTATGGGAACACCTTGTATACACGAATGTCCTGACTTTTATGGCTCGTTTGTGGCACACACAGTAGCTAGCGGCTAGCCTAGGCTAACTCTGAGTAAAATTTTATGGAGATCGGCTTTGCAAATCTGCGAAAGAAAAACTATTATTTTCCAACCAATCATTGTTTTCTTCCTTCCACTCGCTCATAAATTAGTAAAACTTTATCACAAGAATTCAGCATAAATCTAGGCGGTGCATAAAGTATACAAAATATTTTTATAATTCTAAATACAACGAAATAACACGCTAGCAATTTCCAGAAGTTCTAGAAATTAATGTATTGTTTTTTTTTATTATTCTTGGAGTGCTAGCAAGCCAGTGTTCGATCTTCAATCAAAAGTTTTTTTTTTTTTAGGTTAACAAAACAAAGCAGGCTTAAAAAATTTATCAAACACTGCATCATTTTGAGAGTAGTAGAGCTCTTTGTGAGGGGCTCGTCCGGGGAAGTACTACCGCCACGCCTCTTTCTGCCGCCAAGCAGCGTTGCTGTGTTTCGGTTTGAAGAGTGTGGTTGCCGGTGTAATTACAGGCACATGTGGCTTAATATCTGTATGCCTCAAGTGCAGGGCAGTGCATCGTAGGGCACGTTCCTATCGTGCGTGACTTACGAGGCAATGCTTTGTTATAGGTGATGGTTACCACTTAACGTCAGGTGGGCCATGCACGGGCACTGCTTGTTCCATCAGCTAGTTGTATATTAAAAAAAAAACATTCAACAAGCCAGTGCCAAACTTGAACTTTAAACTTGAAAAAAGTAACAAACTTGAAAACGGATGTGAATTTTTCCAAAAACCTAGTAAACTGTGTTTTTTGCAGTTTAACCAATTAGGTATGTATAATTGATTTAATTTTGCAAACAAAAACTGGCGACTGTTATTCATTGGATACGGTGTTCGGTTCTATTACCTGCTCAGTTAATTTTTATTTTTTAAAAATAATCAAATCTAAAAAACTACAGAAGAAGACACTTTCTTAAAAAGACAGAAGAAGAAAAAGACACCTTTTTTTGGCTGATGGAACAAGCAGATGGCCCACCTGATGGTAAGTGGTAACCATCACCTATAACAAAGCATTGCCTCGTAAGTCACGCACGATAGGAACGTGCCCTACGATGCACTGCCCTGCTTCCATCAACTTGAGGCATGCAGATGTTAAGCCTCATGTGCCTGTGTAATTACACCGGCGGCAGAAAAGGCGTGGTGGTAGTACTTCCCCGGACGAGCCACACACAAAGAGCTCTTCTACTCTTCTTACTCACTCTTGCCTTGAATAGATTCAGATTGTAGTGGTCTGGTCAGGAAAAACCGGAAAAACAGACAACGGTAATGCTTGGAGGAAAAATAAAAATTAGTATGCCTATGACATTCATCCCCAGGCACGGTTGGTACGGTTAGAATACTGGCTGGTTTCCTCACGGTATCCTTCACCGTTTAAGAGCACTGGTATTGCGCACATTAATTGTTCGAATAGAAAAATCAATGCCGCACGAATAGACTCCAACCCGCGACCATAAGATCAAAAGGCGCGGTCACTTCCACTAGCGTCGCGTGGAACTGGCACTTACATTCCGTTTCAAAGTGATCCTTGTGATGACAGAATAAATAAAACAACTGAATAAATACTTTTTGGAGTTTGACCGATGCTCTCTTAAATAGCATTAATTGCAAATTAATACAAATTAATTAATTCATAATTGCAAAAATTGTTTGAACAGAAAAGGAAGGCGGGTTTTTTTTCGTACAACTTCATCAAGCAGATGGCCCACCTGATGTTAAGTGTTAACCATCACCTGTAACAAAGAATCACATCGTAAGTCACGCTCGATAGGAACGTGCCCTACGATGCACTGCCCTGCGTCCATCAACTTGATACAGCATACAGATGTTAAGCCTCATGTGCCTGTAATTACACCGGCAACCACACTCTTCAAACCGAAACACAGCAACGCTATTTGGCGGCAGAAAAAAGGCATGTGGTCGCTCCAACTCGATCAACAATAAAATATAATCTATACTAATATTATAAACGCGAAAGTTTGTAAGTATGGATGGATGGATGTTTGTTACTCTTTCACGTAAAAAATACTGAAGGGATTTTAATGAAACTTTACAATAACAATAGCTTATACATCAGAATAACACATAGGCTACAATTTATAAAGATATTGTGTGAATTGTTCAAAATATGACGATAAGTGTCAAGTAAGTAGGAAATAATCTACCAACTGCGAGCTATTCTGGCGTGCGCTGCCAAAACCGCTAGAGTCACACATATGTACTACGCCTCGCTACTATAAGATACTCGAAATACTAATCCTGCGCAGACGGAGTCGCGGGCACCAGCTAGTACAATATAATACAACATAGTTATTTATTGTTGATCGAAGCTCCTACTAGTTAAAAGTAAAGTTAAGGAAAATAACAGTTAATCATCATGAACATCATGATGGCATACAGGAAACAATAAGGTACGTGTTCTAATAACTATTCATTTGATCGTGTGAATGCGTCATTTTGTATCTTAAAGGCCAATTAGATGTATAGGTAGGCAAGTCATCGATCATCAGTTTTACTTTACCAATAGTACCTATTGTATGGCATACTTCTTCGTCTTAGTGTTACTAGTTTCTTTTCGAAACAGTGTGGTGAATGGATTTTAAAGGCACCTCAAAGAGGCTCCTTTAGAGCAAATGTTTTTTATAACTTTCTAGGTTCTACGCCATGTTGGTTTCCTAACGATGTTTTCCTTCACCGTTTGACTGGTACTGTGCATACATTTTTGAACAGAAAAACGGATTGGTTTTAAATCCACGACCGGTTTTAAATCCACGACCTTAGGATCCGCTACCACTAAACCACTTAGTGCTCTCATCGCATACATTTATTCCATAGATATTAAAAGTAAAAAGCTTTATGAAATAGGTAAGTTGATAAGAAAGCTCTCGTTAGAATAATAATAATAATAATTTATTTATTTATTCAGACAATATGGTCCATGGTGTTAGTAACAGAACAAGTTTATACAATTAAGTTTATTAGTAACTTAAAACTAATAGCGATTTGGTCCTCGGGATGAGTTTCCATACCAGAGGACAATTTAGTTTTTCGTCAATCTCATTTAGGATGCCGTTGCTACTTCCGCGCAATGCTTTGTTATAGGTGATGGTTACCACTTAACATCAGGTTACCATCTGCTTGTTCCATCAGCTTGGTGTTATTTATGGTGGGTGGGGGTGACCAACAAATTAGAGTTTTGAATTTGTTTCCAAATCTTGTTTAGCGCTTACAAAATGAGATCAAATGGAAAAAATGAAACGAAAAAACTTAGTATTTTTCTTATACATCTCTAATCTCTAATACTATAAGAATCAAAGTCCTGACTGACTGACTGACTGACTGACTGACTAACTGACTGACATATAGACAACGCACAGCCTAAACCGCTGGTCCCAGAGACTTGAAATTTGAGGAGTACATAGGTCTTAGGGCGTAGAGGTGTACTAAGAAGGGATTTTGGGAAATTCAACCCCTAAGGGTGTAAAAAGGGATGAAAACGTTTGTATGAAAAATAGTATTCCTTGAACCTACAAACTTGAAACTTGGTGTACATATACTTGAAGGCAAAAAAATAGGAAAGACATTTTTAGTTTTTTAAAACTACCCTTAATAAGGGTGCAAAGGGATGTAAAAGTTTGTATGGGAGTTTTTTGACCGCTGGTTCTAGAGACTTGAAATTTGAAGAGTACATAGCTTTTATGGCGCAAAGGTGTACTAAGAAGGGATTTTTGGAAATTCCACCCCTGAGTAAATGGTTTGAAAACGTTTGCATGAAAAATTGTATTCCTTGAACCTACAAACTTGAAACTTGGAGTACATGTAAGTTAGTACAAATGTGTTCTGTGGATAAATAACAAAAATACTTTGATTTTCGAAAACAACCCTTAAAACGTTACCCTCCTTCGTTGCGCTCGAGTAAAAAGGATACAACGAGGCGTCAATGTTTGTAAGGGACATTCTAAAAACGGGAATCTTGAGTTGGTACGAAGAGATCTAAGGGTATCTACCGTGCCTGGGGATCAAAGTCGTGAAGCTGTTTCGTTTCGTTTGTTTTTGGGGTAGAAACTAGGAACAAATAAGTACATATTTTGCGTGTGAGGTTGTCTTTGTCATGTTTGTACCTATACCTACCTACCTAATATAGGTAATGTACGCCTATAGGTATCTCTTATACCTACGTAGGTATTTAAAATCCTAATACCCTAATAATATACAAATCAATGCGAAAGTTACGATGTTGGATGTTTGTGGCTCAATCACGGCTCACCACTTCAACGCGTGCGAAGCCGCGGGAAGCCACTTGTATATAATAATTATTTCTTCGTCCTGCTGACGTCTATATCCTTGAAAATAAATAGAGTGTTTTACTTGAAAATCATGGTAAAAAACCAGTCGTGCACCAATAAGTTTTTCTTTTTAAAAAATCCTTTCTCCACACTGTTTAGAAAGAAACTAGTGACGCGACAAGAAGAAGATGGTGAAAGGACACATGGACTCTGTATACTGTAGGTATAGGGTATAGGTACATACGTGTGGTAATCCATGAAGTTTAGATCTAGATCGCGTAAGGTGTGCGCAAGCGCAAACGGAAATCTTTTACTGCATTTGCACACCAACTGCCTTAGACAAAGCGTTCAAGCGTCAACTATACTTATACAATATTTTTTTCGAATATAACCACAATGATGACACGACTTTCTACATAGCAGTGTCTAGCCCCAAACTAAGCAAAGCTTATACATATAAGCCATAGTAGGTATAGTAGATCGGTAAGGTACCATAGGTACTTACTTCCATACCTACTTAGATACATACCTAACCCGGGCGCCAGACTTAGGGCCGGTTTCACCATGCTCTGTTAGTTACTAATCAAGGATTAAAAGACCGTTAAATCTAACCTTAGCTGTCAAACTCGTACATTTTGACATAATAAGGGCCGGTTTCACCATGCTCTGTCAGATTAACAAAGGATTAAACGGCCGTTAAAAATGACAAAATGTACGCGTTTGACATCTAAGGTTAGATTTAAAGGCCTGTTAATCCTTGATTAGTAACTAACAGAGAATGGTGAAACTGGGCCTTAACGGCCCTTTATCCTTTGTTAATCTAACAGAGCATGGTGAAACCGGCCCTTACCGCCGGTTTCTGAAAGCCCGATCAAAACTAATCGGATGTTAAGTCACTTGCTATCTCTATCTAATTCGATGTAATAGCTGAAATGGCGAGTGACTTGACATCCGATTAGTTTTGATCGAGCTTTCAGAAACCGGCGTTTAGCATACAAAGTCTCGTGCCACACATAGCAATCAAACAAGTGTTCAAGTGTGTTGTATTAAAAAGCTTGTGTGTTAATAACACCTGACAGAGAACCAAAGTCAATGTCAAATGGTATTAAAAAGATTTAGGAATTTTGAAATTTGAAATTTTATTTTCGCAAGGATCACTTTGAAACTTCTGAATCTAGGTACCAGTTCCACGTGTCCACCTAGGTTTACGCAGACTACCAACTGAGTTGTGAGACCTGGCAATAACGATGCATAGCGCTATGTACTACAGTAGGCCTAGCACGGGCAGAGGAAAAGTTGTCTTTCCACCGTTTTTATCACTTGTCAGTGGAAATAGTTCTCTTTATTTCTACTGACAAGTAGATAAAAACGGTGGAAAGACAACTTTTTCTCTGCCCGTGCTAGGCCTACTGATTGCAAGACCAAATGTCTAAGTTGGCGTCTCAAATAACGCCATACAAAACCGTGGGAGATTGCAATATTATTGTAATCACGGTGTAATCATGGGTATGGTTACAAGCACTGGTGGCGAAGTGGTAGCAACCTCGTCTTCCTATCCTAAGATCGCGAATTTGTACGTCCGAAATGGATAAACTGTTGATTCCTGTATTAATTTTATAACACCTTTATGTACACAGTTATACAATAAAATATGCATTATTTATTAATATTCTTTATATAATATATTCTTTTTATTCAAATCGTGTGTACCTACCTCTACCCAAAAATTTATATACCTACGCAGCGCTCATGCTCTCAAACGGTGAAGGAAAACAGAATAGTAGAGCTCTTTGAAGGGCTCGTCCGGGGAAGTACAAACACCATGCTTAATTTTGCCGCCAAAAAGCGTTGCTGTGTTTCGGTTTGAAGAGTGTGGTTGCCGGTGTAATTACAGGCACATGGGGCTTAACATCTGTATGCCTCAAGTTGATGGACGCAGGGCAGTGCACCGTAAAGCACGATCCTATCGTTCGTGACTTGCAAAGCAATGCTTTGTGAAGAGATGGTTACCACTTATTATCAGGTGGGCCATCTGCTTGTTCCATCAACAAGATATAGTGCATTGAAAGAAATACGTTGTACAAACAGAGATTAATGAAGGTCGAATAGGGAAAGGCGTGCCCTAATTTGCCTTTGTATGTACCTTCGTAGAGCACAACAATACCTACAATCAACAATAGATTTCCTCTACAAGACAAAGATGGATAAAAGAGTTCACCAAAACTTTAAACACTGGTTAAACACCCTCGATTTTTAGGATTCCGTACCCAAAGGGTAAAACGGGACCCTATTACTAAGACTCCGCTGTCTGTCCGCTGTCACCAGGCTGTATCTCATGAGCCGTGATAGTTAGACAGTTGAAATTTTCACGGACTTCTGTTGCCGCTATAACAACAAATACTAAAAAACAGAATAAAATAAATATTTAAGGGGGCTCCCATACAACTAACGTGATTTTTTCGTGCGCGATTCCGACTCGAACTTGGCCAGTTTTCTGTCTTGTGTCTCTGTGTTCTATGTCTTTTCTTCCCGACTAGCGAATGGGCCAAAAGTCAAAGGCCAAGTCAAAAGGTATTTATTCAATAAAATCACAAGGATCACTTTGAAACGTCTTAAAACTAGGTGACTCTAGGTGCCAGTTCCAAGCCACCAAAGCCTAGTTAGAGTAAACAAATTTTCTTACTAAACAGTTTGCTTACTAATTTTCGTACGTATGCAAACTCGGAAAGGGTATGAGCCCTTCAAATCGAAACAGCAGCAATGCGAAGTTTTCAATAGTTCTATAGTCGCGTTAAACACTCGCTGCAAACTCAGTCATAAATCATCTTAACACTATAGTGTTGAGAGTAGGTACTCGGCGCGGGCGCATGCACGTTATCGATAAAAAGAATGACTCAGTCTCCTAAGTGCGAGAGAGAGAGAGAGAGAGCAATATTGCTGTCTTGTTCCGATAATTTAAGACCGTGTTTGCAGCGAGTGTTTAACGCGATTAGGGTTAGTGAATTGCTGTCGTTCGGTTAAAATAACCACGTTATGGTGAACTCGGTAGGTAGTAGTGGTCTTATGCAATACAGGACAATAAAATGGTCATTCAAATGTTTTCAAAATGTATTCACTTGTGTTGTGCTTTGGGTATTTCCTCTAGTACGAATAATTGGTATAAAGAATAGGATAAAGTCGGTAAGGTAATTAAGTTTAAATATACCTACGTAGGTAGTGTCTGGAAGGTAGGTATACCTACCTATTACCATAGACTAACTTAGTCTATGCTATTACATTATTGTTTATTCTGTGTTCAAAGTTATAGGAAAACCTAAATAAAAATAAATAATCATTCAGTGTTTCAAAACGATTTTTTTACAAAAAAAAAAATATTTTATCAACTCATTAAAACATCACTAACCTATCCAAAAAGATCTTTTTACTTCTAAGAACAAAAATATTTTGATGAAGCGCCATCTATGCTTTGCTCAGCTCACCTTGTAACCTAGGTACCAACTAGGTTTTTCCCACGAAGCCGAGAATGTATGCGTAGTTTTAAGTTCAACTTAGTCTTAGTAACTGCTAAAAGATGGCGCTAATTCCAATTTAATTTAATTACATGTTTCTGATCATGTGCGCGCTAAATTTATTTTGTAATGTTCGAAATTGAATCTGATATTTTATCCCTTTGATATTTAAGTTTCATGTTTACAAGAGTTTTTTTTTGTAATTTTTATTTAAAATGTAAGTTGTACGTTTTCTAGATTGTAACGTGTTAGATAAGTATTAAAGATAAAACTAGATGTAAGTGAATAAATAAAAGAGATCTAAAGAAATAGGAGATACGGAAGTTTTAAAGTTTTTTTTTAATTTTCTACATCATATTCGAATAGTTTAAAATCATAGCGCGTTTAATTTAGACATTCGCGCTACATTCGCGCTGCCATTCGCGTGGTCGGAAATGTTGCCGTCCCATTCTCGCATTGCCCAAGTCCCTGCGCCTGTCTCTACATGTCTGTGCACATTTCCACGGACATGAGCTGAGTAAAACGGGGTATTAAGGTACAGTCAGCATCAAAAGTTAATGATGATCGTTCAAGCAATAGCTATTGGTAAATATTTTTACCAATAGCTATTGCATAGTACCAATTTTATTACCATAAAATACAATACCTAGGCAATAATAAAATATAGTTGCTTTCTAATATATATTTCTACTTTTGAAATCTTGACCGATCATCATTAGACCTCGTGCAATAGCTATTGGTAAAAATATTTACCAATAGCTATTGCATAGTACCAATTTACCATACAATATATTTAAAATACTTACCATACAACAGGCAAATGATAAAAAATAAGAAAATTCTGAAAAATACATCAACTTCTGATACGATAAAAAAAACATCTTACAGTTGTGTGAAGTTTTTTCTTTCAGTTCCTACTGTACCCCTAGTCGGAGTTTTGTTTTCCGTTTTTTGTATTTAGTTTTTCGTACCATCAGTTTCAATTCATTTGCGGTGAGAGTACCGACTACCGACGGATCAACGTACCTACTTGGACAGCGGATTCTGGCCGGAAGGTGTCGTGTTCGGGAAGTTCATCCGAAGCCTGACATGAGGCACACTCGTCATCGCTGACGTTTTGTATAATTTATATTAATTGTATGTTAGTCTGTACAGTATATATTTAATTTGAACCTTAAATGTAATTTTTGTAAGTGTCTGAAATAAAGTTTTATTATTAGTATACTTAATTAAAACTCATACTGACCTACATGAGTATTAAATACTCGTGACTAACAACTGATTCGCTACGGACCAGCTGTTAGTCATGCGTAGCCTGATAAGGCTCGCTGTGATGATGAGGGTTCCACCAAAGTAGAACGGAAAAACCCTCATTTTTTATATTATTTTATAATATACTCAAATAATAAAACAATCTAGTCATAATCACGGCTAATAGGTAATTTAACACTGATCTAATTTTTTAAAGTTCTACAACTATGAATGTGTCCACACACTGTCTCTATTTGAGGCGAAGACACTTTGTTCTTGTGTTCTTTCTTGATTAGGAGTTTTTCACTTTCACCACACGAATTTGTACTACACTTGTTCGAAAGATTTAGTTCTATAAGTGTTCTCACTATGTCCGTGTTGTCGAGAAACCCTCGTGCCGAATTCAGTGCAGGAACGTCACACCGACCGCAGTGGCGTAGCTATCGTAGGTGGAGGTGGTGCAGTGCACCGGAGACCAGAGCTCAAGGGGCCCTCTAACCTAAGCTTTGAAAAGAGAGGGTCAGCCAGCTCCCGAAGCTAGAAAACCTTGAGCCTGCTCACAAAATTATTTCTCCATGCCCGATTCTTTCTCTATGCATCGGGCCCTTGTCCACCTAGCTACGCCACTGACCGACCGACGACTGAAACGCAGATCTAGCTGTATGTATAGATTCCTAAGACTCAAGCCTACGTGTCACGGGTCTATACGCCGTGATCCTCGAGCAGATCATGGAGTACTTAACTTAAGTGGAAGACCCAGCTCTTCATAGTTGTGCATTTTGCATCTCATCAATATGTGGGCTTATGATGAGTGAGAATGCCTACTGCTAGTCTTTCGGCCTCTATGTAGGTATATAGAGCCGAAAGGTCGGACGGTGTTTTTATACTTACTGATGGAACTAATATGAGGCATACAGATGTTAAGCCTCATGTGCCTGAAATTTCACCGGCAAACACACTCTTCAAACCGAAACACAGCAACGCTGCTTGGTGGCAGAAATAGGCATGGTGATACATGGTCATAAATGTCATCTACAGGCAGACACAAAATAATACAGACGCTATGAAATACGGTAGGTATATGGGCAATTTGTACCTATGTCATTTATTGGTTGCATTTCGGCCATGACGTCAGCAAACAAAAACTCTTGGTAGCATTTCGTCCCTCCGTTTAATTTCAACAGACGAGCATAACTTTTAGACACATCAAACGGCAACCACTGATTGTCACTGTATAAATAGATATTACCTAGCATACATGATGATTTTTATTAAATTTCTAAGTATGCTGAAATAAAGTAGGTATAATACCGATATAATATTATTATAAAGGTAATTCCTACTTATCATACAATCTTGAATCACCCTGGATTATTTATTTTGTCGTGACGACCCTCACGACTTCCCAGCACGGATTGCGTATAATCTTCAATGGAACTGGTGGGTTTTCCCTACAGGCTTAAGCGCTTCTACTTATGTAAATGCATTTCAAAGACACTTTAGTCACTTTAAAAAACATATCGATGATTCTGTGAGTCACTGAGCTGGGAATTTAAGCATTCGTTTTGTAGGTAGGTACCTACATGATACATGACACAATGTGTTTGGGTTGGGTACGGTACTCAGGATCGTAGCGTATACCCTAGGTCAGTTTCCTAACTATTAGCAAAGACTATCAATAGTTCGATGCTTGAAATAGCGCGCAATGATGTTCGGGAAGTATATTGGTTCGCATAAAAGAAGATCACGAAGAACAGTTAAGAAAAAGAAGTACAAGAGCTCGATGAACGGAACGCATTCAAAAACAAAATCATTTAATTACCAAAAATAGAAGCTTACGAGGGTTGCTGATGGACCCCGCACTATTTTCAGTCAGTATAAAAAATAAATCTAGGCCTACTTCCAGCACTGTACTTCATCAGGCTGCTGCTCTAGACACAGCAGTCCTGGGCAGGTATATTTCCAGTAGTGGAGTTCTAGTTAATGGATGCAGGGTCATCATGGTGATGGAAAGGGCTGTGACCGGCGAAAACGAATCGCAATGTGCGTGTGGTGCCCCACTGCAGTCTATGCCACATGTAATTGAATGTCCATCCTCAACATCTGCACAATGAAAGATATACATTGCCGTAGATATGGCCACTTTTCTCTATTGGCCGTTTCTGAAAGCCCGATCAAAACTAATCACATGTCAAGTCACTTGCTATCAAATTCGATGTAATAGCTGAAATGGTGAGTGACTTGACATGCGATTAGTTTTGATCGAGCTTTCAGAAACCGGCCGTTTGTGGTCTAAGTGGCTGTCATATGATCATCGACTCCAAGAGAGAAGCGCATCAGGGCACGATCCATAAGTGAATGAACCCCACAATTTATGACTGGTATTACGGCCCTGTGCGTCTAGACAACAATAGGTATACAATACTTATTAAAAACGCTGACTTCACACTGGTGCAGCGCTGGTGGCCATATTATAATACTTGCCGATGGAACAAGCAGATGGCCAATGTAGGTAATATGTAGGTACCTCCCTGCAAGACATCTGCGCGGTTAGTAGGTAGGTACTATTATTTATCCTGTAGCTCGGTCACCATTTGGATGGGGACATTGAGTCACATTTGCCTCTGAGTGATACCGAGCAGAGGTCGGCTCCGTCACCAGATCCACCAGTACGAACTCAAAGTTACTGTCTAAAGGCTCTCCATTCAATCACAAGGATCACTTTTTAGATTTGATTGAAACGTCTTAAAGATAGGTGAATCTAGGTGTCAGTTCCACGCAACCAAACCTAGAAGAACAGGCAACTTTACGGCTTGGTTCCTACCGTTCTTTTATGATCCTTGTTACAATATAATAATGAAGTTGGTGGTGTGGTGTGCCAATCAAATTCAATAAAGCATAACAGATAACTTACTTCCATAGTAGCTACCCAAAGCACTAAATGTAACCATATAATAACATTAACCGTTTATCCGTTCTCAAAACTGGAATAATAAAGTCCCAACTTTCTCAAGCTTTCTTTTCAATTAGTCGGAGCATGAGTGTTTGGGTAAACCCCAGTTGGAACACGATACGTTTGTGCAGATAAACCTACGCCCCTATCGTCTGTATCGATTGCCTGTCATATAATGAGGTCGTGGATTGGACGACCTCCGTATCAGCTGGCAACGAGCGGCTGGAAAACCTGAGAGCCAGAAATGCGGGTTTGCCCTGCATTTTTATGATCTGCAAATATTGCTCTAGAAATAGAGCGGTTGTAGCTATTTTCTTAGAACAAAAAATTGCAGCAGTGTCCATCAGTGGCACAAAAAGATTGGTTGCTCATTGTGTTATAAACCGTTGATTTACCTACTTACATACAAAATAAAAGACACTCAAAAAAAAATTCAAAAATATACTTATGAAAATTTACCAGCCTGAAATGACATAGCATAATACTCTCTGGATTAATCAATGATATGGCAAGTCTAGAAAGATCTTCGAATAAGCCCAAGAAATGATTTGAACTTCACAAACCATCTACTTTTGTCGGTGACCGTACCTCTGTGTTCTATGCCCATGGCACAGGGAAAAAAAGCATAAAAGCTGGCCAAGTGCAAGTTTTGCACTTGGCCAGTTTGTCAATATGCACTAAGAGTTCCGTACTACAGAAACAAAATATGTATGTCGCAAAACCATTTTTTCGAGGTTCTCTAAGGTTCAGCTTTTATTTTGCATAATCGCCCATAGTATAAGTAAGAAAATAGACTCAAACTGAATAGACTGGTATTACTAGTTGACTCAGTAACGTAAATTCTAGATATCAATACCTACTACCTTTCTATTCGCTTGATAGATTTTAACATAATCTACACAAAAAATAACCTACACAAACAAATAAACACGTGGCTGTATATTCAAAGTTGCTTACGAGTAGGTACCTACATAACCTATAACAGATTTTTTAGCAAACTAACATCTACAAGTCAAGGTCCATGGTAATGAACTTCCTATTAAAATAAAAACACAAGCAAATTAAAAAAAACAAAGTGCAGTTGGACCGAATTACATGGGTATGTGAGTCAAATACATTGTTTGAAACCTTGTGAGTGGACAATGAAAAAATGTAGAGTGCCATTGTTCGATTCAATCTCGCACGATACTTTTACAAAGCAATGGTATTGCTTTACTTTGAATTTGAGTAGGTAGGTACTGATACCAACTTGATCATCAAGTCTGGTTAGACATGCCTTGGAGGAGGCAGCGAAGGGACGCTGGCAACGGCCACCCCGTAATGCCTGATGACTGAGGGATGGCCAAAAAGGCGGCTTTTTGGGTCTCTGGGTGACCCTAGCTCGCTCTGACTGGATCGAAGGCTTCGGCTGAGTAGTTTAGGACCTCGGGAGTACGGCTGGCACGTTGCACCACAAGTGCTGGGGATGACTATGATATGCGAGAGAAGCATCGATATGTAGTAGATGAGTAGTAGAGCTCTTTGTGAAGGGCTCGTCCGGGGAAGTACTACCACCACGCTTTTTTCAGCCGCCAAGCAGCAACGCTGTGTTTCGGTTTGAAGAGTGTGGTTGCCGGTGTAATTACAGGCACATGAGGCTTAACATCTGTATGCCTCAAGTTGATGGACGCAGGGCAGTGCATCGTAGGGGACATTCCTATCGTGCGTGACTTAAGAGGTAATGCTTTGCTATAGGTGATGGTTACCACTTAACATCAGGTGGCCCATATGCTTGTTCCGTCAGCTAGTTGTATAAAAAAAAAACATCGAGGCGGACCACCGGGTGTTTTGAGTGAGTAGATAATTTTTTGAACTAGCCACGTATTTGTGCCAGATGTTACAGCATAAAAATATTGTTATGGGTTTCCTGACCACTACCACAGATAAGAGAATACCCACTACATAACAATCTGGGAATATTTTAAGGCAAGAGTAAATACCTACCATATGTGTCTTCTTAAATCCCCATCCGTCATCATTAAGAATAATAAAATTGATTTTGGTAGGTTATATTTTATTCCACATGAAGTGGGATAAGGGCAGGAAGATATTGATTATTTCAGAGGAAGTAGAGGAGTAGAGAGGTAGATATTGATGATTAAATGAAAACAAAAAATGAAAGGATGAATGTCATGTTACGAAAAGAGTGTTAGGTATGAATGTGGAGTAGAGGTAGACTAAATAAAAGATGGATGGATTGTGTGAAAGATGACATGGGAAAGAAAGGAGTGACTAATGAGATGACGGATGATAGAGCAAAGTGGAGAGAAAAAACCTGTTGTGGCGACCCCTCATAAAGAGGGACAAGAGCAGGAAGATTATGATGATGATGAAATAAAAACAAAAAATAAGTACATACCTACACAGACAGATGACGTTTTCGTTTGTACCTAGTTAAGTAGATTGTTTTATGTTTTTCAGAGTACCTACCTACTACCTACCTATTTGAAGTTGTTTTTTTAGGCAAAGAAGTTATTTCATAGCGGCACCATAAAGTACAGGTACTCGTAGTAGGTACTTATCATACCACACTGTTTCGAAAGAAACTAGTGACACGACAAGAGAGAAAGAGACTGTTACTTTCAGGTCAAAGAAAATAGATAGCATGATCATTCAGGCAAAGGAGCCCTCAAAGATCAATGTTTTTTTTTCTTTATCAGCAAAATCCATCAAGCATTACCTATCGCTAATAGAAACTACTTACTAATAGCGATAATTCTCCAAGGTGTGACAAATTGCTTATCAAGAGGTCGTCATCAGACTGATGACTGTGGTGCATGGTAATCTGTGTCCGGTGAGTAAGTTATTATTCCAGAAACTACTTATTAAATACCTTACATACCTACACATAGGTATATATATTAGAATTAGGTTATTTTGAATTTTAGATATGTTAGTGGCTTGTTATTTTTTGAATAAACAGAAAACGGTAGATATCCCCATAAATCTCTTAGTACCAAGTCCGAACTCAAAATGTTTTGAGGACGTCTAAAGTGGGTAGTCAGAGGTTCATACATTCAATAAGTACTTACATTTGGCACATAGGGTCATTGTGCTAGATAGCGGCCTCTTAGTGCTCCCGTCGACTTTAGGGCTTCAGAAAAAAATAATACAATCCTAATTTACCTGTTCTAATGATGTAGTATGATAGCCTATATAATGAAGTTTATTTTTAATGTACTGTTTAGTGCTAGAAGCTTATAGTTATTTTTATTTTTAATTAAATCCGGAAAAATGCCAAAAATTCAGTTTTCGGCCACAAATTTCAGTTTTCGGCCATGAAGTCTTCTGTTTTCGGCCACCTTATAAAGACGGATTTTAAATGAATTTTTAAATCTAAAGTAACATAAAATCAACGTTTTTTTGTGGGTTTAACAGTATTTTTATTATGTACCTATATACAAAATTACAATCAACATAATACCGGATTTTGAAACATTTTGTCACACACTAGATAAATATTTTCGAAACAACATCAACTAAGTTTATCTTTATTATTTCTTAGGTAACAGTTTAGCTATAGCGTACCGACTTATCAAAAGAATCATCATCAAAGAATCATCAACTCAGGCGCAAAAACAAAAGACATTCGTGACAAAAAAATATCGTTAAAAGAATTTTGTCGCCACTATGGAATTCTAATGTGTACCATACAAGACAGAATTGCCGGAAAAACGACGGATAGTATTAAAAATCTAGGACCCGATCCAGTACTAACCCACAGAGGTGAAAAAGAAATGGTGGAATGGCTTATCAACCTGGCAAAGTGTGGTTTTCCTTTGAAAAAGCAGAACTTCTCGACGCAGTTCAGAAAGTTATTGAAGATACAGACAGGTATACCTAATAACTTGAGATTGAAGATAATTGCCCAGGGAAAACTTGGTTTAAAAAAATTATGAATAGAAACCCAGAAATTTCCCAAATAACAAGGAATAGACAAGGCGAGAGCACGGGTAACAGAAGAATCAATCTGACTATGGTCTCGTAAACTTCTCGTGTTTCTTACAGAGTCAAATAACCAAGATATACTGGAATCTCCAGAACGCATATTTAATGGCGATGAAAGTGGGTATGCCTTTTGTCCAAAAACTGGCAAAGTTCTTGGGCCAAGAGGGTACCGGAACCTTATGAAATAAAGACTGGCAAACCATGAAGAATAATGCCCATTTGCACGCACAAAGCAGCTACTGGCGGCGAGCATAACTGTGCGTTTGCATTGAAAGTCACCAGAACAGTTACATTATCCTTACTGCCCATTTTTATTTTATAAAGGTTCCGGCACCCTCTTGGCTCAAGAACTTCGCCAGTGTTTGGACATAAGGCAAACCCACTTTCATCGCCATTAAATATGCGTTCCGGAGATTCCAGTACGTCTAAGTTATTTGACTCTGTAAGAAACACGATAACTTAACGGAACCAAATTCTGATTAATTCTTCTGTTACCCGTGCTCTCGCCTTATTTATTTCTTGTTTCTTTCAAGTTATTAGGTATACCTGTATCTTTAATAACTTGCTGAACCGTGTCGAGAAGTTCGGCTTATTTCAAAGAAAACCCAAACTTTGCAAGGTTGATAAGCCATTCCACTATTTCTTTTTCACCTCCGTGGGTTGGTACTGGATCAGGTCCTGGAGTTTTATACTATCAGTCGTTCTTCCTGCAAATCTGTCTTGTACGGTACACCTAGGAATTCCATAGTGGCGACAAACTTCTCTTATCGACATCTTTTGCCTGAGTTAATGATTCTTTCGAATATTGAGTTCGTACATTTCTTTTTTTCTTTATCTTCTCCACAGCCGTCGGAGGAGAATACACCTGAAGAAAATAATGTTTTTTGAAAGAACATAAATAAATATCATTTTAGGGAATGTAATCAAGAGGAAATTAGATTTGTGTAGCAGGTGGTCGAAAACGTACAATAAGTTTTAAGCCGAAAAGCCAGACAGACATACTACCAAGTAGGTTAATAAAAGCTTGTAAAATACGTAACTATCATTAGATTTATTTTCAAAATAAAATTATTACTTATCTCAAAAAGATAAAAAATATACAAACATTTTTGCTTTAAGGCCGAAAACTAACAGCGACATTCAGTTAGTGGCCACATGATTTCAATACAATTGTCGGTCATGCCGAAAACTGAGGTGCCATTTTATCTATGGTTGGGTTTTCGGCCACCCCCAAAGTAGTCATTACTATTACTCCTTTTTCATTATGAATGCCACATAATTTGACGGCCGAGAACTAATGGCTAGGGTCTTCACATATGTTACTATCGTAAAACAAAGAGTTGTGAGCTAAAATCTTGAACCAATTGAGTAAAAGAGACAAAAGTGTAGACGACTCGATGTACTACATACCGGCCCTTAGGCCGAAAACTAAACTTTTGAAAAAATTCATATGTTGGATCGCGGCCCCCATATTAATTGTTGTTTTATACAATATTTTGCAAAAATAATGTTAGTAGTATGTTGGCAATTAAGTTTTGAAGTGACTTAAATGCCTATCAACAATGTTTGCTTAGAAAAACAACACATAACTTACCTTGGAGTGAAAGGCGCGTCACTATTTTTTTCCTAATTTCCGCACGCTGCGATACCCGCGATGACCGCCGCCGATCTGAATAATTCGCTAGAAATCACTCGTAGCTTGTTTCCGACCAAAAATGTTGTCAAAAACAAAGCAACTAATCTCAGATGTCTTGATAAAAAAATCTTTAAGATATTGCATTTCAAAACGATAATATCTTAATTTTACTGCATCAAGTACGCGTAAAGCCCGAAAACTGAAGGCGGCCGGCAAACCGGCACACATACCCTACCTTCTTTTTGCAGTACTTAGTTAGTATTCCATTTTTTAATAAATAAATTAATTTGTTAACTAAAAATATAAAATAACTAGCGGCCTGTCCCAGCTTCGCATGGGTGGTCATAAATTTTTTGAACATTTTAGGATAAACTTAGACCGTGGGTTCGAGCCTCGCGTCTACTTATTTCATACATTTGCACGCGCTTCTCCTTGAGTCATTGAAATCGCACCCCGCGCGTGACCCGTGGACCCGTAAACATTTTTAATTTCGTCATATCTTTTGAATGGAATGTCCGATTTGAAAAATTTAAGAAGTTATCTATAGGTATTGAAACCGTCTTAATTATGAAATGATTTATTTGGATAAGGATTAATACCAAGGTACAAATAAAGACCCTTTTCTAGCGGAGGCATTTCAATTAATTTTTTATAATAAAAGAACACTTATTGTGACATAACTATAATAGTTAGACATATGCTGTCGCGACATTTTTTGTAGATGATAACGTGTTCTACAAAATCGTAGTACATTATTTTGTTCTATCTTCAATAGTTTTCGCAGCGCACGCGATGTAAGGTTTTTTGTTTTCCACCTTGGGTTACATTATTGAAGTTTTAGTAAGGATCCCTGATTTTTTGAAAATATAATATATTCTATGTTACTCAGGGATAATGTAACATTCTAATGGTGAAAGAATTTTTGAAATCGGACCAGTAGTTTTTGAGCCTATTCGTTACATACAAAAATACAAAAATACAAAAATACAAAGTTTACCTCTCTATAATATTAGTGTATCATATATTTTTTTTCAAAATAGGACGTGACGAATATTTAATCTTTTTAATCTTGATTACCTTATTCTGAACCATATATAAATTTGTGTAGGTTTTTAATTTAATACCCTATTTATATTAAAATATCGGCACAATTTGTCTTGAAGTAGGTACATAATCTTTCAACATATTGTGTACTAGCGGCCTGTCCCAGCTTCGCATGGGTGGTCATAAATTTTTTGAACATTTTAGGATAAACTTAGACCGTGGGTTCAAGCCTCGCGTCTACTTATTTCATACATTTGCACGCCAGAGAGTGAAATCGCACCCCGAGCGCGACCCGTGGACCCGCATTAACGTTTTTAATTTCGTCATATCTTTTGAATGGAATGTTTATGAAAAAATTTAAGAAGTAATCTATAGGTATTGAAACCGTCTTAATTATGAAATGATTTATTTGGATAAGGATTAATACCAAGGTACAAATAAAGACCCTTTTCTAGCGGCGGCATTTCAATTAATTTTTTATAATAAAAGAACACTTATTGTGACATAACTATAATAGTTAGACATATGCTGTCGCGACATTTTTTGTAGATGATGACGTGTTCTACAAAATCGTAGTACATTATTTTGTTCTATCATCAATAGTTTTCGCAGCGCACGCGATGTAAGGTTTTTGGTTTCCACCTTGGGTTACATTATTGGAGTTTTAGTAAGGATCCCTGATTTTTTTGAAAATATAATATAGCCTATGTTACTCAGGGATAATGTAGCATTCTAATGGTGAAAGAATTTTTGAAATCGGACCAGTAGTTTTTGAGCCTATTCGTTACATACAAAAATACAAAAATACAAAAATACAAAAATACAAAGCTTTCCTCTTTATAATATTAGTGTAGAAATAAGAGATGGGTTTGCATTTCTCGGGAATTAATGTACCTACCTACCTACTAATCTTGTCTTTGTACAAAATCATTATGCTGGTACTACTTACTTAGAATCAATTGACGTCAGTTTTATTGTTTCCCATAGAGCACGACGACAGCTTCCTTGGGGAAAACCAGTAATTTGTCTAGGTAGGTAGGTACCTTCCTAGTTTAGTCAAATTTTATGCATTTCAATTAGGTAGGTAGAAAGTTACACTGCGTTTTGTAACTGGATAACGTTAGAAGGTAATAGTAGGTATTCCTAGTTATATAAAGAAAAGCACTTTCCTAATCTGATTAACCACCTAATCTGAACTAATGCAGGTAAATGTTTAGAATAGATGACGTAAATGTGCACGTTGCAGGCGGTCAGTTTTAAATAAATTGGAAGGACCTATTTAAAGAATTGTGTGAACAGAATTTATAGCAGCTAGGTAGGTACCTACCTTCTCAACATCATGAGAAATACCGGTTCTAAAGCTTCTTGTTCCTCGAGAGTCTAAATATCAAACATTATATCTTAGCTCCAACAAATACGAATCATTTTGCTATAGCAAACGTATTAACTGTAAACACGTATAAATTAGCTACATTCTCGTTTTGCATCGTTATTGTTCAGTACATGAAGAGGCACGGTCGAGGGCACAATGATATCAATCGGCTTGTGTCTGTTTTTGATCGGTTCGTGTTTTTGTGCTGTGGACTTTACCGAGAGGCCACGGAATTTCAGCATTGAGTTGCTGCATTACACGCAGGCAGAAACCGCGGGCCATGTTGTGATTTCTCCGTTTGGAATATGGACGCTGATGACGGGCGTCTCGCTAGGAGCGACGGGCAACAGCTACAATCAACTAGCCAGAGCTTTCATCCTTCCGGCGAACCAAAATATGTTGATCTCAGGATACAGAGATCTTACTGCTAAGGTCCTGGATCCACCTCCTTCGAGCGGAGTGAGCATGACGAGTAAAAACTTTGTGTTTCTGGACAATGACTTCACAGTCAACCCCGCCTTCAAAAATATGCTGCAGAACGACTTTGCAGCGGCAATCAAAACTCTGGACTTTGACGATCCCAGCTCAGCAAAAGTCGCCAACTCGTACATCGAAAATTCTGGAGGAAGAGTGTCAAATGTGCTACGGTCTGACGACTTTCGAGAGTCGAGAATGATATTAACCAACGTCATTTCATTCAAAGGACTTTGGGCGTCGCCGTTCAACAAATCGGACACACAACTTGAACCTTTCTACAATGAAGATAAGTTAGTCGTTGGCAGTGTTAACATGATGTTCCAAAAAGGGCAGTTCCCTTTCGCGAATATGAAGAACTTGAAGGCTTTTGTGGTGGAGTTACCTTATGGCGTCGGCGGAAAGTATTCGATGATATTTATCCTGCCATACGCAAATGTGAAAATATCTGAAATGTACAACAACTTTGCCACAGTTACCTTAAAGGATATCTTTAACAAGCTAAGGGCTGACGAAGATGCTTATGGATTGGACGACGTTGACGTCAAGATCCCCAGATTCCACATCAGTACCAACGTCGTTCTGAACAAGCCATTAAATAAGATGGGAGTGTACGATATCTTCCAGCCAGACTTAGCGAGCTTCCAGCGTGTGACAAAGCAAAACATTTTTGTATCAGCTATCGTGCACAAAGCTGATATAGAGGTCACGGAATCAGGAACAATTGCGTCAGCGGTCAGTACGGCTACTTTCTCAGACAGAATCTCGGCGCCTTCTTTCTACTGCAACAGACCATTCGTATACTTCGTGATGGAGAAATCTACGACAACAGTGATTTTCAGTGGCATTTATTCTCAACCTAGTGTATATTAAAACATTTTTGATCAATACTCAAGAAAGGGTTTGTTAGGGAACAATCTTGGGACCTGTTCTCTATCTAATCGTCTTTGAACCCAGTCATGCGAAGACGATAGCTATAACAAGCAAATAACTAGGTAGGTTTGTAATAATTTTATTGTTAGTGATCATCAAGTAGGAAGTTCTTCTTTAATTATTATAGGTAGGTAGGAATGAGTATCTACTTATTTTCTAAGTGAAGTGACTGGCTATTAAACAAGAATTTTATAAATAACAAAGAAACCTGTTTCTTTTTTTGAGTTTGCTTATCTATCTATAATTGGTTAGTTAAAGGTATTATTATTATATTAGTAGATGCTAGATAGGTATTTATAATGACTTCTAAACAATTGTTAGATTATACCTAACTCATTTTTGTTGTATACCTACTGAGGCTACATTATTAGGTATTCTGCCTAATATACCTACCTACCACCAATCCATTTTAACTAAGTTTCTTCATATGCGTAATGCTTACGTTTTCCTTGTTTTAGTATGTTCAGTGATATAAGTACCCAGACAAAATTAAATTTTCTGGTTTGATTTATTTAATTTTCTTAAACCATAGCTCATTATACTATAACAAAGTTTTGATGATTAGCCTTGAGCCTTAATGCCTTTTTTTTATACTACCTAAATGCTAATAAAACAAGCTGAAAACCCATCCTATGTTAAGTGGTAACCATCACCTAAAACAAAGCATTACCTCTTGTCACACACGATATGAACGAGCTCTACGATGCACTGCTCTGCGTATCAACTTGAGGCATATGTTAGGCCTTATGTGCCTGTAATTTCACCGGCCACCACACCCTTCAAACCGAAACATAGGTAGCATTTCTCATTTCTGCAAAGCTTGTAGGTACCTACTATACGGGAACCAGTTAACTGATACAATATATGTACAAATGTATATGTACCTACCTAATCTCTTTTTTTGTAAATAAGTTATTTTAATTTTATAAACACCCAGTTATAGAACAGTTATCAATGTTCATACACAAATTAATGTTTGTCCTCGGTGGAGGTCGAACCTGTTTTTAGTGCAGAAGACAGAACTACCAACTGCGCTATGAGGCTATGAGGCTAGTCAAAAACTATTTGTAAAACTCAGATAGAATATGCACATAATAATTTATGTAACTGTAATTACTACTTTTGGCATTCACTGTACCTAGCTTAGTAAGACATGAATTAGGTAAAGACTGCTAATTCTAGTAGGTAGGTACCATATTTAGACCCGTTTTTTGCTTACTACGCACATAAGTAGGAAGGCAGTAGGTAGATGCCTAGGTGCCTACTATTTAAATTAATCCTTCCTACATTAGGTAAGTACCTACCCAGGAAAACCCAGAAACAACTTTGTTGGTTGGAATTTGATCTGTGCCTAATTATTATGTAACGTACTGATGTGCCAAGAATTAGCATTTTTATGATCAATTTATTTAGTACTACCTACCTATCGTTACAATGAATGGTGCCCGGTAACTCGACTCAAGGAAAGGACGAGCCTTTTATCGCAGCGGTTTCTTTCGACGAGCGCCGCCTCATTCACGAAACGTCGCGTCTCTCTAAAAGGATTTTCGGATTCTTGCAAGCGTTCTTACGTCGAGTCTCCCGATCGAGCGTCTAGTAGCGTCGCGTGGCTGATTTTAGAAGAGCGTCTTCTTACCATCCCTGATTTCGAAACTAAGCACACGACACCACCCACTGAGCGGGGCTCAAGCTCACAGAATCCGCGCTCTTCCTTCACTTTACTAAGTAGGTGGGTAATACTCGCCTACTTCTTATTTTTGTTTAAAATATTTCGTAGGATTTAGTTTTTGTAACGTCAGGCCTTTTTTGTATGGAGATTCAATATGCGCCTCTATCGGGCGCGGCGTGCTGAGAACTCACGAGTCTCTTTAATTAGAAGTCATGACGTTACGAAAAACTAATTATGGTAAACAAAACAAAACTACTGTTTGGCAAAGGAACCCTAAAAAAATCGATTCCGTCACACGACGTTGGCGTTGAACGGAAAGAAATTAAAATTTCACAGATCACAGAAAAACGGTTCTAAAGTTAAGTCGGATGATGGAACAAGTGATGGCCACTTTAATATAAAGTGGTAACTATTATTTAGTTGAATTGCCTCACAGGTTACGCACTTTAGGAACGTGCTCTAAAATGCAAAACCCAGCGTCTTATAACTTCAATAACAAGACAACATGAACACTTCTGTAATTTAGTTTTTAACGCTCTGTGGGTACTTCATACCCAAAATAGAAAAAAATATATTCTTGTTTTGAAGATTTTTTTCTATTTTGTCAAGATTATGCCTGCCATCATTTTTTATTTCATTATTTTCTTCAATTATGATAGCCATGGGTAACTCACTCAAAAAACATGATCTGCAGCGCATCAGCTCATTTACAGTCTCTAGCCGGAGCCGAACCGCGGTTCAAACGGCTCAGAATTTCAGGACCAATTTATTTTTATGGTACCTTCAAAGACTTCAAGCAAGCACCGATAAGACTTGGCAAAAGGACTAGACGCCAAAACAAAAAAATACTACGATAAAAATAATTTTGTAGAAAAATAAACGAGTCTAGCGGAAAATAAACAGGAAAAAATCCGAGAATTTGTATGTTAGCAATAACTAATAAATATTGCTAACAATGAACGACGGAATGAAAAAAAATTAAAGTAAAAGTTCTACTATTCAAAATGAACCTTACTTGATTAAACAATAAAACGGAAAATATTTATGCAAATTATGACGAGCCTAGAACGCAAAATATCCTTAAATATGTATGCTAAAACGCGAGGGCATCCACGGGTTAATAATTCAAATTCGTAACCCATACCATTTAAAAACATGCTTTTCTAAAAATAACCATAATCCTTCAATTCATCCTAACTCCGCTCACTCACCCGCGCAGATATTACTTCAAACGATTCAACGGTTCGAGTACGTAGTAAACCTCCCAATGAATCAAAATAAATATTCTACTCAAACGGTTCAGGGTTCTGTTTATCATAAAACCAATCTTTGAACCGTTTGAGTTGTATATCACATTTTATGAGTAGACCTGAGAACCGCTCCACAGATGAGCGGCTCCAAAAATGCAGCATTGGAAATTAGATCTTATTATCTAGATGAAACAATTCAAATTCATTTAGCAAAAATTTTGAGCCGGATATCTTTTTTCTAATATAGACCCTACTTTTCTAGGAATAAAACTTATATTAGGCTGGCATGAGAGCTGTTGAGCCGCCCCTAAAGAAATTGAGCCGGTACTGACGCGCTTACTACGGTATGAGCCGCTCCAAACGCGTACGTCCGATTCCTTCTACCCACGGCTAATTATGAAGCTCCGCTATCTTAGTTTAGACTGACTTGACCTAAAACAATACTTGACTAAAATACTTTTGACACTAGCAGTATTGTTCGTCGAAATGACATACAAAAGCCATAGATGAGCGAACGAAGAAGAAGAAAGTTAGTTTTCTTTTGGTTTCGTTTCGTATTCGTTTGTTTTGGTTGTGAAGATTTAAAGGGGATTTACCGGCTTTTCTATTTGTATTTTGCACTCAGTAGTACCTAGTATTAGTATTTATGTAACTATTAGTTACCTACCACATTTTTGAGAGAGCATTTTTCTCTATTTTCGTCATAATCCGGCATAGAAGTTTTGAAAAGGACTAGAGTTTTCGTTAAAAATGTTTGTAACAAAATACGGCGCCCTACGCTTTAGCCAGATAAAATTCCTATCACAAAATGCTCCAGCCAGCTATGTGAATCTAAGGATTCACGAACACTGCAGTAAGTATGTTTTTTCATATGAATCAATGAAATTCTTTTTACAACACACAGTGAATGTAAACAAGAGTGAAAAAATACTCTTTTTACTAAATTGTGACTTTATTACATCATCCCATGTGAGTGAGGCCAGGGGCAAAGCGTAGTTTACTATAGTTTTTCATCACAAGCCTGATAAAGTCAGTGGTACATAATTTTCCACTATACATTGCCAACAATTTTAGAACTTCTCAATCCACAGAGGGTTATCTCTACAAAATCAAGACAGCCTTTTTTAAGCACAATCACAAGGATCAATTTGAAATGTCTCATCTACTGCCAGATCCACCCATTCAATGTTGTCGACAATGTTTTTGGTCCATCGGATCCATGATGCAATCCCTAATTGGTTTCAGGCAGAGCCAACAGTGTATACAGCATTGGAAGACTGCAGAAAAGTAAAACAAAGTTCAGAGAATGTTCCTTGTACACATTACATAAAAAATGGTACTCAAAAGAATTGCCTGATGCTTTGGAGAATAGTGATCTAGGTAATAATAGTTTATTTTTACTAAAATAGGTTAGAGATTTCTATTATACATAATATTCAATCTCAACTATAATCCTCATTTACACACTGTTTCAATTTTCAATTTATTAATGTTTAATAGTATGATGCCAAGAACAAACAATTGTTATTAAAAACCAAGGGTTCTAGAAGAATTAACACTCAGCGATAAGACCACCCATTGTATGACAATTAAAATCTTTTACTTATTACCTATAATGTATTCGGTCTTGAGTTTCTGAGAGTTGTCAACAACCTTTCTTATTTTTTTTTATTAAAATGAATAAAACAAAATTATTTTTAACAACCTCTCTTATTAAACAAAAACTATATCTGCTAGTGTTAAACATGAAAACTCTATAAATTAACTATTTCTAATATTTTACATTTCAGAACTAAAGAAAATCAAAGCACTTTTTCCCGAGCCCCGAATGATCCTAAACAATTTACTAGCCAAGAACCCGGAGAAAGTATTTGATGTGTATTACAAACAGCATGTGGCACCTAAAGGGGTCAAGAAAAAAGGTCCACAGAATCTTGATTGGACCTGCACTTACGCTTTTGTTTGGCCGGAGAGTATTAAATTTGAATGGTAAGCTTAAAACTTGTGACTAGGCTGAAAGATAGGGGTTGATTATATGAGGAAGAGAAGAGACACTGCCACTGGAAAAGGAGGCAGACATTCCATGATAATTAAATTATAATATGGATAGTGGCAGATTTTCATTTATTTATTAACTAGCGACCCGCCTCAGCTTCGCACGGCTATTGTGGGTTATCCCTAAGAGATTATGCTTGTATTATGCATATAAACCTTCCTCTTGAGTCACTCTTTCTATAAAAAAAACCGCATCAAAATCCGTTGCGTAGTTTTAAAGATCTAAGCATACATAGGGATATAGGGACAGAGAAAGCGACTTTGTTTATACTATGTAGTGATTGCAGACATGTACATCAATAAATAGCTTATATTTTTGTAGTAACGCCGAATATGTTTATTTATTTCAGCACAGCGCTATCGAAACGTCAGGCGGGTGAATCAGCAGCTACTCAAGCCCTGCATTGGCTGACAGTCAACAAGCGTATAGACAGCAAAGGACACCCTATATACGATAAAAAAGTAATAAACGAAGTGAAAAGCACTTTGAATGATCCTATCTTTGTGAGGTTCAGTGAAAACTCGCTGGAACGGCTCGGGAGGATATGGGGAGACTATGAGAATGGGATAAGTAAGTTTGTGTTTAAGTGTGAAGAACATGATAATCCTACTAATATTATAAACGGGAAAGTTTGTAAGTATGGATAGATGGATGTTTGTTACTCTTTCACGTAAAAACTACTGAATGGATTTTAATGAAACTTTACAATAATATAGCTTATACATTAGAATAACACATAGGCTACAATTTATAAAGATATTGTGTGACTAATCCTGCGAAGACGAAGTCGCGGGCCCCAGCTTGTTAAAGTATAATATGTATCTGAATGGACTGACGACATTGTTAAGATCGCGGGAAGTCGGTGGATGTAGAGGGCTCAGAATCGTTCTTCCTGGAAATGTGTAGGGAAGGCCTATGTCCATTTTTGATTTCTTTTGTGAGGGCTCGTCCGGGAAGTATTACCACCATGCCTATTTCTGCCGTCAAGCAGCGATGCTGTGTTTCGACTTCAAACCCTTCAAACCGAAACACAGCACCCACCGCTGTGGTTGCCGGTGAAATTACAGGCACATGTGGCTTAACACCTAAATAAGTAATAATAATTATATGCCTCAAGTTGATGGACGCAGACAGTGCATCGAAGGGCACGTTCATTTCGTGATTATAGTTTACCGCTTATCATCAGGTGGGCTTGTTCCATCAGCAAATAGTATAAAATAAAATTACCGGTCTACGTCAACGCCATTTAGTATTCGATTGGGTAGCATTTCTTTTAAAAGACAGAATGATAACTTTTTAATTTGTATAAAAAAAAATTCTATCAAGGTGATACTTGTAATTTGTATTAAAAATATCTTGTTTTTGGTTCTAGGAGAAATCTACGAAAAGACATCCAAGGAAGCGAAAAACAGAGTGATAACCGCGCCAGTGCCACTTACCAAAGACTCTACCATTGATGAAGGTATTCCATTTAAACCAAACAGTTCTACCCAAGCGCGGATCCACCGTTGTGGCCTTGTGGCTAATAGCCTTTTGACATGACGTCACAAGGCTCACACAGTGTTCGCCCACGTGAAACTATACACAACAAAATCTTGGCCAGTAGCCCTAGTCTGAGTTATGTTTACAATACAATACAAAATCATTTATTCATGCCACACATACACAGTTTATAAAAAATACAAGAATAGACATTAAAAGTAAGTAAGTGTATATTGGCCGTCACTCAGCATAAATGCTATAGCAGCATACGCTTTACCATTTTTAGTTCTTCGTAAAGCCAGGCCTTTTTTGTATGGATATTCGATAAGCGCCCTCTATCGGGCGTGCTGAGAACTCACGATCAATCACAGAGTTATCTACAATTCGACCATTTTGTTGGGAAATGCGGGTAAGTGTCGAGCGTATGCTCTTTGCTCAGAGGGCTTATTACGAGTTTAGTGCCGATCGTCGATCGTTACGATACACCGAATTTTCTATGAAAAAAAACGGTTTCTCAAGGAATACGCTAGATGCCGTTGATTTATTTTCATAGAAAATTCGGTGTATCGTAACGATCGACGATCTGCACTAAACTCGTAATAAGCCCTCTGACGTCATCTTCGCGAGCTACTGCTCTCGCGTCACGTGATTTTGCCCCTGATGCCATTCATTCTGGCTGTTCAGTAGCTTTTCGTTTTGCCTTTGTGACTTACGGTGGTCTTTTGTGGTGAGGTCGGGATATGTTGCTTCTCTCAACATCGCCTTACGCAAAGTCGGGTGAGCCCAGAAGCTCGCGGGGCAGTGGCCGCCAGGGAGTTAGACTTTCGGGTGGTCTCACGAACTCACGAGTCTCCATACAAAAAAGGCCTGACGTTACGAAAAACGAAATACGAAATATGGTAAACAAAACTTCAAGGGTACTCTTGGCCAATTTTCGGATGGCTGTGACCACAACCTTTTTTGAGGGCTGGATCCGCGCCTACTTTATTTAAAAAAACCCGCGGTTTTATTTATATAACAAAACAATTTGGGCTTATAGCTGACGCCAAAACTACCAAACGCTAGGAACACTATCTTATACTAATTTCTAACAAATACAATCAAAATTTGATTTATAAGTAACTTGCGACCCATCCCGGCTTCGCACGGTTATTGTGGGTTATCCCTAAGAGATTATGCTTGTATTATGCATATAAACCTTCCTCTTGAATCACTCTTTCTATAAAAAAAAACCGCATCAAAATCCGTTTCGTAGTTTTAAAGATTTAAGCATACATAGGGATATAGGGACAGAGAAAGTGACTTTGTTTTATACTATGTAGTGAAACCAAACCGCGGGGAAGTACTACCACCACGCCTTTTTCTGCCGCCAAGCAACAACGCTGTGTTTCAGTTTGAAGAATGTGGTTGCCGGTGTAATTACAGGCACATTAGGCTTAACATCTGTATGCCTCAAGTTAATGGACGCAGTGCAGTGCACCGTAGGGCACGTTTCTATCGTGCGTGACTTACGAGGCAATGCTTTGTTATAGGTGATGGTTACCACTTAGCATCAGGTCGGCCATGTGCTTGTTCCACCAGCTAGTTGAATAAAAAAAAAATGTCAGGATCATAGCACGTGGAAATCTGTGGTCTATTTTTTTCTTTATTATTTCAGACGAACTTTCTGAAGGAGAAAACGAGTATGGCGAAGAAATATCAAATTTTTCAGGTAAATTAATTATTCTGATTTATTAACTATAACTACTTAAACAAGGTGTTCCAATACTTGTGTTTAAAAACTTCAGGGGGCTAAAGTAACCATCAATATAAATAACTTTTTATAAGGAACGAACACTGAACGCGAAAAAAAAAACAGCTGTTTCATACCAAAGTTCAATACCTACCTGGCTAAAATGTATGAAACAGCTTGTAGTTGTATGAAACGCCCTCCTTCAAGATGGATCGACGACATCGTAAGGATTGCGGAAAGTCGGTGGATGGAGAGGGCGCACAATCCTTCTTCCTGGAAATGTATAAGGGAAGCTTATGTCCAGCGTTGGGCTTTCTACAGGCTGATAGTGATGAATTTATTGGCGCACAGCTCAGTTGGTAGTAGCTCTGCCTTCTTCACCGTAGGCCGTGGGTTCGATCCCCACCGAGAACAAACATTTGTGTGACGAACGAAAGACGTTTGTTCTCTGTCTAGGTGTTTTAGATGATAGTATTAGTATGTATTAACAAAAAATTGTATTTAAGCATTATATCAGCTATTTGACTCTCATATTACTACAGGCTTTGCTTAGTTTGGGGCTAGATAGTGCTGTGTGGAATGTCCACCAAGATTTATATTTATCTATGATCATGGTTTTATATAGAGGTATTTACTCACCGACTAAGCTGCTCACAGCTTAGTGATTGAGTAAATATTTAGCGAGGTAAATGCTTTACCGCATTTACCTCGCTAAATATTTACTCAAGGTAGGCGAGGTAAAAAAACACTAATTTCACACTTAGACCCCTTGCTGGCGTTTGGGATTGTAATATAGAATACCTACCTATATTTTTCACTCTGAATCCAATATTTGACCCTATAAAAAGATAATTAGCACTGGTAACAATTACAATAACATACAATTTTACCTTTACCTGATATTTTATGAACAAATATATTAAGATAATAATAAGATTAAAAACAAAAATAAAGTTCAATAGTTACAGGGAAGTACAATGGGCGCTCTTATAGCTGAGACCGGTCTCTTCCAGACATCTATATGTACATATATTTGTACTTCGTATAACAATCGACTGTATTATTTCTAGAACAATCCGGTCAGGTACATCCAGTCTACGGCAGGATGATAAGGCCGCCTTCGCAAACGACTCTCAATAAACGAAGCGAAGCATTGAAGCAGTCGTTGGAGTGCTACGATGCTTCTCGCATAAATATGCCTATTGATGAATATGAGTGAGTTTTTTTTTAATTCTACTTGCTGATGGTACAAGCAGATGACCCACTAGATGTTAAGTGGTAATCAACTATAACAAGCATTGCCTCGCAACTCACGCACGATAGGAACGTGGCCTACGTTGCACTGCCCTGCGTCCATCAACTTGAGGCATACAGATGTTAAGCCTCATGTGGCTGTAATTACACCGGCAACCACACTCTTCAAACCGAAACACAGCGTTGCTGCTTGGCGGCAGTAAATGGCTTGGTGGTAGTACTTCCCCGGACGAGCTATAGGTGATGGTTACCACTTAACAACAGGTGGGCCGTTTGCTTGTTCCATCAAATTATTGTTTATAAAAAAATCTGACCATCTAATAAATCATTCTTTAAGTAGAAGGAAGTTTAGTCATTTTGTTTTTGAGCAAAAAAATCCTTACGTTACGAAAAAATATCCTTACGAAAGTGTTAGAATAAAATGTATGAGGTATAAGGTATTCCTTTGACATTTTATCTCCATTTTGACTATCATTATTCTTATATTAATTTAATAATAATCATAATTTATATATATTTTTTTAATTTTGTCATTTTTTCTATAATTATTCAAATTTTATATACTTAATTTATTTTACTTGTTTATAAATTTTAATTTTGCATGCCCTTAAACGGTAGAATTACATTGGCTCAAATCCAAAATATTTAACATATCATTACATGTAATTCTGCAAATAAATATACTTTGACTTTATAACTTTTTAAATATTTTATTTCGTATGTAAACTACGTTAAGGTTACCGTATAAAAGTGCTTTAAAATTTTTGACCCAGAACTAGCCAACAAACAAAAAAAAAACAATTTTCACGTTTATTCGTTCCAAATAATAACCTTGTATGATATAAACATTCGCTTAAAATCCCAGTTCGCGACACATTGCCCTCGTTTCTCTGCGATGTTCCAGATTCTGTCCCCATTTGCGTGACCTTAGGGCCGCTTACGTGCCGCGACCTCAAACTAACCTTGACATTGAACTCTGCCGATCTAGTTTGTGAGTTGATTAGGTTTTTGGGTCATGGGAAGTGGAGGTCAGGGGCCTTATGCTCACTTCGAGCGAGATTATCTCACGGTGGAGATGACGTCATATCTCGTTCGATAAACTATTTATCCCCATTCTCACCATCTCACTCCCCAATTTTCTCATTCAAAGTTCATGCGAGACGCAACGTCAACGAGTTATTGAACGAGATGTGACGTCATCTCCACCGTGAGATAATCTCGCTCGAAGTGAGCATAAGGCCCCAGATGTTGAGACTGTTTTGTTTGTTAAGTTATGTTAAAAGTTCCACCTTTTAACTTAACTAAATGTAATCACAAGGAGCCCTTTGAAACGTCTTACATGCTAGTAAAAGCCAGCCAGTGCACTTTAATATTTGTCTCGTCACGGGATTCGAACCCATATCTCTTATTTTTCAGCAAGCCAGGTATTGCTATCTTTCGATAATGCTGGTATCGTTTTATTTGATTTACGTATAGAAAAAAACTTTTTACATTGAAGTCATCATCATCTTCCTGCCTTCATCTGGGGTCGGCACAGCAGGCTTTTTTCTCTCCGCTTTTCTCTATCATAATAAAATAAATAAAAAATAAAAAAGCCTTTATTGTCCTTTTACAATTTTTTTTTACAGTCACACTTTTATCTAATAAAATATTTATTAAAAAAATAAAAAAAAACCCGACTAAATCAAAATCAAAATCAAAATCAAAACGGTCTTTATTCAGTACAATCACAAGGATCACTTTGAAACGTCTTATATACTAGGTGAATCTATCGCCAGTTCCTCGCGACCAAAGCCTAGAAGAACGGGCAAGAAACTAACGGCTTGGTTCCTAGCGTTTTTTTGTATGATCCTTTTTACAATTTTATTATGGTACCTACTTAATTATTTAGTGTTTTTAATGAGTTGGAGCATAGATCAGTCCCAAGCTTTTTTGTCATCTATATAATCAGAAATTTTATAGTAAGCTTTTGTACAAAGTTTTCTTTTTATTATGTTTTTGAATTTGTTAATCGACAACTGGTGAATCTCACTTGGGACTTTGTTAAAGAAGCGTACACATTGTCCTGCAAACGATTTGCTTACTTTAGTGAGCCTAGTAGTGGGAACAGCGAGCTTATCTTTATTTCTAGTGTTAACATTATGATGGTCACTCTTTTTGGCATATAAATTAATATTTTTTCTAACATACATTAAATTTTCGTATATGTACTGACAGGGTAAAGTCATTACATTTATTTCTTTAAACTTATTTCGTAACGATTCTCTGGGACCCATGTTATAAATTGCACGAACAGCCCTCTTCTGCAGCACAAATATGGTGTTAATATCTGCAGCACTCCCCCACAACAAAATGCCGTATGACATAATGCTATGAAAGTAGCTGAAATAGACAAGTCTTGCGGTGTCCACGTCTGTAAGAAGGCGGATCTTTTTGACTGCGTATGCTGCAGAGCTAAGTCTCTTCGACAATTTGCCTATGTGCGGGCCCCATTGAAGCTTATTATCTAAGGTTATGCCTAAAAATACGGTGGTATCTACGAGGTCTATTTTTTCATTTTTGATTTTTACATCAGCATTTATTTGTTGGACATTTGGTAGTACAAAGTGAATACATTTTGTTTTATTTTCATTAAGTAACAAGTTGTTTACATTAAACCAGTTTACGACTCTAGAGATTGCATTGTTTACATCGTCATAGTTAGTTTGTCGTCTTTTCAATTTGAATAAAAGTGAAGTGTCATCTGCAAACAGTACAATCTCGTGATCATCTACTACTTGAGGTAGATCATTAATGTAAATTAAAAACAAAAATGGCCCTAATATAGAACCTTGTGGTACACCCATTTTTACCACTGACCCCGGAGAGCGCTTTCCATTCACGTCAACACTTTGTATTCTGCCATTTAAGTAAGAAATGAGTAGGTCTAGAGCAACACCTCTAACACCATAGTGGTTCAGTTTTCTGACCAACGTTTCATGGTGCACACAATCGAATGCCTTGGAAAGGTCACAGAAAATGCCTAAGGCGTCTTGCGACTGTTCCCAGGTCTGAAAAATATATGTTATTAACTCAACACCAGCGTCGGTGGTTGAGTGACCCCTTGTAAATCCAAATTGTTTACTGTCAAGTAAGTTATTTATAGTAAAGTGCCTTTGTAACTGATTGAGTATAAGTTTTTCGAAAATTTTACTAAATGTAGGTAGTACTGATATCGGGCGATAGTTACTGGGGTCAGAATGACTACCTGATTTAAATAAGGGTGTTATTTTACTATGTTTCATAAGGTCAGGAAAAACGCCACAATCAATACATTGGTTGAATATAAAAGCTAGATCTGGTGCAATAATATCAATCACAGGTTTTACGGCAAAAACAGAAATGCCCCAGAGGTCCGTGGTTTTTTTTACATTTATCATTTTAAAAGCTTTGATGATATCATTAGTATTCACATAATCGAATTTAAACTGTTGTTTGAATTCTGATACGTTATCTTTTAACAATGACTCTGCGATTATGTGGGAAGAGCTTAAGGACTTTGTAGTGGAGACTGGAATGTCAGTGAAGAAGGTTTCAAATGCTTTGGCAACATCATCATCTTTGGTAATGATGGTGCCGCCAACATTCAAGTTGTATACGGTGTTCTGTGTCTTGACTCTTCCTGTCTCACTATTAATTATTTTCCAAGTAGCTTTGATTTTATCTTGACTAGTTTTGATTTTTGAACTTAAATATTGTGATTTAGCAATGCGACACACGCTTTTGAAAATTTTAGAATAGTTTTTAATTTTTTCTTTTAATTCTTCACTGAAATTGTATTGTTTTTCACTATAAAGGTTGTACAATGTTTCTCTGCTTTTATAAATACCCGCTGTTGCCCACTCACAAAATTTAGAACCGCCAGAGACCATTTTCGATTTGGGTGTGAAAATTGAACTGAATAAGTTATCAAATTCATAGAAAAATTGATAATATGAATTGCCATCATTACTGTAAGTTATTCTTGGTAGTCTAGAAATAAGGTTCAGTTTCAACTCTTCCAAACGACTTATGGTCAATGGGACGAAAGTAATTTTTTTTAATACATCGTTTTTAGTTTTTGCTTCTATTTTAATTATTTGACCAAGGTGGTCTGAAGGAATATTACTTATTAGATTTTTACTTATTATTTTTACATTAGTAAAGATATTATCTATACATGTGGCCGAAGAGGCAGTTATCCTAGTAGGCTCCATAAACAAATGTTCCTATAATAATACATAATAAAATAATAAAAGGTTCCTACATAATAAAAGGATGGAAACAAGATTATGTTTTAAATTTCCTCGTGATAGTGAACTCCAGTTGTTCAGTCTTGATGAATGATACAATTTAATAATCACAGGCAGACGGAGGTTCGTGTATATCCGTCCTAGTAGTATAGGTAGACGCCTCCGACTGCCTGTGATTATTAAATTGTATCAAAATCCACCCAGCCGTTTGGGCGCTACGTGGTAATAAAGAAAATATCGAAGGATGATACATTAGATACACGCCAAACACATAACCCGGTGTGCCTCCGGCACTCGGGTAATTAACTAAGAACCCCTTGTCGGGTATAGGCCTCTTCTAACAGCTTCCAATCTTTTATCCGTCATCATCATCCGTCATCTCAAGTCATGGGTGGGTAGTCATTCCTTTCTTACCCATGTCATCTTTCACACAATCCATCCATCTTTCTTTGGCCTTCCCCTTCTCCAAAATCCATCTACATTCATACCCACTATTTTCTTTACATGCCATTCTTCCCTTCGCATGACACGCCTACCATATATTTACTTTGACGTCATCGTGACGTCATTGGACTTCTACTTTCGAACAGCTGACGATGGTTTCCACGTCACAGACGTTGGCATTTGAAAGTAAAAGTTCCGTTTACTTTCGTTTTCACTAAGCTTGCCTTTCGCTTTTCTTTCTTTTCTTCTCTCCTTTATCGCTCCTGTCTGTCATTCGACAGACAATCTTGCCAGTGTCAATTGATTTGTATTGATTAAATACTTTTTAGTCAAGTCAGTCCATAGTCAAGTCGGCCGTCATTTGTTTTGAAGAAAATGGTGGCGGTTTTCTTCAAAACATTCGAAACATTTTCAGTCAGATCAGGATATCACCACACTTTCATTCCAAATGCTTTGTGCCAAGACCTCAAGTAATGTTGGTTAAAATACCACCGAAATTACACAACACTACTCAAAATAACACAAGAAAAACAATTAAAATGAAAAAGCTATGTTGCTTCCAAAAATGCCAGAAAACGAATCCGCCTTTCGCTTTCAATATCGCGTCGTCGCTCGTGACGTTTGCCTTACGCAGCTAAATAAGCTGCCTACGTCGCTTGACAACCTTTGCAGGGTTTTTCAAATGTCGAAATCGAAAACGTCCGTTTTTATGTTTTTTTAAAAACAATTAGTCTAAGAGAAAAGCTAAACTAGGTTTTTCCGATTGAAATAGTCGAATTTTTAAAAATAGCTTCGCAGAGGTCGTCTGGTGACGTACGCTGGTAAATTTATATGCGTACGCTACGTACCTTTTCATTTTATTTTTATTTGATAGATTATGATGAAACGATAGGTATCTGACATATGCCGCCTGGTTGTACCTACTCTTCTCTCCCAAAGGGGGCTAATCTTAATCACGTGACTGTTATCTGTCGCGTTTTGGATCACTTTCTTCTACTAACGAAATGGAGTGATACTTTACGTCTATATGACTCCTACGTCCTATAGAGGCGTCCTAATAGTAATCACGTGCCTATGACGCGTTTTACATCACTACTCTTCTACTAACGAAATCGAGAGTGGTAAAGTTGATACGTCACGTCTATATACGACTCCTACGTCACGAAAACGTAGAAAATATCCAACTAATTATATCAGAGGCGGCCCAGACAAACTTATGGCTGATACGAATACAAGGTGTTCCAATACTTGTATTTAAAAACATCAGCGGGCTAAAGTACCCATCGATATGAATAAACTTTTCTAAGGAACCAACACTGTGGTCTGTGAACGCGAAAAAAAAACACCTGTTTCATACAAAAGTTCGATACTGGCTAAAATGTATGAAACAGCTGTTTTTATTTTTGCGTTCACAGTGTTGGTTCCTTAGAAAAAGTTATTCATATTGACGGGTACTTTAGCCCCCTGAAGTTTTTAAATACAAGTATTGGAACACCTTGTATAACGGCATTAGTAAGGCTATAGTGCTGTGTGGAAAGTACACCGATATTAATTTTATTCATCTATTGTACACGTCACGTATAGACGACATTTACGTCACGAAAACGTAGCTACTCTATTCCCCACAGAGGTAGCCTGATCACGTGACAGTGACGCGTTTGGCATCACTATTCCTCTAGTAACGAAATCGAAAGTGTTGAAAGTTGATACGTCACAGTGACGTTTGTAACTCTCGCTCACTCTCGCTTTCAGCTTTCGCGATGGATTGTGGGTTAGATGAGTGTGGATGTAGAGTATTCGGCCGCTATGTGGGTCGTTGCTAGTTTCTACCGCGGTGAAACGAAATACGAAAGTGGAGCAATGATTTTCTTAATTCTCGTGCGTCGACTGTCTTGAAACCTCACTTTTACATTGTGGTTGAATGGATCAAAGATATGAATAGAACAAAAAGGAAAGCCGAAAACATTGCAATGATGTATCTTACTTTTACAATTTAGGTGATAGAATTAGAGTAGTAGAGCTCTTTGTGAAGGGCTCGTCCGGGGATGTACTACCACCACGCCTTTTGCTGCCGCTAAGCAGCAACGCTGTGTTTCGGTTTGAAGAGTGTGGTTGCCGTTGAAGTGATCTGTATGCCTCAAGTTGATGGACGCAGGGCAGTGCATAGTAGTAGGACACGTTCTTAATTATCAAGCCTTATGTGCCTGTAATTTCACCGGCACCCGTACCCTTCAAAACAAAACACAGCATTGCTGCTTTTAGAAATAGGCATAATGATGATGATGATCCTCAATTTAAGTCAAGAATTTTCTCTCAGAAATCAAAAGATATTCAACTTTATTTTATCTTCCACAGGGACCAAATCACATCAGCAATAAAAGATTCAAGAGTGACGTTAGTGGTTGGCGCAGCCGGATGTGGTAAATCCACGCGCGTCCCCGCAATGGTACTCAGAGCGTGCGGTGTAAATGCGACCCTTGTGGTCTCAGAGCCGAGAAGAGTGGCTGCTATTGGACTGGCTGAGAGAGTTGCCAGTGAAATGGGGGAAGAGGTAAGTCTTGAAAAAGTTTGAATCCATTTTTTATAAAAAAATACTGCTTTATTTATTTTGTATCAGCGTTATAATATCTGTGCGGACATCTACCGTGCTTGTAGAGTACAGTCGTAAATGTGAACCAATTGTTTATCAAGTTGATAATTATATGCATTCAAGCGCAGTTAAAAAAAATTGGCGCAGCCAGCTTGGATTAGAGTATAAAGCAAGTTCGTATAGATATCTAAGCCGGTATCTAAGATACTTTTTACAAACAGTGTACAGGCTTTACGGTTTTTATATGTATATTGGACGTACTTCAGACTTCGTAACTCTATCTACTCGTATATCTCTAATTCCGAAATATCTGAGGAAATCTACTGTGTCTGGTGAAACGGTCATCTTTTATGATTATTTCTCGTTAAATTTCAGGTTGGTCTATCCATTGGTTACCAAGTACGGCTAAACTCTAAACCGCCGAAGCCTCCCGCTGGTTCAGTACTATTCTGCACATCGGGATTACTACTTAACAGGCTGCAAACGAATCCAGGTAAATAAATTTGTATTAAGGGGCTGAGAACCATCAAACAACTTCTCGCTCGCACGTTTCGACATGATAAAAGATATAAAATCACTAAACTCTAAAGTTTGCTTTACTAGTTTTCGTACATAAGCAAACTTTTAAAGAGGAAAACTTGTATCGATAAAATGTTTTTTTTACTAAACTGTGTGCAATGTGATTGCGATTTTTTCGAAAATGAGTTTAGTGATTTTATATCTTGCAACATGTCGAAACGTGCGAGCGAGAGTCACATTAGCTCTTGTCTTCGCCTTATGATAGTATTCAAAGCTCAGTTGGTATTAGCTCTGTTTTTTTAGCGGTGGTGGGTTCGATCGAACTGAAACAGCTTCACGACTTTGATCCCCAGGCACGGTAGATATCCCCATAGATCTTTAAGTACCAAGTACTAACTCCAGATTCTTCGAGGACGTCTAAGGGGGGTAGTCAGAGGTACGCCCAAACATTACATTTAGCACATACCCACTTTTTGCTATTTCATACGTGACATAGAAAAATCGCCGCAAGCCCATCGCCGCTGCTTGAATACTAACTGGTTTCCTCACGATATTTTCCTTCACCGAAATCACCGGATCTATAAAATGTACTTATATGAATATATTTAGTTATGTGTAATTATTTTTTTATATTAATTACAGGGCTCATAGGTTGTACGCATGCGATAATAGACGAGGCGCATGAAAGGGACGTCAATACTGACATAATTTTGCTACTCCTGAGGCGTGCCTTACATATAAACCCTGATCTGAAGATAGTTATTATGAGCGCGACACTTGACACAGATGTTTTTACAAGGTATTTTTTCTTTTTTCTTTCTAGTCGTGTCTATAGTTTCTTGCGAAACAGTGTGGTGAAAGGATTTTAAAGCCTCAAAGAGGCTCCTTTCGAGCACTTGATATCTATGTTGTGTTTCTTTTAATTGATCGAGTGAGCGAAGCGAACGAAGATCTTAGTTTCAACTTGGGCGATTTGGCATTTTATGTATGTATGTATGTATGTATGTTTGTCTGACGATAACTTTAGAACCGTTGATCCGATCTGCATGAAATTTGATATATCGATAGTTTGTACTTGAGAAATTTACTGGTAAGTATATGAGTAAAATCGAATGAAGGGTTATTAAGATATGGGGTTTTTTAAGGGGGCAAAAATAAAAAAAGTTACATAAAAAAAACAAGATACATGTCATATGAAAGGGCTTTGTTTGGACATTCCAAAACAATTTTTACTTTTTTTCTTGGACGCTCGGTATTTGAGATACAACAAAAAAGTTAAATTAAGATAACCAGCGATCCAAGAGCTCCCATCTCTAAGAGTTTTGTTGGCATCAAGGTTTTTCTACTGGTTGCCCAGTTACTTTGCTTTTTCTTATTTTTTTTTCTTGAAATAAATTAACTAGGTACTCAGTTTTCATAAAATGGTGACAACGACCAGGTCTGATGATGGAGCCAAGGTCTGTTCAACGGAACTCTTCAATGAATAGGCCAATAGAGTTGAAACTTGGTTACCGTATCAAGTTAGTAGGCGGTAGTCAGAAAAAAGTCCAAATATAATGTTTGGACTTGCCTCTGACTACCTACTCAACGTTTTGGTGCGTTCGTCGGGTCGCATCACGAGATCTCAGTTCGGGGCGAACCACTAGTATATTTTGTTTCGAATAAAAAACAGCTTTGATTTGACAAGGTAGACATTCTTTGAGGATATCTAAGGGGAGTAGTCAGAGGTACTTCAAAATATGAAAGGCGTTGTTTCATCAATGTATACAAGGTGTTCCAATACTTGTACCTACTTAAAACTTCAGGGGGCTAAAGTACCCATCAATATGAATAACTTTTTCTAAGGAACCAACACTGTGACCGCGAAAAAAATACAACTGTTTCATACAAAAGTTCAACATGGCTAAAATGTATCTATATGTTTAAATATCGCTTAGTAATATAGATAACTATTTTCATTGCTTTTTCCTTAATTTTTACTTCTTTTTCTTGCGCTTCAAGATTTTTCTTGATCAAAGAGAGCAACACAATTTACTAAAAATATAGAGGATTGACATGCGTGAAATGTCACTTTGACAACTGTTGTATATGTCAAGCTTGAGCTTGTCATTCATTCATTACCGTCAGAAAATTTAAAAATGCAATGCGTCATGTCAAACTTCAATTAAAGACTGTCATGGCGGTTCTAGATGTGTTCACAAAAAAATTGACCAGATAAACATTTAAGTATCGCAACTTTATTTGTCAAAAAATTTATGAAATTGCACGTGTATGGTAATTTTCTACTTATTTCAAATGTTTCTACGTGGTGTACAAAGACCAAACCCAGAATGAAATATGTCCTTTGGCACATACCCACATCCTGCAGAAGTTGTGTGAATTGTCCCCAATTTTTTTTTTATACTAATACTTGATGGAACAATAGATGGCCCACCTGTTGTTAAGTGGTATTTCAGATATTTCGTGTGCAGTCTTTTCCAGTAGATGTAAAATACATAATAATGCAATCAATACACTGAATACTGAATACTGAAGTATCCTATTTAGAAGACCAATTTTTTTATACTAATACTTGAAGGAACATTAGATGGCCCACCTGATGTTAATTGGTATTTCAGATATTTCAGTTCGTGTGCTGTAATTCAGGTGCCAGGGCGGTCTTTTCCAGTAGAAGTATCCTATTTAGGAGATATAGAGAAGAAATTCAATATTCGACTGCCTAATACATTGGCGAGTTCTAGGAAGGAAGATGGCAAACCACAGTTAAATATTGCTGAGGTAAATACATTATTATACATTTCGACAGCCTTCACAACTCAGTTGGTAGTAGCTCTGCCTTCTGCGCCGTAGGCCGTGGGTTCGATCCCCACCGAGAACAAACATTTGTGTGGTGAACATAGATGTTTGTTCTCTGTCTGGGTGTTACACCTCTATAATATTCTAAGTATGTATTTATAAAAAAAGAAAAGTGTATATGTATTATATCAGCTATCTGGTTCCCATATTACAAGCTTTGGCTTAGTTTGGGGCTAGATAGTGTTGTGTGGAAAGTCCACCAATATTTATTTATTTACATTTCCTAATTAAGTTAAGTATGGAATACCAACTATGGTATGTTTTTATATACCTAACTTGTTGACGGAACAAGCAGATGGCCCACTTGATGTTAAGTGGTATCGCCTATAACAAAGTATTGCCTCAGAAGTAACTCACGAAAGGAACGTGCCCTACGATGCTCTGCGTCCATCAAATTGAGAACTAACTGGTTGGTTGGCTAGATGTTTTCCGTCACCGATTCCACGAAACCGCAAAAGGCTAATGTTGGATAATAACTTGTACAAAGTTAACTTATTAATGGATTATAACTTTTGGGATATAAAAAATCTTAATAAAAAAAAAAAAATTATTTTCATTAAACTAATAACATTTTCGATATTTTAAAAAAGAACCGTTCAAGTGCGAGTCGGACTCGCGCACGAAGGGTTCTGTACCATTATCTATAAAAATAATCACGTTTGTTGTATGGGAGCTCCCTTAAATATTTTTTTTTATTCTGTTTTTTAGTATTTGTTGTTATAGCGGCAACAGAAATACATCATCTGTGAAAATTTCATCGGTCTAACTATCACGGTTGAGATACAGCCTGGTGACAGACGGTCGGACAGCGGAGTCTTAGTAATAGGGTCCCGTTTTACTCTTTGGGTACGGAACCCTAAAAATATAATTTTCATTTCAGATAGTAGAAACAATAAAAGCCGTCGATAAACACGAAGCAGAAGGCGCTATACTAGTGTTCCTCCCGGGTTGGGCTGAGATCAAGAACACTAAGCAACTGCTGGACCAGTTTTACGGACAGTCGGGATTACATATGATATTGCCTGTACATTCTAGGTAATCCTACTAATAGAATTCGTGAGTTACGATATTTAGATGTTTCTTGCTCAATTTAAGTAGTAGTATGAGTGAAACTTGGAACATTATATTAACAGAGTAGTAGAGCTCTTTGTGTGTGGCTCGTCCGGGGAAGTACTACCACCACGCCTTTTTCTGCCGCCAAGCAGCAACGCTGTGTTTCGGTTTGAAGAGTGTGGTTGCCGGTGTAATTACAGGCACATGAGGCTTAACATCTGTATGCCTCAAGTTGATGGACGCAGGGCAGTGCATCGTAGGGCACGCTACTATCGTGCGTGACTTACGAGGCAATGCTTTGTTATAGGTGATGGATCTGATAACAGGACGTATGAATGTATAGTCGGACAGATATTTAGTCCTAACGCGGTGTAGTCATATCGAGATTTAGTCAGAAAGCGACTTAGTCATAATGCTATCTAGTCAAATTAAGTAGTCTCAGCTTCTATCCCGTGGTTACCATTCAACATCAGGTGGGCCATCTGCTTGTTACATCAGCTAGTAATATAAAAAAAATTATATCAGCTATCTGGTTCCCACAGTACAAGCTTTGTTTAGTTTAGGGCTAGATAGTGCTCTGAGGAAAGTCTACTAAACATAAATTTAATGAAATAATAGAGTATGCAAAGTTTGCAGATGCAGTGAAGGGTGCACACACAAGTCTACATTTGATTTACTTACATAAGATTAGATTAGCGGATTAGTACTATATATTTATTTCATTAAATTTATGTTTAACAATGGAATTCCGCAAAGTCACGCCTGTATCAGTTAATTATCGAAAGTCTACTACTCTTATTTTTTATTTATCGTTTTCAGATTATCAACAGCAGATCAATCTAAAATGTTCGCGTCCCCACCTCCGGGCATCCGCAAGATAGTGCTAGCCACCAACGTGGCAGAAACCTCCGTGACTATCCGTGACGTCATCTACGTTATAGACACGGGGGCGCATAGAGAGAATACTATCAAGCAAGGCACGGGTAAGATATACCTTTTTACATTAAAAATAATAATAAATATTGGTGGACTTTCCACACAGCACTATCTAGCCCCAAACTAAGCCAAAACATGTAATATGGGAACCAGATAGCTGATAATACGTAATATACTTTTTTTTGTAAATACATACTTACTTTGATTGATACCTATAATAACACCCAGACAGAGAACAAACATCTATGTTCATCACACAAATGTTTGTTCTCGGTGGGGATCGAATCCACGGCCTACGGTGCAGAAGGCAGAGCTACTACCAACTGAGCTGTGAAGGCTGTCAAATTTAAATTTATTTAAATTTGACATTATTAAAATTTATGCAAGGTGTTCCAATACTTGTGTTTAGAAACTTCAGGGGCTAAAGTACCCATCAATATAAATAGTAATATTGATGGGCACTTTAACCCCCTGAAGTTTTTATACATATAAGTATATAAATATACAAAAAAAAGTATATAAGTGGTATATCAGCTATCTGGTTCCCATATCACAAGCTTTGGCTTAGTTTGGGGCTAGATAGTGCTGTGTGGAATGTCCACCAATTTTTTTTTTTATCTAGCCTTGATGTCATTGATATTTAGCCAAATCAAGTTTCGAGGAGCAATACAAGATACAAGAGAGATACCTGACTTGTTGTTTGTTGTTTTTATAGGTACAGCGAGCTTAGAAACGGTGTGGGTGTCGCTAGCTGCCGCCAAACAACGATGCGGCCGCGCCGGCAGAGTACAACCAGGTATTTCTTTTTAATTGTATATAACCTATCTACTTTTTTTCCTCTCCCGTGCACTACTGACACATCCTATGTCCACGATACACAAAGGTTATCCGGAAGATAATGCTTTATAGCATTAAGTTCGCCTTTGTACTGTTATTTTTTTTTTTTATGTGCAATAAAGTATTTTCAATCAATCAATCAATATTCTATTTAAGGCAAATGGTAAAGTAAAGTAAAAGTTTATTTGGAAATAAGATACAAGATAAAACTAAAAACAAGTGTAACGATACTGACTGCAGGCCCCTCTTCTTGGCAGGTGTTTCCAATTTTAAAACATAAATAAAAAATAAGTTGACACAAAAAATAGCGGAAACATCTTTCACATGCAGGTGTAAATTATTGTGGTGTGTGGGTGTGTTTGTTTAATACAAGAGCTAATGTTGGTAATTTGATGGGTACTTGAGCCCCCTGAAGTTTTAAACCCAAGTATTGGAACACCTTGTATAGACAGAAAAACATCTATGTTCATAACACAAATGTTGGTTCTGTCTGGGGATCAAACTCACAGTCTACAGCGCAGAAGGCAGAGCTACTACTAACTTAGCAGTGAAGGTTGTATTTTCTAGTATTCTTCACCGCTTAAGAATGTAACATTAAAACTTGCTTATTTCACAGGTAATTGCTTTCGGCTGTACACAAAGGAAAAGGAGGCCGAATTCGAACCTTATACCACACCAGAAATACTGAGGTAAATAAAAATGAGTGCTCATACTTATAAACGTTACTCAAGTTGAAACACAGCCATAAAAACACCACCCCAATTTTTCCAGAGCCATCTATCGTGTCGTTTGGAACTATTTTTGTAAATCATCATCATTTTCCTGCCCTTATCCCACTTCATGTGGGGTCGGCACAACAGGTTTTTTCCCTCCACTCTCCTCTATCAGCCGTCATCTCAGCAGTCACACCTTTCTTACTCATGTCATCTTTCACACAGTCCATCCATCTTTTCCTTGGCCTACCTCTACTCCTATATCCATCCACATTCATAATTATACATAAGTAAGTAAGTAAATACATAATCTATCTATCTATCTAGTTTCTTTTACGTCACTAGTTGACACATGCTAGAACTTTTTAGGTTCAATGACATGCCGGTTTCCTCACGATGTTTTCCTTCACCGTTTGAGAGTACTGGCATTGTGCACAAAAAATAATTTTAGAACAGAAAAAGTCATTGGTGCACGACCGGTTTCGAACCCACGACCTTAGGATCGGAAGGCGGGGCCGCTACCACTAGACCACCAGTGCTCACACAACGTCAACAACAACATTTGTGTGAGGAACATAGATGTTTGTTCTCTGTCTGGGTGTTATTATATATTTTAAGTAAGTAGGTATTTACAAAAAAACAGTTTAAGTATTATATCAGCTATCTGGTTCCCATATTACAAGCTTTGGCTTAGTTTGTGGCTAGATACTGCTGTGTGGAGAGTCCACCAATATTTATTTATTTATATTTAAAATATTTGTATTTTTACAGAGTACCACTAGAACAAACAGTATTGGATTGTAAAGCCTATGCCCCTGACGATAAGGCTCAAGATTTCTTATCGCAGCTACCAGAACCGCCCAGCGAAAGAGCAGTGAGATTCGCAGTAAATGATCTTATTGATATTGGTAAGTCAAAGTCAAGTTTTAATACTACTCGCTGATGGAACAAGCGGATGGTCCACCCGATGTTAAGTGGTAACCATCACCTATAACAAAGCGTTGCATCGTAAGTCAAGCTCGGAACGTGCCCTACAATGCACTGCCTTGCGTCGATCAACTTAAGGCATACAGATGTTAAGCCTTATGTGCCTGTAATTACACCGGCAACCACACTCAAACAGAAACACAGCGTTGCTGCTTGTCGGCAGAAAAAGGCGTGGTGGTAGTACTTCACCGGACGAGCCCTTCACAAAGAGTTCTACTACCTATAATAATAAACAAGGTGTTTACTTGTATTTAAATACTTACAATACTTTTATTTAAAACTTCAGGGGGCTAAAGTATATTTTTTTCTAAGGAACCAACACTGTGCAAACGAAAAAAAAACACTGTTTCATACAAAAGTTCAATAACTACCTGTCTAAAATGTAAGAAACAGCTGTTTTTTTTTCGCGTTCACAGTGTTGGTTCTCTAGAAAAAGTTATATTGATGGGTACTCTAGCCCCCTGAAGTTATAAATACATGTATTGGAACACCTTATATATGTATAGGTTGTGGGTTCGATCCCTCCCCACCGAGAATAAATATTTGGGCCATTAATTTAGAAAACAATATTTATTCTATCAATTTTTTTTATTATTTCAGGTGCCCTCAACCCTAAAGAGCAGTTAACCCGTCTGGGTAAGGCTCTATCAACGCTACAGTTATCCCCACGCGTGGGACTAGCGCTAGTCCACGCTTCTATAGTGGGCACAGCGGTCGCTGTTAGCAATATCATCGCGCATTCTGATATCGAAGTGTTTTTGAACGCTGCTGATAGAAGAGATGGTATGTAGTCCAACCCAGGGCTTCCCAAACTTATACAACGTGTAACATAATTCCCCTATAACCCCGAAAACAGGGTATTCTACAGGTCAAGGCGAACAACTTTTGTTCTACGACTTTTGAAATTTCGGAGGTTTTCATTCATGAAATGCCTCTTAAACTTTCCTCCAAAATGAAACTGACACAACATGACGCAGCCCTATTTACAGCTGTTTTTTGACCTCTAATTGTTAATATAAATGAAGAGTAACTAAAATAAAGAGCAGTAGAGCTCTTTGTGAAGGGCTCGTCCGGGGAAGTACTTCCACCACGCCTTTTTCTGCCGCCAAGCAGCAACGCTGTGTTTCGGTTTGAAGAGTGTGGTTGCCGGTGTAATTACAGGCACATGAGGCTTAACATCTGTATGCCTCAAGTTGATGGACGCAGGGCAGTGCATCGTAGGGCACGTTCCTATCGTGCGTGTCTTGAGAGACAATGTTTTGTTATAGGTGATGGTTACCACTTAACATCATGTGGGCCATCTGCTTGTTCCATCAGCTAGTTGTATAAAACAAAAAAATGTAAACTGTAGATAAAATAGGAAACAGAACTGCCACCAATTAGTAAAGTGCCTATCTAATAATGAGGTTGCTCAGCTTTTCAAGATCTAGGTACTTAAAATGTAAACTTACTTGGTACGCAAATAGTATCAGGGTTGTTGCAAATTTTTGAGACAATATTCGTTTTACTTTTGTATGGGAATTTCGAACACGATATTTTCAACCTTTGCAAACGTCAAAGTATTCCAGTGCTTGGTCTGATCTCTTGGTCTTTGGCCATATAGGGGTATTATGTTACACGTTGTATACTGTGATGCCTTGAGAATTTAATTTTGGCTTTGACTTAGCAATAAAGGTGTATTTTAATTGCAGAAATCCGTGAAATAAAACGCAAGTTCAGCCCCATTTCAGACCATGCGGCGTTGAACTGGTTACAACAGGAATTCGAGGAGAAATCGAGAAACTCCAACCAACGAGGAATGGACAACTGGTGTCAGAACTATCAGCTTCATAAGGAACGACTGGGCTTTGTGAAATGTGAGTAGAATCACACACTCATATGGTTACATTTAAAATAGCTTCACGACTTTGATCCCCAGGCACGGTAGCCACGGTAGGCACGGTACCACGCCAATTTCTGCCATCAAGCGGCGACATTCAGTGTCTTGGAAACACTTCCGATTGAAACTGATTTGCATCGGCTGATCTGTAGATCGTTCGCAACGGTCTGCAGATAGCTCAACCGTTTCATGTGTATTTTGTACATATTGGAAATACTTTTTTTAAACCACTTGCTGATGGAACAAGCAAATGCCCTTCACAAAGAGCTCTACTACTCTTAAATATTATATTTATTATAAGCCGAGGATACACAAGACTGTAATATGGAACAGTACCGGGCATGCTTGTCAACGGCATGTAGAAGTTATTGGCGCAATGTGGATAAAGTTGCAAGTTAACTTGCATGCAATTTGCGTCCTTGTATGCCTGTATTTGCCGGTTTCGTAGCCCCCCGCGGCTCCTCCCTCACGTTGCATGCCTGTAGCTGACAGAAAATCAAATGTTGGGCTAACTACTTGCGTAGCAGATACAGACATGCCAGTTAGCGTATACCAGTATATACGCTAACCATGCATGCTAAGTATGTATGCCAGTTGCGATAGTAGGTGGCATGTGCAAGTAGCTTTTATGCAAGTGTGCCAGCTACAGTCTGGCAATGTCTGGCATGCCTGTATCTGCCACGCAAGTAGTTAGCCCAACATTCTATTTTTTTGTCTACTGTCTAGCTACAGGCATGCAACGTGAGGGAGGAGCTGCGGGGGGCTACGAATCCGACAAATACAGGCATGCAAGGACGCAAACTTAACTAACTTGCAAACTTGTTTAACTGGCAAATCTATCCACATTGCGCCAGTAACTTCTACATGCCGTTAACAAGCATGCCCGGTACTGCTCCGTTTTACAGGCATGTGTACATCCGCCTTTATTCTAAGTGTTTCGTACATTGTTATTTTCTTTGTCATATTCATTCTAATTATTAATCAAATCAAAAGTTTTTTATTTCGGACAAAGTATACAATCTATTGTGTTAGTAAGTGATAGATTGGTAATTGGTAGATTAATACTGTATTACTTTTAATTTGTTACAGCTCTCTCAAGCCTATACCTCGGTCAGCTCCTAAAAACAGGCCTTGTAGAACCGAACCTAGAATTGGAAGAAATGAACCGGTTCTCGAACATAGACGAACTGAGTATCGCTTGTTTATTGTCCGGCGTCAACGGATTGTTGGTGACAAGGCGGCGTGTGCGGACCAAGGGGAAGATGAGGACTGTTAATGATGTATTCTCGAGGTACGTTACTAGTTTATAAGAAGACTAGCGGCCTGTCCCAGCTTCGCATGGGTGGTCATAAATTTTTTGAACATTTTAGGATAAACTTAGACCGTGGGTTCGAGCCTTGCGTCTACTTATTTCATACATTTGCACGTCCTTCTCCTTGAGTGAGTGAAATCGCACCCCGAGCGTGACCCGTGGACCCGTTAACATTTTTAATTTCGTCATACCTTTTGAATGGAATGTCCGATTTGAAAAATTTAAGAAGTAATCTAAAGGTATTGAAACCGTTTTAATTATGAAATTATTATGATTTATTTGGATAAGGATTAATACCAACGTACAAATAAACTAACTTTTCTAGCGGCGGCATTTCAATTATTTTTTTATAATAAAAGAACACTTATTGTGACATAACTATAATAATTTTTAATTTGTTCTTATAGTGTTTACTACACTTAAGGAAAATCACAAAGATTTAATATAGTCCCAAAAGTTATTACCCGAGTGGGATTTGAACCCACGACGATTCCCCTTACAAATACAAATACAAATATTTTTATTTTTTCTTTGTAAATTTCTCAGTACGGGCGAAAAAGCGCACATTGCCTCCGAAAGTGTGAACCACGCAATCACGAAAAGCAGCAAGAGATGCATACTCGCCCACACCGGGGGCCGCCACTCGATGGAGAGACGTGCCCTGATGGTGTACAGGAGTAGCGCACTTACTCCACACATACCACTGCTGTTCAGCAGAGGAGATGTCAAAACAAATGTAAGTAGAACTAAAACAAAGGGTCTAGATAAGTCAAAAGGTAGCCAGTTCCACGCGACGCGGCCAACAAACTTACGGCTTGGTTCCTACCGTTATTTTGTATGATAAGCCTGTAGCAAGAAAATGTATGAAAATGACATTAGCTAATTATTTATTTCCAACATACATCAGTTATACAAGGTGATCCAATACTTGTATTTAAGGCGAACTCTACTAGGCTACTCCGATACTAGCGCCACTACATGTTTTATTTAATCATTACGTTATACACAGGAATTATCAAAAATTCGGACCGCGCGTACACGATACCTATTACAAGCTTTTTTTTAATGTTTCTGTAATAGTTTTGTTTCGTGTTACTCAGTCAGATACCTTGTTTGGAGCTTGGTGGCCACCAATAGGAACTAAACTCTTGAAACAAGTATCTGCCTAAATAATACAATATAAAACTATTACAGATACATTAAAAAAAAGCTTGTGATAGGTATCGTGTACGCGCGGTCCGATTTTTTGATTATTCCTTTGTATAGCGTAATGATAAAATAAAATATGTAGCGGCGCTAGTATCGGGGTAGCCATTCGCCTTAAAACTTCAGGGGGCTAAAGTACCCATCTATATGTTACAGTACAAGCATAAACATGAGATATTTTAAATATTTTTAATTTTTCAGGGCTCTGATGAAGATACCACAATATTAACACTGCCGAGACACAGATTAGATATCCATGTACCTACTAGGTAAGTCATCCGAAAACAAAAAATAACCCCTTTAGGAAAGAATAAGACTAGTAGAGCTCTTTGTGTGTGGCTCGTCCGGGGAAGTACTACCACCACGCCTTTTTCTGCTGCCAAGCAGCAACGCTGTGCTTCGGTTGGAATGGTGTGGTTAAAATTACAGGCACACGAGTTCTGCATTAACCTTAACCTGTATGCCTCAAGTTGATGGACGCATTGCATCGTAGGGCACGTTCCTATCGTGCGGGATTTGCGAGGCAATGCTTTGTTATAGGTGATGGTTACCGCTTAACATCAGGTGGGCAATCTTCTTTTTTCATAAACAAAGTAGTACGATAAATTGTGAGACAGCCCCCCATCCGATGGACCGACAACAGTGCCAAGGTCGCGGAAAGTCGGTGGATGAAGAAGGCTCATGCGAATATTTCTTAAAATAGTGTATAAATATCAATTTTTAAACTTTATTTGAATATATCAATCTACAAATCAAAGTTGTACTCTGTTAAATACAGAGAAAGAAGGATCTTCCAAAATGTAAATCTGCTTATTTCACCTTCCTTGCGCAAGTGGGTTTCTCGCGATGTTTTCCGTCACCATTTCCGAGTATTTACATTTCAACTGAATTGGTGCAACACCTCATTTAAACCCATTCATCTAAACAAGTTTTCCTACTTTAGTTAATTGCTTCTTGTTAGCTTCACATAACAATCTAAAAACCACTCGTTATTACTTAGCTTACAGTAGAATAAGCGGCCTTATCGCTCGAAATTTCTTCCAGACAATAGGATAAAAAGTAACGGCGTGAAAAAACACCTGTTAATACATACTAATCACTACATAGTATAAAACAAAGTCGCTTTCTCTGTCCCTATATCCCTATGTATGCTTAAATCTTTAAAAATACGCAACGGATTTTGATGCGGTTTTTTTTATAGAAAGAGTGATTCAAGAGGAAGGTTTATATGCAAAATACAAGCATAATCTCTTAGGGATAACCCACAATAACCGTGCGAAGCCGGGGCGGGTCGCTAGTAAACGTATATTTTTGTTTCAGCCAATCAGAAGTCATTCTCAAATCGCGAGAAATGCTCTGGAAAACTCTACAGTACTACATAGATCGAGATATTAGGAATCTAGACTATGAAGAGTACACCACAATATCTAGATTCAAAGCGAGGCTTGTCAAAGCACTTGGCAGAATTTTAGTTGAAGGCCAACAAGAGTGCTTTGAAGGGAGTAATGTCATTGAAAATATAAGATAATAATTGAATTCTGCTTTTTATTTACGGATTTGAACAAAACTACTAGTTTTGTTAAAAAAAAACAGTTCGGGGCGAACCACTAGTATTACTAGTTTAAAACTAGTAATACTAGTGGTTCGCCCCGAACTGAGATTTCGTGATGTCGGCTCCTGTCTTACCAAATATACCAAACACGATATTTGGCTTCTGACTACCCCCTAACTTGGGGTAAGCAATTCTCAAAAATCATACATACGTCCTAGAGTAATAATAAAAATGGTATTGGGATGTACAAACCAAACCCTTTCATAAGACAACTCATGTGGTATAATTGTGTAACAATTTTAAATTCATATACATTTCTCAAGTACAACCTACCAAGTTTCGTGCAGATCGGATCAAAGGGTCCGAAAGTTAAATTAGACTACCACCTAATTAATTTTCAGAGAGGCAAGTCCAAACATTGTGTTTGGACTTGCTTCTGACTACCACTTACTAAGTATGAACTTTATTAAAGAGTTCCGTTGAACAGACCTTGGCTCCGTCATCAGACCAGGTCGCTATCACCATTTTATGAGTACCTTCTTAATTTATTTCGAGAAAAAAATATAAGAAAAAGCAAAGGAACTTACAGACCTGTAGAAAAACCTTTAAACCAACGAAACTGTTAAAGATCGCTCTTGGATCGTTGGTTATAATCTTAATTTTACTTTTTTGTTGTACATTTCTAAAAACCAGGCGTCCCCAAAAAAAGTAAAAATGGTTTTGGAATGTCCAAATAAAGCCCTTTCATCTGACATGTAACTTGATTATTTTTGTGTAACTTTTAATTTTTGCCACCTTAAAAAACCCCATAACTCGATATCGACTTACCAAATTTCATGCAGATTGGATCAACGGTTCCAAATTTATGGCCCGACAAACATAAAATGCCAAATCGCCCAAGTTAACAGTAAGATTTTCGTTCGCTAATACGCTCACTCTATCAACTAGTAGTTCGCCCCGAACTGAGATCTCGTGATGCGACCCGACGAACCCATCAAAACTTTGAGTACGTAGTAGTCAGAGGCAAGTCCAAACATTATCTTTGGACTTTTTTCTGACTACCGCCTACTAACTTGGTATGGTTACCAAGTTTCAACTCTATTGGCCTATTTATTGAAGAGTTCCGTTGAACAGACCTTGGCTCCATCATCAGACCTGGTCGTCGTTACCATTTTATGAGAACTGAGTACCTCCTTAATTTATTTCAAGAAAAAAAATTAAGAAAAAGCAAAGAAACTGACCGACCCGTAGAAAAACCTTGATGTCAACGAAACACTTAGAGATGGGAGCTCTTGGATCGCTGGTTATCTTAATTTAACTTTTATTATTTTATCTCAAAAACCGGGCGTCCCAAAAAAAAAGTAAAAATTGTTTTGGGATGTCCAAACAAAGCCCTTTCATATGACATGTAACTTGATTTTTTTCTGTAACTTTTTTTATTTTTGCCCCCTTAAAAAACCCCATATCTCAAAAACTCTTCATCCGATTTTACTCATATACTTACCAGTAAATTTCTCAAGTACAAGCTATCGACATATCAAATTTCATGCGGATCGGATCAACGGTTCTAAAGTTATCGCCAGACAAACATACATACATACATACATAAAATGCCAAATCGCCCAAGTTGAAACTAAGATCTTCGTTCGCTTCGCTCACTCGATCAATAATTGTCTGTTATTTACATTTTGCTAAGTAGGTACCTTAAAAATATATAAAATAAAAAATCCTTTTTATTCCTAACTAAACCTATGCAAAATAATTTGAAAAAACTCAAACGTAGGTAGGTACCTTACCTACGTTTGAGTTTTTTCAAATTATAGGTAGGTACCTTACCTACCTACAATCCACGTTCCAGAGGTCCGATATGCGTAGGCGTAGGTAACCTTCATCGCTGCAAAATGAATTAAAATAGATATAGGTAGGTACCTATACCTATCTATACTTCCAAAGAAGATAACCGGCTGTAGAGATACCTAACTACAGGCAAAAAGCATTACTTACATTTTGTATCTGAGTCAGACAACTTGTTTTTCACTCCGTGAATTAAAGTTGAACTGTTACGTGCTCGCTACTTGTGTTTATCCTCCTCAATATTGCTTCAATACGAACCTACCTACCTCTTTGTACCTAGTTTAAATGTGACAAGGTAGCAATGATATTTGCTGTGCTTCTTTTTTTTTGTGCTACGCCATGTTATGGCCAGACTCAAAGTGATTCGACAGCTCCAAGTAACCCTACGGGACCGGTATTCGTCATCAATACAATCACGGAAAAGATTGGTAATTTCTCCATCGAGCTTCTCTATCACACGTCCATTTTGCAAGCTCCTGAGCAGAATATGATAATTTCCCCCATCACTGTCTGGACAGCTCTTGCAGTGATTTCGGAAGGAGCCTCTGGGAATACAAAGCTACAAATTTTAAATGCAATTCGATTAACAAGCCATAAGTTAAGTAATAGGAAAAATTTTGCTGAAATAGCTCGGTGGCTTAAAGTCAGCAAAACGGACATCATTGAACTAGTCAAATTTAATGGCATATTTATAGACAAAAAAGCACTTCCCATAGTGGAGTTCCAAGAAGATGCTAAAAAAAACTATGAAGCTGATGTAATTCACCTTAATTTCAACGACACAAAGGTAACTGCTAACCTTCTGAACAGTGTTATTTCAAACTTTACTCACGGACGGATTCCATCGCTAGTACAGAGCGGAGACATTGAAGACACGCCGATGGTGCTATCCAGTGCATTGTTTTTTAAGGGAAAGTGGAAGATTCCATTCAACACTACCTCAACGCGTAAACAGCCATTTTATGACATCGAGAGAAATCAGATCGGAGAAGTCAACATGATGTACAATCGAGCTAGCTACCCTATAGCTGAAATTAAGGTGCTGCAAGCCAGGGTCGTTGAACTACCCATCGGGAAAGAAAACCGCCTCTCCATGGTCATTATGCTACCGAACTACGGCGTATCGCTAGAAAGCATGTTTGCTAACTTCCAGAAGTTATCGCTAGAAGCATTCTTTAATGAATTCAAACCGTTGGTAGATGATTTCTCGCATACCGAAGTGGAATTATATCTGCCACGCTTCAAAATCAAAACAGATATTGATTTGACAGAAGTTTTAAAGCAGAGGATGGGTGTTACAGATTTCTTTGACTCGAGCAAAGCCAGACTGCCTTACATGGCTAGGGAGTTATTACACGCATCTAAACTAATCCACAAAGCTGAAATCGAAATAACCGAAGAAGGTTCAGCTCAAGAAGCCGAAGACGAAGAATTTAGCAACAGGGTCGGTGTAGTATGGTTCGAAGTGAATCGGCCTTTTACATACATGATTGTGGAAAAAATATCGAACACTATTATCTTAGAAGGATTCTACCGACAACCTTTCTTATATTGAGGTTACCAATAACAACTTACGTAGTAAGTATTACTTTATATGTAGGTACATACCTACTAAGTATGTTCGTCTATACAACGTGCAACATAATACCCCTATAAACCCGAAAGCAGGCTATTCTATAGGTCATTGCGAACATCTTATGTTAAACAAGTACCTACGACTTATGATATTTCGTAGTTTTTCATTCATGAAATGCCTCTTAAACGTTCCTCCAATTCCAATATGAAACTAAACACACGATGTGGCAGCCCTATTAACAGCTGTTTGTACGTTCCGTGTGTGCGTGACCTTGGTACTTACGTAAACAGTATCAGGGGTGTTGCAAATTTCTGAGACAATATTAATTTTACTTTTGTATGAGAATTTCGAAAACGATACATTCAACCTTTGCTCACGTCAAAGTATCCCAGTGATTGGTCTAATCACTTGGTCTTTGGCTTTATAGGGGTATTATGTTAGGTAGGTACACGTTGTATAGCTGTCCATCCAGAGTCAGAGCCTGAATTTTACACGCACTTTTAAAGGTAGACATAATTACCTACGTTACGCGATACCTTCAAAGTTATGTTACCTACCTAAGTACCTAATAAAAAAACTTAAAAAAAAAAGTTTATTTTTAACTTCCTGTCCATCCCTAACGGTCGTTCAGATAAGTACCTAACTGAAGTTACCAACGTCGTTGAAGCGGTTACCGCTAATCCGCTAATAACATTACTACTAACCAAGAGTACCTAGTAGAGCACTTTGTGAACGGCTCGTCTGGGGAAGTATTACCACCACGCCTTTTTTTGCCGCCAAGCGACGTTGCTGTGTTTCGGTTTGAAGAGTGTGGTTGTTGGTGAAATTACAGGCACATCTGTATGCCTCAAGCTGATGCACACAGAGCTGGGCATCGTCGAGCACTTTCATATAGTGCGTGACCTATGGAGCAATGCTTTGTTATAGGTGATGGTTACCACTTCACCATAATCAGGTGGGCCATCTGCTTGTTCCATCAGATGTTTGTATTAAAAAAAAAAACTATTAATCATGGGCTTAATTATTATAATGTAATTTAATGCTAATAATTATTGTAATAATTACTTTGCATGTCAATGCTTTGGTGAAATATATGAAACCACGTGAAACTAAACATTTCATTTCATTATAAGTAGGTAGGTACCTAACCTACTCTAAGTACATTACCTACTTTAGGTGCAATAACATAACCGGATTTGTGTATTATTTTTTGTTGTAGGTAGTTTAGGACGAGTAGTATACCCTCCGTCGATACATGGCGCAGCCGGTAGGATATCAGAACCGTCATCATTTTTAAGCGATATGGCAGGAAACCTAGTCAGCTCCACAAGCATTGACCATGCCAGATGACGGACGGACGGACGGATTCAGGACGATAAACGTATATTTATACCTACGTATATTTTCGTACATAAATATTTTTTTAATATCTACCGTGCCTCTACCGTCTATCTATAGGGAATAAATAAATAAATAAGAGTAGCTCATTTTTTTCCCCACCCCACTACACCCGCACCCACCGCCCGCGGCTTGCCAGCACGAAGATTATCGGAAAAGGTTGTTCAAGGAAGTAGCTAACGGAGTTTCAATACAGATGAAGCCACATGACGATTTGGTCGCTAGCTCTCAGTCTATTACTACGCCATCTAAAGTCCAGTCGCGGAGCAGCAAGAATTTCGTACAATAACCTGTTATTACCCGTCTCTGTCACTCCCGCGTATAAATATAATGCGTCACACTCGCACCGTTGCAATGACCGCCCCGTCCTGCAAGTGTGACGCATTATATTTTACGCGAGAGTGACAGGTTGTAGGTAGGTAGTACCTACCTACAATAAAACAAGAGTTAGGAATCTATACAAAAACGATAATTACTTACACAATTTCAAAAATGTTTATTTATGCTATGTAGGTGTACATACTAGTAGAAGGTACATAGGTACCTACATGAATCAGCTAAATATATCAAATGAGTTTTTTAAATTAAGTAACCTGATTAAAAAAAACTATTGCTTATTAAAAAAAAACACTATTTAGCCAGTGTTGTTACTCAGTAAAACAAGTTTATCAAGATATCAAGTTACTTTTTATAGCTTTCAAAATGTTGAAATATGCGAGCGAGGAGAACCTACCTACCTACATAAGCTTCGCCTTCGCCTTAACAGGTAGGTAACTTTATTCTAACAAGTAAAACTATCAGCACTAAATATCACATAACAAAACTTAATTATTATTTACTACTTAACTAATTGGGCTGCCATCAATAAAAATACTGTGTGGTTGGTTAGCATTATTAGTATTTTATTGTTTTTTAAATTTTACATTCTTTTTTTGAATACACAGTAAAAAACATTTTTGAATAAATTATCATAGAGCGTTTTCACTGCCTAAAAATGCTAACCGTATACCTACAGTATTGTAGTAAGTATTAAGTAGGTCCAGACCACAATAAATGTAAGTAAAGGCATATAATTATACCTCTTTTCTGTGTTAAATCTGTACACTGTATGCAGTAGGTAGGTACCTAGTACAGTCAGCAACAAAAGATGAAATTTCTGATTATTGTAAAATATTTCTTATAAGTATAAGCTCTCTTGTGGTCAAAGCTTTGAACTTTATTTGAAGATCTGCCTTGAGCCATAACTATCATTATTCTATTCGATTTTGTCATTTCTTTGGTAAATCCAGAGAAAATGGACAGCTGAAATTGTAAATTTATTTTTGTCATTAACTTTATCACCCAACCAAAATCTAAGCTTCAAACAATTTGTTGGAAAAAAAATTCTGTTTTTTTTTACATTAATCCACAATGTATTAGTATTATTTTATGTAGGTACCTACCGAATGTATTTAACATACCACTTTAACATTATTTATTCACAAACATCATAAATTAAATTAGTAGACTAGGTAGACAGGAAATGTTTCCAAGTTTTCCTCTAAGTCATACAATAATAATGTCTAAGTTAAAAATCATGTTATTAATTAATTATTATCAACATATTATTTCAAGCAATCAATAAACTGCTCATTAGTTGATTAGTTAATAATGAGAACTAATTACCTTCCTACTACCTACCGGTTACCTACCTGTAAGCAACATTGTTATAACAATTCACGTGTGTATATTGTCAGAGTACCTATGTCCTATTTTCTGATAAATTATTTACTTTCTTCATAAAAGGTGATGACAAACATGAAAATAGGGATAGCAATGTATCTAAACAATGATACAGTTTGAACTCTAGCTTTGTTTTTTTTTGTACCAACATAACAAGGTTAAAAAGTAACATTTGACACGATTAAAAAAAAAATATTTTGATAACCCTAATTTAAATGTGACTTTTGTGTTGGCTGTACCTCATTCATTACCTACTTCTCCAAGAGTTTTTTTTTATTATTTATCTAAATTAAGTGTCTATAAAACTGGTTTCCCATATAACTTCATCAAAATGCAGCAGGTAGGTACCTGTGGTGTTAAAAATATTTGACCCCTACTATCTTAAACAAATTGGTAGGTATTATTAAAAATTAGGGGAATTATGTAGGAAAATTTAGTGACCATTGAGGCAGCCCAACAATATTGTGAATTCCAATAACTGCTATGTTTGAGAAACAGATTGAGGATAAAGTAGGGTTTTTCCACTCAGAACAAGTTTCAAAACAATGATAAACTTTGTATATACCTACCTACTTTAATGAACTTTGTGGTTGATGCAAACTGAAGTTTTATACATTTATGACTGTTTTGTTATTGACATAAAAAAGTTTTTAATAAACTTATCACATTTTAATCACCTCATCAATTGAAAAACCCTAGTACAGCGAGGGCTGTCTGAAAAATCCTCCGAATACAATAGTGTTAGTTGTTTTCTCCACAATCATGTATGTGAAAGGTCGGTTTGCCTCAAACCGTACTACACCTATTCTATTACTGAACTCAGCAACAGTAACAGCTGATGCAACTGTACCATCCTCTGTTACCTCTATTTCAGCTTTATGAACTAGTTTCGATACATATATAGGTTTACGCGCCATGTTAGGTAGGAAGGCCTTGCTAGCATCAAACAAATCGACAATAGCCATCTTCTGCTTTAAAACTTCAGTCAAGTCCAAATCTGATTTGATTTTGAAACGTGGAAGGAAACAATCAACTTCATCTTCTGAAAATTCTTCCTTTGAACGCCTTAATTCCTCAAAGAATGTATCTAGAGGTACTTTTTCAAAGTTTGAGAACATGCTCTCTAGTGATACACCATAGTTTGGTAACATAACAAGCATGGATAGGCGGTTTTCTTTCCCATAGGGCATTTCAATGACCCTGGCTTGCAGCATCTTGATATTAGCAAAAGGATAGGAGGCACGGTTGTACATCATATTGACTTCTCCGATCTGGGTTCCATTGCTGTCGAAGAAGGGCTGTTTACTTGTCGATGTAGCATTGAATGGAATCGCCCATTTTCCTTTGAAGTACAGTGCACTAGCTAGGACCATGTTAGTATCTAGGAAGTTGCTGCCTTGAACTATTGATGGAATACGTCCATGAGTGAAGTTTGAAATCACCCCATTAAGGTGACCGGCAGCCACTTCTGGATTAGCGAAGCTAAGCTCCACAGCATCTGTGTCATAGTATATTTTAGAGTTTACTTTAAACTCAGGTAAAAGTAATTGCAGCTTGTCAACAAATATACCGTTAAACTTTGATAGTTCTATGGTGTTTTGATTTGAGTCTGATTGGTTGACTATGAGCCACCGAGCCATTTCAGCAAAATTTTTCCTATTACCACTTTCATTGCCTGATAATCGCAATGCATCTTGAAGTTGTAGCTTTGTATTCCCAGAGGCACCTTCCGAAATCACTGCAAGAGCTGTCCAGACAGTGATGGGGGAAATTATCATATTCTTCCCAGGAGCTTGCAGAACCGATGTGTGATATAGAAACTCAATGGAAAAATTACCAATTTTTTCCGTGAGCGCATTTCTGACTCGTGGCAGGCTCAGGCTCGCATCCGGGTTATTTACTGGCAAGGTAGCACTTTGAGTCTGGCTATAGCACGCCGCCAAGCAAAACAAAAGAGGCACTGCGTTTATCATTTTGCTGGTGCCCAGATAAATCACTGTTCACTATAATATACTTAATAGGGTTTAGGAGCACAAGTAAAGCACAAACGGTTCACGTTGAGTTCACAGTATGAAAAAACACAGCATGATGGAGATGCTGCACGCTATTGAATGAGACAATTTTGTAATAAGTTCTTATGTTGTGGTTTGATTTGATCTGTAACCGGTTTGCATTGGTTGGTCATTCAAGGCGCGCCGCGTCAAGAACCACAGTTGTGGTGGTGTAGGTAGGTAGGTACACCTAGATGTAGTGTAGGTATTTTTAGATTTTCCTTCGCGACGAATGCGTTAATTTCAGTAAATACGCACGTCCTTACTTTAACGCACTCAATGCGCGATTACATCAAATCGTGTAAATTCCACTTTATATTATCATGGCATGGACGCGTTATTAGAAAGATGAGTAAATAGTAATAATTTATCCTTCCTTCCTCATTCACCCTACATTAATCTACACTAATATTATTAAGAGAAAAGATTTGTATTTTTGTTGTTTTGTTGTTTTGTATGTAACGAATAGGCTCAAAAACTATTGGTCCGATTTCAAAAATTCTTTCACTATTAGAATGCTACATTATCCCTGAGTAACATAGGCTATATTATATTTTCAAAAAAATCAGGGATCCTTACTAAAACTCTAATAATGTAACCCAAGGTGGAAAAAGAAAACCTTACATCGCGTGCGCTGCGAAAACTATTGATGATAGAACAAAATAATGTACTACGATTTTGTAGAACACGTCATCATCTACAAAAAATGTCGCGACAGCATCTGTCTAACTATTATAGTTATGTCACAATAAGTGTTCTTTTATTATAAAAATTTAATTGAAATGCCGCCGCTAGAAAAGGGTCTTTGTTTGTACCTTGGTATTAATCCTTATCCAAATAAATCTTTTCATATTCAAGACTGGTTCAATACCTATACATTACTTCTTGAATTTTTCAAATCGGACATTCCATTCAAAAGATTTAAAAAATATAAGGTCACGGGGCGCGTTCTCACCCAGCGCGGGCCCGGGCAAGGCGCGAGTTAGAAGTGACACGAACCCACCACGGTCTAAGTTTATCCTAAAACGTTGAAAAAATTAATGTCCACCCATGCGAAGCTGGGACAGGCCGCTAGTCTACACTAATATTATAAAGAGAAAAGATTTGTATTTTTGTTGTTTTGTTGTTTTGTATGTAACGAATAGGCACAAAAACTACTGGTCCGATTTCAAAAATTCTTTCACCATTAGAATGCTACATTATCCCTGAGTAACATAGGCTATATTATATTTTCAAAAAAATCAGGGATCCTTACTAAAACTCTAATAATGTAACCCAAGGTGGAAAAAGAAAACCTTACATCGCGTGCGCTGCGAAAACTATTGATGATAGAACAAAATAATGTACTACGATTTTGTAGAACACGTCACCATCTACAAAAAATGTCGCGACAGCATATGTCTAACTATTATAGTTATGTCACAATAAGTGTTCTTTTATTAAAAAAAAATAATTGAAATGCCGCCGATAGAAAAGGGTCTTTATTTGTACCTTGGTATTAATCCTTATCCAAATAAATCTTTTCATAATTAAGACTGGTTCAATACCTATACATTACTTCTTGAATTTTTCAAATCGGACATTCCATTCAAAAGATTTTAAAAATATAAGGTCACGGGACGTGTTCTCACCCAGCGCGGGCCCGGGCAAGGAACCAGTTAGAAGTGACTCGAACCCACTACGGTCTAAGTTTATCCTAAAACGTTGAAAAAATGAAAATGAAATGAAAAATGTATGTCCACCCATGCGAAGCTGGGACAGGCCGCTAGTTTTTAATAAAACGAGGTCGGTCAATCCCAATCGGTCGGTGGTCGTGGTTGTGGTCGTGGTCTGGTCGAGTGGGCGGTCGGTCCGTTCGTATAACTCGTACATATACAATTCAGATAAAATAAATAAAGGTCAAGGGTTGGTAGATTATTACCTACCTACCTATGAATTATAATTATATACGTCTCGTACCTATATCGTCTAATATGCGTACAGTAATAGTATAGTACAGTAATATATTATTATTCTGTGTTACGCAGAGACATGCGAGTGCGGAAACATTTCTGAAGCAACTTATAGCGACGTTTTGCGAGGTTACGATTTAGATGGATGACCACTCCAGTAGTGGTCACCCATCGAGCACATACCCAATTGGGTATGATGTGCTCCACACCACCACCACACGTGACATTTACACCTGAGCGGATCTGACCTCTCCTAGTGGTTCGGAGTCAATGCTGCCAACTTGATTTGATAGGCTTGCTCAAGAGCAAAGCTGCCTGCATTGCCAAAAATAATAATTTCCTATGGATGAAACGCAAAGAATAATATCGCCAAAAAAATTACAGCTAATTTGGAGGTACCTTTCGAAACTCTAGTTTGTTAGAAATCAGAATAAAAATAATAAAATGAATATTAGACATTTCTTTAAAATTCACATTTATTATTTGATTATATGTTATAAATATCTACATGAAAACAATTAGGTATCCTAGTAGGTCTAGCTACCAAAAAGGTAAGTAAGTAGGTATACCTACCTACAGTTCAACCAGAACTACGTAACATCAGCACCGGCAGGCATTTTTAAAACGTTCGGAAACGTCTAAACAAATATTTTTTCTCGGTGGGGATCGAATCAACCTGCGGCGCAGAAGGCAGAGCTACTACCAACTGAGCTGTGAAGGCATTCTGACAATTACGATCGGAAACTTTTCCGAATGTTTTGATATTGAGCTGCCAAGTTTAACAATGCACAAGCGCATAACTTCAGGTGAGTCATAATAGGAGTTGGTTCCGTTCCGATCCAATCAGTTGGTCCGAATTAGAAAATTCTATTTTTGTCTAAAAGGGTGGTCACCAAGTGATAATATGAAGTCGGGTTTTCCAAGTTTTTAATGAAATAATTATTGAACTGTAGGTAGGTTTAACAAAGTTTATAGTACCTTTAAGCCACAAAGCTTTACAAATTATTTACAAAATGATTAAATGCCTACCTAGGTAATAAAATAGGCAGGCGTTAGGTATTTTACCTAAATTAGGATTCACTTACTTTAGAGTAGGTATCTACATATCCTACTTAGCTATTTATGTTTTAAGCATGCTCTTTATTTACAAAATGCTGTTAGGTATACTAGATAGCTATAGCTGGAGCTGTAGCTAAATAACAAAAGCTATCATTTTATTATAAAAATACGTTGTATTACCTACGCACTTACATAGGTAGGGACTTATTTCACGACAGGTTAGATAGGTATACAGATCAAGCTACACAAAGCCAAAGAAAAATTACACTTACCTACTACAAGGACATAGAAGCAAGCTGTGTATAGCCTGATGTGTTACCTTATAGGCTGATTTATCTGTCGCTAGATAAATAGGTAGCTAAAGGATACGATACTACATGCTACCTGTCGCTAGATAAAGATACCTACTCGTAAGTAATCAGATGGCGACTAAGTAGGTATTAGGTAGGTAGGTACTTTACACTACATAGCCAAAGGATACCCAGATACCCAGGATACCCAGAACTATACGCAGATAATACCCATACGCAGGTGTCTTGTATGAACTACCAAGGTGCTATACACTAAGATAATATTTACTTATTACAATTAGGTATATAAGTTAGTTTATCTACATACAAAAAAATATTATGTATGTGAACAGGTAGAAAATATAATGAAACCTATATTACCCACTTAATCACTTGATTAAAACTCTTCCACTTATACATATTTTGCAAATAAAATATAAATCTTTATCAGGGTGCTACAAGATTATTCCTAAAAATTTAAGGTCCAAGGTAGGTAATTATGGCACAGCAAATTTATATTACATAGGTACCAAATTTATATATTATCGAAATTGGGTAGGTTCCTAACTAATTATTATACATACAGGCCGTGAAATCTATATTTTAATAAGCTTGCCTATAGGTATATTTACAATATTCGCATAAGTTTTTGGTAACAGTTGCCGACATTTCGGTTTTATTTTTAATAGTAGACCGGCAAATAAGCTATACCTACATACTTTGTAAAGCTAGCCGCAAATTGGTAATTCTTCTTGACTTGTCAATAGTTTCTTTCAAAACAGACAGTGTGGTGAAAGGTAATAATTTATAATCTGTATCTGCACCTACCTACTGTTAAAAAAATATAAATAACCTGGAATTAGCTTTTACGAACACTTTGTTTCTTCTGTTCTTCTAGGCTTTGGTCACGAGGAACTGGCATTAGATTCATCTAGTACCTTTATGAAACAGTTCAAAGTGGTCCCTGTGATTGAACTGAATGAAGACCGTTTTTATTTTGATTTAAGTGCGATTAAAGTAACTTACTTGCCGGTTACTATAGCTATAGCACAATAGGCATTATTAGGTCTTGCTACCATAAAATCCCTTTATTTATAACTTCATATTAACACCAAAAATATAATACAACGAAGGCATTAAGGTTTGAGGCATGAAGGCATTATTAAGGTGCTCCAAAAACAATATGTAGTACACTTACAAAAGTAAGTATAGACGAATATTTCAAGTTTGGTTGGTGGAAGTAAAAAATAAACAGCATACAACCAATCACAAAGACAATAACAACAAAACAAAGGTTCAGCTAAAATAATTATTTTTATCCAAGCAAGTTGTCCTATTACCATGAAGTTTGATTAAGTACGAAAAACTAGTAAAACACTTTTTTACCTAAAAGGGTCCCGAATTTGTACTTACAAAAAAACCGGGTAAATTAAAAAAAAAACATCATGGGGTCTTGGTAGTAGGATAAATTCCATGACATTCTTTTTTTTTCGTTATCTCGTTGGATTGTTAGATGGGCTTGTACTTATGCAATGTATGCCATTATTTTTTATATTTTACTTGTAGGTACACTTTTTGGCATAAGTATCTACTTCTACCTTTACCCTATTTAGGTATTTTTATCAATTAATTTTTATACATATCAGCTAAAACTTTTTCCATCGGCGTGTGACCAATAGTCTTACTGAAATATTCCTTTTCTAGATGCTGTGGGGGGACCAATCGTAGCAACGGCAGTAGTAGGAGGAGGCGGCCGAATCTAGCGGGCGCTGCTCCGTGGGCCGCTCGGGAATGTGACATCAGCATCACTTGAGCTTGATCTTGGAGGTTCTCGATCTGGAGAGGGTCTTTTAGGCCACGAGTTTCTGTAAGGTCGTAATTTATTATGAGGCCAGTGCATAAAACTTTTTCACATAGGTATTATATACTTTTTTTAACGGCGTCAGTCGACTACCTATTTGTTTTACTGCTATTGTGTCTTCTTACAAAATAGGTCACAACTTAAATCCTTAGGCACGGTAGATAACCCCTCAGATCTCTTAGTACCAAGTACCAACTCAAGATATTTGAGGAGACATGCTCCCCTTTAGAAAGAGCGTTGTCACAGGTAGGTACATGTAAAAAATATTACATTTTGGCCCAAAGAAACAAGAATGGGAAGATAAGTGATAAAGAGACAGATAGTCTTACCAGATTTGAAGAGCACGATGGCTTTCATACAAGCGAACTCTGCCGGATCCACCAGCACTGCGCGGTACCTTGCAAGCACTTCACGAAGACGACGCAGCGTCGAGGAGTTTATGCCGTTCTCTGGAAAACACGCTAGGTTTATGAGTCAAAGTCAAAAGGCATTTAGTAAGAGTTGGTGGTTACCACTTAACATCAGGAGGTCCATAATTATGCTTTATTATTCAATAGTATATAAAAACACCCAAATGCAAAAAGATCGTGCCTCAATCAATCATGTTTTAGTTGATTCTTGGGTGGTTTTTTCTTAAAGTTTTAAGAAAAAAACAATATGTTTTTGTTGTACGTCCGGAACGGATAAACTGTTAAAACTGTATCTTACCATAGCTGTAAGATCTTTTTTGTACTACAGTTATACAATAAATAATTTCTGATTTCATGTCGATAAAGGGTGCGATCTAGGGCGCTCCCCACCACTCACCCGATATTGCGTCCGATTTTAGGGCCGTGTGTAGACGCTTTTAGTCTTATTTGAACGAAACAATAGCAAAGACACACGTTCTGACGTTTCGGAATATTTTATATTTCTGCAGCTTTTTAAGAATGGGAGAACAATTATGAAGCTCTTCTGTTTCTCTTCTGTTCTGAAGTTTTTATTTTTGATAATATAGTAGATTTGATTTGATTAGCATTAAGATTTGATCTGGCTACGTACATAATTTTATGTATTGATTCAATAAGTTCCTTTTTTTAAATAAATTGGAGCCGCTTTGAGTCCGCTTTTAAGTAATCCTTTCAACACACTGTTACGAAAGCAACTGAAACGAGAAGAAGAAGAATAGATTGTATTTTAATGTGAAGCGGTCACCGAGAGTCAATGAGAGAGCACTGGTTGTCTAGTGGTAGCGGCCCCGCCTTCCGATCCTAAGGTCGTGAGTTCGAAACCGGTCGTGCACCAATGAGTTTTTCTGTTTAAAAATGTATGTGCACTATGCCAGTATTCTCAAACGGTGAAGAAAAACATCGTGAGGAAACCGGCATGTCGTAGAACCTAAAAAATTCTATAACATGACAATGTGTCAAGTGCTCGAAAGGAGCCGCTTGAGGCGCACTTAAAATCTTTTCACCACTCTATTTCGAAAGAAACTAGTGACACGATAAGAGAGAGAGAGAACGAGACGGAGAGAGAGAGAGTGTTCTATCAAATTCAATATGAAGATGATACCTTGATCAGTTTGCTCCGTACCAAAGAGAGTAGCGCAGGCGGCGTCCAGCGGTAAACACCATTGTATGGCGTTCAGTAAAAACAGCTCCGACCATGCCTCTTCTAGGAGAATCACCTGGAAATTCAAATAAACAAGCCTTTAAGAGAATCTACCAGGGAATGGGCAGCAGCATCGTCTGAATAGGTAGGTACTAAATCCCAATACTTCGGTTACCAATCCGCTTGCTAAGCGTGGTGACGGCAAATCTAGGTGGCCTCCTATGAGTGGGAGATTTGCCGTCACCACGATTGGCAGGCGGATAGTTAATGGTCACAGGTCTATGACCTATGGACTTCTTCATGCAGATAAATGGTAGGCTGATCAGGTTGGGTGGTAGAAAATGCTTGAGCATTAAGCCCTACTGTATATGTATATACTTTACCTATGTTTTGTGTAACTATAACGCCTGAAATAATTTGATAGCATTTTGTTTTAAGAGTTTAATCAGGCGCTTTGTCATTTTCAGTACCTATGCGTATTTTAGTTTTGATAAATAGACAGCAAGTAGGTAATCATTTTTTCAGTTATATTTTGTTATTATTAGGAAGTACAATTAAAGTATATTTGTTTAGCGATCAGTTTGAATCTTATTCAACCGTTTAAAACCGTGTAGGTACGACGCCTCATAAGATGTCTTACCTATGTCTCATGAACCCATAAATTTCCTACTTTTTTTTTATTGGAAGTACTATTACGTACATTTCTTGCACATTTGTTTGGACAAACTCATATTGAAATTGGAGCCGTGGCGCAGCCACGAAGTATCATACAGTCTACTGTATGATACTTCGTGGCTGCGCCACGGCTCCAAGAGGCAGGCCAAAGAAAAGATGGATACTTATAGGTAAGTATCCATCTTTTCTTTGGCCTGCCTCTTCTCCTATAACCATCCACATTCATTCCTAGTAAGAGTAGTAGAGCTCTTTGTGAAGGGCTCGTCCGGGGAAGTACTACCACCACGCCTTTTTCTGCCGCCAAGCAGCAACGCTGTGTTTCGATTAGAAGAGTGTGGTTGCCAGTGTAATTACAGGCACATGAGGCTTAACATCTGTATGCCTCAAGTTGATGGACGCAGGGCAGTGCATCGTGGGGCACGTTCCTATCGTGCGTGGCTTGCGAGGTCGTTGCCTCGCAAGCCTTGGTTAGTGATGGTTACCACTTAACATCAGGTGGGCCATCTGCTGTTAACATCAACTAAGTATTTTACGTTTGAGATGGATGTTATAATATTACTTACCTGATCTCTGAACGCCAGGCTGGCAAATGAAGGCAAGTTCTTCGCCCACTTCACAGCCATGAATAGGAGTCTGGCCGCCGTCTCAGCAGCGCTTTCTACTCCTAAGGGCCTGGGACAGATAGGCAAAGGTTTATCATCAATACACAGAAATTCAAGGTTCAACAAAAATATTTTTATCCAAACAAGTTTTTCTAAAACACATTTTTTGGTAGGAAAACTTGTTCTTTTCGAATGGATTAATATACCTATGTCGGTACTCGGTATCTATGATAGTGCCAGGCTACTGACGAGCGCAAAAAGTGCTCTGCCATACAAAAAACTATTTTTTTTAAACTTAGGTACATAGGATCTTTTTACCTGTAAGAAGCGCAGTTTTGAGGGTAGGTGGTGAGAGCAGCGGGTGGGGAGTAGGACGTGGAATCCTCCTCATTGGTCACATCGATGCTGTCATCTGTGGAGGATAGGACGTCATTATTTATTGTAGTAGGTAAGGTACAGGTAAGGTGGGGTCATCCGTCTCTAGGCCCTGTCTGAAAACCAGCGCTGCTCCCCACGTATGTGTCGGGCAGCAATTATGCTGAGACTGGACTAATTGGCCTCTAACATGACTTCTGTATTTCTCTCCTTTTCTGTTTTTGTCTATTGTTTTCTCTATTGTTATTTCTGTGTTCTCTGTGTATTGTGTGTCAAATAAATGTCTTTCTATACTTTTTCTGAAAGAGCTAGTCCAGGGAAGTATTCGTCATCAGCCTCTAGTCATCAAAGAAGTCCACTGCTGGACATTAACATAGGCTAATACATACTTCTACTAATTCTAATAATAATAGCCTACCTACATACTTCTACATAGCCTATATATTTTGGGCATACAATATTGTATGCCCGAAAGGTAGACTGCTGCAAACATTGCTCTGTAAGATCTATTTACACAGTTTTACAATAAATAATATTCTAATTCTATTCTTGCTCGCAGAATCAGCAAGTTGAAGTGGCAATGGGCAGATTGGGTAGGTCATATAGGTCATGGGTAGCTCGAAGAACTGGCTAGAACTAGGGAATAAAGGATCTCGAATGGCGACCACGAACAGGAAAATAAACGTGGAACGTCCATCGGGTAGGAGGGCTACCCGATGGACTGACGACATTGTAAAGATCGCGGGAAGTTAGTGGATGGAGGGGGCTCAGAATCGCTCTTCCTGGAAATGTGTAGCAGTGGACTTCTAAGGCTGATGATGATGTTTCTTATTCTTATTGTACCATCGCTGTCGGTGTGGGTATTCCCCTCAGCATCAAGAGACGAGTCCGGTGGAGGGTGTGGCTGCATTGCCGGGTAGTGCGGAGACAGAAGCGGGTACCGCGCTGGGGAGAGCGCCATGGCGAGTGACACTGGCGGCCTGCAACAAGATATCAGAAAAAGATAAGACGAGGGTGTGGCGATCAAAATAATCAGCGACTGGTAAATGAAGATAGTTCTTCTTGGCTCCGTCTATGGCACCCAGCCTATTCCACCCAGCCTATTCCACAGATAATCTGGCTATTGTCAAGTGAAATAGATTGAAATACGTTTAAGTCAGTCCATAGTTAAGACAGCCGTCATTTGTTTTGAAGAAAATGGCGGCGGTTTCCTTCAAAACTTATGAAAAATGTTGGTTCAAATGTGTGTATCACACTCAGACAAAATAAAAAAGTAAAGACGGAGCTCTACGAACAGAAAAGTGAGGCCAGTTTTCTAAACATGTGTGCGAAGGCCGGTGTTGCCATGACAATTCAAATTACCCCAAAATTACAAAAATAACATTGCTAAATAAAACGGCTATCATGATATAATCTAACACAACTTATCTGATTAAGGGATCGGTTAGGTTGTGTTTGCCTTACCTAACGGACATACGAAATCTACGAGCTTACAATTTTTTGACAGATTACAATCTCGCGAGATAGATTATAATCTAACGGTTTTCACAATTTTACGGATGTAACCTATTTTAAGAAATAATAATCGTAAAAATCTGTTCACAAACGGGGAAGATATCGCGTTGCTGTGGGTCAAGATGACCGACAGACAGCCATCAACGCGATGTTTGACAATTTCGTTCGGTGAATATGAATTTCTGGTCTCGGTATTGTCTGTATTTCGTTCTGTATTGAACCTAGCTTCACAATGAGTGCAGCCAATGGACGTTAAGGTAATTTGACCTCGTAGAAGTGAGCAACCAATGGGCTCGAAATCTTGTGTACATCCGTGTGTTCGCCGGACACGTGGGGCCCACGAACTTAGCGAACACCCGTGTGTTCTCTAAGCACTCGACGGGTTTAAAATATACTGATAACCATCATAAAAAACGAGTAGAGTTACGTTGCGTATCACATTATTACCAATTATTGGTAAACAAAAACATTTCATACTGGCAACACTTGTGTTCCAAGCAATAACCTCAAACTTTTATTTTGATTTATTGAAAATTATTGGTTTCCAAATTACTTACGTGTGAAATGCGATTCCATCCCGCTTTTTTATATTTTGAAGATTGATTCTTACACCCTTTCATAACACAATTCGGCATTTTTACTGGTAAATTTATAATTTCTCAAAACGTTGCTCCCCACGAGCCGCGATAGCTAGACTGACAAGGTAAGGCGTAGTTACGTTGTACGTGTGTGTGTGTAATTGTGTATGTACACGTCAAGGCGTAGTTTGGCCGGCCTCACTTTGCTGTTCACAGAGTTCCGTCTTTACTTTTTTATTTTGTCTGAGGTATCACAATACACTTTCATTCTTAATTTTTCGAAAATGGGCTTAGTGATTTTACCTATATCTTTCAACATGTGGAAACGTGCGAGCGCGAGGTACATTAGCTCTTATCTTCGCCTTATGTAGGTACCTACCAAATTTTGCAAAATTTATATTTAAGTAATTTTTATAAGTATACCTACACGTAATGGCTCAAAGAAATAAAATGACAATAATACCCTCCCATTACTATCATCATTATTCAAATATCACCCCTCTTCATATTCAACGCAATAAAACGAGAGGGTAGTATGAAATTCAAATCATCCAATCACAGATAGTGGTATGTGTTGTATTGCTATCATTTTTATGAAATATGAAGTAAGTTTATGGTATTTTTTATGGGACCATGTTGAGATCCTTCTAATAAAATGGAAAACCAATTGTATTATTGTACTACGAAGACCAAGGCCAAAACCAGCGTTATAAAAGTCCATTTATAGGTACACTAATGCCTCCGCTACACGTCAACAGATGCATCTGCAGACTTCATCTGCGGATGCGTCTGCCGACGTGGTAGAGGGGTATTCCTCTACACGTGTAGAGGAGCTTTTTTTTTTCTTTTCGCTCCTCTCGGAGCAGGCTATAGTTCTAAGACCATACCGCCTAGTCTTACGTTTTTTTTTTCCCTTTTGTTTATTTATGCAGTTTCTGTCTTGCGTGATTTTTTTTATAAGAAGAGATTTTATCAATTACTGATACACATCTGAATGAAGTGTAGAGGAGCGTTGTTGCGTCTATCGAGAATGAACATAGACTGATCGACCTTTTTTTTTTGCTGTAGTAGGAGCCGTATAATAAAGCACAAAACTGAGTGAGGACAATTCCAAAAAAAAAACTGGAACACATTCACAACCTCGATACCCAGCTAACCACGAAACCTAACGGTAATGGGAATCAAAACTGGTAAAGATATTTTTTTCAATCTTAGTAGAAGATACCTGGTCTATCAAAATCTAGTTTATACCTATCATTTTCTTTTTTAAGGTTCCGTACCCAAAGGGTAAAGTAAAGTAAAGGACCCTATTAGTAGTCTGTCCGCCTGTCACCCAGGTTATCTCATGAACCGTGATAGTTAGGCAGCTGAAATTTTCACAGATGTATTTATGTTGCCGCTATAACAACGAATACTAAAATACAGAATACAATAAATATTTTCGGGGGCTCCCATACAACAAACGTGATTTTTTTACTGTTTTTATAGATTATGGTACGGAACCCTTCGTGCGCGAGTCCGACTTGCACTTGGCCGGTTTTTTAATATCTAAATCCAGTTTCTACTGCTACTACTTTTTTGGACGATTTATTATGACCTCACTGTTTCGAAAGAGTGTTAGTGTAACGACAAGAAGAATACAGAATACCTATAATAGTAGTTAACTTAGCTATGACTGGAACAAGATTTTAAATATAAACTTAGTTGGCCGTATTCACAGGAAAATTTTATTATTTAACTGCTCAAAATTACCTCATTAGCCAAAGATAAATTATTAAATTATTGGATACTAGCGACCCGAACCGGCTTCGACCGGTTATTGTGGGTTATCCCTAAGAGATTATGCTTGTATTATGCATATAAACCTTCCTCTTGAATCACTCTTTCTATAAAAAAAAACCGCATCAAAATCCGTTGCGTAGTTTTAAAGATTTAAGCATACATAGGGATATAGGGACAGAGAAAGCGACTTTGTTTTCTATGTAGTGATTAGTAAGTAGGTAGTTTACTGTAGTGTAGTAGGTATCTACTTACAGGTACTTATACAGTATGCGGCGGCAAGTACCTACTTACGGTAATTTTCCTAAAACTAAAAAAAAGTGTAGTAGATCTCATTGTGTGTGGCTCGTCCGGGGAAGTACGTAACCTACCACCATGCCTATTAGGTTTAAAGACATTTATTCTCATAAAAAACATAACAGTTCACTTATAATGAGATAAGAAAGGTGGCGTTATATAATATAACAGTATATTCCTGCGGCTAAGTAACCTACCACCATGCCTATTGCTGCCGCCAAGCAGCGTTGCTGTGTTTCCGTTAAAGGGGTGTGGTTACATGCACGTGACGTGAGACTTAATATCTGTATGTCTCAAATTGATGGCAGTAAAGGGCACGTTCCTATAGTGCGAGACTTGCGAGGCAATGCTTTGTATAACATATACAACGTGTAACAAAATACCTCTAAAGGCCAAAAACCAAGAGATTATACCAAGCACTGGAAAACTTTGACGTGAGCAAAATTTTAATTTTTCGTTTTCCGTAGAAAGCGGAACCAAGCCGTAAGTTTGTTGCCTGTTCTTCTAGGCTTTGGTCGCGTGGAACTGGCACCTAGAGTCACCTAGCTTTAAGACGTTTCAAAGTGATCCTTGTGATTTTATTGAAAAGACCTTTTGACTTTGACTTTGACTTTGAAATTCCCATACAAAAGAAAAATTAATATTGTCTCAGAAATTTGCAACAACCCTGATAATGGGTACGTGACCTTGGTACATACGCTAATTGCGTTTCCTAACCTATTTTATCTACAGTTCACAAAAGCTACGTTCACAAAAGCTACGTTCACAAATGATGCGTCTCCTATCAATCTATAAATAAACTAAGGTTCATCGGATGACGTCAAGCCAACCATGCATGCCCCAACTCATCAAAGGTTGGCGTGTCAGTCACTCAAGTGAGGCACCCCGTGAGGTGGAACATTGATTATGTGGATGACTGACTATATACTGACTTTAGATGACTGAGAGCTGGTGAGGTGGAAATAACAGCGAAAGACCAGGCTTTATTTCAACTTACAAGAGATATATCTGGGTAGGTTTGCGAAATGCACTTGAACGTCCTTCTCAAAAAAAATCTAAAATTAAAGTTTTGGGTCTCATCTTTTAAGTTCTAAGACCTGCATTAGAAGAGTCAAAGCTAGGGGTGTAGTCCCTCTGACTACACCCCTAGCGTTTTCCTATTTTGGGTTCGTTTATATTATTTTTATAACCAGTTCCTGTTAAGTGCTTAGGTTTAAAGACATTTATTCTCATAAAAAAACATGGGATTCGAAAGCCTATATGTTAATCCAGGTAATAAAACAAATCCTTTTCCAAGTTTCATCAAAATCGAACTATACCTACTTAACTATTTGTTCCAGGTTTCATCCAAATTGGTTCAGTGGTTGTGATTGAGCCACAAACATCCTACATCCAAACATCGTAAATTTTGCATTTATATTCCCTCGGGTACATCATGCAACTAAATAATATATACCTAAAATATAAAAAAAAAACAATGTTATCATTGATTCATTTGATAAAAGGGAATCCCATTTGGGAATCACATTAGCTGTTGTTATTTATATTCACGCGGCGCGGCTTCAGCTTTTTTACAACTAGCGACCCGCCCCGGCTTCGCACGGTTATTGTGGGTTATCCCTAAGAGATTATGCTTGTATTATGCATACAAACCTTCATCTATGTAGTGATAATCATACTTATAACTGGAAAAACGAAAAATAATATTCAGATTAAGGGTACAGGGGGCCGATTACGCTAATGTCAGGCTATCGAGATGGCTTTCAGTTTGACATGTGATTCCCATACTTAGTATGTAGATAATAGCAATTAATTGATGGATGGATGGATGGATGGTGGGAATCAAATGTCAAACCGAAAGCCATGTCGATAACCAGCGAAATAGCGTAATCGGGGGGCTGGTCCTCAAACCAGCCTTTGGGTTTTTACCCAACGCTAATAACTGTAGGTACTTACCTACTGTAAATTATTAATCGATCAGTTCTTATTAATACGTTCAAGAATTAGTGGCACGTGCTCGTTGTCACGGTCAAAATTTTATAAATAAGCGTAGTTAGCATGACGTAAACAAAAACATGCTCCTATTTCTAGGTATTAGCACCTAGTACTATGTTTAATTCCTATACCTTAGAATCGGTATCCCGTCGGGTTCAGCGAAGATAACTGAACAGGCACACGGATACAGATCAAGCTACACAAAGCCAAAGAAAACTGACGCTTACTACAACGACATAAGAGCGAGCAGTCCCAACTAGCAAAATTGTGTCTTATATCCTATGAAGACAGGGGTGGCAAACCTATTTGAATTAACGTGCTTCTAAAAAAGCAAGTTTCTAAAAAAACATGAGCTCGCCCTCAAATAATTTCAACCAAAGTATAACAATTTTAATAATTATTCAAAAAATTACAACGAAATTGCCCCACGGATTGGATTGACGGTTACCAAGGTTGAAGTAAAAATGCAAACTGTTTTGATCCGTGGCGTGCCCAAAATATTGTACCACGTGCCATCAGTGGCACGCGTGCCATTGGTTCGCCATCTCTGTCCTAAAACCACACCTATTTTTTACTCATAAGGAACACTTTAAAATAAGTGTCGAAAAAGGCGCAGTTTATAAGGGCATTTACCCTCATTGTTGTTGTATCATGGTCTTATCCAGTGTATTTTTGAGCTTACAATAATCTTACTAATGCTTTTGTAAGAACAGAATAACTTGAAAACCTTGTAGGACCTTGTCATTGTAGGACATAAGAGCGAGCAGGTAAGTATAGCCTGATTTGTATCCGTGTGTACACACACGTGCGTTGTTCGGTTTTCCCTAAAAATAACTTAGGAAAAACCGAACAACGCATTATGAGCTGATAGTTTATTTTTGTAACAACATTGATCCACGAATGGCCCTAAACTTAAAGGGAAGTATACAAGACAATGCTTAAGATCTATATCGTACTGTATAGATTTGAGTGTTGGGCTACCAAAGGGGCGGATGAGAGAAAAGTGCATGCAGCAGATATGCGAATGTTAAGATATGGATAATTTAACAAATAAGAAGGTATATTAGAGGAAGTTTGATATTAGCGTCTGTTACGGACAAGTTAAGGAGTAATAGGTTAGCGTGGTATGGGCATGTCATGAGGAGGGAAGAAAGTCATATTACGAGAAGAGTGCTAGGATGTGGATGGGTTTAGAAGGACAAGCAGGCCAAAGAAATGATGGATGGACTGTGTGTCAAAGTCAAAGTCAAAGTCAAAATGTATTTATTCAATAAAATCACAAGGATCACTTTGAAACGTCTTAAAGCTAGGTGACTCTAGGTGCCAGTTCCACGCGACCAAAGCCTAGAAGAACAGGCAACAAACTTACGGCTTGGTTCCTACCGTTCTTTTGTATGATCCTTTTACAATGTAATAATATAATAATGTGAATTGTCATGAGTAAGAAAGAAGTGAGCATCGAGATGACGAATGATAGTAGAGAGCTTAGCGTGGAATGAGGCAGGAATATTAGGAAATGGAGCATCGTTTGACAACAATATTTAAAAAAAGAATGAAATAGTTTACGCATTTTTTTTATCATGCCCATTCCGTGTGCCGTTCGAATTTCAAACTCAGTTTGCTTGTCGCGGTCTTTTCGCTCATATTTAGCATGGAGCAGTTAACCTTTTTTTTTCGCTTTCCTATTGTCAAGCTAACGCCTGCAGACCATACTACCTCGTCTTCCGTTGTATTTCAGTTGGTCTATTCTACAGACACCTTTTTTCTTCTTTATCATGAAACTGCTAATGTCACAGAAACGTTTCTACTTATCCAACCCGGTAGCCCGTTGGACTTCTCGCTCGGAAGAGTTTCCTTTGTCAAACGTGAATGCAGCGATTCGGAAGGGCGTGTGTTTGCGAACGTTCCTACTTTGGATCTAGCTTGGAAAGAATAAGCTTGATCGTAGCTTTGCATGTATTTTTATATTTCGTCGAGTGTAATTTTTTTATACTTTGTTTTTAATTTACCTACTCATCGTGTGTCGTGTGCACTATAATTATCGAAAACGCTAAGACTTTAGTTTATATATATGTTCAAAGGCAATGTGTCTGGAAAGCAAGTTGTTGGTGTCTTTGGGCGACACTGACCGCTTACCATTAGGTGGGACGTTAGCCCGTTTATCTGTCTGTTATGTAAAAAAAATCCAATAACAAACAAATACGTAATAATATGTTACTTTGTTTAGTTATTATTCTGAAAGTATTCAGTGACGTTACGGAAGCTACCGCGAAATAAACTTCAACAGCGAGCGAGGGCCACTAGCTTATAGACTTACCCAAACACGCCGACTGCGACGGCGGCCTCTCTCAGCGCTCGCTCCTGGTCCATGTCCCGCAGGGTCTCGGGGCGGATGGTGGCCGTGTTCCGTGGCTGACGCTCGTTCTGCACAGCTGTAACAATGATTGCTGGATAGTACATTATAATCTGTAGCCAACGTTTTGATTTTAGATGTTGTTTGTCTATGGATTCGAAATTCCAAGAATGAGACTCGTGCTCAAGGAATCCAAACATTTCTTGACCGCAAATTCTTCTAATTTATGCAAATGTTGGATCCTAAGCGTCAGTTACTTGATATTCACAAACCTCACCATCATCATCATCAGTTTGCCGAAGTCACACTTGGTAGGTGGATTGGTGATTTTTGTTAGTTAGTATTAATCCGTCCGGGGACATAGGTCTTTAAGTCAAATTACCGACCTGCACTTACTACTTTATGTTAAAATAGCAACATACCATATCATCTGAAAGTCAAAATGCCTTAGGCCCCAAAATGCCTGAAATTTATAGGTACCTAAGTGTTTTTTGTGTCGATCTTGTTCTTTCGTTATAAATAAAAAATACTTCTTTTTTTCAAAAGACTCATATTCAGTTGACCACGTGACCAAGTTTAGAAGAACAGGCAACAATTACGACTTGGTTCCTACGTTCTTTTGAATAATCCTTTTTACAAAATAATAATGAAGCTCCAGTGTGGTGCCAATCGAAGGGTAGGTAGGTACACCAGTTTCACCACAGCGTTCGAAAGAAGTTATAATGGTAGCAATAGCTGTTTAACGATAACACCGACTATTTTACTTAGAAAGCAGTTTTTAGTTTTTTAATGTTTTATTCTGAAGTGGTTGTGTGCAATAAGTTATATTATCTTCCTCAAACTTCATATTGTAAGGTAGGTACATATACCGAGGTATCCGAGGATCCTACAACACTGTATCAAATAAAAATGTCGTTGGAAAATATAGCGAAATCCATCTCAACTGTGACATGTATGATCGATGTAGGTAATGGGCTAGGTTCAGACCACAGAGAACCTATCCCTCATTATTTTGTCAATTTTTTTAGTAAGTTAAGCAAAGCAGTGACATACGAACGAACGCATATGTACCTACCTATGAAAACTGGTAATAAGTTTTTTCTAGAAAAACTTGTTTGCATTAAAATTATACAAGGTATTAAAATACAAGTACCGAAAACTTCAGGGGGCTAAAGTACCCATCAATATGAATAACTTTTTCTAAGGAATCAACGTTATGAACGAGAAAACAAAAACAGCTGTTTCATACATTTTAGCCAGGTGGGTATTGAACTTTTGCATGAATCAGCTGTTTTTCTTTCGCGTTCACAGTGTTGATTCCTTAGAAAAAGTTATTAATAATGATGGGTACTTTAGCCCCCTGAAGTTTTCGGCACTAGTATTTTAACAGCCTGTATATTTGCTAAACTGTGTGCAAGTAATCATCACATACAAATTGGTTGACTGCGATTTTTCATAAATATATTCAGTGATTTTAAATCTTTCAAAATGTAGATATGTGCAAGCGAGAAGTACCTATCTACTATACCTGGTGCTATGCCTTTAACCAGCTGGAGGAAAGGGGTATTGACAAAATAGTAACTACTTCATTGCTTTATGATATTCAAATTAATCTTTCTTAATTCTTTATTGGCCTCATCAACAAGCTCAAAGTCGCTCAACGGGCTATGGAGAGAGCTATGCTGGGAGTTTCACTACGGGATAGAATCAGAAATGAGGAAATCCGTAGGAAAGGTAGCCGACATAGCTCGCAGAATCAGCAAGTTGAAGTGGCAATGGGCAGGTCATATAGCTCGAAGGACTGATAACCGTTGGGGAATAAAGGTTCTCGAATGGCGACCACGAACAGGAAAACGAAGCGTGGGACGCCCTCCTACCCGATGGACTGACGACATTGTCAGGATCGCGGGAAGTCGGTGGATGGAGAGGGCTCGGAATCGTTCTTCCTGGAAATTTATAGGGGAGGCCTATGTCCAGCAGTGGACTTCTTTAGGCTGATGATGATGATGATGAATTCTTTATTGCACACAATACAATACATAGGAAATAGACAGCAATAGAGGACACGTTTACAAAAGCCTATTTTTAGAAAACTCTTTACCAAGAGTTTTCTTCCAGCAAACCTTAGAGTCTATAGAGAGGAGGATCTTTTTTTTGAAAGCCAAAGATAAAGTAAAAAAGTAAACCCCACTTTACATATTATTATAGTTAATATTTCAGGTATGATCAAAATGAAAATAAAAAGCTTAACTCCAGTTTTATCACGCCAAAAGCACACACGACATTTATCACGAGCCCGCCCTAGGCAATAAAAGTAAAACGTTTCTATACTATCTATAAATTTCACATAAAATGTCACATACCGATTCCCTTATTACCTACGTAAGATATAGCAATAGCGACAGAGATTAGCAGCGACAGCGACTGAGCGATCAAATGTATAGAGGAAGGTGACCCTTGGAACTTGTAAAACGTAAACAACAGCTTAGTGTTCCAGCACAAGGGCCTCCGGCCAACCACAAAACACCGCCACTGGCATATTTCCTGTAGTTATAGTCATACATACCTACTACCTACCTACCTTTCTGCCGTCAAGAGGCGTTGTTGTGTTTCGGTTCGAAGAGTGTGGTTACCAGTGAATTTGAAGCATTGTATGCTTCAAATTGATGGACGCAGAGCAGTGCATCGTAGGGCATGTTCAACTGTGTTTGTCTTGCGAGATAATGCTTTGATATAGGTGATGATTACCGCTTAACATCAAGAAAAGTTTTATTACGAATCAATTCCATGTTATGTCGTCGTGATTTTCCATTGTTTTATCAATACAGAAAATGTAATACTTACCAAATAAGACTCCATGGTATCCTCGGATACAGATCAAGCTACACAAAACCAAAGTAAAATGACGCTTACTACAAGGACATAAGAGCGAGCAGTGTATAAAGCCTGAAGCGTATCCGTGTGTACTGTACAGGCCTCAGATTTTGTATGGAGACTGGATAAGCGTCACTATCGGCCGTGCCGAGAACTCCCATGGCTCAACAAAACCCGATATCGCAACACGGAAAAGCGAATCCCAAGAAACTAAAAAAAATTGCCATGTGTCAAGTGCTCGAAAGGAGCCTCTTTAGGGCGCACTTAAAATAGTTTCACCACTGTTTCAAAAGAAAGAATAAACCCACATTTACTTGACAGTGAAACTAGAAGAAGCCCCAGTTCACGTTTGTCGCAAGCCTGTCACGAGATACGTAATCAGGGGGCGGGCGTCCACCCCCCCGTACTGTTGGATATTCTGTGCCCGAGGGCAGAAGGCTTCGTCTGATTTTATTGCTTTACCCCCGAGTCTCGACAGACATCTTTTACGTCGTGAATCTTTTATGTTGGGTCTCGAACGAGGGACGGCGTCAGCACGGAGTTTTTTTTCTACTACTGATGGAACAAGCATATAGCACCTAATGTTATGTGGTAACTATCACGTTTATCAAACCATTGCCTCGTAAGTCACGCACGATGCCCTGCGTCCATCAACTTCAGGCATACAGATGTTAAGCCTTATGTGCCTGTAATTTAACTACACACTTCAAAGCAAAGCACAGCACCGCTGCTTGGCGGCAGAAATAGGCATGTGGTAATATTTCCTGGTATACCTACTTCCCCGGACGAGCTACACACAAAGAGCTCTAGGCACTCATAAAAGAGAGATGTTTGTTACTCAACCACTTCGCAGTGACGACCGATTTTGATGAAATTTGCAACAAATAAGCTTTGACGCTTTGAAGGATAACAATCGTCAAACAATTTCTCAATCGCACATTTAATAAAAATAAGATCAAATATCACTGAATGTAGCTATGAAAAATTGCAAACAGCCAAATTTCAGAGAATAACATTATTATAAACGAATAAAAATAATATTTAATTTTTTTAATTATTCTAGTTTTTTTTAATTTATTCAGTGTGTGTGTGTGTGTGTGTTCTTTTTGAGCTAATAAATGTCTATCTTTGTACATTATTTAAAAAACTTTTTAAATAATGTACGTAGATAGACTTTTATTCAAATATATAATGTTTCGTTAAAGTAAATAATGTTTTAGTTTTGCAACGAACCAACCTGTTCCAGTGTCGCTGTTCTACTCCTGTAGATAATTATGTTTATGATTTTTATGGTTTGCATTACCTAAATAGTAAGTTTGTATAAGCATGGCTAACTCTAGTGCCGAAGTTTCTAGGCCACCTAAGGCTTCCATCATGACTTAACCACCGCTAAAATCGAGATCAACAGCTTAACGTGCCCTCTGAGGCATAGAAACGATCGGATGTAATATATGTATAAATAAATATATATGAATAATAATAAATATATAAATACCTACCACTAACGATCCCCCATCTAATCGGGACAACACAGAACGTTGCTTAACTTTCTCGATCGTTTTTTTCGAACCACAAAGACCCAACAAAATATTTCTATGCTCCCAAAATCATCAACCCTAACCAAATCCTGTAACTTTAACTGAAAATCCATACACTACCCCCCCTCACTATAAATCAAATGGCCCCTCCCACAGACCGCAGCCATCTTTGAGGTCTCACTTCCGCTGTGAGACAGAGAAGAATAGTTTTGCTGTAGTGCGAGGGAGATAGTCGTATGTTTGTCGGTGATTTTTGACTTGGAAGCGTTTATAAGCTTTGAAAGCTCGGAGAAATACAGGTGTATGAATGAAACTTTTTTTGGCTTTATTTGTAATGGTTTTCGTAGGCTAGAACTATTTCAATGAACTCTGCCTACCCCTAACGGGTAAGACGTGACTATCTGTGATAGATAATATATGAATAATAATATTTGAAAACTAGGAACTAGTTCCTTTTTAAAATACACCTTTATCAGAAAAAAAAAATTGTTACGTAATGGTTATGGTGTGAAGACGATTTAACTGATTTTGTTTCGACCTTCACTTTGTTATTACAAGAATTTGGAGTTTTTTTTAATTTTCATACCCTTAATTCTTGCTGATGTGTAAAAGAGGGAAGCCAGAATTGAAGGTAAATGCGTTTTTGCTGTTATTATGCCTTTTATTAATAATAATTTTACGTGTGTAGTAATATAAAAAAAACAGCAATATGTAGAATTGTAACTCGTTAAATCAACAAAACTTAGGGATCATAATTGGAAAATAAAATCAAGAGGATCAGGTGCAAGTCCCGTCTGCTCGACAACCTTAAACCTATTAATTTATAACGAAACCTACCAACGTCACCTCTCTCCCTCACTCCTGAGCAATCCCATATCTTCCCCTCCCTCTCAGCGCGACTTCTGTCCAAATGATTTGGGTTTAATGGTTATTGATCTTCGTATCTGGGGTTCATTCGATTGTGCGCTTTACCTTGTCAAACATAAGAGTTAGAACAGCGCGGCAAAAATTTTCGCCATTCGAAAATACGACCTAAAGCCTTTTGAATTTGAGTTCACGGACTTAAAAGTTAGAAACGTTCAAAATCCTGAATTCGGGCTAAATTTAACAGCGTAGAGATTCGAACTTTAGCGCGTTGCTTTAAAGTTTAATATTGAATGAAATAGACTTGTGACTTTACGGGTGTCTGGGGACATTAATACAGGGTTGGATTTAGGGGTTTAAGCGCGGATTAAATTCGCATTAATCAGTGTCAAAGTGTAGCTTTAACTCCGGTATAAACAGTTAAGTGTTAGGGAACCGGTTCTGTGTACATTCGTAAACGTAAACATATCACTGTAATCAGTTTTTTTATACTCTTTTCAAAAACACTAGCTAAGTCACACCGGCTTCGCATGGGTACAATCTCGAATAAAATCTACGGCTACTTATTTTTGGAGATAATAAGTACAGAAACAGAAACATCTGTACGTCTTTTGATCGCCAGGCACGGTAGATATCCCCTCAGATCTCTTAGTTCCAGATTCTTTGCCATAATTAGGCCTTCCTAATCCAGGTTACAAATTATTTTTATTTCATGTTTCATCCAAATTGGTCTAGTGGCTAGGGCGTGATTGAGCCACATCCTAACATAAAAAAAAGTTCTTAGCCATATTTATTTTCAGACGGATTATAATCATTTCTCACGTTTACACTTAATCGCAAATGTAAACATAATTTAAAGTCATATTTGAAAGCAAGACGAATGCCAGTCACAAACAATCACGTCATCTTAACACTTCTCTACATGACATTACCACTTAAGTCCAAGTATTTATGTATTCGAATGTACGAGCTTAGAGCGAAGTCTTAGCCAGTACCGTTTCATTTTACAAATGAATTCTTAATTCAGTGCTTTCTACTCTCTTCTAAGTTAGATAAAGTTGTATTTCACTTGGCAAAAACTTTATTAAAGAGAAATTTTATTATTATAATTAGCCCTGACTTTTTTTATTACTCTAGAGATGTCTAACTATTATCTTACGACATATATTTTTTACTAGCTGCTGTATGCGAAAGCTTCGATGTTTGGATTTGGAAAGAAAAATATAGTCCGTAGTCTAGATAAGCAAATACGCTACTTGATATCTCGAAAAATGCCCGAAAACGGGAGAATAAGAAGAGAATAAGAAGATATAGAATAGAAGAATTGAACGAACCCACCAAGATAAAACGTCTTAAATATTAACGTTAGCAATCAATAGACCACAATAATAACTAACAATACACGAGCAAAGCTTCTTCGGCAGTTAGTAATATTTAAATAGACCAACCACTGTTCCTACTTATTTTTCCCACAAACGAATAAGCATAGCCCTAAGCCGAATCTAATAAGGCCACACCCGCTCAGTAATGAGCGTAGGAATCCCGCAAACATGCAATTAGCAAAAACTACAAAGCGACGGCCCTGCGGCGTTCACACTTCACATTCAAATGAGCACCCCTAACTGAGTTCTGTATCTGTGGCAACTTTAATACCTAATATTTAGGTGAATTTCTGGTTTGATTCATACCAAAGGCAAATTTAATGCAATGAACTTAGATGTTTTACTGGGTGAATAGTTTCCATAGCACAGGCTTTGCTTTGTTTGGAGCTAGACGAATATACGAAATAGTCTTACAAACGGTCGGCCTATCTTAGGCACGGTGGACATGCCTCCAGTTATCTTTACTTGTAAAATATTATTTACTGCACAAAAATCAGATGGTAGAGAGTAATGGACGTAGAGCAATGCATCGTAGGGCACGTTCCTATCGTGCGTGGCTTACGAGGCAATGCTTTGTGGTGATGGTTACCACTTAACATCAGGTGGGCCATCTGCTAGTTCTATCAGCTAGTAGTATTAAAAAATAAAAATAAAGTATTTTGACCATCGAAATAATTATTATATTTTACGCAAATCCAAGAATACGTTGGTTATATGAACAAAACTCAATCAATAACAACACAACTCAAATCAAACTCAACATCCATTCCCAAAATTACCATTACGAAGCGAACAATGAATCGCTGATCCAATTTGGCAGAACGAAAGTGTCAAAAAGATTGTAGCAAAGGAAGTAATGAGGGCGTGGAGTCGCACCCTGCGGCACGCCACAGGCACGCCTTTATACAGAGTGTCCTTTTGTACAAATAATTTCGTCTCATTTTTTGGCAAGATCATTTCCGCTTTTTAGAATACTAAGGCGCAATATCACCACCAATTTCTTGTGGAAAAAGTTTTAACTAATTGGGCAACTAAATTAACAAGAATGTTTAAGTATTGTTAATGTATTTTTCATCCCATGGAATATAGTCAAAGGATAACTTTGATAACCACGTTCATATTGACATAAATTTGACATCTGAATTTGACATTTAAAGAAGATAAAACTTTATTAGGTGAAACACAAAACAAAAAAGAATGTCGTTGTTTAAGCAGAGTCTCATTTTTTTTTATAATTCTGTCATTAAAATCCTCGTCAAGTGTATATGCGTAATAAATTGTTTAAAAGTAAAAAAAATGGTATTCATCTCACGGACACCCTGTACACCTTTATTCTGTGCCTTTGTAGCCTTGAGTTCGCATCTCTTTTGTGAAAAGGAACGTAATTCGGTTACTTTGAGATGTCGAGTCGAGACAACTTAATTATTCGATGCTCGTCTGGTTCACCTTGTGGAAAGCCTGCGGGTTCTGCATACTACTTTTAGGGTTCCGCGAGCGAATTAATTGGAAAGTCGAGTTTTGTTGTTACTGTTTCGTGTTTTTTTGGCAAAGCGAACAGTTTAATGATAAAATGAGAGCAAAACGAGAGCACTGGTGGTCTAGTGGTAGCGGCCCCACCTTCAGATCCTAAGATCGTGGGTTCGAATCCGGTCGTGCACCAATGAGTTTTACTGTTTAAAAATTTATGTGCACAATTCCAGTAGGTACTCTCAAACGGTGAAGGAAAACATCGTGAGGAAACCGGCATGTCGTAGAACCTAAAAGGTTCTATAACATGTGTCAAGTGCTCGGAAGGAGCCTCTCGAGGCGCACTTAAAATCCTTTCACCAATGTTTCGAAAGATATGTATAACTTTTTCTAAGGAACCAACACTGGGAAAGCGAAGAAAAAACAGCTGTTTCATATAAAAGTTCAATACCTACCTGGTTAAAATGTATGAAACAGCTGTATTTTATTCGCGTTCATAGTGTTGATTCCTTAGAAAAAGTTATACATATTGATGGGTACGTTAGCCCCCTGGAGTTTTAAGTACAAATATTGGAACACTGTATGCCTCAAGTTGACGGACGCAGGGCAGTGCATCGTAGGGCACGTTCCTATCGTGCGTGACTTACGAGGCGATGCTTTGTTATAGGCGATGGTTACCACTTAACATCTTGTTACGTCAGCTAGTAGTATAAAAAAAAATTTAAAAAAAAACACTCGAAAAAACCAAACTCTACTGGTCTCTACTACTCATTCAACTGAAACAAATCAAAACATTAAAATAACAAACGTATGCACGACTTAGTCTATTCTTTTTATTTTTTAGGGTACCGTAAGCCATAATTTGTATACCAAGCGGTTTCCGCCACGTGCCACCAGCGGGCGCCACGTGTCTTTAAAAGCGTTTCAACCCTTGTACTTTGAATATTTAACATTGTTAGACGTGATAACTGCTTTTGGTTGAATACTCGTGTCTCTGACGAAGAAGATTTTAATTGTTTATTTTTTAAAGTTCACCTAGCCGAATTTGAGGCTAGAAACCCACAACACGAGTTCTTCTTGGGCCTCAGTATTTGCGCATAATTTTTATGTACCTACCCTACTTGTTGATCGAGTGAGCAAAGCGAACGAAGATTCTAGTTTCAACTTGGGCGATTTGGCATTTTATGTATGTATGTATGTATGTATGTATGTATGTATGTATGTTTGTCTGGCGATAACTTTAGAACCGTTGATCCGATCTGCATGAAATTTGATAGCTTGTCGATAGCTTGTACTTGAGAAATTTACTGGTAAGTATATGAGTAAAATCAGATGAAGGGTTTTTGAAATATGGGGTTTTTTAAGAGGGCAAAAATAAAAAAAGTGACATAAAAAATCAAGTTACATGTCATATGAAAGGGCTTTGTTTGGAAATTCCAAAACAATTTTTACTTTTTTTTTGGGACGCTCGGTTTTTGAGATACAACAATAAAGTTAAACTAAGATAACCAGCGATCCAAGAGCTCCCATCTCTAAGAGTTTCGGCCAGTTCCTTTGCTTTTTCTTATTTTTTTTTCTTGAAATAAATTAAGGAGGTACTCAGTTCTCATAAAATGGTGATAACGACCAGGTCTGATGATGGAGCCAAGGTCTGTTCAACGGAACTCTTCAATAAATAGGCCAATAGAGTTGAAACTTGGTTACCGTATCAAGTTAGTAGTAGTCAGAAAAAAGTACAAACATAATGTTTGGACTTGCCTCTGACTACCACCTACTCAAAGTTTTGACGCGTTCGTTGGGTCGCATCACGAGATCTCAGTTCGGGGCGAACTACTAGTAATACTTGAATTAAGTACCTAAGCTACTCCATGAAAAATTTAAATGTCTATAGGAGAGGATAGACCCACGTAAAACAAAATAGAACCTTATTTTTTTTTAAATTGTATTCTACCATTATTTGTATTTAATTATGTCTATGCCTATTCTGATTTAAACCTAAAAAAAATACAGTAATTTATATTCCACTTGCTTGGTACTTCATAACTATCATACTTTAAACAAAAACTACATCACTTTAGTCAAACTACTTACTACCCATAAAGTTGACTTACTAAATTTACACCCTAAAACAACCCTAAGGAACATTTTCGAGCAAACAACCCCTAAAATAGGGTTGTCTGTTCGATTCTCTCTCGCCTAATTGCATTCGTGAGACAGGCCAAATATTGCAGATCTGTTGGTGTACCGGGATTTGACATGTTTTGATATGTTCATTATGGCGTTTTATTGTGGGAAAATATACGTGGGAATTGATGAGATTTTTTTGTAATAGAGAAATAAAATGAAATATTATTACAGTACCTATAGCTTTTTATCACTTCCAGTGACTACGAACGAAGTTACTAAAATTGGCAACATACGTATGGCTCGTCCGTCATGGATGGGACGTATTTTCAGCATGTTGCTGAAAATATTTTGTAGCATACACAAATGATTCTTGCTCTAAACTTCTTCCAGGCTCTGTTCTGAGTGTTTCAAAACGTTCTAGAAACGTTTAATCTAGGTGTCAGTTCCATACTACCAATAAGACTATAAAATAATGTGATGGTCCTGGCAACGGATATAGAGGTAAGATGATGATAGAGGAAAATGGAGAAAAACAACCTATTGTGCCGACTCCACGTGAAGTGGGATAAAGGCAGGAAGATGATGATGGACCTGCCAAAGAATAGCTTCTCCAGCACTTAGCGGATGACATAAGAAGTGCCCACCGTGGTGACCACGGCCACTCCACCATCTCCATTCTACCACAGGAAAAGGAGGCGCACGGCCCTACCAATACCTGGTTAGCATACCACCTATTCGCACCAAGCGCTTCGCTTCTACCTTCATTATGCGAACCGCTAAGGAGTGGAACTCATTACCGTCGTCTGTTTTTTCTGACCACTATAATATCATTTTTATTTGTCTTTATAGTGTTTACCTACACTTAAGGAAAATCACAAAGATTTAATATAGTTAAATTTTGTTAGTGACAAAGATTTAATATCAATTTCGAAGAGATTGAATAGGTCTTCTAGACCGTTCTGCTCCAACGTTGGCTACATACAAAAAATACAGCTTACCAGCAGGTGAGATTGTAGTCAAAGGACGGTCTATTGATTGTAAAAAAAATCTATGTTTACCATAGTGAACTCTCGTAGGCCGATTGTATTAATGAAGTCCAAAAGAACAGGTAATAAGTACTCACCATCCTTGTTCATCCCCATGGTCAGACATTTCTTCAGGCGACACGCCTGGCATTGGTTCCTATGAGCTTTGTCTACCACGCATCTTCCTGTGCCCGCTTGACACCTGCGAACAAAACAGAAGGGTCAGAAAACGAGGAATCCAACAGTAAAATAGACGAGACATTCGAAAGGATGGTGAAAAATGCTCTAAAATAAGAATTTTTGCAATAAATAATGCTGGTCTTTGGATCTGTTGGAACTTAACGTTATCAGGCTTATTGCCGTTATATCATAGCTGGCAGGCAAGCTGATGGGCCCGATGGAAAGTGGTCACCGTCGCTCATGGAAACCCTGCAACACATGATGCGATCCTGATACCTCGGATAATGTTTATGGAGCAGGCTTGCCCAGCACCTATACAATCCTTACAGCCTAGTCAATCAGAACTGACTAAGACATGAGCTTCCTTTACGACGTTTTCCTTCACAGTTTCAGTCACATACATAATTTTTAACAGAAACATACGACCAAAATCCTAACCCACGACCTCCAGATTGGAAGACACGATTGCTATAACTGAACCACCAATAGCAGTAGATCATGAGTATAAGATTACTACTGAAACCAAACGTATAACTCCTTTAGCAAAGGATTACACGCCACGACCCGATTGCTAGCTGTAATAACTTTGAGTGATTTTGCTTTTGTGGGCAACGAAATACTTACTATAAGTACCTAACCACATACTTATTTTTAATAAATGTAAATAAATAAATAAATATTGGTGAACTTTCCACACAGCACTATCTAGCCCCAAACTAAGCCAAAACTTGTAATAAGGGAACCAGATAGCTGATATAATACATAATATACGGTTTTTTTTGTAAATACATACTTACTTATAATATATAATAACACCCACACAGAGAACAAACATCTATGTTCATCACACAAATTTTTGTTCTCGGTGGGGATTGAACCCACGGCCTACGGCGCAAAAGGCAGAGCTACTACCAACTGAGCTGTGAAGGCTGTCAATATAGGTTTAAAAAGACTGGAAAAAACAAATAAGAGTCAAGTGAAGATACTAATAAATTAAAATATGATAAATTATGACAATGAAATACTACATAAAAAGGCGTGTATCGTAATATTTACTAATCAAAAAAGAATAAACATTAACAGTATACAAGGCTCATTCAAGCACGTTCTACGGTTTTGGCTGCTTTTCTGAGCATAGTGCACTGTGACGTGATTTGTCTTTCAGCTCTAGTGATGACCACATCATCACTTTGCCTGCTATTTTTTACAGATAACCCAAAAAATTGGGTTTTTGTTACCAAAACAAAAACCCATCAGAATCCTCCATTTATTGATTCCTTGGTGAGGTTTAGGTTAAATGTTTGCCCATCCTTCTTCCTAATACTACTAGTATTCTTTTCAAAGTCAAAGTCAGTGTCAAAATGTATTTATTCAATAAAATCACAAGGATCACTTTGAAACGTCTTAAAGCTAGGTGACTCTAGGTGCCAGTTCCACGCGACCAAAGCCTAGAAGAACAGGCAAGAAACTTACGGCTTGGGTCCTACCGTTCTTTTGTATGATCCTTTTACAATGTAATAATCTACACTAATATTATAAAGAGGTAAACTTTGTATTTTTGTATTTTTGTATTTTTGTATGTAACGAATAGGCTCAAAAACTACTGGTCCGATTTCAAAAATTCTTTCACCATTAGAATGCTACATTATCCCTGAGTAACATAGGCTATATTATATTTTCAAAAAAATCAGGGATCCTTACTAAAACTTCAATAATGTAACCCAAGGTGGAAAACAAAAAACCTTACATCGCGTGCGCTGCGAAAACTATTGAAGATAGAACAAAATAATGTACTACGATTTTGTAGAACACGTTATCATCTACAAAAAATGTCGCGACAGCATATGTCTAACTATTATAGTTATGTCACAATAAGTGTTCTTTTATTATAAAAAATTAATTGAAATGCCTCCGCTAGAAAAGGGTCTTTATTTGTACCTTGGTATTAATCCTTATCCAAATAAATCATTTCATAATTAAGACGGTTTCAATACCTATAGATTACTTCTTAAATTTTTCAAATCGGACATTCCATTCAAAAGATATGACGAAATTAAAAATGTTTACGGGTCCACGGTTCACGCGCGGGGTGCGATTTCACTCACTCAAGGAGAAGCGCGTGCAAATGTATGAAATAAGTAGATGCGAGGCTCGAACCCACGGTCTAAGTTTATCCTAAAATGTTCAAAAAATTTATGACCACCCATGCGAAGCTGGGACAGGCCGCTAGTATAATATATTATTGAAGTTTAGTGAGGCGTAGGCATACAGAAAAAGGTAAACATAATCAAATTTATAATCTATATATATATTTTATCTGTGCTAATACCTAGGTTGCATTTTCTTAATTTTTGGGTGTTTCATGTTTATGGAGCAAATAAATACAGCTTGAGGCCTGCTGCATTACAATATTGGCTACTCTTTTTAAAAATTATAATTACGGGTTACGGGTTAGAAAACATGAACAAACTAAATAAATAGATAACGCCTTAAATATAAATGTTTACAATCACTGCTAACACGCGAGAAATACGAGGGCGCCAGCTAGTCGTTTAAAATCTAGAAAACTCGTCATCCACTGAGCCACGAATAAGTCGTCACTTAATTTCTTGTTCGAGAACATCATAGTAGTTCCACCAATACCACCGTACTCGCATTCCAAAGAACCCCATCCCTTACACAGATTAAAGATATTTCATTACCGATAATCTCCACAATAATAGGCTTATGGCGAAACGTTGACATTTGTTGAAGGGACTCAACAGTAGCGGTTCCAACGTAGGTCCTTGATGCACGCTCGTGTGGCAATGGCAATGCTTAAGCAGCATCAGATGTGAGCATATTTGTAATAAATTAAATGTCGGATGGTCGTAAAAGTATTTTAGAAGTGAAAATCGCAAACTATATGTAATTTTTTGTGTAATAACAACCTAGACTATTTGTCAAACGCGTCACTGTTTTCTGTTGCTTCTGGTCATCCATTGAAAAAACTAAGAATATGTCTATTCTTGTGTTGTTATTTCAAAATTTAGACTTTCCGAAGTGGACTAAATCTATTCTCAACATTGATTTTGCTAATATTGTAAAAATTAAGACCAAAGTTCGAATGTCCATTTTAATTTCGGTTTCGTGGTTAGACACTCACATATCAGCTCAGTAACACCCTCACAGCTCAGTTGGTAGTACCTCTGCCTTCTGCGCTGTAGGCCGTGGGCTCGATTCCCACCGAGAACAACATTTGTGTGGTGAACATAGATGTTTGTTCTCTGTCTAGGTGTTATTATATATTATAAGTATGTATTTACAAAAAAAAAAAGTATTTAAGTATTATATCAGCTATCTGGTTCCCATATTACAAGCTTTGCATAGTTTGGGGCTAGATAGTGTGGAAAGTCCATCAATATTTATTTATTTTATGTCTGGCAGGATGATCCAAAGCGAAGCGTAAATACTGGGGTAATATAATAAAAAATGCCAGAAAACAGTAACAATGCCTCTTGAAAATCACTAAAAAGATAGCGTAAAATCAATTTGCCAAACATAAAGACGGTACACATGTCACACTTGACCATCTATCATAAGGGTGCGTTTACATTAATAACATTAGGGTGTGGAATTAATTGAAAGGAGCCAAGAGCTTAGGGCCAAATGTTAAACAGTTTCTAATAGCACGAGTTGCTACCCTAATTTTTTTATGGTCATGGTAAAGTGACATTTTATTGATGTTTACATTCGAACGTTCGCGGGAACTTGACAGTTTTGGAGAGTTTCTGAACTAAACCGGATAATACAATCAGTTAAACTGTTGGGTTAGCTACTTTATTGAAACGAACTAAAAAATACAGATGTTAAAAAAAAACTATCGAATTCGTGTTTTTATTATAATTCGAATGCTCAAAATCCAATATGAAAACGGTTTAACTAGAATCGCAAGAATCACTTTAAAAATATTTTTCTCAAATTTGAATACTCATATTATCTCTCGTTATAAACAAGATTGTTATCACAACTGAATATGATAAAATTTGCGCCAAGGATAAAAAATAAATATATATGTGATTAAAAATTTGGATTTTTATACTTTTTTTAGATAAAAGAATTAAGAGACAGAAGAGCGTAAATTAAATTCACATCTGATCTGAATACCCCACAGTTGGGAGATTCATGACTACGATTACATTGATGAGCATAGCGATTAGCTGCAGCGATATATTATTATAATCGTCTACCTCGAAAAGCGAGTTTTGCAACGTTTTTTGTTTTTTAATTTAAAGTTTCTTATTCATTTAAAGTTAATATTAATTGATTAAAATGAAAAAAAAATAAGTTGTAAGGTTGTAAATATACATATAATTTGTATGTTATCTAAGAGGCGAAACTAATTGCCTGCGGTCGGTGATTTGAACTAATTCCATAACATAGTTTGTTTCTTATGTAGAGGTTTAATAAAGAGTAGATGTGTTATTAAATAATGTTGATAATAAGATTTTCTACGTAAGTTTGTGAACTTTTTGTTTTGCTAGATTTATCTCTATAGTAAAAAGTAAAACTATTATAAATGTTACCAAAAAGGCAAAACAACATGTATATTTTACAATTGCAAAGTCACTCCATATTATATTACAAGTTTTGTAGATTACGAATTTCCTGTGACTAATCAATAAGTGAAAACGTTTTGTAGAATGTTTTAATTTATACAATTTATTTTTAGTTTCATAGTTAGACTTCATTTACACTAATATTATAAAGAGGAAAGATTTGTATATTTGTTGTTTTGAATAGGCTCAAAAACTACAGGTCCAATTTCAAAAAATCTTTCACCATTAGAATGCTACATTATCCCTGAGTAACATAGGCTATATTATATTTTCAAAAAAATCAAGGATCCTTACTAAAACTCCAATAATGTAACCCAAGGTGGAAAAAGAAAACCTTACATCGCGTGCACTGCGAAAACTATTGATGATAGAACAAAATAATGTACTACGACTTTGCAGAACACGTCATTATCTACAAAAAATGTCTAAGTTTACCTTTAACTGGTGACGTGGTATTTGTGTAACGTTAGTGGTGACGTTAGGCCTGACAGGCCTAGGTTGAATATAAGTATAATTCGCGATGTACTTAAATTAATGACTGTAGCTTACCTATTTGTGTTAATATGGATATTAAGGTATAACATAAAACGATTTTGTGAATTCTAATTATTACTTTTATTTAAGAACAGATATATCAAAATTAGCTCTCGTATTATTAGAAAAAAAAGACATGAGATCAACATTTGGTTATAAAAAACCAAAACCAACATTCTTATTGATAATAACATTTTTAAACCTTAGTATAGACTTGAATCATCTAATAAAATAACATAAATCTCTTATCCAATTTAAAATTACAAAACTGACAATGGGTAAACTTCACCAATTTTTATCGACCCTCAGGACATAACTGTTTCGCGCACTGCAGGCATACATGCTTTTTACACGAAACACATTGGTAAAAATATTTCCGGTCCCGCTTAGGTGGACAGGTAGCACATTTCTTTCGCGTCTTCTGCGTGTTTTACGGCTCAGGGGGGACATCTCTGCCCAAAAATCGTCTGATGCTCGACCTTATTTCAAGTGGCATTCGTGAGTTATAAACTCGTCACTGCATGTGCTGTGAAACCATGCCTCTGGCCAAAGTTTTGATGAAAACCCCTCTCCCAATGGTTCTGCCTCCGTCAGCTTGATACAGAACATGCGCGTTCACCGTACTTATGACCAGAAAGCGATAAAAGATCACCATGGGCCGTATTCGTGTACGGCTACTGCAGGTGTAGATTGAGCATTTTTTATCAATCTGGTCCACTCCTCAGATTTGCTTTCTTCAGTGTCTGAGTTGTGGTCAATTTGCTCTGGAAGTTGTGGTCAGTTTTCTCCTAAATCATCAGCTTCAGAACCACTAGAGTCAACCATTCTTCGATATGCTGATCGAAATTTGAATTGGTTGCCGGTATAACGTGTCTACTAGTACTTGGTACTGAATTGCTCTGCTCCAGCACTCTACGTCAATTTCTAGGTGGTTCTGTGTCATCCATCCTTTATGTTTGCAGGTATACTCTATAATAAACCACAAATAACAATTTAATAACACTGACAAAAAAGTAACGTAAGAGGTGACCTAGGGCCTGAGAGGCCCCAGTAAAACTTTAAATACGCATAACTCACCGAATTTGCTCCGACTGCCACTATTATCCCTGTCCACGGCGTGGGCGCAACTAAACTCGAAGGTACTGAGACGCACAAACCCGGGACGCAAGGGGAAAGGGGTGAAATAACGTTTTGTTAGTGCTATCGGGCCTGTGAGGCCCGACGTCACCAGTTAAAGGTTTATCCTAAAACGTTGAAAAAATTTATGTCCAACCATGCGAAGTTGGAACAGGCCGCTAGTTTACTATATTTTGACAGGTATACAACATCGTTTTTTTAATCGCTTTTTTTTTCACCACACCCGCACCTTAAAGGCCACAGATGCAAGCAAAAATTAGAAATGTACTGGAGTTTAGGATTAAGTGGATCTAAAAGAAGAGGGGTCCATTGTCATTTTCCGAGTTGCTTTATCTTTGGCATATGAGGCTATTGTGTTTTTGATGCAGTTTTGAAGCGAGGATTACGGGATTTGCGGGTTGTGATTTGATTTTTTGATGCCGTTTTGATTTTTGTTTGTTTTGATCACTGTTACTTATAATAGATATCTACTAAACATTTTTAAATTTAATTTTTTAATTGCCGATAGGCTTGATGTGTTAAAAAACTTTTTTCCATATCTTTGAAAAAATCCAACTCGAATTAGTAGTTTTTTTTTATTATTTACAGATAGGTACCTACGTTACGATATGTTTACTACACGTCGATATGCTAAAGATACGCTAGTTACGTTTTTCTATACGTTTGGCAATCACACCTGATGGAATGTGTAAATGTAGCACGTTGGAAGAAAACATACAAGGTTGGCTTAGTTTGGAGCTAAATATCGTTGTGTGTGTGTCTGCCAATATAAATTTATTCGGGGGTAGACTTCCTAGTTCATCAAAGTTTTAATATTTTGGTATAAATGGGGACGCCAGACGGTTAGTGTTCTATACGCCAGACTACCATAACTATTTGCCCAAAGAAATTAGAGCAAGATGTTCTATCAATATGATTACAAAAGAGAAAGTACACTCAGGTCACAAGTGCAACACATTTTGTGTTATTGAGTGCACCGGAAGTGGGTACAGCTGAGTAAACAAGTCTCGCGATACTAACGATTCTTTCTTTGAAAAGTCTAGTTTCAATGAATACAAGTACCTATTTACAAAATGTACAAAATACACACGAAATAGTCGAGCTAGTAGACCGTTTCGAAAGATCTAGAGATACATCAGAGATGATTATAGTCAATCATCATTATCATGCGTTCCCAAAACGTTGCGTTGGCTAGTATTCTAATGATTGGTGGTTATTTTCATAGTTTCTTCCAGGGGATGGCAGTCTGAGGGGATACCTACCATGCCTGGGGATCAAAGTCGTGAAGCTGTTTCAGTTTATCAGTTTATTTCAGGATTACTACTAAGCAAAGTTTGTATGGGAACCAATAATGCTATCTGGGGGGAGGACAGTTCGCGTATTTCGCTATATATATCTAATGGAGTTGGGCAACTCCATTAGAGCTCCATTATTCTTATTCTGCCGTCCTAGACCTTAGGCCACAGATATTGACTCGTTTTTATACTACTTGCTGATGGAACAAGCAGATGACACACCTGATGTTAAGTGGTAACCTATATACAAATCTTATATCATCTAAATCTCTTCAAGGCTAGAGTGAATAGGTGTCTTCTAGACCGTTCTGCTCCAACGTCGACTACATCGTCGCTTACCATCAGGTGAGATTGTATTCAAAGGACGGTTTATTCATTATTAAAAAAAAAAACCTATTACAAAGCATTTCCTCGCAAGTCACGCACGATAGGAACGTGCCTTACGCGCTGCCCTGCGTCCATCAACTTGAGGCATTCGGATGTTTAGCTCTCATTTCACCATGCTGTGTTAGATTACCAAAGGATTAAGGAGCCGTAAAATATGTCAAAATGTACGCGTTTGACATCTAAGGTAAGATTTAACGGCCTCTTAATCCTTGATTAGTAACTAACAGAGCATGGTGAAATCAGCTCTTAGCCTCATGTGCCTGTAATTTCACTGGTAACCAAACCCTTCAAACAGAAACACGGCTAAATAAAATGATAATTATGAATGAGTTAGTTACCTGACTCAAAAACTGAAGATGACACACATTATAACAAGAAAAAGTTGATTCAAAAATCTGTTGACTTAATCTATATAAACAGCTCTAGCAAATATAAACAGTGGTGAAACAAATTTTCACTTATTATACTCATATAGTCAACACCAGCCACTCATTGAAGCCTGTCCATTTGTGCAAATATGATCTAATTTACTACAAACTTTGCACTGCAGTTGAAAAGCCCGCATTTCTATAAGAAAATATGCTTTTGGAGAGCAAAAGAAAAATTGGCGTTCAGAAATCTTCGAGTATGAGTCGTTTTGTCAATTCTCAATGGTCGTTCCTTTGTTTGTGATGCTGAAACGATAACCTAGTTTTGGATGACGAAAGTATTTTTAAATGACTTCAAAAGACTCCGTACTCCACTAACCGAAAGCACGATTTTCCATCCACCGACTTCCCGCGATCCTGACAATGTCGTCAGTCCATTGGGTGGGAGGGCGTCCCACGCTTAGTTTTCCTTCGGAACGATATAACTTGGGACTATTCTTGGGAATATTCAAGACAAGAGTGAACAAGTGGATTATAGCTAAGAGTGCTCTACCTTAGACTGCATCTTCACTTTCCATCAGGTGAGATGGCAGTCAAACGTCTAGCTATTAAACAATACAAAAATAAAAAATAAAGCTGGGGTTTCTTTTTACCTATTACTAAGACTGTATCTCATGAACCGTGATAGAGAGTTGAAATTTTCTCTGATGATGTATTTCTGTTGCCGCTATAACAACAAATACCTTAGTATTCTTAAAACAGAATAATATAAATATTTAAGGGGGGCTTCCATACAACTGACATGATTTTTTTGCCGTTTTTATAGATAATGGTACGGAACCCTTCGTGCGCAAGTTCAACTCGCACTTGGCTGGTTTTATTTTTATTTTTACTATGACTAAAATGATGATATTAAGTGACGATTAAGCCATTGACGGCGTAGAAGACTCTTATTCACTCACCACCAACGCATAGTGCTTTCCATCTATAACAGATGCCATGACCATGATGAACTATTGACTGGCTTCAAAGAAAGGATGTTCGCAATCGTAATACTTATGCCTTTTTCTGCTGCCAAGCAGCGTTGTGTGCTTACCTGTAGATGAGTTTCCTTCTGACAGATCGCTTGAAGAAGCCACTGCAGCCGTTACAGGCGAGGATGCCGTAGTGTTTGCCGGAACTGGTGTCTCCGCAGACCACGCATACCAGTCCTAGAACAAAAGACTGCTGAAGTACACAGCTTAATACTAGGCAGCTTCTAATTGTAAGAGAAAAGAGAAGATACTTCACAGCATGAAAACAGAAATTTAATGAAACAAATATATAGTTACTAATCCGCTAATCTAATCTTATGTAAGTTAAATTATTAGATTAGCGGATTAGTACTATATATTTGTTTCATTAAATTTATGTTTAACAATGGAATTCCGCAAAGTGGACATTCCACACAGCACTATCTAGCCCCAAACTAAGCCAAAGCTTGTGATATGGAAACCAGATAGCTAGCTGATATAATAAAGTCACGCCTGACTCAATTAATTCACAGTATGACTTGACGAATTCCCATTTTAGCAGCCAAGCAGCGTTGCTGTTTCAGTTTGGCAAGAACATCTGCCCTTATCGAGATTTAGTCAGAAAGCGACTTAGTCATAATACTATCTAGTCAAATCAAGTCTCGAAGCTTCGAACCAATCAGAACGCGATCTTCCGAGTCCTTAAATCAACTACGGACACAAGTTGATCGCTGCAGAGCAAGCATGTGCAAATGGGACATATAGAGGTATAATACCTATATCGAAACCCAACTCAGAATCAATGTGACTGCGGGTTCCCTATCCAAACGATGTCCCACTTGCTCGACTGTCCTATACTGTTTTATGCTCTACCTACTGCACAAATTATGACCTGGCAATTGGAATGCCATGGATTGAAGATGGCAATCTCACCAAATTTATTTGATTTAGTTGTACCTTGACAGACATGAAGAATTTTGGATGTGTGGTGCCAGTGAAAAAAGGGACTACTCCTTTGTGAAGGTTTTATTATGTGACTTACCTAGGTGTCCTGGTTTCTTCAGCGGTGGATCCGGCAGCCAGGGTCGCAGTGCTGGTGGAGCAAGCGCTGCTGCCACCAGCGCCGCTGAAGTAGGCGGTGACCAGCGGACCAGTGAGTTGTCATCGCCTGAAAACATGGAACATGACAGAACTTTTGGTGTAGTAGTGGAGCTTGTGAAAAAGCTCGGCCGGAGAAGAAAACCTTGTCAACTTCTGTCGCCCAGCAAAGTCATAATGTATTTATTTATTTGAATCACAAGGATTCTCTTTGAAACGTCTTAAAGCTAGGTGACTCTAGGTACCAGTTCCACGCGACCAAAGCCTAGAAGAACAGGCAACAAACTTACGGCTTGGTTCCTACCGTTCTTTTGTATGATCCTAGTTACAAATAATTAATAATGAAGCTCCAGTGTGGTGCCATTCGAAGCTGTCATTTGAAGGGTATGGGTTGCTGGTGAAATTTACATAGGACTGTTGGGACGCAGTGCAATGTTATTTAATTTAACAATAAGGGTGGCCGCTTGTACAATAAGCAAGTACTTAATAAAAACATAAGGCACGTCATCGCCGGTGGACATGCTCTGTGTAATGCAATTGTTTTAGGCAGAGGGTAGAGGTAACCACTCAACATCGGCTATCTGCTTATTTTATAGCTCAAAAAATGCGATTACTTAGTTAAAAAACTCAAAAAGTACTCAATACTTAGTAGGTTTACTTACTTATTTTTTTATATGCTATTATTAAACCACAGATAGCAAAAGCTGCAGTATCAAGTACAACTTCAAATTAAATCAACTTAAATACTCTATTTGATCGTCTGGTAGCAATAACTTAATTGATTCGGCGCTTTAATAACCCCATGCACCAAACACCTCTAAAATCAGGAGCTTAAGGTTCTAAATCGCGTGGCAGCATTCAGAGAGGGTGTTCGCACCCCAAAAACTCGGAAAGTAGAAATTTATTTAGAAAAGGGTGTGATTTGCAATGGTTATTTTATTAGCTTTGAGATTTTAGATTAAATGATTCGGGGGTTAAGTAAGTAAGTGATAAGTTATTGGTATTGATTTGCTGTAGAACCTGCTGGGGACAGGTTCTTAAAAGTCGTCTTCTTCTTCAATAATAGTCTTTTAGAAAAATTCAATAAGGATTCGAAAGGACCTACTACCATCATGGCTATTTCTGCCACCAAGCAGCGTTGCTGGATTTCGGCTTGAAGGGTGTGATAACTGAGGAAATTATGGGCACATGAGGCTTAACATCTGTATGCCTCGAGTGATGGACGCAGGGCAGTACATCGTAGGGCATGTTCCTATCGTGCGTGACTTGCAAGGCAATACATTGTTAGTGATGGTTACCACTTAACAGAAGGTGGGTATGTCAGGAGTTTACAAAAAAATTGGAACACAAAAACACATTGTGATTAGAAACTTTCAAATCCCAATCTTTGGTATTGTTCTAGACTACAAACCTAAATTTTAATATATTTATTACCCTTAATTTGCACCCCTAATTCACAACAAAAGTGCCCCAAATCGGCTCGTCACTTTGAATCACAGTTAATTGTTGAACAATAACATGAATGGTTCTTATTTATTTACCTTCTTTATTGAATGTCTACTGCAGTCACTAGCATGTGGTGCGAGGGCATAGAGCTAAGAAATGTAGAACTGACAGTGATAAATAACCTACATACAAAGATATTTATTATAAACACTATAAAAAGAATAAAAACAATTATAATACTTCTAACCATAAGAGAAATTGGTCCGTTTTTTATTATATTTTGTTTTTGACTAGCCAGGTACGAAAACATTTTAGTATAATTAACAGTATAAATTGACTATCGTATTCCAGTGATGTAATATTTAGACTAATGTTGGTACAAGGTAAATATTAGTAGATTCTAGGAAGTATCTACCGTGCCTGACAATCAATGTCGTATTAAAACTATTCGCTTTTTGCGTAAATTTTTCATATCAATATTTATTATGGAATCCTGATTATAATAAATGAATAAATGAAAACTCTTGATTGTACAGCATAAAAACAAATAAAAACAGCAATTAATTAAAAAGACAAAAAATTAAGAAAATTAAGAGCAAGAAATTACTTAAGAAGATGTACAATGGGTGGTCTTATCGCTAAAAAGCGATCTCGTCCAGACTAAATCTCACTAGACAAACACTTTATAATGTAGGTAATTGTTGTCGGTTCTACGTGTTCAGAGCTCTACAAAGATTCACGTCAGACACAGCGCGCAGTGGGTACGATATTCGATTGTGTACAAATCGAATTATACTCGTTATTCACTCACTCTGTTGTTCGCTGTTGTTCATTAGCGCAGGCGTGCCTTTGATTGTCTACCTACCCTGTTATGCTAGCCTAGTACCTACTTCTATTCGTTTTTAGGTTTTTTTTATCCTACTAATATTATAAACGCGAAAGTTTGTAAGTATGGATGTTTTTTACTCTTTCACGTAAAAACTACTGAATGGATATTAATGATACTTTAATAATAATATAGCTTATACATCAGAATAACACGTAGGCTACAATTTATAAAGATATTGTGTGACTAATCCTGCGCAGACGAAGTCGCGGGCACCAGCTAGTAATGCATACTTTGGTCTTCTTCTATCCTGTTATGCTAGCCTAGTACTTCTATTCGTTTTAAGGTGAATGTTTTAGTTTTTCTACATACCTATGGAACAACCCAATGTTAAGTGGGAACCATCACCTAACAAAGCATTGTCTCGCAACTTCCTCTAGCGTGTTATGCTAGTCTAGTACTTCTGACTTGCTTGGCTTACCTGATGTTAAGAGGGAACCAGCATCTATAACAAAGCATAGCCTGGAAAGGCACACACGATATGAACGTGCCCTACGATGCACTTCCCTGCGTACATCAACTTCAGGCATACATATGTTAAACCTCATGTGCCTGTAATTCCCATGGTAGTAATTCGTTCGTTAAATCATATACGTAATTTCGATAAAAAATAATATTATTATAAACTTGAATTAATCGCATGATATTCTTCTACTTATAGTTGAGCTTATATTAATAACCTACTTCAATTATTATTTTCTGGCACTTCGTTTCGGGTTGTTGATAATACGTCGCTTCACTGTTATGTTAGCCTAGTACTTTTATGAATGTTTATTGGAACTTTGTTAAGACTAGAAACTGCTTTAATTATTGATTGTACTCATAAACATTTATAAAGTTATTATATAAATACCTAATGTACAATGGCGTGCTTCCGATTTCCTTAGCTATTATGCAAGCCTGGTATTTAAACAATAAAATTAAATATGATTCCACTTCCTGTTGTTTTGAGCTTGATTATCTAGTGTTATCAAAAAAAAACATCAACTTCGGTAAGACCTATTTTATAAATCGGTTGAAAAAACCTACCTGTACCTGTACCTACCTGTAAGAACTAACAGAAACATAAGATTTCGTTAAATAGTGGTAGAGTTTTTCGTAAGAGTCTACTAGTTTTATTTTTGATCGAGTGAGCGAAGCGAACGAAGATCTTAGTTTCAACTTGTGCGATTTAGCATTTTATGTATGTATGTATGTATGTATGTATGTATGTATGTATGTATGTATGTTTGTCTGGCGATAACTTTAGAACCGTTGATCCGATCTGCATGAAATTTGATATGTCGATAGCTTGTACTTGAGAAATTTACTGGTAAGTATATGAGTAAAATCGGATGAAGGGGTTTTGAGATATGGGGTTTTTTAAGGGGGCAAAAATAAAAAAAGTTACATAAAAAAATCAAGTTACATGTCATATGAAAGGGCTTTGTTTGGACATCCCAAAACAATTTTTACTTTTTTTTTGTGACGCTCGGTTATTGAGATAAAATAATAATAGCTAAATTAAGATAACCAGCGATCCAAGAGCTCCCATCACTAAGAGTTTCGTTGATATCAAGGTTTTTCTACTGGTCGGCCAGTTCCTTTGCTTTTTCTTAATTTTTTTTCTTGAAATAAATTAAGGAGGTACTCAGTTCTCATAAAATGGTAACGACGACCAGGTCTGATGATGCAGCCAAGGGCTGTTCAACGGAACTCTTCAATAAATAGGCCAATAGGGTTGAAACTTGGTAACCATACCAAGTTAATAGGCGATAGTCAGAAAAAAGTCCAAAGTTAATGTTTGGACTTGCCTCTGACTACTACGTACTCAAAGGTTTGATGCGTTCGTCGGGTCGCATCACGAGATCTCAGTTCGGGGCGAACTACTAGTATTTATTGAGGGACAACAAACAGCTACAATTTAAAAAAAACTTAGTAACTTATAAAAAAACAGGTAACCTAACTACTAGAGTGACAATATTGTAGCTCACTCCATTCTCCTCATAATATTTCTTTAATATTTAATTGTCTTTAAAATAAAACTAACAGGGCCTCCCTACATGTCAGATATATCCTAAAACCAAGCCGCGTTGGATCGCATCCCGCAATATGTGAGCAATACAAAATCAATACGTTCATTGGTCCCGGGGGCCGCACATGAGGTCGGATTAAACCTAACCGTATAATTTGATGGGTGGTTCGCTTTGGCTAACTGTTTTTTATTTTCGGAAGATTGGAAACGAAAAATTACAGTGCTCCGGTTTTGTGAATCAGCTTTTAATATACATATTTATTTCAGCTTTAATTAGCGTCACGAATCTGTTTTTTTGTGGCTATGGGAAACGTTTGAGTGCATTCGTAATTAAATGTTAATTGATCGGGCAGTCGGTAAGAGACTGTTTAAAATCATTGGTCATAAAAGTAGATCAAAATAAAAATATATTATTTTATTCAGTTTAATCCAAGGACGTTTGTTTAATCACGCAAATTTAGGCACGAGCCCTATTGATTGCAATTGGGTTTTTTTAAAGAGCCAATCCATTTATTTAAATTTGTCAATATGCATATCGCTACGAAAGAGACGATGAAAGATGATATGTTTTTTTAAATAATTTATTAGACTGTCCTTTGGCTACACTATCACCTGATGGTAAGCGACGATGGAACAGAACGGTCTAGAAGACACCTATTCACTCTTCCCTAGAACAGATCCAAATTACAAATTTACAAATTACAAATACCAAATCGCAGTTCCACTCCTTGGCGATTCGCGTAGGTGGAGGCAAAACACTTAGTGGTATATTAACCAGGTATGGGTGGTATATATATATATAAATAAAACAGGTTTTTTTTATACAACTTTCTGATGAAACAAGCAGATGGCTCGATGTTAAGTGGCAACCATCAGCTATAACAAAGCATTGACTCGTAAGTCACGCACGATAGGAACGAGATTTACGATGAACCGCCCTGCGTCCATCGATGCGAGCCTCATATGCCTGTAATTTCACCGGCAACCACACTCTTCACACCGAAACACAGCAACACTGCTTGGCGGCAGAAAAAGGCTAGTACTTCCCCGGACGAGCCTTCACAAAGAGCTCTACTGCTCTTATAAAAGGCTAGCATCAAAGTAAACTACAACAAAAAGACCTTTCTCCAAGTACAGTAAGCTCGGATCAGGCTGCGGGACCTTAGGACGGAAATTAATCAGGCCGGCTCAAGGGCTCTCGCGTCAAAAGAAAACCAAATAAAAAGGCAAGCGACAAAGTTTCCTTGTTGCGACCCTGGATAGGAGTGGGGTGGAGACCTTGTTGAGACCAAAATATTTTTTTAGCGATTCACGTTTATATGTATTTTTTTTTACTAAAATGTCAATATTTCTACTACGTTTGATTCTCAATTATATGGGAATTACAAAGTTCCAGCAAAAATGTAGTAAAAATCAAGTTTCCTGAGACAAACTTTTTTTATATCAAGATTTAGGTTTCATACCTAAAATTTAGCCTAAGCCTAGTAACCCCACGGTTGTCAGCGTATTAATGGGTCTTAGGAGCCTCTTTGATGCGTACTTAAATTTTTTTCACCACAGTGTTTCGAAAGCTAGTGACACGACAAGAAGAATGCAGAAATTATTGTAAGAGATAATTGAGTTTCCAATGTAAAACACAATTACCAACAAACAAAAATATAAACCTCTTATATTATTAAGTTGAATATGGAGAATCAATTATTATAAACCATGTACCTACATACCTATATTCGCAATAAAGTTATTATGAGAATCTTTTCAGGACACCACTCCACGGTTTTTTCTGTCCGCAGTAAGTGCCGTGCTCCAGCACAAACAAACATTGATTTATCTTGATACCAGGGATTTTCTCCCCCCTCTACTCACCCCCACTGACTTCCAATTTCCCGGAAGAAGTTTTTATGTGTCTTATAAAATTTTCTTTTATGTCTTCCCATGTCTGGTGAATGTGTTTTGACGTAAATTGTATTATCTTAATTTACGGAGGTAGGTACTTCAAAAAGACGCATGTGCGCGTTTTTGTGACGTAGGGTGGTAAGTTGTAGTACTATGAGGAAAAAATTTGGAACTAAAGCGGTTTTTTATGGATAAAAAATACCTAGGTGAAGTTTGAAGTGGTTTTTGATTGATTTTGAACTTACACAAATCATTTTTAAGTATTTAATTTGCTATAAATAGAGATAAAAGAGCCATGTTTAAAAGTAAAAACCCATAAAAAAATACACACTTTATAATTTTCAAAAATACGTGATTTCTTTGTATATAATAGATTTGATAGACAATTTGAAAAAAAAAACAATTTCGTTACAATTACAATTTTTAGCTCAGTATGTTTGAAATACTAACATCGGGGCAACGAAGCGAAAGCTTACCTATATATTACAGGCGGCGACAACTGTACCAACCTGATTTTAAAATTTCTTCTGAATTAAATATAACCTAACTGTTAGTAATAATACATAGGTATCAATATCAATGATGATAAACCTTGGTCTGAGATTAATATATACTAACTCGAAATACACTCATTTGTATCATAACAAAAATTATATCAAATAAAATCAGCAACATCCATTGTGCCATAATTCAAATTGAAATAACGAACACAGAGGTTATAAAAACTCAATATTCAAATAACGAACGCATTACGTCAGTACGAGAATGAAATTTCAAAGAGCTAGCTCGAATCGCGATTGGCTGTTTTGTATTCAGAACGCGGGCTGACCGGGTAAAGTGGCAAATCATGGAGAGGCTGAAAATCAGTCAAATAGACCCCCGAGTTACTGGCTGTATGGGGCAGAATACTGATGCGCTGCTTTGCTTTTATAAAAAAGTGATTTATATTATCGAATGTAGAAAATGGCGGCGGTGAAAATGAAGCAATGGCTTTTGGTTTTGGTTCAGAAAGATAAGAACAAGGAAAGATAGGAATGTTGGTACAGCCGCTTGCTCTAAAAAGATTACATTATATAATTATTATTTTCAAAATTACGTCAGTCTTTATGTATTCTTGTCTATGACCTACTCATAGACCTAACTGAAACCAAACAATGAAAACCACTATTCTTGATATTATGCAATAATACCAAAACTAAAACGTATCTAGGCGTTGCCTGAAATAAATTAAAATTATAATTATCGAAATTAATAAAAAAAAAAATACGAAATGTAACCTAAATCGCAATACTAGCGTACTTTATTCGTAGCGTTGTAATGATGAAGAAAATCACCAAACAGTTGTGAAGATTCAATATTTACTCACCTATTTATAAAACTGCTACGACCGCTACGCCTGCTACGGCGTAGACCGCGACGTGCCAGGTTTAAATGAAAACAGTATTATTATAAAATCATGTTGTATATAACTTTATTATAATATAAATACACGTCATCGTAAATATTTTATTTTTATTTTTATAATTGACAAGTACCCAGTCGTAATTTTATTAATGTACCTATTTACTTATTCTCTTATCTAAGCTATTGTATCAATGAGAATAACTATTATTGTACCCTTATTAATATGAATTGTACCTACCTTATATCTAGGTACTTAATTGGCAGCGCCCTACAGAGTATGTGTACTCGCTTAATAGCTACCTTAGACCTAAGCTATGTAACTGTATGTACATGTTGGCAATAAATAAATCTGAAATAAGTACTAGAGTTTATTTATTTAACAATAACAACTACAATTTAACAGCCTGGGTCAAAACGTCTGTGTGCCAGCAGACTGATATATTTAGATATAATTTATATCATGATATTTATTTTAGAGTTAAAGCTGATCTGCGCTTGCTACTAAACTGCGCCTTACTAAGGCCTACTTACTAAAGCTTTATTACTCAGACTATCCTGAAGCTAAACTAAAACCTAAAAAATATAATAAAAATATAAGTTCGTATGCTATTAATAAATGAATACAAATATTTTATTTTTTTCATATAATATTTTAGTTACCCCTAACAACAATGACAACTGTGACAACGGTTCATAGATTAGATTATTATTCTATACTTGAAGACACGTCCGTCGGCCAAATAGCGACGCTTCGCTTTTTGAACAATCAACGCTATAGGAACGACTTCCTATCTTCCTAGTTTAGATACATTTATCATTCACCTCTGACCAATGTTTGGAGAGAACAAGTGACTGGACCGATGGCCCGCCTGATGCTGAGCGGGTACCTCTGCTTATAACAAGAGCGTTGCCTCATAGGGCTCGTTCATTGAAGGCATGCCCTATGGCATTGCACTCAAGAGCCTGTAATTGCAATTTGAGCACTGCTTGGTAGTTTTACAAAGAGCTCTACTACTGCTTCTAACGATGAATCGTACCATATATGGAGCCCTCAACTCCATTGCCCGATTCTAAGACGATCATTCACCTATACAATTATTTATTTTTATTCTGGCACGAAAAGTCGCTTAAAGATAACTTAAATAAAAACAAAGAAACAGACAAAGAGTGCCTAAGAGTATTTTCCATGTATTTTCATATAGGTAAGTACTTTAGAAAAGTAAAAATACTGTACGTTATCCACGAAATATAATGATGTCCACATTACACAACCAAAGCTCTCGATGAAGATTTTTTTTTTACATTTTATTATTATTAAGATATTATTTATTATTATTAAGATAATTGCAATTTGAGCACTGCTTGGTAGTTTCAAAAAGAGCTCTACAGCTGCTTCTAACGATGAATCGTACCATATATGGGGCCCTCAACCCCATCGATCACCCGATTCTGAGACGATCATTCACCTATTTATTTGTTTATTTTTATTCTGGCACGAAAAGACAAAGAGTGCCTGAGTATTTTCCATGTATTTTCATAAAGGTACTATAAAAAATTTAAAATACTGTAGGTTCTATCCACGAAATATAAATATTTTATGTTCATATCACACAACCAGAGGGCTTATTACGAGTTTAGTGCCGATCGAGTGCCGATCGTCGATCGTTACGATACACCGAATTTTCTATGAAAAAAACAGGTTCTCAAAGAATACGCTAGATGCCGTTGATTTATTTTCATAGAAAATTCGGTGTATCGTAACGATCGACGATCGGCACTAATAAGCCCTCTGAGCTCTCAGTGAAGATTTTTTTGATTTTTTTTTTGACATTTTGTAAACACTGGCACTGGTTTTATAGGGTTTTATGTCCCATGTGACGTTGTAGGTTATATTAAAAAAAACTTACTCGTGATGCGCGAATCTTGGTGATCTTGAGTCAGCTGCAAGGGACTCTGTGCTATTTCCATTTTGTCACAATAAAAATGTATATTTTGCACTGAAAGTCTGTTCACTTATTTGTCCATAGATAATATTTTGAGGTTTATTTTTTTAGCTAGGGATTAAATCATTGAATGTCATTAGCAGTTTAATATTACCTAATAATAAAAAAATATATATAAGGTGAATAATCAATACTCTAGTAGGTAAGTACATGGAGTAGAATTATATTATATTGTTGCAGATATAAAAAATATTTTATAAAATCATTGTTATTATTGATTCAGGTGTTTTATCTTTACCTAAACTTTTTATAATAATTTACGAAATTTAATTCGAATCTTTTGTATATAAAATTAATAAATTATAATGGTAAAGTATTAAATAAAAAAAATACATAATAAATTAAATAAAGTCAATTTCCTAATCCATTCTAATTGTACCATAAAAAATCATTTATTGAAAAAAAAAACAACAAAAATTCAGTGAAATAAACCCTCACTTTTCTCAAATGACAGATCACTGACGTTTCTTTTTTTTTAATTCGCGCGGCAAAAGCCAGCACCCGTAATGCCGGCCGGGGAACTTTTGACGCGTCGCCGCTTGGCACGAGCCGTGAGCTTGCAAAGGCGTGGCCGGCCCCGCCTCATTGCTTTCCGTGACTGTGGAATGGGGGGTTCGATTTTGGGTCAGCTGTTAAGCGTCCGTTTTAAGCTTTAATTTGTGGCATTACGTCGACCCGCCATTTAGAATAATGAGGCCGTAGATTTAAGCTCTGAATTGAACGCTTCGCTCTTCCAATTACCGCTCAATGGTAGTACATTTTGTAAATGGCTGAATTTCTAAGTCTGATGTATGGGATAGTACCTACTGAGTCTAAGTAGATTGCACCTTCATAATAATATCATATTCTACTTTTGGTTAAGTATATGGAACCAAATTTTTAAGAATTTTTAATAGGACATTTTAAATAGTTTAGATTCTTAAATGTTTTTGAAAACTTATTTACTTATCATATTATAATTTCACAAATTATGAAACCCATTACAAAAGAAAAAGAAATGTTTCAGTAGGTAATTAGACAGAATTTTATTTGTGTTCCGTCCCACGACAGAAAAATAAGCAACAAGAGCGACACAAAATATTTAATACTAACGAACAGAGATTAAACACATAACATAAATCTAACAAATAAGATACTTATCAATATGGACATTAAAATGTGGCTTTCAGTAGGTACCGTCCATGTAGCGACGTCACAAACACGGTGTCCGACTCAGCATGATATTGCGTTTCGTAAGACAACGCTGATATTCCGCCGGAACCAGGTGGCAATTACTAATTCATACTCCAATTGTATTATGTAGGCTCTACTAAAAGGGCAGGCTATGTAAAAGGAAGAAATAAAAGCTTAGGTTATTCTCTGGTATTCTCAGCCGCCAACAATCATAATTTGACATTTGACGTCACCCAATAAGAATTTCGTACGTTAGGGGCGGGGCATCATAATGATATACCCGCGAAAAGCGCCGTCAAACAGGAAAAGTCAACAATTTCCCGCGTCCCTGTCGCCCAATCAGAGCTTTTGGCGGATGATATGACATTTGAGCTGCGATAGGTATTGTAAGGTCTACAAAGAGATACGCCCATCCCTTAATATTATGATGTTGGAACTTTGCAAAGTGTCATAGTGAAAAAAGTTTTTTTTTTATCAGTCTTTTTTAAAATTCTTATAAACTTCTAGCAATTCTTGAAAAGTAAAAAAACTATCTTTTAGTCTTTAAATTGTAAAGTTCGAGATATGGCGATGCCTTACCTGGCTACTGTACCTATTGAGCCTATTTGTTATTAGTACTTTCAAAGATAAGTGTAATATTTAAGTAGGTACCTACAAAAGCTCCAAATTAAACAATAATATTGATCATAAGTTTTGCTATCAATCTTTTTGTTGTAAAGTACAATACCTACAAAAAAAAACACATTGCCAAAAATGACTCACGTAACAAAACAATCTTCTCCCAAAATTCTAAATTTAAATTCCGCTCGCGCAATATCCAAGGAACCCCAAAAACTACCCACAAGTCAATCGCCAAACTCCGTTCTGTGAAATGACTTTCCACCCGACCCCACCACCCACTTACCCCCATTTCCACCCCCACTTGCCCCCAAATTACCGCTCACCCCCCCAAACCGCGGTCTACAGTGACAGTTCAATAAAGCACGGCGACCAATCCAGGCAAACGTCGCACGGTATAAGCCAATAGGATTAACTCTGCTTTGTCTCTCACTCACGTCAACAGGTTTGGATATTTCTATCCCGTTTTGACTTACGGGCGACGGATTCTTGATTCAATTGCGATTGAATTCTTTATTTGAATTTTCTTTTGTTTTCCGGTAGGTCGAATGAGCTTTTCCGTTATTTGAAAACCTTTTAAGATTTTGTCAGAGATATTTATTTTTAAACCTAATGCGTAATAAATATTACACAAAGTTGTACCTATTTTAATGTAACGCTAAATAAAATACGTATTCTAATTTATTCATTAAAATTTGTCTATCGTATAGCCAAAAAAGCGACTTCATAGAAGATCGGTTATCATACCGTTTTATAAATTTTAATTTTTACTTGCCTAGAGCAATTTAGTTAAAACCTAAAATAACACAATTACCAACGGTATACCTTCTGTCTATTCAGCTATCTAATGATAGGTACCTAATTCGCAAATAATAGAGGTTCACCAGTGATAACTTAAAATAATAAAAGTTAGCGTAAGTATACCTAGTCGTTGAATGTTTAGGAAGTTATTAAGAAAAACTAAAGGAAAAAACCTAAATTGGGGCGTTTGTAATTGCGGAAGAGATTATAAAATATACATGAAATAAATAATAAATATTGGTGGACATTCCACACAGCACTGTCTCGCCCCAAACTAAGCCAAAGCTTGTGATATGCAGGGCCGGATTTAGAGGTCCAGAGGCCCCGGGGCAACAAAGGAGGGGAGGCCCCCTCGCGCCAAATTATTTTCCAAATAAAGTGATTTTTTTTCAGTCGAGTTTTTCAATAAATAATTTATTGTGAAACCAAGTAGATTCTCTTATACAAAAAGAGTTACTATTTTTGGTGTTTTTGGATTTCTGTTATTTAAGATTAATATAATCAAATAATCATGTATGTACAAAGTACTGTAGGTAAAGGTAAAATAGCAAAAAAAAATATCAAAGGAAAAGAAGATGTTTACTAGTGTTTACTAGTTGCAATTTGAAAGATTTTTTTTCCGAAGTCTCTATTGTGGGGGCCCCCCGTTTGTGGAGGCCCCGGGGCCATCGCCCCGTTTGCCCTCCCCTAAATCCGGCCCTGGTGATATGTGAACCAGATAGCTGATTATAACACTTATATATCTCTTTTTTTTAAATACATACTATACACGAGTAACCCTAACTGTCAAAAATACAAACCAAATCGAGGTCTCGCTGTTATGTTTGCAACTTTGATTTGCCCCATTACTGGTGCAGACTTTGCCTCCATGGGTGCAGACGTAACTGCAGCGCAAGTACCGATCTTTTTACGAACTATGCAATCGTCAAATTTGACATTTCTATTCGTGATATTTTGACGAATTGTGCGACCCCGAGTGTCAGATTTGACGATTGCATAGTTCGTAAAAAGATCGGTACTTGCGGGGCTGGTTAGTTATGTTTGCACCATTCAAATTGATGCAACTACTAAATTTGCTTTCCTCGCCGTATATAAACTCAATAAAAAAAAAAGTTTGTTTTTAGAAAGATTGGAATTGGAATCAAGTAGTGTAGCCCTACTGAGCTTTGTGCCTTTGTTTTAACTAGTTTTCTCTTTTCTGTGGTACCCATTGAGTAGTAACTATAAGTACGTGTTACCTAAAAGATGATTAACAATACTATTTCCGATTTTTTATTTTTTATTTCAATATTTATTCAATTACTTTTTCTGTTTAACTTGCAAAAAATATTTTGTTTAGTTTCGAATATGCGGAAACAACTTAATTAATTAGTGATTAGTATATTAACCGCGGGTTTCTGAAAGCCCGATCAAAGTTAATCGCATGTCAAGTCACTTGCTATCTCTATCTAATTCGATGTAATAGCTGAAATGGCGAGTGACTTAACATCCGATTAGTTTTGATCGGGCTTTCAGAAACCGGCGGTAAGTTGTTTTAATTAAGGAATGTAGCACTGTTTGTTTTTGAATAAAATAAAATAAAAAATTGTGCAACTAGCTAATGGAACAAGCAGATGGCCCACCTGATGCTAAGTAGTAACCATCACCTATAAAAAAGCATTGCCTCGTAAGTCACGCACGATAGCAACATCCCCTTCGATGCACTGCGTCCATCAACTTGAGGCATACAGATGTGAAGCCTCATGTGCCTGTAATTACACCGGCAACCACACTCTTCGAGCCGAAACACAGCAACGCTGCTTGGCGGCAGAAAAAGGCGCGGTGGTAGTTCCCCGGACGAGCACTTCACTAAGAGCTCGACTACTCTCTAAATAAAATACTTAAATAATCATGCTTTCAAAAACAAACATTTGAAAATTATGTTTCTGCCCGCGTTAATAAATAAAATTAAATAAAATGAATACAGACTATGGGGATCCATATTAATATTACATGCCTAATAGGATTGCCTATAACTAAACCTAGTATTCTCTTATCTGTGCCTACCAATGCTACTATAGAAAGTTTCTAAGCTAGCTCTACGCTCCAAACTTTGCCATCAGAACCATACACGTTGTCACAACCAGAGGAATGGACATTGGACACTGTCACAGAATAAATAATAGCACACCGTTGATACGAATAGGTAGGTAGGTCCATCAGACTAGTGAGGTTCTGTTAGATTTTTGGCTTTGTCCGGCTAAATCAGTCGGACTTTCTTCCGGTTATGTGTTATTAAGATTTAGCTCAATAAAATTTTTACCTATATTTATAAACTTCTTTGTATACGTAGGAATACGCATAGAGCTCTTTGTGAAGGGCTCGTCCGGGGAAGTACTACCAACACGCCTTTTTCTGCCGCTAAGCAGCGTTGCTGTGTTTCGGTTTGAAGAGTGTGGTTGCCGGTGTAATTACAGGCACCATCTGTATGCCTCAAGTTGCTTGACGTAGGGCAGTGCATCGTAGGGAACGTTCCTATTGTGCGTGAGTTACGAGGCAATGCTGTGTTATAGGTGATGGTTAACACTTAAGATCAGGTGGGCCATCTGCTTGTTTCATCAGCTAATAGTTGTATAAAAAAAAGATGACATGAGTAAGAAAGAAGTGAGCGCCGAGGTGACGAATGATAGAGGAGAGTGGAAGAAGAAAGTCTGTTGCCGACCCCACTTAGCCTGGGATAAGGGCAGAAAGATGATGAGTGGTTGTGCATTAATATATTAATGCAATAGCATAATAATGTTACTATAGTAACACACAAAACTAAAAAGAAAGAGCCGAAATAAAAGGTGAATCAACTTCTAATCTACTCTTATCTTTATCTAAGCATTAAAATCAAAAGGTACCTATTGAATCATGGATCACTTTGAAACGTCTTAAAGCAAGGTAAGTTTGTTATCTTAGAAAATCAGATAACAAGCTTACGGCTTGGTTCCAGTGGCGTAGCTATCGTAGGGCCAGGTGGTTCAGTGCACCAGGGCCCCGGAGCTCAGGGGCCTAAGATAAGATTTGAAAAGAGCTAGCTCCCAAATCTAGAAAACCTTGTGCCTACTAACATTTTTTTTTACGATTTTAAATTGATAAATAAAAAAATAAATAAATGAACATCAATCAGAGAACTCCCGATTTAAGACTTTAAACACATTCGCCAAGCGTCCTCGTTATGCATGTTCTTGTTATTTGGTAGTTTGGATGAGTACGGCCGTACATTGCATCAGCGATAGGCTCACGTGCTTGACGGTCGTGAGATCAATTCGACAATTCCACCCGTCAACTTTTTAGATAAGTTTTCATCCCGATTCTATAACTATGCACCGGGGCCCTTGTCCACCTACTACGCCACTGCTTGGTTCCGACCGTTCTTTTGTATGATCCTTGTTACAATATAATATTATAATAATGAAGCTCCAGTGTGGTGCCAATCGAATTTCATTCGCGCCTTTTGCACACCAAACACAACCCTAGATATAAAATTGGATAATGAGCACAGTAGGTGGCGCCCTCACGCGGGAAATGTCAAAAACAGATAGCGTTGGTCTGTTTTCTATTGTATCTAGGACTAGTCGCTCGTCCTGGCTTCGCACAGGTGAACATTTATTTTTTAAACATTTAAATATAGCCTATGTTACTCAGGGATAATGTAGCATTGTAATGGTGAAAGAATTTTTGAAAACGGACCATTACCCCAAGTATGAGATTTGCTTACGATATTTCGTTTTTCGTTTTACGTTTTTGTTCCGTGTTACATGTTTTCCTACTCAAAAGTTTGCTTTACTAGTTTTCGTACATAAGCTAACTTTTAAGTAGGAAAACTTGTATCAATCAAAATGATTTTTTACTAAACTGTGTTCAATGTGATTGCACACAAAATGGTTGATTGCGATTTTTCGAAAATGAGTTTAGTTATTTTATATCTTTCAATATGTCGAAACGTGCGAGCGAAAGTCACATTAGCTCTTGTCTTCGCCTTAAAACAAGTTTATATAAACTACTTATCTCCTAGTTAAGTTTTACAAGATTTCGATACATTTTTTTTTCAAAAAACTAACAGTTATTTATTGCACAGGTTTTTACTCTACGGAACTTCGTAGACTTTCGTAGCTGCTACAGCGTTCAACGCTGTAGGCGTTCTTGCTACGCCAAAGAAAATAAAAGCAATACATTGAAAATTAATGCAACAGCGGCTGCTGTGCCTGTAGCTAAAGCCAAGTTGTATTTTTGTCTTTACATAAGTATTATTTAAACATAAAACCGGCCAAGTGCGAGTTGGCCTCGCGCACGAAGATCTCCGTACTATTATCTATAAAAACGACAAAAAATCACGTCTGCTGTATGGAAGAACCATTAAGTATTTCTGTTTTTAATTTGTTGTTTTAGCGGCAATAGAAATACATCATCTGTGAAAATTTTAACAGTTTAACTATCACGGTTTATGAGATATAGCCTGGTGACAGACGGGCAGTCTGACAGACGGACGGACGGACAGCGGAGTCTTAGTAATAGCGTCCCGTAATTTACCCTTTGGGTACGGAACCCTAAGAACAGGCCTTCTTTTCTATAGAGACAACTTTCTTTACAGAAACACCATTAATACTTTTATATAAAGGCACGGTAGATATCCCCTTAGATAGTTGGTATCCCCTTAGGCACAGTAAAGGAATCATCAAAAAAGGAAAAAGAACTATCAAATTATATTGTAAAAAATGTGTATTATCTGCTCACTGGAAGCACAGAATAAATAAAGCCGGGAAGCCCTAAATAAGTGATTCAGTGATTCCACCATTCAGTGATTTTATATCTTCAAAAACGATGACATGCACGAGCTAAGAGTAGTAGAGCTCTTTGTGAAGGGCTCGTCCGGGGAAGTACTACCACCACGCCTTTTTCTGCCGCCAAGCAGCGTTGCTGTGTTTCGGTTTGAAGAGTGTGGTTGCCGGTGTAATTACAGGCACATGAGGCTTAACATCTGTATGCCTCAAGTTGATGGACGCAGGGCAGTGCATCGTAGTGCACGTTCCTATCGTGCGTGACTTACGAGGCAATGCTTTGTTATAGGTGATTGTTACCACTTAACATCAGGTGGGCCATCTGCTTGTTCCATCAGTTGGTGGTGTAAAAAAAAAAACTAGAATTGGTCAGGCGGAGGTCATAAGGCGTGTAGTTTAGTATTTTTTGTTACTCTAATGTTAGTCGTAGGTAGGTACTCTTGTTAGCAGAGTGCAAGCGTATTTTTTTTTTAACAAAAGCTTTGTATAACATCTCTCTCTGATTGTACAGTAATGCCAACCAATCTAGCAGCTAGGTAGGTACCTACTGTGCACTCGTCCGTGGCGTGGGAGGTACACCTTAGCTCATAATGCAATTGCATTCGCACAAAGCAGACTGGCAAAGGGATTCACGTCACACCTCACTACAAACTGTAATTACATTGAGGTATGGAGGCATTGAGGTAGATAACGTATTAATTGAGGCGAATTCAACGCAAAATAGGCTAGGTTATTTACCCTCAGAAACACCATGTATACCTACCTGGTACCTACCTATACATAGTATCTAGTAATAGGTAGGTTATTTACCTACCTACTTATTTACCTACCTACCTAATTAGGTACCTGTCGACCCAGCAAAAAGACAAAAGTCGAGGTAAGTAGGTAGGGAGGTATGTGTTTTTTATAACAGTGTTTCTTTGTGTTTTTATTCCTAACTAAAAGCTGAGTACCTACCTAATCCCTTTTAGAGGTAGGTACCGCCTCTAAGGGTTTCAATCATCATCAAGTTTTCATAAAATGGTGACAGCGAGCTACCTAGTTTGATGATGGAGCCAAGATCTGTTCAACGAAACTCTTCAATAAATTGGCTAATTGAGCTGAAACTTAGTTATCATACCAATTAATAGTAGGTGGGTAGGTAGTCAGATTCCAAATATTGTGTTTGGTTTCAATTCAATGTACCTACCTACCTAAGACTGGAGCGGACATCACTAGATTTTAATGTTCGGGGCAAACTAGAAATAAACTTTATGCAGAGACAAAATAGCTCCCTCGTTGAACAAATTGCGATACAAGTTACTGATACTGACATCTAGTAGCGAGTTCAAGTAACTTTTCCGATCTAGGCTGACCAATTAACAGGTACATAAGTTAAATAGTTGGTTAACAACAAATTGGCTAGATGGCGCTAAAGTCAAAATGACATTACAGGGCTGCCATACAATAAATTAACGAAATCTACTACCATTTCTTCCATTACTACTATCCTTCCATACCGTTTATTATTTCATTACAGTATTTCTTTCAAACGCATTCTGTTGTTGCATTGTTCTCAGAATAATAGCTGCATTCTTTAGTGTTGTAAATAATGTGTAATCAACTAAAAGGTGTAATTTTTAAAACATACAACCTAAAATTGTTGAGTCTTCGTTCCGAAGCAATGTGGTAAAAAAAAAATTAGGGAATTATTTGAAAAGGCGGGAAATTGCAAAATAAAACTACCTACTTTACTTTTGCAAAAGTTCAACATAAGTTTTACTATTATTTACCATTAAAAAATATGCTTAAGGTAAGTTTTGTTGTAATGGTATTTTTTCTAAGGTTCGGATGTTCATAGTTTAGTTGTAATTTGTATGCGACAGCAACACTGTCGTAAGCAAAGCACGTATAATTTTATACACATGTAGGTCAATGAAAAAATGGCTTAGCACTGAAGTTAAGTCGTATGTATCGTGGCAAAAAAGAAATTATAGTTTAAATGGCCTTCAGTGATCTGTGTCACATAGGAAATGCGTATCAAACCATCGAAAATGAAACAGATCAGGTGAGTGCAGTGTAATGTGTGTTGTTGTGAACCACAATTCCGATGGGTGTTGTAAATGTCTTGACCTGTCAACTCGTTCCAAAATCCGGGTGGTAAAACAAGAAATAGCTGATAAAAGTGCACCGTTACTCATTCACCAAGTCTGCAATGCTGCTTCAGTGTGTTGGGACCTCTGCTGAGTCGGCAAATCTAAATTTTTTGTCCCCAAATTCTCTTCTAAGAAGAATAGAGATGTCATAGAATGCACAAATATTTTTAGAATTATGTACCCAGTTTGTGCGTTAGAGGGCATAATAGCAAGGTAACATTCTCAATTTAACCACATCCACTGTGCTTGTTATGTCTAAAACCTATTGGATTCCTATTGGGATTGTGTATCTGTCATGAAGCAATATGCTTACATTTGGATGTTTACTAGTCTAATGTCCTTCATTTTGAACTATTCAATAACAAGTTGTAGCACTTCTAGTAAGAACTAGATGAGTGTTGTTGTAATTGACTCACTACCACACTTTTTTTTAAAGTTACAATTTGTAGGTAGGTATATTTTATATTTTTTCTATAAGTGGACCATCTGTTCATTCCATGCTGGTAATTTTTGTACAGTGTTTGGCTGCTTTTCATTCATTAAAAGCCTTAAAAGGTCACAATACAATAATTTGATTTCTATGTGTAAAAATTCCACAGCCAGTATTCAACAAACCAAAACTTCTACTCATTTTACTCGAGTGCAGTTGTAGTCATAAATCATTGAAGTCAATATACATAAATAAATATACCTAAGTATATTAGTAGACAAAAAAATCTTAGCCTTCTTGCATCAAACTATGTAAAATTTGATATTATGAATACAATATAACATTTCATCATACCAATGTTTGTTTTTGGTAGAAATTGAACCCACAACCTACTGTGCTGAGGACATAGTTACTACAAACTGCTGATTACACAACTGATATCTAACTAACAGTTTATCTGAAGCTTAAGAATTTTCTATTGCATACATAGTACATAAGTACATATTTTAGCCATGTCTAATGCTGTGAATACATAATACATGCTTCTTCTAGACTTGGTCTCTACGAACTATAATATTTATAATATTTTTTTTTTTCCAAAAAAGTTACAAGTCAAGACTAAGTCCAAGGCACCTTCCTGTTTTAGCTTTCGCTGTGTTACAGGAAGTAGCACCTAACTGGCACCTCCATTCATCTAGCTTTTTTACATTTCAAAATGATGCTGTATTTTATATTATATATTTAATAACTTCATACTAACAACTAAAGAAACAATAAATGAAGTCTGCTCTTTAAAAAAAACTTGATAAGAAATCGAAACTCTGGAGATTTCAGACAAGATACATATTCTATTGTATTCATACAAATAGAATGTGTCTGGATGCAAAAGGTTAAATAAGTAATGAAAAAAATTTGTACTTCCTGCTTTGTATCAAGGTACCTAGCAAAATTTTTAGTAGAATGTGTGTCATAAAATGTATACAATGTAGGTAAGGTACATAGTAAACAAATTGCTGAATTTACAATCACTTTTGACTTTGTTGTTTTGCAATGTTTGTGGGTTAGAAGGGCACCCAGCACCCAGACAACTAATTTGCATTGATACCTACATTTTATTTGTTTAAATCTCAATAATGACCTAGTTATATATTTATGTTCAATTAGGTAAGTATGATAACATACTACAAAACTGCATACATTGTCTATTCAAGACAGATCCGGTCAACATATATCAGTAAACTTATTTTGTACACCTTTTTCTGCCGCTAAGCAGCGTTGCTGTATTTTGGTTTGAAGAGTGTGGTTGCCGGTGTAATTACAGGCACATGAGGCTTAACATCTGTATGCCTCAAGTTGACGGATGCAGGGCAGTGCATTGTAGGGCACGTTCCTATCGTGCGTGACTTACGAGGCGATGCTTTGTTAACCACTCAACTGTGAGGCGGATTTTTGCAAAATGGCGTTGACTGTGAGGCCCGTTATGGCCTCCCCTCACAGTTAGGGCTTTGCGAGTTCAGCATTCTATTAAAACTGCGTTTTCTATTGTTTTTAAGCAGTTTAACTACCTAATTTAGGTACACACTGATTAAGAAATAATTTTATTGCCATTTCATGTACTTTAAATGGTACATACAAGAGAAAATAAAGTATAGTATTGCAATTGTAACTTGAACCACCTAATTTGTGGCACCAGCACCAGCACCGATTCATAGCTGTTTTTATCACACAAAAAGTACTGGAAACACAGCCAGGAGTATTAAAATCAAGAATACTTATATTTTTCTTGGTTTTTCACAGCACGTTCTAGCAATTACTCATTAATTTTTACGTTGACAATCAAAACAAATACGACCTTTGGCAAGTGTCAGGAAGTGAAGTTCGATTAGGGATTGCGCGGAATTTTTGTATGACGCAACACGTGGACGAGTGCTAGATACCCATCTTGCTCTAACAAGAACGCATTTCAATAGGTTAAAACAAGATAGAAACATAAATTAACGTGAATATCGGCGTAAACTGGGTGCCAGCTGAGCGGCCCGATATGGGCTTGTTCACAATCATCGCACATTTGACAGAAGCCCAGAAAGGGCTTCTCCACAATTGAGTGGTTATAGGTGATGGTTACCACTTAACATCAGATGGGCCATCTGCTTGTTCCGTCAGCTAGTTTAAAACAGCTAGTGTAAAAAAAAAAGGAATTGTTTGGAATTGCCACAGTCAAGAGATTTAGTGAGGATCTACAATTCTACATCTACATTTCCAAGGCATTTTATTCTGGACTTAGAAGAATGACTAATTTGGTTTGCAAATTGTTATTTCAAGGCAGACTGTTTATAATAAAGTTCATAAGTAGGCTGTCTAAACAATATTTAACTAACCAGAAATGTTCATCTACATGTCTGTGAATGTACCTGTTTGTCTATATATTAATACCTCTGACATTACCATTTCAAATTAGATTTCAAGGTGACAATACTTTTTAAGGGTTCCAAAGTTGTTGCTAGATACCCATATAGGCTATGCATAGAATTCTACCTGATGTTGAAAAGCTGTAAGAAACTAAGAAGAGTATTAGCTGTTATTTTAACAATTTAAGACCATTAAGACTATTCCTAACATGTTTAAAGCTAGTATTTAATTTCAAGGTTACATACTTCTTTTTATTTTCTGTTCAAAGTTGGACGCTGAAATATCATGGCTGACCTGTATGTAGGTATGATGTTTTTTTTGCAGTCGGAAAACATTATGGACGACTCTTTTGTACGAGACCTTATTGTCAACCTGCTGGAAGAGGGCCCCTCCTCAGATAGCAGCAGGTAAATATGGAGACATTTTACTCTTCTCTCCCTGTCGTGTCACTAGTTTCTTTCGAAACAGTGTGGTGAAAGGATTTTAAGTGCACCTCAAGAGGCTCCTTTCAAACACTTGAAACATGTTATAGAACTTTTTAGGTTCTACAACATGCCGGTTTTGCTCACGATGTTTTCCTTCACCGTTTGAGAGTACTGGCATTGTGCACATAAATTTTTGAACAGAAAAACTCATTGGTGCATGACCGGTTTAGATCCCACGACCTTAGGATCGGAAGGCGGCGCCGCTACCACTAGTCCACCAGTACTCTCAAACATCTTGCTTAAATAATATAATGAAGCTGATGGAACAAGCAGATGGCCCACCAGATGGTGACACTTGTAACAACGCATTGCATTAGAAGTCGCGCGCGACATGAAGACGTTAAGCTTCATGTGCCTGCAATTTCGCTGGCAACCACATTCTTCAAACCGAAACACAGTAACGCTGCATGGCGGCAGAAATAGGCATGATGGTAGTACTTCCCCGGACGAGTCACACATAAAAACAGACAGTTTTAAACCAAGAATTTTAATTTCAGCTCCATACCACCACCGGAAAATACCATAAACATACCACCGAACCAGTATAGAGACACAGGGACCTCATTACTACCACCTTACAACTACCCAACCTCACTCAATTTCAACGTGAATGACCAAAACGGCTACAATTACATGCCAAATGGTCTACAGAACGGATTTGGGAATGGCTATGTCAACTATCCTGATAATGACGTGAATACGTTACTGGGTGTCGATTTGCCCGATACTACCGACACCGTATCTCCTGAACAGCTAAATTTGCTCAGATTAGCTGCCCAGGAAATAGGTGGCGCTCAATTCCAAAGCCCGAACGGAAACTACAACTTCTTTGAACCGAACCAAAGAAATTCGCTGCCCGAGACAAATATGTTCTCGAACAACAACTTCAACAGACCCACCAGTCTAAACCTGGATATGAACTTCAACAACTTCGATGCCTCGTTCAATAACCGCTTCCAGAACAACTTCAAGGAAAACCAAGATCCTTCGGAGATCCTCTCGTACCTCACTCAACTCAACATGACCTTGGACAGAAACAGAGAGGAGAATGGCATTAACAGCATAGATTTCGGCAAGCTGCCGGACATGAACGGTCACTATGAGGATTTAAAAGCCGCTGAGGAGAGGAACAAGATAAACTTCTTCAACCGAAACTTCCAGCAGCCGAACCGAACGAGTGAAAACCATTTCTTCGACATGATGCAGGAACGTCCACCTCCGAACTTCGACTTTTCGAACCAGAGCCCTGTATCCTCCAACTTCAAGCCCCCGAACGGGACCAACGGGTTTCATCAAAACGAGTTCATGCAGCGTGGTATGAACCAAATGCCGAACTTTCCTAACGAGCAGAGGAACAACTTTGAGAATGGCAGAGACAATATGCAACAGATGGCGCTGATGAGACAGCAGGAGTTGGCGAGGCAAATGAGCTTGTTTATGAGGAACCGGCCGCCGCCGAACCAGCTTAACGTGGATGTATCTTATCTGCATGACAATAACCATTTCAATCTTGGTAAGTGACATCATTATTAAGGTCTTACAAAAACCTACCTAAATACTCTCTTCTCTCTGTCTTGTCGTGTCACTAGTTTCTTTCGAAACAGTGTGGTGAAAGGATGTTAAGGGGCCTCAAGAGGCTCCTTTCGAGCACTAAACCTTAATACTTGAAGGTAGGTATTACTATAGGTTTGACAGCCTTCACAGCTCAGTTGGTAGTAGCTCTGCCTTCTGTGCCGTAGGCCGTGGCGTGGGTTCGATCCCCACCGAGAACAAACATTTGTGTGATGAATTTTGTTTGATGTTTGTTCTCTGTCTGGGTGTTATATAATATTATAAGTATGTATTTAAAAAAAAAAGTATATAAGTAGTATATCAGCTATCTGGTTCCCATATCACAAGCTTTTGCTTAGTTTGGGGCTAGATAGTGCTGTGTGGAATGTCCACCAATATTTATTATTTATTATTACTATAGGTACATAGTAATACCTATCTTCCAGCCCCTTTAGCATGACCATGACTCATCAACCAAACCACTGGTGGTCTAGTGGTAGCGGCCCCGCCTTCCGATCCTTAGGTCGTGGGTTCAAAACCGGTCGTGCACCAATGAGTTTTCTGTTCAAAAAATTATGTGCACAGTGCGAGTACTCTCAAACGGTGAAGGAAAACATCGTGAGGAAACCAGCATGTCGTAGAACCTAAACAGTTCTAGAACATGTATCAATTGCTAGAAAGAAGCCTGTTTGAGGCGCACTTGAAATCCTTTCACCACACTGTTTTGAAAGAAACTAGTGACACGACAAGAAGAAGACTAGCCCTTCCAGCCCCCTTAGCATAACCATGTCTTCTTTTTCTCTTCTATTCCGAGAATAAACAAAGCCTTCTCCTCGATCTCGATATATCTTCCTATGCATGACGCGACTCACATCACATTACAAGACTAAAGGCCGGTTTCCTACGCGAGCGGAGCGGACCCATTAAGGACTCCGTCAAACTCGCAAGAATAAACTGCATACTTTGATTTCCACCAACAAATAAGATATCGCTTTCTTGTCTGGAAGAGATCGCTTTCAGGGATAAGACCGCCCATTGTACTACTTTATTTTATATTTTTAAGTGTATTTTTTTGTTCAGTTTGGTGTCCAGTATTTTTCATTCATTTTCATTTCAAATAGTCGAGTGCAGTTTATTCTTGCGAGCTAAACGGAGTCATTAATGGGTCCGCTCCGCTCGCGGTGGAAACCGGCATTAGCAATGTTTCTGCAGTCAATTCAAATGTCATTTATGTCTTATCTTCGGTGGACAAAAACCGGAAATGGTTCCCGCTACAGACCGATAATTTCGAGTCACACAAGGGGTACACTTGTCATTTGCTTATATAAAACATGGGGCTCTAGACAAGATCCTCAATCTGTTTGCGGAACACACCTGCGGAATTATAAATTGTATGATATAACGCAAAAAAATACTACTTTAAATACAAAACTTGCTGAAGGAAACCACAAACCAAAAAGTCATCTGTGCAGGTATATATTTTTTGTTTCTGTTGATACTATTTCAAAAAGCGCAGATTCAATTTTAATAAAACTTATAGGGGACCCCTGAAGGACCCCCGAGGACCCCTGAGGGACCTATCAAGCAAAAAAGAATCAATTTCTCATTTGGCGGAGATTTTCCTTTTTGAAGTCTGTTAAAAATAACATTAGTTTGGCGTGTGCATCTGTCCAGCTCAAACAATTTATCTGTCACAGGCAAGCAGAAAGTGGGTCTTGTTTCCTTTTCAAACCTTTTTTAATACATAGATTTTATAATTCACAGCCTTCACAGCTCAGTTGGTAGTAGCTCTGCCTTCTGCGCCGTAGGCCGTGGGTTCGATCCCCACCGAGAACAAACATTTGTGTGATGAACATATATGTTTTTTCTCTGTCTGGGTGTTATTATATATTATAGGCATGTATTTACAAAAAAAAATGTATATAGTATGTATTATATCCGCTATCTGGTTCCCATATTACAAGGTTTGGCATAGTTTGGGATTAGATAGTGCTGTGTCCACCAATATTTATCTATTTATTTTATTTATAATATCCTAAAAGTTATGATCCGCGTGGGATTTGAACACACGACCTTCCCTTCGATACGATTAGGACATTATAAAATCTAAGCCTTCCCTTAAATGTAAATAAACCCTAAAACTAATATAACATGTTTTTTTAATGCAGTTTGATATGATAATTAATTTTATCAGGTCTCGGCGCTTTATTAGGACCGAGCCCGCCCCACCCGCCACCAGTGCTGCCATCTCCCGGTATCGACATTCCGCTTTTGGCGCCATTCTACGCTATGAGGAATATTCGGTAAGACTTTAAATAATCATTATCATTTATTAATTTTTTCATGTTGTATACAGTAGTTCTTAGGGGGTAACAAAATGTCCAGGACATGAGCCTCGATGGGACATTACAATGTGGTTTTTATGCCCATTTAATGGGTGATATTCACGAGTTCAAAAATGTAAGTATTAAGGCCGGTTTCGCCGCGAGCGGATCGGACCCATTAAGAACTCCGTGTAACTCGCAAGAATAAACTGCATACTTGTATTTCCACCAACAATTAGTCAAGCAATATGCAGTTTATTGTTGCGAGTTAAACGGAGTCCTTAATGGGTCCGCTCCGCTCGCGGCCTTTAGAAAGAAGTCGCGTGGTCGCCGCTCACTCCGCTCGGCTAACTATGCGATGTAGACATCACTGGGGTACGTTATTAGTGTTTTATTGGATCTATAGTATACCACAGGTGTATATGTGTGAGTGTGTATGTGTCAAAATTTATAATTAAATACCCGTGCGAAGCCGGGACGTGCCGCTAGTTACCTATAATTTATCCGCGTGCTAGCGTGTGATGTACGTGTCCCTACAATACAAATATCTAAAAATATCGCCGATTATACAAGATTGGACATGAAAAGTAAGTTTAAAATAAAATTTGCCACAACTCAGCTTGAATGCTATACTAGAACGGGGTCCCAGTTTTTGCAGTGGTCTCTCTCTTGTCGTGTCACGAGTTTCTTTCGAAACAGTGTGGTGAAAGGATTTTAAGTGCGCCCCAAGAGGCTCCTTTCGAGCACTTGACACATTTAGGTTCCACGACATGCCGGTTTTCTCACGATGTTTTCCTTCACCGTTTGAGAGTACTGACATTGTGCACATACATTTTTGAACAGAAAAACTCATTGCACGGCCGGTTTCGAACCCACGACCTTAGGATCGGAAGGCCGCTACCACTAGACCACCAGTGCTTTGCAGTGGTTAAAATAGCTTGCTCTTATCCAACATTGTGACCATTTCCATCAACATTTTATCTCGGTTTATTATTAAAAGAGTGACTCGTATTTTTCGAAGAAACTTGCATTATGTAGGTACGCTATTATTCTTTTCAACAATTCATGTGATAATGACTCTTTATGAGTAAAACTGTTAACCCGATGACCCGGCAACATTGTAAGGAGTCATTGTATCTTCTATCAGTTAGCAGAATCATTGAAAAGTTTGTACAGTTCATATGTAACACTATTGTGTATTAACAATAAAAGTTAATCTCTAGATCTATGTGAAAGAACATACCTTAAGAGTAGTAGAGCTCTTTTTGAAGGGCTCGTCCGGGGAAGTACTACCACCACGCCTAATTCTGCCGCCAAGCAGCAACGCTGTGATTCGGTTTGAAGAGGTTGCCGGTGTAATTACAGGCACATGAGGCTTAAGATCTGTATGCCTCAAGTTGTTGGACGCATGGCAGTGCTTCGTAGGGCACGTTCCTATCGTGCGTGACTTACGAGGCAATGCTTTGTTATAGGTGATGGTTACCACTTAACATCAGGTGGGCCATCTGCTTGTTCCATCAGCTAGTTGTATAAAACAAAAATACATATGGTTTATCAAAATTGATTGTTGCAATCTGGTGCAAGCGAAAACCGACTCTAAGGTGACGGAGCTTTTTATTCCATGACTATAATGTATGCAATTAATAAATGAATATGAATATTGTGTGCAGTAACGCTGCCACGTCATCGGGCGTACTGCACGCTCGCCTGGACATGTGCTACGAGCAATGGCGGCAGTTGGAGCGAGAGAGGAAGCGCACAGAGGCGCGTCTCGCTCTCGCATACCCGGGCCGTGCCGTCAGCTCCTCCAACTCCATACCCGTGCCGCGTCTGCCGCCGTGCCCTACTAGAGTGGACCGCCTCACTGTGGATATGCTCAGGGAGCATACCAAGGTATGTTTTTTTATTTATATAACTAGCTGGTGGAACAACCAAATCGCCCAGCTAAAGTTATGTGGTAACCCACACCTATAACAAAGCATTGCCTCGTAAGGAATGCACGATAGGAACGTGATCTACGGTGGACTGCCCAGCGTCCATCAACCTGAGGCATGCAGACAGAACATCCTAAGGCAGGGATGGCGAACCAATGGCACGCGACACAATATTTTGGGCACGCCACGGATCAAAACGGTTTGTATTTTTAGTTCAAACTATCCGCTACTTTGCTTGCCCCTGCCCAATCCAATCAGAAACTACTTGGCTAAATCGCCCTCCGGGCTGATGCGGCTCTTGGAACACCGGTTGGAATTTTCGTTGAAATTATTATTATAATCATTAATGTTATTACATTTTGGTTGAAATAAATTGAGGCCCCGTCTATGGCTTCATATATTTTCTTAGATAAAAAATGGCACGTTGATTCAATAAGGTTCGCCACCCCTGTACCTACTAAGGTATCGACCGGCGGGTCTGCAGAAGATTGTGCAAATATAACAAATTCCTACCTACAATCTTCTGCTTAGTTTAAGACTAAGTTAGCTTTGTGACATCCTTCACAGCTCAGTTGGTAGTAGCTCTGCCTTCTGTGCCGTAGGCCGTGGGTTCGATCCCCACCGAGAACAAACATTTGTGTGATGAACATAGATGTTTGTTCTCTGTCTGGGTGTTATATAGTATTATAAGTATATATTTACAAAAAAAAAAGTATATAAGTAGTATATCAGCTATCTGGTTCCCATATCACAAGCTTTGGCTTAGTTTGGGGCGAGATAGTGCTGTGTCGAATGTCCACCAATATTTATTTATTTGTGTTAATATAATAATAAATATCATTTATTTTCTCTCATAAAACAAGTCAAACCTAATACTAACAAACAATATACAGGTAGTAGTCAATACAATCAATTAAGTAGGTATAACGAAAAAGAAAAAAATTAAAATAAAATGTTTTATGATCGTTGGGTGCTCTTTTAACAATTGTAGGTATCTTAAGTTAACCTGTTTTGCGAGAGACTGGTGCCTGAAATAGGTTAATGAAACCTGTGCTACAGGACACCAGGGCCCCACTCCACTGACTACTTAAATGAGTTAGATATCAAGTAGATATCTGGATCTTAGACTTAGGTAAGTACCTACCTAGGTACTTTGATTTACCTTTTAATTTAATTAATAGTTTTTAATTTAATTAAAAGTTAATTGTCCTCAAATGGTTATTATATGAAACAGCTTCTCGACTTTTATCCCCAGGCACGGTATATATCTCCTCAGATCGCTTATTACTAAGTTTTTATACATGTTACAAGTGCTCGCAAAGAGCTTCTTTGAGCCGCACTTAAAATCCTTTCACCACATTGTGTTTCTCCAACGTAAGATTCTTATTATTTTAATTTCAGGTTTTAACCCTAATGGGTAAAATGGAAACTCTCCGAGCTAGTGTCAGCATCGCGCAGAACAAGAAAGTGAACAAGCCCGAAGAGAACAAGATAACGGTGTTAAAGCGCGGACAGGAGAATGTGCCCGATAAGGAGGCTGACGCTAATGCATTTCAACCTGCCACCTGGCGGGAGGATGTTAACAACTTGTCTGAAATGTGAGTTTAGTTTATTGAAATAATTAAAAATTTATTGGTAATTAAAATTATTACTAGTAGTTCGCCCCGAACTGAGATCTCGTGATGCGACCCGACGAACGCATCAAAACTTTGAGTCGGTAGTAGTCAGAGGCAAGTCCAAACATTATCTTCGGACTTTTTTCTGACAACCGCCTACTAAATTGGTATGGTTACCAAGTTTCAACTCTATTGGCCTATTTATTGAAGAGTTCCGTTGAACAGACCTTGGCTCCATCATCAGACCTGGTCGAGAGACCATTTTATGAGAACTGAGTACCTCTTTAATTTATTTCAAGAAAAAAAAATAAGAAAAATCAAAAGAACTGGCCGACCAGTAGAAAAACCTTGATGTCAACGAAACTCTTAGAGATGGGAGCTCTTGGATCGATGGTTATCTTAATTTAACTTTTTAATTTTATCTCGAAAACCGAGCGTCCCAAAAAAAAAGTAAAAATTGTTTTGGAATGTCCAAACAAAGCCCTTTCATATGACATGTAACTTGATTTTTTTATGTAACTTTTTTTATTTTTGCTCTCTTAAAAAACCCCATATCTCAAAAACCCTTCATCCGATTTTACTAATATACTTACCAGTAAATTTCTCAAGTACAAGCTATCGACATATCAAATTTCATGCAGATCGGATCAACGGTTCTTAAGTTATCGCCAGACAAACATACCAAACATAAAATGCCAAATCGCCCAAGTTGAAACTAAGATCTTCGTTCGCTTCGCTCACTCGATTAACAAGTCAAAGTGTCAGTTGGTGTGCAATCATACAAACTAATAATAAGAAGTTAATAAAATAGAAATAGAAGTCTTCGTTGGTGTCTTAGTTTCACTTTAAACATCAAAGTATTGAAAATTCAAGAAATGTAGGCTAATTTTAATTCATAATTAACTCCTCAATCTCATTCGGATTCACCATTGAAACAAATTCATTCACGATCAGTCGCGGGGTTCCAGAAAACTGTAAATGTCACGGCCGCCATTTTGGATTTCTTCAAAGTACAGTAGCAGCCTTTCCGTTTAAAGAAAAAAACAGGCCCAGTGCGAGTCCGACTCGTGCACGAAGGGTTCCGTACCATTATCTATAAAAACGGAAAAAAATACTTAAAATGTATAATAACATCCAGACAGAGAACAAACATTTATGTTCATCACACAAATATTTGTTCTCGGTGGGGATCGAACCCATGGCCACCGGCACAGAAAGCAGAGCTACTACCAACTGAGCTGTAAAGGCTGTCATTATTGAAAGATATTCTTGAATTCTACTTTATTTTCTTATAAGAATTTTAAAATATATAATGTTTATTGCAGAGCGCCCCACAAGGAGATAGAGAACGCGATGTTGAACTGGCGTACTGCGGTCACTAATGTACAAGCGGCGAGGAAGCGAGAGATGCATCCCAACCATCACAACCCGAGAGGCAATGCCAACGATCGTAAGTTCTTTTTTATACAACTAGCTGATGGAACAAGCAGACGGCCCACCTGATGTTAAGTAGTAACCATCAACAAAGCATTGCCTCGTAAGTCACGCACTATAGGAACGTGCCATACGATGCACTGCCCTGCGTCCAACTTGAGGCATAATAGATGTTAAGCCTCATGTGCCTGTAATTACACCGGTAAACACACTCTTCAAACCGAAACACAGCGTTGCTGCTTGGCGGCAGAAAAAGGCGTGGTGGTAGTACTTCCCCGGACGAGCTCGAAAATTTGTAGTACTAGTTGAAATTTATTATTATTTATTGAGTTAAACCTTTTTTTTGGTCCACAGCAATAATGCAGTTAGCGGACGCTGTGAAGCACCTGTGCGTATCGGCTCGCAGAGCGAGATGCGCGATGTGGTGTGATCTCACTCTAACAGTCGCGCTCGCACCGCCGCCCTATGAGGAGAAGCCACCGGTAATATACACATACATAATCCACACATTAGTGTGCTGAATATAGATAAATAAATAGATAAATATTGGTGGACATTCCACACAACACTATCTCGCCCCAAACTCAGCCAAATCTTGTGATATGGAAACCAGATAGCTGATATACTACTTATATACTTTTTTTTTGTAAATACATCCTTATAATTTTGTATAACACCCAGACAGAGAACAAACATCTATGTTCATCACACAAATGTTTGATCTCGGTGGGAATCGAACCCACGGCCTACGGCACAGAAGGCAGAGCTACTACCAACTGAGCTGTGAAGGATGTTGATACATTAATATTGATGATGTCCTAGCCATTTTCGCATACAGCAATTTTTTTTTTTCGAATGGAATAACTATAATGAGGGGTCGGTGTAGGTGTGAAGTATTACTTGTCGCGTGATCGCGTCATCTGCATGGGTCATCTAAAACGTGTCTAGGTCTATAGAGGATACCGCCTAGAGTGACTGTTAATGGATAGCCATATTTATTGTGTGTGGGTGTACTCAATTTTTAGGATTCCGTACCCAAAGGGTAAATCGGGACCGTACTCTACCTACAGGCTAAAAACAATAAAAAAAAAATATTTTTATATTATAGATTGAAACAGTGGCAAATACGCCACAGACAACACCGGTGAAGCAGGCATCGCCAGACAACTCGGCCAATAGCGGCGCGGCTAAACCCACCGGCAGCGACACTAAAGAGGTCAGTCTATAGTTGACAAATAATTGTTCTCTGTATGACGAATAACGTTACATGCGCAGAACGAAAATTACTAGAATTCAAATTTTAGTAGAGCTAGTAGTTGTTAGTAGAGTGCTTATTTCTTCCGTCGGTGAAATTACAGGCACATGAGGCTTAACATCTGTATGCCTCAAATTGATTGACGCAGGGCATCGTTGGGCACTCGAATAACTCATAGGGATCAAAGTCAAAAGGTATTTATTCAATAAAATCGCAAGGATCACTTTAAGCTAGGTGCCAGTTCTACGCGACCAAAGCCTAGAAGAACAGGCAACAAACTAACGGCTTGGTTCCTACCGATCTGTTTATATGGTACCTACTTATGAGACTGTGGCTCCATCTACATATTACTATCAAAAAATCTGTTCTGCGAAGCTTAGTCAAGTGGTTCGACAGAGGCCTATAAACACTGCGATTATTATCATCATCGACGCAAACATTTATACAAAATGAGGAGACTTTTTAACCAAGAAATCTGAAAAGATGTCTATCGTGTCGAATTCCTGACGTGATCCAATTTTGTGTTTCTACAGGATAAACCAACAGAGGCAGCGGTTACTGCAGCCACTTCGACCAAGCCCGCTCAAACAAAGCTAACTGACAAAGAAAAACGCGAGCGTCGCCAAGCTAACTACAAGAAACATCTTCAAAGAAACGATTTCTATAGAAACCAGAGGTACGACACCCGATTTATGCACAACCGACACCCATATCACTATCTGGCTACAGGACCGATAAATTAAACGTTAAAATCGTTGTAAAAACATAAGTTATTGCCTAACCTGATACACTATAAAACCTCTCTTCTCAAAGTATAGCTAAAGATCTCAGTTCATATTTAGGAAGTTATAAATCACTTTTGAGTCAGAAAAGGACTTTTAAAAACTTTATTCAGTACAAAAGTTTTAGCGCGTCCGGCCAGGCATTAACTTAAGTCGAACTCACAGGCAAGAACCTTAATTCTCTTATCACTTTGGTTTTATCTGGTCCTAATCTATGATAGGAAAAGATCAGAAAAACCACTGTCATAATAAAGCGTTGAAATAATGTATAGATTTTGGGGTTAGATACATCTGTTGTATACATTAAATACTGGTAATACTTTCAAAGATATTATAACTATTATTAGTCTGGCAAGAATTTAAAGTGGAAAGTTAGATTGGTTAGCTAAAGTTGTACCTACAAAACGACATATCCAAATGAGATAGTGTTATAAATCAGATTTAGCAAGCTTTAGCAATTCTGTCCATAGTTTCTTAGGTTGGACAAAAGTGTGTTGTATTAAGGTTGCCCCTAAAAATTGTTAGCTAGAATTTGGTTAAAAAACTGTCAGCTAAATTTGGCTAAAATTAAAGGCTGCTAAGTTTGTCTAAAAATAAAATTAAAGTTTGTCTAAAAGTTCAAAAGTATTACCAGTATAGAAAAACTGAATTAGAAATTATAACTCATTGTATTTAGTGTTTTAAGCTTTCTATTCATAATGATGTCTGAAATAAACTGAATTCGATAGAAAATTCTGAGCAAAAAAGTTTTCTATACAATTCAGTTGTTCATTAGAATCTTATGATCAGGATACAAATGGTAGCTAACGAAGATTTTATCGAATCGCAATAGTCAACCTACGCTTCCGTTAGAAGTGTTCCAAGCTAGTAGAATTGTGCAATAAAATTACGTCCTACATTATTTACCAAAGGGGAATTAAATGGCTCCCTTAGACCTCTACAGTAATGCAAGCACATATCTAGCTCACAAAGAGCCGAACTCAATTTTAGATGTGCTCATTTAGAATTTAAGATTATTTGATGGGAAGTGGCAATCTGTACTGTCATATCATAAAATTACATTCACTTTTCTATTCAAATGCATTTAAGATGGCAACACAATCTTTATCACACTGACAATTTAGATGTTGCCATTTAAAAGTGAATTTATGTAATCTGGAAGCAGGTGTAATAGAGACCACGTTAATATTATAAAAGAAAAATATTATAATACTATAACAAAGTATATAACTTGATGTGTAGGCTAGATTTTAAATGTCTTTTGTGACATAAAATGCATTATTTATTAATCGTGCTTCGCTGGTAATGTTATGAAGTATTAGGAGACGTTATCGTTTGGCTAGTTGAATTTACTTGCCAAATGGATCTTTTTTGTTTGGTGTGAACGAAATATAACTTATACATACAATTGTATGAAGCAAAAATCCCTGATTTCTTGTATGGCAGAGCTTTAAACGGGGTAACAAAATTGTATGGGACAAAGATATAAGCATTTTAAAATACGAATAGAAGTTTAGGAATAAGGCAGCTGATAGAACTCTGACTTTTGAATTATACAAATGATTTTTTAATCAATTTTTTGACTTATTTCAAAATTCTATTTATTCTACCTCCAATTTACATTAATAGAATCGACTGATAACTATCTTCTAGTCATTTCACTACAATAGTCGCATTATTGACTGATATATAACCATTTGTACCCCCTATTCACCAACGATCGGTGAGTTTCATAGGTGATAACAAAGTGAAAGGTAGTCCGCCTGATTTAAAATCGCTTCCGATTCTTGGTGAATATGGGGTGCTGGTATTTCATTCACACCAAAACAAAGAACACTTTCAATGTGATGTTTCTACGTTAAACATAGTTGACACTATTTTTATCATTCGTGCTAACAAAGTATATGAAATGAAGTTTAAAACTATTAGGTGATAAGTGTAATTTGTTTATTTAACATGTGGAATTTGTAGTTGATAAGTGCTTTACCGTGGAATAGATTGTCCGATGTTTGCGTTTAAGGTTGAAATTCGTAAAGCAAGTGGGTTGCGGGCTAAATGCATTGAATGTAGTAAAATATTTGGTAAATCCATAAATTGAATGTCGCTATCAATTGAATGGTAGAAATTAATTATATTATAGTTCAATTTTATTATAAAAAACCAATAGCTAGTTGGTACTTCTATATTGGCTATTTGTAAAAAAATCCTCGGGCGAATGACTTAAATTCAATTGCTGATTGGTAAAAAATAATTTGCATCTTTTGTCCGTAATAGTCGTCGTTGTTAATTATTTCAAAACGAACGTGTTTTTCTTATGATTAGATTAAAAGCTCGCCCTGCTGTGCTGATTTTGATAGGATTGTGGTTTTCGTCAATTCTTATTTTAGTGCATATTTATACGTGTTGCGATTCAAAATGGTAATTAGTAATTTATAATCGCACGAGTTATTTAGTAAATGTTCGCCAAAATGAATTGATTGTGAAAGTTGGTCCCCACATAGATATAAATTAAATATTTTAAGAGTCATATTTTGCATGAAATTGCCAAAATGTTCCATTTGCTTACGTAGTTTAACAATCGTATGTATTTACTTAACAAGATTCTTGATCTTGTTAAGGATAGGAGTTCCATTCTTTTTTAGACAAAAATGTGCTATCTCAGTGTACAAATTTTTTTAGTCTCACAATGACACACTCAAATAATATTGTGAAATTCTTCCATTTACGTTCATATTAGGTTGTAAGAGAAAATGGTTGGTTTCTTTATAAATGTTTGCTAGATCAATTTCTTCCTGCATAGGTAATATCTCAGATAAGGTTTTCAAATCATGAAGTACCTACCGTCATTAACTTTTTAAATATATACGAATTTTTGTAGAGACCTTTCAATATTGGAATACTAAAAAGCAAGCAGCTGTTACTATTTTCTTGAAATATCTTTAACTGTTTTGAAATTATCTAATTTCGAATAGCCTACATTTAAATACCAATCTTAAACTATCTATCGTATAAATACATTATTGCGGAATAATTATTAGACAACTATATTCAGACAACTTGCTAGATATAATAGTTCTGGAAATTGGTGTCGTTTCTGTTGTTGCATACGACATCGCTTAAGTTATAACCGTCCTCTTTTTTGCAGTTTATAAGAAAGAGACGGCGATATGTTTAGCTCGTCGGTTTTGTGTAATGCAACATTTTTACGCGGTTTTAGTCATCACGTAAATTGGTGCTGCTATAGTCGCGTTAAACACTCGCTGCAAACTCGGTCATAAATCATCTTAACACTAGTGTTGAGAGTACTCGGCGCGGGCGCATGCACGTTATCGATAAAATAATGACTCAGCGAGAGCGGTCGGAGAGGTATATTGTATCGATAGTTCATATCGACTCAAATAATGCACATCTCTGCGCTTAAACAAAATGATCGTGCCGTTGTGCCAAAATGAAGTGCGAGAGAGAGAGCAATATTGCTGTCTCTTTCCGATAATTTGTGACCGAGTTTGCAGCAAGAGTTTAACGCGATTGTAGTTTGACTTAAATATTCTTCTTGCTTGTATGCCCGTTACGGTGTTGCCCGCAACTGAGTTAAAAATACTTATTTTAGAAATATCAGCCTGAGGTGGTATGCTGATTTGGATTGCTGATTGGCGTTGCCTGAATAAGATCTTTCATATTGGACATAATTTTAGTTAGTAACAACAGAATCGGCACCATTCGTACTCTAAATTCGGACAAATTACTTATAGGTAGTGCCTTTACAAAATGTGTGCATGTGTTTTTCAAATCTATGTTATTTTCATGTACAACATGATAAACTGATACGTTAGATCGTTAATTTTTAGTTTTTCTTTTAAGTTCTGCGTAATGCATTTCCGATTGTTATTATTTTTTATTAATCTTAGCATGCTTAACGGATTTTAGGGGTTGGTTTGAATATATTCGACGAAGTCCAGGACATACCCAAATCATTTTAGTAAAAGCCTAACCAAGCGATTTACTTTACTAAAACTTTAACTTTTAGAGCGGCTATTTAGCAAGGTCTTAAAAGTCTGTTTTTCTTCAAATTGTATTATTTAACTTATAATTTTAATATTCAACCAATCCCGCTTAAAACGCTTCCATTTTATTAATTGAAATGCGTAGTACAATCAACTTAGAAAAAAACATAGGTATAAGAAGACAACTTTATTCACGTTAGCACAATAATTTATAGCTAGGTATAGTTAGTTAATTATTTCTACGTTACATTACTATTTACACAGGTTTATTTCATACTTTCATATACTTCAGTGCTCTCCCACGGATCAAAATTAAGTGGATTTTACAGTTTAGTGGTACAATTTATGCCAGATTATTCTTACTCAATTGAAGTAAAAGTAAAAAGTAAACGCGTTTACATTTAACCATTTGCGCTGCAATTCGCGTGGACGGAAATGTGTTGCCGTCCCATTCTCGCATTACCCAAGTCCCTGCGCGCCGGTCTCTACATGTCTCTGCACATTTCCATAGACATGAGCTGAGTGTAAACGATGCATTAGGTTATTCCCCGCCATTTTATGGCAGCTTTATAAAGTATTGTCATTGTCATTTTCATGACAGCAAAAAGAGATGGCAGATTATCGGCTATTCTTCTTCTTGTCGTGTCACCAGTTCTTTCGACAAGTGTGGTGACAGGATCAAGGGCGTCGCCAGCCCGTGGCCCAGGGGGGGGGGGGCAAGTTAATATTATGGGGGATAAGAAAAATATGAATTGTAGGTACAGTCAAGAGCATGAAGCTTTACAGCTTGTAGCGCGAGTCTTTGCCTCTATGGCGATTGTAATAAGAATGGTTCCAACTTAGGCCTTAGGACTTTGGTTTCTTTGCAGTTGGCTACATTTTTTTAATCTCTAAGGGGGCAGCTGCCCCTCCCTGGCCCCCTCCTTGGCGACGCCCTTGGTCAGGATTTTAAATGCGCTTATAAGAGGCTCCTTTCGAGTACTTGACACATGGTTTTATGTTCTACGACATGCCGGTTTCCTCACGCCATTGATGCTAATGGAGCCCTCAGCGACAAATTAATATTTTCGATAGATCTCTTAATTGTTCAATTTATTAAAATGACATTATATAACTGTTAAAAATCGATTTGAATGCTTACTATAAAAAACTCCGTAGGTATTTTGCTTTTACCAAGCTTTTATTTATTAATATGACTTTTTATTGTTTAAAGTGTCACTCGTGCCACTTCCACTTATTAATTTTTTCGTGGCGTTTCCGATGTTGCCATATTTTTGTAACTACCTCAGAATGGCTTCTTGGAATTAGTTGAATTTTTCGCGCAAAACTAAGGTGCTTTTGAGAATTAGTTACTTGTTTAAATCAATTTTAGACTAGCAAAGGCTATAGATTATTATTATTTTTTTTTCATTGGACTACATGAATTTATTTACAGATATTTATGAAAAATGAATTTACTTACGAATGAATTACTTGTTGAAAAATTACTGTTTACTTCAAGCGAGTCTACAAAACGCTTAGATATTTCTCTAAGCCAAATATTATTTATTTTAATATTAAAACGACATCGTACTGTTATATATTTACAGATTTATGGTTGTATTTTTCAAATTCTCTCAATATCTTCAAAAAACTACTAGATATTTTTTCTTTGTACGTATTTATTTATGTGTTACAAAAGTGCCAATAGCTTCTTCTACTGGGACGCCAAGATTGGGGCATTGCTTTGACTGAACAAGAATGTTAAATTTGAATATTTTGTTAGATAGGCAAATATTTATATCTACATAAGGATTAGTAAATAATATAAGGTCTTACCACAAAACGTAGGTAAAGTTTATTTGACTAAATTCTAAGTCATTCTTGCAAAGTTCTTTTGATAACGTCTCGTGGTAAGGCGGTTAGTGTCCGTATTTTGTGAAATGCATAAGAATTTTTTTAACCCTTAGCGAGAAGGAATTGTAAAGCGGAGTTTAAATGCTCAAATGTAGAAAACTTAAGAATGGTAATGATTGAAGCGTTCTTATAAATTGGCCTATTACAAACGAACGGTATACATAACGTATATCCTCTTAATGTTTGACGGCTGTGAGCTAGAATAGTTTTAGAATGTTGCATTGCATGTCCCAATCGCAAAATTGATGCCTAAAATTTATTTAGCTCAAATATTGTTCCTTCCGTCCACATAAATGGAATTTTCATATTGTATAAGCTTTCTTTTCAATGCATTTCTACCCCAAACTTTGACCCCGTGCTTTGTAATTCTAATTCTATACCCCTCGTCCTAATTCTAAGCTTTAGTTTGTCCTATAAGGTTAAAAGCTATTTATTATTTCAGATTTTCTATGACCAACGCTTAACCAGCATATCTCTAAGAATATTGTGTGATATTACCTAATATTTAAAAATGTCCTTAGTCCTAAAACGTGAAATGTCTAAAAAAAAATACCAAAACTATTATTCAGTACTTAATTTAACGCCAACTTTTTTAACGCTTACTACGAATATGATAAAATGTAAGTGAATAATTCTAAAAATTCCTCCAATGGTATAAAGTTCGTCCTTTCGCCAAATGAGGAACGCGATTCGCTATCTTAAATCTAGCTACGCAACGTATACTTTAGTAAGGTGCTAGGAAAATAATGTTTCAGGAACACTAAGATTATGTGGATTTAGGTAGCGAACGAAAAAAACATGCTTTGAAAACTCGTGAGTCGTTTCCATAGCTTGTATTGTATCTCTCAAAAGAAACGACCTCGGTATCCAAGCATCGTTTGATCAGTCCAATATTGCAAATTATTTATGTACGAGAACTTTACGAACGCTAGAAAAATTGTAGTTAGTGAAATGCATGAGAAAAATATCAATGTTGAATTTATTTATGTTATGTTTATGATGTAATCGATGTTTAGAGATTTTAGTGGAATTAGACCGTATATTTTCACAGACATTTTATATCGGAGCCCTGTTCCGATGAGAACAGTAATGGTATATGATGTTGCATCTGTTAGATTAATATATCCGTAACTTATTTTTGCTCCTAAAATCCTGAATGTACAAAATATATGCGACGCACCACCCCTAGAGAATCCGCTAGATAGATTATTGTGTTAGGGTGTGTAGTTGTTGGTTGGATACCATTTAGCAAGACTGGAAACGTGGAGTGTAAAGTGGTTCTCGTTGTTTTAAACTGTTTTTAGCTTCGTGATGTTACGAACCTTTGAATGGTTCATGAAATACTTAGTTTATTTTGATATCACAATGTTCCTCTGTACTTATAACAATATTAATATGCTTCAGTGTTTCGATAATTTATGAATGTGGATCAATATTAGAGCTTTATCGAATTTGATAATAATTTACGGAAGTCTATTTATAAAAAAAAATATAACTGTACTACAAAAAAAATATGTGTTAGATATGCAAATCACTGTTAGATATTCTCGCAAAGATAAGTATATCGTAGTTGGTTTTTTTAATCTCTTTTAAACGATGCTAGTGTGTAGAGATGTCATTGGTATATCCACCGCTCGGTGTGGTTAGGTTAGTTATAGGTACGGTCCTAAAGCTTCTAGAACGAATCTAATAGGTGTTGACAGAAACCCTGCATGGTTTAAAAGAATCCTCGTTTAGAACAAATTGTTACTGTTTAGCATAATAATTGGTGTGTCCATTTAGGTTGATAAGGTGACGGGATAGTTTATATTCAATGATGTTATAACGTGCACTCGTCGCGCTTAGGAAGCATTAACACTTTGGCGGCGTCGTGGCAACAGTTTGCATTGTGTATGCACAAATACTCTAACTGTTTTAATCAATTTTTGATACCGTGTCGTTGTTCCGTGTTAGAGCCGTAATGGGGATGTTGTTTTATTAAGTTGCAGATAGTATTTTAGTGGAATGAGTGAGGACAATAACGGTGGTCGTCCTGTAGTTTCTATGTGATATTCGAGCCAGAGGCCTGAGCTCAAGGTCTGCCACCACTCGTTTTAAAATCTATTAGATTCTTAAGTTTTAATGCTTCTAAGAGGTTTTGCCGTTACAAAGGCGGATTTGTTTGTACTATCGGGTATTTAGTGGATTTAATATATTTTGAGCCATTGCTTAGTGTGCATAGTATACTAATATTTTTGCTACTCGCCAATACGCGTATGGTTAATGTCCAGTTGATAGGAATGGCATCATGAATTTTATACTAACCAAATCTGGTTTTTGTATTCAGTGACTCGAACGAAACGTATAGAGATGATGGATTTATTTTGCCAGTTCCTCTTAAATGTAAGTGAGAATTTCTAAAAATATTTTTATAGTCATAAGTGTTGGTAAATTAATTTTTACATAGGTACTGCTAAGTACACAAAGTATTATAAACCAGGTGTTTTTCTCTCATTGTTACTTTTGTTTTCGGAATTGAAATGTACCGTTGGATTTGTTATAGTTTGTACGTAATATCGAATAAATAGTTTTTAATTTGTGGTGCTAATCACATTTTTGTCGACACAATTTAATGTATCTTGTACCGTTTTAAGTTTTAAGTGACAGTGTTTATTATACCGTTATTATAGCAATTTAACCGGACGGAACGTTTGAACGAAACGCATATTTATATTTAACTGCTAATATTTGAAATCTCACTACATTAGTATCTTTAAAAGTTGAGGTTGCATAGTGTATTTAATCAGCTAGCCAGCTTTTAAAAGTATTTGTCGTCATAACGTCTTAATACAGCTAGTTTGCAGTTTTTTTTTAAATCAGAAACCCAATTTTCGTATCGTCAGGCCTTTTTTGTATGGAGATTCGATAAGTGCATCTCGAGCGTGCTGAGAATCCACGAGTCTCCATACAAAAATGACGATACAAAATTCAGATTTGGGGCACTGTACATTTCTATCCTTTTTAATTTAAAAGCATTTCTGTCTCTCTAAACACTGCCACTTTACCAGCCCGTAACATGTTAACTGCATTATTTAAATCATTATTTCTTGTTATTTCTTGTTGTTGCAATGCTTTCTAGGCAAAACACTATGTTTGATGTAATAGATAGATGTTTGATAATTGCTAGTCCTTTTATCTGTGTAAAACTTTTGATCTGTCCGTTAAAAAGAGGTGTTTTAAGATTGTAAAGGAAAGTAAAGTTTTTGCTACTTACCGTTGATATTCAGTGGTAACTACTTAATTTTTTTATTAAATAATAATTTCAGATTAATAAGCAATGGGACCGTTCAAGTATTACGTAAGCACTATAGGGGGGGGGGGGGGCGGGCGGGGGGATCTATACTTTGCTTATTTTTGATGACATGGGGGTGGGGGGTCTAGATGGTGATTACGTCAGTAGGAATTATTTACTTTTTACACATATGGCAACCCACTCATTGTCTATGCTTGAAAACGAAACGCATACTCGGGGATTCCCACAAATAATGAATACGTTTAGGTACTCGCTTAGAACCGAGTAGGGGAATTACCGCGTGCTATTCACTTGTCTAAATTCTTCCGTCAATGCTGCTCGTAAATCAATAAAAAAAACCAGAATACATTACATTAAAAGAAAAATGCATATACCAATGTTTACGTAAGCATGGGAGAGGGGGGGGTAATAGGTTTGCTTACTTTTGCTGACAAGGGGGGGGGGGGTAAATAATTGTAATAAATCTGCTTACGTAATACTTGAACGGCCCCCATATGCTAGATCTGTCACTAGCATAAAAAGTATAATTAACCACGGTTTGTATAAATTGGGTGTGTTCTTAAACGATGGCAATTTTAACTTTGATATCGTCTTTTGCCGACTCAGTTCAGTCTCAAAGTGCATTAACCTGAAATATGTTAAAACAATGGTTATCTATCAGGCAAGGGCGGCAATTGACTTTAAAAAGCTATTTTCATACTAACTATATTGTTAAGTACAAGTGCTGCCATCTATTTCGAACACATGAAACTTGGTGAGTAGTGAAACGAATTCTGAACAAATCTGTCTGTGGTGATTATCGAATTTTACGAGCTTATGTATTTGTAAACTTATCCCGGTGTGCGAACGGGTTGTAGGCATGCTTAATGTTGGTAATGCACGTCTAATTTTATTTTTAGTACATCAACTCTTAAGATTTTAGAAGGTTTAAATCAGTTTGACAACATTAGAATGGGTTTTTTCGACCAAATTACTGAGAGAGGATCAAAAAGTTCTTCATAGTTTTCTTCAAATAAAAAATACGCAATGAAAATAAAATAATTACAACATGTAACCCAAAAATATTAGTATTTTAATAAATTTTCTAAACGCTTTTTACATTTTTATAAATAACGAGCTTCGCAACAATAGAATAATATTTTTGTATTTTTATAGTCACAAGACGTGCATTATCGAACGGACGCATAACTACATGAAAGTAATAAAAATGTTTAAAGAAGCTAAAAAAAAAATCGCTCAGAGGAAGAATAAAATACTGACGCGTGTCTAAATATGAACAGAAAGTACAGAGATTAAAAAAAAACTCCCACCGCATTTGAATAAACATAGTATTTACTACCAGAAAATGCTGTTTAAAGCTAAACATATTTCTTACAGTCTCAAGCAGCATATTGGCAATATGCTGAATGAGGCAGTGGAGAAAAAATCTGATGTGCCAATCCTACATAAAATTGGATAAGAGCGATGATGATAATTTTTTACTGTCAATGACATAAACTTAGATAAAAGTCTCACTTTGATTAACTTTTAGTAAACGTGTTTAAAATATATTTGGAGTAGACAAATTCTGCCTTTTGTAATGGCAAATGCGCGCGTTCTGTGGTATTTTTCTCCTCTGAGGTATATTGTAAGATGCCAAGTAAACATTTGCATTGGACCAAGGATTATTGTAAGTGTAGCTGACACCCACAATGCTGATACCGGTAGCGTTTTTAAATAGAATGGTGGCATTGGTTTGTGTAGGGTGCATTAAACGCTGGTTTATTATTCAATTATTTTCAAAACCTTTTCTGCTAGTAGTGGCCTCGTGGGAATCTTTTAAGCTACGTAAGCGCTAGTTCTAAAATATACCATTGTCGAATGGCGTACTTGTTTGCTGCACCTTTTACAAAGCTTCCACCGTATAAAAAAATATATATCTTTATTAAAACAGTGTATACCAAGTATCTTTGTGATTTTCTGTATTTTAGACAAGGGCTGTTACCGAGAACGTCTCAAAAATAGCACTTTACCGGTTGATACCAAAACAATGTCAAAATTACCGACATTTCAGCCAACGTACCATCTAGATTTTGCTAGCTTAATCGTTTTCGTTCGAGTAATGAACTGTAAAGTAAACGATAAATTATTTATCCCCGGACCTATTATTACACTACCTTGCATTATCTTTCTGGAATGTAAGTTCGATTGCATTGTTATTCAGTTTTGTCGGTATTTTAAACATTATTTTGATATAGTTGCTAATTTGACCGGGATCTCGGTTCCTGGTTTTAGATTATTGCGGCATGGTGACATTGAACAGACTGATTTGTTAGGGCAGGTGTAATGATTGGATGGTTATGGCAGGTCACCTTGCAATTCTGCTCTGTGCAGTATTATACGGGAGTTGTGTGTGTGGAATTTTAAAGGTTGTTTATATGTAGTCAATAAGTTGGCAGCATTGATCTTTTTCTTCATTCAGTCTAAGTAATTATTAAATTGTCTAAAATATGCAATTTTTGAAACTAATCAATGAATTCGATTTAAAATAATACCTATATCTGGTTATTGGACATAGTTGTACCTTCAAAATAGTAAAGTTACCTTCAGTGAACGTGCACTCCAAATTGAATTACGCACACAACTACCCTCAAAAATAATAATGTAGCGAATAAAACCATTAGTCGTATCGGTGTTTTGAGTCTAGTTCACAATTTAATATTTAATAGTACCTATATCGCCAACTGTCTTGTTCAAATGTTATGAAATAAGTAAGTGTTAAATGTCGTACACTATTGAAACCGTTAGGGTTTTACTTCAAAACGTTGTCCAAAACTAAGCACGACTTATATTTACTAGTATTGGAAAATGGAATAATTTATGGCCGGTCACTGAAAGCTCGATCAAAACTAATCGGATGTCAGGCCACTCGCCATTTCAGCTATTGCATCGAATTAGGTAGAGATAGCAAGTGACTTGACATCCGATTAGTTTTGATCGGGCTTTCAGAAACCAGCCGTTAGTCATGCTTTAAGTTTCGACGACGTCTTGTGGTAAGTCGGTTAGTTTCAACATTCTGTAGTATGAGCTAGATGCAGTGTTCATTTTTTTCTTACTAATGTTTTGTTACTGTTTTGGCACTGTATTAATTACCTTCTGACAAAAATGTATAATGAAATAAAAGTGGCTGAAGTTTTATTTAAATCCATTTAAATATAATTTAACTGCGTAGCTAAAGGGACTCTAGGGATTTATTTACCTATATATATAAAAAAAAACCTAATTAAAGTAACACACTTATGATTCTTGATGGTATTCGTTTCAAATAAGAACAGCCTTATAGGTCAGCTTTTGTATCGTAAAAAGTGGCCACCTATTGACCGCTGCTCTGCTTTGTCTAGCAAGGAGCTACACATTGCATTAGTGGGCTGGAAGAGGGTTAGTACATAAGCGACATTATCGTTACTGCATCACGCATTCTTGAATCACTACAAAAAGTCGCAGTACCTCTTACCCACAACAACCCAACGCCAAGTCAACGGCGGCACCATGTACTACATGGTGCCGCCGTTGACTTGGCGTTGGCTTTTGCTGAATTTTCAGGGTGGGGAGGTAGGTATGCACCATTAAACCTACCAGCCTAAGTGTTGCACTCTGTACAAAAATATTAGTTCTTATGGCTTTGGGCCGTTTCGTAAATGGGGTATTTTGAGATCCAGTCCTAATGTAAAAAATCGCAAATGGTAAAAAACGCATTTTAGTGCTGGTAACATCATCATCACTAATCGCAGTACCTTGACTGCAACAGCAGTAGCATACCCAGCAGGGTCTTCAACAATCTATGGTCTTCAATAATAATTCATGCCCTTATGGGCCTGTCTTCTTCTTCTTCTCTCAATTTATGGCTCCTGTCCGTCATTCGACAGACAATCTCGCCAGTGTCAAGTGATTTGTATTGAATACTTTTTAGTCAAGTCAGTCCATAGTCAAGTCGGCCGTCATTTGTTTTGAAGAAAATGGTGGCGGTTTTCTTCTAAACATTGGAAACATTTTCGGACAAATCAGGATATCACTAATACACTTTCATTCCAAATGTTTACACTTTGTGCTAAGACCTGAAGTAATGTTGGTTAAAATACCACCGAAATTACACAACACAACTCAAAATAACACTAGAAAAACAAATAAAATGAAAAAGCTATGATGTTGCTTCTCAAAATGTCAGAAAATGAATCCGGCCTGTCTTCTTCTTCTTCTCTCCATTTATGGCTCCTGTCTGTCATTCGACAGACAATCTTGCCAGTGTCAAGTAGCGATGTTACGATCTCGGAATTTTTCAAACCGACTCAAACCGGTCTGAAAAATAACCAAACCGACTTGTAAATCGAACCGCAAAAATCTATGTAAACCGGTTTGAAACCGGGTTACAAACCGAAATGACAAAGTCAATACGACGAACCAATTTGTATTGCTCATGCTAGAATTTTATGTTATGGGAACCGAAATGAATGAGTTAAATTTGTATTCATAATCCGGTATGAATACAAATTTAACTCATTCGTAGAACCCAAGAACAAATTGAATCGACTTTGTCAAGTCAATCTCATTTTCATATTTCGGTTCGGTCCGACCCGAAGTACCGACTCGCGGTTCCGCGCCGCACCGTGCGTGAGTTGAAGAGGGACAGCGATCAACAAACCGCTCGCTTACTCAACTCGTCCAGATCGGTTTGGCATAGGTTCAACCCGACTTGAACGGTTTGAAGCTCAACCCGGGTTGAACCGGGTTGGTAACCCGAGTCGTAACATCGCTAGTGTCAAGTGATTTGTATTGAATAAATACTTTTTAGTCAAGTCAGTCCATAGTCAAGTCGGCCGTCATTTGTTTTGAAGAAAATGGTGGCGGTTTTCTTCAAAACATTGGAAACATTTTCGGTCAAATCAGGATATCACATATTACACTTTCATTTCAAATGTTTACACTTTGTGCTAAGACCTCAAGTAATGTTGGTTAAAATACCACCGAAATTACACAACACAACTCAAAATAACACTAGAAAAACAAATAAAATGAAAAAGCTATGTTGCTTCCAAAAATGTCAGAAAATGAATCCTGGGCCTGTCTTCTTTCTTCCCTAAATTTATGGCTCCTGTCCGTTATTCGACAGACAATCTTGCTAGTGTCAAGTGATTTGTATTGAATACTTTTTAGTCAAGTCAGTCCATAGTCAAGTCGGCCGTCATTTTGTTTTAAAGAAAATGGTGGCGGTTTTCTTCAAAACATTGGAAACATTTTCGGTCAAATCAGGATATCATTTTACACTTTCATTTCAAATGTTTACACTTTGTGCTAAGACCTCAAGTAATGTTGGTTAAAATACCACCGAAATTACACAACACAACTCAAAATAACACTAGAAAAACAAATAAAATGAAAAAGCTTACAAATTGCTTCCAAAAATGACAGAAAATGAATCATGGACCTGTCTTCTTGGTATACTGCTAATGTGCTAAACATTCGATGGTCTGTATGTCTGTCAAAGTCAAAATGAAATTTTCAATTTGACATGACAGTCAGCTGATTCGCCAATGTAGCGAACGTAACCTCAAAACAAGAAATTATTCAAATGTAAAATAACGAAAATAAACACGAAAATGACTGGGAGACTTATTATCCGGTCGATATTAAGTCGCTTAACCTCAGTACCGTCTATAAAATATCCAAATTCATCAAAAAGTCTGCAATTTGTAAGTGTATTTCATGTTGAGTGCAAAAGTTTTAGTAGCAAAGTGAAGGAGGATTTGGAAGAAAAAAGACACTGTAATATCGGGACTATTGGGCATGTAGATCATGGAAAGACTACATTGACTGCAGCTATAACGAGGGTACTCGCTAAGGATGGGCTAGCTAACTTTGTTTCTTACGACGAGATCGATAAAGCGCCGGAGGAAAAGGCTAGAGGTTTGTTTGCTTTTCATTGCTTACCTACATAAACATAGGTAGGGAGTAGGGAGCACCTACTAATGTTTGTGTCTACCTAAAAAGATTGAAATAAATCTCGTTTATTTGACCTGCATACCAACAGTCCAATAGTGAGGTTGGTAAGAGAAATATAAAATCAAACAATATGCTCTGAATTTCAGGTATAACAATAAACGCTGCACATGTGGGCTACAGCACTAAACTACGACATTACGCGCACACCGACTGCCCGGGACATGCAGACTTTATCCGGAACATGATATCGGGGGCATCACAGATGGATGCAGCTATTCTTGGTAAAGCTGACTACTGATTCCTGCCTATCTTTTCACATGTCCATCATTGCCGATTTGGTTTGCTTTTGTTTCTGCCTTAACTAGAAGAAACTTGAAACTATTTAATCTGTGAGTGAGGTTGCAGATACTATGAACACATTAGATATTCTTCTTTCTTGGACAGAACTCTGATTAGTTAGTTAGTTTGTTAGAACTAATGTCCAACACTGGGCAGAATTTTTTCATGGCTTAGCATAGCTTAACCAGGACAGACAGTGATTTTATTGACAAAACAAATCTTATTTTATATACCCAAGTTGTGAACCTATTTTATTATTTTTGTTACACTAACAACACCAAGCTAACAAACATTTAATTAGATCATTGTCAACAAAGACAGATGGCCAATGAGCAGAATACAGAAGTAAAACAAGAGTTTATTTTTGTTCCTTCTAGTGGTAGCAGCAAATGACGGACCCATGCCACAGACAAGAGAGCACTTACTATTAGCAAAACAAGTTGGCATCAAACACATACTTGTGTACATAAACAAAGCAGATATAGTAGATGATGAAGTAAGTAAATAGATTAACAAGTTGATGAAGATGATGGAGTAAGTAATTAGTGTTGGATAATGGAACAATTATCATACTTAGGCCTATTTTCACCATGCTCTGTTCGTTACTAATAAAGGATTAACAGGCCGTTAAATCTAACCTTAGATGACAAACGCGTACATTTTATATTCTAATATACTTTAGACTTATATTTGAAATGAAATTTATTGCAAAAAATCTGGTTAGAATTTAGACATCAGTTATTTGACAGTTTTGGTGAACCAATTTTAACACATTTTGCTTAGGGTCAGCAATTCAACATATAATTACCTCAATAATGTTATAATATTTTTTTGATTAAACAAAAACAACTGAAACAGCTTCAATACTTTAATCCCCAGGCACGGTAGATATCCCCTCAGATCTCTTAGTACCAAGTACTAACTTCAGATTCTTTTGAGGATGGCTAAGGGGGTAGTCAGAGGTACGTCCAAACATTAAATTTGGCACATACCCACATTTTGCAGTAGTTGGTATTCCATACGTGACAGGTTGCAAGCCCATCGCCGCTGTAAGAGTACTAACTGGTTTCCTCACGATGTTTTCCTTCACCGTTTAAGAGCACTGGCATTGGGCACATAAATTTTTCGATAAGAAAAATCCATTGGTGCACGACCGGATTCGAACCTGCGACCTTACGATCGGAAGGCGGGGTTACTCCCACTAGACCACCGGTGCTCTACAAGATTTGGAATATTATCATCTAGAGTGGATAGTGTTACACTGAAAACTGCAGAACAGGCCCTTAATATTGTATTTTGTTTATTTCAGCTATTAGAGTTAGTGGAAATAGAAATGCGGGAGTTAATAACAGATTTTGGATATGATGGCAACTCTGTGCCTATGATTTGCGGATCCGCATTAAAAGCTTTAGAAGAAGACGAATCAGAATTCGGTAAGGTACTTAAATACTATATATACTTACTTACATTAATACATAAATACCCAAGAGCCACATTATTGCCCCGACTCACCTCTAGGATTCCCAGGATCTTGCTGGATAACAGAATCCGAATTCGAAATATTGTTCCTATATTTACAATATTGTTCCTTATATCTCGCCTATGTTGTTGTGACACAAAATAAACGTTTTTTGATTTGAAGTACGGAAAAACAAGTTATCAAAAGACGGAATAGACACTCACTGAAACACACTCAGTTTGGAATAGAACTTCTGGCGCACTTTGTTTGTGGCGCTATAGTACAATAACTTACATACTGTGGTATTTGCAAATACCTAGTTACCTACTAATATTTTAATTTAAAATTTTTGACCCCTCCCCCTTGTCACAGCTGGTCACATTTTTGAAAATTTCATAAATTACTAAATGTAAAATTGCAGAATATGTGACATCACACTAGGTAGGGGACCTAATTAATTTAAGGGGAGTAATTTATGAAATTAAAACAGAAGTGTTCCGAAATTATTTTTAAAATCGTTTGAAATAATTTGTGATGTCACAAAATTTGTGATGTCACAAAATTTGTGACCCCTCCCCACCCCTTGTCACACTTCTTCGAGCCCCTCCCTCCCCCGTGTGACGTAATTTATGGATGGCCCCATATCCATGAGACCGTTAACTTTTACCCGAAGTCAAAGTTTTGTTATTCGTTTTCTGTATCGTCAGGCCGTTTGTATGGAGACTCGATGAGCGCATCTATCGGGCGTGACGCCTGACGATCCAGGGAACAAAAAACAAAAAATCTGACTTTGGGTACTTGTGTGGAGCTAGCAAATAAATGAATCGATTTATTTCAGCTATCTCGTTCCCATATTACAAGCCTTGGCTTAGTTTGAGGCTAGAAAGTGCTGTGCGGAATGTCCACCAATATATTTATATTTATTTCAGGAGCACCATCGATAAGAAAACTCCTAGACGCAATAGACGACTTCGTTCCCCCCATAGTTCGAGATATCCAATCCCCCTTCCTAATGCCCATAGACAATGCGTTTACAGTCCCCGGCCGGGGGACGGTGGTGGTCGGAACCCTCAAAAGGGGGGTCATGAAACGGAATGCTGAAGCTGATTTGATGGGGTTCGGGTATAACATTAAAACTACGCTTTCGGATATACAGATTTTTAAGAAGAGTGTTCCAGAAGTGAGTTCCTAATCTATCTATCTAAGAGTAGTATCTATTTAAGAGTAGTAGAGCTCTTTGTGAAGGGCTCGTCCGGGGAAGTACTACCACCACGCCTTTTTCTGCTGCCAAGCAGCAACGCTGTGTTTCGGTTTGAGAGAGTGTGGTTGCCGGTGTAATTACAGGCACATGAAGCTTAACATCTGTATGCCTCAAGTAGATGGACGCAGGGCAGTGCATTGTAGAGCACGTTCCTATCATGCGTGACTTGCGAGGCAATGTTTTGTTATAGGTGATGGTTACCATTTAACGGCAGGTGGGCCATCTGCTTATTCCATCAGCTAGTGGTATAAAAAAAACTATCTATTCAGCCTGTGTGCACCCACTGCTGGGTATAGGCCTGTGTTCCTAAGTTTAGATTTATACTGATAAAAATAAAAATTAAGCTGAGCCCCTGTAACTTTATGTTCCTGAATCCCCACATTTAGGGGCTAGAGGGTGCTAATTCCATACCTTTAAAAGATGCTAGAACAACTTCTGACGAATTATGTAAGCAGCGAAAAAGGAAAATTCAATAAATTGGTGGACATTTCACGTCGGGGCTAGGTAAACTAAGTAAAACTTGTAGAGAACCAGATGATGAATTTTATAATATTAGGTTTTTTTTCGTAATTACATACTTTGAATATAATTATGTTAACAACTGAACAAAGAATATTCATTACACAAATGTTTGTTCTCGGTAGGGATCAAACCCACGGCCTAGAAGTCAGAGCTACTACCAACTGAGCCGTGGGGGCTGTCAGAACACAGCTCGAGTGTCGACTCTTTCGACCACATACCACATGTTTTAGAACTTGTTATTTATTTATTTAATTATTTATTTCAACAGTACGATACAAACTAACAGCCTGGGCCAAAACGTCTGTGTGCCATTTAACATATTAATCATAGGTTTTATTTGCATATATTATTACTTAAATTAACTAACTTAAAAAACTAATGCAAGCTACATCAAATAGATGGCGCTTCATGTGAAACACATCTATATCAGGGTTCTGAGTAATCAAAGTGTTGAGAATATCATACCGCGCGGTGTCGGTGCGGAACGCGGGCGGCGCAAACAAACGACGCTTTAGGTTCTACGACATGCCGGTTTTCTCACGATGTTTTCCTTTTGAGAGTGAACATACACTTTTGAACAGAGAAACTCATTGGTGCACGACCGGTATTAAACCCACGACCTTAGGATCGAACGGCCTCTATTTAGACCACTAGTCCTCTCAAACCAATTGAAAATTGCCTGAAAAGTCCACCAATGTATTGTTGAATGGTGCTCAAAATCGTGCACGATTTTGAGCACCATTCGTATTGTTTCTGTTCCAGACACTAGCTGGAGACATCTCCTTTTGGCTGCGTAAAAAGTCCACAAATATGACAGCCTTCACAGCTCAGTTGGTAGTAGCTCTGCCTTCTGCGCCGTAGGCCGTGGGTTCGATCCCCACCGAGAACAAACATTTGTGTGACGAACATAGATGCTTGTTCTCTGTCTGGATGTTATACAATATTATAAGTATGTATTTAACAAAAAAAGATATATAAGTAGTATATCAGCTATCTCGTTCCCATATCACAAGCTTTGGCTTAGTTTGGGACGAGATAGTGCTGTGTTACTGTGTGCTGTGTGTCCACCAATATTTCTATTAATTTTATTTATATATTTTATTTATATATACAGGCACTAGCTGGTGACAATGTCGGCGTCCTTCTCCGTGGTATGAAGATGCGTTCAGTAGAAACGGGTATGCTCCTCTGCGCATCCAAGAGTTGCCAACTATCGAACCACTACAGAGCGGAGATATACTTCCTGACGCGCGGCGAGGGGGGCAGGAAGAAACCAGTGTTCTCCAAGTACTCGCAGCAAATGTTCAGTGGCACGTGGAATATTGCTTGTAGGATTGATTTGGGTAAGTTTTTGATACCACAAAGTGTACGATCAAGCTTTCGGCCCGCCTGATGGGAAGCGGTTACCGTAGCATATGAACTTGCAATACAAGAGAGATCACTAGCCTAAAAGTTTTATAAGAGTAGAGATTAGTTTATAAGAGAAGAGTAGAGTTTTATAGAGTTCTTTGTGTGTGGCTCGTCCGGAGAAGTACTACCACCACGCCTTTTTCTGCCGCCAAGCAGCAACGCTGTGTTTCGGTTTGAAGAGTGTGGTTGCCGGTGTAATTACAGGCACATGAGGCTTAACATCTTAAGGGCGCGTTCACACGACGCGATTCCGCTTACGCGACTCGCGCGCTACTCCTCATGAAGCTTTTGAATTTACAGTTTATGTCATTCACATAAAGTACATATTTAAAAACGCCGAGACAGAATATGTCTCTGTGTGTGTGACAGTTGGTACTTATTATAAATCGAACCAAGTTTGCAAGATCTTTCGCTTCGCTCACTCAACATCTTTCTTCTAGATCCGTCTACCCACATGCTGATGCCAGGCGACCATGGCTCAGTCTACCTGACACTCCTCGAAGGTATGGTGATGACGCGCGGACAACCCTTCACTATCCGAGAGAACAACGTGACTGTCGCGACCGGCATAGTGACGGACACCCTAGGCACGGTAGACGTGCCGAAGGGGAAGTTGGGGAAAGTTGTGCTGAATTTTGAACAGTAAAATATTTTAGAATAATAAATTTGTACATATTTATACGCTTTTAACTTACACATTTTTTATACTTGCTGTTGACGGCAGATGGCACACCTGATGTTAAATGGCAACCATCACTTGACAAAGAATTGCCTCGCAAGTTACGCATGATATGCACGTGCCCTACGATGCACTGCGTCCATCAACTCAACTCAACATACAGAAGCCTCATGTGCCTGTAATTTCACCGTCCACACCACTAAAACCGAAACACAGCAACGCTGCTTGGCGGCAGAAATAGGCATAATGATAATCCCTTCACAAAGAGCTCTACAACTTCTTCAAATAATATATTATGTGCATTACAATAATATAAAACAACAAATTAAATTCATGTAACAAACATTTATTAACTAACTACAATAACATGATAAAACTTGAACTTTACAACTTTAAACTATGGTACAATTACTACACTACACAAGAAATGTATCTCCTCCCTAAAACCGAATCGCGACACTTAAGATTCAAACAAATATCGACCTTATCCAATTGAAATACAGCTGAAAATACTTTAGTTAGGTTACACTAGGTAAGTGTTTTCCAATTAAACTGATTTCTAGCAAATTCTAACTTAAACTGAATTACATAAGGTCGATATTTATTTATCAATAGAATACAGGTCCAGTGCGTTCAATATTTCCAGAGGCCCCTGTACTTAGGCCACATTAAATCAAACTAAGATACTAAATGCTTTCAATAATGATACCTACCACTAAAACTATTATGTGAATATAAAAATGTATACAGAATCGCAAAAACGAACGAACTTAGTTCAAAATAATACCTAATATACCATGCTTTCGTCTCTTGGATAATCCTATGTCTCATTCCTGTCATACAATCGCTTTTAGCGCATATATTCGATTTCCCTGGCCAAATACGTACTTAAGAATAATAATAAATAATTTGCCATGACTTTTTAATATAATTGGATACACACACACATACCTGCACGTAATTATTGTATAACAAAATTATATTTACGAAATATTGTCGCGAAGGTAATTATCATTGCGACGTCTACATTATTTCGTGCTTCATGTCATAGCTATTTGAAAAGTATTCTGCCCTCTTTAAATTGTGATAAAACAGCACCTTTTAACTAGTAGTTCGCCCCCAACTGAGATCTCGTGATGCGACTCGACGAACTCATCAAAACTTTGAGTAGGTAGTAGTCAGAGGCAAGTCCAATCTTTGGACTTTTTTCTGACTACCGCCTGCTAACTTAGTATGGTAACCAAGTTTCAACTCTATTGGCCTATTTATTGAAGAGTTCCGTTGAACAGACCTTGGCTCCATCATCAGACCAGGTCGCTATCACCATTTTATGAGAATTGGGTACCTTCTTAAATTATATCAAGAAAAAAAAATAAGAAAAAGCAAAGGAACTGGACGACCAGTAGAAAAACCTTGATGTCAACGAAATTCCTAGAGATTGGAGCTCTTGGATCGTTAGTTATCTGAATTTTACTTTTTTGTTGTATCTCAAAAAACAAGCGTCCCAGAAAAAAAAAAAATTGTTTTGGAATGTCCAAACAAAGCCCTTTCATATGACATGTAATTTGATTTTTTTATGTAACTTTTTTATTTTTGCCCCCTTAAAAAACCCCATAACTTAATAACCCTTCATCCGATTTTACTCTTATACTTACTAGTAAATTTCTCAAGTACAAGCTATCGACTTATCAAATTTCATGCAGATCGGATCAACGGTTCGAAAGTTATGGCCAGACAAACATACATACATACATACATAAAATGCCAAATCGCCCAAGTTGAAACTAAGATCTTCGTTCGCTTCGCTCACTTGATCAATTATTTTCGGTTTTACACTCTAATCTGATAGCGCGTTTACATTTAGACATTCGCGCTGTCATTCGCGTGGACGGAATGTTGCCGTCCCATTCTCGCATTGCCTAAGTCCCTGCGCCTGTCTCTGCATGTCTCTGCACATTTCCACGGACATGAGCTGAGTGTAAACGGGGTATGAAGATCAAACATTTTCTATGACATGAGCATTACCAGTGATCGGAATTAGGAGGGCTAAAATACCTAATATTCGAAAAATAACAGTGCACATTACATAGAGTACCTATTAATATTATTTATTTAATTAATTAAATGCAGATGAAATATAAGTATTTCAAATCTAATCAAGAGCCAACGTTAATTGGCTGTATAATAGTTTTATTACATTTGGGATGATGAACCCCACTATAGAACGTGTAACGTAATACCCCTATAAGGCCAAAGACCAAGAGATCAGACCAAGCACTGGAATACTTTGACGTGTGCAAAGTTTGAATACTTCGTTTTCGAAATTCCCATGCAAAAGAAAAACTAATATTGTCTCAGAAATTTGCAACAACCCTGATAATGTGTACTATGTTGTATTATGTATGTGTGTATTATGTTACACGTTGTATACTAATATTACAAATGCGAAAGTTTATATGATTGTGATTGTCCTACATTAAAGGAATATAGTTTGGCCAAGGATTTAGCTACTAGTTTACTAAACGAAGCATAATGCTATCATATTTTCATAATTATTTTTAGTTTCGGAGTAAAATAAGCAAGTTATAAATCTATCTATCAAGCAGCCAATCATTACATTACAGCCTGATTGCGTAACTCGCGACAGGATTGCGACGAGCGTAAATGCAATCGTTGGTGTTTTCTGTCAAACGTAGTTTTTTGTACAAGACAAAGTGGCTTTTAAACTCTTCTAGATTCTAGACACAATAGAAAATGTATTGTCTCACGTTTCGGCATACAAGAGGTTAATTGTAATGATTGCCTTAGCTTGTCGCTAACGTGTCGCGAGATACGTAATAGGGAATGGGCGTCATTTTATATAAAGTTTATATTAAATTAAATTGCATATTAACCTGATAGGGTGATTACAGAATTGGCGTTTATGCCGCGCGTTTAAGTAATATCGCGTTTTTTGTTATAAACATGATTATTGTTATTTATACATACATACAAGATGGCGTACATAACTTAGCAGCCTTTATTAAAAAACTGGCCAAGTGCGAGTCTGACTCGCGCACGAAGGGTTCCGTACCATTATCTATAAAAACGGCAAAAAAATCAGGTATGGGAGCCCTCTTAAATATTTGTTTTCTTTTAATTTAATTATTAATTTTTAAAGTGAATATATAACTAGATATTCTGTGAATATTTCAAGCGTCTAGCTGTTGCCGTTATCAATATCGAGCAAAAACGTGCAAAAAAATCACGTTTGTTGTATGGAAGCCCCCTTAAATATATATTTTATTCTATTTTTTAGTATATGTTGTTATAGCGGCAAAAGAAATACATCATCTGTGAAAATTTCAACTGTCTAACTATCACAGTTCATGAGATACAGCCTGGCGACAGACGGACAGACATAGACGGGCGGACAGCGGAGTCTTAGTAATAGGATCCCGTTTTACCCTTTGGGTACGGAACCCTGAAAACTGGCAAATCTCTTACCAATGAGTATAAACAACAGTGACTGGACAAATTTTATGCAACGTTTATAAGTATTGGGGCTAGTAAACACACGTGCATATAAAATTTACTAACAAATATCTTACCACTGGGTATCGACAAACAGTGCCAGGACTTTTTTAACCAACGTTTAAATCGTAGTAACGTTTATAAGTATTGGGGCTAGTAAACACACCTACACATATTTCAGCTGCCGTACTTAAAAAAACTAACAAGTCTCCAATGGGTATCAGCAAAAATGGATAGAATTAGTTTTAAGCAATATTTAAATCTAAGTAACGTTTATAAGTATTGGGGCTAGTACTACTACTAACAGACTTGCATTATCAGTCAAGCGCAGACCAGAATATAATTTTATAGTGGACTCTAGCCAATCTTCTTATTTTAGGCTCCTCTCCATACAAAAGCTGTCTGGAAGAGATCGTCTATTAGCGATAAGACCGCCCAGTGTACATATAAACTTTTTAATTGCTATAACATATTCTTATTTTGTTAGTTTGTATGGTGTACAATAAATAATTTAGATTCATACATTTATTCAATAGAGCGCCAAAACTGTAACCACCCTCACATTAAGATTTCAAATAAATACCAGCACTATTTACACTCGCATAGAGTCCAACTTACCTTACCGGCCACGACAGTTCATTTCAATGACAAAACAGTATCGCAACACTAAAATACTGATCTTTGATCGAAACTAAAGTTTAATCTAAATCACAGGTGGCGTGGTGTCACCCTTTCAGTATCCTGTAGTGAAGGGTGAACTCGACGTTCGATTTCCAGATAAAATGGCGGACGGTGCGTAAATCCATGTTGGGATCCAGTACCTGAAACAGTGAGAAAATTTACAAGGTGTTTCAATACTTGTATTTAAAACTTCAGGGGATTAAAGTACCCATCAGTGTGAATAACTTTATCTAAGGAACCAACACTGTTAACACGAAAAAAACAGCTGTTTCATACAAAAGCTCAATACCTACCTGGCTGAAATGTATGAAACAGCTGTTTTTTTTTCGCGTTTACAGTGTTGGTTCCTAAAATGGTATGGGTACTTTAGCCCCCTCAAGTTTTAAACCCAATTATTGGAACACCTTGTATAAAAGCTGAACGAAAAAGCTGAGACTGTGTGTGTTCAGCCCTAGATGGCACTGTGCCATAATATCCACCAACATTTATTATATCCATACCTGGTCTGAGCACAGCAGTTCCACCTTCTCCTCAGCTCCATCCGTGCTATCCTCGTCCTTGGTGCTTCCCTTGGTACTCCCGGCAGTTCCGTTGCCGTCGCCGCCTCCTATTATCTTCTCCACCACGTGTTCTGCTACCTTGCGGCATTGGATGAAATCGTTCGCTACTAGCCGATCCTGGAAGATTTAAAGATATTTACTGTTAGTGGAAAACTAGGTTCAAATTTTGTGTAATTTGTAAGAATTTTTGTTACACTAGTCAAAATCAAAATGAAAATCAAAACGGTCTTTATTCAGTACAATCACAAGGATCGCTTTGAAACGTCCAGCCTGAGCATATGTATAAACATAAAAAAAACATTAGAAAAATTAAATTAACATTAAGAATCTTGATTCTGAATAGTTGAATTTAACATGAATCAATCAAAATTAAGATTTTTTCTTTAAATAGGTGTAATTGGGCTGGTCATGTTTGCCGTATGCCAGATGAGCTGCTGTGGGCAAAGATAGTTAGGTACTAATTGGCATCCTGACCCAGTGAGAAGGCGACGCGGTCGACCAAAATGGAGATGGACCTGCATATCAATTAAGTCAATTAATAATTTATTCAGAAACTTATAAAGTACACATGACAATACCACAGGAGTAAGATGTAATAGGTACAATTTGTTTTGACTTTCATGTCACATGTGGACCGATTTGGTAGCGCACTAACCTCCACCCTAGGAAAAACCTGTGTTGTGTGGGTTACTTTTGTCTATGTAGGTACATGGTTTTATTATATACCCATATTTTGCAGTAATTGGCATTCCATACCTGACAGGTTGCAAACCCATCGCCGCAGAAACTAACCGGTTACCTCACGATGTTCACAAATAAATACAAGAGAAAATATATCAATATGTTACCTTTTTCTGTCGATCCTGCTTGCTCTGACAGCTCGCATGCGGCAGCAGATAAAAAGGCAGCTTGTGTAACTTTGGCGACACCATTTCTATAGCGACGTCCACCACCCACGAAGGCACAGTCTCGACTAACAGATTCCCTTCTGTCTCGCCGCCCGCGTCCCCAACCTAAATATATTAAAATAAAATAAAAAATATTGTCTAATAAACAAGGCACTTAATTTGGTGTTATGGCTTGTTATTATACAACGTTTAACATAATATTATAACCAGGAAACAGGGTATTCTACATGTCATGGCGAACAACTTAAGTTCTATGACTTTTTATATAATTTATTATTATAATAAATATATAAATTCATTCAACAAAAAAAATATATGTGTTTTCCTTTGTGTGTATGTGTTTATGTACCTATGTTTCTCTGTGTTTTCCTTGGTGTTCAAAAAAAGAGATTTATCTATCTATTTAAGTCAAAAGTCAAAAGGTATTTATTCAATAAAATCACAAGGATCACTTTGAAAAGTCTTAAAGCTCTAGGTGCCAGTTCCACGCGACCAAAGCCTAGAACAGGCAACAAACTTACGGCTTGGTTCCTACCGCTCTTTTGTATGATCCTTGTTACAATGTTGGTATTATAATACAATATTGAAGCTCCAGAATGGTGCCAATCGAATTTAGTGAAGCGTTTAAAATCATCATCATCAGAATGAGAAGTCCACGGCTGTTAGGCCTCTCCTATACATTTCCAGTAAGATCGATTCTGAGCCCTCTCCATCCACCAACTTCATGCAATCCTCATAATGTCGCTAGTCTGTTTATTTCTCATACCTGCAGCCTATACAAAGTCCTGCCTCCAATCTCGCTGAAGATCAGCGGAGTGTGCAGCGGTACACTGAAGAAGTTGTTAGCTATCACCTTCTGGCCGGCCTCATTCACTCTGTTTGCATGGTTCCAGTGCTCCAACAACGCTTGTAAGAGCAGAGCTCCAAAGTTTACCTGAAAACACAGTTACTACAACTAGCTGCTGGAACAAGCGGGCCCACCTGATGTTAAGTGGTAACCATATCGTCTATAACAAAGCATTGCCTCGTAAGTCACGCACGATAGGAACATGCCCTATGATGCACAGCCCTACGTCCATAAACCTGATGTTAAGCCTCATGTGCCTGTAATTTCACCGGCAACCGCACTCTTCGAACCGAAACACAGTGACACTGCTTGGATAACTTTGAAATGTCTTCTCTCCGGTAATTTCTGCATTCTTTTATTTACCATGCTAAAGGAACAAGCAATAAACTACCTACCATTTCCTATTCCTACATTTTTTTATACAAAACTTTTTACAATAATAAATAAATAAATAAATAAATGTTGGTGGACCACACAGCACTAACTCACCCCAAACTAAGCCAAAGCTTGTGATATGGGAACCAGATAGCTGATATACTACTTAAATACTTTTTTTTTTAAATATATGTACATATACTTATAATCATCTGCCAACAGATTTAAAGGAAAATGGAAATTCATTCAAACATAAATTAAAGAAATGGCTTTTATCTAATGTTTATTACACTCTAGAAGAGTACTATAATACCTAGGTACCTACTTTGGGCTGTTATTAGTTTTAAGTAAATTGTAACCTAGTATAATAATATTGTATGCCCGAAAGGGGTAGACTGTTGGAACAAAATTACCTTTGTAAGATCTATTTACACAGTTTTACAATAAATGATTCTTATTCTTATGTCATACAACACCCAAACAGAGAACAAACATCTATGTTCATCACACAAATATTTGTCCAAGGTGGGGATCGAACCCATGGCCTACGGCACAGAAGGCAGAGCTACCACCAACTGAGCTGTGAAGGCTGTCAATAATCCTATCCTATCCTGCTTTATGATCCTAGATGTTTGTGGCTCAATCACACCCTAAACACTGAACCAATTGGGATGACACATAGAACAAATACAGTTTGTATACTGGTTTAGCTTAAAGGGTACGTTTTGTCCCGAAAAATAACCTAGAACAGGGTAGAAAATATTTACGAGGCCATAAAAGGGAAAACGCCTTGAAAGTTAGTCACTACTCACTACTCATGCGAGCGAAGTAGCTGGTGGCACGAACTAGTGGCACGCCACGGATCAAAACAGTTTGCATTTTTAGTTCAAACTATCTGCTACTTCTTCACTGCACTGTTGGAATTGATGTTGAAATGATTGTAATAACCATAAAAATTATTTTATTCAGATTGAAATTATTTGAAGGCACGCCGACGGCCTCACAATATTTTTTTTGAAAAAGTAGCTATGCTATTGAATTGTTATTAATTATTATCTAGGTATGTATTAAAAAAAAAGATGTTATATTATTATTATAGCTATTAGCTATCAAAGTTCCATGCTTTGCTTAGTTAGTGGATTTATTTGATGTGTTCATTTTAGAAAGTTTAATTGTTACCTTTTGATCTGTTTCTGTAGGTAGCCCAGCCTCCTTAGCACTGACCCATGCAGTCAAGCAGTCGGTTTCATCTTGTCCGAGATGTATTGTAATCATGCCAGTCTTCAAGTCAATGTTGAACCAGTTGGGTACAAAAACCATCTTGAACCTCTTCTTGATTTCCTCTTCAAAATCCACTTCTCCAAGATCCTCGATTTTGCTTGCTTTGAGGACGTCAAATACTGCAACGTGATTGGCCGTGTCTTTTGTTACAACATGGCGTTTGTCATTTAAGACAGCATAGTGTTTGATTGCGGGTCCTCCGGGAATGTGATGAGTTGGCTGCGTCTGGTAAACATTTGTGGTGTTGTAACTATTCTGTAATGTTTCCGAGGACAGTAAGTTTAATGGTGGTAACTTCCAGCATCTGACATCGGAATCTGATGTCGCAACCCAGACCCCTTGCTGATCAGCGGTAAAGCAAAGTTTGAGGATAGGAGCTGTCTCCTCACAGACAATCATAAAGTTATCAGGGTTCCGAAGCTCTGTTATAATGACTAGTCGGTCCCGGCCTCCTGATAGGATATGAGTAAAGTTTTCCGTTGCCATAAGAGCCCAAACAGCTTCAGTATGAACTCTAATTGTAGACACACATCGTTGTTGAGACAGAGACCATAGCTTGATAGTCCCATCTGAGCTTCCCGACACACACTGAGTTCCATCACGACTGATGACTAAAGCCTTCACATTGTCTGAATGTCCTTTTAGTTTCATTAATCGTGAGCAGTTCCTGGGGTCCCAGACACGAAGGACTTTCTCCGTAGAGCCGCTGACGAGTACTGTGCCTGGAGAATTCATAGCTAAGCTGTATATCGACTCCTTGTTGCCAACTAAGCTTGATGTGGTGACTGTGTTGTTACTAGCAGTAAGTGCAGTCAATGTGTTCACGTCCCAGAGGAAAATAGACTTGTCCAGCCCCGCGCTGGCCACTTGTTCCTTGTCCTTAGCATAGGCAAGGGTGCGCACGTAGTCCTTGTGAGTTCGTAGAGTGGACATACAGAATCCCTTGGGCGCGTTCCATACTTTTACAGTAGTGTCCGACGAAGCGCTTATAAGGTTTTTCCCACCGCAGCAGAGCACTATATCGTTCACCCAGTCAGTATGGTGCTCCATACTCTGTATGTATCGATCTTGGACCCCATTTGCAGTGTTCCAAACGCGAATGATCCCATCTCGTCCGGCAGAGTACAGCCTCCCTTGAATCGGGTCCAATTGCAGCGAACTAACGCCATTTCTGTGACGGCGTTCTTCCTCGTCGCGGATCACGAAAGACACCTGAGTTTTCTTTCGCATGTTGGTGCCCATTTTACGACATTTTAGTTAGAAAATCGATGATTTCCACTAAATAATGCACTGTCGAAAACTGCACCGAATCACCGATCGATTGATACGCGAGGTGTGAGCGAGCGAGGGTGCCGATAATGTACAACCATGGATTGTACAGCCGAGGAAAACACAGCCCGGATTTGATGTACAATTTGGTCGCGAAATCCATGGCTGTGTAATCCAAGGGTGTACATTCCAAGCCGTACAAATTTTGCACACCTTTGGAAAGCACGACCCGATAAAACACAGCCAAAATTTTGATGCCAAAACTTAGGCTTTGTTTACACTCGTCAATTACTTACTCACTCACTTGTTGATCCGACTCGGATTGGTTAGGTTATGTTAAAACATATTAATTACGAGCAAAGCGAGCGTGCCGCGGCAGCGGCCGCCGAAGTGCCAGAATTTTATTTTTTTCTAACATTAATCTCTGAATAATTCTCTTATTTTATATAATTTTTAATCTGTGCTACTTGCCTATACTTACTGTGTAGTGCATCTAAACAGAGCATAGGCTTTCGACCAATCAGAGCATGGTCACAGAATCCATGGTCGTGCAATCCTGGCTGTACAATCCCGACTGTGCTGGGAAAGCACAGCCTGGAAAACACGGCCCGGATTTCATGTACATTTTGTACATGGAATCCGGGCCGTGTTTTCCAGGCTGTGCTTTCCGGGTTGTACATTTTCGGGCTGTGTAATATTTGGTTGTAAATTAACTGGACCCAGCGAGCGAGATAGATCGCTGACATGTCATCTTGACTGACAGACGGATAGTTGACTTTGACACTTGACAGACAAACTGAAAAAATAGTCGCACAGAGTATTTCACGTATTTCATTTCTTTCCAGATAGATGCCAGCTACATAAAGCGAGTCCTCATGCAAACGCCTACGAGAAATTTTCTTGACGTTAGATGGCGTTCGTCTCGTTTGGTACTTTATCATTTATTTAAATTGTTACTCATACGTGCTCATACTACCTCTATAATCTTGCAAGTTCCTTGTTAATGTTATACGTCTACTTGGTTTGTATTTGCTGCATAATAAAGGTAGGTAGGTACCTAGTTCAAATACAATAAGTCGACAACATCCTTTGTTGAATCTACAAATGGGGCACTGGGACTGGTATATATATAGGTTTTAAGAGTAGTTAGAGCTCTTTGTGAAGGGCTCGTCCGGGGAAGTACTACCACCACGCCTTTTTCTAGCGCCAAGCAGCGTTGCTGTGTTTCGGTTTGAAGAGTGTGGTTGCCGGTGTACCTAATTACCTTGGTACCTACAGGCACATGAGGCTTTACATCTGTATACCTCAAGTTGATGGACGCAGGGCAGTGCATCGTAGGGCACGTTCCCTATCGTGCGTGACTTACCTACGAGGCAATGCTTTGTTAAAAGTGATGGTCAACACCTAACATCAGGTGGCCATCTGCTTGTTCCATCAGCTAGTTGTATTAAAAAAAAGTACCTACGGGCTCTTTGCTCCAGTCTCTCACAAAACAGGTTTACCTAAATACCTACGGTTATATCTTTGTTAGGCATTTATGGCAATAGCCTTTTGCGTAGAGAAGATAAATAAATTATCTTAGCTTATTTTATCTCCATGTTACCAAGGTTACTTATCAAATAAATAAAGAAAAAAAAAAGATTATCTAATATGTATTAGGTACCTACTCGACACGTTTCTAAAATGCGTGTCTAGGAGCTGCAAGTGGATGCTAGTCTAGTAGAGATAGGTATGAATGCTTACTATTCATAAACTTCGTTTTCTTCGGTTCCTTTCGAAACAGTGTGGTGAAAGAATTGTAATAAGTTGCACCTCAAAGAGTCTTCTTTTGAGTACTAATCGATTGGATTCATAAACTAACAATGGGTAGGTACCTATCCTACCTAATAAGTAGTTAAGTAGTAGGTAAGTTCCGTACTGAAAAACTGGAACAAAACAGATTCACGACTTTGATCCCAAGGCACGGTAGATATCCCTTCAGATCTCTTAGTACCAATTACGAACTACAGATACTTACTTTTAAGGATGTCTAGGAGGGTAGTCAGAGGTACGTCCCAACATTACATTTAGCACATACCCTAATATTCCATACGAGACAGGTTGCAAGCCCTTCGCCGCTTTAAGAATAGATAATAATACTTCCTTACTAGTTAATTAAATCATGATAAAAGCCAAATAAGCAAAAGATAATGGAGTTTATACCTACCTAATTAATCGTGTTAACGCATGCGTGAAGATCCTAACGGCCACAGAAACAATTAACCATTAGCTAACTTGGTTTTCCTTGTGGCATTTTATTAGGATTCCTTGGAGCTATTATGCTGAAGATACTTATTTCGTTTCAAAGAAAATACAGTGAATAAAAGCATTTAAAATGTACAAAATACACATAAAACAATTGAGTTATCTGCAGACCGTTGCAAACGATCTAGCGATTGCTCAACTGATCGTGAGTGCCAATCGAAAGCGTCCCCAAGACGCCATTTAAAAAATGTACAAAATACACATAAAACAGTAAAGTTATCTGCAGACCGTTGCAAACGATCTAGCGATCGCTCAAGTGATCCGAATCAGCGCCAATCGGAAGCGTCCCCAAGACCCTGGCTGTATAAGTATCAGTCTCTTAAGAGACTGGGGGAATCATGGAAGCCCATGCATAAAACACACACTCACATAATACTGTACGATGTACGTTTACTACCATTTTTTTATAATATGATAAATTTTTATGTACTGTACCCTAAGTATGAGTTTTGTTTACCATATTTGGTTTCTCGTTCTTCGTTCTTGTTCCATGTTGTTCCATTGTTCCATGTTGCAAGTATAATGAAAATTAGTAAGTAGAACATAAAGTTCCGTATCGGTATCTCTATCGCATCTTTATACAAAACCCGCAATGAACACGGAACAAAAACGAAAAACCAAATATGTAAACACAACTCATACTTGGGTACCTACTGTTTATATTCAACATACTTGTAACCTATTTTATAACAGAACACTCCACACTTATAAATTTCTCACAAGGTTTATTGGCTGAAGTTCTCGGCAGAATAACAGCGCCTAACTACTAAAATGGTGGTGAGGCATACGCTGAGTCGAGACCCTTTTGCTGCTGCAGCACACAAACACCTACATACTTATGTACTGCAATATTTATCTGTTTAGCCATTTCCTTTCTTTTATTGATTTGTATGTGTGTTTTTTTAGAAAATAAATGTCTGTCTATGCTATGGCTATGTATACATATATAGTGTATAAAGTATATAAAGAGTCTCCACACAAAAACGGACTGACGATACATAAAACAAAAAACCTTAAACGAAAAAGAAAATTCGGACTTCTGTACCCCAAGTATGAGTTGTGTTTACCATATTTGGTTTTTCGTTTAACGTTCTTGTTCCGTGTTCATTGCGGGTTTTGTAAAGTTCCATATCGGTATCCCTATCGCGTCGTCATACAAAACCCGTAATGAACACTGAACAAAAACGTAAAACGAAAAACGAAATATCGTAAGCAAAACCACAGATAAGAGAATACTAGTAGCAAAACTCATACTTGGGGTACTGATGCAAATCCGTGCTACGCCGTAGTAGGTACGCTACGGGCGTAGGTACGTAGCCTACGGGATCTACGTAAATGGATGCTACGAATTACCATACAGTTTTGAATATTGCTGAACAATTGTAACAATTGTATTATTCAGAACTCTGGCACCGTGGTTTTACCGAAGCAAAGTACAATAAAAAACTCACAACACTCCTAAAATCAGCTCAGTTCTATTCTTCACACAGTTCAAGGTTATATGTTAACCTTAACTTTGTTTATAAGGAAACTTGAAGTAATAAGATTCATGAATGAATAGAATTTGAGATGGAATGGGATAGTGTTGCCTTATCCACGTTCCTTCACTTTGGAGCGATGTGATAGTAAGGCTCTGTTTACACGTTGACAAACAAGTAATTGTACCATCTTGCAATTTTATTATCTAAAAACAAGCTGTAGCGACAGCTGACAGCGACGGGCAGCTGCTTTGGGAGTCAGCGATCGGACAAGCGCGGGGTCGTTATGATCCAAATTACTATTTGTACGTAATTGTATTTTACGTAATTGAGGGTGCATACCTTTAAAGGTGCATCCTCAATTACGTAAGGTGATTTTTCGAACCCCCCTCTCCCATTGGTAAGATGTCGTGAGATTTTTCTCGACCCCCTCCACCTAATCTCACGTGAGATTTTTCAAAATGGGTTGATTAATGAAAACGCAATCAAGCGCACATTAATTAATTAAATTAAAAAATAATAGGATTAATTAAAAAAAAAACATATTTTAACAAAAAAAATACGTGATATTTGTTGAGACCCCCTCTCGCTCACGTGAGATCGGATGAGGTTATGTTCGACCCCTCACCCCCCTAAACGCCTCACGTAACGATTAGACGCCCCCAAACTAGTGATTTTCGTAATGTCCGTGATCCAGTTTAACCTCGACTTGTAACACCCACGTCCAATCTTCTTACAAAGAACCAAGACCAACGGTTCAACGCATCCCCTCTCGTTTCCTTTTCGTAAATAAAGTACCAGTGTAGCCTTGCCCCTTCCATCGGTATTTAAGTAATGCCACCGCGGTCGACTGGTTCCAGTGTAACAAACGATTTTGTCTATTTTGCAGAGTTTCTAGTTTGATAGCACTATTTTCTAACGCGCTATCGAAATGCTACTAAATCGGTGGACGTCAAGCGTAGTAGAGCTCTTTGTAAAGCGCTCGTCCGGGGAAGTACTACCACCACGCCTTTTTCTCCCGCCAAGCAGCGTTGATGTGTTTCGGTTTGAAGAGTGTGGTTGCCGGTGAAATTACAGGCACATGAGGGTTAACATCTGTATGTCTCAAGTTGATGGACGTAGGGCAGTGCATCGTAGAGCAATTTCCCATACCACTTAACATCGGGTGGGCCATCTGCTTGTTCCATCAGCAACTTGTATAAAAAAAAAGTTAGTAGGCCTTACAAAGAAAGACCAGGTCAAGAGTAGTTACCTCTATACCTTAAACCGAGGAGCATGTATGAAGAATGTTATGAGACGGTATGGAGCGAAAAAGGTATGTCAGGATCGTAGCAAATGGAAATCCCTGCCTTGTAAGTTTTTGGAGGGTGGTGAAATTGGCTTGGGCTGTTTTTTGGACATATACTAAGATTTTTTTTGGACATTTATTACGATTTCTCGCTGGCGATTCGAGCAGGTCACAATCTTGTGCTAAGCGCACAGATTACACTGGAGTTGAAATACGAAATTTATCTTTTACTTCTTAGAATCAATCTTCTTATCGAAATAATTTCGAGCTTTACTGAGGTAAACCTAGTTCCAAGGTTTTCTGTCCACTTAATTACGGCTAAGTGCTCACATTTCGAGGAAATACTAAATTACCATGTTGCGATGATATTTAAAATTAAAAATGGCTGCCTGGAATTTCTTTTCAAAATACCTAGAAAAATCAATATTTTGATTAAGCTAGTTAATTATAGTAAAAGCTTTTCTTGGTAAAATATTCAAGATTTTGGGTATAAAAGTAAAAAGTAATAGTAATATATAATATTATAAGTATGTATTTACAAAAAAAGTAGGTATTTAAGTATTATATATCAGCTATCTGGTTCCCATAGTAGGTACAAGATAGTGCTGTGTGGAATGTCCACCAATATTTATTTATTTAATAAAAGCTTGGAAAAACTGAATGCTCACTGACTACGTCCACGGAGTGCCACCATGCAATCAAATCAAAATGGTCTTAATAAAGTGGAAATAAAGATTTTGTCTTTTAAAAAAAACATGGTTTTAACAATGGTTTTCTGAAAAATTGCTGGAAAAACAAATGGAGCCTCTATTTAATATGCAAATAGTATCGAGAAATACCTGGAAGGGTAAACTTGCTTTTTCGCCCGAATAAATTCTAAGGGTTGTGTTGGAAAATTGTTTGGGAATAGAGTTGATACAAGTATGACTTACAATGCAAAGTACGGCTTTATCGACCTTCTTCTTGTCATGTCACCAGTTCTTTCGAAACAGTGTGGTGAAAGAATTTTAAGTGCGCCTCAAAAAAGCTTCTTTTTAGCACTTGACACTTGCTTTAGACCTTTTCAGGTTCTACGACATGACTGTTTCTTCACGATGTTTTCCTTCACCGTTTGAGAGTACCTACTGGCTCTGTGCATATAAATTTTTAAACTTTTTTGACTTTGTTCCCTAGGTATCCCCTAAGATCTCATAAGGGATCATGTCTGATAACTAACAAAAATAAATTTCTTCTAACTCTATAGAAAAATCGGAATAAATAGATCTATTTTTCTAAGAACTTCATCTCTTTCTTCCAATGAATCTTTCCTACTCTAGTTTACTAAACTTGTAGAAAAAAACACATAAGTTGTCTTTGTATTTCATAGAGAAATGGTTCTGCCGTTCTTTGAAGTCGTAGTAGGCACTTACTGTTCGTTTTCGGGCTGAATATATGCTTATTTCTACCGCCAAGCAGCGTTGCTGTGTTTCGGTTTGAAGAGTGAAGTTGCCGATGTAATTACAGGCTCATGAGGCTTAACATCTGTATGCCTCAAGTTGATGGACGCAGGGCACGTTCCTATCGTGCGAGACTTACGAGGTAATATGCTTTGTTATAGGTGATGGTTACTACTTAACATCAGGTGGACCAACTGCTTGTTCCATCAGCTAGTTGTATAAAAAAACGACATTTGTGATCTTAACGTATCTCACCGATGGCTGTACAGTAACTGGGGGGTTGTACCACGAAGTCTTTGCGATAAAATCTTATGAATTGTTTTATAAAAAAAAAACGCATTTTCGACCATATTTTCTACTCTCAGAAGTTATTTTTAAATGCATGTTTATTCTCATGTTTCAACTATTATTAAAGGAAAACTGGCCATTTCATTTTCGAAAATAATTACTTTGCAAGCCACATGTAAAAAGCTAAGGCCGTAGCAGTATCGCAGCGTAATTTTGTCTTTTGAAAGTCAAATAAGTTCATACAAGTTTTTAAATGAGCATAGATTAATACCTTTTAACTTCAACTTCATTGAAATAATATGTCTAGACGATAAACTCATAATAATAATCTATTTTATTGAAATTTGAATTGAAATGAAAACCTAGGTAGACAATACCTAAACATTCTTGATCTATGGCACCAAAATGCAAAGAAGTGCCTTCAATTTTTTCATTTGGGAGGACTTGAGAACAATTTGGAATTAAACTTGATTTATTTCAAAACAACAATCATCACTTAATTCTGTTTTAAATAATCATATACTTAATTATATCAGAGATTATTTTCAAATAAAATATATTAGTCCTGGTTGGATAACATTGGTACCTACTCATACTAGGAAAACCCTGTAATGGCGTACCAATGCCCTCCGCCGGAAATTAAATAATTACGTGTGCTTCTGATAGTTAAATCGATTTGTAAGTAGACTTGATAATATAATGTATGAGTGGGGATTATTAAGATACGGGGTTTGAAAGGGGGGAAAATTTCAATTATAAAATATAACAAGGTAATTTTTTTGGAATAGTTTTTTTATATATAATTAAGTATATTTATTCTAACACGTATTTTATTATGACCAAGACTGAGATGGAGGGACGATCTTGATTAATTTTAAGATTAATCATCCATAGCACAGGACAGAGAAGTGGAAGAGAGGTATGAGGCCTTTGCTCTACAGTACAGTTGTGTTGTGTTGTGTCACAGATAAGAGAATACTAGTAGTTGTGTGCACACAACTTGGTTGTAAGCGAGAAGTACTTTACGTGTCAGCCCCTGCAGTGAAGATTATGATATTTGAACATAATACCTACCTACCCAATTATAGTATCATAATGCACATTAGGTACACCCCATTACGGGACATCAGAGCAGATCTTATTCCCCCACCACTAATTAGAATTATATTATAATATTACCTATAATACCTCCACAAATATAGTTTTAAACCTCATGAGCCTCTAATTACACCGGCAACCACACTCTTCAAACCGAAACACAGCGTTGCTGCTTGGCGGCAGAAAAAGGCGTGGTGGTAGTACTTTCACGGACGAGCCCTTCCCTACTACTCTTAAAATTTCGTATTTGGGTACGTATATTCGGTTGGTAATAATAATAATAATTTATTTTTCAAAACATTACATTACAGTATTATAATTACAGTATTACGGTATAACTGATCGGAATCTTGAGTCGATACTTGGTACTAAGAGATCCGAGGGGATATCTACCGTGCCTGGTGATCGATGTCGTGAATCTGTGTATTACTGGTTAGGAATGACCAAGCACTGGCTACCGCACAATATTCAAATACGACGAAAATTACATGAATTGCCCATTTATATGTTAATTGCACATTCCGTGTCGCTTTTACATTATTTTCTGTAAATTAGAATCTAATAGTAATTATGTTTACCAATTACTATTTAGCTTGTATATTTGTGGGTTATTAAACTACAGCTAATTATTCGAGCAAGCGAAGCGAGCGACAATTTCTTTAATAACTAGAACGAATCGGTGTTAGGTAGGAACATGTTGGTTTGCACGATCAAAGTCAAAGTCAAAAGGTTCAAAAAAATCACAAGGATCACTTTGAAACGTCTTAAAACTAGGTGAATCTATATAATGTATCATAACAGAACCTCAGTTGTAGCTTATTGGGTATAGACATTAGACTACCTGAGACTACATTAGATACGAACTCATTTATAACTTTTTTCTACAGCACACAAAAATAACAATAGAAAACAACACAAAAAAGAGCACCAATGGTCTAGGGAGTAACCTTCTGATTGTAAGGTCGTGGATTCGAATCCGGTCGTGCGCCAATAGATTTTACTTTCGAAAAATGTTTTTCCGCAATGCCAGTGCTCTTGAACGGCGAAGGAAAACATCGCATGAAAATCAGTTCGTATTCTAAAACAAACACAGGATCTTTATGGAATGCATAATCGCAATCTTCAGAAAGTCTACTTACGTCATGTTTCTAGTTCATTATGATGTCAGAAATGGTATTCTGTAATTCTGTCACAACAAGGTTAAAACTAGTAGTTCGCCCCGAACTGAGATCTCGTGATGCGACCCAACGAACAAATCAAAACTTTGAGTAGGTGGTAGTCAGAGGCAAGTCCAAACATTATGTTTCGACTTGCCTCTGACTACCGCCTACTAACTTGGTACGGTAACAAAGTTTCAACTCTATTGGCCTATTTATTGAAGAGTTCCGTTGAACAGACCTTGGCTCCATCATCAGACCTGGTCGTTGTCACCATTTTATGAGAACTGAGTACCTCCTTAATTTATTTCAAGAAAAAAAAATAAGAAAAAGCAAGGAACTGGCCGACCAGTAGAAAAACCTTGATGCCAACGAAACTCTTAGAGATGGGAGCTCTTGGATCGCTGGTTATCTTAATTTAACTTTTTAATTTTTATCTCGAAAACCGAGCGTCCCAAAAAAAAAGTAAAAATTGTTTTGGAATGTCCAAACAAAGCCCTTTTATATGAAATGTAACTTGATTTTTTTATGTAACTTTTTTTATTTTTGCCCTCTTAAAAAACCCCATATCTCAAAAACCCTTCATCCGATTTTACTCATATACTTACCAGTAAATTTCTCAAGTACAAGCTATCGACGTATCAAATTTCATGCAGATCGGATCAACGGTTCTTAAGTTATCGCCAGACAAACATACATACATACATACATACATACATATATACATACATAAAATGCCAAATCGCCCAAGTTGAAACTAAGATCTTCGTTCGCTTCGCTCACTCGATCAATTAACGTGACAAAATTCAACCTCCGTTTAATTAACTTCAAATAGACTGCCTGATAAATACCTACGGTTTGTAGGATCAATATTTGCGATCAAATATCCTGGTTAAACTATAGCAATCCGGTATCTAGGTTGGGGGTAGGGGGGTCGCAAGTGGGGGCAGATGGGAAGTCCTTCCTTCGAGTCTTTTTGTTCAGGAGATGAAAAATTATAGCTTCACTTTTTTAGCTGGATTTATGACGCGACTTCAAATTTTCCAATACAATACGCAGCTCAGGGTCCTGTTATTCTACGACCAGTAATTTACAGGACGTTAATGTACAGCCTGATAATTGGATTCATTAAAACTGCCCAAAATGATGCCTCGTCTTGTGAGATATAATTCAGAGATTAGTCTAAATAAAAAAAAAACCTTTTCTGGCGACTGCTGCCACAGCACGCTTCGCTCGCCTCGTGCTTAGTTTATGTTCTAACATAATCTAACACGTCCTAGTCGGATCCACCCTATTAAAAACGATGCCTCGACTTGTAAGATATAATTCCGATATAGTCTAAATAAAAAAAAACCTTTCTGGCACTTCGGCGGCCGCTGCCGCGGCTCGCTTTGCTCGCATCATGCGTAGTTTATATATTCTAACATAACCTAACATGCCAGATCCGCCCTATTAAGTCTCTTATGTCATTTTGTACTGTAGATCTTACTGTAAAAAGAGAACAATCTCAGCTTTTTTTTTCAAAGTATTATTTCCCGCTAAGATCATGACGTCACGGTAAATATTCTTTCACTTCTCTTAGTACCAAGTACCTATCAACATAAGACTCTTTGAGGATGTCTGAGGTCCAAATCCACATATTACAGTAGTTGGTATTCCATACACTACCTACCTGATGACGTGGGTCAAGATGTGCAGATATGGTTGATGATGATGTGATATGTCGTACACCGATTTCGGCTACGGCGGCATAGTTATTGCTTATAATTTAAAAACATTGTTACCTTCATTGTGATCAAAGTAAAAATCTTTTCTTTCACAGAAGGTTTTCGTAGGTTAGGCCGGTAAAATTATTAAGCTGTGAATTTTTTTTCTACATCTTTTTTCTAAGAGTTATCTTAATTACGTAGGTAATACGACGGTATACGTTGAACTAATATACCGTACCCTCGTACCGTACATGTTAGTTCAACCTATGTCTTGTACCTTATTTATTGAATTAGAACTTGAACTTCAAGTTTTCAACTGCAAAATACCTACCTAAATACTTTGGAATGCCATCTATCCCTTCCTTTTTAGTAAAAAATAATTAAATTGCTCACTTTTTTTTATGTAAATGATAGATAAACGGGCTTACGGGCCACCTGATGGTAAGCGGTCACCGTCGCCCATAGACACCAACAACACCAGGGACGTTGTCGTTGCGTTGCCTACCCTGAAGGACTTTATTAACATTATTCTTGAAGCTGTTCATGTTGTATATTGGCGGAAAATCCTCTGATGGTAGCTCATTCCACAGTTTATGGGTATGGGGAAGAAATGATCTTGAAAAACGGACAGTGCGTATGTTCTCCTCAGTCGCCAATTTGTAGGATTCTTTAGATCCAATAAAACACAAATATATTAATAAACGAGTCTGGGCCGCTCCGTCTCGCGTGTCGTGTCGCTAGTATTGCCAGCCCAAGGACTCAACGTTGCTGGACACAGTACCAAAATTATTTTTTCCTTAAGAGGCTGACAACCGTCAAACAACTACAATTTTACCAATTCAAATTTCAACAATTTTAAAGATTTAAAATCACTGAATGAAGTTATGAAATATTACAAACAACCAAGATTCCGAGAATAGCATTACAAAGGTTCATGTCAGATTTTATAGTTTCAAAAATATCGAAATGTGCGAGAATGTAGTTATTTATTTATAATTAAGGAACGCCAACAGCGATATGTATGGTTACATTGTAAAATACATGATATAATATGTTATTGTTTTAGACTAGTACATACGCGATGGCCATCGCCATCGCATGGAAAAAATACTGGAGTTTAAAAGAAGTGATGAAAAATAAACAGATAGATATACCTATAAAGAAAAAACTCTATGAAGCATCAGTTCTTCCAACCCTAACATATGGCTGTCAAAGCTGGTCACTGAAGAAGGAAGATGAAAACAAATTGGCGATTTGTCAAAGAAAAATGGAACGAAGCATGCTAGGGATAAGACAAAGAGACAAGATAAAGAACATCAGGAAAAAAAACAAAATTAACAGACGCAGTAAAAATGATACGATCCCTTAAATGTAAATGGGCAGGACATGTATGTAGGATGGTTGACAGTAGATGGACGAAAAGAGTAACAGAGTGGATACCAAGAAGCGAAAAAAGAGGTAGAGGTCGACCAGAGAAAAGATGGGAAGACGTATTCATTGAGAAAGCGGGGACAAACTGGATGGCAAAGGCTAGGAACAGAGCACTGTGGAAGGAAATGGGGAGGCCTACGCCAAGGAGGCGACTACTAGGTACTTTATAGAAATGTTAGAAATAAGTTTATTTTTTAGATATTAGAATATTTAGTTTTTAAGAAAATACTGTATTGAATAAGCGCGTAAATTTAGTAGTAGGAATAAAGGCTCATTTTATTTTATTTCTTTATTTTATTTTTATTAGTACATACGCCAATAATAGGCGGATACAACATTTTCACTAATACTTGACTTAAAACAAATACAACAAACTTATTACTAAGTGAGATCACTAGAATGAGGTAGTAGGTACAACTACTATCCTGCTTTATATTTAATTCAATATTATTTTTTCTAATTTGTTAACAAAATGTAATATAGTTATATAACAAAAATCTTGTACTTATAGCTAAGTATATAAGATATACTAAAATATTAAGTCTACAACATTCACGTTACTTGACAGTAGTTTGCAACTAAATTCTTATTGATAGTCCGTTTTCTACATTATACCTCTATAGTTTTTCGAGAGTTCCAATGCTGCTCGTATTGTCGAGAACCCGTACATATCCAGTAACTTCCCAGAATTAATCAATTCAACTAAAATTAGTGTACCGAAACGAAAGATAATATGCCTAGTAGGCAAAGTGAGGTCGCTTTCATCCGCAAACCGATTCCGATTATCGAACATCTCGATTGGAATAATCGATTTTTACACCTGAGCGAGTTTTTTATCTCGGATAGGTACGCGTCTTTCAATATCACTTTAAGTTATGTGCTATCGCTCTATCCTACTAATATTATAAACGCTAAAGCTTGTAAGTATGGATGGATGGATGTTTGTTACTTTTTCACGTAAAAACTACTGAATGGATTTTAATGAATTTTTACAATAATATAGCTTATACATCAGAATAACATATAGGCTAGAATGTATAAAGATATTTTGTGAATTGTCCAAAATATGACGATAAGTGTCAAGTTAGTAGGAAAAAATCGACATCTGCGAGCTATTCTGGCGTGCGCTGCCAAAACCGCTAGAGTTACACATATGTACTACTCCACGCTAATATAGGCTATACTCGAAATACTAATCCTGCGCAGACGAAATCGCGGGCACCAGCTAGTTTTAATACAATTTGGCGTTTCTATTCAGTGCTATGGAACGTGCTTGGATTTGATTGAATGACTAATCTACCTCTATAGGTACCAATTTTATTTCGAAAATAATTTACAAGTAAAACCTAAATCTTTACAGATGTAAGAACAAGCTTCTGATTTAGTTATAAAATGTATTAGAAAATCAATAGTGTTTTAGGCATTATACACCTACTTATCAAAGTTACTTATTACTTACCTACTTATTACATCAAGAATTGAAAAAGTTTTCAGCAAAACGAATTGTGTTAAGCTTTATGCGTAACACTGTATTTTTTCTTTTAATCTTCTTATGTGTTTATTTATTTTAGGAAGACCAACAGCTTATTATAACTTTAATTCTAAGTAATATAGGTTATAAAAGAAGTCAATTAGCGTTATTGTTATTGGTAGACATACCTACCTACAGAAAATAATCATAAAAGCTAACCAAACTTTTCAAACTTAACCGATTATAATTTCAAACATAATATTGTGATAATCCTAACATGTGATTATTCCAACAATGCCAACATTATCATCCAGTAGTGCGAGCGTGATGACAAAACTCACTCGATATTACCGATCAAAATAATCGATTTGAAGATCGTAGTCGGTAAGTTACCTATATGGCAAGTGGCAACATTATAAATCTCAGTTTGTCTAATAACCGTAAAAATAATCGATTCAAAACTCGAACGAACAAGCAATCCCTACCCAATAGTGCCAACATAATATCTCTCAGGTTGGCACAATTTACCCTGAAACTGTTGATCGCGGACGGCCATAAATTATTTCGGACGATAAACCCAACATACCACTGCGCTTAATTCAATTAATGAACCGAAATATAGAACGTGTGCCCATTTTGAAACATTTTTGCGCAATTATTGTTATGGAAAAGGACTGCATTTTTACAATTTCGAGGAAAGACTAGAATAAAATTCTCTCGAAAGTGGCATTTTTTATAATTATCCTTAGTTGGTCGCTAATGATAATGGGGTACGTAAAAATGCAATTTCATGGTGTAATAATTATGATAAAATAGTTGTCACGTGAAAAACTACACAGTAAGAAATAATTAGATGGAGAAAAGCATTTTATTGAAGGTATAAGGGAGTGGACCCGCGTTCGAACCGTAAGGTCTTGGGTTCGAACCGAACGTGCACCGATGGAATTTTCGAAAAACTTATGTCGGCTATGTCAGTGCTCTCCATCGGTCAAGAAAAACATCGTGAGGAAACCAGTTAGTTTTCTAGGGCACGTTCTTATCGTGCGTGACTTACGAGGCAATGCTTTGTTATAGGTGATGGTTACCACTTATCATCAGGTAGGTCTGCTTGTTTTATCAGGAGCAAAAAAAGTTGTGTACAATAAACTATTTTCTACCTATCTATCTACAAGAAACTTTATCCAATGTATCATTTACCCAAACTCGTCTTGACTTCATACATCTGAAACTTGTTTCTTAAACCAATCGCATCGCCGTTCGCTACAAATTCGAAACATTCAATTGTATTCTTTTAGAAAGTTGGCAGCACCGAACTTGGACGATACCTTCACGAGCTTCTTCCAATAGAATACCAGGTAAGTAAGTAAGTAAGTAAAAGCAAGCAATTTCTAACTCTGACAACTCTGAACGAAAGAAAGTAATGTATGTTATTTAGATAGAAAAAAATAATGAAAATGTTTATTTTACGACATAAATTATAACATGAATATAGAATAAGAATATGAATAATTTGTTGTAAAACTGTGTAAATAGATCTTGCAGATTTAATTTTGTTTCAACAGTCTACCACTTTCGGGCATACACTATTATACATTACATATTGCTAATAGGTACTATCATTATAGTGACTGACCACCCATCGCAAATAATTAATTTACTAAAAGTAGTCCAAGGTAATCTAAAAGTATTCCAAGGGGTTAATTAGGTATCTGATTAAAGTCGTTATATTTAAATTGTTTTTAGAATGTAATACCTAGATACACATTAAAAATACCCAATACCTATCTGACTATATTTTTTTATTTTAAATAGACCTACCTAGATAACTTAAACGGTATTCCCTAAGCAGGACTAAACCTATCTACCTACTATTTCATTGATAACCTCCAGTTTGACCCACATTTTCACAGTTTGTATCACATGGACCCTATGCAGGGTCCATGTGATACTTAGTAATACCATAGACTAACTGTTAGTCTATGGTAATACCCAAAAACTATGTTTATGAAGATGTCCACTCAGACCTCTTAAAGGTTCTTTGAGGATGTCTATGGGGGGGAGCCAGAGGTATGTTCAAAATATTACAAGGTTCTATCAGCAAGTTGTAAAAAAAGCTACTCAGTAGTAATTCAAATAAATGCCATGTTTTAAATTCAAGAATAAGGAGCTAGGCAAGTAATTCAGTACAAAATTTCTCTTGGATAAAAAGAGCTTTCTGCTCTCTAAAATTAAAAATCGATGCCGCCAGTTGGTCGTTCCGTCTGAAGCTAACTCGATTGCATTGTCTTCTCCTCGCTACGACGAGTAACTAGTTGATAAAATACAGTAGCACAACTAATAACTTAATTTTTTTTAAACAACTTGCTGATGGATCCAGCATATGGCTCACCTGATGTTAAGTGGTAACCATCAGGTGATGGTTACTCAACATCAGGTTTGTTATATATTCATATATTCATATTCATATTCATATATTCATATTCATATTCATTTATTCCAAAAAACAAATACATTTGTGTGCGGAATTTAAAACTAAAATAGGTACATGTCAAGACAAAGTAAAAGTTAAAATTATAGTAATAAAAAATAAAAATGTCACACATAATAAATTAAAAAGTCAAAGTCAAAGAAATACAAAAATAAAAATAAAAATAGGCAACAGCAGAAATCCAAGTCTTTGATTTAATTGTTACATTTCTAGTGTGATCAGAGTTCATCTAGCGAGTAAAGGCATTTATCTAGATGTTATAGGTATAACAGATCATTGCCTCGTAAGTTACGCACGATAGGAACGTGCCCTACGATGCACTGCCCTGAGTCCATCTACTCGGGGCATACAGATGTTAAGCCTCTTGTGCCTGTAATTTCAACGGCAACCATACTCTTCAAACCGAAACACTTCACACCGAAAATACCTCTACTACTCTCAAGTACAAGCTATCGACTTACCAAAGGACCTTTTTCATTATGGGTCTGGTCTATGTAAACCACATAAAAAAAATAAAAGATTACCATATAAGTGCAATTTATTTAATTTGTAGGCAACTTGTGAACACTTCTAGAGCCGCCATGATACTCTGCAATTGACGTTTGACATGACGCATAGCATTTTTTATTTTCTGAAAGTTTCGATGCTTTTTTTGACGGTAATAAGTTCCACTCTCAAGCTTGACATAATAAACAACAGTTGTCAAAATGAAATCCTTTGCGCACTTAAAATCCTTTCACCGCACTGTTTTGAAAAAACTAGAGAAACGACAAAAAGACAAGAAGTCCGTATACTCATCTGCCGCAGCTAAGGAATTAAAAAAAAAACACGATCCTTGTAGATAATGAAGTTGCTGTACTGTACTCCCGCTACTATGGCACCTCTTCATTTGAAGCCTGTCAGAAGTTAGTGCTGCACTTCCGAAGATGAGCTGCAGTGAAGTTAGCCGACGGCTCAACGATTTGATTGCTCCATCTTGAATGGTGTCGACATTGCATTGAATCAAACATTCGATTTCTGGAATATTATTATGTATTCTGTCCTAGATAGATATATAATAAAAAGTTATCAATATAATCTAGGTCGGAATTGTTCCCCACACAGGAATATAACGTTGCTGTGTTTCGGTTTGAAGAGTGTGGATGCCGGTTAAATTATTATCGTGCATGACTTACAAGGCAATGCTTTGTTATAGGTGATGGTTACCACTTAACATCAGGTGGGCCATCCGCTAGTTCTATCCTCTAGTTCCATCAGCAAGTTGTGTAAAAAAAAGTGAAAACACCATCGAAAACAGACCAGCCGTTCCGGAGCAAAAGATTTTTAAAAGTGACAACAATATTTATCGTATTATTTCAACTTTTTTACAGCCTTTTTCTGTGGATGGTTTTGGATCAGAAAATGTATGTACCTACTCAGTCGAATGTGTCACCAAGATGCTGGCAGTATGCAGGTGTCAATTTTTTTTTTCAGTTCATTTCCCGTTTTGGGAAGTAGTCCTTTTATACCCTGCAGACACAATTTTCTCTGACGGGCTAAGTCTGATTTGTGAAGGTACGGTGCTGTGTGTCTTCACATCGAGTTGGCGTAAATTATGAAACATGGCCGGCAGTGGCTCTCAATCTTTTGTATATCTGCCCAATGTTTGCCGAGAAATATAGTAAACTAGCTGGTGCCCGCGACTTCGTCCGCGCAGGATTAGTATTTCGAGTAGCTTATATTAGCGTGGCGTAGTACATATGTGTTTTGGCAGCTAGCGGTTACTTACTAGCGGTTTTGGCAGCGCACGCCAGAATAGCTCGCAAATGGTAGATTTTTTCTACTTACTTGACAATTATCGTCATATTTTGGACAATTCACACAATATCTTTATAAATTGTATCCTATGTGTTATTCTGATGTATAAGCTATATTATTGTGAAGTTTCATTAAAATCCATTCAGTAGTTTTTACGTGAAAGAGTAACAAACATCCATCCATCCATCCATACTTACAAACTTTCGCGTTTATAATATTAGTATTAGTATTTATATAGTAAATATTGGTGGACTTTCCACGCAGCACTATCTAGCTTTAAACTAAGCAAACCTTGTAATATGGGAACCAGATGACTGATATAATAACCTTTTTGTTTTGTAATTAATACTTACAATGTATAATAACACCCAGACCGAGAACTAACATCTCTATGTTTTAAGAGTAGTAGAGCTCTTTGTGTGTGGCTCGTCCGGGGAAGTACTACCACCACGCCTTTTTCTGCCGCCAAGCAGCAACGCTGTGTTTCAGTTTGAAGAGTGGGGTTTCCGGTGAAATTACAGCCACATGGGGCTTAACATGCCTCAAGTTGATGGACGCAGGGCAGTGCATCGTAGGGCACGTTCCAATCGTGAGTGACTTACGAGGCAATGCTTTGTAATAGGTGATGGGTACCACTTAACATCAGATGGGCCATCTGCTTGTTCCATCAGCAAGTTATATTAAAAAAAAATGTTCATCACACAAATGCTCTTTTTTTGTGTGATGAACAATTGTTCTCGGTTAGGATCGAACCCATGGCCTACAGCGTAGAAGGCAGAGCTACCACCAGCTAGTTTAGGATTAAGTTAGTGCTGAGTGGAAAAACCACCAATATATTAAGTGTTATTGTGCAAGACGACAACGAGTCAACGCCATCTAGCGAACCTACATATGAGTTTTGTTTAGCGCATATTAATTGATTTGTTTAGCGCCACCTAGTGTGTAATAGTTTAATAATAAAGAAGAAAATTGACAGTTCGTTGACAGTTGCGGCAGCGGAGAATGGATTTATTTGTAATGTAAAATCATCGAATGAGATGAATGAGAGATCGGGATTGTAATTTGTATTCGTTCAATTAACCAGTCGTTCGTCTCGCTCTCTGGCTCTGCGAACTCGATATGCAACGCACGTACGTACAAGAAAAAAGCTAATAAGAAAAATCCACCGCTGCTGCAACCGCCATTTTGTTCGACACCGTGTAACAGAAAAAGAACTTGTGTTTTCATCAACCTGAACCAACCAACGCTAGGCTGTAAATCAGGGACAGGCGAATCGTAGGCAGGAAGAAATCGAACGCCATTCCAATAGCCTGTTCCTCACAGTATTGGTCGTATCGAGCCGGATCGGAGAACACATTTTCTAAGAAACGAAGAAAAGATGCCTGTTACGCGGTCCATGTGCGGCGGCAACCGAGTCGGCAAAACGGAGCAAGACGAGCCGCGCCCCAAAGAGGAGATGCCAGCGGGTCCATCACGTGAGCACGCACCGACCCCACCCGCACCCGCTTTTGAGGTTAGTCCGTCCACGAGGTCGAAGTCAGTCCGCACCACGAAGTCTCATCAGAAAGATATCGCCGAGGCTAAGGAAAAGCTTGCACGGGCAAAGTTAGAGGAGGCACGTGCAGCGACTGCGCTCGCGGAGGCTGAGATGGCAAAAATTGAGACAGAGAGTTCAGAGGATGAGTTGGAATCCATCCCGGACCAGTCCCATCGAGTAAACGGATGGCTTGATGCTCAACCAGCAAGGCCCGAAACTCCAGCAGCACAAGGTACAAACCAACCTCAAAACATAGATGTGACAGCGCTTGCTGCAGCTTTAACTCAGGCTGCCCGTACTACAACCCAACGACCACCTAAATTCATCCAGGAACTGCCTTTCTTCAATGGATCCAGCGGTGAATGGCTCTCATTCAAGGCTTCATACAAGGACACTAAGAGCTATTTCAACAGGATAGAAAACCTTATGAGATTGAAGAAGAGCCTGCGAGGCACTGCCAAGGAAGCAGCCCAGTCACTGTTTATAGGGGAAATGGAACCAGATGAGGTAATGAAGCATTTAGAGGTAAGGTTTGGTCGTGCTGATGCACTTGTTATATCTGAGGTTGAGAAGATGAAAGGCTTGCCAAGGCTAACAGATAATCCCAGAGATGTATGCATATTTTCAAGCAGGGTCAACAACATTGTAGCAGTAGTCAAGTCGCTGAATAAAACCCACTACTTATACAATCCTGAGACTGTCCGAGCAACCGTGGACAAGATGACTTCAGCTTTGAAATATAGATGGTATGATTATGCAGCATCTAGGAGAGAGGATGAACCTGATTTAATTAAGCTTGCTTCATTTCTAGCTCGAGAAGCTGAGCTATGCAGCCACTTTGCACAAGCCGAGACCTCCAGAGATGAAGACCACTCACCCTCACAGAAAAAGCCACAACGAGCATACGCTACTTCCTCAGAAGCTCCCAGCGCCCAGAGGCCCAAACAACAAGCACCAGAAGCAGACAAGATTGCAGCAATCGAAAGTGTGAGTGACAGATGGGCAGAATCTAAAAAGTTGAATTTATGTTTTAGATGCTTACACAAGCGCGGCTTCAGACATCGGTGTGCATATCGGCCATGTGGAACAGGTGACTGCAAGGGCTCACATCACCCCCTCCTGCACAGCGAGCGTCCAGCTGAGCATCAGGTGACAGCAGTGGCAGTAGAGGAGAGCGGGGATGAGGTGAACACTCCTGAGGTAGTCACCACTACCAGACCACATACGCTGGAGAGGGCGTACCTCAAGGTAATACCGATTAAAATACAAGGTCCGACTGGAACTGTGGATACTTATGCCTTGTTGGATGAAGGATCCACTGTTACTTTGGTGGAAGAACGAATAGCACAAGCAGTTGGAGCTGTAGGGCCGAAAGAGCCGTTTTTAATCGAGGGCATCGCAGGATCTTCGATCAATGCTAGAACATCAATGAGGGTAAGCCTGCAGATAGCCGGGAGGCATTCTGATAGACAGCATGAGGTGCGAGCAAGAACAATCGATCGACTACACCTCTCACCTCAAACTGTAGATGAAAGAACAGTCAAAGAATGTCAACACCTGCATGAAATAGCAAGGGATATCATATATGAAAGCGGTACACCCACCCTTCTGATTGGTCAGGACAACTGGCAGATAATCGTGACAAAATCGGTCAAAAGTGGAAAACGGGGGCAGCCAGCTGCCTCACTGACTGAACTGGGATGGGTGTTACATGGTTCTTGCGAGAGTGGAGTGCAGCATGTGCACATCGTAAACAAGCTGGATGTTAAATTGGATAGAATGGAAGAAGTAATGAAATCCTTTTTCGATCTAGATAACTTAGGAGTGGAAGCAAGGCGTCCTCAAAACGACGAGAACGTGCGCGCCATGACCATCCTCGAGGAGCGGAGTCGTCGACTTCCTGACGGGAGGTTCGAAACGGGGCTGCTGTGGCGGAACGAGTGCATGGTACTGCCCAATAATCGAGAGACAGCGGTAAGACGACTTTATAGTATTGAACGCAAACTCGATAAGAGCCCTGTACTAAAAGAGCAGTATCACAAGCAGATGGCTCATTTGCTACAGAGTGGATATGCAGAAAAGGCCACAGAACCGCCACAGCCCGGACGAACGTGGTACTTACCACATTTTGCTGTGATCAATCCATCCAAACCCAAGCCAAGAATAGTACTTGATGCAGCAGCTCGAACCAATGGAATTTGTTTGAATGATTGCTTGCTTACAGGACCAGACTTGCTGCAATCGCTGCCCGGGGTACTCATGCGCTTCCGCCAGAGAGAGATAGCGGTCACAGCAGATATCCAGGAGATGTTCCTCAGAATAGGTATCCGAAAAGAGGATAGAGACGCCCTGAGGTTTCTGTGGAGAGGAGAGGAAGACCGGCGGGAGGCACCCCCTACTGAGTACAGAATGCGCAGCGTTATTTTCGGGGCCGCCTCATCACCCTGCACCGCTATTTTTAAAAAGAACAAGAATGCGGAAGAACACAGAGCCATGTACCCCGAAGCAGCAGATGCAATAGCTCGGAACCATTATATGGATGATTACTGTGATAGCTTCGATACAATCGAGGAAGCTGTGCGCGTTGCATCAAACGTTGACCATGTCCATCGTCAAGCTAAGTTCTACCTACAGAAGTGGGCATCAAATCGACCAGAGATCATCGAAGCTATAGCTCCAGAACAAGTAAAATTAGATGAACAAATAGAACTAAACAAGAGCCAAACGCATGAGAAAACTCTTGGACTCATATGGATGCCCCATGATGACGTGCTGGCGTTTAACCTAGATCTGAAAAGAGTCACGACAGAAGTACTCAACGGCACAAAGAAACCAACAAAAAGAGAAGCGCTCCGGGCAATAATGTCTTTATTTGATCCTCTAGGTCTCGTAACACCTGTCATCATGCCAGCCAAGCGCCTGCTACAGGCCACCTGGCGCCTGGGCGTCGGATGGGACGACGAGCTGCCTGGCGAGCTACAAACGGCGTGGCTCGAGTGGCTGAGCCACGTGCAGCGCCTGCAGCACCTCGCCATCGCGCGCTGCTACCCGCACTATGCGAGCGCGCCGCATCTCGAGCTGCACATCTTTGTGGACGCGAGCTCGACCGCTTGTGTCGCCGCCGCGTACTGGCGCGCGGTGACCGAGCGCGCCACCGTCCACCTGTCCCTGGTCATGGCCAAGGGAATGGTGGCCCCCCTGAAAACGACATCGATACCGCGCCTGGAGCTCCAGGCAGCCGTGCTGGGCTGCCGCCTTGCCCGCACGGTCGAGCATGAGCACGACATGCAGCCGGCGCGCCGGGTCTTTTGGACAGACTCGCGCACTGTGCTCGCCTGGTTGAGAACCGGGCCTCGCGCCTACAAACCTTTCGTAGCCCGCCGGCTGGCGGAGGTAGAAGAGGAGACCAAGATCAGCGAGTGGCGTTGGGTACCTACCGCACTCAATGTCGCCGATGACGCCACTCGCGGCACGCCTAGTGGTTTCGGCCAAGATCACCGCTGGTTCCGCGGGCCTGACTTCCTCTACCACCCTGAGGAGTCATGGCCGCGGGAGCCGGAACCCACTGAAACACTGACTACGGGAGAGGAGCGCGTGGCGACCACACGCGGTCAGCCGCGCATCATCGACGCTCCACCAGATGATCTCGAGGCCCTGACACCATTGCATTTTATCCTGGGAGGACCAACACGAGTACCACTGCCAGGCAGCTTCACCGACCGGGACCTGAAGGCCAAGCAGAGATGGCGTCACACGCAAAGACTAGCCGACATATTTTGGGCGAGATGGATAAAGGAATATGCACCACTATTGCAATACCGGCGGGAGCCGTATAGCCAAGGAAAACCACCTCAGGTGGGAGATATAGTTCTTCTTGTCGATGAGACCCTGCCACGAAATACCTGGATCAAAGGGAGGATCACCGGAGTATGCCCAGGCAAGGATGGAGTCGTGAGGGTGGTTGACGTTATAACCAAGACAGGTCTGCGAAGAAGAGCTACAAAGAAAGTCGTCGTGCTAACGGAATAGACTGCACTTAGTGCACGGCGGGAGAATGTGCAAGACGACAACGAGTCAACGCCATCTAGCGAACCTACATATGAGTTTTGTTTAGCGCATATTAATTGATTTGTTTAGCGCCACCTAGTGTGTAATAGTTTAATAATAAAGAAGAAAATTGACAGTTCGTTGACAGTTGCGGCAGCGGAGAATGGATTTATTTGTAATGTAAAATCATCGAATGAGATGAATGAGAGATCGGGATTGTAATTTGTATTCGTTCAATTAACCAGTCGTTCGTCTCGCTCTCTGGCTCTGCGAACTCGATATGCAACGCACGTACGTACAAGAAAAAAGCTAATAAGAAAAATCCACCGCTGCTGCAACCGCCATTTTGTTCGACACCGTGTAACAGAAAAAGAACTTGTGTTTTCATCAACCTGAACCAACCAACGCTAGGCTGTAAATCAGGGACAGGCGAATCGTAGGCAGGAAGAAATCGAACGCCATTCCAATAGCCTGTTCCTCACAGTTATATTATGTTAAAAAAATGGACATAATAGAATGGTGTGGAATTCCTTCTACTCGAAAATGGGGTGATAACGCTATAATTTGGACGTACCTCTGACACCATCATTAGAAATCTCAGACCATTGCGTAACTAACGGCCGGTTTCTGAAAGCCCGATCAAAACTAATCGGATGTCAAGCCACTCGCCATTTCAGCTATTACATCGAATTAGATAAAGATAGCAAGTGGCTTGACATCCGATTAGTTTTGATCGAGCATTCAGAAGTCGGCCGTAAGTCTACCACTTAGAGCGGTTTCAGACTAGCGTATTTTTTTGCGCGTATACGGTCGTTTCAGCATACGCGCTTATACGCGCGCTACATTACGCGCTTCTAAAAACCATACTCGCGTAAACGGGCATATTTCGGCGTGTTCGCTCGAACCGGTGGTGTCGTGTCAGTATCAACATGGATTCTGACGAAGAAACATTACTATTTGCGTTACTTATTCGCCGTCGACTGAGACGACGAAAAAAATGCACTTATACGAGCTTAGAAGCGCGTCAACGCTCGTACGAGTCGAGCGTGTGACAAAAGGCGCGCCTATACGCGCCAACATGCGCTTCCAAAAACGAGCTCATACGCGCGTATAAAACGCTGCTAGTCTGAATTGGCTCTTAATGATCATGCTAGGCCACGAGTGCTTTTAAGCTGCCAGTAATTAGATCCGCATTTGAGAACCACAGGGTTAAAGGGGTTGTACCGCGATATTTGACTCGGGGGATTGAAAACTAATTTTGACGGAAACTGTTCACATTCATAGTTTTGGTCAGTTTATCTAGCACAGGCTTGGGTTTAGATAGTTACGCTAAACTCGCACCAAACGTATTATTGGCCGTATATTGTGAGCAAACTCGAAACGTGCCGTGACCATTTCTGCCGTCAAGCAGCGTTGCTGGTGTTTCAAACGTGTGGTTGTCGATAAAATTACAGGCATAATGAAGCGTAACCTCTGGTATGCCTCTTTACAGCTAAAAATCGCAACGAATGGCTATCTTTGCAGGAGACCTTCACCTGCGAAAGGGTTCTTACGATTGAGGATTAAGAAGGAGGCTGAGGATATAGAAATATAATTAAAAATATACATATGTCTTTGAAGGCCGATTTTAGCCGAAGTAGTCCATTAAGGACTACCTTTTTTAAATGATTATGAAAGCTTAGATTATGGTTTTTTTTGAGATTTACTTAGGAACCATGAAGTCACTCATTTAGATTTTTAATAAAATGTTGAAAACTGAAGTCATAATTTTCATTGAACGTAAATTTGTCACTACACCAATATTTTCAAAACTTTCATGAAAGTTACGAAGCTGATTGTTTTATTAATAAAAGTACAACGCATGAAGATTCAGTTGCGAAAAAACTCGAAAAAGTCTTCTATTTTTTTTTATAGATTTTTTTAAGTTGATAATTTCGTAAGTTCTAAAAAATTCAAACATACATGGGGTATTTATTACTATACTATTAGTCTTTGTAAGATTATCTCGCCAGCTCCGAAGCAAAACGCAATGAAACATACAAAACCAGAGCGGACAGGATCGGAGTGGCCGGATAGGAATTGGGTGTATCGCGATGACCCCATGAATATATTATCGGCGTTGGTGATGTGAGCTCAGAATACTGCTCAGTGAAGCTTGGAATATTTTATAAGGCTGGATAGAGCGTAGCACGACCCCCTTCTACTGGACTGAAGATATTTCTTCTTCTTGTCCTGTAACAAACCTTATTATGTTTCTTTTTTTTATACAACTAGCTGATGGAACAAGCAGAGGGCCCATCTGATGCTAAGTGATAACCATCACCAAAGCATTGCCTCGTAAGTCACGCACAAGAACGTCCGATGAACTGCCCTGCGTCCATCAACTTGAGGCATACAGATGTTAAGCCTCATGTGCCTGTAATTAAACCGGCAACCACACTCTTCAAACCGAAACACAGCAACGCTGCTTGGACGCAGAAAAAGGCGTGGTGGTAGTACTTCCCAGAGCAAGTTTCCTACGTTAAAACTTCAGCATACTTTTTGGTGGGAAAACTTGTTGGAATGTGCGAGCGAGGAGTTTATTAGCTGTAGTGTTTATCTTATAGATAAGTTATGTAGTATAGCTTATTTTATGTGTTACCTTTTTTAATGATCTCCCTTGTTTTGTAGCCTAATTTAATTTGTATTTTTTATTAGACGAGCATTTATTTACACAGAAAATTACGATTAATTGGCACTGATTTGGATCAGCTGAGCTATCTCTAGATCGTTTGCAATGGTCTGAGGATGGCTCAACTGTTTCATAATCGTAAATTTTATAAATATACTTGTATTAATAATTGATGCAAACGATCTAGAGATAGCTAAGCTGATCCAAATCAGTGCCAATCGGAAGCGTGTTATTGGTGTTGCGATTTGTGCGATCTTTTCTTCTCCGTCTAAGAGGTATGTCATTGTGCACATATTTTTTTCTACTCCACACATTACACCCCGATACCTCTATTAGCATAGTAGTACCACAGAATAAAGAATAGTGTATAATATAATATAATAATATAATATAGTACTCAGCCTGGAAACCACTCGATTAAGTTATCGATACTCAAAGTGGAATCGATTTTGTACATTAGAGTTGATAATCAATGAATGGTTTCACCCCTAGACGTTTCAATACGCTATTATAGATGAAAACATTTACGAAATAACTGAAACCGCCATTTTCTGGGTTATAATGTTCCTTTATTTTGTACGTGGCAATTTTTTCAGTATTATTTTGTTATTTTAGGTTATATTGTTTTTGTTTTCTACTTGTTAATTCTATACGTATTTTACGTGAAAAAAGCGAGAGGAACAGAAGGCCCACCTGATATTGAGCGGTTATTTTTGCTAATAAAATTGCGCATACTCATAAAGTAAACCCACAAAAAAAATTTTGCTGCACATACAAATTATATATAATCATTTTTAAAATCTATAGAAACCGGATGAAATGAACTGCAGCAGATGAACACTTTAACACCTCTTATTTATTCGTAGAACACAGGTAAAACAATTTCACTCTTATTCTTCGCACTTGTTACGGATGTCAGTATGTCAGCCAGTCAAGTTTACTCCACCAAGTCTCTTTCCAGAATGCCACATTTATTTCAATCTTCCCCTTTCCTTTCTTTTCTGTTCGGCAACCTACCCACGCTATCCATCCTACCCACCTTTCGGACCAAAGCTGTGACTTGGCGGTCAATTGACTGACTAAAAGACGGGAAGATATAAAATTAATTATGCTACTTCAATTTTAATCTAAAAAAACAAGCTTAATATTTACAAAATTAATTATAAAATTTGAGAAATCATTACATTCGGCCATCCGCCATCATGCGATCTCCTGACGCATGATCAAATAAATTAACTGAACGTACTAATCAATTAAGAATATTTATATTATTTTAATTTTAAAGAACAAAAAAAATCTTATTTTTGATTGTAATAGCTTATATACAAATTCATTTTATTATTTTAGTCCTTATCAACTTCAATTTCTTCATCAAATTTATTTTATTAAATAATTATAGAAAATACTCAAATAAATTGAATTTACGATTTTAACACAATAACATTTTCAGTAATTATAAAAACAACATGTGAATAACAAAAAAAACAATAACTCCCAGTGTTTCGCTACATTATTATACTAACAATATTACTTTAAATTATTAATCATTACATTTGGCATTTATTTAGTATCAGATCTGCTTGTATTATTTTGTTGTCGACCTTTTGTAGGCATATTTTCGTCATCATTATCCTCGCTTTCGAATGAAGTATTACTTTTGTTAGATATTAGTATCGTAGTCATGAGAAAGGTTAACATTGATCCAAGGTCAAATCCGATCAAAAGCAACTACGCTATCGTATTTACTTTTAGGAGTACTAAATCCAGTAAGTTCAGAAATTTTATATCGATCATTATATATACTTCTGTGATTTTAAAGAGGCCTATAAATTTTGATAAGAGCTTAGTTCTATTGTCTTTATTGTTAAAATTGGTTCTCGGTTTTTTTATTAGAAATAAATTAGAATATTATTATTATTTATTGTAACTGTAACGATGACATGGGTGTCGGAAGACCAGCGTTATAGTAGCGTATGCTGCTATTGCATTTATGACGAGTGACTGCCAATTTATATCACTTACCTACTTAAGAAAAGACAGTAAAATGTCTTTTCTTGTATTTTTTTTTATAAACTGCATTTAAGTGTGGCATAAATAAATTATTTTGTATTGTATTGTAAGATGACATTTTCCATTAACTACGTGATAAGCACCTTGGTGCAATTTTGATCGATTGATTTTCTTTACCGGTTCAATACTACTGTAACCTTCCACATACACATCCCCTGAAAAGTTAGTTGATCCCTGCGTTATAACTTCAACTAACCCTGACAAAGGAACTTAGGTAGAATTTAATGTAGTCAAGTTTAAGCTATTTTCAATGCCAAAGTTTGCGTTAAGAGCAGGACTTTTGTAGAAGAATAGTTTGCAATTGTCTTTGAACACAGACACCGAAGAAAACTCTATAAAGTTTTACCCTATAAGCAATGCTGTTGTCACAAACTCATCAGTAACTACAAGAACTTCGATCGTAGCCTCAACATCATCGATTTCAATATTCACAAAGCTCCTATAGACAGGTGTAACTACAGAGTTACCGAAACCTTTGATGATAGGCAATTGTGTGTATCTTTTTAAGAAGTTTAGGTCTTGAGCATCAGATTCACGAACTTCGATTTATTTGAAAAATTTACTGTTAGTATCACCAGTTGTGGAAATAGTCAAATTTTTCCGTTCTTTAACGTCCGTACGCGAAACGCGGTATCATTGGTAGAAGTTTACAGTTTTTATTGTCGTGATCAACTCTTTGACACATTTGGCATTTTACTAATGGCTTAGGGCATTTAAAGTAAGAGTGTCCTTTTGCGCGACATTTAAAAAAAAGTCGCTGAATCATGGAGGTAATATCACAGAAATGCTCTGTTCCGTGGGTAATATCATAATGGTGAGTGCCATAAGATCCACAACCTTTTACAACTGTGTATCAAACAGTGATCATCTATCTTTGTACCTCCCACGCAGCCTAGCTACAAGTAAAAGAAAAGAAGATGTAAGTTCACTCACTCCAACTCACTCACTGTCTGTGTAAATAGTGTCCGTCAGTTGATGCAATGCTTTGATGTTCTAGTTGGGGTCGGTTGAAATATGCGGTGAAGCGAAATAAATAGTGAAAAATCAAAAGAATCATTATTGTTTAAGCAAAATATATTTGAAAAAGCGAAAGTATATCCCGTGCAGCTGTGTCTTGTGCATCAAGAAAAACAAAAGGAAACAAAACAAAAGGAGGTGAAAGACCCGGAATTGTCATTTGATACGTAATATTCTTTTTTCAATTTACAGACTGTAATTACATTTTATTAGTACTAGTCAGATTTTCCAATATGAAAACGATGTAAACCCATTAATAAAATATACCCATAAAATAATATGTATTGTTTTGATCATCTGTTCTAGTGATTTACATACACAGACTAATTTAGCTTTATATTTCACACCTAGGCGTCTCGCACCGGCTCAATTTCCGTTAAATTTTACATTATTATTTTTTTAGGTTCCCAAAATGCCCAGAATGAAGACGGGTGTGGATAAAAGCTGTTAAAGGCGTGAAAACTGGGAGTCCACAAAATTTTCCTATGCATGGACGAAATGGCCATAAGAAAGTATCGAGTGGGATGGACATCGCTCTCACAGCCAGGTCAATATGGGAAATAATATTGACGATAATAGTGTTCCAGTATCTATATTGGTTTTGGGTTGTCACAATAAAAGTCAGCAACCAGTTAAAATTAAAAAGTTGATTTCCAATTAAAACGCCTTTTTCATCCATCTCTTATTCCATCGATAGGTTAGTCAATGTAGTCCCTTCTCTAGTAACTCACACGAATACAATATCGACAACTGCACACTAACAAAAAAAACGGACACGCCAAAAACCGAAAGGCTCCGTGCAGTATGATACTTCGTCCAAGCGCTAAACTGTTGTTTGAAGTTGACGCCAAATCTCCTGCAGATGTCTTCGAAGACTTTCACTTTCGTTTAGAATGCGTGTGTGTAACAAGAAGTTCCTCCTCAGGAGTCATCGCACCGTCAGAGTTCATAGAAAGAGAAAAAAAATACTGTAGTTATCATATTCACCAATTGTTTCAAACTTTTTTTTTTTTTTAAATTTATATTCATGTTTTATTTATTTTTTTAAATTTTTCATATGGGTTACTTGGCTTAGCATAACAGCTGTCCATGTAATTTTGCGACGTACTTAGCCACTTACAGGTCCAGTGTTTAAATGCTAATATATGTATATATATATATATTTTTGTATTATTGTAATAATTATTTGATTAGTTTTGAACTTACAGGTATACATACCCCATTTTTCACTAAGAAATTCACTAATAGCGCACCTGGCTAAACTCTGGCATACATAGCCTGCTAATAGCGCACATGGCTAAACTCTGGCATACATAGCCTGTACCTGCATACATAGCATGTACCTACTACCTACCTATATATCTATAAATTTTAACTTAATAGATATTTAATTTAGTACACTTTGCTTCAGAGACTCGCATCAGAGGGTAGGCTTGATCATCGATATTTATAATTTTACGACAGTTTATCAGGTGACAACGGCAAGTATAGTTAATTTCTGCTTGATATAGGTAAGCCAATTTTTATTGCTATTGGAACATTGATAATAGCAGTAATGTGAAATAGAATAATAAAAAAAAATATATAATAGTAGGTAGGTAATCCACGAATTTAAAGGTGCTAACACTACCGGATAGTATCTGTTCAGTACAGACCAGTTCTTGTGAGGAACAATTCAAAATGCGAATATAAAATAGGATAAAAATATAAAATAACCTACCCTTCAATGTTAAAATTATCGGATAATATAAAAATTTGTAAGATTTCACCTACTTTATTCTAGAAAAATTTGCTCGATATGTATTCAACTTGAATGTTCATGGGTAAGGCCCTGACAATTTTTAAAAACCGAATAGTGCTAGTACGGCCAGATAGTATCGGGGCAATCTCGACTGATACATGCTAACAAAATGTTTCATACCGTTAAACTTAAGTCGAATTTAATAACCTTTTACTCGAAATAAAAATATCATGATGTGGACGAAATAAATTTTAATCACAGCTACAGTACGTAATTATTTGGCAAATATCAGTGCATTGTGTACGTAGCAAAATTGTTAGCATTATCTGTCCAAAATTTGTTCACTGTGGCATAGGTACATAGACCCACTTAGTTCCTCACCTTGCTTATAAAAAAAAAATGTTATGGCATACATAGCCCCCTGAACTCACTTGGTCCATCACAGCATACCCTACTTATTGTTATGGCATACATAGCCCCCAGAACTCACTTGGTCCATCATAGCATACCTTGCTTATAAAAATAATTGTTATGGCATACATAGCCCCCTGAACTCACTTGGTTCATCACAGCATACCCTACTTATTGTTATGGCTTATATAACCCCCAGAACTCACTTGGTTCACTACTTCACTATATTTTAATTATGTTTTTTTTTTTATGTAAGTAAACTTTTTATCGTAAAATATTCTTTCAATTAGCAACATGCTATGGTGGCAAAAAGTTTCACCAGTAATAATTCTATCAAGTAACTGCGGTAAAAATTTGATGAAAGACATCAATAAGTTTCAAACTTAATACTTCGAGTGAAACAGCATGAATTTTATTCGTAGTATTCGTTAGACTCCACATTGTTAAAAAAAATATATTTTAGCAAAAATTGTTATCACAAAAACTTTTGTGACGGTATTAACAAAAAATATTTTCATAGATATGGTACAGAAAAGCAACTCATGATCACACACAGTCACTTGCACGTTTAGTAGATTGGTATTCTTTGTCGATTTCTATCAGCTTTTGCTAGAAAATCTATCCAGACTTTTGTAAATTTTATGTTTAATGGGTAGGCACAAGTACCAACAGCTCCATAAACCGAATAGTGCTAGCATGGCCAGATAGTCTCGGGGCAATGCCGACTGGACCACGCCAACAAAGATTCAGTAGAAATAAAGCCGCTAAGTACCTATGCTTTCAACTGAACAAAACTGGCACGATCGGATAGTCTCGGGTCAATCCCGACCGATACATGCTAGTAAAATCTGTATCTCCATTATACTTAAATGGAATAAAATATTGTACCAATCTTCCAAGCGGCAATAAAATAATATTATGTGGGCAGAATAGGTAACATTTTACATACCTTGGTTCAATCGCACTTCTGAGATGAAATGAACTGCAGCAGATGAACACTTTAACACCTCTTATTTATTCGTAGAACACAGGTAAAACAATTTCACTCTTATTCTTCGCACTTGTTACGGATGTCAGTATGTCAGCCAGTCAAGTTTACTCCACCAAGTCTCTTTCCAGAATGCCACATTTATTTCAATCTTCCCCTTTCCTTTCTTTTCTGTTCGGCAACCTACCCACGCTATCCATCCTACCCACCTTTCGGACCAAAGCTGTGACTTGGCGGTCAATTGACTGACTAAAAGACAGGAAGATATAAAATTAATTATGCTACTTCAATTTTAATCTAAAAAAACAAGCTTAATATTTACAAAATTAATTATAAAATTTGAGAAATCATTACACGATGTACTAAAAAATGTGGTATTGCACTGCATTCATCATACTGAAACGTAAATGTATAATACTAACGGTCGGTTTCTGAAAGCTCGATCAAAACTAATCGGATGTCAAGTTACTCGCCATTTCAGCTATTACATCGATTTAGATAGAGATAGCAAGTGACTTGAAATGCGATTAGTTTTGCTTTCAGAAACCGGCCGTAAGTTTTATGTGGATATAATTATAAAATAGAATAGGTATCCATATTAATTAAACCCCCACAAGGCCCCTCTTTTTTATGTTCAGTCCTGTCCATCCCAAGGTTGCCTGGAAGAGATCCCTGTTAGCGATAAGGCCACCCATTGTATTACTACAATTGTTAGTTTTTAAGTAAAAAGTGCATCTTTTTTTTTGTTTTATTTTTATCAAATTTTACCTATCTATCTAATTATACTATGTTCTACCCCTTGAAAGGTATGGGTACCCCCATACCTTTCAATTTGGAACAAAACAACGCCAGCATCACTGCTTAGCGGCAGAAATAAATACCTAATTATTTTTCAAAGTACAGGCTTGAAGGTCTAGTCATTTCTTATCCAACCCCAGTAATAAACTAAGTTGGTTGTCTAGCTAGGAAAACGGCCACTCAGACGGGGACGATAAAGCTAGCTGTCCATTAAAGCACTAACGGTCATTTTACAATCGTTTTTCACAAGCATTATTTTCATTGTTCAGTGTTCAGGAGAGCACTGGTGGTCTATGGTAGCCTTTCGATACTTAGGTAGTGTGATCGAAATCGGTCGGGCACCAATATGTTTTTCTGTTCAAAAATTTTGCCTCTTGAGGCGCACTTAAAATCCTTTCACCACACTGTTTCGAAAGAAAAAAAATCCACTTAATTACAGTACTTGATAACTAATACATTTTGACATTTCTGGCGTTAATGTGTTCTAGCGATAATCGACCTTATTCTGTTGTCGTTAGGGGTACGATACGTATACGCGGCTAACGTCAAATTCGTTCGTCGTTGGACCTCAGTGGTCAGTGTACTTACTTACCTCTTCAATGTTTAGTTTTTTTTACTATGGGTCTATGACATCTGAATAAAGTTTTTTTTTTTTAATTTAATTACCTCAGGTTTCATGGTCAAAAACGATGATAAATTAGAAACTGATACACAAAAAACGAAGGAAAGAGGTTAAACGATGAAACGATGATATCGTAAATAAGTAGCGAAAGACTTCAATTATTATTTTTTATGAAAGTAGGAACATAAAATTTCTGAAACTGCCCCTAATAAAGGGTAGTAGAGCTCTATGTCTCGACCTATCACCATGCCTATGCCATGGGAAGTACTATCACCATGCCTATTTCTACCGCCAAGCAGCGTTGCTGTGTTTCGGTCTGGTTGAAATTACAGGCACATGTCAAAGTCTAAGTCAAAAGGTATTTATTTAATACTAGCGGCCTGTCCCAGCTTCGCATGGGTGGTCATAAATTTTTTGAACATTTTAGGATAAACTTAGACCGTGGGTTCGAGCCTCGCGTCTACTTATTTCATACATTTGCACCCGACCCGTGACCCGTGGACCCGTTAACATTTTTAATTTCGTCATATCTTTTGAATGGAATGTCCGATTTGAAAAATTTAAGAAGTAATATATAGGTATTGAAACCGTCTTAGTTATGAAATGATTTATTTGGATAAGGATTAATACCAAGGTACATATAAAGACCCTTTTCTATCGGCGGCATTTCATTTAAATTTTTATAATAAAAGAACACTTATTGTGACATAACTATCATAGTTGCTATATGCTGTTGTATATATGCTGTCACGACATTTTTTGTAGATGATGACGTGTTCTACAAAATCGTAGTACATTATTTTGTTCTATCATCAATAGTTTTCGCAGCGCACGCGATGTAAGGTTTTTGTTTTCCACCTTGGGTTACATTATTGAAGTTTTAGTAAGGATCCCTGATTTTTTTGAAAATATAATATAATCTATGTTACTCAGGGATAATGTAGCATTCTAATGGTGAAAGAATTTTTGAAATCGGACCAGTAGTTTTTGAGCCTATTCGTTACATACAAAAATACAAAAATACAAAGGTTTCCTCTTTATAATATTAGTGTAGAAAATCACAAGGATCACTTTAAAAAGTCTTAAAGCTAGGTATAGGTGCCAGTTCCACGCAACCAAAGCCTAGAAGAACAGGCAACAAACTTATGGCTTGGTTCCTACCGTTACCTTACCTTCGTACATGAGGTTTAACATATGTATGTATCAAGTTGATGGACACAGGGCAGTGCATCGTACAGGCAGGGCACGTTAATATCGTACAATGCTTATAAAAGCATGGTAATGGTTACTATTTTACATCAGGTGGCTCATCTGCTTGTTCCATGAAATAGTAGTATAAAAAAATGGATAACCGAAAACGCAATGTCCTCTTGCATCAAAAGCAATCAACTCTATCGTTGATAACTTTGACGCGTGTTTACGTTACCGCTTCAGTGGATAGTAGGCTTAAAAGCTGGCTATTCAGTATAGCCGGGTATAATAAATCTACTTTAGTTTATGCCTCGCTACCATACTTTATTATTATGTGGTTCTGGACAAATATTTTGTTATGAAATTCCTGTATTTACTGACTTACTTTTAAATAATTAAAGATTACCTAAAATCCAATAATTTTAAAATTCATAATTAACAATTGAATTTTGTAAGTTAATAATACAGATGTTAAGCCTCATGCGCCTGTAATTTCATCGGCAACCATACTCTTCAAACCAAAGCACAGCAACACTGCTTGGCGGCAAAAATAGGCATCAAATTTGTTTGTAATATCACTTCAAAAATATTTTTTCTAAGCCGTATCCATTATATTTTCAAGTAGTATTGGAACACCTTGTATACAACGCGTTCTATTAATTGTGTATATAAATTTCAGGAGGCTAAAGTACCCATCAATATGAATAACTTTTTCTAAGGAACCAACACTGTGAAAGCAAAAAAAATAAACAGCTGTTTCATACAAAATTTCAATACCTTTTATCTCTAATCTCTATCTCTAATACTATAAGAATCAAAGTCCTGACTGACTGACTGACTGACTGACATATAGACAACGCACAGCCTAAACCACTGGTCCTAGAAACTTGAAATTTGAGGAGTACGAAGGTCTTATGGCGTAGAGGTGTACTAAGAAGGGATTTTGGGAAATTCAACCCCTAAGGGTGTAAAAAGGGATGAAAACGATTGTATGGAAAATTGTATTCCTTGAACCTACAAACTTGAAACTTGGAGTAGATATACTTCAAAGCAAAAAAATAGGAAAGGCATTTTTAGTTTTTCAAAACTACCCTTAATAAGTGTGCAAAGGGTTAAAAAGTTTGTATGGGAGATTTTTGACCGCTGGTCCTATAGACTTGAAATTTAAAGAGTACATAGGTCTTATGGCGTAGAGGTTTACTAAGAAGGGATTTTCGGAAATTGAACTCCTAAGGGTGTAAAAAGGGTTGAAAACGTTGGTATGAAAAATTGTATTCCTTGAACCTACAAACTTGAAACTTGAAGTAGATGTACTCCAAAGCTAAAAAATAGGAAAAACATTTTTAGTTTTTTAAAACTACCCTTAATAAAAGTGCATAGGGATGTCAAAGTTTGCATGGGAGTTTTTTAACGCGTGGTGCGATTGACTTAAAACTTGAAGTAAATATACTAAAAAATAATTAATTAAAAGTGACGCTTTCAACTTTTGATAATTACCCCTGCAAAGGGTGCAAATGACCGTAAAAGTTAGTATGGGAGATTTTTAGTATAGTGCGATAGATTTCATAATCATAATCATAAATCATAAATCATTTATTTGCTTCAATGTAGGTACATAAAAGATGACAAGAAAAATAAATAAGTAGCGCTCATTCCCCATAGCTGGGATGCAAATTGTAGGTGTGGGCTTTATACATTTTGGTAGGTAGGTACTTTTTATACAAACAACAGTAAAATTCAATAATTTCAAACTTGAAGTAAATATACACCACAATAAATTATTTAAAATCACGTTTTCAATATTTTAAAACTACCCCTGCAAAGTAAAACTACCTCCTGAACAAATAAGTACATATTTTCCGTGTAAGGTTGTCTTTGTTGTATTTGGCAAGTTTTTGAGTCTGAGTACCTATACCTACCTACCTAATATAGGTAATGGCCGTGTATAGGTATCTCTTATACCTACGTAGGTATTTAAAATCCTACCTTAATAATATACAAATCAATGTGAAAGTTACGATGTTTGGATGTTTGTGGCTCAATCACGGCACCACTTCAACGCGTGCGAAGCCGCGGGAAGCCACAAGTAATACATATACATATTTTATGCATGAAAGACATCCTTTAAATGTAAGCCAGGGCAACAATCCGTTGATCTTTTAATATAAGGGAATTATTTTTAAAGCGGGATTATTAATTCGTAAAAAAAAGGATACAATTAATAGCTGTACTATTTGCAGTTGTCATGAATAAATCCACTTTAATTTAAATTAATCAATGAAGTTTGTAAATTAAATCCTCTTTAGTGTGTTATGATACTGAAAAATGTGGGTAAATGGACGTACCTTCGAGACATCTTCACATCCTCACATGCTCACATGCTCACATGCTCACATGCTCACATGCTCACATGCTCACATGCTCACATGCTCACATGCTCACATGCTCACATGCTCACATGCTCACATGCTCACATGCTCACATGCTCACGTGCTCACATGCTCACATGCTCACATGCTCACATGCTCACATCCTCACATGCTCACATCCTCACATGCTCACATGCTCACATGCTGACATCCTCACATGCTTACATCCTCACATGCTCACATGCTCACATGCTCACATGATCACATGCTCACATGCTCACATGCTCACATGCTTACATCCTCACATGCTCACATGCTCACATGCTCACATGCTCACATGCTCACATGCTCACACGCTCACATGCTCACATGCTCACATGCTCACATGCTCACATGCTCACATGCTCACATACTCACATGCTCACATGCTCACATCCTCACATGCTCACATCCTCACATCCACATCCTTGAAGAACCTTAAGTTTACTAGCAGTGGACTTCTTTGTGCTGATGATGATATATAAAAGAAAGTCACACTATTTATAACTCAAGAACGGCTGAACCAATTTGGCTGAAAATTGGTGGGAAGGTAGCTTAGAACCAGGAGACGGGCATAGGCTAATTTTTATCCCGACTTTTTTTTGTTTTTTTGCTTTTTTTGTATATTTTATACAAACAATCGAAGAGGCAGGAACTTCAAGTTGTCAGTTAGTACCTGTTTCTTCTGACAAAATTACGTGGCTCAAGATTGTTCCATGGGGAAGAAAATACAATTTATTTATTATAGATGTTGCCAATCATATCTATTTGTAAGTATTCTATAGTAAACGTGCGCGAGCGAAGCCGCAGGTAAGAGCTAGTACATATATAAAATACATTTTTGCCAGGTGGCTAAAATGTATGAAACAGCTGATTTTTTTTTCGCGTAGTATTAGAACACTTTGTATATATACCTACTACTTATATATATATATATATATATAAGTACCTACAAGTAATAACAAAATACACATTAAACAGTTTAACTATCTGGAGAACGTTGCAAATGTAGACAGTGCAACTGACCTAATTCAATAGCAATCGGAAGCCTGAAACCAAGCCTAAGGCGCTGGCAGCTTTGCCATCGCTTTCAGGCTGAATAGCAACGCTGATGTGCTGAGCCAGATACTCACCAGCAACGTCGCGCGTCGCCGCAATGACGGCCCTTACAGCTCAGTTGGTAGTACCTCTGACTTTTACTCTATAGGCCGTGGCTTTGCCCCCCCACCGAGAACAATTATATATTTTTTTTTTTTTTTTTTTTTTTTTAAAAAGGTTTACATTTTATGACAGTTTTACATATACTTTAAAAGTACACATAAAATTAGGTAGGCTTAAGTAACTTTTAGTAAATTTTTAAGTAAGATGCGTTCGTAAACCTTGCGTAGTCAAGTGGTTGACTCTTTGCTCTAAGTAGAAAACTTGTGTTTAGACGCAAGGTATCACTGCTTCGGCTATTTATAATGCGGATGGTGCTTATTTGTAAATATACCTACTCTATAATAAGTGAATTAATCAAGTTACTAAGATGAAATTTGTGTAACTGTGGCACTTCACATCGCTATTCTTGTTCGCATATTAGCATATGTGTCGTGACTCTCAAATATATATAAAATATATTTAATTTGAACATAAAGGCAGGTAACATTAAACAATGGAAAAGTTAAAAACTGAGTAGCAGTGTCAGCAAAAGTTCATTATTTATACAATAAGTTATAAAAAAAACTAAATACAATTAGGTACTATAAATATATATTGATTAAGAAATAATATAATAAATGAGAGACCTATCTAATAAATAAATAAATCTATCTAAAATAATACATATTTAAAGGCGCTTCTAAATACTGTGATGTGAGTTTGAATTGTGTGAGGTATGTGTAGTGTGTGGATGTGTGTATGTTACTGAGAGTTCTCCTGACACAAGTCTCTAAGACCCTATTCACCTATACCAGACAGTCTGGACCCCCCCCTGAACCTCTTTCTACTAAATTTAACTCTCTTTTCTACTAAATTAAAATCTTTTTTACTAAAAATTCTCTTTTGTGTTAAAATACTTGTACCTATATTTCCTGTACTAAACGTAGTTTTGCTAACTTTATCTACTGTCGTTTTAATTACTGGACTACTCTCTAAGTTAGGTAGGCTAGGCAATTCAGAGAGAAAGTTATATTGCCTATTTTTAGGAACAAGACGATTACGCAAATAAAAACACGAATACCGAATAGTGATGTGAAGTGCCAAAATAATAAATAAATAATAAATATTAGTGGACTTTCCACACAGCAGTATCTAGCCCCAAAATAAGCCAAAGCTTGTTATATGGGAACCAGATAGTTAATATAATAAATGTATTTTTTTTATTGTAAATACATACTTATAATATTATATGACACCCAGACAGAGAACAAACATCAATGTTCATCACACAAATGTTAGTTCTCGGTGGGGATCAAACCCACGGCCTACGGCGTAGAAGATAGATAGATAGATAGATAAAACATTTATTTGCCTAACTAATACACAGACACAAAAAATACAAAATCAGCATAAAAAACAACAGAATTCAAACAACAAATAAAAGAAACATTTTAAATAATAAACATTTTGGTCCATGTGTGTGTTGCAGTTAGACAAAAAGGTAATAGCTCAGCGCATAAAATTGCTCATGAGCAAAGCACTGATTTTCAGCGATTACCTTCCGAGACAACAAGTTGAACGAGATGCCATACAACAGAAATATAAAATTACTATATGCAGAAATAAATAATAAACAGCTCTTTTAAAAAAACATTATAAAAATAATTAAGTGTACCGATGTAAGTGGTGTGAGTGTATGTTTATTTCTGAGAGTGTGTTAAAATTTTGTGTATGCTATCTAAGGGCGTGAGAGTTTGAACATGTGAGTGTGATGGTTCTCCTGATTACACGAGTCTCTTAAGAGCCAAGGTTTCACAGGAGAACCAATAACGTAGTTCTGTGTGTGTTTGAAAAAGTGGTTCTGTGTAAGTAGGTATGTGAGAACTTTGAATGTGGGCATGAGTTGATGTGAAATGTGAGTAAGTGTTTATGTTAATCTAAGGTTTATAAAGTTTGAGAATGAGAGATAAATGGTTTATACAAGTCACCAGCAATTCCAGTTTTGTGGTTGGCGAACAAAGTGTTTTGAGGAAATCTCCTTTTGTTTAGTCATTAATAAAGTTAGAAGGCAGAGCTACTACCAACTGAGCTGTGAAGGCTGTCAAAATGAACATAGATGTTTGTTCCCTGTCTGGGTACATGTTACAATTATAGTATAATGATTTATTTTCAAAAAACTATTTTGTATTATTAGCTATGTAGTTCCCATATTACAAGCTTTGATTAGATTTTAGGTAGATAACGCTGTGTTGAATATCCACTAATATTTATTTAGCTAAATACAAACAATATTAGTTAGTTGGTACATAAATCAATTGATTAATTTGTGCCTCCGTATCTATGTGTCTAAGTTGTTGTTTTAGTTTTAAAGAACATATTTCATTCTGGGTTTGGTCTATGTACGTACACCACGTAGAAGATTACCATAAACATGCAATGTCATTAATTTGTAGGCAAACAAAGTTGCGATAGCTAAATGTTTATCTGGTCGATTTTTTTATCATGTGAACACTTCTAGAGCCGCCATGACAGTCTGTAAATAAAGTTTGACATGAAGCATTGCATTTTTGCATTACTTTGATAGTTTTGTTTTTTAATAATTGTGTATACTTTTCTAACTTTATAAAGACTTTTTTTATATTTTAAAATTTAATGAATATGTAACACGTATTTTACTAGCAAAAATTACCGATAAGTATTTTGCCATCTCTTTTTATTGACATAAAGATGACAGTGACAAGTATAGCTATATCTATATCTTGGATATATAAATGCGCGAAATATGAATAAGGATCTAAATACACCTTCGATAAGTTTTATCTGTATTTATAGTAAAACGAAGCTCTTTTACAAAAACTAAGAAATACTACAGATAAATATACTCTTTCGCAAACCATGGACAGACTATACAAGCGTGGCTGTACGTACACAGACAATAAAATCAGAAACACATGACATTCACACAAATAAACACCAAGAATATACCAATATTTGTTCCAAGCACGCATTTTCCCTAGACCCAATCTAGGGTTGTCATACTTTAGAAATGTAACTAACATTATCTTATCTATAATACCTATATACTTTAGTAGAATTCCTGATAGCACTTGTCAAGTAGTAGCCTTCCGATCCTAAAGTCGTTGGTTCAAAACCAGTCGAACCAATGAGTTTTTTGCAAAAAACATTATGTGCACGGTACGAGTACTCTCAGATTGAAAAAAAAACAACAGTTAGAATTTTAGCATGCGGCCAGTACTCTCAAACGGTGAAGGAAAACATCGTGAGAAAACCGGCATGTCGTAGAACCTAAAAAGTTCTATAACATGGGTCAAGTGCTCGAAAGGAGCCTCTTGAGGCGCACTTAAAATAATTTCACCACACTGTTTTGAAAGAAACTAGTGACACGACAAGAGAGAGCATGCGGCGATGTGCTTGCATGGTTGTCACATATGGGATACTACTGCAAAATGTAAGTATATCTCAAATGTAATGCTTGGACGTACCTCTGACTACCTTCCATACTTAAATATTTGTTGTTAGTTTTTAGTACTAGAAGTTAAATAAATAATATAAATATTGGTGGACTATCCACACAGCACTCACTAGCCCAAACTAAGCCAAAGCTTGTAATATGGGAACCAGATAGCTGATATAATATAATTACATATATAGTTTTTATAGTTTTTTGTAAATACATACTTATAATATATAATAACACGGGCAGAGAAACATCTATGTTCATCACACAAATGTTTGTTCTCGGTGGGGCTCGAACCCACGGCCTACGGCGCAGAAGGCAGAGCTACTACCAACTGAGCTGTGAAGGCTGTCTGAGATCTGAGGGGATATCTTTTTGGGGATCAAAATCGTTGTTTCTGTTTCATGACCTTAAAAATGACCTTTCATGACCTTTAAAGGCTTATTAAATTAGGGTACAAAATAAGCAAAAGCGCAGGTAGAATCTAGTTATAAAGCTACCATAACTCCACTATCCAATAAAAAATATCAAAAAACAAAATTCAAATTGGATCGCACAATAAACTAATTCGCAACTAAAAACTCCAAATAAAACGTCAGTTTAAAATATCAGCTATCGTTGTTTGCATTCAAATTGCTTTTGACTATCTAAAAAAATATATCGATTTAGGGCTGCCCAACGATTTGATTTAATTATATTTAGTTGAACACGTTTGCCAAACGAAGCGTGGGACGCCCTCTTAACCGATGGACTGACGACATTGTGAAGATCGCGGGAAGTCGACGGAAGGAGAGGGCTTGAAATCGTTATTCCTGGAAATGTCTAGGGGAGGCCTATGTCCAGCAGTCGAATTCTTCAGGCCGGTGATGATGATGATGACCAAACTAAACAGAATTAGACTAGACTAGACTAGAAAATATTTATTTTACGACACAAAATACAATGATAAAATTAAAAATAAAAAGATACACAAGAAGGCATATTAAAAAACTATTATTTAAAAATATTAATTAGTGTAAATATTTCCAATGTCAGACAGTTTGCTAATCATGTTTAGTGGCTACTTCCTAAATGCGATTAGTGATTCGCTAAATACGATTGATCGTTGAGCCAAATAAAAAAAAAGGGAAAAAATAGAGAGTGAGATAATGAAAGTTCCCCATTATAAATTAAAAATAAAGGGTTATCAGTTCTTATAAAAAATGTTGGTGAGAATATTCACAAAACAAGCAAATGGCCTACCTGATTAACATCAGGTAGGCCATTTGCTTCTTACATATATTTTTTAGCGTACCGGTGATCTAGTAGGACCCCGCATTCAGACTTGGTTACCCATAGACTCTTTTCTTCGAAAAATGTTTTTCTTTTTTTGAGTTTGTATAAAAGCCGTGTCAACCCTAGCCAAACACACGGATAGCAGAATACGAATAGTACGATCGTGCTAAAAAGATCGTCTAAAAACTAAGGAAATCGATGAATTATTTATCTTACGATGCAACCGCACGCTACTTGTGCTTACTCCGCCGCCGACCCTATACGCCCGTATGTAAGCACCTTTAACAATTATCATTTACATACACGACCGCCCTCACAGTTCAGTGGATAGTAGCTCTGCCTTTCGCGCTGTAGGCCGTAGGTTCGATCCCCACCGAAAACAAGTTGTGTAATGAACTCGCACACAAACATCGAAACACCGTAACTTTCGTATTTATATGGGTAGGATGTGATTATTTACCAAAATAAGTAATATTGTGGACATTTTGTTTATTTCAAAGTTATATAGGTAATGCCAACCCAAAGCAAAGATTAAATCTAATTGAAAAAAAAATACTCATAAAATACATATAATACTCAGGGCTCAATCAATCATTCCTCCTGACAATGTTTAGGGAAGGCGAATGTCCAGCAGTGGCTGATGATGATAATGATGATACTTTTGGGCTTTGGGAAGCACGTGTCAGCCCTGTCTGCAGTGGACTTTAAGATGAACTAAAACTCCGTTGTCTACTAGGTCATCGGACTAGCCTTCACTTTAAATTACGAAACCGGTGAAAGACTTACACATGAGGCTTGACATCTGTATGCCTCAAGCTGACGGACACAGGGCAGTGAATAGTAGGGCAAATTCCTACCGTGCGTGACTTACGAGGCAATGTTTTGTTGTAGGATCAGGTGGACATAATCTTGTTTCTAGTAGCAAGTAGCATAAAAATAAAACCTGCCATACATCTTTTAAATTAAAATGGTGAATGAGTTCTTGATAGTAGGGTTGAGTTTAAAGGATTGTGCCTGATTTTGTTTTGTAGGTTAAGAAAGAATGCTTTGAAGTTGTTTGTTTTATGACGTCTGTGGCGTGACGAGTGACGCGCCAGCTGTGACAGCAGCACGTGACAGGGGCGAAATATTGCATGTTTATGTTTATTTACAAAGGAAATTACAATAATTTACAAAATGTACAAAATACATAAAATATGGATCAGTTGAGCTATCTGCTGATATCGCATCTGATTATCCGCGATTCCACATCCGATTATTTGCGATTATCGCGTCCGATTATGTGCGATTATCGCAGCAAACGATCTAGAAATAGCTCAATAACTCGGAAGCGTCCCCAAGACACTGGCTGCATTGCCGCGCTGAATGGCAATGCTGATGCGCTGAGCCTGATACTCACCAGCTTTTTTAGTTCAAGCGTATATTATCTATTATCTCTATCTCCTCGTTTATTTAACATATTTATTGCATTTACAAAAGTTCAATACCTACCTGGCTAAAATGTATGAAACAGCTGTTTATTTTTCGCGTTCACAGTGTTGGTTCCTTAAAAAAAGTTATTCATATTGATGGGTACTTTAACCCCTGAAGTTTTAAATACCTTGTACACCTTGAACACCTTGTATAATGTTGCTTTTATATTATATTTATTAATTTGTAATAAATGTGCTATGGTAGAAAATAAATATCTGTCTATGTCTATGGATAGAAATAAAAATTATAGCCATCTTAAATATTTCCGTCTCTTTAGATTTGTCAAAAACTAAGGCAATTTTTGTCCGTCTACTTATTACATTACTCAGAGATAGTCGAGCCCGCTCTAAGTTTCTAAAGATTAGGGTTAGCGGGGTAGGGGTAGGTTGGGGCGTTAAATCAATTTTGTATTTTGACCAACTTCTACGTATCCCATCAATCATTCCATTTTGACCGGCGGCGGTGTAAATATAGCAGTTGCACGTTAGCTAGTCTGCAGTGACCTCCTTTGAAAGTGAATCGATTGATGTATCTCTATTTTTATTACATTAAAACTTGAACAAATACTTTGCTAATGTATTATATACACATATTATGTGCATTAATGCACACGTACTTTTGAAAACCTGAAAAATCACAAACTAAGTAAATTTATTGACGTATCTTTTTTTTATAAGACTGTAGCGACCCGCCCCGGCTTCGCACGGTTATTGTGGGTTATCCCTAAGAGGTTATGCTTGTATTATGCATATAAACCTTCCTCTTGAATCACTCTTTCTATAAAAAAAACCGCATCAAAATCCGTTGCGTAGTTTTAAAGATTTAAGCATACATAGGGACAGAGAAAGCGACTTTGTTCTATGTTATGTAGTGATAGTGATTGTGATAAACAGGAATGAAATGTTTGCAAATTATTAAAAACACATAAATGCATTATTGCACACATAATTTTGAAATCTCAAAAAGTCATGAACTACTGATGCTTACTGTATCTAGAACTTTTTTTAGCTTATATTTTAAAAGTCTCTAATGCTAAGACGTGCCTCAAATTACTCTTAGAAATCCTAAAAAGTTTTTGAACATCTTAGGGGATGTCTACCGTGACTGGGGATTAGTCTTAAGATTAAGAGTAGTAGAGCTCTTTGTGAAGGGCTCGTCCGTTGCTGTGTTTCGGTTTGAAGAGTGTGGTTGCCTGTGTAATTACAGGCACATGAGGCTTAACATCTGTATGCCTCAAGTTGATGAACGCAGGGCAATGCATCGTAGGGCACGTTCCTATCGTGGGTGACTTACGAGGTCATGCTTTGTTATAGGTGATGGTTACCACTTAACATCAGGTGGGCCATATGATTGTTCCATCAGCTAGTTGTATAAAAAAAATAACTTTAAAATCATCTCAAAATTATATCGAAAAAAAATATTTGTAACATTATTTTCAATAATAAACTGAAAATAATCCGTGATCTTCATAAAATTAATAAAAAAAAACAAATGGCTTCCTGACCAACATTACAACTCGAACCTAGAACAACTTTTAAAAGTTGAACACTTCTCTACATTCCGCATTTGAAATTTACCCTCCTTTCACCATAGTTTCATAATTTACGTACCTACTTAAAGATATTTAAGACATCTGGCTATAAAGTTGCAAAAGAAAAAAGAATACAAGGATAATTTTCGTACAAAACTTGTTCAATAAATCTAAGAAGAAACCGTCCGTGATAAGTTCCGAAAATGTTCGCTAGAGGGCGACGCGGGGGTGATACGCACAGTCGTAGAACCTCCCTCGTAGCTGCGCGACGTAGAGCTTACTACGATACCGCGTAGCACTAGCTACGGAATCGTAATTACAAAGTGCTATATATTTATTATCTGTTCCTAAAAACTTTAGTACTGGCCGGTGACAGTGTTTTTTTTTCTTTTTGTGTGACTGAGAGGTGTTCGAAGTTTGAAGTGAAAAGTTCGAAACTTGAACGCGGTTTGAAGTGTTTTTGTGAAGTTGTGATTTGACTCAACTCGGTGCATGAATACTGAAGTAGGTAAGTTTTATCTCATCTTTTTGCTTAGAATATTGAATATTGAAATTAGCATAGTCCATTAAAAGTAATGGACTTTCAATGAGTTTCAATGGTTTCATCATTTCGTTCTAAAATATTGGAATTTGGAAACATTTTAAACTTTTTTTTATATATTTGTAAAATTATTGCATTCATTTCGTATAAATATATATATATATATAAATATATAGAAATATATAATTTCGTAGAATTGAAAAAAAAACTTTATTGATCACTAGGTACCCCTACTGTTTTCAAGATTACTTAGGCAAATAAATATTTTTTGTCTATTAATGACAGGAAAATTAAAATTCGTATTAAAAATAATATACGTATTAATAATAATAAATCTAAAAATTCGTAAATTTGCAACGAGAATTATTTCACTGATACTGAGTTTTTTTTTATAAATGTCATTATAATTTAAAAAAACCCCATTTATAAATTAATTATTTTAATGCTGGTCAAAATGTTATAAAAAACTGGTAGGTAGCAATTTTTATTCACTGTTGCTTTTGTAGCTCAGCTTACCTGGTCAGTGCTTACATAACAACTAAAGTCATGCAAATTGATGGGTGACCGCTACTTGCATACACTTATGGGTACATCCGTATTTCCAAGAGCACATTTAGAAATTTCTCCATTGTACAATGTTCTTTCTTGCGTTCTTCCTAAACGATGAAGGAAAACATAGTGAGGAAACCAAAAAAGTTTTAAAAAAAACGACTAGAGCGTTTTTGAGGTGCACTTAAAATCCTTTCACCACACTGTTTCGAAAGATACTAGTGATGCGATTAAAAGAAGAAGAGATTAAGCTTAAAACGCACAATGGATCTTCGTTATTATGTCGTAAAAAGGACCTTAAAAACTTCTAAGGAGCTTGGAGCTTTAAGCTCAGTCGGGTGGAACTATCTTAAATTCTTAGTTTGTAAAGATTTCAGAAATTCCAAGAATCTATTGATTAAATTTAATGCTTTTTCTCAGTTGGATTGGCACCACACTAAGGCCCAGTTTCACCATGCTCATTAACAGGCCGTTAAATCTAACCTTAGCTGTCAAACGCGTACATTTTGAAATATTTAACGGACCTTTAATCCTTTGTTAATCTAACAGAGCATGGTGAAACCGGCCCTAAGCGTTTTAATACTTTTATGTAAAAGATTAATTTAAAAAAAAGTTGTCCTAAATTTCTTGCAATGTAAGATGAAGCTTTAGAGCTGATTTCACCATGTTCTGTTAGATTAACAAAGTGTCAAATGGCTGTTAAATATAGCAAAATGTACGCGGTTGACATCTAAGGTTAGATTTAACGGCCTGTTAATCCTTGATTAGTAACTAACAGAGCATGGTGAAATCAGCTCTTATTTTACCATATGGCCCACGTGATGTTAAGTGGTAACCATCACCTATAACCAAGCATTGCCTTGCAAGCTACGCAAATCTGTGTGTTATTGAAAAATATATACAGGCATCAGCGACTATTCTTCCTTACTTTTACAAACCTCTCAATCCAAAGGTTGTCTGGAAGAGATCGCTTTTAGTGATAAGACCGCACATTATACAGTTTTTATTTATTTTTTTAGTGTACTGTTGTTTTGTTTGGTGAACAATAAAGTATGTTCATTCATTCATTCACTTATGTCAGCGGGAGGAAATTAAATATATTATTTACAAGCTGGTGCCCGCGACTTCGTCTGCGCAGGACACAATATAAATATAATTAGTCACACAATATAAATTGTAGCCTATGTGTTATTCTGATGTATAAGCTATATTCTTGTAAAGTTTCATTAAGGGGCTGACAACCTTCAAACAACTTCTCGCTCGCACGTTTCGACATGTTTTCCTACTCAAAAGTTTGCTTTAATAGTTTTCGTACATAAGCAAACTTTTAAGAAGGAAAACTTGTGTCGATCGAAATGAAATTTTTACTAAACTGTGTGCAATAAGATTGCACACAAGACGGTTGATTGCGATTTTTCGAAAATGAGTTATGTGATTTTATATCTTTCAACATGTCGAAACGTGCGAGCGAGAGTCTCATTAGCTCTTGTCTTCGCCTTAAAATCCATGATTAACAAATAGTAGGATTTAAATACTAGTGTCTGCTAGTGGTACGCTCGCGTGGTACTTACCTGGATAACAATTACCTAGTCAATAGTAATATTTTATTTCAGATCGCTATTTGTGTACCTATTCCAAGTTGGCGAAAATGGCGCTCATTCTATACGGATAAAAATACACTCATTCTCAAACTTTAGCAAATACAAGGTGTTCCAATACTTGTGTTTAAAAACTTCAGGGGACTAAAGTACCCATCAACATCGAAAAAATAAACAGGTGTTTCATACATACAAGAGTAGTAGAGCTCTTTGTGAAGGGCTCGTCCGGGGAAGTACTACCACCACGCCTTTTTCTGCCGCCAAGCAGCGTTGCTGTGTTTCGGTTTGAAGAGTGTGGTTGCCGGTGTAATTACAGGCACATGAGGCATAACATCTGTATGCCTCAAATTGATGGACGCAGGGCAGTGCATCGTAGGGCACATTCCTATCGTGCGTGACTTACGAGGCAATGCTTTGTTATAGGTGATGGTTACCACTTAACATCAGGTGGGCCATGTGCTAGTTCCATCAACTAGTAGTATAAAAAAAAACATTTTAGCCAGGTAGGTTTTGAACTTTTGTTGTATGAAACAGCTGTTTTTTTTTCGCGTTCACAGTGTTGGTTCTTTAGAAAAAGTTATTCATATTGATGGGTACCTTTAGTTCCCTGAAGTTTTAAGTACAAGTATCGGAACACCTTTTATAATTCCAGAATAAAAATTGAGAGCATTTTCCGAAAATATCTCAGCTCCTCATTAATTTTCCATTTCGGGTTTCAAATAAACTGCTGAATTATGTCGGAGTGTTTTTCTCAAAGTTTAGAAACGAATGATCGAACTTCCTACAAGTTTTTAACGAGTTTGTTAGAAAAGTCAGTTTTACGCAACGCTTAAAATTGAGCAACTTAGAACAACTTCCGTTTTTAGTTAAGGCGAAGACAAGAGCTAATGTGACTCTCGCTCGCACGTTTCGACATGTTGAAAGATATAAAATCACTAAACACATTTTCGAAAAATCGCAATCAACCATTTTGTGTGCAATCACATTGCACACAGTTTAGTAAAAAAATCATTTTGATCGATACATGTTTTCCTACTCAAAAGTTAGCTTTACTAGTTTTCGTACATAAGCAAACTTTTAAGTAGGAAAACTTGTATCGATCAAAATGTTTTTTTTACTAAACTGTGTGCGATGTGATTGCACACAAAATGGTTGATTGCGATTTTTCGAAAATGAGTTTAGTGATTTTATATCTTTCAACATATCGAAACGTGCGAACGAGAAGTTGTTTGATAGTTGTCAGCCCCTTAAGAAATGATTCTATTGTTCATGATTTGGCCAAGTAAGAAAGAAGGTAGAAAGACAAGGCATTTAGTCAAATTCAAATACAAATTATTTCTTGTGCAAAAAATACATTGAGTACATACCTTAAAGATACATTATAGATACAAAATTCAGACAAATTGTACGTGACAAGGTGTACAGGACATAATATAAAAGGGTATAAAGCTATTCTAGATACGTAGAAATTAGACGTAAGTAGAGAAATAAAACCGGCCAAGTGCGAGTCGGGCTCGCGCACGAAGGTTTCCGATTATCTATAAAAAAGACAAAAATTCAAATTTGTTGTAAGGGTATCCTTAATTTTTTTTTTGGTATTTGTTGTTATAGCGGCAATAGAAATACATCATCAGTGATAATTTCAACTATAACGGTTCATGATATACAGCCTGGTGACAGACGGACAGACAGACAGATGGACGGACAGCGGAGTCTTAGTAATAGGGTCCCGTTTTACCCTTTGGGTACCGAACCTTAAAAACAAAAAAGAAATAAAAATAGTGTGTGTGTGTCACGTCTACGAAATATGTATGTGGAACGCTGCCTGTTCGGTCTTCATAAAAAGCCCTGAGCTCAGCATCAGCTGGGAACTCATTCTCAGCGCTGGTTTTCAGCACAGGGCTTCTGGTGACGCACGCAAGTACACACGGATACAGATAAAGCAACATATAGCCGAAGAAACATACACGCTTACTACAAGGACATGAATGTGTATAGACTGATGCGTAACGTTTGTACGTGTCAGATTTCCGCAATGGTATTTAAAATATATGAACAAGGAAAATAACTTGCATCATACAACCCGATGCTTTCCTTCACTGTTTTTAGATAGATAGATAGAAAGTTCTTTATTTCTTAACTTAACTTCAATTACAAAATTACTTCAAACACTTAACTTCAATAATATATTATATTACATTGTAAAAGGATCATACAAAAGAACGGTAGGAACCAAGCCGTAAGTTTGTTGCCTGTTCTTCTAGGCTTTGGTCGCGTGGAACTGGAACCTAGGGTCACCTAGCTTTAAGACGTTTCAAAGTGATCCTTTTGATTTTATTGATACCGTACATAGGCGAGCTTAAAGCTGGATAGTATTATCTACCAGCTAACCTTTTGTGACTTACGAGGCAATGCTTTGTTATAGTTGATGGTTACCACTTTACATCAGGTGGACCATCTGCTTGTTCCATCAGCTAGTTGTATAAAAAAACTAGTTTCCTTCGAAACAGCGTGGTTTAAGGATTTTAAGTGCGCCTCAAATAGCCTTGTGTTGATAAGTTTTTAGAACATTTTAGGTTCTACGACATGCTGGTTTCCTTAAAATGTTTTCCTCCACCGTTTGAGAGTACAGATCCAGAATATCTAAGGTCAGCCTCACAAGTTCAACAGTAACTCTAAATTCAGTTTAATAATGAAGCTAGCTTTACATTGAAGCTAATTTATTGAAGTCCAAGCGGTAACTTCTGAACCAGTAAACATCAAGTCTTGAATATTATTAAGATAAATTTAATGGAACTCTTCACTTCAGTTTTTACTAAAGCCCTGTAGATATAAAAACATGATTTTGTTGAAAAACAGAAATAGCTTAAAGATTTTGATCCCCAGGCACGGTAGATATCCCCTCAGATAATAAATAAAATAAGACGTAAGAACTTTATTTGGGACAGTATGGATAAGGTTACAGAAGTAACAGTGGGTTCGTCCAAAAATCGGCGATCTCTTAGTACCAAGTAAAAGTAAAGTTAGAAATGTGACAAATGTAATGTTTGGCCTCTGACTTTGACAAACTCAAAGAAATCTGGAGTTCGTACTTGGTACTAAGAGATACTGAATTGATCCCCAACTTTTGATCCCCAAGCACGGTAGGTATTCCTACAGTGCTTGGGGATCAAAAGTTGTGAAGCTATTTCAGTTTTTCAGTTTCAGTCAATATTAGAACATACGAAGGAAATAAACATTTTCAATTAAATGGATTTAAAGAGCCGTTATTTATTTAAAGTGTCCGCAATTTCGTTCGCGTAAGGTAATTTTCTTTCAGATTTAAATCAGTCGCTGCTTTTTTCATAAATTAAATTAAAAAAAATAATTTCTGTTCGTGAGGAATATTATAAATTTAATCACCTAAGGAATCTTCCTTTGAATACTGAATTTCTGTCATAAGATACTTTGAGTATAGGGACTCAGAAAAAGAGAGATTTTAGATTTTGATTGATGTGGCACGGTAGGTTATTTCAGAAACTTCTTTCAGACCTCAAAATTCTTTAAAAATATCTAAAGGGGCTAGTCAGAGGTACGTCCAAGTAAGTCAATATATGACAAGTTGCAAGCCCATCGCCACTCTTAGAACCTCAAACGGTGAAGGAAAATATCGTGAAGTAACCAATTATGTAGTAAGTATTCTTAGGGGAGTGTTGTACCCACTACCCACACAAAAACTTTATTTAGCACATACCCTAAATTGGGCTCAGAATAACAAGATATATTATACATTTAGGTTTATAATGTTAAAATTAATTTTGAACCAGATTCAACGTACGGATTCACTATCTTCCTTATCCTACGCTATCTAACGTAAAATTAGATTTACGCTACACCGGACCACAGCCATGATCGAGCCGACAATCGAATTTAAACTTTATCGATACGGTAATAATGCTCTAGATTGGCTTCGTATCGAAGCCGGCTCCGGCTCGGCTCCGTTCTAAGCACTAATACTGACGCGTATAAATTCAGCCAATTGTCAGTACAAATAGGGTTCAAATTCAATTGACGGCATACTACCCCAGTACGGTGTAACGTGAGTCTGTTATATTATCTGTATGTAATCTAATGTTATTTTAGTTCTGAATAAATAATTTTCAATTTGTAACCCTATCTATGTGGGCGTTATTGTAAATTAGAAACTTTGCCGAATTCATTGGATAATATTATCTAAGTTGATAAGGTTTATTTAACCTTGATAATTTTTTTATTCTACTTGCTGATGATACGTGGTACCTGATGCTAAGTGGTAACCATTACGTATACCTTCTTTTGGTAGGTGCCCAAGGTTAAGATAGTGCCCGATTAGGGCAATCATTCAAACATATTATGTCTTCCCAGTAATAATTACTGATGAAATTATTTATAATATAATAAATAATATTAGAATTTTTCCTGAAATAAAAATTACTTATTATGTACCTAACTTATTTGAAACCTACAAATTGAGATAGACGGCGCTTTCGCATTGACTTTTGGGCGCTGTATTGACTCTCCGTACCTAGTTTGTGGAGCATTTTAGTTCAGATAAACTCCGTTGGCGCCACCTGTCGCTCACTTCGAGCGAGTCGCTCGGGTAGTCTCCTCAGTAAGTCTCAATCACCATGCAGCCCTTACTTAGGTTTCAAATAAGTTAGGTACATAATAAGTAATTTTTATTTCAGGAAAAATTCTAATATTATGTAGCCTGTAACTTATTTGAAACCTACAAATTGAGACCTGTTTATTCTCGCATGGTGGCGCTAAACTAGGTGTAAAAAATGTAAAGCCAACTGTGACTTCAAGAAATCATTTATTTCCAACAAAGGTATGTAACATAAAGTGTAAGTAATTTTCTTATACTCTTAATCAAACTTATGAAAATAAAGTAATTACGTAACAAATTACAATTTAATACAAATCATGTTTTTATTTACAGATACTCATTACACGGGAGTAAAATTGTTAACTAAACACGGTGTGTTCGTTAAGATACCAGGTTTTACTGGACGTTTGTAAAACCGAATAAGAGTGTTGGAAGATGTCCAGTTTCCACGAGCCAAAATGTCTTCCAAGGGCATTTCATTCATCCAATTCAACGATGCAACCGCTGACCGTATTGAGCCAGGTGAGTCTTGAATTCCTGCATCAACCAAAACAGTTTTAACCCAGCCAGCGATGATTGTCCGACTTGCTGGCTTGGACTTTCCTCTCGTTGAGACAAACAGATTGTCTATATTACTATCCTCCAGTCGTCTTTGTTGAGAGATTTCTATTAGCTTTTTAATCCAAAAAACAGGGTCAATTTTCCAGTTTTCTCCAGATAAAAGCAGCCACCCAGACTGTTTGTGATCAATTGTATCTGTTTTTGATCCAAAAAGCGGCCAAAACGTTATAGAACCATCTTCAATAATACATTTATCTTCTTTTACAGATAACAACGTCAGATCGTGGATTCTTCTTCCTGAGGCTAGAAGAAGCAATGTGGCACATCGTCGAGCAACATCGAACATACTATCAAGATTGGGATCTGACTGCAGCAACCATTCTACCACTACCTGCGGATTCCATACCGGTGGCTTAACTTTATCTTTTGCTGCAGATTTATTTGCTATTCCTTTTAATGCTTGTCGTACCAATATGTTAGAGCTTAGTTTTGCTTCGGATTCTGGCTGACAAAATGATGATATAACAGACTTATGTACTAGTATTGTCTTGTAGCTTAAGCTTTCTATTGTATGCAAATAAATAAGATATTTTGCGAGGCCTTGGCCTCCTGGAGTTTTGTTATTTATCCCAGATACCTTACACCATTTTAGCCAGCGGGTCCAGGCAGGTTTATAAGTTCTTAATGTACTAGGTCTCCAGCTAGATTCAATTATTTTTATTTCTGAAGGGGTCCAGTCACCTAGGATATCATCCCACCCCGACATTTCCATGCCTCTAATACAAGCTTGTTTACTTGTGCTGGGGGTAGATTCGTTCTCGTGTCTATCAGCACTGACTCTAGGTTCTTGATTGTGAACGGAGGGGCTATTGCTCTTTTCTTGAGGTCTGTCCTCCAAAAAACGTTCTTCCATCTCGGGCAAACCACTATGTATATTCCCTTGGCATCGTTCAGAAATGATAACACTTTGTACATCAGACATGGAGGTGGGAAGATCCACGCTAATGTGTGATTCCAAACGAGGCTGAAAACATCGTGGGCGATAGCTTGTTGATCTTTTAAGTCTAGAGTCACATATCTTGTTACTACGTGGGCTCTTCTGGACCCCATTAGGTCCACCTGAGGGGTCCCCCACTTCTTGAAAATCAGCTGGCAAGCCTGAGGCAACAGGTGCCATTCCGCTAGAGCCTTGTACCTTGAAAGGCTGTCGGCTATGCCATTGAGAGGCCCCGGCAGGTAGCTGGTTATTAGATTGATATTGTATCGCTCTAAGAGATGGTAAATCATTCTGGTCAATTGCATTAGACTGATGGATTTTGTGCCGCCTTGTCTGCGTAGAAAAGCTAGGGCGGTTCGGTTGTCGCTTTGAACCAAAACGGATCTGTTGCTGCAATCTATGGCTACATTTTTGTGGGAAAGTACCTTGTAAATAGCCAGTAGTTCTTTTAGGTTCGAATGACATTGATGCTCTTCTGGCATCCACGGGCCTTGAATGTGAATGCCGTTGACGTATGCTCCCCAGCCGCATGCTGACGCATCTGTGATTATATGGTAAGATACTGGAGCAGACCAAATTTCGCTTGTTGTGAAGGTGTTCTGTAGCCACCAATTGATGTCTTCTTTGGCAGCAGGGTTCAGTGGGATCGCCACACTCATTTTCAGGGCCTGGTTTAGGCAAGACTGGAGATTTCGGTACCTTAGCATGCCGTGGTTTATTACAAAACTGCAAAACTGTAGGGTTCCCATAATCTTTTGTAGATCCAAAAGAGTTAGAGTATTTGACCCTTGAGCGCGAAGAAGTAGGTTTTTCAGAGCGGTTATCTTTTTTACTGGAAGACTTTTTCGGTTTAGCCGGGTGTTCCAGAGAATTCCGAGAAATTCTATTTCCTGAGCGGGTATGCTGGACGACTTTCTCTTGTTTATTACCCATCCGAGCTTGGTCATAAGGTCGATGGCCTGTTTCATTTGCTGTCGAAGAACTTGAGGACAATGATTCACCAGGAGGAAGTCGTCCAAGTATACTATCACCCTTATTCCTTTTTCTCTGAGCTTCTGCGCTACCCAATTTGACAAAGTTGCGAACGTCCTTGGTGCGCTCGCAAGACCGAAAGCTAGGCAGGTCATCTGGTACGTTGTACCCTTGAAAATAAATCTCAGAAATCGACGGTGTGATCTCGCGATTTGTATATGGAAATACGCTTGATGTAGATCGATCTTCATCATAAAGTCTCCGGTTTGCAGGAATTGAGGAACCTTTTGCATATTTATGAGCCGAAACTTCTTTGGTTGGAGGTATAAGTTTAAGGCTTTCAGATTTAAAACCGGTCTTTGCGAGCCGTCCGGTTTTTTTACAGGGAACATGGTTGAGAGAAAACCTGCATTCCGAGGAGCTACTTCGATCACTGAATCCTTCAACATCTGCTGTATTTCTTGGTTTAGCTCTGGTGACGACAGCATTCGGGTTTGATTTTTGTATACGAGACATAATGGTGGTTTCTCTAAAAAAGGTATTCGGTAACCTTGTATAATTTTTAATATATGGGCCGGAGCCCCCATGGATTGCCAGGTATGTTGGTAATGGCGCAGTTGACCGGCTTTGAAAATCACGGCATAGTCATTGTCTTCGTTGATTGTCACGGTAGTTTTCTCTCGGTCTTTGGTGAGATTTATTTTTCGCATTGGAATACGGTCGTTTTCCAGCGTGTGACTTTCCTTTACCAGAAGCGGAAGCTTGCTGGTTTCGGTTTGGGTTGTAATACCCTCGAAAGGACACCGCAGGCTCGGTTGACCGCCTTGGTGCGGCCTGGTTGCGTTCGGCAGGCATGTACGGCCGGTTGTGGATGACCTGACTACCCTCGGCAGGTAGGAACGGTCTACGAAACACTTTAGAGAACCACCTCCTAGCTTGACCACAGTTTCGCTGAATTCCTTTGCTTGAAAAACATTTTCACAGCTAGGAGGTATTTTTCGCAAAATCGCCTTGTTATACTTGTCTTTCACTGCGGACAGGGCGTTCTCTCGTCGATGCTCTATTATATTTGCACGTCTTCCACATACCAGCTGCAAAATATCTTTGGACACACACATGTAAGGACACGTATTAGAAAACAGCTCATGGACTTTGGATGTTAACGAAGCTTTTGTTAACTGTGTGCCGCTGTCAGCGCTCCAGGCTAGCAAACCTTTTAGTGCCGTTTGCAAAGCTTCCTTTTGATCAATCAGCATATTAGTCAGGGCTCCGAAACTTTGATCAAGTGACCTCGATTGGCAGAATTTTGTTTCAAAAGCTAGAAGTTCATCATTCATTGCCAGATTGGTAAATGCAGGCGAAGAAATGTATTTCTTCTGAGCATCCGTATATCGTACGCTACTCCACTCACTACTATCCAAATGTTGGATTTTACGCAGATAATTGAGCTTAGATTCAGCAGTGCGCTTCACAGCTTCCGACGTCGTGCAATCGTCCCACTCAAAATCAGGGACATCAGGTTTAATCAGACACGAGGCAACTGACTCATCATCCTTCATTTCAAGCAAACCGTCAGTATAGGCCGTGGATATTGGCACGTCATGGTAGTTTCTAGTCATTAGATATTTAAGCTCGCTAACCTGTTTTTGGAGAAAATCCAACCTCTGATCAGACACGTCATCCTTCGTACAAGCACGTTTTGGTGTCGGTGACCCAGTGGTATTGTCACTATCACCATCGTCGTCACTACTACTGTACACTCGCCTTGGTCGCTTGTAGTTAACTTTTCTCCTTACGCCACTCGGTCCTGGAACTGGAGAGCCAATTTCCTGTGCTTCGTTGTTACTCATTATTCCACTAAAACGAGAAGCACAAAAATTAACTTAATATTGGAAGGAACTCTTACTGTAATATTAAAAGAATTTACTTACAGTTTGACTTGAGTTGCACTTATAAATTTTTTATTTTATAATACTTCGAACGACTTCGTCGTTTTTTTCACCCAACTGATCGCAACGAAAGTCAAACGCCAACTGAGGAGACTACCCGAGCGACTCGCTCGAAGTGAGCGACAGGTGGCGCCAACGGAGTTTATCTGAACTAAAATGCTCCACAAACTAGGTACGGAGAGTCAATACAGCGCCCAAAAGTCAATGCGAAAGCGCCGTCTATCTCAATTTGTAGGTTTCAAATAAGTTACAGGCTACATAATAAATATTGGTGGACTTTCCACACAGCACTATCTAGCCCCAAACTAAGCCAGAGCTTTAATATGGGAACCAGATAGCTGGTATAATACACATATACTTTTTTTTTTGTAAATACATACTTATAATATATAATAACACCCAGACAGAGAACACACATCTATGTTCATCACACAAATGTTTGTTCTCGGTGGGGATCGAGGGGAACCCACAGCTTACGGCACAGAAGGCAGAGCTACTACCAACTGAGTTGTGAAGGCTATATTTAATAATTAATTTTAAGGAAAACTTACTGCTAGGTACAAATTTAGAAGTTCACCCAACCACGCCCTAAACACTGAACCGATTGGGGTGAACCTAAAAGCAAAATAGTTCGTAACCTGGATTACTGCTTTTTTAAACGCCATATTATTAATATTAGGAATTACTACGAAACCGCAAGTTATGCATGTTTTTTTTCAAAGCAAAATCAAAACGATCCTAATTCAATTTAATCTTCTACCTCCGGACAACTAGACGCACGGATAAGTGCCCATTCATGGTGGATATCCATCACTATCGCACGAAGCGCTTTGCTTCCACTTTCTTAGTGCAAACTGCCAAGGAGTGGAACACTTTACCGTCGTCGGTATTTCCGGAACGATATAACTTAGGAATATTTAAGACAAGAGTGAACAAGTGGATTACAACTAAGCGTGCTCCACCTTAGACTGCATCTTCACTTACCATCAGGTGAGATGGCAGTCAAACGTTGACAGCCTTCACGGCTCAGTTGGTAGTAGCTCTGCCTTCTGCACCGTAGGCCGTTGGTTCGATCCCCACCGAGAACAAACATTTGTGTGATGAACATGGATGTTTGTTCTCTGTCTGGGTGTTATTATATTGTATAAGTATGTATTTACAAAAAAAAGTTTATATGTATTATATCAGCTATCTGGTTCCCAAAGCTTGTAATATTACAAGCTTTGGCTTAGTTTGGGATTAGATAGTGCAGTGTGGAAAGTCCTCCAATATTTATTTATTTATTAACGTCTTTTACAATAAAATTAAACAATAATAAAAAAACAAGAATCACTTTGAAACGTTTAATAAACTAGCAGAATCTAACGCCAGTTCCTAAAGACCAAAGTATAGATGCTGCGGACAGATAGTTTATAAATTAAGAGTAGAATTAGTAAAAGGTGATTGCGTGTTCGTTTCATTGTTTTCCATCACCGTTTGAGAGCAATTCCTAGGAGAGGGTTAAAATAAACAGTGGCGCGGTAATCACGCAAAAACCCAACCACTCGGCCATTCTCTAATGTGGGTTTCATGAATCATTAGGTACGAGCCTTCTAAGGGTGATGCTAAGCAAGCTATAGAAATCCTAGTTTATATTCTGCCGTCCAGCAGCGTTGCTGTGTTTCGGTTTGAAGAGTGTGGTTGCCGGTGTAATTACGGGCACATGGGGCTTAACATCTGTATGCCTCAAGTTGATGGACGCAGTGCAGTGCATCGTATCGCACGTTCCTATCGTGCGTGACTTACGAGGTAATGCTTTGTTATAGGTTGTGGTTCCTACTTAACATCAGGTGGGCCATCTGCTTGTTCCATCACTTATTAGTAAGTATAAAAAAAAACTCTGAGTGCCTATTTGTTCATACTCCTGATCAACATAGCTTGGACAACTGACCCAAACGCAACTTCGTAAACAACTGGCACCTAGATTCACTTAGCTTTAAGACGTTTCAAAGTGATCCTTGTGATTCAACTGAATAAATACCTTTTGACTTTGACCTTGAACACTTCTAGCTGCTTTACTAATAAGTGAATAACTATACGTCACAGCGCGATTGAGTAACAAACAAACATTTTATTTAGTAAGATCGTACGAAAAGCTTTGTATGAAACATTCCAGTCTAAAATAAAACGCCTCGCCATGTGTTTTATTACATTGGCACACTATGAAACTAATTTTTATACATAGCAAGGTATTTTTGTGAACTGTGTGCAATGCTATTTCACGCATCTAGGTTGAAATTTTTTATAAGTATTAAAATGAAATGTGCGAGCGAGAAGTTCTTCGCCAGGGCCTTTAAGTGACCATAGAATATGCAGTGAATTTTTATTTTGACATTCTGTATTATCACGTGTAACGAGCTAATTATTTTATAAGTTACTATCATAACATGCTCTGGGACTCGATGGTAGAATACCCATACATGCAGTAATGTCAACTGTCATGCGCAACATAATGTCAACATTGGAGATTGACACGGGTATTCGGTGGGAAAATGGTATTGTAAAGAAAAAGGATGTTATTGTTTTATCGGCAGATAATTTACTGAATAAAAGCAGATCAACTAAACAGTTTATTTAATATTATTACGCAGACTATATCATCTCAGAAGTGGTACGATCACGACGCCGCCGGACGCAATTAGTAGGATTCATTGGTTTGGTTTTATGTAAAGGAACTCTACACTAAGGTAAAGTAACTTTACTTCAAATATACAAATTGGAAAAGCGGTAAATCATGATAAACATTGATGATTATATACCAGTAAGTTACCGTACATCCATAGACGTTGTAGATCAAGACTAATTTAGTTCAATGACCTGTGTCATTGGATCTAACAAACTTACCTAAAATTGGTGAAACCAATTGATAGATCAACACTGGATGTACTTGGAATGGAATAAATATATTACCGACCTGTTATTTGTACCGAGAACCAAAATACCGACTTACCGGCTTGACTATTAATGATTATTATGTGAATATATTTCTTTTATACAACTTGAATACCAAAGGTTCAGGTACAAAATGAAAACACCTTCCAATATTAGATGAAACTCATTTATTGCAGATGAAAGGAAATTACTTAGTCTTTTAGCCTTCAATTACTTAAATGAATGAATTTAACATGATAATTTGAGTTTCAGAATATGGGCAGCAATCGCTCTGAAGAGAGAGCTAGAGAGAGAGTTAGTCGGGATCAAAGTCATCACAGCGACTATCAAATGAAAGCACGACGTAGTCGTAGCCACAGCCGACGCCGCAGCTATTCGAGGTCAAGAGCGCGACTCAGTCGTAGCCGTAGTCGCCACAACAAGCGCCGACTGAGTAGCTACTGCAAACATCGTTCGAATGGTCGACGCAGTCGCAGCCTCAGCGGTTCCCGAGCTAAGGCGCGAAGAAGTCGCAGCGTCGGCAGCCGCCACACTCACCACCGAGCAACGATGCGCCGCAATAGAAGCTACAGTCGCCGCAGCAGCCATCGAGAGAGATCACCACGCAGTCGGGGCTATGGCCGTTCTACTGAAGAGAGCAGAACCCATACAAGGGCAAAGGAGGTATGTGCTGATAGCCGGCGAGAAAACTCTAGACAAATAGTTACACCTGAACTGAACACCACTCCGAGAAATGTTACCAACAATAGTAATTATGATCAACCTGCAAAACTATTGACAGAACATCCCACACAGAGTAATAATAACTCAATAACTCCTATTGATGAGGGTACTGAAAACACTTTGGATTTGTTGAAGGATTTTCTAAAGTTATTGAATAATAAGGCAGGGGATCGTGAAACATTTGGAACTCTAAACAATGTAATTCCTGAATTTGACCCAATGTCTAAAGAACAGACTGTTGGTAAATGGATAGATAAAGTTGATGAATGCTCAGAAATTTATAGTTGGAGTGACAAACAAACAGTTCACTATGCCCTGCCAAAACTGAGTGGACTTGCTAAAACCTGGTACCAAGGTTTACCTTCTATTAAGCATTCTTGGATAGAGTGGAAAGTTATGTTAAAGGAGTCATTTCCTTCATCTGAGAACTATGCAGAAATTTTGACTGATATGCTTAATAGAAGAGTACGCACTGGAGAATCTCTGGAATTATATTATTTTTCTAAAATGAACTTATTAAATAGGTGTAAAATATTTGGTAAGCAAGCAGTAGATTGTCTGCTTTATGGTATTGAGGATAGGGGAGTAAGGTTGGGGGCTCAGTCGGCAAAGTTTGATAAACCAGAAGATGCTCTAGAATTTTTCAGGACTGTAAAACACAATAACAGGGACCAATTAGAAAACAAAAGAGACTATTTAAATCGGGACAGGCGGCCTTCTAATCAAATTGCTGTGGGCAACTCGGTCAGAGTAAATAATGGAAACCAGTCTAGAGATATACGTAGGGAGCCTCTCAAGTGTTTTAATTGTAATGATACCGGACATATAAGTTTCAAATGTCCCAAGCCGATAGTTAGATGTAACAAATGTTCTTTTATGGGCCATGACGCATCAAACTGCACAAAAATAAAAAATCCAAATGAATCATCTAAGGAAAAGAATGTTCTTGAAGTCAACATAACCGAAGGCACCAACAACAAATATAAAATTGCTATAAAACTTAATGATATAGTTACACTTTGTCAGGTAGACCTAGGTAGCGAGGCTACATTAGTACGTGAAAGTGATGCTATAAAACTAGGATTAAGTTGGGAAACTATTAAGGAACCATACTTGAGAGGATTAGGAAATGTACCACACCTACCTTTAGGTCGCACACTTACCAGTATAGAAGTACAAGGTATATTGGAAACTGACGTTGAAGTTTTCATTGTTGATGACCACCTAATAAACTGTAGTGTCTTACTTGGGCATAGCTTTACAGAAAGATCCACAATAAAAATTATTAAAATGCCTACCGACTTGAAGTTTGAACGAGCAGATAGTTGTACAAAAGTGCCCTTGATTGCTGCAGCTGACATAACAATAAACATTGGTCAAATGGTATCCATAGCGGTAAAATCTGAAAACTATTGTAGTGGAAGTATCTATGTAGGTGGTTCAGTGAGAGGCCCTGCCGGTCATGAATACTACCTTCTACCAGGAGAGTACCAAATTCACAATTCTGAATGTGAATTGCTGATACAATGTGTGGGTACCAGACCGGTATATTTCGCAAAAGACACCCTTATTACTCGAGCACAGTGGATAAGATCTTACAAGCATATACTTAATGTTTCCGACGACTCTATTATTAATGAAACTTTCACTCCTAAGTGTGGAGCGCAGCTGACCGAGGATCAAATAAGCCAATGCAAGGAACTCCTAAATAAATTTAAAGACTGTTTTTCAAGCGGGATGCATGACTTGGGTTTTACCAGTGTAACGGAAATGGAAATTCACTTAAAAGACTCAACGCCGGTAGTCTATAGACCTTATCGGCTATCCCACCACGAACGTAAGCAAGTTCAAGAAATGGTAAATGATATGATCGATCACGGTATCGTACGTGAGTCGAGCTCGCCATACGCTAGTCCAATCGTGCTAGTTAAGAAGAAATCAGGGGAAAAACGTTTATGCGTAGACTACCGCGCTTTAAACAGTCGAACTAATCGAGATCACTATCCGCTACCTCGGATTGATGACTTACTGGATCAGTTATCAGGACAATCGCTATTCACATCTCTCGACCTGGCCTCTGGTTATCACCAGATACCTATTGCAGAACAATCCCGCGAGAAAACAGCTTTTGTTACACCGGATGGGCAATTCGAGTACAATCGCATCCCTTTCGGCCTTGCCAATGCGCCAGCTGTTTTTCAAAGAGCAATACACAAAATTTTAAGTAAGGGTAAAGTAGGGTACATAGTTATATACATGGACGATATATTAATACCCTCCACGTCGTTCGAAGAAGGATTAACTAGACTTGAAGAAGTACTCTCTCTTCTACGGGAAGCTGGATTGACCCTCAAAATGGAGAAATGTCATTTCTTTCAAGAGAAAATCCATTTTCTCGGATTTGAAATAGACAAAGATGGTATAAAGCCTGGAGTTCAAAAGGTTGAAGCTGTATCAAAGTTTCCAATCCCAAAAAACCAGCATGATATTAGGAGATTCATTGGACTGGCCAGTTTTTTCAGACGATTTGTGAAAGAATTTGCACTCATAGCAAGACCCCTAACGAATCTATTAAAAAAAGAAACCTCCTGGAAGTGGGGAGAAACGGAAACTCAATCATTCGAGACCCTAAAGGCATTACTCATAGATAGACCAATACTAGCTTTGTATGATCATAGTGCAGAAACACAACTACACACTGACGCAAGTAAGTTTGGTGTGGCTGGCATCTTACTACAGCGAAAAGAATCAGATCCTTGGCGACCAGTTGCCTATTTCAGTCGTCAAACTCAACCTGAAGAAATGAAAATGCATTCATTTGAACTTGAAACACTCGCTGTAATTTGCTCATTAAACAAGTTCCGAAGTTACCTTATCGGAATAAAGTTTACCATAGTTACCGACTGTAGTGCTTTACGGTCCACTTTCACTAAAAGAGACCTTGTTCCACGCATATCTAGGTGGTGGATACAATTTTTAGAATTTGACTGTATTGTCGAGTATCGACCAGGTGATAAGATGGCCCATGTAGATGCGCTTAGCAGGGGACCCGTGTCAGTAGAATCTGAGAAAACACATATACTCGACATACTAGCAGTAAACACGGACGATTGGATTTCCACCGTCCAGTCTGTAGACGACGAGGTCAAACGCATCCGCGAAGTGTTAGAAGACCCGGATACACCGAAATTGGCAGCAATTTTCAAAGAATACACACTTAAAAATGGGCGAGTGTTCCGGGTGCTGGAGGAAGGTGTTACTAGATGGGTTGTCCCTAAAGGTGTACGGTGGCAGATACTTAAATCCAACCATGACGATGTAGGTCATTTTGGTTTTGAAAAAACCTTAGAGCGAGTCCGTTCCCTCTTTTGGTTTCCGAAGATGAGGAAATTTATAAAAAAATATGTAGCTGCATGCATCGGTTGCGCTCACCACAAACTTCCGTCTGGAGCTAGAGAAGGTTATCTACACCCCATCCCCAAAGCTGATATCCCTTTTCACACTTTACATGCAGACCATTTGGGTCCATTTCCACGAAGTAAACGAGGTAATACCTATTTATTGGTAGTTGTCGACGCATTTACTAAATACGTGAGCTTGACTCCTGTGCGCAGCACGAAATCAAAAGAGAGTATAAAAGCACTGAAAACCATTTTCAGCTATTTTGGATCTCCGACACGTCTCATAACGGATAGAGGTACAAGCTTCACTAGCAAAAAGTTTAAAGCTTTTATGCAATCTATTGGGGCTAAACACATTCTCAACTCTGTTGCAACACCACGTGCCAATGGGCAAGTCGAAAGGTACAACCGAACGATCCTAGCTTCTCTTGGATCCATGACGCACGGTAGGAACAACAATACTTGGGATGAACTCCTTCCGGATGTACAACTGGGAATAAATACTACTATTCATAGTGTCACAAAAAAAACGCCTACGGAACTGTTGTTTGGTAGAAATGCAGCAAATCCTGCACAGGGCATTTTAAATGATGTCGCAAACGAAGAAGAAGTAAGAGATATAACTATACAGGAGTTACGATCAGAGGCGGCTGACTTAATTAAAAATAACCAAGAGATAAATAAGAGAAGATACGATAAAAATCGAAAAGTAGGAACTGAATATAAAGAAGGTGATCTCGTAAGAATTGCTAGGGCAATAGTTACTGGTCCGGGTCAGTCGAAAAAGCTAGAAGCTAAATGTCAAGGCCCGTACAGAATAAAAAAAATCTTACCGAACGATCGATTTGTTGTAGAGGATACGCCGCTGACCAGAAAAGGTGCAAGATACGAAACTGTTGTAGCTATCGATAAAATATTTCCCTGGTTGAGTTATAATGGCCCTGATTGCTCTTCAAGTGAAGATAATAGTGAGATTGATGATTAATATTGATTGGAAAATAATGATAATATAAATATTTACATTAAAAAGTTCATTAAAGAAAATAATATTGTTCTATAAGTAGAAACAATTTAAGACTTACATACATATATTTAGAATTAGATAGCGTTAGTGAGGGCAATACAGGCATACGACCTTGCCGCCCAATTTCAGATTGAGGGCAGGACTGGCATACGACTTTGCCGCCCAATTTATGATTATGTGCGGGCATGACTGGCATACGACCTTGCCGCCCAATTTCAGATTAAGTGAGGGCAAGACTGGCATACGACTTTGCCGCCCAATTTATGATTATGTGCGGGCATGACTGGCATACGACCTTGCCGCCCAATTTCAGATTAAGTGAGGGCAGGACTGGCATACGACTTTGTCCCCTAATTTTAGACTAAGTGAGGGCAGGACTGGCATACGACTTAGCCGCCCAATTTCTCGATTAAGTGAGGGCAGGACTAGCATACGACTTTGCTGTCCAATTTGTGATATCATACAAAATTGTAGCTTACTTCATAATTAATTTACTGTTAAACCTAAAAGAATGTGATGTTGAAGCCTAAAAATAAACTAGTATTTGTTATACTCAAATATTAAAACATAAAGTTATATCTTAGACTATGAAACTTGCTCAATTTATGATTAATTAACTGTTAAACCTAAATGAATGTGATATTTAAACCTAAAATTAAGCTAGGATTTGTTATACTTACTCAAATATTAAGTTATATCTTAGACTAAGAAATTAGTTAATACTGTTTCAAGACATTTTAGTACCAAAAATGTGTAAGTATCAGTGTGAACAAAATAGTTGATATTGTATGTAATGCATACCTACTTATTAATATTAATACAATGTCCTTGAAATACTCAAGTACCTATTTGGTTCGAATGTACCAACTATTTTGTGTAAATAAGACTGGCTAATTGTTTGAATTGAACGAAGGGACTCGTTCTTAGTAGGATGGCCGACTGTAACGAGCTAATTATTTTATAAGTTACTATCATAACATGCTCTGGGACTCGATGGTAGAATACCCATACATGCAGTAATGTCAACTGTCATGCGCAACATAATGTCAACATTGGAGATTGACACGGGTATTCGGTGGGAAAATGGTATTGTAAAGAAAAAGGATGTTATTGTTTTATCGGCAGATAATTTACTGAATAAAAGCAGATCAACTAAACAGTTTATTTAATATTATTACGCAGACTATATCACACGCTTTGTTAAAGGCGATGGTAACCACTCCGTATCCAGTGGGCTATCTTTTTAGGGTTTCAAAAAAGTATATTTTTAAGGGTACTAAGACTCCGCTGTCCGTCCGTCTGTCTGTCTGTCTGTCTGTATCTTATGAACCGTGATAGTTCAATAGACAGTTGAAATTTTAACAGATGATGTATTTCTGTTGCCGCTATATCAACAAATACTAAAAAACAAAATAAAATAAATATATAAGGTTTGTTGTCTCCCATACAACAAACGTAATTTTTTAGCTGTTTTTATAGAGAATGGTACGGAACCCTTCGTGCGCGAGTCCAACTCGCACTTGGCCTGTTTTTTTTGTACCACTTGCTGTTGGAACAAGCAGATAACCAACCTGATGTTTAGTGGTAACCATCACTTATAAGTTAACATAGAATTGCAATTAGTCGCGCACGATAGGAACATGCCCTACCATGCACGTTGCGTCCATCAACGTGAGGCATACTGACTGGTGTTAAGTCTCATGTGGCTGTAATTTCACCCCACACCATATAAACCGAAACACAGCAACACTGCTTGGCGGCAGAAAAAGGCGTGGTGGTAGTACTTCCCTGCACGAGCCACACACAAAGAGCTCTACGACTATTAAAATCTATCTTGGGTGTTATATAATATTATAAGTATGTATTTACTAAAAACAGTAAGTATGTATTATATCAGCTATTTGGTTCCCATATTACAAGCTTTGGCTTTGTTTGGGTCGAGATAGTGCTGTGTGGATAGTCCACCAATATTTATTTATATTTATTTATCTGCTTCGTTCATCAGTAAATTTAAAAAAAAAAAACTTCACCAGGTATTTACAATATTGAATTACATTTTGGTTTTTATTTATTTCATGAATGTACTACGGTTAACAAAAAATATTATTTGCAATGGTGCCATCGATGTCATGGACCGACGGCAAACATTAATTGCCACAGTACCATTGATGGTACAATCTAATGGTACCACGGTGATTGAACGGTATTCCTTGCTTATTATTATTCTTAACGAGACGGTTCGTCACCTTATAATAAATACAGTTCTAAAACAATGGACCTTCTGTGAAATTGTGCGTTAAATATAGGCTTTGGCTTGTCCTTTCCTTGGGTCGTTTTAACTTTCTGGGTAAATGTATCCCGCATAATTTCTTTGTAAATGGATTTATTCTTCTCACATCGTTTATTGTCGATAAAAGACCGATATATTCAAAATACATATTTTTGGAATACGTACAGTCAGCACCAGAGATAGAATTATTCGAGTTTTGAAATTGTTTCACATGTTTTATTACATGGTCATAAATTTGCCACAAAGTTATACAATTTCTAGCACAGGACAAGTTAGGTAAAGAAATTTAAAATGATTATTTATATTCATAACTAGATGACCCGTTGTCGTTAGTCGTTATCCCCTATCCAAACGACATTAAAATTCTCCCTTCGCTTTAAGGCGAAGACAAGAGCTAATGTGACTCTCGCTCGCACGTTTCGACATCTAAAAAGATGTAAAATCACTAAACTCATTTTCGAAAAATCGCAATCAACCATTTTGTGTGCAATCACATTGCACACAGTATAGTAAATCATTTTGATCGATACAAGTTTTCCTACTTAAAAGTTCGCTTATGTACGAAAACTGGTAAAGCAAACTTTTGAGTAGGAAAACATGTATCGATCAAAACGAAATTTTTACTAAGATGTGTGCAATGTGATTGCACACAAAATGGTTGATTGCGATTTTCCGAAAATGAGTTTAGTGTTTTTATATCTTTCAACATGTCGAAACGTGCGAGCGAGAAGTTGTTTGATGGTTGTCAGCCCCTTATGTAGAATATTGGAAAATGAAATTGTTATTTTTACTATCTTTAAAACTTCCCTGGACTACGACAAACATTTCAAAACCAAATCAGCTAAATCGGCCCAGCCGGTCTCGAGTTTTAGCGAGACAAACGAACAGCAATTGATTTTTATATATAGGTATAGAGATTACTTTGAAACTTTGTCTCATCATAATTTACCTTTAAAATCTACTATCTGGTTCCCATAGTACAAGTAAGTAGTATAATTACTACAAGCTATAAGCAGTGTAAATACTCCTCTCTCTCTTGTCGTGTCACTAGTTTCTTTCGAAGCAGTGTGGTGAAAGGATTTTAAGTGCGCCTCAAGAGGCTCCTTTCGAGCACTTGACACTGTTATAGAACTTTTAGGCTCTACGACATGCCGGTTTCCTCACGATGTTTTCTTTCACCGTATCAGAGTACTGGCATTGTGCACATAAATTATTGAACAGAAATACTCATCGGTGCTCGACCGGTTTCGAACCCACGACCTTAGGATCGGAAGGCGGGGCCGCTAACACTAGACCACCAGTGCTCTCAAAGTACTATAAGCAGTATAAGCACTATCTCGCCCCAAACCGAGCCAAAGCTCAGTTTGGGGCGAAATAGTGCTGTGTGGATGTTCACCAATATTAAAAGAAAAGGTCAGCCCATGCTCTTCCCCTCCCCTTGCTCCTGGGGTTTTACCCACTCGCGTCAAGTCATAAAAATAATAAAAATCCTACTAATATTATAAACGCGAAAGTTTGTAAGTATGGATGGATGGATGGATGTTTGTTACTCTTTCACGTAAAAACTACTGAATGGATTTGAATGAAACTTCACAATAATATAGCTTATACATCAGAATAACACATAGGTTACAATTTATAAAGATATTGTGTGAATTGTCCAAAATATGACGATAAGTGTCAAGTAAGTAGAAAAAAATCTACCATCTGCGAGCTATTCTGGCGTGCGCTGCCAAATCCGCTAAAGTACATATGTACTACGCCGTGCTAATATGAACTACTCAAAATACTAATCCTGCGCAGACGAAGTCGCGGGCATCAGCTAGTCTTAAATAATAAAATACTGATAAAAATAAAGAAAGAAAATACATTTATTTGTCATACTTACACACAAAACGGACAATGGACAGGTACAGGCAAAACCAATAGGTAGGTAGGTAGGAACCTACCAAATGAAAACATATTACAATAATAAACATAAAAAAAAAAATGGTGGGTGGAAATTGGTCCTATCCAATCCCGTCCCATGCAGTATGCCAGAAAGGTCCAGGCTCAGCTTTTGCTGCTTAACAAAGTAGATAAAGCACCTTGCCAAGCTGGTTTCCAGTCAGAACCAATACAGAAGATACAGAATCGATTATTTGAATACAACTGTAATTATAGCAACTCGATTGTCAATCGAGTTGAATTGAAACAGTGAATTCAATAACCATTGACAATGCAAATTAACGAGCGGCGACCACTACGTTGGTAATTGTCATTAGTATCTAGTATTGGTTCTGCGGCTAGCGCAAACGAAACGGTAGAAATATATATTTAAAACCAAACCTCTGTTACAAATAACCTTTCTGCAAAAAAAAATCGACTTCAGAGCACATAACACAACAAAACACGTTGTTTCATTTACTTGGATGATATAACCTTTTCCTATTATTTTGATGTAAAAGCAAAACTGCTTAACCGATTTTGGTGAAATTTCTATGATACTTATAATTTTACTTTTACTGACGTTTACTTTTAAAAGTTTAAAGGTAGGCCAAAGAAAATATGGATGGATTGTCTGAAAGATGATACGGGTAGGAAAGGAGTAACTGCTGAGATGACGGATGATAGACGGAAGTGGAGAGAAAGAACCTGTGGTACCGACCCCACATGAAGTGGGATAAGGGTAGGAAGATGATGTATACTTTTAAAAGTTGTGATGGTTGGTTTTGGTGTTAGACTTTACTGTACACAGATAGAGATCAAGTTACAAAAGGCCAAAGAAAAATGACGCTTACTACAAGGACATAAAAGCGAGCAGTGTATAGCGAGATGCGTTTTTTTTAACTAGCTGGTGGAACAAGCAGATGGCCCACCTGTTCTTAAGTGCCAAAGTGGTAACCATCACCTATAACAAAGCATTGCCTCTTAAGTCACGCACGATAGGAACGTGCCCCACGATGCACTGCCCTGCGTCCATCAACTTGAAGCATACAGATGTTAACTCCTCAGTTAACTGTTGCACACGGATTGAACCAGTATGGGTCAGCCGACTGTCCCCCCAACAGGTGGGCCATCTGCTTGATCCATCAGCAAGTAGTATAAAAAAAACGAATAAGAATAAGAAAAACCGTAAAACTATAGCAATCCGGTATCTGGGTTGAGGGTTGGGGGTAGGGGGGTCACAAGTGGGGGCAGATGGGAAGTCCTTCCCTCGAGTCCTTTTGTCCAGGAGATGAAAAATTATAACTTCACTTTTTAAGCTGGATTTATGAAGCGACTCCAAATTTTCCAATACAATACGCAGCTCAGGACCCTGTTATTGTATGACCAGTAATATACAGGACATTAATGTACAGCCTGTTAACTGGAATCCATTAGAACTTTCCAAAAAGATTCCTCGTGCCTCGTCTTGTGAGATATAATTAAGAGATAAATAAAAAAAAACATTTTCTGGCACTTCGGCGGCCGCTGCCCTTACACGCTTCGCTCGTATAATGTATATATTCTAATATAACCTAACATGTCAGATTTCCGATTTCCCGCTAAGATCATGTCGTGGACGCCCTTTACTTTACGCATTTCTTACATGTTTTTGACAATTCACCTTGCGACCCATCACGACATTAATTTATTTTGGGTTCATTGTTTTTGTCGTAATATTTCGAAATGCATCATAAAAAAGCTCAAAAGGTTTACGCTAAATCCTAAGAAGACTCCTAAGTGAAAATCATCGTTAAACCCAGATACCGGATTGCTATAGCCAACCCAAAAAAACACACAAACTTACGATTTTAATCGAGAATGATCGATTTTCCTCCGATCTAGTAGTCAGATTTCGTTACAATCGACGTCACAATGCCGGGTAGCTTTACAAACTCGAACCACATTTTGGTTCGAAAAGGGAAAAGGCCGTGGCAAGAGGATTACAGTGCAAAAGTTTTTTTAAGCGTTTCAATTGTTTTTTTACGTGACTTTTGTGTTGGCGATTTGGAGGTTTATTTTCAATTAAAAGCGCCGGTGGTCTAGTGGGAATGATCCTCTTACTAATCGTAAGATGGTGGGTTCAATTACGGTCGTGCATCAATGGATTTTTTTTATCGAAAAATTGTTATAAAAAAGTTTTACTTCATAATCCTCAATCATGGTATACAAGGTGTTCCAATTCTTGTGTTTAAAACTTCAGGGGGCTAAAGTACCAATCAAGTACCCAGAAGTTTTTAACACAAGTATTGGAACACCTTGTATATACAGATATTTTTTGTAACTAGTACGCAATCACACATGAGACTTAACATTTGTATCCCTCAAGTTGATAGACGCGGGGCAGTGCATCGTAGGATACGTTCCTTTCGTGCGCGACTTACGAGGATGTGTTTTTTTTGTTTGTGCGGTGATGGTTACCACTTAACATCAGGTGGGCCATCTGCTTAATATAACAGCAAGTTATAAGCAACTGATTTCCTCAAGACTTTTATTAAGAAGATATACTTTCGATCGATCGATATACTTTCTGTTCCAGTCATTTTTTTTATTTCTTTGCATATTAAGTTTTTTTAGCATATAACTGTACTTAAGTTTTTGCCTGTGTTTGAGCGCTAAGTGCCTATTATTCTGGCGTACCCTCCAAAGAATGGCAGCGCTCGTATAAAAGTGCTACTTACTATTTGGGAACCGCTTAAGTTAGACTACTTTTGCGATGTTGACTGGGTCGCGGCCGGGTTTTATTATTATATTTGAATAAGAAAATATTTTATAAGATGTTGTTAAGACGCAGACTACCGTAAAACAACTTCTCGCTCTCTTATTAAATTTTTTGAAGATATCCAATAATTGAATGTTATCTACATTCAATTATTTGTAAAATTCAAAAAAAATAAGCAATTGAGAAATCGTAAGCAATAAAGTATCGGACAATAACCTTACAAAGATTCAGAAAAAAAATTGATCAAAACAAGTTTTTCTAGCAAAAAGTTTGATTTACTCACTTCAGTTAGCACACTTAATCAAACTTTTTGGTTGCAACCTGTCACGTTATGAAGTAGTCAAAGTCAATCGAGCGTTTAAATCTCACTCGGTTTTTTGAGATACTGTAAGAGATTCGTTTTCTGTCATTTTAGGAAGCAGCATAGCTTTTTCATTTTAATTGTTTTTCTAGTGTTATTTTGAGTTGTGTTGTGTAATTTCGGTGGCATTTTAACCAACATTACTTGAGGTCTTAGCACGAGGTGTAAGCATTTGGAATGAAAGTGTATTATGTGATATCCTGATTTGACCGAAAATGTTTCCAATGTTTTGAAGAAAACCGCCACCTTTTCTTCAAAACAAATGACGGCCGACTTGACTATGGACTGACTTGACTAAAAAGTATTCAATACAAATCACTTGACATTGGCAAGATTGTCTGTCGAATGACGGACAGGAGCCATAAATTGAGAGAAGGAAGGAGATACTGTAACATTTTTTTTTCGTAACGTTGCTTTTTTTTTAAGTAGCTAACTGTTAGGCTTATAATAGCACGCCAACATCATTATCTACCTTTAAGGTTGACAGGTAGAAAATGCTCATAGCATTAAGCCCACCTTTTGTACATTTTTTATTTTTATTTTTGTGCAATAAAGTGTTAAATAAATAAATAAAACACTTGTCTAAAGAAAAAGTCTAGTAAAAAAAAAGGTCTAAACATCTACATACATTTTTAATATACAAAAATGTATGTAGATTTAAAAACTAATAAAACAAAATCCGAGAACTGCGTCGGCAATTTCCGATGGCAAAATTTTATTAGCACTTTAAAAAGATATTTACAAAATACAATTTTTAAGTTATTCATCAAATTAATCAATGCGTGACTTACAAGACAATGCTTTGTTAAAGGTGATGGTTACCACTTATTGTCACGTCCATAATATCTGCTTGTTCCATCAGCATGTAGTATATAAAAAAAAGAAGTTAAATAAATTAAAAATTACATTAAGCCGTTTAAAAAAAGACACCTGCATTCACTTTTATACTTGATGGATTTTTGCGTCAGTGATGATGATTTTATTATGATCATAACACACTCTTTTTTTTTAAATACTAAGGCATCATGTATTTTTTTATAATAACTGAGAAGTTATAAACATTAATCCGTTATCTCTAATCTATAGTACCACGCAAAGGTAAACAAACAAACAGAATTCTGTTTTTTTTATAATAATTCATAGTAATTTCGAAAAATATGTGAGCGCTGACCAAAAAAACAAATTCGGCTATGATCCCGATTTCTGAACGGGAATTTATAACGTTAAATTATTGGTAGACCTAAATTATGCTCAATTTGAAATGAAACCTTCATTTGTTGTATTATTGAGTAGTACTTTTCCTAAAAGTACTTTAAAAAAAGCCGATGGGTTTTTTGCCATCTCTCTCTTTCTCTTGTCGTGTCACTAGTTTTTTTCGAAACAGTGTGGTGAAAGGATTTTAAGTGCGCCTCAAGGGGCTCCTTTCGAGCACTTGACACATGTTATAGAACTTTTTAGGTTCTACGACATGCCGGTTTCCTCACGATGTTTTACTTCACCGTTTGAGAGTACTGGCATTGTGCACATACATTTTCGAACAGAAAAACTCATAGGTACACGACCGGTTTCGAACCCACCTTACGATCGGAAGGCGGGACCGTTACCACTAGACCACCAGTGCTCTAGTTTTTCGCCATGAAAAAGAACTTATTTGGACGCGTCGTATATTACAACCTCTTTGATTTATCGTTCAGAATAGATAAACTATAAAACTGAAACGTATAAGAAATCTTACACCTTGTCCGAAAGAGCGGCTCTTCACGGCATTGTTCATCTTTATCGTACACCACAAGAAAAAAATATTACCTACATGAAACGACATAACTAAAACTACAGCGAAATACTATGGGCGGGCTTATTGCTGTTAGCGATCTCTTCCAAATAAAATGTACCCACTTACTCTGTGTACTGTTGGTGAGCATTCTACAAAACCCTTAAAACTATAAATTGGCAAAAAAAATTTTTGCTACCAACACTGTCCGTAAAGCCCCCAAAACATTCGGCCATCGGAAATCTCGGCATTCTAACCGCATTTCGTTCAACCCAAAACTTTGGTATGGAAATACATTTTATTTTAGTGCGGTATATTCCGTCATATACGTTCTGTGTCATATATATCTGAAATATACCTATTTATAAGCGGTGGGCAGAATTGTGTTGCTTACTTATTGAGCCATAAAAGCCTTGGACGGCCATAAAGTGACGTAGTCCCTTCTGTGACCGTTCCGTTTTAGAGGGTAGATTTCTTTGAAAATATGCTTATTTCTACACCAATTTATGAAAGTTTTCCAGACTTTCCGTCATTCGATTTTATGAACGGAATATCTTTCATATTGTAAACGTATTGAGCGACGTAATATGTTTTTATGTTGCTCAAAACTTTGTTCGATATAAAATATTGCGTTATTTTCGGAAATATACGTAGGTCAGGTTAGAGGTTATTTATTTGATGCATGGAAATATCAGTTTTTCGAAAACATGTGAATTTTAATTTGAAATTTTAATATAAAAATGTGGCATTCATTCATTCATTCCTCGTAGAGCATCGATTTTTAAAGCGCTGTACTGTTGCCATCTTATGAACTAACTTAGGATTAGCGCTTCCAAAATAAAAAAAAACGAAACAGCTTCAGGACTTTGATTCCCAGGCACGGTAGATAAGATACCCTCAGATCTTTTAGTACCAAATACTACCCTCAGATTTTCTTTTGGATGTCTAAGGGGGGTAGTCAGAGGTACATCCAAATATTACATTTGGCAGATGCCAAGACTTGTATTAATACAAAATAATCTGTTACAAAATTTACCCTTTGTACTAAAATCAGTTTTTTATGGAGACAGTGAATTTATTGGTTTAGTTTTTAGTGTTTCGGTCTCGTCGATGGATGGGCGATAAATTTCGTGGTAACTGCGGGGCTTTTGTGGCTGAGAAATTTTGCACAGAATTCTGAAAACCACAAACTTTTAATCAGATAAAACTTTTGGTTATGGAAATAAGTACTTACCTACTCTGTTTCCCATTTTTTTTCTTGTTGTTATGTCTCGCTGTATCCGTGTTTGTCTGTTTGTGTGTCATATAAAAAATCTTATACATATTCTATAAGAAATAATATGTAAAGATCGAATAGAATTGACTTTAGAGGAATTAATGAAGTTAGTAAATTATTATTTTTCATTTGTTATTCTAGTGGGAGTGATCCTGTCTTCTGATCGTAAGGTCGCGGATTCGAAGCCGGTCGTGTATTTTATAATTACTACTTTCGAAAAATTAAGTACAATGCTAGTGCTCTCAAAAGAAAACATCGTGAGGAAACCAGTTAGTACCGTACCATAAGTGGGTTCAGGCTCGGAACTTATGGAATACCAACTTCTGCAAAATATGAGTAGGTATGTGTTAAAATGTATTTAGACGTACCCCCAAAGTCAACTTCAAAGAATATTGAGTTTGTACTTGGTACCAACAGATCTGACGGGCTCCGGAGTGCCCGGAGATTAAAGCGATGAATCTTAAATTTTTTTGTACTATTTTTCAACCAAATTCAAAAAAAAACTACCGCGACTGTGGATTAAAATCGTGAAGCAGTTTATAGTTATATTTAAGGCGACTACAACTGTCGATTAGCTTCAGCTTTTAGCAAGATCAGTCTAGTATGTGGCAATGAAAAAAAAATACTTACTATTTATTATTTATATACCAAGTTTTTTAATAAATATGGTTGATTTAAAACTAGATTTTACAAGTTTCTCAATTTTTTTTTAAATTTTTCACTGATTTGGATCAATTTATCTATCTCTAGATCGTTTGCAACGGTCTGCAGATAACTCAACCTTTTCATGTGTATTTTGTACATTTTGTAAATACTATTTCATTTCATTCATTCATTCATTGTAATTTTATTTGTAAATGAATGTCTATTATATTAAAATTAAAATTAAATTAAATTACATTCGACTTCTCACAGTTCCGGTCGCATTCTGAAACCGAATGCCTCCACAAGAATGCTCGAACGACCCTGCAAGTTGGTCCCATTCTTGCACTCCATAAAATTTCAATAAATGCAGAAAACCGCTGCCATATTTAGTTCCGTAAATCAGAGACACTTATCGTTGATCTCTGGAAATATTCTTGTAGGAAAATGTGAGTTGTGGAATTTAAAATGAAATGGGAAAACGAAGCGGCGAACGAAGGAACGAAATATATCTGAAATACATCTAGCATATGAGAGCACAGCAGCACAAGTACCGATCTCTTCTTCTTCTCTCCATTTATGGCTCCTGTCTGTCATTAGACAGACAATCTTGCCAGTGTCAAGTGATTTGTATTGAATGAATACTGTTTAGTCAAGTCAGTCCATAGTCAAGTCGGCCGTCATTTGTTTTGAAGGCCGTCATTTGTTTGAATGGCGAAGAATTTTCTTCAAAACATTCGAAACATTTTCAGTCAAATCAGGATATCACATAATACACTTTCATTCCAAATGCTTACACTTTATGCTAAGACCTCAAGTAATGTTGGTTAAAATACCACCGAAATTACACAACACAACTCAAAATAACACTAGAAAAACAATTAAAATGAAAAAGCTATGTTGCTTCCCAAAATGACAGAAAGCGAATCAAGTACCGATCTCTTTACGAACTATGCGATCGTCAAATTTGACATTTCTATTCGTAAAAATGGGTTTTAGCGATTTTTTGGCGATTTAGACGAAAGTCGTGATATTCGTAAAATTTTAGCGAATTTCGTTAAAATGCGAGTATGGTACTTTCACGATCATATAATGCGGCGACATGATCTTTCTCGTGTTCCCACGAAAACTCTAAAAGATTGAAAAGCAATCCATAGACATCTGTGTTCAAAACCGAAAGTTTCCGAGTTGCCGTTTTACAATTATCGCGAAAATTGACGATCGCATTCCCGAGTTCCGTACTCGCACAAAATATCACGAATTCGACGATCGCTAAATTTAGCGAAATGAGTTCCGTACTTGCACTGCTGGTCTCAAAGTCAAAGTTAAAGTAAAAAGGTATTTATTCAGTATTATTAAACGAATCACTTTGAAATGTCTTAAAACTAAGTGAATCTAGGTAGATCCACGCGAAAAAAGCCTAGAAGAAGATCTGGCATCTAATCAAGAAGATCTAGAAGCCTAGAGAAAGTCCTAGTGGAAGCGGTCCCGCCTTCCGATCGTGAGTTCAAAACCGGTCGTGCACCAATGATTTTTTCTGTTAAAAACGTGCACGGTGCCAGTAGGTACTCTCAAATGGCGAAGGAAAACATCGTAATGACACCGGCATGTCGAAGAACTACCTGGGGATCAAAATCGTGAATCTGTCTTCATGACTTTGATCTTCATCCCCAGGCACGGTAGATATACCCTCAGATCTTTTATTACCAAGTACGATCTCTAGATTTTTTGAGGATGCCTAAGGGCTGTCTATACATTACATTCGGCACATACCCACATTTAGCAGCACTTGCAAGCCCATCGCCGCTGTTATAATACCAACTCGTATCCTCACGATGTTTTTCACCTTTTAAGTGCCTACTTTTTTCTTATTATAATATTCTGTCAAGACGCACCTCAGTACCACTCGAATAAGATGAATAATATAGGCACAAACGCGTCCCCTTTACCGACACGGTGTAACAGGCAATGCCTGGAAATCAGTGAGCCCTGAAATTTTCGAGGCGTTCTCTCTCAGCTCGGTATGTTCGGTATTCCGCACAAGCGTAGCTCAATAATAACAGCTCCTACACTTTCATTATGTACTATTCTTTTTTCTTCAGGGTTTTGATAACTTTTTTTGTTTAGAACAAAATGGCTTTCTGAGCTCTGAGGTTGTTTGCGATTTTTCATAACTACATTCAGTGATTTTATTCAAAAGTGTTGGATGTTGTTACGTAGCGTGTTAGGCTTGGAATGAGAGTCCGCGATTACTCTGCCACACTCGGCTTTAATGCACATGCTTATATTTTGCACTTGAAAAAAATTAAAGTAACAAAATAAAAATTAAAGTAAAGACATTTATAATTAATTAAAAAAAGTTTGTGTGACAAATAAAAACATTTTTTTTCTTTCTTTCTTGCTTAAAAAATGAGTTACCAATTTCTTTGCAAAAAACGGTAGGAACCAAGCAGTAAGTTTCTTGCCCATTTAGTAAATAAATATAAATTGCCATCTAAGCTTGGTCGCGTAGAACTGAAACCTAGATTTATCTAGCTTTAAGACGTTTAATAGTAATTCTCATCATCAACTGAAGAAGTCCATATGGACTTCTTCAGTTGAGGCTTCCCTGTTCATTTCCAGAAAGAACAGTAGGGTATCCGAAGTCTTATGTTTTCAGTTTTTTTGAATAAAAATGAATTAAAAAAAACTGAAAAATGAATGAAAATGATTGAAAAATACTTTATTGTACACCGAATTAAACAAAAACCAAAACACTTCAAAATATAAAAAAAAAGGTACAGTGAGCTCTCAGCATGCCCGATAGAGGCGCTTATCGAGTCTTCATACAATAACAACAAACTGAGGGTACTGAGCCCTAATTATGATTCCTTTAAAAGTGATTTTTGTGATTAGAGTGACTTTTTTTCTACACTATCCCAGCTGTTCTCTCTGAGCTGCACTGAAGCAGTCTCCACGAGGCACCATGCCAGTATGTCGCGGAATGCGGTCCTTCATATTTAATTTGGGAGAAACATTTAATAACGTAGGATAGTTGGGGCGTTATTACTCATGAGTTATCAAAGTTGAAATTGGCTCCATGCATATTTGAGACGGAAGCTCATAAGGTAGATAAGTAAATACATTATTAATTGCGTTTCTACACACTGTCGAAGCCAAATTAGCTCAGTCAAAGTCAAAACGTATTTATTCAATAAAATCACAAGGATCACTTTGAAACGTCATAAAAGTAGGTGAATCTAGGTGCCATTTCCACCAAAGCCTCGAAGAACAGGCAACAAACTAACGGCTTGGTTCCTACCGTTCTTTTGTATGATCCTTGTTACAATGTTACGCTACGCTTCAAACTAATAATACCTTATGCATACGTACAATCTATTAAGTAGAGATAAAAAAAAAACAGACAATAGTACAGACATTGCAGACATGTTAGCTGCCGATGGGCAGAGTGATCGGAACATCGGGCCACGCACTTTTATCATTGATTTAGCTATCTAAAGTATAGTAAGCATTCCTTATTATGTTATTCTTAATGTTACACACTAATTTTAAAAGCTTTACTACTCTTAAAATCAGATTGTCAGATAATCAATCACAATCACTCCCAAACAGACGAGAACAAATTGTAATCTTTTTACAATCCAAACAAACGTGTTGAGCGTAATTTTCCAATTGTAAAATCCATTTTCTCCCCGAAAAAGTAATTTAACAATAAAATTTGCGAGAATTCGCATACCTTCGCCACATCAAGGAAATTGAAAAGTTTATCTAAAAGACGGAAAATTCAACTTTTTCCGGAATTCCTTTCAGTTTATTTAATTATGTATGAAGCCTCATAAATGGCCTGTTTATGTTTTGGCTTAGGAACCCACTCCACTGAAGCTAAGCTTTAGATAATCATTATCATTTATACATAGTTTCATGTTGAATGTATGAAGAATGTTGTGTGAGTGAATGAAACGAAAGAGGTATGTTAGGACCGTAACAAGCGGAAATCCATAGTCTCGGTCTATGAGAAACCGGCCGGATTTTATGTATGTATTCATGTTGTTAAAATAGGTCTTATGGGGTAATAAAATGTCCAGGACATGAGCCCCATTGAGGCATAGCAATGTTTTTTATGCCATTAGGCATAAAAACTAAGATTAGAATGTATATTATATTAGGTCGCACCGTTAGCTTAAAGTTACGGTAGCCTCATCACCCACAGCCCGACTTCACCCATTGCTGGGTATAGGCCTCTCTCTGTATTCGCCATCGTTGACGGTCCTGCGCTTGTCTCATCCACCTCTTGCCTACGATATTTGTTACATCATCTGCCCATCTCGCCGCTGGACGACCGACGCTTCTACACCCAGTTCTTGGACGCCATTCAGTTAGCGCCTCACTCCTCCTGTCATCACCTCGCCTTGCCAAGTGTCCTGCCCAGCTCTATTTTAGTTTCGTTATAAGATTCCCAACGTCTTTGACCTTTGTTCGTCTTCGAATCTCGACGTTGGGAACACGGTCTATATGCTGCGGTAGCCTATTTTCCCAAAAAATATGTGATTTCTAAAAGATTTTTACTACGTATTCAAAGGCCTATTGATTCTTCAGTGGAGCATTGATAGATGAATATATTTATGAACTGTATGAATTCTCATGTATTATCTAAATATTAAAAAAAGGTGTGGTTTCAACGCCCTGGAATTTTCCTTTCTATATTTAACATAAGGTTGTAGAGCTCTTTGTGAAGGGCTCGTACGGGGAAGTACTACCAACACGCTTTTTTCTGCCGCCAAGCAGCGTTGCTGTGTTTCGGTTTGAAGAGTGTGGTTGCCGGTGTAATTACAGGCACATGAGGCTTAACATCTGTATGCCTCAAGTTGATGGACGTAGGGCAGTGCATCGTAGGGCACGTTCCTGTGCGTGACTTACGAGGCAATGCTTTGTTATAGGTGATGGTTACCACTAACACCAGGTGGGCCATCTGCTTGTTCCATCAGCTAGTTGTATAAAAAATAAAAAAGGTGTAATTGCGATCAAACGTTTTAACAACAAATTGTAAAAAAAAATGCTGAGATTCCGCCCAAAAACCTCTTCAGCAGATGTCTGCCTTCATTTCGGCGAATTCCGATGATTCTTGACCTAATTAACAAGCATTGTTTTCGGTTCTCGACCTAATAGTTTTGTTCTATTTAATTACGTTGAGATGTTCTACTTTCTCATGAATCAGAAAGTTAAGGTTCTTTAGGAATATTTCAAGTCAAAGTCAAAAGGTTAAATTAAATATTAAATAAGCAAAAAATACATCCTACTATGATAGAAAGTAAAATTTGTGGCCAGCAACTTCTACAATATCTTTCTTTTTTTTTAAATATCTTCAAGCGGTCAGATGCGCCTACGCATTGGGTAAGTTTTTGTTTATTAGTTTATGTTTTTTGATGTTTATGTTATGGGATTTGTATTTGATAGCTAGGGAATATAACAAATAATATAATTCAGTAGTTATTTTACATCAAAATGTCATAATCAAACTTTTATAATCCTAAAACCATCGGTGTCCTTGATGAAGGACGCTGCCAACTGGTGGAGCATTGAACATCTACATTTTTATACTAATCCATACTTATATTATAAGAGATAATGTTTGTAAGTTTGCGTGTATATTTGTTTGTTTGTTTGTATGTATGTCGGAGGTTGCCTCTGTGCAGGACCAGGACAGGACGGAAACAGAGAGGGGCGAGCTTTACTGAGAAAGTGGACTGTATCCGAATTATTAAAACTATCAGCTCAAAGCCTCCTCTGCTTATGTCCCAGTGAAGCACTTAGAGTTCGTCGGGTTTCAATCGGGTTGAAAAATGACAATGGTGGTTTATGGTTTCGCGAGGGTCGGGAGTAGCATCCGGGAAATTAGGTCTGACCTGAATATGCACCGGCAATCGCCTTGGAGAAAGTTTTATCTGCTAAAACTGTTATGTTGAAAAAATGCTGTGCATAAAAAACGAAACACGATTTTACTTAATTCTATCAATACTAATATATGCTCAGACCCTTCGCCTCGTGCTAGACCCAGCAAGCGCGCAGTCTCATTTATTCAATAAAAAATCTATTATTTTACCTACTATTGCTACTCTTTACTATTTCTATAAACAAGCTTGAACATGTTTTGACTTATCCGAATCCTGACACGTGTAAGGTAGGCCCCTGATTTTACCTGTATTTCAGGAAAAGCTATTTTATTTCTGTTTCTATTTTAGGGTGTCTACCTTGAGCTTCTATTGCTCGGTTCGGACGGACCGTTACTTCTATTATATAACTATATAATCTGTATAAAAATAAAAACGTATACATACGTCCTACTATACAGGGTGTTAAAATACCACTCCCATAAACTTCAGGGGGCTAAAGTACCCATCAATATGAATAACTTTTGCTAAGGAACCAACACTGTGAACGCGAAAAAAAACAGCTGTTTCATACATTTTAGCCAGGTAGGTATTGAACTTTTGCATGTTTCTGCAATTAGTACACATACAGTTCTCTGTATGCCTGGACTGTGCCCAGATACCTACCTATTTTAGTTACTACATAGCGCGTGTACAGATGAAACTATTAAGTTTTGAATCGGCTTTCTGGGTGAAGACTGACTATGACTAGAATACCTGTGTATTTTTTATTGAAATGGGTGTTCGTTGGCTTGCATAAAGATAGCATGTTATTTTTTCTTGATGTGCTTGAATCTTACTGGAGCGCATAGGATTTTGGCTTAAGTTACTGACGAAAATGCATGTTCCGGTGGTAGTTCAGACTTTGAAGACCTTCTCACTTACGCCCTCGTCCTGTTACTAATTAATAGATTACAACATATGTGTTTTGTTCTCATAGATTATTTTTGTAAGTAAAATGTTGTTTGTTTCATACTTGGCAGGGCCCTCCCCATACATACGATGATGTAATTCGTAGTATAACTGGCAACGTCCTTCGTGAAGCACATTAATTTTCAAGGAAACTGAAATATTTAGATTTTATCGCAATTGTTTAGAGCTCTAGGATCATAATAGATCAGATATAAAATGAAAAGTAGACAAAATGCAAGAAAATAAAGTCTTGCCAATTTAGGAGTTAAAAAAATTATGCTTTCAATCTCAAAGTGAAGGAAAAGATTGAAAAACCAGTTAGTATTCTTGCAGCGGCAATGGGCTTGCAACCCGTCACAAATGGGATACCAACTACTGCAAAATGTGGGTATGTGCCAATGTCATTTTTGGACGTACCTATGGACCTACTTCTAACTCCTCTCAGACGTCCTCAAAGCTTACTTGGTACTAAGGCTGGTATTCAGAGACGAGGGTAAGCGTGAACTTGCGCTTGAGTTTGTCAAAATCGGAAGCTTAGCCTTTGTTTTGTATTCAGAGTCGCTAAAAATCAGTCTAAACTTAGGCTTGCGCTAAGTCAAGCGTAAGTAGTGGAAATCGACTACTTGAGCCGATCTCAAGTCAGAACTAGCGCCAAACTAGTAATGGAGAACTATTTTTGACAAAATCAAACTTCTGTCTATGAAATTATTCAATCTTCCAACAATGGAATATTTTGATAAAATTTGATCTTATTTCGATGATGTAGTCGAGTTTCCACGTAATCTCTGATGATCCCTCACTAGAGCTTCCACGCCGTGGGATTATTTACCTATTCTGAAAGTCATTGTGAATGTGTTTGATCGAACATTGATGATATCGCTTTCAAAATCAGTATCCTGCCTGGACCCAACTACTACACAGGGGAGAGCAAGCATTCTCTGGTATGTGGACGAGAGGACATAAGGACGTATTCCTCTCTCCGGATTTTGGACAGCCGGAGTAGTACACCAAAGGAAGCACCTCTAGTGAAGAAAGTGCCGACTCTGTGTTGTGTGTGTGTTATACGGTCCAGAAATGTAATTAGAAGTCGTCTGAAATAAGATTTATTCTTATTTTTTTATTATTTATGTAAGAGAATTAAATAATTCATAATAATTTTAATATATCATTTTTTCAATTTATTGTTGTGTAACCTACCTAATCTACGTAAATAAAACCATAAATGTAATTTCAAGTTATCCGAAAGGTAAGATTTATTCTTATTATTTGATTATCACAAAAATAAGCGAATTAAATAACTTTAGAAAAATAGAGGCTAAACTATAGATATCCGGTACCTGCATTGAGGTGGTCCGGTACCTCGTTGAGGGGTGGGGCTAGGAAAGGTGGATGTGGGGGTGGAAGGGAAGTCCTCCTCTGAAATCATTTTCTCCAGGAGATGTTTAGTTTATAAATTACTTTGAAAATAATAAACACCCGAATTGTAGTACTGCGGAGATTAGTGTGAATAAAAAAAAAATTATGGCACTTCGGCGGCCACCGCATGTTCGCTTTGCATAATTTATATGTTTCAACATAACCTAACTTATCCAAGTTGGATCCACCCTATCAAGCCTTTTATGAAATCTTGTAAACGCTCTAATGGCAATTATTGATACGTTTGACTGAATTATATTTGACCGAATGTGGTAAGAAGAAGCGTACCGAACAAAAAAGATAAAAAAAAAGAGTAAGTAATAAAAAAAAGTAAAGAGTAATTTAAAAAATCTAATTGCTGCCAACAATATTGGCTGAAAAGTATTTCGTTCTACGCATTTTTTACGCGTCTTTGGCAATCAGTCTCTCAACATCATGAAAATTGACAGAATTACGTTCCGTTCTAAGCAATTTTTGTATTTTGTTTTCCTCGTAATTCATTCAAAGCGCATCTCCTGGGTCCAAAAATAGCTTTCAAGGTTTATGATGAACCCTAACAATACCCTTATATTAAAAACACAGTTAAAACCAGGTATCGGATATCTATAGCCAACGTAAAATAAATTTAAAAAATCCTTGAGTTTATTTGTAGTATAACCTACTTAATCTACCTAAATAAAACCTTCGTACATCTTGAACAATAATTATAGGCTTGTGTTATTTCGCAGTAATCTATCTACAGAGTAAAAAAAATCGAACTCGATGGTAAGTGTAGTCAAAGCAAAGATCAATGTAAGTTTGACATCCTGAATCTCTCTGAATACAAAATCCAAAGATCTGCTTCGACAATGCTTCTCTCTGCGCAGTCGTAGCTTGGATTTCATTGATGTCTCTGAATACCAGCCTAAGAGATCTGAGAGATATCTACCGTGCCTGGGCGGAGACAGCCGTGAATGTGTTTCTGTTCATTTAGTTTTTTACATTTTCAGCGACATAATTACGGTATTCTTTTTAATAAAAAATATTTTAGACGGAAAAAACCATTACACTATCTCGTTACGAGGCAGCCTCGTATATTTTACTTTTTAAGAACACAACTCACAATTCGCGGCAAAAGAATTTAAATCCCTTTCAGAGCCATATATTTTGTCGTAAAAATTATGAACTTCTGTGTATGTATGTACTTTACACTTTTCTTTTTTAGACGATATCTATTACAAGCTTTTTTTTAATGTATCTGTAATAGTTTTGTTTTGTGTTACTCAGTCAGATACCTTGTTTGGAGAGCTTGGTGGCCACCATTAGGAACTAAACTCTTGAAACAAGTACCTGCCTAAATAATACAATACAAAACTATTACAGATACATTAAAAAAAATCTTGTGATAGGTATCGTGTACGCGCGGTCCGATTTTTTGATAATTCCTTTGTATAACGTAATGATAAAATAAAATATGTAGTGGCGCTAGTATCGGGGTATCCATTCGCCTTAACTGTACACCCGTTTCTTTTATTTTGCGAAATGCCGGGAAAAATATGTGGGAAATAATTTGAGGAACTTTTCGTTTTTATTTTATTGAAACTGGGTTTATCTGCTGTGAAACTGTTTTAAACTATGCTATGCGAAAACAATGAACGAATGAACTAAAGATTTTTCATTATTGTAATAAAATAATGGAATTCAAATTACATAAAGGAAATGCTTTTAGTAACATAAAAAATGGGTTATATCACAAGAATTTTATATATAGAAACTGTTTTAAACTATGCTATGCGAAAACAATGAACGAATGAACTAAAGATTTTTCATTATTGTAATAAAATAATGGAATTCAAATTACATAAAGGAAATGCTTTTAGTAACATAAAGAAAATGGGTTATATCACAAGAATTTTATAGCTTGGAAGAATATTTAGATAAATAAGTGTACTTATCTACCAAAGTAAACTATAGTTAATTTAAAAATAGGTGAGATGAAGATTTATTAAGTTAGATAGAGAAAAAAATACATATTTTAAAAGTTTAGGAATGTTATACATTTAAATTCATAAAATGTAAGTTTAAATGTTTGTAACATTTAATTGTACGCACGAATAGGGCAGACTGTTTATACTTTTTATATACTTACCACCTTTTACATTCAACAGTTTACAATAAAGATAATTCTGATTCTGCCCATACCCACCTGATGTTAAGCGAGTACTTCTACCTATGACAACTGCATGACACAGAACACTTCAATGAAGAATTATTCAGCTAAATTCAGTGATGTTATATGTCGTCCGGGGAAGTACTACCACCACGCCTTTTTCTGCCGCCAAGCAGCGTTGGTGTTTCGGTTTGAAGAGTGTGGTTGCCGGTGTAATTACAGGTACATGAGGCTTAACATCTATATGCCTCAAGTTGATGGACGCAGGGCAGTGCATCGTAGGGGACGTTCCTGTGCGTGACTTACGAGGCAGTGCTTTGTTATAGGTGATGGTTACCATATAAGCAAGTTATATAAAAAAAATGTTATATTATAACGCTCAGCAAATTTTCGTGCAGCAGGTGTTGGTTATGATTGTGGGGTAGCAAGGGTCACAAGATTCGCAGCAATTTTGTAGCTAAGGGGCTGATACCCGTCAAAAGTACTTTTCGCACATTTCAACATTTAGAAAGATATATGGTGGTCGATTGCATTTTTTCATAAATAAGTTCTGAGTTCAGAGATTTTATATCTTTCAACATTTAACCATACATTTAGAAGCTATGATCATTTATTTAATCAGAACGGCATCAGCCAATTACACCAATTAAAATACAGACAGTTAAAATTAAAAATAGAAACAAAGAGATAAACAAACAACAATGGGAACAATCAACACAGGAAAAAAAACAATGTCAAAAATGAAAAATAGTAGGTAATTTAAAATATAACCAATAAAGGGTATAATAAAAACAATGTCAAAATACTAAAAACTAAACTATATCATACAGTAATTACACCGAGATAAAATAAAACAAAAGTAAAAAGAAAGCAATGTAAAAAAAATTAAATTATAAAAAATATAAATTACTAGCGGCCTGTCCATTTTACGATAAACTTAGACTAAACTTAGTAAGAGTCTCGCGTCTACTTCTTTCATACATTTGCACGCATTTCTCCCTGAGTGAGTGAGAATGCGCCCCGTACCGCGTTCGCTAATATTTTTAAAGCGAACTATTTTTTTTTATTTCGTAATATCTTTTAAATGGAATGTCCGATTTGAAAAATTCAAGAAGTAATTTATAGGTATTGAAACAGTCTTGAATATTAAATAATTTATTTTTATAAGGATTCATATAAAGGTATGGATAACATGGTTTGATTTCGGTCGGCATTTCTATCAACTTTTAATATGTAAAAAAGAAGTTATAGTAACATAACTACTATAGTTAGACATAATATGGTATTGCTGAGTTTTTTGTAGATATTGATGTGTTCTTTAATATTGTAGAACATTTTTGTGTTCTATCGTCAATAGTTTTCGCAGCGCATGCGGTGACAGCCAAATTATGGCCGATTTTTTTACACCTTCGGTTACATTATTGAAGTTTTAGAAGAGATCCTTAATTATATCTTGTAATAAATGTAGTTTTTGAGCCTATTCGTTACATACAAAAATAATAATCTTTCCTCTTTATAATATTAGAGTGTAGATATCATATTCATCTCACAGAAACCCAGGCCCCCAGATTCAGATAAGAACAGTGCAAGCTACTTGACTAAAACACTAGCGCCGTCTAACCCTGCCTTGAGAAACTATCATGTGTACAGTGGCTGTGCTTGTCTTGTGTCGGAGCTGTCTACAACTGAATGGAACTAATCTGTAACAAACAGATCACGGGAGACGTGTCGAGAGATATAGGGGCACTACTCAATTGGAGCGAAATTATGCTTGCAAATGACTTGCTATACTGGCACAGTAACACATACTAGTCACTTACCATCATGGCACACTGTACCTGAATAGGTCTACTGTTGGACGTAAGTGCTACGTACACGATATTAAATTTTATTATACGTCAATAGTGAACAACTAGATGTTACTATCATTAAGTAATGACACCTAGTTTTAAGACGTTTCAAAGTGTTACTTGTGATTTTATTGAATTTATGATAACTGAGACCTTTTGACTTTGACTTTAATTTAAAAAATAATCTCGTTTCTAACCTCTTAAGGGTAGTCGTGTTTTTTATTTTTTTGTTGTTATTTTGGTGTAAAAGCTGAAAACGAGCTTTCGTTTACAATAATAGAACAAGAGAATGCTCTTGTACTAGCTCTAGCTCTTTATTTGTTTGGTCTAAGCCCACCTTAAAAGACCAGCAGCGCAAGTACCGATCTTTTTACGAACTATGCGATCGTCAAATTTGACATTTATATTCGTGAAAACGGGTTTTAGCGATTTTTTGGCGATTTTGACGAAAGTCGTATTCGTAAAATATAAGCGAATTTTGCTAAAATGCGAGTATGCATGGTAGTACTTTTGATTTCACGATCGTGTTGTCTAATTCTTGTATTTAAGCGAATTAGACGAATCATTTTCACATCTGTGTTCAAAACCGAAAGTTTCCGAGTTGCCATTTTACGAAAATTGACGATCGCATGCGATCAAAAGATAGCGACCCCGAGTTCCATACTCGCACAATTCGGCAAAACATCACGAATTTGACGATAGATAAATTCAGCGAAATGAGTTCCGTACTTGCACTGCAGTGCTGCCACTTGGTGTCGAGTCGTGAAACTATCGTTAGAGGCCGCCACTCTATTAATCTACTGTTGGGTGAACAACAGGAATCGATTCTCTAAACAAACAAAATCACGAGGAGCTTCACCTAGTGGATTTGCGCTCTTCAATCACGGGCTTCGCTTCACTCTAATTGGCATTTACACTCGCCAATACACTCACGCGGGTGGCGCTAGTGAAGGGTGTACTACAGAATGTCAAATTGATAACTTACTGCGTATTCCGCGGTCACTTGGGTGAACGTTGTTTACGGAATAGTACAACAGGGATGATATCGAGTTTTCGATTGCAAACAATGAGTGCCAATTTGTAAAGTTATTTTGATAGCGTTATTTTAATAATTGCATCAGCAAGTTCCTCGCAAAATAACTGTTGTAAAAATAAAAACTTATTCGCAAACAAATACGCTGACTTTACAGACACAAAATAATAAAATGAAGTTCGATCACTGATTGTAGAGAAATTGTAAAGTACAGTAGTTGGTATTCCATTCGTGACAGGTTGAAAGCCCATCTCGCCGGTGTTCGTAAACCAAAAGTCTGTCAACTTTGATATTGGCAAATTCGTGGCAAACCTTATCGGCCACTGAACAGCCATAAATAAAAGCGAAGAAGAATGGTTTTTTTAAATTCAGCCTGTCCTACTGCTAGGCAAAAGCGTCCCCTTTTCTTTCCTCTCCGCGTACCGCATAGGTAGTTTTATCTGTTAAAAATAACAGCAAGTGAAGTGAACGAAGTCGGGGGTTTCCTCTTGTATCTTACAGGAAACCTACGTCATCGATGACGTTGATTTATGTTAAGGGAAGCGCCCTACATTCATCCTTTTGTGTGGTTACAATTTGTATGTCGCTAAGGTTTTTTTCTTTATAATAATCTATGAATAGTAGAGCTCTTTGTGGCGGAAGGGGAAGTACTACCAGCATGGCTAGTAGTAGTGATTGCTAACATTAAGAGGCTGACAACCATCAAACAACTTACACGTAAATTTCAACATTTTGGAAGAAAGACAAAATTAATTTTATGGCACACAACTTGGTTCACTGCGACTTTTTATGAGTTCTGTGATTTTATATTTTATATCAAAATGTTGAAGTGTTGTTTGACGGTTGTCAGCCTCTTAATATTTAAGGCGTTTTTCTGATTTTTTTCATGTTTTTAGCCCAATTCCGCATATCAATTTACCTGTATAAAGTCCAAACTTTTCAGCGTATAAAGTTACCTGTATGCTAATCCAGGTTACGTACTAAGATAAGATAAGAAAAACGTTAATTCTCTCTCACAAAGGTTTTTAAATATCAGGGTTAAGATTTTTTAATACAACTAGCTGATGGAACAAGCAGACGGCCCACCTGATGTTAAGTGGTAACCATCACCTATAAAAAAGCATTGCCTCGTAAGTCACGCACAATAGGAACGTGTCCTACGATGCACTGCCAATCCATCAACTTGAGGCGTACAGATGTTAAGCCTCATGTGCCTGTAATTACACCGGCAACCACACTCTTCAAACCGAAACACAGCAACGCTGCTTGGCGGCAGAAAAAGGCGTGATCTGAGGGGATATCTACCGTGCCTGGGGATCAAAGTCGTAAAGCTGTATTTGTATTAATATATCAGTAGGATTGTATCCAATTGTATACAAAACTAATAATTAAACCTACACAGAAGCTGTGGAGTGCTTTGTATGTAATAACAGTAATAATGCAAGCAACACTCGACACGGCAACATCTGGCTGAAACAATTAGTATGTACCTTCTGTGATCCCTGAATAGGAGGTACAGTCAGCGGCAAAACTAAACTATTCATCAGCCTTCACAGCCTTCACAGCCGACAGCCTTTACAGCTCAGTTGGTAATAGCTCTGCCTTCTGCGCCGTAGGCCGTGGGTTCGATCATCACCGAATAAACATTTGTGTGATGAACATAGATGTTTGTCTGGGTGTTATAATATTATAAGTATGTACTGACAAAAAAAAGCATTATGAGTATTATATCAGCTATCTGGTGCCCCTAGTACAAGCTTTGGCTTAGTTATATCTATTCTCGTCAGTCGACATATCCATTTCAACATTCGCATCAGTGATTTTAATCAGAAGAAGAGATTCAAAAATGTATCTCTTCTTCTTCTTTTCTCCGTTTATGGCCCCTGTCCGTCATTTGACAGACAATTTTGCCAGTGTCAAGTGATATAGACAAAATACTTTAAAGTCAAGTCGGCCGTCATTTGTTTTGAAAAAAATGGTGGCTGTTTTCTTCAAAACATTCGAAACATTTTCGGTCAAATCAAGATATCACTTTCATTCCAAATGTTTACACTTTGTGCTAAGACCTCAAGTAATGTTGGTTAAAATACCACCGAAATTACACAACTCAACACTAGAAAAACAATTAAAATGAAAAAGCTATGTTGCTTCCCAAAATGTCCGAAAACGAATCAAAAATGTATCTCATTACATGACATTCTTCCCTTGAAATGACATGCCCATACCACTCTAACCCATTGCTTCTTATTCTTTGTCACTTGTGCCACTTTCAAGCTATCTTTGCAAAAACCTTTTTTTTTTCTTATCCATTCTCATTACATCTCACGTCCATACGTGAGATGACTTGTTGACATACATACATACATAAAATCACGCCTGTTTCCCATAGGGGTAGGCAGAGATCACGGATTTCCACTTGCTACGGTCCTTACATACCTCTTTCGCTTCATTCACTCTCATAACATTCTTCATACATTCTCGTCGGTTTAGGGTACTCTTGACCTGGCCCTTCTCTAGAACGTCTGCTATCTGATCGAGATACGTTCGCCTAGGTCTTCCCCTCCCAACAGTCCCATTTACGCTCGCCTGATGCACCTGTTTTGTTAATCTCCTTTCATCCATCCTCTCCACATGCTCAAACCATCTTAACATACCTTTCTCTACCCTCATCACTAAGTCTTCTTTCACTCCACATTTCTCTCTAATTACACTTTATTCATTTCATTAATTCATTTGACTTGTTAAGATGGCTCAAAATTCGGATCAGTGATTTTATATCTTCGAAAGAGTAGAATTATGCGACGACTGTACTAAGTATGACATAAATAAATTATAGCACAAACTACGTTTGGTTACCCGGAGAGACCACAATTTGCAACGTTGCACCCTGCTCTCTCCAAACCACACAAGACGAGGCAGGACCTACGTGCTAACTTATTTATTTATGACGTAATTCATGACGTTGTTTGTAGATTGTGTAAAAGGAAGTGCGTGTTTTGTGACGCAATCATACCTTCTGTAGAAAAAAGGCAATATAATCCTAACGGATGGGAGCACTGGATGTTGTAATGAGAGAGATGTGTGCACAACTCGAGTTTTATTGGAAGAAGGAATGAACGTAGACGAACAAGCACAGGTAAAAAGGATCATACAAAAAAACGCTAGGAACCAAGCCGTAAGTTTCTTGCCCGTTCTTCTAGGCTTTGGTCGCGAGGAACTGGCGATAGATTCACCTAGTATATAAGACGTTTTAAAGTGATCCTTGTGATTGTACTGAATAAAGACCGTTTTGATTTTGATTTTGAGATTAAATCAAGAATAAACTTAATGTTTCCAACAACACCTCCTAATAATTTATTTCTGATACACATTGTCTTATGAAACATAATAATATAAGAGTAGTAGAGTTCTTTGTGAAGGGCTCGTCCGGGGATGTACTACCACCGTGCTTTTTTCTGCCGCTCAGCAGCGTTGCTGTGTTTCGGTTTGAAGAGAGTGGGTGCCGGTGTAATTACAGACACATGAGGCTTAACATCTGTATGTTTCAAGGAGATGGCCCACCTGATGTTAAGTGGTAACCTTCACCTATACCAAAGCATTAATACGTAAGTCACGTACGTTAGGAACGTGGCCTGCGATGCACTGCCTTGTGTCCATCAACTTGAGGCATACACATGTTGAGCCTCATATGCCTGCAATTTCACCGACGACCACATAGAACCACAGCAACGCTGCTTGGCGGCAGAAAAAGGCGTGGCGTGGTGTGTATTTTGTACGTTTTGTAGATGCTTGTATTCATTGTAATTTTCTTTATATATTATGTTATGTTTAAGTCCTGTGTTTTTTTTTGTACCAAGAAGTGCAGTAAGTCGCGACACTTTTTTAACTATTTTGATTTTCAGTGTCCGACTAACTATAAAATCTGCATACCGCCTATTGATAACTTAAATAAATAAATAACAAAAACTTACAAATATGCGCTGACTTCATATTAAATTCATAGTATTGCTTTGCACCACTTGGTTAATGGCGCTTACCTGCCTTAGTTCTACATAATTTGCAGCGCCTTACAGGGTACTTCAGACCTAAGCTATTAAACTGGTGTACGTACATATTAGGTTGGGGAAAAAGTCTTTTCGCATTATAGTATGTATAAACTTGTAATAAAATCTCTCTGGCTATACTATTTGTATCTGGCTGGTTTTGATATCATTAAAAGTTTAAATTTTAAAGAACATAATTCCAAATTCAAATTAGGAAAATGTATGATTTTTATTTGTTTTTCGTACTGTTAATGATGAGTGAATCTAATGAAGAAATTCGATACATTTTAAAATTTTACTACAAAAAAGGAAAAAATGCAACGCAAGCCGCGAAAAAAATTTGCGATATTTATGGACCTAGTGCAGTGTCTGTGAGAGTAGCACAAATTTGGTTTAGGCGTTTTCAATCCGGAAATTTTGATGTCAGAGATGCACGTCGCTCTGGTCGCCCTATTACGGATAAAATGGATGCCATTTTTGAAAAAGTGGAGCTAGATCGGCATATCAGTAGTTACGACGTAGCTGAAGAACTGGGAATTGACCACAAAACAGTTTTGGCACATTTGAAAAAAACTGGGTACACAAAAAAGCTCGATATTTGGGTACCTCACGAGCTCACAGAAAGAAACCTAATGAACCGTGTACTCATTTGTGATTCTTTATTACGACGTAATGAAACCGAACCATTTTTGAAGAAGCTGATAACTGGTGATGAAAAGTGGATCACGTACGACAAGAACGTGCGAAAAAGGTCGTGGTCAAAAGCCGGTCAGGCTTCACAGACTGTGGCGAAACCCGGGTTAACTCGCAACAAGGTGATGCTGTGTGTGTGGTGGGATTGGAAGGGCATTATTCATTATGAGCTGTTACCACCAGGCAGGACCATCGATTCTGAACTCTACTGCGAACAACTGATGAGATTAAAGCAAGAAGTTGAGAGAAAGCGGCCGGAATTAATCAACAGAAGAGGTGTGGTTTTTCATCATGATAACGCTAGACCTCACACATATTTAGCCACTCAGCAAAAATTAAGAGAGTTTGGCTGGGAGGTGTTAATGCATCCGCCGTATAGTCCGGACCTTGCACCTTCAGATTTCCACCTGTTTCGGTCTCTTCAGAATTCTTTAGGCAGTGTCAGGTTAACATCACGAGAGGACTGCCAAAACCACTTGTCGCGGTATTTTGATCAGAAGTCCCAAAATTTCTATAGCAATGGGATCATGTCACTACCTACAAGATGGCAAAAAGTTATCGAACAAAATGGTACCTACATACTTTAGTTAAATGTAAATAAACTATATAAAAAAATGTTTTGAATTTTCTTAAAAAATGCGAAGAAACTTTTTCCCCAACCTATTATTATAAAACATACCTAAACTTTAAAATAAGTATTTTATCTCTATCTAACTAAATAAATCTTCTCAAAATGATTAACTAACTTAATTTAAAGTAGCTATAGTTTACTTTGGTAGGTACACTTATTTATCTAAATATTCTTCCAAGCAAAATTCTTATTAAAAACCATTTATTTAATGTTACTAAAAGCATTTCCTATAAGTAATTTGAATATGTTATACATATATTTTAATTGCAGAGTAGTAAGAGCTTTTATGGAATATACAGTTATGAACTGAGGTATACATCATGTTATGTTTATATTTTTGTCACGCAAATTTCGTTTCGATGATATTTAATTTTATAGTTAATGATATTTTATTTAAGACTAGCGGCCTGTCCCAGCTTCGCATAGGTGGTCATAATTTTTTTGCTGAGCCTCGCGTCTACTTATTTCATACATTTGCACGCCCTTCTCCCTGAGTGAGTGAAATCGCACCCCGTTCGTGACCCGTGGGCCCGTTAACATTTTTAATTTCGTCATATCTTTTGAATGAAATATCCGATTTGAAAAATTCAAGAAGTAATCTATAGGTATTAAAACCGTCTTGAATTTAAAATTATTTATTTGGATAAGGATTAATACCAAGGTACAAATAAAGACTTAATTTTTTATAATAAAAGAACACTTATTGTGACCTAACTATAATAGTTAGACATATGCTGTCGCGACATTTTTTGTAGATAATGATGTGTTCTGCAAAGTCGTAGTACATTATTTTGTTCTATTATCAATAGTTTTCTCAGCGCACGCGATGTAAAGATTATTTTTTCCACCTTGGGTTACATTACTGGAGTTTTAGTAAGGATCCCTGACTTTTTTGAAAACATTATATGGCCTATGTTACTCAGGGATAATGTAGCATTCTAATGGTTTTTTGAAATCGGACCAGTAGTTTTTGAGCCTATTCGTTACATACAAAACAACAAAAATACAAATCTTTCCTCTTTATAATATTAGTGTAGATATCTTAACTTCCAATATTTCCTCGGTAGGCCTAAACAGATCAAAGTGACCAAGATATAATCAAATCCACAACAAACGAAACTTTACACTAGTTTCGGTGTCAGTGGATGTAGTTTGGCAGTTCTAAATTACACACGCCTATCACGGCGATCACGGCCGTTAGCACCAGTTTATAACACACTTTTAAGAGTAGTAGAGTTTTTGTGAAAGTCTCGTCCGGGGAAGTACTATCACCACGCCTTTTTCCCCAAGCAGCGTTGCTGTGTTTTGCAGCAGATGCAGCAGAACAAGCAGATGGCCCACCTGATGTTAAGTGGTAACCATCACCTATAACAAAGCATTGCCTCGTAATTCACGCACAATAGGAACGTGCTCTACGATGCACTGCCCTGCGTCCATCAACTTGAGGCATACCGATGTTAAGCCTCATGTGCCTGTAATTACACCGGCAACCACACTCTTCAAACCAGCGTTACTGCTTGGCGGCAGAAAAAGGCGTGGTGGTAGTACTACCCCGGACGAGCCCTTCACAAAGAGCTCTACTACTCTTAAACAGATGTTATCGTTTTCTATAAAATAATTATGAAAAACTGTTTTATGTTCCTAATAAATAATGCATTATAATTATTATTATTACATAATTTAAATATGATCAAGAGAGGGTTTATTTTGAAATGTATTTTAATAAATAAATTTTGTATTTATAAACTTTACTTACAACGGTTTAAGACCATCAATTACAGTAATAAAAAACTTATAATAATATTTATAATATCATTCCTTAGTTTCAGAAAAGGTACCTGCATATATTAGGCTCAACTATCTATCGATGGCAGACTCGTGCTTAGCTCGGTGTCGCTTCAGCTGCCTGTCACTCCATCCCCTCTGACACCCAATTACCCTCAAACACAAATTAACAGTAGAGCGTCGAGGAGCCTTCAGACGGTGCGCTTTGATACCTAACATATTGATATATCGCACGTCTATTAATTCATATCACTAATTAACAATATAACAGAGGAAAAATTAAGGAACTGGCTTATTTAGCTGGTGAATAATACTATCTAGCATTGTTTTGCTAAATACGGATCTATAACAATTATGAATTTCTCTAGTAAATATTTATTTACTCGTGAAGAAATCCATTTTCACATTTTTTGTGATTTTCCGTACCTGGATAAAAAATACAGCAAAAAGTAATAATTTATTATTCCAGGTCATCAACTATTTATGCTCTATGTTTTATAAAAATCGGCAAAGCTTCTGCGGATGTGAGTGGAAACCAACATACAAACTCACTCGTAATACACATTTGCATTTTGAATTTTAGTGTGATCGTAAGATTGGAGTCAAGTCAAAATTGACCTTAGACAATTTAATGGTTGTTTTATTAACAGTTGTGGTTTTATAGGGTACCAACGTAATACAATACAATGGTAACAATTCCACAATACAAAGATTATTGGACCCGACCCGATTTTAATCTTAATGAAATCTACAAACTCAATTTCATAGAGTGATGTGTGAAATTTTGGGTGACGTAACATCCACAAATTGAGTAGATAAAGGAGTAGATTTGGTGTTTGAAATTGTGTACCTCTATGATTTAATATTAGGTATATCTTTATTCTTTATTTTAAGTGTCTGTGTCTTTTCGAATGTTATTTTTTTCGAATGGCGACTACGAACTGGAATAACCGAAACACGAACCAATTTGTATGTGCACGGTGCCAGTACTCTCAAACGGTGAACGAAAACATCGTGAGGAAATCGTCATGTCGTAGAACCTAAAAGTTTTAAAAACGTGTCACTGCTCGAAAGGAGCCTCTTTGAGGACTTCAAATTCTTTCACCACACTGTTTCTAAAGAACTAGTGACACAACAACGCTGTCGCTACGTATCGTTTTCACGGAATAGCCCTGGATCAGTCGGTCGGTTGATAACCGAGTATTTCGGAGTAATTATTGTCCTCTGTCTTGTGCGAAGATAAATAGCTTCTGTGTGTAATGGCTCGGATTATGGCTATTTATGTGTGTTTTACGGGTTATTTTGTTTGTTATGTGTATTTTGTAAGGATTATTTTTGTTAGGTAAATATATTGTGGCGTTATATTATTAGCCTTTTATTTATTTCATTACTGGTCTGTGGATTCGCTCGTTCGCGCGTGTGGATAAATAGCTTAGGTATATGTACTTCTGGGTTACAAACTATTTTTGTAAAGTCAAAGTCAAAAGGTATTTATTCAATAAAATCACAAGGATCACTTTGAAACGTCTTAAAGCTAGGTGACTCTAGGTGCCAGTTCCACGCGACCAAAGCCAAGAAGAACAGGCAACGAACTTACGGCTTGGTTCCTACCGCTCTTTTGTATGATCCTTGTTACAATGTGTAAATAAATGTAGGCATTCTTTGTAAAAAAATAAAGTTTATTCTAGAAAATATCGAAGGATAGATACATATTATCCATGAGATACAAAAATGTAATTACCACCTTTACGCTGACGACCTCCAGCTGTACAAATCTTGTAAACCTTATAACATAAACGAAGCCGTCAGCGCATTTAATGAGGATCTAGCCAGAGTGGCCACATGGTGCGATTCAAATAGCTTAGTACTGAACCCTGCTAAAACAAAATTTCTCTATCTCGGATCGAGAGGCCAAATTGGTAAGATGCTTGCATCTGATCCTAAATTACACGTCAGTGGGGTTCCAATAGAACGTGTTACAGAGGCTCGTAATTTGGGTCTGTTGATGGACGGCTCGATGCATTTTGAGAACTATGTCCTTCAAACAGCTAGGAATTGCTTTTATAGGTTTGAATTTGAATTGCGTTTTGTATCGGGTTCGCGAATATCTTGACACCAAGCTACGAATCACGTTGTGCGAATCGCTTATTCTTTCTAAGCTAAATTACGTTGACAACGTTTTTGGCGAATGTCTATTGGCCCGGTCGATGAAACTTGTCCAGCGTGTCCAAAATGCGTGTATTCGTTTTTGTTTTCCAATTCCGCGTAGAGCTCATATTTCTCCATTTATTTAGTCACGGCTTTCTTAACATGAAATCCCGTCGCGCTTTTCATTTTGCAAGTCTTTTGTTTGGTATAATAAAGAGCAAAGTACCAATGTACTTGTATGAGAAGCTTCACTTTTCTGCCCGTGTTATCCGTCAAGCTATACGCTTAATTTGCCCATTGCACGCCATCGAACGACCGCATTTCGTGGCAGCTATCGGTATGCTGCTACAAAATGCTGGAACAATATCCCTCCACCCATAAGAAATAAGAGCACGATTTACTCATTTAAAAGCTCCCTAAAAAAGTATTTGTTAGTTTTACAAAAATCTGTCCTTTAAGCAGTCGTTCTTGATCTCATGTTAGTTTTTTAATCAAAGAAGAATTTGTATTTTAATAGTGTAAATTAGTTTAAATTTTATTTTGAGTTGTATGATTATTAATACTTAGTTATTAGTTAATTTGGTTTTAATTAATGGGTTTATTTTATTGCATAATTTGGTTTAGATTGAATGATTTTGTTAATGTTTTTCCGTAAAGGCACTTATTGTTTTAAACAAAGTTACAAATAGTTATGTAAGTAGTAATTTTATTAAATGTATCCCGTGTCGCAGACGTTCCTGCGCCACATACTTACGGCGTCACTGAAAACCAGCGCCATACAAGCCACTAGGCTCTTATGGCAAATGCTGAGTGGAAGCCTTTTTTACGACACTATATTTATAATGTTTTTTAATATGTCTTCTTGTGTATCTTTTTGTTTTTAATTTTATCATTGTATTTTGTGTCGTAAAATAAATATTTTCTATTTACATACAGAGATACACGCCAAACACATAACCCTTCCGCACTCGGGCAAAAAGTAGATTGCATGCGAGCTAGCCAATAAGATCTAAGCCGCACAATGATATTATCTTACTACGCAATGTCAGCGGCGTCCCCAAAGGGATATACAGTAAAATACTCTTCCATACACATTCCATAATATCAACAACAATATTAAAATCAACCCTGAAACCTCACGCCATTATCTACTCTACCCTAAAGAAATAAGGACGAGAATACCGAAAAACTTCCCCAGTCAACACCCAAAAACCGCCAAACCAGTATCCGATAACTTTTGAGTGCAAATAAAACCGGTTATTGGTACGATATCTAGTTTGAACTAGTTTGGACCGGATCTTACTGGTCTGTGCCAAAACAGAGGTATATCGATCGAACAGAGGTATATTGAAGTTTCATGCATACACAACACAACGTTAATAGCGGATTATAGGTTCCTATCGTGGGTGACTTGCGAGGCAATGCTTTGTTAAAAGTGATGGTTACCACCAACAGGTGGGCCATCTGCTTGTTCTATACAAGGTGTTCCAATACTTGTACTTAATACTTCAGGGGGCTAAGAGCTGATTTCACTATGCTCTGTTAGAATAACGAAGGATTAAAGGGCCGTTAAATATGTTAAAATGTACGCGTTTGACATCTAAGGTTAGATTTAACGGCCCGTTCCTTGATTAGTAATTAACAGAGCATGGTGAAATCAGCTCTAAAGTACCCATCAATATGAATAACTTTTTCTAAGGAACCAACCCTGTGAACGCGAAAAAAAAACAGCTGTTTCATGCAAAAGTTCAATACATACCTGGCTAAAATTTAGGAAACAGCTTTACAGTGCGTTTACAGTGTTAGTTCCTTAGAAAAAGTTATTCATATTGATGGGTACTTTAGCCCCCTGACGTTTTAAGTAAAAGTATTGGAACACCTTGTATAGTAAGTGGTATAAAATATATATTTATAATATTCTATGCTACCTAACAGTTGAATTTACTTAGGTACTGAATACTGAATGAGATTGAAGCCTGGGATGTACCGACGACTTTGTAAGGATCGCGAGAAGTCGGTGGATGGAGAGGGCTTAGAATAATTGTTCCTTGAAATGTATTGGGGAGGCCTAATAAATGGACTTTTTCAGGCTTTTTTATACTACTTGCTTGATCATATGCCACAAGTATATAGTCAACCTGATGTTAAGAGGCAACCATCACCTATCTCTCTCTCTCTTGTCGGGTCACTAGTTTCTTTCAAAACAGTGTAGTGAAACGATTTTAAGTGCGCCTCAAGAGGCTACTTTCGAGCACTTGACACATGCTATAAAACTTTTTAGGTTTCCTCACGATGTTTTCCTTCACTGTTTGAGAGTACTGACATTGTACACATAAATTTCTGAACAGAAAAACTCATTGGTGCACGACCGGTTTCGAACTCACGACCTTAGGATCGGAAGGCGGGGCCGCTACCACTAGAACACCAGTGCTCACATCACCTATAGCAAAGCACTGCTCCGCAAGTCACACAGGACCGTATACTATGATAAAAAGGCTCTGTAGGGTAATGCAATGTTAAAAGGTCAAATCAAAATCAAAACGGTCTTTATTCAGTACAATCACAAAGAATGAAATGAAAAAATGAAATGAAATGAAATACGTTTATTTAGCACACACATTAGAGAGGAACACAGAACAGAGAAGTTAACAGATGAATATAAAACAAGATAAAAATAAAGAAGTAACAAAAATAAACAAAATAATTATGTGAATTAGTCCTGCTCTGTGCCTAGTGAGGTTAAATTGATCACGTTGAAACGTCTTATATACTAGTTGAACCTCGCGACCAAAGCCTAGAAGAACAGGCAAGAAACTTACGGCTTGGTTCCTACCGTTTTTTGTATGATCCTTTTTACAATTTTATTATGGTACCTACTTAATTGTTTAGTGCTTGTAATGAGTTGGAGCATAGTTCAGTTCCAAGGTAATAAATGCTTAACAACAGCTGTGCCTTCTGTTTGTTCCATCTTTTTTTTATCATAAAAAAAAGAAAGAAACATTTCATAGAAATACCGTAAATTTTACGCAATAAAACGACAAGTTTTGAGTTTATTCGACGTGAAAAATAACAGCCAGCAAACTGAAAGACTGCATCCGGTTAATATTTTGATGGCCAATATTTATGCTGGCCACACCGAGGTTCCGAAAACCGACAGCTGTAATATTAAGGCCGTAATACATAGCAAGGGCATCGCCAGCCCATGGCCCAGGTTTGCTCAAGTTAACATTAAGGAGGATGAGAAAAATATGAATAAATATAGTGAATATATTCGAGTTTTGACGTGCGGGATTTATCGGCAAAGCAAGACAATTGCACGGCCTTAGGACTTTGGTTTCTTTTTAGTTGGCTACATTTTTTTAATCTCTAGTGGGGGGCAGCTGCCCCTCCCTACCCCCCCTTGGCGACGCCCTTGATACATAGTAAAAAACATGAGCCCATAGTAGGGTATCAGTCGAGTGTATCAAAATGTATGTATGTAAATGTATGTGTCGCTAGTTCTTTAGAAACAGTGTGGTGAAAAGATTTAAGGTGCGCTTTTAAGAAGCTCCTTGTCGACATGTCGGTTTCCGTTTGACAGTTTATAATTTTTGGAATTGAAAAACTCATTGGTGCACGACCGGTTTTGAACCCACGATCTTAGTATCGGCAGGTGGAGCTGCTAGCTCTAGACCACCAGTGCCGTACCATATCGAGATTATTTCATGTCTAAGGGTCAGAGGTATGACCAAATGTAACATGAAGTACATACATAGGTTGCTAAAAAGTCCAAAAAACGGTGGCCGCGGTTTAGCGGCATAGTTTATAATTATTTTTTTATTATTATTATTTTTGTACTACCCTATTAACATTATATCTTAAAAACAAATTAAACCTTTACAAAAAAAAACTGGCTGAAATGATAATGATGAACAAAAAAACAAATCTTTGCAAAAGAGGACCACATTCCAAAACGTTATTAGTGTATTTTTTTTATTATTCTACCTCTGATATATGACTTACCGAACAAAATAAGGATCAACAAAATCAATTCGTAATTGGCGGAACAATCACTTAACAAACATGCAAAAAAACATACAGCCGAATTGAAAACCTATCCTGTTTTGAAGTTGGTTAAAATAACGTATTCAGATACGTTATGTATGCGTTTAATACAGAGTGTACGCATGCAAAAAGTAACACACAATAATTGGCGGAACAATCGCATAACCAACATAAAAAAAACATACAGCCGAATTGAGAACCTCATCCGTTTTTGAAGTCGGTTAAAAAAGTATTCATTTATGTATTCGTTTAACACAGAGTGTATACATGCAAAAAGTAACACACATGAAAGTTCCATGCATGCTTAACGCATGAAAAAACATTTTTATTTTAACACAGCACGAATGAAAATATTTCTACTAACAATTTTTGTGCTGAAAGTTATTTCAATACAGCCCCGTTGTGAATGGAGGTTCTTTTTAACGTTAAAAGGAAAGGTCTACAATATTAAAGTACATTTTAAGTAGTGGTAGAGTTATTTGACAGCCTTCACAGCTCAGTTTGTAGTAGCTCTGCCTTCTGCACCGTAGGCCGTGGGTTCGATCCCCACCGAGAACAAATGTTTGTGTGATGAACATAGATGTTTGTTCTCTGTCTGGGTGTTATTATCTACATCAACATCTACACTATATAAAATTATAAAGAGGAAAGATTTGTATTTTTGTATGTAACGAATAGGCTCAAAAACTACTGGTCCGATTTTAAAAATTCTTTCACCATTAGAATGCTACGTTATCCTTGAGTAAAATAGGCTATATAATATTTTCAAAAAAGTCAGGAATCCTTACTAAAACTCCAATAATGTAACCCAAGGTGGAAAAAATAATCCTTACATCGCATGCGCTGCGAAAACTATGGATGGTAGAACAAAATAATGTACGACTTTGCAGAACACGTCATTATTTACAAAAAAATTCGCGACAGCATATTTCTAACTTATGTTTATACTAACGTATGTATTATAGTTATGCCACAATAAGTGTTCTTTTATTATCAGAATTATATTAAAATGCCGCCGCTAGAAAAGGCTCTTTATTTGTACCTTGTTATTAATCCTTATCCGAAAACTATAAATTCAAGATTGTTTTAATACCTGTGGCATACTTTTTGAATGATTGAAATCGGACATTCCATTCAAAACATATTACGAATTTAAAATTTTTATTTCTTCTTTCTTTTAATTTTCTTTCAAAATATTATGGAACGCGAAGGGCCACGGGGCGCGTTCTAACTCACTCAGGAAGAGAGCGTGCAAATATATGAAAGAAGTAGACGCGAGACTCGAACCTACGGTCTAAGTTTATCCTAAAATGCTAAAAAAATTATATCCACCCATGCGAAACTGGGACAGGCCGCTAGTATATTATAAGTATGTATTTACAAAAAAAAGTATATATGTATTATATCAGCTATCTGGTTTCCATATTACAAGCTTTGGCTTAGTTAGGGGCTAGAAAGTGTGCTGTGTGGATAGTCCACCAATATTTATTTATTTATTTGTAGGTGGCTCGTTCGGGGCAGAACTACCACCATGCTTTTTTCTGCCAAGCAGCATTGCTGTGTTTCGGTTTGAAGAGTGTGGTTGCCGGTGAAATTACAGGCACATGAGGCTTGACATCCGTATGCCTCAAGTGGATGGACGCAGGACAGTGTATCGTAGGGCACGTCCCTATCGTGCGTGAATTGCAAAGCAATGCTTTGGTTCCAAGTCGCCCAAGTTAATTGTTAGATTTTCTTAAAGATCAATAAAGAAAGTTCCATTATAGATCAAACGACTGAGTTTTATTAAGATCCAAATATCATGACTGAGCGAATCTTAAAGAGCCTACGAGGAAGTGAACTATAAATTATTTTCTGTCCACAAGTCGTTAAAGCGTATGTGCCTTATCACATGTTCAAGTCTGGCCGCTAAAAAAGAAAAGAAAGAAAGAAAATACATTAAGAGGCTGATAACCGCCAAACTCGTCGTGCGTGACTTGTGTTGGATGCTTGTGATGGATACCACTTAACATTAGGTAGGCCATCTGCTTGTTCCAAAAGCTATTTGTATAAAAAAACCGGCCAAGTGTGAGTCAGATCACGCGCGAAGGGTTCCAATAACTATTAAAACGGCACAGCGTTGCTGTGTTTCCGTTTGAAGGGTGTAGGCACTAGTGAAATCACAGGCACATGAGGCTTACCACCTGTGTGCCTCAGGTTGATGGACGCAGGGCAGTGCAAAGTATGGCACGTTCATATTGCGCGTGACTTGCGAGGCAATGTCTTGTGGTAACCATTTAAAATCAGCTGGGCCAGTTGCTTGTTCCATCAATATGAAATGAAATGATGAATTATCATAAATACAGATGTGGGCTTTTAGTGGTTGAATAGTTGTTGAATAGTTGTTGAATAAGCATAATAAGAGGAAAGTTATCGTGAATTTCGATATTGACGTCCAATTTCAGAAAATATATCCTACTAATATTTATTATGAACGCGAAAGTTTGTAAGTATGGATGGATGGATGTTTGTTACTCTTTCACGTAAAAACTACTGAATGGATTTTAATGAAACTTTACAATAATATAGCTTATACATCAGAATAACATAGCTACAATTTATAAAGATATTGTGTGACTAATCCTGCGCAGACGAAGTCGCGTGCACCAGCTTGTTTGGAAATATTTCGAGAATTGGACGATGGGATACCGAGAAAGGCTGAGCCAATTTGAATAAATAAAAACTTACTTATTTATATAACTTGGCTCCCACCATGTGGAAAAGACAGCTTAATGAAGATAGTCACAAGTTATTACAAATGATATAATATATATTTTATTGCGAGAAATTTGGCGCCAGTTTAAAAGATCTATAATATTATCTTTAGCGAGGGATTCACTAGCCCGTGAAAAAACAAAATATTGCCTCGTAAGTCACGCACGAGAACTACGATGCACTGCCTTGCTTCCACCAGCTTGAGGTAAATGTTAAGCCTCATGTGACTGTAATGTCACCGAGCTCCAAGTGTATCCTTTTTATTATTTCTTTGGGGGAATATTTTGGTTACAATTCTGAAATAACACGTTGGCTTACCGAAAAAGGCTAAACCAATTTGAATAAATAAAAATCCACTTATTTATATAACTTGAGACACACCACTAGCGTAATGTGAAAAAAGGTAGCATAAAATTAGTCGATAGGAAGTTTTTGATGGCAATATATTGAAGCTAGAGTGAAATTTCGGAAAGAGTAAGAGTAGTAGAGCTCTATGTGAAGAACTCGTCCGGAGAAGTACTATCACCACGCCTTTTTCTGCCGCCAAGCAGTAACGCTGTGTTTCGGTTTGAAGAGTGTGGTTGCTGGTGTAATTACAGGCACATGAGGCTTAACATCTGTATGCCTCAAGTTGATGGAAGCAAGGCCGTGCATTAAAGGGCATGTTCCTATCGTTTGTCCATAACGGTAGACATTCCACACAGCACCATCTCACCCCAAACTAAGCCAAAGTTTGTGATATGAGAATCAGATAGCTGATATACTTTTTTTTTGTAAATATATACGTATAATAATATATAACACCCAGACAGAGAACAAACATCTATGTTCATCACACAAATGTTTGTTCTCGGTGGGGATCGAATCCACGGCCTACGGCACAGAAGGCAGAGCTATTACCAACTGAGCTGTGACGGCTGTCAAATCTAACGCCAGTTTTTCAAAGTGATCTTTGTGATTGATAAGCACTATTTTGGTTTTGGTTTTTTTAAATTGGCCAGAGTCTATTGCGTACTGGTTTTTTCGTTTTTCGTATTCCGTTTTTCAGCGGATTTTATATTTAGATGTGATAAGCCATATCGGGCGAGAAAAAAACATTCGTTCTCGGCACACCCTATAGGGGACGCTTATCGCGTCTACATATAAAACCCGCTCGAAAAATGGAATCTAAATTACGGAATACCATATCCAAAAAAATAAATACTGTATAACTTTTGAAACTATCATTAGGTCTTTAAAAATTTATTTATTGAATAAATTTTTATTTTTCTAATAAAATATAATTTTCATCTAAAACGGGATATTTACGGGAGACAATCAAACTCACAAATCATCGTAAATATTCCGTTTTCAATGAAAATAACGAAATTGAAAGTCGGAATGGACACTTTTTTTTCACTGTAATAATAACGTTTACAGTGATAGAAAATATCAACTCAAATTAGTAGAGCAGTGGTGGTCTAGTGGTAGCGGCCCCGCATTCCATCCTAAGATCGTGGGTTCGAAACCAGTCGTGCACTAATGAGTTTTTCTGTTCAAAAATTTATGTGCACAATGCCAGTAAGTGAACGAATAAAAAATGCATGTCGTAAAAAGTTCTATTTATTTATTTATATGCATAATACATGTCCCAAGTGCTCGAAAGGGAGGCTCCTTTTAGGTGGCACTTAAAATAATTTCACCACACAGTTTCGAAAGAAACTAGTGAAACGACAAAAGAGAGAGAGAGAGAGTAGAACCTAGAAATGCTCGAAAGGGGCCTTAATGAAGCGCATTTAAGGGGCTGACAACTATCAAAAAACTTCTCGCTCACACGTTTCTACATGTTGAAAGATATAAAATCACTAAACTCATTTTCGAAAAATCGCAATCAACCATTTTGTGTGCAATAAATTGCAATAAATTGCACACAGTTTAGTAAAAATTTCATTTTGATCGATACAAGTTTTCCTACTTAAAAGTTAGCTTATGTAAGAAAACTAGTAAAGCAAACTTTTGAGTAGGAAAACATGTATCGATCAAAATGATTTTTTTACTTAACTGAGTGCAATGTGATTGCGCACAAAATGGTTGATTGAGATTTTTCGAAAATGAGTTTAGTGATTTTATATCTTGCAACATGTCGAAACGTGCGAGCGAGAGTCACATTAGCTCTTGTCTTCGCCTTAAAATCCTTTCACCACGCTGTTTCGAAAAGAAACTAGTAATACGACAAGAAGAAGTAGAACCTAGTATATAGTATGGTGTAGCAGTACGCAGGGTACAAAGAGCCATACGCTCCATTGCTTACTCAGGCTCGGGTTCCTTCAAGGTTTTTCTTGCCCCTAAATCATGTGTAAAGGCATATCGGAAATATAAATAACACAAAGAACACGTACTCAGCAGTTCCAAATAAAATACCGCAAAGTCACGACCTATTTAGTTGAAAAGTGGCAGTAAAATGACTTTTATTTACGAGTCTTTGTAGTGTGGTGCCGGCGATACACAATGCGGTTAGCTTTTGTTCGAGAAAAGCAACGGGCGAGCCAGATCACTAGATTTACTAGATTTTAAGGCAATGACAACTGCTGATGTACCTACCTCTCGCTTGTAAATTTCAAAATTCAGTGATTTGAGAGCAATTTTTATTATGATTATTTTTCTGAGATTCATAAAAAAGTAGAAGGTACTCTTCTAAAGCGTGTTTTTGTTATTTGTAAACAAATCTTTTTATTATTTTATTCTGTACAAGCTGGTGGCCTCGACTTCGTCTGCGCAGGATTAGTCACATACTAATAATATTAATCTTTATAAATTGTATCCTATGTGTTATTCTGATGTATAAGCTATATTATTGTAAAGTTTCATTAAAATCTATTCAGTAGTTTTTACGTGAAAGAGTAACAAACATCCATCCATCCATAATTACAAACTTTCCCGTTTATAATATTAGTAGGATAGTAGGATTTTGTTGTGATCCATTTTTCTTCTTTTCAGGTACAAAGTGATATCAGGAAAACCGTGCCTGGATATAACAGTGGTGAGTATATTATAGAATATATATCATATATCATAATATAGTATATTTATATTTATACAAAGAATCGACTGTCGTTGACTACAATCCCACCTACGTAATGGTAAGCGACGATGTGTTTTCAGAGTAGAACTCTTTGTGAAGGGCTCGTTCAGGGAAGTACTACCACCACACCTTTTTCTGCCGCCAAGCAGCGTTGCTGTGTTCGGTTTGAAGAGTGTGGTTGCCGGTGTAATTACAGGCACATGAGATTTAACATCTGTATGCCTCAAGTTGATGGACGCAGGGCAGTGCATCGTAGGGCACCTATCGTGCGTGACTTACGAGGCAATGCTTTGTTATAGGTGATGGTTACCACTTAAGATAGATAGATAGATAGATAACACTTTATTGTACACAAGGATACATCATAAATCTAGGCATAAATTTATATAGTACAATAGGCGGCCTTATCGCTGAAAGCGATTTCTTCCAGGCAACCTTAACATCAGGTGGGCCATCTGCTTGTTCCATCAGCTAGTTGTATAAAAAAAAATGTAGCCGACGTTGGAGCAGAACGGTCTAGAAGGCTGTTATTTTTCTTATTTTCACCTATTTCAGTTATTTTTAGCACAAAATGCCGTAATACGTTGGGACTATGGACTCCATTGGCCTCAATACTCAATACTCCATACATTTATTGCTTACACATGGTTTAGTTTTGGTACATACATTGTTGTTAGTAGTTAGTAAGTATCACATGGACCCTGCATAGGGTATGGCAACATGGAGGCAGGCCGAGGTTTTAAATTATAATACGTATAGTCGGTAGACAGGTATAGTTACAGTAAAAAAGTAGGTGTTACATGGCACGAATGCCCTTATTTTCCCGCACCGCGAGGCCAAGCCCTTACAAACGAGAGCCGGGATTTTATTAACACTTTGGTTTGTAAGGTGGAGTTTGTATTGAAGTTTTTATGAATGAGATCGTGAAAGAACTCGCAATGAGCAGCCCCTTAAGAGCTTTTAAAAATACTTTCAGTGCAACTAAAATGTAGATAAAGTGTATAGTTCTTAAAAGTTCACTTCGGTTTGGCAAAATGAAGCGATAAATTTTATAAAAAACTAGCGGACCGTTCCGGCTTCGCACGGGTATTTAACAATAACTTCTAACACATACACACTCATACACAAACACCTGTGGGATTCTTTAGATCCAATAAAACACGAATATCGTACCCCAGTGACGCCTACATCGCATAGTTAGCCGAGCGGAGTGAGCGGTCCTGTAGTTTCGGAGCCTGTTCAATGCAAACAAACAAACAATCCAATCTTTCCTCTTTATAATATTATTATAATAATTATTATTATTATTATAGTACAGATATCGACTGATGATAATCATTTAGCGGACACAAAGAAAACGTCGTCGGCCTACACAGAGTACTTTTGCCAAATTTCAGACTTCTACTATATTGCTATTTATCAAGTAAGAAGGGTAGTCAGAGGCAAGTCCAAACATTGTGTTTGGCATCAATGTAAGACTGGAGCGGACATCACGAGATATCAGTTCGGAGGTAACCACTTGTTATTTAGGTGACACTCTCTCTCTTTTCGTGTCACTAGTTTCTTTCGAAACAGTGTGGTGAAAGGATTTTAAGTGCGCCTCAAGAGGCTCCTTTCGAGCACTTGTCACATGTCATAGAACTTTTTAGGTTCTACGACATGCCGGTTTCCTCACGATGTTTTCCTTCACCGTTTCAGAGTTCTGACACTGTGCATATACATTTTTGAACAGAAAAGTCATACGTCACTCATACGAAATACGTCACTAATCTATCTAAATAAGTTATTCTCAATTCCGGCAACCCTTCTAAGCCTTAAGCTGATTTTTTCAGTAAAATCAGAATTTTCACGCACCAGTTTTTCGTTAGCGAAAATAAATACGATTACTGGAGAGAGCACTGGTGGTCTAGTGGTAGCGGCCCCGCCTTCCGATCCTAAGGTCGTGGGTTCGAAACCGGTCGTGCACCAATGAGTTTTTCTGTTCAAAAATGTATGTGCACAATGCCAGTACTCTCAAACGGCGAAGGAAAACATCGTGAGGAAACCGGCATGTCGTAAAACCTAAAAAGTTCTATAACATGTGTCAAGTGCTTGAAAGGATCCTCTTGAGGCGCACTTATAATCCTTTCACCACACTGTTTTAAAATAAACTAGTGACACGATTACTTAATACCAAATGTCTGTTTATAGGGTAGCTGTTAAATTGTACGCGCAGACTGCACTTAGGCTAATGAGTAAAAACGAGTAAGATTTAGTTTTTATAAATTGCAAAAAAGTTGCTTTGTGTCGATTCTTATTCAAAATGTAAGAAAAACATAATACATATATTTACAACATACAACTTAATACAGATACAATATGAAAAAAAAATATATTTTGATCTTCACTTCATATCTTGATCATATATTTCAAAGAGATGAACTATCTTGTAAATACATGTCAGTAGGTACCTAAATATAATATTGAGAAATCAAAACATAATAATAAAATTAAACATAATATAATTCTCGGACCTTTTTAACATCACTGTACTAAAATAGGCAACATGTCGAAACGATAAAAAAAATGGAAAAATGCTTTAAAACAGTGAAAAAATTAGGCGTGGTGCGATTAAATATACAGAGGTTTCATTAAGCTGGTGATATGCAACCTATTGTGTGAAAATTTGTAAAAGTCGGCTAAGCTCTATAGTAGGCATCTTGCTACTAAATCCCTCAGATCTCTAATTCTGCGTTTACATTTAGACATTTGCGCTGCCGCCATTCGCGTAGACGGAAATGTTGCCGTCCATATGTCTGCGGCAGCGTCGCCGGCAATGTGTGTTCACGCAACACGGACAACGCGAGCGGCAACGCGAGTGGATTTGGAAGTGGCCTGTTTACATTCTCGCATTGCCCAAGTCCCTGCTCATGTCTCTTCACATTTCCATGGACATGAATCATAAAAGTGGACGTATGCTCACAACTCGATTGTATCGAGACAACCGCGTGCTAGCGTCGCTGATAAATGTCAGTGTGTGAAAGTATTGACTGTGTGTCGATATTATCGCTATTATCGCTCCCGCTCCATGACTGAATTACAATAAAACCACGTTGAAAGCGCTGTTGCATGAAAGTATACTAATTATGATACTAATGAGGATTTTTCAATTTGGCGCTTTCAAACCAAATCAAATCAAAACATTTACCTTTTGCATGACAAATATTTTAAGAGTAGTAGAGTTCTTTGTGGAGGGCTCGTCCGGGGAAGTACTACCACGCCTTTTTCTGCCACCAAGCAGCGTTGCTGTGTTTCGGTTTGAAGAGTGTGGTTGCCGGTGTAATTACAGGCATGAGGTTTAACATCTGTATGCCTCAAGTTGATAGACGCAGGGCAGTGCATCGTAGGGCACGTTCCTATCGTGATGGTTACCACTTAACATCTGGTGAGCCATATGCGTGTTCCATCCGCTAGTAGTATAAAAAAAAATTACAAAAAGAGATATTAAGTGCGCCTTGAAGAGGCTCCTTTCGGCTCACTATGTTGGCATTTCGTAAATGAATTACAGAATGCCAAATTGAAAACTCATTGCGGATACCGCGGTCACTTGGGTGAATGTTGTTCAATGAATACGCTGTGGTAAAAGGAAAAAAACATCTTTCTTTTCGATGATAACGACGGACAATCTGTTAAAACTGTACATAACCATAGCTATAAGATATTTTTTGTACTACAGTTATACAATAAATAATTTCTAATTTCTGATGTTCTCATGTTAATACAAGGTGTTCCAATAATTGTGTATATAAACTTCAGGGGGCTAAAGTACCCATCAATATGAGCAACTTTTTCTAAGGAACCAACACGGTGAGGGCGAAAAAAAAAACAGCTGTTTTATACATTTTAGCCAGGTAGGTATTCTAACTTTTGTTTTTTTTTCGCGTTCACAGTGTTGGTTCCTTAGAAAAAGTTAATATTGATGGGTACTTTAGCCCCCTGAAGTTTATATACACAATTATTGGAACACCTTGTATAAATAAAAAAAATATGGACTTTCCACACAACACTATCTTACACCAAACTAAGCAAAGCTTGTAATATGGGAACCAGATGATATATTTCTAATATTATACATGTTTTTTGTACATACATACATAAAATCACGCCTGTTTCCCATAGGGGTAGGCAGAGACCACGGATTTCCACTTGCTACGATCCTTACATACTTCTTTCGCTTCATTCACTCTCATAACATTCTTCATACATTCTCGTCGGTTTAGGGTACTTTTGACCTGGCCCTTCTCTAGAATGTTTTTTGTAAATACATATATATCCATTATAACACCCAGACGGAGAACAAACTTCTATGTTTATCACACAAATGTTTGTTCTCGGTGGGGATCGAACCCACGGCCTGTAACCCGTGTCTTTCACCACCACCACCGTGTCCCACTTGGGCACTACAATATTGTAATAGCTTTTATGCTAATATATTATTAATATAAATATCGTTTAAGCTGCCATTGGGTTATTAGTAAATTGGTTTTAAACGCCATTACGGGCTACTAGGAACTTTTACATTTTTATTAGTATAATTATGAGCTATTAAATTTCTAGGCCACATTCTTTATTTGTTTTTAATACTGGTGGACATTCCACACAGCACTATCTCACCCCAAACAAAGCCAAATCTTGTGATATGGGAACCAGATAGCTGATATACTACTTATATACTTTTTTTTTGTAAATAAATATTTGTTTAAATATTATATAACACCCAGACAGAGAACAAACATCTATGTTCACCACACAAATGTTCTTTCTCGGGGGGATCGAGCCCACGGCCAACACCAACACCACTTGACCACCAGTGCTCTCTCTGTTCAATAATAAGCCAAGGTCTCGACCCAAGTCTACTAGCAAATCTTCTTACTATCATAGTCTGTAAGCTGCTTAGCATTCCCTCATTTTCTGTACTTAATTTCCGATCGCTTGTCATAATTTTGATTCATTCGGTCGTGGTCGTTTCGTGGAACTTTATTATTTTAGTAGTAAAATAGTCCCTATCGGACTTGTTTTCCTTCAAGGTGGAATCGGGCACGTCTGGCGTAGAATTATTCAGACATAAATGCAAATCGAATTTAATTATATTTTTAATTAATTTTATTTACAAACCTACATTTTGACAGAAGTCAGGGACTAGATTCTGTCCCTCATACTATAAAATGGTGTTTAAATTTAAATTATGCTTACAATTAGCACTGTCTCTGTTCGCCATTACGCATTGGTAAGAGATGGCAATAGTTTAAGCATAGTTTATCGTTTGACAGATTTTTTTTTGTAGTAAGACTGTGTATGTTTTTGGCTTTATCGATATCTTTATTACTATTTCTTACTTTTTTTTACACTACCTGCTGATGGAACAAGCACATAGTCCACCTGATGTTAAACGGTAACCATCACCTATAACAAAGCATTATCTCGTAAGTCACGCACGATATGAACGTGCCCTACGATGCGCTGCCCTGCGTCCATCAACTTGAGCATACAGATGTTAAGCCTCATGTGCCTGTAATTACACCGGCAAGCACACTCTTCAAACCGAAACACAGCAATGCTGCTATATCCATATAAATGTGAAAGTTACGATTCTTCTTGCGTCACTAGTTACTTTCAAAACAGTGTGGTGAAAGAATTTAAGTGCGCCTTAAAGAGGCTCCTTTCGAGGATTAATGTAGTTACGATGTAAAGATGGTTGTGGCTCAACCACGGTGTAGAAAACACGACAGAACCCATTATACCTCTAGGGAAGAAACCTTAAATATTAAGTTAGCAAACACTAATAATATGCGAACGAAGCCGCGAGTGGCAGCTAGTGAAAACATAAATTATAATTAGCTCTCTCTCTCTCTCTCTTGTTGTGTCACTAGTTTCTTTCGAAACAGTGTGGTGAAAGGATTTTCAGTGCGCCTCAAGAGTCTCCTTTCTAGCACTTGACACATGTTATAGAACTTTTTAGGTTGTACGACATGCCGGTTTCCTCAAGATGTTTCCCTTCACCGCTTGAGAGTACTGGCATTGGGCATAAATTTTTGAACAGAAAAACTCATTGGTGCACGACCGGTTTCGAACCCACGACCTTTGGATCGGAAGGCGGGGCCGCTACCATTAGACCACCAGTGCTCACTATAATTAGCTTAAAAACCAACACATGACCATCGAGTTGACTTTCCATATGATACCAATGTAGTTTGAACTAATTTCGTAAAGTTAATATAAAAATTATATGACAACTCGCACTGGATATATTATATGATATCAACGAATGCTTCACCCACTTCTTCAGTCTGTACTTCAAACGTTTTAACTAATTAGAGAATTAGAGGTAAGTACTCTACCTACGCGATTATAACATCAAACATGTACAGAGTGTGAATAAAACGTTCTCGATTTAACCAGCAGAGCTATTTCGGAAAACTTTCGGAAACATTGTTTGTCATTAGGTATTTGTCTTTTTTTATTGTTTTCATAACCTGTGTTTCGCAATTAAATGACTACTGTATTGTATTCGCGACCGGAAAGGTCTGTTTCTGTCTTTTTTGTTAATAAGCAAACAATGCAAGAGTAAAAGAGACACACTGACGGTTCATATACAGAAACATTTGTAAAGTTTTTAATATGCTGTTACGAGCTCACACGGCTACGCATTAGGCTATTCACTGCTCGCTCTTATCTCCTTGTACTAAGCTTCAGTTTTCGTTGGCTTTGTGTAACTTCATCAAACTATGATCATATGATGTTGAGGAAAACAGATGATAAGCCTCAAGTACCTTTAGTTTCTCGCTCACCCCGAAAACAACCCGAAACACATCAACGCTGCTTGTCGGCAGATATAGGAATGGTGGTAGTCACGTGCATTGATAAGTAAACAGTTTCCATTTTTCATAATAATGTTCAAACAGAAGGTTCCTCAAAAGACACTGCACTGATTCTAGAGGTACGTTCAAAATTATGTATTCATCAAAATGTGTACAAAATAGCGCAATAAGTCGTGACATCATAAAAAAGGGTCGCAGGAAACACCAAATACGCACAGGCAGAGGAGGCTGATCCGGGCTGAGATGATGATGATGTTTAGGTTTATTTTGAGTGCAAGCAGTTGTTTATGTACACCCTGTACATCTAATACAAGATAAACCATACCAGCTGAGGACATAACACACGGATCCTTGTCAAAGACTTAAAACAATTAATTTACGCAGAATTCTATCGTCTCAGGTTGGATTATTTAGTTTATGTAGATACGTGTAAGCTTCACAAGAGCAGCGTTGCTGAGTTTCGGTTTGAAGTGTGCAGGTAAAATTACAGACATGTGAGGCTTAACATTTGTTTGTCGTAAGTTGATGCAAGGCAGTGCATCGTATGACACGTTCCTACCGGGCGTGACTTGCGAGGCATTGCTTTGTTGTAGGTGGTGGTTACCAGTAGGTAACATAAGATGAGCCATCAGCGTCATCCCAGGTTCTATCATGCCTATTTTCATCCGTGGAAGTACTACCACCATGCCTATTTCCGCCACCAAGCAACGTTGCTGTGTGTCGGTTTGAAGTTAAGTTGATGGACGCAGGGCAGTGCATCGTATGACACGTTCGTATAAGGCGTGACTTGCGATGCAGTGCTTTGTTATAGGTGATGGTTACCACTTAACATCAGATGGCCCATTTACTTGTTCCATCAGCATGTTGTATAAAAAAAGCATCTTAAAGCTAGCTTTAAGACGTTTTAAAGTGATTCTTGTAATTCTTTTGACAGCCTTCACAGTTAAGTTGGTAGTAACCCTGCCTTTTGCGTAGTAGGCCGTGCCGCATTAGATCTGGGTGGTGTGCTGTGTCGACTCTACGTTCCTAATAATTACTGCCGGGGTCGGAAGCACAAGTTGTTTGCAGTGCCGGCGTGCCGCACGGTGGCTCGAGCCGGCTCTCCCATCCCGCGCGCTCTCACTGCACTCAACGCTCTCCTCGACAATAACCCTGACTTTGACCTGTTCGCTGACAGCTGGTCCAAGGTTTTGACTGTGTGTTTATGTTTCTGTGAGCGTCTTTCTTAATTGTAATTGTGACATTTGTTGATAATTGTAAACTGTGATTGTATGAATTTAATAACTTTTACTACTACTTTTACTTTTTTTTTTGACATTTTTACTTTAAATAATAATAATAATAATAATAATAAACCTCTTTTATTTCCTTATTACCTAAGATAAAATATTAACAAAGATTAAAAATTACAATTAAATCAAATTTCAATTAAAATTAATTACAGTTAAACTAAACTACAATTAAATCAAATTACAATCAAATTAAATTTCAATTAGATTACGATACATTTTTTATAAGTATTAAATTTTTGATAATAATTACGAAATATATTTACATTGTTATTATTGAATTTGATTTCTTAAATTAAACATGCAATTAATAATTTGTATAAAACTATGTACCTAGTGTTAATTTTAAGGACCTCTCAACGAGTAAAGGCCTCCTCCATTTTGCTCCAAGCGTCTCTATCTTTTGCCTTATTCATCCAATCCTCGCCCACCTCTTTGTTTATCTCGTCCATCCATCTCTCTTTCGGTCTTCCCTGTTTCCTTTTATTGTGTGGTCCTGTCCAGGTTGTCACTTTTTTGATCCATCTGTCATTTTCCATACGTGCAACATGGCCAGCCCATTTCCACTTTTGCTTTTTGCAGTGTTTTAAAGCATCTATAACGTTTGTTGTTTGTCTTATGTCTGCGTTTCTTTTTCTGTCTTTCCTTTTTATGTTTAAAATACTGCGTTCCATTGATCTTTGACATACTTGTATTTTGTTTTTTATATTGTTGTTGTATATCCACGTTTGGCAACCGTAGGAGAGACATGGCAATATACAGGAGTCCAGGACTTTTTTCTTGAGTTTTAGCGGTAGAGTAGATTTGAGTATTTCTTTGTTACCCCAGAATTTGTTCCATGTCATGTTGATCCGTCTGTTTATATCGTCGTGGTGTCTAGATTTTTTAAAAGATATCTGTTTGCCTAGATAAATATATTCTTGAACATATTCTAGTGGCTTACTGTTAGTTTTGATAGGTATTTCTTCGTTGTTAGTCATGACCTTTGTTTTAGATGAGTTTAGTTCCAAACCGACTTCTCTGCTCGCAGTATTTAGCTCGTTTATCATTTCTTCAAGTTGTTTCGCAGTTTCTGAGAAAACCACTATGTCATCGGCAAATCGTAGGTTGCTTAGGAATTTCCCTTTGATGTTTATACCTTTTCTTGACCAGTTTAGGTTTTTCATGACACTTTCAAGAACAGTTATAAAAATTCTCGGCGAAAGCGGATCTCCTTGTCTAACACCTCTACATATATTTATTTCAGATCCTTTTATTTCTGTTCTTACACGACTAACGCTTTTGCTATATATGTCTTTTACGAGTCCTATAGTTTCGGTTGGAATACCGCATTCATGTAGAGCTTTCCACATGCTGCTGTGGGATATTGAGTCGAAGGCCTTGGCATAGTCAATAAAAGCTATGTAGAGTGGTTTTGTTCGTTCTTCATATTTCTCAATGATTAAGTCCAACGTGTGGATATGGTCTGTAGTCGAGAAGTTCTTTCTAAAACCAGCTTGCTCCGGTGGTTGGTAGTTTTCGGTGTAGACTGCAAGACGATCTTCAAGACAAGAGGCGAATAATTTGTAGAGGTTTGGTTGTAGGCTAATCGGGCGATAATTTGCTATATCTGCGGGGTCTCCTTTTTTATACAATAAAATTATATCTGATATTGCCCATTCTTTAGGTATACATTTGTTATCCAGAATCATATTGAACAGAGTAGTTAGAGGTGATGCAAGAATAAACCTGCCTAATTTTAATGCTTCGTTTGGGACACCATCAGGTCCGTTGCTTTTGTCGGTTTTTAAAGCTTCCATTTTTTTTAATATTTCATGTTTAGAGAACCTGTCCAGAGTAGTAAGGTTTGATTCTACATACAAGTTTTCTTGATGTTCTGGCAAGTTTTGTGCAGAGTAAAGATTTCTGTAGAATGTTGTAGCTGTTTCTATAATTTTTAATCTAGAGAATGTCTTATTATTTGTAGAGTTTTCTTTAAGGCAGGGAATCCATTGTTTCGTGGTGTTCAGTTCTTTCATTCCCTTCTTTAAACTACCTGATGAATTAAGGTGCTGTTCTATCACTTTGATTCGGTGTTCGTTGTGTTCTTTTTTAATCATTTTATGGATATTTTTGTACAAATAGCTACGTTCTTCTTTTTCTTCTTTTGTTATGTTTTTCTTGTTCGTTAGTTCTTTTCTTCTAGCTATAAGATTGGTTATGTTGTTCGTGATAAAGTTTCGTTTTGTTGGTTTTCCTTTTTTTATAGAGAATAGGCTCTCCAAGATTGATTTCTTGATTTTACTGTTAAGGGACTCTACATCTTCTTTCTCTTCCAATTTACTTACTACTACTTTAAATAATATTCAATTTTATTCATTGTTTTATAATGTATTCTAATCTGTTTAATTAATGTAATTGGTTATGTACCGTGTTAATTAAAGTTAATAAATAAATAGTAAATAAATAGTAAATAGTGCCGGCCGTGGGATCGATCCCCACCGAGAACAAAAATTTTGTGTGATGAATATAGATGTTTGTTCTCCGTCTGGGTGTTACATAATAAAAAGTATGTATTTACAAAAAAACGTATTATAATTATGTGTATAAGTATTATATCAGCTATCTGGTTCCCATAGCACAAGCTTTTAGAATGTGTGGAATGTCTATCATTTTTTAACTTTTTTTTTCAATATTCAATTCGTTACTACTCAAATTGTCTACTTAGTATCTACCTACTTACTTTGCTGAAGATATAAACTGTAGATTCAAATTTTTTAGGGAACAGAGTACATCGAATTACTTAAGATATACAATAATAAAAGCTGTGAATCTAATAATAAATAAATAAATAATATCTTTTGACTATGTAACTATATGAAGTAATAAATTTACTCGGTATTTTACGTCTCAGATCGGCTTATTCTGTTCACGTGTAATCTTTACAAGGGTCTTTGGCAGCCATGTTGCTTGATAATGGTATTAATTAAATTAATTTACATATAAATTACTAATATATAACGAGTTTATATAATCAATATACGATTTTATCAACTTTATGTATTCCTTGAAGTGAGGTCGGCATATAACTACTATTTTCTTATGTTATACCTCACACTTTGATCCTCACAAAATGTGAGCAAAATTATAATTTAAATAATTTAGCATAATAGCATTTTTATTAAATAGTTTACATCCAGCCCTCATTTACGTGACATCAAAATTCGTTAAAACTACCCGCAACTGACATCATTTTTGTTAGCAGTTAAGTTAGTCATAGTATAACAGTCTGTTAGTAAGCTATAACAGACCATTACGGGCTACATTTTTTGATAAGTCTAATAAATAAATGTTTTAAAATATATTTATTCGCGAGATCCATTAAGTAGTAGCACAAAAAAAAAAAAACTAACAAATATGTGGTTTTAACCACATATTTTTTTCAATTCGCATTGTCAATAGAAAATTGCGATGGAAAAACTAACGAATCGAAAGTGTGGATTTAACTAACAAGCCTCCAGTTACACCAAATTCAATAGAAAAAAAATAGTCACATGGAGAGTCGATTAAAAATGCAGACTTATTATAATTAGAATAGACAAACCTGCAAAACTATTTAATGTGCAACATCTTAATGTGTATGTGATTAAAAAAAGAAAGTATTTTTTAATTCGTTTATTAATGTTTACCTACACCTACAAGAATCCACAAAGATTACTATATTATCCTAAAATAACTCAGATAATAATAAAAAAAATGTAATATAAAGTCAAAGTCAAGAGATTTTCATTCACTTCTAATCACAAGGATAATTTTTAAGTGTCAAATCAAGGCAAAACCAAGCCTAGATGAACAGGCAAGCTTGTATGATCAGTTTACAAAATAAAAAATGAAGTTATTGGATGGATGGTCTTGTTTGCATATTTCAACATTTATAAATATATAAAATCACTAAATGAAGTTGTGATTAGACCGTGTATCCCTACCAGTCTGCTCCGACTTTCGGTACCTCGGTTCATCCATTCAGAACGACGCATAGAATAGAATAAATTACGGGATAGGTGAAATGGCGACAGGTCTCAGAAACAATATGTGATCCACGAATGCCCCTTAAACTTAAGGGGAAAGTTTACAAGACGATCATAAGACCTGTCGTAGGTACTGTATGGATCTGAGTGTTGGACAACAAAAGGGACGGATGAGAGAAGAGTGCATGCAGTAGAAATGCGAATGTTGAGATGGATGTGCGGTGTGATAAGGATGGATAAAATAAGGAATGAGTATGTTAGAGGACGTTTGAAATTAGCCCCTGTGATGGATAAGTTGAGGAGCAATAGGTTAGCGTGGTATGGGCATGTCATGAGGGAAGAAAGTCATATTACGAGAAGGGAAATGGATGTGGATGGTTTTAGAAGGAGAGGCAGGCCTAAGATAAGATAGGATGGATTGTGTGAAAGATGACATGAGTAAGAAAGGAGTGAGCACCGAGATGACGAATGATAGAGGAGAGTGGAAGAAGAAAACCTGTTGTGCCGGCCCCATGTAGCGTGGGATAAGGGCAGGAAGATGATGACTAAATGAAGTTGTGATCTCATACAGATAAGTTTCGTAGAATAACAATACAAAGATAAATAAATAAAAAGATAAATAACAATAAATAATAATACAATACAGAGATGAATCTTTCTTTTAAGACGAATCTGTTTCTTTAAAGTTTCTGATCTGTTAAAGTTAGCTAAAATACGAAAACTGTACATTTTGAGGTAGGTAGGTAAAACTGAGCTTTATCGAGATAATTATGTGTGCAGTTACCTATATATTTTCTATATTTTGTACTGTACCGTATTTGTATAATAATAATATAATTTTCATTCTACCTGCTCGAAAGCTTCAAATTATTATATGCGATGCAAACCTTACCGTAAGTCATTATAGGCTTAGCGTAAAGTCGGGCATAATGTTGTACTGAATTTCATTATGACCCGCTGCGCTGGTCAATTATGTGATTTGAATTTAGAACCTCAAAATTAAAATGAAAACTTTAGCCATAGAGACCTGCAGTATATATTTAGTGTAGGACTTTTTTTTTATTTTTAACTTTAACTCTAAAATCCTTTTTTGTGCTCGGGATTCCATAACGCCGCCCGTGATTTAAGAAAATATGCGTTATACCCTTGGTTAGTAATCTACTTTTATAGGTACTCAAATACACTTTGTGAAATATATAATTTGATTTGCTTACCTATCATTTTTGTCTGCTTAGTCTGGCTTTTAAAATGATTGACCTTTGCTCGAGCCTTGGAAAGTTTATAATCAACTAAGTTATAAGTTATAGTTACGCAAGTCGATGCAATCAGGAAGACATTGTTCTGTTCAAGTCATGGTTTCCTAAAGTTGTCTGTGGTATTTTAGCTAGAGAAATCCCCACGGCTTTGCTTGCGTGTTATTTCAATCACCTCCTGTAAGCTGTTAATTCAAATTTTAAATTTTAGAAATTCCGGTTGTTATATTTCGTTACTACATTCAGTTATTGCAGTAAAAGGTTTACAAATGCCCAAAACATGCTCCTTTAGACACATGTTTTAGAAAAAAAATATTTTTAATATTGTACGGCATTCCTCACGATGTTTTGCCAGCACTAATCGGACCACCAGACGTACGGAATCGAGACATCCATTCATCGTTGACATACCAACTGCCCGCACCAAGCGTTTTGCTTCAACATTCATAATGCGTACGGCCAAAGAATGGAATTCCTTACCGGCGTCTGTTTTTTTGAATGCCTATAATTTATGAACAATTTTTGAACTCTTTGGTGCAATTGAATATTGGTTGAACCCACGACTTTAGGAACGGAAGGCGAGACCACTAGACCACCCGCTCTACGAACTATTAATACGTGTGTACAAAGACATCAGTGCTATTCATACAACTAGGCCAAAAGTTCTTCTACCCACTGTTTTGTCATTACGCGCGCTAGCCTCGCTAAGCTGTGTCCCTAACTTGGATGACAGCCAATGAACTTTAGGATGCGATGTAATACCCAACGGTGTGGCTATCTCAAATTGTCGGCGCGTGTTCAGAGTGCTTATACTGCGTTTACATTTAGATATTCGCGCTGCCATTCGCGTGTACAGAAATGTTGCCGTCCACATGTCTGCGGCAGCGTCGCCGGCAAAGTGTGTTCACGCGGGCAAAGCGAGCGGCAACGCGAGTTGACATGGATGTGGCCTGTTTACATTCTCGCATTGCACAAGTCCCTGCTCATGTCTCTGCATTCCAAGGACATGAGCTGAGTGTAAACGGGGTATAGAATTGGGGAAATGGAATGTGCTCGATCATAATGTAACTTTGCAAAAAAACCAACTTCAGAATTAAATACACTTCTTCTCCTTGCCGTGTCACTAGTTTTTTTTAAACAGTGTGGTGAAAGGATTTTTAATGCGCCTCGAAGAGGTTGCTTCAAATACACTAAAAGCATAATTCATACTTCAGAGGTGGTCACATATTAACTTTTCAGAATTGAAAGAGCTTTTTTGATAAGAAATAACAAAAAACAATAATACCCTTTAACAAAAGTTTTGTTTTATGTTTTTCAAAGTCGTATTTTTTCCAATATGTTCTCATATTAAATAACGGAGCGCTCAGCAACCAATATGAATAACCATTGAATACGTGGAAACGCCTAGATTTACCTAGTTTTTAGAAATGACAAAGTGGCCCAGTACCCCAAGTCTGAGTTTCGTTTTTCGTATCGTCAGGCCATTATATTATACTTTATATTATATTGGCCATTAAATTACATTATGTTTACCTTTATTTAAAAGTATTACACGGGTACTTATCGCGTTTACCTTTATTATTTTCCCGACGTTTCAGCTATGTTGCAATCGGGAAAATAATAAAGGTAAACGCGATAAATATCCGTGTAATACTTTTAAATAAAGGTAAACATAATGTAATTTAATGGCCAATATAATATAAAGTATAATATAATGGCCTGACGATACGAAAAACGAAACTCAGACTTGGGGTACTGGGCCACTTTGTCATTTCTAAAAACTAGGTAAATCTAGGCGTTTCCACGTATTCAATGGTTATTCATATTGGTTGCTGAGCGCTCCGTTATTTAATATGAGAACATATTGGAAAAAATACGACTTTGAAAAACATAAAACAAAACTTTTTTTATATTATTATTACTTTTAAATATGTGTTATGATCGCGAGAGTTTAAAACTACTAATGTTTACCTTTTTCTGTATGCCTGCCTACGCCTCACTAAACTTCAATATTGTATTATATTACATTGTAAAATGATCATACAAAAGAACGGTAGGACCCAAGCCGCAAGTTTGTTGTCTGTTCTTCTAGGCTTTGGTCGCGTGGAACTGACACCTAGAGTCACCTAGCTTTAAGACGTTTCAAAGTGATCCGTGTGATTTTATTGAATAAATACCTTTTGACTTTGACTTTGACATTTTTCTATGAGGACTCGATCAGCGCCTCTATCGGGCTTGGTACTCCAAGTACTCATGAGTTCTCAACTCACGAGTACTTGGAGTACCTACTGGTAATTCTGAAAATGCCCGTCCTATATCACGATATTTTGGTTGAAAGGGTTGTTATGGAAAACAGACCCAAAAGCATACTTCTCCGATAAAAAGCTGTTTATACGCCACCATAAAAACAATAATATCGCGCCGATAAACAATAGCTGTGGAACGAGCAAAAAATACAGAAAAAGGCCCCTTATAGGTCCATATCTCGGATTCATTCATTTCCTTTACGTCAACGATTTTTATCTCAGGGGTGACTTCTCAAGACTGCGGAACGTGAAGATCCGTCTGCCCTTTTGGGGTCCCTTGTTTTGCTGTACAATCGTTTTGTCTTATTAATGATTGACAGCCTTCACAACTCAGTTGCTAGTAACTCTGCCTTCTGCGCCGTAGGCCGTGGGTTCGATCCCCACCGAGAACAAACATTTGTGTGATGAACATAGATGTTTGTTCTCTGTCTGGGTGTAATTATATATTATAAGTATGTATTTACAAAAAAAAAGTATATACAGCGTGTAAACGCTTGTACGACATTAAATTAATACACGTGTAGTGCTACTATCTAGTATTGATTTAAAAAAGGTTTTATTTACATTCATTCATAATTGAGTTTTTTTTATTTTCAAACAAACTAAATATCAGATTAAGCATAAAATTATTAAGCATTCTGTATAAACACACAAACAAAGCAACGTACGCTCATTCTATGCCGCGCGTAGAAACCGCACACACACATACCTACATACTACGAATGCCTACGTTTACGCTGGCCTTGCAGCGCCGCGCCGGCGCATGCGCGCGGCGGCCGGCGTCTTTGATTTGCCGATAGCGCGGCATGTGGAAAATATAAAACTAGTTACCTCAAATCCGTCGGTTTCCAATATGCCAAGTGTGCCTTACGTGGATCCCACGTTGCACACACAAATTAATGCGTTGAAGAGCTCCTACAACTGTTCTAGGGTTTGGTAGGACAATGCCTAATTTCACTAATAACTTTCCCAATAAGTTCTGCATTTTGATGACATTAACAAGACACACACACTCACAAAAAGAGTCTATTTCGCGGTACCAAATCTAGACACTATTCACTAGTAATAAGACGAATGTACAATTTTCAAAATTAGATAGGTCAAGGTCGCTAGCAAGACGCTTACTGACAGAAATAAAAATATTGTTTCTCGGCCGACGCGCCGGCCAGAGTGGGATCGCTGCGTACCTATCTGTCTCTATCACACACGGACGCGGAATGATATCTGTCCTTGTCGCAAAGCGAAATTTGACAACGTGAGCGACTTAGCGTACAGATATGTTTTGTATACGCTCTAACGCGTATTAATATGGTAACTCTGTCCTTTTTTTTCGTTTCATTGATGAGACATTGACTTCATGACCCCGGAAATTTGACCTCAGCACCGGCGATTAGAGATACAGGTTGTGTAAAACGTATTTATTGGAAAAGTATCGATATCTCGATAAATATTCAGGCTTTTTTGATAAAACCAACGCCTAAAATCTAAAAATGTAAATAGGAATACGTGGTTCAATTTAATGTCGTACATGACTTTACACCCTGTATATGTATTATATCAGCTATCTGGTTCCCATATTACAAGCTTTGGCTTAGTTTGGGGCTAGATAGTGCTGTGTGGAAAGTCCACCAATATTTATTTATATATTTATATTTATTGTACTGTACAGGTAGCTTGGGTACCAAATAAAACACTTAGTTCGAGTAACGTCCGCCTGGATTGGCCGCCTGGAATCGAGTGCCCCCGACCGTGGTGCGTTCGGTTGCTACCCGCCTATCCAGTCAGCGCGCATAGTTTATTGTTATACACTAAAATGATCATATCTAGATTTATAAATTAGATTTATTTTAATATATTCAATTAAATTTTAGACTTTTTTACACTAAGAGCTGATTTCACCATGCTCTGTTAGGATTAAAGGGCCGTTAAATATGCCAAAATGTACGTGTTTGACATCTAAGGTTAGATTTAACGGCCTGTTAATCCTTGATTAGTAATTAACAGAGTATGGTGAAATCAGCTCTTAGGCTTTTTTATTGAGAAAACCTTATCATATGAATTAATGCAATTGCCTTTTTATATTGTCTCGTAGCTAACACTTGTGCTAGCTATAGCTAACTTTAAGGAGTAAGCACAGGAAATGTAACATCATTGTTTTTTTTTTGAGAATAGAAGTGAAGTCGCTGGTTTTTTTAATAGTATACAGAACCCTCTAAAACAAAGCCTAATGCACACGCGCTGTTCGTCACGGACCATTATTCAGAAGGACGCTCGACATCTCGCGACGTTGATAAATACATTCTGTTATCATCGCGATGTCTCGGGAATTATGTGTTAATAACAAATAAATTAAGACGAAAAATTCGGTCAGCAGTCCGTTTGAAAAAGGCATTTTTTATTTATAAAGATTGAGAAGTGATGAATTGTTTACTCCGAATGATTCCAATCAAGTGAAGTGAATATTTCAACGTTTGGGGATATAAATTTACAAAAAAACTTTATGAAATACACGTTTCAATTTTGGATATCCAAGTTTCGGAGAATAGCATTGCAATGGCTCAGCGAAAATATCAGTTTGATCCAAACATGTTCTCCCACCTAAAAGTTTGATTAGGTACATATTTGTTTGTTTGATGTAATTTTACAGTACAGTTTTAAGAGTACTAAAGCTCTTTGTGAAGAGCTCGTCTGGGAAGTACTGCCTCAAGTTGATGGACGCAGGGCATCGTAGGGCACGTTCCTATCGGGCGTGACTTACGAAGCAATGCTTTGTTATAGGTTATGGTTACCAGTTAACATCAGGTGGGCCATCGGCTTGTTCCATCAGCAAGATGTATAAAAAAAAACAGTGAAATACTAGTAGGTATGTACTTCATTTAAGCATTACAAGTAGTGCACAGATAAAGAACGTACAAGTACGCTAGCTCCCACTCTAGGAGAACCTGTGTTCTGGGAAGCACCTCTTTCACGATATCACGCACGATAGGAACGTGCCCTACAATGCACTGCCCTGCGTCCATCAACTTGAGGCATACACATGTTAAGCCTCATATGCCTGTAATTACAACGGCAACCACACTCTTCAAACCGATACACAGCGTTGTTGCTTGGCGGCTGAAAATGGTGTGGTGTGGTACTTTCCCAGACGAGCCATTCACAAAGAGCTCTACTTCTCTTAAAACTATATTTTTCCTGAACTTATGTTATGTTATACTCCAAAACTCGATTGTTTACGATTTTTCGTAACTGCATCTGGTGATTTTATTTCTACAAAAATGTTGAAATGTGCAAGCGAGAAATTGTTTGACTGCGTAATTGTTATATGCGTCTTAAAAGAGCTCCACGACGAGCAGACTTTATATATTATCATTTCTAGTTTATTAGGGCGTAATATTTCTATTACTATTAATACAATTTCAGTCATCAATCAAATAATTCACGCCCAGTTGTTGGTTATAACGTTGTTAACATCATGTACAGTCAGCAGCGGCGATGAACTTGCAACTTACTGTCACGCATGGAATACCAACTACTGCTAAATGTGGGTATGTGCTAATGTTAATGCATTGGATGTACCACCGACTACCCCTTAGACATCATCTAAACTGTTCAAAGATGTAAAAATAATTCTGTTTTTTTTAATTAAAATGTTCACGTTTTGAAGCAACTTATGACTTAGTGTTCCCGCACAGGCCTCCGGCCACAACCACAAAACGCCGCCACTGGCATATTTCCTGTAGTTTTCATACATTTTATATGGACTCGCCGCACACGGTTGACGCCGGTAGCCGCCACACGCTACAAATCGTCGCTGCTTGCTTCGTATGAAAACTACAGGAAATATGCCAGTGGTGGCGTTTTGTGGTTGTGGCCGGAAGACCGTGTGTGGTAACACTTAGAGTTTTTGACGCTTATTCATAATAATTGCCGCATAAATTATTTTTAAAATGAATTGTATGAAAATAATGAATTAATAAAAAACGCTTTTCATGCATACACCAGAAAATACAGTTAAGTATGAAAAGTACAATGGGTGGTCTTATCACTGAGTAGCGATCTCTTCATTATAAATAATTCACCATCAAATTAATATTGAATCTAAATGATCATCATGCACTGCGCCAGTACTCTCAAACGGTGAAGGAAAACATCGTACGGAAACCGGCATGTCATACAACCTAAACAGTTCTAAAACATGTGTCAAGTGCTCGAAAGGAGCCTCTTTGAGGCGCGTTTGTAATCCTTTCACCACACTGTTTCGAAGGAAAGTGACACACGACAAGAAGAAGAATGATTTACTTTTGTCGTAGAGTGTACGTTCGACTCGTGGTCAAGCTGTTATAATTTACAGGGTGTTAAAATACCACTCCCGAAAACATAAAGGGGCTAAAGTACCCATCAATATGAATAACTTCTAAGGAACCAACACAGTGAACGCGAAAAAAACAGTTTCATACATTTTAGCCAAGTAGGTATTGAATATTTATTTTTTTACAAGGTTTTGTAAAATATTGACTTTCTTAAGTGCAATGTATAACGTGCCTGTGAGAAATAAATGAAATGAACTGAACTGAACTGAACTGAACTGAACTGAACTGAACTGAACTGAACTGAACTGAACTGAACTGAACTGAACTGAACTGAACTGAACTGAACTGAACTGAACTGAACTAAACTGAAATTTTGTTTGTTGGGTACCTTAGCTCCCTGAAGATTTTAAAACAAGTATTGGAACACCTTGTATATATATATTAATCGTATTTGGAACTTTAATAATCGCTTTAGTGCCTGCCAAACGTGACCGATCACTCAGAATATATTGTTTTGTTTACCGACACAATTGTTAATGATTTATGTGTGTGAGTTATCCATTTAATGTAATTCTGTTTAATATACTTTGGGTTGCGCGTATTTATTTTGAACTTACGTAATTTGATAAATAAATAAATAAATATTGGTGGACTTTCCACACAGCACTATCTAGCCCCAAACTAAGCCAAAGCTTGTGATATGGAAACCAGATAGCTGATATAATACATATATACTTTTTTTTTTGTAAATACATACTTATAATATTATATAACACCCGGACAGAGAACAAACATCTATGTTCATCGCACAAATGTTTGTTCTCCGTGGGGATCGAACCCACGGCCTACGGCACTGAAGGCAGAGCTACTACCAACTGAGCTGTAAAGGCTGTCGATGTACTTAACTTATTTATTTACAAAAAAAAATACAATGAATTTCGACTATCAAGTATATACAAAATGTACAAAATAAATTGGAATAGTTGAGCTATCTTTTTTTTATACAATCGTTGACAAACAGATGGCCCACCTGATGTTAAGTGGTAACCATCACCTATTACCAAGCATTGCCTCGTAAGTCAGGCACAATAGGAACGTGCCCTACGATGCACTGCCCTGCGTCCATCAACTTGACGCATACAGATTTTAAGCCTCATGTGCCTGTAATTACACCGGCAACCACACTCTTCAAACCGAAACACAGCGTTGCTGCTTGGCGACAGAAAAAGGCGTGGTGGTAGTACTTCCCCAGACGAGCCCTTTACGCAGGGCAGTAAGTAAGAGCTCTAATACTCTTAAAAACAGAATATTCCCATTCACGTAATTTTACTGTAAAATTTTAACTATTCGATCTCAAAATAGTCAAATTCATGTCAGAAATGGTGTTCTAAAGCTCTCTCTAAATCATAAATCATATAAATCATAAATCATTTATTTGCTTCAATGTAGGTACTTAAAGATGACAAGAAAAATAAATAAGTAGCACTCATTCCCCATAGCTGGGATGCAAATTGTAGGTGTGGGCTTTATACATTTTGGTAGGTAGGTAGGTACTTTTTATACAAACAACAGTAAAATTCAATAAATATAAAACAAACAATAGTAATCAAATGTCAAATCAAAATAATTAATAGTATGTTAGTATAGGTATAGTATGTCAAAATATATTAATCCATGTCAAAGTACCCCCTATTAAATAAAATTATGTTATGTCAATGAATTGCAGTAACCATTCTAACCTAGGAAATCTTTTAAATTATAATAGCCTTTACTAATAAGCCAAAGTCTTAGTTCTTTGGTGAACTTATTTAGCGGAAGGCTTCTCAACTCTCTGGGCAGAGCGTTCAATATTTTTCCGCACATTGCGTAACAATTATTTAAATATAATGTTGTACGAGGTGCTATCAAGCCAAGTTTGAAATTGAATGTCAAAATGTAAGTTAACTTTTTAGTTCTCCTTTATTTAGTTTCAAATCTAGATTCTGAAAATTTTGAAATTGATCGATTATAGTCAGGCACGATTAGTATAAACTGAATATCACAAGAATGTAGAATAAAAAATAAAAATAAAAACAATGGTCACAAGAAAATTGTTGTAAAAAGTCAAACCTACGTTTGTAAAAAAAGTTTTGTAAAAAATCACTGACACTGGCAGGACTCCCTATCAGTGTCCGTCATTTTCTATTTCTGTCCATGTGGATAGAGATCCAGTGCTTGAAAATGGGGTTGGCCAGATAGTCAGACACAGCCCTCAGGATAGTGTTGTTGGAGCGACTTAAGCGACCGATCCCAGAATGCCGCTATGCGAGTTCTTATTATGGCGAAGAAATCAGGCACTCCCGCCTCGGAAAACATGCTCGACGCGCTGCAGTATCTTGGCAATCTCTGAAAGGGCTGACAACTATCAAACAACTTCTCGCTCGCACGTTTCGACATGTTGAAAGATATAAAATCACTAAACTCATTTTCGAAAAATCGCAATCAACCATCTTGTGTGCAATCACATTGCACACAGTTTAGTAAAAAAATCATTTTGATCGATACATGTTTTCCTACTTAAAAGTTTGCTTATTTATGAAGCAAACTTTTAAGTATGAATTTTACTAAACTGTGTGCAATGTGATTGCACACAAGATGGTTGATTGCGATTTTTTGAAAATGAGTTTAGTGATTTTATATCTTTCAACATATCGAAACGTGCGAGCGAGAGTCACATTAGCTGATGTCTTCGCCATAAGAGCCTGGTATGCATTATTATACTCATACAAAATAACGGTAGTAATTAAGCCGTAAGGTTGTTGCCTGTTTTTCTAGAAACTCGCACCTAGATTCACTTAGCTTTAACACGTTACAAAGTGTTCCTTGTGACTCAATTGAATAAATACCTTTTGACTTTGACTTTGAAGAAGGATAATGTAATTAACGATGAACCAACCAAAACATTAAATAGCGTTAACGAACCGATAATAACGTTAACCGTAACTACGCCATGATAGCTCAATAAAAAACTCGAACGATAAAATAACAATTTCAATTACCGGTAAAAAACTGATCGAAGTTTTGGAAAATTCTTTTTTAGTGCTTTTTTATGATAATTTTGTCGAAAGTTATTTCACTAACTTCCTTTTATGTGAAGCTCATTTTGTTTCTATTTTAGAACATGACAGCCCTCATAGCTCAGTTGGTAGTACCACGCCTTCTGCGCTGTAGGTGGTGAGTTCGATCCCAACCAAGGACAAATATTTGAGTGTTGGACATACAGCACAGACGGCAGAGCTTAATAAGCCATAGATAGACAATATTTAATGCCTCTCTTCATTGCCTTATCAGTCTCGTACGATATGGTGTGCTTTACCATGCACTGCCGTACGTCTATCAACTTGAGGCATACAGATGTGAGGCTTCATGTGCCTGTTATTACACTGGCTACCACACCTTTCAAATCAAAACACAGCAACGCTGCTTGGCGACAGATATAGGCATGGACTTCCCCGGACGAGTCACACACATAGAGCTCTACTACTCTTAGTTACGACTTGAGAGCACCGGTGGTGTAGTGGTAGCGACCCCACCTTCCGATCTTAAGGTCGTGGGTTCAGAACCGGTCGTGCACTAATGGGGTTTTCAGTAGTATTTTATAAACTCTCGCTATCATAACACATATTGAAGTATTACACGGGTATTTATTGCGTTTACCTTTATTATTTTCCCGACGTTTCGTCTATGTTACAATAGCCGTGGTCATGGACAGCCTCTATATATATCAGGGTCTGCCGGCGACCAGAAAAGCCTAAAACATGTCAAGTGCTAGAAAGGAGCCTCTTTAAGGCGCGCTTAAAATTATTTCACCACACTGTTTTGAAAGAACCGATTTGACAAAAACAAAATACAAGGCGACTTGAAAAATATAATCTGGACCCGCCCTCCCGACATTTTGCAAACTGCACAACAGAACGGCGTTGCATCGGGGCCTTTCGCTTCATCTCTCGTACTTTACAAATTAAATTAAGCTGAGCAGCCAAAAAAACTGAAGCGCTTCTGGAGTTGGCGCCAAAAAGTTGACACTTGATGCTTTGTGCCAAAAACTGATCAATTATTTCAGCAGCTGTAACTTATGATTTTAGCTTCGTTTACTCTCTTATTGGGAACATAGCTTATTCATTTGAATTGTTTTTCTAGTGTTATTTTTAGTTCTGTTGTGTATTGCCTTAAGTTTCTTGCCTGTTCTTGTAAGTTTCTTGCATTGAACTGGCACCTAGATTCACTTAGCTTTAAGACGTTTCAAAGTGGTTATTGGGATTTAAAAGAATAAAAACATTTTGACTTTGATTTATTTTAACCAACGCTACTTGAGATCTTAGCACAAAATCCTTTCACCACACTTTATCGAAAGAAACTAGTGATACGACAAGAAGAAACACAAAGTGGAGCATTTGGACTGCAATTGTATGAGATAACTATTTATAATATTACAACACTCAGACACGAAAAAAATATCTATGTTCTACACAAATAATTTTTCTCGGATCCATATCCTACAGCGCAAAAGACAGAGTAACAACCAACTGAGCTGTGATGGCTGCTGTCTAGAAAGGTTTATTTTCTTTTGTCGCTGGCTGTATCTCTTACAGCGACTCAAATGCTCGTGGAATAAAATTCATATACAGAATATTCTGTCTACAGTGACAGTCCTATAAGCGCACTTCATTCTATTCCAAATCCCGTAGGATGGGAGTATATTGCGATGCGCTATCTCATACAAGTTTTTGATTATGACAGCTTTATTCGTTCAAATGAAATGTACACATTTAAGACACATATTTTTGTCATTTAAACAACTTCTTTCTTAAAGTTAAGTGCATCATAGATCTCGCATCGCATCATAGAATCGCACGTTCCTATCGAGCGTAATTTTCGATGCAATGTATAGGTGATGGTTACCACTTAGCATTACCTTCTCTGTATGCCTACGCCTCACTAAACTTCAATAATATATTATATTATTACATTGTAAAAGGATCATACAAAAGAACGGTAGGAACCAAGCCGTAAGTTTGTTGCCTGTTCTTCTAGGCTTCGGTCGCGTGGAACTGGCATCTAGAGTCACCTAGCTTTAAGACGTTTCAAAGTGATCCTTGTGATATTATTGAATAAATACATTTTGACTTTGACTTTGGTGGGCCATCTGCTTGTTCCATCAGCAAGTTACTTAAAAAAACTATAGTCAAAGTACTTCTTGCTCGCACTAACATTTTTGAAGATATTAAATCTCCGAATGAAGTTATGAAAAATCGTAACGACCAAGTTTCGGCGAATAGCGAAAAGGGTTGGACAAAAATTTTCATTTTTCCAAAATAAAGGTTTCTTTCCAAAAAAATTATGAAGTCATGTTCATTTTCCTGCTCTTATCCCACTTCATGGGGGGTCCTCACAACAGCTTTTTTCTTACCACTCTCCTCTATCAGTAGTTTTTGAGTTTTGTGTGTCCAATTTACTTGCTTTTTTCACAAAACTTGTTCCAAACCCTTCAACCTTACTATAACCCCAATATTTTCCAGTCAGCGTAAAAGAGCTGACCATTAAATCGCAGAAAAAGCTTGCTGCAACTATCCACTCGAACAAACTATTCATACCAAGCTAGCATTTCAAGTCTCGTTGTCACAATGGGCGCCGTGCAATTGCATTGAAGAGGCCATAGAGAGGGTATTGATACGATCTTTTATTAGATTCCAGTAGCCCGAGTCTGAGTTTTGTTTAACATATCGTCAGGACCGTTTTTGCGTGCGTGAACATTTAAAAAAAAAAATTGACCTTTCCCTCCCTATACTACTAGTCATTTTTAAAGACGTCGTTATACACCCGCTAAAATACGAGACAATGAACCAGATGCAAGCCAGACTGCTAACAAGGAGGAAGGATCTCGATATACCTTTTACCCCGAGATAACAAATCACAAAACACTGTTGTCGGTATCAAGCGGTCAAAATGTTTAATGCATTACCGGTAGAATTTAAATGTTTAAAGAGCCGTATCAAATTTATCTCTGAACTGAAAAAGCTCTCGTTGGAGGGGTGTTTCTATTCGACTGAAGAGTTTATAGATTTTCAGAAGTGACATTTAATTATTGTTGACAATTAATTATTGTTATTTACTTTAATTTAATTAATTTAATTATTGTTATTGCGAATTATATAGTTATTGTATTTTAATTTCACTGGGGACATTATGTTAATTAAATTGTTTATTTTTATTTTGTTGCATGTTAGGTTAAGATTCAGACACGATTTGTAAGAGAATTGTTATTGAATAAACGAATTGAATTGAATTGTATGGAGAATCGATCAGCGCCTCTATCGGGAGTGCTGAGAAGTTATGAGTAAAACTTACGATACGGAAAACGAAAAATCTCCGGCGTCACGGAAGACCAGCGTTGTAGTAGTGCACGAAACACTATTACAGCATAAAGCTGAGTGACGATCGATTTTGTTGTTACAATATTGTTCTTTATATGTCGCCTATGTTTTTGTGACACAAAAAAACATTTTTTGATTTGATTTTGAAAAGAAAAACTCATACTTGGGGTAGGTATTGGAACCTAATAATTTTTTTTCATTCTGATGTTCACCGAAACTTGGTCGTTTACAATTTTACATAACTTTATTCAGAGATTCAAGAGTAGTAGTGCTCTTTGTGAAGGGCTCGTCCGGGAAAGTACTACCACCATGCCTATTTCTGTTACCATTAGACCATGCCTATTAGCGTTGCTGTGTTTTGGTTTGAAGAGTGTGGTTGCCGGTGTAATTACAGGCACATGAGGCTTAACTAACATCTTTATGCCTCAAGTTGATGCTCGCAGGGCAGTGCATCGTAGGGCACGTTCCTATCGTGCGTGACTTACGAGGTATTGCTTTGTTATAGGTGATGGTTACCACTTACAATCAGGTGGGCCATCTGCTTGTTCCATCAGCTAGTTGCATAAAAAAAAAGATGATGAAAATGTTAATATTTGCGACCAAGAAGTACTTTGACAGTAATCTAACAAAAATATGTGTATCTTTTTAAATATCATTTTTGTATTGAGACTCGCAAGTTCTCAGCACGCCTGTAGTGTCACTCATCGAATCTCCATACAAAAACGTCTTGACGATACGAAAAACGGCAAAACTCAGACTTGCGGTACTGGCATATTGAATTTGAGGCCGTAACGAGAATGCTTTAGTCAGCGGGATTTTCCGCTCGTAGCGTGCCTGGCTTGCCTTTTAGATCAATTAAGCTAAGCTATGATCAGCGCGCTGGTGCAAGATTGTGGTCTAGTGGAACGAAGTCATCATTATCATTAGATCTCTTAGCTCAGTTGGTAGTAGCTCTGCTTTCTGCACTGTAGACCGAGAACGAACATTTGTGTTATGAACTTAGATAGGTATTTGAATGAATGAGTGAATGAATGAAAATGCTTTAAATGTACAAACAAACAAAATAAAAATTAACATTTTCGTCATGAAAATCTTGACTCTTACATTTTTTTCTTTTCTTTTTTTTAATAAGAGTTTTGTCATAGAGTGTTAATAAAATAAATACAATTGTGAATCTTGGTGGACTTTGTACACATCACTATCAAGCCCTTTTTTTTTTATGCTGGGAAAAATGCGTTACGCATTCCCCCCCATTGGAGGATGGAGGGGATATGTGGGACTTCCCGGTTTTCCGCTCTCGGTATACCCACTAAACAACCCAGCGACACTCCCGCGTCGCCTATATGGAGGGGAACTGGGAAACTGGCAGAGCCTTTTTATCCAGTCCCCCGCCGGCGATTGGCCCGCCATGACAGCGGGGCCCCCGCAACGCCCCCGCCTTTACGGCGGGGCCCACACGCCCCCCCTTTGCAGGGAGTGGCCCGGGAACGACCGTGAGTGCCCGGCCGTTCCCGCCCGACGGGGTGGTGAATATGTGCAATGCGGGAGAAGGCCCCTCCAGGTCTTCTCCCGCTATTCACCACCATGAGCGGCGCGAGAAGTTCCGCGAAGTACCGAAGTACCGCCTGGGTAGACCCGTAGGTCTACCTTGCCTCATCACACTGTGCCCTCTGCTAGACAGAGGGACACGCGGAGAGGCCCACTCTGCAGGCGTGTTTCATGGTGTTACCAGGGTGCACCACGAGGAGGTTACCCGACCTAGCACCCCATCACTATCTAGCCCTAAATCAAGGACAGCAACACCATAGCTGCTAAAATAAAATAATATAATTATAATAAATACTTAGTTGTGAATACATATATACTTATAATATAAACACCTAAACTAAAAACATATAAGTTCATCACATAGACAATTATGTTTACAACAAAAAATATGGCCTTGTATGTCAAAGTCAAAGTCAATAGGTATTTATTCAATAAAATCACAAGGATCACTTTGAAACGTCTTAAAGCTAGGTGACTCTAGGTGCCAGTTCCACGCGACCAAAGCCTAGAAGAACAGGCAACAAACTTACGGCTTGGTTCCTACCGTTCTTTTGTATGATCCTTTTTGTGTAAGTTAAGTGAGGCGTAGGCATACAGAAAAAGGTAAACATAATCAAATTTATAAGACAGCACACGCTACGCTTCAAACTAATAATACCTAATGCATAAAATATGAACCGGCGGCATAGTAGTACCGGTACTTATAGTGCAATTTGTTTTTAAACTTATATATTTCGCTTCGCGTATCATGTCATACGATTAAATAAATAAATAGTTACATCGTTTAAAAGCAACTGGTTGAAAGGCACGTTGGGAATCTACATCTACACTAATATTATAAAGAGGTAAACTTTGTATTTTTGTATTTTTGTATTTTTGTATGTAACGAATAGGCTCAAAAACTACTGGTCCGATTTCAAAAATTCTTTCACCATTAGAATGCTACATTATCCCTGAGTAACATAGGCTATATTATATTTTCAAAATAATCAGGGATCCTTACTAAAACTTCAATAATGTAACCCAAGGTGGAAAACAAAAAACCTTACATCGCGTGCGCTGCGAAAACTATTGAAGATAGAACAAAATAATGTGCTACGATTTTGTAGAACACGTTATCATCTACAAAAAATGTCGCGACAGCATATGTCTAACTATTATAGTTATGTCACAATAAGTGTTCTTTTATTATAAAAAATTAATTGAAATGCCTCCGCTAGAAAAGGGTCTTTATTTGTACCTTGTTATTAATCCTTATCCAAATAAATCATTTCATAATTAAGACGGTTTCAATACCTATAGATTACTTCTTAAATTTTTCAAATCGGACATTCCATTCAAAAGATATGACGAAATTAAAAATGTTAACGGGTCCACGGGTCTCGCGCGGGGTGCGATTTCACTCACTCAAGGAGAAGCGCGTGCAAATGTATGAAATAAGTAGACGCGAGGCTCGAACCCACGGTTTAAGTTTATCCTAAAATGTTCAAAAAATTTATGACCACCCATGCGAAGCTGGGACAGGCCGCTAGTTAAATATAAAACGATTCGGAGTATGCGGCGTTCAAACTATTTACAAAGCAAGTGGGAGGTCTAGTGAAGCATTATATCTGGGTCATCGTAGTCATATCTGGAGAAGGCTTTCTGGAATAAAATAGAATCTAGTCCAATCTAGAATACAGGCTAGCTAGGGCATTGCCCTTACTAGAATTGACAAGCCTAGAGAATATGCCTTTCTCTGCCGCCAAGCAGCGTTGCTGTGATTCGGTTTGAAGAGTGTCGGTGTAGTTACAGGCACATGAGGCGTAACATCTGTATGCCTCAAGTTGATGGACGCAGGGCATTGTTTTCTAAATTATTTAATATTTTCATAAAACAATATAATAACGGAATAAAACCGATATAGGTTTTTAGTTTTTTTACATGTATTTCACGTAATATTTTTATTTTTAGATTTATATTTCTAAGAAGACAATATAGAGAATGGCCCATTCAGATCGGTCAGGATGGGCAAGTCTGTATCTATTAGACATACAAAGATCTGTTCTTACGAACCGTTTCATCGATTTAAGTAAGTAACAATAAAAACTGCATACATAGATTTAAAAAAAAACCTTGTACATAGTTCGGCAATTGAACCTAGTCGTAATGTAAAATAAAACTTACATTACAAAACCTAAATGGATTGTATTTCATATCCTTAAGGGCTCCCACACAAAACTGCGAATTCGCATCGCATCGCAAATATCTGCGAGCTCGCACGCGGCGCGGACAAGCTATGCGGCATCGCGTCGTATCGCATCGCATCGTGGTTTTGTGTGGGAGCCCTTAATTAACACAGCATTCACAGCTCAGTTGGTAGTAGCTTTGCCTTCTGTGCCGTAGGCTGTGGGTTCGATCCCCACCGAGAACAAACATTTGTGTGATGAACATAGATGTTTGTTCTCTGTCTGGGTGTTATTATGTTTTATAAGAATGTATTTACAAAAAAAAAGGTTATATGTATTATATCAGCTATCTGGTTCCCATATAACAAGCTTTGGCTTAGTTTGGGGCTAGATAGTGCTGTGTGGAAAATGAATAAATAAAATAAAAAAAAATTGAATATAATCGTAGATATATGAATACACTTACACTTCATGTCATAATGTACCTAAACTAAACCATGTGTAAGCAATAAATGTATTGAATATTGAGTATTGAATCATATTGAATTTGTAAGTACATTTGAAAAGCCATGAGGAACAAATCTCGGGAGTAAATTGCAAAAGTCTTTTAAAACTCTTCTTTTTTCAACCTTTTGATTATACTCGTCTTAATATGTAAGTTCTCAAGTAGTAAGAAAACTAGAGATTGAAAAAAATATATATAATGTATTAATTCAATTCCTTTTTCGACCATATGATTATAATCGTTGTCTTAAAACGGTTCTCTTTTGTTTTTCGTCAAGAACTGAGCAGACTATATTGCCCGAAGTAAAAAGTTTATTGCTCTTTTACAAATTGGAGCTTTTTGAAGTTTTTTTTTTATGCTCTGATTGCTCAGTTTGGTTTTGTTTTCGTTTTTTACGGGTCGAGTTATTTGCAGAACTATTGGTACTCTGAGTGAGTTTGGTATTGAGTGAGGTATAATCCGATTGACCAGGCTGGCTCCTACAATTTCTGGGTGCGGGTTTTACTTCTTGTTGTCGTGTCACTAGTTTCTTTGGAAACAGTGTGGTGAAAGGATTTTAAGTGGGCCACAAAAATGCTTTCGAACATGTTTTAATCTTAGCGTTGTTTTAACTTTTTAAGGATATGCCGGTTTCCTCACGATGTTTTAACTTCAAAGTCAAAGTCAAAAGGTATTTATTCAATAAAATCACAAGGATCACTTTGAATCGTCTTAAAGCTAGCTGACTCCAGGTGCCAGTTCCATGCGACCAAAGCCTAGAAGAACAGGCAACAAACTTACGGCTTACGACTTAAACGAGAGTACTGGCGCTGTACACGTACATTTTTGAACAGAAAAACTCATTGGTGCACGTCTGGTTTTGAACCCACCACCGTAGGTTCGGAAGGCGGGGCCGCTGGAGATGAAACGAGTCGAAGTATTGCATGTAGGCCACATAGCTCGTCGAACCTACAACCGCTGGGGAATAAGGATATTGAATGGCGGTCATGATCTTCTTATTCTTCTTGTCGTGGCACTATATAGTTTCTTTCGAAACAGTGTGGTGAAAGGATTTTAAGTGCGCCTCAAGAGGCTCCTTTCGAGCACTTGACACATGTTATAGAACTTTTTAGGTTCTAAGACATGCCGGTTTCCTCACGATGTTTTGCTTCACCGTTTGAGAGTATGCACATAGTTAAGTGTGCACTATGCACATACATTTTTGAACATGATGACATAACCAAATCATAAATAGTAGGACTTGTTCGCTCCCAAAAACAGCTCAATTTCCAAGTGCTTTTTTTGCATGATTTTTCGCACGAACAAGTTGGAGCTTGCTTCTGTCAGAGTTGGAGGCCCGCTGGATATTGCTTTCATATATATTTTCATTCCAATAACAAGCCAGTGTAGAACCAATTGAATTTAATAAGGCTTACGCGGATACCAATAAAAGAGTATTCATGTCAAGCGAATAATAAGGAACAAAAAGTAGCAAACGCCAAACGTCTCAGGAACCAATAAGGTCTTGGCAACAGTTGAGGGTAATATTGAGAGCTTAGCGACTAACTGACGCCTAGGATAGTCACTTGTATTTAACATTCGTGTCTGTATGCCTCAAGTTGATGGACGCAGGGCGGCATTGTAGGGCACGTGTCTAACGTGCGTGACTTGCGAGGTTATGATTTTTTTCAGTGATCCTAGAGATCGGATAATCGGATGCATATTTACCTAGATTTAATTTTCGGCTAACAAATTATGGAAACGGCTTCTTATGATACTCTTATCAAAAATAAAATCCCGGGATTGCATATTAATAGGGTGCCACGTTACATGTGTACTAAATCGAAAAGGAAAGTAGGTACCTACGTTGTATCAGGGCAATTTTCATTCGTGTCACTTAAATTTGAATTTCCTGGGATCGCGAGATTTTGGTAAAAAGTGTTTTCCATAATAGCCAACTCTCGGTATATAATGTATATGTAATAAAAAAATCTCAACTTTCGGTATCTAATGTATCCGAATATCTGAACTCTGGATCTCTTAACGTAAGGTGAGTCATAATATGCTTGTTCGATGAGCAATTAGTATAATTTCGTTATTCAACTATAAAACATAAAGAAAATACTATTTATTTACAAAGTGTACAAAATACAATGAAACAGTGATTGAGAGTACCGGTGCACAGCCGGTTATGAACCCACGACCTTAGGATCGGAAGGCGGGGCCGCTAGCACCAGACCACCAGCGTTCTATTAACGAGCTTAATTATTCAGCTTTAATATTACTAATTAGTACATATGTAAAAAATCCCCATCATCCGTTTGACCAATACCAAACCAAAACCAGGTCATATCGTACGACCAAAACTGCATAAAATCGTCGGATTACGATACAAAACACATAAATAATTTATTAAAACAAAGTGCTTACTTATCTACGAATCCGACAGTATCCGGATTTCCGAATATCGCTGCATTGTCGAAACTAGCACATTAATACAGAAATAATATTAATTGAAACCGAAACATTACCGCATTATGTGTTTGCACATCGTGACCGTTTGTCGGTTCCATTTCACCTATTTTCGGGCTTTGTTTAAGGATTTGTTATTCCATAAGCGAAGCGATGAGAATCAATGGTCATTTGATATGACAGCCCTCATAGCTGAGTTGGTAGTAGCTCTGCCTTTTGCGCTGTAGGCCGCGGGTTCGATCCCCACCGAGAACGAGTATTTGTGTAATGAAATAGATGTTTGTTCTCTGTCTGGGTTTTATAATAAGTATGTATTTACAAAAAAAAGTATACAAGTATTATGTCAGCTATCTGGTTCCCATATTACAAGCTTTGGCTTAGTTTGGGGCTAGGTAGTGCTGTGTGGAATGTCCACCAATATATATTTATATTTATTCATATTTCAAATGTTGTCCTATATAAATTTTATCGAAATTGATTCAGTACTTTTTGAAAAAATAAACATAAACGAAAAATATGCTTATACACTTATGATCTCTTGGCTTGTGGATCCATTCAGCAAAAGTTATTTGCAAAAAAGTTATATTCAATTTGGAAATTATTGCATGCAGTAATGCATGTTGTTCAAATTACATTTACTCAAATTCTTTGGTAGTACCCTAAAACAAATATTATTATGTTTATTAACCAAACAATATTTAACATAAGTTCAAAAGTATTCATAAATCGTAAGCCAAACTTTTCAATAATAAAATATTTTGTCTTGGAAGTATAATAATATCCGCTTGTTCCTCCACTGACGCACCAGTGTCCTGGGTAGTAACTCCCCTGTCCCAAAGCTCTGTAGATCTCTAAATAGCATTAAAAATATTGATATTTTCTCGATTAACCTTCATAAGTTCCGCCAACACCTGGTCAAGAACTTACCAATTGATTAGGAAATTATTGTCATCAACAAAAAAAAAAACTTCTTTTATAATCATTGTCATATTTTCTTATACCCTAATGTTACTTTTTCCACTTAGTTAAAGTCAATGCATGTAGTGTTCACCTATAATTAGTTGTGCGATTAGCTCTGAATAGTACGTATACATGTACGTACGTAGATGTAAGTTTAATTATATTTATTTGTATTGTTGTAACAGCTGTTGGTAGACCTGAATAAATAAATAAATATCTTTTTAGCCTTAACAAAAGAGAAAACGCTCCGCTTAATAACAATGTGTACCTTACAGCTTTTGACATTATGTTAATTACGAATATATAAATATAATAAATTGATTAATATTTTGGAACTGTATTAAAATGAAACAAAATTTGCTTAATTGATAAACGTTTCACGAATGTACAATTAATTATTGGTTAATTTAAAGGTGAAACGTTAGTGTCGGTTTATTTTTGATGTCAAATTTGAATGAGAAATCCTGCGGGAATAATTATTTATTCATGCAATAACAAACGTCCCAAATGGGCCAAAACTTTTGTAGCCCAAACAGTGGCGTAGCTAGGTGGACAAGGGGGGCCCTTGAGGTGCATAGAGCAGGCTCAAGGTTTTCTAGCATCGGGAGCTGGCTGGTCCTCTCTTTTCAAAGCTTAGGTTAGAGGGCCCCCTGAGCTTCGGGGCCCTAGTGCACTGCACCAGGGCCCAGGTACGATAACTACCCTACTGAGCCCAAACCTAAAGGCACTGGTTGTCTAGTAGCAGCGGCCCCGCCTTCCGATCCGAAGGTCGTGGCTTCAAAAGCACCGATTATTTTTTTTGCACAATAATGTATGTGCATAGTGCCAGTGCTTTCAAACGGCGAAGGAAATCATCGTGAGGAACCACCAGCATGCCGTAGAACGTAAAAAGATCTCAAAGCAAAACATGAGTCAAGGCTGTGCTGGAGCATCTTTGAGGCGCATTTCAAATCCTTTCACCACACTTTAGTGTTTCGAAAGAACTAGTTACAAGACAAGAAGAAGAAGCTATCCATATCTAAAGTGAGTGCTGTTGTCAGATTAGCACTTCTGTCTGCGTGATTTAAATTAATTAGATTATATTAATCATGACTCTAATGAGTGCGGTTCACAATATATATAAAATACAAGCCTTCGTGTAATTCAACGTTTTAATTCACAAAGCCTTTGGATTAATAATTACAAATTTGTTCTTGCCAAGAACCCAAGTAATGATAAGATAAGTAAATGCTTCAAAGACCTCATAATCGTAACGAGCTCGAGAAAAATAATAAAGCAATTGTTTAAGAAGGCTTTTATTTACTTTTTAATTGAGTAAAGTGCGGTAAAATACAGTAAGAATAATATAATTATAATAATTATAAGAACCCTTTTTTTATACTGCCGAGTCGGCAAATACGGCTTACGACCCACGGTATGTGCTGGTCTCTCTCTCATGTCGTGTCACTAGTTTCTTTCGAAACAGTGTGGTGAAAGGATTTTAATTGCGCCTCAAGAGGCTCCTTTCGAGCACTTGACACATGTTATATAACTTTTTAGGCTCTATGACATGCCGGTTTCCTCACGATGTTTTCCTTCACCGTTTGAGAGTACTGGCACTGTGGACATACATTTTTGAACAGAAAAACTCATTAGTGCATGACCGGTTTCGAACCCACGACCTTAGGATTGGAAGGCGGGGCCGCTACCACTAGACCACCAGTACTCTAAATGTGCTGTATATGCACGGTATGTGCTGATGCAATCACATGCACATGAGATAGATAGATAGATAGATAGACAGATAACACTTTTTATTTATACAACTAATTGATGGAACACGCAGATAGCCAACCTGATATTAAGTGGTAACCATCACCTATAACAAAGCATTACATCTTAAGCCACGCTCGATAGGAACGTGCCCTACGATGCACTACCCTGCGTCCATCAACTTGAGGCATACAGATGTTAAGCCTCATGTGCCTGTAATTACACCGGCAACCACACTCTTCAAACCGAAACACAGCGTTGCTGCTTGGCGGCGGAAAAAGGCGGGGTGGTAGTACTTCCCCGGACGAGCCCTTCACAAAGAGCTCTACTACTCTTAAACGTTTCGTACTTAAGGGGCTGACAACTATCAAACAACTTCTCGCTCGCACGTTTCGACATGTTGAAAGATATAAAATAACTAAACTCATTTTCGAAGAATCGCAATCAACCATTTTGTGTGCAATCACATTGCACACAGTTTAGTAAAAATTTCATTTTGATCGATACATGTTTTCCTACTCAAAAGTTTGCCTTTCTAGTTTTCGTACATAAGCAAACTTTTAAGTAGGAAAACTTGTATCGATCAAAATGATTTTTTTACTAAACTGTGTGCAATGTGATTGCACACAAAATGGTTGATTGCGATTTTTCGAAAACGAGTTTAGTGATTTTATATCTTTCAACATGTCGAAACGTGCGAGCGAGAGTCACATTAGCTCTTGTCTTCGCCTTAAGCAAACTCATCTGCTCGTTCCATCAACAAGTTGTAGATAAAAAGTAAAAAAAAATAAACTAGTAAGTGGCTACTAGGTACCAAGAGATTGGACGGCTACCGTGCCTGGAGATTAAAACCGTGAGTCTATTTCTTTATTGATCGAGTGAGCGAAGCGAACGAAGATCTAGTTTCAACTTGGGCGATTTGGCATTTTATGTATGTATGTATGTATGTATGTTTGTCTGGCCATAACTTTCAAACCGTTCATCCGATCTGCATGAAATTTGATAAGACGACAGCTTGTACTTGAGAAATTTACTGGTAAGTATATGAGTAAAATTGGATGAAGGGTTTTTAAGATATGGGGTTTATTAAGGGGGCAAAAATAAAAAAAGTGACTTAAAAAAATCAAGTTACATATCATACGAAAGGGCTTTGTTTGGACATTCCAAAACAATTTTTACTTTTTATCTGGGACGCTCGGTTTTTGAGATACAACAAAAAAGTTAAATTAAGATAACCAGCGACCCAAGAGCTCCCATCTCTAAGAGTTTCGTTGGCATCAAGGTTTTTCTACTGGTCGGCTAGTTACTTTGCTTTTTCTTATTATTTTTTTCTTGAAATAAATTAAGAAGGTACTCAGTTCTCATAAAATGGTGACAACGACCAGGTCTGATGATGGAGCCAAGGTCTGTTCAACGGAACTCTTCAATAAATAGGCCAATAGAGTTGAAACTTGGTTACCGTACCAAGTTAGTAAGCGGTAGTCAGAAAAAAGTCCAAACATAATGTTTGGACTTGCCTATGACTACCACCTACTCAAAGTTTTGGTGCGTTCGTCGGGTCGCATCACGAGATCTCAGTTCGGGGCGAACTACTAGTTAAGTTTATAATTGTTTAATACATTAACAAACAAATACTTTAATAAAACTGACTCATCTTTGAATATAAATAATCTTGACTTTTGGCCTTTGGAGTATTTTCAGAAATAATACAAGTAACTACAATTTTCCACTGAAACCTTATTTCTATTCAAAAAGTTCGCTCACCTTTATTGTACCTACCTTATTTGTTATTTCGATATGAAATACAAAATCTTATTTGACCCAAAAATAGTCCGGTTAAATTGGTTGTCGAGATATCGATATTGTATCGTAAATTGACAAATATTTTACTCAATAGGCACTTTATTGGTAACAAACCTTAAAAATGTATGTACCAAAATGGGCTAAGGGGTAGTCAGAGGTACGTCCAAGTAGGACGTACGTACCTCTGACTACCCCTTTACACTGCGTTTACATTTAGACATTCGGGCTGCAATTCGCGTGTAAATGTGGCTAGCCATATGTCAGCAGCAACGTCACTGGCAAAGTGTGTTCAGTGAGCGAGAAATGGTTAGCGGAACGGACTCCTTTTTAATGAAATAGGTTTACGTTTCCACCAACAAAGAGTTTTATCTTTTGACTTCTACTGCAAAAGGAAAAAGAGCTAAGCGAGTTCATTTCAACACTTTCTGCTCGCTCAGTCCTTTCCACTCGACTATTTGTTGGTGGACTACAAGTATGCAGTTTATTCTTGCGAGTTAAACGGAGTCCTTAATGGCTCCGCTCCGCTCGCGGTGTAGACCGGGCTTTAGGGAGCGCAGGCAACGCGAACATCAACGCGAGCGGACATAAAAGTGGCCTGTTTACATTCTCGCATTGCCCATGTTCCTGCCCATGTCCCTGCACATTTCCACGGACATGAGCTTAGCGTTAACGCGGTATTAGACAGACTTAAAGAATCTGGAGCTATAACATGGTAATTCCGTGTCTCGAGGCCAAAGTCGAGAAGCTGCTTCTGACTTTTTTTCTCAAAATGTGGTTCTTAGAAGATGTGCTATTTAATTCTAGGAAAACAAAACACATAAACTAAAAAATTCAAACACATAAAAGTGTAAAATTAAGTAAACCTTTTTTGTCTTAACTTTCGTCTCAACTAATCTTTAAATATAAATCAAATCAAATACATTTCAGACAAATTCACAGACACAAGCTAGCCAGTCGTAAAAACAATTTTGAGTAATGAATACTTTGTTCGTTCACATCTAAAACATGTTCCAAAACGTTCTATTTGAAATAAATACGTCTGGACTCGAAATAATGGTTCGAAGTGTGATAGCAATTTGGTATCAAGTTTAAGCTTTCATTTCAAGTAACTTCCATTTGTTCTATAGGACTGTTACGTCATAGAAATATTAAAATGGGCATAAAAATGTAATACTTACCATTGTAATGCCCCAACGGGGCTCATGTCCTGGACATATTGTTACCCCCTAAGAACCTGTATACAACATAAATAAATAAATAAATAAATATTGCTGGACATTCCACGCAGCACTATCTCGCCCCAAACTAAGCCAAAGCTTGTGATATGGGAACCAGATAGCTGATATACTACTTATATAATTTTTTTTGTAAATACATACTTATAATATCATAAAACACCCAGACAGAGAACAAACATCTATGTTCATCACACAAATGTTTGTTATCGGTTAGAATCGAACCCACAGCCTACGGCGCAGAAGGCAGAGCTACTACCAACTGAACTCTATGAAACAATGAATGAATGGTCTATAGAACTAATAATACCTGGTAACTTCCATTCATTGTTTGGAAAAGGATTGGATATGCCCTTTATATACTCAGTAACTTACCTGAATAAATTTTCTTGCGAATAGCAGAAAGTTGCATGTAAGGGGCTCGTTAAAACCGTATTAGTAGAGCCATTTTCGTGATTCGACATTTTGACATTCCCGTTTCTTGTATCTTTCGGAAATACTCAGGAAAAGATTGTCAACAAAGTTATAGTTAATCTTCTTCGTCTAGTTGTGTCACTTGTATCTTTCGAAACAGTGTGGCGAAAGGATTTTAAGTGAACTTTTTTTTTTATTCAACTAGATGATGGAACAAGCAGATGGCCCACCTGATGTTAAGTGGTAACCATCACCTATAACAAAGTATTGCCTCGCAAGTCACGCACGATAGGAACATTCCCTACGATGCACTGCCCTGCCTCCATCAACTTGAGGCATACAGATGTTAAGCCTCATTTGCCTGTAATTACACCGGCAACCACACTCTTCAAACCGAAACACAGCAACGCTGCTTGGCGGCAGAAAAAGGCGTGGTGGTAGTGGAACTTCAAATAGGCTTCTTTTGAGCACTTGACACATGTATTACAACTTCTACGATATGCTGGTTTCCTCACGATGTTTTCCTTCACCGCGCTTCAGGTCGCGTGGAAATGGCACCAAGAGTTATCTAGCTTTAAGACGTTTCAAAGTGATCCTTGTGATTTTATTGAATAAATACCTTTTGACTTTGACTTTGACACCGTTTGAAAGAACTTGTTTGCAATTTGTTGCAAACAGTCAAGTATAATAACTTCATCTAAATAGTAATGTTATTGTACATTAAAAAAATTTAAAATGTGCGAGCGATTAGTACTTTGACGGGTGTCGATTATGCTATAATTCGAGGAAGTAACGTCTGTAATTCGAAGTTGTCCGGAATTCGAATTGGAGAATCGAGGTACTGTTACCTAGGATTCTCCAAATTGAATGAAACTTCATAGGTTTCACGATATTATCGTTTCATGGGATCAAGTGACCATTCCCACATACAGCTATGGTTTATTAACCCCTCACTGACCATTTCCGGGGGCATTATTCTCTATGACATAGGAGATTCCGTGCCATAACCGTGTGACGTCACGGCGTGGTCTAAACGCAAACGCGATTCATAAACCAAAAAATGAACTAAGAATGACAACTAAGTCATAAGGAATACGGTTTTGTCCGATTTCCCGCCGCTGTCTAGTCGTATCTGTGTAACGCGATTGTATTGGCAATAGAGAATAATGCCCCTGTACCACACAGTGCAGAGTTCCAGTGTTTTTGTTTAGTGTTTTGTTTTTAGGGTTCCGTACCCAAAGGGGTAAAACGGGACCGTATTACTTAGACTCCGCTGTCTGTCCGTCTGTCGCCAGGCTGTATCTCATAAACCGTGATAGAAAGTTGAAATTTTCACAGATGATGTATTTCTGTTGCCGCTATAACAACAAATGCTAAAAACAGAATAAAATAAGTATTTAAAGTGGCTCCCATTCAACAAACGTGTTTTTTTTTGCCATCGGGCAGGAGGGAGTACCACGTTTTTCTGTTCGTAGTCGCCATTCGAGAATCTTTTTTCCCCAGCGGTTGTCAGATCATTAATAAATTGCAAAGCCTGACATCTGTATTAACATCTACCTATCTATTTTTGCAATTATGTTATTCATCATCTTCCTGCCCTTATCCCACGCTGCATGGGGTCGGCACAACAGGTTTTCTTCTTCCACTCTCCTCTATCATTCGTCATCTCAGTGCTCACCCCTTTCTTACTTATGTCATCTTTCACACAATTCATCCATCTTTTCTTTGTCCTGCCTCTCCTTCTAAAACCATCCACATCCATTTCCAACACTCTTCTCGTAATGACTTTCTTCCCTCCTCATGACATGCCCATACCACGCTAACCTCAAATTATCCATCACAGGCGCTACTTTCAAACTTCCTCTAATATAAAAATTCCTTCTTCTTCTTGTCGTGTCACTAGTTTCTTTCGAAACAGTGTGGTGAAAGGATTTTAAATGCGCCTCAAGAGGCTCCTTTCGAGCACTTGACACAATATGTCATAGAATTTTTTAGGTTCTACGACATGCCGGTTTCCTCACGATGTTTTCCTTCACCGTTTGAGAGTTCTGGCACTGTGCACATAAATTTTTGAACAGAAAAACTCATTGGTACAGGACTGGTTTCGAACCCACAACCTTAGGATCGGAAGGCGGGGCCGCTACCACTAGACCACCCGTGCTTTACTCATTCCTTATCTTATCCACCCTCGTCACACCGCACATCCATCTCAACATTGGCATTTCCATTGCAATTAAGTTATTAAGATTATGAAGAGTTTTACACTCACACACAGGGTAAGTTAAGGTTAAGCTGCAATTTTTTAGAAACACGATATTTTCCGTAATATTTCTGTGACAATTTGATCCTCTTAGGATCACGTCTCCGATCCACGGTACATCATAAGTATCTTTATTGTAACGTTATTAATACTGACGGTTCCAATAAGTATCCTGTATAAAACTCACGACTTGCCAAGCTATTTTAAGCTCTACTACGTTCGTATTATAAAATTATTCAGCTTAACTTGTGTGAACATAACTTTTTGTTATATGCATACTTTTTTTTCTTGCTTAGAAACGGTGGCCTAAACAGAGGTGCTCAAGCTGTGGTCTGTAAAACTTGTATGTGACTCGTAGCTTGTCTGCCACTTTCTACCAGTTATCGTGAAAGGTATGGAGGACATCAAGCGATCAATTTTTCTGTTTTCTTTAATATAAAATAATTATTAATCTTATGAAAAGGGCAAGTTTAAGAGTTTGGATGTTTAGGTGATTGTGGCTCTGGACAAATTTTGATGAAATTTGAAACATATATAGTTGACCTGGAATAACATTTAAAGTCAAAGTCAATATTTATTCAATTTAATCACAAGAATCACGTTGAAACGGCTTATGGCTAGGTAAAATCTAGGTGCCAGTTCTAGACTACCAAGTCTTGAAGAACGGGCAACAATTCTTATTATAATAAATTCTAAATGCCTGCGAGACACCGTGACCCTGCGGAATACGGCGCATATATATAATCCGTGTAAATTAATTATATAATTAATATTCATTTTAGTTTTTGGGGTAAGTATTTAAATTTTTAGTACTGCGTCTCCTGAAACAAACTTTAATTATTATCATGTGTTCACGACACGCAGCTAGATATGTCAAAGTGACAGCTGACATATCTACACAAAATAAAGAAGAAGCAGAAAAATCCGAGAACATTGCAATTGATGCTGTGTAATACCTCTTCTTCCCCCCTGCTACACGACGACACTCTCTAAGCATATAATATTTAACAAACTTTGTAACCTTTTAAAAATATATCCTGAAAACCATAAAATAATAAACGCATTATTGGAGTTCCCCCGTTCCTTCCCAAACACATGTAAACGGTAAAATACAAGCTCGGGAAAGAAAGTGTTAAAATTAATTTTAATCAATAATCGGCTGTCAGTCCATTTGAATTTTGAACATGTTATGTAAAAAGTTGTTTGGGAAATTCAAGATTGTGGTACGTGTGAGAGTGCAGGCCCGCGGCCCGCAATTGTATCTAGCGAACCTTTGTTAAAACGTTTGCGTATGTCTGCACGAGACATAATGCTTAAACATACATCGGTGTTCGTTCTTTTACATATGAAATACAAAATGTTTGTGAAACGTAACGTGGACGTGTGTAAATGGAATTAAAGAGATATTTGTTTTTCTGTTTTATGAAGTTTCCGAGTTAAATTAGAAATGTGAGGTAGAAATTATCAAATTAATAATTGAATAACGCTGTAAAAGTTTAAAGCATTTATTTACATAGAAAATTAAATTTATAAGTATTTAAAAATTGTACAAAATATACAATGAGTACAATAAAGTATTTACAATTGTACATAATAACATAATATACATAAAATTACAGTATCTAGTAATTTTATTGTGCGGAATGTCAACCAATATTTATTATTATTTTATTTATGTAATAATTGAATTTGTATCTTTCATTTGAGAAAGTTTAATAAAATGTCGGTTTTTCTTCTTGTCGTGTCACTAGTTTCTTTCGAAACAGTGTGGTGAAAGGATTATAAGTGCGCCTCAAGAGGCTCCTTTCAAGCACTAATTCAAATCATATCTGTATTAACATTTTACGCTAATTAACTCCAATCCTTAGAAAACAATGGATCACACAAAGAAAATTTGCGTAAAACTATGGCGATGCTCCTATATTTATACTACAATTGTTCTTTCCTTTTTCTTATAATAGGGGTTTTACATTAAGTCCAGTGTCGACCAAAGCGTTGAATACTTTGTAAGGCTGGTTTAAACTATGCTAGTGTTTTAGTCGAGTGTTGAGGTCTAATGCTCTATGGCTTTAGAGTAAACAGGTTTTTTTCTTGTTTTTTTTTGTAGGTTGGAGGAGGCTCGGGATAGGGAAAACTGGAAGTTCTTGGGGGAGGCTTTTGCCTAGTAGTGGGACGAGATACGGATTTTTTTTAATTATTTCTTTCTCGCATAGAGACGCTTCATATCCATACTACTATTTCTAAAAGAAGTAGAGTTTAAGAGTACTAGAAGGCTCTTTGTGTGTGGCTCATCCGGGGAAGTACTACCACCACGCCTTTTTCTGCCGCCAAGCAGCAACGCTGTGTTTCGGTTTGAAGAGTGCGGTTGCCGGTAAAATTACAGGCACATGAGGCTTGTCATCTGTATGCCTCAAGTTGATGGATGCAAGGCAGAGCTTCGTAGGCCACGTTCCTAACGTGCGTGACTTACGAGGCAATACTATGTTATAGGTGATAGTTACTACTTAACATCAGGTGGGCCATCTACTTATTCCATCAGCTTGTTGAATAAAAAAAACTGTTGAGCAATATAAATTTATGAGTAGTAGAGCTCTTTGTGAAGGGCTCGTCCGGGGAAGTACTACCACCACGCCTTTTTCTGCCGCCAAGCAGCGTTGCTGTGTTTCGGTTTGAAGAGTGTGGTCGCTGGTGAAATTACAGGAACATGAGGCTTGTCATCTGTATGCCTCAAGTTGAAGGACGCAAGGCAGAGTTTCGTAGGCCACGTTCCTAACGTGCGTGACTTACGAGGCAATACTTTGTTATAGGTGATAGTTACTACTTAACATCAGGTGGGCCATTTTCTTGTTCCATCAGCTGGTTGTATAAAAAAAACAGGATTTTTTCTGTTAAACAATATTTTTCTGTTTTTTTTTTTTTGCTCGCCAAGGTTATGATTGTTTGGAGTTCTCTCGAACGACTTGGCGAACGAGCTTAAAAAACTTAGAAGTTACTTAAATTTAAGGTGGAAGGTGGTATTTTGGTTGGAAATTCCACACAAGTCATGTAATATGGGAACCTGATAAACAGCTAATATAATACTTATAATATCATTGATTACAAAATTCACATTCGATAGATAAATAGATAACTCTTTATTGTTCACCACACACAAACAAAATACAGGGTTAAGGCATACATTTAGGCAAAATAATCTGCGGCTTTATCGCTGAGAGCGATCTCTTCCAGGCAACCTTGGATAGATAGAACTAATTTAAAATTAACAGCGGTGTAGTCACGGAAAATATTATAATTTGAAGACGAATAACCTACTAGGTATTTAACGTACCTACTATCAACCTAAGCAATCCTAATACTTACTATATCACGAAAATAAATTAATTAATATATATAATTACCATTTACCCATTTCAAGCAAGGTAAGATAGATAGTACAGTTCTAATTGTAGCTATCTAGCGTCATGTGTAGGCTCCTTTAGTGGTAAACACTCAACAAACTGCGTTCGCTAGACTTAAAGTAAGGTCGGGCTTTTCACTCCACTTAACCTTTGTAATCTGAAAGGTGGAATAATGCAGAGAACAAATGGCCCTAAGCACAACTTTATTGTGTTTTGAATAAAAGTTGTTTTTTTTTCGGCATCTCGAAATGTCAATGTCAAAGTCAAAAGGTATTTGACAGCCTTCACAGCTCAGTTGGTAGTAGCTCTGCCTTTTGCGCCGTGGGCCGTGGGTTCGATCCCCACCGAGAACAAACATTTGTGTGATGAACATAGATGTTTGTTCTCTGTCTGGGTGTTAAATAATATTATAAGTATGTATTCACAAAAAAAAAGTATATAAGTAGTATATCAGTTATCTGGTTCCCATATCACAAGCTTTGGCTTAGTGCTGTGTGAAATGTCCACCAATAAAAAAAAAAATAAACAATAAAATCACAAGGATCACTTTGAAAAGTCTTAAAGCTAGGTGACTCTAGGTGCCGGTTCCACGCGACTAAAGCCTAGAAGAACAGGCAACAAACTTACGGCTTGGTTCCTACCGTTCTTTTGTATGATCCTTTTACAAAGTAATATAATACAATATTGAAGTTTAGTGAGGCTACTAGATGTCCCTCTGACGTAATCAAAGACTTTTTAATACTTGCTTGCTGATTCTATTCATAAAAGTGGTTCCTAATGTAAACTAAATATAATGTGTTGCCTAAAATAATTTATTTGCCTCATGTTAATTTAATATGATTTTACAAAATGTTATTTGTATTTTTATATTTTTTGGTTGGAAGAACACTATCGAAAAAAAGCACCTGCATAAGTAAATAATATGTGTGGTTACCGGTGTCATTACTGGCACATGATGCTTAACATCTGTATGCCTCAAGTTGATGGACGCAGGGCAGTGCATCATAGGGGCACGTTCCTATTGTGCGTGACTTACGAGGCAATGCTTTGTTATAGGTGATGGTTACCACTTAACATCAGGTGGGCCATCTGTTTGTTCCATAACCACGTTGTAAGTATTAAAAAAAAATCGGTGCTCGAGATATTGTGATGACATTTACGTTGATAGCAATTCGCTTTGCACGGTAGATGCTTTCAAATCTCGAGATAATATTTGTAATAATATACAGTCAGCTTACCCAGCACTTGAACCTAGCGTCCTGTCCTAGTCAGCATTATCCACGGCAAAGACATGGTCGATACGTGCGGAGCTAACCAAGCGCGAGTTTCCTTACGTTGCTTTCGTTCCTCGTGAAAGAAAGAAAGAAAGGCATTTTATTGACCAACACAGACAAATAAAATACAGTACTGAAACATTTTGACTTTGACTTTGACTTTGAAGGTTACCTGGCTAAACCTTCAAAGTCAAAGTCAAAGTCAAAATGTATTTATTCAATAAAATCACAAGGATCACTTTGAAACGTCATAAAGCTAGGTGCCAGTTCCACGCGACCAAAGCCTAGAAGAACAGGCAACAAACTTACGGCTTGGTTCCCACCGTTCTTTTGTATGCTCCTTTTACAATGTAATAATATAATATATTATTGAAGTTTAGTGAGGCGTAGGCATACAGAAAAAGGTAAACATAATCAAATTTACCTTTACCTACTATGTAAGGCCAATTAGGCTCAGTATTTCTGCGTAGAATCACACACGTAATGTCTTTAGCTGTACTGCCGTTGTGACACGAATGTATGTGAGAAAATTGTGTTTTTTTTTATTATTTTGTAAAACAAAAAGCATTTTTTTTTTAAAGTGAATTTATTTTTTATAAACTATAACCATTATTTGAAATTTAGCTTAAAATTAAGTAACACGGGTTTTCTGCGCTTATTATTTAGAGAAGATCGCTGTCATATCGTAAAAAGAAGTCAAACAGGCCGCATTGGAAAGCCTTGGAGGAAACTGCATCAGAATCCCAACAAGAGTTAAGCTCTGAAATTTAAGAAGAAGAAGATTACGTATTGCATTGTAGTGTTGCGGTGCTTCACAGGCGTCCACGGCAGCGTCTGTATATGACTCTTTTCAGCCAAAACTCTATCCATGAAGATCAAAAGAAAAACAATTGGCACTCTCATCATAAACGAGTTCTGCTCACGTTTCGACGAAATACCAACTGCACAATCCTCATGATGAGCTGGGTCTTACGCTTTAGGTACTTCTTGGACCTCCTAGGGGTTGACGATGTTCAGGTTTCTTCAGGTTTTAACACCTATGAACTTTTTTGTACTCCACAACTTGGTCCCCTCATCCCCGTTCTACCATCGGACCACCAGACACACGGGAAGGAGACATCCATTCATGGTTGACATAACTACTATCCGCACCAAGCGCTTTGCTTCAATTTTCATAAAGCACGCGACCAAAGAATGGAATTCCTTACCGGCGTCAGTTTTTCCAAATGCCTATAGAGGTAATTTGGATGTTTTCAAGATAGTTACTAGGTATTTTCTAGGTAAACGTGCCATATGGTCGACCGCATCATCACTAAACATCAGGTGAGATAGAAGTCAAACGTTGTAAAAAAAAAAATACACCTCTAATGAACATAATTATGTATAACCTACGTCATAAACAATGAAGTTAGTTACAAACAGCTACTCAAAAACGGTGCTAAGGGCTCGGGCGCAGGTCAGAAATGCAAACGATTCGAGCTACGCAAACACTCACGTAATCCTATGGCTTTTACGCTATGGAGACAAGGTCCCTTGTAGGGATGGCTCCATGTCGATGTTTTTTACTATTTTTATCGATAATAATTACCCGAGATTTGAGCCCACTGTTCCCTCGATACGGAGTCAAAGTCAAGAGGTATTTATTACGTTGAGCCACAAGGATCACTTTGAAACGTCATCTGTTCCACGTGACCAAGCCTAGAAGAACAGGCAATAAACTTAACCGGAGGCCGCAAGGGGGAAAAGAAGATCTTAGCAGTTAATAAAGCTTTATGTGCCTGTAATTTCACCGGCATCCACGACATACCGAAACACAGCAACGCTGCCTTGTCATGGTGGTTCCCCGGATGATTACCTTACAAAGAGCTCTACTCTTAGAAACTGTTTAAAATATATTGTTGGACTTTCCACACAGCACTATCTAGCCCCAAACTAAGCCTAAGCTTGTAATATGGGAGCCAAATATCTGATATAATACATATGTACATTTTTTTGTAAATACATATTTATAATATATAATAACACCCAGACAGAGAACAAACATCTATGTTCATCATACAAATGCTTATTCTCGGTGGGGATCGAACCCACGGCCTACGGCGCAGAAGGCAGAGCTACTACCAACTGAGCTGTGAATGCTGTTTATACCTAAAGTAGGTATTCTAAGAAGAAAGTCTTGCGCAGTTTAATAGACGCTGGCCTTTGTAGTCACTGTTGCAGTGCATATGAATTATATAGACATTGTTAAGCGAAGTATTTGAAGACTTGCTTAGCGTGATTTTTATGCAGAACATGTTTCCAAGTTTCTTTACAAGTTTATTAACTTCGTTATAGAAACTAGAGCTTGAGTAAATCAAGTTTTTCTTGTTAATTAAATCAGAATATCTTTGAAAATTAATATAATAATATTATAAAAAGTAAAGCAATAAAAGGTGGTCGGTAAATAAGCCTCTTCAAATTTCAGGCTAAGGGCCAGTTTCACCATGCTCTGTAAGTTACTAATCAAGGATTAAAAGACCGTTAAATCTAACCTTAGCTGTCAAACGCGTACATTTTGACATATTTAACGGCCCTTTAATCCTTTGTTAATCTAACAGAGCATGGTGAAACCGGCCCTAAAATTATTTATTATTATTCCTTATTAAAAAAAAATGACGTGCACTTGATAATGTAGGTTCGAGTATGTAGGTAACTTAAAGTCAAATTCATTTCGGTTCGATTTTTGCTAGTGCTCTCAACCGGTGAAGGAAAACATCCTGAGGAAACCGGCATTTCGTAGAACCTAAAAAGTTCTAAATGTATCAAGTGCTCGAAAGGAGCCTCTGGAGGCGCACTTAAAATCCTTGCACCACACTATTTTGAAAGAAACTAGTGAAACGACAAGAGAGAGAGATAGCAGGAGTTACACATCTAGGTTGTATAAGTTGCTTTGAAAGCACATTTCCTAAATCAGCTCACTGACAGTTTATCTACTTTACAAAAAAGGTGCGATTAAATGTAAAGTGTTGGGATAGAACAATTAAAATAAAATTATCGATGTAACGTGACAGTCGAGAAACGAAACAGCATCACGACTTTTATCTTGAGGCACGGTAGATATCCAATCATTACTCTTAGTATCAACTCAAGATTATTTTTGCGGATGTCTAAGGGGGATAGTTCGAGGTAGTTTGTATTCCATTCGTAATAGGTTGCAAGTCCATCGCATATATTAGAATACTAACTAATTTCCTCGCGATGTTTTCCTACACCGTTTGAGAGCACTAGCAAAAATCGAACCGAAATGAATTTGACTTTAAGTTACCTACATACTCGAACCTACATTATCAAGTGCACGTCATTTTTTTTTAATAAGGAATAATAATAAATAATTTTAGGGCCGGTTTCACCATGCTCTGTTAGATTAACAAAGGATTAAAGGGCCGTTAAATATGTCAAAATGTACGCGTTTGACAGCTAAGGTTAGATTTAACGGTCTTTTAATCCTTGATTAGTAACTTACAGAGCATGGTGAAACTGGCCCTTAGCCTGAAATTTGAAGAGGCTTATTTACCGACCACCTTTTATTGCTTTTTAGGTTCTACGAAATGCCGGTTTCCTCAGGATGTTTTCCTTCACCGGTTGAGAGTACTAGCATTTTGCACGTACATTTTTGAACAGAAAAACTCATTGGTGCACGGCCGGTTTCGAACCCACTGATTACCACTCTGTTGAGTGGTAATCATAACAATTTTTAAATACTACTTTTGCTGATGGAACAAGCAGATGGCCTACCTGATGTTTCAGGTAGGCCATCTGCTTGTTCCATCAGCAAAAGTAGTATTTAAAAATTATAGCGTAATATTTTTTTTATCGTTTTTGTTTATTGAATCGAGTAAAATGGTTCAATAGCTTATCGAACTTACAATTCGTTTAGAAAATCGAGTTACGTATCTATGTACTCTGTCTTAGTCTCAGTTGAAGAAGTTGGTATTCCACGGCCTTTTCTGAAGATAAGAATTGGATTAATGTCTTGGGTGTTGACGTAAATCCGGAGGCCTTTTGTACGACATTTCTAACATTCTTAAGCCTCGTGTTGTATTTGCAAGGTCACTTATAGGACAACACTGATATCTAGTGTGAGCCAGGTTATTGGCTGCACCTCAAACTAATTTATTCTTCTTCTTTTATTTCTGGCTGTTCCTGCAGGGTGATAACGTAACTTTGTTGCAATCAGTTTCTGTTTGTAATAAGTAAATATGACGGCTATTTTGATATAAATCAATTTCGAGTCCCATATTTATACAAAATTAAAAAAACAAAATCAAAGAAGTCTAAATTGAAAAATGGATCATAATTTGAAAACAGGTCGTTTTTACTTATAACGTTTTTTATGACATGGTTGCATACAGTCCGCATATCCTCTTTTGGTTTAATTTCATAAGCAAAAGAAGTTATCTCGATCATTTCTTGAAGATATTGCTGCGGGCGAGTGTATTTACAACCTCTGTATGAAATCTTTAAATATCTTTTTTTTTATATAATTAATTGACTGTCCTTTGGCCGCAATCTTACGGTAAGCGACGATGTAGCCAACGATGGAGCAGAACGGTCTATTCACTCTTGCCTTGAAGAGACCCAAGTTATAGTGATAAAGGAAAGGCAGACGACGGCAATGAGTTCCACTCCTTGGCAGTTCGCATAATAAATGTAGAAGCAAATAGCTTAGTGCGAATGTGTGGTACCAGTACCAGATATGGGTGGTACTGAGCCGTACGTCTACTTGTCCTGTGTTATAGAGGTAGAATATCGATAGGCAAGCAACTTTGCGGCGATGTTCAAGACTTTGGATCTTAGTACTTTATAACTTAAATACTTTATATTATTATAACTAAACATGTATAATATAAATCAAAATGGATAATATTAATAAATTTGAGATTGTGCGTCCAATTCGGACATCATACTCTAATATTTCATTTTAAAAACTCCAAACAGCTATACCCCTAAATCTTCATTATTTATAAAGGTTTATTAAATAAAACGCCGCCGACAGTATGGCTTTTATTTTATTCGCCATCATGATAAATTGGAATATTTATTAGTTCAGACAGACTTAAAATGGGATTTTTTCGTAACGTCCATTTTTATATTAAAAGAGAGAGGTTTTTGCTTCGCTATTTTGTTATAAATTGGCTTCGGACTGATTGGCTGGTAATTCAGATATATATGAAAATATTAACAACACCATATTTTTATATCCATACTAGCTGACCCGTCAAACGTTGTTTTGCCATATACTTACTACAATGACTATTAAATATAGGGTTGGTGATAGAAGGGTGAAAATTTAGGGTTGTATGTATTTTTAATGCCGCAATTTAAAAAAATATAAAAAAATGGTCCAAAAAATAAAATATTAGGGGTGGACAACCCTTATCACTTAGAGGTATGAAAAATAGATAGTAGCCGATTCTCAGACCTACTGAATATGCATATAAAATTTCATAAAAATCGGTCAAGCCGTTTCGGAGGAGTATGGTAACTAACATTGTGACACGAAAATTTTATATACTTATAGGTAAGAGATTTAGGGCCGGTTTCACCATGCTCCATGTACTATCAAGGATTAAAAGACCGTTAAATCTAACCTTAGCTGTCAAATGTGTACATTTTGACATATTTAACGGCCCTTTAATCCTTTGTTAATCTAACAGAGCACGGTGAAACCGGCCCTTAATTTAGGAAACAGCGTCACGGCTTTGATCCCCAGGCACGGCGGATTTAATTTAATTAAAACAAGTGTGTAAAGGTCATCATCATCATTATAACTTTTGACAACCCTCACAGTAGGCGCAGTAGGCCGTGGGTTCGATCCTCACAATCATTTGTGTGATGAACATAGCAGCCTTCACAACTCAGTTGGTAGTAGCTCTGCCTTCTGCGCCGTAGGCCGTGGGCTCGATCCCCACCGAGAACAAACATTTGTGTGGTGAACATAGATGTTTGTTCTCTGTCTGGGTGTTATTATATATTATAAGTATGTATTTACAAAAAAAGTATATATGTATTATATCAGCTATCTGGTTCCCACATTACAAGCTTTGAGGCGAGATAGTGCCGTGTAGAATGTCCACCAATATTTATTTAAAACAAAATCGAAAAACTAATTTATTGGTCACCATGTACACGTGGGCTTTTTCTTTCAACGTATTATGTGTATCGTTTATCAAAATCCTAATATATAAATACTTATAATATTTAGATTTCAATAATTCTCTATGCCATAAAATACCTAAAATTGTGTCAGAAATCCTCGCCGTAAACCTTACAACTCCGCACAAAGATTAGAAAAACCATTACTTACACAGATAGTCCTTTACCTAATACATAATACAATACGAAAAACAGCCCAATTCCATTTCATTGTATTACTTCCGTTCCGTACGAGTTTCACGCTCTCATTGTCTGCATTATATCAAAACATGTACAGTCGGCGTTAAAAGTAGCTGATTAAAATCGAACTTCAAAAAAAACGGACTCTTTTACACATAACCTGAATTACTACATAACATAAAGAGATACAAGAATTTGTAATTTATAGGTTGATGCTTCTTTTTGATTGAACAAGCCGATGGCCCACCTGATGTTAAGTGGTAGCCATGACCCATAACAAAGCAGTGCCAAGTAAGGTACGCACGATTTGGACGTGCCTTACGATGCACTGTCCATCGTCCATCAACTTGAGGCATACAGATATTAAGGCACATGTGCCTGTAATTTCACTGTCTTACTAAATAATTCGATGCAATAATTTGACAAAATACTGTTTTACTTTTGATAGAGAAAAATATCAAAAATATTAAAATTCATATTTTTTTAGATGTGAATTATTTACTCATAATAAAAAAAAACAAATCAATGGTAATGCAATGTTATTACAAATTATACTATGGTTCTAACGTCTGGTTTTTTTAATTTATAATACATTTTTACGAAGTCATTTCCTAAATTTGGATACTAAGCTACTGTTGCCGCTGACTGTACCTCACGTAAAATGGAACGCACTTTTACAGACAGCGCCAACACGCATAACACAAGTTAAACTTTACAAAAACTAAACGTGCATTTGCGGCTCCGTTTTTGGCGGCCGCCCAGTTATATGTTCTATTTTGTAGATAATTCATGCAGTGGGCAGTTTGTATGAAAAACCAGCTGTGTTGTAAATTATATGCTATCACGAGTTTGAGTTAATTATCACCCTGATATGGTGATAATTTACTTAAATTCTTAATTACTTACACAACATACAACATACGTACTTAACTAACTACGTAACTTCTAAGGTATGGTGTCATGTTTTGGGGCAACTCTATTCATAAAGAAACGGGTTTTAAAAAAGTGTTCTTCTACAGAAAGCCTATTATAATATTGAAGATTATTTATGTTACAAATTTGATATCTGACATTTCATTTCCTGTTATTTACTATTTTAAAAGTATATAATCCATATTTCCTACCGTATAATACTAATTATTTATCTGTTTAAAATTAATAATATCTACTGTAAAATTTACCACTTAACATCAGGTGGGCTTAATGCTAGTTCCATCAGCTAGTTGTATAAAAAAAGCTGTTTCAGTTTTTTGTTATCATAGCTTAAGTTTTCCGCCACAAATATTACAAAGAAGTATTCAGCAAAAGATTATATTTCAACAATGAATTTAAAAAGCAAAGTTTATAAGAGCCCGTATAAAGTACGACTCTCCTTTCTTTGCTCTAAGTTATAGTCCAGTGGTTCTTGAACTATAAAACGTTTCGTTCAACGCAGAACAATAAGAAATACCATTTGAAAACTAAAAGCTTTCTTAAGTCGGTGAAATCTAATATTATAAGCATTAAAGAGTAGTAGAGCTTTGGGAAGAGCTCGTCCGGGGAAGTATTACCACCACGCCTTTTTCTGCCGCCAAGCAGCAACGCTGTGTTTCGGTTTGAAGAGTGTGGTTGCCGGTGTAATTACAGGCACATGATGAGGACGAAGTTTATGGACGCAGGGCAGTGCATCGTAGGGCGGGTTTCTATAGTACGTGACTTACTAGGGAATGCTTTGTTTGTGATAGTTACCACATAACATCAGTGGGCCATCTTCGTGTTCCATCAGTATATAAAAAAAAACAGAGAAAACTACAAAGCGTCAATGGGCTTGCAACCTGTCACTTATAAAATACCAAATACTGTTAAATGTGGCATGTGTAATATTTATGCGTACCATTGATTTTCCTCTTAGCCATCCATGCGGATCTGACGTCATCCACGTGTTTTATCACGATGTTATTTAATCCACCTTGAGAGTGACCTTGATTTGAGCCGATTGAGAGTAATAGCATTACTAGTGTTCTCCTCAAAGTCAAAGTCAAAGTCAAAGTCAAAAGGTATTTATTCAATAAAATCACAAGGATCACTTTGAAACATCTTAAAGCTAGGTGACTCTAGGTGCCAGTTCCACGCGACCAAAGCCTAGAAGAACAGGCAACAAACTTACGGCTTGGTTCCTACCGTTCTTTTGTATGATCCTTTTACAATGTAATAATATAATCAATCATCAGTTATCAGAGCACATACATTTTTTTGTAAAAAAATCTATAGTTGCAACTCAGGATCGGAAGGCCACGCACCTCTTCTAAATAACATGAGTCCACTTCATCGGTTGTCTAGTAAAGATCGCCGTTTAACGATAAGATCGCCCATTGTACTTAGTAGTTTTACCTAAGTTTTTTTATGATTTGTCCATAAGTTATTAAGTTATTGTGTGCAATAAAGTTTTTTCTACCTATCTATGACTTGACCACCAGTCTCTCTTGTCGAGTCACTAGTTTCTTTCGAAACAGTGTGGTGAAAGGATTTAAAGTGCGTCTCAAGAGGCTTCTTTCGAGCACTTGACACATGTTATAGAACGTTTTAGGTTTTACGACATTCCGGTTTCCTAACGATGTTTTCCTTCACCATTCGAGAGTACCTACTGGCATTTTGCACAGAAAAACTCATTGGTGCACGACCGGTTTCAAACCCACGTTTTTAATTTTGGAAGGCCGCTACCACTAGACCACAGCAGTCGGCACTTAGAGCTGATTAACAAAGCTCTGTTAGATTAACAAAGGATTAAAGGGCCGTTAAATATGTCAAAATGTGTGTATCGTTTGACATCTAAGGTTAGATTTAACGGCCTGATTAGTAACTAGCAGAGCATGGTGAAATCAGCTCTTATGCCCTAAATCTGAAGGCCGACGTTTCTTGAATATTATTGAGTTTCTCCGAAAGGAGAAACTTCACTACCGTAGAAAACAAAAGACACGCGAACGAAACCGCAAATAACCGCTAGGAGACTTTACAACGTTTCATTCCACGTAAACAATACTTGAAAGCTAGAACCTTTCTCTAACTATTGAAATTATTCATGAAGGCTATTCAATGATTTGTCGCCGGACAATTGAAAGGGTTCTATGAGCGAAGCTTTTGTGGCGTACCAAGCTGTTCAGGGGTCGACTACATTCACCTAGTGTATAAGATGTTTCATAGTGATCCTTGTGACGAAACTGATTAAGGACTATTTTGATTTGACAGTCCTTTCAGCTCAGTTGGTAGTTAGCCTTCCGCGCTGTAGGCCGTAGGTTTGATCCCCACCGAGAACAAACAGTTGTGTGATGAACATAGAAGTTTTGTTTTCTGTCTGAGTGTTACTTTATTATAAGTATTATTTTAAAAAAAGTATATAAGTATTATATCAGCTATCTATCAGGTTCCCATATTACAAGCTGTGCTTAGTTTGGGGCCAGTTAGTGCTGTGTGGTAAATACACCAATATTTTATTTGATTTGACAGCGTAAAACTGTAAACTAAGGTTTGTATTTACCACTCTCGAGGGGCGAAGCGTGACAATCAAAAGAACAATGATGAATATAGATGTTTGTTCTGTGTCTGGGTGTTAAATATATTTACAAAAAAAAAGTATATAAGTAAGTAGTATATCAGCTATCTGGTTCCCATATAACAAGCTTTGGCTTAGTTTGGGGCGAGATAGTGCTGTATGAAATGTCCACCAATATATTTATTATTATTTTTTGAAATTACCATGGTTAAGAACATAATTTTAATTAATAACGGGATATTTAAAATTTTTCGGGAGTTTTATTTTTTCCCGATATATCTGCATATTTCGTTTGGTTTTAAGTTCGACCCGTGATCATGGTGCATGCAACTGTGCCGAAATTTAGGGAAACAATCAAACTCACAAATCATTATAAATATCCCGTTTTAAATGAAACTAATATACAAGGTGTTCCAATAATTGGGTTTAAAACTTTGGGGGGCTAAAGTACTCATCAATATAAATAACTTTTTCTAAGGAACCAACACTGTTAACGCGAAAAAAAAACAGCTGTTTCATACATTATAGCCAGGTAGGTATTGAAATTTTGTATTAAACAGCTGTTTTTTCGCGTTCACAGTGTTGGGTCCATAGAAAAAGTTATTTACTTATATTGATGGGTACTTTAGCCCCCTGAAGATTTAAATAACCAGTATTGGAACACCTTGTATATTTATATAATGCAATATATATTTTGTATATTTAGAAAAGTCTTTTAACCCTGAGGAAATTGTGTGTACTCTTGAAGGGCCATGGGCTCACGACCCTTATGGGGGTTAGTTTGATTGTAACGGTCTAGTTTATTGGTTCAACCAGTCTCCGGGGTCCGATCTCAAATCATAAAAGACTGTTTTATTTCCACTGTCAGTTTAGGAAAGAAGAACACTTTCAAACTGGCTGTGTAGTATGGTTTGCTCTTAGCTCTAGCTTTACGCCGGAAAATAGCTTGTTTTTTTCCAGAGTTTGTCAAATTTATCAAAACAAAGTTATCAAATAAGTATGTAAGTAGTAATTTTATTAAATGTAGGTAACCCGTGTCGCAGACGTTGCTGCGCCACATACTTTCGGCGTCACTGAAAACTAGCGCCATACAAGCCACTAGGCTTATATGGCAAATGCTGAGTAGAAGCCTTTTTTACGACACTACATTTATAATGTTTTTTAATATGTCTTCTTGTGTATCTTTGTTTTTTTTTTAACTTTATCATTGTTTTTTGTGTCGTAAAATAAATATTTTGTATTTCTATTTCTAGATTTAAAATGTTTTTATTTTCCTTTACAAAGTGTGGTGTTACAGTAGGACTTAAAGTAGGTAGGTAGGCACGATATACCTTTAAATAGGTATGTCAGTACCCACTTTGCAAGGGACTGAGCTCGAGAGAGGTTTAAAAAAACCACATAATACAAGTCTCCAAGGCCTTCCGCCATGGATATCTAATAACTAAACTGCTTTATAATAATGGTTATGATTTAATAGTACCTAATGGGGGGATGGTAGGAAAGAGCAAAGGATACCTTTGCCCAGCTGTACGACAAAAATTTTCCTGTAAGGGTGTTGCAATATTTAATATCGCAACACCCTTACTGGGTACATTATGTATTCAATGACAAAATACTTAGTCATAAAGTCAGACCACCAGTGCTCTCGGCACTGGTGGTCTAGTGGTAGCGGTCCCGCCTTCCGATCCTTAGGTCGTGGGTTCGAAACCGGTCGTGCACCAATGAGTTTTTCTGTTCAAATATGTATGTGCACAATGCCAGTACTCTCAAACGGTGAAGGAAAACATCGTGAGGAAACCGGCATGTCGTGGAACCTAAATAGTTCTATAACATGTGTCAAGTGCTCGAAAGGAGCCTCTTGAGGCGCACTTATGATCCTTTCACCACACTGTTTTGAAAGAAACTAGTGACATGACAAGAGAGAATATACATTATATAATATAGCGCACAGACAGTGATCAAACAAGCTACGACTAAGGCTTTGTGTTAATTAAACAATCCATTAATTCGCTCTAAATGAACAAGCTAAGTAAAGCGGATATTAAGTTTATTTTTTCTACTCACTCAATTATACTTATCTTAAGCGGCTATTAGTAATTAGGCTAAGCTTTTAATCGGACTCTTGGACTAGATAAGATTGCAGGTGATAGAGACAAACGGTTGGTACATTCCATACACAAATTTCACATAAATAAAAAAGGTTTTTTTTTTAAATTAGTTTTTTAAGATTATAATTGTCATTTATTTATTTAAACTCACAAAACAGATTAAAATCGACCCCTCGATTTAACCCCCAAAACTGAAAATCTGGTTCCAAGCGGAAAAAAACTGAAAAAAAACCTGGGTGGGTACTTGCACTTTTTACTTGATACATACACATTGGATGACAATTTAAACTCAAGAAATAATAATAAATAAGTAAAATCATTAATAATCATTCTAAACCTATGTTAGTTGGTCCTCTACTGGACGTAGGTCATCAATATTTTTTTATTTTTTTTATAAGTTTATTTTGAAATCGTTACATTTTGAAGAATATTATTTATATCTTAGTAAATGTATGAACCTTTTCTAATGGTTCATTTGTTTCTAGGTACCTATTCTATTTGTTTTCCTTTTCTTGTGTCTTAAGATTTTGAATTGAACTATAACAAATTAAAATGTGTATCTCTTCTATGTCAAGTCAAGTCAAAAGGTATTTATTGAGTTGAATCACAAGAATCACTTTAAACTCTTTTTTTTAAACTAAATGAATTGAAGTGCCACGCAACTAAGCCTAAAAGAACAAACTACAACAAAATTACGGTTTGGTTCTTATAGTTCTTTTAGTTTTTTTGTATTTATATTATTTTGGAGAACTCTCAGATACACGGACATTATCATACACAATCACACTCCCACACATCATATTCTCCTGTGCCACCACCCATACAACACCTACACTTCACACTCACCAACACACAAAAATGTCATGCTCCTATAAATTTCATTTTGTTAAATTTTACTTAGCTTTTGGATCTTTTTTTTCTACTACTTTAAATTGTGAACGCCTATCACCTCTTTGCCGAAGGTTGGGTGCTGGAAACTGCAACAAGTTTTACTTATGCAGTTTTCAGTGTTCTCTTATCATTTTGTCTCCTATGTTTTATGTTCACCAAATAAATAAAAAAAAAATAAAAAAAAATTGATGACTGCAAAAGGTTGAAGTACTATAAAGTGTGCCAGCTCACTCCTAATTAGTCTGTGGTAAGATGTTAATACTCCGTGTGGTTTTATTGCTGTATCTGTATAAACGAGATTTTTGGGCCTGTAGGGGATGATAATAGGGGTTACATTACTGAGGAAAAGAACATTCCACCCCTTAATGAAGGCAGTGCCCCATTTATAAAGATAACAGTTACCAAATGTGACAGCTGTTCTGATTAGTAGGGGCAGAATATTCTTACTTAGCTTCCGTGTAGCCTTAAGCTTAGGTTTGAAACGTTTCAAAGTGATCTTTGTGATTTACCTGCTAATTTGATGTGGATTAAATCTCTGATAATGTTGAAAGAAAATGGCAAAACAAAAAACAGCTTCACGTCGTCACGTAGATATCCCCTCAGAACCTTTCGTAGCAAGTACTAACTCTAGATTCTTTGAGGACGTCTAAGGTTTTGAGTCTTGGCTAAAGAAGAAAGGTGATTGCTTGTAATTTTCCTACATAAATTAATCGGAAGTCAAGTCACTTGCTAAATCTGAAATGGCGAATGACTTGACATCCGATTAGTTTTGATCGAGCTTTCAGAAACCGGCAGCGATTTAATAACTTTAAAAATGTTAGTTTGAGATTCTAAACTGACTCGAAGTCAACGGACTAATCCATGGGACAAGCCATCACCTATCACAAATCATTACCTCTTAATTCACGCACGATGCAACGTGCTCTAAGATACACTGCTCTGGGTCCATCAACTTGAGGCATACAGATGTTAAGCCTCATGCCTGTAATTACACCGGCAACCACACTCTTCAAACCGAAACACAGCAACGCTGCTTGGCGGCAGAAAAAGGCATGGTGGTAGTACTTCCCCGGACAAGCCCTTCACAAAAAGCTCTACTACTTGTAACTCACTTGATTACCAAAGGGACGGATGCGAGAAGAGTGCATGCAGCAGAAATGCGAATGTTGAGATGGATGTGCGGAGTGACAAGGATGGATAAAATAAGGAATGAGTATATTAGAGAAAGTTTAAAAGTAGCGCCTGTGATGGATAAGTTGAGGAGCAATAGGTTAGCGTGGTATGGGCATGTCATGAGAAGGGAAGAAAGTCATATTACGAGAAGAGTGTTGGAAATGGATGTGGATGGTTTTAGAAGGCGAGGCAGGGCAAAAAAAAGATGGATGGATTGTGTGAAAGACGATATGAGTAAGAAAGGAGTGAGCACCGAGATGACGAATGATAGAGGAGAGTGGAAGAAGAAAACCTGTTGTGCCGACCCCATGCAGCGTGGGATAAGGGCAGGAAGATGATGACTTGTAACTCACTTTTCAAACCTATTCTTAACTTTCCTTTCAATTTGACTGTTATAAGCTCTAAGACACGCTTAGCTGGTTACAAATATATACGTAATCTAAAATCAAAAGGATTATCTACACTAAAACTCTCTGAATTTATCTGACTCATCTTTGTTTATTTGTGGTCTTATACTAAGTTATATTTTATATTAGAAATTCTTCCGATTTCTTATAGCTATAAAACATGATCTTCGTATAAGCGCCAAAGCGAGCTTTATTAAACACGTGCCTTGAGTCTGATACCGTTGCAGATCGTGCAAGTGTGCTTCATTTCAAACATAATGGTCCACTATATCTTACAATGAATATTAGAGAAAACGGTTTTACTTAGTTATTAAAATGATCCTACTAATATTATAAACGCGAGTTTGTAAGTCTGGATGGATGTTTGTTGCTCTTTCACGTAAAAACTACTGAATGGATTTTAATGAAACTTTACACTAATATAGCTTATACATCAGAATAACACATAGGCTGCAATTTATAAAGATATTGTGTGAATTGTCCAACGACGATAAGTGTCAAAGTAAGAAGGAAAAAGTCAACCATCTGCGAGCTATTCTGGCGTGCGCTGCCAAAACCGCTAGAGTTACACATATGTACTACGCCACGCTAATATAAGCTACTCGAAATACTAATCCTGCACAGACGAAGTCGCGGGCACCAGCTAGTTAAGAAATATTGGTGTACTATTCCTATTTAGCTTGTGAAAGGCTCGTCAAGGAAGTACTACCACGTTTTTCTGCCACAAAGCAGCGTTGCTGTGTTTCGGTTTGAAGGGTGTGAGTGCCGGTGAAATTACAGGCACATGACGCTTACCATCTGTATGTCTCAAGTTGATGGACGCACGGCATCGTATCTTAGGGCACGTTCGTTAGCGTGCCTTACAAGGTATTGCTTTGTCATAGGTGGTGGTTAACACTTAGGGCGATGACAAGAGCTAGTGTGACTCTCGCTCGCACGTTTCGACATGTTGAAAGATATAAAATCACTAATCACATTTTTGAAAAATTGCAATCAACATTTTTGTGTGCAATCACATTGCACACAGTTTAGTAAAAAATTCATTTTCATCGATACATGTTTTCCTACTTAAAAGTTTGTTTATGTACGAAAACTAGTACGATTTTTCGAAAACGAGTTTAGTGATTTTATATCTTTCAACATGCCGAAACGTGCGAGCGAGAGTCACATTAGCTCTTGTATTCGCCATAACATCAGGCTTGGTCTTTTGGGAAAATGTTTGGGTATCTTCTATCTTGACAGCTACATAATGAGCATTATTGAAGAAAAGGGGAAAAAGCGATGAAAACGAATGCCACTAATAAATTATGTGAAAATAAGAGAAGGCCGCTGTCATGTCAAATAAGGAATTCAAGGAGGCCGCATTGGAAAGAGTAAATTGGAGGAAACTTCATCGGGACTCCAATAAAAGCTGAGCTTTTATATCTTAAAATCCTTTCACCACACTCTTTCGAAAAAATTAGTGACACGAAAATAAGAAAAAGAAATGTGACTGCACATAACTTGGTTGATTGCGACTTTTCATAAATAAATTCAGTGATTTTATATCTTTCAAAATGCTGAGATGTGCGAGCGAGAGATACATTAGCTGTTGTCTTCGCTTTAATTTGAACTTTGAAACTTTGTTCGATCATTTACCTACGATTATTATTTTCGACTATACGCCTGAACTTTTTGATAACATCTTTCATATAATTTAGCTTGAGTTTTAGCATGAACAACAACTAAGTACGGTATAACATAAAATCTCGGATAAAATATCTCGAATCTCATCTTTCAAACGATTCAACTTGTTCATTCGACTTTAATCCAGTAAAATTGTTTTACTTTCAAACTTCAGAGTCAAAGTTCTCTATTATGAGTTACAGATAAAAGGTCACACAAATGACTTGCTGATGGAACAAGCAGATCGCCCACCTGATGTTAAGTGGTAACCATCACATTTGACAAAGTTTTGCGTCATAAATCACGCGCGATAGGAAAATGGCCACTGCCCTGCGTCTATCAACTTGAGGCATACAGATGTTAAGCCTCATGTGCATGTAATTCCGGCAACCACACCCTTCAAACCGAAGCCCAACGCTGCTTGGCTGTAGAAAAAGGCATGGAAAAAGACTCGAGATTCTTACAAAATATCTATAAATATCTATAACTATGTATTTATAAAATAAAATATGAGCACGCAAAGTATGTAATACCAACTACTGCTTAATGTAGGTATGTACCAAATGTAATATTTGGACGTACCTCAGACAACCCCCTTGGATGTCCTTAAAGAATCTTGCTAAGAAGCTGTTTCTTTCATTTATTAAATATAATAAACACATACAATACGTACATACAGCGTTTCAAAAATAAATAAATAAAATAAATTTACTTGGATTTCAAATGAAACCTAGGTATTAAGTAATTCACATAAGCTTTATGCAGTCATAAATCAGGTTTCGTCTGATGTAAATATATTTAATTTTATGGTTCTATTTTATCAAATAGAATATGAAAACCTTAATGTATTGAACAATTTCCATCTATCCCCCTGCTCTGCGCCCTTTGGGGGACAAATGGCTAACAGAAAGTTCGAGAAAGATTTAAAGTAATATAAAGTAGGTTGTAATATAGTATAATATAATATAGTTTGAAGACCCCAGGCACGGTAGATATACTTTCAGTCTTAGAACTCATGATACTTACCCACATTTTTTTTTTACGAGTATTAGAGCTCTTTGTAATTGGCTCGTTCGGGGAAGTACTACCACCACGCCTTTTTCTATCACCACGCCTTTTTCTATTGCTGTGTTTCGGTTTGAAGAGTGTGGTTGCCGGTGTAATTACAGGCACATGAGGCTTAACATATGTATGCCTCATGTAGATGGACGCAGGGCAGTGCATCGTAGGGCACGTTCCTATCGTGCGTGACTTACGAGGCAATGGTTTGTTAATGGTGATGGTTACCACTTAAAATCAGGTGGGCCATCTGCTTGTTCCATCAGCTAGTTGTATAAAAAACAAAAAAAAACAATAGTTAAAACGCATACAAACTTTTCGCCCGCACATTTCATAATTTTTGAAGACGGATAGGTGTCATACAAAATATAAAATCATTTATTTCCATATAAAATGTGTGTACATTATAAAATAGCAGACTCTGTCTCCTGTTTTAGTTTAAAAACTGTGTTACAGTAGACAGTACATTCTCCCTACGATGTTCACAGAACTCATGCTTCCAATCTTCAATTCAAGAGTGAATAGGTGTCTTCCAGACCGTTCTGCTTTAACGTCGGCTACAGTGTCGCTTACCATCATGCGAGATATGAGCCAAAGGAGGGCTTAGTCATTAGAGCACTGGTGGTCTAGTGGTAGCGGCCCCGCCTTCCAATCCTAAGGTCGTGGGCTCAAAACCAGTCGTGCACCAATGAGTTTTTCTGTTTAAAAATTTATGTGCACAATGCCAGTACTCAAACGGTGAAGGAAAACAGTGAGGAAACCGGCATGTCGTAGAACCTAAAAAGTTCTATAACATGTGCCAAGTGCTCGAAAGGAGCCTCTTGAGGCGCACTTAAAATCCTTCCACCACACTGTTTCGAAAGAAACTAGTGACAGCGACAAGAAGAAGAAGAAGTCATTATAAAAAAAATGAGTTCGAAGCTTTTGCCCAGCTGTGGCCTTCTTCCTCTGATGATGATCAGTTCGCAGTTTCCGAACTATTGGTAAATCGATTAATCTTGAGATACGCAAAACATGCCTAATGCCCTCGGGTTTGCTTGTATTGGCATCCTTCCAAGCTCACAATGACAAAACGAGGCTATCTATCAAATAAACTGCTTATACGACGGGGTCAGCCTATGATGTTAGATATGACATTATGTGTAACTTTCGATATGACTTGAGACTATAAATAGTCTTAATAGAGGTATTTGTATCTTAGAGTTAATTATGAGTCATATTTTCAAGCATGCGATCGTGAAAATGATATAAAATTTATGATGAATTTTGTTCAAAGTCAAAAGGTATTTATTCAATAAAATCACAAGGATCACTTTGAAACGTCTTAAAGCTAGGCGACTCTAGGTGCCAGTTCCACGCGACCTAAGCCTAGGAGAACAGGCAACAAACTTACGACTTGGTTCTTACCGCTCTTTTGTATGATCCTTGTTACAATTTAGTTATTCTCCAAAACTTGGTTGATTACGATTTTTCTAAATTATGTTTAGTGATGTATATATATCTTTTGTAATGGTATAAGCAATTGGCTCACCTGATGTTAAGAGGTAACCTGCGTCCATCAACTTGAGGCATACAGATGTTAAGCCCCATGTGCCTGTAATTTAACCAACCACATCCTCCAAAAGCGAAACAGCGTTGCTGCTTGGCAGCAGAAATGGTCACGGTGATAGTACGGCCCCGGACGAGCCCTTCACAAAGAACTCTACATACTCCAAAGTGTAGTTAATTTCATTTTATTCTCACAAATCAATAAGCTCTAGAAACAAAACTGTCTCAGACAAGCCCGTGTGTACCCACCACATATCTTTACTTCATTTTATGGCATACAGCTGTTTCGCAACATTGCACCCTAACCCTTCCATAATATAACCTACTTTTCCTTGGCGATGTGGGCAATAAATAAGGGCCGTTTTTAGATTGTGATCGAGGTAAATCGACTGAAATGTCACGTACAGGAAAGAAATATTGATGTGATGATCAGATTGTCTTTCAGCGTATTAAGACAGATACCGCTAAGGTTCTACTCGCTCGCACATTTTGACATATTTGTAGATATAATAGTGGTTCGCCCCTAACTGAGATTTCGTGATATGATCTGAACGCTCCTTAAATTAAAGTAGGTGGTAGTCAGAGGCAAGTCAAAACGTTTAATTTGGACTTATTTCTGACTACCACCTACTAACTTGGTATGGTAACCAAGTCAACTCCATTGGCTTTATTGAAGAGTTGCGTTGAACAGACCAGGTCGCTGTTATCATATTAGGAGAAATAAGTAGGTACCTTCTTAATTTATTACAAAATAATATAAGAAAAAGCAAAGGAACTGACCGACCAGTCACAAAACTGATTTCAATAAAACTCTTGGGCTCATGGGTCGTTAGTTATGTAAATTAAAATTTTACGTTGTATCTTAAAAACCAGGCACCCTAAAAAAATGGATTTGGAATGTACAAACAAAGTCCTTATAAATGACACGTAACTTGATATATTTATGTTACTTTTATTAGTCCTCAACTCCCCCCCCCCCCCTCCATATCTTAATATCCCGCTATCAGATATAGCTCATATTTACTAGTAATTTTTTCCAGTGCAAGCTATCGACTTACCAAATTTCATGCAGATCGGAGCAACGGCTCGAAAGTTATGGCCAGACAAACATACATAAAATGCCAAAACGCCCAAGTTGACGGTAAGATTTTCGTTCGCTTCGCTCACTCAATTAAAAATAACTTAATGGAGTTTTGTAAAATTACAAAGTTTTGAAGAAAAGCATTAGAAATGTTCAGAAAAAAAAATCCTACCAAAACGTTCTGCTTAACTAGTTTTCGTACTTAATCAAACTTATGGTTAAGGTACGTTTAGTATATTTATGTATATATTATTTTATTTTATAAATATATAATACAGAACTGAGTTTAATGAGCATTGCCTTCTCAACAAAGTTGACTATTCAAACTCTAGAGGTATTATAATAAATGCTCAATTGAATTGGAGCAAGATTACTTTGAAACAATAGTGTTTTTAATAGAGTCTGCCCGCGACTACGGCTATTGCAACACAGCCGAAAAGTCGGGAAAATAATAAAGGTAAAACGCGATAAATACCCGTGTAATATTTCACTTTGAAACTTCTTAAAGCTAATGGAATCTAGGACCAAGAATAGAAGAGCAGGCAACAAAGTTACGGCTTGATTCCTACCGTTCTTTTGTATGATCCTTGTTACAATAATACTAATAAAATTCCAGTGTGCCAATCGAATTCAGTGAGATATCTGTCGACCCGCTAGGCCACCAGAACTCTCCCAATCAGTAAAAACAATAGTCACCAAACAATTCCAACAACTCATTCCTCCTCCCTCATTCAGGTTTAATCTCAATTAGCACGAGATCGAACCCAACTCAATCTGCAGGTACTTTTGAAGCAATCCCATCTTCCGTCAATCCTTTCATTGTTCTTGGCACAGAATAGGTTTATGTTATAACGCAGTAGTTTCACTACAATACTCAATACATTTATTGCTTACACATGGTTTAGTTTTGGTACATAAGTACATAGTTGTTAGGTAAGTATCACATGGACCCTGCATAAGTGCATAGGGTATGGCAACATGGTGGCAGGCCGAGGTTTTAAATTATTATGCGGATAGTTGGTAGAAAGGTAAAAACCTCTAGGTAGGTATGATATATATATGATATATTATACAGTAGGCGCGAAAAAAAATTTTATATGCAGGTATTGGGAATGTATGTCAAAGTATATTAAGGAATTATTAATGAAAAATATTAGAGTTAAACGATTAAGTCGAATGTTAAATAAAAAAAATGAAAATGTAAAAAAAAATAGAACAAGCAGATAGCCCACCTAAAGTGATAACTATCATCTTTAACAAAGTATTACCTATCAAGTCACGCACGATATGCAATATTCAACTTCAATAATATATTATATTACATTGTAAAAGGATCATAGAAAAGAACGGTAGGAACCAAGCCGTAAGTTTGTTGCCTGTTTTTCTAGGCTTTGGTCGCGTGGAACTGGCACCTAGAGTCACCTAGCTTTAAGACGTTTCAAAGTGATCCTTGTGATTTTATTGAATAAATACCTTTTGACTTTGACTTTGACTTTATGAACGTGCCCTACAATGCACTGCCCTGCATCGATCGACTTGAAGCATACAGATATTAAGCCTCATGTGTCTGTAATTTCACCACACCCTTCAAATCAAAACACAGCAACGCTGCTTGGCGGTAGAAATACGCATGGTGGTAGTACTTCCCCGGACCGGCCACACACAAATAATTTTACTACTGTCTTAATATCATTAATATCTAACATATCATGATTTACGAAATAAATAAAAAAAAGCTTTATATTCTTATTTCTCTTATTCTTATAAGACTAAGTGGTCCTTTTCAATTTAGTTAAAAATAGTACCCTTTTTATTGGCAGGTCAGTTACTCGTAGGTACTTGCTTAGATTTGAAAGGGTCTTGCTCAGTTTCTTTTATCAATTAAATGTCTCTTTGGAATATCTTTGAAGTGATCTTAGAATTCATTTGCTTGAATTTCATTTTATTCATCTGCTAGATAAAAAAACGAATTAAAAAAAAACAAGGTAATCTTTCAAGACTTAGTGATATTGAAATCTAATCTCTAAGAAACAATGTTCAAATTGCATTGCCTATTTGAAGTGACACATCCAGCATTAGTTACAATTTAAATAAAAAAAACACAAAAAAAACTAGCTGATTTTTCAAGTGATATTGAAATCTAATCTCTAAGAAACAATGTTCAAATTGCATTGTCTATTTGAAGTGACACATCCAGCATTAAGTACATATTAAATAAAAAAAATAGGCAAAAATTAAACAAGCCGATCTTTCAAGTGATATTGGAATCTAATCTCTAAGCAACAATGCTCAAATTGCAATGAGCCTATTCGAAGTGACACATCCAGCATTGGGTACAATTGAGGACAGACAGTTAATCAAAAACAATGCGAGCCGAGTTAATTGTGCCGAAATTTACGAGAACCTCTTGTTTGCGTGATTGTACGCACAGTCGATGACGAAATTTAGTGAGCGTTGACAATTTTGTGACGTCATTTTGTGATTGTATCAATTGATTACCTTCCGTCAGTCCGCCCGTCTGCTAATAACTAGATTTAAGTGTTTAGGTTTTAGTGCTCAAAAAGAGAGACTTTTAAATCTATTTAATCCTTTCACCACACTGTTTCGAGAGAAACTTAAGACACGAATAGAAGAAGACTAGACTTCAAATCAAAATCAAATAAAAAATTATTTGATTCTGATTTGAAGTGGTCACGTATGAAATACCAACTCCTGCCAAATGTTATAGTTTGACGTATCTCTGACTACCCCTTTCGACATTCTCAAAGAATCGTATGTTTCTTTGTACTAAGAGAATAACCGTGTCTGGGGATCAAAGTCGTGAAGCCGATTCTGTTTGTTTCTGTTTATTTTGGGAGATAATTATCTACCTTGCCTCTCTCTTGTTGTGTCACTAGTTTCTTTCGAAACAGTGTGGTGAAAGGATTTTAAATGCTCCTCAAGTCCTTTCGAGCACTTGACACATCTTAAAGAACTTTTAAGGTTCTACGACATGCCGGTTTCCTCACGATGTTTTCCTTCACCGTTTGAGAATACTAGCATTGTGTACATACATTTTTGAACCGAAAAACTCATTGGTGCACGACCGGTTTCGAACCCACGACCTTAGGATCGGAAGGCGGGGCCGCGAGCACTAGACCACCAGTGCTCTCGATCTTGCCTGAGGAATTAAGTCTTAAGGCTTTTTTCTATTTTCTTACAGTGTATAATCATTGGCTTACCAAAACCTCCTATAACATTTTATTTTGCTGAAACGAAAGTTTCCAACGTTCAGGCAAGTTACATAACCACGTTTGTGTAAATATCCAATTTTCTCCAAAAAACGCCCCAGATAATAAATTCATTATATATTTATCTTGTACAGAACAACTATAAAACTCCACCAACTTATCTCATCGACTGTACCTCCCGGGTTACGTAGGCCGTTACGCCGACCCATTAGACGTCAAAATGTTTGTAATAGCTACGGGACCCGCGCTTATGTTCCAGATACGGTGTAAATGCGTCTTTGAGGTTAGTTCAAGGTTTGTTACGTCATACACCCGTTATTACGTAGATTGCGACAAGACAGAAATGGCGTTAGTTTGAAAGTAATTTATTCCTAATATAAGGACTTAAGTAACATAAATATATGCAAAAATAGATATTAGTAGACATTCTGCTTACTATCGAGCCCCAAATTAAAAAATGAATAGTTATGAAAATAGCAAAAAAAAACAGGTTTCGGAGAATAAATTTTTTTCCCAAAAAATATCGTTTTAATCCAAGTTAATCGTTTAGGAGTAGTAGAGATTTTTATGAAGCGCTATTCAGGAAAAGTACTACCACCATGTCTCTTTCTGTTTGAACTGTCCGAGTTTCGGTTTGAACGGTGCAGTTGCCGGTGAAATTACAGGCACATAAGGCTTAACATCTGTATGCCTGAAGCCACCGATTTACTGCCCTGCGTCCATCAACTTGAGGCATACAGATGTTAAGCCTGTGCCTGAAATTCTGTTTTGTGTTGTACCTTTATTGTCAAATGCTTGTTTTTTAAGCTCCCTTTGATAATTTTAATCAGAAGTCTTCCCACACAGCATAATCCCACTGGCGGATTATAGAGTTATACCTAACTAGCGGCTACCCGGTTTTGAAATCATGCTAATTTAAATTTTAAACATTTAAATTATTCTACAGTTTTCCCTCGTTTTTAATGTGGTTATAGTAAACTAAAAACAAAATCAGATTCATTACTTTTATTTATTTCTATTTTATTTTATGAATTTTATTACCCTTACCTTTTTCTGTAATACCTACGCTTCACTAAATTCGATTGGCACCATTCTGGAGCTTTAATATTGTAATATAATACCTACATTGTAACAAGGATCATACAAAAGAGCGGTAGGAACCAAGCCGTAAGTTTGTTGCCTGTTCTTCTAGGCTTTGGTCGCGTGGAACTGGCACCTAGAGTCACCTAGCTTTAAGACGTTTCAAAGTAATCCTTGTGATTTTATTGAATAAATACCTTTTGACTTTGACTTTGACTTTGACTATCCTCAGATACGGCAGATATCTACTCAGACCTCTTTGTACCAAGTACCAACTAAAGATTCTTTGAGGATGTCTAAGAGGGCAGTCAGAGGTAAGTCCAAATATTACATTCAGAACATACCCACATTTTGCTGTTTTTGGGATTCCATAAGTGACAGGTTGCAAGCCCATCGCCGCTATTACAATACTAACTACTTTCCTTACGATAATTTCCTTCATCGATTGAGAGCACTGGAATAGGACGCGTAAATTTTCGGAAAGATCAAAAAAGTCCTTAGGTGCTCGACTGCATTTGAACCCACGTCCTTACGACCACTTCCACAACAGTGCTCTAAGTGCTGACGTTAATATGGTAATTGTAAGATAGTTTATAATAGCTTTTAAGTGATGATTGAAAACCAATCTTTATTTATTTATTATTTATTTATTTACCACATATAATTATATTAACAGCTTCATAGCCTCTAAAGGTTAACTGGAAGAAAATGCTAATTTGCATTAAGTTCGCCTATGTACTTTACTTATGTGCAATAAAGAATTTTCTTATCTTATCTTATCATAAAGCCAAAACGATAAACGTGTGCTTCAGCTTAGCTTTTGTAGGACTTTTTTTTTATACTACTAGCTGATGGAACAAGCAGGTGGCCTGATGTCAAGCGGTAACCATCACTTATAACAAAGCATTAGCTCGTAGGTCACGCACGATAGGAACGTGCCCCACGATGCACTGCCCTGCGTCCATCAACTTGAGGCATACAGATGTTAAGGCTCATGTGCCTGTAATTACACCGGCAGCCACACTCGTCAAAACGAAACACAGCGTTGCTGCTTGGCGGCAGAAAACGGCGTGGTGGTAGTACTTTCCCGGACGAGCCCTTCACAAAGAGCTCTACTACTCTTACAAGATGTAGAGTCGAAATGACCCTGTGACATTCACCGCTTAGACTGAAAACAAAGAACAGCGTACTTAGTCTAGACTATTTTATATTTAAAGCAAGAAGAAGTCGCTGTGGCCACAGAAATAAAAAGAAAAAAAATCTTTTGTTATATTTTCTTTCAAAAGTTTTCATAGCGATCAGTTTGTTTTACGGCGTTGGAAGCCTTACCAGAAAACGATCCCTTGTATTGAAAAATAAACAGAAAAAAACCGGCCAAGTGCGAGTCGGACTCGCGCGCTAAGGGTTCCGAATCTATTAAAACGGCAAAAAAACTTACGTTCGTTGTATGGGAGCCACCTTAAATATTTATTTTATTCTGTTTATTACTATTATTTTATTGTGATGTTATAGCGTCAACAGAAATACATCATCTGTGTAAATTTCAACTGTCTAACTATCACGGTTCATGAGATACAGCCTGGTGATAGACGGACAGACAGACAGACGGACGGACAGCGGAGTCGTAATAGGATCTCCCGTTTTACCCTTTGGGTACGGAACTTTAAAAAGGTACCTAATTATTTATTATTAAAAATACTTTAATCGATTTATCGATTTAATCAAATATTAACGCAACGTCCAAGGCGATAGTTTAATGATAAGTGTATGTTGTCAGTGATGACCTTTGTAATTGATAAATGGTCGCTTACTATTGGCCTCACTAACAAGCAACGGGATAGAGAGAGTTATGGTATGATTCTATAACGTAGTGAAACTCTCATCACTACGTTATAGAATCAGAAATGAGATAATCCGAAAAAGAACCAAGATAACCGACATGGCTCGCAGAATTAGTAAGTTAAAGTGGTAAAAACTGACAAAAGTGAAGGAATGAAGGTTGTCGTATAGTGACCAAGAGCTGGAAGACAAAGCGTGAGATGCCCTCCTGTCCGATGGACCGATGATATTGAGAAGATTACAGGAAGTCGGTGGATTAAAAAGGCTCAGAACCATTCTTTCTGAAAAAGTATAAAGGAGGCATATACCCAGCAGTGTACCTTCTTCTATAGGCTTGTGGCGGCTAGCCACACAGGTACTTGCAATCGGGCTGACGCGAAGGTGTTGTATGTAGCGTCGCCAGTCGTCTCTCCCCGCTCATTATGTTCAGACATGTAATAAATACTTTAAAGTGGAAATATAAATCAGTACTTATGTGGAAACGGACGTTTATCATTTTACATAGGCAAGCTAAGGTGATCGCTTTACTCAAACCGGGGAAATGTCCTAAAGATCCTAAGAGTTATCGACCAATCTCTTTACTGTGCCATACCTTTAAGCTTTTTGAGAGACTACTTCTAAACCGACTTTCATTGGTTATTGAACCAAACCTTATTCCTGAACAGGCTGGCTTTCGCCCTGGTAAGTCTTGTACCAACCAAACACTCAAACTCACCCAGTTCATTGAGGATGGGTTTGAAACCAAAAAAGTCACAGGTGCCGTATTCGTCGACCTCTCTGCTGCTTATGACACCGTCAACATCAAAAGACTCTTGTTTAAAGTCAACGATCTCACACACGACTCTGGATTCGTTCAAATTCTAAGTGAGATCCTGCGCAACCGCCGATTCCAAGTTTACCTAAATCTAAGCAAGAGTAGATGGCGCTGCCAAAAAAACGGGTTACCACAGGGAAGTGTGCTGGCTCCGGCTCTCTTTAATATCTACACAAACGACCAGCCCAGTACTCCATCCACACACCGTTTCTTATATGCTGACGACCTAGCACTGACTGCCCAAACCAAAAGCTTTGAAGAGGCAGAGGAGACCTTATCGATTGCACTTAAAGAACTGGAAAAATACTACAGCGAGAATGCCCTCCGACCCAATCCGTCTAAAACTCAATCCTGTGTCTTCCATCTCCGAAACCAACTCTCTAAACGGACCCTGGATATCTCCTGGCAAAATATAAGCATCGAACATTGCTCTTTCCCTCGATATCTAGGCATCACACTAGACAGGGCATTAACATATAAAGCTCACTGCCAGAAAGCTAAGCAGAAAGTTGGTACGAGAAACAATTTGCTGCGGCGCTTAACGTCTACTGCCTGGGGGGCATCCCCTCACGTGCTCCGTACAACTGGCTTAGCCCTTTCATTTTCGGCAGGTGAATTTGCGTGCCCAGTATGGCACCGGTCTGCCCATGCGAAGGAGGTTGACGTTTCCCTCAACGAAACATGCCGGATTATTACAGGCTGTTTAAAACCCACTCCCCTTCAGATGCTCTACTCGCTAGCAGGCATTGCTCCACCAAACGCTCGGCGTGAGTCTGCCTGCAACGCCGAAAAACTAAAGCAGGAAACCGATTCCCGTCATCCTCTCTACGGCTATCAGCCACCTCCAGTCCGTTTGAAGAGTCGTAAGAGTTTTCTGCGGTCAACGACCTCGATACCTAGAAGCCAAGTTCCCCCCTTTCCACCCCCTACACCAGTGCACTTGCCCCCTGGCCACGAACTGCAGTGGGCAACCTGGAAGTCTCTCAATCGGCTGAGGACCCAAGTTGGCTGCTGCAGAGAAAACCTTGCCAAATGGGGTTACATCGACCCATCTCAGAGCAAGTGTAGCTGTGGAAAAATACAGTCGATGGAGCACCTGCTGTCCTGTCCCCTATGCCCGACCACCTGCACACGCGAGGACTTAAACCAGGCAACGGGACGAGGTATCGAGGTCGCCTCCTACTGGGCTGACGTCATATAAAGTGTATTGTCATTGACTCGAAAGAAGAATCATTTTACATGCTCCTCGGAAGCTACGTGAAATAAAGTAGGGTATACGCATCATATCAAGTATCCCCTACAGGCTGATGATGATTAATAAAATCCTTATAATAAAAGTTTCTAATATGAAAATTAAAAAATGAATTTTTTAAAGATCGGAATAAACAAACACACCATAGTTTTTTTTAGTATAGTACTTTTATCGCACCCATCTTAATAACGTCCTACGGTCGGACGTAATCTGATTTTAGAATTGTATAAAACTGATACAATCTCCCAAATTATTAACGAAACTTTGCCTTTCAATGAACCTATTTTGGGTCCTGTACAAAATGAACCACTGCATACAAGGTGTTCCAATACTTGTATTTAAAAACTTCAGGGGGCTAAAGTACCCATCAATATGAATAACTTTTTCTAAGGAACCAACACTGTATTATTAGGTAGGTATTGAAATTATGCATGAAACAGCTGTTTTTTTTTGCGTTCACAGTGTTGGTTCTAGAAAAAGTAACTACTTTAGCCCCCTGAATTTTTTAAATACAGAGAGATGGCAGCACTAGTAAACGCAAGTGTCATCGCAAGTCACGCTTGGTGGGAGCGGGCGAGGATTCTATAACGATATCTCGTACTGAACGGTCGTGTCTAGTTGGAATAGTTATTACATTTTGATTATTTGCTCGACGGATACCCACAAGGTTAAAAACCGATAAAATAGATGCCCACAATTCACAAGTCCTGAAAATACTAATCATAATTCTATACTTGCACTTGCTGACGAAACAAGCAAATGGTGGTAACCATCAAAGGTTGTCTGGAAGAGATCGCTTTCAGCGATAAGACCGCCCATTGTACTGCTGTATTTTATATTTTTAAGTGTTTTTTTTTGTTCAGTTTGTAGTACAATAAAGTATTTTTTAATTTTCATCCATTCATTCTTCATCTATGACAAAGCATTACCTCGCAAGTCACGCACGATAGGAACGTGCCCTACGAATCACTGCCCTGCGTTCATCAACTTGATGCATGCGAATGTTTAGCCTCGAGTGTATTCACCTGCACCCACAGCCTTCAAACGCTGCTTGGAGGCAGAAATAAGCATGGCGGTAGTACTTCCCCGGACGAGCCACACACAAAGAGCTCTACTACTAATAAATAATTATACGTCCGTAGCGACCAGAATTGGTGATTCATTCATTCATTTCGTTCATTTAATTTCCATCGCAATACAATCAATGCTTTACAATTAAACCATTAAAATAAATGAATCGACTATCAAGAAACTCATTAACTATTTTAATGCAGAATTGAATGGTGTTTTAAGGCATGTAATGATGTGGACATCAAATAACTTTGTTTTAAACTATTTTCTTTTTTGGATCTCACCTACTTCTGCACGTAATCTACTGATGCCTAAACCTGTGTAATATGTCATGCACCTAATGCCATTACTGCCATACTTGGCAGTAATTCCATTAGTAATTCAATTATCGAAGGAGAGCGTTGATATATCTATGACACAGTTTTTTAACTTCTATAATTAATAGATATCATCGTTTTATTTAAAATTAGCCATCGGCCACGCGGCGTGACGGCATTAAGTTTTCTGTTGGTATTTTGTTTAGATTGTCATTTTTAAATTTGTTATATCTTTTTAATGGAATGTCCGATTTCAATTTACAGGTATTAAAACAATCTTGAATACGAAATGATTTATTTGGATAAGATGGTATAAATACCAAGATCCAAATAAAGAGCCTTTTCTAGCGTCGGAATTTCGGTGAACAAAAAACGGTGAAATAATTTTTCACATCGGTCCAGTAGTTTCGGACCCTATTCATTGCAAAGAAACAAACAAACAATCAAATCTTTCCTCTTTATAAAAGTATTATTATTAGTATATTAGTATAGAGAAACTGTTTTCTGTTCCTAATATTATTATTAATATAATTATTGATGGGAAAGCACTAGGGGATGGGCAGCAGCAATTCTTAAGTCACTAACAGTAGTATTAGTACATCATATCATAATTAGTCTGTAGAAGTTTACTGCTCGAACTAGGTCTTCCTTATCCATTTCCAGGCGGAACGATTCTGAGCCCCGCCATCCACCAATCCTCACTATGTCGTCGGTCTTAGCCTAAAGAAGTTCTATTCAGCCTAAAGAAGTCCACTGCTGGACATAGGCCTCCCCTATACATTTCCAGGAAGAACGATTTGTCGATGGATTTGTCAGCAAATAAAAACCCCCCGCCTCTTATTTCAACCCCCAGAAATAGAAAGAGTAGGATCTACAACTACAAATCGAAAGAAACATGTAAGATTATACTACAATTCCCCAAAAATAGGCTCAAAATTGTAAATAGGAAGAAAAATATTAGGTTACACCTCAATCCCCCCGAGATTTAGAAGCAAAAGCTCAAAAACGATCAATTAGAAAAAAAAGCCCTCTCCATCAAACGACTTCTCGCGATCATGACAATGTCGTCAGTCCATCGGGTATGAGGGCATCCCACGCTTCTTCTTTCAGCTCGTGGTCACTTCGAGAATCTTTATTCCCAACAGTAGTCAGTTCTTCGAGTTATATGACCTGCTCATTGTAACTTCAACTTGCATATTCTACGAGCTATGTCGGTTACTTGGTTCTTCTTTCGGACAATATCACTTGAGTACATAACAATAACTACAGTCCACCAAGCGGGTGACTCTGACTATGCCAAAAGCCGCCTTTCACCTCATGGCGGAGGCCTATGTCCAGCAGTGACTAATTTCAGCAGTACGATGTTAAGACTTGTTTTTTATTTTTGGTTGGAATCGATCCCACATTATCTACATCGGCAGCTGGACAGTCACTCACCAAATAGGCCGACCATAATAATTTAAAGCCAATTGCTTCACACGTTCACAGTAACAACATACAACACTCTAGGGAGAGATAACGAATAATACATTTTGGGAATTTTCGTGATGGCGTTTACGCAGTGCGGCATCGTGGTCTCACATATATTTTTAAGAGTTTCAACGGAAGTTTGGTCGCGTTCGAAATTTAAACTTTACCTATGCTTGGTCCTAAGATTTTAAATCCCAAACTAACCTTTTTTTTTGTTTTGACTCTGGGAATAATTCGTGGGACTCCCCGAAATTTAAACTTTACCTTTGTTTGGTCCTAAAATTTTAAGTCCCAAACTACCCTTTTGTTTTTCTTTGACGCTGTGAAAAATTCGTTATGCTTTCCCCCCATTTGAGGATGGGGGGGATATGTGGGACTTCCCGAAATTTAAACTTTACCTTAGCTTGGTCCTAAGATTTTAAATCCCAAACTACCCTCAAACAAGGTAAAAATTAAAGTTAAAAGCACACTTAAACATTTTTGAAAATATAACATTACTGAATTACTGGTAACTACTGCCACATATTTTTTTTATACTACTAGCTGATGGAAAAAGCAGATAGCCCACCTGCTGTTAAGTTGTAACCATCACCTATAACAAAGCATTGCCTCGTAAGTCAAGCACAATAGGAACGTGCCCTACGATGCTCTGCCCTGCGTCCATCAACTTGAGGTATACAGATGTTAAGCCTCATGTGCCTGTAATTACACCGGCAACCACACTCTTCAAACCGAAACACAGCAACGCTGCTTGGCGACAGAAAAAGGCGTGGCGCGTAAAGAGCTCTACTACTCTTAAAAAATAAGTTATACGTTCAGTGATTTTACATCTTACAAAATGTTGGAATGTGCGAGCGAGAGGTACTTTGACGGGAGCCCCTTTAATCAAAATGGGTCATCGTAATTATGAAAAAAATAGTTTGTATATTATATGTACTGTAAGCTACTACGAGGTTTTATCGCCTAACTTTGTTCACTAACTGTCTGGGAACTTTGGAAAATTTGAATACATATTGCGGGTGTGAGTACACTTGGAGTTGTGTTGTAATTAACTCTACGGCTAGCTTTGTTTATATTTGCCGTTTTTGTTTCAGGTTGTTGACCTTGACGGTTTGAATGGTGAGTTTTGATTATTAAAAAACACGTACAAAACGCTGTCTAAAGAGATATTTTTAAACTAAATGTTGATATATTCTTATTTTTTGATGATCATCATCTTCCTTATCCCACTTCATGTGGGGTCGGCACAACAGGCCTTTTCTCTCCACTTCCCACTGTCATCCGTCATCTCAGTCGTCACTCCTTTCTTACCCATGTCATCCTTCACACAATCCATCCATCTTTTCTTTGGTCTTCCTCTACTCCTATATCCATCCACATTCATAACTACCACTCTTTTCGTTACATGATATTCTTCCCTTCGCATGACATGCCCATACCACGCTAACCTATAGCTTCTCATTTTCTTAGTCACTGGTGCCACTGTCAAACTGCCTCTAATGAACTCATTCCTTATCTTATCCATTCTTATTAATCTTATTTTTTGATGATGGCCCAAGCAAATGGCCCACCTGATGGAAAGTGTACATAACCTGTACATTTTTTTTGTTTACTCAGAAAAACTTTTTTTTTTTTATGTAATTTTTTTTTTTAGAAAACTTTTTACTCATTTCTATAAAACACACAGGCTACGTGACAATAGTTTCGCCAATACGAGTAATAGAGTAACCAGAATTTATTTTCTAACATAAAGATTTTAAATTCACTAGACTTTACCGTGAGATAAAAAAACAAAATAACACCAAAATTTGTACTATAATACGGTTTACCGAAAAAACGAATACAAAAATAACACCAGCTTTTCATAAAAATATTTTTCTAATAAGATTTAAAACGAAAAACAACTTCAAACAAGACTTGATTGTAAGGTTTCTAAGTATCAAAGAGATCCAGCGCATTTCAAATTAAAGTTTACCACATTTTACATTTACCAAAGAGAATATAAATAGGTACGACATCATTGAAGGTACCTTATCATTTTATACCAAATTTGTGGCAAATTCCACTTATTTTTTCTACTACTTGCTGATAGTACGAGTAGATGGCCAACGGTGATAAAAAACCTATGTTAGTGAGTAGTAGAGCTCTTTGTGAAGGGCTCGTCCGGGGAAGTACTACCACCACGCCTTTTTCTGCCGCCAAGCAGCAACGCTGTGTTTCGGGTTGAAGAGTGTGGTTGCCGGTGTAATTACAGGCACATGACGCTTAACATCTGTATGCCTCAAGTTGATGGACGCAGGGCAGTGCATCGTGGGGCACGTTACTATTTTGCGTGACTTACGAGGCTATGCTTTATTATAGGTAATGGTTACCACTTAACATCAGGTGGGCCATCTGCTTGTTCCATCAGCTAGATGTATAAAAATAAATTGCCACTGCAGCAGGCCTAGCACGGGCAGAGGAAAAGTTGTCTTTCCACCGTTTTTATCTACTTGTCAGTAGAAATAATTCTCTTTTAAATATAAATAAATAAATAAATATTGATGGACTTTCCACACAGCACTATCTCGCCCCAAACTAAGCCAAAGCTTGTGATATGGGAACCAGATAGCTGATATACTACTTATATACTTTTTTTTTGTAAATACATACTTATAGTATTATATAACACCCAGACAGAGAACAAACATCTATGTTCACCACACAAATGTTTGTTCTGGGTGGGGATCGAACCCACGGCCTACGGCACAGAAAGCAGAGCTACTACCAACTGAGCTATGAAGGCTGTCAAGGCTTTTCCACCTTACATAGCACGACAAGAGGAGCCCGGTCTTCGGCTCTTCTCATCCAGTTTTTGCCAGCTACATTTCGCAGATCGTCGCCCCACCTTACCGGAGGGCATTCTACACTACGCTTACCTAAACGCGGTAGAAGGGGGTAAAATGTTAAGTGGTAACCATCACCTATAACAAAATATTGCCTCGCTAATCACGCACGATATGAGCACACTACAACACTCAGGCACTTATCAGACATCTATGTTCATCACACAAATCATATAACACATACACATACACACTGTTACGTATAAAAACGTCTATTTATTTTATTTCATTTTTAGTCTGTTCTTGTCTGTGACTCCTGTTATATAACTGTCAGTAAGCTGTGGTGGAATGCGTTGTATGGGACGTTAGCCTGTCGTTCCGACCTGTGTTTGTAAAAAAGAAACTTCTTTCTTTCATCCTTGAAATCGCTGATGCATCGCATCTATATTTCAATTATACTTTCGTTTGGTGAGTTTTTTGTCGAAAAGCCTTCAGGATTTGTTTAGTGTTGTGCTTTAGTAATAACGAGTTCGTTCCGTTTACAGGATTTATATATTTTGACCTGGAGATTGGAAAATATTTCTGACGCGCAATACCGCGTGGGCCTACCAGTTTTTTCTTCGAGTTTTAACAGTGAAACCTTCTGTCTGACCAACAGGTAAGAAGTAGGTCGTTATATCAACCTTTTGAGAGAAATTTTGTAATTTATTTCAATAAAACATCTTTTTCACAAATCTTAAAAAATCAAATTTATTCAACCAATTTCAAATCAAAAGACTAAAAGCTATGTGCTTATTCATTTACCTAGTTAGTATGTGGCCCTCTGTCATATTTACAGTCAGACCATGTGGCCAAAACCTGATATTTTGTTTAAAATCATTCTTTCCCGTTGCAAATGTTTCAATATTTGTCTGTAATTGAAGTTTTTTTCAATTACAGGAGGTTTTTTTTTACTATTGAACAAGTTCTACTTCATCCCTGGAGGACCTATCTGCTTCCTGTCCTGGATTTGGGACCCATTGGACTCAACATTCCGGCTGGACAACGTTTGGTGATATCCGGTTTTATTCACACCGATTAGCAATTTTAAACATTATTGGATCTTTATCCTACAGAACCGTGGCTGTATACCCTACCATGGTTGGCGCCCTTTTGAAATACAAATATATCCAATATTAATATCACAATAATAAATTAACCATATAGAAATTCATGTAAGTAAATTCAGATTCTTCAACATCATTTCAATTCTGAATTGCAACTCATCTCTGGTGCCTCACGATAAGAACCCTAGAAGACTAGTTAGCCGTGGTCTATCTTTTTTTAAATTACCTACTTTCCTTTTTGTGTGTGTGTCTGAACAATAAAATTGACTAGAGATTGAATGCGGGTTTCCTTCAATTCCTCTGGTAGGTAGGTTCAGATTCCACTACGTATCAGTAGCGACCCAACGTGTGGGGCTTTTATCTCCTGAGATGGTTGTCACGTCATATTAGCTGTGTCAAAAGTTAACTTGCATGATATTGGATATATTTGGTATAATTTTTAGGTTAAACTAGTGAAATTACAATTACAAATAGTAGGGGCTATTTGTAATATTTTAAGCATTATTAGGTTATATTGTAAGAAGTGTGTTACATTTTGTGTACTAAGTGTATTATGTGTGCACATGTTATCATGTGCCATTGGTGTTTTTTCTTGTGAATTTATTGTCTTTGTAAACTTGAGGTGACTTGCAATCAATATCATAACTAAAAGTTTTTAGCTACAGTTGGTGACAATTTATCAAACTTATTCATTCTTTTACCAGTGATTAACTTTTATCTAAAAAATAAAACTATAAACAAAAATAATATTTAGTAAAGTCAGTGAAAAACTTTTAACCAAATAAAATAAAACCAAAATAATTATTAGTACAGTCAGTCACAAAATTTTCTATAAAATAAAATTAAACAAATAATATAAAATACAGTTAGTGACACAATTTTCTAATAAGATACAGTTATACCAATAATGATTAGTACAGTCAATGACAAAATTTTAATATAATTTTATTAAACTTAAAAAATACTTACTACTTACTTACTTACACTGTCTTAACTACGGTCCTTTACATACCTACCATACCTTTGCATACCTACTTGGACTTGTAGTTTATCTCAGTTTCAAATATTTTTTTTTACCCAATACTTTTTTATTGAAATTTGTTTTGAAGTTTTCTCTCATCATGGAGGAACGTTCTATTGCTTTTCAAGCGTTGCACAAGGATGAATTGATTCATGAAGTTCGTATTAGAGATGTTGTACCCGCAGAAGATGTGTCATCGTTGCGGATTCAAATTAAAAACTTAGCAAAAGAAATTCCATCCGATTCTATTGTTACATTTGAGGGAAAGGTTGTGGATGAACTGCTCGCCGTGCAGGGAAAGCTCAAGGAGTTGCGTGAGCTTTTGAAAGTCTCTATTGGTCCTAAAAGTTTGAAAAATCTGACTCGCATTCAGGCTTTAGGTCATCACTTGTATCACCGTCTTACGCGCTTGGAACCAGAGAGCATTACCGACAAGCAGTCTCATTCAGAGCTGACCGACGATTTAGATGGGATTCTCCAAAAGCTGGATAACATGTTTTCCGTTTTCAAAACCAGTGTGATGTCAAACGATTCCTCAGATTCAAGTCAAGGTGTTTCTATTACTTCAGCTACCCCTTGTAAGAAGTATCAAATGGTTTCATCTTTGAATCTTAAATATAATGGATCATCTTGTGTGCGCGTATTTTTGCAGCGTTTAGAAGAGTTGTGTGCCTCACGTGGCATATCCGAGCAGCTGTTGATTGCTTCTGCCGCGGAGTTATTTGATGGTGACGTTTTGTGTTGGTACCGTAGCGTCCGGTCCGAATTGAACAGCTGGTCTGAACTCAAGCAGAGCTTGATTAAGGAGTATTTGCCATACGATTTTGACCGCCGTCTGATGCAGGAAATTCGTACCCGAACGCAAGGTCCAAGTGAGAACATAGTTACTTACGTAGCCATCATGCTTAATTATTTTAGTCGTCTTTCTTATGTGGTTTCTGAGAAGGATAAGTTTGATATCGTTTTCCAGAATATTCGACCTGAATATTCAGTTCCGTTGTGTACCGTTGAGATCACAACCTTAAATAGATTGAAGGAGTTATGTAGAATGCTGGAGTGTGGTAAAAGCCGTGCGCAGACTTTTGTCGAGCCTCCGAAGTTTATTAGTGGTAGTTTGGCTCCTGATCTGGCGTATAAAAGTGTCAAGTCCAAAGTACATGCTGTGGTGCCTGCCAAAAATAAATTCTGTGCTCGTTGCCGTGTGGATTCACACTACCTCGCCGATTGTACGTCCTCTGACATTGTGTGTTACCGATGCGGTAAACCTGGATTCACTGCCCGTAGGTGTCCACATTGCAATCCTACTTTACTTTCTGCATCACCGACTTCACCTCAGGCAAATCTACCTATTACAAAAAACTAGTTCGTTCGAACCCTCAAGACTGTTCTAAAAATTTTGATAAAGCCGATTGGCAAAATTATTTAAAAAAACCGTTAACTTCTTCTTATTCTTCTTATAGAAACGTCTCGATGGTTCGTGAACGTTATGATAATCGTCCTTTTCTCCATGTTGAAATTCTAGACCAGCCATTGCGTGGCCTTTTAGATTCTGGTGCGTCGATATCCATTTTAGGATCCGACGCTTGTAATGTGTTTTTGAAAGCTGGAGCTACTCTTCATCCTAGTGATGATATTACTCACATCACTTCGGCTACGGATTCCCGTGCTTCAGTGATGGGTTATTTTTTGTTGCCGGTCAGGTTTGATAATTTGACTCGTATTATTAAATTGTATGTTGTGCCAGGCGTATCTCCTTCTCTGGTATTAGGGGTAGATTTTTGGAGAGTATTTGATCTTGCTCCAAAGATTTTTAATAATAAAGATTTTTTTGTAAATGTTCCGGATGGGAACGCAGTATCGGAAATTCGTTTTCTGCAACCGTTCGATCTGTTGTCTGCTGATCAACAGTTAGTTGCCAGAAAGATGTTAAAAGAGTTCGAGTCTATTGCTTTTGAAAAGAAAGGTTTGGGCCGTACGTCTCTTCTTACTCACACCATTGATACCGGAAATTCGCCTCCGATCAAACAGCGCTATTACCCAATGTCACCCGAAAGGATAAAAGAGCTGAACAGACAGTTGGATGAGATGCTGGACCAAGACGTCGTTGAGTCGAGCAAAAGTGCTTGGAACAATCCTACCCTGTTCACTCCCAAATCAAACGGTGAGCTCCGCTTCTGTATCGACAGCCGCAAGTTGAACTCTGTGAGTAAGCATGATGCGTATCCCTTGCCCTATATCTCTAAAATTCTTGATCAGCTTAGGGACGCTAGGTTTTTGAGTTCCATTGATCTCAAAAGCTCCTTTTGGCAGATTCCGTTGGATCCTTCATCCCGTGAGAAGACAGCATTTACCGTGCCTGGGCGCGGCTTATTTCATTTTAAGGTTATGTGTTTTGGTTTAACCTCAGCTCCTGCTACGCAGCAAAGGCTCATGGATAAGTTGTTCGGTCCTGAGTTTGGTGACCGTGTTTTTGTATATTTAGACGATATTATTATTGTTAGTAGTGATTTTCGTGAGCATATTTTATTGTTGTCTAGAGTTTTGGAACGTCTGCGTTTTGCTAATTTAACTATTAATTTAACCAAGTGTCAGTTTTTCCGTAGGGAATTGAAGTATCTTGGTTATGTTGTTGACGAACGTGGCCTCCGGACCGATCCTGCAAAGGTACAGGCTATTGTCGATTTTCCAACCCCGTGTAACCGGAAAGAAGTGAAAATGTTTTTGGGTACCGCGTCGTACTACCGTCGATTTATTAGGGATTTTAGTTCTGTGGCGGCTCCGCTGAATGCACTTACTTCCACTCGTAAGAATGCTCCTCCGTTCCGTTGGACTGAAGAGGCTGAGCAGTCGTTTAGCGAGTTGAAGGCAGCTTTAGTGTCGGCTCCGATTTTGGCGTGTCCTGATTTTACTAGACCTTTTTCAGTACATTGCGACGCTTCTAGCTATGGTATCGCGGGAGCCTTAACTCAATTCCTAGAGGATGGTATGGAACACCCAATCGCGTTCGCTAGTCGGTCCTTGAATAGAGCTGAACGTAATTACTCTGCTACTGAGAGGGAAGCACTAGCTGTCGTTTTTGCTGTTGAACATTTTCGTCCGTATTTGGAGGGTGGTCCTCAATTTAAGGTAATTACCGACCATTCCAGTTTGAAATGGTTTTTCAACTTGTCAAATCCTACTGGTCGTCTTGCGAGATGGGGTTGTCGCTTATCACCGTATGACTTCGTAATCGAGCACCGTAAAGGGAAGGATAACGTGGTTCCTGACGCGCTTTCGCGAGCAGTTCCCGTTCTTGTTGTTGATCCTCCGGACCCTTTGCTCCGCGACTTCTGGTTTGACAGATTACTTGTTAAGTGTACTAAATTTCCAAAATCCTGTCCAAATTATTCCATTATAGACGGCAAGTTGTGTAGATATTCTAAAAACAAATTTGGGTTGTCGAGTGAGTTTGACTGGAAGGTGGTTGTACCTTCTTATAGACGTTCCGAGGTTCTAGAGTTTTCTCATTGCGGAGACACGTCTCTGCATTTTGGTATTTTTAAGACTTTTAAGCAGGTTTCTTTGCGATATTTTTGGCCTAAGATGTATCAGGATGTGGTCAACTTTGTAAACGCTTGTGAGGTTTGTGCTGCTTATAAGCATTCGCAGGAACGACCCAAAGGTCTTATGGGGGACCCCAAGGTTTGTTCTCGTCCTTTTGAAACTATAAGTATCGATTTAGTCGGGCCGTTGCCACGCTCTAGGTCGGGTTTCACCTTTTTGTTTGTAGTTGTTTGTTGTTTTTCAAAGTATTGTTTGTTGTTTCCCCTTAGGAAAGCTGTTGGCAAGGCTATTGCTCAGTGTTTGGAGACTGGTGTGTTCCTGACACATGGTGTTCCACGCACAGTGGTTGCGGATAATGGTACGCAATTCACTGGAAGTGAACTCAAATCTTTGTTTCAGTGTTATGATGTTCCCCAAATACATTTTACTCCTCGTTATTGTCCGCAGGTCAACACCGTTGAAAGATACAATAAAACAATTGTTGTTGCCATTTCTATACTCGTTAAGAATGATCATCGATCGTGGGATACTACTCTGTCTAGGGTTCAATTTGCATTGAATACCGCTGTCAACGAAACGACACGTTTTACACCTTTTTCCCTTGTTCACGGCCGTGAAGCCATTCCCAGCGGCAAGTTTTATGGTTCCGTGCACTCTTCCCAGGTAGATCTCGCTTGTGGTTCACGTGAAGATTACATTTCGAAGTTGGGTGTTCTTCGTGATATCTTCGGAAAGGTGGAGGATGCTATCGCAAAGGCTCACCTTAAAAGCGCCGTTTATTATGATAAAGGACGTCGCGCGTGTGAGTACAATGTGGGCGACATCGTTTGGAAAAAGACCTTTCCTCAGAGTGATGCCAGTAAGTTTTTTATGGCAAAGCTTGCTCCTAAATATGAGAAGTGTCGTGTCGTTTGTAAACGTTCCCCTTTAGTTTATGAGTTAGAAAGTTATGTTACGGGCAAGCATTTGGGTGCTTGGCATGTTCAGTATCTGAAGGGTGAGAGTTCGGATGGAGTTATACTTGACAGCTAAACTGATCTATTTTGTCTGCTTTTGAGCTTTCTAGTGTTATAATTGAATCTTTGGAAATTTTGTTATCGTCCTTCGTTACGCAGAAGAAGAAAAAGGGCCTTTGGTGGGTTCGTTTCACCTGGAGTCCTTGTCATTTAATTGTTTGCTGGTGAAGCCAAGAGGACTTTTGCTCTCGTAGGACCTGCGCTTCTGTGTACGGTGCTAGCAAACAAATACTTTGTTAGGTAGGGAAAATTTCAGCTTATATCCGTTATCGGAGTTCTACATATTACGAGAACTGTTTGTATCAGTGAGGGTTAGTTTTGTTATCAAAGTGGTGTGTTTTCCTATTTTCCTTTTTCCACTCTACCATGGCTTGGTCCCCATGGTGGAGGAGCCTTTTTGTGGGTTCGATTTTATATTTTTCCTTTTTTCCCCTATCCCTCTACCATGGTCTGGTCCCCATGGTTGAGAAACCTTTTAGCGGGTTTGTTACCCTTTCCCGTTTGTTTTGTTTTCAATTTAAGTTGATGAGTAAGACTGGTGCCCGGACAGAGGAGATTTTGTATTCGATAGATAGATCAGGTCCTGGCGGTTGGTTATTTATAGGGTTTCGATTGCTTATGAGAAAGGAATTTATGTATAATAAGTATATATTAGTGTATAACCATAGTTGTACACTTAACCTTATAGAGTTTTCTTTTGTTGGTGGTAGAAGTTTTTCTTTTGGGTCTTTGGCAACCTTTTCCAAATAAGCCTCATTTCATATTTGTTTGTGGAATGTTTGTGTTCTGTTATTACCTTTTTTCTTTTGGGTCGTTGGCAACCTTTCCAAATAAGCCTTCCTTCCATATTTGTTTGTGAAATGTTTGTGTACTGTTATTACCTTTTTTTGAGTGCTTGCGTTTCCAAGCAATAGCATCTCTTTGGGACAGTTACTTTGTAGTTTTCGAGTTTCGTGTGGTGTTTTCAGTTTTTGTTATGAGCTTTTGCTTTAAATATTTGTCTCTTTTCTTTACTCAAGTTGCTGTGTTTCAGAAGCTGGAGGACCAGCTTGAATTTCGCGTCAGTGGTCGCAAAATTCTTCTGATTGGCGGGGTTATTGTTACGTATAAAAACGTCTATTTATTTTATTTCATTTTTAGTCTGTTCTTGTCTGTGACTCCTGTTATATAACTGTCAGTAAGCTGTGGTGGAATGCGTTGTATGGGACGTTAGCCTGTCGTTCCGACCTGTGTTTGTAAAAAAGAAACTTCTTTCTTTCATCCTTGAAATCGCTGATGCATCGCATCTATATTTCAATTATACTTTCGTTTGGTGAGTTTTTTGTCGAAAAGCCTTCAGGATTTGTTTAGTGTTGTGCTTTAGTAATAACGAGTTCGTTCCGTTTACAGGATTTATATATTTTGACCTGGAGATTGGAAAATATTTCTGACGCGCAATACCGCGTGGGCCTACCAGTTTTTTCTTCGAGTTTTAACAGTGAAACCTTCTGTCTGACCAACAGGTAAGAAGTAGGTCGTTATATCAACCTTTTGAGAGAAATTTTGTAATTTATTTCAATAAAACATCTTTTTCACAAATCTTAAAAAATCAAATTTATTCAACCAATTTCAAATCAAAAGACTAAAAGCTATGTGCTTATTCATTTACCTAGTTAGTATGTGGCCCTCTGTCATATTTACAGTCAGACCATGTGGCCAAAACCTGATATTTTGTTTAAAATCATTCTTTCCCGTTGCAAATGTTTCAATATTTGTCTGTAATTGAAGTTTTTTTCAATTACAGGAGGTTTTTTTTTACTATTGAACAAGTTCTACTTCATCCCTGGAGGACCTATCTGCTTCCTGTCCTGGATTTGGGACCCATTGGACTCAACATTCCGGCTGGACAACGTTTGGTGATATCCGGTTTTATTCACACCGATTAGCAATTTTAAACATTATTGGATCTTTATCCTACAGAACCGTGGCTGTATACCCTACCATGGTTGGCGCCCTTTTGAAATACAAATATATCCAATATTAATATCACAATAATAAATTAACCATATAGAAATTCATGTAAGTAAATTCAGATTCTTCAACATCATTTCAATTCTGAATTGCAACTCATCTCTGGTGCCTCACGATAAGAACCCTAGAAGACTAGTTAGCCGTGGTCTATCTTTTTTAAAATTACCTACTTTCCTTTTTGTGTGTGTGTCTGAACAATAAAATTGACTAGAGATTGAATGCGGTTTTCCTTCAATTCCTCTGGTAGGTAGGTTCAGATTCCACTACGTATCAACACTTTCAATCTCATCCGAGAACAAATTTTGTTCTCGGAAGAGATTGAATGTATTTTAATACATTTATAAGAAAGAACATAATATAAAAAATAATACTTGTACCAAAACTGTTTTATGATAGCACGCCAACATTATTATCTACTTTTAAGGTTGGGAGGTAGAAAATGCTCATAGCATTAAGCCCATCCTTTTTACACTTTCTTTTTATTTTTGTGCAATTAATTGTTAAATGACTACATATTATAAAACAAAGTCGCTCTATCTGTCCCTATATCCCTATGTATGCTTAAATCTTTAAAACTACGCAACGGATTTTGATGCCGTTTTTTTGATAGATAGAGTGATTCAAGAGGAAGGTTTAGATTTTATTATTTATTTATTTAACAAAATCACTAATTACAGTATTTATTTTACAACATCGTGAAACCTAGTAAGGTTTGTATCGATGTTGGCTTGTACAATACATGCATAGAATAGTAGAGAATCTCTGATAATTTTAGAGGTTTCTAATGTGTTGTCGTAAATAAACACATTTTTTTGAGCTTACATTGCAAACGCTGGCTGAACCCTACGAGATAGATCAAAATAATGTACTACAGTATTGTACATCCTAAAAAGGTCTACAAAAAAATTGCCGATGGAATATGTCTATCTCTTAGAGATAACCCACAATAACCGTGCGAAGCCGGGGCGGGTCGCTAGGACATAATAAAGTGTTAAATAAATAAAATAATTCTATATCAAATGAGCTGGGAGAACTTTTTGTCCGTAGTATTTCGTTACAAAACAACAATATGTCGTATAAATGTGAGTCTACTTTGGACAGTCCGAATTAATTAAGTGACCTCATTACACATGCGAACCTAGATTTGTCCACGTTATATACAGCGATATTTGGACACTTTCCAACGTAAGGGTACGTGAGCTCGGGTTGTGGGCGTTATGGCAGCGAGTAGCGGGCTAAGCACGTTCTATTTTTAGGGTTCCGTATCCAAAGGGTAAAACGGGACCCCGTTACTAAGCCTCCGCTGTCCGTCCGTATGTCTGGCCGTCTGTCACCAGGCTGTATCTCATGAACCGTGATAGTTGGAAAGTTGAAATTTTCACAGATGAAGATTTCTGTTGCCGCTATACTAAAAAACAGAATAAAATAGATATTTAAGGGGGCTCCCATACAACAAACGTGCTCGTTTTTGATCGATATTAATAACGGCAACAGGTAGATGCTTGAAATATTCACAGAATATTTAATTACATATTCACTTTAAAAATAAATAATTAAATTAAAATAAAACAAATATTTAAGGGGGGCTCCCATACAACAAACTGGTAATGGTATAGAACCCTTCGTGCGCGAGTCCAACTCGCACTTGGCCGGTTTTTTTGTACGCCTCTTTCGGAGCAGGCCAAAGACCATACCGCCTAGTCTTTCGTTTTATTTTTCCCTTCAGTTTAGTTTTACAAAAGCAATTCCTATTTATGGCTCCTGTCCCTCATTTGACAGACAATCTTGCCGGTATCAAGTAGAAATAAGTTACAAAAGTTTTTAGTCTGGTTGTTAATTTTGAAAAAAGAAGTGTCAGTTTCTTTAAAACCTTCGAGAAAAGTTTTCGTTCTGATTAGGATATATCATATAAATTTCTTTCTAAAAATGATCATACCTTGTGCTAAAATTCAATCAAAATTCAACGGAACTCCAACTAACATTAGAAAAGCCACTATGAATTTTTAAATGAAAAACTATTATGTTGTTTTTAAACGAGCCTTGAGCTATCTGCAGACAATCTAGAACTAGATCAACTGATCCAAACAAGAGCCAATCAGAAGCATCATCTTCCTGCCCTTATCCCACGCTGCATGGGGTCGGCACAACAGGTTTTCTTCTTCCACTCTCCTCTATCATTCGTCATCTCAGTGCTCACTCCTTTCTTACTCATATCATCTTTCACACAATCCATCCATCTTTTCTTTGGCCTGCCTCTCCTTCTAAAGCCATTCACATCCATTTAACACTCTTCTCGTAATATGACTTTCTGACAAGAGCCAATCAGAAGCGTCTCCAAAATAAATAATAAACAAATCGCTAAACGCTAACACTGCGCTCCCGAATTCAGCAATGTTTCGTTTCGCCCGCAGCGAAAATAATATTTGATACCCAGAGATCCGCACGGAACATTGTTTCAGGGTTTTTATTAAATGAATACAGAAAGTATGTGTATACTGTCCCTTTCACAATTTCGCTTTGATTGCGTGGAAGATGTAACAACATTTAATATTGTAAACGATGTGATGCCGTGTTTATAAGCGCAGAATTTTCCCTACACATTTATGATGGAATAGTTTTGATTTGCCTCATAAATTTTTTACATGTTTAGGTGATGTTTTACGACGCTTCATTAAAAAAAACGTACTTTGTATCATTATAATGTTTTTTTTTTCATATATTAAATAACCCTATGTTAACAGAAGGGAAGAATATTTTGTATCGAAAAGAGTGTTAGGTATGAATGTAGATGAATTAAAATGTAGAGGTAGGCCAAAGAAAAAATGCATAGATTGTGTATATACAAGGTGTTCCAATTCTTGTGTTTAAAAACTTCAGGGGGCTAAAGTACCCATCAATATGAATAACTTTTTCTAAGGAACCAACTCTGTAAACGCGAAAAAAAACAGCTGTTTCATACATTTTAGGTCCGGTAGGTATTGAACTTTTGTATGAAATAAAATGGTTTGGTTAGTATTATAATATTTGTATTATAATACTAACCAAACCATTTTATTCAAAACGTCTTTGACAAACACTTTTAGCAAAACCATACCTAAGCCCTAAAACAAGCAGACCTTGTCGAAATATTTCGCAGACTTTTATCAAAATGAAACTTTGGCTATACCTCGTATTGTGATCTAGCATCTTTGTTTCTTAAGGCGAATACAAGAGCTGATGACTCTCGCTCGCACGTTTCGACAAGTTGAAAGATATAAAATCACTAAACCCATTTTCGAAAAATCGCAATAAGCTGTGTGCAATGTAATTGCACAACAAATGGTTGATTGCGATTTTTCGAAAATGAGTTTAGTGATTTTATATCTTTCAACATGTCGAAACGTGCGAGCGAGAGTCACATTAACTCTTGTTTCGCCTTAAGTCTCTCTTTCGTTACCTACATAAAAATAATCCAATATTGTTTTTGTACTTTTCTGATGGAATAAGCATATGGCACGCCTGATATTAAATGGAAACCATAACTCAACTAAGCATTGCCTCACACGTTACGCACGATAGTAACGTGCCCTACGACGCTGGCCTGCGTCTATCAACTTAATGCATATAGATGTGAAGCCTTATGTGTCTGTAATTTCACCGGCAACCATACCCTTCCAACCGAAGTAAAGCTCTTTGTGAAGGGCTCGTCCGGGGAAGTACTACCACCACGCCCTTTCCTGCCGCCAAGCAGCATTGCTGTGTTTCGGCATAACATCTGTATGCCTCAAGTTGATGGACGCAGGGCAGTGCATCGTAGGGCACGTTCCTATCGTGCGTGACATACGTTCACGCGATTAACGTCGAATTCGTTCGTGATTAGGCTTGTGAATAATGTCAAATCTAGGATACATTAACGTCATGAATGTCAAAATACATTAGCGATTAGGCCCCGGACTTCAATTTCGTTTTGACGATAACATTTTTTACTTATTTTTTTTCCTAATGCAGCTCGAATTTCAGACCCATAATATCTGCGCTATATTTCAGTCTAACATCTAACTAACTTGCCGTTCGACAGAATAGGGTTAAGCACAGAATAACCGCACACTTGCTGGTGGGACTTCGAGATCCTTCGATAATTCAAACATAGATATAGATATATACGGAACAGACATGTTTACTTTCCGTTTTTTTTTTAATAAAACTTGCTGATGGAACAAGCTTATGGCCCACCTTATGTTAAGTGTTAAAAAAATTGTTGATTGCGATGTTTAGATTTTTAGAACATGGGTTTAGTGATTTTATATCTTTCAACATGTCGAAACGTGCGAGCGAGAGGTACATTAGCTCTCGTCTTCGCCTGAAGCAGATGTGTGGGCGTCAGCTTAGAAACATAGAAGAGTTCGATTGGTTATGGGATGAATGGCTGAAGCTATTTTCGTATTGCCTCGAGTTTTGTAAGTGTAATTAGCTAATAATTGGACAGAGAGCGAATACTTTTTTCTTTACAGTCGAATAAGATTTGTGTGACAAGAGCTAAGTTTGCTAAATTGGGGATTATTTTTATAGGCTGACACCCGTAAAACAAATTCTCGCTCGCGCATTACAAAATTTAAGAATAATTATGTAGTTATGAGAGATTCATTTTCTTAGCTTTTTCATTTTAAATTATATATATATATAGTTTTTCTAGTTTTAATTTGAATTGTGTTGTGTAATTTCGGTGGCATTTTAACCAACATTACTTGAGGTCTTAGCACAAAGTGAACATTTGGAATGAAAGTGTATTAATTATATTAATGTGATATCCTGATTTGACAGAAAATATATCGAATGTTTTGAAGAAAACCGCCACCATTTTCTTCAAAACAAATAACGGCCCACTTGACTAATGGATTGACTTGACTAAAAAGTATTCAATACAAATCACTTGACACTGGCAAGATTGTCTGTCGAATGACGGACTTGAGCCATAAACGGAGAGAAGAAAAAGAAGAAGAAGATGGTAGTTATGACAAATCACAAACAACCATTTATTGGAAATAACATTACAAAGGTAATATATTTTGACTCTAACAAGTTTTCCTATCAACAAACTTGATTAAGTACGAAAACTTGGTGATTTGCGATTCGCGACTTCATTTATTTTAGTGTTTTTATACCTTCAAAACAAACTAACAAGCAAAAAGTACTTAAGCGGTAGACAGACTATCATCTGTATGCCTCTAGCTGATGGACGCAGGGCAGTGCATCGTAGGGCACGTTCTTATCGTGCGTGACTTACGAGGCAATGCTTTGTTATAGGTGATGGTTACCACTTAACATCAGGTGGGCCATCTGCTTGTCCCATCAGCTGGTTGTATAAAAAAAAAGACTAAAAGGACATTATTCATATTAGAATACGCCGTAACAACAGCAGTAGGTACTACACGTGTCTTCCCAGAACGAACTCCTTACAAAGGCTTTATGGAGAACTGTTTACCTTCAAGAGGTCAATGAACTCAGTCGAGGTTTCACAAACATTACGGTTTCTCTGTAGTATGTTCTGGCGTTACTAAGTGGAGAACCATGTTCAGCGTAATGCCTTCTGGCAAGATATGACTATCTTTTATAAGGTTTTTAGGCTTTAATTAAAAAGACTAGTCTTATTCTACAAGTTTGTCACCATCAGGCAATATGCAAAATATCATTATTGTCCATACAAGTTTTCTTACTAAAAAGTCTGCATAGATACGAAAACTAGTAAAGCAAACTTTTTAGCAGGATTTTTTCTTTTCTTTTATTTTTATACAACGTGCTGATGGAACAAGCATATGAGCTGATATTAAGTAGTAACCATCACCTGTAACAAAGCATTTCATCATGTTACGCTCGATGGGAACGTGTCCTACGATGCACTGGCCTGCGTCCATCAACTTGAGGCATACATATGTTAAGCCTCAAGTGCCTGTAAGACCGGCAACCACACTCTTCAAACCGAAACACAACAACGCTATTATTATTATTTGGTTTAAAATTATATTTTATTATATTATCGGAACTGTGTGTAAGTTGATTGCAATTTTTCCACTAATTTTCATATTTCAAAATGTTTAATTGTGCGAGCTAGAAGAGGTAGGCAGAAAGGGAAGATGCGTGTAGTACCTACTGTAGTGTCTAGGCCGCCCCACTTTTTATGGGCAAGGATAACGTTTAGCCGTGAACATAATCAGGCTGATGATAATGATGATTATGGCTATAGGCCTTCGGATTAGCTACAAGTATCTTTTCGGTATAGAGATAAGGGGTTTTCTTTGAAGGTCGGGTTTATATGCCTACGAGTTTTTTGAAGAATACATATTTATATTTTATGTGATAGGTACGGAGAAAACGAATTCGGGAGTTAATAATCGGTCACATTATATTATATACACACAACTTTGTTGCTTGGGATTTTTTATAAATAAGATCAGTGATTTATATTTAAAAGTGATACTTGTGATTTTATTGAATAAATACCTTTTGACTTTGACTTTGACTGGCTTTATGATGTTTCAAAGTGATCCTTGTGATTCAATTGAATAAATACAAAATACAATTGAATAAAAGATTAGCCTGAATCGAACATATCAATAAATTTTATTTGTCTGATATTTTGTAATAGCTAACATTAGTTTTTTAAGGTTCTATTTCTCTGTGGTACTCTTTCTCTTGCCGTGTCACTAGTTTCTTTCGAAACAGTGTGATGAAAGGATTTTAAGTGCGCCTTCTGAGACTCCTTTTGAGCACTTGACACATGTTATAGAACTTTTCAGGTTCTACGACATGCCGGTTTCCTCACGATGTTTACCTTCACCGTTTGAGAGAAAAACTCATTGGTGCACGACCGGTTTCGAACCCACGACCTTAGGATCGCAAGGCGGGGCCGCTACCACTAGACCACCACTGCTCAGATACTAGCACTTGAAGATGTATCAAGTATTCGTACTTCACAGATACAGCTATGCATCTATTGAGGACAAGACACTAGTTCAAGCTAGCATTCTCTGAATTGCTCGAAATTATCTAAGCGATTCCGTGCCTTGAGCTCTTCTTTTTTAAGGCTGTATTTGCAAGAACGTCACTAAAAGACTTATACCCCAAGTCAAACCACATTACACCCTAGATAAGACCTATGTCATCCCAAGTTAAACCCAATGTCAGAAACAATGATTACCTAAAAAAACGCTATTTGAGAATCTTAAAGGATTCTTAAATAGCGTTTTTTCTCCACTTACTGATGTAATAAATAGTAAGCTGATGTGAAGTAGTAACCACTACCTAAAATAAAGCATTGCCTCGCAGGCACGCACGATAGGAACGTGCCCTACGGATCACACCTGCGTCCATCAACTTGAGGCAAAGAGATGTTAAGTTGTAAATAATTAAAGTACGATTAAGTTAGAGTACACCGCCGTTTTTCTGATTTTCGTCTATCCTTTCCATCCAAAGGTTGTCTGGAAGGGATCGCTCTTAGTGATACTCCATTGTACCTATATTTATAACTAGCGGCCTGTCCCAGCTTCGCATGGGTGGTCATAAATTTTTTGAACATTTTAGGATAAACTTAGACCGTGGGTTCGAGCCTCGCGTCTACTTATTTCATACATTTGCACGCGCTTCTCCTTGAGTGAGTGAAATCGCACCCCGCGCGTGACCCGTGGACCCGTTAACATTTTTAATTTCGTCATATCTTTTGAATGGAATGTCCGATTTGAAAAATTTAAGAAGTAATCTATAGGTATTGAAACCGTCTTAATTATGAAATTTTATTTATTTATTTGGATAAGGATTAATACCAAGGTACAAATAAAGACCCTTTTCTAGCGGAGGCATTTCAATTAATTTTTTATAATAAAAGAACACTTATTGTGACATAACTATAATAGTTAGACATATGCTGTCGCGACATTTTTTGTAGATGATAACGTGTTCTACAAAATTGTAGCACATTATTTCGTTCTATCTTCAATAGTTTTCGCAGCGCACGCGATGTAAGGTTTTTTGTTTTCCACCTTGGGTTACATTATTGAAGTTTTAGTAAGGATCCCTGATTTTTTTGAAAATATAATATAGCCTATGTTACTCAGGGATAATGTAGCATTCTAATGGTGAAAGAATTTTTGAAATCGGACCAGTAGTTTTTGAGCCTATTCGTTACATACAAAAATACAAAAATACAAAGTTTTCCTCTTTATAATATTAGTGTAGATGTAGATATTTCTGAATGTGTTTTACTTTGTTTTTTTTATACTCCATGCTGATTGAACTAGCAGAGAATGAACCCACCTAATGTTATGTGGTAACCATCACCTCACAAAGCCACGTAAGTCACGAACGATTGGAACGTGCTCTACGATGCACTGCCCTGCGTCCATCAACCTGAGACATAGATGTTAAGCCTCATGTGCCTGTAACTTCATCGGCAACCACACTCTTCAAACCGAAACACAGCGTTGCTGCTTGGCGGCAGAAAAAGGCGTGGTGGCAGTACTTCCCCGGACGAGCCCTTCACAAAGAGCTCTACAACTCCGAGGTATTATGAGGCTGATTATGATGATGATATATATCTACGATGATGCAAGCTGTGTATCCCACTTCAGAAGTAACTGGTGCTGGCCGAAAGGCTCTCAAACGGTTTCAATCAGTTGTTGATTTGTGAAATGGAGAGATGACTATCGAATGTCGACTGATTGACACCGGATAGGTTTAGTCCTGTTATACCCGTGCGGTACCGGGTGCCAATAGTTGGTTATCTCTATCTCTATATACAAGGTGTTCCATAAGTTGTGTATATAAACTTCAGGGGGCTAAAGTACCCATCAATATGAACAACTTTTTCTAAGGAACCAACACTGTAAACGCGAAAAAAAAAACAGCTGTTTCATACATTGTAGCCTGGTAGGTATTGAACTTTTGTATGAAACAGCTGATTTTTTTTTCGCGTTCACAGTGTTGTTTCCTTAGAAAAAGTTGTTCATATTGATGGGTACTTTAGCCCCCTGAAGTTTATATACACAACTTATGGAACACCTTGTATATATCATCTGCGTAAACAAGCAACATAGATACCTACCTACCTTCCAATAGCGGCATTGTGTGCGTAAAGAATAGATAACAATGGGTACTGCGCAAACCAATGTTTCTATTAAGGGGCTGACAACTATCAAACAACTTCTCGCTCGCACGTTTCGACATGTTGAAAGATATAAAATCACTAAACTCATTTTCGAAAAATGGCAATCAACCATTTTGTGTGCAATCACATTGCACACAGTTTAGTAAAAAAATCATTTTGATCGATACAAGTTTTCTTACTTAAAAGTTAGCTTATTTACGAAAACTAGTAATGCATACTTTAGAGTAGGAAAACATGTATCGATAAAAATGATTTTTTTACTAAACTGTGTGCAATGTGATTGCGCACACAATGGTTGATTGCGATTTTTCGAAAATGAGTTTAGTGATTTTATATCTTCGATTTTGTATCTTTCAACATGTCGAAACGTGCGAGCGAGAGTCACATTAGCTCTTGTCTTCGCCTTAAACCATACTGTTTCGAAAGAACTACTGTGACGACAAGAAGAATGAGAACCTATTGATCTAAAATAAGTAACTTAATTAGTTAGATACGAAGCGTCTGCGTTAAAGTTTCTTCGTAAACTAGTCTTATCTATTTTCAGTCTCACCTGAGCCCTAAAGTTCTTAAGATAGAGTTGAAAGTTAGTTGGGAGCTTACGAAAACTTGAATGTCTACGGTAAAAGAGATGGTGCGATTTAAACTAGCTTATGCAAAATGTACGAAAGAAGCAGATGGTCCACCTAATGTAAAGTGGTATCCATCGCGCAAAAAAGGATTCAAAGTCAAAGTCAAAGTCAAAAGGTATTTATTCAATAAAATCACAAGGATCACTTTGAAACGTCTTAAAGCTAGGTGACTCTAGGTGCCAGTTCCACGCGACCAAAGCCTAGAAGAACAGGCAACAAACTTAAGGCTTGGTTCCTACCGCTCTTTTGTATGATCCTTTTACAATGTAATAATTTAATATATTATTGAAGTTTAGTGAGGCGTAGGCATACAGAAAAAGGTAAACATCATAAAATTTATAAGACAGCACACGCTACGCCTCAAACTCATAATACCTAATGCATAAATACAATCTATTAAATCAGAGAAAAATAAAAAAAAAACACACAATAGTAGGTACAGTACAGACATTGCAGACATGTTAGCTGCCGCCATCATGATTCTCATTCATGATTATTTATTCTTAATGTTAACTTTAAATTTTCTAATAGGAAGCCCAGTGGCACTTTCTGGAAGTTTATTATAGAAGCGTATACGAACCATTAACCATTAACCATTAACCATTGCTCGTTTATCCCCATAAACAAGCAATTTACCTTTTGAAGTCGAAATTTAGGTTTACATAATTTGTTTTTATTTCTAGTGTTAACGTTTCAAGTGTTAATTGCCTCGCAGGTCACCCACGTGCTAATACGATATTCCACGTCCATCAACTTGAGGACATATATGTGTTAGGCCTCATGTGCCTGTAATTCCTTTCCGGCCGTTTCAAGCGGAAATATCATTCTTTACCTGCGGGTAAAGAATGATATTTCCGCTTGAAACTGGTTGTAGCAGAAGAATAAATACTCTTCAACCGCCACCAGTTACGAATGAAGAATTTTCTGTAAAGGTAATATTTTTTTTTAAATTAAGATAGGTATACTTATGACATCTGATTGCGTGAAAATAATCCTTCCAAGATTAGCGGAGATGGATTTTTCGTTTGCTTTTGTGTGACGAAAAATGAATGGTGCTCAAAATCGTGCTCGGTAAAACGTCGAGTGTGAAAACCGCGCGCTAGTTTACGCCGCGCGAGACTACAGCGAGCGATTTTGACGCGAGCTATACAACACCGCGTGCTCACCAAAGTGAGGCTTGGAACAGTGAGCTATTTGAAGACCATTCTTATAACGTCGCGTTAGTTCAAAGCGAAGTACACTTAGCGAGATATTTTAGTGTTTGCAAAAAAGCAAATTTATTCAGTTTCGTATGATGGACAATAAAGTTAGGTAAACAAAGTAAAGTAATTAGGATAATATTATAGGTTCATAAAAAAAGAAACGTTCCGACAAAAATAAATAGCGCCTAGATTTCACCATACGAAATTTATTTATTAAATTTTACATTGACCAAAACCAATTAATGTTGAAAAACCAAAGAGATAATGAAAAGCCTATGAGCTACTTATTTAAATTTACTTAGACAAAAAATAAACAACATTATCTGTGAATTTCGTCAAGCTTACTACTTCAATTTCGTAATAATATAACACACTTGTTTAACCGAATCACGGCAACACTGCTTGACGGCAGAAACAGGCATCGCGCTGGAAGATTTGAGAGGATATCTACCGTGCCTGGAGATCAAAGTGATCCTTAAGCTGTTTCTGGGTTCTGTACTTTACAGAAATTTAAAGAAGGAACTACTTACAACGTTGCTTGGAAGAGATCGCTCTCAGCGATAAGGTCGCCCATTATTTTATCTTAATGTATTCTTTAACCCTGTATTATGTTATTTTGGTGTGGTGAACATTAAAGAGTTAACTATCTATCTATCTACTTCCAAAAAACCAGGTAACCATCAAAGAAATAAAACCGTAATTTAACTGAAACTGAAACAGCTTCACGACTTTAAGTTAGCTCCCCAGGCACGGTAGATATCCCCTCAGATCTCTTAGTACCAAGTACTAACTCCAGATTCTTTTTTTTTTTGAGGATGTCTAAGGGGGGTAGCCAGAAGTACGTACAAACATTATATTTGGCACATACCCACATTTTGCAGTAGTTGGTATTCCATACGTGACAGGTTGCAAGCCCATCGCCGCTGTTAGAGTACTAACTGGTTTCCTCACGATGTTTTTCTTCACCGTTTAAGAGCACTGGCATTGCGGACATAAATTTTTCGATAGGAAAAATCCATTGGTGCACGACCGGATTCGAACCTGCGACCGTAATTTAAATTCATTGTAATTACAGGCACATGAGGCTTAACATCTGTATGCCTCACGTTAATGGTCGCAGGGCAGTGCATCGTAGGGCACGTTCCTATCGTGCGTGACTTACGAGGTAATGCTTTGTTATAGGATGGTTACCTGGTAGTATGAAAAAAAATTCACCATGCTCTGTTAGATTAACAAAGGATTAAAGAGCCGTTAAATATGTCAAAATGCGTTTGACATCTAAGGTTATATTTAACGGCCTGTTAATCCTTGATTAGTAGCTAACAGAGCATGGTGAAATCAGCTCTAAAGACAGGTATGAAAACAAAGCTTCAAAAAAGAACTGAAGTACCTAACTTTGCATAATTAGTGCAAATAATTGAACAAATGTAAAAGCTTTTAGAGACTACTCCCGGAAGAGCTATTCGCTCAGCGTGATCCTCACAGAACAAACATCTGTGTAATTAACAAATATGTTTATCTTGTTTGTCTGATAAAAAATACTTCCTTCAAGGTTGCCTGGAAGAAATCGCTTTCAGCGATAAGGCCGCCCATTGTACTTTATTAATTTACGTCTATCCTTGTGTATCAATAAAGTGTCTATCTATCTATTATTTTAAGTAGTCTTAATAAAACCGGCCAAGTGCGAGTCGGACTCGCGCACGGAGGGTTCCGTAATATTATACAAATGGTAAACAATCACGTTTCACGTTTGTTGTATGGAAGCCTCCTTAAATATTGATTTAATTCTGTTTTTTTATTTTATTCTGTATTTTTTGTTAAAGTGTCAACATAATTACATCATCTGTGAAAATTTCAACTGTCTAACTATCACGGTTCATGAGATACAGCCTGGTGACAGACGGACAGACAGAACGACAGACGGACAGAGTGGAGTCTTAGTAATAGGGTCCCGTTACCTTTTAGGTACGGAACCGCTATAAAACCAAAATTGAGTTTTTCAAACTAAGCTAGAACAACAACTGGTAGGTACTTTTAGGCAGAGGGGCGGCGTCGCAAAAAAAATATTATTTCTCAAGGCGTCACAGTATAAATTAGTTTGGGAAGCCCTGGCCTATATTCTTACTTGTAACTACGTACCTATTCTGTGTGTTTGTAGTCAATTAAATGTATGTTCTCTTCTAGCTTTGCTTAGTTTGTGGCTTGAGATAATGCTGTGTGGAATGTACACCAACATTTATTCATTTATTCTCAAATTGTGTATATCTGTATATATATGAGGTCGTCAAAAGCATGTTAAACCACAATGCATCGCGACCGCAGACATATAACAACTGTTTGTGAGAGATATCACTATATGACAGTTATAACACCCTCTTAGGGTTACTACAGGGAATATAAAAATGCTATAAATTGCTATTTAATGGATTATTTTTTTCGTATGACATTTATTTGTAAATAATTCGATTGAATTGTTTGTTCTCTATGACATTTTGTACATACTAAAATAATTTAATTATACTCTATTGTATTAGGTCTAACCTGTAATGATAGATGTAATGATTGAAAAATAATAGAAAAAAATATATACAAATGCTTTGTATAGTCTTTACCGACCATTGCGGAACCCACTATTTCTGCTTATTCAAAGCGCCATCGCAAAAGTACACCAGTGTATAGTAAACAATACATACAATATACAACAAAAATTATCTTAAAGTGAAGTTACAACAAAATTAAAGGATAAATTAATATATTTTTCGTATAAGTCCTTTCATCATGATCATCAGCCTGAAGAAGTTCACGCTGGACACAGGCTCCCCTAAACTTTTCCGAGCCCTCTCCATCCACCGACTTCCTACGACCCTTACAATGTCGTCAGTCTATCGGGTAGGAGGTCATTAAGTCCTTTATGCCCTTATAATTCCTTACCATTTTATAACGGCTCTAGTATACTCTACTTGTAACTGTCACTTTCATGCCAACGAAAAGAGACAGCAACAGACTTATCGGTCTGATAAGCTAATGGAGCGCTCAGCGACCAATATGAATAAAGGTTCGGCCAAACCTGCGCGTCAGTAACGCGGGAAGCGGGAGCGTCTGCCGCGCGGCGGACGCTACCCGAATGGTGCTCAAAATCGCGCTCGGCAAAACGTCGAGTGTGAAAACCGCGCGCTAGTTTACGCCGCGCGAGACTAAAGTGAGCGATTTTGACTTACTTTTCTATAGCGCTTTGCTCGCGTTGCGGTAACGTAGGTGTGCAAAGCGCCATAAAGAAAGTATGGGTAGCGTCCGCTGCGCGGCAGACTCCCGCTTCGCAGTCGCTGTAGTCGCGCAGGTTTGGCCGAAGCTTAAGAGCTGATTTCGCCATGCTCTGTTAGTTACTAATCAAGGATTAACAGCCATTAAATCTAACCTTAGCTGTCAAACGCGTACATTTTGACATATTTAACGGCCCTTTCATCCTTTGTTAATGTAACAGACAATGGTGAAACCGGCCCTTAGACCATACATTGTTGTCCATCACATTTGTAAATTGATTGACACTGAATTTCATTTGTTTCAGATGCAAAGGCGATTGGCCAGATGAGGTCCGCAGTCGGAGGCTGGTGCTAAGATGACGCCGGCTGGATTGCTGGTATTCTCTTCCCTGCTCACGAGAACACTATGCGTCATCGCGCCACAAATACCAGGTATAAATTAAATAAGTAAAAATAAAAGAATAAAAATAGCTTTAGTATGCAGACCAAAATGCCTACTATCTTAATTTTAAACTTAAAAATATAGTTCAAGAATCACAGATAACATATTTGTTCCATTAAACATATCGTCATGTTGAACCTCGCGTATACGCGAGCCGTGGGCGGTAGCTAGTTAATAACTAAGAGTTTTTGCTACTTAGTATTTTGAACGTTTCTAAGTAAAAAGAATCAATATCGTCTATCCATTGGGGAGCGACCTACATCAAAATGAACTAGTAGGTATCTATTGATACCTACTTATAGGTAAGTATAGTCGCCTGCAAAAGTAATTAACTTTTCGAATTACTTTTAGTATTTATGTTATTCTTTATTGTACACACATACATAATAATGATTGATGAAAAGATGGATGGACTGCGTGAAAGATGATGAAAGATGACAGCCTTCACAGCTCAGTTGGTAGTAGCTCTGCCTTCTGCGCCGTAGGCCGTGGGTTCGATCCCCACCGAGGACAAACATTTGTGTGATGAACATAGATGTTTGTTCTCTGTCTGGGTGTTATATAATATTTGATCGAGTGAGCGAAGCGAACGAAGATCTAGTTTTAACTTGGGCGATTTTGCATTTTATGTATGTATGTATGTATGTATGTTTGTCTGGCGATAACTTTCGAAGCGTTGATCCGATCTGCATGAAATTTGATAAGTCGATAGCTTGTACTTGAGAAATTTACTGGTAAGTATATGAGTAAAATCGGATGAACAGTTATTAAGATATTAGGTTTTATAAGGGGGAAAAAATAAAAAAAGTAACATAAAAAAATCAAGTTGCATGTCACATGAAAGGGCTTTGTTTGGACATTCCAACACTATTTTTACTTTTTTTCTTGGACGCTTGGTTTTCGAGATACAACAAAAAAGTTAAATTAAGATAACCAGCGATCCAAGAGCTCCCATCTCTAAGAGATTCGTTGAAATCAAGGTTTTTCTACTGGTCGGTCAGTTCCTTTGCTTTTTCTTATTTTTTTTTCTTGAAATGAATTAAGAAGGTACTCAGTTTCCATAAAATGGTGACAACGAACAGGTCTGATGATGGAGCCAAGGTCTGTTCAACGGAACTCTTCAATAAATAGGCCAATAGAGTTGAAACTTGGTAACCATACCAAGTTAGCAGGCGGTAGTCAGAAAAAAGTCCAAACATAATGTTTGGACTTGCCTCTGACTACCACCAACTCAAAGTTTTGGTGCGTTCGTCGGGTCGCATCACGAGATCTCAGTTCGGGGCGAACCACTAGTATAAGTATGTATTTACAATAAAAAGTATATAAGTAGTATATCAGCTATCTTGTTCCCATATCACAAGCTTTGGCTTAGTTTGGGGCGAGATAGTGCTGTGTGGAATGTCCACCAATATTTATTTATTTTATTTATTTATAAGTAAGAAAGGAGTGACCCCACATGAAGTGGGAAGGGCAGGAAAATGCTGATGATACATATAATTGACTCAAATATTACATAGAATTCATCTACAAAGGCGAGCTTATCCCTAAGTAGAGTTTTCTTCCAGCAACCCTTAGAGGATAGAAAAAGCTGATTATAGGGGTGGGAAGGTATGCAAACATAAAAAAAACACATTGAAAAAGTAGAAAAGAGAAACAAAACCTAAGTAATGAGTTTATTACTATATACAAAAATGAATAAAGATCCTACTAATATTATAAACGCGAAAGTTTGTAAGTATGGATGGATGTTTGTTACTCTTTCACGTAAAAACTACTGAATGGATTTTAATGTAACTTTACAATAATATAGCTTATACATCAGAATAACACATAGGCTACAATTTATAAACATATTGTGTAACTAATCCTGCGCAGACGAAATCGCGGGCACCAGCTTGTATTAGTAATTGTCTTTAAAACGATCAACGAAGATTCGTGTTGATGTTATGGGTTGGGGGTACATTGTTACACGAGCTTTGTAGGGCATGTTACACGTGCATCGTAGGGCACGCTCCTATCGCGTGTGATTTGTGAAGCAATGCTTTGTTAAAAGTGATGGTTATCACTCAAGGTATACGGATGATATTATGAAGACTATTTCTTATATAATTGAAAAAAATATTTGACAACAAAGGCCATCATCATCATCTTCCTGCCCCTATCCCACGTTAACTGGGGTTGTCACAACACGTTTTCTTCTTCCACTCTCCTCTATCATTCGTCATCTCAGTGCTCACTTTATCCTTATTACTAAAAACAATAACTAATACTAATAGACTTGCCGTTGGGAAGTTCTGAGGGCGATCAATGGGAGAAATATATTCATCCACAGATTATCCTCAATAAACTTTTATGTTTTAGAATGGGTTTAGCTCCAAATAATGCTAAATCACTTTTGTCACTGACATTTTCTTATGATACAAAATATTTTATATCAAGGCGTGGTCTACTTGGATGTACGTCTCGTAAAAAGATAAGTAAGTAAGATAGAAGTAATTTTATTAGTAAATTTTTTTATGAGAAGCAAATAGAGTACTTTTTATTTACCGAACATAATAAATAGATAAAAAACCTTATTTAAGACTTATTAAATAAATAAATATATAAATATTGGTGGACATTCCACACAACACTATCTAGCCCCAAACTAAGCTAAAGCTTGTGATATGGGAACCAGATAGCTGATATACTACTTATATACTTTTTTTTTTGTAAATAAATACTTATAATATTATATAACACCCAGACAGAGAACAAACATCTATGTTCATCATACAAATGTTTGTTCTCGGTGGGGATCGAACCCACGGCCTACGGCACAGAAGGCAGAGCTACTACCAACTGAGCTGTGAAGGCTGTCAAATGTATTATTTTGTGAGAGTAGTGGAGCTCTTAACAAAGGGTTTGACTAGGGAAGTAAAACTCCATGCTTATTTCTGCACGCAATGGGCGTGCATAACTACCAAACAAATAAAGAATCTCCTAAATCAATAAAAGTCAAAGTCAAAAGGTATTTATTCAATAAAATCGCAAGGATCACTTTGAAACATCTTAAAGCTAGGTGACTCTAGGTGCCAGTTCCACGCGACCAAAGCCGCGAACAGGCAACAAACTTACGGCTTGGTTCCTACCGAACTGGCATTGTTGCCTGTTCTTACGGCTTGGTTCCTACCGTTCTTTTGTAGGATCCTTGTTACAATGTAATATAATACAATATTGAAGCTCCAGTGTATAAAATAGTGTAGTGTTGTGTAATGAAACCCTTTTAGTAAGGCAGAACGTCTTCTGCGCTCGCCAGTAGCCCAGTAACGCTGTCGGCAATCGTCATACGATTAAACCAGTATTTTAGTGTATTCGAAAAAAAAAAATTAGTGGAGTAATTGTGTAACAAAAAACATTATAGTCGAATCCAGAACCTCATCCTCTTTTTGTTTGAAGTAATTTAAAAGCTATAAACTAAATTCTGACTTTGAGGTACTTATGACCCACCTAATGTAGAGCGAAACGACGTCAGTGACAGGGCGATAAATCTCAAGTGGAGTTGGACACCTTGCCAGACGTGGTGATGGCCAGTGGAGTAAAGCCTTGACCGAATGGTGGCCGAAGTCGGGCCGACGAAATCTGGGTCGGCTAAAGCGCGATGGGTCGACGACACGGTAAAGATCGCAGGGAACACCTGGACGAGAGACGCACAGGACAGAGGAGGCTGGCAGAAAATTAAGGAGGCCTATACCCAGCAGTGGGTGATACGGGGCTGAGATGATTATGATGATGAATGTAGAGCGGTTTTCTTTGCCTCTTACAATTACATTACATCACAGACAATTTTCGATATCAACAGTGCATGATAAACGGACAAAAGACGTGAAGCATACTTCGCAAGTAACTCGTATTCCATTCTTTCAACAACGACTGTCTAAAAATCTGAAGTACCTATCTTAACCGAAGAAAAAATGGTGCGGTCTTTTATTGTCTATCCAATGTGGGAATTGACAAAAAAACAACTTATCATTCCAAAAGCGTTCCAATTTATCCAATTTGGAAGTCCGATCGGGTACCTCCGCAGAATGTTAAACTCTTACTTATGTTTGCTCCTTATTAGTTACATAAATCCACTGTAAAAGAACTCGCTAAGGACTTGCGCGTGAGGGGAATAAACAATGTGGCTTATTGGAGACTGCTAAGTAATGACACTCTGGGGTTTTTCCTGTTTGGGCGTGCTTTTATTGTCCTTCAGCGACCATCCGGAAAGCTGCCTGTGTATCGAAAAATTACAGTATTTTTTTTCTATTTGCTGATAGAACTAGCAGGTGGCTCATTTTAAGTGGGCCCACCTATAAAAAAGTATTGCTTTGTAAGACGCGATAGGAACGTGCCTTACGTCCATCAATTTGAGGCATAAAGATCCTCATGTCTGTAATTTTGCCGGCAACTGCAGTCTTCAAACGGATACTTAGCCCTGACGGAAGACCAGCGTTAGGTGCTGGCCAACTAACTTTATGCTGAGGGACCCTTTTGCAACTCTTGGCTTCTTATTTTTTTGTATAATCGTTATGTGTGTTTTATAATTATTTTAGCTAAGTATTTGCAAATAAATATGTTTTCTTTCTTTCTTTCTTTCAACGCTGCTTGGCGGCAGAAACTACCATCACACCTTTTTCTGCCGCCGAGCAGCGTTGCTGTGTTTCGGTTTGAAGAGTGTGGTTGCCGGTGTAATTACAGGCACATGAGGCTTAACATCTGTATGCCTCAAGTTGATGGACGCAGGGCAGTGCATCGTAGAGCACGTTCCTATCGTACGTGACTTACAAGGCATTGCTTTGTTATAGGTGATGGTTACCTTACAACATCAGGTGGGCCATATGCTTGTTCCATCAGCTAGTTGTATAAAAAAAAACTTTTAAAATGCGGACAGCCAAAGAGTGACTTTTGACTATGACTATAAACTTTTTTTTCAAACCTTAGATGTGGATTTTTTTCTAGTTAACTTCGAAGGTACCTACATCAGTTTCCGTAGAAAAATCTGCTCAAATCAGTAAATTAAGTGATTTTAAGCCAGCTTCAAGCTACTTAGCTTCGACCTAGACTATCGCATTCAGTACTAGCTTATAGAATGAGTTAGTAGCCAACTCAGGTGCGTCACAAGATACCTAAGCCGCCCAAAGGCTTCGTCGTAACTTAAATTGGATTTCGGGAACAGATATACGAAATTGTCTTGTGGTTAATGCCATCAGCCGTCCAATTATTGGACAATAGCGGCCGCCCTAAGAGCACAGGTGGTCTAGTGGTAGCGGCCCCGCCTTCCGATCCTAAGGTTGTGAGTTCGAAACCGGTCGTGCACCAATGAGTTTTACTGTCAAAAATGTATGAGCACAATGCCAGTACTCTCAAAACGGTGAAGGAAAACATCGTGAGGAAACCGGCATGTCGTGGAACCTAAAAAGTTCCATAACATGTGTTAAGTGCTCGAAGGGACTTGAGGCGCACTTAAAATCCTTTCACCACACTGTTTCGAAAGAAACTAGTGACACGACCAGAGAGAGAGAGAGCGGCCGCACGCGGCTTTGCTCGCATGGTAGCAGTGATTCCTAACATCAATATGGTATTAATACTTGCTACTGGTGTGCATTACATGACATGTACATGTTTCCTCGCGCTGTTTTCCATCACCAATTGAGATCACTAAATTCGAACCCACCACTATACGGTGAGAGTTAGGGTCAATCCCACTAGACCACATCGGTGATCTTTTATTCTCAATTAAATTAAATTCAATTTATACCATTTTGAATTGAATTGAATTTTGATACATTTGTTAAAAGACAAAATTGATACATTTTGTACACTCGGAAAAGTCACATTTTACAACAGACCTCAGACCTTAGAAAGACCTTTACAAAGAACCTTCGACAAAAAATACACAAATATTCGTACACATACATAATCGCACATACACAAATAAAAAACCCTTACATGCTAAAATCATCAGCCAAGGCTTCGTCAGTAGTATAAAAAGATTTTTACAACAGAAATGCCCTTTTTTTGGCGCTCTTTAAAATGTAAATTTCGAATGTCCTCAGTCAACTTTATAAAAAAAGTAATGCTTTTACATGGAAGCTTACAGCAACGCTGTGTTTCGGTTTGGAGAGTGTGGTCGCCGGTGTAATTACAGGCACATGAGGCTTAACATCTGTATGTCTCTAGTTGATGGACGCAGGGCAGTGCATGGCACGTTCCTATCGTGCGTGACTTACGAAGCAATGCTTTGTAATAGGTGATGGTTACCACTTAACATCAGGTGGGCCATATGCTTGTTCCATCAGCTAGTTTTTAAAAAAAAGCTTTTATCAACTTTAGCGCAACATTCTTCGTTTTCGGACAACTACATTCCTTTTATTGCGTGTATCGTAATAATTGTAGATGTCACTTTTTCATTTTTTATCTTCAATATGTCATTTAGCATAAATTGAATTTTGAAAAATATTAAATTACATTTTGAAATTTCTGGTGTCTGTGTAACACTTTACCGGTATAATTTTCACTCTTAGAACGGATAATCCTTACTCATTAAAAGTTTTTCACAGTATAATACTAATTAAAACCCGCAACTGTCCCATGACCTTTTATAAGTAGCTCCATGACTTTTTTGACAGATTCACAACCCTTATAATTCTCGCTAAGCGAGAAATATAAAAACCGCTGTTTCATACTAAAGTTCAATACCTGTCTAAAATGTTTGAAATAGCTGTTTATTTATCGCGTTCACAGTGTTGGTTCTTTAGAAAAAGTTATTCATTATTGATAAGTACTTTAGCCCCCTGAAGTTTTAAGTACAAGTATTGGAACACCTTGTATAGTGCTATGTGGAAAGCTCACCAATTTATTATATACTCGTGCTCACACACTGTCGAACCGAATAATGGTTGTAATTGCTCCAATTATCAATTAGACCGATTTGTTCTTCTTTCAATGGTCTTTTCTCTCGGGATCCATTAGTTTCGAGACTTGGCTAGCTTTGGGATAAATCGGCTATTTGAAGGTTTTTGCTTAAGGCGAAGACAAGAGCTTATGTGACTCTCGCTCGCACGTTTCGACATGTTGACAGATATAAAATCACTAAACTCATTTTCGAAAAATCGCTATCAACCATTTTGTGTGCAATCACATTGCACACGAAACCAGTCACCGCTGCTAGAGTACAAACCGATTTCCTACGATGTTTTCCTTCACCATTTGAGAGTACTGGCATTTTTCAGAGAGAAAAATCCATTGGTGCACGACCGGATCCGAACCGACATTACGGTCAGAAATCGGCTCACTCCCACTAGACCACCGATGCCCTTCAGACTGATGATAATAAAATATAGAAAAACTATAATTACTCTGAAGCTTTAAGGCCCTTATTCGCATTCCCTACAATTTTATAGCGGCTCTATTAGAGTATACTTGTCACTTTCACTTTCATGCCAACGAAAAGAGACAGCAACAGACTTACAGGTTTAATAAGATATTGGAGCGCAGCGACCAATATGATTAATATCTTTTATCGTCATCTTCAGCCTGTAGAAATCCACTGCTGGACATAGGCCTCCCCTATACATTTCCAAAGAACGATTCTGAGCCCTCTCCATCCACAGACTTCCCACGATCCTCACGATCGCGAAGGTTATATCTTTGGTACTTGTTAAAAAAAAAATAACCAGGAACATAAAAAAAGTTTTTATTATGTGCTTAATTTTTATTATGTTATTTGTGATGTGAGCGAATCTATCGCTGATCCCCAATGCTAGACGCGGAACAAACACTTGAAGCCAACTATACTGGATCGAACCCTCTGTTTGTTGACTACTCTAGCTGTCTACTTTCAATCGCTTTCAATTTTGAACCGAGTTACAGTAAGAACACAGTTCAAAATGCATTGGATAGTTTTTGAATTTCCACCGCATACATTCATTCTCGAACTGAATTGAGTATATTCGGCGTCGAAAGTAGATCAAAAACTAACTTTCAAAAGTACTGACTCTTCTGAATTTCAAAATAGTCTTTTTTTATTACTTGCTATTGGAATAAGCAGAAGGCCCATCTGATGTTAAGTAGTAGCCATCAACTTTGACAAAGCAAAGCCACGTATGTCACGCACGATATCTACGTGCCCTACGGTGTAAGTCCTGCGTCCATCAATCTGTCCTACTTATTTACATTATAAACACTTACGTAAATGTTTGATTTAGTAAAATTGTTATCTTAATAATTAAATGTAATTATATTTCAATATTTATAAACTGTATTAGTATCAAAATTAAAATGGACAATCCAAAAAGGTTTTTGATCGACGATATATTTTTTATTCTTATTTAAGGTAGTTTTGAAACGTTCTATAGAACCACAATGTGTTCCAATACTTGTGTTTAAAAACTTCAGGGGGCTAAAGTACCCATCATTATGAATAACTTTTTCTAAGGAGCCAACACTGTGAACGCGAAAAAAAACAGCTGTTAAATACATTTTGGCCAGGTAGGTATTGAACTTATGTATGAAACGGCTGTTTTTTTTTTCGCGTTCACAGTGTTGGTTCTGTAGAAAATTTTATTCATATTATGGGTAATTTAGCCCCCTGAAGTTTTAAGCACAAATATTGGATCACTTTGTATAATACTTTCGAAAATCTCAAATACTGCTTTACTTTTAAGGATAGGGATATTTTCAATTATTTTTATTACCTACTATTAATTGATCGAGTAAACAAAGTGAACGAAGATTTTACAAACAACTTGGGCGATTTGGGTATAATGTATGTCCATGTAACATTGTGCTTAGTATAACGGGAATCGCGAGATCTCAATTATTTTGTCAGACTATTGTGATGCAAAGCAACTTTTTGGATATTTCAGATACTAAGCTACTTTTGTTGTTGACTGTACAGTGAGGTAATTAGTCTTTTATATCTATAGACTCGTGCAACAAGCCGCCTTTCAATGTTGGACTGATGGCTGAAAATGGGTTCATGTAGTCAGCCCTTTGATAAAGCCCTTTTTACAAAGTTGGGTGTAGCGGCATTTTGTAAGCGCTTCAGTTAAAACTTTATCGAATTCGGACGAGTTTTTAGGAGTTAATATTAAGAAAGTATTACGTGGACCTTCTTCTGGACGTGTCATTAATTCTTTCGAAATTATGTATTGAAAGTCCTCAAAAATTTTACACATTAACGATTTAGAACTTTTTAGGTTCTATGACATGCCGGTTTCACGATGTTTTCCTTCACCGTTTGAGAGAGCTGACTGTGAAGAAATCGCTGTGTGCGATAAGAGAACCAATTTTCGGGTCTAAGTATTTTGTTATGTATACCAACCTAATGCTAAGCGCATTGTTTAATAATTATAATCAATAATCATTAATTTGGTAAGCATATTACACGTCATGTTACACATTTAAGATAGGCACATAGCCTAAAACACATAAAAACATTAAGTAGAAATTGTATTACCTAATCTAAATAATTTCATTCATTGGAAGTCAAATCAATAGTCAAAATTAATATAAATAAAAATAAAATTTGCATATTTAGTCCACAAAGAATTTATCTATCTGGAAGTTTTGCATAAATTATAGTACCATTTATAAATTTGACCTAAAATGAATTAAATAAATAAAAATATCTAAAATCGATATCTAAATCGAACTTCAATAAACTGAGTAAATAAATAGATTTCGACCTTTTCTGCACGAGTGTTGGTTCAGCCAGACAGCTTCTGAACAGGGAATTATTTGGTAATGAATAGACATTATACAATATTATATATTCACTACTCCATCTATTTTGATATAAATAAAAATACTGTTACAATACTGTTAAAAATACATATACTGTTGACTACGGCGTTCACATTATATAATTTAATAATGTTTTTATCCGTGAAATCCTTTAATTAGCTCTCTCGTTTCTATATCATCAGCCTTTACAGCTCAGTTGGTAGTAGCTCTGCCTTCTGCGCTGTAGGCCGTGGGTTCGATCCCCACCGAGAACAAACATTTGCGTGGTGAACATAGATGTTTGTTGTCTGTCTGGTGTTATATGTATAATATTATAAGTATGTATTTACAAAAAAAGGTATATATGTATTATATCAGCTATCTGGTTCCCATATTACAAGCTTTGGCTTAGTTTGGGGCTAGATAGTGCTGTGTGGAAAGTCCTCCAATATTTTTATTTATTTATTTAATTTATATTAAGCTGTTGGTTTTCCAATAAATAAATAAAATATGGTAAAGTGTCTACTAAAATATTTTACATAGAACTTTGAGGCTCAAACTTGATGTTGTAAATTCAACCGAAAAATTCCGACCCTGTGCCACGTAGTGACCTAAAGGCTTTATCAGACTGGCTATCCATTTTCCAGTGGCATTTGATCAAGCTCGTCCAGGCTTTGCAACGAGCTGACCGCGAAACCGCATTACATTCTCCCCAACATTTTAAAGCCAGTGACAAAAATAAACTTTTTAAAAATAGGCTTTTTTTTATACTACTTGCTAATGGAACTAGCAGATGGCCCACCTGATGTTAATGGTAGCCATCACCTATAACAAAGCATGCATCGTAAATCACGCGCGATAAGAACGTGTCTTACGATGCACTGCCCTGTGTCCATCCACTTCAAATCAAATAAAATATTTTATTTTGTCAGAATTTTATATACAAACATAAAGGTCTTCTTAAAAATAATAGTGTCACTAAAATCCTATCAATACAGGCGTACAAAATTATTTAGATACCTACCTACCGTCCTAGGCAGGTACAAGTCGAGTCTTTAGCAAAATAGCACGGTAGAACGCTGCATTGCTGACAACTGCTGACAACAACAACACACTGAAGCATACAGTTGAAGCTGGGACAGGCCGCTAGTGTTTAATGTAGAAACGCTTCGACCTCGTTGTGGATTGAGTGCGTTGACAGTTGACCGATTGCCTCGCTGATCTTGTGCTCGCAGTGTGATAGCGCCCTAATAGTGACACAATAAAGTCTGCATTTTATACGTACAGTTATGTTGTCGATAAAATAGGCGACCTTGTCGTTTGTCATCACACGAACAAAAACTTATGGCGTGGGCCGGCATGGGCATATTTTTTCATGGCTTCGTACCGCGGTACGTTGGTTGACGATCGACGACTTTTTATGTATTTATGGGGGTTATTTATTATGTGCCATACACATGTCATGTGCCTTAGAATGTGCTAGCAAGGTTTTGAAGTTGGTGAATCACCGTTCGGGCTTGGGTGGTATGACTGTCCATTATTCCCATAACAGGTGTCGAGTGCGAGGCGATGATATCCGTATTTAGAGGCCGTGGTGGTGAGGTGGTGATGGTGATGGTGAAGGGTTCATTTCAAACTTGGTTCATTGTTGGAAGAAACATTATAAATCCACTTACTTTTTTAAGAAAATTAGTTTGTTCTCTCTAAATATATTCTCTCTAAACTATTTAAAATGTAGGTAATTTTAGAATATTTAGATGTTTTATAGGTTGTGGTGTTTTTTTTAGGATTGTTAGTATGTATTTATTCTCTCTTCACAAAAGGTTTGCCTTAACTAGGTCTAAGTACTAAGTAGTGTAATCAGTATCAACAGATAGAAAAAATATCTACCGTGCATAAAAATAAAAAAATTAAAAACGGTCTTTTTTCAGTACACTCACAAGGATCACTTTGAAACGTCTTATATACTAGGTGAATCTATCGCCAGTTCCTCGCGACCAAAGCCTAGAAGATCGGGCAAGAAACTTACGGCTTGGTTCCTAGCGTTTTTTTGTATGATCCTTTTTACAATTTTATTATGGTAACTACTTAATTGTTTAGTGTTTGTGATGAGTTGGAGCATAGTTCAGTTCCCAAGTTTTTTTGTCAACTATATAATCAGATATTTTATAGTAAGCTTTTGTACAAAGTTTTCTTTTTATTATGTTTTTGAATTTGCTAATCGACAACTGATGAATCTCGCTTGGCACTTTGTTATAGAAGCATACACATTGTCCTGCAAACGATTTGCTTACTTTAGTGAGCCTAGTAGTGGGAACAGTGTAGTATCTTTATTTCTAGTGTTAACATTATGATGGTCGCTCTTTTTGGCATATAAATTAATAATTTTCGGACATACATTAAATTTTCATATATGTACTGACAGGGTAAAGTCATTACATTTATTTTTATTTATTTATCTATTTTTATTTATTAGTACGTGTCTTTGTTTTTTGACAAGTTTTAATCTGACTGATATAGTATTCTTTGAGTTGGTGAAAACCACCCTGCAGCTATTCAGAATCGACCATCAATTTATAGGATATCTATGTCCTGCAGTTATTTTGGGCTAATAATAATGATATGACATTGTAACAAGGATCATACAGAAGAACGGTAAGAACCAAGCCGTAAGTTTGTTGCCTGTTCTTCTAGGCTTTGGTCGCGTGGAACTGGCACCTATGAGTCACCTAGTTTTAAGACGTTTCAAAGTGATCCTTGTGACTTTATTGAATTTTGACAAATTTGACCTTTGACTTTGATGTTTTTTTTCCCAGATTTCAAGACCGGTGACCAGAGGGTGGTCAGCGGTCCCTTCTGGCACGAAGTCTACACGGAAGAAGAGGAGATTGCGGACATATCTACCACCACTGCCGAACCTTACCCCATCTTCGAAGACGATGCGTCTACCAACAACGTGACAGTTCAGCTTGGGAGTAAGGTCCACCTGCATTGTAGGATACATGATTTGGGGGAGAAAACGGTAAGTCTTACATAAGTAATCTTATTTACGACTAGTGGCTTCCCGCGGCTTCGCACGCGTTGAAGTGGTGAGCCGTAATTGAGCCACAAACATCCAAACATTGTAACTTTCGCATTGATTTGTATATTATTAGGGTAGGATACCTACGCAGGTATAAGAGATACCTATAGGCGTACATTACCTATATTAGGTAGGTAGGTAGGTATAGGTACTGAGTTTAGCACAAACATGACAAATACAACAAAGACAACCTTACACGGAAAATATGTAAGTACTTATATAGTTACTAAATATAGTTAGTAGCTACTTTTCATTTTAGGTTATTATTATATGTTAAATACTTTTAAAACATATTTGTACACCTAGACTTATGAGCTGCTAAATAAATTTCATTTCATTTCATTTCACTTATTTGTTCCTAGTTTCTACCCCAAAAAAAACCAAACGAAACAGCTTCACGACTTTGATCCCCAGGCACGGTAGATACCCTCAGATCTATTCCTACCAACTCAAGATTCCCGTTTTAGAATGTCCCTTACAAACATTGACGCCTTGTTGTATCCTTTTTATTTGAGCAACGAAGGAGGGTAACGTTTTAGGGATTGTTTTTGAAAATGTCTTAAAAAAACTGTCAAACTGTCTTTTTGTTATTTATCCACAGAACACATTTTCTTTTAGTTTGGAGTTAATTACACTACGTTTTAAAAATCTCCCATACAAACCTTGAAACTATGTCAGTCCTTTGCACCCTTTGCAGGGGTGGTTTTAAAATATTGAAAACGTGATTTTTAATTATTTATTGTGGAGTATATTTACTTCAAGATTTAAATCAATCTCTCCACGCATTAAAAAACTCCCATACAAACTTTGACATCCCTTTGCACATTTATTAAGGGTAGTTTTAAAAAACTAAAAATGCCTTTCCAGTTTTTTAGCCTTGGAGTTCATCTACTTCAAGTTTCAAGTTTGTAAGTTCAAGGAATACAATTTTTCATACCAACGTTTACAACCCTTTATACATCCTTAAGGGTTGAATTTCCGAAAATCCCTTCTTAATACACCTCTACGCCATAAAACCTATACTCTTCAAATTTCAAGTCTCTAGGACCAGCGGTCAAAAACCTCCCATACAAACTTTTACATCCCTTTGCACACTTATTAAGGGTAATTCTAAAATCTAAAAATGCCTTTCCTATTTTTTGCCTTGGAGTACATGTACTCCAAGTTTCAAGTTTGTAGGTTCAAGGAATACTATTTCTCATACAAACGTTTTCATCCCTTTTTACACCCTTAGGGGTTGAATTTCCAAAAATCCCTTCTTATTACACCTCTACGCCATAAGACCTATGTACTTTTCAAGTTTTAAGTCTCTAGGACCAGCGGTCAAAAAACTCCCATACAGACTTTTACATCCCTTAGCACACTTATTAAGGGTAGTTTTAAAAAACTAAAAATGTATTTCCAATTTTTTTGTCTTGAAGTATATGTACTCCATGTTTCAAGTTTGTAGGTTCAAGGAATACAATTTTTCATACAAACGTTTTCATCCCTTTTTACACCCTTAGGGGCTGAATTTCCAAAAATCCCTTCTTAGTACACCTCTACGCCATAAGACCTATGTACTCTTCAAATTTCAAGTCTCTAGGACCAGCGGTCAAAAAACTCCCATACATACATTTACATCCCTTAGCACACTTATTAAGGGTAATTTTAAAAAACTAAAAATGGCTTTCCTATTTTTTTGGTCTTGAAGTATATGTACTCCATGTTTCAAGTTTGTAGGTTCAAGAAATACAATATTTCATACAAACGTTTTCATCCCTTTTTACACCCTTAGGGGCTGAATTTCCAAAAATCCCTTCTTAGTACACCTCTACGCCATAAGACCTATGTACTCTTCAAATTTCAAGTCTCTAGGACCAGCGGTCAAAAAACTCCCATACATACTTTTACATCCCTTAGCACACTTATTAAGGGTAGTTTTAAAAAACTAAAAATGGCTTTCCTATTTTTTTGTCTTGAAATATATGTACTCCAAGTTTGAAGTTTGTAGGTTCAAGGAATACAATTTTTCATACAAACGTTTTCATCCCTTTTTACACCCTTAGGGGTTGAATTTCCAAAAATCCCTTCTTAGTACACCCCTACGCCATAAGACCTATGTACTCTTCAAATTTCAAGTAACTAGGAGCAGCGGTCAAGAAACTTCCATACATACTTTTACATCCCTTAGCACACTTATTAAGGGTAGTTTTAAAAAACTAAAAATGTATTTTCTATTTTTTTGTCTTGAAGTATATGTACTCCAAGTTTCAAGTTTGTAGGTTCAAGGAATACAATTTTTCATTCAAAAGTTTTCATCCCTTTTTACACCCTTAGGGGCTGAATTTCCAAAAATCCCTTCTTAGTACACCTCTACGCCATAAAACCTATGTACTCTTCAAATTTCAAGTCTCTAGGACCAGCGGTCAAAAAACTCCCATACATACTTTTACATCCCTTAGCACACTTATTAAGGGTAGTTTTAAAAAACTAAAAATGGCTTTCCTATTTTTTTGTCTTGAAGTATATGTACTCCAAGTTTGAAGTTTGTAGGTTCAAGGAATACAATTTTTCATACAAACGTTTTCATCCCTTTTTACACCCTTAGGGGTTGAATTTCCAAAAATCCCTTCTTTGTACACCTCTACGCCATAAGACCTATGTACTCTTCAAATTTCAAGTCTCTAGGAGCAGCGGTCAAGAAACTTCCATACATACTTTTACATCCCTTAGCACACTTATTAAGGGTAGTTTTAAAAAACTAAAAATGTATTTTCTATTTTTTTGTCTTGAAGCATATGTACTCCAAGTTTCAAGTTTGTAGGTTCAAGGAATACAATTTTTCATACAAAAGTTTTCATCCCTTTTTACACCCTTAGGGCTTGAATTTCCAAAAATCCCTTCTTAGTACACCTCTAAGCCATAAGACCTATGTTCTCTTTAAATTTCAAGCCTCTAGGACCAGCGGTCAAAAAACTCCCATACATACTTTTACATCCCTTAGCACACTTATTAAGGGTAGTTTTAAAAAACTAAAAATGTATTTCCTATTTTTGTGTCTTGAAGTATATGTACTCCAAGTTTCAAGTTTGTAGGTTCAAGGAATACAATTTTTCATACAAACGTTTTCATCCCTTTTTACACCCTTAGGGGTTGAATTTCCAAAAATCCCTTCTTAGTACACCTCTACGCCATAAGACCTATGTACTCCTCAAATTTCAAGTCTCTAGGACCAGCGGTTTAGGCTGTGCGTTGTCTATATGTCAGTCAGTCAGTCAGTCAGTCAGTCAGTCAGTCAGTCAGTCAGTCAGGACTTTGATTCTTATAGTATTAGAGAAGAGCTGATTTAACCAAGCTCTGTTAGTAACTGATAAAGGATTAACAGGAGGAAATTATGAGTATGAATTGAGTACCTACGGCAAAAATAATGAGTTAAGTATTTCAGCGTTTTCCAAAATTCAACCCCTAAGAGGGCATGAAAGTTTTAAATAAACGCACAGGCCAAACCCTTAGGGCTTGAATCTTAAAATTTCGCACACGTATTCCTCTAATGACGTAGGCATCCACTAAGGAAGGATTTTTCTAAATTCATCGGGATGTAAGTTTAATTTTATATGCCCTTAAAAGGCTTACTTAAAATATTTTATAAAAAATCTCTTTTAATTAAACCTCAAGCAGTTTAAGCACTTTAAAGTGGGTATTGTGAAAATATTATGTTTATGCACAATGCACTCTGTTTTGCTGGGCGAAGAGGCAGAAACTTCAAGTCGTCATTTAGTACCTGTTTCTTCTGACAAAATCTCGCGGCTCAAGACTGTTCCGTGGGGAAGAATATGCAAAAAATTGTAAGTGCTTACTTACCATACACTCAGGTACAAAATTGATTAAAGATGTCTCATATCAATAAACCATTCTTTTATTTGTAAGTATTCTAAAGTAAAAGTGCGCGAGCGAAGCAGCGGGTAAGAGCTAGTATTATATATTTTTATTAAACTGTTTAATCATATTAGCTGAGATCATGTTTAACTGAGATCATGTCAAATATAATAAAAAGTTTATCTCAAATATTTCAAACAAACAAGCTACGACAGCGAATGGGCTCACGTACAAGAACTTATGACAGCGCTCAAGTTTGCTTTGTTCAATTAAGCTCTGCCTGAATTCACTGTGAAAATGGTGTGGATTTTCATCAGTGATGAAAGAGCTATGTCGCACGTACACACCGTTTATTTTGTTTTACGCGGTGCATATGATACATTTTTAGTTTTATGAACGTAATTTTTTCTGCTTTGAGAATATAAAGTGTATTTATTTTGACATTGTTCGCGTATTAGAATTTTTTATGTACAACTCTCTGATGGAAAAGCAGATGGCCCACCTGATGTTAAGTGGTAACCATCACCTTTGTCTCGTAAGTCACGCACGATAGGAGCTTGCCCTACGATGCAGTGCCCTGCGTCTGTCAACTTGAGGCATTCAGGTGTTGAGCCTCATGTGCCTGTAATTACACCGGCAACCACACTCTTCAAACCGAAACACATCAACGCTGCTTGGCAACAGAAAAAGGCGTGGTAGTAGTACTTCCCCGGACGAGCTCTTTACAAACAGCTCTACTACACTTACCCGGTTAAATAAAATAAAATAAAAATAAATAAAAAAGCCTTTATTTCTACTACTTACTACATTATATTTATGATATCTATTCTAAAACTATAAGGTTTAGGTACTGCTGTTTGTATGTGTGATGTATGTACCTTATATGCATGTAACTAAACACTTTCGTCTTCGGTAGAAGTAGCCTCGTCGGCGTAGGCCTCCCCTGGTTACCTGCCTAAATTAGTATAAATTCTGCGTAACACGTTGCCAAGTATTTTAAGTTAATTATAATGCTGAAATCTTTTACTGTCAATAAAATATTTTTCATTTTCATCGCTGACGGAGGTTTTGTGTGCCCAATTTATGTGCGATAACCATCCCTACATAGAGTGTTCTCGACTTTTCTTTGACAAACGATACATACCTTTGAAACCAAATTGAAAATCAGTGATCTAGATTATGTACTTTGTGGATAAATCTTGTCAGATGTGGCCCAACGGGTCTCAAGAACCTTATCCCAGGCGGCCCTGGATCGCAGAATGACTGAGTAGATTAAAGATCTTTTTATTTGTTTATTCCATTTTATTATTAACCGATGTAGATATTCCTAAATTTACTGGCAAATATTTTATGTCTTGTTCGAGTAGCTTTTAGAAAAGCTTTTAGTGTTTAAGAAAACAAAATATATTCCGAAAAATTTGGGGCAGGATGTTTAAGGCAACTTCTAGTTGTATTCAGAAGAAAAACGTGCTAAGTGGAGGAGAGAAGCTAGTAATAATGTTATCTCAGAGCATATTTGTACATATCGTTCATCATATCGTCAGTGGAACTGGTTACCTGTATTTTTCATACATTTTATATGGCCGCACACGGTTGACGCCGGTAGCCGCCACACGCTACAAATTGTCGCTGCTCGCTTCGTATGAAAACTACAGGAAATATGCCAGTGGCGGCGTTTTGTGGTTGTGGCTGGAGGCCCGTGTGCGGGAACCCTAAGCGCCAATATAGCTAAAATGAGTTTATTATTACTCATTTTAGCTATATTGGCGCTTAGGGTTTACCATTAGATTGTTTTTTTTTCTGCGTCGATCTGTTTAGGTTTTAAGGCAAAGCCATTACTCACAAGTAGCATATTGACGTTTTAGATTTTTTTCTAATATAAATCTAATATAATTTGAGATATCTCAATGAGAATACAATGGCATCGTGAGGAAACCGGCATGTCGTAGAACCTAAAAAGTTCTATAACGTGTGGTTTTCTTGTCTTGTCACTAGTTTCTTTTCGTTCCAGTTTGGTGAAAGGATATTAAGAGCGCCTCAAGAGGCTCCTTTCGAGCACGACACACGTTATAGAAGTTTTTAGGTTCTACGACATGCTGGTTTCTTCACGATGTTTTCTTTCACCGTTTGAGAGTACTGGCACAGTGCATATAATTTTTTGAACAGAAAAACTCATTGGTGCACGACTAGTTTTGAACCCACGGCCTTAGGATCGGAAGGCTGGGCCGCTACCACTAGACCACCAGTGCTCTCAACATAACATGTGTCAAGTGCTCGAAAGGAGCCTCTTGAGGCGCGCTTAAAATCCTTTCACCACACTGTTTCGAAAGAAACTAGTGACACGACAAGAGTACTTTCCCGGATGAGCTCTTCGCAAAGAGTTCTACTACTCTCCAAATGACTAACTATTGAGATTATTTTCCCAGTACTTCCGTCAACGGTACTTCTGAGAAATTTGAATTCCATTAATTTTGTTTCCAAGTGAATTGTATTTAAATAGCGTGTCCAAATCAAAGAGGAATTAGTTTTCAACTCTATTTCTGACAAGAGAAGGCTTAAATCAGAGTACACGTTGGTCTCAGCAAGTTAGTGTCGTAAAATTGTCCCTAGTCTGCGATAGAAAGCGTTGCTCGCATACGACCGAGCATTTTTCACACTTAGCCGTTAAAAGGAATGAAAGCTCGAGGCTAAAAGCCAATAAGCCAATACCGTCTCGGATATTGCATGATGGGAGTGCATAAATGACGTCACGGGATGTAGGTATGCCAAAGTTTTCCATAGATTACTTTTAGAGCTGTTCAAAAGTGTATGTCCACAATGCCAGTGGTGAAGGAAAAAATCGTGAGGAAACCGGCATTTCGCAAAACCTAAAAAGTTTAAAAACATATGGCAAGTGCTCGAAAGGAGTCTCCTTGAGGCGCTCTTAAAATTCTTTCACTACGAGCTGAACAAAGCCGCTAGGTTTTTTTTCTGGTAAATGATTTCTAGTAAAGGTTGCTATACATACATAAAATTACGCCTGTTTTTCATAGGTGTATATTATTTTAAAATACTTCAAAATAGGAAGAGTTTCTCAATTCGACTGTATTTTTTTTTATATTTATATCGCATAACTCCATCATTTATTTACAGATTGATAAATTCTTTGATAATATACTTTTAGATTAGTCCCATACAAACTTCATCAAAATCGGTTTAGTAGCTTGGCTTTTAAATAAAATTACAGGAAAATTATGTCATCCAAGTAAATGAAATTGCGTATTTAGCTGTTTTATGTTTTCAATTTATTTGAAGTCGGTATTTTTTTAATAATAATAATAATAATAATATATCTTTACTTCAGACACGAGATCATTACAAATAACTTAAAATCTAAAAAAAAAATGTTACACAAAAAAAATTATAGTAAAAAGGTAACCTAAAAAAAAAATTGTACCTAAAGTAAAAGGAAGTTAGGTAGGTGTATCCTAAGTAGGACACATAATGTGTACCTACTTAGGATGCAAGTTGCACCCACCGTCTATAGGCGCCTGGCAGCGGGAGCCTATCCGACAGACTTGCAGAACAGTTTTTTTTATTGTTTTATTTAATACTAACAGCAATCAGAAATTAGAAACGATTTATTGTATAAGTAACTGCATGTAGTAAAAAAAAGATCTTAAAGCTGTGGTTAGGTACAGTTTTAACAGTTTGTCCGTTACGGACGTACAACAGAAACGCATTGTTTTTTTTTTAAGTTTTCACCCAAGAATCAACTAAAACATTTTAATACTAATACTCTGAATTTCTTGTAATCGTTTATGTACCTATATACAAGGTGTTCCATAAGTTGTGTATATAAACTTCAGGGGGCTAAAGTACCCATCAATATGAACAACTTTTTCTAAGGAACCAAGTTCCTTAGAAAAAGTTCATATTGATGTAAGTTGTTCATATTGATCTAAGTTGTTCATATTGATGGGTACTTTAGCCCCCTGAAGTTTATATACACAACTTATGGAACACCTTGTATATATAGCTGACCCGGCAAATGTTTTGCCATATACTTACTACAATGACTATTAAAAAATAGGAGTTGGTGATAGATGGGTAAAAATTAAGGCTTGTAAGTATTTTTTAATGCCACACTATAAAAAAAAATTAAAAAAGTATATCTAAAAAATAAAAAATAAATGTTAGGGGTGGACAACCCTTATCACTTAGGGGTATGAAAAATAGATAGTAGCCGATTATCAGACCTACTGTTTTTTTTTTATTCAGTATATTCTTTATAATTCATATAAAAATTCATAAAAATCGGTCAAGCCGTTTTGGAGGAGTATGGTAACTAACATTGTGACACGAGAATTTTATATACTCGTATAAAATGTATCGTAATGTACACCGTACTTTCAGATATCCTGGGTCCGCCGGCGCGGCGAAGAACTCCACCTGCTCTCGTTCGGTCGCCACACCTACTCCGCAGACTCGCGATACTCCCTCGCCTTCGAGCACCCCAACGACTGGAGGCTGCTGATCCAGTACGTCAGTGAACGAGACGAGGGGTACTACGAGTGCCAGATATCGACGCATCCGCCGCTTGTCAGACGCGTCCTTCTAACCGTAGTTGGTAAGTGGAGTAGAAGTGAGTAAGAGTGGTAGAGAAACATCAGGAGTGCCATCTGCTTGTTCCATCAGCTAGTTGTATTAATAAACGATGCACTGCCCTGCGTCCATCAACTTGAGGCATACAGATGTTAAGCCTCATGTGCCTGTAATTACACCGGCAACCTTAAAATCGAAACACAGCAACGCTGCTTGGTGACAGAACAAGGTGTGGTGGTAGTACTTCCCCGGACGAGCTCTTCACAAAGAGCTCTACTACTCTTAGTAGGTAAAAGAAAACTTAAAACGTGGGGTGAAAGGGGTATTTTTTAATTCCTGTCATCATCATCATCAGCCTGAAGAAGTCCACTGCTGGACATAGGCCTCCCCTGCACATTTCCAGGAAGAACGATCCTTAGCCCTCTCCATCCACCGATTTCCCGCGATCTTAACAATGTCGTCAGTCCATCGGGTAGCAGGTAATTCCTGTGGTTGGTAAGAATCCGCTATTGTTAGTTTGAGCGGTGTAACATGATAGATAGGTTCTTGAAGTATCGGATATTCACAACTACAAACAACATGTTGTAGGTAAGCGAGGTCAGGTCTCTAATTGGTAATAGAGATGTTACTCGTGCGTGCTCAGATATTTATTCTCAGAGCTTCATAATAATATAAGAATATTATGAAGAAACACGATATGCAACACGCACATTAATGTGTTCTAAATACCGAAATATAATGGAATAAATAATATTAATCATATGCTTAGAAAAATATTGGAATAAAGAATATAATTATGATATATTTTTTTTATACAACTAGCTGATGGAACAAGCAGATGGCATCTGAAGTTAAGTGGTAACCATCACCTTTAACAAAGCGTTGCCTCGCATTCCACGCACGATAGAAACATGCGCCCCATGATATACTACCCTGCGTCCATCAACTTGAGGCATACAGATGTTAAGCCTCATGTGCCTGTAATTACACCGGCAACCACACTTCGAACCGAAACGCAACGCTGCTTGGCGGCAGAAAAAGGCGTGGTGGTAAGACTTCCCCGGACGAGCCCTTCACAAAGAGCTCTACTACTCTTAATAGTTTGCTTCACTAGTTTTTGTACATATGCAAACTTTTATGTAGGAAAACATGTATCGATTAAAATTAAATTTTTACTAAACTATGTGCAATGTGATTGCACACAAAATGGTTGATTGCGATTTCGAAAATATGTTTATTGATTTTATATCTTTCAACATGTCAAAACGTGCGAGCGAGAGTCACATCAGCTCTTGTCTTCGCTTTAAGATATTTTGAGATGAGAATATTGTAGGCCTCGGTTTTATGTTAGTTGCTAGTGAGATATGCTTAAAATATACAAGCTTTAAGACTTTAAGAGTAGTAGAAGCTCTTTGTGAAGGGCTCGTTCGTGGAAAAATACCACCACGCCTTTTTCTGCCGCCAAGCAGCGTTGCGTTTCGGTTTGAAGTATGGTTGCCGGTGTAATTACAGGCACATGAGGCTTAACATCTGTTTGTTGATGGGCGCAGGGCAGTGCATCGTAGGGCATGTTCGTAGTCGCATTACGTAGCTCTTGTATTCGCCTTAAGCTTGTATATGTTTTTAAACACTAACAACTATACGCATAAAACCGAGGCGTACAATATTCTCATCTCAAAATATCTTAAACAAAAGCATAACACGCAATACGCTCCTAAATATTCATGCAGAGGATAAGCATCGCTCACATCGACACGGGTCGTGAATGAAGAATGAGCTGACAAATGAATAGAAGATGCAGAATTATCACGACTCATACACCCTGGAGTAATAGTCCTCTTTATTAGGTCTGCAATTTTATTCAAATATTATGCAAAATTTTAGTTTTATTTACGAAAGTTCTTTTACGTGACACGAGGTGGAACGTTATCAATTTTGCGAAACTCGTACCTTAAGGTTTTAGCAGTATTTTTCGGAATAGTACATTTTTACCCTAGGGGTGAAAGTATCTTATTTAGTCCCATTATGGGGTTTGATAGTTCGAGGGACTAAATAAGTATTTAACCCGAGGTAAACACTGTGCTTTTCATTAGGAATACAAGAAAAGTAAAAATAAAATACGGTTTTCACTAACTTGGCTGAATAAATACCTACCTCTTTGATAATAAACCTCTTTGATTTTAGAATATCAACAGAAGGTCAACAGTCATACTATTGACATTTGTAAACCAAAGATTTAATTTTAATAGGAAATGTGAAAATAGAACTAGTTTTACTTAACATCTGTATGCCTCAAGTTGATGGACGCAGAGCAGTGCATCGTAGGGCACGTTCCTATCGTGCGTGACTTACGAGGCAACGCTTTGTTATAGGTGATGGTTACCACTTAACATCAGGTGGGCCATCTGCTTGTTCCATTAGCTAATGGTGTAAAAAAAAAACTTTAGTTTTTTATAATTTGACAGCAGCTATCAGTTGAAAGCGATTCTCCCCTGGGCTGCAATGTATTACTTCCAACCCGCTCCTCAGGCAACTTCAGACCTACTTTCCGAGTATGAGAAATGAAAAATATCTAAATATGAGGGTAATATTGAGAAAACCTGTTTTTTAACCATCATCACAAAGTATTGCCACAAAGTTACGCTTAATAGGATAACGTGCCCTACGATGCAGACCCTGCGTCCATCAACTTGAGTGCCTTTTTCTGCGCGTTGCTGTGTTTCGGTTTTAAAGGGTGTGTGCAGAATTAACAGGCACATGAGCCTTAATACTTTGTTATAGGTGATGGATACCACTTAACATCAGGTTAACCATCCACTTGTTCCATCAGTAAAAATTATTTGGTGGTTTTCGTACTTAAGATGCAGACAACCTTTAAACGTTTGCACAACAAGTTTTCCTGCATAACAATTTAACAAAGTAAGAAAATATTTGAAAAATTTTAAGTATTTTTTTCCTTAACCTATTTCGTCTCACTGCTGAAGAAGTAAATAGGTATAACCTAATGCTTGTTGGCATTTTCTTCCAGTTAACCTTTGTGACAGTACAAGCTCCTAATAATAATAATAAATAACCTTTGTGAAATGTAAAGTGGGTGGTAGTGTTAACTTTGTAATGCTATTCTCCAAAACTTGGTCGGTTGTGATTTTTATACAACGTTCAGAGATTTGATAATATTAAAATGTGCGCGAAAAGTTGTTCGGTCGTCAGCCTCTTAACAGCGTGTCTACGTAACCCATTTCCGCAAACTGAGCACTAAGGAACCTTATCAGTCTAACTGAACAAGAACCGAATGCTTTCCTTCGCATCTCCACTACAATATCTCACCCGTAATGGCGCCAAAGTGCGAACTTAAATGCAACAGTGTTATTCCCAGCACCTTACATTTTAAATCGTATGGCGTAACACATAAAGTTCAATTTGGCGTGTTTATTGCGAATTCTCTGCACTGCGCTTTTTGGGATGGTCTCATTATTTCTATTGGGTATTCCTGTCAGCGACGACAATAACAGCTAAAACCATGGTTTTTATGAAAACTGCGGCCGTCTTAAGACGGCGGTAATAAACAGGGCAGTAAGTGTTTTTACATTTCATAAATAAACTAAAATCAGCTTCATGACTCGGATTCCCGGATTCGGATTATTATTATTATTATTATTTAAGTATGTAAGAATGTAGAGTGTAATTTGATTTTTATAATTACTATCTTGTTATTTTTCGCGTGCACCTGCGACCAATCTTCCTTACTCTTACAATCCTCTCCATCCAACGGTTGTCTGGAACAGATCGCTTTCAGCGATAAGACCGCCCACATGGTACATTTATTATTTTATCTTTATTTTTTAGTTTGTTTTTACTGTTGTTTTGTTTGGTGTACAATAAAGCTTTTTCATTAATTCATTAATTCATTCATTCATTCATTACGAGGCACGGCAAATATCCCTTTAGATTGCTTACTACCAAGTACTTAACTATAACTCAAGATCCTTTGAGAACCTCTAAAGGGGGTAGTCAGTGCGTCCAAATATACATTTATGGGGCATACCGATTTTTTTAATGCAACGTACTGATGGAACAAGGAGATGGCCCACTTAAGTTAAATGGTAACCATCACCTATAACAAAGCATTGCCTCGTAAATCACGCACGATAAGAAGGTACCCTACGATGCACTGCCCTGCGTCCATCGACTTGAGGCATACAGATGTTAAGCCTCAAGTGCCTGTAATTACACCGGCAACCACACTCTTCGAACCGAAACACAGATGCTGCTTGGCGGCAGAAAAAGGCGTGGTGGTAGTACTCCGCGGACGAGCCCTTCACAAAGAGCTCTACTACTCTTGGTATATATTCAGGAGTTAAGCCTTCTTTAGGGTGATGATTACGATGATCGACTACAGTATTACTATGGTCATATTGCGGCCGTTGTTTTATAGAAAACCGTCGTTTTATTGTCTCTTTATACACAAAACTGGTTTCACAACAACCCCACTGAATACACTCGTAACTTATCTATTAGGTCGTAAAATAAAACTTTTCATGAACTAGACTGCGAAAAATGTTGAACTGTAAATAATGACATAGCATAGATAGAGCATTGGTGGTCAAGTGAGAACAATCCCGCCTTCGGATCGTAAGGTCGTGGGTTCGAACACCATATAGTCTAGAGGGAGTGACCCCGCTTTCCCATTGTAGAACGTGGGTTCGAATGTCCAATGCCAGTGCTCTCAAACGGTGAAGAAACATCGTAAGGAAACCAGGATATTGGTGATGGTTACCCCTGACTACCCCCTTAGACATGCTTGAAGTTTCTAAGGTTATTCAGGTTAGACAGCATTCACTACTCAGTTGGTAGTAGCTCTGCCTTCTGCGCCGTAGGCCGTGGGTTCGATCCCCACCTAGAACAAACATTTGTGTGGTGAACATAGATGTTTGTTCTCTGTCTGGGTGTTATAAAATGTTATAAGTATGTATTTACAAAAAAAAAGTATATATGTATTATATCAGCTATCTGGTTCCCATATAACAAGCTTTGGCTTAGTTTGGGAGAGATAGTGCTGTGTGGAATGTCCACCAATATTTATTATTTATTTATTTATAGTCTATGCGATATTTTATTTCAAGCCCAATTTTTCTTCGAAACCAAAAACAATTTATGAAATCAATTCTGCCCACAATTTATTGTTTGCTATTCAATAATTGATTGCGAAAGTTATTATTCCCATCACAGAACGTCAATTGATTTCTTTGATTGTAATAATAGCAAAAGCCCGTTCATTTGTCTTCGAAAATTGGACGAGCTCAAAGGAACGTCAGGGACAATGTGCGCAGAAGTTTGTGTCTGTGAAATAATTTTGGTAGAAATGCTTCAAATTGCGGTCGCTCGAGTACTGATTGTGGAAAAGACAGGAATACTTTGAGTCAGTAAAATATTGAAAGTTATAGGTATTTATTTTATGAAGTTCGAGAGGATTTCTTGCGATTTTTTTTTATACTACTTACTGATAGAACAAAGAAACAACAGAGTAAAGTACATATTTTATTCTGGGTCTGGTCTATGTACCCCACATAGAAAATATATAATACCATTCAAATGCAATTTCATTAATATGTAGGCTAATAAAGTTGTCGTCACTATATATTGATTATTGATTGATTGAAAAATTTCTTACTATTTGCACATTTCTAGAGCCGCCATGACAGTCTGTAATTTACGTTTGATAAAACGCAATGCATTTTTTTATTTTTTTGATAGATTTGTTGCTTTTTTTGATTTTGGTAATGACTTTCACTCTCAAGATGACTTATATGAAATGAAAAGATGAGCAAGATGAGCAAGAAAACGTAGTAAAAATAAAGCAAATAAGCAGTTACAACAGTTAATGTAATGCTAAGCGATAATTATATATACTGTACACAGACCAGACCCCGGCTCCATATATTAATGAAACATCTTTTTTGTTGGCTGTTCTTCTAGGCTTGGTCGCGTGGAACTGGCAAGTAGATTCACCAAGCTTTAAGACGTTTCAAAGTGACCCTTGTGATATTAATGAATAAATACCTTTTGACTTTGAATCCCATGCCTTCCAGCGTAGTTCTAAAAACACGCATTACAATGATCCCAGTTTTTACATATGTGTTTTATACTACTTGCTGATGGAACAAGCAGATGGACCACCTAAGTTAAGTGGTAACCATCACCTATAAAAGGTGACTCTAGGTGCCAGTTCTACGCTACCAAAGCCTAGAAGAACAGGCAACAAACTTACGGCGTGGTTCCTACCGTTTTTTGCATGATCCTTGTTACAATGTATTAAACTACAGTATTGAAGCTCCAGTGTGGTGCCAATCGAATTTAGTGAGGTGTAGGCATAACCGAAAAAGGTAAAGGTAATCAAATAACAAAAGAACTTCATAAGACAGCACACGTTACGCTTCAAACTAATAATACCTAATGCATACATACAATCTATTGAAGTAGAGAAAAAAATGACACACAATAGCACAGATATTGCAGACATGTTAGCTGCCGATGGGCAGAGCGACCGGGACATCGGGCTTGCGTAGTCTTAAAGGAACCTCTTTAAACCTCTCAAGGTATCCATACCAACTTGAGAGCTATGACGTAAAGGGACTCTTAGCAACTGAAGGGCCTTACCCGACTACCAGAAGGAGGGTAATGTTTTACTACTAACAAGCCGATGCAAAGTGCTGTATAACTCGGAGGAGCTGTTAGCACAAACGCTGTCTTCGTTGATGAGCTTTGAGTTAAATCGGCGGAATTTTCACTCTAAAGTCACGAATTTATGAGGTATACTAGCTGACCCAACAGACGTTATCCGGTCTGAACTATGTAAAATATTGAATATATATTTAATTCCTCAAATAAAATCCTCAAATCTTCAGTATAATATTGAATACGAATTGGTATAACACTTAGACGAATGATATTACCTCCATGGTATAACACACCAATCAATCGGTGTTGTCAATTCTATGTCAAACGTCTTAAGGTTACATTAAAAATGTTTATATTGTCCAAAGCGCTAAAGTTAGATTAGAAATAATTTTATATGGTGGTTAAGTTTAGTATTCTCAAATTTTCTAATTTTCCGCGCAATTTTATTATTTTTTTCTTTCATAAGAAATTTTTCCTGACAATAACAAACACAACAAAAAAAGAACTAGCGAAATCGGTCCAGCCGTTCACGCGTGATGGCGTGACCAAGGGAAATAGGGATTCATTTTTATATATTAAGGGGCTGACAACTATCAAACAACTTCTCGCTCGCACGTTTCGACATGTTGAAATACTTATATAAAATAACTAAATTAATTTTCGAAAAATCGAAATCAACCATTTTGTGTGCAATGACATTGCACACAGTTTAGTATAAAATAGATTTTGATCGATACATGTTTTCCTTCTCAAAAGTTTGCTTCACTAGTTTTCGTACATAAGCAAACTTTTAAGTAGGAAAACTTGTATCGATCAAAATGATTTTATTACTAAACTGTTTGCAATGTGATTGCACACAAAATGGTTGATTGCGATTTTTCGAAAATGAGTTTAGTGATTTTATATCTTTCATTATGTCGAAACGTGCGAGTGAGAGTCACATTAGCTCTTGTCTTCGCCTTAAGAAGATTTATGTGGCAGTCTATGTATGATTATCACTTAAGGGGACCTAATAAAAATTTAATCAGAATTTAGGTAATATCTATCGTGCCTGAGAGTCGTAAAGTTGTTTTTGTATTTTTTCTACAAATTGCCCCTTAGACTTCCTCAAAGAACCATAAGTGAGTACTTTGGTACTAAAAGATGTTAAGGGATATCAACCGTGCCTGATAGACGTGAAGATGTTTCTGTTTCTTTTTTCTAGGAATATATCCCCATAAGACATCCTCAAATAGTCCTCTTAAGACTCTTAGACAAACTCTTAAGTTGGTACTTTGGCACTGAATCTCTCTCTCTCTTGTCGTGTCACTAGTTTCTTTCGAAACAGTGTGGTGGAAGGATTTTAAGTGCGCCTCAAGAGGCTCCTTTCGAGCACTTGACACATGTTATAGAACTTTTCAGGTTCTACGACATGCCGGTTTCCTCACGATATTTTACTTCACCGTTTGAGAGTACTGGCATTGTGCACATAAATTTTTGAACAGAAAAACTCATTGATGCACAACCGGTTTCGAACCCACGACCTTAGGATCGAAAGGCTGAGTGATCTGAGGGGATAGCTACCGTGCCTGAAGTCGTGCAGCTGTTTGTTTTATTTTTCTAGAAATGTTGAACGCCCAATGATGTTCGTTGGTTCGCCAAGCATTTGATCGTTCCCAACTCCATTTAGACTAATTATTCCGTTTGCATATTATTATATTGTGCAAAGCAGCTCTTTGCTTCTGCACGTCTGTCTTTGTTTGATATTAATTTGATAATTGCATGAATTCTGACGTCGTTTGAGAGCTACGAATTGTATAAATTGTTTGAATAGTGAACACCTAACATTCACATGCTTTAATTTCATTTACATAAAAGATATTAAAACAATGTCTTACGAGGCAATGCTTTGTTATAGGTTATGGTTACCACTTAACATGAGGTGGGCCATCGGCTTGTTCCATCAGCTAGTTGGATAAAAAAAACAATGTAAATTCACTTCTGCGAAAGACAAGAAATACCTTCAAAGTAACCGGTAATTTAAATTGGTTGTAGAATGATGGCAGAAGCACAAATAAATTCAAGCCTTCTCCTAGTCAGTCTGATTCAAGCCAGCTTGATGCGATCTGGGATTTGACCTCTACTTCTTGTCGTGTCTTTATTTTTTTTTAAATTGTTAATGGCTAAATGTTTGACGATCTCACCTGATGGTAAGTGAAGATGCAGTGTAAGGTGGAGCACGCTTAGCTAAAATCCACTTGTTCACTCTTGTCTTAAATATTCTTAGGTTATATAGTTCCGGAAATACCGACGACGGTAAAGTGTTCCACTCCTTGGGAGTTTGCACTAAGAAAGTGTCACCAGTTCTTTTGAAACAGTGTGGTGAAAAAATTATATCAGTGCGCCAAAGGGCTATATTTCACCGGGGCACCATGGCGGCGCAACCAGTCGCCGCTATCAACAGCATGTATACAGCTCTATAGAGTACTCACTTGGTGTCCGTTTGGTTGCGCAACCAATTTGGCGGCGTGACCAGCTCGGACGCGTGCACAGAATGTTGCTGGTCGCGCCGCCACGCTGGTCGCGCCACCACTAATTACTATAGCGCATGGTGCCTCACTCGGCCGCCAGTCCGGCCGCCAGTGACGCCCCCACCTCATTGCATGCAACACTTGATCCAATTTGATACTGTCTCAGTGTGGTGTGGGGACTCTGGTGTCTGTATGGTGTCTATTTTGGCAGCTTACAGGCAGCAGGTGCCGTGCACCAGGGCTCCGGAGCTCAGGGGGCCCTCTAACCTAAGCTTTGAAAAGAGAGGGTCAGCCAGCTCCCATAGCTAGAAAACCTAAAGCCTGGTCACAAAATTATTTCTCTATGCTCGATTCTTTCTCTACTTAGCACCTTGGGACCCTTGTCCACTACCACAACTACGCCAACTTCGCCACTGCACTACGGTAGCGCGACTGGTTGCGCCGCCAAGAAGTTGGCCCTAAGAAGCCTCTAAGGGCTAGGGCCTTTTGAGCACTCGACAGATATTTAAGAACTTTTTAGGTTCTACGATATGCCGGTTTCTTCACGATGTCTTTTTTCACCGATCGTAACTACTGACACTGCGCGTAATTTTTTAACAAAAAAACTCATTTTTGCACTACCAGTTTTGAACTCATGACCTTAGGATCAAAAGGCGGGGCCACCACCACTAGACCACCAGTGCTCTCTTTCTTTCGACCTTGACATGTTTAAATAATTTATAGAGAGTAGTAGAGCTCTTTGTGAATGGCTCGTCCGGGGAAGTACTACCACCATGCCTTTTTCTGCCGCCAAGCAGCGTTGCTGTCTTTCGGTTTGAAGAGTGTGGTTGCCGGTGTAATTACAGGCTCATGAGGCTTAACATCTGTATGCTTCGAGTTGATAGACGCAAAGCAGTGCATCGTAGGGCACGTTCCTATCGTGCGGTATGCTTTGGTTACCACTTAACATCAGTTGGGCCATCTACTTGTTCCATCAGCTAGTAGTATAAATAAAAAAATCTACTTAGAAATTGAAATCATTGCATTTTTAAATAAATGAATTGAATTGAAAAAACTCGCGTGGACTAGGATCGGGAAGTTGGAAGGGTTTTGATGAATTTGGGTCGCTAGTCCTTTTCTCAAGGGCTTTGATCAAATTTTCGACGATACTGTGTTCGAAATATTTTCTCTCGAATACTTCTTAGGCTGATGTTTACTAACACTTTAACTGGCAGTTAAGGTCACAGTTGATGATCGAACATCAACGAGAAATAAATACAAAAATCTTTTTTATTAGTAGGTTTACCTTTCAACACCAGAGGGACGAATAGATGACCCTCGGCACTGTTCTTAAAAAAATCAAAAAGTCACAAACTGTGTATGTTTTAAGTTTCATCCAAATCTGTGCAGCCGTTATTCAGATGAGTGTGAACAAATATACACACTTACACATACAAACTTTCTCATACACTAGCAGCTTCTCGCGGCTTCGCACGCTTTAAAGTGGTGAGCGTGATTTGTAGGGGTAATTATCAGAAATTAAAAGTGTCATTCTTAATTATTTATTTCGTAGTATATTTACCCCAAGTTTTAAGTCAATCGCACCACGCGTCAAAAAACTCCCATACAAACTTTGACATCCCTTTGCACACTTATTAAGGGTAGTTTTAAAAAACTAAAAATGCCTTTCCTATTTGTTAGCCTTGGAGTACATGTACTCCAAGTTTCAAGTTTGTAGGTTCAAGGAATACTATTTTTCATACAACCGTTTTCTTTTTACACACTTAGGGGTTGAATTTCCAAAAATACCTTCTTAGTACACCTCTACGTCATAAGACCTATATACTCTTCAAATTTCAAGCCTCTAGGACCAGCGGTTTAGGCTGTGCGTTGTCTATATGTCAGTCAGTCAGTCAGTCAGTCAGGACTTTGAGTCTTATAGTATTAGAGATAATTATTATGGTTAGTTGTACATAATTTTCAATGTAAATAAATGCAGTTGCCTATATTTATATGTATTAGTTGATTTGTACGGAAAAATATTTTGTTTCAAATACAGATTTTAGAAGAATAGAATAATGATGATGATGACTGTATATCGTCGGTTAACCAATTGGAGAACTTTGTACAAAAATTATTGAAATACCTTCTTCAATATAAGGGCTCCAAAAACCCTCATAATTCAAGAGCTTTCAAGCAACAATCTTATTTTAATACATGTTTGTGAATATTAAAGAATCTACAGAATGTATTAAGAAGCAGCTATAATAATTGTATGTTTTGATTGGCAAGAGATTACTGACAGTCGTCACAGCTCAGTTGGTAGTAGCTCTGCCTTATGCGCTGTAGACCGTGGGTTCGATCCCCACCGAGAACAAACATTTGTGTGAAGAGCATAGCTGTTTGTTATCAGTTTGGGTGTTCTATATTATTAGGTCTTGTACAAAAAAAAGTATATGAGTATTATATCAGCTATCTATCTGGTTCCCATGTTACAAGCTTTGCTTAGTTTGGTTTAGTTTAGTTCTGTGCAGAAAAGCTACCAATATTTATTTATATTTACTTTGCAAAGTCATGATTCAAATTTGTATTGACATTTAAATCACAGTCTAAGGGCCAGTTTCACCACGCTCTGTTAGATTAACAAAGGATTAAAGGGCCGTTAAATAAATAAATAAATATTGGGGGACATTCCACACAGCACTATCTCGCCCCAAACTAAGCCAAAGCTTGTGATATGGGAACCAGATAGCTGATATACTACTTATATACTTTTTTTTTGTAAATATATACTTATAATATTATATAACACCCAGACAGAACAAACATCTGTGTTCAGCACACAAATATTTGTTCTCGGTGGGGATCGAACCCACGGCCTACGGCACAGAAGGCAGAGCTACTACCAACTGAGCTGTGAAGGCTGTCAAAATATGTCAAAATGTACGCGTTTGACAGCTAAGGTTAGATTTAACGGTCTTTTAATCCTTGATTAGTAACTTACACAGCATGGTGAAACCGGCCCTTAAAGGTAGTTTTCTTTTGTCATGTCACTAGTTCTGCCAAATAAGTGTGGTGAAAGCATTTTCAGGCTTCAGAGGCTCCTTTCGACCACTTGACACATATGTTTTAGAAAATATTTAATAAAATTAATATAAATATCTATGGAATAAAATACTTCAAACTGTGTCGGGAATCCCCGCCTTAAATCGCGAAGAAAGTAGGGATTTCGGAGCTTATTGCCGACCTTCGCACTTTGACGACTTTTCCAGTATTCAATACAGGTATTCAATGCGGAGTGCCGAGTGGAAACAGGGAGAGGGAGGCCTTTACCTTGCAGTGGAACTGTAAAGGTTAAATATAAAAAATAAAATATAATATAATATATACAAAAAAGTAAGTAATCGCCCAATAACACTCAGTAACTGTATACAACTCAGTCCGCCAAATCGAGCGCCCGCCGGCATTGTGAACGAGGCCGTTCAATATTTGCCTTCAATCAATGAAACTCCAGCCACTTATGATAATTTCGAGAAGTTCTGATTGAGTTTCGAGTCGCTGTCGGCGAATCTTTGGCCAATTAATTTAGCAATGAGGAGTGTGATTTCTTCTATCCAACCGTATAGAAAATTTTATTACCATTATTTTTTTTTGAAGCCGTATACCTATTTGATTTCAGTCATCCACCAATTTATTTGACTAACGGCCGGTTTCTAAAAGCTCGATCAAAACTAATCGGATGTCAAGTTACTCGCCATTTCAGCTATTACATCGAATAAGATAGAGATAGCAAGTGACTTGACATGCGATTAGTTTTGATCGGGCTTTCAGAAACCGGCCGTAAATATATAGATCTATCTAAATAATAGATAATTTGAATAGATATTCAACCTGTTGGCACCCACTGCAGGGCTATAGCTCTAAATATATAAAATCAAAACGGTCTTTATTCAGTACAATCAAAAGGATCTCTTTGAAATGTCCTATATATTAGGACCTATGATTAAAGCCTATAAGAAAATACTGGTACAAATTCTACACAGCACTATCTAGCTGCAAACTCTGGTAAACTAATCATAAAGCGAGGATAACCACTTATCCTTAGGTGGACTGGTACCATTATTGTCCTCTTAATAAAACTCAATAAAAACTGAGCAGTTCTTGCAGCATAGTTGCAGTACTTTAAGAGTAGTAAAGCTCATTGTGAAGAGCTCATCCGCTGAAGAATCTACCACCATTTCATTTTTCTGTCGCCAAGCAGCTTTGCTCTGTTTTGGTCTGAAGGGTGTGGTTGGCAATGAAATTAAAGGTACATGAGGCTTAACATCTGTATGCTTCAAGTTGATGGTCGCAGGGCAGTGCATCATCGTGCACGTTCCTATCGTCCGTGACTTACGAGGCAATGTTTTTTTATCAGTGATGGTCACCACTGAACATCACGTGGGCCATCTGTGGTTATAAATTTGATTATATTACATTGTAAAAGGATCATACAAAAGAACCGTAGGAACCAAGCCGTAAGTTTGTTGCCTGTTCTTCTAGGCTTTGGTCGCGTGGAACTGGCACCTAGAGTCACCTAGCTTTAAGAAGTTTCAAAGTGATCCTTGTGATTTTATTGAATTTGTTTTCTTCTTGTTCCATTAGCAAGTAATTTAAAAAAAGCAGTTCTGATGATTCTTGATGATTCTTCTTCTTCCTTGCTTTCTTTCAGTTCTAATGTAACTCGTTCTTTCCAGTGCCAAAAGTGGAGATCGTGGACGAGAGAGGTCGTCCACTACAAGACAAGCTGTACAAAGAAGGGTCCATCATTGAGCTGCGCTGTGTGGTCAGCGAGGTGCCTCAGCCGGGGAGAGCGAGGCTGGTCAACTGGAAGCATGGAGCGAGGCTTCTTAACTACGACACGAAGAGGGGAGGCGTGAGGTAAGCATGACATTATACTCCTCAAAGAATCAGCTTTTAGCAGCAAGTATAAGGGAAATAGGACACGACAGTTACAGAGAGTAAAGATAAGATGGTCCAAAATGAATGAATAAATACCAATTTTTTATTAGTTTTATTTATTATTAGTTTTATTATTAGACTACTTTGCATGCTTCTTACTTTGTCAATGCTGTACACGCCTGTAAAAGACAGCGCATATACTTATTACTTATACATTATATTTACCTTATGTATCTGTCGAAATAAATAAATAAATAAATTAGTTTTAAGTTTCGACTACACTTAAGGAAACCAAAAAGTTTTTTATATTTTCCCAAACCCAAAAGCACGGTCGCATAATTATAGTAGTAGCATGCCCCTGAGTTATTCGTCGAGCGTTATAAGAGACCGATGGCTCAGGTTGTTAGCGCGGCCCCGTGTCAAGGGGAAGGTCGTGGGTTCAAATCCCACTCGGATAATAACTTTTGGCTGTGGCTAAATCTTTTCTTAAAAAAACTGGTTGACTTTGTTCCCAGTTTTTTTATACAACTAGCTGATCGTACAAACAGATGGCCCATCTGATGTTAAGTGGTAACCATCACATATAACAAAGCATTACCTCATAAGACACGCACGATAGGAACGTGCCCAACGATGCACTGCCCTGCGTCCATCAACTTGAGGCATACAGATGTTAAGCCTCATTTGCCTGTAATTACACCGGCAACCACACTCTTCAAACAAAAACACAGCAACGCTGTTTGGCGGTATAAAAAGGTGTGGTGGTAGTTCTTCCCCGGACGAGTCCTTCACAAAGAGCTCAAAGTCAAAGTCAAAGTCAAAGTCAAAATGTATTTATTCAATAAAATCACAAGGATCACTTTGAAACGTCTTAAAGCTAGGTGACTCTAGGTGCCAGTTCCACGCGACCAAAGCCTAGAAGAACAGGCAACAAACTTACGGCTTGGTTCCTACCGTTCTTTTGTATGATCCTTTTACAATGTAATAATATAATATATTATTGAAGTTTAGTGAGGCGTAGGCATACAGAAAAAGGTAAACATAATCAAATTTATAAAACAACAGTTGCGTTAGATTCTCGAATTTCGTTCCAAATAGGTACACGCTAAGGATTCATTGAAACGTCCAAAGGATTTTTTGTATGGAATACTAACTACACACCCATTTTCAAATTTTGCTGAAGTTGGTATTCCATACAAAAAACCCATTTTCACATGTTGTTTACGTGACAGGTTGCAAGCTCATCACCTGCTTTCTCAAAATAGCCTTGGTTTAAAAAAAATGTTCCCAGAACACCAATCACGACTGTCAAAAATGTCTAATAATGACGTGCGTCATATCACAACCGCTGTTCCATCGAAAACCGAACCTTTGCATTGCGAAGGTTTTAAACTCTGTAATTTATTTAACTTTCCAAGGTAAATTTATCTTTTATTATCTTTAGTTAATTAAACAGAAGACCTCCGTTAATCTCAGAGGTAATACGGATTAAATAAATACAAAGTTACCGTTGTTATAGATAAAGTAAACAGCAGGTTCACTCATTGTTTCGCGATAAATGATCAAAAACTTAAAAAAATGTGGACCTTCCAGCACTTTGTTGTCCCAAACTAAGCAAAGCTTGTTTTATGGAACCAGATAGCTGATAATAATGCGACACGGCAAACGGCAACCACTGATTGCTTGGGCAACATATTAATAGCACTCTTTATATAGACGACAGCCTTCACAGCTCAGTTGGTAGTAGCTCTGCCTTCTGCGCCGTAGGCCGTGGGTTCGATCCCCACCGAGAATAAACATTTGAGTTATGAACATATGTTTGTTCTCTGTCTGGGTGCTATATTTGACAGCCTTCACAGCTCAGTTGGTAGTAGCTCTGCCTTCTGTGCCGTAGGCCGTGGGTTCGATCCCCACCGAGAACAAACATTTGTGTGATGAACATAGATGTTTGTTCTCTGTCTAGGTGTTATATAATATTATAAGTATGTATTTACAAAAAAAAAAAAAAAAAAGTATATAAGTAGTATATCAGCTATCTGGTTCCCATATCACAAGCTTTGGCTTAGTTTGGGGCGAGATAGTGCTGTGTGGAATGTCCACAAATATTTATTATTATTTATTTATTATTTTTATATAATATTATAAGTATGTATTTAAAAAAAAAGTATATAAGTAATATATTAGCTATCTGGTTCCCATATCACAAGCTTTGGCTTAGTTTTGGGCTGAGAGTGTGAAATGTCCACCAATATTTTATTTTTTATATATTTTCTGATACCGAAAAAAAAACACTAACATGAAAAAACACTCAAACTTGTGACCTGCGTCTCAAGTTTGCACGCAGAAACCAAACCAAACGAAAGACAAACAAAGAGTGAATAGCTTACCCAATACAATTATCCTCTTGCGTAGCAGTTGTCACTATATTACATTTCAGATAAAAAAAGATAGGCCAGTGATCTAGCTGTTTGTTTAGTTCTATGATCGGATTATACAAACACACCGCCATGTTAGTATAATCCAACCAGGTTTAATAAAATCTCCTTTTACACGTATAGAGCTATTCCACGACATACGAATAATGTTACAATTTAATGATGACTTCTTTTTATTTGGGAAAAGAGATAAAAATAAATTCAGTTTCGCAAAAAATGTAGCTCAGTTGGTAATAGCTCTGCTCTGCTTCTGCGCTGTAGGACAAACATGTTTGTGAAGATCATAGATGCTTTTCTCTGTCTGGGTGTTATTATACAAAGTGTAACATAATACCCCTATAATCCCGAAAGCAGGGTATTCTACAGGTCATGGTAAACAAGTTTTGTTACAAAACTTTTGGAATTTTGAGGTTTTTCATTCATGAAATGCCTCTTACACTTTCCTCCAAAATGAAACTAACACAACATGACGCAGCCCTAATTTGCAGCTGTTTTTTGAGCTTTCATTGTGAATTCTAGATAAAATAGGTACCAGAATAGCATATGTACCAAGGTCACGTACATATTGTTGTTGCAAGTTTTTGAGACAATATTAATTTTACTTATGTATGGGAATTTCGAAATCGAAGTATTCGAACTTTGCACACGTCAAAGTATTCCAATGCTTAGTCTAATCTCTTGGTCTTTGGCCTTATAGGGGTATTATGTTACACGTTGTATATAATAAGTATGCATTATTAATGTGTAAGGTAAAAAAAACAAAAGAACAGCTTCACGACTTTGATCCCCAGAGCACGGTAGATATTCCTTCAGATCTCTTGGTACCAAGTACGAACTCCAAATTCCTTGAGAACGTATAAGGGGGTAGTCAGGGGTACGTCCGAACATTACATTTGGCACATACCCACGTTTTGCAGCAGTTATTCCATACGTGACAGGTTGCAAACCCATCGCCGCTGTGTAAAAATATATAATAAAATTGATGGCATTAAACACGAAAGTAATGTGAAAAATTTAAAATATTTTTTAAAAATACCTAACTGAAAACTGTTTTTATTAATTGCAAGATTTCTTAGAAGATTCTTTGATAAATTACCTGGAAACATTGAATAATAAAGTTCTCCTAGTGGAATTTTTCCCTAACAGGGTTTATGTTTGTCACAAACAATGTATCTACTATACCATGTAACAACATAAGTGCAATAAATAATAAAATAATATATAACTAACTGGTGGTACTAGCAGATGACCCACCTGATGTTCAGTGGAAGCCATCACATAATAAAGCATTGCCTCGTAAGTCACGCACGATCGCCACGTGCCCTACGATGCACCGCCTTGCGTAAATTTACAAGAGGCATACAGTTGTTGCATATGTATAGGTAATAATAATATTGGTAGACATTTCGCAAAGCACTTTTTAGCCCCAAATTAAGCAAAGCTGTGAGAACCAGATAGCTGATACTTAAATACTTTTTTTATATTTTGTAATTTCATACTTACAATACTATATACTCGTAACACCCAGCCAGAAAACTTACATTTATATTCATCACATTAATGTTTGTTTTCGATGGGGATCGAACCCACGTCCTACAGCGCGAAGCCTACGGTTTTTTGTTTTTGAAAAACAAAATTCTGACTTGGAGTATAGAAGGCAGAGCTTCTAACAAATGAGCTATGAGTCGATTTTACTAAGCTCGCCTACAGGCGATACTATGACTCAGCTCACCACCACCCGAACCATCTTGTCTCTATGATGCCCGATTCAAAGTCAAAGTCAAAAGGTATTTATTCAATAAAATTACACGGATCATTTTGAAACGTCTTAAAGCTAGGTGACTCTAGGTGCCAGTTCCACGCGATCAAAGCCTAGAAGAACAGGCAACAAACTTACGGCTTGGTTCCTACCGTTCTTTTGTATGATCCTTGTTACATTGTAATATAATACAATATAGAAGCTCCAGTGTGATGCCAATCGAATTTAGTGAGGCGTAGGCATCATAGAAAAAGGTAAACATAATCAAATTTATAAGACAGCACACGCTACGCTTCAAACTTATACTTATTTAAACCTCCACCCTGGCAACAGCCCAAGCCGAGGTGTACCATAGCGGTGCCCTTGCGTTTGTTGCCCCATCCGAACTTTACCGGTTGAGCGCCTTCCGCGCTCGCCATTGTTCGGTAGCGCTGTAAGAATCGTCAGACGATCACCAGCATTTAGTCCATTCGGAAAAAAAAACTGATCTGTATTGGCTGTCAATATATTTATGTATTAATATCCGTACCGTCTGCGATAGCCTTTACGACTCCGGTATTTATGAAGGTAAATAAGTTTTTGTAACATTGATGGTTGGCCCTCGAACGGAACCAATAACCGAATACAACATACTTTGATCAAACAACTTGATGGAACAAGCAGATGGCCCACCTGATGTTAAGCGGCAACCATCACCTATAACAAAGCATTGCCTCGTAAGTCACGCACGATAGGAACGCGCCCTACGATGCACCGCCCTGCGTCCATCAACCCGAGGCACACAGATGTTAAGCCTCATGTGCCTGTAATTACACCGGCAACCACACTCTTCAAACCGAAACACAGCAACGCTGCTTGGCAGCAGAAAAAGGCGTGGTGGTAGTACTTCCCCGGACGAGCCCTTCACAAAGAGCTCTACTACTCTTATAAAAACCTAATTTGGTTTGAAAAGAGTTTGTAATTAAATTTTATGTTCGCTTGTTTTGATTAGTAGAGCAATCAGGGTCACTGACACAGATTTAGTTAAATCAAAACAGTCTTTATTCCGTATAATCACAAGGATCACTTTGCAACTTGTTGTTTATTTAAGGATACTGGTTTACTAAAATGTAGGGTTTCATGTACCATTAAGTAAGTTCAACAGTTCATTGCTGTGTTTCGGTTTGAAGAGTGTGGTTGCTGGTGTAAATACAGGCACATGAGGCTTAACGTCTGTATGCCTCAAGTTGATGGACGCAGGGCAGTGCATCGTAGGGCACGTTCCTATCGTGACTTTCGAGGCAATGCTTTGTTATAGGTTATGGTTACCACTTAACATCGGGTGGCCTATCTGCTTGTTCCATCAGCTAGTAGTATAAAAAAAACAGTATAAGTACGAACCAAGATCACGTACATACGGAACGTACAGATGTGAATTGCCTCATGGTGTTATTAGTTTCATATTGGAGGAACGTTTAAGAGTAGTAGAGCTCTTTGTGAAGGGCTCGTCCGGGGAAGTACTACCACCACGCCTTTTTCTGCCGCCAAGCAGCGTTGCTGTGTTTCGGTTTGAAGAGTGTGGTTGCCGGTGTAATTACAGGCACATGAGGCTTAACATCTGTATGCCTCAAGTTGATGGACGCAGAGCAGTGCATCGTAGGGCACGTTCCTATCGTGCGTGACTTACGAGGCAATGCTTTGTTATAGGTGATGGTTACCACTTAACATCAGGTGGACCATCTGCTTGTTCCATTAGCTAATGGTATAAAAAAAAAAAAAACGTTTGAGGCATTTCATGAATGAAAAACTACGAAATTTCATAAATAATAAAACAAAAATTGTTTGCCATGACCTGTAGAATACCCTGCTTTCGGGGTTATAAGGGTATTATGTTACACGTTGTATAAGTTATTAAATATTGGGTTAATTGAAAAACATGAAAGCCAATTTCGCGGTGGCTGTTTAATTAAAAATAACTCTTTTCGTGTTATTTGAACTGCAAAATGAGCAAAATTTAAGTATATATTACCATAATTTTGTTACCAAAAAGCTGAATAGTTTAAATGCAATAATGATTGCAAATTAAATAGTTTGAAAAAGTTGCGAACTTTTAATTGAATCAAAATATATTTTTGAACAAAATTAAATACCTAGTCAAAATTAGAAGCAAAGTTAGTAGGGCGTATTATTAATGAAACACAAGGATCACTTAAAACTTCTTGTAAACTTGAGGAATCCTTAGACGCTACACGCGATCAAGCCTAGAACAGTACCCCAAGGATGACTTGTGTTTACCATATTGGGTTTTTCGTTTTTCGTTCTTGTTCCGTGTTCATTGCGGGTTTTGTATGAAGACGCGATAGAGATACCGATAAGGAACGTTACGTTGCAAGTATGATGAAAATTAGTAGTAGAACATAAAGTTCCGTATCGGTATCTCTATCGCGTCTTCATACAAAACCCGCAATGAACACGGAACAAAAACGAAAAACCAAATATGGTAAGCACAACTCATACTTGGGGTACAGGCAACAAACTCACAGCGTGGCTTTTATCGTTCTTTTGTATAATCATTTTGCAAAATGCCTATGCTATGTAGACATCGAAAACAGCAACACTTGACTGCAGAAATAAGTGCTATGTTTAAGAGCACTGGTGGTCTAGTGGTAGCGGCCCCACCTTCCGATCCTAAGGGCGTGGGTTCGAAACCGGTCGTACACCGATGAGTTTTTCTGTTCAAAATTTTATGTACACAATGTTAGTACTCTCAAACGGTAAAGGAAAACATTGTGAGGAAACCGGGCATGTCGTAGAACCTAAAAAGTTCTATAACATTGTGTCAAGTACTCAAAAAGAGCCTCTTGAGACGCAACTTAAATCCTCTCACCACACTGTTTCGACAGCAACTAGCTACACGACAAGAGAAGAGTGCTATGTTTCGGTTTGAAGGGTGTGGCTGCTGGTAAAATAACAGGCAAGGACATATTTAACATCTGTACGCCTTAAGTTGATGGACGCAGGGAAGTGCATACCTACTTTTATAGATTGTATGTATGCATTAGGTATTATAAGTGTGAAGCGTAGCGTGTGCTGTTTTATAAATTTGAATATGTTTACCTTTTTCTGTTATGCCTACGCCTCACTGAATTCGATTGGCACCCACACTAACGCTTCAATATTGTATTATATTACAGTGTAACAAGGATCATACAAAAGAACGGTAGGAACCAAGCCGTAAGTTTGTTGCCTGTTCTTCTAGGCTTTGGTCGCGTGGAACTGGCACCTAGAGTCACCTAGCTTTAATACGTTTCAAAGTGATCCTTGTGATTTTATTGAATTAAAACCTTTTGACTTTGATTTTGGCATGTCAATATCGTGCGTGACTTGCAATCAACATCTGTGGACCTTCTGCTTGTTCCATCAGCAAACAGTATATAATTATTATCATGAAGTTCCAGTAACATCGCGAGAAGTCGGTGGATGGAGAGGGCTCAGAATCGTTCTTCCTGGAAATGTGTAGGGGAGGCCTATGTCCAGCAGTGGACTTCTTCAAGCTGATGATGATGATAATGATGATGAATGAAGTTCCAGCGCGGTGCCAATTGAACTAAGTGAGGCGTACATGTTATGTAATTCTGTAAATAAATAAATAGGTACGCTCTTTCCATATTAGTCGCTGAAGGTTCTATCTAAAACGGCCGCACTGTTGCTATCTCTTTTCGTTGACATGAGTGTGATAGTGACAAGTATATATAGAGCAGCTATATAATAAACAAGTGAAATATTACAATCTCGGCTTTTGGCACACGAGAGAAGTGTAAATATAAATTTTGTTTTAACCATGACCTTAACCAACACTTCAAGGGTGATAAATGTGTCAAATCCACGCCTTTATACCTTTCTACATGTACATGGCTGTGTACAGGGTCTACAGGGGATTTTTACCATCTTATAGTACACACAAACATGAAATGAAATGTGCCATGATTTTTGTCTTAAATAGAAACTAGGTTAAGGGGCTGACAACTATCAAACAACTTCTCGCACGCACGTTTCGACATGTTGAAAGATATAAAATCACTAAACTCATTATGCTAGTTTTCGAACATAAGCAAACTTTTAAGTAGGAAAACTTGTATCGATCAAAATAAAATTTTTACCAAACTGTGTTTTACACGATTTTTCGAAAATGAGTTTAGTGATTTTATATCTTTCAACATGTCTAAACGTGCGAGCGAGAGTCACATTAGCTCTTGTCTTCGCCTTAAGTCAAAATCAATAGATATTTATTTAAATGAATCACAAGGATCACTTTGAAACGTCTTAAAGCTAGGTAAGTGTTAGTTTCACAAAACCAAGCCTAGAAGAACAGGCCAGCTCAGGCTAGGTCGATCCACCCTATACTCACATTTGACATATTCACATTTGACATTTTGACCTTCGCTTGTCATTTGACAGAGTTAGAACCATAAAAGGTGAAATAATAGATAGATAGAAAATTATTATTTTATGACACGAAAAATTACATAAATAACGATTAAAAACAAAGACAATACAAGATTTAAAGACACATTTTGTAAAAACATTAAAAATAAAGTCTTCCAGTCAGCATTTACCGTAATAAGGTCGTCAGAGGTTATCTGGAAGAGATTGATTTTAGCGATAAGACCATCTATTTTACAGTCTGCTATTTAAGTGTACTGTTATTTTTTTGGTGTAAAAAAGTTTTTTTAATCATAAATGTTAATTAAAATACATACAAACAAATCACGCTTGTTTCCCATAGGGGTAGGCAGAGACCACGGATTTCCACTTGCTACGATCCTGACATATCTCTTTCGCTTCATTCACTCTCATAACATTCTTCATACAAGCCCATCGGTCCAGGGTACTCATGACCTGGCCTTTCTCTATATGTAATTAAAATACAAAACTATTACTAAAAGCGTTAATTTGCATGCCTTCGCGTTTTCAAATACGGAGGAGCTCTGTTTATACAGCAGTCGTATACATGTGAAAATGTTGAAAAACGGTGTCGACCACACCCTGTACAAGTGGATGTTCTCAGAACGTTGTAATCAAAGTTACAAAGACAAACTCTGAATCTTAGTTACCGCCTATTGTAATACAAGAACCTTGCGTGCCAACACTCATCATCAGCTTGGGAAGTACCTACACTGCTAGGCATAGGCCTTCCCCACAGATAGTAGAGTATTATTACCGGTTCTAGCTCACTTGCCGTCCGGTCTAGTTTGAGCTCTACGTAGTAGGTTTGTAGGAGTGTTAGGGTTCATTTTATGTTGGTAAGTTAGTTGATAAGTTTGACCTTTGTTCGGGTAGTGTTTGCATGCAATGTGAGGTCTGCGGGCTATGGTTTCTGGTGGCGATCGGGCCTGTGATTGGTCTAGAGCGACCAGGGGTCAAGCTGCTGGTGGTCGGGAAGTTGTGGTCAGATGTCGGTGGATTGGAGTAGATAAGAGTACAAAAATAGACGTGTTAGGTAAAACTAGGGATTCTGACTCACGGTACAATGAGGTGCAGATGGCCCACTTGATGTTAAGTGGTACTATCACCTATAACAAAGCATTGTCTCGAAGTCATGCACGGTAGGAATGTGCCCTACCATGCACTGCCCTGTGTCCATCAACTTGAGGCATACAGATGTTAGATAGATAGATAACTCTTTATTGTTCACCACACAGAAACATAGTACAGGGTTAATGTATTCTACATTAAGGTAAAACAATTAGCAACCTTATCGCTGAGAGCGATCTCTTCCAGGCAACCTTGGAAGGACAAAAATTGATCGGAATTGACGGCGGTGTAGTAACTTACGGAATATATGATATTTTATTGGACCTATACATATTATGTAGCCAACTAGGAACCTAAATACCTACTCAAGGCACCTAAACCTAACTAGCCTAACATAACAATCTAAGCAATCCTAATACTTACTATACAGATGTTAAGCCTCATTTGCCTTTTCACCGGCAGCCACACTCTTCAAACCGAAACACAGCGTTGCTGCTTGGCGGCAGAAAAATGCGTGGTGGTAGCACTTCCCCGGACGAGCCCTTCACAAAGAGCTCTACTACTCTTATTTATTTTATTTATGTAACAGGCTCACAGGCCTTACAATATCACCGACAAATCTAATTTCCCCGGTAGTAAACTTGTTAAAACAGGACTTTGTGGTCAGAACCGCTGGGACTGAAGTTTTACTAAACATAATTGGATTCTCTGCTAATATTGTAGAATAAATTTAGGATGAAAACTCTATTGAAGATACTGTATACTAACAAAGTGATTTAGGTGACATTACTAGGCATATGAGGCTTAACATCTGTAATCCTTTTAAGTAAGGGGTGAAATTCAAATTATTTGTTCAATAATAAAATAACATTAGAGATAGTTCCAATACATTTTGTATTCTATGACTATGTATTTAATTTTAACTAAGTTAATTACAAAAAACATAAACGAATTACGTGAGATCAATATTAAAATACAAAAATATAACCGTAAAACAGCTTCTAATGCGCACATTTCAAAGTTTTTGAAAATATAATATGACCGAATGAAGTTATGACATATCACAATGAGTACAACCAAGTTTAAAAAAAACATTAAAAAGGTTCTGTAAAATTTTGTTTTAATCCTAAAAAGTGTTCCTAAAATTCGTACTTGATTAAGTACCAAAACAAGTTATACAAGTTTTGGGTAGGAATTCTTATATACAGGATATGGACCTTTGTAATATTATTCTCGGAAACTTGGTTCTATGCGATTTATCATAAATTTATTCAGTGATTTTATATCTTCAAAAATTTTAAAGTGTGCGAGCGATTAGTGGCCTTTGTGTCAGTAGTATCATTGATGGTACAAGTGACACAACTTTGTAGCCTTAGTACCATTAATGGTACTAGTGACAATTATTTAGGATCAGTAGTACCATCATAAATATTCCCGCGGTTACGTTTGCATCATTGATTTGCACCATTAATGATGCAGACGTAACTTGTTAGTTACGTTTGCACCATTAATGGTGCTGACGTAACTTGTAAAGTAGTTCAAGTTTGACAGCTGTCATCAAAAGGTTGATTTTTAATTTAATGAAAAAAATTAAATTTTGACTTGTTAGTTATGTTTACACCAATAATGGTGCTGACGTAACTTGTAAAGTAGTCCAAGTTTGACAGCTGTCATCAAAAGGTTGAATTTTCATTTAGTAAAAAAAAAAAAAATTATGACAGTAGTATAAAAAATAATTTTGATAGTTAGCGTTTAGAAGTTTCGGTTTATTTTTTTCATTTTATATCTTTGTGACAATACACAATAAAAATGCATGTCTAAAATGAAATTACGTAGAATATCTTTACTTTTGGGTACTTGAGATATTAGGTTGTATCACTAGTTCAATAGGTATCGGCTAACAATACGGGGGAATATCCTCATTTTTTTTAATGGTACTAAAGATACAAAGTTGTGTCACTTGTACCACCAATGGTACAAATCAATGGTACTACTGACACAAAGGCGATAAGTGTTTCACAGTAATCACGCAGACTACTGTCAAACAACTTATCGCTCGCACACTTAAGTTGATTGACGCATCGTAGGGCATGTTCCTTTTGTGCGTGACTTGCGAGTCTTTGCTTTGTTATATGTTAGGGTTACCACTTCCAATCGAAAAGTACTAAATAATTATCTAGGAAATCAGTATTGAGTAGAATATAAAAACTCCCCCAACACTAGTAACTACTACACCGCAGGTGCTCTGCAAGGAAAAATATCGGTACTCTAAACTCGGTGCTCTAAAAATCGGTGCTCAGCGAAGAATAGCCTAATTTTAGGGTTCCGCACCTGAATCCGTTGTCCAATCCAATCCGCTGTCCGTCCGTCTGTCTGTCTGTCTGTCTGTCTGTCACCAGGCAGTATCTCATAAACCGAGATAGTTAGACAGTTCAAATCTTCACAGATGATGTATTTCTGTTGACGCAATAACAAAAAATACCGCTAAAACAGAATAAAATAAATATTTAAGCTCACATACAACAAACGCGAATTTTTGCCGTTTTTGTAGATGGTACGTAACCCTTGGTGCGCGAGTCCGACTCGCACTTGGCCGGTTTTATTAATACCTTGTCAGACAGACAACCTTGTTTAAGTTGTTACAGATTATTTATACAACAATAAAAACTTTGGAGACATCCTTGAAAATGTTACTGAAAATAAAAAATGGATTCCAAATAGAGAAAACGCTCAAAATAAAATTAGATTCAAAGTTTTTAATAACAATGGAAGTGATTTGCGCGGTTTGATTGTTTCCAGATTTTCAAAATAAACAGAAACAGAAACAGCTTCATGACTTTGATCCCCAGGCACGGTAGATATCCCCTCAGATCTTTTGGTACCAAGTACGACTTCCGGATTCTTTGGGGACGTCTAAGGGGGGTAGTCAGAGGTTTGTCCAAAAATTACATTTGGCACGTACCCAAATTTTGCAGTAGTTAGTATTCCATACGTGACAGGTTGCAAGCCCATCGCCGCTGTTAGAATACTAACTGGTTTCCTCACGATTTTTTCCTTCACCGTTTAAGAGCACTGGCATTGCGCACATAAATTTTTCGATAGAAATAATCCATTGGTGCGACCAGATTCGAACCTGCGACCTTACGATCGGAAGATAATGTTATAAATTTGATTATGTTTACCTTTTTCTGTATGCTTATGCCTCACTAAACTTCAATATTGTATTACATATTTATTACTTTGTAAAAGGATCATACAAAAGAGCACCTAGAGTCACCTAGTTTTAAGACGTTTCAAAGTGATCCTTGTGATTTTATTGAATAAATACCTTTTGACTTTGACTTTGAAGGCGGGGTCACTCCCACTAGACAACCGGTGCTATTTTCAAAATAAACTGAATTAATTACTGTTCCATACAGCTTCTTCTTCTTGTCGTGTCACTAGTTTCTTTTCGAAACAGTGTGGTGAAAGGATTTTAGGTGCGCCTCAAGAGGCTCCTTTCGAGCACTTGACACATGTTATAGAACTTTTTAGGTTCTACGACATGCCGGTTTCCATACAGCTAAAAATAAGTAGTAGCTCTGTATCATAGAGCAACACGGAGGGGAGTGGCCGTAGCGTTTTTTACCGATACAAAACTGTCTGCCATTTTTTGCGGGGGGAAATTTGTGTTACGCACACTTTCTCTAATTCCCACACAAAAATAATCGTCTGTCACTACGAAACTCACACATACCTAATTAAAAATACACTAACAATTTCATGCACACATAGATACATTCTGTGTCCTAACAGTATGAGGTGACACTGACAATTTGCTTACAGCCGTAGTTGTAACAACTGTCGATACGCATTATCGATAAATTCAAGAACTCGGTTAGGGAAATTAGGTTTTTAAAGTGATAGAAAGGTAAGATGTTATCATAAAAATGGACTTTATTTATTACGTAATACAATAATTATCACAATAAACTTAATGTTTATATCATTTTCACACCTTCACAGCCTTCACAGCTCAGTTGGTAGTAGCTCTGCCTTCTGCGCCGTAGGCCGTGGGTTCGATCCCCACCGAGAACAAACATTTGTGTGATGAACATAGATGTTTGTTCTCTGTCTGGGTGTTATTATATATTGTAAGTATGTATTTACAAAAAAAAAGTATATATGTATTATATCAGCTATTTGGTTCCCATATTACAAGCTTTGGCTTAGTTTGGGGCTAGATAGTGCTGTGTGGATAGTCCAAAAATATTTATTTATTTATTTTAATTGATCGAAGATCTTAGTTTCAACTTGGGTGATTTGGCATTTTATGTATGTTTGTATGTTTGTATGTTTATCTGGCGATAACTTTAGAACCGTTGATCCGATCTACATGAAATTGAATATGTCGATAGCTTGTACTTGAGAAATTTACTGGTAAGTATATGAGTAAAATCGGATGAAGGGTTTTTGAGATACGGGGTTTTTTAAGGGCGCAAAAATAAAAAAAGTTACATAAAAAAATCAAGTTACATGTCATATAAAAAGGCTTTGTTTGGACATTCCAAAAACATTTTTACTTTTTCTCTGGGACGCTCGGTTTTTGAGATACAATAAAAAAGTTAAATTAAGATAACTAACGACCCATGAGCCCCCATCTGTAAGAGTTTTGTTGACATTAAGGTTTTTCTACTGGTCGGCCAGTTCCTTATTTTTTTTTCTTGAAATAAATTAAAGAGGTACTCAGTTCTCATAAAATGGTGACGACGACCAGGTCTGATGATGGAGCCAAGGTCTGTTCAACGGAACTCTTCAATAAATAGGCCAATAGAGTTGAAACCTGGTTATCATACCAAGTTAGTAAGCGGTAGTCAGAAAAAAGTCCCAAGACAATGTTTGGACGTGCCTCTGACTACTACCTACTCAAAGTTTTGATGCGTTTGTCGGGTCGCATCACGAGATCTCAGTTCGGGGCGAACTACTAGTTGTAGTTGTATCTTTCACTGGTTTTTAAAATGGATTAGTTTTCTATATATATGACGAATACATTTTTGTTGGTTTTCTTTTTTCATTAAGAAAGAAATGCTTGTACCAGTATATTTTTCCATTACTAATCTTGTCAGTTCCATTAATGGTGCCCTCGACTAATTTCCTTCTATTGTTCGCCAACACTTGAAAGTCAGAGGTCTTGAAATGATTTGAGCAAATTACACTATTTCTTGTGGGCGTCCAGGTTAGTCTGATAATATAAAATTTCTTCCATGCATCCCTAAAATTTGGATCTTTAGGAAACCTGCTATAAATAAATAATAAACATTATGGTTCAGACTAAGTAATTATAGTATTTATTTATTTATTTATTTATTTATTTTACTTTAATTAAAACGGTACATACAACCAATTATATTAATTAAAGAACATAAGAATTGAATACATAAAAATAGAGGAAATTAAACATTTAAGAAACAATTAAAATAACGAAAAATAATTAGAAAAATAAAGCGGAGTCAGAAAAGTATGGATAATAACAATAAAAATAATTATGTCAGTTAAAAATTAAGTAATAATAATAATTAAAGCAAAATGTCAAAAACAACAAACAAAGGACAGGTTTACACACAGTTAGGCATCACGCTCGCAAAATCTCAAACATTCGGACAATATTTTCATCCAGCCATCCACAAACAAATCACAGCCAGGACAAGCATCTAGGAGAGCGTTGAGTGCGGTGAGAATGCGCGGGATAGGTGACGCGGCCCGAGCCACAGTGCGAGAGAATGGTTCAGCAAACAACTTGTGCTTTCGCCCCCGACAATAATTGTTTGGGACATAAAGACGGCATAGCTCATCGCTCATCAGTAAAATGTGTTTGTACTCGTAAGTATTGTATTATATTTAATGTAATGCAATTTTATTAAAAAACTATTTATATTAAAATAAAGCTCACAATATAATATTTTAAATTAATCAGTAAACTTAAATCACAAAGAGTCTGTATCCTTTGCCTTTGCCATTTTTATCGATAACTATCTACAAACAAACCGGGAACAACACTATCGCTCGGCGACAGCGACTTCTAGGAAATGTCTCGGATCAGTCGCTCGACCGATCCGCTTATTGTATGAAGGCGAGCGGCCTGTGTTTGTAAACAAATCGGAAACAACACGACCGATAATATTGTGATTTTTAAGTTTAAAAGAAGTTTAAAGTAATAATGTGGTTAAAAATTACTTACATATGGAAGGTAACGCCATCTTTTTGTAAATTTGACGTGGCAGATGTCTTTTTGCAGCATAAAACAGAACAATTCGGCATTTTTTAAAGGACATTGATTCTGTCCCGCAACTAGATTTAGTCTAGCGAGCAGTGCGGCTGCAACTAGTTTTATTGTACGCCTAGGACCGTGTGGACTTGTACTTTGACAGAGGGGAATGCCTGCGAAGGCTACTCCCCTCCGGTCCGCCGGTGGCCCGTGTTGCTCTAAGCTCTGTATTCAGCGCAGTAGGCCGTGGGTTCCCCCACCGAAAATAAACATTTATGTGATGAACAATAGAACATAGATGTTTGTTCTGTGTCTGAGTGCTTTATAATTATTATTAGTATGAACTTACAAAACAAAAGTATCTAAGTATTGTCAGCTATCTGGTTCCCTATCGTTATGCTTTAAAGCTAGATAGTGCTGAGTGGAATGCTCTTCAAATGAATTCAAATTTTGCGATTTTTGGTTGCTAGGATGTTTGCGGCTCAATCACTAACCCTCACTATATCACCAACCCCGGCGCCAGACTTAGCTTCACTTGTTTGTACACTAATTGTTTGATTGCTTTGTGTGGCACGAGACTTTGAATACAAAGTCTCGAGCGACACATAGCAATTGAACAAGTGTTCAATCACTAACCCTAACTATATCACCAACCCCGGCGCCAGACTTAGCTTCACTTGTTTTTACACTAATTGTTTGATTACTTTGTGTGGCACGAGACTTTGAATACAAAGTCTCGAGCGACACATAGCAATCGAACAAGTGTTCAATCACTAACCCTAACTATATCACCAACCCCGACGCCACACTTAGCTTCACTTGTTTGATTGCTATATGTGGCACGAGACTGAATACAAAGTTTCGTGCCATGTATATGTGAAGCTTTATCTGGCGCCGGCTTAATACACAGATTTTGATGAAACTTGAAAGGAATATAGTTTGTTAACTGAATTCACGCAAAGACTTTTATTCCAAATATCAACAAACATGAGGTTTAAAATACTAATTAACCCAAAAAAGAAAAACGCCTTAAATATTGATATTAGGAATCATTTTTTTCTTGTCGTGTCACTAGTTTCTTTTTGAAGCAGTGTGATGAAAGGATATTAAGGGCGCTTCAAAGAGACTCCTTTCGAGCACTTGACACATATATTTTAGATATTTTTAGGTTCTACGACAAGCCGGTTTCTTCACGATGTTTTCCTTCTCCGTTTGAGAGTACTGGCATTGTGCACATACATTTTTAGTCAGAAAAACTCATTGGTGTACGACAGGTTTTAAGCCCACGACCTTCTGAACGGAAGGCGGGCCCGCTACCACTAGACCACCAGTGCTCACCATTACCTGTGTGTGAGTGAGTGTGTGAAGCCGCGGACCGCTTCTTGTATAAACATGTACTGGAAGATGAAGTCAGGAACTGTACCGTTTAATAACAAAAGGGTGGATGTTAGTTTAGGGGTCCTATCTCGCTCCAAATCACATTTTGATTAGAAGGATAGTTCGAACACAGCTAATTGTAAACAGCATGTTATAGTTTTTTTTTATATTACTAGTTGATGGAACAATCAGATAGCGCACCCGATGTTATGTGATAACTATCACCTAACAAAGCTTTGCTTCGCTAGTCACGTACGATAGAAACGTGCACTGCCCTGCGTCCATCAACTTGAGACATACAGATGTTAAGCCTTACGTGCCTGTTATTACACCGGCAACCACACCCTTCAAATCGAAACACAGCGTTGCTGCTTGGCGGCAGAAAATGGCATCGTGGTAGTACTTCCCCGGATGAGGCCTACACAAAGAACAGAACTACTATTTCATGAATATTTATTGGTTAAAAAACACTCAAAAATACTTAACAGTTTCTAGCTAATTAACTAAGAATAATATTGATTTTCGTGTAGAATGTCGTGTTTGTTGAGCTGAGATATTATTGCTTATTTAAGCATAGGTATAGTATTTAACATAAAACAATATTTCTGAGAATAAAAATATTCTTTGTGTAAATATAATTCCGCGAGCATTTTTTTCCGTGTAGCATTAACGCGTTCGGGCGGAGGCCTTTTTTCTTTCTTTGTCGTTCTTTCAAAACAGTGTGATGAAGGGATTTTAAGTGTACCTCAAAGAGGCTTCTTTCGAGCGCTTGTCACATGTTTTAGAACTTTTTAGGTTCTACGACGTGTAAGCTATTTTCCATGTCCATAAATAGGTGTTAATCGAAGTCCAACTATTTTGTTATATGATTCACCATTGGTAGTTGTCAACAATTTCTGCTACCTTGGGTCTACTGTGTCGAATAATCTCTCGCTTGATGCGGAGATTAATAAACGTTTCGGCAAGACATCTACGATGTTCGGGAAACTCGGTGCAAGAGTATAATACAACAAACACCTGTCAATAAAACCAAGATGATCGTATACCAAACGTGTATCTTGAGCATACTCTTGTACGGAGCTGAAACTTAGACGTCGTATGCTAAACAGGAACGGAGTTTATTATACAACTTTCACATGTGTTGTCTTCGGCGCATCCTAGACACCTCGTGGATCGAGTTACAAACGAGAAGGTGCTTAGTATTACAGCTGCCTAGCATTATTGTCGTATTGAAACAAAGATGACTGCGGCGGTGGCTAGGGCACTTGCAAAGAATAGAGCCTTCTCATTTGCCGAGAAAAACTCTCGTTGGTGAAATCACAGACGCAAAGCGACCAGTCGGGCGCCCTATGTTGAGGTTTAAAGAGTACAAAGCGAGACATGGTCTCTTATGTCATTGATCCGAAAAACTGGGAAAATGCTTGACCGTGACCCATGGAATCATGGCCTTAACTGAAGGAGTGGTCATCCACGACAACGCCTGGTGCGACCTGTTATCTCAAAAGCGTGAACTACGTCACCAACGCGCTGCTGTCCTCCAATGTCACCACATACACAATTTGTTTGCCAAATACCTCGATAATAGACGCTGCTTAAATCATCTTTTTTAGATGTAAAAGGCCTATGCTGATGAGGTTCTACGACATGTCGGTTTCCTCACGATGTTTTCCTTTAGTTTTCGATGTCGGAGGCCTGAAAACTTTGTAATTAGAGTTGCTCACAAGCTCAAATATAAATATTACAGTGTAAAATTAAAAAAAGAATGTGCAAGAATAGCTTCAAGTCAGCACATGTCTTGTCCACGTAGACATCTGAAATAAAGATAAAAACGAAGATTGTAAGAGTAGTAGAGCTCTTTGTGAAGGGCTCGTCTGGGGAAGTACTACCACCACACCTTTTTCTGCCGCCAAGCAGCGTTGCTGTGTTTCGGTTTGAAGAGTGTGGTTGCCGGTGTAATTACAGGCACATGAGGCTTAACATCTGTGTACCTCGGGTTGATGGACGCAGGGCAGTGCATCGTAGGGCGCGTTCCTATCGTGCGTGACTTACGAGGCAATGCTTTGTTATAGGTGATGGTTGCCGCTTAACATCAGGTGGGCCATCTGCTTGTTCCATCAGCGAGTAGTATTAAAAAAAAACAAACGATAATTTTTCAGGTCAATTTAAACAAGACAAACTTTTTTGAAGTAGGTGTGTTTTTAATACTTGCTGAAGGAACAAGCAGGTGACTCAAACTATCACTTAGAACAAATAATTGACTGGCAAGTAATGCACGATATGAATGTGACCTACAATGCACTACTCTCTGCATAAGGCACCCATAAAGATAACACAAGTGATGCTCAATATATTATTATAATGTATTCAAAACGTTATTTTAGAATACCAACTAGCTAATTGTACATATCGATTTGTTGGCGTTCGAATAACAACCTAAACCACACAAATGTAATGGAAATTGGGTTATGATAATAAGAATTTGGTAATTTCGTAACAATTGGGAACAAGGAGTTTTCGAAGAAGATAAATTTAATATATATTAATACGCGTTATTTTGAAATCCTGGATGTAGCCGACTTCAGACCTTGTGCTATACCTTTCAACTAACGAAACACAGCTGCTTGGCGACAGACATAGGCATGGTGGTAGTAATTCCCCGAACGAGCCATATTCATAATATGCTTTGTCACAAATATCTTTAGCTCAAATAGTATGGCAAACTGTCACGTATGAACAGCCCTCACAGCTTAGTTGGAAGATGCTCAGCAGCAGAATTTATTTATTTTCAACACACACACACAAACACCTTTTTTGTAATCTAAAGGCATCTACGTATATATATATTATAATGAATAAACCGTCCGTTGACTACAATCTCACCTGATGGTAAGCGACGATGTAGCCGACGTTGGAGCAGAACGGTCTAGAAGACATCTATTTACTCTTGCCTTGAAGAGATTTAGATTATAGTGGTCAGGAAAAACAGACGACGGTAATGAGTTCCACTCTTTAGCAGTTCGCATAATGTAGCTAGAAGCAAAACGCTTAGTGCGAATAGGTGGTATGCTAACCAGATATGGATGATACCCGGCCGTGCGTCTACTAGTCCTGTGGTGGAATGGTGATGGCGGTATAATATCGTGAAGTTCCTGGGCACATTCCCCGAAATGTAACCTATAAAAGATCGATAGGCAAGCAACTTTGCGACGGTGTTCGAGACTCTGGACTTTAGTCTCCGCCATGTGTTGCTCACCTACCATCCTGAAAGCTCTGCGTTCTATCGAGTCCAAGGCAGCAAGCTGGTGCTTGGCCGAGCCATCCCAGAGGTGACAGCAGTGCTCCATACCAGACCGGACTTGAGCTTCATAAAGATCCTTATCCTATTTAGGATGCCCAGCCTTATCCGCCTTATCCTATGGAGGCAGTTTTTGCCCTAGACTCAATGAACATGCCAAAATTGAGAGCAGGTCTAACTGTAGTGCCAAGGAGTTCCAGGTGATCTTGTATTGCTATAGGTTCATCTCGGAAAACAGGAACCTGGAGAAACGGACTTTTCTTGGCAGAAAAAAGACACGCTTGCGTTTTAGAGGCGTTGAATTTGACCAAATTAGCATTGCCCCAGTCGGACACTGCCTTCAGTTTCAAATTCAAGCGCTGCAGCATTTCGCCTCTTTCCTGAATTACCACATTCTGTCTGACTTGGGCATTTGATACATATCTTTCCACTAATGTGCTGTCGTCTGCATACCCAACGATACCGGGCATGACCAGATCGTTAATATGCAGCAGAAACAGCGTGGCAGATAGCACCGACCCCTGAGGTACACCGACATTAATAGCCAATAGATTAACAGCTAATCAACAAACAACAATAAAAAAATCAACATTCAAATAATAATATTTTACAGCAAAAGAATATTGATTCTTCTGTTTTGTTTGCTTATAAACAAACAAGACAGAAACTGAAGAATCCATGTTTAAATCCGATAGTGCACTAGCGGAGCATTTTCTAAGCTGTGGTTTAGGGTCTCCTGTTTTTTGGACACGGTCCACGTTTTTGTTGTAATTATCCTTTGGGTTTACAGAATTAATTTTATATTAGGGTTAGCTTGCCTATAATTTTAATATACGTTTGAATTTAAGAATTAAGTTACCAGGGAGTATTTTATCCGAGAGACCTAGAGTCCGACTCGCACTTGGCCGGACTCGCACTTTTTTCCATCCAGTTGACACGAGTTTTTTTTAATAGCTTAACGGCACGGTAGTTACCCACTCAGATCTTTTAGTATAAAGCACCAACTCAAAATACTTACAGAAAGAATACAAACTACTGCTTAATGTGGGTCTGTGCCAAATAAAATAATAAGACGGTCATCTGACTACCCCCAACTGAAACTAAAACAGCTTCACGACATTAATCCCCAGGCACGGTAGACGGTAGATATCCCATCAGATCTCCTAGTTCCTAGTACTAACTCCATATTTTTATGAATGTTTTATGGAGTTATTCAGAAGAAGTCAAACATTACATTTGGCTCATACCCATATTTGGCAGTAGTTGGTATTTCATACGTGACAGGTTGCAAGCCCATCACCGCTTTTAGAATACATTATTTAATAACATATTTTTTTTTAATTTTTCGTTTGGAAAAAGGCATTGGTACACGACCGCATTCGAACTTACGACCTTACGATCGGAAGGTGGGGTCACTCCCACTAGACCATCGGTTCTCCTACTTTCTTCGCCAAATAATAATTTAAGACAAAAAAATGAAAATACAATAGTTAAATTAATAGTAACAAATCAAAAGGCGATCGTAATACCCTTTCAAATTCATGGCATTACGAAAGCCACTCGAAGAGTAGTAGAGCTCTTTGTGAAGGGCTCGTCCGGGGAAGAGCTCGTCCATTATGCTTTTTTCTGCCGCCAAGCAGCAACGCTGTGTTTCGGTTTGAAGAGTGTGGTTGCCGGTGTTATTACAGGCACATGAGGCTTAACCTCTGTATGCCTCAAGTTGATGGACGCAGGGCAGTGCATCGTAGGGCACGTTCCTATCGTGCGTGACTTACGAGGCAATGCTTTGTTATAGGTGATGGTTACCACTTAACATCAGGTGGGCCATCTGCTTGTTCCATCAGCTAGTTTTATAAAAAAAAAACTTTTAGAACAATAAGCAACCGCTGGGGAATAAATATTCTTGAATAGTGACGAACTGGAAGACAGAGCGTGGGACGCTTCTTCGCTCGACTGGCTGACGAAATTGTAAAGATTGCGGGAAGTCGAAGAATGGAAAAGTCCCTGAATCGGTCTTCCTGGAAATGAAAAAAGGAAGTTTATTTTCAAAAAAGTAACTATTTCTCTCCTGAGAGTCGCAATTTGTTAAATAAAAATATTTCCGAATCTACTTTAGACTTTTAAACAACAAAGACGGGCTTACATTTTCTATATTATCATCATCATAGGCCTTTTTCATCTATAAAAGATGATTTAAGCAGCGTCTGTTATCGAGGTGCGGCACTTACGGAAATGGCTGGTAATGCCGATACGGGAGCGACAGCTACGACCGCATATTTGGCATACAAATTGTGTATGTGGTGACGTTGGAGGATCTAATATTCATAATGTATAATAATAATAGGAGTTAATTATACAAGGTGTTCCATAAGTTGTGTATATAAACTTCAGGGGGCTAAAGTACCCATCAATATGAACAACTTTTCTAAGGAACCAACACTGTGAACGCGAAAAAACAAACAGCTGTTTCATACATTTTAGCCTGGTAGGTATTGAACTTTTGTATGAAACAGCTGTTTGTTTTTTCGCGTTCACAGTGTTGGTTCCTTAGAAAAAGTTGTTCATATTGATGGGTACTTTAGCCCCCTGAAGTTTAAATACACAACTTATGGAACACCTTGTATATATCTACACTAATATTATAAAGAGGAAACATTTGTATTTTTGTATGTAACGAATAGGCTCAAAAACTACTGGTCCGATTTCAAAAAATTTTTCACCATTAGAATGCTACATTATCCCTGAGTAACATAGGTTATATTATATTTTCAAAAAAATCAGGGATCCTTACTAAAACTCCAATAATGTAACCCAAGGTGGAAAACAAAAACCTTACATCGCGTGTGTCAAAATGTATATAGAGCTCTAGTTATATACTCAAATAAATTACCTAAAAGTGCACTAAGTTTTGTGCCATCATAGAAACTCCTATCTAACATAACTACTATTGAAACTACTGCACCCTAATAACTGATTATCTAACATGATACCTAGCTGAAGGAATGAAGGAACACCAGGGATATGAAAGTAAAGAAATATAAAACATTTTACCATAGTATATTAAATTTTCTACAAAGGTTAGCAGAAAGATTTAGAATCTAAAAATAGGGGTAAATCTAAGGATATCAAATAGGTACACACAAATCGTAAGAAAACCCACAAGTTACATAAAGAAAATAAAGTAACACAACTAGGTACTTAACTTGTTAACAGGATCTGTAGTTACACTTTTACTGTAGAAACTAGTTATCGGTACTGTATCGTATATAGGTACGGTCCTATATCTGAATGGTTCCCAACCACCAGTGTCGTAGGTACTATGTCGTCTTCACACAAATTAAAACTGTCCCTCTTGATTATTTGACAATAATATTTATACCCTCTGGGCATCGTATGATCTTCGACCATTCACAAACAACGAGGCATTTAGCTCAAAATATCTTTACACATCAGCAATAATAACAACATTTGATGTTGTACAACTCTTTTGAAACCAAACTGAAGATTCATGAAAGTATTTACATTACATAATCTTTCTAAATAAGCTAGTAATTCCTCTATTTGTGTTTGGACCAATCACGGTCGTTGTTACAATTATCTCTCAATCTAAGTTATTATAACATAATTTGCTGAGGCAGAACCTTTTTAAAAGTTACGAGATGAATTACACAATTTTCTTATCAATTAATCATTATCTTAGAATATAAATAACACATAAATAATACGTTAACAATACAACAACAAACGAAGGAGTGTAGTCATTTTTATACTTAATGTCTTGATGTATCATAATAATGTGTAAACGCTATTTTATACTAAACTGCTATTTACAGTTTATATTGTAACGATAAATATGGCTCATTTACTTATTTTGATCACAATCGAAATATTTAGTTCGGAAACGACGGTTATCATTCTCTGTTCTAAAATAAGATCTAAGGTTGTCATGTCATTCATTTGACATTGACATAAAAGTTTCTCTTCCAGACCATATCCTGACACGTGCGCTGCGAAAACTATTGATGATAGAACAAAACAATGTACTACAATTTTGTAGAACACGTCATCATCTACAAAAAATGTCGCAACAGCATATGTCTAACTATTATAGTTATGTCACAATAAGTGTTCTTTTATTATAAAAAAAATAATTGAAATGCCGCCGCTAGAAAAGTGTGTTTATTTGTACCTTGGTATTCATTCTTATCCAAATAAATCATTTCATAATTAAGACGGTTTCAATACCTATAGATTACTTCTTAAATTTTTCAAATCGGACATTCCATTCAAAAGATATGACGAAATTAAAAACGGGTCCACGGGTCACGCTCGGGGTGCGATTTCACTCACTCAAGGAGACGGACGTGCAAATGTATGAAATTAGTAGACGCGAGGCTCGAACCCACGGTCAAAGTTTATCATAAAATGTTCAAAAAATGTATGACCATCCATGCGAAGCTGGGACAGGCCGCTAGTATATATATACGAGTACAATTGTAAAGGCGTTGCCCTGAACAATAATGAACCAAGCAAAGCTACAATCGCACGTAAAAAATCACTAGAGCACTAATTAATAGATGGTTTGAAGTCCGTGGCACCGTCCGGTCTATTCCCGTTGCCAAGAAATAATCACTGTGTTCCACTTGGAAGAAATTACAGACACATGAAACTTTCCAATTACGGTTTCTGATGAGGGCCGTGTTCGGTTGCGAGCTGGCTTGCACATTGCCGGAAATACTTTTAGCTTCGTTTAAAACCTTCCTTGAATTTTCGATCTTTGCAATTCTGTTGTAGATCCATCGCGCACGTTTTAAAAGTTAGTGTATCTCTTTCATTTAATTCTTCGGCTTCACTCACGAGGTAGCGATGTTTGCTGACATATATGACGTTTTCTTTTTTTGGGTAATTTCTTTTATTTCTTTAATTAGTGTAAAATTAGTTATGTATGTACCGTGTTAATTAAAGTAAATTAATAAATAAATATTGGTGGACTTTCCACACAGCTTTATCTAGCCCCAAACCAACCAGAAAGCTGATATAATACATATATGCTTTTTTTTGTAAATACATACTTAATATATAATCACACCCAGACTGAGAATAAACATCTATGTTCATCACACAAATGTTTGTTCTCGGTGGAGATCGAACCCACGGCCTACGGCGCAGAAGACAGAGCTATTACCAACTGAGCTGTGAAGGCTGTCAAATATTAGCTGACGCCAGTGGCTTCGCTTATATCCTGAAAAAAAAATCCGAGATATAAAAAATACTATTCAGGTTACAAAGAAGGCGAGGTCACTTCCACTAATTGCTACGCGAAGCCAAAGAAAAATGGCTCTTGCTACAAAGACATAAAAGCGAACAATGAATAGCCCAGATAGATGCGTATGTACCTACAGAGGTCATAGTATTACTCGTTTTACTACTTTCCAAGGTTTTAATTTCCTATTCTACGACTAGCCTTAAAGGGTCGAACAATATTCGTAAAAGCTCTCTATCCTTGGAATAATATTTTGACCGCACAACAAGTAAGCTAATAAAACTGAGTCGTAAAAATGAACATGACTTTGTTTACATCGCACTCCGTAAACAATTTTCAGGGGTATGAGGATATGCTTATTGCAGCTACTGACAAATAGTAAAATCTTTATCGCTGTGCGTCCTCACCTAGCGTCGTCGCAGATGGTACGTTTGTGGTTTGATGTTTCGCACCGTGCAGGAAACCGCCACCATTTTCTTCAAAACAAATGTCGGCCGGTTTGGCTATGGACTTAATCTTTCTAATATTATAAACGCGCAACTTTGTAAGTATGGATGTTTGTTCCTCTTTCTCGTAAAAACTAATGAATGGATTTTAATGAAACTTTACAATGCATCAGAATAACACATAGGCTACAATTTAAAAAGATATTGTGTGACTAATCCTGCCCAGAGGAAGTCGCGGGCACCAGCTTGTTTGACTATTTATAGATTTAAATACTTTATTTAATCTATATGACATGACACTGGCAAGATTGTCTATTAGAATAAGAAGATATTATTTGTGTTTAGGGCTATAGTTTTTCAACAGTGTAAATTCGATATTATTTTTATTTCTGATCGTGTTTTATCAACAGTGTAAATTCAATATTATTTTTGTTTAAGGTCATATTTTGTCAACAGTCTAAATTTGATATAATTTTTGTTGAGAGCTATATTTTGACAACCGTGTAAATTCAATATTAATTTTGTTAATGTTTATATTTTGTCAACAGTCTAAATTCGATATTATTTTTATTTATAGTTGTATTTTGTCAACAGTTTAAATTCGATATTATTTTTGGGAGGGCTATATTTTGTCAACAGTGTAAATTCGATATTATTTTTGTTAATATTTATATTTTGTCAACAGTGTGAAGACAGAAGCGACGTCGAACGGCGCCCTCTCGCGGCTATACATTGCAAACGCGAATCGACAAGACTCGGGGAACTACACTTGCTCACTGGCCGACGTCGCCACTTCTGCTGTCTCCGTGCATGTACTCAGAGGTAAGAGAGTATACAAAACATATTAAAAAAAAATATAAAACTTACTGACGTAACAAGAAAATGGCCCACCTGATGTTAAGTGGTAACCATCGTCGCATAACAAAGCATAGCATCGTAGATCACGCTTGTAAGGAACGTGCCTTACGATGCACTGCCCTGCGTCCATCAACTTGAGGCATACAGAGGTTAAACCTTATGTGCTACAGGCACATGAGTTTGATTTCCCATTAAAGTATTTTTTTAAATAAATATTAACCACAAACTATAAATAAACCTATAACTTACGCTCTTTCTTTCTTAGTCATTCTTCATAATTGGATACTTCCACATTTTTAAGATATGATACTTTCTATCATAATATTGTTAAACCTTAATATTATTCTTCGAATCTCGGTTGTTTGCGATTTTAACTGCTGTAGGTACCTTTTTTGTTGATGTATAATATTCACAAGTTCTAAAGTTTCGAAGTCTGTAGCGCATAGTTCCGCAAAACTTGTAGCAAACGTCGTAGATCTCGTAGCAGCGTAGCAAGTTTCGTAGACCTCGTAGCAGTTTGTAGCATCTTGCATAAACACTGCACTGTGACAAAGTTGATGAACTTTCAAACGTCTGCATTATTGCATACATTTAAACTTTGAGTTAAAAAATATATATACTCTTAGTACGAGTATGTATGATATAAGTATGAATTTAAATAAAATAGTGAATAGGTAGGTATTTTATCAGTTGCCTGATTTCTATAGTACAGTCAGCATCATAAGTAAATGATGAAAGCATTTTTGCTATCGTGAAATAGTATTTTATCTCTATCTATATTAAAAAAATATGACATAATTATTCCCAATGAAAAACCACCTTGAAATACTTAAATTATCTACTTAAGTAACATTTTATACTACTATAATAATAAACTTACAAATTATAAACTACCTCTGTTTTTAACTCTGGGTATTAAAGATTTAAGAGAAGTAGAGCTCTTTGTGATTGACTCGTCCGGGGAAGTACTACCACCACGCCTTTTTCTGCCGCCAAGCAGCGTTGCTGTGTTTCGATTTGAAGAGTGTGGTTGCCGGTGTAATTACAGGCACATGAGGCTTAACATCTGTATGCCTCAAGTTGATGGAAGCAAGGCAGTGTATCGTAGGACATGTTCATATCGTGCGTGACTTACGAGGCAATGCTTTGTTATATGTGATGGTTACCACTTAAAATCAGGGGGGGCATCTGTTCCATCACCTAGTTGTATAAAAAGTTTTCTGCAGAAGTTGCAACTACTATTTTGTCTATTTTTTTTAGATATTGTATCATTATTATTATTTTTTTTATACAACCAGCTGATGGAACAAGCAGCATTGGTGCATGCGTGCAATATAGAGCGACCCTGTAGTAAACTACGATGTAAAAAATTGTTTATCTTTTGTTGCTCCAGTGTAGGGCACCTCATGAACACACAATATATTTACGGCTAAATTCAAACCAAACAAAAATGTTTTTCACGGAAAATATGAAAAATAAACGCAGTAAACTCATCGAAGCTTCGGAAAACTGCTTATGGAATGTTAAGGGTGCGTTCATAATAATTTTTCTGTTTGTTATTGATCGAGTGAGCGAAGCAAACGAATATCATAGTGACAACTTGGGCGATTTGGCTATGTTTGTTTGTATGTATGTAAATGAGACGGGACAGTGGATAAAATATAGATTTCCACAATAAACATTAATTTCTTCTCTTTACAATATTGTAACAACCTAGTAGCAGATTTTGTTAAATGAAATAAAATAAAATAAAATATAACGTCCTTAATAATCCTTCACTCATTTCCTCCGTTCACTGATCACCAGGGGTCGGAATAGGTAGAGTTTTTAAGTACCAAATGACGTCAAATACGCTACTACGAAATCTAAATATGGATATGCCTTTTTTAATCCCTGATACGGAAACGATTCGGGTTCGAAATCAAATGTGATAAAAACTGACGTTACCGATTGGAAACCTTTCCGAATGTTTTATAATAGCCCTACTGTACGTGTACCGTGTAACGCTACTTAGTTTGTGTTTAACATAGGAAAAAAGAGTTTTGGAAGACAAAAATATCGATCTTAACATCAGCTAGTTGTATGTAAGAAAAACCCATTATTAATCCTGAAGTAAACAAAAAACTGAGTAGCAACTTACTTGTTCCGTCATCATGTATTATTAAAAAAGTGAGGTGAGGTGATTAAAACATACAAAAAAAAGCTTATCGTCGAATTATAAACCTCCTTCTTAAAAGGCTAAAAAAATCTATCGCCTACAAATACTTTATTCAAATTTCTACCCGAAAAACCATATAACATCATTTATCTTCAAAGGATTCTAGGCTTTAAGGACGAAATTATCCTCCTTTGATTTGGTCGAAATCGCTCGAACGTTATGAATAAGCTTGAATGAATCTAAATAAATTGCTTGATATCGACCGACGCTAGAACGGACTCGGTTTGGCTCCGACAATATTTTAATAATATATTTATTTTTAAAAAATATTTAGAAAACATCGTGAGGAAACCAGTTAGTACTCTAACAGCGGCGATGGGCTTGCAACCTGTCACGTATGGAATACCAGCTACTGCAAAATGTGGGTATGTGCCAAAATAATGTTTGAACGTACCTCTGACTAACCCCCTTAGACATCCTCAAAAGGATCTGGAGTTAGTACTAGGTACTAAGAGATCTGAGGGGATATCTACCGTGCCTAGGGATTAAAGCCGTGAAGCTGTTTCAGTTTCAGTTTCATATTTATTTTTAACTGTGACTGTCATTTTCGGATCTTATTGGCATCTTGGTACTTGGCATTGTTATGCATATTTTGTTATAAAAATATTGCTATGGATAGGTACAAATCTTGTATATTAACTATAAATACAATATAAATATAATATATATATATAATATAAATACAACTATAAATACACTTACATTAAAAAAAACCACACACCACTATCAGCAAAATAACTTAACAATATAAGAGTAGTAGAGCTCTTTGTGAAGTGCTCGTCCGGGGAAGTACTACCACCACGTTTTTTTTCTGCCGCCAAGCAGCGTTGCTGTGTTTCGGTTGGAAGAGTGTGGTTGCCGGTGTAATAAAAGGCACATGAGGCTTAACATCTGTATGCCTCAAGTTGATGGACGCAGGGCAGTGCATGCAAGGCACGTTCCTATCGTGCGTGAGTTACGAGGCAATGCTTTGTTATAGCTGATGGTTACCACTTGACATTAGGTGGGCCATCTGGTTGTTCCATCAGCTAGTTGTATAAAAAAAAACCAAAGAGGCTACAGAATAAGAAATCGCAGTCTCAAGTCTACTTCAGTTATGAACGCGCCTTTGTAGAAAAATAAGTATCATAGGCCCTATCGCGTTTCAAGCACGTCGTCCGAACGTTACGAAATTTATTGCGCCATAAAATACCTTAGGTAAGGCAGTTCCGATGAATTATTCATTGGATAACATTAAATAAATTTACCAAGAATCAATTGCTTGCAATGATGCTGTTGATTTGATTTGATTATTAATTACGTTGAAAATTTTCCGCAAAACATACACAAGCGAAAAAAAATCCGTACCGTTCGTTCGCGATCCAGAGTTTGAAAATAGGCTGTAATTTTTGTTATAAAGCAATTGTTATTTCATGAATTTTAAACAATATTAAAATAATATTAAAATGTAGCTAAAGTGCAAAGTGAATTCAAAAACAGAATTATCGGTGTCATGAATACATGAGTGACAGCGCGAATTGAGTTACACAATTCGAAAGATAATGGGTTTCAGATAATATTATCTCACATTCAAATAAAATTATTTGTTTCAAATTCTCGTACAAGCCCTTTCAATCTTGTATGGTTATTTTCATTTATGTGACATGGATAGGCCTATGTTTTTAGGATTCCGTACTCAAAGGGTAAAACTTATTTCTACGACTCCGCTGTCTGTCCGTCTGTTACCAGGCTATATCTCATGGACCGTGATAGTTAGACAGTTGAAATTTTCACAACTAATACTAAAAAACAGAATAAAATTAATATTTAATGGGGCTCCCACACAACAAACGTGATTTTTTGCCTCTTTTATAGATAGTGGTACGGAACCCTTCGTGCGCGAGTCTGGCTCGCACTTGGCCGGTTTTTTTATACTACTCGCTGATTGAACATCTTGATGTTAAGTAGTAACTATCACCTTTACTGCGTTGCGTCGCAAGTCACTCACGATTTGAACGTGCGCTACGATGCACTACCCTTCTTTCATCAATTTGAGGCATACTACAGATGTTAAACCTCATGTGCCTGTAATTTCACCGGCAACCATACTCGCTGAACCCAAATACGGCGACGCCGCTTGTCATAAATACAAGCCGCTTGTCATAAATAATGTTTGTATCAATCAAATCAAATCGATATTTATTTTTAACACAAAACATAGGTTTAAAAAATAATTAAAAAAAAAAAATGTAGCTGAGTCAGCGTCCACTTCCAGAACAATCAACATTTTTGTACTAGTATTTACCTTTATGTAACTAAGACTTAGCCCCAAAATCATCTTTTCTAGTATCCTATGGCCGATTCTATGCCACTACTACCATAAAATACAGTAAAATATATAATAATAGGTTATCATAAACTTATTCTTAAGTAAAGCTAACTCACAGTTACTACTATTTGACACTGGTTATAAATGCCTCACAAACTCATCAAAGTACCCTGTACCGTAGAAACGTGCCACGAATTTCGCAACAAACTAATTTAAGATGGAAACGGTGATGGATGGACAGTATTGTGATTTTATAATGTCCCGAAAGTTATTATTTGAGTGGGATTTGAACCCACGACCTTCTGTTTGATACGAAGTTGCGCTAACCACCTGCGCCATCTGATCTTGACAAAATATTTGTGATTTATTTAAGAAAAATAATAAGAATCAGTTAAGTATTTTATTTATATTTATAAAACAGTAATTTTGTTCCAACAGTCTACCCATTTCACGCTTACAATGAGATCACTGGTGGTCTAGTGGTAGTGGCTCCGCCTGCCGATTTTAAGGTCGTGCACCCATGAGTTTTTATATTCAAAAAATTTATGTGCACAATGCCAGTACTCTCAAACGGTGAAGGAAAACATAGCGAGAAAATCGGCATGTCGTAGAACCTAAAAAGTTCTTTAACGTGTGTTAAGTTCTCGAAAGGAGCCTCTTGGGGCGCACTTAAAATCCTTTCACCACACTGTTTCGAAAAGAAACAAGTGACACAAAAAAAAACGCTTACATAGGGTTTTGATAAAGATCAAACAAATCAAGAATTAGGTCGGAGATGGCAATAGTTAAACCCCTAACGACTGATATACGTCAGGTCGTCAAACTCACTTGTTTAAACGTCACTTGCGCCACACGTCCGCTCTCCCCCGCCTCGCAGGCGTCACTAGCGGCTAGGAAACTACTAAAAACGACGAAATCTTACTCCCACGCAAAAATGATGATGTTAAGTGGTAACCATCACCTATAACACAGCATTGCCTCGTAAGTCACGCACGATAGGAACGTGCCCTACGATGCACTGCCCTGCGTCCATCAACTTGAGGCATACAGATGTCAAGCCTCATGTGCCTGTAATTACACCGGCAACCACACTCTTCAAACCAAAACACAGCAACGCTGCTTGGCGGCAGAAAAAGGCGTGGTATATATATATATATATATCATTGTTTAACCCTTAATCACTGACCACTGACGTACGAATGAAAAGATGGTCTTTTAACACACGTTTATAAGTAAAGTCGGAACAATTTAAGTTGGAGAATTGCCAGCGAGCTAAATAGTATTATGTACCCGAAGTTTGAGTTTAGTTTTTAATTTTTTGTTTTCTGTATGATCTGTTTCACTTTTTGCTTGGAGACGAATTTCATTCGTACGTCAGTGATTAAGGGTTAAACACTGATGATCTTTTAACACACGTTTATAAGTAAAGTCGGAACAGTTGGGGTTTGCCAGCGAGCTATGGTATTCTGTACCCGATGTTTGAGTTTAGTTTAATTTTTTTTGTTTTCTTTATGATCTGTTTCACTTTTTGGAGACGGTAAGCGCCTCTATCGGGCGTTCTGAGAACTTGCAAGTCACGAGACTCATATACTGTAAAAAACATAGTGAGAAAACCCGTACCTACCTTATTATGTCAGCTGTGCGCGTATTGGCCATATCTTTCCGTGGATAATCTTGCGAATAAGGTTAAATAGGCTAAGCAGATGGTTTAGATACTGGACATGTCAAGTAAAAGTAAAGGCGAAGACAACCTCTACGATACGTCTCCCTCGCACTTTATGTGTAGATATTTTGATTTTATTAGAATTTTTGAGTGTATTTGTTTAGATTTATCTTTTACCTTTATTTTCATTTTTTTATATCTTGATCTCATGTGATTCGTTTGTAATGCTTGTAAATACTTAGTTTAAATTAGTTACCTATAGTCATAAAATAGAATAACGTATTGGAGAATGTATTTTCTGTAATGTTATTTTATTATTATTATTAAAATAAAGAATTTAAAGTTTTTTTTTGAGGTGATGACTTCTGCTAATTTACCTCTCGCTCGCACAGTTTAATTTTGAAAGATTACTGGGAATTACTGTACTCATTTATGAAAAATTGCCTACATATTTATGAAATTTCCTGCTTAAAAGTTTGCATATGTACGAAAACTAGTAAAGCATTTATTTTTTTGGATAGGAAAATTAAAAGTTTGCATACCTATGTAGGAAAACTAGCAAAGCAATTTTTTTTGTATAGGAAAACTTGTGATCATAATTTAATTTTTACTGAACGTGCGTTAAAAATGTTTAAATGTGCGAGGGAGTTATTTGACAGCCTTCACAGCTCAGTTGGTAGTAACTCTGCCTTCTGCGCCGTAGGCCGTGGGTTCGATCCCCACCGAGAACAAACATTTGTGTGATGAACATAGATGTTTGTTCTCTGTCTGGGTGTTATTATACGTATGTATTTACAAAAAAAAAGTATAAGTAGTATATCAGCTATCTGGTTCCCATATCACAAGCTTTGGCTTAGTTTGGGGCGAGATAGTGCTGTGTGGAATGCCCACCAATATTTATATTTATTTATAGATAATGAAAAATGTGAGAGGTACATTAGTAGATGTAATCGCCTTAAAACGCTGACAGCCGCTAGGGTACTTCTCAATCGCACATTCATTTTTTAAGATAAATAATAAAACAACTGAATGTAATTATATAATTTTTCGCTCGCACGTTTTTTCAATATTTTTCAAGTACTCTTAGTTTGTACGCATAATCGCAAACAACCAGGTTTCGGAGACCCTTAAGAAAGTTCAATAAAAATATTATATTAATCCAAATAATTTATCCTTCCAAAAAAATTCAGTACGAAAACTAGTAGACAAGAATTTGCGGGTATGAAAATGTACGAGCTAGAGCTACCCTAGTGGTTGTCAGCCTCTTAAATTACGGGCTGGGAACCACTGGGATTACATCGTCCCATAAATAGTGGTATGGGTATAAGTTGCCCGAGACGCAGTGCTGTTTAAATCATCTTAAATAGATGGAAAGGTCTATTTCTTGCTTCGAATTTATGCTATACCCATCAGTTCACTTTCTAACACACACAGGCACGAATTCGGATCTAAAATACTAGTGTGGGTTGTTGCCAACACGCATTATTGATGAGTTAGGTATCTATAGTCTGAAACTGAAAAAACTGAAACAGCTTCACGACTATGATCCCCAGGCACGGTAGATATCCCCTCAAATTTCTTAGTACCAAGTACTAACTCCAGGTTCTATTGTCTTTTGCTGTTTATTATTGTTTTATTTTTTAATGTTGATTTATACGTAGGTGCCTTTAGATTGTAAAAAAACTGATTTTTAGATTTATTTTGTGTGTTGTAAAAAATGCTTATTTTTTTTCTATTTTATTCCAATACCTACATTTACATTTTATACCATTTGACAACACTCATAGCTCAGTTGGTAGTAGTTCTGCCTTCTACGCTGTAGGCCGTGGGTTTTTTTTATACTTCTTGCTGACGGAACAAGCAGATGGCCCACCCGATTTAAAGTAGTGACCATCACATATAACAAGGTTTTGCTTCGCAAGTCACGCATGATAGGTACGTGCCCTACGATGCACTGCCCTAACGTCTAGAAACTTAAGCTATGCAGATGTTAAGCCTCATTTGCCTGTAATTTCACCGGCAGCCACACCCTTCAAACCGAAATACAGCAATGCTGCTTGGCGGCAGAAATAAGCAAGGTGGTACTTCCCCGTACGAGCCACACACAGAGATCTTGTTAAAATGTAGGGTTCGATCCCCACCGAGAACAAACATTCGTGTAATGAACATAGATATTTGTGCTATCCTTTTCGATCCACACAACCAGAAATGTGTGGATTGAACCCACGGCCTACAGCGCAAGGCAAAGCTACTACCAAGCGATTGATTGATTGATTGATTGAAAATACTTTATTACACATTAAAATAACAGTACAAAGGCGAACTTATTGCTATAAAGCATTATCTTCCAGATAACCTTTGTGTATTGTGGACTTATAGATGTGTCAGCAGTGCACGGGAGAGGAAAAAAAGTAGATTGGTTTTTTTATTAATTTATATTCCAAAAAGAGCGACCATCATAATCTTAACACTAGAAATAAAGATAAGCTCGCTGTTCCCGTTGCAGGACAATGTGTACGCTTCTATAACAAAGTCCCAAGCGAGATTCATCAGTTGTCGATTAGCAAATTCAAAAACATAATAAAAAGGAAACTGCTTACAAAAGCTTACTATAAAATATCTGATTATAGAGATGGCAAAAAAGCTTGGGACTGGACTATGCTCCAACTCGTTACAAACACTAAACAATTAAGTAGGTACCATAATAAAATTGTAAAAAAGTTCGTACAAAAAAACACTAGGAACCAAGCCGTAAGTTTCTTGCCCGTTCTTCTAGGCTTTGGTCGCGAGGAACTGGCGATAGATTCACCTAGTATATAAGACGTTTCAAAGTGATCCTTGTGATTGTACTGAATAAAGACCGTTTTGATTTTGATTTTAAAAAGTTGAAAAATTAATTTTTTAAGTTATTTCGGCTATTGTTTTTACAATACTCCTGTTTACACATTAATGTGTTGTTAGTCTTCCTGTATAAATTAATTAACATGCTCAAAAGCGCATTGCAGCATTTATTTCAGAGGTTTACCCAAACAGTGAGAACTACATAATGAAGCTATAACAATCGTTGTATAATTTTCCCGTAAAAAGGGTTCCCTTTCATAAAATGTTACTACTGCGCCCTTTGAAACTTTTATGGTTAATGTAATTAGCATAAATTCTTTAACAACCTTATTCTAAAAATTAAATATGGGTTTGAAGACGGATTTGTATATTTACGGTAAAAGGTTGAATTTTGGGGTTCATTATAGCCTTTGTTCATTAAGTCTCTTGGTTCAATGATGCTGCGGAAAATAAGTGTGGTTGACCCCATTTAGTAATTGGATTCGTATTTGAGGCGAAGACAGCGGCTAATGTGCCTCAATTGTGCCTAATTAAAACATTTTGAAAGATAGAAAATCACTAAACTCATTTTTGAAAAATCGCAATCAACAAGTGTGTGCAAAACATTAAAATCAGATTAATAAAACAAAATTTTCGTATAAAAAACTTGGTATTTTAGCGTTTTTTTTTATGAATGTATTTTTATCCAAATTTGTAAATGTAGTTCAGAATATCTCAATATGTTATAGATGATCTCTTAGCAACGTTTTTCTGTAACTTTAATGGCTAAGGTGCCTGTCCTTACTGTCCCGTTTCAAAAATCCACGCTAAAAAAAAAGTATATGTAGCAGTGATCTTATTTTCATACTACAAGCTTTACTTGGTTTGGGGCTAGATAGTACTAGATCGAAGGTCCACCAATATTTTTTTTTGAAACTGCTACAGACTTTCATCCCTAGTCACTGTAGAAATCCTCTTTGCACCAAGTACCCACTCAAGATTCTTTAAGGCTGTCTAAGGAGGGCAGTCAGAGGTACGTCCAATTATAACATATGGCTATCCACAACAGATGGGCTTGCAACCTGTCACATATGGAATACAAACTATGTATTACAAAATGTGGCTCTTTAGTAAAATTACTATTTTAGTGCAAATTCAACAATAAAACAATTATCCCTAACAAACATCTACCTCCGATGTATTAGCAAGTTTTACGAGGGCACAGCTGGCGGTAAGGCCACTTCGAAGCAAGTGGTTATGGGCGTTTATCCACATCTGCCCCGGGGATAAGATTCCTTTGCGCCGTTTTTATGTAGCAGATATTGCGCCTGGGATCAGCTAGTTTACTTTTAAATTGTTCGGATTGGTTACAACTTAGGAATAAGCAATGGCGATAGTGATATCAGTGTTCCGAATGCCTATAATTTGGATGTTTTCAAGAGAAGAATGAATAGGTAAATGTGCCACATCGTCGACCGCATCTTCACTTAACATCAGGTGAGATTGCGGTCAAACGTTTTACCCATAAGTTGTAAAAAAACAAGTTTTCTTTGATTTAAATAGTTTTTTTATGTTTCGTTATGTTAATATTGTTACTAGACGGGCTTGCAATCTGTATGGAATGCAACAAAATGTGGATATAGTACCAAATGTAATATATTGACGCATTACTCTTGCAGCGTCCGACTTGCCAAATTCCCACTAAGCCACGGTGTTTCCAAGCCCGTCAACAATAGTTCCCCATTCCATCGTCAAAGTCAAAAGGTATTTATTCAATAAAATCACAAGGATCACTTTGAAACGTCTTAAAGCTAGGTGACTCTAGGTGCCAGTTCCACGCGACCAAAGCCTAGAAGAACAGGCAACAAACTTACGGCTTGGTTCCTACCGTTCTTTTGTATGATCCTTATACAATGTAAAATAATATATTATTGAAGTTTTGTGAGGCGTAGGCATACATCGATAAATCAATATCCCATAACTAATAACAGCTTTCCTTTGCAGGTGAAAACCCTCTCGCCATGCAACGAGGCGGCGCATCGCAATGCACGCATCCACTGCTCGCTATCAGCGTGTCTCTCATCAGCTGACAAATAATCAGCGCGTATTGGACGCGCTACAGTGAACTATGACTCGCGTGAAGTGTTGATTGCGTAATTATTATTGTGGTTAGGTGGGATGTTCGCAATGTTTCGAAATGAGAACTGCATTTTGGAGTAGCAATGGTTTTCTAATTACCTATTATCTGCGGAATATAGAAACAACACAGTACGAAAAAGACCGTTTGGTTAAATGAACTTAGATGAAGTTCATTTCAATTTACTGGTAATAAGGAAACAAAAAACCGCGTGCGCAATAGTTTACTGCGCTCCAAGACACAAATCGCAGATGTCGGCAAGCACGCGGGTAAATTGAAGTGGGATTGGGCAGGCCACGTCTGCCGCATGTCGGATGCGTTATGGGCTAAAGCCACCGCAGATTGGACGCCTTAAGACAGAAAACGACCTCGCGGCAGACCGCGGCGAAGATGGAGGGACGAACTGGATACCTACCTTAAGGAGTGGTCTACAATAGCCCAAAGCAGAACAGATTGGAGAGAAGGAAGGGAGGCCTTTGCCCTGCAGTGGGACACTACGGGCTCTTAATAATAATAATAATAATAAGGAAACAAAAGAAAAGATAGAATAACTAATTTATTTAAAATGTTGAGAGCACTGGTGATCTAGTGATAGCCGCCCGCCTTCCGATCCTAAGGTCGTGGGTTTGAACCCGGTCGTGCACTAAGTAATGAGTTTTTCTGTTTATAAATTTAGTGCACAATTGCTAGTACTGTCTAACGGTGAAGGAAAACATCGTGAGGAAACCGGCATGTAGTAGAACCTAAAAAAGTTCTATAACATGTGTCAAGTGCTCGAAAGAAGCCTCTTGAGGCGCGCTTAAAATCCTTTCACCACACTGTTTCGAAAGAAACTAGTGACACGACAAGAGAGAGAAGAGAAGAGATTGAAAATGTAAAAATTCTCACTTATCTTCTATTGCTCTTTAAGAGAGTTTGAACTGATTTTACCATGTTCTGTTAGTTACTAATCAAGGATTACCAGGCAGTTAAATCTAACCTTAGATGTCAAACACGTACATTTTGATATATTTAACGGCCCTTTAATCCTTTGTTAATCTTACAGAGCACGGTGAAATCAGCTCTGAACTCTTTAAACCAAACCTCCATTAGGAGACAAAACAGAATTGGCATAATATTATGGTCAAATAATTAAACATAGATCAAAATCCAATTAGCAATGTAACATGGTAGCAGTTGTACTAACTACTACTTCTTCCGTGGTGACGACGTGCGAACTCTCTGCATTATTTTAAAGTCAGTTCTATTTTCAAACTCGCTATTTCTTTAAAAAGTCCTGTTCCTTTTCCAAATTCAAACTTTAATTTAAAAAGAGAGCTTGTTCAATTTTTAAATTCAGTTTCAGAGCTGGCGTAGGTCGCGTATATTAATATCAGTGTCGCGCGCGTCGCAGGCCAGCTGATATCATACGTGCCTGCCAGTCTCATTTTCTTATCGATCGCGTCAGAAGCCCAATAAGGTTCTTACCATACTATTGAATCGTGCAATATACAACGCTTGATAAGGGAAACAATCCCTTGGGAAGTGTGTTTTGCATCGCGGTCAAAAGACCGCGATGCATTGAGATTCAGATACACAAAAATTCGCCGGTGGATATACCCCGCGGGGCGTCAACAAACAACCCCGCAGGCAACTTGTATTTATTGTGTTGTAATCGGCAAAAGTTAAAAAAAATTGTCGGTGCTTGACACACATAAGTGAGCAAAACCGCATGTGAGTGAACGTCAAAAATGTATGGAAACTGGTGCCAATATTATTTTCTACTCTTTTCTGTCAAACTGTAGGTACCTATATTATTTTATAATCGAGTGGCGTCGCATTTCACAAGTGAGTTTCCTCGCTTCCTTTACGACGCGGCAGCTAGCAACTTTCGAACTGCGAACAGTCATAAAACACTCGTTAAACAACCGCTTTGAAATATCAGACTTTTATTCGTGTACTGTGCTTAAATTCAATAATTCAGATATTCTACTGCACGCATTTGTTTGAGAAGTTTATGCTGCTTGGAATAGAATTGGTTTCTGAATGCTATTCTGTGATTGGTTGACGTAATTGGTTAACATTGGCAATGGAAAATTTGAAAAAAGAATGTTGCCATTAGAAATAGAAGAACATTATCCACCAATTATTTTCTGTTCAATTCTGAAAGCCATTACAAAGGTTCAACAATATTCATTTTGAGTCAAAAAAGTTTTCCCATCGAATAGTTTGGATATGTACGAAAACTCGTTGAAGTGGTTTGATGATTGTAATTGTAAGCGTGTTATAATGGAAATGTATAAGTTAACGCCGCCATATAAAATTCATTTCTTTACACAGATAATACCTCATCATAATCAGCCTAAAGAAGTCCACTGCTCCTATAGGCCTCCCCTATACATTTCCAGGAAGAACGATTCTGAGTCCCCTCCGTCCACCGATTTCCCACGATCTTCAAATTGCCGTCAGTCCATCGGGTCAGTTCAACAGGCATGTTTCGTTGCATATTTTGGTTGTCGACATTCAAGAACATTATTATGATTATTTAGAACGATTTATAGGTTATTTATGTCATAAAAACTAATTAAATGTCATAAAAACAACATCGAGTCTTATTGTTTTTAAATACATAAAAAAAACAGTTTTTTGTCTGTCCTGAAAAATAGCCTGATTATTTACACGGTGTTGTTTGCTAGCCGACAAACTTTAAGATGATTTATTTCTAAAACAGAATAAAATATTCGAATCTAGGTTATTGTAATCATTTTGTTAATACAACAAGCCGCAATAAATGCATTAAAATCGAAAAACCACACCCTCTGAATACAAACCATTAAATAATAAATATGGAATGTGCTTTTATTTCACTGACCGCATCAATTAATTAAAAAAAAGTTAAAATCACTGAACACGTTCAGAGTGAGTGCTTTTCCGCGGATATAAATATTGAAACTAAAAGGATTACCATATTTGGTTTAATTTTGTGTGTGATAATAAATTTTCACGACTTTTATTCGTAGGCCCGGTAGATGTCCCCACAGTCATCAGTACCTACCCCAAGTATGAGTTGTGTTTACCATATTTGGTTTTTGTTGTGTTTACCATATGTGGGCCATCTGCTTATTCCATCAGCTAGTTATATTAAAAAAAAAAGTACCCTAAGTCTGAGTTTTATTTTAGTTTTTCTTAACGTCAGGCTTTTGTATGGATACTCGTGAGTTCTCAGCACGCCCGATAGATTCGCTTATCGAGTCTCCATACAAAAACGACCTGACGGTATAGAAAACGAATAACGAAACTCAGACTTCAGGTACAGAGATCTAGTCATCATCATCATTATCATCCTATGTTAGTCCACGGCTGGACTTTTGTTATTTAAACGATAAAAATAACACGTTGAAGTCATTCTGTGAGGTAAATGTATTCAAAATTCAAGATTTGAAACGCTAAATTGTTGATAGTCTTTTAAAGCGCTTACAAATTGAGTAAACGGAAAAAATAAGGTAGGTTTGCGATTTTTTTCAGGTGTCAAACAACCGTTTTCTCAAAGCTCGATAAAAACTAATCGAATGTTAAGTCACTCGCCATTTCAGCTATTACATCGAATTAGATAGAGATGACTTGAAGTGAACCTTTCAGAAAACGGCCCAGTCAGACAATTATAATCTCTTCGTCATACTGACGTCTATATCCTTAAAAGTAATTAGTTTTTTTACGGTAAAAAAACGACTAAAACATGTAAGAAATGGGATCATCGTGATGCGTTTGTTTTAAATGAGGTGCACCGAACAAAAACCGATTAATTCAATTTACGTAATTTTTGGGAAAATACAAAACCAAAAATTGTCGGATTTTGTTCTGGCTGCCCATCTTTAGAGTCTTATTTAGTACGTTATTAACGGGTTTTGACGCGTCCAATTAAAGTATAAAATAAATAAATATTGTTGGACATTCCACACAGCACTATCTCGCCCCAAACTAAGCCAAGGCTTGTGATATGGGAACCAGATAGCTGATATACTACTTATATACTTTTTTTTTAATACCTCTACATACTTTAACACCCAGACAGAGAATAAACATCTATGTTCATCACACAAATGTTTAGTTCTCGTAGTGATATGTAAGAATACTATGAGAAACGAAAAAATTAGTTGTTTGATCGAAAACGGTTTTATCGGTTTTTGTTCCGGCGCTCCTCAAATATACTGGAAGTATGAAATTACCCAGCCTGTCATGTTACTCTTGATTTTTCCGTACTAAACCAAACTACTAGTTATACCAATTTATATTATAAACTATAGTTGGTATAAGTAAATATACCTACCAGCAGTCTTAAAATACGAAACATTTCGAACAGTGTGAACCCGCCCGAGAATGCATGATTCTAAAATAAGTATAAAACTAAATTAAGCTCTAAACCTAGGTCATAAAGTTGTTTTTCAAGAGGAAGCACTTCTTTTGCATTTTCTTGCACATTTTAAGTTAACGAGAACTAAAAATGCATAAAGTTTTACAAGTATAATTTATGTAAGGTACAGTCGCCAACATCCGCGGCCCAGCTAATTTGTTTCCACGGCGTATTTACGCTAGTTTAGTATAATTTATTTTTGTTGTGAAAATATATGTCTTGCTGTAAAAAAATTGTTTATCACCAGCCATAAAGAAACAGATGTACGGCTCACTGAGAAAAACAACCTAGCTTTTGATTGTATAACTTATTTTATTTAAGAAGTCAAGTAAAAGAAGGTAAGTGGTAGTAATATTCTGATTAACAAAGCTTTACGCTCTTTTTTGAAATCATGAGTTTTGAAAATGGAGCCAGACTTTGAATCCAATGGAGTTTTTTAGGTTTCCGATATTAATGATGCTAAAAAAAATGTTCTGCAATATTTAACCCGCATTTTTTTTGTGATTATGCCAACTTCATTAAAAAAACGAAATAGAATGACTAAAAATGAATTGTGTTATAGCTACTGACCCTTATGTAAACGTATTAATTTAAACAATACTTAACCTACCTACTGCCAAGAGAGAGCAATAGTTTAAACATGACTTACCTTTTCACAAAATATTATGAGTTATGTTTTTTGTGACTTATACTTTTGCAATATACTATTTTTGTTTTCAATACATATTTAGTATTCATATTTGTTTGGTATAACAGGTTTTCACATGGGAGCAAGGTATAAATTTTTAAGATTCAATAGGTTGGTATACATATATAGCACACCGTGAAATTCGCGCATTTATTGCTTTGTAATCGAAGAGATGCGTGCCATAAATTTCACGGATCCAAATATGGGGTATCACAGTCACAGCGACATTTTTAACTGTATCAAATCGATTCTAATGACATTTTTTATGTAGCACTTATAGAAGTGGCACTACTTTGTGTTTTCTATCATTAGCACAATTTATATTTTTGTATTTTTTTTACCTATACCTATACCCAGCAGTGGGTGCCAACGGGTTAAATAGAAGATTATTTTTATACACAGCTATCTACGTTTCAATATACTAGTATAATATACTAGTTCGCCCCGAACTGAGATCTCGTGATGCGACCCGACGAACGCATCAAAACTTTGAGTAGGTAGTAGTCAGAGGCAAGTCCAAACATTATCTTTGGACTTTTTTCTGACTACCGCCTAAACTTGGTATGGTAACCAAGTTTCAACTCTATTGGCCTATGTATTGAAGAGTTCATCAATTATCAGCTTAGTCGACCTTATCCTCAAAAAGACATCATCAATATCAATACGCAGGCTTTACTACACCGATCAGCAAAAAACCTAGGTGCTAGTGCGCATAATTCGTACAAAAAATAGATAGGTATGGCGCGACAGGATAACAACTCGCATCTTTGAGATCAACAGGCGAGGTCGCTCCCACTGCACAAGTGAAATCTACAGCATCAATTATATTATTCTAAGTACTGTTCCTTTGAATACAAACAAGAGATTTGAAACCCACGCCGCAGGCCACACCTCATTATCATAACCATTTTCCGGAGACAAGAAATAGCTCTCAAGATTTCGACAGTGCTGATTCTAGAGAAGTCGTTGAAATAGCGTGATTTGAATAATAATTATTATAATTCGATCGCTCTGAATCCCACTGCTGGGAAAAAACTCCCCCATTTCTTCCACACATCGCGGGATATTTTTGTCCAGTCGTTAATAGCAATAATTAGATTAAAACAAAAGTTTTATTAAGTTTTTTTTATACAACTAGCTGATGGAACAAACAGATGGCCCACTTGATGTTAAGTGACAAAGCATTGCCTCGTAAGTCACGCACGATAGGAACGTGCCCTACGATGCACTGCCCTGCGTCCATCAACTTGAGGCATACAGATGTTAAGCCTTCAAACCGAAACACGGCAACGCTGCATGACGGCAGAAAAAGGCGTGGTGGTAGTACTTCCCTGGACGAGCCCTTCACAAAGAGCTCTACTACGCTTACTCTAGTACAAAAACTAATAAAATCTATAACAAATTAAGAAATGTTTAAACTATTAGTATCTCTTACCAATGTAGGTACCGATAATGACAAGCATTAAGATGGCAAATATTAAGCAATGTTTAAAAATAATTAAGGGTTTTATGTTTAAGCCTTATGCTACTGACTGTACCAATAAAACCGGTAATTTAATTTTAAATTATTTGCTCCGAAATATTTTGTTATTTTAAACCATCACTTTGATTGAATTTTACTGTGAATTAAAATTAAAAACTCATTTCAGAGAGGGTTAATTATTTTCCAAAGCCTTACGAATTATACTTGTATGGATTTAATGTTATTTTATTATGACTGTATTTATTGTTTAAATAAATCTATTTAAACAGTGAACTCAGAGTACGATTTTATCGAACTATTTATCTTATCTGTTATTTACTCTACTATGTTTGTTTTTAATATGTAAACTCAGGGTTAATAGCACAACGATCCTATTTAATTGTATTTAGTTAAACACGTTTACCAAACTAAACAGATTTAGCGTAAGCATCATGTCCAATGACTGACAGTTCGCTAATCATGTTTAACGGCTTATTTTTTGTGGCGAAAAACGTAAATTATGATTACCTAATCAGTTCTGCCTTCTGCGCTGTAGGCCGTGGGTTCGATCCCCACCGAGAACAAACATTTGTGTGAATAGCATTGATGTTTGTTCTCTGTCTGAGTGTTATATAATATTTTGAGTATGTATTTACAAAAAGTATATTATGTATATTATATCAGCTATCTGGTTCCCATATTACAAGCTTTGGCTTAGTTTGGGGCTAGATAGTGGTGTGTGGAAAGTCCACCAATTTTTTTATTATTATTTAACTTCCTAAATGCGATTAGTGGCTTGCTAAAGACGATTATTGATCGATGTGCTAGTAGCCTTGAGAGTCATAAGTAAGTCGAACTACTTATTTTATCTGATATTTACTCTACCCTATTTGTTCTCTTGAATACGAAGCTTTGGTCTTTTAAAAGATAGTGTACCTCACAAAATGTACCTACTAAAAAATACTAACTCAACTCCGCTAAGCATTTAAATATGAACTCTATTTAGCGTATAACAAAGCACATAATTACACTCAATTAAAATCCCGCAGCAGAGGTTTTGCTATCCACGAGTCGTCAAAAAATTTACCAGTGTATTATATGATCTAAGACAACGAACTAAAACACATTATTGATTAACATTGTGCTGGGTTAATGTCAGGCTAGTCAAATGAGTGAGTGAAAGGGTCATAAGTAGAGATCGGATATTCGGATGCATATTTACCTAAAGTGGAGATGTTGGCTATTATGGAAAGCACTTTTTAACGAAAAATCCCGAGACCCCGGGAAATTAAAATTTTGCTTTTGTCTAAAAATCGCGGGATCCCAGGAAATTCAAATTTAAGTGACACGAATGACAGTTGTCCTCTTACAACGTAATATGCCCCTCGGAGCCCAGAATCACCCCCCTTCGGCTAGTACACATGTAACGTGGCACCCTATATACATCATCCTGTATACATGATTATTTATGCGATCCCGGGATTTTATTTTTAATAAAAGTATCCTAAGAAGCCGCTTCCATAATTTGTTAGCCAAATATTAACTTTTGGTAAATATGCATCCGATTATCCGTTCTCTAGTCATAAGTCTGAGTGAGAGGGAAAACATTGACTCAACTCTCTATAATTTTGTTTGGTACCTATGGCCTAGACACGTCGGAACAGCAAGAGAGCTATTATACAGGGCGTCCCAAGAATTGAATCAAACATTTTACGTTATTCCTTTGTTTTGAGATACTATGTTACTCAAGAAAAATTATTACTTTTTGTCCATTCTTTCGATTGGCATCATAAAAACATGGGGTATTTTTTTCACATTGGAGTCGTTTCGATTCCCAGACTGAGCAAATAACTTTTAGAAAATCTTTGAATGCAGTATAACTAAATTTTAAAAATAAAATAAAGTCTCCTTTCAGCAAAATATCCTATCTACAATATTTAAGGTACTTTCCCTTCATGTCACATAGTCTTGGGACTCCCTGTATACCTCTTTGAAGCCTATTTGAAAGAAACAGTAAAATTTTATGCTTTTAAAATAACTGATTCGCTTTTATAAGACCAAAGATTTAGCTGAATCAATGTTTCGATTGTAAATAGATAAACGAATTTTAGATAGGACAAGTTTTAATGTGTAATATTATTAATAAAAGTTATCTACTCGTTACATTGTTTTCTATACCAGTTGAAGTATTATCCCTAAATCCTTAGGCCATCATACACCGTTAAATGATTTGATAAAAGATTTTAAACTGGTCGATGTATTTTTTATCTTATCTAGTAGACATAAGGTACCATATACACATAAGGTAGGTAGGTAAAACAGCGTATTTTTTAGATTGCTTTTCAATACTTTATTTCGATTGGTGAAATTTTAATAAACATTAACAAATTTAAATCCTCTACCACTTATTATAAGAAAAAACCGGCCAAATGCTAGTCGGACTCGCCCATGAAGGGTTCCGTGCCATTATCTATAAAAACGGCAAAAAAATCATGATGTAGGGAGAAAAATAATAAGAAAAAATATATTAAGGAGAAAATTACAATGAATAGGTACAAGTATTGACAAAATACATATTAAATGACAGCTTTCATAGCTCAGATGGTAGTAGCTCTGCTTTCTGCGCTGTAGGCCGTCGGTTCGATCCCCTTTGAGAACAAACAATTGTGAGATGAACATAGATGTTTGTTGTCTGTCTGGGTGTTAAAAAATATTATAAATATGTACTTACAAAAGAAAGTATATAAGTATTATATCAGCTATCCGGTTCCTCTAGTACAACCTTTGCTTATTTTGGGGCCGGATATTGTTGTGTGCGAGGTTTTTCGCCGATATTTATATTTAGATTTATTACAAATACGAGGAAATAGTAATAAGAAAAATATCCATCTTCCATAAATAGCTACAACCGGAAGCAAAGGCGTAGGCGATGACGTCATCCTATGACGTCATTACCAAAATCGCAGGATTTTTTTAAGTTCAGTACAATGTACCACTCTCTCTCTCTTGTCGTGTCACTAGTTTCTTTCTAAACAGTGTGGTGAAAGGATGTACCACTTAAACCCTGACTTGTAATAATTTTGATTACCAATCAATTGATTATTCTGATTATCGGTAGATGGCAATGCCTCAAAACCGTTCTCTTTAAATGTTATAGATGATGGTTACCACTTTCCATCGGGTGGCCGGTCTGCTCGTCTGCCTGCTATAGCATAAAACAATTCGGTATGAAGGAGGCTAATGGATTCAGGCTGAAAAACAGAAACAGAAACCGCTACACGGCTTTGATCCCCAGGCACGGTAGATATTATCTTAGATCTCTCAGTACCAAGATTTTTTGAGGATGCCTAAGGGGACTCAGTGGTACGTCGTCGTGCGTGACTTGAGATACAATGCTTGGTTACTGGTAATGGTTACCACTTAACATCAGATGGACTTGTTCCATCAGCAAGTAGTATAAAAAAGGTCAACTTTAGCATTTTTCTTCAAGCTATAGGAATGTGCTCTATGATGCTCTGCCCTACGTCCTTCAACTGGCATCATCATCATCATCAACCTATGTTCGTCCACTGCTGGACGTAGGTCTCTCCCAAGACGTGCCACTGAGCCCGGTCTTCGGCTCTTCTCATCCAATGTTTGCCAGCTACATTTCGCAGATCGTCGCCCCACCGTGCCGGAGGGCGTCCTACACAACGCTCACCTAAACGCGGTCTCCACTCAAGTATTCGTTTGCTCCAACGATTGTCGGTTCTACGGCAAACATGGACGGCCCACTGCCATTTCAGCTTGCTAATCCTTTGAGCTATGTCGACTACTTTAGTTCTCTGTCGGATAACCTCGTTTAGGATTCTATCCTTCAGAGAGACTCCGAGCATAGCTCTCTCCATAGCTTGCTGAGCGACTTTTAGCTTGTGGACCGACCCTACTGTTAGCGTGCACGTTTCGGCAGCATAGGTCATAACAGGTAGGACGCACTGGTTGAAGACTTTCGTCTTCAAACATTGAGGGATGGGCGACGAAAAGACCTGACGGAGTTTCCCAAACGCAGCCCAGCCCAGCTGAACTGGCATGCAGATGTTAATCCTCATGTGCCTGTAATTACACCGGCACCCACACACCTCAAACCGAAATACAGCGTTGCTGCTTGGCGGCAGAAAAAGGCGTGGTGGTAGTACTTCCACGGACGAGCCCTTCACAAAGAGCTCTAATAATAATGTAACAAAGTGCTTGGAATATTTCAAAAGTCCTGAAATAGATACAGCATGAATATTCTACCATTTTGTAACCGCATCTTGAGAAACTACAAACTTCAAAGTATCCAGTTCCAAACGTGCCGAGAATACCGCAATAAGCGACTTTGAGATAGGAACAAAGATAAATGGACTTTATTATGACGCTCATAGTTATGATATTGCTTTGAATAAATTCTGTATTTATTTTACCAAAAGTAAAAACCGACTGTCAACTGCCTCTTATGACATACCACCTTCATAAGGTGCAGGTGGTATGGTCATCATTATCAACTTAGCTTGGTATCACCTAATTCTGGCTATGGGTCTCATTTCAAGCTAGCAAAAGAGTAATATAAAAAGAGTAAGAGTAGTAGAGCTCTTTGTGAAGGGCTCGTCCGGGGAAGTTCTGCCACCACGCCTTTTTCTGCCGCCAAGCAGTGTTGTTGTGTTTTGGTTTGAAGAGTGTGGTTGCCGGTGTAATTATAGTCACATGAGGATTAACATCTGTATGCTTCAAGTGGACGAAGGGCAGTGCATCGTAGGGCACGTTCCTATCGTGCGTGACTTGCGAGGCAATGCTTTGCTAAAGGTGATGGTTATCACAAAACATCGCATGTGGGCCATCTGCTTGTTCCATCAAAGTTGTTTGTTCGACAACATGCCGGTTTCCTCACGATGTTTTCCTTCACCATTAGAGAGTACTGGCATTGTGCACATAATTTTTTTGAACAGAAAAACTCATTGCTGCACGACCGGTTTCGAACCCACGACCTTAGGATCGGAAGGCGGGGCCATTACCACTAGACCACCAGTGCTCTCAAAATGTGCTAGTGAGTAGTTATGTGACATTTAAGACGAGTTCATTAAAAAACAAAAGATAAACTTTGACCAAAATCGTATAAAGGCATAGAGCAACACGGAGGGGAGTGGCCGTAGCGTTTATTACCGATACAAAACTGTCTGCCATTTTTTGCGGGGGGAAATTTGTGTTACGCACACTTTCTCTAATTCCCACACAAAAATAATCGTCTGTCACTACGAAACTCACACATACCTAATTAAAAATACACTAACAATTTCATGCACACATAGATACATTCTGTGTCCTAACAGTATGAGGTGACACTGACAATTTGCTTACAGCCGTAGTTGTAACAACTGTCGATACGCAAATGTCTCATGTCTCTGGAAATGTCTCGGATCAGTCGCTCGACCGATCCGCTTATTGTATGAAGGCGAGCGGCCTGTGTTTGTTAACAAATCGGAAACAACACGACCGATAATATTGTGATTTTTAAGTTTAAACGAAGTTTAAAGTAATAATGTGATTAAAAATTACTTACATATGAAAGGTAACGCCATCTTTTTGTAAATTTGACGTGGCAGATGTCTTTTTGCAGCATAAAACAGAACAATTCGACATTTTTTAAAGGACATTGATTCTGTCCCGCAACTAGATTTAGTCTAGTGAGCAGTGCGGCTGCAACTAGTTTTATTGTACGTCTAGGACCGCGTGGACTTGTACTTTGACAGAGGGGAATGCCTGCGAAGGCTACTCCCCTCCGGTCCGCCGGTGGCCCGTGTTGCTCTAAGTATAAAGGCGAAGTATTTGCTAAAATAAATATGGACGGAAGTATCGTTTAAATAAAGATAATATTTGCTCTCGGGATAGGGCGCCGGAGGCTGGGAATTGGAGGCGTTTCTCTTCTGGGTAATATTGACTTACTTCTAAGGGTACTGTCAGCGATAAAAGTGGATATTTGACGATGATTGTTTAGTTTAAATGAATAAAATATTGGTAAACATTCCACACAAAGCCCAAAACCAGAAAATCAAAAAAGATTGTTTTACTGTCCCAAAAAATATTATTCGAGCCGACCACGACCGCCGTCCGTCAAGAACCCATGGCGTGCTGATCCTCACCCACCTATCGGGAGACATTCGGCTGATGTGCCCTGTGTGTGCATTTGAGCCTGGCAGCTTTATCTCCCACATCACAAGCCTGTTAAGGAACGCAACATGGTGTTCCTAAAAAAAGACGAACTGAAATTGTTAATTTACTTACGGTGCTGCCTGTACCGCTTATCTTTTTGTTGAGCTACTAAGACTGTATTTTAAGGGTCACCTTGAATCAAAATAAAGCTTATTAGGTTAGCCTTGTGATTTAAAGTGATACTTATAAATTTTTTTTCGTACCGATAGTTACTTAGACGCACTAAGGGCAATTTTTTATACCTTATATTAATTTGGTATGTAAACATCTGTTTTAGACCACGGGAATAAAACAAATAATGAAATATAACATCATCATCGTCATCATAAACCTATGTTAGTCCACTGCTGGACGTAGGTCTCTCCCAAGAAGTGCCACTGAGCCCGGTCTTCGGCTCTTCTCATCCAATGTTTGCCAGCTACATTTCGCAGATCGTTGCCCCACCTCGTCGGAGGGCGTCCTACACTACGTTTACCTAAACGCGGTCTCCACTCAAGTATTCGTTTGCTCCACCGATTGTCGGTTCCACGGCAAACATGGCCGGCCCATTGCCATTTCAGCTTGCTAAAACTATGTAGACCTCTTTGGTTATCTATCAGATGACCTCGTTTCGGATATCTATCCTTCAGAGAACTCCGAGCATAGCTCTCTCCGTAGCTCGCTGAGTGACTTTCAGCTTGTGACCGGAACCTAGTGTCTTTTTTTTTAAACAAATTGCTGATGGAACAAGCTAATGGTCCACCTTATGTTAATTGGTAATCATCACCTATAATTCCATCGTAAGTCACGCATGATAGAAACGTGCCCTACGATGCACTGCTCCGTGTCCTCTACTACTTTCAGTTTCGGAATTATTACGTAATCCCGCTGAATTTTGGATCTCTCCTGAAATATTTTATGCTCAACCTCTTTAAAAATTCAACTTGCTTGAATAAAATCAGCGCCGGATCACTCTAAGGAGATAGCAAATTACGCAGAGGAAGCGACCAAATGAAGCGAGAATACGATTATTTTGCTCTGAGACCTTGCGAAAATTTATACGAAATGTTCGCCTTTTATTTAACGAGTCGGGTCGTGTATTTTGACTAGCTTAGCGATACGCTGCCATAATGGTGAAGACAAGAGCTTATGTTCCTCTCGCTCGTACGTTTCGACATATTGAAAGATATGAAATCACTATACCCATTTTCAAAAAATCGCAGTCAGCAATTTTGTGTGCAATCACACACACATCTTAGTAAAAAAAAAATCTAATCGATACAAGTTTTCCTACTCAAAAGTTTGCACAAGTACAAGTACAAGTACAAGTTTTAAGAGTAGTAGAGCTCTTTGTGAAGGGCTCGTCCGGGGAAGTACTACCACCACACCTTTTTCTGCCGCCAAGCAGCGTTGCTGTGTTTCGGTTTGAAGAGTGTGGTTGCCGGTGTAATTACAGGCACATGAGGCTTAACATCTGTATGCCTCAAGCTGATGGACGCAGGGCTGTGCATCGTAGGGCACGTTCCTATCGTGCGTGACTTACGAGGCAATGCTTTGTTATAGGTGATGGTTACCACTTAACATCAGGTGGGCCATCTGCTTGTTCCATCAGTTGGTGGTATAAAAAAAAAAAAAAAAAAAAAAAAAAAACTAGTAAAGCAAACTTTTGAGGAATGACTTTTGAGATGACGGATGATATAGGAAAGTGGTAAGAAAAGTTAGACTAGTATACTGACTGTAGTATACAACGTGTAACATAATACCCTTTTATGGCCAAATACCAAGAGCTGTGAATAGGGCTGCCTCATGGTGTGTTTTATTTCGGGAATTAAAACCTTCGAAATTTCAAAAGTCGTAGAACTTAAATTGTTCGCCATGACCTGTAAAATTCCCTGTTTCCTAGTTAAGGGGTATTATGTTAGACGTTGTATACATAACCGAAATTATTTTTTCACAAAGATCTCTACTACTAATAATATACTGTCACCATAACTTTAACGTTGGTTATAGCTCCACCTTCTGTGCCGTAGTTTGTGGGTTTGATTCCCACCTAGATCACCATTTGTGTAATAAACATAGTTGTACTATGTCTAAGGGTTATAGTCAGTATTAAGTATTCTTGCTTGCTTAGTTCGGGGCTAGATAAGGCTGTCTGAAATATCCGCCTATATTTTATGCCAAAACCACAACTCGCTTCGCTCATCACAACATACCTTATTGTCGTCAAAATGACTCAAATTAGCATATCTGTGATTCAGGTTGGCCTGCATTTGTTTATTTGTTGTATAATTTGCCGCTTCTTCTGATGATCCCCACCGATGTTTACCAACACCAACACCAAAGATTTTACATTTTGTTTTGTTAATAATTTAATGGTCAATTAAGTTAACATTATAATGAATAGCTATAACATCTTTTGGTTGAAGATTTTGTCCCGCGGTTACTTTTGTACCATTGATTTGCCCCATTAATGGTGCAGACGTAACTGTTTAGTTATTTTTGCACCATTCTAATTGATACAACTACTTACCTTGTTATACTCATCGTAGATAAATTCAATAAAAAAATTGTAGCGATTATTTTTGTCATTTTTTTTATACAACTAGCTGATGGAACAAGCAGATGGCCCACCTGATGTTAAGTGGTAACCATCACCTATAACAAAGCATTGCCTCGTAAGTCACGCACGATAGGAATGTGCTCTACGATACACTGCCCTGCGTCCATCAACTTGAGGCATGTTAAGCCTCATGTGCCTGTAATTTCACCGGCAACCACACTCTTCAAACCGAAACACAGCGTTGCTGCTTGGCGGCAGAATAAGGCGTGGTGGTAGTACTTCCACGGACGAGCCTTTCACAAAAAGCTCTACCACTCATACATGGTTTTTTAGAGTAAAATGTACACCAGAAAATAACAGCATGTCCAAAGTTTATGGTACTACAATTTTCAGGTTGTGGGCGTGTCACAGACATCAGTTTTTGAATTTAAAAATATCCAAATTCTTTCAGATCTCTTGGTACTTAGTAAGTACCTACTGAAAAGGTTCTCGAAGATGTGCCTCTGATAACCCTTAGTTCCCTTAGACTCAAATGTCTAAAGGGTAGTAGAGGCACGTCCAAACAATACGTTTGGCCATTTACCATAATTGGTATTTCATACGTTTCATAATATTGTGTGGTAAAAGGCCACTGCGTTTATAAATTCATATAAACGCAGTGGCGTAGCTATCGTAGGGCCAGGCGGAGCAGTGCACCAGGGCCCCGAAGCTTAGGGGGCCCTCTAACCTAAGCTTTGAAATAAGAGGACCAGTGAGCTCCCGAAGTAGCTAGAAAACCTTGATCCTGCTCACAAAATTCTTTTTCTATTCACCAGGGCCCTTGTCCACCTAGCTACGCCACTGATTCAGCGGACTGTGATATGTTTGCCGACGAATAGGCGATGTCTGTGTGTCTTGCAATTTACAAAAAGAGATGTAGGATGTTCAAAATTACCATTTTTTTTTAAACAACTAGCTGATGGAACAAGCAGATGGCCCACCATGTTAAGTGGTAACTCATCAACGTGAGGCATACAGATGTTAAGCCTCATGTGTCTGTAATTACACCGGTACCCACACTCTCCAAACAGCAACGCAACTTGGCGGCAGAAAAAGGCGTGGTGGTAGTACTTCCCCGGACGAGCTCTTCACAAAGAGCTCTAATACCATGAGAGTATTTTGTTGCCTGTATATTGTTTGAATATAGATTTCGATTATAATATAATTTAATTTCTTAAAGGGATTAATTTACAAATAAGTGACATGTTGCAAAAGTAAAAATAAAGTCAAAAGGTATTCAGTAAAATCACAAGGATCACTTAGCGAAAGCCATACTTCCGTTGGGGGATAAAGACCTGTAATTTTAATAACTATGTAAAATATTTCAGCGTCCTATAGTGCGTAGTCTGAAGGCGTCTTTATATCCATTGACCTTAATATGCGGAAACGCCATTATGTAAAGTACAATGACGTCAGACGATGATCGTCTTACAAAGTTATAGTAAAGTTTTTGTTCGCCTATATTTGCCTATTTTCACGAACAAGACCAATGCGCAAATACACATTTTTTTTAGAACTCAATATTTCGTGAATCGTCCAAATGTCGATACTATCAAGTCTACTCTCTGATAACTCTTATAAGTCGATTTATGTATATGAATAGTTATTATATTAGATATTGAAGTTAATATATATAATCTATACTTCTACACTAATATTATAAAGAGGAAAGATTTGTATTTTTGTTGTTTTGGTGTTTAGTATGTAACGAATAGGCTCAAAAACTACTGGTCCGATTTCAAAAATTCTTTCACCATTAGAATGCTACATTATCCCTGAGTAACATAGGCTATATTATATTTTCAAAAAGATCAGGGATCCTTACTAAAACTCCAATAATGTAACCCAAGGTGGAAAACAAAAACCTTATATCGCGTGCGCTGCGAAAACTATTGATGATAGAACAAAATAATGTACTACGACTTTGCAGAACACGTCATTATCTACAAAAAATGTCGCAACAGCATATGTCTAACTATTTTTTTTTTTTTTTTTTTTTTTTTTTTACAACTTATAGGTTAAACGTTTGACCGCAATCTCACCTGATGTTAAGTGAAGATGTGGTCGACGATGTGGCACGTTTACCTAGAAAATACCTATTCACTCTTCTCTTGACAGCATCCAAATTATAGGCATTCGGAAAAACGGACGCCGGTAAGGAATTCCATTCTTTGGCCGTACGCATGATAAATGTTGAAGCAAAGCGCTTGGTGCGGGCAGTTGGTATGTCAACCATGAATGGATGCCTCGTCTCCGTACGTCTGGTGGTCCGATGGTAGAACGGGGATGAGGGGATCAAGCTGTGGAGTTCCGTCGCACACTCTCCGAAATGTATCCTGTAGAATACCGATAGACAGGCAACTTTGCGGCGATGTTCGAGAGTCAGGAGCTTAGACTCGAACAACGTGTTACCTATGAGCCTTTTGGCTCTTGGCTATTATAGTTATAATAAGTGTTCTTTTATTATAAAAAATTAATTGAAATGCCGCCGCTAGAAAAGGCTCTTTATTTGTACCTTGGTATTAATACTTGTCAAAATAAATATTTTTATATTCAAGACTGATTCAATACCTATACATTACTTCTTGAATTTTTCAAATCGGATATTCCATTCAAAAGATATGACGAAATTAAAAATGTTAAAGGGTCCACGGGTCACGCACGGGGTGCGATTTCACTCACTCAGGGAGAAGGACGTGCAAATGTATGAAATAAGTATCTAAGTAGTGGTCTAAGTTTATCTTAAAATGTTCAAAAAATTTATGACCACCCCATGCGAAGCTGGGACAGGCCGCTAGTATAGGTATGTATAAAATCTCTATTTATTTATTTTATTTTATTTATAATAGGTATCTCATTTATTAGGATTTCTCTAACTTTCATCTTGATTCTCCTACCTGCTTTTTCAATATATATTACCCGTGCGTGGTTTATTATATTTTATAAGTTTGTACACCTTCCCACTACTTTAATCAGCTCTCTCTGTCCTCTAAGGTTTGCTGGAAGAAAACTCTATTTAGGGTTAAGCTTGAATTTGTACATGACTATCATATCTTTTTTGTGTAAATCATTTGTGTACCATAAAGAATAACAAAAAAACGTGGAAAGAGGAGGTGAGGGCCCTATTCTTTCTCTATGCACCGGGGCCCGTGTCCACCTAGCTACACAACTGGTCAAACGATACGAAACGGTGCTTGCTCAACCGTCGTCTTGGCATCGTAGGTATTTTTCGTGAGAAGGCAGGCATCTGGGACCACAAGAAACTTGGACCGCGGTCCCAGTCGCCTGATTGCATTTTTTGTTCTGCCATTTGGGACCACAACCTGTATAGAAGTAATTGTACAGTCGCCAGAAAAATCAAAAGCTAGCACGCGTTTTTTTTTAGCATTATTATGATCGAGTGAGCGAAGCGAACGAAGATCTTAGTTTTAACTTGGGCTATTTGGCATTTTATGTTTGTATGTATGTATGTATGTATGTATGTTTGTCTGGCCATAACTTTCGAACCGTTGATCCGATCTGCATGAAATTTGATAAGTCGATAGCTTGTGCTTGAGAAATTTACTGGTAAGTATATGAGTAAAATCGGATGAAGGGTTATTAAGATGGGGTTTTTTAAGGGGGCAAAAATAAAAAAAGTTACATAAAAAAATCAAACTACATGTCATATGAAAGGGCTTTGTTTGGACATTCCAACACAATTTTTACTTTTTTTCTGGGACGCTCGATTTTTGAGATACAACAAAAAAGTTAAATTAAGGTAACTAACGATCCAAGAGCTCCCATCTCTGGGAATTTCGTTGACATCAAGGTTTTTCTACTGGTCGCCCAGTTAGTTTGCTTTTTCTTATTTTTTTTTCTTGAAATAAATTAAGAAGGTACTCAGTTCTCATAAAATGGTGATAGCGACCAGGTCTGATGATGGAGTCAAGGTCTGTTCAAAGGAACTCTTCAATAAATAGGCCAATAGAGTTGAAACTTGGTTACCGTACCAAGTTAGTAAGCGGTAGTCAGAAAAAAGTCCAAACATAATGTTTGGACTTGCCTCTGACTACCACCTACTTAAAGTTTTGGTGCGTTTATCGGGTTGCATCACGAGATCTCAGTTCGGGGCGAACTACTAGTTTTACTAGCATCATATAATACCATTACTAGCGGCGCGTGTCGTTGAAGGTCCAAGTAGATCCAGTAGTTTTTATAAACATATCTATGTACAATAATTTAAATATTATAAATTATCTGGTATTATCTGGTTAAAGGTTGTCTGGAAGAGATCGCTCTCAGCGATAAGACCGCCCATTGTACTTCACTGAAACTTTTGAACTTTATGTGTTAAATTTCCTTGTGGTGTGCAATAAAGAGTTTTCTATCTATCTATCTAATTATCGTACATAGGTATGTTTATAAATCATTTATAGTATACCGATGTAAGACTGATTTTAAAACACGTTATTTTATTTTTAATTAATGTACATATTTATAATTGTTAGAATATTGTTTTATTGATGTAAATATTTCACGACAGATTCGTTTTTTTATTTCATATACTTTTCGTTCTAACTGTACTTAAATTCGGATTAAACAATAGATTTAGTGGTAATATTGCGAGTGGTCCCAGTTGCCTGAGGAAAAATAATGAAATTAATGAATCAGGCGACTGGGACCGCGGTCCCAATTTCTTGTGGTCCCAGATGCCTGCCTTCTCTTTTTCGTAGCGTCGTCGTGTGAAAAATAACCTCGTCGTAGTTGAGTGCATGTGCAACGCTGTAAAAATAAGTTTCATCCATTTAAACGCAGTCAACAAAATATAAATAGTGTGTATCATTGCTCCGCATTTCACAGATATAAAATCATTATACCTACTAGCTTTTGAAAAATAGCAATCAACCAGGTGCTTTACTAGTTTTTGTACTTGAGAAAACTTTTGAATTGGAAAATTTATATCGGTCAAACTGAAAGTTTTACTAAACTATGTGCAAAAAAATTTATATGATTGCACACAACTTTATGTGTAATACCTGTAATACAGGTTCTTACGAACCTACATCAGGCACCAGCCTTTCACAATGCAATAGCATTAAACTTATCGTGTTGTCGACTTGTCACGGCTTTAATTCTGTATTGAAATTAAGAAATTAATTCCGTATAAGAAAATAAATAACTTTTTACTAATTATTGCGATTTTTGCACACAGCTTAATATTTTTTTTATTTTAACCGATATAATTTTGATTATGATACAAGATAGAACTTGGATTATTGCGATTTTTCAAATAAATAAATAAATAAATATTGGTGGATTTTCCACACACCACTATCTCGCCCCAAACTAAGACAAAGCTTGTGATATGGGAACCAGATAGCTGATATACTACTTATATACTTTTTTTTGTAAATACATACTTATCATATTATATAACACCCAGACAGAGAACAAACATCTATGTTCATCACACATATGTTTGTCCTCGGTGGGAATCGAACCCACGGCCTACGGCACAGAAGGCAGAGCTACTACCAACTGAGCTGTGAAGGCTGTCAAAAATGAGTTCAGTGATTTTGTGTCTTACCTAATGTTGAAATGTGCGAGCGAGAGGTACATTAGCAGTTATCTTCGGCTTAAGAGGCGGGTCAGTGCATACATTGCATACATTTTACCAGAAAGCGCTAAGTACGCATTGCTTATATCATGAACCACTCAGCCATTTTTCAATGTTGTTTAAAAGCATTCCACTACCTTTAAAACTGACTTATTAACTATAGGACGTGACTTATTGTCGCGCCCTTACTCTCACTAGGCTTACGGTCGTTTCTGAAAGCTCGATCAAATGTAATCAGATGTCAAATCACTCACCATTTCAGCTATTGCATCAAATTAGATAGAGACTTGACGTCCGATTGGTTTTGATCGAGCATTCAAAAACCGGCCGCAAGTCTCAAATATATTTTTTAATACGAAAATTTATGTTTTTCGGTAGTTAAAAAGACCGAAAAAGTGCCATAAGCAAACTATAAAACAACGAATAAACTAGTAAATTGTAATTGTGTGTTTGTTTTGTAAATTGTAATGTATGATTCTAATGATAATTTAATTTAAGCATGGATTGATTGATCTAAAATAAATGAATGATAATAAAAGTTTTTATTTGGGACACCAAAAACAACATATTTTTATTGTGAGAACTTGAGGGATATTTAAAAAAAAACATTTTCATATTCTAGACATTTTACAAACGTTTAATATAGTCCCCAAAAGTTATTACCCGAGTGGGATTTGAACCCACGACCTTCCCCTTGATACGGGGCCGCGCTAACCAACTGCGCCATCGGATTCTAATCGCACTCGACGAATAACTCTGGGACATGCTACTACGGTACTTATGCGACCGTGGTTCCATCTACAGGTCTGACATATAACTATCAAGAGTTTTGGGACTATATTAAATCTTTGTGATTTTCCTTAAGTGTAGGTAAATACTATAAAAACAAATTAAAATTTTACAAACGTATTAAGAAGACGCTACTAAAAGTCGCGTCCGATACTTTTTTTAGCTGAAAGCGAACATTTTACAGTAATTAAGATGTAGAGTGGAGTGTTAAGCTCTTTTAAACACTCATTTGAAAATGTAAGGCCAAGAACTCTTTTCAAACTGCCATAGGTCATGGAATATACAGAGCTGCCGCCGTGCCGTTGAGAAAACCGAAGATAGGGTGAGGCCACACGGTTGATTATAGTGCGTCTTCGCAACGCACATTTCAACTCATGCATTTCATTTCATTGAAGAGCAAGTAATATTGGAGACCACTAATGGCATAGTGGTAGCGGCCCTGCCTTCAGATCCTAAGGTCGTGGATTCAAAAACAGGTTGTGCACTAATGAGATTTTCTCTTCAAAAATGTATGTTCGGTGAAAGAAAATATCGTGAGGAAACCGGCATGTAGTAGAACCATAAAAATAAAACATGTGTCAAGTGCTCGAAAGGAGCCTTTTTAAGGCGCACTTAAAATCCTTTCACCACACTGTTTCGAAAGAACTAATGACACAACAAGAAGAAGATTTCATTGAAATGTGTAAGCGAGAATAACAACGGTCATACTGGTGCCAGCATCTCAAACTGGCATCCCTAATCGATATTTTGACAGAGAAATAAAAGCATCCAAAGTGCACCATTATAAACATTAGCTAGTCTTTATCCACTGTACAATGTGTTAGTTATACAACCGCCTACGATAAGATAATTAAACTTCATAACTTTTGAATCATTGTCTTCCCACTTAATACTGCGTTTACATTTAGACATTCGCGCTGCCATTCGCGTGGACGGAAATGTTGCCGTCCATGTCTGCGGCAGCGTCGCCGGCAATGTGTGTTCACGCAACACGGGCAACGCGAGCGGCAACGCGAGTGGACATGGAAGTGGCCTGTTTACATTCTCGCATTGCCCAAGTCCCTTCCCATGTCTCTGCACATTTCCACGGACATGAGCTGAGTGTAAACGGGGTATAAGAGTAGTGGAGCTCTTTGTGTGTGGAAGTATTACCACCATGCCTATTGCTGACGCCAAGCCATTGCTGATGTTTCGGTTTGAAGGGTGTGGTGTTAGTAAAATTACAGGCACATGAGGCTTAACATGATGCCCTTAAGATGATGGACGCAGAGCATCGTAGGTACGTACACATATTACAATCTTTTCTTAGTTTGGGTCTAGATAGTGCTGTGTGGAAAGTCTACCAATATTTATTATATACTAGCTGGTGCCCGCGACTTTGTCTGCGCAGGATTAGTATTTCAAGTAGCTTAAATTCGCGTGGCGTAGTACATATGTGTAACTCTAGCGGTTTTTGCAGCGCACGCCAGAATAGCTCGCAGATGATAGATTTTTTTCTACTTACCTGACACTTATCGTCATATTTTGGACAATTCACACAATCTCTTTATAAATTGCAGCCTATGTGTTATTCTGATTCTGTACAGTTTCATTAAAATCCATTTAGTAGTTTTTACGTGAAAGTGTAACAAACATCCATCCATCCATCCATCCATACTTACAAACTTTCGCTTTTATAATATTAGTAGTAGTAGGATTTATCAATTAAACAAGGTAAGAAGATAGTCCTTTTTAGGTTACTACCGAAAAACGAGGCTCTTGCTCAAGGTTATCGCACACACATCAGCTGGGCATCGGATCAGTGTCGCCTCCGCTCGAGATGTTCAGTACTATTTGTACGAAGCAAAGCGTAAGTCTAACTTAAGCCTACGCCACCCGTCCGTTTGTCTATTTGTTGTCTGTTTGTCTCTAAGATACGTAAAATAAATGCTTTTTCAGTCTGAATAATTCGGAAGATTCTGAGATTTAACTGTAATTATCCTAGTCTTCTAGTCGTGTCGTGTTTCTTTCGAAACATTGTGGTGAAACATTTAAATGAATAGTACTTTACTACTTAACTTTACTGACTTACTTGAATATATATTGGTGGTGCACTTTCCACACAGCACTATCTAGCCCCAAACTAAGCCAAAGCTTGTAATATGGGAACCAGATAGCTGATATAATACATATATACTTGTAACTAGTAGTTCGCCCCGAACTGAGATCTCGTGATGCGACCCGACGAACGCATCAAAACTTTGAGTACGTAGTAGTCAGAGGCAAGTCCAAACATTATCTTTGGACTTTTTTCTGACTACCGCCTACTAACTTGGTATGGTTACCAAGTTTCAACTCTATTGGCCTATTTATTGAAGAGTTCCGTTGAACAGACCTTGACTCCATCATCAGACCTGGTCGTCGTCACCATTTTATGAGAACTGAGTACCTCCTTAATTTATTTCAAGAAAAAAAATTAAGAAAAAGCAAAGGAACTGGCTGACCAGTAGAAAAACCTTGATGTCAACGAAACTCTTAGAGATGGGAGCTCTTGGATCGCTGGTTATCTTAATTTAACTATTATTATTTTATCTCAAAAACCGAGCGTCACAAAAAAAAAGTAAAAATTGTTTTGGGATGTCCAAACAAAGCACTTTCATATGACATGTAACTTGATTTTTTTATGCAAGTTTTTTTATTTTTTCCCCCTTAAAAAACCCCATATCTCAAAAACCCTTCATCCGATTTTATTCATATACTTACCAGTAAATTTCTCAAGTACAAGCTATCGATATATCAAATTTCATGCAGATCGAATCAACGGTTCTAAAGTTATCGCCAGACAAACATACATACATACATACATACATACATACATACATACATACATAAAATGCCAAATCGCCCAAGTTGAAACTAAGATCTTCGTTCGCTTCGCTCACTCGATCAAATATATAATAACGCCCAGACAGAAAACAAACATCTATGTTCATCATACGGCCACCACGGCACATCACGGCCTACGGCACAGAAGGCAGAGCTACTACCAACTGAGCTGTGAAGGCTGTCAAACTTACTTGACTGTTGGTACCATGGAGGTATGTTGGTACTTTTTACATCCTCACCACCACTGTTTACAATAAAGATTACTCTGATTCTGATTCAGAAAGGATTTTAAGTGTGCCTCAAAGATTATGTGACATGCAGGTCCGGATTATCCATAAAGCGTATTATCAACTGCCTAGGGGCCCCGACTAGGGGAAATTTTTCTAAAGTCTCTCACTGTTTGGATTTCTATCAGATTTCTTGACAAAGTCCAACGATGAAATTGAAGAGGCTTGTACAAAATTTTGTGGACATTATTCAGAGGATATTGGATACTGTTTGTTACTGAATAAAATAAAATAAAAATGATTACTCAGTTGGTACATAGTAGCTCTGCCTTCTATGCCATAGGCCGTGGGTTCGATCCCCACCGAGAACAAACATTTGTGTGATGAACATAGATGTTTGTTCTCTGTCTGGGTGTTATATAATATTATAAGTATGTATTTACAAAAAAAAAGTATTTAAGTAGTATATCAGCTATCTGGTTCCCATATCACAAGCTTTGGCTTAGTTTGGGGCGAGATAGTACTGTGTGCACAGAAATGTAAATATACATAGAATTAGGAAGTGGGCGGAGCCCGCTAGCACCAAGTATGCGGGATCCCGCGCGCTTCATGCTCCGCTCACATCAGTCGTGTTTGAACTTCGTCAAGGTAAACATACCCCAAAAAAAACATAAAATGCCGTTTTGTGCCGTTTCGCAGTGTGGGAACGATAGCCGAACCAAAAATTTATCAAAAGGGGGCATATCATATCACCGGTAAGTATTATTTAATTGTTTTTTGTTAGTTTTGTTTAAATACAAAACCGTCAAACAAAGATAGACTGTGAATCATAGATGATAAGGTCGTGTTTCTCTTAAACATTACCATGCTACTCAATTAGGGATGTGACCCAAATAAACTGATGAATGTGTTATCGATAACTTTAATTATTTTTGTATTTTTATATGATTTCGTCTGGTTCAATGCGTACCACCCGTGTTACGCAATTAACCAATTCTTATTTTTTGCTGAACCTGTATTTCTAGGAAATCTAAAGATTATATGAATAAACTAATAATGCTTAATCTTAGCCAGATTAATCACCTTACTTCACGCCAAATCTTAGGTCCGTAAGTCAAAAAATGTAGAAGATTGAATAAAAAAGACGAAAAATGTAAATGACGTTTGAATTTTACCTGGTTCATTGCTGGACAACCCACCATATACAGGGTTACAGGAAAAGTCGTGCTAGATCCGTTAAGGGCGTGGAGTACCCATCATTCCTGACATATTTCACTATGAAACACCCTACCCTAAACTAAACCCTTTTCGAGATATTCGACTTTTAATTTTTTTATTGAAAATTGCCGATTTTTAGGCAATTAAATTTATTTTTGGTTGTTTTGTGTATCTTATTATTATTATTATTGCATTTTTACATGTGTAATTAGATGCTTTAGGACGTCAATCATTAAAATAGTGCATAAGTTAATTGAATAGACCGTAGTAGACAAGTGAAAGTTAAGAAATAAAAAAAAAATTAGAAAGTTTATTTTTCTCTAAGGGATATCTAAAAAAAATATTATGGCAATTCTTCGGCAGATGTTTTTAAAAATATCTACGTTTCATCAGCTATCTAACGAGGTATAATAATCTAGGGTTTTATTCAATTGCATTGAAAAAAAATTAGTTTTATAGGCGACAGTGGAGAAGAAAATTTATACTTAGCCCTAAAAAGTAAAAGTAAAACAATAGGTAAGCATGAAATGTCATTTATTAAAGGTTTTCACACAACTTTTTCTTATTCTACAGTTCATGTTCAACATGGCCGCCTCTATTTCTGATACATTGTCGCATCCTTCTACGGAGACCAGTCTTCACTACTCCAGTGGTCAACGTGGTCCTCATTTTATTTGCTGCATCCACAATCCTTTCTCTTAGGTCTTCCACAGACGAAACTGGATTCGGCTCGCTGTACACAAGACTTTTCATGCACCCCCACACATGAAAATCCATGGGGGTTAGGTCCGGACTTCTTGCTGGCCATGGCAACGGCCCACCTCGTCCTATCCATTTGTTTGGATAATTTGTGTCCAGCCAGTCTCTGACACTTCTCCTGAAATGGGCAGGGCAGCCATCGTGTTGGAACCACATGTCCCTGATCAGGTTGAGTGGCAGATCATCCAGCAAATCACTCAAGTCTGCTCTCAGGAAATTTTCGTAGCTTTCCCCATTTAAATTATCCGGTAGAAAGTAAGGTCCAATCAAATGATTGGAGATAATGCCCATCCACACATTCACGCTGAATCTTCGTTGGGACCCCTTCACTCTTTTCTTATTGGGATTCCTTAGTGCTTTTGGGGCCCAGTAATGGGCGTTGTGATAGTTAGTTATGCCATCTTTATCAAATTTGGACTCATCCGTCCACAAGATATTTCTTAGAAAATCTGGGTCTTCTACGTCAGCATTTAGCATAAATCTGCAAAAGTCCAATCTTCTCGCGGGGTCTCCTTCTTCAATAACGTGTACCGGCGTGTAATGGTATGGGTATAGGCCAGCAGTATGCACTGTAAACCACACTCTCCATTGCGAAAGTCCCAGATCACGGGCAACAATATTAGTGGAAGTAGTCGGATCCGCTCGAAAGCGTTGCACTATCTCATTGTCCTGTTCTTCGTCGTCAATTCGTGGTCTACCCATGTCTGTATTACGTCTCAAAACAGAGCCAGATTCTCGAAGTCTTCGATAAACTCTGTCAAAAACGGCCACATCCGGCACTCGACGACCGGGGTAGCGAGTTACGTATTCGTTGCGAGCTTGCGCAGATACACAATCGCAGTATCCGTAACAAATAAGCATATCAGCATATTCCTCAGGTGTGTAGGACGTCATCTTCAACACTTCCGTATCACAGGTACAAATCAGAGTCCGGTTAACAAGTATAGTAGTCACAAATCAGAAGAAATAGTCCAGAATCACAGCCAAGTCGAGAAAAAGAGCAAAACGATATCACATCTACTATGTACGAAGCACAAAAGCAGACTGACAACCAAAACAATACCCCCTGTTGTATTCCCAGCCCTAACCGGTCTCTACACATTTTTTCTTTCATTCATACCTACATAAATCGTCACTTGTCTCGCTCTCACGGTGTGTCTGAACTTGAAGGACAATAGGCGCGGGACCGTTAGAACTGCTACCTGGAGCGTCCCAACTACTTTTTTTCCACGAAATGTAATACAAACCCTAGATTGTTATACCTCGTTAGATAGCTGATGAAACGTAGATATTTTTAAAAACATCTGCCGAAGAATTGCCATAATATTTTTTTTAGATATCCCTTAGAGAAAAATAAACTTTCTAATTTTTTTTTTATTTCTTAACTTTCACTTGTCTACTACGGTCTATTCAATTAACTTATGCACTATTTTAATGATTGACGTCCTAAAGCATCTAATTACACATGTAAAAATGCAATAATAATAATAATAAGATACACAAAACAACCAAAAATAAATTTAATTGCCTAAAAATCGGCAATTTTCAATAAAAAAATTAAAAGTCGAATATCTCGAAAAGGGTTTAGTTTAGGGTAGGGTGTTTCATAGTGAAATATGTCAGGAATGATGGGTACTCCACGCCCTTAACGGATCTAGCACGACTTTTCCTGTAACCCTGTATAGAAGTATAGCTGATAATGTGTATTAATAAAGAAAGAAAGAAAAGAAAAGCTTTTTTATTTCGACCGCCACAAATATAACCTGACCTGATACTACCCATTATCCTTCAATAGTTAGGTAATAATCGATATCGATATATTCGTCTTGCATCCGCATTGGTACATCACTAACCGAGTAGCTATGTTCGAGCAACAGCCATTGCATTATCAATCTTATGCTTTGTTGTTAGAGACTATAACAAAAATCGATAGCTACAGCGCCATCTCTTGTTGAGTAGTTTTGTTTTGTGGGTAATCAAGTAACCGCCATTGCATTATCAATCTTACTCCTAAGCAATAGGCACTAAAACAAAAATATTTTGCAAAAGCGCCATCTGTTGCTGAGTAAACTTAGTAGACTTTCATATTTGATAACTGTTTATTTGATTGCATTTTGAACCATGTTCTGATAGTTCTAAGGTTTTATATCCGTTCAATTAGTATTATGCTTTTAAGTCCTTTTTAACTGTCCCTTTCAACCAATTATAACTTTTATTTCTCAGTGTGTTCGTTTTTACATGTGTGAGTTCGGCGACACTGGTTCTCTTCATAGAAAGCCATCATGCGATTTCCTCTTATTCTCTGTTCCGTGGCTGTGTGGAATGTCCACCAATTTTTTTTTTTTTATTATTTGGTTTATTATTTATAGAAAAATAAAGTACTAAAATACCTATTAAAATAAATAAGTATCAGCCAAATTTACTTTATCCATATTTTTATTTTATTAAAGCATCATTATTAATATTATTATACATAATTATAATAATATTTTGTATTTTATTTATTATACGTTAAATATGGGGGATTTGAAGATGCGTAAACAGCTCAAGGCGATATATTTGTAGCCCATTTTTTTTCTTATAAAATGTTTCTGAGGGATGGAATCAGAAATGAGGAAATCCGTAGGAGAACCAAAGTAGCCGACATAGCTCGCAGAATCAGCAAGTTGAAGTGGCAATGGGCAGGTCATAGCTCGAAGGACTGATAACCGTTGGGGAATAAAGGTTCTGGAATGGCGACCACGCACAGGAAAACGAAGCGTGGGACGCCCTCCTACCCGATGGACTGACGACATTGTCAGGATCGCGGGAAGTCGGTGGATGGAGAGGGCTCGGAATCGTTCTTCCTGGAAATGTATAGGGGAGGCCTATGTCCAGCAGTGGACTTCTTTAGGCTGATGATGATGATAATGATGATCCTGAGCTTTTTATAATGGGTGTACAAAATATAAAGCATATATTCTGATAGGAAAACTTGTTTGGATTAAAATGGAAATTATGCTGAACCTTCGATAAACATTCTCTGTAACTTGGTTGCTTGTGATTTTTCACAACTTTATTTACTGTTTTTATACAAGGTGTTCCTTTAATTGTGTATATAAACTTCAGGGGGCTAAAGTACCCATCAATATGAATAACTTTTTCTAAGGTACCAACACTGTAAACGCGAAAAAAAAACAGCTGTTTCATAGAAAAGTTAAATACCTACCTGGCTAAAATGTATGAAACAGCTGTTTTTTTTTCGCGTTCACAGTGTTGGCTCCTTAGAAAAAGTTATTCATATTGATGGGTACTTTAGCCCCCTGAAGTTTATATACACAATTAAAGGAACAGCTTATATATTCAAAAATTTTAAATGTGCAAACGAAAAATACATCAGCAGTAGTCTGGGTTTTAAAAGTATTTTTTGCACATAATTTTCCATAGCGGAAGGAAGATCATGGTTTTCATGGAGAAAACTTTCGACATTTTCCGAAGCCTAGCCTGTAGGTCCTATATTTTTTTTGTATCATCGTACTGAAAGGATTGGCTAGTCCAGTTACGCAACAACGCAACAGCCCCGTAACGCCGGGTACAATACCGGGCTCTGGTGTTTTAGAGGTTTGCCGTGAGGAGGCTTATTTCATGTTCCCCTACCCTAACGACCAAGTCACTGTGCTGTAATACCTGCACCTTGATCGACTTGTATGCTGCCACCAAACGCCATTAATATAGCTAGGATTTGAGTATGTAATATTTAAATAAAAAAACAAACCGGCCAAGTGCGAGTCGGACTTGCGCATGAAGGGTTCCGTACTATACGTATACGTATCTATAAGTTTAAAATTATTATTTTTTGATCGAGTGAGCGAAGCGAACGAAGATCTTAGTTTCAACTTGGGCGATTTGGCATTTTATGTATGTATGTATGTATGTATGTATATATGTATGTATGTATGTATGTTTGTCTGGCGATAACTTTAGAACCGTTGATCCGATCTGCATGAAATTTGATATGTCGATAGCTTGTACTTGAGAAATTTACTGGTAAGTATATGAGTAAAATCGGATGAAGGGTTTTTGAAATATGGGGTTTTTTAAGGGGGCAAAAATAAAAAAAGTGACTTAAAAAAATCAAGTTACATGTCATACGAAAGGGCTTTGTTTGGACATTCCAAAACAATTTTTACTTTTTTTCTGGGACGCTCGGTTTTTGAGATACAACAAAAAAGTTAAATTAAGATAACCAGCGACCCAAGAGCTCCCATCTCTAAGAGTTTCGTTGGTATCAAGGTTTTTCTACTGGTCGTCCAGTTCCTTTGATTTTTCTTATTTTTTTTTCTTGAAATAAATTAAGGAAGTACTCAGTTCTCATAAAATGGTGACAACGACCAGGTCTGATGATGGAGCCAAGGTCTGTTCAACGGAACTCTTCAATAAATAGGCCAATAGAGTTGAAACTTGGTTACCGTACCAAGTTAGTAGGCGGTAGTCAGAAAAAAGTGCAAACATAATGTTTGGACTTGCCTTTGACTACCACCTACTCAAAGTTTTGGTGCGTTCGTCGGGTCGCATCACGAGATCTCAGTTCGGGGCGAACTACTAGTATTATATGATGTAACTAAAAATGTATGCATTTCGCAATTTATCTGTGCTATCAGACGTTGCTTTGTACCAAATTTCAAGATTCTGAGTTAACGGGAAGTAGTAAGGATCTTGACAGACAGGCAAACGGACAACAAAGTGATCCTGGGTTCCGTTTATTCCTTTTGAGGAACCTTAAAAAATATGTGTAAGATATCTTGTATCATCGACACGACGAAGAATAAGAAGGTACCATTTATTTTTTCTCCATTTGACTGTTCTTTGTGACACCTTGTATAGAAATTTCTGCTATAAAAGCAAGCTTTCTTAATTTACCCATAATTACGAATATATATACACTCGTAATTAAGTAATAAATATGTATGAAACGCTGACTTGAAGACTCTTATACTTACAACTGTTTTATTATTACGACCTAATACTCTGAATGAGGGTAGAACGAGATCAAAATAACATTGGAATTAAAGTAGCGACTTTTTGTCGCAACTTTGAGAAAGTATGGGAAGAGAGCATGCAGCAGAAATGCGAATGTTTATATGTGTGGTGTGACAAAGATATAATAAATAAAATAAATAAATATTGGTGGACATTCCACACAGCACTATCTCGCCCCAAACTAAGCCAAAGCTTGTGATATGGGAACCAGATAGCTGATATACTACTTATATACTTTTTTTTTGTAAATACATACTTATAATATCATATAACACCCAGACAGAGAACAAACATCTATGTTCATCACACAAATGTTTGTTCTCGGTGGGAATCGAACCCACAGCCTACGGCGCAGAAGGCAGAGCTACTACCAACTGAGCTGGGAAGGCTGTCAAAGATGGATTATATAAGGAATGAGCTAAATATTAGAGGAAGTTTGAAAGTTGCGCCTCTGACGGATAGGTTGAGGAGCAATAGGTAAGCGTGATATAGACATTGTAGTGTAGGTATAGGTAATAATAAGCTATGCGCGCTGACTGGGTAGGCGGGTAGCGACAAAACGCACGGTCGCTGGCACTCGATTCCAGCCGGCCAACCCAAACGTTACTCGAACTAAGTGTTTTATTTGGTACCCAAGCGACCTGTACAGTACAGACATGTCATGAAGAAGAAAGTCATTACATACAAATACGATAGGAGCTTACCCTACGATGCACTTCCATGCCTCCATCAACTTGAGGCATAAAGATGATAAGCCTCATGTGCCTGTTTTTTAACCGGCGACCACGCCCTTTAAGGCGAGGCAGTACCACTTTTTTAGTTTTTGAACGTCTGTAAGTCTACAGAAATGTAAAAGTTACACGAAAAAAAATTAAAATATTAAAATTGAACATATACTTGAGCGCTGTGTGAAGATAGAAACGTGATTAATAATAATTGTCTCGATAGAAAAAAATCATAAAGATGACACTAATCGATATTTTAAACGATCAGTACTAAGAGATTTTTTCTTGAAATCATGTCAAAGTTGTATCAAAAGATAGGTCTCAATATTAACCAGCGCTGTGTGAAAAAAAATATTAAAATTTTGTTATTGTTAATCTCTGAGAAGAAAAATTGGCAAAATCTAGCTGTACAAGCGCTCGCGCCGGGCGGCCAGTGCCCGCCGAGACGTCTTCGAGGTTGGACGCACGCCGTTTTTATCCCGAAAATTCCCCCCTGCGTTTTCCGTTGGTTTTACATTGCCTAGATAATTTTTATACAAAATGGGTAATATAGAAAACTTAAATGTAAGAAAAAATGGTTATAGATAATTTTTACCTACCTACTCAAACATTCCAAACATTGTTTACCACAATCTTAGTGTTGACGCGCCACAGTATAAAACATACAGTAGGTAGATGATTTATACTGACAAATTGAATTCGTAATTATTGTGTTTTATCAATAACTGTGAAAGATCCGAATGAAATGAAATGAAATTATTAGTAATTGATCGAGTGAGCGAAGCATGATCGAGGGGGCAAAAATAAAAACAGTTACATAAAAAAATCAAGTTACATGTCATATGAAAGAGCTTTGTTTGGACATTCCAAAACTATTTTTACTTATTTTATGGGACGCTCAGTTCTTGAGATACAACAAAAAAGTTAAATTATGATAACCAGCCATTCAAGAGCTCCTATCTCTTAAGAGTTTCGTTGACATCAAGGTTTTTCTACTAGTCGGCCAGTTACTTTGCTTTTTCTTATTTTTTTTTCTTGAAGTAAATTGAGATGGTACTCAGTTCTCATAAAATGGTGACAACGACCAGGTCTGATGATGAAGCCAAGGTCTGTTCAACGGAACTCTTCAATAAATACGCCAATTCAGTTGAAACTTGGTTACCATACTTAGTTAGTAAGTGGTAGTCAGAAACAAGTCCTACCTACTCAAAGTTTTGGTGCGTTTGTCAGGTCGCATCATGAGATCTCAGTTCGGGGCGAACCACTAGTAACAATAGTTTTAAGAGTGAATGTATGTGTGTGCTCTGACTGGTAAAAGTTAGGGCATGCTCCCGGTACTCCATGAAGCAAGTACCGGTACTTTCGATACTTTCGATACTCGATATAACTATATTATTTTAATTTTATTTCATCCACCTGCTTGCTAAAGCTTCTACACCAGTAAATTTGTAAATTACTCCTTCCATTTATATAAGTAAGGCCGTAAATGTTTGTTTGCGCATTTTTTTTCTCATGTACTTTGTAACCATACGTGAGGACAGCTAATTGGCTTCTCTGATAACCTATATTACTTAGAATTTAAGTTTTAATAATCTGTTGGTCTTCCTAAAATAAATAAAATACCGAATTACACATTCTTCGGCCTCTTCATTCGATGAAAAGTTTTGGTCGCCGACTTGTTTTTTGAGGCTTTGGAACAGATGAAAGTCTAAAAGAACGAAACTTGGTAGGTCGATAGGTTGCACTTGAGAAAATATGAATTTATATGGGTGTATGAATTTAATCGGAGGTCACGGAGTCACTAAGTCACGAAATCACGGAGTCACTAAGTCATGAAGTCACGAACTCAGAAAGTCACGAAGTTACTATCTCACGAACTCACGAAGTCACGAAGTCACAAAGTCACGGAGTCACTAAGTCACGGAGTCACTAAGTCACGAAGTCACGAATTCACGAAGTCGGGAAGTCACGAAGGCACGAAGGCACGAAGTCACATAGTCACATAGTTACATAATCGTTTATTGTACTTATATTTATTTTCATAAAACTAAGTAAAATCTGAATTTGAGTAAACAATTATGAACAAAGGTGGATTGCGCGTTTCGCGTGTTTTTTTTTTTCTATTTTTGTTTTTATTTAGTTCAGGCGCTTTTCTTTATCATAAATCCTGCTTGTTCATATAGTGTTCGTGATATCTTTGGTGATTGTAACTTTTGAACTTTGGAAAGAAAGGTACCTACCTACAGACACTAAAAGAATCATGGTATCACAACACAGATCCGGAATAAATAAGAATATTTACAGAACATGTAAACATTTCTCGCGCCGTCGTCCATGGGAATCGAACCCACACCTCTTGTATCTGGTGTCACACCCGGGTATTTGCATGTCACGCAATCGCGGATCTACCTATAAAACTAGTAGTTCGCCCCGAACTGAGATCTCGTGATGCGACCCGACAAACGCATCAAAACTTTGAGCAGGTAGTAGTCAGAGGCAAGTCCAAACATTATCTTTGGACTTTTTTCTGACTACCACCTACTAACTTGGTATGGTAACCAAGTTTCAACTCTATTGGCCTATTTATTGAAGAGTTTCGTTGAACAGACCTTGGCTCCATCATCAGACCTGGTCGTCGTCACCATTTTATGAGAACTGAGTACCTCCTTAATTTATTTTAAGAAAAAAATTAAGAAAAAGCAAAAGAACTGGCCGACCAGTAGAAAAACCTTGATGTCAACGAAACTCTTAGAGATGGGAGCTCTTGGATCGCTGGTTATCTTAATTAAACTTTTTTTGTTTTATCTCAAAAACCGAGAGTCCCAAAAAAAAAGTAAAAATTGTTTTGGAATGTCCAAACAAATCCCTTTCATATGACATGTAACTTGATTTTTTTATGTAACTTTTTTTTATTTTTGGCCCCTTAAAAAACCCCATATCTCAAAAACCCTTCATTCGATTTTACTCATATACTTACCAGTAAATTTCTCAGGTACAAGCTATCGACATATCAAATTTCATGCAGATCGGACCAACGGTTCTAAAGTTATCGCCAGACAAACATACATACATACATACATAAAATGCCAAATCGCCCAAGTTGAAACTAAGATCTTCGTTCGCTTCACTCACTCGATCAAATAATTACGACTGGGTAAATGTTTTTTTTGTTTTTATTTTTCGGCTGGACTTGCAAATATTCCTACCTTTTTAATTTTATGATCTTACTTTGTCACTGTAGGTACCTACCTAGATCTACAAATTATAAGTAAGAATAATACCGGTAATAATAATACATACCTTTGTTTGACAGCCTTCACAGCTCAGTTGGTAGTAGCTCTGCCTTCTGTGCCGTAGGCCGTGGGCTCGATCCCCACCGAGAACAAACATTTGAGTGATGAACATAGATGTTTGTTCTCTGTCTGGGTGTTATATAATATTGTAAGAATGTATTTATAAAAAAAAGTATATAAGTAGTATATTATCAGCTATCTGGTTCCCATACGACAAGCTTTGGCTTAGTTTGGGGCGAGATAGTGCTGTGTGGAATGTCCACCAATATTTATTTTATTCTATTTATTTTTTATACCTGTTGCTTGATTTTCTACACTGTGGCACGAAGATTTCGTACGCGGTCATGCAAGTTCAAATGGCGCACGGCCTGCCGCACGTCGCGCGCTCAAGATAGGGGGGGGCTGAGGTAGCGCGAAATACCTAAAGTTCTTGGATATCCTCGCCTTAAACTGAAACAAAGCAACGCTACAAAATAAGCATAGTGGTACTGTGTGTGTAAGTTTAGCCTTCTCAAAGTCGCGTCTGCCATTTTTACGGCTTATGTCTGTTCTCGAGTAAATTTTGACTGTAAAATGAAGGCTCTTTGTAATTACCCAATTTGGCTTGCGGAATACTTATAAGTTGTACGTATTGTTGCTATAACGTGAACGTTTTAACCCATGTGTTGTAAGACAACATGTAACATAAAACCCCTATAATGCCAAAGACCAAGTGATCAGGCCAAGCACTGTATTACCTACGTGTTCAATGGTTGAATATTATCATTATCGAAATTCCCAAACATAAGTAAAATTAATATTGTCTCAGAAATTTGCAACACCCTGATACTGTTAACGTAAGTACCAAGGTCATGTACACACGGAACGTACAAACAGCTGTGAATAGGGCTGCCTCATGGCGTGCTTAGTTTCATATTGCAGGAACGTTTCAGGGGCATTTCATAAATGGCAAACTACGAAATTTCAAAAGTTGTAAAATAAAAGGTGTTTGCCATGACTTGTAGAATACCCTGCTTCCGGGGTTATAAGGGTATTATGTTACACGTTGCATATAATAACATTTAGTTACTTGTTTCGGTAAATAAAAAGGCAGCGGGTATTGCTAGCAAAACTAAAATCGTGCTCTAATTGGAAGTTTGCACCAAAAACATTACACACGGGAGTTCCACAACTCATCAATTTAAAAAAAAACTGTTGTTGACTACGAAATGTCAAACATGTTTGTAACACATTGACCGACCGAAAGCAAGCGAATGATACCAACCGGAAGCAAACGAGCTTGGTCGTTCTAGCGAGAGCAAGCGAACGCATACGGTTGCCTTCGGTCGTGCTCGAACCTTTCAACCGACTTCAAAACAGGAGGTTATTAATTCAACTGTATGTTTTTTTTTTGTATGTAAGTTACGCGACCGTTCAGCCAATTATTATGAATCGATTTTGATGATTCTGTTTTTGATTGGTTGATCATACTTCAGAGGTGTGCCCATCGATATTTTATCGAAATTGATGCAGCGCTTTTTGAGAAAATCAACAAATAACTAAATACCTCTATATACCCAGAATCCAGATAATGTTTTGGTTTGTGGTTCCTTCGTGCTGTTTTATGTTTTCAGTGTGTGAAGCCGGTTTTTTTTTTGGCAAAGAATATAATAATAAAATAAAATAAATATTAGTGGACTTTCCACACAGCACTATTTGGCCCCAAACTAAGCCATAGTCAAAATCAAAAAAAAAACAAAAAAGTATTTATTTGGAACAAGAAACAGAAGTACAAGAACAGATTGAAAAACGATGATATCCGCAGGAGTTAAAAAACTGTGTCGCGAATATCAATATTTTTTTGTAAATACATACTTATAATATTATATAACAGCCAGACAGAGAACAAACATCTATGTTCAGTACACAAATGCTTGTTCGGTGGGGATCAAACCCACGGCCTACGGCGCAAAAGGCAGACCTAATACCAACTGAGCTGTGAATTTCTGGCTAGCGTTCATTCGGTAAGTACACAGCGGTGAAGGCGAGCGAGCATGCGGTCCCAACGGCGAAGCTCCGCCCCTAGCCTTCGCTTGCTGTCGTTCAGTCGTTCCGTACCCGGCATGACAGTGTAAACACGATTCGATACATTCTCATAAAAAACAATTTTCCAACATGTATTTTTGTGTTGATGTTGGGGCAGTGGAAATTCACAGTAAAATAGACCGACTATTAGAAAATACAGCCCTCACAACTCCGCCTTATGTGCTGTTGGTCGATCCTGATGATGTTTGTTTTTCTGAAAATAATAATAGTTATACATTTATCCTACAAAAATACATGTTGGAACTTTTTGTAGGTACGTTTTGTTGTCTAGTAGCCTGGAGATGGAGAGCATCAATACCTTTTACCCAGTCTCCTTTACCGACCTTTTACTATGAAATAACAGGGCGTTGGCAACAAATGGTTCAAGGATGAAGAAGACATAATGACTTTGTCTAGGCAGAGACTGAATGACAAGGCACAGACAACAGTCAGACACAACCGGGCGGAAAAATTTACCATTATCGCATTTTTAATATAAGTAGAATTATTATCCTACATAAATTAATTGATTAACAAAGAACATTGCAATGAATACAAGTGTTTATAAAAAAACTGCTTCACGACTTTAATCCCCAGGCACGGTAGATATCCCCTCAGATCTTTAGTACTTGGTACTCCACTCCAGATTCTTTTTGAGAATGTCTAAGGGGGGTAGTCAGAGGTACGTCCAAATAATAAATTTGGCACATACCCACATTTTACGTAGTTGGTATTCCATACGTGACAGGTTGCAAGCCCATCGCTGCTGTTAGAATACTAACTGGTTACCTCACGATGTTTTCCTTCGCCGTTTAAGAGCACTGGCTTTGCGCACATACATTTTTCGATATGAAAAATCCATTGGTGCACGACCGGATTCGAACCTGCTACCTTACAATCAGAAGGCGGGGTCACTCCCACTAGACCACCGGTGCTCTCAGTGTTTATAAAATGTACAAAAACCATGAAACAGTTGAGCTATCTGCAGACCATAGCAAACGATCTAGAGATAGTACAGTGCCAGTCGGAAGCGTTCCAAAGACACTGTACGATGAGGAAGATATTCAGCAACGATCTCGCTTAAAGTGATGATGCACTGGTGGTCTAGTGGTAGCGGCCCGCCTCCCGATCTTAAAGCCGTGGGCTCAAAACCGGTCGGGCACCAAGTTTTTATGTTCAAAAATTTAATGCATTCTAAAACATGTGTCAAGTGTTCGAAAGGAGCCTTTTAGAGGCGCACTTAAAATCCTTTCACAACATTGTTTCTAAAGAACTAGCGACACGACAAGAGGGTGATGATCAGGCTAAAGTGCATGATGATGATGATTCAAAGCCTCTAGTGCCTTTAAATAACTCAAACGTATTAAGGGTTTCCAAAAAAATCTCCATTATTTTTAAACAACTAGTTGATGGAACAAGCAGATGATGTTAAGTGGTAACCATCACCTAAAACAAAGTAATGTCTCGCAAGACGCACGATAGAAAAATGGCCCTACCATGCACTGCCCTGCGTCCATCAACTTGAGGCATTCAGATGTTAAGCCTCATGTGCCTGTAATTTCACCGGCAACCATACTCTTCGAACCGAAACACAGCAACGTTGCTTGGAGGCATAAAAAGGCGTGGCAACAGTACTTCCCCGGACGAGCCCTTCCCAAAGAGCTCGACTAATTTCTAATTAGGGTTTTCAAAAAAATCTCCAACAATATCCTCATAAAAGTTGTCATAACAAATCGTATTTCTTAAGCGGCCACAGCCAGAAATTGGTTGCGCCCCGTTCTTGCGTAATTGTGTCGAATTTAGGGACGTGCCTGTCTGTTTTCTTCTTAAAGTCGAAAAGTATAGTTTTTCCTCTTTTTTTTGGCTTTACTCATAAAAGACGATAAATATGTTTCTTCTTGTTTTTTTCTTCAGGTTTTTCATGTGGGTTTACTGTTGTAGCATATTTCCTTTTGTGTATTATATTCTTCCAGTTTGCCGTGTGGGATGCATTTACTGCTGTGGCATACCTCATATTGCAAAGATATCAATAAGTTTGATATTTTAATTTATTTTTCTTTCTATTTTGTTTTAATGTTTACTTACCTGTATGTATGTATTATTGTATGTATGTACTATACTTATGTATTGTTATGTAAGTATATTATTATTATTTAAGTATGTAAGAACCTACCTTATTACCTATTTAGAGTGTAATTTGATTTTTATAATTACTATCTTGTTATGTTTCGCGTGCACCTGCGACCAATCTTCCTTACTCTTACAATCCTCTTCATCCAAAGGTTGTCTGAAAGAGATCGCTTTCAGCAATAAGACCGCCCATTGTATATTTATTATTATATTTTTATTTGTACCTACTGTTGTTTTGTTTGGTGTACAATAAAGTATTTTCATTTCATTCATTTCATTTCGTTTCATTTCATTACCTTACCTATTTCTTCATTATAAATCATGTCTTGTATAATATGTGCTTATACAAGGTGTTCCAATACTTGGGTTTCAAACTTCAGGGGGCTAAAATACCCATGAATATGGATAACTTTTTCTAAGGAACCATGACTGTAAGCGCGAAAAAAAACAGCTGTTTCATACAAAAGTTCAATACCTTCCTGGCTAAAATGTTTGAAACAGCTGTTTAATTTATCGCGTTCACAGTGTTGGTTCCATAGAAAAAGTTATTCATATTGATAGGTACTTTAGCCCCTGAAGTTTTAAACAAAAGTATTGGAACACCTTTTATATATCTCATAATTCAAATTCTTTATTCAATAAACACTGAATTTGTGAATAAAACCGGCATAGTCACGTCTCTAGGTAATGACGTCATGTGAGTAATCTCCTTAGCTTGTAGGCGCGCACATTTTTCCGGAGGAAAATTCTTGTCTGTTTTTCTTGTATCTTGTAAAATCTTAAGAAAACTGAGACTAGGTACTTATTTTGAAGAGCCCTTTAACTACACCACAGATAAGCTGTCGTTAAAGGCTCTAGTAGCTATTCAGCAATGATAGAGGCCATAAGGCGGCCTAAAAAGTCCATTATCAGAGTTAGCCACAAAATTATGTCAATTTTATAATTCTTATTCTTTTCAGCTAGTTTTTTCGAACAGTGTGGTGAAAGTGTTTTAGGGCGCCTCAAAGTGCCTCCTTACGAGTACTTGACAAAGTTTTTAGAACTTTATAGGTTCTGCGACTTCCCGGTTTCCTAACGATGTAATACCCCGTTTACACTCAGCTCATGTCCGTGGAAATGTGCAGAGACATCGGCAGGGACTTGGGCAATGCGAGAATGTAAACAGGCCACTTCCATGTCCACTCGCGTTGCCCGTGTTGCGTGAGCACACATTGCCGGCGACGCTGCCGCAGAATATGGGCGGCAACATTTTCGTCCCCGCGAATGTCTAAATGTAAACGCAGTATTAGGTTATGATAAGTTCCTTCGAGTTCCATACTTATCACAAAGCATATTTTGCACCTTGGATCAGTGTATCTCAATTAGCGGCAATGTACAAAACAAAAGAAAAGGTTGATCAGCTGTTTGTAGGTTAATGACCGAACCAGAAGCCCACGGCCCTAGGATCAGAAGGCACTAAACCAACAGTGCGCGTACATACCACAGTTTACGCTAGTATTTTCTTACATGCCCCTTGTTTCACTAATGATACGATCATAGCTTTTGTCCCATTTCAGTAATTGGATTAAAGTGGGACAAACACGCGATTTTCTGTAAATACGGTTCATTAGAATGAACACCAAAACAACAGGGACCATTACAATGGCCCCATTACAAGTGTTCAATAATGTATACAATACAGCAGGAAAGGGGTTGTGCGAAAATGGACAGTTGCGTGGGTAGAATTACGGTGGAATCTCATTATAAATCGCTCTCTTTTTTTTAGTTTTTATCAACATTTTACAGCTCAGTTGGTAGTAGCTCCGCTTGGGCTCCGCTTTGGGCTGTAGGCAGTGGGTTCGATCCCCGCTGAGAAAAAACATTTGTGTGATTATCATTGATGACGTGATTGACGTTACTGAAGTGACTGAAATGACTGAAATGACTGAAGTGACTGACGACAGACTGATGACTGACGACTTACGACTGACGTGACTGACGTGACTGACGTGACTGACGTGACTGCAGTGACTGACGTGACGGACGTGATTGACGTGATTGACGTTACTGACGACTGTCGACTGTTTGTATGATGAAGGCAATGTTAGGTAGAGCCAAAAACATTAAGTTCATGGACGCAGGGCATCGCATCGTAAGGCACGTTTCTAAAGCATTGCCTTGTAAGGCACTATCACCTATAGGTTCCACATAACATCAGGTGGGTCACCTGTATGTTCCATCAGCAAGTATAAATAATAACCCAACCGTAAGTCAACTTCTCGACCCATAAATTAAGATGGTACATGTAACGCTAAGTAGTGGATCACTCTAATTGGGAACAAGGGAGGCATTGACCCACATCAATCACCCCAAAGGGAACTGTGGAGAGGTATGTTTAAAGATAAAATAAACCTGATGATAACGAAGATGAAATATTAGTAAGTTAAAACACAGACACCTAAAATGGTAGATTGTTTACCTACAACTATTTTAAAGGCGAGAGTGTTTTTTTTTTAATTCAGAACAGAGCGAGGGATTTTAAAGCATAATCAATATCATAGGGGTATTATGTTACACAGTGTGTAGAGAGTACTGGTGGTCTAGTGGTAGCGGCCCCGCCTTCTGATCCTAAGGTCGTGGGTTCGAAACCGGTCGTGCACCAATGAGTTTTTCTGTTCAAAAATTTATGAGCACAATGCCAGTACTCTGATACGGTGAAGGAAAACATCGTGAGGAAACCGGCATGTCGTAGAACTTAAAAAGTTCTATAAAATGTGTCAAGTGCTCGAAAGGAGCCTCTTAAGGCGCACCTAAAATCCTTTCACCACACTGTTTCGAAAGAAACTAGTTTTTTTTTATACAACCAGCTGATGGAACAAGCAGATGGCCCACCTGATGCTAAGTGGTAACCATCACCTATAACAAAGAATTGCCTGCAAGTCACGCACGATAGGAACGTGCCCTACGATGCACTGCCCTGCGTCCATCAACTTGAGGCATACAGATGTTAAGCCTCATGTGCCTGTAATTACACCGGTAACCACACTCTTCAAACCGAAACACAGCGTTGCTGCTTGGTGGCAGAAAAAAGCGTGGTGGTAGCACTTCCCCGGACGAGCCCTTCACAAAGAGCTCTACAAGTGACACGACAACAGAGAAAATAAATATTTTTGTAATATTTTTTCTCTGAAACTTGGTTGTTTGCGATTTTTATAACTAAATTCAGAAATAATATTTCATTCAATATTTTATTGCATTTGAAAGCAGCTTTATAAAGATAGTGTTACACCCTTATTTATCGCATACTCGTTTATAAGCCCAATGTGTCTCCACCCTATATGACATACCCTATATTAGTGAATTTTATTGTTTGTGTAAATAACTCTGAAAGCTTTTCCAAAGATAATAAAGTTTTAATAAAACTGTCTCCAAGCGCAGTATTTATGAATACAACACTGTTATTGATTTTATACTACTGTATCATCGTATTAAAATGAATATAGTATTAGTTATATATAGTATATATATATATATAGTTATACTCGTATATAGTTCGGCGTTTATTGCAAATCTGATTCGGCCACCAACCACCAGTTATATTATAAAAATATTCTATATAACTATTACTACCTTTGTATTGTTAATTTTGAATTTAGTAAGGTTTGTGGTCTGTACTAGGTATTTTTTTTTAAAATAAATTAATAGTGTTTAGTATTGCCATACTATTTTAGCATGTATGTTCTGTCTCTCTCTTCCAACGCGTACGCGCAACAGTGCGCAAGTGCTCCGCACATAATATACAATTAAATTAGTTTCTAGCCCTCTATCAACCCCTGTGACAGTATAAAAATGTTGTGTTAATGTACTCTAAAAGTTATGATAATAAACTCAGTGAATTAAAGTACTTTCGGTGTTTTCATCAAGAATCCCAAACATTTTGGTCCTTCGAACATTGTGGATCGCCATCTTTTTTCCTCGTGGAGGCAGGAAGCAAGAAGCAAGCAAATAAATAAGCAAACTTCCCAAATCAATGAATCAAACCTACGAGGATTGGACGGTGACCAGCGACAACCTGCGACAATTAGAAGAGGTGCTTGCTGCTGTACCGACTGTCATTGCGGCTGCGGCGGAAAAGTCTGCTTCTACAAAGCACAAAGCACTTGGAACGAGCAAATTCTGAAATAACTATCAAACAGCGACATCTACATGCGCACAAAAAAATCTATCCTTCGGCAACAGCCAATACAAACGTGAAACGGAACGGCATTTCTACAGCCTACAACCTTATTCAAAGTCAATCTACAGGACACAATCAATCAAATCAATACATTGACCGGAAGCGTATATCTCTACTACGCGGAACGGAACGCAACCCCTCCTTTTTGCTTCGTCTCGCGCCGATCAATGGCGGACAGCGGACGTGAAAAAAGCTTCTTCGATACCAAATCAAGAACACATTTTTCATGGCATCATCATCTCAAGGTGCAGCAAGCAATTCAAAAATCACAACAGTGACTTCATTTTCTAACAATCTGCGGCAACAGTCGACATCTACATTCTACACAAATCTGCATTCCACAAACCCACCACGCGGTCCTCGTTAACTCGGTACCATCATGACGTCTCAAAATCCAGCATTAGAAACTTTGAAGCAGCAGCGAGGTACAGCGAAGGGCAAGCTAACCCGAATTGCGACTTTTGTCCAGGGTTTCGATGCCGATCGACACTTCATAAACGAGATAATGGTACGACAAGTCGAACTGGAAAACGTGATGAGTCGGTTCGACGACATACAGCTACAAATAGAGTCATTGGACAACGACGGCGACGACCGACACATCGTGCACGAGGAGGAGCGGAGCGCCTTCGAGGAGAAATTCTATGCCCTGAAGGCAAGAATGGATGCCATGACGGCAATTACGTCCAGTCCAACGGCGGCACCGGCGTCACCCCCAGGCCACGCTAACCAGTTTTCTTCCACGGCGATTCAATATGACGGCAGTAGAAAGCCACGTGTCAAACTACCACAGCTAGAGCTTCCCAAGTTTGGTGGCGACATCCGACAATGGCCGGCGTTCAAAAACATTTTCTACGCGTCTGTGGACAGCACCGACCTGCCCATTGTGAACAAGCTGCAGTACCTGAAGACGGCGCTGACGGGCGAAGCTGCGGGTCTCATAACTTCACTGCTCATCACCGATGACAATTACCAAAAGGCTCTTGACATCCTATCTAAAAGGTATGAGAATAAGACCATTATTGTAAACTTTCATCTCAAAGCTATAACTAGCTTTAGTGTAATTACTAGGAACAATCTCAAAGAATTTTTAGTAACTCTTCAACAAAGCTTAGACTCATTGCGGGCAATCAAGCTTCCTGTAGAGCACTGGGACGCATTGTTAGTGGTTCTTATCACACAGAAGCTAGACAACTCACTCCGTGCTGCTTGGGAAATCAATCGTAAAGAAAACTCAATTGCTTCTTTGACCGAGCTTCTTGATTTCTTAAACCAGCGCAGGACAGTCTTCGAGTTAATGTATGATGCTAAATCTGGTTCTGACAAAGTGCAAAATGTTAAAGTCTCTCACATAGCATCAAATGGGGTAACTTGTATTCTATGTAATAACAGCCATGCGCTGCACAAATGTCCCTCATATCTTGAGCTCTCAACTCAAAAACGCATTGATCTGATTAAATCTAAATCTCTGTGCTATAACTGTTTACAGCCCTACAAATTCAGGCATATGTGCTCCAAATTCAACTGCCTAAAATGCAAAGGTAAACATCACACTACTATACATGAGGACATCCCTCAACGACAGGTTAGTTACACTACAACAAATACACAAAGCCAACAGGCCTCCAATTCCACACACAGCCAACAGGCAGTCAATCCAACACTTGCAACAGCAAACACTCTAACAGCAACAGCTAATATACAACCACAAATACAACAAGGTCCTATACAACCAACAAACACTCACACTTCAACTGAGAACCACTCACTTTCTATGCAAAACACTTCACTAACTGCACCTTCTACAGTGCTAGTATCAAATTCTAATAGATATCAAATGTTGCTTTCCACAGCTCTCATACGGATTCAACATGCATCAGGCAAGTGGATCACTGCTCGTGCTCTTCTGGATACAGGGAGTGAAGTCAACGTTGTGACCCACAGACTTGCCGCTCTACTTCAGCTGAAGGTTAATCAAGAATCATGCCTCATACTAGGTGTAGGTAATAGTCAAGAACGTACACAAGTAAGTATCAACACAAATATTGCATCTCGCTACAACACCTATCAAAGCAAACAAACTTTCTTGATTATGGACAGTATTTCAGTACCGTTACCTCACACACATGTATATACACAGACATGGCATATACCTGACAGACAGGCTCAATCACTTGCTGACCCTACATTCTTCACGCCAGGTTCAATTGACTTGCTGCTAAATGCTGAGGTATTCTATGCTACTTTGCAAACTGGGCGCATACAGCTTGGTCCCCACCTTCCTTTCCTAATTGAGACAATATTTGGATGGGTTGTTTCTGGTTCTTTCATCCCTGATACTCACTTATCCACACCCAAATGCACCATGCATGCTAGCATGTTCTACACATCAACAGATACAATACTACAATCCTTCTGGGAACAAGAGGAGTTACCCCCTAGGAAGCTAATCTCACCTGAGGACAAGCACTGTGAGGAGTTATACATGTCTTCAACTACACAAGACAGCTCAGGCAGATACACAGTGGACCTACCACTACAGGTAGATAGAATAGAGGAACTTGGTAATTCTTTCAACACAGCTTACAGATGCTTACTGAAACTTGAATCTAAAATGCAAAAAGATACAAATCTATACACACAATACAAAGCTTTCATACATGAGTTCATACAGCTAGGACATGCTCACTACATAGAGGACTTTGCACCCACAGACACACATGCTTACTACATGCCACACTTAGCAGTTATTAAGCCTGATAGTGTCACAACAAAGCTACGAACAGTCTTCAATGCTAGTGCTAAAACATCCACTGGTATATCACTCAATGATATAATGTATGAGGGTCCTAATATTTATAATGATCTGTTTGAAATAATTCTAAGATTCAGACTTTACAAATATGCTTTTTCATGTGACATTGTCAAAATGTTTCGAGCTATAAGAATAAATTCTCAGTACACTTCCTTGCAAAGGGTCCTATGGAGAGACTCTAAATCAGAACCATTAAAGTGCATAGAAATCAATAGAGTATGTTATGGTACAAAATGTGCCCCATATTTAGCTTGTCGCACTATGATACATTTAGCCGACACTCACACAGATACTCACCCCCTAGCAGCTGACTGTATAAAAAGCTCCGGATACATGGACGACTATTTGTTCGGATCCCAGACAATCAAACAATGTATACAAGTATGCTCTGAGCTCACAGACTTATTAAGCAAGGCAGGATTCCAATTACACAAATGGTCATCTAACCACCTTGAAGTTCTCTCACATGTATGTACAAGTACTACAGAAAACACAAAACATATACACAATTTACAAAACAATATACACTCTTCTACACAGGAAACATATAATTTTACATTGCCAGCTTCTGTCAAAACGCTTGGCTTACAATGGCTACCTACACCAGACACTCTTCAAGTCAGTATACCTGATTACAACACTGTTCCTTGCACTAAAAGGAATATACTCTCACAAATTGCTCAGATATTTGATCCTATAGGTATTCTAGCACCTACAACTATTCTAGCTAAGATATTGATGCAAGACATATGGAAACAAAGCATAGACTGGGATTCTTTGATCTCAAAGGATTCTCAAGTCATTTGGCTGAACTTTGTTCAACAACTACACTGCTTGAAAGCTATACACATACCTAGGTATTATTTCACAGACATTCCGACCGAAATAGTATTATTAGGGTTCTGTGATGCTTCACACAAAGCTTATGGCGCTTGCTTATACTTTAGAGCAACTTACCCCAACAAGCCTACAAGCTGCACACTAATTACTGCAAAATCAAAGGTTACACCTATAAAAAAGCAACAATCTATACCTCGCTTAGAACTGTGTGGGTCTCTCTTGCTAGCTCAATTAGCAAAAAGATTCATTAACCTTACAAACAATAGGATTAACATTGACAAAGCTTATCTATTTACAGACTCTTCTATTGTACTACACTGGATCAAGGCTCCATACAAACACAAACTCGACACATATGTCACACACCGTCTCATGCAGGTCATAGACACAACCAGAAGTGATGACTGGTACTACATCAACACTAAGCAAAATCCAGCTGATCTGATCACTCGGGGTGTAATGCCTAGAGATCTTCAATCTTGTATGCTATGGTGGCAAGGTCCTTCATGGTTAACTAAAGAGCAAACTCACTGGCCCACTACAATGGCACAGTCACCTGAAGTAGACACTAATGATATCACATCACATCACCAACTCACTCAAGTCAAAGTAGTCAATGTCTGTACAGACACACTCATCAACTATTCATTCTTCTTTGAGCAATTCACAAAACATTCAAGCTTTTCTAAACTTATTAGAATTGTCTCATTCATGCTTAGATTTGTACACAATCTAAAAAACAAACACAACAAACATACATCACATTTAACAGTTCCAGAACTAAAATTTGCACACAACTTTGTAGTTCACACCACACAAAATCATTATTTTTCTAAAGAAATACATGAGTTACACTCTATCAAAAATAACACACAGACTCAACTTACACAAAAATCTTATACATTCACATCCAGTCCACTAAGGAAACTGAATCCATTCTTAGATGAAGACAACCTACTCAGAGTAGGAGGTCGCATACAGCACTCAGACATTCCATACAACCAGGCACACCCAATCTTACTACCTGCCAAAAACCACATCACACAGCTTTTGATACAGCACTATCATCTCAAGTTATTTCACTCAGGCATACAAAACACACTTTGTAACATTAGACTGAAGTACTGGCCTATCAATGGCAGAGGTGAAGTAAAGAAATGCATATATTCCTGTGTTCGATGCACTAGGTACAGAGGCAAGATCTGTGGACAGCAAATGTCTGATCTTCCTGCACCCAGAGTCACGTTGACCCGTGCCTTTACACATGTAGGAATAGATTTCAGTGGAGCTATAGCTATAAGGAGTTCAATGACCCGAAACTGTAGGTACTCTAAGGGTTACATATGCCTATTTGTTTGTCTAGCTACTCGAGCTATCCATTTAGAATTAGTAACAGATTTATCATCACAAGCCTTTATTTGTGCTCTAAAAAGGTTCATTTTTAGAAGAGGAATACCTACTTGTTTATACACAGACAATGCAACCAATTTCAAAGGTTCTAAAACTGAATTACATGAGCTTTATAGAATGTTCAAAAATGAATCTAGTTATAGTGAAATAATAGATTTATGTAGCACTAATTACATAGAATATAAGTTTACTTGCCCTCTAGCAAGCCACATGGGTGGTATTTATGAAGCAGGAATTAAATCTGTAAAATCTCTCCTCAAGAGGCACCTGTTTACTACTAAGCTAACATATGAACTACTGTATACCATTCTCATTCAAATTGAGGGAATCCTTAATTCCAGACCATTGTATCCCATAACTGATTTACCTAATGATCTAACTTGCTTGACACCTGCTCACTTTATTATAGGTACTGCTATAACAGACCTACCTGAACCTAATGTACTAGATGTTAAGGAGTCTAGATTAAATGTCTATCAGAAGGTAATGCAAATTAAACAAAGATTTTGGAAACAATTCTATTTTAGCTATTTATCTGAATTGCAAACTAGAAATAAATGGCAACAAGTTCAAAATAATTTAAATATAGGAGACTTAGTTTTAATTAAAGATGAAGCTTGTCCCCCTACTTCATGGGCTCTAGGCAGAGTTATTTCTGTAAACACTAACAAAACTGATGGCCTATGTAGATCTGTAAAAATTCGAACTAGTAAAGGTGAATTTACTAGACCTGTCAATAAAGTAATATTGCTTCCGAGCAAGAAAGATGTTATAAATGTTTAAAAACTAAATATTTTCAATATATATTTACTTACCTTTGTTTACATATACTTATGTGTAACCTCCTATCCTAAACACATAAGTGTGTGTATCATAATTAGTTGTAAGACTTAGATATAATCTATGCTATGATTTAACCTAGCTATGTATAATTTACCTGGGTTCCTAAAACTACAGATGTCTTTAGATTTCATTTTCTAAAATTATTCATAATACTTACCTAAATATATTAGTACCTAACTATGCTACAAATAAATTAGTACTCTCTGATACTTAGCTGCTATGACTGTCTTACATAATTAGTTTTTTAATTCTCAAAGTAAGGTTCTATTCTACAAAATAAAATATGTTTAACTTTCAATGATCTTTATTAGTGTTGTATAAAATCAGTAAAACTTACCTACCCTAAGTAGTTAGGGCTTTCATTCTAAGAGGCCCCAGAATGTTTAGTATTGCCATACTATTTTAGCATTTATGTTCTGTCTCTCTCTTCCAACTCGTACGCGCAACAGTGCGCAAGTGCTCCGCACATAATATTCAAATAAATTAGTTTCTAGCCCTCTATCAACCCCTGTGACAGTATAAAAGTGTTGTGTTATTGTACTATAAAAGTTATAATATTAATAAACTCAGTGTTATAAAGTAAATGGTGTTTTCATCAAGAATCCCAAACAAATAGTATAAATTTTGGTTCTTTGTTAAAAGTCCCTTCTACCCGATGGGCTGAAGACATTGCTAAGATTGCGGGAAGTCGGGAATGGATTGGGCTCAGAATTATTCTTCCTGGAAATGTGTATGGGAGGCCTATGATGATGATGATTAGAAGTAAATGACGTCAATCAAATAATTGACATTCCACCCGATGCTTTCCCAAAAACGGCTGAAACAAATTCCAATACCTGCTAGGTATTTTCGGTTAAACAAGAGCCGAGCAAAATAAATTGGAGGAATTAAATACTTTCGGCTTCAGGTATTTCTGACGGCGTCATGTAGCACAAGCGTGTGGCGCTTTCAAAGTAATCTAAGCTCTGATTGACTGACTGACAGATAACGTACCACGAAAAAGACGATCGTGGCAGGCGTGGATCCAGCCCTCGAAAAAGGTTGTGGTCACAGCCACCCGAAAATGCGACTGAGAGTCTGATATAAACTCGCTCATGATCGATATAGTGCATTCTGCATCATCAGACATGTTTACAATACCTCTATACCTCTATAATATGACGGTCTGACCATTTTGTACAGCGTTGTAGTTCCACGTGGACAAAGTCGTGGGGCGAACACTGGTTGTGTGACGCCACACGGCCATTAGGGTTATGGGCATGCCCATCATGCCCATAACGGTGGATCCGCGCGTGAATTTGCTATAGATTTTATTAGTTTTTGTACTAGAGTAAACCTACATAAACGTACTTACAATAAATACATAAACTATATTATATAATATAGCTTAGGGATAGATAGCACTGTTTGAAATCTCTATAAATAAAAATCAATTGATGTTCGTTTATCTCGCTAAAACTCGAGAACGGCTGGGCTTAGCTGATTTTGGTTTTGAAGTTTGTTTTGTGAGGTTTGTTTAGAAATGTTTGTCGTAGTCCAGGGAAGGTTTAAAGGGTGAGAAAATATGGAAAAATTGCGAGGATCGGTGATACGAAGTACACCGTGTCATCTAGTATATCATATTTTAAGGCAGCCTAATATCCATTTTCAGGATATTACATAACAAACAAGTGCTAAGGGTACATAAAAGGTGGAATTTGTTTTCGCATGCGTATTTATTTTTACAGAATTTGGAGGTCTTTAATCGGTTTATCGCTTAGTTATTTGAATTGGCCTCAAAGAGTTTTTCATTCATGAGATGCCTCTTAAACATTCCTCCAAGATGAAACTAACACAACATGATACAGTCCCATTTACAGCTGTATATTGTGAACTGTAAATAATATAAGTAACAGATGAAATAAGACTGCCACCAATTAGGAAACGCAAATAGCGTAGTACAAAGGTCACATACACATTATCAGGGTTGTTGCAAATATCTGAGACAATATTAATTTTTCTTTTGCATGGGAACTTCGAAAACGAAGTAATCAAATTTTGCACACGACGAAGTATTCCAGTGCTTGGTCTGATCTCTTGGTCTTTTGCCTTTTTTTTATACAACTAGCTGATAGAAGAAGCATATGACCCATCTGATGTTAAGTGGTAACTATCACCTATAACAAAGCATTACCTCGTAAGTCACGCACGATCGTTTTAGGTTCTAAGATATGCCGGTTTCCTTACGTTTTTTTCTTCACCGTTTGAGAGTAGTGGTACTGTGCGCGTACATTTTTGAACAGAAAAAATCATTAGCCCAGGAACGGTTATGAACCCTTGACCTTAGCATCGGAAGGCGAGACCGCTACCACTGGACCACAAGTGCTTTCTATATGTAAGTAAAGAATAAAAATAAAACAATTAGCATCTATTTGTAGATATTGATGATGTATTTAGAGATTTCTTGTTAGGTGGACTATAATTAATGCCATTCTAATTCATAGTGGGGGAATAAGGTCTGCTGCAGTGGGGTGTATTGTGCATTATCCCCCTGCTAACCTCACCCCAGCCAGCCCAGCTCCTTAAAGTAGCGGAGCAGGACTTTGGGTTGGTGGCAGCAATGTTCCAGCATCCCCGATAATGATGCTAGCTTTAAGACGTCTCAAAGTGATCCTTGTGATTTTATTGAATAAATACCTTTTGACTTTGACTTTGATGTGGATGCAGGAGAGTAAGTGTTCCCGCACACGGGCCTCCGGTCACAACCAAAAAACGCCGCCACTTACATAGAACTTAAACGGTACTAAGTTGATTAAGAACTTACTATGTTTCATAATAAGCTCACCAAACAAAGGCGGTTGCTAATTTTGACAGAGCTGAGAGAGTTTAGGTCCTCTATAGTTAAAGCTTGTCTAGGTAATTAGCGTTAATTTAAACTAGCCATTATGGCACAGATGTTTGTGTCTGCTGATCGAGTCTTAGTGTTCCCGCACACGGGCCTCCGGCCACAACCACAAAACGCCGCCGCTGGCATATTTCCTGTAGTTTTCTTACATTTTATATGGACTCGCCGTAATGCCATAATGGCTAGTTTAAATTAACGCTAATTACCTAGACAAGCTTTAACTATAGAGGACCTAAACTCTCTCAGCTCTGTCAAAATGAGCAACCGCGCCGTTGTTTGGTGAGCTTATTATGAAACATTGTAAGTTCTTAATCAACTTAGTACCGTTTAAGTTCTATGTAGAACATAGTTGAGAAGTTGCAGCCGGTTTACTTTTTAACGAGAGCACTATCTTTATAAATAAATAAATAAATATTGGTGGACTGTCCACACAGCACTATCTAGCCTCAAACTAAGCCAAAGCTCGTAATATGGGAACCAGATAGCTGATATAATACAAACATACTTTTGGTTTTGTTAATGCATACTTATCTCTATCTCTAATACTATAAGACTCAAAGTCCTGACTGACTGACTGACTGACTGACATATAGACAACGCACAGCCTAAACCGCTGGTCCTAGAGACTTGAAATTTGAGGAGTACATAGGTCTTATGGCGTAGAGGTGTACTAAGAAGGGTTTTTTTGAAAATTCAACCCCTAAGGGTGTAAAAAAGGATGAAAACGTTTGTATGAAAAACAGTATTCCTTGAACTTACAAACTTGAAACTTGGAGTACATATACTTCAAGGCAAAAAAATAGGAAAGGCATTTTTAGTTTTTCAAAACTACCCTTAATAAGTGTGCAAAGGGATGTAAAAGTTTGTATGGGAGTTTTTTGACCGCTGGTCCTAGAGACTTGAAATTTGAAGAGTACATAGGTCTTACGGCGTAGAGGTGTACTAAGAAGGGATTTTTGAAAATTCAACCCCTAAGGGTGTGAAAAGGGTAGAAACCGTTTGTATGAAAAACAGTATTCCTTGAACTTACAAACTTGAAACTTGGAGTACATATACTTCAAGGCAAAAAAATAGGAAAGGCATTTTTAGTTTTTCAAAACTACCATTAATAAGTGTGCAAAGGGATGTAAAAGTTTGTATGGGAGTTTTTTGACCGCTGGTCCTAGAGACTTGAAATTTGAAGAGTAGGTACATAGGTTTTATAGCGTAGAGGTGTACTAAGAAGGGCTTTTTAAAAATTCAACCCCTAAGGGTGTAAAAAGGGATGAAAACGTTTGTATGAAAAATAGTATTCCTTGAACCTACAAACTTGAAACTTGGAGTACATATACTTCAAGGCAAAAAAATAGGAAAGGCATTTTTAGTTTTTTTAAACTACCCGTAATAAGTGTGCAAAGGGATGTTAAAGTTTGTGTGGGAGTTTTTTGACCGCTGGTCCTAGAGACTTGAAATTTAAAGAGTACATAGGTTTTATGGCGTAAAGGTGTACTAAGGGATTTTTTGAAATTCAACCCCTAAGGGTTGAAAAAGATGGCATGATAAATTGTATTCCTTGAACCTAAAAACTTGAAACTTGAAGTAGATGTACTCCAAGGCTAAAAAATAGGAAAGGCATTTTTAGTTTTTTAAAACTACCCTCAATAAGTGTGCAACGGGATGTTAAAGTTTGTATGGGAGTTTTTTAACGCGTGGTGCGATTGACTTAAAACTTGGGGTAAATAATTAATTGATTCAGGCGTGACTTTGCGGAATTCCATTGTTAAACATAAATTTAATGAAATAAATATATAGTACTAATCCGCTAATCTAATCTTATGTAAGTAAATCAAATGTAGACTTGAGTGTGCACCCTTCAGTGCATCTGCAAACTCTGCATACTCTGCAAATTCTGTAACGTGAAAAAAGGTGTATTAGACACAACAAAAAATACCACAAAAAATATAAAATACTTAACAAGACTTCGACACGTGTTTCGCCTCTCTACGAAGCATCTTCAGGAAGATTGACTTGTTGTCTCGTCGAGCGCCGAGCAGAAAGTCAAAAAAGTTGGGGTAAATATACTAAGATATAAATAATTAAGAATGACGCTTTTAACTTTTGATAATTACTTCTGCAAATGGTGCAAATTACTGTAAAAGTTATTAGGTATGGGAGATTTTTACGAATAGATCTGAGAGTATCTACCGTGCCTGGGGATCAAAGTCGTTATGCTGTTTCGTTTCGTTTGTTTTTGGGGTAGAAACTAGGAACAAATAAGTACATATTTTCCGTGTAAGGTTGTCTTTGTTGTATTTGTCATATTTGTGCTAAACTCAGTACCTATACCTACCTACCTACCTAATATAGGTAATGTACGCCTATAAGTATCTCTTATACCTATTAGTATTTAAAATCCTACCCAAATAATATACAAATCAATGCGAAAGTTACGATGTTTGGATGTTTGTGGCTCAATCACGGCTCACCACTTCAACGCGTGCGAAGCCGCGGGAAGCCACTAGTAATATTATATAACACCCAGACAGAGAACAAACATCTGTGTTCATCACACAAACGTTTGTTCTCGGTGGGGATCGAAACCACGGCCTACGGCGCAGAAGGCAGAGCTACTACCAACTGAGCTGTGAAGGCTGTCTTTGGATCGGTGTTCTCGTTACTATGTAGATGTATTTTTAAGAGTCATAGAGCTCTTTATGAAGGGCTCGTCCGGGGAAGTACTACCACCACGCCTTTTTCTGCCGCCAAGCAGAGTTGCTGTATTTCAGTTTGAAGAGTATGGTTGCCGATGTAATTACAGGCACATGAGGCATATCATATGTATGCCTCAAGTTGATGGACGCAGGGCAGTGCATCGTACGGCACATTCCTATCGTGCGTGACTTAGGCAATGCTTTTTTTATAGGTGATGGTTACCACTTAACATCAGGTGGGCCTTCAGCTTGTTCCATCAGAAATTTGGATTAAAAAAAATGTGCAAGCGAGAAGTGGTTAGACGGTTGCAGCCCCATAACACATTGTTTCAAAGTTCACGAGCTGTTCTTTCATTCTCTGTGCCCGAATATTCCTCAGAGCTTAAAACTACGATTAGGTACTTTCACAGATCTGCGATTACAAACATCTGTACTGAAAACTAAGTAAGCTTAGTACAAACTAGTTGAGTTGACGAATATTAAGCAAGTTTATTTATTAATCTGCTATGCTGTTTAAGGCGAAGACAAGAGCTAATGTGACTCTCGCTCGCACGTTTCGACATGTTCACAGATATAAAATAACTAAACTAATTTTCGAAAAATCGCAATCATCCATCTTCGCAATTATTAAACTGTGTGCAAAGTGATTGCACACAAAAAAAGGGTTGATTGCGATTTTTCGAAAATGAGTTTAGTGATTTTATATCTTTCAACATGTCGAAACGTGTGAGCGAGAAGTTGTTTGATAGTTGTCAGCCCCTTAAAGCGAAGAATCCACTATGTCTTAATAAGCTTACCCAAATTATTACAGTCTTGTAAAGCTATTTTGGGATCACTTTTTAAGCCTCAAATAGATGAATTCGCAGTTTGATCAAAATTTCTTTAAAAATATAGGTTTTTGGGTTCCAATTTCCAATGGGTGAAACGGGAGCCCCGTTTCACCCATTGGAAATTGGACAGACAAACGGAACCCAAAAACCTATATTTTTAAACGTTTTGTATGAAGACGCGATAGAGATACCGATACGGAACCCGCAATGAACACGGAACAAAAACGAATCGGTTTTGCTCCGTGTTCATTGCGGGTTTTGTAAAATTCCATATCGGTATCCCTATCGCTTCTTCATACAAAACCCGCAATGAACACGGAACAAAAACGTAAAACGAAAAACGAAATATCGTAAGCAAATACTTGGGGTACTGCTTTCTGATTACTAGGTAAAGATTTGCTTAATTTTGAGCTAGATTGTATGTGGAATGGCAACTAAAATGTTTTAGGTCCCACATGTTATTACAAACAAACCGAACAAACAATTCTAAGCCGTTAACAAATTACATCGTACAAATCCAATTCGGCCATATATTACGTGGTATCGCTTGGTTTCACGCATCGTGGCGTTAGGTGTAAAATACGCATGCAGTCAGATTAGAACAAAGCTGATTAGATGCTGCGGGCTTAGCTTTTATATGTATACAGCTAGCTCTTACCCGCGGCTTCGCTCGCTCACGTTTACTTTAGAATACTTACAAATAATAGTAATATAATAATATATTTTTTTATGTTTTTTCTACCCCATGGAACAATCTCGTAATTCTGTCAGAAGAAACAGGACTGACTAAATGACGACTTGAAGTTCCTGCCTCTTCGATTGTTTGTATAACATATAAAAAATAAATAAAGTCGTGATAAAAAGTATTCTGTGTCCGTCTCCTGGTTCTAAGCTACCTCGCCACCAATTTTCAGCCAAATCGGTTCAGCCGTTCTTGAGTTATAAATAGTGTAACTAATACGACTTTCTTTTATATAGATTTTAGAATAATGCTTCATTATTTTCACAGACCTCAAGTTACAAAGAGTTCATTGAATTCATGACAGATAATCTACCGACTAACAATGCAATTACTTTTTCATTTTTCTAACAATAACTTTCACGTCGATAATTCCTTTGACATTTTATCATGACTTTATATTTTAATTTTATATAAGTTTGTTTGTATTTTTTTTTACTGAATAAATATTTATGGGGGCTCTCATACAACAATCGTGATTTTTTTTGCCGTTTTTATAGATAATGGTACGGAACCCTTCGTGCGCGAGTCCGACTCGCACTTGGCCGGTTTTTTTTAATTGTGGTTACATACGACTGAAAAGTGATGATTTACATGAAGGCATAGTTATTTAATTTTTTTTATTCTGAAATCCAACCGGTTTAATAATAAAATACATACTTAATTTATAAAACAATTTGTGCCCGCAGTCTATTTCAGTAAAAAAAAATACAAACAAACTTATATAAAATTAAAATATAAAGTCATGATAAAATGTCAAAGGAATTATCGACATGAAAGTTATTGTTAGAAAAATGAAAAAGTAATTGCATTGTTAGTCGGTAGATTATCTGTCATGAATTCAATGAACTCTTTGTAACTTGAGGTCTGTGAAAATAATGAAGCATTAATCTAAAATCTATATAAAAGAAAGTCGTATTAGTTACACTATTTATAACTCAAGAACGGCTGAACCGATTTGGCTGAAAATTGGTGGCGAGGTAGCTTAGAACCAGGAGACGGACACAGAATACTTTTTATCACGACTTTATTTATTTTTTATATGTTATACAAACAATCGAAGAGGCAGGAACTTCAAGTCGTCATTTAGTCAGTCCTGTTTCTTCTGACAGAATTACGAGATTGTTCCATGGGGTAGAAAATACATAAAAATATATATTATTATATTACTATTATTTGTAAGTATTCTAAAGTAAATCAAATCAAATCAAAATATGTTTATTTGATACTTACAAATAATAGTTTTTTTTTTTTTTTTAAATGTATTTTCTACCCCATGGAACAATAAAACAAGTAAACGTGAGCGAGCGAAGCCGCGGGTAAGAGCTAGCTGTATACATATAAAAGCTAAACCCGCAGCGTCTAATCAGCTTTGTTCTAATCTGACTGCATGCGTATTTTACACCTAACGCCACGATGCGTGAAACCAAGCGATACCACGTAATATATGGCCGAATTGGATTTGTACGATGTAATTTGTTAACGGCTTAGAATTGTTTGTTCGGTTTGTTTGTAATAACATGTGGGACCTAAAACATTTTAGTTGCCATTCCACATACAATCTAGCTCAAAATTAAGCAAATCTTTACCTAGTAATCAGAAAGCAGTACCCCAAGTATTTGCTTACGATATTTCGTTTTTCGTTTTACGTTTTTGTTCCGTGTTCATTGCGGGTTTTGTATGAAGAAGCGATAGGGATACCGATATGGAATTTTACAAAACCCGCAATGAACACGGAGCAAAAACGATTCGTTTTTGTTCCGTGTTCATTGCGGGTTCCGTATCGGTATCTCTATCGCGTCTTCATACAAAACCCGCAATGAACACGGAACAAAATCGTAAAACGAAAAACGAAATATCGTAAGCAAAACTCATACTTGGGGTACTGATATACTTTTAAGCTTTTTTTAAATCGTCATCACCATCTTATTAGTTTGTGCCATCTACCACGATTTATTTTTTGAAAAAAAAAAAACAATAGGTACCTATGTGGGAAAATTCCCGCAGTTCTCTTCCGCCTTGGGGGTGACGGAAGGGGATATGTGGGACTCGAACCCACTAAAAACCCCCCTGTGAGATATCCTCCGCAAAGGGGTAACGAGATGGGGTCGCGTTTGCATCCAACACGATCCTATGCCAGTCTAAGAGCTGATTTCACCATGATCTGTAAGATTAACAAAGGATTAAAGGGCCGCTAAATACGTCAAAATGTACACGGTTGACATCTAAGGTTAGATTTAACGGTCTGTTAATCCTTGATTTGTAACTAACAGAGCATGGTGAAATCAGTTCTAAACCATTTCAGGCCCGCGATTTTCTTTATGTCGTCCACCCATCTCGCATATTTTTTTAAATACACACATAATAATATATTATTATGAAAACTAGACAAAGCACAATTGCTGTTTTTGGTAACTACATTATGTTTATTACACAAAACGAACGCCTAAAGATAAAATAAATAACTCATTTTTGTTACTGAAACGTGCTAGTGAGAAATTGTCTACGTCTTAAATTTAGCAAACAAGACAATACAAAATAATCGAAAGAAAGACAATACTCGATTTGTGTCGTTGTGTCTTCAAATCAAAATAACTTTAAATGACTTCGCAGAGTTCATGAACTTTAGCTTTCTTTTTGAAATAGAATAAAAAAATCTCTAGTGGTATAGTGGTGTGTCCACCTTTGAGCCTAAGGGCATGGGTTCAAACCCAGTAGTGAACCAATGGTTTCTATACGTCCGCAAAGCAGCGCACGGCATTGAGGAATACAGATGTTACTCATCTACACAAATATTATAAAGAGGAAAGATTTGTATTTTTGTTGTTTTGTATGTAACAAATAGGTTCAAAAACTACAGGTCTGATTTCAAAAAATACTTCACCATTAGAATGCTACATTATCCCTGAGTAACATAAGCTATATTTATTACTAGAAAATATTAAGGATCCCTTCTAAAACTTCAATAATGTAACTCGAGGTGTAAAAAAATTGGTCTTTCATCGCATGCGCTGCAGAAACTATAGGCGATAGAACACAAAAATGTTAAACAATATTAAAGAAAACATCAATATCTACAAAAATATATTATGCCTATGATTAGTTATGTTACTATAACTTATTTTTATCATTTTAAAAGTTGATAGTAATGCCGACCAAAATCAGACCATGTTATCCATATCTTTATATTTATCCTTATCCAAATAAATCATTTTGTATTCAAGGCTGTTTCAATACCTTTAGATTACTTCTTGAGTTTTTCAAATCGGATATTCCATTCAAAAGATATTACGAAATGAAAAAATATTTCGCTTTAAAAATATAAGCGGATGCACGGGGCGCGTTCTCACTCAGCGCAGCCGTCGTCGCCCGGCGAAGGAGAAAGGCGTGCAAATGTATAAAATAACTAGCAGCGAGACTCGAACCTACGGTTTATTCTAAAATGTTAAAAAAAAATATGTCTACACATGCGAAGCTGGGACAGGTCGCTAGTGTGCATATAATTTCACCAGCGCCCTCACTCTTCGAACCAAAACACAGCAACGCTGCTTAGTGGCAGATATAATCATGGTGGTAGTACTTCCCCGAACCCTTCACAAAGAGCTCGGCTTCTCTCAAAACTTATGGCTTTGTCATACTTTGTAAGCAAACATTTTTACACAAAGTCAGATTATATTACGACCCTGCTACACAAATTATACTTTAATACTTGCGACCCAAGTTATACTTGCGTCACGCAAGGGTGCCAGATTGGTACAAAAGTGTTTCTGTACCAATTTTTTGTACGTTACATAGGTATTTAGAAATAACTTTACTTATTGTTAATTTGAATTTAAATATATTTTTCTGCCAAAAAAGGAGATTACCTATGTACGAAAACCAGTAAGTGAAATAAATTTTTAGGTAGGCGGTTTGGACGTAAATTGGAATAAATATAGGTGTTCCAATACTTGGGGGCTAAAGTACCCATCAATATGAATAACTTTTTCTAAGGAACCAAAACTGTGAACGCGAAAAAAAAACAGCTGTTTCATACAAAAGTTCAATAAATAACTGGCTAAAATGTATGTTTATATAAATATATAATATACAATACTTTTGGGACATTATATAAATATTCAGTATTGGTAAGAAACAGTAAAAGTATAGTGGGTTTGTCCAATAATCGGTTGTCTTCTTACTAACTCCACTTTTAAATTAAACTACGCCACTCCTCAAGGAATCCTAAATTTGTACATAATACTAAGAGATATAGGGGACATCATGTCTGGGGATCAAAATAAATTCAAAATAAAAAAATGTTTAAATGTCACATAAACAAAGGAGAAATACACAGAACAATATTGGTTAAGACAACAAAATCGGTCGTCACTCGGCATTGTGATAATAGTGTTGGATGCACTACTACAACGCTGGTCTTCCGTGACGCCGGATCAGAGTCCTGAAGCTGTTTACTTAGTTTTCTCATGGTCCCATTGTCTCCAACTCCCAGGAAGCGCCTTGATTGCCTCCTTAATCCCCTGCAGACCCTCACATATGCAGCCTCATACCCTTGAATAGGAACGAAGCTCATTATCATCAGAAATCTATTAAGTTCTGAAAGAGGTCGACCTTTGAATAGAGCAACCATAGTAGTTGAAGATGAGTAGCGCATCTCACTTTGTCCTATGAAGATGAATTTTTGGAAAACGCCATCATTTCTTACTACACCCGTAGTAAGAAATAAATGATGGCGTTCAGCAATATAAGAACGTGTACTCGAGTAGCACAAGATCGCCAACAATAGAATCGCATTGGAGGAGGCCTACATCCATTTTTGGGTGCCCAAATAAAACCAAGTAGAAATAATAAAATCAAAATGAAATGAATAATTTGAATAATGTAATAATTGTTTTTGGAAATAAAGGCTTTATATAATTAAATTTAATTTAACGGGTAGCAATATAATCAATTAAAACAATTATTTGAAATTAATAGCAATTATCGAAAATTAAAATCGCATATATTTTCTCTCGTGTTTTCCTAATTTTGCCCAATGTTTAAACAAAAATACACATTTAATTCACAAACAAAAATTTCATCAGATAATTAATAGAATACCGTCTACCTATATGATAGGTATAACGTTCAATAGAAACAGGACTTGTTGGCACGACTTTGATCTCCAATCACGGTAGATACCGCTAAAACAAAAGTAACCAACATAGCTCATAAAATTCGAATTAGCAAGCTGAACAGGCGATACAGGCAGGCCATAGCTCGACGAACTGACCTCTGGGGAATATAGCTTCTCGAATAGCGACCACGAACTAGAAGACGAAAGGTAGGACGCCCGTCCACTCGATGGACTAACGACATCGTGAGTATCGAGGGAAGTCGGTGGATGGAGAGGGTTCATTATCGTTCTTCCTGGAAATGTATATGTATGTAGGCCTTGGTCTTACAGAGGATTTCTTCAAGCTGCTGATAATGATGAAATGAATGAAAAATTCTATAGTTAATTCTTGTAATTGGTCGGCGTATCGTTTTTATTTTATACAACTAGCTGATGGAACAAGCAGATAGCGCTCCTGATGGTAAGCATCCATTACCATCACCTACAACAAAGCATTGCCTCGTAAGTCACGCACGATAGCAAAGAGCTCTACGATACATAGCCCTGCGTCCATCAACTCGAGCCATACAGATTTTAAGCCTCATGTGCCTGTTATATTATCGCCAACCACACTTTTCAAACTGAAACACAGCAACGCTGCTTGGCGGCAGAAAAAGGCGTGGTGTTAGTTCCTCCCTAGACGAGCCCTTCACAAAGAGTTCTACTACTAGTACATATTATTAAAACTAAATAAATGATTGAATAGCATATTTGTAGGTTATGAGAGTTGAGATGCTGTATATCTTTACAAGGTGACTGTGACTAGGGTAGGATCAACAGCGTAAACCCCTTCTATTGTACCCTAACGATTGTAGACTGAAGTTTAAAGCGAAATTCTTGCTTCTGGTTTAGCTTCAAAGCTTTAGTATTGGAGAAAGGTATTTCTGATATTGTATCGAAATTCGAATATTGATAGTTCTTTTATACCCGCTCTTTGTGTATTTACGAGTTTGTGAGTCGCGACATCTTTTGTACGACTATCTGATATAACCTCACAGCTGAGTAGGTAGTAGGTTTGCTTTCTGTGATGTAGGCTGTGTGTTCGATTGCCACTATCTCTATCAATTATGTAGAGATCGGTGGTAGTTTATTTATTTCATTCTATAATGCACCAAACAAAGTTTGTACAAAAGGAATGCATAATGCTAGAGAGGTTAATGCAACCTTGACAGGTGAAGAACAAGAGGTTGGCGTGCTTAAAATTAAAAAAAGACAATTTGGCATTTGACATTACTAAAAAAAACCATAATACTAATAAATATAATAAAAAATATATAATAAATATATATTTATTTATATATATACCTAAAATATAATCGTATTATCACGTGGTAGAATTAAAGTAATTGGTCGTCTATAGACGACTGTGAGGTGGTCAAAAGGTTAAAAAAAATATAGTATTCTGACAGTTTGATTCAAGGTAATTTTACTTTTCATTGGTACAACCAGTTGAACATAACAGTTCATATACTAGTTGGACAAAAGCCCCTCAGTTGGACAACGGGTCATAACAAAAAATTGCAGAAAACAAAGCATTGCCTCGGAAGGTGCCCTACAATGCACTGCCCTGCGTCCGTCAACTTGAGGCATACAAATGTTAAGCCTCACGTGCCTATAATTACACCGGCAATCACACTCTTCAAACCAAAACACAGCAACGCGCTTGGGCAGAAAAAGACTTAGTGGTAGTACTTCCCCGAACGAGCCGCTAACAAAGAGCTCTACTACTCTTAAATAAATTAATTTAGTTAATAATGTGATTTCAAAATGTTGACATTTGTGAGCGAGAGGCACATAAGCAGTTGACTTCGCCATAAGACCAAAATCCTTCAAAAAAGATACTAGTTTGGACAAGGGACCAATTCAAACCGACCACTACTGTAAATTAATATATTCGGGCTAACTTTAATTAATATTCGTATACTTAAACAAGTTTCAGATAATTTGGTACAAAGTTTAATATAATTATTGACTCTACTCTAGCGTAAATAACGTAGTTATATCGTAAAGTTCTTAAGTTTATGTACCTACCAGTATCTACGGGGTGGAAGTTCATCAACACGTAACCCTGTCGGTTAAAATACAAACATACAAAATATTTATTCAGTAAACTTAGTATGTAGTACATTTCAAGGGTTTGAGACCCTCTTATAAGTATGGCATACGTGTGATAGAGTCTCGCTCCTCCATAACTATAACTGCTTCTTACGTCATAGTTTTGAGATTAGTTACTTTACCTATTTAGATTTCAGTAGTTCTTGTTCGAGATTTTCAGCCGCTTGAAGCCTTCAGTTATGGCGTAGTAAATGTTTTTTGCTATGTTTGTTGCCTGTTATTAACTTTATTAATATTATTTATTTATATGATTATATTATACTAGCGGCCTGTTCCAGCTTCGCATGGGTGGTCATAATTTTTTTGAACATTTTAGGATAAACTTAGACCGTGGGTTCAAGCCTCGCGTCTACTTATTTCATACATATCGCACCCCGAGCGCGACCCGTGGACCCGTTAACGTTTTTAATTTCGTCATATCTTTTGAATGGAATGTCCGATTTAAAAAATTTAAGAAGTAATCTATAGGTATTGAAACCGTCTTAATTATGAAAGAAGATTTATTTGGATAAGGATTAATACCAAGGTACAAATAAAGACCCTTTTCTAGCAGCGGCATTTCAATTAATTTTTTATAATAAAAGAACACTTATTGTGACATAACTATAATAGTTAGACATATGCTGTTGCGACATTTTTTGTAGATGATGACGTGTTCTACAAAATCGTAGTACATTATTTTGTTCTATCATCAATAGTTTTCGCAGCGCACGCGATGTAAGGTTTTTGGTTTCCACCTTGGGTTACATTATTGGAGTTTTAGTAAGGATCCCTGATTTTTTTGAAAATATAATATAGCCTATGTTACTCAGGGATAATGTAGCATTCTAATGGTGAAAGAATTTTTGAAATCGGACCAGTAGTTTTCGAGCCTATTCGTTACATACAAAAATACAAAAATACAAAGCTTTCCTCTTTATAATATTAGTGTAGATACCACCCAGACAGAGTAAACATCCATGTTCATCACACAAATGTTCTCGGTGGGGATCGAACCCACGGCCTTTGGCGCAGAAGGCAGAGCATTCCTTCATTTGAACACGATACTGGAATTTAAGACGCAATACGAATATAAGTTGATGGCTTGAAATCTTATTCCATCGTTATCTAAACCAATGATTACAGTAATAGCTAGTTAAATAATGGTGAACTGTGACACCAGTTTCTATAAGTTGGTCGTTGCTAATGTAATTCTCGTGTACCGAATTCGGTTTGAAGCAATTACTGGGTTATTTGTAGAAGTTGAGGGTAGATAGATTACTTTACTTATTTCACATAATATTTAAGTCTTTGTTTTCTTGAGCGACCAATTTGAATGTTGTAGGTTCCTTGCAAAAGCTCGCTGTTGGCTTGGCTGTCCATTATTGTTATACTTAATGTTGTTTGACTCAAAAAAAAATTTACACTTTTCTTCAAATATTTATTAACTACCTACTAGATGACCCGGTGTACCTCGTATCACTATTCTCGCAATTTATTCATATTTTGTCACCGTTTATACCTTCCCTGGACTAGGACAAACATTTCAAAACCAAAATCAGCTAAATCGGCCCAGCCGTTCTCGAGTTTTAGCGAGACAAACGAACAGCAATTGATTTTTATATATATAGAGATTATGTGTATTAAAAGTATGTATTAACAAAAAAAAGCATAAACATAGTATTATATCAGCTGTCTGGTTCCAACATTACAAGCTTTGGCTTAGTTTGGGGCGAGATAGTGTTTTTATAACTTATTATATACCTACTTGATAAAAAAAGTGCCCCATCATCTACTCAAAACGAAAACACGAAAAGATACTCAGAACAGATCCTACGTCTTCGCATGTGTGGCGTGTTACTGCGCGGGAAATATGCAGAACTGTCGTTTGAAACTTTTTAGTGTTGAGTATAGTTGCATTCTGCAGCACTTCGTGCTAGCACGAAAAACTTTTTCCGCATACTATCAAATGGTGTTAAATAATGCTTAAAATTTGTGCTGTCTCTGTTTGCCATTACGCATTGGTAAGAGATGGCAATCGTTTAAGAATAGTTTATCGTTTGACATATTTTTTGTAGTAACTGTAGGCCGTTTAAGTTCAATTTGGGACCGGAAATCACTTTTCCAGTCGGCTACAGATTTAATTAGACATGCTAAATACGCTTAATACTAACCCTTAATCTTAATCCTAATCCCTAATCCTTCTACGACCATTATTTGTTTTGTATGTAAAACAAATAAGACAACGCGGTGGCAGCCAGCGCCTTACTAAGGCAAAAAAATAGCAACATATTTTACTATAGCAATCTCTCGTATGATTTGCAGCGTTCAACTTCAAACAGTTAGAGGTTCAAACAGTCAACAATCAAGGATGGGTTTCACCAAATAAATACTAATCTTGAGTTCGTATTTGGTATTTAAACCGATTCCGTATCTGGGGATCAAAGTCGTAAAGCTGCTTCTGTTGATGCGCCTTTAATTTACTCGATACTTAGACAGTGATGAGAGAGGAGCGACTAGTGCTCTATGCAAAGCGATGACTTTGATTTCGTTTCGTCCTGTATTTACCTATCCTCTGGTAAGAAATGACCGTACCTCACAAATGCGAGGGTTGGACTTTTGAATAATCGTGCTAGCACGCAATATCTCCCCAACACTACAAGTTTTTAAGGAGTAAGAACTAAGTGAAACTTCCACCGCTCATCCAACTACAGTGCCAACTGTCAGTTGCTCATTTCAAGAATATAGTATTTTATTCGAAGAGTTTGTAGAAAACTTTAAACTGTAAACGTAAAAAAAATATTTGTGGACATTTTCACTCAGCGCTATTTAGCTTTTCCTGTTATGCCTACGCCTCACTTAATTCGACTGGACCACACTGGAGCTTCAATATTGTATTATATTACATTGTAACAAGGATCATATAAAAAAACGCGGAACGGTAGGAACCAAGCCGTAAGTTTGTTACCTGTTTTACTAGGATTTGGTCGCGTGGAACTGGCACCTAGAGTCACCTAGCTTTAAGACGTTTCAAAGTGATCCTTGTGATTTTATTGAATAAATACCTTTTGACTTTGACTTAGCCGCAAACTAAGCAAAGCTTGTAAACACGGATACAGACCAAAGCTATTACTACAAGGACATAAAAGATATCAGTGTGTAGCCTGATGCTGAAAGAGCTTCCGAAGCACCCTCTGCGATTACCTGCTGGATTATCCATTAAATACGGGACAACCTGTATAACATATTATACTAAGTAAGTTAAGAAAAAAAATTTTTTTGTCGTTTAAACTAACCTATTTAAACAAAAACATTCCTTAAAAACCATGTACCAAGAACCCAGCCATAGATTTTGTTACAAAACTTTTTTAGACGCCCCATTCTCCTTTTTATTTGTTTTAAACTTGTTAGTTCGTAATTTACAAGAAATATCTTCCAGTTAAAAACTCCAGCAAACTTTTCTAATACCCATAAAGGCTTTACCACACAAGGTGTCTTATTGCGTGCGATATTTTTTTCGAATGAACGTTTAAAAAAATTCTTACACCATTAGAATGCTATTTTTTTATTTCCACATGTGCGAATCCGATACGAGCCGCTTCTTATTTATAAAACCAGTTGAAAACTATACCCTCGTTAAGTTTAAAGGATTTGGATCTTGCTAAGACTGTAATAACTTATTCATTCAATAGTTTACAATAAAGATTATAATGATCTGATACAGAATAAAAAAAATTGTCTTGTCTTCAAAGTTTTGATTCCCACATTTCTTACTAATATTTTGAGTTCGCTGTGGCTGATTACCACTTTGCACGCCATTGTGAACGTAGGTAGAACGCGTTGGTTTGGCCTTCGATTTGAGAGCAGATCTGTCATTTATAAAAAAACTTATAGGTACATTCAACAGTTTACAATAAAGAATAATATGATCTGATACGGAATAAAAATATCTTCAAAGGTTTGATTCCCACATTTCCACAAATATTTGGGGTTCGCTGTATGGCACGCCATTGAACGCAGGTTGAACGCGTTGGTTTGGCCTTCGATTTAAGATCAGATATGTCATTTATAATATTTTGTGACAAGGATCATACAAAATAACGGTTGGAACCAAGCTGAAAATTGCCTTTACTTCTAGGCTTGGTTGCGTGGAACTAGCACCTAGATAAAAAAAAAAAAAATAGTTTGCAGCTTTAGCACGTTTCAAAGTTATCGTTGGGATTATTAAAAATACCTTTTTAAAAGCACAAAAAAAGTGAAAACGATATTATCGTACGCAACAACGCATTTGAGTAGGTATGTGAAGTAGCCTTAACCTCACACGTAGTCCCAAACTTTTTTATCGACCAATTCCAAGACCAAGTTTGAGTGAAAAAGCGCCATATGCCTAAGTTTCCATGTTTTCGTACACATTACAACTGGAACTATTTGTAATTTCATATAAGACAAGGGTCGACTGGTGAAATTTGACCACCTTACATAGAACCGTGTAAACACCGCCGCTAAGGAATTTTACGTGGACAAATTATTAGTCCGAGTTCATTTGAGGTTGGTCGGCTCAATGACAACCAATGACTATAGTGTTTTTTTTTTGTAAACAACAATACGCTGTAAAGAGCTGAAAATATCAGACAGGTTTTTACTTGTTTTATCGGAAATAATCAATTGTGTTTCTTTGTTGTCAACAACCTTTCAAGCGTCTTTACACAGGGAGGCTTAAATTAAATATTGTCGAAAAGGTTTTTCGCTATCAAGAAAATGTATCTTTACTACTTTCCGATGAAACAAAAGTCATACCATGGTAAGAGTAGTAGAGCTCTTTGTGAAGGACTCGTCCGGGGAAGAACTACCATACCTTTCCTGCCGCCAAGCAGCGTTGCTGTGTTTCGGTTTGAAGAGCGTGGTTGCCGGTGTAATAACAGGCACATGGGGCTTAACATCTGTATGCCTCTAGTTGATGGACGCAGGTAAGTGCATCGTAGGGCACTTTCCTATCCTGTGTGACTTAGGTAATGCCTTGTTATTGGTGATTGTTACCACTTAAAATGCACTGGTGGTGTAGTGGGAGTGACCCCGCCTTCCGATCGTAAGGTCGAAGGTTCGAATCCGGTCGTGCACCAATGGATTTTTCCTATTGAAAAATTTATGTGCGCAATGCCTGTACTCTTATACGGTGCTCCAAGTTGCGTGCAATGTGATTGCACAAAACTTGGTTAATTGCAATTTATGTCTTTCAGAATGTTGAAATGTGGGGGCGAGAGGTAAATTAGCAGTTATCACCTTAACGTACATCCAAGACCTTAAGATCAGAAGACCAGTAGACCACAAGAACCCTGTAACCTTTGAATATAATTCCTGAATGGCTCCATAAATTGGATTGCGAAAGTCGATTTTAATCTAACGCGCGTTAGTAAAATAAGGTCAGAAAAAACACGTTACCTATTACCCCGTTTACACTCAGCTCATGTCCGTGGAAATGCGCAGAGACATGGGCAGGGACTTAGGCAATGCGAGAATGTAAACAGGCCACTTCCATGTCCACTCGCGTTGCCGCTCGCGTTGCACGTGTTGCGTGAACACACATTGCCGCGACGCTGCCGCAGACATATGGACGGCAACATTTCTGTCCACGCGAATGGCAGTGTGAATGTCTAAATGTAAACGTAGTACCTATATAAAAATTGTTGACAGCCTTCACAGTTCAGTTGGTAATAGCTCTGCCTTTTGCGCTGTAGGCCGTAGGTTCGAGTCAAAGTTACGTCCAAATATTACATTTGGCACAAACCGGTGGTCTAGTGGGAGTCACCCCTTCCGGTCGTTAGGTCGTAGGTTCGAATCAAGTCACACTAATGGAATTTTCCTATCAAAAAAAAATATGTGCGCAATGCCTGTGCTCTTAAACGGTGTAGGAAAACATCGTTAGGAAACCAGTTAGTATTCTAGTGGCGATGGGCTTGCAACCTGTCACGTGTAGAATGCCAACTACTGCAAAAAGTGGTATGAAATGAATTTTTTTAGTTAAATGTGTTGGTTGGTACTTTAATTTTTTTTTTTGATGGAACAAGCAGATGGCCTTCCTGATGTTAAGTGGTAACCATCACCTATAACAAAGCATTGCCTCGCACGTCACGCACGATAGGAACGTGCCCTACGATACACTGCCCTGCGTCCATGAACTTGAGGCATACAGATGATAAGCCTCATGTGCCTGTAATTACAACCACACACTTCAAACCGAAACACAGCGTTGCTGTTTGGCGGCAGATAAAGGCGTGGTTGTAGTACTTCCCTGGACGAGCCCTTCACAGAGCTCTACTACTATTGCATATTTCATTGCTGACTCTACACGGAAATATGGGCCTACCGTTGAGTCATACTGGCGTCGTTCAAGGCTACTGAGATTTTATCGGGAGATTTGAGACCCGAGATGGCTAGGGGTCATTTTTGTGTGATGATTCAATATAGAATGTATATAATTCGTAAATTTCAAGTTGGTGTTGCTGCGTTTTTTTTTATATTAATTATTATTATTATTATTATTTTGCTTTAATGGCAGACGAGTAAATTGGCCACCTGGCGGCTTAATCACGAACAAATGTGACGTTAGTCGCGGTAAACGTATCGTATCCCTAACTACAACAAAATAAGGTCGATTATCGCTAGGATACGATAACACCACAAATGTAAAAATCATTCGGCCCCAGATGGAAAGTGGTCACTGTCACTCATTGACACCTGCAGCGCCAGAGGCGTTGGAATGGAACGTTTGATGGCTCACCTGATGTTAAGTGGTAGCCATCAGCAAACAAAGCATGGCCTTGCAAGTCACGCACGTTAGGAACGTGCCCTATGATGTACTACATTGCGTCCATCATTATTTGCATAGATATAAAGATAGTGTTTTTATTCTAAGGCCTTTATTATTATATTGTTATTATTCTAAGAGTCTTAATGTGATGAGCAGGCACTTAAAACATAACATTGATCCTTTGAGACTTTCTAAAGCTTGGAATTTATTAAACAAACACTTAAATTGAAGATAGTAATAAAACGGTACTTAAAAATGAATTATTTGTCTGGTTAGTCCCTATTTACCCGTATACAAACGGCAATACTTTCAACCACTTCTTCAAATACTTTTTTAGGAGTAGTAGAGCTCTTTGTGAAGGGCTCGTCCGTCCGTACCACCACACCTTTTTCTGCCGTCAAGCAGCAACGCTGTGTTTCGGGTTGAAGAGTGTGGTTGCCGGTGTAATTACAGGCACATGAGACTTAACATCTGTATGCCTCAAGTTGATGGACGCAGGGCAGTACATCGTAGGGCATTCCTATCGTGCGTAACTTACGAGGCAATGCTTATAGGTGATGGTTACCACTTAACATCAGATGGGCCATCTGCTTGAACCATCATATAGTTGTATAAAAAAAAATGCCGTCATCAAGCGTAATGGTATCAAGCGTGTTGTTCTAAAGCTTGTTGGAATAAATAGAGGAGACAGCGTAAACAGTGAAATTACCTTGCGGTAGACAGAAATGTGGGAGTGAGGGTAGACGAGGCAACGCGGACAAATTTTAAGCATATTTTCCTTTTGCATGTTTGAAGATAAATCTTAGCTGCGCTTTTGGACTCATCTTATTAGTTTAGCTTTTATTTTACCGCGGGTTGAGGTTTGCTTTTTGATTAAATTATTTTGTACAATATTGTAAAAACAACGCTCTTTTGTAAAACAACCGACGGTAAACAAAAGGGATGAGCTTCTGGTTAGGATGGTTTATTTTTTTATCAGTCAGTAGCATGTTGAACTTTGTATAAAACTCTTAAGCTAAACCTCTTTTCGTGGGTACCTAGTACCTACATATATTTGGCATGGGAACCAGATAACTGATACTATATTATATACTTTTTTTTTGTAAAAACATACCTATAATATCATATAACACCCAGACAGAGAACAAACAACTATGTTCATCACACAAATGTTTGTTCTCGGTGAGGATCGAACCCACGGCCTACGGCGCAGAAGGCAGAGCTACTACCAACTGAGCTGTGAAGGCTGTCAATACACGTATGTAATTTTTTTTTGTTAGTACATACTTATAAATTGTATAACACCCAGATAGAGAACAAACATGTTCATCACACAAATGTACCGCGTTTACACTCAGCTGGTCAGTGGAAATGTACAGGGACATGGACAATGTAAGCTGGCCACTTCCATGTCCGCTCGCGTTGACGTTCGCGTTGCCCGCGCTCCCTAAGTGTCCAGGCTAAATGTGAACTCACATTGCGACGCTGCCGCGGACATATGGCCGGCCACATTTCCGGCCACGCGAATGGCAGTGCGAACATATAATTGTAAACGCAATATTTGTTAATGGGGATCGAACCCACCGACCTACAGCGCAGAAGGCAGAACTACTACCAACTGAGCTGTGACGGCTGTCTCTAGGATTTCAAAATTCCAACCAAATCGAGATTGGTATTGGAATTGAGTATACCTAGTCAGTAGCCATTTTGCCCTTTAAAAAGAAAACTGCAGAACACTTTCTTAATAATACCTAATTATTATGAAAGTGTTCTTCAGTTTTCTTTAATAATAATTATTAAGTAAGTGTTCTTCAGTTTTCTTTTTAAAGGGCAAAATGGCTACTTTGTACAATTTGTACAAATGAGAGCAATGCTTATTGCCAGACACAATAATGTTCCATTTGTTAATAGCTCTTAGAAAGCCGCGTTCTAAGGCAGTGGGAGTGTTTAAGGGGCTGACAACAGTAACTGCTAGAGTAAGAGTAGTAGAGCTCTTTGTGAAGGGCTCGTCCGGAGAAGTACTACCACCACGCCTTTTTCTGCCGCCAAGCAGCAACGCTGTGTTTCGGTTTGAAGAGTGTGGTTGCCAGTGTAATTACAGGCACATGAGGCTTAACATCTGCATGCCTCAAGTTGATGGACGCAGGGTAGTGCATTGTAGGGCACGTTCCTATCGTGCGTGACTTACGAGGCAATGCTTTGTTATAGGTGATGGTTACCACTCAACATCAGGTGGGACATTTGCTTGTTCCATCAGCTAGTAGTATTTAAAATAAAAAAACTGCTAATCAATTTCTCGCTCGTACATTTTAACATCTTTGCAGATGCAAAATCACTATATTAAAATAAAAAATATAGTTAAAATAAAAAAAAATATAGTATAGTTGAAAATAAATAACCTTAGTTTCAGAGAACCGACCGAAAGATCTACCAAAAAGTTTTATTAAGTACCAAAAATTTGTTGTAAAACAAATTTTATGTTAATTTTATGTCGGAAAAATCTTGCATTCTCCGAAACTTAGCTTACAAATTAAATTAAACTTATCTTCAAAAATGTTGAAATAGGCGAGTCGTTTGACGGTTTTCTGCTTCTTATCTGATAAACTTATTTAATAATAATAATAAACTTATTTATACTAAAAAGTTATTCTATTTCAGAAAGATAATCCGACGAAGATAAATTAGATGAAACAGCTAACCAAAAACTCAAGTTAAATAGAAATCTGAAATGCAGAGTGTAAATTTGGATAAAAATAATGTTTCCATTACACCGATCCGATAAAAATTCCGGAAAGTACTATACGGAAGGAAAATACTTACTCTCTCTCTCTCTTGTCGTATCACTAGTCTCTTTCGAAACTATGGTGACAGGATTTTAAGTGCGCCTCAAGAGGCTTCTTTAGAGCACTTGACACATGTTATAGAACTTTTTTAGGTTATACGACATGCCGGTTTCCTCACGATGTTTTCTTTCACCGTTTGAGAGTACTGGCATTGTGCACATACATTTTTGAACAGTAAAATTAATTGGTGCACGAACGGTTTCGAACCCACGACCTTAGGAAGGCGGGGCCGCTACCACTCGACCATCAGTGCTCTCCGCACCCTTCAAACCGAAACACAGCAACGCTGCTTCGCGACAGATATAGGCATGGTGGTAGTTTCCCGGATCCCTGCCTCATATCCAGAATATCGGAAGACAATGCGAACGAACAAAACTGCGATGAGAGATCGCTTGCACTTACTTGTTGGATTTATTTGACGTGTGCTATCCAGCGGTTTATATCTAACATTTCACTGTATGTTAACTCATATAGTCCAAGAGCTTACATTATTTCCACAGATTTTACTATATTGCTATTTTCTATGACCTAGTGACTATATTACAGTGATTACATTTTAATAAGACCTAGGCGAACGTATCTCGATTAGATAGGAGACGTTCTAGAGAAGGGCCAGGTCAAGAGTACCCTAAACCGACGAGAATGTATGAAGAATGTTATGAGAGTGAATGAAGCGAAAGAGGTATGTAAGGATCGTAGCAAGTGGAAATCCGTGGTCTCTGCCTACCCCTATGGGAAACAGGCGTTATTTTATGTATGTATGTATGTACATTTTAATCTACTTCAAACACGGAGTAGGTTCTCAATTTGACAGTTTTGTTTTGTATAATTTTTTGGTTCTCGATTTGACAGTTTTGTTTTGTATTTTTATTTTTTATAAGTTGATGAAACAAGCAGATAGCCCGCCTGATGTAAAGTGGTAACCATCACCTATAACAAAGCATTGTTACGCGATTACTTCGCCAATCACCAATTGATTTAGATAATAATTTTTTTGTTTGTTAGGTCATTATTCAGAAGTCCCATTATTTTATCGCAATTGATTCAGTGTTTTTTGAAAAAATCTCAGATGACGTTTTGATTTTCGGTTCCCGAAGCTTTGTTTTGTGGTTTACACTGTATTTAAAATCAGTTTTTATTGCAAAATAGTTAATTATTTTCAAATCAAATCAAAATCAATGGAGAAACTGACACCTAGATTCACCTAGTTGTAAGACGTTCCAAAATGATCCTTGTGATTTAACTAAATAAAGACCATTTTGATTTTGATAAAGCATTGCCGCACAGGTCACGCGAGTTAGGAACGTACCCTACGATGCACTGTCATGCGTCCATAAACTTGAGGCATACAGATGTTGAGCCTCATGCAATGCTTTGTTATAGGTCATAGTCACCACTTAACATCAGGTGGACCATCAGCAATTAGTGTAAAAAAAGGTGAGTTTTTATCATATTATTAAAAAAACCCTCTGGGATAAATATGTATTTCAAAGTTACTCAGTGTTAAAATATTGTCACAATTAAAAAGTTCCGGCAACAAGCGAATCGCGTTTCAAGCTTCGTACAATAAAAAGTGCAAAAGTTTGTATTCGACGCCAGTTGTATAAAAGTCAGTTCTCGCATGAACAATGATACCGAAAATGGACTACACAGGCACGAGGCTAGACCGGCTAGTGGCTATCGAGCGCTATGAATAGTCGGACTGATTGAAAATTGGCTGAGTTTCGAACACAGCTCAGTTGATAGCTCAGTTGGTAACTCAGCGGGTTTTGTATGAAGACGCGATAGAGATTTATACGGAACTTTATGTTCTACTACTAATTTTCATCATACTTGCAACATAAAGTTCCGTATCGGTATCTCTATCGCGTTTTCATACAAAACCCGCAATGAACACGGAACAAGAACGAAAAACTAAAAACCAAATATGGTAAACACAACTCATACTTGGGGTACAGTTGTTAAAAGTCAGTTTCTCGCATGAAATACCGAAAATGGACTACACAGGCACGAGGCTTATAGACCGGCTAGTGGCTATCGAGCGCTTTGAATAGCCGGACTGATTGAAAATTAGCTGAGTTTCGAACACAGCTCAGTTGATAGCTCAGTTTGTAGCTCAGTTGGTACCTTGTAGCTCTGCCTTCTGCACTGTAGGCCGTAGACTCGATCCCCACCGAGAAACATTTATGTAATAAATAGAATGAAATTGTTTATTATATTTATCCGGCGCTACGGAATACCAGCGTTTTAGTAGTGCTCAGTGTAAAAGTGTTTGAACACTTTTATAGCTTAGTGCTATAAAAGTGTTCAAATAAAAGAGCTTTGTTTGTAAATGCCAAAACAATTTTTAAATTATAAGACACCTTGTTTTTAAAATACAACAAAAAAGTCAAATTGAGATAACCAACAATCAAAGACCTCCCATCCCTTCGTTTTTTTTATACAACTAGCTGATGGAACAAGCAGAAGGCCAACGTGATGTTAAGTGGTAACCATCACCTATAACAAAGCATTGCCTCGTAAGTCACGCACAATAGGAACGTGCCCTACAATGCACTGCTCTGCGTCCATCAACTTGAGGCATACAGATGTTAAGCCTCATGTGCCTGTAATTACACCGGCAACCACACTCTTCAAACCGAAACACAGCAACGCTGCTTGGCGGCAGAAAAAGGCCTGGTAGTACTTCCCCGGACGAGCCCTTCACAAAGAGCTCTACTACTCTTAAAAGATTTCGTTGTAATCAAAATTTACAGGTCGGGAAGTTCCTTTCCTCTTTTTTTTAAAGTAGTTTTCTGATCCAAAGTACAAAGCCGGACTTTACCACGTCTTCAGTGCAGCAGACATGTCGGAAACAGTACAAACGTGCACTCTTCAGTAACAGGTTAACTTATTTCCACGATTATTTAAATATTATTTCGTATGAAATGCGAAATAATGGTAGTTTAGTAACGAGTTTTATTTGAAAAGCAACTGAAAGTGTTCGCATAAAAGGGATATAATTCTGGAATGTAGTAGTTTTATAGGTTTTCTTATCTTATTTATTATTATCTTATTTGTCTTATCTTATCTTAACACTTTCATAGATAGTTTATTAAATAAAGATTTTCATTTATCCCAAAAATGATTATACAAGTGGGATTTGAACCCAGCATATTTATCTATTATCATGTTATTGTTTCATTATGTTGTCACTGTTTTGTTCATTTTTTTACCTACCTACATTACCCTAATTATAATGTTGTGTGTTCTTGTGGCCAATAAATAACTGTCTATGTCTATGTCTATATTTTATGCCCTCAATCGGTGAAGGAAAACATCGTGAAGAAGCCAGTAAGTATTTTATTCTATCAATGGCGATCGGGTTGCCAACCTGTCATGTTTGGAATACTAACTTCTGCGAAATTTGGGTATGGTCCAAATATCAAAGTGCTTAAAAAAATGCCTTTTTCTGCCGCCAAGCAGCGTTGCTGTATTTCAGTGTGATGAGTGTGGTTTCCGGTGAAATTACAGGCACATGAGGCTTAACATCTGTGTATGCCTCAAGTTGATGGACGCAGGGCAGTGCATCGTATGTTCCTAACGAGTATTACTTATGCTTTGTATGGTAAGTCATACAATGGTGATGGTTACCACTTTACATCATATGGGCCATTAGCTTGTTTCCTAAGCAAGTTGTTTATAAAAATCTTTATTTTTATTTTTTATTAGTCAATAAAAAACAATCGTCTCTGCCAGAATACCAACCGATTTCTCCACGATTTTTTTTTGTATTTGAGAGCATTGGAATAATGTATAAGTAAGTTTGAAAGTGGCGACAAAGTTGACGAGGCTCTAGTGCAGGGATGGCGAACTAATGGCACGCGTGCCAATGATGACACGTGACACAATATTTTGGGCACGCCGGGCACGGTATGGGTCGAAACGGTTTGCATTTTATGTTCAAACGATCCGCTACTTAGCTTGCCCCTTCCCAATCCGATCAGCTGGCTGATCACGTAACTTTATTGCAATCGGTTTCAATCAGTTTCTGTTTGTAATAAATAAATATGACGGCTATGCGGTTACATTCTAGCTGCAGTTGCTAACAAAGTTAGATTACAACTGGTGTTTCTATTGATGGATAATCGCAAAACTTTCATATTGTTTTATATACTTACTAGTGGCTTCCCGCGGCTTCGCACGCGTTGAAGTGGTGAGCCGTGATTGAGCCACAAACATCCAAACATCGTAACTTTCGCATTGATTTGTATATTATTAGGGTTGGATTTTAAATACCTACGTAGGTATAAGATATACCTATAGGCGTACATTACTTATATTAGATAGGTAGGTAGGTATAGGTACTGAGTTTAGCACAAACATGACAAATACAACAAAAACAACCTTACACGGAAAATATGTACTTATTAGTTCCTAGTTTCTACCCCAAAAACAAACGAAACGAAACAGCTTCACGACTTTGATCCCCATGCAGGCACGGTAGATACTCTCAGATCTCTTTGTACCAACTCAAGATTCCCGTTTTTAGAATGCCCTTTACAAACATTGACGCCTCGTTGTATCCTTTTTACTCGAGCGCAACGAAGGAGGGTAACGTTTTCGAAAATCAAACTGTTGTGGCGGCTAGCCACACACAGGTACTTGCAATCGGGCTGACGCGAAGGGTTTGTATGTAGCGTTGCCAGTCGTCTCTCCCCGCTCATTAGGTTCAGACATGTAATAGATACTTAAAAAAAACTAAAAGTGCCTTTTTTAGCCTTGGAGTACATGTACTTCAAGTTTCAAGTTTGTAGATTCAAAGAATACAATTTTTCATACCAACGTTTTCAACCCGTTTTACACCCTTAGAGGTTGAATTTCCAAAAATCTCTTCTTAGTACACCTCTACGCCATAAGACCTATGTACTCTTCAAATTTCAAGTCTCTAGGACCAGCGCGGTCAAAAAACTCCCATACAAAATTTTACATCCCTTTGCACACTTATTAAGGGTAGTTTTCAAAAACTAAAAATGCTTTTCCTATTTTTTTACTCCAAGTATCAAGTTTGTAGGTTCAAGGAATACTATTTTTCATACAAACGTTTTCATCCCTTTTTACACCCTTAGGGGTTGAGTTTCCAAAAATCCCTTCTTAGTACACCTCTACGCCATAAGACCTATGTACTCCTCAAATTTGAAGTCTCTAGGACCAGCCGTTTAGGCTGTGCGTTGTCTATATGTCAGTCAGTCAGTCAGTCAGGACTTTGATTCTTATAGTATTAGAGATTGGTTGCATAAAGAAACTGATTGGAACAAAGTTACGTAATCACCCCGCAGAAAATACTTGGCTAAATCGCCTCTGGGCTGCTGCGGCTCTTGGAACACCGGTCGGAATTTTCGTTGAAATTATTATAATAATAATTGATATTATTACATTTTGGTTGAAATTATTTGAGGGCACGTCTAAAGCCTTGTATATATTCTCTTAGAAAAAATGGCACGTTGATTCAATAAGGTTCGCCACCCCTGCTCTAGTGGCTCTTGTAGGGATCGCTGTCAGACATTTGTCCACGTGTCAATTATCCATATCTTTGTTATTGTACGCCTATTTGTTATTTTTTGGTCCAGGAATGGGCGAAGCCTCTCAACGACAAGGAATTCTAGAATATTCCAGGTTTCTTTTCCAAGCCTGTGAAACTTCACATGTTTGTTATGAAACGTATGTGCTTTTGTAAGGAGTAAGGCTACAAGAAAGAGTAAGGTTTTAAGAGTTGTACCTAGAGCGCTTTGTGAAGGGCTCGTCCGGGGAAGTACTACCACCACGCCTTTTTCTGCCGCCAAGCAGCGTTGCTGTGTTTCAGTTTGAAGAGTGTGGTTGCCGGTGTAATTACAGGCACATGAAGCTTAACATCTGTATGCCTCAAGTTGATGGACGCAGGGCAGTGCATCGTAGGGCACGATCCTATCGTGCGTGACTTACAAGGTAATGCTTTGTTATAGGTGATGGTTACCACTGAACATCAGGTAGCCTATGGGCCAAGCTACTGACTATAACTGATGGAACAAGCATATGACATGTGCTTGTTCCATCAGTTAGTAGTATAAAAAAACATGTAAGAAGAAGAAGAATAGAATAGAATATTTTTTTTTAATTTGACATTCAAACACGGGTACAGCATGACATAACAAGAAAAAAAAATAAAGCAGGAAGAAGAAATGGAAACAAAGAAGGGAGCTAAAGTGACAGTGGGTAAATCGATAATGGATGCCGACCAGTATTTCATGACCCAAAAAGGTCCTAACGCATAAAGCACGAAGAGACACGTTGAAATGTCCTGCGGCCAAAGATTAAAAAAAAATTACATAGTTTTATACTCTGTGTTTCTGGCATAGACTGCACCTATGTAGCTGTATCGGATTTGATTATTTTTGGTCCCATATTATTCCACAGTGGCTCACGTCCGCTCAAGATCGATCATAACACGACAGGGCAATTTCTAGTTGGCTAGTGATGGTCAGTGACGTAGAAAAATTGTATTTCCTGTGAGCGATTGCATAGTATATATCAATATATTCATAGGGCAAGATTGAAGCAAGATTAAGTTTTATTATAAACTTTCAAGAAATTTCTAGTTGAGACTCTAGGTCCGCGGGGTACCGAGGTCTACCGTGTCTTCAAAATATCATAATACTGCGTTTACATTTAGACATTCGCGCTGCCATTCGTGTGGACGGAAATGTTGCCGTCCATATGTCTGCGGCAGCTTCGCCAGCAATGTGTGTTCACGCAACACGGGCAACACGAGCGGCAACGCGAGTGGACATGGAAGTGGCCTGTTGACATTCTCGCATTGCCCAAATGTGCAGAGACATGAGCAGGGCATGTCTCTGCACATTTCCACGGACATGAGAATGTAAACGGGGTATAAAATAATATAAATAACGCATATCCCGAGGGCTGGTGACTATCTGGCTCAGTGCATCAGCATTGTCATTCAGCGCGGCAATGCAGCAAGCATCTTGGGGACGCTTCCGATCGACACCGATTTAGATCAGTTGAGCTATCTTTAGATAGTTCGCAACGGTCTGCAGTTAGTTCAACTGTTTTGTGTGTAATTTGTACATTTTTAAATACTGGTATTAATTGTATGTTTCTTTGTAAATAAATAAACAAATTACGACGATGATGCTTAAAATAAAAATATATAAAAATGGGAATTGCAGACTGATCTCACAGATCAAGTGGAGGTAGCTTTACCTTCTGCCTGTAGGTAGGGGGTTTTGATCCCCACCAAGAACAAAAAAAATATTTGAAAGAGAAACACAGTTTTTTGTGTCTGTGTGTTTCATCATCATACATAGCATAAAACAAAGTCGCTTTCTCTGTCCCTATATCCCTATATGTATGCTTAAATCTTTAAAACTACGCAACGGATTTTGATGAGGTTTTTTTTTATAGTAAAAGTGATTCAAGAGGAAGGTTTATAAGCATAACCTCTTAGGGATAACCCACAATAACCGTGCGAAGCCGGGGCGGGTCGCTAGTTAAATAATAAAGAGTAAGTAGGTATTAACAAAAACAGGAATATCACATATTCTAATTTGGGTCTGTGTGAAAAATTACCATTATCCATGCCTATTACTTATTAATCTGTTTATTTACATGTTCTTTAACAAACATCTAAGAGTTAAAAAAAAAACTTTTCTCTCCTATAAAAGTCTTAAGACTTAGGTACTAATTTTCTAAGCTCCAACCCAATCCTCACAGCAATTCCCTGATAGAAGTTTTACCCTAATTACCGATGGACCGTGCATCGAGGTCACCCATCCGCACTAGGCCGATTGTCCGCGCCTTCACTCGGCACCTATTGTTTCCTACCCATTTCATAACCGACGGTATGCGAGAGAGAGCCATTCGATTTCTTTTGCTGCTATTTTTTGAGAGTAAAAGAAAATAAAGCGTGTTAAAAATATAGCAGGGAATCCGGTGGAAAGTTGAATCTGTTTGTAATGAATGTAGTATGCAAGCGCGGATCCACTATTGTGGGTACAATGGGCCTGCCCACAACTTTAATAGACTTGTGAGACGTCACAAGTCTATTATGGTTGTGGGCATGCCATGGGCAAACACACAGTGTTCACGTGGAACTAATAGGCCCACTGTACAAAATCTTGGTCAGGGCGTCATATACATTTTGTAAACATCTCCTTTGTGGGTGCGCACTATATCGCTCATGAGCGAGTTTATATTCCAACTCATACTTGGCCGATTTTTGGGTGGCTGTGACCACAACCTTGTTTGAGGGCTGGAACCACGCTTAGTAGTATGTATGTAAGTCCTATCCGTAGGAGAATTAAGCAAGCGAGAGAAAGCCAATCGATTTCTATTTATGCATTTATATTTTTGAGAGAAAAAGCGGGGAATCCGGTGGAAAGTTGAATAGCGTTTGTAATCAATGTAGTACCTTTGTAAGTATGTATAATTATGTAAGCATATCCGTATTAGTTCTGCTACGGGTCCGAAAATATTTGGGATGTGGATGGTTTTAGAAGGAGAGGCAGGCCAAAGAAAAGATGGATGGATTATGTGAAAGATGACATGAGTAAGAAAGGAGTCTGAGATGACGAATGATAGAGGAAAGTGGAAGAAGAAAATCTGTTGTGCCGACCCCATGTAGCGTGGGATAAGGGCAGAAAGGTGATGGATACGGAAATATTCGCCATTCAAATCGACATAGCCCGCAGAATTAGCAAGTTGAAGTGAAAATGGGCAGGTCAAATAGCTCGAAGAACTGATATAGGTACACTGGAGGATAAAGGTTTTCGAAAGCGACCACGAACAGGAAAACGAAGCATGGGACGCCCTCCCACCCAATGTGCAGACAACATTGTGTGGATCGCGGGAAGTCGGTGGATGGAGAGGGCTCAGAATCGTTCTTCCTGGAAATGTATAGCGGAGGCCTTTTTCCAGTGGACTTCTTCAGGCGGATGGTTGTGACGATATTTTTTTTATGCAAATAACTGATGGAACAAGCAGATGGCCCAACTGATGTTAAGTAGTAACCATCACCTATAACAAATCATTGCCTTGTAATTCACGCACGATAGGAACATGCCCTACGATGCACTGCCCTGCGTCCATCAACTTGATGCATACAGATGTCAAGCCTCATGTGCCTGTAATTACACCGGCAACCATACTCTTCAAACCGAAATACAGCAACGCTACTTGGCGGCAGAAAAAGGCGTGGTGGCAGTACTTCCCCGGACGAGCCCTTCACAAAGAGCTCTGCTACTCTTAGATGATTACGATGATGATTAGGTTCCTATATAAATTTACGAGTACAAAAGAAGGCCAACAAGAAATACTTTCCTATTTTCACGCGAAACAATAAATATACGATTCCGTACGTGACCTGCTTCAAGAAATCCTATCCATAATTAAATTTCGTAAACGCATAAGTAAATGTCTATTACTTGTAACAAATTCATTATTCTGGTAGTTCTGCTTCCGTGAATACCGATTGTGCAAACGAATATGAGCATTATCATTATCATAATATGACATTAATTTCGGAGTAAATCTGTTCAAATTCCTTGGTTATTTCAAAGGAAGATTGCAAAGGATTTAGAGTTCAAAATGCTGTAATTTTATCTTGCAAATTGAGTTTACCGCCTTCAATATTACGGCTTATACTCTATTATTATAGTTTACTAGCTACCATGCTTTGCTGGCTTTGATGTCTCTCTCTCTCTTGTCGTGTCCCTAGTTTCTTTCGAAACAGTGTGATGAAAGGATTTTAAGTGTGAAAGGATGTTATAGTACATTTTTTAGGTTCTACGACATGCCGGTTTCCTCACGATGTTTTCCTTCACCGTTTGAGAGTACTGGTGTGCACATAAATTTTTTAACAGAAAAACTCTTTGGTGCACGATCTGTTTCGAACCCACGACCTTAGGATCGGAAGGCGGGGACGCTACCACTAGACCACCAGTGCTGGCTTTGATACAAAACACCTTTCATTGTACTTCTCGCTCGCACATTTTGTAAGATGTTAAATCACAGAACTTATATGAAAAATCGCAATTAACTAAGTTGTGAGCAATAACATTGCACATAGTTCCGCAAAAATATCATTTGTTCCAAACAGATATATCAAAATGATAATTTTTCGGAATCTTTGTAATTTTGTTCTCTGAAACCTAGCGGTTTACGATTTTTCATAGCTAAATTAAGTGATTTTTTATGTATGCCTACGCCTCACTAAACTTCAATAATACCTATATTATATTATTACATTGTAAAAGGATCATACCTCTACAAAAGAACGGTAGGAACCAAGCCGTAAGTTTGTTGCCTGTTCTTCTAGGCTTTGGTCGCGTGGAACTGGCACCTAGAGTCACCTAGCTTTAAGACGTTTCAAAGTGATCCTTGTGATTTTATTGAATAAATACCTTTTGACTTTGATTTTGACTTTGAAAAACCTAGCAATTTACGAGCGGAAGTTTACAGCCTCTCAAAAACAGTTTACCAATTTCATGATTTTATCAGCAATTTGGTATAACTTTGCGGGTTTGGTTCCAGCGGTTTGAATTATCAGTTTAAAAGGTATGCTTGGACATTCAAACAAACATACAACGCCGATACGTCTGTCAGTCTTTTCAGAGATCTAACTACCTACTTACTGACGGAACAAGCAGATAGCCCTGATGTTAAGTGGTAACCATCCCCTATAACAAATATTTACCTCGTAAGTCACGCACGATAGGAACGTGCCCTACAATGCACTGCCCTGCGTCCATCAACTTGAGGCATGCAGATGTTAAACCTCATGTGCCTGTAGTTACACCGGCAACCACACTCTTCAAACCGAAACACAGCAACGCTGCTTGGCGGCAGAAAAAGGCGTGGTAGTAGTACTACCCCAAACGAGCCCTTCACAAAAAGCTCTACTACTCTTATAAGAAGCTACTACCAACTGAGCTGTGAAGGTTGTCAGTGTACAAGTTGTCAGTTTGTATCAAAAGAATTCCTTTGATTCGGCGTGTAGCTTTGTAATTAATGTGTCTCTTTGAACCAGACGGCTGAACATTCAATCCGATTACCGTAGGCTTAGAATGTTTACAAGAGCGCCCTTGTCAACCTTGATAGGATTGGAACAGCCTCTATTATGTCTTTAATGGTAAAGGATCAAACTTAAAGGCTTAGATCTACAACGTGTTCCAATAATTGTGTATATAAACTTCAGGGGGCTAAAGTACCCTTAAATATGAATAACTTTTTCTAAGGAACCAAAACTATGACCTACGCGAAAAAAAAACAGCTGTTTCATACAAAAGTTACCTACCTGGCTAAAATGTTTGAAACAGCTTTTTTTTTTCGCGTTCACAGTGTTGGTTCCTTAAAAAAAGTTATTCATATTGATGGGTACTTTAGCCCCCTGAAGTTTATATACACAATTATTGGAACACGTTGTATAATTGATAGTAGCGACGCAAGCAAGAGTAGTAGACCTCTTTATTTGTGCCTTAACCGAATAAGTTTCCAACATGCAGCGTTGCTTTGTTCCAGTTGGAAGGGTGTGGTTGCAACTTGAGGCATAGGTACATCTGTACCTATGCCTCAAGTTGATGGACGCAGCAAGGCATCGTAGGGTACGTTCATAGCTTGCGTGACTTACGAGGCAATGCTTTATTACCACTTAACGCGAGTGGGCCAACTGCTTGTTCCATCAGTACCTAGTATAAAAAAGTCATATTCATTTGAGATTAGATCCCAGGACATGGTCTGACGCGCGCTTTAAGTAAAGTAAAGTAAAGTAAAAAGTTTATTTATTGTAACTATAAAAACATGCTATTTATAGAAAAGTTTACAAACTTGGACATCTGTACGAACACTCCCACCCTAGGAATATCCTGTGTGGGTAGTTAGTTAGTAATTATTTTTATAAGCTTAGTGTGGCTTAGTTAATGCTACAGTTTTATAATTTTCATCTACAAAGTTACTTCAGTAGATTTATCTAAACAGCCAATGTTTATAGTAAATTATGTTCTAGCCTGGTGCGTATTCAGAATTAATGAGGTACACAGCCTAAGCAACCTAAGTACATGCCGGGGCGACATGAAATACGGCCTTCTTATTCTTGAGGTCACGGAGGGATATTTTCAGTCTATTCCATCACGGACCACGGTGAGTTTTAAGCATTGTAACATTTTTTTTTAATATCATCGTTTTTTTTTACTTTTTATGCACAAACCTAATTTTATAAATATAATAAAAATACTCATATATTTTTACAGCTAAAACTAGATATAAATGAGGTTTGGATAAACGAAGTGTGTGCAACGAATTTAAGAATTGAATAAGATTTTTTTTTATTGTAAGGTGGTGGTTAAAAAAAATTAAAAAACCTGTAAGTTGTAAGTGTTTTTTTTTCATCCACCACATTCTTTTATATAATAATAAATACTTGGGCATTACACACAATACTATCTAGCCCCAAGCTAAGCAAAGCTTGTAGGGGTACCAGAAACGCTATGAGGACCAGATAACTGATTTAAGACTTGATTTTGTAATATATTCTTAAAAAACATACTCGTAACTATATAAACACCCAGAAAGATCTTTATCAAATTGTTTTTCCTCGTTGGGGATCAACCACAACCTACATTATATTGGTTTTATTAAAGCAAGAACTGCTATGCTCGGTTCTTGCGTAGCTCATGTTTGGAATAAACAAGAAACCGCAGCGCTGCGTCGTCGTTATACAAAAATAATGATGCAAATATGCACTTAGTTTCAGAACTAGTTGGACGCCCGCAACTTTGCTTTATTTTTTTTGGTCAAAAAACTTGAGTAATGTTAATAAATAGATAGATTTACCTTGTGACGTTTCGGATTTATGGCAGCACTGTTGCCATCAACCCAAAGCTACCGTCCTTCTCCGCTACTTTAAGAAGTTGAACTGGCTGGGGTGAGGTTAGCAGGAGGAAAATGCACAATACACCCCAAAGAGTAACAGCTCTGGAGTTTCAAGAGTAGTAGAGCTCTTGTGAAGGGCTCGTCCGGGGAAGTACTACCACCACGCCTTTTTCTGCCGCCAAGCAGCGTTGCTGTGTTTCGGTTTGAAGAGTGTGGTTGCCGGTGTAATTACAGGCACATGAGGCTTAACATCTGTATGCCTCAAGTTGATGGACGCAGGGCAGTGCATCATAAGGCACGTTCCTATCGTGCGTGACTTACGAAGCAATGCTTTGTTATAGGTGATGGTCCGGTCGTGCACCGGTTTCGGTGTTTTTCTGTTCAAAAGTGTATGTGCACAATGCCAGTACTCTCAAACGGTGAAGGAAAACATCGTGAGGAAACCAGCATGTTATAGAACCTAAAAAGTTCTATAACATGTGTCAAGTGCTCGACAGGAGCCTCTTGAGGCGCACTTAAAATCCTTTCACCACACTGTTTCGAAAGAAACTATTGACACGATAAGAAGAAGAAGACCACTGAACGTAGTACATAAGTTTGTTCCATCAGCAAGATAGTATTCAAATGCTACTACATATTAGACACTGCCAGACAGTACGAACAATTTGAGATATATCGATTATTCTAGGCTATTATTTATGCTGAGCACGGAACTTGTTTAACAATATTGTGCACAGCATCTTCTTGTCAGGAAGCCACTGCTAGTTTCTGAGATATTTAAATATCACTTCTGACAGTGGCATATTATGCTAAGTTGAAATAGCTTCACTTCTTTGTTCAACAGGCACGGTAGACATCCCCTTAGATCTCTTGGTACCAAGTACGAACTCCGGATGATTAAGAAGTACGTCCATACATTACATTACAATTTGTTTTTTTATACTTTTAAATCTAGTGGTAGCGGCCCCGCCTTCCGATCCTAAGGTCGTGGGTTCGAAACCGGTCGAGCACTAATGAGTTTTTCTGATTTAATATGTATGTGCACAATGCCAGTACTCTCAAACGGTGAAGGAAAACATCGTGAGGCATGTCGTATAACCTAAAAAGTTTTATAACATATTGTGTCAAGTGCTCGAGAGAAGCCTCTTGAGGCGCACTTAAAATCCTTTCACCACACTGTTTGCTGGCTGCGACGCAGTTTTATACTTCTGCAGTCAGTATCGTAACACTATAGTTTTTAGTTCTTAGTTCCAAATAAACTTTTACTTTACTGTTTCGAAGAAACTGGTGACACGACAAGAGAGAGACTTCCCCGGACGAGCCCTTCACAAAGAGCTCTACTACTCATAAGTAAAACTAAATATTTATTTTAATGGTGTAATTACTCTGTTGGCGACCTCCCGCATATCCCCTATAGGCCGGAATGAACACAAGATGACGATACGTCGGCGTGTATTGTCTTCTGGCGACGAGCCAAGAGCGAATGCACGTTTTCATAGACTTCACCTGCAGTGAGAGTGATATTGGGCGAGAGGGGCCAGATTGAAGGGGCCTTATTCGTAAACACTTGGCTTAATAAGAGCTTTTTAAAAGTTCCTTTTATTAATTTGTTGTTTATCTATTGGTCTTATTGCCTATCTATCCGATCCTGGGGTTGTGGGTTCAAAACTTTTTTTTCGTTATACTACTAGCTGATGGTATAAATAGATGGCCCACCTGATGTTAAGTGGTAACCATCACATATAACAAAGCATTGCCTCGTAAGTCACGCACGATAGGAACGTGCCCTACGATGCACTGCCCTGCGTCCATCAACTTGAGGCATACAGATGTTAAGCCTCATGTGTCTGTAATTACACCGGCAACCCCACTCTTCAAACCGAAACACAGCAACGCTGCTTGGCGGCAGAAAAAGGCGTGGTGGTAGTACTTCCCCGGAGGAGTCACACACAAAGAGCCCATAAACTCTTAAGTACTACTGGTCGTGAACCGATGAGTTTTTATGTTTAAAATGTAAAAAAAATATGTGCACAGTGTACATTTTAGACAGGTGTTGATGAATGTGCACAGTGTACATTTTAACTTTTGTATGAAACAGCTGTTTTTTTTCACGTTTACAGTGTTGGTTCCTTAGAAAAAGTTATTCATATTGATGGGTACTTTAGCTCCCTGAAGTTTTAAAAACAAGTATAAACACACCTTGTATAATTACCATCCTGCTACAAGTTTGTAAGTCGATTGTGAATAGGGACGCAAAGTTTTTCGAGCCAATCGGAACTTTTCCTTCATTGAAAAAGCTACACACGCTTTCAGAAATCGCATGGGAGTTTCTGAGAATGATTCAACCAATTTGCTAGACACTGATGCTAACAAATTTTCCCTTTTAAAAGAAAAATAAGGAGGATCACGCTTTTAATCCCCAGGCTCGGTCTTCTCTCTCTTGTCGTGTCACTAGTTTCTTTCGAAACAGTGTGGTGAAAGGATTTTAAGTGCGCCTCAAGAGGCTCCTTTTGAGTTCTTTTTTTTTAAACAACTAGCTGACGGAACAAGCAGATGGCCCACCTGACGTTAAGTGGTAACCATCACCTAACAAAGCATTGCCTCGTAAGTCTCGCACGGTAGGAACGTGCCCTACGATGCACTGCCCTGCGTCCATCAACTTGAATCATATAGATGTTAAGCCTCATGTACCTGTAATCACACCGGCTACCACACTCTTCAAACAGAAACACAGCTACGCTGCTTTGGCGGCAGAAAAAGGCGGGGTGGTAGTACTTCTAGTAAGTTATTAGAATTAGAAGTTAGTTCTATAACTTGACATATGTTATAGAACTTTATAGGTGCCGACATGCCGGTTTCCTCACGATGTTTTCCTTCACCGTTTGAGAGCACTGGCATTGTGCACATACATTTTTAACCTAAAAAAAATCATTGGTGCACGACCGGTTATGAACCCACGACCTTAGGATCGGAAGGCGGGGCCGCTACCACTAGACCACCAGTGCTCTCACGCTCTCGCCCAGTGGATCATGCTTTTAATCCCGAGGCTCGGTAGCCATCCCTTTAGATATCTTGGGGAAAACAGACAGCTTCACGGCTTTCACAAATTACCAGGCACGGTAGATACCCACGGTAGTTGCAGATCTAGTAAATTATGTACCAACTTAAGATTCTTGAAGGATGTCTAAGGGGAATATAGATCGAGGTACGTCCAAATTATATTTGGCACAGACCCACATGATTGCATAGAAGAGATTGCTACTAAGGAATAAGGCCACTCATTGTACTTTTTTTTTAATACAACAATGGAACAAGCATATGGCCCACCTAATGTTAAGTGGTAACCATCACCTATAACACAGCATTGCCTCGTAAGTCACGTACGATAGGAACGTGCCCTACGATGCACTGCCCTGCGTCCATCAACTTGAAGCATACAGATGTTAAACCTCATGTGCCTGTAATTACACCGGCAACCACTCTTCAAACCGAAACACAGCGTTGCTGCTTGGCGGCAGAAAAAGGCGTGGTGGTAGTACTTTCCCGGACGAGCCCTTAACAAAGAGTTCTACCACTCTTCAGTTGTTTTTTTGTTTAACAACAGTGAATAGGTGTCTTCTAAGCCGTTCTGCTTCATCATCGCTTAACATCAGGTGAGATTGTAGCCAAAGGTATACAATTAAAAAAAAATAACGTACGATTTCTTTCATAGTTTAAAGTATGACCGGATTCGAACCCATAACCTTAGAATCCAGATCTATCAAAAGTATTGTTAAACTATCCAAGCTCAATTTCCACAAAATCCAAAATAACTAAAAAACTAATTAGACTATTATTATATCATATCAATCTTAAATATTGATGGCCTCGTTACGTTCAATTTACAAATTTGATATAAATTAAAGTAAAATACGGACTATTATATATAATTTCAGGAATAAATAACCGTCAGAAAATATTTACGCGTAATTTCCTAAAATAAAACGGTTTTCATCAACCAAATAATCTTGTAAAGGCGTAGCCCGTTTGCTGGCGGCGAACGTGTTAAATAGATTTTTTTGTAGATTTTATTTGAAATTCCAAAGGTCTTTAGGTGTATACAATGTAACTTAAGAGTATAACTTAAAGCCAATAACGGGTAGCCATCTGCTTGCAAAAGCAGCTGGTATTTAAAAAAAAAACAGTTATCTCAACTGATGCTGTACAGTCGACGAACGCTTACTTACTTAAAAATTAGTCCAGTAGTTTAATCAGAAAATAGAAAGTCAGTCAGTCAGCATTCAGTCTCTGAGCAGCGTTTTTTTTATTTTTATTTAATTCAATTTGATTTTTTCCCTTCTAATTCAAAAGAACTACTGACAAGCAGTGTTCTTGGTTGAATGGGTGTGGGTGCCGGGCATGAAGCTTAACATTTGCTTCATGTTGGTGGACGCCAGTCTTCAGTGCATATTTTTTTTTATACAACTACGTGATGGATCATGCAGATGGCCTACCTGATGTGAAGTGGTAACCATCACCTATAACAAAGCATTGCCTCATAAGTCACGCACGATAGGAACGTGCCCGATGCACTGCCCTGCGTTCATCAACTTGAGGCATGCAGATGTTAAGCCTCATGTGCCTGTAACACCGGTAACCCCACTCTTCAAACCGAAACACAGCAACGCTGCTTGGCGGCAGAAAAAGGCGTGGTGGTAGTACTTCCCCGGAGGAGTCACACACAAAGAGCCCATAAACTCTTAAGTACTACTGGTCGTGAACCGATGAGTTTTTATGTTTAAAATGTAAAAAAAATATGTGCACAGTGTACATTTTAGACAGGTGTTGATGAATGTGCACAGTGTACATTTTAACTTTTGTATGAAACAGCTGTTTTTTTTCACGTTTACAGTGTTGGTTCCTTAGAAAAAGTTATTCATATTGATGGGTACTTTAGCTCCCTGAAGTTTTTAAACACAAGTATAAACACACCTTGTATAATTACCATCCTGCTACAAGTTTGTAAGTCGATTGTGAATAGGGACGCAAAGTTTTTCGAGCCAATCGGAACTTTTCCTTCATTGAAAAAGCTACACACGCTTTCAGAAATCGCATGGGAGTTTCTGAGAATGATTCAACCAATTTGCTAGACACTGATGCTAACAAATTTTCCCTTTTAAAAGAAAAATAAGGAGGATCACGCTTTTAATCCCCAGGCTCGGTCTTCTCTCTCTTGTCGTGTCACTAGTTTCTTTCGAAACAGTGTGGTGAAAGGATTTTAAGTGCGCCTCAAGAGGCTCCTTTTGAGTTCTTTTTTTTTAAACAACTAGCTGACGGAACAAGCAGATGGCCCACCTGATGTTAAGTGGTAACCATCACCTAACAAAGCATTGCCTCGTAAGTCTCGCACGGTAGGAACGTGCCCTACGATGCACTGCCCTGCGTCCATCAACTTGAATCATATAGATGTTAAGCCTCATGTACCTGTAATCACACCGGCTACCACACTCTTCAAACAGAAACACAGCTACGCTGCTTTGGCGGCAGAAAAAGGCGGGGTGGTAGTACTTCTAGTAAGTTATTAGAATTAGAAGTTAGTTCTATAACTTGACATATGTTATAGAACTTTATAGGTGCCGACATGCCGGTTTCCTCACGATGTTTTCCTTCACCGTTTGAGAGCACTGGCATTGTGCACATACATTTTTAACCTAAAAAAACTCAATGGTGCACGACCGGTTATGAACCCACGACCTTAGGATCGGAAGGCGGGGCCGCTACCACTAGACCACCAGTGCTCTCACGCTCTCGCCCAGTGGATCATGCTTTTAATCCCGAGGCTCGGTAGCCATCCCTTTAGATATCTTGGGGAAAACAGACAGCTTCACGGCTTTCACAAATTACCAGGCACGGTAGATACCCACGATAGTTGCAGATCTAGTAAATTATGTACCAACTTAAGATTCTTGAAGGATGTCTAAGGGGAATATCTATATCGAGGTACGTCCAAATTATATTTGGCACAAACCCACATGATTGCATAGAAGAGATTGCTACTAAGGAATAAGGCCACTCATTGTACTTTTTTTTTAATACTACAATGTAACAAGCATATGGCCCACCTAATGTTAAGTGGTAACCATCACCTATAACAAAGCATTGCCTCGTAAGTCACGTACGATAGGAACGTGCCCTACGATGCACTGCCCTGCGTCCATCAACTTGAAGCATACAGATGTTAAACCTCATGTGCCTGTAATTACACCGGCAACCACTCTTCAAACCGAAACATAGCAACGCTGCTTGGCGGCAGAAAAAGGCGTGGTGGTAGTACTTTCTCGGACGAGCCCTTTACAAAGAGTTCTACCACTCTTCAGTTGTTTTCTTGTTTAACAACAGTGAATAGGTGTCTTCTAAGCCGTTCTGCTTCATCATCGCTTAACATCAGGTGAGATTGTAGCCAAAGGACAAGATAGGTATACAATTAAAAAAAAAAAACATACAAATTCTTTCATAGTTTAAAGTATGACCGGATTCGAACCCATAACCTTAGAATCCAGATCTATCAAAAGTATTGTTAAACTATCCAAGCTCAATTTCCACAAAATCCAAAATAACTAAAAAACTAATTAGACTATTATTATATCATATCAATCTTAAATATTGATGGCCTCGTTACGTTCAATTTACAAATTTGATATAAATTAAAGTAAAATACGGACTATTATATATAATTTCAGGAATAAATAACCGTCAGAAAATATTTACGCGTAATTTCCTAAAATAAAACGGTTTTCATCAACCAAATAATCTTGTAAAGGCGTAGCCCGTTTGCTGGCGGCGAACGTGTTAAATAGATTTTTTGGTAGATTTTATTTGAAATTCCAAAGGTCTGTGTATACAATGAGATTATGAGTATAACATAAAGCCAATAACGGGCCTTAAGCTTGCAATAACAGCAGCTATTTAAAAAAAAAACTGTTATCTCAACTGATGCTGTACAGTCGAAGAACGCTTACTTACTTCAAAATTAGTCCAGTAGTTTAATCAGAAAATAGAAAGTCAGTCAGTCAGCATTCAGTCTCTGAGCCGAGTTTTTTTTATTTTTATTTAATTCAATTTGATTTTTTCCCTTCTAATTCAAAAGAACTACTGACAAGCAGTGTTCTTGGTTGAAAGGGTGTGGGTGCCGGACATTTGCTTCATGTTGGTGGACGCCAGTCTTCAGTGCATATTTTTTTTTATACAACTACGTGATGGATCATGCAGATGGCCTACCTGATGTGAAGTGGTAACCATCACCTATAACAAAGCATTGCCTCATAAGTCGCGCACGATAGGAACGTGCCCGATGCACTGCCCTGCGTCCATCAACTTGAGGCATACAGATGTTAAGCCTCATGTGCCTGTAATTACACCGGCAACCACTCTTCAAACCGAAACATAGCAACGCTGTTTGGCGGCAGAAAAAGGCGTGGTGGTAGTAATTACCCTGAAAAAAATGTCTTGTTAGACAATTAGATACATCGCTCCGCTCCGCTATGAGCGCGGTTATATCTCTTTATCGCGTTCACAACGACCTCACCCCACCAATTGCGTTCAATTCCTTTACGTGAACCAATTTGCTGGAATCCGGAACCTTGTTATTGAGACTTAGATAATGTCCTTTTATAGATAAGACAGCCTAAAACGATTTAATCTAAAAGAAAAAGGTGTACAATGAGATACAATTTAGATTTTAGCGTAGATACGGCTCAGATTAGAAAGATGGCGGGCGGAAACACGCCGCCAAACTGAAAATGTTTCGCCCCGAACTGAGATCTTGTAATGTCCGAAATATAGTATATAAAATCATTGACATACCTCTCAGCTCAGTCGGTAGTAGCTTTGCCTTCTGCGCTGTAGGCCGCGGGTTCGATCCCCACTGAACACACAAATTTGTGTAATGAATATCAATATCAACTATACGGTTCCTTTATTGAATTGAATTGAATTGAAAATGATTTATTGTACACCTTACAAACGAACATAATAGGAAACAGATAATAACTATACATATTAGGTACAATGGGCGGTCTTATCGCTAAAAAACGATCTCTTCCAGACAGCCTTTGGATGGAGAGGAGCCTATATAAGATGGTTGGTTTGGGTGCACCATATCAATAGCATGATGAAATAAAAAAAATTATAAAACATACCTACATAAACTAGCTAAACTTTAGCACACGCTTTGCTTAGTTTGGGGCTAGATGAGACGTGAAGAATAATTATATTAATAATAATATTAATAATAAATATTAATAATAATTATAATAATTGTATAACTTCCTTTTATTACTTTGATTACGTGCCTATTAGGTACGTGCCTATTTTGTTAAATCTAACTTTTCTTTTTTTTGTTTAGTCGTCTACTTTACTGTTTTTATTTGTATAAGTGAATTTAACCTATCTGTGGAAACTTTTAATTGGCCTTCAGATAACATAATCTTTTTTTTTTAAGATTTAGTTAACTATTTTTCAAACAATAATCTGTACCTAGCTGTAAGTTTTCCTAAAATTCCAAAATAAAATAAAATAAAATAAATAAATAATTGATATATAATAGCAATTTTCATTTTCTTCAGTCAAATACAACCGATCCACCCCGAACTACAAAGTTAACGCAAGTATAACGAATATCGCTCACGTTATATTGGTTTTAAATTCAATTTCGTGAGTAGGTATAGATACCTAAATAGCGTATAACTACTCCCATACAACAAACGTGATATTTGTATTTTTCTTGCGCGAGTCCGACTAGCACTTGGCCGGTTTTATTAAATGAAACTTTTTGGTAAGAAAACTTGCTAGGATTAAAATGCTGAACCTTTTGCTATTATCCAACACCACTTTTTAAAAAAAAGTGTCTTCCCAAATAGAAATAGTAAGAAAAGTATTCTTAGATAATTTTAAGCTAGAATGTAGGTCAATGCAAAATAACTTATTAGCATGGGAGAAATTATTATTGGGCTTTTGTTGCTAAATTATTAAAAAACGTATTCTCTTAACCGTTTCAGACCGGTTTTTTTATCTGTTAAAAAAAATTAAGTTGATAAAAGGGTTATTGATTTAAAAAACACTGAAACATATAATTTTGCATGTGTATTTTCAGGAAATCTTATTTTTTCATCATGTTCACAAATGAGTACATCCGAGCTATATGAACTTGGCACCCGACTTTAAAAAAAGTGATATTTTTTTTGGTTTTACTACAAACGAAAATAACTTCACTACTATAGATAGTAGTGAAGTGAAATAAGTGAAATAACTTCACTACTATAGATAGTAGTGAAGTTATTATCGTTTGTGAAGTTATTTTCGTTATTTTCGTTTGTAAAAAAAATTTTTAGGTTTATTTGGTAGATTTAGGTTATTAAAATTTTTTTTTTTTTTTTTTTAAAGTCGGGTGCCAAGTTCACATAGCTGTACATCCGGCCTAAAAGAAAAAAATAGAATATGGTGATTGTAAGTCGTAAGGTAGGTATTTAATATTCAGCCTTAATAAACAGCCTTCACAGCTTAGTTGGTAGTAGCTATGCCTTCTGTGCCGGAGGCCGTGGGTTCGATCCCCACCGAGAACAAACATTTGTGTGGTGAACATAGATGTTTGTTCTCTGTCTGGGTGTTATATAATATTCTATTATGTATTTACAAAAAAAAAGTATATATGTATTATATCAGCTATCTGGTTCCCATATTACGAGCTTTGGCTTAGTTTGAGGCTAGATGGTGCTGTGTGGAAAGTCCATCAATATTTATTTATTTATTATTTAATATTTTTTAAACTTCATTGTTTACGATTTTTTATACATCTTCAGCGTCCTACCGGTACCTAGCGGTTGCCACCATCTTAAGCTGAACCTTTTCAGTTTTACAGCCAAACAGAAACGCAGAAGGCGCAAAAGGATTCATTTTATGGTCTTGGGATTTCGCCCCACGTTTTTAGCTCACCATCGACGGGCAATAAGGAAAAGCGTTCAATTTTTATTGAAAACGAACGGTCTTGATGAAATAATAATCAGATTGCGAAACCATTTCGCTAGTGTATATGACTTAGCACAGCTGGTGTCTATCACACTTTGACCTAAATAGTTAACAATCTCATCCATAATATTAGCTTTGACGCAAATACCACACAACAAGTTCCTTTAGTGTTAAACATAAATTTAATGAAAAACGCAGAAAAACGCTGGTTTCTGCTCGGCGCTCGACGAGACAACACGTCAAGGTGACGTCATTCGTTACAGGGTTGACGAATAAATGTGTTTATTGTCTTAATTTCAGTGCACAGCAAGTCAATCTTCCTGAAGATGCTTCGTAGAGAGGCGAAACACGTGTCGAAGTCTTGTTAAGTATTTTATATTTTTTGTGGTATTTTTGTTGTGTTTAATACACCTTTTTTCACGTTACAGAATTTGCACAGTATGCAGAGTTTGCAGATGCAGTGAAGGGTGCACACACAAGTCTACATTTGGTTTACTTACATAAGATTAAATTAGCGGATTAGTACTATATATTTATTTCATTAAATTTATGTTTAACAATGGAATTCCGCAAAGTCACGCCTGAATCAGTTAATTCCTTTAGTGTATTTCTTCAAACTAGGCAACCACAAATTTTTTAAACAGAAAAACTCATTGGTACACGACTGGTTTCGAACCTACGACCTTGGGATCGGCGGGGCCGCTACCACTAGACCACCAGATCTGCTGGTTTGTAGACACAGCCTACTTTATATATACCTAGATTATAGTCGCTTATTACCTACGCAATTAACCCCTAGTTACAGTTACTCGCGCCTAAAAACTTACGTAAGTATACGCGTGGGGTACTTTACACCCCGGTTTTAGAATTAGAAAAACTACTTATTACATGCAAAACCAGACTTATATTTATGATAATCTTTTGACTTAACGATTAATTAAACGATTAACTAAATAAACTCTTTGAGAAACAGATAAACATTTTCAATAGGAACTAATTTTCTTCATTGCATTTCTGACATGTCGGAATAACATGGTCACTGGATAGGTACATATTGATGGCATTTATATCATAATGATTTGGATTTTCGCACTCTCCTGCCCCAACCTTACGAGTGTTTTTTGTGATTAAATAGATAGAAGAAAGAAAGAAAAGCTATTTATTGACCAACACAAACTATACATAGAATTAATTAAATAAATATGTTAGGCCAATTAGGTCCGTGGCTCAGTATTTGCCGCACCGTGTGGTTCAAGCCACACAGTGCAACACTAGTATTCTGCCAGGTCCTAGGGCGAATAACGGCACGGACATTTAAAAATAAAAATAAAATAAAAACATACAAATATACAAATATATACAAAGATACAAAGAAAGAACATAAAAAGAAGCCTACAGACAAATGAACAATAAAGCTATGGTATAAACATAAAAAGGATATTAACAAACACAGAACATAAAGTAAAGTAGGTACAGAGATTAAAGTAACAAAATGAGAAAAAGAGATACAAAATACAAACTACAGCGCCATTTACCGGTCGAGATATAATTGATCGAGTGAGCGAAGCGAACGAAGATCTTAGTTTCAACTTGGGCGATTTGGCATTTTATGTATGTATGTATGTATGTATGTATGTATGTATGTTTGTCTGGCGATAACTTTAGAACCGTTGATCCGATCTGCATGAAATTTGATATGTCGATAGCTTGTACTTGAGAAATTTACTGGTAAGTTTATGAGTAAAATCGAATGAAGGGTTTTTGAGATATGGGGTTTTTTAAGGGGGCAAAAATAAAAAAAGTTACATAAAAAAATCAAGTTACATGTCATATGAAAGGGCTTTGTTTGGACATTCCAAAACAATTTTTACTTTTTTTTTGGGACGCTCGGTTTTTGATATAAAACAAAAAAAGCTAAATTAAGATAACCAGCGATCCAAGAGCTCCCATCTCTAAGAGTTTCGTTGACATCAAGGTTTTTCTACTGGTCGTCCAGTTCCTTTGCTTTTTCTTATTTTTTTTTCTTGAAATATATTAAGGAGGTACTCAGTTCTTATAAAATGGTGACGAAGACCAGGTCTGATGATGGAGCCAAGGTCTGTTCAACGGAACTCTTCAATAAATAGGCCAATAGAGTTGAAACTTGGTTACCATACCAAGTTAGTAGGCGGTAGTCAGAAAAAAGTCCAAAGATAATGTTTGGACTTGCCTCTGACTACTACCTACTCAAAGTTTTGATGCGTTCGTCGGGTCGCATCACGAGATCTCAGTTCGGGGCGAACTACTAGTATTAAAAAAAAAAATTACCAGAGACAATCAAGACATCAATACACATCAAAACAAAGATCCGCTAGTTTAAGGAAGCTAGAACAAAAATTAATGCCGTAAATTAAAAACTCCGAAAACTAGATACGATCAAACAGCCGCTGGGGTGTAAAACACCCCACGCGAGTAATTAGGGGTGAAATGTATACTTAGCTCTGATCATAATCATTTATTCATTGTGTGATCATGGTGATTTCACCATGCTGTCGGTAAAAAAGGATTAAAGGGCAGTTAAAATATGTCAAACTGTACGCGTTTGACATTTAAGGTTAGATTTAACGGCCTGTTAATCCTTTATTAGCAACTACCAGGGCATGGGGAAATCAGCTCTTAACTCTTAGAATAATTTTTTTTCTGTAAAAAATTTTCGATATTAATATTCCGTCCTACTAATAAGAGCACTGGTGGCCTAGTGGTACCGGCCCGGCACTTAAAATCCTTTCACCACACTGTTTCGAAAAAAAACTAGTGACACGACAAGAAAAAGACCGTCCTACTCAGAAATATGTGATTCTTACTTATTATACCTAAACTAAACCATGTCAAAGCAATAGACGAATTGAGTATTGAAACTGATAAGCAAGTGGTGCAGGTTCTATTCCTGCGCTGGGACCAAATATTTCAATAATCTACAAATGTTTGATTCGGGTCTAACTGTTGTCGTAAATACAGTTTATGTAGAAAATAAAGTTCTCTTTACTAAAAATAACTGGTGGATATCAACCGTGCCTACAGATTGCAATCATAACCCTGTAGGTACTCAATGTTGGTAAAAAGTACTTATATAGGGCACGTAGGTCACCTATTAGTAGTCCTAACAACCAGGCCGGGTAAAGTATGTAGTAATAGGTCGTTGGAGAGATTTAAGCGATTCCCAAAAGTGCTTGCTTCTAAAAGAGCTTCCAGACGTGCCAACCGCCAGCCAAATCTTTTTTGTTTTATACAACTAGCCGATGGAACAAGCAGATGGCCTACCTGATGTTAAGTGTTAATCATAACCTCTAACAAAGCATTGCCTCGTAAGTCACGCACGATAGGAACGTGCCTTACAGTGCACTGCCCTGCGTCCATCAACTTGAGGCATACAGATGTTAAGCCTCATGTGCCTGTAATTACACCGGCAACCACACTCTTTAAACTGAAACACAGCGTTGTTGCTTGGCGGCAGAAAACTGGTGGTAGTACTTCCCCGGACGAGCCCTTCACAAAGAACTCTACTACTCTTAACATTATTGCACACATTTATTTAATAATAAAAAATTACTCAAAAACTTAAAAATGGCGTATTAAAAATTCTTTTACCACACTGTTTCGAATTAATTAGTGACACGACAAGATGATAAAGAAAATTAAGCTATGACTTTATTTGATACTGTTAATCAAATTTATTAATTTCTGAAAATAATTGCTAAGTTTAGCATTTTTTTGGGGTTATTTTCTTACATAAATTTTCGATGACATCCGTCAAAAGATGATGCCAAAATCAAAGCGTTGTTTATTCAGTTCATTCACAAGAATCACTTAAAAACTTTTTTTTACTGTTTTATTTATACAACTTGCTGATGGAACAAGCAGCACTTGATGTTAAGTGGTAACCAGCACCTATACAAAAGCATTGCCTCGCAAGTCACGCACGATAGGAACGTGCCCCACGATGCACTGCCATGCGTCCATCAACTTGAGGCATACAGATGTTAAGCCTCATGTGCCTGTAATTACATATTGCATGTAAATCTAGCCATCAACTAATAGATAATCAGGTTGACTGCACGTCTGTTAGCTTCCAACTAGGATTCCCATCTGCTCTAAAGTTCCGTTCGCAAACTTTCCGACCGGAATTTTCGTGAATTCATAATGCTATTAAAGTTGCCATGGCTCTGGGCGGAATTCGGAAATGTTTAATCTTACTTTAATAACACGTGCTTAGATCCTTTCGCCACACTGTTTCGCTGACGGTGAACGGAAGTCGGTGTGCCAGAATAATCGAGTAAATTTTGAACGATAATTCCAAAATAAACACAGCCTTTACAGCTCGGTTGGTAGTAGCTCTGCCTTCTGCGCCGTAGGCCGTGAGATCGATCCTCACCGAGAACAAACATTTGTGTGATGAACACAGATGTTTGTTACTTACGCTCATTGGATCATTTTTTTTTTTTTTTTTTTTTTTAATTTATTTGAAGGGCTTTGTCGCTGAGCGACCACACTGATTGGATCATTTAGATAAACGGCGGCCTGCATTGACAATTTGCTATTTGCTTTGACATTTGGCGCGACTGACAAGTTCGCCAGTTTGACACTCCACTTTTATTTATTCTGTTCTTACTTATTTATGTATTCTGTTTATGATTCATTACGTGTTATTTACTGCTTTTAGTTATTTGTTTTTATTAATGTATGTATTATTTTTTCATTTGTATGCTAAGATTTATGTATATATTTTTTTTTTTTACCCGTGGTGTTACCCGCTCTAGGCCCTGGCAGAATACCAGTGCTGCGCTGTTACCTGTAAAATGGGTATCGGTGCAGCAAATACTGAGTCAGGGACCTATTAACCCATAATGCTCCACACAGTACAGTGTTTTATTTTTCATTAGTTTTAGTTTTAATTTTTTATTTTGTTTTACGTGTTTTATGTATTTTTTTTTATATTTTCTTTTTGCACTGTACCCTTTCCCACTTTTAGCGTATATTTTTTTGTTTTTTTGGGTTAATAAATAAGTTTTCTTTCTTTCTTTCTTTTCTTTCTTTGTTCTCTGGCTGTATTATAATTTACTGCTTATTTGCTATAAGTGTGAATTTACAAATATTAGTCTGATGAACAGCCATCTTAAATAAAAATATTTTATTTATTTCTTTATACATATAATATCTATAATATCAGCTATCTGGTTCCATAATACAATCTTTATTTAGTTTGGGGCTATAAAGTGCTGGGTGGAATGTCACCAAATATTTATTAATTTAAATTCAGGTTACTGAAATTTATTTTGATAATAAACTAAGGTCCAGGTCATTCATGTTACAATTTTTGACACAAAATTACCAGCGATGGTCGTTGTTGGTGCAGAAATAAATGGGTGTCATCAAGATACTCATATTTTAGACCGAGGGCCGTCACGTTGCGATGATGTGATTTAAAAACAGTACAAGTTTGAAGATACCGGCGGACCTTAAGAATATAATAAGTTTTTTTTAACCATTTACTTTATTAATTTACGTCTAGATTTATGATGTATCCTTGTGTACAATAAAGTGTTATCTATCTATCTATCTATCTATCTATCTATCTATCTATCTATCGATCGATCGATCGATCGATCAATCTATCTATCTATCTATCTATCTAATCTATCTATTATTATTTTTTACTTAGCCTAGTCCTACTGCTGGGCAAAGAGCTCCCCCAATTACTTCTAGTTCTGCCTATCCCAGGCCTCCTCCACCATCTCACCTTCAAAGGCATCCAGATAGATCGTCACGCCAGCTTTCCAGTTTTCTAAAAAAAAATTGTAGAGAGAGCTAAAAAATATACATTTATGTGCATTAAGTTCCTGCAGATTTTAATTGTTTAAGTTTACCACACTTCGTGCACCGCCGTCCATTACTTTTCTGTAACTTTCCATCCAAAGGTTTGCCTGGAAGAAATCTCTGTCAGTGATAAGGCCACTCATTGTACTTTATTAAGTTACGCCTAGATTTATGATGTAGGTATGCTTAAGTAGGTGCACCTACTTTTGCTAAATAAACATTATATTTCTTTCTATTATCTTCACTTGTACCAAACACCCCTCATATCCGCCCTTAGAATTGACCAGAAAATGGCAGGCCACATTATGTTCGGGGAGGATCGCTCTGCCTAAATTATAGCGTACACATCTAATATGTGAGTAGGAGCTTTTTGTGTGTGACTCGTCTGGGGATCATACAAAAGAGCGGTAGGAACCAAGTCGTAAGTTTGTTGCCTGTTCTTCTTGGCTTTGGTCGCGTGGAACTGGCACCTAGAGTCACCTAGCTTTAAGACGTTTCAAAGTGATCCTTGTGATTTTATTGAATAACTACCTTTTGACTTTGACTTTGAACATTCTTTGTGTGATAAATCGTTGTAGTATATAGAAAATAGGGTCATGGGTGAAAATTTGTTCCTGTTTTTAATAAATCTTCAACATTAGATGTAAAAGGGTCTATTATAACAATTTTACTCAGTTCGGAGCTAAATAGTCTTGTTGGTATATCAAAACTTTGGTATATTTCATTCATAAATAGCAAAACAAATCTTGAGGCCAATCCATTTACAAAAAAAGTCTAAAATTTACTTACGATAAAATTGTATCCATTATAGAAGCTATTACTCCCTTTCCAATACAGGCTAGTACAGTCAGCGTCAAAAGTAAACTTGTGACTTTCTCAGATTTTTATTATTGGCTTGAACAGCAGTTTGGTTGGCTGGTCTGTCCTTCTGCATCCCCGTATATATGTACTATATCAGCTATCTGGTTCCCATATAACAAGCTTTGGCTTAGCTTGGGGCTACTGTGTCGAAAATCCAACGATGTTAAAAAAAAATATTCATTTAATTTTAGATAACAAATCATTTGTTTTGTTTTTTTGTTTTTAAAAGTTCTTTATTAACTATAATCATTTAAAAAACACACTTAAAACTAAACATAGTTTAGCTGAGTTTAAGGCCCAGTTTCACCATGCTCTGTTAGTTACTAATCAAGGATTAACAGGCCGTTAAATCTAACCTTAGCTGTCAAACGCGTACATTTTGACATATTTAACGGCCCTTTAATCCTTTGTTAATCTAACAGAGCATGGTGAAACCGGCCCTAATACTCTTAACTACAAGTTAACAGGCTAAGGCATCTCTAAAAAAGTTTTTTGACGAAATTATTATTTATGGGACATGCATATTTTATAAATCCTAACTTAGCTAATTTTTTTTTTTATATTTCAATTAATATTTTTTATTAATGATCTCTTTATATAAAAGCTCATTTTTATAGTTTTAAAATTTTAAGCGTTGCAACCTTATAACATACAAATAATGCGTACGGTTAATCCTAATAATAACACATCCAAGCCTCGAATACATATCGCAATCATTTTAATGCATTTTATATTATAATACCGGGTGGGTACTTTGAAAATATTGCGAACGGCATACTCGAGTACTACCCGCGGACCAAGCCAGGGGAATTATTCTCTATGACATAGGAGATTCCGTGCCATAACCGTGTGATGTCACGGCGTGGTCTAAACGCAAACGCGATTCATAAACCAAAAAATGAACTAAGAATGACAACTAAGTCATAGGGAATACGGTTTTGTCCGATTTCCCGCCGCTGTCTAGTCGTATCTGTGTAACGCGATTGCATTGGCAATAGAGAATAATGCCCCTGATAAGATTTGATCGAGCTATCAAAAAGCCGTATGATAAGTTTTTTTTATTTTATATTACTAGATGAAGGAACAAGCAGATGGCCCACCTGATGTTAAGTGGTAAGCATCACCTATAACAAAGGATTGCCTCGGAAGTCACGTACAATAGGAACGTGCCCTACGATGCACTGCCCTGCGTCCATCAACTTGAGGCATACAGATGTTAAGCCTCATGTGCCTGTAATTACACCGGCAACCACACTCTTCAAACCGAAACACAGCAACGCTGCTTGGCGACAGAAAAAGGCGTGGTGGTAGTACTTCCCCGGACGAACCCTTCACAAAGAGCTCTACTACTCTTAAAAAGTACTTTTGATGTTGCCTGTACTTACGTGCCAGTTTGAGTAAATTCCCGAAATCTCTACCGGGTTATACACCAAGAAAATGCTTTAACATCGCCCTCTTTCCCTATACAAAGCCGTTAGATAAATTTCAATTTATTGCTCCGTATCAGAAATCGCAAATCTCCAATTTGGACCCTGCAATATACTATCGGATGGCGGGAAGTGCTAAATTTTGATACAAATGTTTGTTTTTATGGTGTATCTTATTTACAGTGGATTTTTTATCAGTAAGATATACTGCTTCAGGCATAGATAAACGAAAAAGAAAAAAAACGGCCAAGTGCGAGTCGGACTCGCGCACGAATGGTTGCGTACCAATAAATCTTAATCTTAATCTTAATATATATTATATAAAATGCTAATGTTCGTACGTGTGTCCACGGTTTTCTCTATGATCCGCAACTTCGATCAACTTCCCGTTGGGATGGCAAATACCCCTTGGTCTCCTGGTGTGCATAAGGGAGTTTGGTCGGGGTGGGTGGAAGAGGGTGGTTGTGGGGGGCGAAAATGTGGAATAATATATATCTGTCCTTCTCTAACTATACATGTTAGAGAAGGAGAGACAACTTCTGTAAAATTCTTAAAATCTCGGGAATCTCCAGAATGTGTGCAACTGATGAAATCAATCTAGAAAGTTCTAAAGCTTTCTGGAATGATCTAGAAAGTTCCAAAAAGCCGTGCAATTATTGTAATCGATCTAGAATATTTCAGAAAGCTTCTGGAATGATCTAGAAAGTTCCAAAATGTGTGCAATCGATAAAATTGATCCGAAAAGGTCTAGAAAATTCTAAAAATTTCTGAAATGATCGCAATTGTTGTAATCGAACTAGAATGTTGTAGAAAGTTTCTGAAATGATCTAGAAAATTCTAAATTGGTTTCAATTGTTGTAATCGATCTAGAATGTTTTAGAAAGCTTCTGGAAAGATCTAGAAAGTTCCAAAGATCTGCAACTATTAAAATCGATCCGAAATTTTCTAGGACGTTCTAAAATTTTCTGAAATGTTCTAGAAAGTTCCAAAATGTGTGAAATCGATAAAATTGATCCGAAAAGGTCTAGAAAATTCTAAAAATTTCTGAAATGATCTAGAAAGTTCCAAATTGGTTGCAATTGTTGTAATCGAACTAGAATGTTGTAGAAAGTTTCTAAAATGATCTAGAAAATTCTAAGTTGGTTTCAATTGTTGTAATCGATCTAGAATGTTTTAGAAAGCTTCTGGAAAGATGTAAATGTTCAAATCGATCCAAAATAATCTAAGACGTTCTAAAATTTTCTAGGATGATTTAGCATTTTTTCAAATGCCTACAACTGTTTAAATCGATCCGAAATGTCCTAGAACGTTTTAAAAATTTGTGGAATGGTCTAAAAAGTTCAAAAATGTATTTAACTGTTAAAATCAATCCGAAGTGTTCTAAAAAGTTCTAAAATTTTCTTAAATGATCTAGAAACTTCTAAAATGCCTACAACTTGAAAATCATTCAATGTACGAGTGAACAGTAATTAAACAAATTCAAGTAATTTCGAGAAACGAAAACGACCGAACTATTTGTATATTCTAGAGTGTTTTGGTACTAGAAATTTCGATATTTAACGATATATAAACCGAAATCCAGTGACTTTTCGTCAGTACATGCGATGTATTTTAACCCGAGCAACGCCGGGTTTCGCTGCTAGTATAAGTTAAAGCACAGTGAGGAAAACGGAATGTCATAGAACCTAACAAATTCTAAAAACAGCTCGTAAGGAGCCGCTTTGAGGCGCAATTAAAATCCTTTCACCACACTATGAAAGAAACTAGTGATACGGAAAGAAGAAGATACTACTTCTCGGTGCACATAATTACGATCGATTATCAGTATTTATACAAAAGAGGAATAGATAGTAGAGCTCTTTGTGAAGAGCTTGTCCGGGGAAGTACTACCACCACGCCTTTTTCTGCCGCCAAGCAACGTTGCTGTGTTTCGGTTTGAAGAGTGTGGCCGGTGTAATTACAGGCACATGAGGCTTAACATCGGTATGCCTCATGTTGATGGACGCAGGGCAATGCATCGTAGGGCACGTTCGTATCGTGCGTGACTTACGACGGTGTGCTTGTTATAGGTGATGGTTACCATTTAAAATCAGGTGGGCCATATGCTTGTTACATACAACTAGCGTATAAAAAAAATAGATACTATGTAGTTGGTATGTAGTGGGTTCGACTCCCAGTAACATACAGTGTTGCTAAGCTTTAGCTTTGCCTCTTCAAGCGTTCGTTTAACTAGCATTGTGATTTAATTTAACTTTGTCCAGACAATGGATGTGACGTCATAGTTTCTAATATAAATAGAAGCTAGGGTCGGACTTCACTTAGTGGCCTTCAAAGGGACTTCAATAAAATATTATATTACATTGTAAAAGGATCATACAAAAGAACGGTAGGAACCAAGCCGTAAGTTTGTTGCCTGTTCTTCTAGGCTTTGGTCGCGTGGAACTGGCACCTAAAGTCACCTAGCTTTAAGACGTTTCAAAGTGATCCTTGTGATTTTATTGAATAAATACCTTTTGACTTTGACTTTGACTATGGATACAAGCGAAACAAGTCACGATGAAAAGAAGTGTTAAAAAAATGACTGTCAAAATAATATTACTTTTCAGAAGCAAAATCATTATTATTTAACTTTTATAGATTATTTACTTTGTTTCACAAAGTTATTTATTTTGACATTCATCTTTTTAAGATTTTTCACTTTGATCACTTTTTTTTTAACACTCCTATTTCTTATTGTTTTACCTTTAAAGATGAATTATTTTGTTTCTGAAAAGTTATATATTATTTTGACACTTATTTTTTACACTTTTTTGTACCTTGACTTTTTTGACGACATGAAAAGGTTATCAAGTTACAGCTGACTTGATAACCTCTTTTTAAGTGGTCAAAAAAATAGCGCCGCATTTGCTTCCGTCTTTTTTAAACCGATTTCGCAGAATATTTTTGTATGTGTTTATTGGATACAACTTCCCTCTAGTTTTTTTGGGTAAATCCTACCATCTCATAAATTTGTATACGCCCTTATACGAATTTTACGGTAGAGTTGAATAAATGTTTTTTTTTTTTTATTAATTAAATAAACGCGGCCAGTGTGCGCTGCCTATTTTTTTAATACAACAAGTTGATGGATCAAGCAAATGACCTACCTGATGTTAAGTTGTAACCATAACCTATAACAAAGCCTTGCCTCGTCACGCACGATAGGAACTTGCCCTACGATGCACTGCCCTGCGTCCATCAACTTGAGGCATACAGATGACTCATGTGCCTTTAATTTCACCGGCAATCACACTCTTCGAACCGAAACACAGCGACCCTGTGCCACGTTGCACTAAAAATCTGTCTCATCCAGCGTTTTCAATAGATCCAGGTGATCTAGCAACAACGAGAGCGCTTGTCCTCTATTGTTGCGGCCACTGAATTGCTACTTTCAACGCGGAGGTACAACCGCTTACACCTAGCCTCCGTTTGCGGCTTTCCTCGCTTGGCGTCACGTTATTAGAATCACGTTTATCATATCAAAAACAAATGGTATTTTTCAGAATAATCACAAGGATCACTTTATAATGTTTCGTATCTAATAGATTTTATAAATTATTACAAAATACCCCGTGTACACTCAGCTCATGTCTGTGGAAATGTGCAGAGACATCGGCAGGGACTTGGGCAATGCGAGAATGTAAACAGGCTACTTCCATGTCCACTCGCGTTGCCCGTGTTGCGTGAACACACATTGCCGGCGACGCTGCCGCAGACATATGGACGGCAACCATTTTCGTCCACGCGAATGGCAGCGCAAATGTCTAAATGTAAACGCAGTATATGTTAATTTCCTATTCGATGTGACATGAAACAATGATCTATCACGTAAAAGGTAAACCAACTACTGCAAAATATGGATAGCCAAATCCAAATGTAATATTTGGATGTTGCTTCTGACTACTTACTTAAGAATTCTAGAAGCTTTAGTTGATAATTGGTACTAAGATATCTAGCGTCCATTTCGACAGCCTTGACAGCTCAGTTGGTAGTAGCTCTGCTTTCTGCGCCGTAGGCCGTGGGTTCGATCCCCACCGAGAACAAACATTTGTGTGGTGAACATGGATGTTTGTTCTCTGTCTGGGTGTTGTTATATAATATTATGAGTATGTATTTACAAAAAAAAAAGTAATTAAGTATTATATCAGCTATCTGGTTCCCATATTACAAGCTTCGGCTTAGTTTGAGGCTAGATAGTGGAAAATCCTCCAATATGTTTTTTTTTATACAACCAGCTAATGGAACAAGCAGATGGCCCACCTGATGTTAAGTGGTAACCATCACCTATAACAAATCATTGCCTCGTAAGTCACGCACGATAGGATCGTGCCCTACGATGCACTGCCCTGCGTCCATCAGCTTGAGGCATACAGATGTTAAGCCTCAAGTGCCTGTTATTACACCGGCAACCATTCAAAACGAAACACAGCGTTGCTGCTTGGCGGCAGAAAAAGGCGTGGTGTTCGTACTTCCCCGGTCGAGCCCTACACAAAGAACTCTACTACCCTTAAAATATTTCTAATAATCTTAATTCCGGAAGCTCGAGACATTATTATAAAAGTTATGAGACCCTTAGGGCACATAATTTGTTACTAAGGGCTAATTAGAATTAGGTACCTACCAACGTAACTACATACTTTGTGTAGTTACGTTATTATTTGTTCTTGATCCCCACCGAGAACAAACATTTGTGTGATGAACATAGATGTTTGTTCTCTGCCTGGGTGTTTTTATATTTTACTAGCTGACCCGACAGACGTTGTCCTGTCTTAACTATGAATATTGAATTCGAATTGGTATAACACACCAATCGAGTCCGGTTATTGTACGACATGATAATGTACAGCACGATAATGTACAGCATGATATTTGGAATCCACTTTGGTACCTTTTTGGATTCGTTTTATCTAAATTACTGTTGATAATATTACTTTCAGGTTAAGTTTCAGCCAAGTAACCCTTGTTTGTAGAGCAATACCATGCTGCGTTTGCGCAATGTTATTTGGCAGGTGCAAAGTATAGTTTATGCCTGTAATTACACCGGCAACCACACTCTTCAAACCTGCAACACAGCAACGCTGCTTGGCAGCAGAAAATGGTGTGGTGGTAGTACTTCCCCAGACAAGCCCTTCACAAAGAGCTCTACTACTCCTAAACTCGTGTTCCTTCACCATTTCAGAGTAATGGAACATACATTTTTGAACAGAAAAACTCATAGGTGTACGACCTGGCTTCGAACCCGACCTTAAGATCAGAAGGCGGGGCCGCTACCACTACACCACCAGTGCTCAACCTACTGCTATCTGAGCGTAAGGTATTGTCGCTGTTGTAATAGCCTTGGCAATTCCAACATGCTGGAGTAAGTAATCTTTATTTATGGTGCACTACCAACTGGTCAACATATCTAGCAAGCCGTTGGAACTGAATGGGGCTTCAGATGCGACGCTTCGGTAATTGGTGGGCGAGGGGGCAGAGGTGAGGGACGGGGGGATCCAATTCGGGAAATACAAATGGACTTGGTCGCGTGGAACTGGCACCTTTAAGTCACCTAGTTTAATACGATTCATAGTGGTTCTAGTGATTCAACTGAACAGAGTACTTTTTGACTTTAGACTTGTCGTTCTTTTGGTTTGACTAGCTGCCGAAAGGTAGAACCGCGTTAATTTTATTTAAGTCATGTTACTAGTTCTTTCGAAATAGTGTGGTGAAAGTATTTTAAGGCGCAGACAAGAGCTAATGTGACCTTCGCTCGTACGTTTCAACATGTTGAAAGATATAAAACAACTAAACTCATTTTCGAAAAATCGCAATCAACCATTTTTTGTACAATCACATTGCACACAGTTTCATTTTGATCAAAACATGTATCGATCAAAATGAAATTTCATTTTGATCGCTACATGTTTTTCTACAACCTGTGGTTTGGAAGTGATCCTTGTGAAAGAACTGAATATAGACCGTTTTGTTTTGAGTTTTTTACGAAAAACGTGCGAAGGCGCGTGAATTAGATAGTCCTTAAAATAACTGGCATGAATTTTCTGTGAGTTAGCAGTATTGGAAAGGAGCGGGAAAAAATATCGATAGCGGAAACTATGGGATAACAATGTAAGGATTGCTGACACGTGCAATTTTTACACTGAATTGTTATGTAGGTATATAAGCGTTGGATTATAGTCGCGTTAAACTCTCGCTGCAACACACGCTTTAAGCGTGTGTTAAGATGATTTATGACCAAGTTTGCAGCGGGAGTTTAACGCGACTTTAGGTTGAGCACTGACCGAGCCTGCAGCGAGAGTTTAACGCGACTATAAGTACTTTTTTCAGACGAAGACAAGAGCTAATGTAAATCTCGCTCGCACGTTTCGACATGTTGAAAAATATGAAATCACTAAACTCATTTTCGAAAAATCGCAATCAATCATTTTGTGTGCAATGTAATTGCACACAAAATTATTGATTGCGATTTTAGTAAAAAAAACATTTGATCGATACATGTTTTCCTACTTATAAGTTTGCAAAAGTACGTAAACTAGTAAACCAAACTTGTCTTTGCCTGAAGTACCTTTTTCAGGCGAAGACAATAGCTAATGTACCTCTCGCTCTCACATTTCGACATGTTGCTTTCCACATGTCGAAATGTGAGATATAAAATCAATAAACTCATTTCGAAAAATTGGCAATCACATTTCACACAACTGTGGGAATGGACCCTACGGCCTACAGAGCAGAAGGCTACTACCAACTTTTTCAAGAGTAGTAGAGCTCTTTGTGAAGGGCTCGTCCGGGAAAGTACTACCACCACGCCTCTTTCTGCCACCAAGCAGCGTTGCTGTGTTTCGGTTTGAATAGTGTGGTCGTCGGTGTAATTACAGGCACATGAGGCTTAACATCTGTATGCCTCAAATTGATGGACGCAGGGCAGTGCATCGTAGGGCACATTCCTATCGTGCGTGACTTGCGAGGCAATGCTTTGTTAAAATAAATCTACCTATAGGTGATGCTTACCACTGAACATCAGGTGGGCCATATGCTTGTTCCATCAACTAGTTGTATAAAAAAAAACTGAGCTGTGAAGGCTGTCACACGTACTTCGAACGTACGTTTTCAAATAGTGTAGGTAAGTAAGCAAAAGTAGCAATCTAGGTATTGTCTTTCCAGACACGGCTAACTAAATAATCACTCTTATTTCACAGGGCCCGATTTCTGTCAACGCTCTTGAAGGAATTCTAAAACAGCGTAGGGCTATACAACTAGCGATTGGAATATGCTACAAATTAGCGAGATAATCCAATATTATGGATGCAGATAGAAGTAGGGTTTTTACTATCGTATGTTGAGTTCATTTATTATTATAGAGCATGCTGTAGTTACCAATAATTGAAATAATTGCAATAGCGTCTGATATAATCTAAACTGTATGGAAATTATTGTAATTGTATATTTTGTTGGCAACCCTAAATAACATAATGATCAAACGAACTTGCAAAGTGAAGTTCGGTCGATATTATATGAGTACGCTTCATTTGAAGTTATAAACATGGTAGTATCCTCTTTTATGCTACTGCAACCTTCGCACATGTCGGCGCAGGGTGGCCTTCATCAGAATTCATGCTCAAGGGCGTGGATGGATGGAGTGACGTGGGTGGATCAGCAACAATTATTTTCTTCGTAACATTGTACAATTCCTCCGATGGCTATTAATAACACAAATAACGCCTGTAATAAGATAACATTAATTCCCAGCACCGTTACAAACACTAATGTGATTCTAAATTACATTGATTCGCGTAATACACAGCGATTTGTCGCAGACATGGTGCGCTGGTGTCCTCTCGTATCCAAGTCCACAAACCAGATGTCAAGATGCCTGCCTCGCTACCATCGACACGACGCTCCGCTAGAGTGACTACGACCTTCGTTCACTCTTGATGTTGATACTTAAATATCGCGCCGTCACACATTAAAAAAGATAAATAAAACAAAGTGAAGGCCCCGGTACAGCCTGCGACAGATCGTCATTATTTTCAGAGAAGAATCACAAATTTTTTTTGGGGCTTATTTGGTGGTGGGTTCGATCGAACTTCTCTTTGCAAGTTCGTTAGATCATCTCTAATACTATAAGAATCAAAGTCCTGACTGACTGACTGACTGACTGACTGACTGACTGACATATAGACAACGCACCGCCTAAACGGCTGGTCCTAGAGACTTGAAATTTGAGGAGTACATAGGTCTTATGGCGTAGAGGTGTACTAAGAAGGGATTTTTGGAAATTCAACCCCTAAGGGTGTAAAAAGGGATGAAAACGTTTGTATGAAAAATAGTATTCCTTGAACCTACAAACATGAAACTTGGAGTACACATACTTCAAGGCAAAAAAAAAAGAAAGACATTTTTAGTTTTTGAAAACTACCCTTAATAAGTGTGCAAAGGGATGTAAAAGTTTGTATGGGAGTTTTTTGACCGCTGGTCCTAGAGACTTGAAATTTTATGAGTACATAGGTCTTATGGCGTAGAGGTGGACTAAGAAGGGATTTTTGGAAATTCAACCCCTAAGGGTGTAAAAAGGGATGAAAACGTTTGTATGAAAAATAGTATTCCTTGAACCTACAAACTTGAAACTTGAAGTACACATACTTCAAAGCAAAAAAATAGGAAAGGCATTTTTAGCTTTTAAAAACTACCCTTAATACGTGTGCAAAGGGCTGTAAAAGTTTGTATGGGAGTTTTTTGACTGCTGGTCCTAGAGGCTTAAAATTTGAAGAGTATGTAGGTCTTATGGCGTAGAGGTTTACTAAGAAGGGATTTTTGGAAATTCAACCTCTAAGGGTGTAAAACGGGTTGAAAACGTTGGTATGAAAAATTGTATTCTTTGAATCTACAAACTTGAAACTTGAAGTACATGTACTCCAAGGCTAAAAAAATAGGAAAGGCACTTTTAGTTTTTTTTAAGTAGGTATCACATGTCTGAATCTAATGAGCGGGGAGAGACGACTGGTGACGCTACATACAAACCCTTCGCGTCAGCCCGATTGCAAGTACCTGTGTGTGGCTAGCCGCCACAACAGTTTGATTTTCGAAAACAACCTCTAACCTTCTTCGTTGCGCTCGAGTAAAAAGGATACAACGAGGCGTCAATGTTTGTAAAGGGCATTCTAAAAACGGGAATCTTGAGTTGGTACAAAGAGATCTGAGGGTATCTACCGTGCCTGCATGGGGATCAAAGTCGTGAAGCTGTTTCGTTTCGTTTGTTTTTGGGGTAGAAACTAGGAACAAATAAGTACATGTTTTCCGTGTAAGATTGTCTTTGTTGTATTTGTCATGTTTGTGCTAAACTCAGTACCTATACCTACCTACCTAATATATGTAATGTACGCCTATAGGTATCTCTTATACCTACGTAGGTATTTAAAATCCTACCCTAATAATATACAAATCAATGCGAAAGTTACGATGTTTGGATGTTTGTGGCTCAATCACCGCTCACCACTTCAACGCGTGCGAAGCCGCGGGAAGCCACTAGTATATAATAATTCGTCGCTTCATTCTTCAGTTTAAACATGGTAGTAGGCACTAGGTATCCTCTTTTATGCTACTGCAACCTTCGCAATAAATATATAAAAAGAAATATCAAAACAACCTTGGGATCGGTCGTTTATCGTCGACCCCTCGCTGGGTATTCCTAACACTAAGTTATCACTGAACACTGCTAAATAAAAATAATTAATTAGATAGTGCTGTGTGGAGAATTATCTCTATTCTTCACACCGCACTATCTAGCCGCAAAATAAACAAAGATTGTAATTATGGGAGCGATATAGCTTATACAACACAAATAATACTTTTTTAGCAATAAAACATACTTATAATATTTGATAACACCCAGACAGAAAACAAACATGTATGTTCATCACACATATATTTGTTCTCAGTTCAGGTATATTTAAGAAGAGGCGTAAAAACGTGCAAGTGCCTGTAATTACAGCGGCTCACATAACCTTTAAACTGAAATACAGCAACGCTGCTTGGTGGCAGAAGTAGGCATGGTGGTAGTAGTAGCTATTTTAATACAGTACTACTGTTTCAAAAAGAGCTCTACTACCTAACCCTATGCCTTCCACATACTTCTAAGATCCTATGCGCTATGTATTTTTGGAATATCCGATTCATATTCCAAAAATACATTTGTCTGCGGAATACATTTATTAGTTACAGTAAAAGTAAAATTAATGTAAAAACAATCTATAATCTCTAATACTATAAGACTCAAAGTCCTGACTGACTGACTGACTGACTGACTGACTGACTGACTGACTGACTGACTGACATATAGACAACGCACAGCCTAAACCGCTGGTCCTAGAGACTTGAAATTTGAGGAGTACATAGGTCTTATGGCGTAGAGGTGCACTAAGAAGGGATTTTTGGAAATTCAACCCCTAAGGGTGTAAAAAGGGTTGAAAACGTTTGTATGAAAAATAGTATTCCTTGAACCTACAAACTTGAAACTTGGAGTACATATACTTCAAGGCAAAAAAAAAGGAAAGGCATTTTTAGTTTTTTAAAACTACCCTTAATAAGGGTGCAAAGGGATGTAAAAGTTTGTATGGGAGTTTTTTGACCGCTGGTCCTAGAGACTTGAAATTTGAGGAGTACATAGGTCTTATGGCGTAGAGGTGCACTAAGAAGGGATTTTTGGAAATTCAACCCCTAAGGGTGTAAAAAGGGTTGAAAACGTTTGTATGAAAAATAGTATTCCTTGAACCTACAAACTTGAAACTTGGAGTACATATACTTCAAGGCAAAAAAAAAGGAAAGGCATTTTTAGTTTTTTAAAACTACCCTTAATAAGGGTGCAAAGGGATGTAAAAGTTTGTATGGGAGTTTTTTGACCAATGGTCCTAGAGACTTGAAATTTGAGGAGTACATAGGTAGTATGGCGTAGAGGTGTACTAAGAAGGGATTTTTGGAAATTCAACCCCTAAGAGTGTAAAAAGGGTTGAAAACGTTTGTATGAAAAATAGTATTCCTTGAACCTACAAACTTGAAACTTGGAGTACATATACTTCAAAGCAAAAAAAAAGGAAAGGCATTTTTAGTTTTTTAAAACTACCCTTAATAAGTGTGCAAAGGGATGTAAAAGTTTGAATGGGAGTGTTTTGACCGCTGGTCCTAGAGAGACTTGAAATTTGAAGAGTACATAGGTCTTATGGCGTAGAGGTGTACTAAGAAGGGATTTTTGGAAATTCAACCCCTAAGGGTGTAAAAAGGGTTGAAAACATTGGTATGAAAAATTTTATTCCTTGAATCTACAAACTTGAAACTTGAAGTAGATTTACTTCAAGGCTAAAAAAATAGGAATAACATTTTTGGTTTTTTAAAACTACCCTTAATAAGTATGCAAAGGGATGTCGAAGTTTGTATGGGAGTTTTTTAACGCGTGGTGCGATTGACTTAAAACTTGAGGTAAATATACTAAGAAATAAATAATTAAGAATAACACTTTGAAGTTTTGATAATTACCCCGCAAAGGGTGCAAATGACTGTAAAAGTTAGTATGGGAGATTTTTATCGCATAGTGCGATTGATTTCAAACTTGAAGTAAATATACTCCACAATAAATAGATTAAAATCACGTTTTCACTATTTTAAAACTACCCCTGCAAAGGGTGCAAAAGACTGCCAAAGTCCCAAGGTTTGTATGGGAGATTTTTAACGCGTAGTGTAATTAACTTCAAACTAAAAGAAAATGTGTTCTGTGGATAAATAACAAAAAAACAGTTTGATTTTCGAAAACAACCCCTGAAACGTTACCCTCCTTCGTTGCGCTCGAGTAAAAAGGATACAACGAAGCGTCAATGTTATATTCTGTGTTATATATGGGATATTCTAAAAACGGGAATCTTGAGTTGGTACGAAGAGATATGAGGGTATCTACCGTGATTGGGGATCAAAGTCGTGAAGCTGTTTCAAAGTGGTCAAAAAACTCCCATACAAACTTTTACATCCCTTTGCTCCCTTATTAAGGGTAGTTTTAAAAAACTTGATTGATTTCAAACTTGAAGTAAATATACTCCACAATAAATAGATTAAAATCACGTTTTCACTATTTTAAAACTACCCCTGCAAAGGGTGCAAAAGACTGCCAAAGTCCCAAGGTTTGTATGGGAGATTTTTAACGCGTAGTGTAATTAACTTCAAACTAAAAGAAAATGTGTTCTGTGGATAAATAACAAAAAAACAGTTTGATTTTCGAAAACAACCCCTGAAACGTTACCCTCCTTCGTTGCGCTCGAGTAAAAAGGATACAACGAAGCGTCAATGTTATATTCTGTGTTATGATACGTAGTGGAATCTGAACCTATCTACCAGAGGTGTTGAAGGAAAACCGCATTCAATCTCTAGTCAGTTTATTGTTCAGACATACACACAAAAAGGAAAGTAGGTAATTTAAAAAGATAGACCACGGCTAACTAGTCTTCTAGGGTTCTTATCGTGAGGCACCAGAGATGAATTGCAATTCAGATTTGAAAAGATGTTGAAGAACCTGAATTTACTTGCATGAATTTTTATATGGTTAATTTATTATTGTGATATTAATATTGGATATATTTGTTTTTCAAAAGGGCGCCAACCATGGTAGGGTATACAGCCACGGTTCTGTAGGATAAAGATCCAATAATGTTTAAGATTGCTAATCGGTGTCAATAAAACCGGATATCACCAAACGTTGTCCAGCCGGAATGTTGAGTCCAATGGGTCCCAAATCCAGGACAGGAAGCAGATAGGTCCTCCAGGGATGAAGTAGAACTTGTTCAATAGTAAAAAAAAACCTCCTGTAATTGAAAAAACTTCAATTACAGACAAATATTGAAACATTTGCAACGGGAAAGAATGATTTTAAACAAAATATCAGGTTTTGGCCACATGGCCTGACTGTAAATATGACAGAGGGCCACATACTAACTAGGTAAATGAATAAGCACATAGCTTTTAGTCTTTTGATTTGAAATTGGTTGAATAAATTTGATTTTTAAGATTTGTGAAAAAGATGTTTTATTGAAATAAATTACAAAATTTCTCTCAAAAGGTTGATATAACGACCTACTTCTTACCTGTTGGTCAGACAGAAGGTTTCACTGTTAAAACTCGAAGAAAAAACTGGTAGGCCCACGCGGTATTGCGCGTCAGAAATATTTTCCAATCTCCAGGTCAAAATATATAAATCCTGTAAACGGAACGAACTCGTTATTACTAAAGCACAACACTAAACAAATCCTGAAGGCTTTTCGACAAAAAACTCACCAAACGAAAGTATAATTGAAATATAGATGCGATGCATCAGCGATTTCAAGGATGAAAGAAAGAAGTTTCTTTTTTACAAACACAGGTCGGAACGACAGGCTAACGTCCCATACAACGCATTCCACCACAGCTTACTGACAGTTCTATAACACAAGTCACAGACAAGAACAGACTAAAAATGAAATAAAATAAATAGACGTTTTTATACGTAACAATAACCCCGCCAATCAGAAGAATTTTGCGACCACTGACGCGAAATTCAAGCTGGTCCTCCAGCTTCTGAAACACAGCAACTTGAGTAAAGAAAAGAGACAAATATTTAAAGCAAAAGCTCATAACAAAACTGAAAACACCACACGAAACTCGAAAACTACAAAGTAACTGTCCCAAAGAGATGCTATTGTTTGGAAACGCAAGCACTCAAAAAAGGTAATAACAGTACACAAACATTTCACAAACAAATATGGAAGGAAGGCTTATTTGGAAAGGTTGCCAAAGACCCAAAAGAAAAAAGGTAATAACAGAACACAAACATTCCACAAACAAATATGAAATGAGGCTTATTTGGAAAAGGTTGCCAAAGACCCAAAAGAAAACTTCTACCACCAACAAAAGAAAACTCTATAAGGTTAAGTGTACAACTATGGTTATACACTAATATATACTTATTATACATAAATTCCTTTCTCATAAGCAATCGAAACCCTATAAATAACCAACCGCCAGGACCTGATCTATCTATCGAATACAAAATCTCCTCTGTCCGGGCACTAGTCATGCTCATCAACTTAAATTGAAAACAAAACAAACGGGAAAGGGTAACAAACCCGCTAAAAGGTTTCTCAACCATGGGGACCAGACCATGGTAGAATGAAAAAAAGGAAAATGGTAAAACATAAAATCGAACCCACAAGAGACCCATAACAACCAACACCAAGTGGTTTAGCTGTTAGGTATAACTGCGACCGAATTATCACATTAACTCCGATAACGGATATAAGCTTAAATTTTCCCTACCTAAAGAATTATTTGTTTGCTAACACCGTACACAGAAGCGTAGGTCCTACGAGAGCAAAAGTCCTCTTGGCTTCACCAGCAAAACAACTGAATGACGATGACTCCAGGTAAAACGAACCTGAGTCAAAAGCTGAAACTTTTACAATTTACATTAACGTTTAGGTAGTCAGGTATTAACGGCTTAAGGACTAGTTCCCTAGGATTGTAGATCCCATGCAGTATCCGATCATTCCCACACAAACACACAGGCCCTAGCATACGTCCCTTATTCCACGTCAACAGCTAACGAGTTGTATAACCGCTCGACACATAAGGCTTATTTTACGCTAGTGACGGATGCAAACTTATCCCTATCAAATCTCACAACCTTAACAAAATTAAAAAAAAACAAACAGTAACTTCTCCACCGATTGAAGTTACTGAGACCTAACAACGCTTTCAAAAGTATCATAATATGAAGTTGAAAAGAATGACCAAATCAACGAACACAATGAAAAAGGGTGAGTGTTCCTTCCAAAATACTTTTAAAACTGCTGATCGAGAAAAATCCTTTGAAATTAGAAGCCCTAACCTACCTACTTCCTGACTCCATGACGTACAACCTAACAAAGAACCTATTAACCCTAACACTCCTCGCACAGACCAGCGGCGTAAGGTAAAGAGTGACGGACTATAACGACCGAACCACGCGATACCCTAACAAAGAAGTGGGCCTGCGCCTGCCATCAAAACTATGTTTTTTTTTAACCAATAAAAAAAACCCTATCTTCCTAAAATTATCGTTCCACGCACAGACCAGCGTAGAAAGAAATGTGGTGGCCCAAGTAGCCAAACCACGCGACCCTCCAACACGGTAACGGAACTGTGCCACTTAGCAACATACAATTTCCCAGCAATCTATTCCATGTTTATATCCAACGCCCAGGACAAGATGAATCGTAACCAACCTACGGTCCGGGGTTCCCTAGTCTATGAGAATATGAGTATCCCAAAAAGGAATCTCATTGAACAAAATTTACGGTATGCCTTGAATGCTATGAGCATAAGGCCTGAAAGGTGGTCCAAACAAGGCAATGCGCCTGAGTGGCATAAACCAATTCAGCACCTATCAGAACACTGGAAACTGGTTGACCTGCACCGATCAGCACTTCACACTCCAATTCCTCCATGATGAGAGAAAACTTCAAAACAAATTTCAATAAAAAAGTATTGGGTAAAAAAAAAATTTGAAACTGAGATAAACTACAAGTCCAAGTAGGTATGTAAAGGTATGGTAGGTATGTAAAGGACCGTAGTTAAAACAGTGTAAGTAAGTAAGTAGTAAGTATTTTTTAAGTTTAATAAAATTATATTAAAATTTTGTCATTGACTGTACTAATTATTATTGGTAAAATTGTATTTTATTAGAAGATTGTGTCACTGACTGTATTTTATATTATTTGTTTAATTTTATTTTATAGAAAATTTTGTGACTGACTGTACTAATAATTATTTTGGTTTTATTTTATTTGGTTAAAAGTTTTTCACTGACTTTACTAAATATTATTCTTGTTTATAGTTTTATTTTTTTTGATAAAAGTTAATCACTGGTAAAAGAATGAATAAGTTTGATAAATTGTCACCAACTGTAGCTAAAAACTTTTAGCTTTGATATTGATTGCAAGTCACCTCAAGTTTACAAAGACAATAAATTCACAAGAAAAAACACCAATGGCACATGATAACATGTGCACACATAATACACTTAGTACACAAAATGTAACACACTTCTTACAATATAACCTAATAATGTTTAAAATATTACAAATAGCCCCTACTATTTGTAATTGTAATTTCACTAGTTTAACCTAAAAATTATACCAAATATATCCAATATCATGCAAGTTAACTTTTGACACAGCTAATATGACGTGACAACCATCTCAGGAGATAAAAGCCCCACACGTTGGGTCGCTACAGATACGTAGTGGAATCTGAACCTATCTACCAGAGGTGTTGAAGGAAAACCGCATTCAATCTCTAGTCAGTTTATTGTTCAGACATACACACAAAAAGGAAAGTAGGTAATTTAAAAAGATAGACCACGGCTAACTAGTCTTCTAGGGTTCTTATCGTGAGGCACCAGAGATGAATTGCAATTCAGATTTGAAAAGATGTTGAAGAACCTGAATTTACTTGCATGAATTTTTATATGGTTAATTTATTATTGTGATATTAATATTGGATATATTTGTTTTTCAAAAGGGCGCCAACCATGGTAGGGTATACAGCCACGGTTCTGTAGGATAAAGATCCAATAATGTTTAAGATTGCTAATCGGTGTCAATAAAACCGGATATCACCAAACGTTGTCCAGCCGGAATGTTGAGTCCAATGGGTCCCAAATCCAGGACAGGAAGCAGATAGGTCCTCCAGGGATGAAGTAGAACTTGTTCAATAGTAAAAAAAAACCTCCTGTAATTGAAAAAACTTCAATTACAGACAAATATTGAAACATTTGCAACGGGAAAGAATGATTTTAAACAAAATATCAGGTTTTGGCCACATGGCCTGACTGTAAATATGACAGAGGGCCACATACTAACTAGGTAAATGAATAAGCACATAGCTTTTAGTCTTTTGATTTGAAATTGGTTGAATAAATTTGATTTTTAAGATTTGTGAAAAAGATGTTTTATTGAAATAAATTACAAAATTTCTCTCAAAAGGTTGATATAACGACCTACTTCTTACCTGTTGGTCAGACAGAAGGTTTCACTGTTAAAACTCGAAGAAAAAACTGGTAGGCCCACGCGGTATTGCGCGTCAGAAATATTTTCCAATCTCCAGGTCAAAATATATAAATCCTGTAAACGGAACGAACTCGTTATTACTAAAGCACAACACTAAACAAATCCTGAAGGCTTTTCGACAAAAAACTCACCAAACGAAAGTATAATTGAAATATAGATGCGATGCATCAGCGATTTCAAGGATGAAAGAAAGAAGTTTCTTTTTTACAAACACAGGTCGGAACGACAGGCTAACGTCCCATACAACGCATTCCACCACAGCTTACTGACAGTTCTATAACACAAGTCACAGACAAGAACAGACTAAAAATGAAATAAAATAAATAGACGTTTTTATACGTAACAGTTATATATGGGATATTCTAAAAACGGGAATCTTGAGTTGGTACGAAGAGATATGAGAGTATCTACCGTGATTGGGGATCAAAGTCGTGAAGCTGTTTCGTTTCGTTTGTTTTTGAGGTAGAAACTAGGAACAAATAAGTACATATTTTCCGTGTAAGGTTGTCTTTGTTGTATTTGTCATGTTTGTGCCAAACTCAGTCAGTACCTATACCTACCTACCTAATATAGGTAATGTACGCCTATAGGTATCCCATATACCTACGTAGGTATTTAAAATCTTACCCTAATAATATACAAATCAATGCGAAAGTTACGATGTTTTGATGTTTGCGGCTCAATCACGGTTCACCACTTCAACGCGTGCGAAGCCGCGGGAAGCCACTAGTCATATTATAAACGCGAAACTTTGTAAGTATGGATGGATGTTTGTTACTCTTTCACGTAAAAACTACTGAATGGATTTTAATGAAACTTTACAATAATATAGCTTATACATCAGAATAACACAAAGGCTACAATTTATAAAGATATTTTGTGAATTGTCCAAAATATGATGATAAGTGTCAAGGAAAAAATCTACCATCTGCGAGCTATTCTGGAGTGCGCTGCCAAAGCCGCTAGAGTTACACATATGTACCTACTACGCCACGCTAATATAAGCTACTCGAAATACTAATCCTGCGCAGACGAAGACGCGGGCACCAACTAGTATTGAATAAATAAGTGGCAGCAGACATCCAAGTTAATAATTTTAAGTAGTAGGTACTTTGACTTTCACTAAAATTAATTTTAATATTATTTCATATTTATTAAAAGTCACGAAGCACTGTCAAAATCTAATTAAATTCCTAATTTCTAGATCGCGTGTCTTATGGCTCCCAACAAAACTCAAATTATAAATCTCTCTCCATTTTGCACAGTGACTACTAGGCAAAGCCGAAATTGTTTTGCAAATTGTTTAAATTTGAAAGTCTTACGTTTTAAGGCGAAGACAAGAGCTAATGTGACTCTCGTTCGCACGTTTCGACATGTTGAAAGATATAAAATCACATAACTCATTTTCGAAAAATCGCAATCAACCATTTTGTGTCAAAAGTTTGCTTTACTAGTTTTCGTACATAAGCTAACTTTTAAGTAGGAAAACTTGTATCGATCAAAATGAAATTTTTACTAAACTGTGTGCAATGTGATTGCACACAAGATGGTTGATTGCGATTTTTCGAAAATGAGTTTAGTGATTTTATCTCTTTCAACATGTCGAAACGTGCGAGCGAGAAGTTGTTTGATAGTTGTCAGCCCCTTAAGTGTTTTTTTTTACTCTGATTGTTTTATTTATAAACTAAGTAGTTAGAGTTACTTATTGTACCAATCTCCCTCTCTTGTCGTGTCACTAGCTTCTTTCGAAACAGTGTGGTGAAAGGATATTAAGTGCGCCTCAAGAGACATGTGTCAAGGAGAACTTTTTAGGTTCTATAACATGCCGGTTTCCTCACGATGTTTTCCTTCACCGTATGAAAGTACTGACTGGCATTCAGCACATATTTTTGTAAACAGATAAACTCATTGGCGTACGGCCGGATTCGAACCCACGACCTTAGGATCGGAAGGCGGGGCCGCTACCTAGGCCACCAGTGCTCACACTACCAATTAACTAATATAATTATTTATTCACGCCACCGACCGTCTACCAAAAACGTGCCATTCAACATTATTTTTTTAAGGTGTATTTTGCTGATGGAATAAGCACATGGCCCACGTAATGATAAGTGGTGACCACAGCAACGCTGCTAGGTGGCAGAAACAGGCATGGTGGTAGTACTTCCCCGGACGAGCAACACACATAGAGCTCTACTACTAACTATACGACGGTCATTAAATCCTGGAAAAGAGAACCAAGAACACGATAGACGATTCGCAGAGGTTCTATTATAACCGTCAATACCTCCTTCCACGCCAATTGTCAGGAATCTTTGTAATCTATCCTCAGCTTAACAGGGTTATTATGTAAAAACAAGCAATAGCAGTAAATTAAGTCGTTGCTAATTGATAAAATAAATATCATTACTATCGCTGTCACTGTCATGCTGTCTTCGATTTTCATCCTGTTTTTTTTAAATACATCGTTTTAGCGACAGAATATCTGTCGAGCAAATCGAGTGCACTGTTGATTTGATTAATAAAGTTTTGTTATTGTCATAATGAAATGAACGAAGTGGGTATTCTGAAAAGTGCTTAGGAAATGCTTAGTTTGGGACCTGCAATTGCTCTAAAGGCAAAAATAATATATAAATGTTAACCATTGCCTTTTGGAATGTCCAGCAATTTTAACTTATTAATATTTCAATGTTTTTTTTTCAAGGTTTTATTTTGACTGAACATGACAGAAAAACAGCGACACACAGAGATATGTTCATACAAAAGAACGGTAGGAACCAAGCCGTAAGTTTGTTGCCCGTTCTTCTAGGCTTTGGTCGCGTGGAACTGGCACCTAGCTTTAAGACGTTTCACTTTAACTTATATTTAAATCTCACTGAGATTATACACATTGTCAAAATCAAAAGGTATTTATTTAGTTGAATCTCAAGGATAACAACTTTGAAAAGTCTTAAAACTGTAGTGAATCTGGAATAGGTGCATTTTGACGACATTTCATGACAGAAAAAGTAATAAAACAGTATATTAAATGGGTATTCCGGAAGTTGCAAGGAATGCTTAGTTTGGAACCTGCTCTAATAGCCATTTTTTTTTTTAATAATTAATATTTATTTTTTTCATTATCATTGAACTGCCACAGCTACAAGCAATTGCTATAGCTTTTTCTTCGTTGCTATCGCTTGTACTTAGGTAATAGATCCGCAGGAGCCGTCCATGTTTCTCGCAATTTAATATCCTCGGGCAGGACTGCCTGATTTATTGGCTGAATTGGGTCGAATTATATCTAGATTTTATTTGGTTACCCGTTATCTTGTATTGAATCTTGGGCTTATAGTTATCAGATTTATGCTTTTAATATTGATATTAATTTATTAACAGACGCTATCGTCAGTTTTTTGATGAAACAAATTAAAATAAAATATTGATACTAAATATAATTTTGATTTGTTTTTATATTAACTTATATTTATTAAAAAATTGTTGATATAACAAATTAAAATGAAGATCTTGATTCTAAATATTATATTGATCTGTTATTATATTAAACTAGCGGCCTGTCCCAGCTTCGCATGGGTGGTCATACATTTTTTGCCTCGCGTCTACTTATTTCATACATTTGCACGCCCTGTATGAAATCGCACCCCGTGCGTGACCCGTGGACCCGTTAATATTTTTAATTTCGTCATATCTTTTGAATGGAATGTCCGATTTGAAAAATTTATATTAAGTAGTAATCTATAGGTATTGAAACCGTCTTGAATATGAAATGATTTATTTGGATAAGGATTAATACCAAGGAACAAATAAAGATCCGTTTCTAGCGGCGGCATTTCAATTAAATTTTTATAATAAAAGAACACTTATTGTGACATAACTATAATAGTTAGACATATAGTGCTGTGTGGAATGTCCACCAATATTTATTATTATTATATGCTGTTGCGACATTTTTTGTAGATGATGACGTGTTCTGCAAAGTCATAGTACATTATTTTGTTCTATCATCAATAGTTTTCGCAGCGCACGCGATGTAAGGATTATTTTTTCCACCTTGGGTTACATTATTGGAGTTTTAGTAAGGATCCCTGACTTTTTTGAAAATATAATATAGCCTATGTTACTCAGGGATAATGTAGCATTTTAATGGTGAAATAATTTTTGAAATCGGACCAGTAGTTTTTGAGCCTATTCGTTACATATAAAACAACAAAAATACAAATCTTTCCTCTTTATAATATTAGTGTAGATGTAGATTATTAACAATTTGTTGCTAAAATAAGTTAAATTAAAATCTTGATACTGATGATATTTTTGCTATTTGAATCACAAGGATCACATAGAAAGCTTGGTGTGGCTTATTTGGATCAAAATTTTATTTTTGCTGAACTGTATGCTTTATGTATAGCTACGAGTATTAGTTTACATATAAATATGTTTTTTTTATACAACAGCTGATGGAACAAGCAGATGACCCATCTGATGTTAAGTGGTAACCGTCACAAAGCATTACCTCGAAAGTCCCGCACGATAGGATTGTGCCCTACGATGCACTGCCCTGTGTCCATTAACTTGAGGCATACAGATGTTAAGCCTCATGTGCCTGTAATTACACCAGCAACCACACTCTTCAAACCGAAACACAGCAACGCTGCTTGGCGGTAGAAAAAGGCGTGGTGGTACTTTAAAATGTTTTATTTATTTCTTCTTTCTAGTTTTCAGTGTGATGGATATCGTTCAATTGCTGATAATTAATTTCAGCAAATCAATTTGGTTTATTTCACGTAAAAAGTATTTGTTAGAAGCTTTTTACAAAAAGGTGACCGAGATTACCATAAATATATATTCATGTTATAAAAATTTTATTTTGACTAAGTAGGTTTCGAGTTCACACGAAAAATGTGAGGTCAACGTACCTTCCTGAATATCTTTTTACCTGTGCTTTTATAAGGCTGCCGTAGATTGATGGAAAAATGCTTTTTTGTATGTTATATTTCTGAACTAGTTGGAAGCTCTGGTTTCGCACGGGCTTAATAATGATTTAAATCTGCAATAATCATTTACTGCATTTATTTATAATGAATACAAGTATTTAAAATGTGCAAAATACATAATATGAAACATTTGCGCTTTTGTGCTACCTTCAGACCGTTGCACAGTGGTTCCAAATCAAAAATAAGTGGACATAGGGTCGAAAGTCGGAATTTCGATCTGATTTTTTTATACAGAATAGATCTCAGCTATCCTGACAACTTTTGTTCTATGAAAAATCTGTAAGAAGCGTAGTTTTCGAGAAAAAAAATAATCAATTATTTTTTGTATGGAGAAAAACATACTTTATTTTTTTTCTCAAATTGGATCAATTTGGCCCGTGTTTGGTTGGTACTGTGTCATAGCCCAGGTGATATACTAACATAAAAAAAATATAACACGCGCAGTCACTTGCAGCCACGGGAGAAAATTGACTCTAAATAAAAAAAAATTTTTTTGCTTGTTTTGCGAAGAGTTCTTATTTCTTCATATCTTTTCATGGATTTTCGTGTACTGTAATATATTTTAATTGACTCCGTGAAGAGAAAGTAATAAAAAACTACATTTTAGTTATATTTTTCTGCCATATTAAAAATTTTTGCTAAGGTACAAGAGACTGTACGTATTTAATTGAAAGTGAAGATCTGAAATTAAATTGTAAAATAACAACGCAATTTCAGTTGTTGACAAGGGTTCAGTCCAGTACCCAAGCTAGGTGCAGGTAGTTTATTATTTGCAGGTGGCTAAGTGATTAGTGCTAAAGAGATTATCTTATTTACGATAAGGGCCAAGTATCTGAAATGGCTCATTCTTTCGTACAGGTAAAAATAAGTTTGTTTGTGTTTAATGGATGAGTGGTAAAGATAATTAATCCTGATCTACTAACAAATGGGTCATTCCGGTACTGGGCTGTGATTGGTCGTTAATAGCCAAACTCATTACCGACACAGCTGCAAAACTACAAATATATTGCAATGATTAATTTCATTTCATTCTATTTTCAACACTTAACTGTGAAAGATCTCGGAATAACGTTTTTCAATCTAAAATGGCTGGTTTCGGTTCTTATCTCGATTTGTTTCTGAGTCTTAGGGGGAGTGGAGATCTTAATAATTACAATCATCTGAGTGAAGTTATAATTTCTAAAGTTCCAAGTGAAATATCTGAAGAAGACCGTAGGAAAATCATTGAGTTTTGCCGTTTGTTCGCCAAACGAGTAATAACGAAATGGGCAGAGAAATGTCTTCAAGCAGATGCTTAAAGACATTTCTGAAACGGGAAGCTAATAGCAAATGGCTGGAGACAAATATCAAATGGCCTACCTGTGATACGGTTGATTTAGTTACCGTAATGGCAATTCCTGAGGACTTGGTTGATGCGCCAGAAGTGCCAGAATATTTGCCGGAACCTATTCTAAATGTCTGCACTTCAGAAGCTGGAACCTCTACAGAGAAGGAGAAAAGAATGCCATTCGCGGATTTGAGCAACAAGCAGAAGAAAAGGCGTTCTGGCTCCATTATAAATGACAATTCTGAAGAAGAACTGGAATATTGTTATATATCAAAGTTAAAAGAAACGGGAAAGTTAGCTTTGGCGAAGATTGTGGATCATCTAAGCAAGAATCCTGGCATTGAGTCAGATTTGCATTGAGAACAGCTTTTTAAAGAAATTAAACCAGAATAAATTTCTGAAGATAAATCATTGGCACTCTGCACATCCCTTAAACTGTCCAAGTGGCAGTACCAATCGCTAAGAACGTTCCTCAAAGAAGAAAATTGTTCCAGTGCTCTTCAGTCTAATCGGAAGCTTTTGTGCGCTAAAAAGAGGTGTTACCCTTCCGATGAACATGTGAAAGTAACGGAGAAAAGGGCTCGGATCAGGTTATTTTCATTTTAAACAATCCTATAATATAATTATATTATAAAGCGTTGAGATTCACGTTATTTATTTATGTTTTTATTTTCAGACTACAAGGACTTTTGGACCACACTGTTCAAAGGATTTTGCTAGACTTGGGACCCATCGAAAGCACCGAAAAAGGGCTGAAGTTAACATGGAAATGGGGCCTTGACGGATCATCATCACAGAGTAATTACAAACAGAGTTTTTCAGATACCGAGTTTGACGATTCCTCTGTTGTGATGATCAGCATTGTCCCTCTCCAACTTGTTGATGGAGAAGAGATGATGATTTGGGAGAACCCGAACCCTTCTTCCACATATTACTGTCGACCAGTGAAGTTCACGTTCACTTCAGAGACAGCGGAGTACACAACTCCGAACACACACTTGGAAATGCAGCAAGAAATTGCAGAATTGGTACCAACGAAGTGTGGGGATGCCGAGATAGTCCACGAACTCCACATGACTATGATCAACGGGAAAGTCGCTAATACTATTGCAGATGTACCTTCTTCAGCAACGTGCCCCATTTGCCTGGCAAAGCCAAGCGAAATGAATAATTTGCAACTCTTGGCTACGAAACCCATTCGAAGTGACCTGTACCAATATGGAATTTCATCACTACATATGAAGATAAGATGTATGGAGTGTGTGCTTCATATATCTTATAACATATACTTTCATCGATGGAGTGCTCGTGGAGAACACAAAGAAATGAAACAAGCCAAAAAAAATGCGACGGAAATACGCTTTTTCGGTGACTACAAAAAAACGGCACAAATAACAGGAGTTGACGAAAACCTTATTGGTCGATTTTCAGTTATTCTCCAGGTTATATTTTCAAGAAGGAAAATTAGCATTTAAAACTTCCGGAGCTAATGTAGAGAAACAGCAGAACTTTATGCGCATTTATATCCTGTGGTACTACATGCCAGTCAGTGTCCACAAACTTTGTATGCATGGAGCAGACATTTGTAGCCACTTTTCTGTTTTGCCTATTGGTAAGTAAAGCAGAATCAATACTTTCTTTGCATAAAAGTAAAAATTTTATTCCTGTAATAATTAACTATGTTTTATTATCTTAGGGTTCTTATCAGAAGAAGCTTCGGAAGCTCGTAACAAGGACTTCAGGAATATAAGGGAGAAAAACACAAGAAAAACAGGACGAATCGAAAACAATATTGACATTCTGCATGGCCTTTTAATAAGCTCAGATCCACACATTTCCCGAATCAGGCCTAAGTTTTCGAAGATAATCCATCATGATTTACTCCCAGAGGCAGTTCCACTGCTCGAGGCAGACCCGGAGTGGACACGCTTTGAAGAAGAGAACATGTCTCAAGAAGCAGAAAACATCGTTTTCTTTTGAAAAATATAACTAAAAATCCTTTTGAAAAATATCTAAAATGTAGTTTTTTATTACTTTCTCTTCACGGAGTCAATTAAAATATATTACAGTACACGAAAATCCATGAAAAGATATGAAGAAATAAGAACTCTTCGCAAAACAAGCAAAAAATTTTTTTTTATTTATAGTCAATTTTCTCCCGTGGCTGCAAGTGACTGCGCGTGTTATATTTTTTTTATGTTAGTATATCACCTGGGCTATGACACAGTACCAACCAAACACGGGCCAAATTGATCCAATTCGAGAAAAAAAATAAAGTATGTTTTTCTCCATACAAAAAATAATTGATTATTTTTTTTCTCAAAAACTACGCTTCTAACAGATTTTTCATAGAACAAAAGTTGTCAGGATAGCTGAGATCTATTCTGTATAAAAAAATCAGATCGAAATTCCGACTTTCGACCCTATGTCCACTTATTTTTGATTTGGAACCACTGTGCGTTGCAAACGATCTAGAGATAGCTTAACTGATCCAAATAAGATATTTTTTCAGCCTAATGATGATAATCAAAAACAATGAAGAAATATTTTTATTCATTTTTTATAGTGTTTGCTACATTTACTTACTGTTTATAATGTCCTAAAAGTTATTAGTAGTTATTACAAAATTAATTAATTAATTTAATAAATAACTTTTATTTATTATTATTTTTAACGAACACAAGAACAAAGTGTCGCCTTAAATAGAGACTGTAAGAAAAGTGCCAATGGACACATTCTTAGTAATATAATTTCTATAAAATTAAGTCAAATCAAAATTACTCAATAGCTTACTTGGCTAGATTGTAATGATATTAGGGTATCGCTTATCAAGCGCTACACTAATTTAGTAAAAAAAAAAAAAAATTAGTTTTTATTTATTATAATTAGTATTTTTTTTAAAGTATATCATATAAAGTTATATAAATATATAGTTATCCGAGGTAATAATAGGTATAAAAGGGTTTTTTAATAAAAAAAATTATAGGAGATGTAATTGTATTTTGTCTGCGACAACATGATATAAATAAAAGATTAAAAACCAATTGAAAAGTCAAAAAGCATTTCGATGGCTTGAAGTTTTGCTAAAACTTTAGTCAGTTCATAGATTCACGGTTTTCTAAAAACGGTGACCTACACTTCCGTCCGTACTAATATCAAAAATAAATTTATAACAATTTTCATTTGTTTTAGGCATATCTACATTTTCTGGCCCGGTCACAAGTCTTTCTTTTGCAAATAGTCCACCGTATGTTACAGTGGTTACATCTACCCATAGATATTAGGTACCACACCGAGCACGTTTAACATGCACGACTTATACGGCATTACATTGTGTCGTACTCTGAGACGAAATACATCCCTTAATAAATAAATAAATCAATATTGGTGGACATTCCACACAGCACTATCTCGCCCCAAACTAAACCAAAGCTTGTGATATGGGAACCAGATAGCTAATATACTATTTATATCCTTTTTTTGTAAATACGTACATTTAATATAATATAACACCCAGACAGAGAACAAACATCTATGTTCATCACACAAATGTTTGTTCTCGGTGGGGATCGAACCCACGGCCTACGGCACAGAAGGCAGAGCTACTACCAACTGAGCTGTGAAGGCTGTCAATATCTGTCATTGCACTGGCACCAATACTAATCAGTACCCCAAGTATGAGATTTGCTTACGATATTTCGTTTTTCGTTTTACGTTTTTGTTCCGTGTTTATTGCGGGTTTTGTATGAAGACGCGATAGAGATACCGATACGGAACCCGCAATGAACACGGAACAAAAACGAATCGTTTTCGCTGCGTGCTCATTGCGGGTTTTGTAAAGTTCCGTATCGGTATCAATATCGCGTCTTCATACAAAACTCGCAATGAACACGGAACAAAAACGTAAAACGAAAAACGAAATATCGTAAGCAAATCTCATACTTGGGGTACAGAACATAAAAAAAAACTGGTTGGCGACAGAAAAAAGTACGACAATAAGACTTTTATACAAATAGCTCTACTGACAAAATTTTCTAGTGACTTATGGCCACGTATGACCACCGCTATATTTCGCCCGCTATTTCAGAAACCACACCTTAGTCCAGTTAGAAGTTTTCCAATACTCTCCACTTCAACCCCTGTCTAACCGACTCTTGGCCGGTGAAAAATGTTCTGCTAAATAACTAGACCTAAGTGAAAAACTTGGAAAATGTCGAAACTGGCGGCGAACTATTCAAACGACCGTCGCGCTGAGATAAATCGATGAATGGAATGCAAGCAAGCTACGGCAAGTTTTTTTTTATACAAGTAACTGATGGAACAAGCAGATGGCCCACCTGATGTTAAGTTGTAGCCATCACCTATAACAAAGCATTACCTCGTAAGTCACCCACGATAGGAACGTGCCCTATGATGCACTAACCTGCGTCCATCAACTTGAGGCGTACAGATGTTAAGCCTCATGTGCCTGTAATTACACCGGCAACCACACTCTTCAAACCGAAACACAGCAACGCTGCTTGGCGGCAGAAAAAGGCGTGGTGGTAGTACTTCCCCGGACGAGCTCTTCACAAAGAGCTCTGCTACTCTTGATGATGATGGTGACGATAATAATTAATGCCTGATGCATGACGTCATTTGTTAGTAGTTATGATAACCAGTAATAAGTCAACAGCCTGTTTTTGTCATATTGTCATTGACAACATTATTTCTTATCTATATCATCCATTGATCACTTTTGCAGCACGCGTACGATAACAACTCAACACAAAATCTACTGTATCAATTTAAATGGTGTACAACTTTTAGGTTATCAAATTTCCTTTACCTACATATATTGGCACACGCCGAAGTCCAAACACATTTTTTACTTCTATCAGTATTTATTTCTCTATTTCACAACTTTTGTACTTTTAAACGTTAACATTATTTATTACTCAATAATCCTTCGCTCGCTACTCCTCGCTGGCCCGAGCTCGCCTCCCGTCATCCCGTTTCACCCAACAATATGGCGATGGCGGGGCGGATCGGAAACAGCGTCAGCCGGCTAAATACATCTTAAAATCATAAATGCCAATCAAATTATAATATTTACATATAGGAAAATTCATAATAAATTAAATAACATTTTATAAAATCATAAATCTTATTTTATCATTATTATTTTAAAATTAAAATCAGCAACTCTCAATATTTAAATTTTCGTAGGAAGTCAAAATGTAACTTCCACAATTTATAATAAATATAAAATAAACTTACTTAACAAACTCATAATCATAGTTATTTACAATTAATTATAAAAATAATAGTAATTACCCTAACAGCTCGGCCTTCCTACAAAGCGCAAGTCCCATCGCGCTACTCATTACAATTAGAAAATCATTTAAATTTAGTACAATAATATAAGGCAAATTTTCATTTTATACATAAGGAAAAAAAAAACAAGAATTATTGTTTGGTACCTAATCTAATTATTAGAACTCCTTAAAACTGCGATGAATATTGCAAATGAGTACAATCAAGAATTTTGTTCGATTTCATTTGCATCTGTATCATCATTATTACAATTATCACCATTGCTCTCATTTGCAACATTTAATCGATTCATATTTCCATCATCATCATCTTTACTATCTTTATCATCACAACTGTCATCACTATCATTAAAGTTCCGATCAAACCTATTACTGTTCCCTTTCTGGGTATCGTTTTCTCTAGCGTTACCTACATTTACTGATCGAAAGTATTTTAGCACTTGTTCCGGTTCTGGAAACTGTGCGGCTATAGCCCCTACCCTAACAGCACGATCATCCACACCGTGAAGTAAACAATCAACTGCTGGCCTACCTTTTATCTTACATCGGTTCAAAAGATTGACCTTTGCATAGACGTACTCTTCTAAAGATTCACCGTATTTTACCCTTTTACCTAGCATTTCCGTCCATGATATGAGTCGTCAGATTCATCAGTTTGTAGTCGACGATTACTCTGCAAACTCTGACCGTCTCCAAAAACAAATATTCCAAGTTGTCGATCACCAGCGCCATCTCGTCCAGGCTGCCCTCGCCTCCGAGTATCATCTTCGCCTTGCTCTCGTACATGAGCATTATCACCACTGAGCCCTCGAACCTGAGCATCAGCACTACTACGCCCTCGAACCTGAGCATCAGCACCACTACGCCCTCGAACCTGAGCATCATCACCACTACGCCCTCGAACCTGAGCATCATCACCACTACGCCCTCGAACCTGGGCATCATCACCACTACGCCCTCGAACCTGGGCATCATCACCACTGCGCTCTCGAACCTGAGCATCATCACAACTGCGCTCTCGAACCTGAGCATCATCACCACTGCGCTCTCGAACCTAAGCATCTCTTCCAATACTTCTCCCTCGAACCTGGGCATCACTAGCTCTTGGCTCTCGATCATGACATTTAGGACTAACCCTCTACCTTGGGCATTTTCATTGTTCATTGTTCTGTAACTTAGAAAAACAAAAAGCTTAGTGCTTGTCCATAATCGCTTGTCATTTTATTTCATTAATATGTATTTATTAATTTATTCATGATTGTTCAGCCAAGCCTGTATTCACTTAATGTTAATAAATAAATAATATTTCCAAAATATTTACGAAACATTATATATAATGTTCTTCGGCTAAAACCAATCCATATGAATAAAATAGAAATCTACTAGATAGAACATATCATATTCATGTATATGAAAGCAACAAATATACTGCGCATATTTTATTCTATTAGTGGCTTAACAACGAAATACCGTCGGATAGCTTCTTGCAAAAATCGACCAAACGAGCCGCAAAACGGAGGTTCATATCGTAAAAAGATTTAATCCGTTTACATCCGCGTTACAGCACTATACTTTTTTAAGCAATGTTTTTATTTTATGAGATTATAAGCAGAACTATTAAATAAGACTTTTATTTTCAGTGAACCGTCACTTGAACAGTAAAATAAAACAATAAAAACATGTGATTTCATTTCCAAATTATTGTCTCTCAGATTTAATCCGTTTCCATCCGCGTTAACGCACCATATTTTGTTAGGAAATGTTTTTATTTTATGAGATTATAAGCAGAACTATCTAATAAGCCTTTTATTTTTACTGTACCGTCATGACCAACCTCGCTGATCAAGATATCCAATCAAGTTCAAAACATGGTAGGTTAAACACGTAAAAATGAAATAATAATGTTAGCCAGAGATTAAAATATAAATTCAATTCTTGAATAAAAACTTGTTAATAAATTTGAAAATAAATATATGAATTGTGTAGATTCTTCATCATTTTGGTATATACCGTAAATCCATGATTTACTAAGCCACTTTATGATCAATCAATAATAGGATTTAAAAAAAATCGGGATCGTGCAGTAAATTAAACATAGATAAACAAAAAAAAATTATTCAACGAATAATTATATTGACGGTACTTACGTTTTTGCAGGCGTATAGGAAGTTTTATTTATCCTTGTTCATCCCACATCTGAACTATTGGCACACGCCGAAGTCCAAACACATTTTTTACTTCTATCAGTATTTATTTCTCTATTTCACAACTTTTGTACTTTTAAACGTTAACATTATTTATTACTCAATAATCCTTCGCTCGCTACTCCTCGCTGGCCCGAGCTCGCCTCCCGTCATCCCGTTTCACCCAACAATATGGCGATGGCGGGGCGGATCGGAAACAGCGTCAGCCGGCTAAATACATCTTAAAATCATAAATGCCAATCAAATTATAATATTTACATATAGGAAAATTCATAATAAATTAAATAACATTTTATAAAATCATAAATCTTATTTTATCATTATTATTTTAAAATTAAAATCAGCAACTCTCAATATTTAAATTTTCGTAGGAAGTCAAAATGTAACTTCCACAATTTATAATAAATATAAAATAAACTTACTTAACAAACTCATAATCATAGTTATTTACAATTAATTATAAAAATAATAGTAATTACCCTAACACATATTATCCAATTCATTGTGTCAAGCTTTGATTTGTTTACTGTTTTTTTGTGACGTGATTAGAAGAAGAACAACTATTTCCGTGTAAGTGATTTGTAGCGTTCTAATTCTTTAATATTGTATAGTTTAACCATTGTATCAAGACTTAAAAGTTACAGGATTGGAATCTTTAAAAAGTAGCCTTAGAAAATCATTTAATTGCCTATTACTATTAACTATTAGCCTATAGTGTCCCATTGTGGGGCAAGCCTCCCCCCATTCCGCCAATCACTACGATCATGAGCCTTTATCCGCCAGTCTCTCTTATAGGCGTCCAACTCATCCCGCCATCTTTTTTTTTTATACTCCTAGCTGATGGAACATGCAGATGGACCACCTGATGTTAAGTGGTAACCATCACCTATAACAAAGCATTGCCTTGCAAGTCACGCACGATAGGAACGTGCCCTACGATGCACTGCCCTGCATCCATCAACATAAGGCATACAGATGTTAAGCCTCATGTGCCTGTAAATACACCGGCAACCACACTCTTCAAACCGAAACACAGCGTTGCTGCTTGGCGGCAGAGAAAGGCGTGGTGGTAGTACTTCCCCGGACGAGCCCTTCACAAAGAGCTCTACTACTCTTAATCATACAATATCTCATCTGATCTCATTTAATTTTATTCGTCATAAAAACACACAACATACAACCAGGTAAGTTTTTATATAGACAAGTATAAAATTCAACATATCACAATAAAAAAAACAGAAACAGGCAAACTTTGGCAAAAAAACATGATATCAAATTATAGTATTATTTTACGTTAGTTTATTTAATAATGATTAATTATCTACCTTCCTATCATTTTTTGCAAGTTTTTTAGGAGTCATGTAATCATACCTAATCATTTTAGGCCAACCATACACATTCAACCGAAAATATATTTTGGCTTGTTTACCAAGTTCTAGCTACTTGATTTAAATGATAATAAACAACATAAATAAGAATTATAATAACTTATTTTAATATAAGTAGACCTAAAAAAAACAAAAATATTGTACAATTAAAAACAAAAACATTTTGAATTGAAAAAGGTTAAGGTTACGCTGAGTATAACAATGGATCATCTGAAATGGATATGCATTTCACATTATTTCTGGTAAGAATAAAAAAAATTGCATTACTGCACTTAAAGGTGCTATCACAATATAACCCGTTATTTTAATAAACCGATGAATAAATAGATTTAAATGTAGATGGTTAAATTTAATACGGGTGTATGTTTAATACGCGGCTTTTCAATCGGTCTGTTCGCCGCTTGCTCCCTTTCTGATTTCGTCCATTATTTCTAGCCATCCATAGAAATTGTTGATCTTTGCTCCCTTATTAAAATAGCTTTTGACCATTTAGTGGTTTCATTGACATTCGATTGCAACCGATTTATAGTTTTTTTAATAGAATTGACTCCCTGGTGCATAACGGATAAGCTAGCAGATGAGTTTTTTTATATTAATTGACTGTCTCCTGGTTGCAATTTCACCTATAGTAAGCCTACCAACCTTTTTGACTATTCACTCTGACCTTGAAGAGGCCCAAATTGTAGTGATCAGGAAAAACAGACAGCAATGAGTTCCACTTGCCAGTTCGCATAATGAACGTTAAAACTCTTAACGAGGTATGGGTGGTAAAGAGCCGTACGCCTACATGTCCTATGGTGGAAAAGGAATGGTGGTGGTTAGTATTTATTGGTCTACGTTTCGATATGACTGGGTAGCCGGTCGGACCAATTCCCAGTTTGACTAAATCTCTATTGGACTTGATCTCGATAGGACTAGATCGTTATTTGCACAGATCTTCATTGGACTGTTTATCAGATTGACTACATCTATATGACGTACAATGTCATCAAAAAGTGTTTACTCGTTGTGTGTTACCTTTATCAAACAAGTTCACTGTCCACTTCATGAACAAGAAGTTCTAGGCACGTACTTAATGCTATTAGATCGTGAAGTTTATGAGCACATTCCCCAAAATGTAAGCTATAAAGAAGGCAAGAAACTTGCAGGAGTAGCACTGCAGAATATTATGCATTATAGCACAATAATAATCATAAGCAACGTGTAACAGTATTATAATCCCGGAAGCAGGATATTCTACAGGTCATGGCGGAAAACTGTAGTTATAAGACTTTTGAAATTTCGAAGTTTTTCATTCATGAAATGCCTCATAAACTTTCCTCCAAAATGAAACTAGCCCAACATAACGCAGCCCTATTTACAGCTGTTCTTTGACCTTTAATTGTGAACTGTAGTGTAGATAAAATAGGTAACAGAACTGCCACCAATTAGGAAACGCTAATAGCGTAGTACCAAGGTCACATACACATTATCAGGGTTGTTGCAAATTTCTGAGACAATATTATTTTTTCTTTTGTATGGGAATTTCGAAAACGAACTATTCAATTTTTGCATACGTCAAATCTGATCGCTTGGTCTTTGGCCTTTTAAGGGTATTATGGCACACGTTGTATAGAGCAAATAGTATACATTGCACAAAGAGAACCAATTAAGATACAATTGCTGAGCTGCCTTCTCACTGCACGCTTTAAGATAACAGCAGCAGCACACATTGTTATCATCATCAGCCTGAAGAAACCCACTGCTGAACTTTTACAATTCCAGAAAGAATATAACATATATATACATAATATCACGCCTGTTTCCAATATACCACGGATTTCTGATTGCTAAAATCCTGACATACCTATTTCGCTTCATTTACTCTCATAAGACTCTTCATATATGTTTATTGGTTTAGGGTACTGATAACCTGGCCTGTCTCTAAAACATCTGCTATGTGATCGAGATACGTCCGCCGAGGTCTTCCTTCCCAACAGTCCAATCCACACTCGCCTGATTTAACCTATTTGAAAGAATAATTCTGAGCCCTTTCCATCCACTGACGTCGATCCATCGGGTCAGAAGGCTTCCTTCGCTTCAATTTCCGGGTTTGTGGTCGCTATTCCAGAACCTTGTTTTTAACCTTTTGAACCTTTTAACCTCTGCTTGTTTCATCAGCTGGTTGTATAAAAAAAAAAAAAAAACCTTTATTCATCAAAGGTTATCGGTTCCTCTGGGTATAATAACCTGCCCATTGCCACTTCTACTTGCATATCCTGCGAACTATATCAGTGATCTTGGCTTTAGTACCTATTATGTTGCTTTGCAAGGTAATTTTATGATGTCAAGTTGAACATATTTTTTGCATAACATTATTATCTGTGGTAGAATCATTAGTATAATCGTATATATTATCCGCACGTATTTCCTGTGTGCTGACAAACCTAAGAGGAGGTGCACTTAAACGACTTAGTTTTTCTAATATAAACCTGATGATTATGAAAAATTTACATTTTGTTCGGCATCACAAATCTTGAAAGGGGATAGGTCTAAGAATTTATTTAATGTATTATTCATCGACCAGAGAAAATATGGGAAGACATTAATTGAGATAGCGAGGACAAATTGGATGTCAAAGGCTAGAAACAGAGCCCTGTGGAAGGAAATGGGGGGAGGCCTAAGCCAAGGAAACGTCTACTACTACAGAAAAATGTTAGATAAATAAATTTTTTTAGAATTTTTTAGATATTAGAATATTTAGTTTTAAAAGAAGTCTGCAATAAATAATCGTGTAATTTAGTAGTAGAAATAAAGGCTCATTTTATTTATTTTATTTTTGTTTATTGTTCGTCGTGAGAAAGTCCCTTTTTAGTCCATTTATAGTCTCATATAAATACAACATCACTCTTAATGTAACTGCCAATTGAGTAAACCATACACGTGCGGTTGCACTTCGTAATCGGTCCAATCCATCAGATGATAAATAGAAATAGTTAGAAGAAATGATAATGTTAAAACTATATATTATACTTACATATTTGAGTGTTGCGGTCATAGTGTCTGAAACGGCAAGAATCTTAGCAGTAGTTCCTACTCCATCGATCAGCCATCAAGTAGTCTTCCGACCTTTGACGCAAGAACTGACAAGACGAGGACATGACGTCACTATCATCACGACAGACCCAGTGTTCCCCAAAGGAGAGACGCCAGAAAACTTGACAGAAATAGATCTGCACGACTCGTATAGAGTCTGGAGGGAAACCGTGTACTCAAGTGACCTAACTAGCGGAAGCAAAAACGACGCGTATCAACAATTAAAAACGTTTTTCCCATTGATGTCGAAGATTTTCGAGAAGCAAATACAACATCCTGATATAAAAAAGATCATATCTAATGAAACACAGTTCGATATGTTGCTATTAGAATCGTGGGTACGACCAGCGATGCTCTTCACCCACGTGGTAAAGAACGTGCCTGTGATATTAGTCAGTTCCTTTGCAGGTATTGCCGGAGTATATGACGTCATGGGTGCACCTTCTAGACCTCCGCTTTTGTATCCAACACTGATGCGCCAAAGACTTAAAGAGCTTACTCTTTTTGAGAAACTCACAGAACTTTACGACCACTACGCATTTCAAAATTTATTTGCTAACGAAGATATTAATAGTGATAAATTGATTAAGAAAATATTGGGACCAGAGACGCCGGACCTCAAAGAATTGGACAAGAACGTGGACATGTTGTTTTTGAATGTGCATCCTCTATGGGAGATGAATAGGCCAGTTCCATCGAGTGTGGTGTATATGGGCGGAATACATCAAAAGCCTGGAAAAGAACTGCCTCAGGTAAGAAATTTTGTTTAATCGTATAGCCATTCATAATGAAGGTAAGTTACATCAAAATCAGTACTAAAGTTTTGGATAATATAATTATAGAACCAGGTTTTAAAGATGATGTCAATGTTTTTTTTTTAAATAACTATAAAATAGGGCATACTTCATAGTTTTTGTATAGAGAAATTTAATTTTTATAATCTACAAGCAAGAAAAGCGATAAATAGATACTCTCACTCATACAGACTCTTATAGAGTGTAAACACTCTTTGCTGAGAAAGTATTTATTCATTGCTAAGGAAGTTTAAGTGGGGTTTAAGGTTGACGTAAAAAATAGACAAGGAATGTTAAAACGTATAAGACTATTTTAATGTGTATTTATTATAACAAAGGAGGTACAAAAATATGTGATAACAATAAAATGGTCGATGATGTTTTTTTACGGATCTCCTAATGATTTTTTCTACATTATTTGTTTTTGAGCTTCTAGGAAACGCATATTTTCAACATGATTAAGATGTTATCAAGGGCATTGCTATTTATATCTCGTCGTTAATCACTATTTATGTGAGGTACATCGTTATGAATTGTCATTTATCTAAGTAGTTTACCTACGAGCAGTCCTCTCAAAAGTAATTAAAACTTAGTGTAGGTTGTTGGATAAATGAATAGGTTGATATAATGCCCAGAATATCTGAAATAATTACTTGGTTGAGTTTAGTTCTGGTTGTGTCCGAAGCAGCTAGAATTTTAGTGATAGTTCCTACTCCATCGATCAGCCACCAAGTGGTCTTCCGACCTTTGACGCAGGAATTGGTAAGACGAGGACATGACGTCACTATCGCCACGACAGACCCAGTGTTCCCCAAAGGAGCGGCACCAGAAAATTTGACAGAAATAGATCTACACGACTCGTATAGAGTATGGAGGAAAACCATTTTTTCTAGTGTCATAACGAGTGGCAACCGAAATGACATTTATCAACAAATGAAAATGTTTTTACCATTGATGTCTGAGATATTTGAAGAGCAAATGAAACATCCGGAAATAAGAAAACTCTTGTCAAATAAAGTACATATCGATTTGTTGATACTAGAATCGTGGGTGCGACCAGCGATGCTCTTCACTCATGTGTTTAAGAATGTGCCTGTGATATTAGTCAGCTCTTTAGCAGGTGCTCCCGCAGTATATGACGTCATAGGTGCACCTTCTAGACCCCCTCTTCTGTACCCAACACTGATGCGCCAACGACTTAAGGATATTTCTCTTTCGGAGAAACTTACAGAGCTTTACAGTCACTATGTGTTTGAGAATTTGTTTGCCAGCGAAGATATTAATTGTGACATATTGATTAAGAAAATATTGGGGCCAGATACGCCGGACATGCTAGAATTGGACAAGAATGTGGACATGTTGTTTTTGAACGTGCATCCTCTGTGGGAGATGAATAGGCCAGTTCCGTCGAGTGTGGTGTATATGGGCGGAATACATCAGAAACCTGAAAAAGTACTGCCACAGGTAAGACACTTTATTTCAACGTATAACCATCTATAATAATGGTAAGTAGTATGGTTTTATTCTAATTGATGTTCTTTTTTCTAGAGATTAAACATTTAATTACAAATAAAATTACAATGAATATAAGTATACTAATTAATGTTGTTACAAAATATATTATGAAACAGTTGAGCTATCTGCAGACCGTTGCAAACGATCTAGAGTAAATTTTTATCAGTAATATATTAATTATAAATAATCACGTCACATTGGATAAAGCCCAATATGCTGTAATTCTCTATCTTGTTATGACTTGCCTATGTCGTCATTATATCGAAGATTCTTATGGCTATACTAAATACTGTGAACCAATACACACTTAAAAGTTTCAGCGTATCAGCGTTGTGAGAGCGAAATTATCAGAAAAAAAACTATTTGATACATTTAAAAAGGTACAATATGAATAACATTGTTTATTTATAAAAACAACTATCAAACTAGCTGCCACCTACGGATTCGCTCGAGTATAACTAGTGATTGTTTATCATTATTATTTAAACGTTTTACTAATAATGGTTTATTTTTGATCCTGAGCTCTTCGGAGAGAGCACCGGTGTTCTAGTGGAATGGCCTCGCTCGGTTTGTAAGGTTCGAATCCGGACAAATGGATTATTTTCTTCGAAAAATTATGTGCTCAATACTAGTCCTCACAAACGGTGAAGGATAACATCATGGGGAAACTAGTTAGTATTCTAATAGCGGCGATGGGCTTACATGCAACCTGTCACGTATGGAATAACTACGAAATGTGAGTATCAAAGAATCTTTATTTAGTACCCAAGTACCCACGAGAGTACCAAGGCAGAGATATCCCTCGGATCTCTTAGTACCAATACTTAAAAATCTGAGAGGATATCTCTACTTTACCTAAGGATTAAAGTCCTGAAGCTGTTTCTGTTTTGATCCTTAAAAATTATCAAGAACAGGATGGAAGAAATTAAAGAACCCATTAAAAGGAACACGCCTTAGTATTAATGTTAGCATCATCATCTCAGCCTGGCACCACCCACTGCTGGGTATAGGCTCCCTCATTTTTTACCAGCCTCCTCTGCGTCTCTGGTGTTTCATGCGACCTTCACGATGTCGTCGACCCATCGCGCTTTCGGACGCCCTAAACTTCTTTCATAATGTTAGCAATCACTACTAATACACGGCCAAAGCCGTGAGCAGCCGGTGGTCAATTTTATATAAATTTACTACTGAATGGATTTTAATGAAACTTTACAATAATATAGCTTATACATCAGAATAACACATAGGCTACAATTTTTATAGATATTGTGTGAATTGTCCAAAATATGACGATAAGTGTCAAGTAAGTAGGAAAAAATCTACCACCAGCGAGCTATTCTGGCGTGCGCTGCCAAAACCGCTCTCGTTTGTATGTACTACGCCACGCTAATATAAGCTACTCGATATACTTATCCTGCGCAGACGAAGTCGCGGGCACCAGCTAGTTTAAAATAAAAAGAATAGCCTCGGTAAAATGTATTTTATCTTCATTATATTATAAGGGAATCGAGTTTTCATGGGCAAAATATATTTTTTTTAATTTAAAATACCTTGTTATCCCATAATAAATGCATAATTAAAATAATACAGTAACATAATCAAAGGTATTTTATCTTGCACTTTAATTTATCTTATAGGTATCGCACCTCTACACATTAAAACGTCGTTTTATTCGTCATTCACATTATAAACTGTATTTATAAGAGTAACATGGTTGTGAGACAATCATTTATTTAACCACCTCCCGTATGAGCAGTTCTCTCAAAACTTGAGATAAAATTTGTGTTTCCTAAATAATTAAGTTGACATTATGTCTAAAGTAACTGTGATAGTCGCTTGTTTGAGTTTAGTAGTGATTGTGTCCGAAGCCGCTAGAATTTTAGTGATAGTTCCTACTCCGTCGATCAGCCACCAAGTGGTTTTCCGACCTTTGACGCAAGAACTGGCAAGACGAGGACATGACGTCACCATCGTCACGACAGATCCAGTGTTCCCCAAAGGAGAGACGCCAGAAAACTTGACAGAAATAGATCTACACGACTCGTATAGAGTCTGGAGGGAAACCTTGTTTTCAAGTGACATAACCAGCGGAAGCAAAAACGATGTGTTTCATCAATTAAGAACATTTTTCCCATTGATGTCTAAGATTTTTGAGAAGCAAATACGACATCCTAATATACAAAAGATTATAAATAATCAAACACAATTCGATTTGTTGATAATAGAATCGTGGGTACGACCAGCGATGCTCTTCACCCACGTGCTGAAGAACGTGCCTGTGATATTAGTTAGTTCTTTTGGTGGTGTTGCCGGAGTATATGACGTTATGGGTGCACCTTCTAGACCCCCTCTTTTGTATCCAACGCTACTGCGCCAAAAAATTGAGGGTATATCTATTTTAGACAAACTTGCAGAACTTTACAGTCACTACGTGTTTGAGAATATATTTACTAATGAAGATATTAATGCTGATAAATTGATTAAGAAAATATTGGGACCAGAGACGCCAGACCTCAAAGAATTGGACAAGAACGTGGACATGTTGTTTTTGAACGTGCATCCTCTATGGGAGATGAATAGGCCAGTTCCGTCGAGTGTCGTGTATATGGGCGGAATACATCAGAAACCTGAAAAAGAACTGCCACAGGTAAGACCCTTTAAAGTGGTTCGCTCTGAGCTGATTCGTGATGCGACCCGATGAACGCACCAACACTTTGAGTAGGTGGTAGTGACTTTTTTCTGACTACCGCCTGCTAACTTGGTATGGTAACCAAGTTTCAAGTTGCCAGCCTCCTCTGTCCTGTGCGTCTCTGGTCAAGGTGTTTCCTGCGACCTTCACGATATCGTCACGATACCCATCGCGCTTTTGGACGCCCTAAACTTCTTTCTTAATGTTAGCAATCACTAAATACACGGGCGAAGCCGTGGGCAGCCGGTGGTCAATCTTTGTATATATTAATTTATCATAGTATTAGAAAGAAGTCTGCATAAAAGTACTCCCAGAAAGTGCGAAACTAAAACTCGTTTAAACAATTTCAAATAAAAAGGATTGCCTGGGTAAAATGTATTTTATCTTAATTATATTAGATAAAGCAATGGAGTTTTCACAGACCAAATATTTTTTTTAAATTGAAATACCTTATCTAACTCATCATAAATGCATTATTTTAATAATAAAGTAAGTTTTTTATCTTGTTGGTATGGCACCTCTACATATTAAAACTCGTTTTATTCGTCATTATCATTCTATGCTGTATTTATAAGAGTAATATAGTTGTGAGACAATCATTTATTTAATCACCTCCCGTATGAGCAGTTCTCTCAAAACTTGAGATAAAATTTGGTGTTTGCTAAATAATTAAGTTGACATTATGTCTAAAGTAACTGTGATAGTCGTTTGTTTGAGTTTAATTGTGATTGTGTCCGAAGCAGCTAGAATTTTAGTGATAGTTCCTACTCCATCGATTAGCCACCAAGTGGTTTTCCGACCTTTGACGCAAGAACTGGCAAGACGAGGACATGACGTCACCATCGTCACGACAGATCCAGTGTTCCCCAAAGGAGAGACGCCAGAAAACTTGACAGAAATAGATCTACACGACTCGTATAGAGTCTGGAGGGAAACCGTGTTTTCAAGTGACTTAACTAGCGGAAGCAAAAACAACGCGTACCAACAATTAAAAACGATTTTTTCATTGATGTCTAAGATTTTTGAGAAGCAAATACAACATCCTGATATACAAAAGATTATAAATAATCAGACACAATTCGATTTGTTGATAATAGAATCGTGGGTACGACCAGCGATGCTCTTCACCCACGTGCTGAAGAACGTGCCTGTGATATTAGTTAGTTCTTTTGGTGGTGTTGCCGGAGTATATGACGTCATGGGTGCACCTTCTAGACCCCCTCTTTTGTACCCAACACTGACAAGCCAACGACTTAAGGATATTTCTCTTTGGGAGAAACTTACAGAGCTGTACAGTCACTATGTGTTTGAGAATTTATTTACTAACGAAGATATTATTGGTGATAAATTGATTAAGAAAATATTAGGGCCAGAGACGCCGGACCTCAAAGAACTGGATAAGAATGTGGACATGTTATTTTTAAATATGTATCCTCTATGGGAGATGAATAGGCCAGTTCCGTCGAGTGTGGTGTATATGGGTGGTATACACCAGAAGCCTGAAAAAGAACTGCCTCAGGTAGGATAATTTGTTCCAAGGTGCGGCTCATAGTTGTTTTTATGAATGGTTAGACAGTCCTCACAGCTTAGTTCCTTCATGGTTGTAGGCCGTGGCTTCAAACACCGAAAAATTTGCAATTCTTGTGTGATGTTTGCTCTTGTTTATTAAGTACGCTATCAGGTTCAAACACTACAAGCTTTGCTTGACAGATTGTGGCTAGATAGTGATTAGTGGTGACTGCATTGTCATGGTGTCTCTCGAAATGTCTATCAATATTTATGTACCTATGTAAAAATTGAGTATACATAGATACTCAATTTATAATTTATAATTTTAATGCAAATAATGGCGTATGCCCATTCAAAACTCTTCAGAACCTTCAGAACCTTCAACTCTTCAGAACATTCAGACTTCTTCAGAACCTAAACATGTTGGGTGGTGGTTATGTTTACTACTAGGAACCTTTATGTGCTGAGAAAATAAATTATCTTTTTTTTTATAGCACTTGACAATAGCAAGATTGTCTGTCGAATGAAGGACCGGTGCCACAAACGGAGAGAAGATAAAGAGTACACTAAGAGAAGGTATTTCTTTCTGTTACAGGAATTGAAAGAATACCTGGACGCATCCAAACACGGAGTAATATACATCAGCTATGGAACCAACGTCAGCCCTTCCCAATTGCCTCCAGAGAAGATCCAAGTGCTCGTGAAAGTGTTCTCTCAGCTGCCCTACGACGTGCTGTGGAAGTGGGACAAGGACGAACTACCGGGCAGGTCCAAGAATATCAGAATATCGAAGTGGCTGCCTCAGTCCGATTTGCTTAGTAAGTACCTATTGTTTGTTCAAATCACGGTCTTTTCAAGAAATATGCAGCTTGCCCTACTATGGCACAAGTTAATGGATTCAGTGCACGTTCCTATGGCGCGTGACCTGCAAGGTAATGCTTTGTTGTAGGTGATGGCTACCATATAACATCTTTTCGATACATCAGCAAGCCATCAGCCTGAAGAAGTCAAGTACGGAACATAGGCCTCCCCTACACATTTCCAGCAAGAACGATTCTGAGCCCTCTCCGTCCACCGACTTCCCACGATCTTTACTATGTCAATCTTTTGGGTAGGAACAAGGATCTACGCTTTATTTTCCAGTTCGTGGTTGCCATTCGATAAGATCGTGCCATCAGCCAGTAAAAAAAAAAAAACTGGCCAAGTGCGAGTCGGACTTGCGCACGAAGGGTTCCGTACTCTATAAAAACGGCAAAAAATCACGTTTGTTGAATGGGAGCCCCCCTTAAATATTTGTTTTATTTTAATGTCATTATTTCTTTTTAAAGTAAATATATAACTAAATATTCTGTGAATATTTCAATGATGCCTGGTGACAGACAGACAGGCAGACAGACGGACGGACAGCGGAGTCTTAGTAAAAGGGTCCTGTTTTATGGAACCCTAAAAAACAGTCGTATCGTGTCGTAACCGTGTGCATCCTATATTCAAATGCCTTAGCAAGTCATTCAATAAAATCTTCGACGCACGATGACTCTGCAAAGTTGGTACTTCCTTATCGTTATCTGTACCACAGTTAATTTATTTAAAGCTTCTGGAACTCTGTGACTTTGTGGATCTAAAATCTAAGAAAGTTTATGAAATAAATAAATTTAATACATTTGTTGATGGACTTTCCACATAGCAATATCTACCAAAAACATAAACTAAGCAAAGTTTGTAGTATAGGAACCAGACATCGTAATACTTTGATTAAAACGTAATATCGGTAACATTTTTTTAACTTGATGTAGTTGGTTTGTTTTTACTATAAAAAAACTATTATTTTTTTTAAATATAGACGTCAGCATGACGAAGTTATTATAATTATCTGATTTAAACAGCAGATAGAAAAAAAATCGCAAAGTTACATCCAACGCTAAATTGTTGGTCACCATTTACCTTACAGAATAACATGGCTTTTTTAAAGGAATTATGTTTATCGTTTCAATAACAAAATTCTTTTTTCTTAAAATAATTCTCTTTAACACCAAATACCTAAAACTATGTCGGGAATCCTCATCTTAAGGGTAACAGGAATAGATTTGTTTTTTCTGTAACTAAGGCACTTAGATTTACACAGTTTTAAGACGTTTCAAAGTGATCCTTGTGATCTTATTGAATATATACATTTTGACTTTGACTGTTTACAGAGCACCCAAAAGTAAAGCTCTTCGTCACCCAAGGAGGCCTACAGTCCACTGACGAAGCTATTACCGCCGGTATACCCCTCATCGGAATGCCCATGCTTGGAGACCAGTGGTACAACGTAGAACAATACGTCATCCACAAGGTCGGCATCAGGGTAGACATGGATACTTTGACTGAGGATAAGTTCCGGGATGCTATCAAGACTTTGATAAGCGATGATAGGTGAGTATCATTTTTATTGCCTGACCTTTATATGCTAACATGGCTGTTCGCTTTTTTTACCCGAGTACCGGAGGCGACCGGGTTATGTGTTTGGCGTGTGTATGTATCTCTCCTTCGATATCTAAAAGGAAAAAGTGATTGACTGATGTATAAACGCACAGGCCAAACCCTTAGGGCTAGAAACTTAAAACTTCGCACACGTATTTCTCTTATGACGTAGGCATCCACTAAGGGTAGTAGAGCTCTTAGTGAAGGGCTCGTCCGGGGAAGTACTTCCACCACGCCTTTTTCTGCCGCCAAGCAGCGCTGTGTGAAACACAAGACCCGTGAAACACAAAACGTGAAACCGAAGGTTTGAAGATTGTGTTGTCGGTATAATTACAGGCTCATGAGGCTTAACATCTGTATGCCTCAAGTTGATGGACGCAGGGCAGTGCATTGTAGGGCACGTTCTTATCGTGCGCAACTTACGAGGCAATGCTTTACCACGCACCACCCAAACTAATTTGAAAGGGTGGATTTTGATGATTGAGATATCAAAAGAATTGTCTCAACTGCCCGAGTGTCCTAGGCAGACGGAGGCGTCAGTATACCTACTGCTAGGACATACACGAGCCTCCGACGGCATGTGATTATTAAATTGTAGGTATCATTCGTCAAGATTGAACAACTGGAGTTCACTACCAAAAATAAAATTAAAACATAATCTTGGTTCCATTTTTTTAGTTTGCACAGTCGGGTTTTTGAATTTTTTAATAAAGATTTTATTTATTGCCTAACCTTTAACTGCTAACTTGGCTGTTTTTTTTTTAAACCAACTTCAATTAATTGACTGACAACAAAAAACAGACTCACAACTTTGATCCCCAGACATGGTAATTTTTTTATTATACTACATACTGATGGAGATCGACCGAGACATGAAAAATATAATAAATGCGGGATGGATGAAATGGCGACAGGTCTCAGGAACAACATATGATCCACGAATGCCCCTTAAACTTAAGGGGAAAGTATACAAGACGATCTTATGACCTGTCGTACTGTATGAATCTGATGATGTATGTTGGGCAACCAAAGGGATGGATGAGAGAAGAGTGCATGCAGCAGAAATGCGAATGTTGAGATGGATGTGCGGTATGACAAGGATAAAATAAGGAATTGAAAGTAGCGCCTGTGATGGATAAGTTGAGGAGCAATAGTTTAGCGTGGTATGGGCATGTCATGAGGAGGGAAGAAAGTCATATTACGAGAAGAGTGTTGGATTTTTTTAAAACTAATTGTTGATGCTTTGTGATGGTTACTTCTAACATCAGGTGGGCTATCTGCTTGTTCCGTCACCAAGTAGCTTATAAAACCCCTGTAAAACCATTAGTGTTTAAAATGACATAGGCAGTGGTCACTGTATGGGTGAATGCTTAGTGTTAACGTGGCTCTTAAGCTTTATCCATCATTTTTGCACCCCAAAAGTTACATCAGCCGTGAGATTTTGAAATGTCATGCAAAAAATGTAAATCAAAAAATCTTTATCTATGTAACGTAACAACTCCAAATAATGACTGGTTCCCTCACGTTGTTTTTGCATGTTAGCGATTTGTAAAATAACTTTTTGTTTAAATAATTGAGATGACAAGCACAAAGTTTTAATATATTTTATTGGCGTCTGTGTGTAAGTCATCCATCATCTACACTAATATTATAAAGTGGAAAGATTTGTATTTTTGTATGTTTGTATTTTTGTATTTTTGTATGTAACGAATAGGCTCAAAAACTACTGGTCCGATTTCAAAAATTCTTTCACCATTATCCCTTGAGTATCATAGGCTATATTATATTTTCAAAAAAATCAGGGATCCTTACTAAAACTCCAATAATGTAACCCAAGGTGGAAAACAAAAACCTTACATCGCGTGCGCTGCTAAAACTATTGATGATAGAACAAAATAATGTACTACGACTTTGTAGAACACGTTATCATCTACAAAAAATGTCGCGACAGCATATGTCTATCTCTTATAGTTATGTCACAATAAGTGTTATTTTATTATAAAAATTTAATTGAAATGCCGCCGCTAGAAAAGGCTCTTTATTTATACCTTGGTATTAATCCTTATCCAAATAAATTATTTCGTATTCAAGACTGTTTCAATACCTATAGATTACTTTTTGAATTTTACAAATCGGACATTCCATTCAAAAGATATTACGAAATTAAAAATTTTAGCTCGCTTTAAAATATTATTAGTGAACGCGCGGTTCCAAGGGGCGCGTTTTTACTCACTCAGGGAGAAGGGCGTGCGAAATAAGTACACGCGAGACGTTCCTACGCATTTAACCTACGTTCTAAGTTTATCCGAAAATGTTCAAAAAATGTATATCCACCCATGCGAAGCTGGGACAGGCCGCTAGTTGATAAATAAACTGAAACAGCTTCACGACTTTAATCCCCAGGCACGGTAGATATCCCCTCAGATCTCTTAGTACCAAGTACTAACTCCAGATTCTTTGGAGGATGTCTAAGGAGGGTAGTCAGAGGTACGTCCAAACATTAAATTTGGGACATACCCACATTTTGCAGTAGTTTATATTCCATACGTGACAGGTTGCAAGCCCATCGCCGCTGTTAGAGTACTAACTGGTTTCCTCACGATATTTTCCTTCACCGTTTAAGAGCACTGGCACTGCGCACATACATTTTTCGATAGGAAAAATCCATTGGTGCACGACCGGATTCGAACCTGCGACCTTACGATCGAAAGGCAAGTGACAAATCCCTTTAAATAAATTCGGAGTACCTCTGGCTATCCCCCTTAGACATACTCAAAGAATCATGACTTGGTACTAAAAGATCTTAGAAGGGATATATCCCGAGCCTGGGGATAAAAGGCGTGTAACTCTTTTATTTTTCTTTCAACTACTCAGACTTTATGCTAACATAAAATAGTGTTGGTTAAAATACCACCGAAATTATTAGCAAAACTCAAAAAAAATCTAGAAAATTTTAAGAGTAGCAGAGCTTTTTATGGACCGGGACCTACTATCACCATGCCTTTTTCTGCCAATAATCCAAATAAAAACCAATAGGCTTACAAAATTATTTTGATTACCTGCCTACCTACTTATCTGCGGTGAGATCATAAATAAACTAATGCAACAACAGAATTTGACAGTATTCAACATCGAATCTATTTCGGTTCTGTTGCATAGTACTATATTATTCTCTACTCTGTGGTCCAGTCGCGGAGACCAAAGTCACATCTGTTACGTCACAACGACTTACGTCGTTATAATAAAGATTGTAGACTGAACAAGGTCGTACTCATAATGATAGCCGTAATTCTAGACACGAGCGACTTCTACCTACATGATAAGCAAAAACATGAATGTCTTACATTATTTATTTTTAGTCTGTGCCGAGATAGATGGGTATTATTTATCTGTCTAGAGATAAAAAGCCTGTTTCATTATCGCCGTCAATTTATAGCGGCTCTATAAGGTACCTATAACTGTCACTGTTAACGGACCTTTTTGATCAAGTGAGCGAAGCGACAGATCTTACAATCAACTTGGACGGTTTGGTATTTTATGTATGTATGTATGTTTGTCAAGCCATAACTTTCGAACTGTTGGTTCGATCTGCATGAAATTTGATAAGTCGATAGCTTGTACTTGAGAAATTTACTGGTAGGTGTATGAGTGAAATCGGATGAAGAGTTTTTGAGATATGGGGTCTACTAAGGGGGCAAAAATAAAAGTTACTTAAAAAACTCACTACTTTTTTTCTGGGACGCTCGGTTTTAGAGATACAACAAAAAGTTAAATTATAATTAACTATAGATCCCAGAGCTCCCATCTCTAAGAGTTTCGTTGACATCAAGGTTTTTCTACTGGTCAGCCAGTTTCTTTGTTTTTTTTTAAATTTATTTTTTTAATAAAAGTTTATCATAAAACTCGAAGTCTCTATCTCTAAAAGGCCTGACCTAACGAAAAACAAAAAACAAAACTTAGACTTGGCACCGGTACTGGAATTGATACTGTTGTCAAAATGACATTTTACGCATGTCAGCTAAATTGTTTGACACTTGTCTTTTGTTTAATCTGGAACAATTATGGTTTACCTATTGTCATAATCCCCACTAAGCTGTCCCCACCAGAGGAAATTATGACATCTTCAAAAATATTTAGGCGTTTTTCCCACAAACATTTTTAATCCTGGTTGGTGGGCATTATGTCAATAAAAATAATTTAGATTTATTTAAAAATATAAATAAATAAACATTGGTGGACATTCCAAACATCACTATCTCGCCCCAAACTAAGCCAAAGCTTGTGATATGGGAACCAGATAGCTGATTTACTACTTATATACTTTTTTTTTGTAAATACATACTTATAATATTATATAACACCCAGACAGAGAACAAACATCTATGTTCATCACACAAATGTTGGTTCTCGGTGGGGAACATACATACAGACATCCATACATACACATACATAGAATACCAGATCGCCCAAGTTGATTGTAAGATCTTCGTTCGCTTCGCTCACTCTATCAGTTCAACACACAAAAGTTTGTGCGTGGCAGGCATCGAACCTACGGCCTACGGCACAGAAGGCAGAGCTACTACCAACTGAGCTGTGAAGGCTGTCGAAAATATTTAGATCTTCAAAAATATTTAGGCGTTTTTCCCACAAACATTTTTAATCCTGGTTGGTGGACATTATGTAAAAAAAATTAGGTTCATTTAAATTATCCCTCCACATTCAATGCCTTTTTTGTGTTCCAGTTACCGCAAGAACATGGAACGGCTTCGCTCCATAATGCACGACCAGCCTCAGTCAGCGCTGGACCGCGCCGTGTGGTGGACGGAACATCTGCTGCGCCACGGCGGGGGGAAGCACCTTCGGGCGCCGGCAGCCAACATGACCTGGGCCGAGTACCTCGATGTAGAGCTGATGGCTGTGTTAGCGATAGGAGTTCTGCTTATACTGGTTGCTGTGGTCGGAGCTTTGTATGCTGTAGTGAAGGTTATGAAAATGATTTTGATTAGTGAGAAATTAAAGAAGAGCTAATAATGAGTTTTATTTATTTTTATTGGTTACATTACATTAGAGAGATCTAAAAATTATGTGCACCGTTTAAGAGTACAGGCACTGTACTCTTAAACGGTGAAGAAAAACATCGTGCAGAAACCGCCGGCATGCCACGAAAGGAGCTTCTTGAGACGCACTTAAAATCCTTTTATAACACTGTTGCGATAGAAACTAGTGATACGACAATAAGAATCTAAGGAGGGTAGCCAGAGGCAAGTCCTTGCAATGTGTTTTGCTGTAGTTTGTATTCCTTAGTGACAGGTGGCAAGCGGCTCACCAAGATTTTTGTAGCTTCTCGAGTTACCTCTCCAGTTACTTAGCATTAGTCTAGTCAGGGTACCCAGAGTCAAGTCCTGTCAATGTTTTGTTGTAGTATTACTGAGCATTAGTGTAGAGGGTGGTCAGAGGCAAGTCCTGCTGTGTCAGTAATTTTGTATCTTGGCATTATTCTAGGTTTAGTAGCCAGAGTCAAGTCCTGTAGTAATTCGCTGCAGTGCGTATTATTTGGTGACGGGTGGCAAGAGTATCGCCATGGTATGACTCTAGTTACTTAGCGTTACTCAGATATAGAACAAAATGGCGTCGTAACTTGAATTAGAAGCGGTCTTGGAGTACACGGGAAGTGCATTAGAGACAGTTCAGCCACTCTGAGTATAATCTTACTTTATTAAAATAACTCATCGGCATTATATTGATAGCCTTCACAGCTCAGTTGGTAGTAGCTCCGCCTTCTGCGCTGTTGGCCGTAGGTTCGATGCCTGCCACGCACAAACTTTTGTGTGTTGAACTGATAGAGTGAGCGAAGCGAACGAAGATCTTACAATCAACTTGGGCGATCTGGTATTCTATGTATGTGTATGTATGGATGTCTGTATGTATGTTTGGTATGTAATATTGGTAAAATGTGAACCAGATCCTCGTAAAGATTTAATATAGTCCCAAAAGTTATTACCCGAGTGGGATTTGAACCCACGACCTTCCCCTTGATACTCAGATCAGATCCTCGTAGCTAATAATGATATAGTATCTACTTATACAAGGTGTTCCAATACTTGTACTCCATTTCATTTCCAATTATCGCATTTGGCACATACCCACATTTAGCGATTGTTGGTATTCCATAGTGACAGATTGCAAGCCCAACGCCACTACTAGAATATTAACAGATTCCCTCAGTATATTAGTGTTTTCCTTCACCGTTTGAGAGCACTGGCATAGTATTTTTTTTTATTCTACATTCTTGTGATATGGGTCTAGTTTGTACTTATCGTGCCTGAAATAATGTTTTTTTTTTAAGTAATTACTTGCTCCACGTCTGGATTAAAACGACTCGTCGAAGCTCACAAGACACCCCCCTGGAGTGCTGTTTCTAAGAATGAATTATTGTTGATATATTTTTGAGAATATTTGCTGTTCAAATTGTGATCGGAAGCTCACGGGAAAACTTTTCGATATCAGAACGCCTTCTTACCTAATTTTCCAAAGAATTAGGTAGATAATATGGGCAAAGCCATAACTCATTGAATGCTTCAGCATCGCGGGTATAATTCAATAAATATTATAGTTAAGGGGCTGACAACTATCAAACTTCTCGCTCGCACGTTTCGACATGTTGAAAGATATAAAATCACTTAACTCATTTTCGAAAAATCGCAATCAACCATTTTGTGTGCAATCACATTGCACACAGTTTAGCAAAAATTTCATTTTTATCGATACATGTTTTCCTACTCAAAAGTTTGCTTTACTAGTTTTCGTACATAAGCAAACTTTTAAGTAGGAAAACTTGTATCGATCAAAATGATTTTATTACTAAACTGCACACAAAATGGTTGATTGCGATTTTTCGAAAATGAGTTATGTGATTTTATATCTTTCAACATGTCGAAACGTGCGAGCGAGAGTCACATTAGCTCTTGTCTTCGCCTTAAATAATATCTGTATGTCTGACTACCCCCGTTAGACGTCCTCAAAGAATCTGGAATTTTTATTAAAAGATCTGAGGGGATATCTACCGTGCCTGGGGAACAAAGTCGTGAAGCTGTTTCAGTTTTTTTTTTCTTCATAATATTGTATTTACAAAAAAGTATTAAGTTCCAATATTTATTGAATTTAAAGGGCTGACAACCGTCAAATAATCTCTCGCACGCACATTTTAAATTTTGAATAAGTTTGTTTTACTAGCTTTCGTAATTATGCAAACTTTTAAGAACGAAAACAGGCAAATCGATTAAAGATCAACGTCTTTGAGCAGGTACAGTGCTGCGTCTTAAGGTCTTTTTGTACAATGACTTGGCTAAGTGGACAAGGGCCCGGTGCATAGAGCAAAAATTGAGCCCTCACCCCCTCTTTCCACATAGCTTGAACTTATATTGGCCTTTAAAATAAATAATAATAATAAAAAAAAGAGGGCCCTGGTGCACTAAATCACCTGGCCCTACGATAGCTATGCCACTGTTTGTGTACAGTGCTGAAGATTGCAGTTAGCTGTGATTTCCTAAGATTTGCTCCAACAATTTCACACACAAAGATTTGTTCCCTTTCCTCTTTGTTGTGAGGATAACCATGTTTTCATTCGTCCCTAATATTTCTAAACTTCCAAAAGCCCTTCTGTAGCTATCTCTTTCGCGTGTAATCAGAGCTGGGGTGCTCTCTTTCTAACACAAACATGGGAAAACTTGGTAACAAGACGCATAGAACTAGGGTTGTCAGTGGAATTAGATTTAAAAAGTTTTAGGTTACAATAGTGCGACATTTGTAAGATCGTGAGTTAGTGGAGTTTGGTGACGGAATATCCAGGCCGCCACATACCTCCTTGATTAATTAACGTTTATTTTAAGAGTAGTAGAGCTCTATGTGAAGGGCTCATCCGGGGAAGTACTACTACCACGCCTTTTTCTGCTGCAAGCAGCTTAGTTGTTTCGGTTTGAAGAGTGTGGTTGCCGGTGTAATTACAGGCACATGAGGCTTAACATCTGTATGCCTCAAGTTGATGGACGCAGGGCAGTGCATCGTAGGGCACGTTCCTATCGTGCGTGACTTACGAGGCAATGCTTTGTTATAGGTGATGGTTACCACTCAACATCAGGTGGCCCATATGCTTGTTCCATCAGCTAGACCGACTTCAAGTGTTCTTCGAACACGAAGTACGATTTTATAATTAAGTCGACGACAAGAGCTAATGTGACTCTCGCTCGCACGTTTCGACACGTTGAAAGATATAAAATCACTAAACTCATTTTCGAAAAATCGCAATCAACCATTTTGTGTGCAATCACATGGCACATAGTTTAGTAAACATTTCATTTTGATCGATACAAGATGGTTGATTGCGATTTTTCGAAAATGAGTTAAGTGATTTTATATCTTTCCACATGTCGAAACATGCGAGCGAGAAGTGGTTTGATAGTTATCAGCCCCATAAGGCAAATCGAGCCCTGACTTTTTTTATACTATGAAACTGATGGAATTACAGATGGCCCACCAGGTGTTTAGTGGTAACTATCATCTATAACGAAGCATGATTATTTCAAAGGTCGCGCACGATATAACCAAGCTGCTTGGCGACAGAAATAGGCATGGTACTAGTACTTCCATGGACGAGCTCTTCACGAAGAGCTCTACTCTTCGATAAAAGCATATATCTTTTCCAGCAGTTGCCAGTCCAGTAAGGTTGACAACCCTATCTGCTGCAGACTATAACGAAGGAACTTTTGTTTGTCGCACAGTTGTTTTATGAGCGAGCATGTGTTTGTTTGCAACTTCGTACCTTCGTAGTAAATGAGTGCTTCCCGCTGTACGCTTAGCCCGGATTAGAATGGAGTTAAGAGGTGTGATGGCAATATAATATCTACCTATTTTATATACATAGTCAGACCTCACAGCTCAGTTGGTAGTAGCTCTGCACATTTATGTGGTAAACATAATATCGCTGCTTAAATTCTAAAGGGTAACAAATCAAAAATCGTGAAAATCGTTTTTATTGCATAAATGTGATTTAAAATGGTCATTTTATGGTATGAGTTTTCCACACGTTTCATTTTTGCTTTATACACAACCAAAACACACAAGTGGCCGTTTGGCATTTAGGACTTTGGCGGGAAACTTCCGAACTAAACAGCCATTTTGTCAGTTGTGACTTGATTATGTGAAAATATCTGTTTTTTTATATAAAAATTTAAATTCAATACTGTCATATTTTGGAATGTGTTCCTATCGGATATAAATAAGCGTCAGTATCAATAATTTCTTGTGCAAAGGTACACCTTATCAACATCTATCATCATATTATGATGATAGATGTTTGTTCTCTGCCTGGATGAATAATAATAATGAATTATAGGTATTTAATTACAAAAAAATGATTTTAAATAATATATCAGCTATCTGGTTCAGAAAGTACAAACTATGTCTAGTTACCAATATTTATTTATGTCGCCAAGCAGTATTGTATTGCCGATTTAAAGGGTAGGTATATGGGTACCGTTGCAAATACAAATTTGCTTCTTGGAGTGATAGGTACACTACACACACACAAAATTATATAAAAGTTTTTTTGTTGTTTAATTATTTACGGGCTTTGTCTCTAAGCGACCACATTGCCCTATAATAAACATCAAAATATACATCTTAATTTAAAAAAAAAAACATTTCAATTTTATTGCATTCTGGACGAGTCTTAGCGCCCTCTCCGGTCAAAAAATCTTGTCAAACACTTTTAGCAAACTCTGTGAGTGTATTTTTGCTATTTTAAAATTCCTAGGTGAAACTTTTGAAGCTATCGTTGTTTTCCTTTGTTTTCTAATCAAACTCACAATTAATTCACGGTAGTTCACACAACACCTAGTTAATTAGACTTCTTAGCTCAGTTGGTAGTAGCCCTGCCTTCTGCGCCGTAGGCCGTGGGTTGAATCCCCACCGAGAACAAACATTTGTGTGATGAACATAGATGTTTGTTCTCTGTCTGCGTGTTATATAATATTATAAGTATGTATTTACAAAAAAAAAGTACCTATTTAAGTAGTATATCAGCTATCTGGTTCCCATATCACAAGCTTAGTTTGGGGCGAGATAGTGCTGTGTGGAATGTCCACCGATATTTATTTATTTGTTTTTTTTATACTAATTGTTTTGGAATAAAATTAGTGCAGAATTGTGACACCGCCATTTGTAATTCTTAAAATGCTGTCCATCCATGGTAGTCTGGAAGAGATTGTTCATAGCGATGATGAAGGACGTGCCCGACGTGCCCGACGTGCCCGTGGACGATGCACTACTCTGCGTGCATCGTCCATCACCGTGAGACACACTGATAGTAAGCCTTATGTTTTTTTAATTTCACCGGAAATTTCAAACCGAAACACAGTAATGCTGCTTGCAGAAATAATTTAAACAGGCGTTTTAATTATCGAAGAACTAGTTGATGGAACAAGCATATGGCCCACCTGATGTTAAGTGGTAACCATCACCTATAAAAAGCACAGCCTCGTAAGTTACGCACGATAGGAACGTGCCCTACGATGCACTGCCCTGCGTCCATCAACTTGAGGCATGTTAAGCCGAAACACAGCAACGCTGCTTGGCGGTAAAGGCGCGGTGGTAGTACTTCCCCGGACGAGCCACACACAAAGAGCTCTACTACTCTTAAAATGTTGACATTCCTGTTAACAATAAATAAATAATTCCGAACGCAAAAATCAAGAGTTTAATTAAGATAAACAATTATTAATGACAATAATGTCGCAACACAAGTACGAAAAAGATTAATCCCAGTATTGCGAGCGACCCTCGTCAGAGGCTATCGAAACGACTGCTGATGACAGAAGACTTTTGTCGCTTGCTTAGAAGACTGTTGCCGTTCTTTTACATCTTAATCTTCTTACCAGATGGTATCATGAATGGTATCATATACTATTTCTACCGCGAAGCAGCGTTGCTGTTTCGGTTTGATGAGTCATCATCATCTTCCTGCCCTTATCCCACGCTGCATGGGGTCGGCACAACAGGTTTTCTTTTTCCACTCTCCTCTATCATTCGTCATCTCGGTGCTCACTCCTTTCGGTTTGAAGAGTGTGGTCATGGTCAGTATTATCAAACAGCAGCATTATCTAAAAACTAAAAAGTGTAGCAACAGCAATAGCAATAACAGTGAAATACTTAATTTCATTACTTTATCCCGAAATATGTTAAGGCGAAGACAAGAGCTATTGTGACTCTCGCTCGCACGTTTCGACATTTTGAATGATATAAAATTAATAAACTCATTTTCGAAAAATCGCAATCAACCATTTTGTGTGCAATCACATTGCACACAGTTTAGTAAAAATTTCATTTTGATCGATACATGTTTTCCTACTCAAAAGTTTGCTTTACTAGTTTTCGTACATAACGAAACTTTTAAGTAGGAAAACTTGTATCGATCAAAATGAAATTTTTACTAAACTGTGTGCAATGTGATTCCACACAAAATGGTTGATTGCGATTTTTCGAAAATGAATTTAGTGATTTTATATTTTTCAACATGTCGAAACGTGCGAGCGAGAAGTTGTTTGATAGTTGTCAGCCCCTTAAGGATATATAAAAAAACTGAAACTGAAACAACTTCAAGACTTTAATCCCCAGGCACGATCCAAATCTGAACTGCAGATTCATTGAGGACTTCTAAAGGCTTTCTAATAGGCTGAACTGGAACGTTCATATAGAATCACTGGCTGCAAGGGTAAGAAAACTTATCTACGTCTTTAAAAGCCTTCGTAGTGTTGCTGAAAACAAGCTGGTAATCCAAACTTACAAAGCTTTGTGCGAGTGCATCTTAAGGTACTGCATATGCGCATGGGGAAGAGCGGCAAAAACCTATCTCATCACCGCTGAACGTGCACAACGCGCTGTTCTTAAAGTTATCCTCTACTTACCCTTCCGACACTCCACCACAGATGTTTATGAAGAAGCCAATGTACTTAGTGTTAGGAAACTGTTTGTATATGAGGGCGTGCGCCGCTATCATAGAAAAGTAGTACCTCTCATTCCTGACATAAGCAGAAGAGTAGAGCGGTGCCCCGTCCCCAGAGTGAAAACGCGATTCGCTCAAAAACAATTTGATGTTGTGATTCCACACCTCTATAATGCACTCAATAAAGTACATAAGGTTAAAAAGATAAGTAACCATGGTATTAAGAGTGTGGTCCTTACCTGGTTGAAAGGATTTGACTACGACGGCATCGAAACAATGCTAGTTAATCTCTATATATAATAGTTTGATGTGTTATTATAAATCAGGCTATACACGTTTCGCTTTTACAATCTTGTGGTAGGCGTAAATTTTCACTGACAATGTTGATAAGTGGTAGGTATGTGAATATAAAATATATCTATTTATATATTATTTTGTGGGTAGGTACACACCCTAGTAAATGTTGATTGGTTCTAATTTGTAGTAGTAGTATTATAGGTACACGCCTACTGATTGCTTTTGTTTATTTATTATGTGGTACTAAACATGTTGGTTTTTTTTTACATTTTTTTTTACATTTTGTTGGTGTTTGTAATTTTCTTTGTCATACACGATACTTAGTTGGATTCGATTCTATTTTCAAAATTTTGTACTAGTTTGTATTTCTTTTTATATTCAAAATTGTATTTGTTTGTTTATTATTTTGTCTTGTTTTGTATAATTTACATTGACTACTTCATTTAATGGGAGAAGCCACTGGCTCCTGAAACACAGTTTCTTAACTAGTTCGGGAGCCTATGGATTCAATAACAATACTGTATCTAATTATGTCAATAAAACACATTTTTACTTTACTTTACTTTACTTTACTTTAAAGGGGGTTACAGTCCACTCATTAAAAACCCAACATTTGGCAGTAGTTGGTATTCCATACGTGACAGGTTGCAAGCCCACCGCCGCTGTTAAAATATTAACTGGTTTCCTCACCATTTCCTTCACCGTTTATGAGCATTGGCCTTGCGCACATAATTTTTTTAAGAGTGCAAGTTTTTATGCAAGTGCATTGCGCATCACTTGTATAAATTAAAAAATATAGGCGAACTGAAAAACAAAAAACCGCCTTAAATATTGATGCTAGCAAACACCGCTCGCGAGCGAATATCTCGTCTTTTCATTTTAGTTGGAAAAAATTGACGAAGCATTTTCTTTATCGACATTTTCGGGAATTGGGACTTAACAGAACTTAAGTGATGGGCGTTGTTTCGAGAAATGATGCATTGTCTTGATCATCATTATTACCATTCAAAGAGTACTTGACCCAAGCATTGTTCTATTAATTTCACTTTCAAACAGCTTTATTAATTGACTAGCTGACCCGACAGACTTAACTTATTCTATGTCAAACGTCTTAAGGTTACATTAAAAAACCTATTGTCCAAAGCGCTAAGGTTAGATTAGAAATATTTTTATATGGTGGTTAAGTATTCTTCAATTTACTAATTTTCCGCGCAATTTTCTTATTTTTTTCTTTCATAAGAACCTTCTCCTGACAATAATAAACATAAAAAAAAAGAATTAGCGAAATCGGTCCAGCCATTCACGGGTGATGGCGTGACCAAGTACTAGTATTCTCTTATCTGTGACCAAGGGAAATAGGGATTCATTTTTATATAAAGAGATAGTGCAGTGTGGAATATCTACCAATTTATTTATTTGTTCTATGACACAATTCACAGTAATACTGCTTGGCGGCAGAAAACTCAGACTCGCTTTGAATGAAGCTCCAGAGTGGTCAAAGTCAAAAGGTATTCGGTAAAATCACAATTCAGAATCAGAGAGCATCGCGGGGGACTTACGAGGCAATGCTTTGTTATAGGTGATGGTTACCAATTAACATCAGGTAGGCCAAATGCCTGTTCCATCAGCTAGTTGTATAAAAAAAAGAAGTGTCTCTTTGAAACGGCTTAAAACTGGGTGAATCTAAATGGTGCCAGTTCCACGCGACCAAAGCCTAGAAGAACAGTACCCCAAGTATGAGTTATGTTTACCATATTTGGTTTTTCGTTTTTGTGTTCATTGCGGTTTGTATGAAGACGCGATAGAGATACCGATACGGATCTTTATGTTCTACTACTAATTTTCATCATACTTGCAACATAAACTTACTTGATTCCTACCGTTCTTTTGTATGATTCTTGCCATTCGAAGTAACATTCAAAGTTAAATAGTCCGAATGACAGTTATTAATTGAATCTTATTTCCCCTGAACTTCCCGTTGGGCCTCAAACAATTCAGAATCGAGTCTGTTTACTTGGAGACTTTTTTATTTGCTCGTCAAGTATTACTTATTTACTTTTGGATTTAAATGAATTTTCGCCGAACGCCGAATCTTTGATGTTGCCCCGACCATCTAAGTTAGCATAATAATATTAAGGCGAAAACAACCTATTACCTATCGATCGAACATTTTAACATTTTGAAAGACATAAAATTGCTCTTCTTCTCCTTCTTCTTCTTCTAAAAATTGCAGTCAATCAAGTTGTGTGTATTGTTTGAAATCGTGATGTTGGGTCGGGAATCTTGGTGTTGAAATCAGGATTTCCAGGCAATTTATAGTGTAACTTTCTTTCGAAACAGTGTGGTGAAAGGATTTAAGTGCACCTCAAAGCACTTGAAAAATATTTTTTGAGCTTTTTAAGTTCTATGACATGCCGGTTTCCTCACGATGTTTTCCTTCGTCGTTTGAGGGCACACACATTCTTGAATGTATGAGGGTTATTATTAAAAAAGTTTGTTATTTAAATCATAATAATCATCATTTATTCATTGCCTCATATTGTATACAGGTTTTTAGGGGATAACAATATGTCCAGGACATGGGCCCCGTTGGGGCATTACAATGATTTTTATGCCCATTTAATGGGTAGTAAGATACTGCTTAAAGTAATTAGGTACCTAATTAAGTTATTTAAGTAAAAAAACTTTTAATGATAAATATCTCTTTTGCTTATTTTGGTAATAAAACTTGAAAACTAAAAGTTTATTTCCTTTGTTTTTGTTTAGTTGTCATTTATTAGTCAGTATTACTGTGGGTATTCTCTTATCTGTGCTGTGGGGTACTTAACTGTCGTCGATTTTTGTTACCTACCGTCCTATCCGTTATTGGCTGTATGTTAGAAACCTAAGTATTTACATTGTATTTTAAGAGCTGTGGATTTTGTTCAAATAAATAAATAAAACGATAAAATTCCATTCGAATCTAAAAGGTTCATTGCAAGAAGTTTCTAAATGGCAAACTTATTGTGCGTAACATCCTTCCTCATCTTCCGATAACAAATAAATCGGATATGGCTCAATGCTCATGTCCACCCATAGAATGAACCACAAACAGCTCAGTTGGTTGTAGGCCTTCGCTGTAGATTGTGGGCTCAATCCCCACCAAGAAAGTTTCGAGTAGGGTGTGGTTGCCAGTAAGGCTTAACACCGGTATAATATGCCTCAAATTGATGGAGTCATAGATCAGCTGGCTGATCACGTTACTTTGTTGCAATCAGTTTCTGTTTGTAATAAGTAAATATGACGGCTATGCGGTTACATTTTAGCTGCAGTTGCTAACAAAGTTTCATACTTTGTTAAAACAAAACGCATAACTTTCATATTGTTTTATATACTTATTGGTTTCATATAGAACCTGATTGCAACAAAGTTACGTTACCACCCTGCAGTGCACCATAAGGCACGTTCCTATACCGTGTGTGACTTGCGGGTTTAAGCTTTGTTATAGGTTATGGATACCGCTTAACATTAGGTGGTCGATCTGCTTGTTCCATCAGAAGTAGTACAAAAATGAGTAGATAAAAAACAATTAAATGTGTGCAACGAACGTAGATGTTCTTGCTGTTTGTAAATACCTCGAATTTGTATCACAATGTTTTATTTCATTATCTATTTTTCATGACTTTATTTAGTGATTTTATATCTTAAGATTATGTTTAATTAAATAAATAAATATTGGTGAACTTTCCAAACAGCAGTATCTAGCCCCAAACTAAGCCAAAGCTTGTAATATGGGAACCAGATAGCTGATATAATCCTACATAATAAACTTTTTTTGTAAATACATACTTATAATACACTAGCGGCCTGTCCCAGCTTCGCATGGGTGGTCATAAATTTTTTGAACATTTTAGGATAAACTTATACCGTGGGTTCGAGCCTCGCGTCTACTTATTTCATACATTCGCATGACCCGTGGACCCGTTAACATTTTTAATTTCGTCATATCTTTTGAATGGAATGTCCGATTTGAAAAATGTAAGAAGTAATCTATAGGTATTGAAACCGTCTTAAATATGAAATGATTTATTTGGATAAGGATTAATACCAAGGTACAAATAAAGACCCTTTTCTAGCGGCGGCATTTCAATTAATTTTTTATAATAAAATAACACTTATTGTGACATAACTATAATAGTTAGACATATGCTGTCGCGACATTTTTTGTAGATGATGACGTGTTCTACAAAATCATAGTACATTATTTTGTTCTATCATCAATAGTTTTCGCAGCGCACACGATGTAAGGTTTTTGTTTTCCACCTTGGGTTACATTATTGGAGTTTTAGTAAGGATCCCTGATTTTATTGAAAATATAATATAGCCTATGTTACTCAGGGATAATGTAGCATTCTAATGGTGAAAGAATTTTTGAAATCGGACCAGTAGTTTTTGAGCCTATTCGTTACATACAAAACAACAAAACAACAAAAATACAAATCTTTCTTCTTTATAATATTAGTGTAGATGTAGATAATAACACCCAAACAGAGAACAAACATGTATGTTCACACACAAATGTTTGTTCTCGGTGGGGATCCCATGGCCTACGGCGCAGAAGGCAGAGCTACTACCAACTGAGCTGTGAAGGCTGTCAATTGTGCGAGCGAGAAGTACATTAGACTGCAGCGTTCACAACTACTTGCGTATCTTGAAATTTCGTCAAGGTTTATTCTATGGCCTCGCTTTATCATTTTGTCAATATGTTTGTTGGTCCTTATTGGCTTTGTGCCAAGCATAGGGAATTTGGAAGGTATGACGGGGACATTTATCACGCTGCGATGAAAAATACATCAGGAAACCGTTTTTTTCTCATATCAACCTTTGAGTAATCGGTACTGCTTAAATGTGCCGTATACGTGAGTTTGTTGCTTATTCTTCTAAGCTTGGACCAGTGATGTAACTAGGTGGACAAGGGCCCCGGTGCATAGATAAAGAATCGGGCCCTAACCCCCTCTTTCCACATAGCTTGGACTTATATTGAACTTTAAAATAAATCATTAAAACAAAAACATTGTGATCAGGCTCAAGGTTTTCTAGTTTCGATAGCTGGTGACCCTGTCTTTTCAAACTTAGGTTAGTGGGCCCCCTGAGCTTCGGGGCCCTGGTGCACTGCACCAGCTGGCCCTGCGATAGCTACGCCACCAGCTTGGACGCGTGGAACTGGCACCTGGATTCACTTGAAAGAAAGAAAGAAAGAAACATTTATTTGACACACAATACACAGAGAACACAAAAACAACAATAGAGTAAACAATACACAAAAACAGAAAAGGAGAGAAAATTACAGAAACCATGTTAGAGGCCATTTAGTCTCCTCTGTGTTGTGTGGGCCAAACAGGTCCAGTCTCAGCATAATTGCTGCTCGACACATACCTACGTGGGGAGCAGCGCTGGTTTTCAGACAGGGCCTAGAGACGGATGACCCCACAAACGCAAAACAATCCGTGAGTGTGAAATACACAAAATGATAACAATATATAAAGTTGAGTAGGGAGGTAGGTAATGAACATACATATTTTTATAGATATAATTTTGGTAAATATTATTGTGTACATAAAAATAAATAGTAGTAATAGATTATAAATAGTATATAAAAATAAAATGAATATTGAACAGATAGATTAGAGACAGATTAGTCATGAATTTGTGTCATACCTACATTTCAAAGGACAAAGGACTACGACATTCATTAAAAGCGACACCACGGTAAGTCTATTATCTTTTAAACAATATACATCCTATTTACCTTTCCAGGTTTGCTTTAAAACGTTTAAAATTGTGCCCTGTGATTCAATTGAACAAATATATTTTCAATTTGACCTATAATATTCCTTCCCTAGTATTCTTCTCGTCGGGTTCCACAACTTGGTTGATTGAGATTTTTCAAAAATAAGTTCAGTGATTTCATATCTTTCAAAATGTTGAAATGTGCGAGCGAGAGGTACATTAGCAGTTGTCATAGCAATGACAACTGCCATCTACTTGTTCATTTAGCAAGAAGTATAAAAATATTAAGAGTAGTAAAGCTCTTTGTGAAGGGCTCGTCCGGGAAAGTACTACCACCACGCCTTTTTCTGCCGCCAAGCAGCGTTGCTGTGCTTCAGTATGAAGAGTTTCGGGTGTAATTACAGGCATATGAGGCTTAACATGCCTCAAGTTGATGAACACAGGGCAGTGCATCATAGGGCACGTTCCTATCGTGCGTGACTTACGAGGCAATGCTTTGTTATAGGTAATGGCACCACTTAACATCAAGTGGGCCATCTGCTTGTTCCATCAGCTAGTTGTATAAAAAAAATACGAACGACGGGCAAAATACTATCTAATCCTCGGAAATAGAGTCTGCTTGGATTAAATTGCAAGCAAGAGCTGAGTTTGCAATTCAGTAAATAGCTAGTTCATAGAATTACTTTGTTAATTTCAATAACGAGCAGGGGCATTATTCTCTATGACATAGGATATTCCGTGCCATAACCGTGTGACGTCACAGCGTGGTCTAAACGTAAACGCGATTCATAAACCAAAAAATGAACTAAGAATGACAACTAAGTCATAGGGGATACGGTTTTGTCCGATTTCCCGCCGCTGTCTAGTCGTATCTGTGTAACGCGGTTGCATTGGCAATAGAAAATAATGCCCTAGATTTGATTCCAAAGTACTCGGAATGCTTTGAAAAAACTGGATCTATGACATAAATTGCCCATTTAATGAAATTCAAAGCAATAGCAGCTTTATTTTGTAAGTCATACGGGTGGATTTTGATCGCTTTCTTTTGTTTTTTTTTTCTCGCGCACAAGCCAAATTGGTGGGCGATGGTGATTTAAGGCGAAGACAAGAGCTAATGTGACTCTCGCTCGCACGCTTCGACATGTTGAAAGATATAAAATCACTGAACTCATTTTCGAAAAATCGCAATCAACCATTTTGTGTGCAATCACATTTCACACAGTTTAGTAAAAATTTCATTTTGATCGATACATGTTTTCCTACTCAAAAGTTTGCTTTACTAGTTTTCGTACATAAGCAAACTTTTAAATAGGAAAACTTGTTTCCATCAAAATGTTTTTTTTACTAACTGAACCATACATTTGCCTGTAATTTCACCGGCAACCACACTCTTCAAACCAGAAAAAGGCATGGTGGCAGTACTTCACCGGACGACCCACATACAAAAAGCTCTACACTACTCAAAAGATTAAAGTGTATTAAATAAGTACTTTTTTGATTTTGATTTTGCAGGTGGCGTTGATTGGCAGTAAGTGAAGTCAGGTTGTGGATGATGATGTAATTCTTCAAACTTAAAGTAATTTCTGAATCTTCACAGAGCCCAAACTTCTCCGAACAAAATATCACCCGCTTTCCACATTTTCGAATTTAAAAACTCTATTCTACAAAAACACGATACCGATACAAACAGTAGGTATGCTAAAAGCCTTCTAAAAGTCTCTTATCACCTTTAAAAATAACTTAAATATTATCAAGATAAGTGTATAGCTATAGCAATAGATTATTGAATTGACTAGCTATCTTTTAAGTAAGAGCGTAACACCGTCTCCCACATTATTGTAAGCAAACGCAATTTTACAAAAAAAAAACAAGCACTGGCTTATAATAATATTATGACAAGTTGAAAAAAGATTTTTTTTTATTCGTAAGTCTTTACCCGGTAAAGACTACGTCGGAATTTCGGACACAACCGAATATGTATTGTGCCTCACGTTGATTTTTGTTCTATACAAGCAGTTCTAGTTTTCTCATCGTTCCTTTACTAAAAAAAGTTCATTTGCCATAAGTATAGCATATTGGAATAAAATAAACATGAAACAATAAATAGATCTATCTACAGCTAGCTAGGAGCCAAATCTCAATCACAATCTCAATCTCAATCTCCCTACTGCTAAATATATATTCTGTATTGTGCCAGTATGTAAAGTACTGAGCACTGCCCGCGTCACAGATTATGTGCCATGTTCAATCCGAATGGAATCTGTCACTAATGGCAACCGATTTTGTTGTGTTAACCAATATTGTTCTCTGTATTTCTCCTGTTTTTGTGACACAATTTTTTTTAAATCTTAATCTTCCCTACTGTTAAGTATCTGTATTGTGCCAGTATGTAAAGTATTGAGCGCTGCCCGCGTCACAGATGTGCCATGTTCAATCCGAATGGTATCTCGACGTCACTGTACATTTTGACGTTGTAAGAACGTGCACGGAATTTGTATTTCCTTTTTTCAGGGAACTAAAAATTCTAGGGAGAGATGGTGCCATAGATAAAGCATTATTGCGCTGGTATTCTTTCGATAGATTGGACTTTTTGTTTTTATAATGCTTGCTGAAGGAACAAGCAGATAGCCCACCGTATTATAAGATTTAACCATCTCTTCTCTATTTAATACAAAAATCAATTGCTGTTCGTTTGTCTCGCTAAAACTCGAGAACGGCTGGACCGATTTAGCGATTTCCATATTTTCCAAAAAAGTATAACATGTCAAGTGCTCGAAAGGAGCCTCTTGAGGCGCACTTAAAATCCTTTCACCACACTGTTTCGAAAGAAACTAGTGACACGACAAGAAGAAGAAGCTGATTTTGAAATGTTTGTCGTAGTCCAGGGAAGGTTTAAACGTTGAGAAAATATGGAAAAATTGCGAGGAAGATAGTAAAAACAACAATTTCATTTTCCCATATAAACTGTTCTACCTAAAGCGAAGGGAGAGTTTTAATGTCATTAGGATAGGTGATACGAAGTAGGTACACCGGGTCATCTAGTTACTTATAATAAAACTTTGCATCGCAAGTCACACACGATAGGAACATGGCCTACGATTCACTGCCCTGCGTCCATCAACTTGAGGCATATGGATGTTAAGCCTCTTATACCTATAACTTCACCCGCAACCACACCCTTCAAACCGAAACACCACAACGCTGCTTGGTGGCGGAAATAAGCATGGTGGTACTGCTTCCCTGGACGAGCCTTAACTCTACTACTCTTCGAATACCTTCAAATATATCTAATCAACAAAGGTATATTTGACACCTCATGATATTTAGTCTTCTCAGAAACGGTTTCTTCTGAGAAAATAAGACAAATGTTTAAAAAAAACGAAAGTCGTTTCTTATTTTTATTGTTTGACAGCCTTCACAGCTCAGTTGGTAGTAGCTCTGCCTTCTGCGCTGAAGGCCGTGGGTTCGATCCCCACCGAGAACAAACATTTGTGTGATGAACATAGATGTTTGTTCTCTGTCTGGGTGTTATTATACATTATATGTATGTATTTACAAAAAAAAGTATATTTGTATTTTATCAGCTATCTGGTTCCCATATTACAAGCTATGGCTTATTTTGGGGCTAGATAGTGCTGTGTGGAAAATCCACCAATATTATTATACAACGTGTTGATGAAGTTATGTAGGAAAACAAAGAGCGTGTATTTAGACCAAGCACTGGAATACTTTGACGTGTGCAACGGTTGGATACATCGTTTTCGAAATTCCCATAGAAAAGTAAAATTAATATTTTCTCAGAAATTTGCAACAGCCCTTTCTGTGTACGTGTCAAGGTCACACGCACGCGCGCTTCTATCTAGGAAAGAAAAAAACAACGATAACCTACGAGATAATTTGAAATACTTACCTTTCGGTAGGTAGGTAGGTACGCCGCCAATCCCCTGACACGATATTTTTACTGGTTCCTATGGATTTTGTCATTATTTACTGGCTATAATAACACTGAATAAAACTGGATTTTGGTAAGTTTGCGAGATTTCGCACGACACAGGCTTCAAACTTCACACTAAACCATTACCTCGTAGGCACTGCTCATACACACACTGACTGACGACGGCTTTTTACATAACAATCACCATTTTATCACGTTTGATGACATTTTCTCAACAAAACAATGTACAACAACGCATGTAAACACAAACAGGGTGACCATCTCAAAAGTGGCGGTTCTACCACACACCTGCCAAAAAATCTGTCAAAATCTACCAAGCTTGACGATAAAAATACCAAAAATATGACTTCATACCATCTCCTTCGTGGCTACGGAATAAATTAAATACCTACATTACATTCAGTTACTAGGTATCTTTTGATCGTTTGTAACGGTTTGCAGTTATCTAAAACGAGATAGAAGTTGTTTAGAAACCAAATCAATAAAGGTAAAAAAGAATAAGAAGTTTCCAGTTCGGTAAAAAATAAATAAATTATAAATATTATTTCATTAAAAATTCAAACTAATAAGATTTTTCTTGAAATATTTAAAATCTGCCAAATGGCAGAAATCTGCCACAAATGGTAACACTGATCGGCGGCCGTCGGCCGTCCTGATTGGATATGCGTTTTTAAATGCAACCAATGACAGACAGGTATGTCAAAGAATAAATAGGACAGACTAGACACTTCCCAAAATTGCAGTTGAATAATTTTGTGGTGTCAATGAACCATGGTGGTAAAGTAACATGTTACAATTTAAAGAACTATGAATATCATAAACATTGCTTTACGACATCTAGTAATCAAACAAAAATAAATATTCTATTAAATATTGAGTACGTAGCCACGTAGGTACCTAGTTACTGAATAGGTATTAGTACCAAAGATCTCAGAGAATGTTTACCGTGACTAGGGATTGCAGTCGCGAAAATATTTCTTTTACATACCAAGATTTTTAAAAACAGCAACATCATTATTAGGTAGGCACATTACTAGGTAATTGGTGGCAGTTCTGTTACCTATTTTATCTACAATTGACAACTAGAGGTCAAAGAACAGCTGTAAATAGGGCTGCCTCATGATGCGTTTAGATTCATTTTAGATAAAAGTTTAAGAGGCATTTGATGAATGAAAAACTTTGAAATTTTAAAAGTCGTAGAACAAAAGTTGTTTGTTATGACCGGTAGAATATCCTGCTTTCGGATCCCTACAACTCTTAATAAACACGTTGTATATATCGCACGTCACAACTATTACCGTGCCAACTCAAAATATTGCACTTTTGAGTTAAGTATGCCATCGTAAAGAGGATTTTTTTCTCTACAAAATGATAATACAGTTGTATTTTTACCTCCTCCAATGGCTAAGAAAATCACCTGAGACTCTTTATTGACCATTCATTTCATTCATTTATTCAACAAGAAGCACCGACGCATCTCAACATAGTCCGTTACAACATAACAGCGCAGGCACCAAAACGTAATTTTCTGTTGTATTTTAAAATAAAACATCTTTTTGGATAAAAAACGTCGCAGGTGAGCAATCAACATAGTTGTATCTGTAAGATGATACTTTATTGTTTGTTCAAAATAATATTTTGTCTTCATTTAATACCATATTGCATGTTCATTATTTACTTTTTGAGGGTAGGACGGAAAATAACTTGACTTGATACTAAAATGCATCAATTTTTTTGGAGTTAATACGGTATGACTCGTTAAAGTTATTGTATTTTGGCTGTGTGCAGGTGTCTATTTATGAATGCTACGGTTTGGTCTGTGAATATATCGGATAAAACTTTTACTTTCACATAAATTTTTGGAACAGATCAATAATGAAAAGGCATAAACGGGCATTAATAATCTTACACTTTATTAGTATTTGCCGCATGTAATAGCAGTTCTTCCTTCTAGCATAATAAGAACTTGTGTATTTGACATTTATTTATATTTAGTTAATTTTTTGTAAAAATATAAAATTAGAGTACAATAGGAAAGATTAATGCTTATGCATTTTCTACCAGCTAACCTACGTGGTGACTTATGCGAATAAATACCTTTTTTTTAATATAACTTGGTGATGAAATGAGCAGATGGCCCGCGTGATGTTGATTGGTAACCATCATCTATAACAAAGCATTGCCTCGCAAGTCACGCACGATAGGAACGTGCCCAGCGATGCACTGCCCTGCGTCCATCAACCTGAGGCGTACAGATGTTAAGCCTCATATGCCTGTAATTTCACCGGCAACCACTAAAAACCTCTTCAAACTAAAATACAGCAACGCTGCTTGGCGGCAGAAAAAGGCAGTGTAGTAGTGCTTCCCCGGACGAGCTTTTCACAAAGAGCTCTTAAAAATATCTTGTATCTCCTTGATAATATTCTTTCAATAACTGCTCTCTTAACCAAAATGCTGCTGATATCATGACGTGTATGCCAATGGTCGTATGCCAGTACAGCTCTTACAGAACTGTATTATAATAAAATTATAATTAAATTAATGGCACGTTGGTATTAAATGAACTTTATGAGAAGTCTCGACTGAAATACATGCAATATCGGGGAGATACTATTTTTCGTGGTCTGTGTATTAAACAGTAGGTTGAGCCACAGTATTGTGAATTCAAAAACTGCGTCGATGCACATACTTTCAATTATTTTGTTTTATAAATTGTGTACGGATTCCGATTCCTGCAATCTGAGCGCAGTGATAATACTACAGGACTAGCGATTCTTAATACGTTTAAGCACATGCACTCAATGTCAAGCATTTATTTTCATGATTCGTTTAACATTGGTATAAAGATGACTAACATCATTGCAAACGATTTTGCACGAGATTGCCAGCTGACGCAAATGCCATTCAACAGTCTTAAAACCCATAACCTTATAGCCCAAATAGTTTGAAATCTGGGAATAGAATTCACAAACGTAAAAAAAAAGAGTTCCACCTAAATAAATCAAGACATGAAACGATCAAAACTGGAAACTGAAATGGACTGAAAAGGTAGGTAGGTGATTTACAAAGAAACAAGAATTTATGAAAAGAACTGTTCCGAGAGTTTCACAACGTGATAGAATCTGAAATGGGGAAAACTTAGAAAATTTAAAACCTCTGGGGAATATAGGTTCTCAAATAGCGACCACGAGCTGAAAGACAAAGCGTTTTACGAGGAACCGATGGCATTGTGAGGATCACAGGAAAGACAGTGGATGGAGAGGGATCAGAATAATTCTTCGTGATAATGAATAGGGGAGGCCTATAGTGATGAGCCTATGATGATAATAATAAAGTTGATTTTCTAAAAACAATATTATTTGGTATTTTGTTGTGTTTAATCCAATAAGATCAACAAAAAAACCAGTAATAGGACTGCTTGTATTGATGAAAATGTGTATCAATAATGGCTAATTTTGATATACGACCGTCGAATTTTACAAAAACCTCTAAATAAAACAGGCATTAACGTCTTATTTCATTTTTGAATTAATTTAAACAGGCAATATAGTACTAACTCAAAGTGCTAGTGAAAAATTACTGATAACTTTAAAGATATTCATTATTTATTATACCAATACCTTAGAAAGTAAAGTCAGATAACATACCTTTAAACTTACATTTAAAGTTAGGCATGATAATGTATATTTTAGACAATATGATTTTTTGAACTTTCAAAACCTGTTTTCTCGAAATCGACTTTTTTGAGTTGGCACGGTAATGTTTGTGACGTGCGATATGTTATATTATATTCGAGGTAAAACATAATTGTCTAACTGCTTTAATATATTTTAGAATAATTCTGAGATTTGTCTTATCCTATTCATATTTGCCATTTAGAATTTGGTAAATCAATATGTTTTATTCTTAATTTATACATCTATTTATAGAATTATAGAATTTGGTAAATCAATATGTTTATTCTATAAGCACATAGAAAAAAATTGTTGCGTAAAAAGAAGTTTCAGTTTAGAGCGTGAACCACTAGTTTTTTAGTGATCAATTTGATTGAGCAATTTTTTAAATATTTTTAGTCGCATCGAAGTATACAAGGTGTTCCAATACTTGTGTTTAAAAACTTCAGGGGGCTAAAAAACCCAACAATGTGAATAACTTTTTCTAAGGAACCAACACCGTGAACGCGAAAAAAAAAACAGCTGTTTCATACAAAAGTTCAATACCTACCTGGCTAAAATGTATGAAACAGCTGTTTTTTTCGTGTTCACAGTGTTGGTTCCTTAGAAAAAGTTATTCATATTGATGGGTACTTTAGATCCCTGATGTTTTAAACACAAGTATTGGAATACCTTGTATATTGAGTAAGGAATGTTATTAATAGCAAATGGTTCTGATCTATGCTTCATTGTCAGTAGAGCATAATAAGATGGTGATTGGTAGATATAATTAGGCTTCGATTGGCAGTGAACGAGAACAATAGATGGCAAATAGCTTTAGTTATTGTACATAATGATTTACTCCAATTGAATCAAAGTGTACCCTAATTTGATAGAACTCTGCTTGAATAGTAATTTTAGTCCCGAGGTCTGGACTATATGAACTAGTTTTGAAAAATATTGCCAAAACAAACCACCGACTCTAGGCCTGCACATTGCATTGTACAATTCAAAGTCCTGACCGATTTGTAACCAAACACCGTTGTTCATTACTCAAATGTTTGTTCTGGGATGTAAAATTGTTGTAAAGGGGTTGCTTGTGGGCTGTAAAATTTGTCGGAATAAGTTTGAGTGAGTGTGGTGTCTAGCCTAGTCGCGCTGGCAACACTAGCGACATGCTGGGCACACTGGCTTGGACGTCGTGGCCGGGCGGATGGCATAACCTCGTATAATAATATATTTGTGTTTGATTGGATCTAAAGAATCCCACAAAGTGGCGACTGAGGAGAACGTGAGTAATTTAACTCATTTTACTGAAAAGGAAGGGATAGATGGAATTCCAAAGTAATTATTTTGCAGTTGAAGTTCAAGTTCCAATTCAATAAACAAGGTACGAAACCTACGTTGAACTAACATGTACAGTACGAGGGTACCGTATATTAGATCAAAGTATTACTTACGTAATTGAGATACCTGTTAGAAAAAGATCTAGAAAAATTTATCGCTGCATAATTATTTTACCTGCCTACCCTAACCTACGAAAACCTTATGTGAAAGAAAAGATTTTTACTTTGATCACTATGAAGGTAGAAATGTTTTGAAAATTATTAGCATTAACAATGCTGCCGTAGCCAAAATCGGCCTGGACGACACATCACATCATCATCAACCATATCTGTACGTCTTGACCCACGTCACCAGTTACTACAGTGTATGGAATACCAACTACTGTACCTGTACTGGGTTTGTGCCAAATGTTAAAAGTATTTGGACGTATCTGACCACTTTAGACATCCTCAAAAATCTTTAAGTTGATACTTGGTACTAAGGGATGTGTGAGGATATTTACCGTGCCTGGGAATCAAAGTCTTGAGGCTGTTGCTATTTTACTATTATTTTTTATTAGCAATTAGGTGAATGGTTTTTATATCTTTTATACCTACCTATTGCAACTGAAATCTAGACTGAAAAACCAGCACCAGTTTTAAGGGCAATGCAACAAAGTAGCTATACTATTGTTGCGCTGAGCATGAGCCACAGCCTAAAATGAATAAACAATATCTAATATGAAAAATGTTATGTTACAGGCTCCAAATACCGGTCATGTAAATAAAGGCCATGCAATAAGTGTCATCACATCAGAGACGACGGAAAGGCTATGTAATTAATCTCATCAGAAATGATGTAAAGGCCATGTAATTAATGTCATCAGAGATGATATAAAGGCTATGTATAATGTTATTAAAGATAACCAAAAAGCCATGCAAGAAATATTTCATCAGAGATGGAAAACAAAGCCATGCATTTAATAAATGGTCATCGGAAATGACAAAAAGGCAAAAGAAATGAAAAATCATCTAATGCACTGTGTGTGATCACATGTGACAATATAATAAAAATTAAAGGCCATGAATAATTCATATTTCTTAAATATGCATCGGAAACTGGATCACAAACATACTTAATAACACTTAGCTTTTGAGTGTTTTAGATGAAATGAAATTTATTTATTTAAAATCGTTAACAAACATTACAGTATTTTATTAAATTGGGTTTATGTTAAACATTTGCGATATTTCATGTTCGAACAACATTTGTACCCAAACTAGAATAACCCTGTGTTATAGTATACCAATGCCAGGTGTGGCAGGCAAAACACAGGAAGATTATTGGGTATTATCTCGATTTCCGTTTCATTTGTAACATTCTATATACTTACCATTATCATTATAATTAATCTACTGGGTGGGTATAATCTACCTCGTTGATTATTCGTAGTGGTTGCTTTACTGTCAAAAGTTTATATGTGTTGTGAATTTCACAATTTATAATAATATTACCGCATCTTTAGAAAGAAATAAAAATATTTGTTCCGTAATAATATAGAATATCAAACTACCTCCCATTATTAAAATGTGAGTAGGTATTATGTAACAAGAAATTAAGAAGAAACTTAACCTACACAAACACGGCAATGCAACTGTTAACAGTTGATAACGCCACGAATATGCATAAATATGCACGAATACATAATATAATTAAATGCCTTGACAATTTATTCTAATTATGTTATTATAACTCTGCTAATATAATATATGTAAGATAGACCATCATCATTTACAGCAAACAAGGCGGTAAAACCCACTCGGGTACGAACACTCCAAAAATCGACCGACCTGCTTGGTAGCTATTATAAATACTTACTATATACTTATACTATCAATAGAATGGTAATCATAACTGCATATTTTGTTCAGAGATTTTTGAGCTACCTACCTACATTGTAGAACACTATATAAATTCAAAACAGCCATACGTAAATCAAACTGTTTAAAAAGTGGTTGATCTATTTAAAGAAACGTCGACAGCATTTACGAAAATAAAATAAAGGTTATTTATTTTCTAAAAAATAATAATTACAGGAATGATGGAAACAAAAGCAGAAATTGTGTTAGTAGGAGTTTGCATTCTGTAGCTACAGCAGCAAAAGAGACTTGTGCCTATGTTCAAACATGGTGTATGGATGGAACATCCACGTAAAAAGTAAAATTATTGTACCGATGCCTATATACTTAGGTAGAGACAGTCATACCTCACTATATTCTTGTATTTCCTGGATGATTGATAGAGAATGCTATTAGCATCAATTTTATGTGTGAAAGTAAGTACCTATTAAATAACCTATCTGCTTATCACAAGCCAATAGAACATTCAACCTGCCTACCTTGGTATTTATTACTAAGTGAACTAAATGAAGATTTATAATAGACATTAATATAATAATCAAGTAAACAAAAGGAAAATAATTACATTGGTTTAACTAAACTTGACAAAGTACAGTTTAAAAACTGGTTTTGAATAGAAATAAAATAACAGTAATACATAACAATTAAAAATAAATGTTTGAGCAACATTTTGATAGAAATTGGTATTTTACCCTGTTTTATCTGATAATGGAGAAAAAGTACTTTTTATCTCTACTAAAACTTAACTTTGGCCTTGCACACAGTTCTTAATGTGTCACTAAGTAAGTTTTATAATGTGTTGTATGATTTTGATAATGTTGATAAAATCTACTGGTCACTCAGACTGGTAGTGAGCAACTGTAAAAAGAACGTACAGACTTATAAAAGTTACTAGACTCTTTGAAGGCATGAGACATCTAATGAACAAGCTGAATATATCAAAGCGTGTCTTCTTCTGGTAAGGATTCTACCAAAAGCTATATCAACTGTATTAATGAATTGAACCTATATCAATACCTTAGAGTCATATAGTATATTGACTAAGTGTACATACTACCATTATTACATTAGAATAAGGGTGATGATGGTGAATAAATAAATTATGTTACTTATTTACCTAGGTAGGTACATACTTAAAACAAGGTAAAATTACTAAGTACAAGAAGTTCAAAGAGATAATAGGTTTTATTATGAAAATTTAAACATTGTACCTATCTTGAAAGAACCTTGGTTTTCCATGATATGTCTGTTAATGGTCTGAGAGTGAAGAGACAAAATATGAAATCTAGATCTTCATCTTTGTTTTAAATGTTTACGTCTTTTCACACCCCCTGCTTGGGCGGACCTATATTCACCTTGAGTGTGTTTTAGGTACTATCTAAAATACTTCATATTTGCCGGCTGCAGTGGGGGCGATGGAACCTGACCTAAGTATAATCTATTTGATACTGCCATGGATACCTAATGAAAGTTATACATAGCCTAGAGAACATTATCAATTGGATTGGTGGTAGATTTGGTCAGTTCTTATACCTACATACCCCTAGTCCCTAGCTGTTCTAAAGGTCCTGTATAAACTTGTAAATTTTGGTGTACCTGCCTATCCGGAAAATGGGGGGTATCTGAGTAACAGAATCAATCAGTGATTACATACTTCAATGGGTTAGGTAAATTGATAATAATTGGGTAATTAGAGACTGCTTCAAAGTATGATCGATTGTATCCGCACGGATCTTGGATCAGACCGGTGGATTGACCTCTTCTTGATGTTATGTACCTATTCCGGCAAGAACTAGATTAGGCTAATCAACACAAAACAAACGCCAAGAGCTGAGTTGTTCTGCCCATGGAGGTAAATGTTCTGCCTGTTGAATTCTTCTTCTTCTCTCAATTTATGGCTCCTGTCCGTCATTCGACAGACAATCATGCCAGTGTCAAGTGATTTGTATTGAATACTTTTTAGTCAAGTCAGTCCATAGTCAAGTGGGCCATCATTTGTTTCGAAGAAAATGGTAGCGGTTTTCTTCAAAACATTAGAAACATTTTCGGTCAAATCAGGATATCATATATACAGACACTTTCATTCCAAATGCTTAAACTTTGTGCTAAGACCTCAAGTAATGTTGGTTAAAATGCCACCGAAATTACACAACACAACTCAAAATAACACTAGAAAAACCTTAGACGCAGATGAGAAAAATAATTAAAATGAAAAAGCTATGTTGCTTCCCAAATTGTCAGAAAACGAATCGCCTGTTCAATTGAATTGAGCTATGAAGAAACTACTAGGAACCAAGTTAGGCTAAATTGTTCTTTCAGCTTACTAAAGAGGTTACATTCAAATTTGAAAACGACTGACAAAATCAATGTTATGATAATGATATTATTCTATTTCTATATAAAATCTGTTGTGCATCAGACAAGATTTATGAGTTATGAAGAATTATGCTTTTATTCTTGTAGAAATATACTAATACGATGAATTTGAAATCTATTCGTTCAATTATTAAATATGTAAATGTACCTACAAAAATGTTCATGTTAATATTAACAATTAAAGCATCTTTCATGCTGATACAATGTAAGAACTTTTAGATTTAAACCAGCAAATAAAAGTAACAAGAGGTGAAATCGGCATGATTTCTATATGATGTCTCACCCAACTATTTTAGCTAGTTTCCTTTTAGTATAGTTTATTGAATATGAATTGTAAAATTCAATCAAAGAGCACGAATGGATTGCCTTGACCACAGATAACCAAATATTAGTGCCTTGACTAACCTGTAAGTTCTACCAGTAGTTTAACTTTTTGAAATTTTAAAATTCCATATGTTAATCAATGTTCAATACTAAAAGCTGCAAATTAATAGAATGGCGAACGGAACGTTCAACATTTTGAATCGGTCAAATTTTATTCTATTACCTGGTATTAGTTTAAGGTTAAGGATTTTAAAAAAAAAAGGATAAGAGGAAGGAATATAGGTAGTGATAGTAAGAAAAAAGAGTTAATCAGTTATTATTTATAATACCTATAACTATTCCAAAATATTTGAAAATGTTAGTGTTGACTTAAAATGTTGTACCTATACTATAACTGTTATACAAACTAATTTTACTATTTATTTCATCGTGTTTAATCTTTGTTCAACCTATGCTACATTTCCAATAATTTAGGTACCTATGTACTTACATAATACAATATGTATTGAATATGGGTAAGTAAATAAGGAAATCAATGGTGACAATACAATCTAAAATGTAAGTAATAAATAATAGCGTTTGCAAAGAGCTACAAATGCTCCATTGCATCATGTGTGTTTTATACATTTTTGTGTACCTGTATAAGTTGTGGTTTGCTTTGTTTATAAATGTGTTATATACAAAGTATAATAATATAAAGTATAAACTAATCCATAACTATTAAACTGTGCCTTATACTTTCATGATTACTGACTCTTTTACAAATATGGTTTACTGTAAGTGTTCTGAAATTTGTAAATTTTAATAAAGATGAGGATGTGGTGTCTAGCCTAGTCGCGCTGGCAACACTAGCGACATGCTGGGCACACTGGCTTGGACGTCGTGGCCGGGCGGATGGCATAACCTCGTATAATAATATATTTGTGTTTGATTGGATCTAAAGAATCCCACAGTGAGTATTGTCTCAAACAGAAGAAGGAGAAGAAAAAATCAGAAATCAGAAATTATTTATTGTATAACTTGTACAAAAAAGATCTTATAGCTATGGATAAGTACAGTTTTAACAGTTTGTTCGTTCCGGACGTACAACAAAAACGCATTGTTATATTCTAAAGTTTTCACCCAAGAACCAACTAAAACATTTTAATACCCACTTATAGGTACTCCTAATTTCTTGCAAGTAGGTGTATGACCTATAAGAAACCAAGAGGTAGATATTATAGAGATTCCAATTTTATCGTTCATAATATTCGTTTAAGTTATAAAATGCATTCGAGACTAACCATTTTCTCAAATGATTTTTGAGAAAATGAAAGAAGCATTGACCCTTCGTCTTAAAAATTGAGTTTCGCCAAAAACCAACGGAAAAAACAAAGTGTAAGTGGTCCAAAACAAAGGCCAAAGTTTTTGGAATCCTCGTAAGTTTTCCAAAATGGTACCACGGGAAAACAAAGCACGCTTCTAAGTGAAATCGATTTTTGTTATCAATACTTAAAATGATTGCTTTCGTAGTCGGGGGCATGTAAATGTTTAGATTCGATTTCGCTCCCGTCAACTGAGAGGGGTTTAAAACGTATTAGGTACCTACTACGACTTGCGCCAGTCCCGACAGCACTAACACTTAAGCTCACTTCCATATTCTAGGCCGAATAACTACCCCTTAACTGATAATAGACGTTACATAAATTTAAACGTTACACTTTACTTGATAAGATAAGATAAAGATAAAGGATATCAAGGATTGTTTATTTTTATACAGATTTTATAAGAGGCTGTTTGAAGAGTGTGCTGGTGAAATTACACATGACAAGAACGCGAAAAAAAAGCTATTTCATACAAAATTTTAATACCTACCTGGCTAAAATGTATGAAACAGCTGGTTTTTTTTTCGCGTTCACAGTGTTGGTTCCTTAGAAAAAGTTATTCATATTGATGGGTACTTTAGCCCCCTGAAGTTTTTAAGCACAAGTATTGGAACACCTTGAATATAATAAGCATGTATTTACAAAAATCTGTATAAGTATTATATACGCTATCTAAATCCCATATTACAAGCTTTGCTTAGCTTGGGGGTTTGGGGCTAGATCGTGCTGTGTGGATAGTCCACCAATATACGAGTATTTATTATAATATTTATGCCTATACTTTTTTTTTAATACATGTTATATTATATTATTTAAATGGACATTGATGTGTGCAATCAGCTGGGGATAACAGGCCCAAATTGATCGACCAACACATTACAGGGTGGCGTTTATTTACGCACAGTAAGAAACACACATGCAGAGAAAACATGCAATGAATTAAAGCCAGCCATAGCGTTTTTATAGCTAAGCAACTGAACTAATCAAGGTCACAAAAAACTATACAAAACACTTTGAACGAAACAGAAAACATATTAATAAATCATAATTCATTTATTTGTTTAAGTAAACACAGGTTATATTTAAATAAAATTAGATAGCAATCGTATTGATCGCTGTGCTTTACCTGGCGGCATACAAACACTAAAGAGCGAATAAAATTAAATTGCGATGTCTCAAAAAAAATGCAATACATAAGACTCAAGGTCATCATCTTCCAAAAGCTAACACGCATAGTACCTAGGCTTTTCATAAGAGCATTTTTTTGAGTTGAGCCTTGAATGGATTTACGCCGGAAATGTGTAATATACACTTTTGAAGTTCGTTAAATATACGTGCAGCCATACAAAGAACACCTTTGTTATAAAGGGCAGTTATGTTACAAGAAAAATAAATCTTATTTTTGTGACGCTTACTGCTAAGTTTCATAAAAAGGTCCATAATCAATTTAACAAAGTAGCAATTTCATAAATGTAAAAACTGGGAACTGTCAGTATTTTTCGATCAGTGATGAATGGTTTATAACTATCTGATTTTTTATTTTACACATTGCTCTAATGCAATTTTTTTTGGCTGATATATACGGAAATTCCCCAAAATATTATTCCGTATCTCATTACAGATTCAGCATGACCATGATAAGCAGTAGTTACAGTAGGGATACTCACAAATTTACCTAGCATACGTACTGCATGTATGAAAATTGATTGAGATTTTTACATATGCTGTCAGCATGAGCTTTCCAATTTAAATTACGGTCGAGATGTAATCCTAGAAATTTTGTTCTTTTTGTTCTTTTAAAAAAGCGGCTTTTTTTTTAAAAAACTAAAAGATCAGACCGATTTTAATAAAGCTTAGAAAATGTGGACTATTAAATGGTGACTCAAGAGCAAAAGGTATCTGTAAACAGATTCCAAGCAAATAAGTCGAAGGTAGACGCAACTTACATAAGACGCGAGCTTACATACTTACATAAAACGCTAAGAGCAATGCAGATTGACGCGTTGCTCGAAGCTAAGCGATTAAAGATTGCTAGTGAATTTACTGCCTTTTTTTATATTCTGTGCCTATTGTTAGCAATATTGACGCAAGGCACAAAAGGTCTTTTGTGTGGTATATTGAGAGCGACTAGCCATTTATGTAAGCATATTAATAGACCGTTACATAGATAAGAAAAAGCGTGATATAAAATTATTGCAGAAAATTATCAGGAAATCATTTTTTATGGCAAAAATAAAATGAAATTAAATGAATTTATTCGCACGAAGTATGGTCAGATTACATTGTTCTTAATAATTTTGTAGAATTTTGAGTGTCATATACTTCATCGAAGACCGACATGCAAAATGTTTAATATTATCTAAGAATAGTGTAGGATTCGTTTTCTGACATTTTGGGAAGAAACATAGCTTTTTCATTTTAATTGTTTTTCTAGTGTTATTTTGAGTTGTGTTGTGTAATTTCGGTGGTATTTTAACCAACATTACTTGAGGTCTTAGCACAAAGTGTAAGCATTTGGAATGAAAGTGTATGTGATATCCTGATTTGACTGAAAATGATTCGAATGTTTTGAAGAAAACCGCCACCATTTTCTTCAAAACAAATGACGGCCGATTTGACTATGGACTGACTTGACTAAAAAGTAATCAATAAATACAAATCACTTGACACTGGCAAGATTGTCTGTCGAATGACGGACAGGAGCCATAAATGGAGAGAAGAAGAAGACTATCATACCTTTATCACTGAATTTAGTTGCTAACGTAACGCTTGGATTCATTTTCTGTCATTTTTGGAAGCAACATAGCTTTTTCATTTTATTTGTTTTTCTAGTGTTATTTTGAGTTGTGTTGTGTAATTTCGGTGGTATTTTAACCAACATTACTTGAGGTCTTAGCACAAAGTGTAAACATTTGAAATGAAAGTGTAATATGTGATATCCTGATTTGACCGAAAATGTTTCAGAATCAGAATCAGAATCAGAATCATTTATTGACAAAGAATTAACACATTAACAATATATTGTAATGCATAATAAAGCCTTGGCTCGTCAAGCGTAATTTAACATTATTCATATAAAAATTTAACATTTAAATACCTAACGACTTACATAGGTACTAACTTAAAATAGAATGCGCTGTAAAGAGGCGACTTTGTCTAATTAAAATAAATAATGAGTCATATAAAAAATAAAAAGTAAATTTGACCTTAAAAGTTAACGTAATTACATAATTATAATAAAGTATGAATCATTCTCCGTCATAGTGGGTATAGTCATTGTCTAGGAACTCTTTTATGGTGTACAATGTCTTGTCTAATAATAGGATTTTGACTCGATTTATAAAACTGGGGTCATTTTTTATTAATTTTAGTTTTTGTGGTAACTTATTATATAATTTTATCCCCATTAATTTTGGAAGTTTTTTAGATATATTAAGCCTATGATATATTGCTGTCAGATGCATTGGGTTCCTGGCATGATTATTGTTATCACCTCTAGTATTATAATCTTTTAAGTTTAGCCTCACATACTTGATTATTTCCAAAATATATACAGACACTGATGTGAGAATCTGTAGCCTTTTATAAAAATCTCTACATGAGTCTCTGAAATGGGCTCCCACTAGTACACGAATAGCTCGTTTTTGCATTCTAAGTACGCGTTCGTAGTCTGTTGAGTTGCCCCATAGGATTATGCCATATGTCATTATTGAGTGCACATAGGAGTAATAAATTTCTTTCAAATTATTGTTAGACGTCATAGATCTTAGTTGTTTTAAGGCATAAATCCCTGTGGCCATCTTTTTACAAGTGATTTCTATATGATTCTTCCATGACAACACAGGGTCCAACTCAAACCCCAGTAACCTCACAACATTCGAACTATTCACTATATTTCCGCTGAATAAAGTGACAGGTATTTGACTCTGTTTTGGGGAAACGGCGTTAAAGAACATAATGCTAGTTTTGTCTTCGTTGAGTTTTAAGCCATTAATATTGAACCAGTTCCTTAACTCATTAATTGTGTGTCCTATTTTGTGAAGTAGTTCTTCTCTTGAGTCTGCCGATACTATAATAGTTGTATCGTCCGCATATTGGATTAGTTTACCCTCTATTTTGACATTTGATATGTCGTTTAAAAACATTAGGAAAAGGGTATTTCCCAATGAAGATCCTTGTGGGACGCCTATCTTGCATGTTTGAGGTGCTGACCTGAATCGCTTTCCATCTATCTTAACTTCAACGGTCTGTTCTCGATATTCGAGGAACGATTGTAAGAGCTTTGAACTTTTACCTCTGATTCCATAAATTTTCAGCTTCTCTATAAGAAGGTCATGGTCAACGGAATCAAAAGCTTTTGAAAGATCTAGGAAGATGCCAGCAACCTTTTCCTTATTTTCTAAGTGTTCTACAATATTTTCTATGCATTTTTGGGTGGCTGATGTTGTGGATCTACCTGGCCTATAAGCGTGTTGGCAATCTGATAATAAACGGTTATTAATTGCATGTTTTATAATAGCTTCTGACATTATGGATTCAACTAACTTAGATATGGTAGGCACTATAGTGATGGGTCTATAATTGTGTACATCTGACGTTTCTCCTTTGCCTTTGTATAGAGGGATCAATCTAGATTTTTTTAGATAATGTGGATAATTATCAGACTCAAGTATATTGTTTAGTAGGAAGTAGATGTGATCGAATAATTGGTACATCATTTCACATAAAAGGTTACCAGATATATCATATATGTCTTTTGTATCGGAGTTGTGGATTTTCATTTTGATTAGCTGAACTAACTGCTTCTTTGATATGCTGTAAAGTTGTAGTTCTTCTTGTTCGGATATGAAGTTTTTTATAAACGTTAATGCTTTGTCATGATTAGGGGGGTTAGTTATTTGAAGGTTTTGTCCAATTGCTATGAAATGGTTGTTTAAGTGGTCTGCTATGTAATCGTTCGCGATCTTTTCGTTAGTTTCAGTATTCGTTAAGTCCCATCCCCATTCCTTAACGCTATTATTTGTATCCTCCTTAATTATGTTCCACACTTCCTTTTTTGGGTTCTTTGATTGTCTTATCCGATTTTCTATATACTCTTTTTTGTGTTTCTTCATCATATCGTTTCTATAAGTAACCTTTTCATCGATAAAGTGTTTGGAAATTATCTCCGGATATTGTTTTCGCATTAAGTGCAGGTCATTTATATCCCGTTGAATTTTAATAATATCGTTTGTCATCCACCTGCATTTTATTTCTATTTTGTTATTCTTTAGAATTACAGGAAAGTAAACATTCATTTTAGCTAGGACTTTGCTCATAAAATTGTTGAAGGTGTCAATATTGTAGTCATTAAATATGTTTTCCCAATCATAGGAAAGAACTGCTGTACAGAATTCGTATATTTTGGGCTCACTAAATACCCGAGTTTCAATTAGCCTTCTTTTTGGCATGCTATGTTTTTGCAATCGAACCTCTGCTAACTGTCCATAATGGTCCGATACACCCATTGCCAAGGATCTGATCTCCAATGTTTTGAAGAAAACCGCCACCATTTTCTTTAACTAAATGACGGTCGACTTGACTATGGACTGACTTGACTAAAAAGTATTCAATACAAATCACTTGACACTGGCAAGATTGTCTGTCGAATGACGGACAGGAGCCATAAATGGAGAGAAGAAGACTATGTATTATACCTTCATCATGCCTTCATCACTGAATTTAGTTGCTAACGGAACTTTACGCTTTGATCTGATACTCGTAAACTATGGAAACTGGGCTATCAGGTTATCAGGGCTATCAATAATATCAAAATCAAAATCAACACGGTCTATATTCAATACAATCACAAGAATCACTTTGAATCGTCGTATAAACTTGGAGAATCTAGCGTGAGAGAATATTTAGTTGAGCAAAAAGCTCAACTAAATATTTGATTATTATAGAAATATAATATACGAGTAGGTATTTAATTATTGATAGCTACTTTTTATTCCTCGTTATGCATAACCATTTTTTTGTTTTTATGAACATACTTAAATCTTTGTCCCAAGCTATTTTTAGTTATTAATAAACTTTTTTTTTGTTATTTATGATCATAAATCTTTGTCCCAAAACTCTATTAAATCAACATTTCTGCAAACGATCAAATCATGTTGATAGACGTCTCGAATTAGGATGGTAATTTGACCTAAATAGAGACAAATGGCTGAATTAATCAAAATAAAGATTTCTGTCCTCAATTCAGTCTAAATTAGCTGAAATTAATTGCTGATTTGTATACGCCATGCTTTTAAGGGGCTGACAACTATCAAACAACTTCTCGCTCGCACATTTCGACATGTTGAAAGATATAAAATCACTAAACTCATTTTCGAAAAATCGCAATCAACCATTTTGTGTGCAATCACAATGCACACAGTTTAGTAAAAAAATCATTTTGATCGATACATGTTTTCCTACTTAAAAGTTTGCTTATGTACGAAAACTAGTAAAGCAAACTTTTGAGTAGGAAAACATGTATCGATCAAAATGATTTTTTTACTAAACTGTGTGCAATGTGATTGCACACAAAATGGTTGATTGTGATTTTTCGAAAATGAGTTTAGTGATGTTATATCTTTCAACATGTCGAAACGTGCGAGCGAGAGTCACATTGGCTCTTGTCTTCGCCTGTAAACATAGTGCTAACGGGCCTTTATGGCCTATGGTGTCCAATCCAGAATCTGTCTCGTAACGAATCTGCTAGTAACGCTTTTTTTATACTACTAGCTGATGGAACAAGCAGATGGCCCACCTGATGTTAAGTGGTAACCATCACCTATAACAAAGCATTGCCTCGTAAGTCACGCACGATAGGAACGTACCCTACCAACCCAAGCCCGATTTTCTTTTTTCGCTTTCTGTACCCCAAGTATGAGATTTGCTTACGATATTTCGTTTTTCGTTTTACGTTTTTGTTCCGTGTTTATTGCGGGTTTTGTATGAAGACGCGATAGAGATACCGATACGGAACCCGCAATGAACACGGAACAAAAACGAATCGTTTTCGCTGCGTGCTCATTGCGGGTTTTGTAAAGTTCCGTATCGGTATCAATATCGCGTCTTCATACAAAACTCGCAATGAACACGGAACAAAAACGTAAAACGAAAAACGAAATATCGTAAGCAAATCTCATACTTGGGGTACTGTATCGTCATTTCGTTTTTTTATAAATAAATATAAATTTTCTCATTGAAAATTAAATGTATCTTTTAATAGAATCAGATGTAGGTACGTGCTGTTGAACCTTATCGTGTTTTGAGCGTTCACAAATTGCTTTAACGTCTTGTCTTAACCTGTAATTGGATTCGTTTGCGCCGTCGCGTCGGCCGTCGCTACATCGTAAAACAATTCACGTTATAACAAATTGAATTGTCATCTAAATGCAAGTGTTCTTCGTGTGTGGCTCGTCCGGGGAAGTACTACCTCAATGTCTCTTCTGACGTCAAGCAGCGTTGCTGTGTTTTGATTCGAAGGGTATGTACCTGTGAAACAATAAACCAAATTAAAGGCACATGAAGCTGAACATCTCTGTGCCTCAAGTTGATGGATGCAGGGCATGTTTCTATCGAGCGTGAGCGTGAGCGTGGCTGCCGACACGCAATGATGAGTAAAATCCATTGCAAATCCGCGAGCGCCCGACGGGATACTGCAGCATGCCATTTATAAGCACAGTGCCAGTACGCTCAGACGGTGCAGGAAAACATCATGAGGAAACCTGCATGTCGTAGAACTTAAATCGTTCTAAAGCATGTGTTAAGTGCTCGAAAGGAACCCCTTTTGAGGCACATTTAAAATCGTTTCAGCACACTAATTTGAAAAAAAAACTAGTGGCACGACAACAAGAAGCATGCCAGCCATACCGAATTCGTTCTGTCCTGTTCAGCGTACACGGAATACAGTTGAGGCTTAGGGAACATAGGCATGAGGACTTTGATATCTATCACGTGACCACATCTCGTTAGACGTGAGCATCTATCAGGCTAAGAGCTGATTTCACCATGCTCTGTTAGTTACTAATCAAGGATTAACAGGGCGTTAAATCTAACCTTAGATGTCAAACGCGCACATTTTGACATATTTAACGACCCTTTAATCCTTTGTTAATCTAACAGAGCATGGTGAAATCAGCTCTAAGGCGTGTTCCGCAAACTGAAAGTAGGTCTTTTCAAAGCCCCTGGTGGTAAGCGGCGGATGATTGACAGCTGATATGAAGATATAGGTGGAACATTTGTACAGCAGTGAACAATCCTTCTACCACACTGTTTCGAAAGAACTAGTTACACGACCAAGAAGAACAATGAACAAAATATGTTTTTCAGCATAATTTTATTAAGCATACCAAAATGTATGTGTACCACTGATAACATAATTTTTTTAATGACTTATTTGTGGTTCTCAGTGTCTGTGCATTCATGAGCCTTGATACCATTCTCTCGTTAGGACGAGGGTCACCATCTGGACAGTTTGTATACATCACGTTGTGTTCACAATCCTGAAATAAAAATATCTTTATCTAAATAAACAGCCTTCACAGCTTAGTTGGTAGTAGCCTTGCCTTCTGCGCTGTAGGCCGTGGGTTCGATCCCCACTGAGAATAAGAAATTATGTGGACATAGATGTTTGTTCTCTGCTTGTTCTCTCTTTTTCTCTTATACAACGTGTTGATGAAGTTATGTAGGAAAACAAAGAGCGTGTATTTAGACCAAGCACTGGAATACTTTGACGTGTGCAACGGTTGGATACATCGTTTTCGAAATTCCCATAGAAAAGTAAAATTAATATTTTCTCAGAAATTTGCAACAGCCCTTTCTGTGTACGTGTCAAGGTCACACGCACGCGCGCTTCTATCTAGGAAAGAAAAAAACAACGATAACCTACGAGATAATTTGAAATACTTACCTTTCGGTAGGTAGGTAGGTACGCCGCCAATCCCCTGACACGATATTTTTACTGGTTCCTATGGATTTTGTCATTATTTACTGGCTATAATAACACTGGATAAAACTGGATTTTGGTAAGTTTGCGAGATTTCGCACGACACAGGCTTCAAACTTCACACTAAACCATTACCTCGTAGGCACTGCTCATACACACACTGACTGACGACGGCTTTTTACATAACAATCACCATTTTATCACGTTTGATGACATTTTCTCAACAAAACAATGTACAACAACGCATGTAAACACAAACAGGGTGACCATCTCAAAAGTAGCGGTTCTACTACACACCTGCCAAAAAATCTGTCAAAATCTACCAAGCTTGACGATAAAAATACCAAAAATATGACTTCATACCATCTCCTTCGTGGCTACGGAATAAATTAAATACCTACATTACATTCAGTTACTATCTTTTGATCGTTTGTAACGGTTTGCAGTTATCTAAAACGAGATAGAAGTTGTTTAGAAACCAAATCAATAAAGGTAAAAAAGAATAAGAAGTTTCCAGTTCGGTAAAAAATAAATAAATTATAAATATTATTTCATTAAAAATTCAAACTAATAAGATTTTTCTTGAAATATTTAAAATCTGCCAAATGGCAGAAATCTGCCACAAATGGTAACACTGATCGGCGGCCGTCGGCCGTCCTGATTGGATATGCGTTTTTAAATGCAACCAATGACAGACAGGTATGTCAAAGATTAAATAGGACAGACTAGACACTTCCCAAAATAATTGTAGTTGAATAATTTTGTGGTGTCAATGAACCATGGTGGTAAAGTAACATGTTACAATTTAAAGAACTATGAATATCATAAACATTGCTTTACGACATCTAGTAATCAAACAAAAATAAATATTCTATTAAATATTGAGTACGTAGCCACGTAGGTACCTAGTTACTGAATAGGTATTAGTACCAAAGATCTCAGAGAATGTTTACCGTGACTAGGGATTACAGTCGCGAAAATATTTCTTTTACATACCAAGATCTTTAAAAACAGCAACATCATTATTAGGTAGGCACATTACTAGGTAATTGGTGGTAGTTCTGTTACCTATTTTATCTAAGTTCACAACTAGAGGTCAAAGAACAGCTGTAAATAGGGCTGCCTCATGATGCGTTTAGATTCATTTTACATAAAAGTTTAAGAGGCATTTCATGAATGAAAAACTTTGAAATTTTAAAAGTCATAGAACAAAAGTTGTTTGTTATGACCGGTAGAATATCCTGCTTTCGGATCCCTACAACTCTTAATAAACACGTTGTATAATATAACGTATATTATGTATTAAAAAAAGTATATATGTATTATATCAGCTATCTAGTTCCCATAGTAGATTTGGCTTAGTTTGGGGCTAGATAGTGTTGTGTTGTAAACCTATAATTATTTATATTTATTTATTAAATCCTTTTTTTACCACCTAAAAAGTTCTATAACATGTGTCAAGTGCTCGAAAGGAGCCTCTTGAGGCGCACTTAAAATCTTTTCACCACACTGTTTCGAAAGAAACTAGTGACACGACAAGAGAGAAAGAGACCACATAACAACACATGGGCCTTGCGAAAGTTCTTTCAAGAAGCAGTACATAAAAAAAATAACCCATCCTTTTTTTTTATTTAGACCTAGTCCAGCAATGTATATTGTAAGAGTGAGAGAGAACGAACCTGGAAAACGTCTCCCTCTGACACGATTACTGTGAACTTTTGCAGTGAGATCGCGTGATCGCGTTCACATTTCGAAGGAGAGTTAAACAGCACATCCAGCGTGCAGCGGCGAAACTTCGTTCGGGCACTGTAAAAAGATAGTCATATTCAAAATCAAAAGGATCACTTTTAAACGTCTTATCATCTTCGGCCCAAAGAAATCCACTTCTGAAATTACATATCAACTTGGGGAAGTCTATGCCTCCTTAAAACATTTATTCTAGGACTAGCGACCGGCCCCGGCTTCGCACGGTTATTGTGGGTTATCCCTAAGAGATTATGCTTGTATTATGCATATAAACCTTCCTCTTGAATCACTCTTTCTATAAAAAAAACCGATTCAAAATCCGTTGCGTAGTTTTAAAGATTTAAGCATACATAGGGATATAGGGACAGAGAAAGCGACTTTGTATTATACTATGTAGTGAAGCCTTCTGAATGTCTATTCTGACTTTTGACTTCTTGTATTTTCGGATTTCGTATTTCGTTTTCCAGCGGGTTATGTATGAAAATGTGATAAGCGCCCCTATTCGGCTTGCTGGGAACTAATGTTTGGATTCACGCCCGGATGAGGCGTGGGCTCTTATTGTTCATACAAAGCCCGCTGGTTAACTTATGATACAAACAGGTTAACTTTTTTTTTAATAATGTACGTTATTATTATATAACATACTCTAATAATATTACAATCTAGCCATAATTACGGCTAATAGGTAATTTAACACTGACCTAGTTTTTTAAAGTAAGCTACATTTAAGAATGTGTCCACTAACACTTTTCTTACGGTCTCTATTTAAGGCGAAGACACTTTGTTCTTGTGTTCTTGATTAAAGTTTCTCATCTTCACTATATGAATTATAACTACACTACACTAGTTCAAACGGTTTAATTCTTTTAATGTCTTAACTTATGATACAATAGTTTTATAGAACACACAACTATCATAAAGCATTATTTTTTGTTATACCTACCTACTAGATTGTATTACCTACTACATTATTTACTAGTATTAGGTTTCCCTTGATTTATGAGAGAAAATAAATGATTTTTATAATTTTAATTATAGACAGAAAATTTAAATAAATAATAACAATAATACAAAGCCCGCTAGAAATCAAAATACCAATAATAAAATACAAAATTCGAAAAAACAAGTTGTCGAAACCCAGAATAGACGTGCTTTCGACTTCCCACGATCCTCACGATTTGAAACATCAAGTCAAGTCATTTAAGGTCAAGTGAATCTAGACTCTAGTTCCAAGTGATCAAGGCTGGTATTCAGAGACGAGGATAAGCGTGAACTTACGCTTGAGTTTGTCAAAATCGGAAGCTTAGCCTTTGTTTTGTATTCAGAGTCGCTAAAAATCAGTCTAAACTTAGGCTTGCGCTAAGTCAAGCGTAAGTAGTGGAAATCGACTACTTGAGCCGATCTCAAGTCAGAACTAGCGCCAAACTAGCAATGGAGAACTATTTTTGACAAAATCAAACTTCTGTCTATGATATTATTCAATCGAGAGAGTCGAGTTTCTACGTAATCTCTGATGATCCCTCACTAGAGCTTCCACGCCGTGGTATTATTTACCTATCTGAAAGTCATTGTGAATGTGTTTGATCGAACATTGGAGATGATATCGCTTTCAAAATCAGTATCCTGCCTGGACCCAACTACTACTGGGAAGAGCAAGCATTCTCTGGTCAAGCAGTCTCTCACGAGAGGACAAAAGGACGTATTCCTCTCTCCGGATTTTGGACAGCCTGAGTAGTACACCGAAGGAAGCACCTCTAATGAAGAAAGTGCCGACTCTGTGTTGTGTGTGTGTTATATTATGGTCCAGAAATGTAATTTCAAGTCGTCTGAAATAAGATTTATTCCTATTTTTTTATTATATAAGTAAGAGAATTAAATAATTTATAGAAATTTTAATATATCATTTTTTCAAATTTTTGTTGTGTAACCTACCTAATCTACGTAAATAAAACCATAATAAATGTAATTTCAAGTTATCCGAAAGGTAAGATTTATTCTTATTATTTGATTATTACGAAAATAAGCGAATTAAATAACTTTAGAAAAAGAGAGGCTAAACTATAGATATCCGGTACCTGCATTGAGGTGGTCTGGTACCTCGTTGAGGGGTGGGGCTAGGAAAGGTGGATGTGGGGGTGGAAGGGAAGTCCTCCTCTGAAATCATTTTCTCCAGATGTTTAGTTTATAAATTACTTTGTAAAATAATAAACACCCGAATTATAGTACTGCGGAGATTAGTGTGAATAAAAAAACATTTATGGCACTTCGGCGGCCACTGCACGTTAGCTTTGCATAATATATATGTTTCAACATAACCTAACTTATCCAAGTTGGATCCACCCTATCAAGCCTTTTATGAAATCTTGTAAACGCTCTAATGGCAATTATTGATACGTTTGACTTAATTATATTTGACCGAATGTGGTAAGAAGAAGCGTACCGAACAAAAAAGATAAAAAAAACGAGTAATAAAAAAAAGTTAAGAGTAATTTAAAAAATCTAATTGCTGCCAACAGTATTGGCTGAAAAGTATTTCGTTCCACGCATTTTTTACGCGTCTTTGGCAATCAGTCTCTCAAAATCATGAAAATTTACAGAATTACGTTCCGTTTTATGCAATTTTTGTATTTTGTTTTCCTCGTAATTCATTCAAAGCGCATCTCCTGGATCCAAAAATAGCTTCTAAGGTATAAGATGAACCCTAACAAGACCCTTATATAAAAAACACAGTTAAAACCAGGTATCGGATATCTATAGCAAACGTAAAATAAATTTAAAAAATCCTTGAGTTTATTTGTAGTATAACCTACTTAGTCTACCTAAATAAAACCTTCGTACATCTTGAACAATAATTATAGGCTTGTGTTATTTCGCAGTAATCTATCTACAGAGTAAAAAATATCGAACTCGATGACAAGTGTATTCGAAGCGAAGACCGATGTAAGTTTGACATCCTGAATGTCTCTGAATACAAAATCCAAAGATCGGCTTCGACGATGCTTCTCTCTGCGCAGTCGTAGCTTGGATTTCATTGATATCTCTGAATACCAGCCCAGAGTCCGACATAACCTTCTAGCCCCCCCCGGCTAGTTGATATCCATAAAGAATTCCCGTGGGCAAAAAAAAAAGGCTTGAAGGCAAGAAGCCAAGAGCAAGCAAGAATCAAACAGTCAACATGTTTACAAAGTAAACATGAACGTTGCCACTATGGAAGTAAACAATATTAGAAAAACTATACTGGGGTAAAGTATTTGCACGTGTGTGCTATAAATTGACTCGAGCCGTCAAGGCATGGTTTTACGAACAAGCGTTCTATAGTTTTCCGAGACGGTTTATGTATTAATTCCTCTGACCATCGATTGGGTAGGTTTGCACTCATATGGCTTCCATCATCCGACAGGCACACTTATAAAGCTATAGAGATGGCCAAAGCTCGATATTGATATGAGTTACAGGCCTGTTTGTGATGAGAACACTGCAGTATTTGAAATCGGTAAACACACAAGTGATGGACCGACTTTTTTGTAAAGATTGCGAGAAATCAATAGGCAGGGCTCAAAATTGATCTTCATTTAAATGTCTTGTGAAGGCATATGTTCATTTCTTTAGACTGATGATGATGGTACAATGGGGCACCTTAAACAGTCTAGAGAGACCAAAAGCACCGGTGGTTTTATGGGTGGTTTTACCCACCCTGATTTTTCTCTTCAAAAAATTTATGTGCGCAGTGCCAGTGCTCTCAATCAGTGTAGGAAAACATTGTGAGGAAACTATTTAGTATTCTAGCAACCGCGATGGGCTTACAACCTGTCACGTATGGAATATCAACTTGTGCAAAATTTGGTTATGAGCCAAATATATGGCTCATAACCAAAATATAATATTTGGAAGCACCTTAGATATCCTCAAATAATCTTATGTTAGTACTTGGTACTGAGAGATCTGAGGGTATATCTACCGTGCCTGGGATCAAAGTCGTGAAGCTTTTTTTTATACCACTTGCTGATGGAACATGCAGATGGCCCACCTGATTTTAAGTGGTAACCATCACCGCGTAAGTCACGCACGATAGGAACGTGCCCAACGATGCACTGCCCTGCGTCCATCAACTTGAAGCATACAGATGTTAAACCTCATGTGCCTGTAATTACACCGGCAACCATACTCTTCAAACCGAAACACAGCAACGCTGCTTGGCAGCAGAAAGACGTGGTGGTAGTACTTCCCCGGACGAGCCCTCACAAAGAGCTCTACTACTCTTAAGCTGTTTCAGTTTTAGTTTTATACAGTCTACTCACCAACACAAAAGAAAATGTGTACTGTAGTGCGTCCATTCTTGCGACGCGTTCTTTTGATGGTCTACTACACTTTTGAACGCTGTGTAACAGGCTTCCCAGGCGGTTGCCGCAGTATCTATACATTGGGGAAGTTCATCATACCCTGAAAACAACAAGGAAGCGTAACCTTTTTCCTGATTTGCATTATTTCTGATCGATCACAACAGAAAATCTTCATACCTTGAAAGCAAAAGGAAAGGATACTCTTTGAGACGCCCTTAAAATCTTTTTATCACGCTATGTCGAAAGAAACTAGTGATACGACAATTACAATTGTTTGTTTTTAAGCAAAAAAGTGTATCTTTATTTGTTGTGATAATCAATAAAGCAGACTTAGCTTCGAAAGTCGCCAAGCTGAAGTGGAATTGGGCTGGTCATGTCTACCGTATGCCAGCTGAGCTGTGGGCAAAGATAGCCACTGATTGGAATCCTGACCCTGTGAGAAGGCGACGCGGCCGACCAAAGCGGACATGGTGGGACGAGCTGGATGTTTTCATCAGCTCGTCCCGCCATCAGAAATCATCTTCAAAATGTTTTGGTAGTAATCTTAGTAATAAATTTGATAGCATGATCTGAATTTTTACACGCTTATACGTTTAAGTGTTCAGGATCTTGTTACAATCTTTATTTGAAAAAATATCAATTTTCTATGAACCACAAAAACAAACAACCACAATGAATACAGTGTCCGACTTCTCTCCCTCATTTACCACACAACAACATACCTTCGCAGCTACGGAATACGGTTCAGAATGTGTGTTCAGTGAAAAAGTGTACTTCAAAACAAGGATTTGTAATTCGACCTATTTGCCGTAGCAAATCAGACTTTAAGGTTGAAGGCATAGGGTTGATGCTTACGGGAGAGGAACCACTCGTCGTCACAGACCTCGTTGACTACATGCATATGGCCCTTTATGCTCTCTTCGTTGAAGTGGCTCTCCGTGACGTCCTTGCATTCGCTGTTCCAGTCTATGCCACAATTTGTAAGGTGTCGGATTGCCCTGGAAAAATCTATATACATTTAGAATTGTAGCTAAAGAATTTACAAACTTTTTACAACGGTTACTGTAAAAATATGGTTTAGTTATTTCTCTGATCGGAAACATTTAGAAGAAACTACCTCAAGAGAGCACCGGTGGTCTAGTAGGAGTGACCCCGCCTTCCGATCGTAACGTAGGTTCGAATCCGGTCGTGCTCAATACATTTTTCCTATCGACATATTTATGTGCCCAATGCCAGTGCTCACGACGAAGGAAAAATCATGAGGAAACCAGTTAGTATTCTAACAGCGGCAATGGGCTTGCAACCTGGAATACCAACTACTGCAAAATGTGTCAAATGTTATGTTTTGACGTACCTTTGACTACCCCCTTAGAAGTCCTCAAATCTAGAGTTAGTACTAGGTACTAAGAGATCTGAGGGGGATATCTACCGTGCCTGGGGATCAAAGTCGTGAAGCTGTTTCAGTTTTACCTCAGGATTTAATTTTTTGGTACAAAATGTCGAGCATTCGAGTATTAAAATCACTTCAATATTTTTATATTTACTTGCAACTATATCAGCGGTTATCAGCTCGTCTTGCACACATAGATACGCATCAAGCTGTGTGTGTACTGCTCGTCTTTAAGTCCTTGTAATGGTCACCCACTGGACACACCGAAATATAAAAAGGAAAAAGGGAAGACCACCAAAAAGATGGAACCAAGAGATTATAAATGTGGCTGGGAGAGAATGGGCAAGAGGGCAAAAGATAGGGACGATTAGCGATCCTTGGAGGAGGCTTATACCGCCGAAGGTGGTCCAATACATAAATATATAAAAGGGAACTAGTATACAAGATGTTCCAATACTTTTGTATAAAAACTTCAGGGGGCTAAAGGACTTATCAATATGAATAACTTTTTCTAAGGAACCAACACTGTGAACGCAAAAAAACAGCTTTTCTTAAATTTTACCCAGGTAGGTATTGAACGTTTGCATGAAAGAACTGTTTTTTTTTTTCGCATTAACAGTTCCTTAGAAAAAGTTATTGATATTGATGGGTACTTTAGCCGCCTAAAGTTTCTAAACAAGTATTGGAACATCTTGTAATAAGTTTTCGGTAGTGGTATTTCAACACCTTGTATACTGTTCGTCTTTATGTCCTTGTAGTAAGCGTCATTTTTATTTGGCTTTGTGTAGCTTGATATGTATCCATGTAAACAGTGTTTGCCAAGTATGTTTCCCAGATCGTACCCCTTGCCTGTGGGCGTCCTACACTGCGTTTACCTAAGCGAGGTATCCACTCAAGTGTTCGTTTGCTCTAACAATTGTCGGTTCTACGGCAAACACAACCAGCAATCTGCAATTTCAGCTTGCTAATTCTCTGTACTAAGTCTACTTTGCTTCATAATGATCCAATGGCGTAAGTGGTTAGGGCAATCCCGTATCAAAGTGAGGGTTATGGGGTTCAAATACCACTTGAATAACCTTTGGCACATATTAACATCTTTATAGCTAATTACAATGCACTGAATTTCCACTAAACCGGATTACTGTTTAAGAGTAGTAGAGCTCAAGGGTTTGTCCGGGGAAGTACCACCATGCGTTTTTCTGCCGCCAAGCAGCGTTGCTGTGTTTCGGTTTAAAGAGCGTGGTTGCCGGTGTAATTACAGGCACATGAGGCTTAGCATCTGTATGCCTCAAGTTGATGGATGCAAGGCAGTGCATCGTAGGGCAAGTTCTATCGTGCGTGACTTACGAGGCAATGCTTTGTTATAGGTTATGCTTACCACTTAACACCGGGTGGGTCATCTGCATGTTCCATCAGCTAGTTGTATTAAAAAAAACTGTTAGAATAGGCTGTACCTAGAAGAGACCCCTGTTATTATAGAGTTCAAGCTGGGAAGTAGGTACTTACTTCCACTGCACACCTATGTGCAGTGGAAGTAAGTACGTTTAGTAAGTACATTTCTATTGCTGTGTTCCAATTTGAAGCGTATGGGTGCTAGTGCAATTACAGACTTAAGGAATGAGACATTCTTTAAGTCTCATGAGAGAGTGAGATGGATGTAGTGAAATGCCCCTTATCCTTCATCCACGCTGGACGTGCTTTGTGAGACAGTGTTGTTGTAGTGTATAAGTGTTGATGTAGTATGTGCCGACTGTGTATAAGTGTTGTTGTAGTGTGTGTGTATATAGTGTACATCAAGTCGACCAGGTGCTGATAAAAAGCCAGTAAATACGTCATCCTACCTACACCAGTCATTAATCTTAGCCGGCATCGGAGGAGACTTCCTACTGGAGTTGTAGATTAGAGCAGCCTCCAGGGTACAGTTCAGAGCATACTGGGAGAACTCCTGGCAGTTCAGGTTCTTGGTCAACAGCGTCTTCTCTTTGTCCTTGGTGATGGGCACCACTGGCTCGAACTCCAGGTTTTCAAGGGTGACCGATTTGGATCTTGAAGTGTCAGCATCGTCTTCGTAGAGGTCTGTAAAAGTATAAAGTGGAGCTTTTTGTAAAGGACTCGTATGTAATAATGAAAAAAAACTCCGCCGTACGGCGAAACTCCAAGACCCAGGGATTGTTACCCCTGGAGTTGATGCCAGGGTAATGATATTCACCGAGGCCCTACCCTTCCCCCTCACAAGGGGGGACAAGAAGATCCTAGTACTAAAAGAAGGACTCGTACGAGGAAGAACTACCACCATTCTTAATTCTGCCGCCAAGCAACGTTGCTGTGTTTCGGTTTAAAGGGTTGCCTGTAAAATTACAGGTACATGCCACATGCCTCAAGTTTATCGACGTAGGACAGTGCATCGTAAGGAACGTTCCTATCGTGCGTGGCCAGTAAAATTACAGGTATATGCCACAAGCCTCAAGTTGATGGACGTAGGACAGTGGACGTAGGCACTTTCCTATCGTGGGTAACTTACCAGGTCACTAAATGAGCCATCACTCACCTGTTTGTAACCAGCAAGTAGCATAAAAAAGTGTCGTTTGCTCTGTTTACAAAATGCCAAGAACCTACAGCTAGAACTTTAAGTTTTTACTGGCTGATATGATAAGTGTAGTTTACGGCCGGCTACTGAAAGCTCGATCAAAACTAATCGGATGTCAAGTCACTCGCCATTTCAGCTATTACATCGAATTAGATAGAGATAGCAAGTGACATGCGATTAGTGTTGATCGGGCTTTCAGAAACCGACTGTAAGTCTTACAAAATAAAAAATTCTTTGAAACGATATCCTATTCTCGTTTCGTATTTCTGAGAAAAATATGATAAAAAAATGTTATTAACTCGGTTTCGAAGAAAAAATTGAAACAACAGTCTATTATCGACAGCCTTCACAGATCTTTGCCTTCTGCGCCGTAGGCCGTGGGTTCGATCCCCACCGAGATCAAACATTTGTGTGATGAACATAAGTAGATGTTTGTTCTCTGTCTGGGTGCTATCATTTATTATTAAATAGGTCATTCATTGAGGTAGTCCAATTCCTAAAAGGTTAGATTATTGATAGGTCAAATTGTAAGATTCTCAGATTCTTATAATGATTTGGATTCTGAGTAGGTCAGTTATATACCCAGATTCACGGTATGTAGACTAATTAGATTCTAATTCTATTATAATCTGAGAAGGACAGTTATAGATCAACCACAATAAAAGTCCTTATGACAAAAATTTATGAATAGCTATTTTGTAACTTAAACAGCTACCACTTTTGTTTGTAACTTTACTATTTATTGGGATATAGTAGACGCGCCCTAAACGCATTTTCACTTCTCTTTCTCTTATCGTGTCACTAGTTTCTTTAAACAGTGTGGTGAAAGGATTTAAAGTACGCCTCAAGAGGCTCCTTTCGAGCACTTGACACATGTTAGAGAACTTTTTAGGTACCACGACATGCCGGTTACCTCACGATGTTTCCCTTCCCGTTTGAGAGTACTGGCATTGTGCACATAAATTCATACATTACGGTAAATGCGATTATGGAAATCGCTAAAACAAGCTAAATAAGTATAAATTTTGAAAAACAGAGCTAACCAAAAAAATACCGAAACTCACCAGCAGAACAGGAAACTTGTAAATATATCAAAAATATTATCAATTTCAATATCATTTCTCCATTGAACTTTTAAAATTATCATAGCTATTTTCCACATCAAAAACGTAAATGTTGCGTAAATCTGGCAAAATAAATAAAGTGTCAGAATCGGCTGTGAAAGAAGTCTGATAATATTAATCTAAGCTATGGGTACTCGTTACTCTATCAAAGAATTTTGCAAGCAGGTTAAAATAACAAATCCGTGATTTATGTTAGTCCTAGGTTTGTGCTTTACTCTAAACAATTTAAGGAAAAAAAGGTGAAAAATAGGTGTAAGAAATTTGAATTGAAATTTTATTTATTTAATAAAATCCACAACTCTTTATTTATACAAGGTGTTCCATAAGTTGTGTATATAAACTTCAGGGGGCTAAAGTACCCAACAATATGAACAACTTTTTCTAAGGAACCAACACTGTGAACGCGAAAAAAAAAACAGCTGTTTCATACAAAAGTTCAATACCTACCAGGCTAAAATGTATGAAACAGCTGTTTTTTTTTTCGCGTTTACAGTGTTGGTTCCTTAGAAAAAGTTGTTCATATTGATGGGTACTTTAGCCCCCTGAAGTTTATATACACAACTTATGGAACACCTTGTATAAAAGTTTATATTAAAAAAAATATAAAAAATGTAAAACGGATTTACATTATTTTTAACAGAAACTGGTAATTTAAACGACTGTCACTAAAGTGTGTGTTGAGTATGAATGTGAATGTATAAATATAAACTCATACATTCACATTATTATAATTATATTTGTACATATATTATATGTGTGGTATGGAATATGTAACTGCGGTTAGTGGTTGCGTGCGAGTGTTTTTTGTATATGTTTGGCCTCTCCTGGTTACACCTTGGTTTCACAGGAAAAGCCAGTATGGGTGTGCGCATGTAGGTAGGTGTGTGTGTGAGGGTGTGTTGGGTGTGTGCGTGTTTGTGGGTATGTTAGTGTAAGTAATTGAACGATATATTAATTACAAATGATTTTATTCTAAATTGCCTGATTGGGTTACATAATTATTATTTACTTTATTCTTATATTATATACTTATATACATTATACTTGTGTTATGTTGGAGATAATTGAAGATTAGGTATAATTAAATATCATTTAATAGGATTATCCTACTAAAAAGTTTCCTTAACTACAAAATCAAGTAAAGCAAACTTTTTAATAGGAAAACTTCTTTGTATTAAAATTATATTTTCGCTAAACTATGTGCAATGTGATTACACAAAACTTTTATTACTATTTTTTATTAATACGTCCAGTAATTTCATATATGTCTAAATATCGAAATGTGCAAGATGTATTTATTGCAGCAAAACACTATAATTCTTTAAAATAAGGCCATCAGTGTTAGCATTAGCACTTATCTTTGCCTTAAATGCATTTTTACCAAGAAGTCTGAAACGATATCCACCGTGCCGGCGGATCACAGTTCTGAGCCTATTATTTTAAAGTAATTTTGTAGTCAAAAATACGAAACGCTGACTCTAGAAGAAGTCGAAACCTAATTTTAGCTGAAGCTGATTTAAAGTGGCAAGGCAGCTACAGAGCTTGTCGTTTGCGTCTGTACCTACCTACCTCTTAAGCCATTGGAACCCGGAATTATTCATAGCATGGCCCGTGGTGTCAGGATTTGGAAGAGCTTTAGTTTATCAGAGCATTCAGAGGAGTGACCTAACTGCGGAATACATATAAAACTTTTGGAAAAGCATATTCAGAATTGCAATTTTGTAAGCGATCTGATAGGATGTCTATTGTGTGGGCGTCTAACGTTACCTTCTTCTTCTTCAGAATCAGAATAGTCTTTATTGTAAACTGTTAAAAATATAAGGTGGTAGTGTAAAAATAGAAGTACAAACAGTCTGCCCTATTCGAGCGTACAATATAAAGTTCTTTTTTTTAATCTTTTCCTTACTTTAAGTAGAAGTAAGTATAAACACTCTGCCCTATTCGAGCGTACATTATAAAGTTTTTTTTTTAATCTTTTCCGCATTAAGATTACTTTAAATATTTGAAAAATAATTAATACTTAAATTATTAATTGTCTTCTTCTCTCTTCTTCTTTGCTTCGTTTAAGGCACCTGTCCGTCATTCAACAGACAATCTTGCCAGTGTCAAGTGATATAGATAAAATGCTTTATAACCAAGTCAGTCAAGTCGGCCGTCATTTGTTTTGAAGAAAATGGTAGGAAAATTTGTTTGGAAAATGGACAAGGAGAAGAAGGCTGTGAAATTTGTTTTGTTGGTTGGGTTTTAAAATTTACACCAGTATAAATAAAGCATTTTGTATAGTACATGCGTTATTAAAAGAAAATATTGGGATGTCTATAATATTTAAAGAGCACTAGATTGCTACTTTAAGAGAAATATGCGAAAGTTACACGATGTTTATACCCTTACCTTTTTCTGTTATACCTAAGCTTCACTACAATCGATTGGCACCTACATTGTAACAAGAATCATACAAAAGAACAGTAGGAACGCCGTAAGTTTGTTGCCTGTTCTTCTAGGATTTGGTCGCGTGGAACTGACACCTAGAGTCACCTAGCTTTAAGACGTTTCAAAGTGATCCTTGTGATTTTATTGAATAAATACATTTTGACTTTAACTTTGACTTTGTTTGGGTGTCTGTGGTTTTTTAATAGCTGACGTAGTTTTGTTCGAGATCGCGATAGCATCTCTACCGATGATATTTTATCGTACTCTCCAAGCTTAGGACCTCGTTTTCATTAATGTAACCTTATTTACTCAACAAACTTGTGGGAACTATCTTCGTCGTTATAAATAACTATTGGTTTCTGAATTGCTATTCTGACAACAACACTCACCCAAGGACAAGAGTAGTTTAGCTCTTTGTGTGGCTCGTCCGGGAAAGTACCTACTACCACCACACCTTTTTCTGCCGTCAAGCAGCGTTTGCTTTGTTTCGGTTTGAAGATTGTGGTTGCCGGTGAAATTACAGGCACATGAGGCTGTATGCCTCCAGTTGATGGACGCAGGGCAGTGCATTGAGGACACGTTCCTATCGTGCCTGACTTACGTGGCAATGCTTTGTTATAGGTGATGGTTACCACTTAACACCAGGAGGGCCATATGCTTGTTCCACCAGTAAAAAGTATAAAAATAAACAAAATTAAAAGTGACTGGGCAATCTCCTTTGGTCGTCTACGAAACTGGAGCTTCGTAACCAGTTACGAACTAAACATACTTCGTCCTCGTACGATACTCAGCGGTGAGATTTCAATTTGGAATTCTATAATACATTCACCCATCACTAGCGCCACCTGCGTGAGTGAATTGGCGGAAATATCAACTTAAGTAAGGCATGATGGATAAAATAGCGTTAGCGTGGTATGAGCATGTCATGAGGGGGGAAGAAAGTCATTACGAGAAGAGTGTTGGAAATGGATGTGGATGGTTTTAGAAGAGGCAGGCCAAAGAAAAGATGGATGGATTGTGTGAAAGATTACATGAGTAAGAAACTGTGAGCACTGAGATGACGAATCATAGAGGAGAGTAGAAGAAGAAAACCTGTTGTGCCGACCCCATGCAGCGTGGGATAAGGGCAGGGAGATGATGATCAACTTAAGAGACGCGAAGTTCGTGATCGAAGTGAGCGTGCGATCCACTACTCCCTGTGATACTCCCCGTGATTTTGTTGTTTCCGGAATAGCACTACTATTTGGCTTTCTTGATTCGATCAAAGTACTTCAATATTTGTTTTATTGAGACTAAACAATATTGTTATCCGCTGGGAATATTCGTATACGCTTGCGAAGTCGTGGGGTATCGGAGACTTTTGTAGTTTTGTGTGCGAAAGGTATTACCGTTGTACCGTGTCTTAGTTAATAATTATATAAACTATTAGGTACCTACATTACTATAAATGCATAATAGTTTGCAAGATCTATTTACACAGTTCACGCACGTTCCTATTGTACGTGACTTACGAGACAATGCTTTGTTATAGGTGATGGTTACCACTAACATCAGGTAGGCCATCTGCTTGTTCCATCAGCTAGTTGTATAAAAAAAAAAAAATTAAACAATTAATAATTCATATTTTTATTCATAATTGCTAAGGGCGTGTTGATCCCAAAGGTTTCAAATACTTAAAATGTTCTAATTTTTCGACAGTAAAGACTACCCTTTTCTATAAGGCCCACTGAAAACATAACCGAATTTATAATTTCGTATTGACCGAAATTTTACTTATTAATGAACGTGCTCATTATTGTATTTAACAAAGGGGAGGAAACTTCGTTTCATGTTATTTTTAATTCTTCTTTATTTTTGTGGCAATCGTTTAAATTGATGGAAAAACTAGGATTTTCAAAAAACGCCTGTTCAATCCTGATTAATTATGAGAGTTTTAAGAGTAGTAGAGCTCTTTGTGAAGGGCTCGTTCGGGGAAGTACTACCACCACGCCTTTTTCTGCCGCCAAGCAGCGTTGCTGTGTTTCGGTTTGAAGAGTGTGGTTGCCGATGTAATTTCAGGCACATGAGGCGTAACATATGTATGCCTCAAGTTGATGGACGCAGGGCAGTGCATCGTAGGGCACGTTCTTATTGTGCCTTACTTACGAGGCAATGCTTTGTTATGAGTGATGGTTACATAACATCATGTGGGCCAAACAAGCAGATGCTTGTTCCATCAGCTAGTTTTATAAAAAAAAGACGTTTTTTTTATTGCATGCTTTACTGTATCTTTGTATTTATATTTATAAATGTAATTGATGTATACGATGTTGGTGATTCAAATAAATAAATAAGTCGTTGAAAATCTTTGAATGCAGTTTTTTACAACTCTGAAAAGTTTCCCGGTAGACTATGGAAGCAACCAATCTTTTTCATTGATATTTTTGTGTGTATTTTCACCAACATAACTTGAGGTTTTAGCACTAAGCTTAGAGCAACGAGGCAGCAAGCATAAGCACTTTCATTCCGATTGGAATGAGAGTGAAGTGATATCCTGATTCGAACGAAAAAGTCTTGAGGAAAACCGCCACCGTTTTCTTTAAAACTAATGACACCCAACTCTCTGACAAGAATAAAAATGAATGAACCTGTAAGTGAAGAAAACTTTTAGGTTTTTCTGCCAGCTTGTGTAATTTTTTTAAACAAGGTGTTCCAATACTTGTGTTTCAAAACTTCAGGGGGTTAAAGTACCCATCAATATGAATAACTTTTTCTAAGGAACAAAAACTGTGAACGCGAAAAAAAAACAGCTGTTTCGTACATTTTAGCCAGGTATTGAACTTTTGTAAGAAACAGCTGTTTTTTTTCGCGTTTACAATGTTGGTTCATTAGAAGAAGTATTCATATTGATGAGTACTTTAGCCCCCTGAAGTTTTTAAACACAAGTATTAGAACACCTTGTTTAATTCATATTATGACACTATCTGGATTGAAATTACTGTCAGAATGACAGGCAGTAAATAAGCGAAGAAAAGGATAAGTTTCCTATCATTTTGCGAAGTAACATAGCTTTTTATTTTAATTGTTGTAACTATGACTTTTGCTGTGTAATTTTGGTGGTATTTTAATTAACAAACAAATGTGTGAACAATTGGAATCTTAGACTAAGTGGAATGATGGTGTAATCCTGAGGCTTTTTTTTTTTTTTATATAACTAGCTGATTGAACAAGCAGATGGCCCACCTGATGTTAAGCGGTAACCATCACCTATAACAAAGCATTGCCTCGCAAGTCACGCACGAAAGGAACGTGCCCTACGATGCACTGCCCTGCGTCCATCAACTTGAGGCATACAGATGTTAAGCCTGTAATTACACTGGCAACCACACTCTTCAAACCGAAACACAGCAACGCTGCTTGGCGGCAGAAAAGGTTAGCGACAATGTGTCATAGGATTTGAAAGAAACCGCCACAATTCTTTTTTTGTAACAAATGACGTCTGACGTTAGGACTGACTCGGCTAAAATTTAATTTTGAAAGTAACAAAACAAATGACGGCCTACTTTACTATAAACTGACTTGATTTAAAAAGTTTAATCAAAATCACTTGACACTGGCAATATTGTATGTCGACATCCTTCACAGCTCAGTTGGTAGTAGCTCTTCTGCGCTGTAGGCCGTGGGTTCGATCCCCACCGAGGACAAACATTTGTGCGATGAACAGAGATGTTTGTTCTCTGTCTGGGTAATATTATAAGTATGTATTTACAAAATAATGTGTATAAGTAGTATATCAGCTATCTGGTTCCCATATCACAAGCTTTGGCTTAGTTTGAGGCGAGATAGTTCTGTGTGGAATGTCCACCAATATTTATTAAATACAGGAGATATAAATAAGCGATTTTTTTTCTTAGGTAAATTTTATTTTCCTCGTTACTGAGAATCGAGCCTTATGTTGATTGGAGTTTTATTGATTCAATCGTATTGCGATTGCGTAGTAACTATATTATCCCGAAACCGGGATAAAGATTCCTTAATGCGGCCTGATTGATTCTGCTGTTACTGTGTAATGAATGTTGGTAGTTTTATTTGGGAATAAGAATAATTTGCGCCAAAATACGTGGACTCCGACGCGAAGAGATATCGGCTCGAATCGTTCGATTTCATTGCTTCGGTTTGCTATGATATTTGTTAAAAATTTTTTTTTTTTAAGGAATCTAAAAGCAGTAGTGGCAGTGGGAGAGTCTAAAGTAGAATCTTGAGCGCATCGAGGGATTCAAAGATACACTGCCGCTTTGTTAAACCTTGTGAGTAAATGCATACATACGATATGGGCCTGTATTTAAATTTTAATTACTGTGTGTGGCTCGTTTCTTTGTTTATAAGCATGTTAGCAATGACCAAGGAAGCTTCGCTTTGAACAATAGCGCCCCCTGTGGCTAAGCTTTGGAACTAAATAACTACACGCAAAGTCACGGGCTCATAATCCTCCAATAAATAACAAGAAAAATCCTCTTTTGCCTCACATTAAATACTTTTTCCGGCCCAAGGTCTATGGAAAGAACCCGCGGCTCAAGCAGCGTGAGGTGATTCAGAATCAACAATTCGCAAAGATTTATGACTACCGTCATAATTTCCGACCGTAAACTGGGTTTTTCAGGAATCGCTGACCGTATTATAAATATTGGACTTTCCACACTATCTAGCCCCAAACTAAGCAAAGCTTGTGGGAACCAGATATATTTATATACTTTTTTTATATACTTTTTTATTTTTGATCGAGTGAGCGAAGCGAACGAAGATCTTAGTTTCAACTTGGGCGATTTGGCATTTTATGTATGTATGTATGTATGTATGTTTGTCTGGCGATAACTTTAGAACCGTTGATCCGATCTGCATGAAATTTGATATGTCGATAGCTTGTACTTGAGAAATTTACTGGTAAGTTTATGGGTAAAATCGGATGAAGGGTTTTTGAAATATGGGGTTTTCTAAGAGGGCAAAAATAAAAAAAGTTACATGTCATATGAAAGGGCTTTGCTTTGAAAGGGTTTGACATTCCAAAACAATTTTTACTTTTTTTTTTGGGACGCTCTGTTTTTGAGATAAAACAAAAAAAGTTAAATAACGATAACCTAATCAAGTCACTTGGCGAGTTTCAGCTATTGCATCGAACTAGATAGAGATAGCAAGTGACTTGACATCCGATTAGTTTTGATCGGGCTTTCAGGAACCGGCAGTTATACTGTTACTAATAAATATAGAATTATAAATATAAGAAATAAAGAATTATATCAGCTATCTGTTTTCCATATTACAAGCTATGCTTACATTGGATTGAAAAAAAAAGCATATAAGTAGTATATCAGCTATCTGGTTCCCATATCACAAGCTTTGGCTTAGTTTGGGGCGAGATAGTGCTGTATGGAATGTCCACCAATATTTATTTATTTATTTATTATTTATTGGGACTAGATAGTGCTGTGTGGAAATATTTATTATTATTGTACAGATTATTAGGGTCGCCGCTTATCAGGTATCCGACTTACAAAATATTTTATTGTGTGTACCGAACTTCATAGAAAATTACACACGCCAACAAATTACAATATTTTATGTTGAAAAATCCACGAGTTCACCTAACCCTTGCAGTAAAAGATTGAGTGAGCGTTAAGACGCGGGCAACCGTCTACCAACTTTCTCACTCATTACAAAATTTTTGTAGAAGTGAATACTGAATTTAGTAAGGAAAATATCCAATCTTCGTTAAGCTTCTTCTGCTTGGCATTTTTTTTTTTTTATAATGAATAAACCGTTGTTTGACTACAATCTCACCTGATGGTAAGCGACGATGTAGTCGACGTTGTAGCAGAACAGCCTAGAAGACAATATATCACTAGTTTCTTCCGGAACAAAAAAAGGTTTTGCAAAAATAACAAATTGCTACAAACAAGTTTTCATAAAAAAAAAGGTATGAAAATTAGTACATAAATCAATTTTGGAACCTTGATGTTGTTATACTATAAGAGTAGTAGAGCTCTTTGTGTAGGGCTCGTCCGGGGAAGTACTACCACCACGCTTTTTTCTGCCGCCAAGCAGCGTTGCTGTGTTTCGGTTTGAAGAGTGTGGTTGCCGGTGCAATTACAGGCATGAGGCTTAACATCTGTATGCGTCAAGTTGATGGACGCAGGGCAGTGCATCGTAGGGCACGTTCCTATCGTGACTTGCGAGGCAATGCTTTTTTATAGGTGATGGTTACCACTTAACAATAGGTGGGCCATTCTGCTTGTTCCATCAGCTAGTTTTATAAAAAAAAACTGAGACTAAGTTGTTTGAGATTTTTATAACAACTTGTACAATCAGTGATTTAAAATCTCTTAAAATGTTGTAATTGAGAAGAGACATTGAGAAAGCGGGGACAAACTGGATGTCAAAGGCTAGAAACAGAGCACTGTGGAAGGATAGGGGGAGGCCTACGCCAAGGAGGCGACTACTACTACAGAAAAATGTTAGAAATAAGATTTTTTTAGATTTTTTAGATATATGAATATTTAGTTTAAAGAAAGGACTGTATTGATTATACGTGTATATTTAGTGGCAGAAATAAAGGCTCATTTTATTTTTATTTTATTTATTTAAGGGGCTGACAACTATCAAACAAATTCTCGCTCGCACGTTTCGACATGTTGAAAGATATAAAATCACTAAACACATTTTCGCAAAATCGTAATCAACCATTTTGTGTGCAATCAAATTGCACACAGTTTAGTAAAAAATTTAATTGAGAGTCACATTAGCTCTTGTCTTCACCTTAAAATGTTGAAATGTGCGAGAGGGAAGAAGTGGCCTGCCTCTTAAATTCCTGAGTTAGGGTTAAGTGACACGAGGCAGCATTTCTTTGCTCGGTACCACAACCCCGGGACTATAGAGTTTGTGGACCGTGAAAACTAAACGTAAACCTTCCCCTTTATGAGGCGTGACTTTATACAGGGTAGTGTATGGTACCTGTATCTACTCAACCTACCTTTACCTACGTACTTTATTTTCTCTCGCTTTGTGAATAGCTCGTCCGGGAAAATACAACCATGCTTATTTCTGACTTGTTCTTTTTATCGTGTTTCTTTCGAAACAGTGTGGTGAAAGGATTTTAAGTGCGCCTAAAACAGGCTCCTTTTGAGCACTTGAATGTTTTCGAATTTTTTAGGTTCTACGACCGGTTTCCTCCTTTCAACGTTTGAGAGTACTGGCACTGTGCACATTCATTTTTTGAACAGAAAAACTCATTGGTGCACAACTGGTTTTGAACCCACGACTAGACCACCAGTGCTCTATTTCTGCCGCCAAGCAGCGTTGATGTGTTTCGATTTGAAGAGTGATTGCCGGTGAAATTAGTAACCTCATATAGCTGTAATTTCAAATTACAGCTATATGAGGTTTAACATCTGTATGCCTTAAGTTGATAAACGCAGTGCAGTACATCGTAGCGTATGTTCATACCGCGCGTGACTTACTAGGCAATGTATTTTTTTTAATTATATATTTAAGAAAATCCTGTCCTTAATTTCATACATTTTTTTTAGTGCCAAAATTACGGCCAATGACGGATTTACTTTCTTTAGAATGATGGTTACCACCTAACATTGTATCTCCTTATTCTATCAGCAATTGGAATAAAAAAACTTGAGTGTTTCGACGTAAGGCCTTCATTATCTATAATGAATTTAAGTTTTTTACCTATAAGTACCTACTTAACTGTGCATTAAAGTATTTCGTTTTTTATCAAACGAATTGCCCCAAAAAGTCGCCTTTAATAAAAGCGGAGATATAGTCCAAAATAACTGAAGATACGAATGTTTGAAATTAGTAAACGCCATCTTAAGGGGCTGACAACTATCAAACAACTTCTCGCTCGCACGTTTCGACATGTTAAAAGATATAAAATCATTAAACTTATTTTCGAAAAATCGCAATCAACCATTTTGTGTGCAATCACATTGCCCACAGTTTAGTAAAACTTTCATTTTGATCGATACATGTTTTCCTACTCAAAAGTTTGTTTTACTAGTTTTCGTACATAAGCAAACTTTTAAGTAGGAAAACTTGTATCGATCAAAATGAAATTTTTACTAAACCGTGTGCAATGTGATTGCACACAAAATGGTTGATTGCGATTTTTCAAAAACGAGTTTAGTGATTTTATATCTTTCAACATGTCGAAACGTGCGAGCGAGAGTCACATTAGCTCTTGTCTTCGCCTTAAATTCGACATCACGTCTCAAGTCACGTTATTAGCTCGTGTTTGTTCTGTCTTATAGAGCAATTTACATTTTATATATTCTGTGCTTTTATTAGCGTTCACGCTTGAATTCCTACGAGCTTCGTGAGGTCTCCTGTACACGCTGCCTGTCGCGTCTAGCGTGCGGGAATACTGGAGTCGGCTTGACTAGTGGTTATGCTATATTGTCATACAAATATGACAATATAGCATAACCACGGTCGCATAAGTACGGTAGTATCATGTCGCTGAGTTATTCGTCGAGTGTGATTAGAGTCCGATGGCGCAGTTGGTTAGCGCGGCTCCGTATCAAGGGGGTTAAAATCCCACCCGGATAATAACTTTTAGGACTATATTAAAAATCTTTGTAATATAGCATAATCTAGCATAGAATGGAATGGAAAAGAATATAATATTTTATATTCGATTCACAAACACGGGTAACATTAATGTTATAAACAAAAAAAAACAAAAAAAACACTAAAATAAATAGCATAATGCGGGCTACTGAACTAACCAAACTCTACATATATTTAACCTTAACCGTAGCTGTGTTGTGTTTATAAAAACAGCTCAACGTGAACAGGAGAGTACTGGTGGTCTAGTGGTAGCGGCCCAGCCTTCCGATCTTGTTCCGTGGGTTCGCAACCGGTCGTGCACCAATGAGTTTTTCTGTTCAAAAATGTATGTGCACAATGCCAGTACTCTGAAACGGTGAAGGAAACATCGTGAGGAAACCGGAATGTCGTAGAGCCTAAAAAGTTCTACAACATATTGTGTCAAGTGCTCGAAAGGAGCATCTTGAGGCGCACTATTATTATAAGTTTGAGGCGTGGCGTGTGCTGTCTTATAAATTTGATTATGTTTACCTTTTTCTGTATGCCTACGCCTCACTAAACTTCAATAATATATTATATTATTACATTGTAAAAGGATCATACAAAAGAACGGTAGGAACCAAGCCGTAAGTTTGTTGCCTGTTCTTCTAGGCTTTGGTCGCGTGGAACTGGCACCTAGAGTCACCTAGCTTTAAGACGTTTCAAAGTGATCCTTGTGATTTTATTGAATAAATACCTTTTGACTTTGATTTTGACTTTGACACTTAAAATCCTAGTACCACACTGTTTCGAAAGAAACCAGTGACATTAGAAGAAGAGAAGAACGTGAACAGTAGACCGATTCTGAAAGAAAACGAGTAATGTCTGCAGTCTGTTTGATTTGCAGAATGAATGAAAAATCTTCAATGGAATTTTCTGAACTCGCAGTGATATTTTCTTTGTGTCATTATGTACAAGGTGCTGAAATGACATGATATTTTCTTGAGCTTGAGATTATCAATCTCACGTTATGTAAATTTAGGCTTTGACATCTATTGGAGAAGATTATAGAGCTAATTAGACTACTTTTTGAATACGCCGCTTTAAAATGACATGATATTTTCTTGAGCTTGAGATTATCAATCTCACGTTTTGTAAATTTAGGCTTTGTCATCTATAGGAGAAGATTATAGAGCTAATTAGACTACTTTTTGAATACGCTGCTTTAAATATTGCTTTTCCACACATCACTAGCCCCAAACCAAGCAAAGCTTGTAATATGGAAACCAGATGGCTATGTATAACATTTACATATTTTTTTTTGTAAAAACATTCTTATAATACTACCACTTTTTTCTTATAATATTTACACTTATTCTTAAGAAATAAATTCCACGGGAAGCCACAGGCTAAAGTTAGTTAAACAGTAACTTTTGTTCCAGATCTTTGAAAGCCAACAAAGTACAACAATAAATAATACTTCCATATCGTAAAAACTTTAAGATATGGTACAAGTCTCATAAAGTGCTTAAATATTGACAAACAGCATTTTGTCTCTTAGATTATGATCCAAAGTATTTCGATACAGAAGGCATTTTGTAATCAGTGAAACAATCTTTGGTTTTCGTCTCGCAAGCTACACAATAAATAATTTCAAAAGTCCTTGTAGTACGTAAGAAGGTGATGTTATAATGGTAGAATCTGACATTTTTTTTTAGAATAGAAATGATTCATTTTATTTTTTATTTTTTATACAACTAGATGATGAAACAAGCAGATGGCCCTGATGTTAAGTGGTAACCGTCACCTATAACAAAGAATTGCCTCGCAAGTCACGGACGATAGGAACGTGCCCTACGATGCACTGCCCTGCGTCCATCAACTTGAGGCATATCTACCGATGTTAAGCCTTATGTTCCTGTAATTACACCGGCAACCACACTCTTCAAACCGAAACACAGCAACGCTGCTTGGCGGCAGGAAAAGGCGTGGTGGTAGTACTTCCCCGAACGAGCAAAGACAAAGAGCTCTACTACTTTTAAAAGAATTGACTTAAATTGAATTGACTTTACTATTCTTAAGAAGCTGACAACCCTCAAACGACTTCATCATCATCATCAGCCTAAAGAAATCAACTGTTGGACATAGTCCTTCCCTATACCTTTCCAGGAAGAACGATTCCGAGCCCTCTCCATCCACCGACTTCCCGCGATCCTGACAATGTCGTCAGTCCATCGGGTGGGAGGGCGTCCCACGCTTCGTTTTCCTGTTCGTGGTCGCCATTTAAGAACCTTTATTCCCGAACGACGACTAAATGCACGCTAATTTCAATTTTTTTCAAGAATATGCCAATACTTCAGTATTTTAGAAAATTACTGAAGGTAAAGCAAAAATATTTTTTTTATCCAAACAAGATTTCCTACTAAAAAGTTTGCTTTAGACTAGTTACTATACTTATGCATTTAAAAATTTCATTGTATTTATTATCTTTCAAAATATTGAAATGTGCAAGCGAAAGGTACATTAGCAATTGTCTTCGAATAGTTCTAAAATATTTTCTGTTGTCTAAAATAAAATTTATATTAACTTACTTATTATATTCTGTCTCAGTGTTGTAATTCCTTCCCTCATTCAGATTCCATTAGGACCATTCGTTTCGCTCCAGATTCAATATTCTGCCCTCGTCAAAAAACCACTTTAATCCCTGGTGACACAGTCTATCTAGCGCTTCTGATTACAGGCGAGTCTCGCTTCAATCGTCTAAAATCTGCGAATGAAACGAAGTGAGTGGTTTGAGTGAGTTTTATTTCCACTTGTTGCCTGGCTTTGTTGCGTGGAACTGGTACGCTGCATGTATTTAATATAAACCTAATGTATACCGTAAGTTTTTCCCAAAATTGTTAAAATAAAATAAAAATAAACCTTCGTTCACCTAGTTTTTTTTTATTTACAACTAGCGACCCGCCCCGGCTTCGCACGGTTATTGTGGGTTATCCCTAAGAAATTATGCTTGTATTATGCATATAAACCTTCCTCTTGAATCACTCTTTCTATAAAAAAACTGCATCAAAATCCGTTGCGTAGTTTTAAAGATTTAAGCATACATAGGGATATAGGGACAGAGAAAGCGACTTTGTTTTATACTATGTAGTGATTACAAGATAATAGAAGCATGTCGTAGAACTGTTGATGTTTTTTTAACTATTTGCTGACGTAACAATCGGATGGCTCACCTGATGTTAATTGATAACCAATACTTATACCAAAGCATGGCCTCGTAAGTCACGCACGATAGGAACGTGCCCTACGATGTACTGCCCTGCGTCCATTAATTTGAGGCATGCAGATGTTAAGCCTCGCGTGCTTGTAATTACACCGGCAACCACACTCTTCAAACCGAAACACAGCAACGCTGCTTGGCGACAGAAAAGGACATGGTGGTACATCCCAGGATCCTTCACGTAGAGCTCTACTACTCTTGCTGTTGATGACTAGGAAACTCAGAAAATGGTGCAGGTTCATTAAGTGCCCGCGTTTCAGTATCATAATCATTATACGAAGCACGATCCATCACAGGGTGCGATTTAATCCGTGATTGATTGAACGGCCGAGATTTCCAAAAAAATTGCGACACATTTTTTTCCCGAATTACTTTTAAATTCGCTGAGGATTTACAAGAGATGTTCAGGAATAGGATTAAAAAAAAGATTAATTAATGAATCCATGCTATAAAAATCTTCTATCTAATGTCAAAGTCATAAGGTATTTATTTAATTAAACCAAGATTCTGGGTGGCCAAGATCAAGCCTAGATAAACAGACAACAAATTTAGGGCTTGGTTTCTATCGTAAAACAAGATAGTATAGGTATGCAAATCAATAATCAATAAAAAATTTATTAAAAAAATAGAAAAACCCGACTGCCCAAACTAAAAGGATGGAAAAAAGATTATATTTTAAATTTCTTCTTGATAGTGAACTCCAGTTTTTCAGTCTAGACGAATGATACAATTTAATAATCACATGCAGTCGGAGGCTCGTGTACCTATGTCCTAGCAGTATACTGACGCCTACTGCTAGGATATAGGTATTTTTATACCTCAATCATCAAAATCCACCCAGCCGTTTGGGTGCTACGTAATAATAAATAAATTATAGAAAGATATATACATAGATACACGCCAAACACATAACCCGGTTGCCTTTGGCACTCGGGTAAAAATAGCTGTTATGTAGATACCCAGAGTAACAAATCTTCAATGGTGGCATTTATTGCCTCTCACTCATAACTATTGTTAACATAGCTTGATCTTTCACTCGTACTCGTGAGAGGTATAGATCAGTGCCACCATTTCAGATTCATTTATGAAATTTATTTAGCAGCTCATTATTGTAGGTGCACAATCATGTTTTAAAAGTATTAAACATTTAATAAAAAAATAGAAGAACAGAAAACTTATCTACCTAAAATTATGAAGGAGCTAGCTACCTACTATATATTTTTTAAAGCCCTAGGCCTATCCTAAATATATGCAGGATTTATACGACTATACGTGGCTGATCATAATCCATCATAAGATCCCGTGAGGCATACCCCAACCATCGTGATGTCTTCCTTCACCGGGGTAATGAATTTTGACATAGGGAATTCAATACTTGACCCATCCTTTATAGACGACTAGCTTCCGCATCGAGGTCGAGGACTACTTAGATAAGAATTAACTTTTAATCTTTTCCTTATAACTATAAGAAAACTGTTTATGAACCCCAAAAAGATCTGAGATTCTTAATTAAATAAGAAGCAAATTTTTAAATAAATTATTGTTTTTTTATACCACTTGCAAATGGAACAAGCAGTTGGCCCACACCTAATAACGAAGCGTTGCCTCGTAAGTCACGCACTATATGATCGTGCACTACAATGCACTGTCCTGCGTCCACCAACTTGAGGCATCCGGATGTTAAGCCTCATGTGCCTGTAATTACACCGGCAACCACACTCTTCAAACCGAAACACAGCAACGCTACTTGGTCGTACTTCCCCGGACGAGCCATTCACAAAAAGCTCTACTACTCTTTAACGTCTTAAAATAGATTTTCACACACTCGAAACTTTAGGAAACATACCTACCAAAGATCAAACAGAAAAAAAATTGTCTTGAACATCCTCCATTCACAGAAATAAATTCGATTTAAAACTTCGAAGGACACTTACCAACAATCAAAAGAAAAGAAATGGCTTTCCGGAAACAGCAGCAAGTTATAAAAACCTCCTAAAACGAAACCAAAGTTCTAAATGACAAACGGGACTTGAATAGGAATAAGCTGTGAACCACAGTCTATAAGAGAAAAGCTTGTACAGTGCAGGCGTCAGATTTCTTCTCTAAGTACGTGGGTTAATACGCTCCATCGCCAAAATGTACAATATACTATGGTCATAATGCCATGGTCTTCTTCTTAATACTTAATTATTGATTGCACACAATTCATACCGAAATGGTATGCTGATGGCATGTACAAAAGGCAACATCTTAAAAATTTTTGAGGTTGTCTAAGAGGACATAGTCTGAGGTACGTCTACATATTACATCTGGCAGTAGTTGGTATTCAGTCGTGATAGATGGCAAGCCCATCACCCGCCCATAGCCCAATTTTTTCCTTCGCCGTTTGAGGTACGGGGATATAAGATTACTAAGTTTTTGAAGTTTTTTTTTATACAACTTAGCTCACGTGATGTTAAGTGGTAAACATCACCTATAACAAAGCATTGCCTCGTAAGTCACGCACGATAGAAACGTGCCCTACGATGCACTGCCCTGTGTCCATCAACTTGAGGCATACAGATGTTAAACCTCATGTTCCTAATTACACCGGCAACCACACTCTTCAAACCGAAACACAGCAACGCTGCTTGGCGGCACAAAAAGGCGTGGTGGTAGTACTTCCCCGGACGAGCCCTTCACATAGAGCTCTACTACTCTTAAATATTTAGACTTGTAGAACGGAAGAGTAGTATCGCTTCCAAAACTCTAAGGTAATGTGGTAAATCTACCAGCTATTTCCACGATGAGCTGTGTCTCAATACACAAAGCTACATCGTAAATTACCGAGTGATTTAGATGGGGTGTCTTCACCAAGTTTATTGTAGAATAGTAAAGAATTTAATCAAACTTAACTTTCTGTAAGCTGCTTGTTGCTTGTGTTGAGTTTGATTTAAACTTTGATTCTAAAAACCGCGTGCAATTGTGATCGGGGCGCCGTGGTCTATTCTTCTTCTTTTTTCGTGTCAATGTTACACTAAGCAACTTTTAATTAACGCTTGGCCTCTACTGTACCTATTGTCTACGAGCTTAAGGGCCGGTTTCAAAAGACCGTTAAATCTAACCTTAGCTGTCAAACGCGTACATTTTGACATATTTAACGGCCCTTTAATCCTTTGTTAATCTAACAGAGCATGGTGAAACCGGCCCTAAGTTCTGATTTCACCATGCTGTCTTAGGATTAAAGGCCGTTAAATATGTCAAAATGTACGCGTTTGACATCTAAGGTTAGATCTAACGGCCTGTTAATCTCGTAACTAACATATCATGGTGAAATCAGCTCTAACAATGCCTGAAATATTGTTATACTGAAATTATATTTAACCTTAGTTAAGTAAATTATAGTAATTTTATATCACCTTACCTCAAACGGCGAAGGAAAACATTGGCGATGGGCTTGCCATCTATCACGACTGGAATACCAATGCCAAATGTAATATGTATTTCTTTTTACATTTTTAAGTAAAACGTTTGACCGAAATCTCACCTGAAGTGACGATGCGGTCTACGGTGTGGCACGCTTACATAGAAGATACCTATTCACTCGTCTCTTGAAAACATCCAAGTTATAGGCATTCGGAAAAACGGACGCCGTATGTAGACGTATGTAAACGTACCTCAGACTACATCCTCAGAGACAACCTCCAAAATTCTTGAGATGGTATTGGTACTAAGAGATCTGACGTGATATCCACCGTGGCAGATTTTTTTCTGTGATTTTCAATGTACAAGGTTATTGTGTCTTTGCTGAAAATAAATACAAGGTGTTCCAATAATTGTGTTTAAAAACTTCAGGGGGATAAAGTACCCATCAATATGGATAACTTTTTCTAAGGAACCAACACTGTGAACGCGAACTTTTGTATGAAACAGCTTTTTTTTCGCGTCACAGTGTTGGTTCCTTAGAAAAAGTTATTCATATTGATGGGTACTTTAGCCCCTGAAATCTTTAAACACAAATATTGGAACACCTTGTATAATGTCTATGTCTATTTACTTCATCATCTGCCCTAGACCTAAAAATATTGTTTTAAGTAATCCTTATCAGTGATAAGGGCTAAAGAGTGTCAAGGTAATTAGGGCAACAATTATCTCTAGGTTTGTAAACCTATAAGATTAGAATCTATAGTTTAACTTATTTATTTAAGGGTTCGATGGCCTCGTCCTTGTAAAAAGTTGTTTTATTGTATGGTTCCGTCTGTTTTTAGTCACTCAAAAGTGCTCTTCATGGCTTGCCATTACTTCCTTTCAAACAGTGTGGTGAAAGGATTTTAAGTGCGCCTCAAAGAGGCTTCTTTGGAGCACTTGACACATGCTTTAGAACTTTTTATTTTCCTTACGATGTTTTCCTTCACTGTTTGTGAGTACAGGCATTGTGCGCATTGATTTTTGATCAATAAAACCATGAACCCACGACCTAAGGATTGAAGGGCGGGGCCGCTACCACTAGACCAGCCGTGCTCTCAAAAATTGCTTTAGAAAGAGGGTAGTTTTTTGAGGTTCTAGTTATCAGAGTGTAAGTCGATTTAAATATAAAACCCTGTCCTCGGCCTAGTGAAGGTAAAAAAGCATTTATTTGAAGGAAATTACTCCACTTTCTTATCGTAAGGTCGTGGGTTCGAATCCGGTCGTGTACCAATGGATTTATCTCCTCAAAAGATTTATGTGCAAAATGTTGGTGTGAGAGCAATTCAGTGAAGGAAAACATAGTGAGGAAATTACTTACGACCTTACTACAAAAAATCTGTCTACCAATGCGTAATGTCAAACAGAGACAGCGCTAATTTTAAGGCGAAGACATATGCTAATGTGACTCTCGCACGCATGTTTCGACGTGTTGAAAATAAAAAATCACAAAAAAAAAATCATTTTGATCGATACAATATGTTTTCCTACTCAAAAGTTTGCTTTACTAGTTTTCGTACATAAGAGATACAGCCTGGTGACAGACAAACTGACAGACAGACGGAGTCTTAGTAATAGGGTCCTTTTTTACCCTTTGGGTACGGAACCCTAACAACTAGGTGACAGTTTCAAGTGACCTCAGCCTAGAAGAACAAGCAACAAATGTACGGCTTGATTCCTACCGTTCTTTTGTATGATCCTTGTTACAAGTTTATGGGGTTTCACGAGCCACCACAGTACTCTGGAACGTGCTTCTGATATTACGCAGTTATTACCTCAAGTGCCTACTTGATATTGATGATACTTCAAATGATTCTATTTGAAGTGATCCATTATAATTATTTTGAGATATTACGTAAAATGAGTTTAGATACGCGAATCTAAAATCATTTTACGATAGCTGATATAATACATAGATATATTTTTTTGTAAATACATACAACATCCAGACACAATACAAACATCTAATTTTGTACTCGGTGGGGATCGAACCCACGGCCTATAGCGCGTAAGGCAGAACTAATACCAACTGAGCTATGAAGGATATTAAAGGAAGAGGTAACAGCTCAAATTAGTGGACCATCATTCCCCATTTACACAATACTTAAGAGTAGTAGAGCTCTTTGTGAAGTGCTCGTCCGGGAAAGGACTACCACCATACTGTTTTCTGCCGCCAAGCAGCGTTGCTGTGTTTCGGTTTGAAGAGTGTGGTTGCCGGTGTCATTACAGATACATGAAGCTTTACATCTGCATGCCTCAAGTTGATGGACGCAGGACAGTGCATCGTAGGACACGTTCCTATCGTGCGTGCGAGGCAATGCTTTGTTATAGGTGATGGTTACCACTTATCATCAGGTGGGCCGTCTGCTTGTTACATCAACAAGTTGTTTAAAAATAAAAAACCAGCCAAGTGCGAGTCAGACTTGCGCACGAAGGGAACCCTTCGGGTACCTACCATTATCTATAAAAACGGCAAAAAAATTACGGCTGTTGTATGGGAGTCCTCTTAAATATTTTTGTTTTTTTTGTTTTTTAGTATTTGTTGTTATAGCGGCAACAGAAATAGGTACATCATCTGTGAAAATTTTAACTGTGTAACTATCACGGTTCATGAGACAAACGGACAACAGAAGACAGACAGACGGACGGACAGCGGAGTCTTAGTAATAGGGTCTTGTTTTACCCTTCGGGTAGGGAACTCTAATAAAGTAGACTACTGGGCGTTTATACAGAACCCAAATCGACCCCAAACAACTCACTAACCCTTTGTTTTACTCTTATGCCCTAATCAGGCACTTGATACTAACAAACATTACTATCAGTCAACTGTTGAGAATTAGTGTGAAGGTCCTAAATATCAGATATGTAGCTCGCATATATAAATGTTTAAGAAACTGGCTGGTCAGTAGAAATGATGGTGCCGCTTCTGATAGGATTGGTGTTGGTGGGGTGTGTGGGTAAGAAAAGATTTATCTTATTTTCATAGTTTCGGTGACTGGAGCTGTTAGATCAAACCAGAATGGTCTTTATTCAGTTCAATCAGAAGGTTCACTTTGAAACGTTCTATAAACTTGGTGAATGCGCCAGTTCATCGACGCAGAGCTTAGAAGAACATTATGAGAAACGACAGCTTGCCTATTTTTTTATAGGATCCTTCTTCCGTTGATATATGCGACACAGTCTACTACACTTATCATCATTTTCCCATTTGCTATAATTTTACTGATAAATTTCAATTTCAATACTTTTTTTATACTACTTTTAATTTAATGTAACTTAAATTTTACTTTTTATAAGGCGGATAAGCGTCTCGATGCAATGTTAATTCAAATAACATATATCGTTGCATCATATCTAGTTCAACACGACACGCGTTCAGCCACCGACCACTCTGAACAGTTTCGACCACTCCGAGGTCCAAAAAGCTGTCTAAAGAAAAGGAGACGAAAGTAGATGGTATACTGAGACAGCATTGAATATATCCCTGTATCCCTCACTAAAAGTCTCTAAAATAACTTTATTCCTAGGAACAACCCCACTGAAAGAGCCCCAGGATGTCAGGATAGTTGGTGGACACAACATTGACATCTCCGAAGCACCCTACCAAGTATCAGTTCTGTACAGAGGGCGCCACACCTGCGGAGGCACCATCGTCAGTAAGGACATCGTCATTACTGCTGCGCATTGTGTTATGGGGTGAGTCTTCTAGTCTTGCGAAATGAAGTAGTCTATTACGAAAAAAACTCAATAAAGTTTTTATTATTGGTGGTCTAGTGGTAGCGGCCCCGCCTTCCGATCCTAAGGTCGTGGGTTCGAAACCGGTCGTGCACCAATGAGTTTTTCTATTTATAAATTTATGGGCACAATGCCAGTACTCTCAATCGGTGAAGGAAAACATCGTGAGGAAACTGGCATGTCGTAGAACCTATAAAGTTCTATAACATGTGTCAAGTGCTCGAAAGGAGCCTCTTGAGGCGCACCTAAAATCCTTCCATCACACTGTTTCGAAAGAAACTAGTGACACAACAAAAAAAAGAGATTTTTTAAATGTATTTTATTGAATTTACTCCTTTAAATTTCCAGTGCAAATCCAGTAGACTACCAAGTCCGAGCTGGTTCCTCATCCAACTCGGAAGGCGGGCAGGTCATTCCCGTCGGCGACCTGATATGGCACCCTGACTTCAGCTTCACAGAAATGGACAGCGACATCGCCGTCCTTTGGCTGTCCTGGCCTCTTGAATTCAATGATGCTGTGAAGAAAGTTAGGATGGTAGATGCTGGTGAAGAGGTTTATGATGGAGCGTTGACTACTGTCACTGGTTGGGGAAATACTGCGGTAAGAGTTAAAATCATCAGCAGCATTTCAGGTATAGGACTTTCACAGATGATCAAAAACCGGACATCAATCAAAAATCAGAAATATTTTTGTACTAAAAATATCTTATAACTATGGTTAGCTATACATCTAGCTGATGGAACAAGCAGATGGTTAGCATCACCTGGCTTGTAAGTCACGCATGATTGGACTTTGCCCTACGATGCACTGCCCTGAGACCATCAACTTGCAGCATATAGATGTTAAGCCTCACGTTCCTGTAATTTCACCGGCAACCACACTTTTCGAACCGAAACACAGTAACGCTGAAAAAGGTATAAATGTAGTTCTTCCCCGGACGAGCCCTTCACAAAGAGCTCTACAACTCTTATATAGATAATAGTTTCTTTAAAAATACCTTTTAATAGTGTGCTTGATTCCTGAATTTGCATGTATTCCAGGAAGGAGGCGGCTTCCCATCAACTCTCCAGAAGGTACTGGTTCCCAAGGTGAGCAACCAGGTTTGTGACGTGGCATACAGCTCCATCTACAGCATATCGCCCAGGATGCTGTGCGCTGGAGCACCTGAGGGCGGGAAGGATGCTTGCCAGGTAATTCAAAACTTTTAAATCTGTAAAGAACATCCTTAAGTAAAAAAAGGGGAAAAAAGACTGCTGCGTCTGGACCCTAATCGCCATTCGTCCATCCACTCATCCGCTTATAGTCCACCAATTGATTGCGGATTTGACGTAGAACAAAAAAAACTGAAGGGGATTTAGGACCGCTTACACAACGATCACTAATCTTGTTTAGCGAACCAGCAGCGCAAGTACCGATCTTTTTACGAACTATGCGATCGTCAAATTTGACATTTCTATTCGTGAAAACGGGTTTTAGCGATTGTTTGGCGATTTTGACGAAAGTCGTGATATTCGTTAAAATTTATAGAATTTCGCTAAAATGCGGGTATGGATGGTACTTTTGATTTAACGATAGAGTTGTCAAATAAGCGAATTAGACGAATCATTTTCACGAATCCATAGACTGTGTTCAAAACCGATAGTTTCCGAGTTGAAATTTTACAATTATCGCGAAAATTGACGATCGCATGCGATCGTTCCGTACTCGCACAATTCGTCAAAATATCACGAATAGAAATGTCAAATTTGACGATCGCATAGTTCGTAAAAAGATCGGTACTTGCGGGGCTGTAATCGCATTTAGGAAGTAAATCATGATTTCTCTTACAGCATAAGAAAAAAAATACCGCTAATCATGACTTACGAGATCATGGAAATAATGATAACGCTAATTCTGTTTAGCTTGATAAACGTGTTTCATCATCATCACCATCAACCTACTGCAGTCCACTGTTGGACGTAGGTCTTTTCCATGGCGCACCACTGAGCTCGGTTTTCGGATCTCCCCATCCACGTTTTGCCCGCCAACCTGCGCAACAAAACATGCAATTAAATCAAATCGTTTTGCAAGTAGCCCGTAGATTTTTTATTTTTTTTTCTTAAGTGACGCTTTATATTCTATTTTACAAATTAATGAAGAACCGCGTATGAAAAGACGAACCTTTGTCTATCATTTTGTAGATTAGACCCCTAACCCAAAGAAAATTAGAATGAGCTTTGTGGATGGTGACTTGAGTAAGAAAGAAGTGAGAATCAAGATGACGAATCATATATATAATAAGAGATAACAACGGCTGGTTTCTGAAAGCCCGATCAAAACAAATCGCATGTCAAGTCACTTGCTATTTCTATCTAATTCGATGTAATAGCTGAAACGGCGAGTGACTTGACATCCGATTAGTTTTGATCGAGCTTTCAGAAACCGGGCGTAAGAGTCGGAATCGGAAAAGAAAATGAAAAATGTTTATTGGCAATAATAAAATCAACAGTAAAGTGTGAGGCTCTGTCTCCTGGAATAGCGTTAGCTGTGGCCCAAGAAACAGTTATAATCTTATATATTCTTTCTTTCCAGGGTGACAGCGGTGGTCCCTTGGTGTTCAATGATAAACTGGCTGGAGTTGTCTCCTGGGGACTAGGATGTGCCAGACCAGACTACCCTGGAGTGTACGCGAAGGTCTCAGCATTGAGAACCTGGGTAGATGATAATATAAGCTTCATAAGACTAAAACATATTGTAAGATATCTCAGACCTTGAATCGGCTATGAATTAAACGTTATAATCTAAGAATTCAAGTTTTTTCCTTGATTTATTTAATCATCATATTTTTGCCTATTCCCCTTTTTTATACTAACTTGCTGATGGAACAAGCAGATAGAAAGAAAGAAAAAAGAAGAATAAAGAAAAAATATTTATTAACCCAAAGAAATAAACGCTAAATTAGGTGGGTTATTCAGTGCATGAAAAATATTTAAAAATACATATAACATAAAAACTATAATTAAAGCTAATGGAAAATCACTGTCCTGTGTGGTGCAAATAGGGATAATTAGATAGATAGATAACTCAAAATCAATCAACATCAAAATCAAAACGGTCTTTATTCAGTACAATCACAAGGATCACTTTGAAACGTCTTATATACTAGGTGAATCTATCGCCAATTCCTCGCGACCAAAGCCTATAAGAACGGGCAAGAAACTTACGGCCTTGTTCCTAACGTTTTTTTGTAACTCTTTATTGATTACCTACCACAACAAATAAAGATACACATTTTTACTTAAATACTAACAATTATAGTAATACAATGGACGGCTTTATCGCTAACAGCGATCTCTTCCAGGCCCCTTAATAAATCAACTCAGTATTTGCTACACCAATACCCATTTTACATTTTACAGGTATGTAGGTAGCAGCGCAGCACTGGTATTCTGCCAGGGCCTTGTGCGGGTAACACCACGGGTAAAAAACATAAAATAGATGTCTCTCCTTATAATAAGGGACAACCATCACTTCTAACAAAGCAGTGCCTCGCATGTCACTATAGGAACGTGCAATATAACGCACTGTCCTGCGTTTATCAACTTAAGGCATATACTTATAATAAAAAGCCTCATGTGCCTGTAATTCCATCGATAATCACACACATAACGAAACACAGCAACGCTGCTTAGCGGTAGAAATTGGTATGGTTACTTCCCTGGACTAGCCCTTTCCTTGTACTTGTACTCCTTAGAAGTGGATCAAAGATTTAATGACCGATTGAGTCAGTAAATAAATAAAATATAGTAACTCTCATTTTGTTCTTTATGACTGTAACGTCATAGAACTGTTAAAACTTTTTTATCAACTGTTCAATGGTAGGACTATTGAAACGAAAACTAGCCCATGTGTTCTATAGAACGAATAATATCTGGTAACTTCCATTAGTTCTATTGAACAGTTTATTGGTGTATATACATTATACAGAGCAAAGCTACTTAGCAAAGCAGGAAAACCGCTGTCTGCGACGATGTGTGGACGGTATGATTGGAGTTATTGAGACGTCTATACAATAAAGCAGAATTATAAGCAGATAAAAACACGAATACCTAATAGCGATGTGATATGCCACCATTTTATAATATTACAATTATGTATTTACAAAAAAGTATACAAGTATTAAATCATGTAATTCCCATACTACAAGCTTTGCTTAATTTGAGACCATAGTGCCGTGTGGACTGATTGTAAATACTAGGATTTCTGCTATTAGTGTTAAGTCAAGTTACATATTTTTTCTCTTATTATTTTTGTTCTGACTGTATTTGTACCTTTGTATAAGTATTTGTTAATGCTGGTAGTTTTTTGTTGTATTATTATTTTGTACATTCACATCTTTTTTATAACTTAGTATTGAGTTTTATGTCCGCTACACAAAAACAAATTAGGCCCTAACGGAAGACCAGGTTGTTGCCAACCCGCTTTATGTTGGGTCTCTTTTTGCAGCACAAAAGCTGGGTACCTATTTTGTATTGCTGTATATTATTTTTTTTCTGTCAAATAATACGTAAGTTTATGACTAGTAGAGCTTTTGTGAAGGGCTCGTCCGGGGAAGTACTACCACCACGCCTTTTTCTGCCGCCTAGCAGCGTTGTTGTGTTTCGGTTTGAAGAGTGTGGTTGTCGGTGTAATTACAGGCACATGAGGCTTAACATCTGTATGCCTCAAGTTGAAAGAAGTGCATCGTAGGGCACGTTCCTATCGTGCGTGACTTATGAGGCAATGCTTTGTTATAGGTGATGGTTACCACTTAACATCACGTGGGCCATCTGCTGGTTCCATCAGCTAGTTGTATAAAAAATTTTTTTTTTTTGTGTGTTGCAAATAAAACTAATCTTAATCTCTAATCTCTAATACTATAAGAATCAAAGTCCTGACTGACTGACTGACTGACTGACTGACTGACTGACTGACTGACTGACATATAGACAACGCACCGCCTAAACGGCTGGTCCTAGAGACTTGAAATTTGAGGAGTACATAGGTCTTATGGCGTAGAGGTGTACTAAGAAGGGATTTTTGGAAATTCAACCCCTAAGGGTGTAAAAAGGGATGAAAACGTTTGTATGAAAAATAGTATTCCTTGAACCTACAAACATGAAACTTGGAGTACACATACTTCAAGGCAAAAAAAAAAGAAAGGCATTTTTAGTTTTTGAAAACTACCCTTAATAAGTGTGCAAAGGGATGTAAAAGTTTGTATGGGAGTTTTTTGACCGCTGGTCCTAGAGACTTGAAATTTTATGAGTACATAGGTCTTATGGCGTAGAGGTGGACTAAGAAGGGATTTTTGGAAATTCAACCCCTAAGGGTGTAAAAAGGGATGAAAACGTTTGTATGAAAAATAGTATTCCTTGAACCTACAAACTTGAAACTTGGAGTACACATACTTCAAGTCAAAAAAATAGGAAAGGCATTTTTAGTTTTTGAAAACTACCCTTAATAAGTGTGCGAAGGGATGTAAAAGTTTGTATGGGAGTTTTTTGACCGCTGGTCCTAGAGACTTGAAATTTTAAGAGTACATAGGTCTTATGGCGTAGAGGTGGACTAAGAAGCGATTTTTGGAAATTCAAACCCTAAGGGTGTAAAAAGGGATGAAAACGTTTGTATGAAAAATAGTATTCCTTGAACCTACAAACTTGAAACTTGAAGTACACATACTTCAAAGCAAAAAAATAGGAAAGGCATTTTTAGCTTTTAAAAACTACCCTTAATACGTGTGCAAAGGGCTGTAAAAGTTTGTATGGGAGTTTTTTGACCGCTGGTCCTAGAGGCTTAAAATTTTAAGAGTATGTAGGTCTTATGGCGTAGAGGTTTACTAAGAAGGGATTTTTGGAAATTCAACCTCTAAGGGTGTAAAACGGGTTGAAAACGTTGGTATGAAAAATTGTATTCTTTGAATCTACAAACTTGAAACTTAAAGTACATGTACTCCAAGGCTAAAAAAATAGGAAAGGCACTTTTAGTTTTTTTTAAGTAGGTATCACATGTCTGAATCTAATGAGCGGGGAGAGACGACTGGTGACGCTATATACAAACCCTTCGCGTCAGCCCGATTGCAAGTACCTGTGTAAGGCTAGCCGCCACAACAGTTTGATTTTCGAAAACAACCTCTAACCTTCTTCGTTGCGCTCGAGTAAAAAGGATACAACGAGGCGTCAATGTTTGTAAAGGGCATTCTAAAAACGGGAATCTAGAGTTGGTACAAAGAGATCTGAGGGTATCTACCGTGCCTGCATGGGGATCAAAGTCGTGAAGCTGTTTCGTTTGTTTTTGGGGTAGAAACTAGGAACAAATAAGTACATATTTTCCGTGTAAGATTGTCTTTGTTGTATTTGTCATGTTTGTGCTAAACTCAGTACCTATACCTACCTACCTAATATATGTAATGTACGCCTATAGGTATCTCTTATACCTACGTAGGTATTTAAAATCCTACCCTAATAATATACAAATCAATGCGAAAGTTACGATGTTTGGATGTTTGTGGCTCAATCACCGCTCACCACTTCAACGCGTGCGAAGCCGCGGGAAGCCACTAGTATCTCTAATACTATAAGAATCAAAGTCCTGACTGACTGACTGACTGACATATAGACAACGCACAGCCTAAACCGCTGGTCCTAGAGACTTGAAATTTGAGGAGTACATAGGTCTTATGGCGTAGAGGTGTACTAAGAAGGGATTTTTGGAAATTCAACCCCTAAGGGTGTCAAAAGGGATGAAAACGTTTGTATGAAAAATAGTATTCCTTGAACTTACAAACTTGAAACATGGAGTACATATACTTCAAGGCAAGAAAATAAGAATGGCATTTTTAGTTTTTTAAAACTACCCTTAACAAGTGTGCAAAGGGATGTAAAAGTTTGTATGGGAGTTTTTTGACCGCCGGTCCTAGAGACTTGAAATTTGAAGAGTACATAGGTGTTATGGCTTAGAGGTGTACTAAGAAGGGATTTTTGGAAATTCAACCCCTAAGGCTGTAAAAAGGGTTGAAAACGTTGGTATGAAAAATTGTATTCCTTGAATTTACAAACTTGAAACTTGAAGAAGACGTACTTCAAGGCAAAAAATTAGGAAAGGCATTTTTAGTTTTTTTAAATTACCCTTAATAAGTGTGCAAAGGGATGTCAAAGTTTGTATGGGAGTTTTTTAACGCGTGGTGCGATTGACTCAAAAATTGAGGTAAATATACTAAGAAATAAATAATTAAGAATGACGCTTTTAACTTTTGATAATTACCCCCGCTAAGGGTGCAAATAACTGTAAAAGTTAGTATGGGAGAGTGTTTAACGCATAGTGCGATTAATTTCAAACTTAAAGTAAATATACTCCACAAGAAATAATTTAAAATCACGTTTTCAATATTTTAAAACCACCCCTGCAAAGTTTGCAAAGGGATGTCAAAGTTTGTATGGGAGTTTTTTAACGCATGGTGCGATTGACTTAAAACTTGGGGTACTAATAAATAAATAATTAAGAATGACACTTTTAATTTTGATATTTACCGCTGCAAAGGGTCCAAATGACTGTAAAAGTTAGTATGGGAGATTTTTAACGCATAGTGCGATTGATTTCAAACTTGAAGTAAATATACTCCACAATAAATAATTTCAAATCACGTTTTCAATATTTTAAAACTACCCCTGCAAAGGGTGCAAAAGACTGCCAAAGTTTCAAGTTTTGTATGGGAGTTTTTTAACGCGTAGTAAATTCAAACTAAAAGAAAATGTGTTCTGTGGATAAATAACAAAAAGACAGTTTGATTTTCGAAAACAACCCCTAAAACGTTACCCTCCTTCGTTGTGCTCGAGTAAAAAGGATACAACGAGGCGTCAATGTTTGTAAGGGACATTCTAAAAACGGGAATCTTGAGTTGGTACGAAGAGATCTGAGGGTATCTACCGTGCCTGGGGATCAAAGTCGTGAAACGAGCAGTAACGAACTAGGAACAAATAAGTACATATTTTCCGTGTAACGTTGCCTTTGTTGTATTTGTCATGTTTGTGCTAAACTCAGTACCTATACCTACCTAATATAGGTAATGTACGCCTCTAGATAGCTCTTATACCTACGTAGGTATTTAAAATCCTACCCTAATAATATACAAATCAATGCGATAGTTACGATGTTTGGATGTTTGTGGCTCAATCACGGCTCACCACTTCAACGCGTGCGAAGCCGCGGGAAGCCACTAGTATTATATAAAATGCTAATGTTCGTACGTATTTCCACGGTTTTCTCTATGATCCGCAACTTCGATCAACTTCCCGTTGGGATGGCAAATACCCCTTGGTCTCCTGTAGGCCTAGCACGGGCAGAGGAGAAGTTGTCTTTCCACCGTTTTTATCACTTGTCAGTGGAAATAGTTCTCTTTATTTCTACTGACAAGTAGATAAAAACGGTGGAAAGACAACTTTTCCTCTGCCCGTGCTAGGCCTACTGGTTTGCATAAGGGAGTTTGGTCGGGGTGGATGGAAGTGGGTGGTTGTGGGGGGCGAAAATGTGGAATAATATATATCTATCCTTCTCTAAATAACCCGAAATCCAGTGACTTTTCGTCAGTATATGCAATGTATTTTAACCCGAGCAACGCCGGGTTTCGCTGCTAGTTCTATTCTATTTTATTATTCGCATCATTCCTAAATGCTGGTATTTCCCGGCCCAATCTTACTGAGGTTATCGAGTTTAACCCCATTCTATATAAAAAATTGGATAGATTTATGTAAACATTGTACAAACGGATGTCACGTGTTTTCCTCAAATGTTTACTTAAAAGGCCAGTGCTTCATATGTAGATTGTCATTCCAGTTTCGGTTTTGATGACACGATGTCTGTTAAAGTTGTGTTTTTGCTAACAGTTTGCTTTCTAGCAACTGTTTGCAGCTCTTATGGTATGTTCGGTTTTATTTAATCATAATTAATTATCTCTTAAGAGCTGGTGGTCTAGTGGTCGCCCCCGCCTTTCGATCCTACTCGTATGTTCGAAACCGGTCGAGCACCAATGAGTTTTTCTGTTCAAAACGTTATGTGCACAGTGCCAGTAGGTACTATCAAACGGAGAAGGAAAACATCGTCAGGAAACCGGTATACCGTGGAACCTAAAATGTTCTAAAACAATACGTTAAGCTCCCTTTGAGACGCTTATTTATTTATCTATACTTTATATTTCAGACAATGTTTTCCAAGAAATTTACGCTGACGATGGTGACCATGGGCCTTTGTCAAACTTATGCCTAACTTGCATGCGTGAGGTAAACCACATGTTTTTTATACTACCAAGTAAGCCTCCATTGTTTGCTTCCAATCACCTGATTGGAAGCGGTTACCTATGGACGTTTGCAACACCAGAAGTGTCACACGCGCGCGCTGACCCTTTAATTTTAAAACGCCCTTTTTGAAGAACCCCATACAGTAGTCTGTAGGGAAAACATCTGCAGGGAGCGCAATACACAACCTTAGAGTGTGCGGGAGGAAGTTCCCCTGAAAGCGACCGGTGCGCGAACATCCTGGCTCCAAGGTGTGTGGATGAGCTCTCTGCCTATTGCGAGCAGTGCGATGGTAAAATGAAGCTGTTGGCATCATGTCAAACAATTATTCAGAACACAACCCATTATACAAGCGGTAGAACACCACATTCTGTTTTTAATCGATTCCGATGTACACACAGATGCCCATCAAGGTATACACTGCTTTGATGTTATTGTAGTCAGTGTAATTTTTTGCCGCATCCACTTTTGAAGGTCATTTGTACTGGCACAAGCCACAGCGGCATGACGTGTACCGGCCAAGTTTTTTTTAATACTTCTTGCTGATGGAACAAGCATAAGGCCAACCTGATGTTAATTGGTAAACATCACCTTTATCTAAGCATAGGTTACGCAAGATAGGAACTTGCCCAACGTCAACCGTGCTGTGCGTCCATCAACTTGAGTTATTCAGATGCTAAACAGATGTGCCTGTAATTTAACGGCAACGACACTTTTCAAACCAAAACACAACCACGCTGCTTGGCAGCATAAAAAAGGCATGAGGCTTATGTGATAGGTATCATCATCATCCACAGCTCGACTTCACCCACAGGTATAGGCCTCTCTTAGTTTTATTTTTTTTATACTACTAGCTGATGAAACAAGGAATGGCCCACCTGATGTCAAGTGGTAACCATCACCTATAACAAAGCATTGCCTCGTAAGTTAATACAATAGGAACGTGCCCTACGATGCACTGCCCTGCGTCCATCAACATGAGGCATACAGATGTTAAGCCTCATGTGCCTGTAATTACACCGGCAACCACGCTCTTCAAACCGAAACACGGCGTTGCTGCTTGGCGGCAGAAAAAGGCGTGGTGGTAGTACTTCCCCGAACGAGCCCTTCACAAAGAGCTCTACTACTCTTAGTTTGCGCCATCTACCACGACGAGGTGCCAATCTAACCCATTTACATCCCGCGACTTTCACTATGTCGTACATCCATCTCGCTGCAGGAAGTCCCAGTAATACGAGTATGTCCATTGGCTTATGTGACAAAGGTCTATCTAATTTAAGTAGGTATATGTTTTAACATAACACATAACATGTTTAACTAATGTTAGATTTAAATTGTTTGATGTTATTATTGCTACTTATATTATGTGTTATTTTTAAGTTTAAATGGATCTATTGACATCTGAATAAATAAATTTTTAATTTATTTTTTTTTAAACTAACAGACAATGGAACATCCTCACGAGCGAAAGACGTGCCCTGGCAGGAGCGAGGCGCATTGCGGCATCTTTGCCATCGGATATCACTATTGGCAAACTGCTTTTGATAGGGCAAACAATGAATTCGAAGGTGAGTTGGATTTACATTTAAAGTGAGCCGAATAGTGTCAAACAGTCACATAACCTTAACCTCCATTTTCTTTAGAATAATATGATTAAATATAACTACAGGTACATGAGGCTTAACACCTGTATGCCTCAAGTTGATGGACGCGGAGCAGTGCATCGTAGGGCACGTTCCAATTATGCGTGACTTACGAGGCAATGCTTTGTTATAGGTGATGCTTACCACTTGACATCAGGTGGGCCATTTGCTTGTTTCATCAGCTATAGTTCTTATGGTGCGTGACTTGCGAGGCAATGCTTTGTTATAGGTAATGGTCACCACTAAACATCAGGTGCTTGTTCCATCAGTTAGTTGTATAAAACAAAAAACATTATGACTTTAGTGATTTGACAGGCTGACTAAAAATCTATTTTATCAATATGAAACAAAGATTATGAAAAAAAACTCAATTATAAATTAACTTACTACTCAATAATAACTCATTAATAAATATACACTTGACACTGGCAAGAAGCCACAAATTAGTAATGAAGAAGAATCAGAATACAGCATAATGAAGGCCGTTGGCACAAAAATTACTAAACGTGTTTAACAAGCCTCTAATCACATTTAGGAAGGTAATCACGATTAGAGTCTTGCATAAAAAAGAAAACACATAGAGCCGATTTCACCATGCTCTGTTTGATTAACAAAGGATTAAAGGGCCGTTAAGGGGCTGACAACTATCAAACAATCTCTCGCTCGCACGTTTCGACATGTTGAAAGATATAGAATCACTAAACTCATTTTCGAAAAATCGCAATCAACCATTTTGTGTGCAATCACATTGCACACAGTTTAGTAAAAAACTCATTTTGATCGATACAAGTTTTCCTACTTAAAAGTTTGCGTACGAAAACTAGTAAAGCAAACTTTTGAGTAGGACAACATACGCGTAAAATGTAAGGTTAGATTTAACGGCCTGTTAATCCTTGATAAGAAGATAACAGAGCATGGTGAAATCGGCTCTAAGCACGATTAAATCTTCCGTTAGATCTGATATAATTGTACCTCAAGTCTGAGTTTTGTTTTTTGAAACTTCAGGTATTTTCTGTATGGAGAACCGTGAGTTCTCAGCACTGTCGATAGAGGCGCTTATCGAATCATACAAAACAAGGTCTGACGTTACGAAAAACGGATTAAACTCAGACTTGGGGTACAGATCCTAGAAGTTATGCAACTTTTTAATTTAAATAATTTTTATCAGTATGAGAGTATGTTCAAAACAAAAGTTTTTTTTTCAGAACATGTAAAATGTACTTTGAACGCGTGGTGTTCAAAAAGGACTGTTCAGAAATACATGCAACGTAATCTACCGGTAAGGAATTAATAATTTTCATTTGACATAGGTACGAGTGTTTAAGCTCAGACTTCGGGTACTGCAGGGTGATTACGTAACTTTATTGCAATAAGTTTCTATATGAAACCAATCTTAATATATGTATATAAATTACGCGTCACGTTGTTTGTCCGCTATGGACTCCTAAACTACTTAACCGATTTCAATCAAATTTGCGCACCGTGTGCAGTTTGATCTAACTTAAACTAGTAGTTCGCCCCGAACTGAGATCTCGTGATGCGACCCGACGAACGCATCAAAACTTTGAGTAGGTGGTAGCCAGAGGCAAGTCCAATCATTATGTTTGGACTTTTTTCTGACTACCGCCTACTAACTTAGTGTGGTAACCAAGTTTCAACTCTATTGGCCTATTTATTGAAGAGTTCCGTTGAACAGACCTTGGCTCCATCATCAGACCAGCTCGCTATCACCATTTTATGAGAACTAAGTCATCATCATCATCATCTTCCTGCCCTTATCCCACGCTAAGTGGGGTCGGCACAACAGGTTTTCTTCTTCCACTCTCCTCTATCATACGTCATCTCAGTGCTCACACCTTTCTTACTCATATCATCTTTCACACAGTCCATCCATCTTTTCTTTGGCCTGCCTCTCCTTCTAAAACCATCCACATCCATTTCCAACACTCTTCTCGTAATATGACTTTCTTCCCTCCTCATGACATGCCCATACCACGCTAACCTATTGCTCCTCAACTTATCCATAACAGGCGCTACTTTCAAACTTCCTCTAATATACTCATTCCTTATTTTATCCATCCTTGTCACTCCGCACATCCATCTCAACATTCGCATTTCTGCTGCATGCACTCTTCTCTCATCCGTCCCTTTGGTTGCCCAACTAAGTACCTTCTTAAATTATTTCAAGAAAAAAAAAATAAGAAAAAGTAAAGAAACTTGCCGACCAGTAGAAAAACCTTGATGTCAACGAAATTCCTAGAGATGGGAGCTCTTGGATCGCTGGGTATCCTAATTTAACTTTTTTATTGTATCTCAAAAACCGAGCGTCCAAGAAAAAAAGTAAAAATCGTTTTGGAATGTCCAAACAAAGCCCTTTCACTTGACATGTAACTTGATTTTTTTATGTAACTTTTTTTATTTTTGCCCCCTTAAAAAACCCCATATCTTAATAACCCTTCATTCGATTTTACTCATATACTTACCAGTAAATTTCTCAAGTACAATCTATCGACATACCAAATTTTATGCAGATCGGATCAACGGTTCGAAAGTTATGGCCAGACAAACATACATACATACATACATACATACATACATACATACATACATACATACATAAAATGCCAAATCGCCCAAGTTGAAACTAAGATCTTTGTTCGCTTCGCTCACTCGATCAAATATAAGATAGCCTTCATCTCAATTTAAAGTCAATTTATATTATTTTATTGCAAATTTGACACCGCCCAACAAAGTGGGCACGGGTCAGCAAGTAAGTATTTAAAATAATACGAAAGTTTTGCGATTATCCATCAATAGAAACACCAGTTGTAATCTAACTTTGTTAGCAACTGCAGCTACAATGTAACCGCATAGCCGTCAGATTTACTTATTACAAACAGAAACTGATTGAAACTGATTGCAACAAAGTTACGTGATTACGTAACATTTTAGCTGCAGTTGCTAACAAAGTTAGATTACAACTGGTGTTTCTATTAATGGATAACCGCAAAACATTCATATTGTTTTATATACTTATTGGTTTCATATAGAAACTGATTGCAACAAAGTAACGTAATCACCCTGTGCTGGCTGATTACGTAACTTTGTTGCAATCAGTTTTTTCAGGACACAGGTTTTAGATTAAAGTTGTACTTTAAAGTTTGTTCTTCTGTCCAGGCATGCTGGGAGACCAGACGTAAATCTACGAACAGCTCAGTGTCAGCCTGCGAGACCGCCATGATCCTCCACCGCTTCGGATCCTCCAAGTGCTCCATCACAGACGAGCTGACGCAGTCCTACAGTATCAGACTGATGGACTGCCTAGACCGGCGCACTTGGAACACGTTTCAGTGAAATCAGAGCCATGCTTTGTTATAGGTGATGGTTACCACTTAACATCAGGTGGGCCATCTGCTTGTTCCATCAGCTAATTGTACAAAAAAAAATTGTTGGACTTTCCACACACCAATCTAACCCCAAACTAAACCAAAGCTTGTAATATGGGAACAATATAGCTGATATAATACATATATAGTTTTTATTTCTAAATACATATTCAATACATGTATAGGGGTGTATGTATGTATGACTTGATGTATTTTTATCATTTAAATTAAATACATATAAAGAAATATGATAAAAAGACTGAACGAACAAATTAATTAGTAGGTACATAGGTACCAATAAACCACAAAGCTGAGTGACCACCGATTCTGTTGTCCTAACCAATATTGTTCTCTGTATTTCGCCTACGCTTTTGTGACACAAAACAAACTATTTCAACAGACTTCAAAAACAACAGGAGTGTATTTTTTTTTACCGCATAACTCCGTCATTTATGAACCGAATTGAAAAATTCTTTTTGATTTGAGAGGATAATTTTCAGGTTAGTCCCATAGAAATTTCATAAAAATCGGTTCAGTAGTTTCGCATTTAAATGGCAAGAAAAAGTTATGACATCCAAGTAAATGAAATTGCTTATTTTACCTTTTTATGTTTTGAATATACTTAATTGAAGTTTTTTTTGTACAAATTTTTGATTTGATTTGTTATGACACTGAAAACAGCAACTCGGTAAGCACAGCCACCGGCAGAAGCTAGTGTTTTATACATAACGAGAGCGTTCGATAAATCTGAATTTCGGCGTCTTCCATGTTTAACGATGGGAAACTTTACCGATTCAAACTCCAATTTAAATGAACGAATACCTCAATTTACCGGCATCAGTAGAAAGTTTGCCGTTCTGAAGCCATTTGGCTGTTTGATGCTAGTCTTTTTAAACTTTCTCAATCAGAAGAAATAAAAGTGTAAACCAGTCTTCTTCCTGTCGTGTCACTAGTTTCTTTCGAAACAGTGTGGTGAAGGGATTGGCTCCTTTCGAGCACTTGACACATGCTATAGACCTTTTTAGATTCTACAACATGCCGGTTTCCTCACGATGTTTTCCTTGAACGTCTAAGTACTGGCACTGAGCACATACATTGTGGAATAGAAAAACTCATTGGTGCACGACCGGTTTTGAACCCACGACCTTAGGATTGGAAGGCGGGGCCGCTACCACTAAACTACCAGTGCTCCAGTGAACTAGTAAAATAGGTACACAACGTTGGCTAAATGTTTTTCACAGAACTCTGCGCCATTTGCATTTATACAACGTGTAACTTATTACCAAATAATAAGGCCAAAGACCAAGAGATCAGAGCAAGCACTGGAATACTTTGACGTGTGCAACGTGAATACTTCGTTTTCGATTTTCCTATGCAAAAGTAAAATTAATGTCTCAAAAATTTGCAACAACCCTGATAATGTGTACGTGACCTTGGTACTACGCTATTTGCGTTTACTAATTGGTGGCAGTTCTATTACCTATTTATCTACAGTTCACAATTAAAGGTCAAAAAACAGCTATAAATAGGCCTGCGTTATGTTGTGCTACTTTCATTTTGGAGGAGGAAACTTTGGAGGAAATTTTGGAGGCACTTCATGAATGAAAAACTTCGAAATTTCAAAAGTCTTTCGCAATTTGTGACCAATTTGTCAAAACATTAGTTTGTCAAAAAATTTCATTTTGATCGATACATGTTTTCCTACTCAAAAGTTTGCCTTGCTAGTTTTCGTACATAAGCTTATATCGATCAAAATGAAATTTTTCCTAAGCTGTGTGCAATGTGATTGCACACAAAATGGTCGATTGCGATTTTTCGAAAATAAGTTTAGTGATTTTATATCTTTCAACATGTCGAAACGTGCGAGCGAGAGTCACATTAGCTCTTGTCTGCGCCTTAAGCGTAAGTTCATGCTAAACCTGGTCTCTTAATCTCAGCCCAAGATCTCCGTTCGCTTCACTCATTCGATTAAAATATTAGAAGGAAACAGTACCTATTGCCAACCTTTTTAAGCCTCAAAAAATTGGCAGCACTGCTTAATTCCTTGAGTCTTTTTTAACCTTCCAAACTTTGAACTGACTTTACCCCAAACAACGCAGCTACTCTAAATAGATAAGTTAGTATGGAAGACCTATCCTTCCTTCAAGTAGGTAGGTACAAAATGAAAACTAATCAATATGAATCAGCGTAGTTAATATCCTGTAATGTCAGTACCTGTTTGAAACGGTAGACATTCACGGAGAGACAAAGCCATCCTATCCTACTTCCTATCCTACTAATATTATAAACGCGAAAGTTTGTAAGTATGGATGGATGGATGGATGTTTGTTACTCTTTCACGTAAAAACTACTGAATGGATTTTAATGAAACTTTACAATATTATCGCCTATACATTAGAATAACACATAGGCTACAATTTATAAAGATATTATTGTCCAAATATGACGTTATGTGTCAAGTAAGTAAGAAAAAATCTACCATCTGCGAGCTATTCTGGCGTACGCTGCCAAAACCGCTAGAGTAACACATAATATGTGTTACTCTATCTGCGCAGGATCAGTATTTCGAGTAGCTTATATTAGCGTGGCGCAGTAGTTATTTACTGCGCCACGCTAAAATATAAGCTTCCTTCCTCTTGAATCACTCTTTCTATAAAAAAAAACCGCATCAAAAACCGTTGCGTAGTTTTAAAGATTTAAGCATACATAGGGATATAGGGACAGAAAAAACGACTTTGTTTTATACTATGTAGTGATGATGAATAATAATTAATATTAAATCCATCCGTTTAGTCGCGCTCTGAATGCCTCTCTTTATAATATTCCCAACATCAATCTGCGTCAAAGTAAGTTATTTAAATTAATGTAATTTAACTTTATGTACATCAAAAGGGATCGGTTTGAGTGTCAACAAAATATTACAACAATATTAGTAGCCACCAATGAAACTTATACAAGTGAATATGAGCTGGTGACCTATACTGAGGTCAAAGATTTTTGGCTTTCTAAAATATTTTTTGTTAACAATACAGCCCAATCCTTCACAAATAAATAAATAAATATTGGTCGACTTTCCACACAGCCTTATCTAGCCCCAAACTAAGCCAAAGCTTTTAATATGGGAACCAAATAGCTGATAAAATACATTAATATAAATTTTTTTTTTGTAAGTACTATAATAACACCCAGACAGAGAACCAACATCTATGTTCATCACACAAATGTTTGTTCTCGGTGGGGATCGAACCCACGGTCTACGGCGCAGAAGGCAGAGCTACTACCAACCGAGCTGTGAAAGCTGTCAAATAATAAGAATAGTAGAGCTCTTTGTGAAGGGCTCGTCCGGGGAAGCACAACCACCACGCCTTTTTCTGCCGCCAAGCAGCAACGCTGTGATTTGGTTTTAAGAGTGTGGTGGCCGTTGAAATTACAGGCACAATACCAACTATACAAGGTGTTCCAATACTTGTGCTTAAAAACTTCAGGGGGCTAAAGTACCCATCAATATGAATAACTTTTTCTAAGGAACCAACACTGTAAACGCGTAAAAAAAACAGCTGTTTCATACAAAAGTTCAATACCCACCTGGTTAAAATGTATGAAACAGTTGTTTTTTTTTCATTAGTTAATTTAATAATTATTTTATAGTAATTTTAGTTAGCTTTTAGTCCATCAACTTGAGACATACAGATGTTAAGCCTCATGTGCCTGTAATTATACCGGCAACCACACTCTTCAAACCGAAACACAGCAACGCTGCTTGGCGGCAGAAAAAGGCGTTGTGGTAGAACTCCCCCGGACGAGCCCTTCACAAAGAGTTCTACTACTCTTAAAATGGTACAGAGTTTACCAACTAGTTTCCTCGTGGGGTGTTCCTTCGCCGTTCTAGAGCACTGATATCTAAACGATTTGAGAAGGCAAAATTAATACAAAATTGATGCGAAGAAAACGAGAAATGTCCAAATACCGACCCAACTTGCGAGTGACACTGACTTATTACTAAATTGAAATGGTACAAATCATAGGATCTTACGGAAACAAAAATAAGATAAGATAAGATAAGATAATGTTTATTTCCAAGAAAAAAGAAGAACATATGCAGAGTATTACATTTTCTTATGTCTAATGATTTGTATGATAAAAGGCAACTGGCATACTCTATGGTATCGAAACATTACCTTCCGTGCTAGTTAAAAACTGTGTTACGGCAAGGTAAATGCTTCTCTCCCTAGGTGCTATTAGTCGTTATATATACTTACTAGCGGCCTGTCCCAGCTTCGCATGGGTGGTCATAAATTTTTTGAACATTTTAGGATAAACTTAGGCCGTGGGTTCGTGCCTCGCGTCTACTTATTTCATACATTTGCACGCCAGAGAGTGAAATCGCACCCCGAGCGTGACCCGTGGACCCGTTAACGTTTTTAATTTCGTCATATCTTTTGAATGGAATGTCCGATTTGAAAAATTTAAGAAGTAATCTATAGGTATTGAAACCGTCTTAATTATGAAAAGATTTATTTGGATAAGGATTAATACCAAGGTACAAATAAAGACCCTTTTCTAGCGGCGGCATTTCAATTAATTTTTTATAATAAAAGATCACTTATTGTGACATAACTATAATAGTTAGACGTATTCTCTTATCTGTGGTTAGACATAATTATGCTGTCGCGACATTTTTTGTAGATGATGACGTGTTCTACAAAATCGTAGTACATTATTTTGTTCTATCACCAATAGTTTTCGCAGCGCACGCGATGTAAGGTTTTTGGTTTCCACCTTGGGTTACATTATTGGAGTTTTAGTAAGGATCCCTGATTTTTTTGAAAATATAATATAGCCTATGTTACTCAGGGATAATGTAGCATTCTAATGGTGAAAGAATTTTTGAAATCGGACCAGTAGTTTTTGAGCCTATTCGTTACATACAAAAATACAAAAATACAAAGCTTTCCTCTTTATAATATTAGTGTAGACAAGATAGGAACACAACAAGAATCTACAAGAAGCTACTTACACTTTAAATAGCTTCATGACTTTGATCCACAGGCACGGTAGACATCCTCTCAGGTCTCTTAGTATCAGGAACTAACTCGAGATTGTTCTACGAATGTCGAAGGATTAAGAGTAGTAAGAGTAGTAAGTAGTGGTAAAAAGTAAAAGATTTAAGATTTAAGAGTAGTAGAGCTCTTTGTGAAGGGCTCGTCCGGGGAAGCACTACCACCACGCCTTTTTCTGCCGCCAAGCAGCAACGCTGTGTTTCGGTTTGAAGAGTATGGTTGCCGGAGAAATTACAGGCACAATACCAACGATATACTGTAAAATGTAACATAATGTACCAAATGTACCAAAACGAATGTATCAATGAGCTTACCTATTATTGTACCCTTATTATTATGAATTGCACCTACCTTATATCTACATAATTTGCAGCGCCCTACAGGGTACGTGTACTCGCCTAATAGCTACCTTAGACCTAAACTATATAAGTATATGTTGGCATTATATAAATAAATCTAAATCTAAATCTGAAGGGATATCTACCGTGCCTGGGGAGTACAGTTAAGGATTAAATGTATCAACATCCTCAATATAAATCGGTTTTTCCTACACCTTGTACCAAATTTCATAGGCGTGGTTTCAGTAAAAGCTGCTTTTGGCGGAACTCCTTATTCAAGTATCGCCATATTATTGCCTTCTGGGTTTGAAAAATTGCCGATTATTCATCATTATCTTCATCAGCAGGAAGGATTTCGCGGCTGGACCTCCTTCATTTTTAACCGATTTCAAAAAAGGAGGAGGTTCTCAGTTTGACTGTTATTTTTTTAGTATTTCCGATTTGAAAAAAAAAATTGATAGGATGTATTTTACGGTTGGTCTTTGGCATAGATATGGTTGGCATAGGTATACCTATAAAATTAAAAGTTGTTTATTTAAGGCACAATTTGTAAAAAATAGACCCATATCACAAGAAATGTAAAATAAAAATAAAAACAATGGTTACAATAAAATAATTGTAAAAAATCAAAAATCAGATTGTAAATTTTAGGTGAAAAATGACTGACACTGGCAAGATTATTGGACATTTTTACTTACGGACATTGGCTTTGGACATTTTTCTTTATTGACATTAGTCGTGCAAATCGATGCATGGTATAAGGGCAAGTCGTCCCTCGCATTTTTGAAGTATGTCATTTGTTATGGTCTGTACGTAGTTGGCAATGCAAAACACTACACTACAATTGTGTACTCAAACTCTTTACAAATAAAGTTCATTTCACAGTGAACCCACTCCAGAAGTGATCTACTAAAGGCTTGCATCACGAACGGGTACCTTTGTCCGACTCACAAAGGTAGTAGTGTTGTTTACTTGAAAACAATGGTCCATGTTCTGACTAAAGGGATAGTGCAAGAGTCAGGAACCAGAAAAAAATACTCAGTATCTGTTATAGCTAAAAATCTATTCTATCTGACTAATATTAAAACTAAACATCCTTCTAATATAATATTATAAACGCGAAAATTTGTAAGTATGGATGGTTGGATGGATGGAAAGATGTTTGTTACTCTTTCACGTAAAAACTACGAAATGGATTTTAATGAAACTTTACAATAATATAGCGTGCACAATGCCAGTACTCTCAAACGGTGAAGGAAAACATCGTGAGTAAACCGGCATGTCGTAGAACCTAAAAAGTTCTACATGTCTCAAGTGCTTGAAAGCACTTGAGGCGCACTTAAAATCCTTTCACTACACTGTTTCGAAAGAAACTAGTGACACGACAAGAAGAGAAACCGGCCGTGAGTGTCGCGCGGCCATCCATGCCGATATAATGAGTTACAAACGACTTACAGTCTCCTAGACTGCTGCTCAACACCATGGAAAACAGTATTTTACCGGAACTTTCCGCGCTAATGAAATGACTGAAAACTTGTACCCTTGTACCTTTGTACCTTTTGTTAGACAACTGGCATTTTAAGATAAAAGACAAAAAACTTAGTAAACGATTTTTTTAAAACAACCAGCTAATGGAACAAGCAGATGGCCCACCTGATGTTAAGTGGTAACCATCACCTATAACAAAGCATTGCCTCGTAAGTCACACACAATAAGAACGTGCCCTACGATGCACTGCCCTGCGTCCATCAACTTGAGGCATACACATGTTAAGCCTCATGTGCCTGTAATTGCACCGACAACCACACTCTTCAAACCGAAACACAGTAACGCTGTTTGGCGGCAGAAAAAAGGTAACCATCACCTGTAACAAAGCATTGCCTCGTAAGTCACGCTTGATAGGAACGCGCCCTGCACTGCCCTGCGTCCATCAACTTGAGACATACAGAATGATGTACTGATGTCAATTAACTTATTGTTTATATTGGTGGACATTCCACACAGCACTATCTCGCCCCAAACTAAGCCAAAGCTTATGATATGCGAACCAGATAGCTGATATACTACTTATATACTTTTTTTTTGTAAATACATACTTATAATATCATATAAAACCCAGACAGAGAACAAACATCTATGTTCATCACACAAATGTTTGTTCTCGGTGGGGATCGAACCCACAGCCTACGGCGCAGAAGGCAGAGCTTCTACCAACTGAGCTGTGAAGGCTGTCAAATTGTTTCATAATTCACTTTAAATAAACTTTTATTTTCATCAATCGCTTTGAAGGTTTGAAAGTTTTTCAAAACTTGGTCTATGTTGGTAAAAACCTAATTGACGACAAATAGAGAAAACTACTACAAATAACCTATTGACCTTTGACCATGTAATTCTTTAAAATGTGTTTTAAAAAACATTTTCACAACTTTTTAGGGGTCCATACTATAATAATAATAACTTTATTGAGGACAGAATGGAGAAAGTTATAAACGTAAATGTACATTAAGTTTGTCCTACAATCGGCGGTCTTATCGCAAGTAGCGATCTCTTCCAGACAACTGTTATTTTATTAAAAACTTAGGACTAATGTTTTGCATCGTTGACTGCGTAGTTGAGCTGATTTGGTATCCACAGCCCCCCAAACTAGTTAAAAACTGTGTTTCAGGAGACTGCTTCTCCTTTAATCGTCCCAAGCATCGCTGACGCAAAACTGTGTTCATGGATTCGAATTCAGGGCTTATAAACGTGATATTCATCGGTAGCTAGCCAAGTCCAACAAAAAAAAAAAAAACACAAAATAAAATTTAGGCTTGTTCTCACATTCAATGACATACATGCATGCTAGTAGCGTGTGTGTGTTGTGTTTGTACCTATTGTGAGTTTATTTGTTAGTATAGTGTAGGTGTATACTCAAAGGGTAAAACCCTATTACTAAGACTCCGCTGGCCGTCTGTCTATCTGTTTGTCCGTCTGTCACCAGGCTGTATCTCGTGAACCGTGATAGTAAGACAGTTGTAATTTTCACAGAGGATGTATTTCTGTTGCCGCAATAACAACAAATACAAAAAGAAAACAGAATAAAATAAATACTTAAGGGGGCTCCCATACAACAAACGTGATTTTTTTGCCGTTTTTATAGATAATGGTACGGAACCCTTCGTTCGTTTCGAAATAGTAACCACTCAATATCAGGTGTACTGTCGTGTGTTTGCATAAAAAGAAGGATGTATTAAAAAAACGTCTTGAGTTATCAATGTTTTTGTCCTTATGAACACTTTTTGCTTGAATTTCATAAAATAATTAACCAAAATATAGACCGTATCACAACGGCATAAGTCATCAAATTTGTCAAAAGACTCCGTGGGCAATAAACGAGTTTCCCCTTAAAAAGTTGCCTAAATAGTGCTACCAAAACTTTCTTTTGTTCCGTCTAAAACTAGTTTAGTTCGAGGGCGAAATGAGGGGAGTACAAATGATCTCAATTTACCCCGTTTTGGGGCATAAAGTACAAATTGTATGTATCCCTAGCGACAATGAATTAACTTTGGATGGGAACTTAGAGAGCATCTACCTTCCTAAATAGTCAGCATCATCACGCTGAAGCAGTTCTCTATAGATTTCCAGGAAGTACGATTCTGAGCCCTCTCCATCCGACTTCTGATATTCAACTGATTTTACGTTGACGGATGTCTGCATCTAAACACCTAAAGTCGTGGATTCGAAACCGTTCGTTCACCAATGAGTTTTTCTGCTTAAAAAATGATGTGTAGACTGCCAGTAATCTCAAACGGCATAGGAAAACATCAGGAAACTGGCATGTCGGAGAATCTAAAACACGTGTAAAATAATAATAGTGTGTGTAATAGTAGTAGAGCTCTTTGTGAAGGGCTCGTCCGGGGAAGTACTACCACCACGCCTTTTTCTGCCGCCAAGCAGCAACGCTGTGTTTCGGTTTGAAGAGTTTGGTTGCCGGTGTAATTACAGGCACATGAGGCTTAACATCTGTATGCCTCAAGTTGATGGACGCAGGGCGGTGAATCGTAGGGCACGTTCCTATTGTGCGTGACTTACGAGGCAATGCTTTGTTATAGGTGATGGTTACCACTTAACATCAGGTGGGCCATCTGCTTGTTTCATCAACTAGTAGTATAAAAAAAAAAAAAAAAAAAAAAAAAAATCGATAGGAGCCTAAGCGAGGCGCACCAAAATCCCTTTGACATACTATCTCGAAAGTAAGTAAGAGCACGGTGGTCGAGTGGTAGCGACCCCGCCTTCTGATCCTAAGGTCGTGAGTTCGAAACCAGTCGTGCACCAATGAGTTTTTCTGTTCAAAAATTTATGTGCACAATGCCAGTACTCTCAAACGGTGAAGGAAAACATCGAGAGGAAACCGGCATGTCGTGGAACCTAAAAAGTTCTATGACATGTGTCAAGTGCTCGAAAGGAACGTCTTGAGGCGCACTTAAAATCACTTGTGGTATCACACTGTACCACACTGTTTCGAAAGAACGACAAGAGAGAGATACGACAATGAAGAAGAAAAAGAACACTGAAATTACAGGCACATGAGGCTTAACATCTGTATGCCTCAAGTTGATGGACGCAGGGCAGTGTAGCGGCATGTTCCTATCGTGCGTGACTTACGCTTATGCTTTGTTAAAGGTGATGGTTACCACATAACATCAGGCCCAAACTAAGCCAAAGCTTGTAATATGGGAACCAGATAGCTGATATAATACATATGAACTTTTTTTTGTAAATACATACTTATAATATATAATAACACCCAGACAGGGAACAAACATCAATGTTCATCACACAAATGTTTGCTCTCGGTGGGGATCGAACCCACGGCCTACGGCGCAGAAGGCAGAGCTACTACCAACTGAGCTGTGAAGACTGTCATTGAGCCTCTGTGATATAAATAACTCTAGGTCTAATCAATTTACTTTGTATTTGAACTAAAGTTTGTCTATTACGATACGGTTTTCTGAGATACGGTATACGTTATTAGCGGCCGTAATTTTTATTTATAAACAGTTTAGAATAGAATAGAAAATATTTATTTTCGTGCTAAAAACGACTAGCTGATGGAACAAGCTGATGGCCCACCTGATGTTAAGTGGTAACCATCACCTATAAGAAAGCATTGCCTCGAAAGTCACGCACGATCGAAACGTGACCTACGATGCACTACCCTGCGTCCATCAACTTGAGGCATACAGATGTTAAGCCTCATGTGGCGTGGTGGTAGTACTTCCCCGGACGAGCCCTTCACAAAGAGCTCAACTACTCTTAAAATCTGCCGCAGCGTTGCTGTGTTTCGGTTTTAAGAGTGTGGTTGCCGGTGTAATTACAGGCACATGAGGCTTAACATCTGCTGTATGCATCAAGTTAATGGCACAAGGCAGTGCATCGCAGGGCACGTAATACCGTGCGTGACTTGCAATGATGATGATGTTCTGAGTTAATTGAAAGTTAGGACGCAGTATTTCATAAACTACAATTTGACTGATGGAAGAATTTCTCAGATTTAATATAACAAGTTTGAAGGGAAAATTGACTTAATTGATCGTCTAATTCTGCCGCACATTCAATTAAACACTTTTTATTTGTTTTGCGAAGTTTCAAGTTTGGCGAAAGAAGTTTTGATTCATTGACAAGAATTAATATAAAGGTTTTCTCTAGATAAGGTTCTTCAAAAGGGTGTTTTACAATATTTAAAGGGTCGGCAACGCGCGTGTAATGCCTTTGGCAACAAGCTACAAGCGTCCATCGGCTACGGTAACCGCTTTTCATCAGGGCTAGCGGAATACCGCGTTTACATTTAGATATTCGCGTTGCTATTCGCGTGGACGGAAATGTGGCCGGTCATATGTCCGCGGCAGCGTCGCCGGCAATGTGTTCACATTTAGCCCGGACACTTAGGAGCGCGCGCAACGCGATTGTCAACGCGAACGGCAACGCGAGCGGACATGGAAGTGGGCTTATTACATTCTCGCATTGCCCATGTCCCTGCCCATGCCCCTGCACATATCCACGGATATGATCTGAGTGTAAACGTGGTAGTTAGTTACCTGTTATTCTAGGCTTGGTCACGTGGAACTAGCACTTTTTGTGCCAGGTAGTAATTTATTTTATATTAAATAGATAGATAAATAAAGTATATAAGTATTTAGTAATAGCTATCTGGTTCCCACATTACAAGCTTTGCTTGGTTTGGGGCTAGATAGTGCTATGTGGAAAGTCCACCATTTTTTTTTGCCATTTCGTCTTGTACGTCTTGGTCTTGGCAGAAATAAAACTATTATTTTGAGTTTAAATAGTTATATGGCATGTCAGAAATAAAACGTATTTCGGATAAAATACTACAAAGTGCGGGCAAAATAAATCAAAACAACCTTATTTTTTGTACATTAGAGCTTACCCATGCACGTTTAGGTCCCGGGATCCGACTTCAAGAAAGAAAAATTCTTTTTCAGAGGTGGTCCCATACAAATTTTATCGAAATCGGTTCAGTAGTTTTGCTATTAAATCAAAATAACAGGAAAAAGTTTTGCGAATTTTGCCGTATGTAATGTTTATAATGTATGTATGTAATGTATGTAATGTTTTCAGTGTATTTGAAGTCGTTTTTTTTTTGCAGAAAATATTTTCCTGTATGATGTCGTGTTTTTGTGTGTAAGTATAAGCTAACTAAGTACCGTACCGGACAGATTTTTTATAAACAAAAAAAAACACAAACAGCTTCATTACATTGATCCCCAGGCACGGTAGATATCCCCTCAGATCTCTTAGTACCAAGTAGGAACTCCAGATTCTTTGAGGACGTCTAAAGGGGGTAGTCAGAGGTACGTCCAAACATTAAATTTGTTATACCCACATTTTGCAGTAGATGTTCCATACGTGACAGGTTGCAAACCCATCACCGCTGTTAGAATACTAACTGGTTTCCTCGCGATGTTTTCTTCATCGTCTAAGAGCACCAGCATTTTTTTTTGTCGACAAGCAAAATCGATTGGTGCAAGATCCGATTCGAACCTACGATCTTACGATCAGAAGGTGGAGAGAACTCCCACTAGACCACCGCCGGTGCTCTTAAATAATAGTTATAGTAAAAATGAAAATAAAATTGACAAATCTGAAAATAAATTAAATTATTATTAAATTGAAAAAAATTGCAATATTATTAAATTGATGTAAGAATACTTGTAGTCAAAATGAATTTAAAATCTCTGGTGATCAAAATTTTGCTATGTTTCTATTTTTCAGTAAAATATAAATATTACTAAATCAATCTAAACAACAAGTCAAATACTTTCAGAAAATCATGGTCAAGTCATGATCAAAATAAATTCACTTGGAATTAAAAAAAAATATTATATACACCTAGTCGTAGCTTTAAGACGTTTGAAAGTGATTCTTGTGACTTGAAACCCCCATAACTTAAATAAATATGAACGCTAGCTTAGAACTATAGTGAATAAATTCAACATCCTTTCATCGCGGGATTACCGTGAATCCCGGGAAATATCGCATAGTTACCAGACTCTAGCGCTCACGTCAGCAACTACGTGTGCGGAAAACTGATGCTATTTCACCGCCATATCGAAGATGTACGGGATATATTTACTCCGCACTATTAAATAACATTTCTAAAGCTGGCTTTGTATTGAAAGCTAAATATTTTTATTGAACTAAATATCCTTTAGGGTAGGTAACTGTACTTTAGAAAACAAACGACAATATAGCAACTTTTATGAATTTTAAAATATTATTATTACTTTCTTCCTTAATTTTTTCTCTGACTTCATTGCTTAGTATTTATTTTTTATTTAAAAAATAAGCTCTTTTTAGCGAAAACGTTTTAATGGACATTAGCTTTATATTGTTAATTACTACATAGACTATAGGTACGTACTGTTTGTTTTCCTAAGGAATAAAAATTGAATACTTAGGTAAATATAATTGACGATCTAGTCCAAACGCTATATAGAATATAGAATATATCCTAGCGCGATGTAGTAATATCGAGATTTAGTCAGAGAGCGATTTAGTCAAATCGAGTTGTAGTCCCAAAGCTTCTAACCCGTTCTATGTACACTGTTTTATTTTTAGGTTGGAAGGTACTGGAGGTAGGTATTGGTAGCCAGAAATAAGTTTTTTTAATTAATACTTCTTATTGATGGAATAAGCTGAAGGCCCACCTGATTGCCACCTGAGACCCACCTAAGTTGCCTGGAAGAAATCGTTTTCAGTGATATGGCCGCCCATTGTAATTGATTAATTTACCCCTAGATTTATGATGAATCCTATCTATCTATCTATCTTATGTTGAGTGGTAACCATCGCGTATAGAGCATTTGCCTCGCGAGTCACGCACGATCAGAACGTGCCCTACGATGCACAGCCTTGCGTTCGTCACCTTGAGGCATACAGATGCTAAGCCCCATGTGCCTGTATTTCCACCGGCAACCACATTCTTCAAACCGAAACACAGCAACGTGTGACGGCAGAAATATGCATGGTGGTAGTGCTTCCCCGAACGAGCCACACACAGCTTCTACTCTTAAGGCGAAGACAATAGCTAATGTGGCTTTCGCTCGCACGTTCCAACATGTTGAAAGATATAAAATCACTAAACACATTTTCGAAAAAATCACAATCAACCATTTTAACTGCAATCACATTGCACACAGTTTAGTAAAAATATCATTTTGATCGATACAAGTTTTCCTACCTAAAAGTTTGCTTATTACAATACTAGTAAAGCAAACTTTTGAGTAGGAAAACATGAATTTAGTGATTTTATATCTTTGAACATGTCGAAACGTGCGAGCAAGAGTCACATTAGCTCTTGTAGTTCGCCTTAAAACCTTCCGCGATCTTTTGAATAGCAGCAGCTGTGCATCAGGTGGAGAAAATACAGATGATAAAATTGTTTCCCAGCTGCACCATAACATAGCACAATCGTTTTAAACATAAAACCAGTGATCGATCATTCATGCGACATACGAGTATGTGTACAAAGCATAGTGCTTCGTTTAGTAGTAATATATCTACTGGCACGTTGATAGAACTAGCTCTTCAACTTGCCAGTTGTGACGGATGTATTTTTTTTATTACAGTTATTTAAAGTTTATGACTGTTTTATTCAGTAAAGTCTAGAGGGACACTTTGAAACTTCTTAAACTATCTATACAAATAAATAAGGAAATATTAGTGGTCTAATCTAACCCCAAACTAAGCAAAGCTTATAATATGTAAACCAGATAGCTGAATACTTGTGAACTTTTAATATGTAATAACATTAGACAGAGAAGTATCATCACACAAATGTTTGTTCTCGGTGAGGATCGAACCCACCACGGCCTACGGCACAGAAGGTGGAGCTACTACCGACTGAGCTGTGAGGGTGTCAAGATAATTATGAATCTAAGCATGATATTTGAAGTGATTGGCACAGTTAGCTATCACATTTTTGGTCGAAGGGGGTGAATTTTACTCATTATTATTATTGTCATCATAATATTCGTAATATACATCGTAGGCTTTGGCCTTTAAAATAATATTCTACCTTCAGTACTTGCCTTTGACATCGAAGATACTGAGTAGTAGAGCTCTTTGTGTGTGGCTCGTCCGAGGAAGTACTACCACCACGCCTTTTTCTGCCGCCAAGCAGCGTTGCTGTGCATCGTAGGGCACGTTCCTATCGTACGTGACTTACGAGGCACTGCTTTGTTAAAGGTGATGGGTACCACTTAACATAAGGTGGGCCATCTGCTTGTTCCATCAGCTAGTTGTATAAAAAAAGGATACTTTAACAGCGATGTGGTTATAATTGTCGGTCATTGACCTCATGCTAGCTTGCTGATTAGTTAGTGTGAACAGAGCACAGACTCAACTGAGCTTTTAAAGTACTCGCTAATGGAGTGTAACATCTTAAAGATTGATAGGGAAATATGAGCTGTGATTACCTTAAGTTTAGCTCAACTGCCAACAACATAACTTATAAACGCTAGTTAAGGGGAAGACAAGAGCTAATTTACCTCGAGCTCGCACGTTTCGACATAATGAGAAATCACTAAACTCGTTTTCGAAAAATCGCAATCAACCATTTTTTATTATTTAATTTTATTAGTCAAAAATTCATTTTGATCGATACAAGTTTTACTACTCAAAAAAGTATTCAACGTGATTGCACACAAAATGGTTGATTGCGATTTTCCGAAAATGAGTTATGTTTTTTGATACTAGCTGGTGCTCGCGACTTCGTCTGCGCATATCGTCATATTTTGGACAATTCACACAATATCCTTATAAATTTAAGTCTTTGTGTTATTCTGATGTATAAGCTATATTATTGTAAAGTTTCATTATAATCCATTCAGTAGTTTTTACGTGAAAGAGTTACAAACATCCATCAATACTTACAAACTTGCGCGTTTAATTAGTAGTCGAAACGTGCGAGCGAGAGTTTGGGGGAAAGTCCACCATTTTCTTTCTATTTACATTGTAACATACCAGTTATTTCGCCAGCACTGTGTCACGCTCACATTAAGATCAGTATCGCCACGACTTCAGAGCCATTTTCTTATCTTCAACTTTTATTAACTTACGTAACAGTAATTAGGAGTTGAACGCTACTGACTTCTCTTGAGATTTTCATAAAGGCGCGTTCTTACATTATGTTTGTTCAATGGGTGTTTTAACACCCAGACCTCAAACATGTTACATGTTAACATGTTATTTAGGTATTATTAGTAATGTAAGAGTAGTAGAGTTCTTTGTGAAGGGCTCGTCCGGGGAAGTACTACCACCATGCTTTTTTATGCCGCCAATCACCGTTGCTGTGTTTTGGTTTGAACAGTGTGGTGTTTTTCTAGGCTTTGGTCGCGTGGAACTGGCACCTAAAGTCACCTAGCTTTAAGACGTTTCAAAGTGATCCTTGTAATTTTATTGAATAAATACCTTTTAACTTTGACTTTGACAAAGGCATGGTGCCAGTACTTCCCCGGACGAGCCCTTCACAAAGAGCTCTACTACGGTTTACTAAATCATCACAAAATAATTTACTGTGAACTAAACCTTAGCTTCAAGTAACAACGTGATACCCGTTATCACACAGTTGACTATATATATCTGTGACTTTTTTAAGGCTTATTTACATTGACGATAGTTTGGCACGATGAACCAGCGAAAGGCTATTGGGCCGCCAAGAAAATCAGTGTATTCGAAATAGTGGGTGTAAGTAGAGCTCTTTAAGAAAGAAAAGACGTAAAGTAAAGTCTGTTACCAACTTTTCGCTTAGAAACAACCAATATATCATACCATTACAATTTAAGAGTAGTGGAGCTCTTTGTGAATGGCTCGTCCGGGGAAGTACTACCACCATGCCTAAACACAGCAGCGTTGCTGTGTTTCGGTTTGAAGGGTGTGGTTGCCGGTGTAATTACATGGCTTAAACAATGTATGCCTTAAGTTGATGGACGCAGGGGCAGTGCATCGTAGGTTACGTTCCTATCGTGCGTGACATGCGAGGCCATTCATTGTTATAAATGAAGGTTACCACTTAAAATCAGATGATCATAAAAATAAAAAAACACCTTTATTATTACAGCTATACATTACTTACATTGATTTATATAATACTAGCGACCCGCCCCGGCTTCGCACGGTTATTGTGGGGGGTTATCCCTAAGAGATAGACAAATACCATCGCGGACTTTTTTGTAGACCTTTTTAAGGTGTACAATACTGTATTACATTATTTTGATCTATCTCGTAGGGTTCAGCCAGCGTTCGTAATGTAAGCGCAAAAAAATATGTTATTTACGGCATCACATTAGAAACCTCTTAAATTATCAATGTTTCTCTACTATATTATGCATGTTTTATACATATAAACCTTTCTCTTGAATCAATCTATCTATAAAAAAACCGCATCATAAAACCGTTGCGTAGTTTTAAAGATTTAAGCATACATAGGGATATAGGGAAAGAGAAAGCGACTTTGTTTTATACTATGTAGTGATAGTGATAGCCACTTTAGGGGCTAACGAGTGACTAGTTGGGAATCAACCCTATCTTTATGTATATATAATTCAACTGTACGTGTGTATGACACTGAACTCCTCCTAAATGGCTGGACCGATTTGAATTATTTTTTTTGTATGCGTTTGGTTGGCACCCTGGATGGTTTAGATTCACGAATCAGCCCGGCAGATGGCTCTGCAGTCATGCAGGATAACGTCTGTCGGGTCCGCTAGTTTTTTTATAAAATCATCATATTTTTTATAAATTCCAACAAAGTCTATCCAAAGAAAAAGTTAAAAGATAGGTAAGTATACAAGGTGTTCTAATACTTTTACTTAAAACTTCAGGGGGCTAAAGTAGAGTAGATTGGAGAGTAGATTTTTTATTCGCGTTCACAGTATTGGTTCCTTAAAAAAAGTTATTCATATTGAAGGGTGTTTATAGTTATTCATACTGAGTAGCCCCCTGAAGTTTTAAGTACAAGTATTGGAACACCTTGTATATTCAATTGAATCTAAAGGATCACTTCGAAACGTTTTAAAGTGATAACCTAACTGTCTAGTTACGTCCGAAGAATAAAAAAGTACCCTTCCGTAGAATACTGCGAGTTTCTTTCAGCGAAATCTAGTTTCCTGTAAAGAAAAATACGTGTTTTCTTGTAACTGGTATCGAACGAGGACGAATTATGTTTAGTTCGTCACTGGTTCCAAAGCTCCGGTTTTGTAGACGGTCGGAGGGAGTCTAGGTGCCAGTTCCACTTAACAACCCAAGAAGAACAGGCTACCAAGAGTAGTAGAGCTCTTTGTGAAGGGCTCGTCCGGGGAAGTACTACCACCACGCCTTTTTCTGCCGCCAAGCAGCGTTGCTGTGTTTCGGTTTGAAGAGTGTGGTTGCCGGTGTAATTACAGGCACATGGGGCTTAACATCTGTATGCCTCAAGTTGATGGAAGCAGAGCAGTGCATCGTAGGGCACGTTCCTATCGTGCGTGACTTACGAGGCAATGCTTTGTTATAGGTGATGGTTACCACTTAACATCAGGTGGGCCATCTGCTTGTTCCATTAGCTAATGGTATAAAAAAAAAACCTTAAACCAAGCAAAGATTGTATGAGACTCTTGAAATTTGACCTTCGCAAATACTGGCACTACGTGAGCAAAGCCGCGGGCGTAGCTAACTTCAAATAACTCAAAGATGTTTCACAAGTCTGAAAATCACTGAAAATTCACTGAAAACTCCCAGACACCAGAGCATCAATATTCACAGAGCGAGTTTGCCGAACGGTGCAACTTTGACAAATCTTACTGTACGCCTTTCAAGCAGAAATAAGATAAAACTATGTTTGAATAGATACTTGTACTTAAACATTTATTCATCCACCATATTTTTTTTGTTTTATATTTAGGTAATGAAATGAAATATGTTTATTTGCACGAAGTATGGGGCCTTATGCTCAAAGTCAAAAGGTATTTATTCAATAAAATCACAAGGATGTCTTTAAAACGTCTTAAAGCTAGGTGACTCTAGGTACCAGTTCCACGCGACCAAAGCCTAGCGCTAATCTCTCTCATTTCGAGCGAGATTATCTTACGGTAGAAATGACGTCAAATCTCGTTCGATAACTATTTATCCCCATTCTCACCATCTCACTCCCCAATTTTCTCATACAAAGTTCATGCGAGACGTATCGTCAACGAGTTATTGAACGAGATATGACGTCATCTCCACCGTGAGATAATCTCGCTCGAAGTGAGCATAAGGCCCATGGTCTTGTTCTTAATAATTTTGTTACTTACTCGTATATTTTGAGTGTCACATACTTCATCAGAGATATTATAATGTAGGGCCGATACAGGATAAAAAGCCGATACATATAATAAGAGAAGACTTAGTACTTGGTACTAAGAGATCTGAGAGGATATCTACCGTGCCTGGGGATCAAAGTCGTTAAGCTATTTCAGGTTTTTTTCAAATACAAACCGATTGAAACTTACAACAATAACACATCATTATATTCCCACTGCTGAGCACTGTATACATTATGCTATTCATTCATTAACAAATCTTAGATCTTACAGTCCATTAGCAAGTAAATCGTACAGTAATCAGCAGCTAATGACTTGAAGTACTCAGAATCCAGTGATGCCATATTAATATGCCTTATCTATAGGGTTGCCATACGTTCCGTATATACGGGACTGTCACCATATTTGACCATCTCGTCCCGTATTACTACATGTCCCATATTTGTCCCGTATTTCGACAAAATACGGAAATAGAGGTGAGTAGCGCGGGCGCCCAGTTTTAACTTACTTACACGCCGGCCAGGCGGCCGGCGTGTACGTAAGTTAAAACTTGTCAACATGGAACATTTAGTATAAAAACTTTGATTCAATAATTTGAACGAGTGAGCGAAGCGAACGAAGATCTTAGTTTCAACTTGGGCGATTTGGCATTTTAAGTATGTATGTATGTATGTTTGTCTGGCGATAACTTTAGAACCGTTGATCCGATCTGCATGAAATTTAATATGTCAATAGCTTGTACTTGAGAAATTTACTGGTAAGTATATGAGTAAAATCAGATAAAGGGTTTTTGAGATATGGGGTTTTTTAACGGGGCAAAAAAAAAAAAGTTTCATAAAAAATCAAATTACATGTTATATGAAAGGGCTTTGTTTGGACATTCCAAAACAATTTTTACTTTTTTCCTGGGACGCGCGGTTTTTGAGATACAATAAAAAATTAAATTAAGATAACCAGCGATCCAAGAGCTCCCATCTCTAAGAGTTTCGTTGACATCAAGGTTTTTCTACTGGTCGACCAGTTCCTTTGCTTTTTCTTATTTTTTTTTTCTTGAAATAATTTAGGGAGGTACTCAGTTCTCATAAAATGGTGACGACGACCAGGTCTGATGATGGAGCCAAGGTCTATTCAACGGAACTCTTCAATAAATAGGCCAATAGAGTTGAAACTTGGTTACCATACCAATTTAGTAGGCGGTAGTCAAAAAAAAGTCCAAAAATCATGTTTGGACTTGCCCCTGACTACTAAAACTACCTACTCAAAGTTTTGATGCGATCGTCTGGTCGCATCACGAGATCTCAGTTCGGGGCGAACTACTAGTTATCATCAGCATCATCTTCCTGCCTTATCCCACGCTGCGTAGGTAGTAGTTTCTTTGAGTAGGTAGTAGTTTTTCTGACTACGGCCTACTAACTTGGTATGGTAACCAAGTTTCAACTCTATTGGCCTATTTATTGAAGAGTTCCGTTGATCAGACCTTGGCTCCATCATCAGACCAGGTCGCTATCTCCATTTTATGAGAACTGAGTACATTCTTAACTTATTTCAAGAAAAAAAAATAAGATAAAGCAAAGGAACTGAGCGACCAGTAGAAAAACCTTGATGTCAACGAAATTCCTAGAAATGGGAGCTCTTGGATCGTTGGTTATCTTAATTTAACTTTTTTGTTGTATCTCAATAACCGAGCGTCCTAGAAAAAAAGTAAAAACTGTTTTGGAATGTCCAAACAAAGCCCTTTCATATGACATGTAACTTGATTTTTTTATGTAACATTTTTTATTTTTGCCCCCTTAAAAAACCCCATATCTTAATAACCCTTCATCCGATTTTACTCATATACTTACCAGTAAATTTCTCAAGTACAAGCTATCGACTTATCAAATTTCATGCAGATCGGATCAACGGTTTGACAGTTATGGCCAGACAAACATACATACATACATAAAATGCCAAATCGCCCAAGTTGAAACTAAGATCTTCGTTCGCTTCGCTCACTCGATCAATAATATAGTGGTGACAGTGCGCTGGTTTGAAGATGGAGCCGAGATTCGCAGGCTCAGGGGACTTTCGAGCCTTGATCAGCTAATCTTGTAAAAAAGCAGTTTATTATTCCACCTTCAAGATGTATTTCATGATTATTTCTGCCGCCTAGCAGCGTTGGTATGTTTCGGTTAGAAGGGTGTTTTTGGTGGTTGGCGGTGAAATTACAGGCACATTAGGTCTAATAAACCTGGACAGCTTCTCAATCTTTACAAAGCTCAAGTCCGGTCTGGTATGGAGTACTGCTGTCACCTATGGGATGGCTCGGCCAAACACCAGCTTGCTGCCAGAGCTTTCAGGATGATAGGTGAGCAACACATGGCGGACACTAAAGTCCAGAGTCTCGAACTCCGTCGCAAAGTTGCTTGCCTATCGATATTTTATAGGTTACATTTCGGAGAATGTGCCCAGGAATTTCGAGAAATGATACCGCCATCACCATTCCACCACAGGACTAGTAGACGCACGGCCGGGTATCATCCAAATCTGGTTAGTATACCACCTATTCGCACTAAAAGTTTTGCTTCTAGCTACATAGGCGAACTGCTAAAAGGTGGAACTCATTACCGTCGTCTGTTTTTCCTGACCACTACAATCTAAATCTCTTCAAGGCAAGTCGGAGGGCAGCGCATCATGAGGAATGTTCCTATCTTGTATGACCTAGCTGTAAGTATAGTATAGACCTAGTGTATGGTGGTACAGTAGTAATACCTTTACTAGAAGCGGCAATGTGCTTGCAACCTGTCACATTATGGACAGGTATTTATTATCACTAACTATTACTACCGTGCCTGGGGATCAAATTCGTTAAGCTAATTCTGTTGTAAAAAACAAACCCACTATAAGTAAATACAGAAATACACTCAACAGATGAAGATTTAAATACAATCAAACTAACTGGCGGTTGATGATGATAATGTTATCCAACTGTGGCGCAATTCCGATAGCGCGGTGTCACATTCAAAATGCATTCAGTTTTAACACCTCGAGCTGAAACGAAATACCATTTAGTGGCTGCAACTGTGTAAACTCACGTACGGTAGTCACACATTGAGTATTTGTGGCTTATTACCTCTGAGTCTATATACGAATGGCGGCACGAGGGAAGACTTTAATGCGGTCATAGATAACGTTGATGACGTGTTTTACGCTATCAGTAATATCACGCGTTATGCGATAATATCACAATAACGCTGTCAGTATTGTAGTATCGCGATATACAAGGTGTTCCAATACTTGTGTTTAAAAACTTCGGGGGGCTAAGGTACCCATCAATATGAATAACTTTTTCTAAGGATCCAACACTGTGAACGCGATAAAGGATGAATTTTTCAAGTGAGCGTGCATGACCTAATCCGAAACTATAAAGAAAAGCTAAAAGTACTCAGAGGTCTCGGGCCCGCTTTTGATAAAAACTAAAACTACATCTATGGATTCTTTTTATCAGTATTCCTATAGCCAGGAATCAAATACGTAGGTTATGCACGCCCACTTGAAAAATTAATCGTGTAGGTATAATATTTCTAGATGATTTTGTGATCATGCGATCCAAGAAGCCATGGCTAGATGTACTAGTCAGAGTCGGTACCACCACGCTACGTCGACTTGCTCGAACGTAGGTCGTTTGCACTTTGTTCTTAGCGCTACAATGGACATGAATTTTGATTAAGGGGCTGACAACTATCAAACAACTTCTCGCTCGCACGTTTCGATATGTTGAAAGATATAAAATCAGTAAACTCATTTTCGAAAAATCGCAATCAACCATTTTGTGTGCAATCACATTGCACACAGTTTAGTAAAAAAATCATTTTGATCTATACATTTTTTCCTACTCAAAAGTTAGCTTTACTAGTTTTCGAACATAAGCAAACTTTTAAGTAGGAAAACTTGTATCGATCAAAATGATTTTTTTACTAAACTGTGTGCAATGTGATTGCACACAAAATGGTTGATTGCGATTTTTCGAAAATGTGTTTAGTGATTTTATATCTTTCAACATGTCGAAACGTGCGAGCGAGAGTCACATTAGCTCTTGTCTTCGCCTTAAAATAAATTTTCTTTCTTTTTCAAAGCCAACCTTTTAACCAGCAACGCCTTTTTTATTTAACGCGTAATTGCAAGAACGATCGCGAAGGCGACTTTTTATTCTATCCATATTATGTAGGTGGTACGTCTATGCTCTCCGCAGCTCAACGAGTACGATGCGATAATAATGTGATTTGTCTGATAGTGTAAAAGCCTGCATCAATAAGCGATTCGATACAAGCAATCATGATAATTGGATCGTGATAATTGCTGGTAGTGATAACATTTATAATAATAGAATGCCTATTAAAGGCCTCATTTAACTTATTAACTTTTTATTTTTATCAAATTCTAACTAAGCACAAAAAACAACAGACAGCCCTCACAGCTTAGTTGGTAGTAGCTCTGCCTTCTGCGCTGTAGGCCGTGGGTTCGATTCCCACCGAGAACAAACATTTGTGTGGTTAATATAGGGGTTTGTTCTCTGTCTGGGTGTTATAATATACTATAAGTACCTATATTGAAAAAAAAAAAGTATTTAAGTAATAAATCTACTGCTATCTGGTTCCCAAATTACAAGCTTTGCTTAGTTTGGGGCTAGATAGTGCTGTGTCATGACCATCTGGTGTGCTCCTAGTCGAGCGGATTTATAAGTGACTTTTTTTAATACTTAATGCTAAGTGGTAACCATCACATTTAACAAAGCATTGCTTCAGAAGTCACGCGATGAACGTGCCGATGCAATGGCCCATCGTCCATCAATTTGAGGCATGCAAGCCTCATGTGCCTGTAACTCCACCGGTAACCACACCCTTCAAACCGAAACACAGCAATGCTGATCACATTGATCCACAGGCACGGTAGATATCCTCTTAGATATCTTGGTACACTCAGATGCGCATCAGGGTATCCACTGCTTGCTTTTATATCCTTGTAGTAAGTATTTTTATTTGGTTTGTGTATACCAAGTACTACTTTAAGAGTAGTAGAGCTCTTTGTGAAGGGCTCGTCCGGGGAAGTACTACCAGCACGCCTTTTTCTGCCGCCAAACAGCGTTGCTGTGTTTCGGTTTGAAGAGTGTGGTTGCAGGTGAAATTACAGGCACATGAGGCTTAACATCTGTATGCCTCAATTTGATGGACGCAGGGCCGTGCATCGTAGGGCGCGTTCCTATCGTGCGTGACTACCGAGGCAATGCTCTGTTAAAGGTGGGCCATCTGCTTGTTACATCAGCTATTTGTATAAAAAAGACTCTTGACAATAACAATAGCTGTATTGACGCCACAATCGCATCCCGTATGTTTCCACTCCATCCAGCTCCACTCGAGTTTCCGTTGGTTTTCGGCTTTAGGACTGAGCTCTGACGTTTCCGGCTAGTTTTTACATTTCCTCCGCATATTTCCATCATTTTAGATAAAATTTTGTGCGGATTAAAAGTTTTCCTTTGAAAAGTTTTTTCGCCTAATTCGCAAACTTTTTTGCTAAGGCGTTAGAAAAGCGGCGTAATTCGCGGGAGGAAATACAAACTAGTTAGTAATTTTTCGAAATATTATGGCGTTGACATAATTATTTTTTACCAAAAACGCAATATTCTCCAATTTTATTTCCTACTTGTTCATCAGAACAACCAGATGGTCCACCTGATATTAAGTAGTAACCATCAGCTACAAATAGTTGCTTTACCAGTCACGCACAATATCCACGTGCCCTACGATGCACTGCCCTCCGTCTATCAACTTAAGGCATACAGGTATCTACAAACACACACTGTTCTGTACCCCAAGTATGAGTATCCCTATCGCGTCTTCATACAAAACCCGCAATGAACACGGAAAAAAAACGAAAAACCAAATATGGTTAGCAAAACTCATACTTGGTGTACTGGTACAGGCACCTTGAGGTAGGTACGCCAAAAATTTGTTAAAATATCGTAAAATAATCTCAAATTACGCTACGAACCTACACTCGGATAGTAAGCGTAATTTGCAAAACTAGCAATGTATCGTGAAAATGCTCCTCAAGAAAGTTCAACTTTTACAAAAAAATAACAAAGTAGAAATAACTGGAATTTTTCGTGCGATTAGTTCAACTGGTTGAACTTATTAGTTGAACTTAGTGGTACAGGTCAATTTTTCTTGTGCTTTGTGTAGTGTTTCTGTATTCGTTTGAACTACTTCTTACGGTAACAACGTGCTTTTGGCACTTGACAGCTCTGATTTCTACTCAACGCGTTCGGAACCCGTGTAAAGCGCGGCGTCTATGAATAAGGCGACCGGGTTTTCCCTGTTAATTGCTGTGACCTAATTTAGAGTTTTAATTACACTTGTGGGATTTTACAGAGTTTTCAACTTATTTTGATGTAAGCTGTTAGTCAGTGAGTAGGTAAACATAATAAAAAAATATTTTCAGAATACTTTTGACGCTGAAATGAATTCAACTTAATATATTTTATTACTAGCTAAACTATTCTATTACTATTTGCTTGCGTACACCTAGTAATTGATATTGCTAACGCTAATTTCATTAAATTTTTAAGAAAATATTAAATTATGAATACTGATGTTAAATGGTCACCATCACCTATAACAAAACATTGCATCGTAAGTCACGTTAGATAGTAAGTAATAGTAACGCGCCCTACGAAGCACTGTCCTGCGTCCATCAACTTGAGGCATACATATGTTAAGCCTCATGTGCCTGTAATTACACCGGCAACCACACTCTTCAAACCGAAACACAGCGTTGCTGCTTGGCGGCAGAAAAAGGCGTGGTGGTAGAACTTCCCCGGATGAGCCCTTAACAAAGAGCTCTGCTACTCTTAAATTACAGAATTAAATAATATTTCACACCCTGACAGCGACACTGTTATCTGTTTGACCTTTTTTGGCAAAGGCCTAACATTAGGTATTTGTAGTGGTAATCAATAATAACTTGACTCATTATTGATTACCACAACATCTCTATCTACCTCTATATTCTATGCCCAAAATGGGTACACTGTTGTAACAAAAATAAGGTAAGGTTTTACAATAAATTTTTCTTATTGCATCATGATTTCAATCATTGCACAATTTTGAAACGGTACTATGTTAGGCGTGTATTTTTGGGTCAGTTTTCGGGATAAAAAGTAGTAACCTATACACTAATCCAGGAGACGAACTATATTTGTTGTAAGTTTTATTCCGATCGGTTAAGTACCTAGCATCAAAACATCGTAACTTTTGCATTTATAAATATATGTAGGTACTAGCGGCCCGTCCCGGCTTCGCACGGGTATTACACAAAAATTATAAATTTTAACACATACATACACTCACACACTTACACCAATGGGATTCTTTAGATCCAATAAAACACAAATATCGTACCCCAGTGACGCCTGCATCGCATAGTTAGAGTAAGATTCCCTATTTTTTTTTAATAACCTATTTCACCCGGGGTTAGTGTAGCTTCCCAACGGTGCAATATTTTTTTAAATCGGTCTAGTAGTTTCGGAGCCTATTCAATGCAAACAAACAAACAAATCTTTCCTCCTTATAATATTTTTATTAGTATAGAAGTATAGATTAGATTAGACAAAGATTTGATTATTGCATAATGATTACAATTATTATTACTGTACAATATTATGAAAATTATCTCACCCTCAAAGTGCTTTGTTAAATCGAAATGATTCAGTCATCCATCACTGTTTCGTAAAAAGTGTATTTTTTTTTATTATTTAATTAATGCATTATTTTGGTATGACATATACTATCTCTTTCTAAACAGGTAACTAGTAATGATGAATCACCGGGCAAATTTTAAGAGGCTGATAAACCTCAAACACTTCTCTTTTAATATTTTTGGAGTATTAAAATCACTGAATGTAGTTTTGAGAAATCGGAAACAGCTTCATTAAATTGCATTGCAAAGGTTCAGTTTAATTTTATACTGTATTTAAAATAATAAATTAAATAAATAATATAATCTTTAACATCATTTTGAATCAAACAAGTTTTCAAAATAAGATGTGTATTTTTATGTTATAAAGTAGGTACTTATACATTTATACTAGACTAGTGGCTTCCCGCGGCTTCGCACGCGTTGAGGTGGTGAGCCGTGATTGAGCCACAAACATCCAAACATCGTAACTTTCGCATTGTTTTGTATATTATTAGGGTAGGATTTTAAATACCTACCTAGGTATAAGAGATACCTATAGGCGTACATTACCTATATTAGGTAGGTAGGTAGGTAGCTTAGCACAAACATGACAAATATAACAAAGACAACCTTACACGAAAAATATGTACTTATTTGTTCCTAGTTTCTACCCCAAAAACAAACGAAACGAAACAGCTTCAAGACTTTGATCCCCAGGCACGGTAGATACCCTCAGATCTCTTTGTACCAACTCAAGATGCCCGTTTTTAGAATGTCCCTTACAAACATTGACGCCTCGTTGTATCCTTTTTACTCGAGCGCAACGAAGGAGGGTAACTTTTTGGGGGTGTTTTTTAAAATCATACTGTCTTTTTATATATTTACTTCAAGTTTGAAATCAATCGCACTATGCGTAAAAAATCTCCCTTATTAACTTTTACAGTCATTTGCACCCTTTGCAGGGGTAACAATCAAAAATTAAAAGTGTCATTCTTAATTATTTATTTCTAAGTATAAGTCGATCGCGCCACGCGTAACAAAACTCCCATACAAACGTTGACATCCCTTTGCACGCTCAAAAAAGTTAGTTTAAAAAAACTTAAAAATGCCTATCCTATTTTGTTGCCTTGGAGTACCTACATGTACTTCAAGTTTCAAGTTTGTAGGTTCAAGGAATACAATTTTTCATACCAACGTTTTCAACTCTTTTTACACCCTTAGTGGTTGAATTTCCAAAAATTCCTTCTTAGTACACCTCTACGCCATAAGACCTATGTACTCTTCAAATTTCAAGTCTCTAGGACCAGCGGTCAAATAACTCCCATACAATTTTTTACATCCCTTTGCACACTAATTAAGGTTAGTTTTAAAAAACTAAAAATGCCTTTCTTATTTTTTTAGCTTTGAAGTACATGTACTCCAAGTCACATGTTTGTAGAATCAAGGAATACTATTTTTCATACAAACGTTTTCATCCTTTTTTATACCCTTAGGGGTTAAATTTCCAAAAATCCCTTCTTAGTACATCTCTACGCCATAAGACCTATGTACTCTTCAAATTTCAAGTCTCTAGGACCAGCGGTCAAAAAGCTCCCATACAAACTTTTACATCCCTTTGCACACTTATTAAGGGTAGTTTTAAAAAACTTTAAATGCCTTTCCTAGTTTTTAGCCTTGGAGTACATCTACTTCAAGTTTCAAGTTTGTAGGTTCAAGGATTACAATTTTTCATACCAACTTTTTCATCCCTTTTTACACCCTTAGGGGTTGAATTTCCAAAAATCCTTTCTTAGTACACCTCTACGTCATAATACCTATGTACTCTTCAAATTTCAAGTCTCTAGGACCAGCGGTCAAAAAGCTCCAATACAAACTTTTACATCCCTTTGCACACTTATTAAGGGTAGTTTTAAAAAACTAAAAATGCCTTTTCTATTTTTTAGCTTTGGAGTACATCTACGTCAAGTTTCAAGTTTGTAGGTTCAATGAATACAATTTTTCATACCAACGTTTTCATCCCTTTTTACACCCTTAGGGGTTGAATTTCCAAAAATCCTTTCTTAATACACCTCTACGTCATAATACCTATGTACTATTCAAATTTCAAGTCTCTAGGACCAGCGGTCAAAAAACTCCCATACAAACTTTTACATCCCTTTGCACACTTATTAAGGGTAGTTATAAAAAACTAAAAATGCATTTCCTATTTTCTTGCCTTGAAGTATATGTACTCCAAGTTTCAAGTTTGTAGGTTCAAGGAATACAATTTTTCATACAAACGTTTTCATCCCTTTTTACACCCTTAGGGGTTGAATTTCCAAAAATCCTTTCTTAGTACACCTCTACGCCATAAGACCTATGTACTCCTCAAATTTCAAGTCTCTAGGACCAGCGGTTTAGGCTGTGCGTTGTCTATATGTCAGTCAGTCAGTCAGTCAGGACTTTGATTCTTATAGTATTAGAGATACTAGCGGACCCGACGTTGTCCTGCATGATATTTCAAGCGACTGCAGTGCCATCTGCCGGGCTGATTTATGAATCTAAACTATCCAGGGTGCCGGCCAAACGCATACAAAAAAAAATCATTCAAATCGGTCCAGCCGTTTAGGAGGAGTTCAGTGACGTACACACGTACAGTAGAGGTAGATATCTACATCTACATTAATATTATAAAGAGGAAACATTTGTATTTTTGTATTTTAACGAATTGGCTCAAAAACTACTGGTCCGATTTCAAAAATTCTTTCACCATTAGAATGTTACATTATCCCTGAGTAACACAGGCTATATTATATTTTCAAAAAAATCAGGGATCCTTACTAAAACTTCAATAATGTAACCCAAGGTGGAAAACAAAAACCTTACATCGCGTGCGCTGCGAAAACAATTGAAGATAGAACAAAATAATGTACTACGATTTTGTAGAACACGTCATCATCTACAAAAAATGTCGGGACAGCATATGTCTAACTATTATAGTTATGTCACAATAAGTGTTCTTTTATTATAAAAAAAATAATTGAAATGCCTCCGCTAGAAAAGGGTCTTTATTTTTACCTTGGTATTAATCTTTATCCAAATAAATCTTTTCATAATTAAGACGGTTTCAATACCTATAGATTACTTCTTAAATTTTTCAAATCGGACATTCCATTCAAAAGATATGACGAAATTAAAAATGTTAACGGGTCCACGGGTCACGCGCGGGGTGCGATTTCACTCACTCAAGGAGAAGCGCGTGCAAATGTATGAAATAAGTAGACAAGAGGCTCGAACCCACGGTCTAAGTTTATCCTAAAATGTTCAAAAAATTTATGACCACCCATGCGAAGCTGGGACAGGCCGCTAGTAATATATAAAGATGATTAACAGACCATTACAAAGCTAATTCTCAAAAAAATGTCCTCGGTTTATACAACTTACATCATCATCATGCTATCCTACGTAATACTGTTTTGATTCCATACAGCACCAAAACAGCTGCCGTCTCTTGTTTACAAATTGGAACAACAAGGACAGTTATATTTTTAGCAGAAACATAATCGACCACACATTGTATCTTCAAACTGGACTTCTGTTGTCTACTTAGCCAGTTAGGTATTTCCGCATCGTCACTCAAGGTAACGATATAACTATATCTATCGAACGATAAGAGCTCTGCAATATAAATAAAACAGACATACAATGTACATCTGCCAGACAGAATGTTTAGTTTATTCACAGTAGTTTGTGTTCTGTGTACTGCGGCCAATGGGGCTAGAATACTAGCAGTGTGGCCAGTACCGTCCATAAGCCACCAGGTGGCGTTTCGAGCACTGACCCAAGAGCTAGCAAAACGAGGCCATGAGGTCACAGTCATCACATCGGACCCGGCGTTTGAAAAAGGACAAGCACCACCAAATTTGAGAGAAATAGATCTCCACGATTTATCTTACGAAGTATGGAGATCAAAATTCTTTGCCACGTCAACCGGGCAGAAAGATGACCTGGCCACGCAAGTACGAGTCTCAGTAGACCTGCTGCTGGAGATATTCATAAAGCAGATACAGATAGAGGAAGTTCAGCAAATCATTCAGAATGAAGCCTTTGATTTGGTGCTGGTTGAGGCGTGTGTGCGACCAGCTCTACTATTCTCCCACATTTACAAAGTACCTGTTATACAAGTGAGCTCTTTCGGAGGCTTTTTCGACAACTACAAGCGCATCGGAGCTCCGATCCATCCCTTAGTTTACCCTCTCAGCTCGCGACAGAGGATAAACAACCTTACCGTGTCGGAAAAAGCTACAGAGTTGTATAACTATTACCTGATGGACGAAGTGTTTCAGAGTCAAGAAGCAGCTGAAAATCGGGAGCTTAGGAAGTTTTATAAAGATATGCCGAGTTTAAGCGAGTTGAGCAATAATGTGCAAATGTTGTTTTTGAATGTTTATCCCTTATGGGACGGGAATCGCCCAGTGCCTCCCAGTATTTTGTATATTGGAGGAATTTATCAGAAACCAAAGAAGGCGCTACCTAATGTAAGTGACTAATTTTGAAACTTTTATTGGTATCTCGCGATACAGACGTTTCTAGTGCTGGGGCTTAATCAGGGTATTGCATTTTTGAATGAAATGAAAAATATTTTTTTGTACACCAAACTGAACAAAAAAACATTTAAAAATATAAAATAAAGTAGTACAATGGGAGGTCTTATCATATCTTTGGATGGAGAGGATTGTTAGTATGGAAGATTGGTGCACTAGGAAAGTTATAAGAATAGTAGATTTGAGTCTGGTAAAATTGATTTCTCTAATAAATAATTTTTTATTTGTATATTTAGTACGTGAATCTCTAGCTAAAATATTATTCAAGCATTATATTATGATCAATATTGTCAATCATAACCGCTTGTATGCTGGGATTCCAGACACAATAGAAAATGTATTGTGTCTCGCGTGGATCTTTGTTCCGGCAGCGATTTGATTTTTGACTATTTTTAAAAGAAAAATAAAACCTTATTTCGCATTCCTAAAGGCACTATCCTTTAGGAGCAGAATGTTGAATTCCTAAAATGAGGTAAGAATGCGAAAATTTGGCACTTCACATGCCTATTCGGTTTTCGCGTTTTTCTTTGCTTATTTATCTTGCTCTTAAAAATTGCTAAAAATAGGCGAATAGGGTCACTCCATATCGTCTTATTTGGGAAAATAAGACGAAGACGACTAGCAATATGAAAGGCCACCATTGGACAACCGTCAAACAACTTCTAGTTCGCTCGCGTCACGTATGAGATTATATGGGTTTGACGATTAACATACTAATGCTAGCTAATCTCTACTGATATTTACCGTCTGGTTCAACGTGTTCTTTTGAAACACAGGAGTAGTAGAGCTCTTTGTGAAGGGTTCGTCCACAATGCCTTTTGCCTTTTTCTGCAAGCTTCAAATTACAGGCACATGAGGCTTAACATCTGTATGCCTCAAGTTGATGAACGCAAGGCAGTGCATCGTAAGGCAAGTTCCTATCAACGTGACTTACGATACAAAGCTTTGTTATAGGTGATGGTTACCACTTAACAACAGGTGGGCCATCTGCTTGTTCCATCAGTTGTATCTTGTACATATACCTATGTAAGTTGTTGTACTTATGTAATAAAAAACAACATAACCTTAGAACTACTCTCCATTTCAGGATCTCAAATCATACCTCGACTCGTCCAAAAACGGTGTAGTTTACGTCAGCTTTGGCACCAACGTCAGTCCGTCAATGTTGCCGCCTGAAAAAATACAGGCTTTGGTGAATGTTTTCTCTCAGCTACCTTACGACGTTATGTGGAAGTGGGACAAGGACGAACTACCGGGCCAGACGAAGAACATCAAGACTTTCAAGTGGCTGCCTCAGTCTGATCTGTTGAGTAAGTATCCTCAAGTTTTGCTACGAAAAGGCCTTCGTGTTCCTTTTGTAGACATAGTAACGGTTTGAGGTGACCTTAATAAATAAAAATGCTTTTATTGTTCTTTAACAAAAACATATTTTCAAAGAGTACCTTGATAAATACTTAAATCTAACTAAATAAGAACCCCTTGTCGGTTAAAGGCCTCCTCGAACAGCTTCTAATCTTTCGTTTTCATCGTTTTTTCCTTACCCGCTAACTTGATTATGTCTTCCTGCCATCTTTCATGACGTCTTCTTTTTCCAGTTGGCCCCTTCCATTCCATAGAGTTGATGTTCGTTGAGGTGACCATACCATCTCTTATTTTATGGGGAAAAAAGCATTACGCATGTCTCCCATTCGGAGAGAGTAGGAGATGCCAGGCTCTTCGTCACGTAGTGACAGGATACCGGCTAAAAACTCACTGATGCTTCTGCACTCATCGTAATGCCAGTGTACGTCAAACCACTCGTCACCTGACGAATGGTCCGACACTGCATCGGCTCTAGACTGACGTAACCATCTTATTCTATCCTACTAATATATAAATACGAAGGTTAATAGGTATGTTTAGGTGTTTCTGGCTCAATCACATTCTAACTTCTGAACCGATTGGGACAAAACTTAGAGTTAAATAGTTTGTAACCTGGATAGGAGATTCTTCTTTTCATTCTGATAAAATACCGGAAACGAAGTGGAAAATATGAACTAACATTGTTTTTCATTTCTGATCTTTCAGGGCATCCGAAAATCAAGCTCTTCATAACGCAGGGCGGACTTCAGTCCACTGACGAGTCCATAGCCGCTGGAGTACCACTCCTCGGTATACCACTGCTCGGGGACCAGTGGTACAACGCTGAGAAGTACGTTCAACTGAAGATAGGAGAGAAAGTGAACATGGACTCGCTGAATGAGGAAGATTTGAGGACTGGAATCTACAAAATTCTGGATAATGCTGATAGGTAAGTTAGCTACAAATTTTTTTTTAAACTTACATCAAATACAATGGAAACATAAAAAAAAACTATTATTTTGACGATGGAAACCAACCACAAATCAAAACGTCATCAGTATACATTTTATGTGTAAGTTGATTTTATCAAAAATCGCTGAAATGTATTTGATTTTATTGTAGGAGCAGAGAACCCCTAAAGTATGACCAACCAAACTAAAAAATAATAATTGTCTTAGCTCGTGCTTAGCAACCCTTACTATGTACTATTATAACTAATAAGCACGAGCTTAGGGTATCATATAATACCTTGGTTTTTGTCTTTTGATTTCTTTTGGCCGCTGTTTGGCGGCAGAAAAAGGCATAAGTTCTTCCCCGGCCAAGCCCTTCACAAAGAGCTATATACTACACTTAAAATAAATTTAAGAAAACAATAATGCCATATTATTAACAGCATCCTTTTCTACTTCCAGCTACCGAAGCAACGTGGAATCTCTTCGCTCCCTACTCTACGACCAGCCTCAGTCGCCCCTCGACCGCGCAGTCTGGTGGACGGAACACGTTCTCCGTCACGGTGGAGCCCACCTCCGCTCTCCGTCAGCCAACATGACGTGGGCAGAGTATCTGCAACTGGACCTGATTTTGACAGCAGCAGGAACTGCAGCACTGGGTGTTATTGCGATTGTTTATGTATATTATCTGATAAGGAAATCGTTTGGATCTAGTAAAGTTAAACTGAGTTAGTGGGCTGAGTTTTTTCTTCTTTTAAACTATGGTTTGTAGTTAAACAAAAACAGGTAGTCAGGTTGGTTCAGTCAGGCTTCTTTTTCTTAGAAAATCCTTAGCTCTATGTGTCTTATTATATAATCTTTTGTAATGCCGTGGGTAAAGACCTTAGGATAGACATTGATTGGAGTTTCTCGCTCTAACTAAGCATGAGTTTGTTTGTATACAGAAACGAGGGCTCTTCTGGCTAGCTCCAAGGAGTTTTAACTAATAGTTCGCCCCGAACGGAGATCTCGTGATGCGACCCGACGAACGCATCAATAAACTTTGAGTAGGTAGTAGTCAGAGGCAAGTCCAAACATTATCTTTGGACTTTTGTCTGACTACCGCCTACTAACTTGGTATGGTAACCAAGTTTCAACTCTATTGGCCTATTTATTGAAGAGTTCCGTTGAACAGACCTTGGCTCCATCATCAGACCTGGTCGTTGTCACCATTTTATGAGAACTGAGTACCTTCTCAATTAATTTCAAGAAAAAAAAATAAGAAATAGCAAAGGAACTGGGCGACCAGTAGAAAAACCTTGATGTCAACGAAATTCCTAGAGATGGGAGCTCTTGGATCGTTGGATATCTTAATTTAACTTTTTTTTTGTATCTCAAAAACCGAGCGTCCCAGAAAAAAAGTAAAAATTGTTTTGGAATGTCCAAGCAAAGCCCTTTCATATGACATGTAATTTGATTTTTTTATATAACTTTTTTTATTTTTGCCCCCTTAGAAAACCCCATATCTTAATAACCCTTCATCCGATTTTACTCATATACTTACCAGTAAATTTCTCAAGTACAATCTATCGAGTTACCAAATTTCATGCAGATCGGATCAACGGTTCTAAAGTTATCGCCAGACAAACATACATACATACATACATACATACATAAAATGCCAAATCGCTCAAGTTGAAACTAAGATCTTCGTTCGCTTCGCTCACTCGATCAATTACCATGAGTTTAGATGTCTAGAGGAAAGGTCCACGCAAAACGTTTTTGGACAAAATTGGAGTAAAAAGGACAAAATCACTTGCTGTCTATCAGTTACTACGAGTAAGTGGACATTTTAACAACTGAGATGTAAAGTTATCTCAAGTACTTCACTATCTCTGAATAACCCATTAGTCAGATTAGAATATTTCCGTCTCTCATATCTTCAGAGAAAAAGGTGGCAGTGAAGTGGTTTTCGTTTGTTTTGTATGTATCCAATATACACTTCGAACGTACCTATAATGTTTTGTAAATTGGCCCATTATCAGTGACTTGTCCCATCCTCAGTGAAAAACCTATTAAGACACAGATGAAATCTAAAGGCTTACTTTTAAAAGTCATTGGAACTTCTCGGCTCATAAACAGGGTCTGGCTCAAAGCCCATAAACTTTTACGATGATAAACAGATAAATACGAATAAAATAAAGGCGGTTTTATCAAAATTTTATGTTAAATAACACAACTAAATAGATTCAAGGCAAAAGAACATATCTGATCAGTATTTTTTTATATTAAATCACTCATTCCTGAGCATCAAGATATTACAGGTCCTTGAGAGGATGGTGGTACGTCACATCTTTAGATTTCTAAAGGTATTATTTCAGTAGTTACAACCCAAAAGAAAATTCCTGTACCTATCAGAGAAAAACTTGTTGCTCCTTCTTACTACTAGACTACTTTGGAGGGCAATAGGTCAATGACCTTGTTGTTAAAGCTAGGAACCAAGGCGTTAGTTTCTTCCATGTTCTTAGTAGCTTTGGTCGCGAGGAACTGGAGGTAGATTCAGTTTATAAGACGTTTCAAAATGATTCTTTTGAAGACCGTTTTTATTTGATTATATTTTAGTGAGGATTACGACGAAAAATTACATCACTGAAGTTTGTCAGTAACACAATACCTACTTACTGGCTGAACTCAAGAATAGCAAAACCAATTTTTTTTGTAGATGATCGCTTATGCATTGCGCCAGGAATAATTATCGAGTGAAAACTCTTGGAAGTCTTTTTAACGATATCGTAAAAAGATATTATATCTTGCTTACGGTTCGGGGCGGGTACACATTGAAATTCATTTGTTTGCCACCTGAGATGATGCGAGTACTGGTCCTTATAGTAGCTACACTGTTCAGTAGTCTGAACTACTTAGATTTCGGCTTTGTCTTATCGAGGCGACGCGACGCGTGACCCTAGGGCTGGTGACTACCTAGCTCAGTGAATCAGCATTGCCATTCAGGGCTTGTTAGGGTCGCTTTTGATTGGCACTGATTTGGATCAGTTGAGCTATCACTAGATCGTTTGCCACGGTCTGCAGATAGCTCGACGGTTTCTTAAGATTTTGTACATTTTGTTCATACATTGTAATTTTCTCTATACATAAATATTTATTCACTTATACAAGGTGTTCCATAAGTTGTGTATATAAACTTCAGGGGGCTAAAGTACCCATCAATATGAACAACTTTTTCTAAGTAACCAACACTGTGAACGCGAAAAAAAAAAACAGCTGTTTCATACATTTTAGCCTGGTAGGTATTGAACTTTTGTATGAAACAGCTGTTTTATTTTCCCCTTTAATAGTGTTGGTTCCTTAGAAAAAGTTGTTCATATTGATGGGTACTTTAGCCCCCTGAAGTTTATATACACAACTTATGGAACACCTTGTATTTAAATAGGTTGAATGTTTATTAGCTTTTGGAAGAGCAACTGGTAGCTATGCTAGCAGCTCCATCTTCCGATTCTAACCTAAATGTTGTGAATCGTCAAAATGCAAATAGATGAAACGAAAGCATTTATTCAAACCACCAGTGATACAAAAACAAAATACACAAAACAAATGAACGAGGTTAAAACCACAATAATAAAAAAACACTAGGTACACACTATACTAGCTTTGTTTTAACTTCATACAAGTTCTATTCTGAAGAAAATACCTTGGACAAAATTTGCTAACAACAGAATACACCACAGCTGCAACAATAATAACTAAAACTAAAGCTATTCCTAGGAGTAGAACTACCAAGTCCAGTTCGAAGTACTCTCGCCAGGTCAGGTTGGCTGACGGCGCCCGAAGGTGTCTCCCACTGCCGTGGCGGAGTAAGTGTTCTGTCCACCAGATGGCGCGGTCCAGACCTGACTCCGGCTGGTCAGCCATGAGGGATCGGAGGCTGATTTCATTCTTCCGATAACTGGAATAATAATAATTATAAGACGAGGTAACAGACCACAGATTATACAAAGTGTAAAAATACCACTGCTGAAAGCTATTTCTTCCAGGCAACCTTAGGATGGAAAGTATTTAATCAGAGCGGTACGCACAGCTCCGACAATAAAAGACTTATGGTAAAAAGAACTGCTGTGCACGGGTGTTATCAGGGCCAAGTTCACTCAACAATATGATGATGATGACCTTAGGGAAAAGGTGTAACAGGAGTGTAGGTACTCAAATCGCTCCCGAAGATAGCTGAGATAGAAGGGATTAAACAAGATTGAGTATAGAAGGGAAATAATATAGAAATTACGGCGAAGGCGAAAAGGGAGCCAATTATGCATAGAGCGATAAACTGTGTCAACTTTTGGTATGGTAAGACCACTTTGTGTTCTGTGGGCTTACCCACAGAACACTAATACACACACAGACTTGATTAGGTCTTAACCTACCAATCAATAATTCCACAGCATTTAGGTCACGGGCAGTCGGTGGAGATTTATTAGAATTTATCCAATCTATGTACGTAAATGAATTCCATTCTATTTCGCTAATTGGCTTCTCTGATAACCTCAATTACATACCAATTAAGTTTAAATAAGCTGTTGGTCTTCCTAAACATTAAATGCCCTGATTATTGCAATGAAATATCGTTTACCTGTCATCATTGAGCACTGTATATATAGCCACCTTCAATTTCGTCTCATCCATAGTCTCCATATCCACCACCGTGCCAATCTTCAGCTGCACGTATTTCTCTGCATTGTACCACTGGTCTCCGAGCATAGGGATGCCGACTAGAGGCACTCCAGCTGCTATGGCCTCGTCTGTCGACTGCAGACCACATTGAGTGACAAACAGCTTTATGTTGGGATGTCCTGGAAAATAAAACCGATGTTTTTAAGTTCCTAAAGATTTGGCTGTTGATATTTCTTTGGTATTATCTAATGGATAGACTAATTCAAAGGCAGAGATCTGTGCAGCCACCATTTGGTTGAGTGATCAGTAGATAATAATAGTATGCAGACCTGTAGATTTAGTCAAGGTCGTTTGTTTTTGCTTTCAGATACATAATTTAAGAAGGGAAATTCTAGCAGATAAGGAAAACTTTCTAGAATGTTTATTAAAAGTTCTTGAAACCCACTTTTTCTTGCGTTAGCTTAAACAGTTTTCTGAATGCTATGTATGTTAGCTTCTTCGACTATGAATTAGTTTTTTTCAACTATGTCTTAACAGTGCTTATAATTTTTTTTGGAATTAATTCAGACTCAATAGCATACACATGTACCCATCTATAATTACCAGGACAATGTCCCATCAAGATAATGATGAAGAAATGAATACACTTACTTAGCAAATCAGATTGTGGGAGCCACTTGAAGATCTTGATGTTACTCGTCTTCCCTGGCAGCACGTCTTGGTCCCACCTCCACAGAACGTTGTGGGGCAGTTGAGAGAAAACATTAATCAAGGTCTGAACCTTCTCAGCGGGCAGAGTCGAGGGTTTGACATTGGTCCCAAAACTCACGTATATAATCCCGTTTGTAGATGCGTTGAGATACGTCTCCAAGTCCTGAAATAATTCAGCTTAGGTTACACTTGGCAAAAATTGGCTATGTGCACTCAAGCTCTCTCAACTCAAGTAGTTTTATCCTTTGAAAGCTTGAGAAAACTCGGAAAATAAATAAAAACCACACATACTTTTGGTAATTTTTTATGAGGTTTCTTATGAACCCCATTCATGAACACTACACTAGGTGGGACTGGCCTATTGCCATCCCAAATTGGGTGCATGTTTAAGAACAGCATATCAATATTTTTATTCAGTTCATTTATATCAGGCATGTCTGGAAATAATTTTCGCAACTCCCTATTTTCACCATCCTTATAGTTTTGGAAGGTGTTAAGTAGATTCCAATAGTTGTACAACTCAATCAGCTTATCCCACAGTGTTCGGTTGTTCAGTCTCTGGCCTGAACTCTTAGGGTACAGAAGCGGATGACTGGCAGCTCCTATCTGTTCGTAGTTATCAAAGTAGCCTCCCCATGAACTTATCGCCACAGCTGGAACGTCCTTGTATACATGTGTGTAGATCAGCGCTGGTCTGACCCAGGCTTCTACAAACAACAGATCAAAGGTTTCATTTTTGAGTATCCCCTGAACTTCATCTGTCTTCAGCTGTTCTACTACGATCTCAAGGTTAATTTCCATGGCAACCGCTGCTTGCTCCTTCAGGTCTTCTTTGTGTCCACGTGTTGATGTTGGCAGGAACTTGGCGTTCCATGGTTCGTAGGAAATGTCGTGAACGTCAACTTCTCTCAAGTTAGGAGGGGTTTTCCCTTTTTCAAAAGCTGGGTCCGTTGTTATTACGACGACTTCGTGACCTCTTGCTGCTAGTTCTTGCGTCAAAGGTCGCAGTGGGACTTGGTGACTGATAGAAGGTGTCGGGATGACTGCTAGTATTTTAGCAGCTTCTGTATTCCAGAGCACGGCACAACTGATGACTACGACAATTAGCCACATGTCGAATGACAAGCATTATTTAGCAGTTAAATCTTTTATATACGTAGATATTTCATAATGTAATGATTTTCATTAAACACATTATAATCTTGTCCCTATCATTATGCCACTGTCGCGGTATATCTACTGATAAGTAACCTAATTACAAGTCATGTCTCATGTTTTATAACATGTATAATACATATACGGTACAATTACGTGCAATAATATGGATACAGGTAATATATTTTTTTAATTATTCTTTATGTAATGTAATGTTACATAAAGAATAATACTGAAACTAGTGACACGACAAGAAGAAGTAAAGCAAATGTTTGGATCAAAATTATATTTTTACTGAACTGTGTGCAATGTTATTCCACTTAACTTGATTGATTGGGATTTTTCATATATAAGTTTAGTGATTTTATATTTCAAAATGTAATAATTTTCGAGTTTAATTTACTTTAGCTGTAGTCAGCCCCTTAAACAATCTTGAGTGGTACTTGGTACCAAGAGCTCTATCTTTCTACCTCTAGATACATGTATTTCAATGTGCAGTCATCTTATCTGTTACCACCATTTATATAATATTCTTATATCACTACTTCCTACATAAGGAGAGTACTGGTGGCCTAGTGGTAGCGACCCCGCCTTCCGATCCTAAGGTCGTGGGTTCGAAACCGGTCGTGCACCAATGAGTTTTTCCGTTCAAAAATGTATGTGCACATTGCCAGTACTCTCAAACGGTGAAGGAAAACATCGTGAGGAAACCGGCATGTCGTAGAACCTAAAAAGTTCTATAACATGGTGTCAAGTGCTCGAAAGGAGCCTCTTGAGGCGCGCTTAAAATCCTTTCACCACACTGTTTCGAAAGAAACTAGTGACACGACAAGAGAACATAAATAGAGAATACAAACTTGATTTTCAATCTCAATTTGCTATCTTTTATTAGCTGAACAACTGAAACAGCTTCACGACTTTAGTCACCAGGCACGGTAGATATCCCCTCATAGTACCAAAGTACCAACTCAAGATTCTTTGAGGAAGTCTAAGGGGGGTAGTCAGAGGTACGTCCGTCCGTCCGTCAGTAGCTGGGGGTCTACTCTGAAAAACGATAGACGAAATTTCGTATTGGAATTTTAAGTTACACTGCGCGGTAAAACAACCACTTCTTCTTCTACATTTATGGCACCCGTCAGATATCTGTATTATCTGTATACCGCTTAATATCTGTATGCCTCAAGTTGATGGACGCAGGGCAGTGCATCGTAGGGCACGTTCCTATCGTGCGTGACTTACGAGGCAATGCTTTGTTATAGGTGATGGTTACCACTTAACATCAGGTGGGCCATCTGCTTGTTTCATCAACTAGTTGGATAAAAAAAAAAAAAGTTGCAAAATACTGACCTTACATGGTGCAATTAGAATATTTATTGCGCAATCTTCATGCTTCTAACTATAAACGCATGACGCTGTATGCCCCAAGTTGATGGACACAGGGCAATGCAACGTAGGGCACGTTAATATCTAGCGTGGCTTACGATGCAATGCTTTGTTATGGGTGATGGTTACCGCTTAACATTAGTTGGGACATTTGCTTGTTCCATCAGCAAATTGTAAGTAAATAAAATCTTTATTAAAAAAAAACACGACTGCCCAAACTAAAAGGATGGAAACACGATTAAGTTTAAAATATCTTCTTGATAGTAAACTCCAGTTGATCAGTCTTGACGAATGTAATCACATGCAGTCGGAGGCTCGTGTATGTCCTAGCAGTATACTAACGCCTCCGACTGCCTGTGTGAGATTTTATTTTTAGCTCTTTGAGGCTTGTAAGTCAAAGTCAAAGTCAAAGTCAATAGGTATTTATTCAATAAAATCACAAGGATCACTTTGAAACGTCTTAAAGCTAGGTGACTCTAGGTGCCAGTTCCACGCGACCAAAGCCTAGAAGAACAGGCAACAAACTTACGGCTTGGTTCCTACCGTTCTTTTGTATGATCCTTTTACAATGTAATATAATATATTATTGAAGTTAAGTGAGGCGTAGGCATACAGAAAAAGTTAAACATAATCAAATTTATAAGACAGCACACGCTACGCTTCAAACTAATAATACCTAATGCATAAAATTAAATACAATCTATTAAATCAGAGAAAAATAAAACACACAATAGTAGGTACAGTACAGACATTGCAGACATGTTAGCTGCCGATGGGCAGAGCGACCGGGACATCGGGCCACGCACTTTTATCATCAATATAGCTATCTAAAGTATAATAAGCTTTACTTATTAGATTATTCTTAATGTATGCTTTAAATTTTCTAATAGGAAGCCCAGTGGCACTTTCTGGAAGTTTATTATAGAAGCGTATACCGTTCCCCATAAACGAGCCATTTACCTTTTGGAGTCGAAATTTAGGAATATAATGTAAATGTAGGATTTAAGATGAGTGTTATCGTAAGCGTGCTTATTTCTGCATAGATTGCTGGTCATGTAGGTGGTTTAAAGGAGCGAATAACTAAACCGGCAAGCGACCTAACTTTTAAGGCCTACAAAGTCAAATAACAGAACTCGTAATTACTTCAAAACGGCTTCATCGATTTGGATGCGGTTTTTTTAAGCGATTTGTATGACTTTGGAGAAGGTTTTATGATATATTTTAAATGTATAGTTGAATTTTCCAAGTTCGAGTTTTGTTTTTAATTGTTAGATTTTCGTAACGTGTGTCCTTTTTTGCATGGAAATTCGATAAGCTCCTTTACCAGCCGTGCTAAGCACTCACGATTCTCCATACAAAAGAGGCCAAACGTTACGAAAAACGAAATACGTAAAAGAAAACTCGTATACTCGATACTAGGCCTTAAAGAACAAATAATCCACCTTGAATTATTGTCAAAAAAAGCACTTCTTACAGACAAAGGTATAAAGTTATTGAATTTATTATTGGGACTGTTACGAGAACGTATCATGATACTTGTTAAACTCCATTGAATACCTGCAAAACCAACTTATAAAAACTCCTAGTTGGACCTTATTTCATGGGTGATAAAACACAATTTTGAATAGCTTAGCGGTTAAGATAACTTGGTGAGGGTATAGAACCATTATATTGGTCAAAGCCTCCCTTCAGAGGTCAACAGAAGGGACAGTAGCACCCGAATTGTTATTGTCAGGAATTTATGTGGAAATAAGTATGGTTTTACGATTTCTTCAATTACCTACAACCTTTTTGGCTTTCGAGTTAGAAGAATGAGATGGGCGTGGAACGCAGGCAATGGGGGGACAATCTTTACAAGTTTTTTTTTATTCTTTTACCTCATGAGGTCTAGTGGGAGTGACCTCGCCTTCCGACCTAAGGTCGTTGGTTCGAATGGATTTTTTTTATCGATGTAGGTATGTGCGCAATGCCAGTCTCTTAAACGGTGAAGGAAAACATCTTTAGGTATCGTCAGTATTATAAAAGTGGCAACCTGCTTGCAACCTGTCACGTATGGAATACCAACTTGTGAGTGTGCAAAATGTGAGTTTTTGCCAAATGTAATATTAGGACGTACCTCTGACTACCTTCTAAGAGATCCTCCAAAAGAATATGGACTTCGTACTTGGTACTAAGAGATCTGAGGGGATATCTACCGTGCCTGGGGATCAAAGTCGTGAAGCTGTTTCAGTTTATTTTTCTTTTTGTTTTTTTTCCATAGAGCCTACTAATTCTTATGTATTCATGTGCTCTGTTTTTTTATTGTTTTTTGTTTATGTTATGCTGTACCCGTGTTTGTGAGTCAAATACCTAAAACATTCTATTTTTGTCTATAGATCGCCGAAAAACGCGAACGCCGAAAGTTACTGCACGGAAAAAACAATAAAAACGATTCAGCGGAAGCCGTCTCGTCTAACAAATCATTCTACTATAGTATTTTATACTCTTCCTCATTTTCCCATCTCTAGACCACGCCCAATCTGCCGTCTATAGGCGATACGTGTCATCGCCAGGTTCTTGGTACTAGATCGTGATTTGTCGGTAATATGGCAGTATCAATTGAAATAAGGGCTTGGACGAGGTTTCGGGATGAATTGGTAGACAAAGGGCTACTCGAAATTTATATCCTGGTAATACACGATATCTTTACAAAAAATTCAATGCAACAAGCAGAGGGGTAAATAGTCATAGTATTTTTTTTTATTTTGATCCAAGTTGAATAAACTTAAATTTTGATTGATATTATTTTGTTTTTATACCTTTGTTGGACTTAGTGGGTAGGTACTAGGTACCTATTATAATTAATTGCTGAAAGAATAGTAAGTAACATCTTTGTGTTGTATACCTACCTAATTTTGACTCTCTGACTTTTCTATTCTGCTGTGTTCTGTTTTGTATTATTTCAATTATTCGAAGTGTTAATGATTTTAAATTTACAAATATTTTATTATTTTTATTCTGGAATTTACTTTTGAATTTTTATTATTTTAATAATGTTCATATACATATTTTTAATACCTGAGTTAAATTATTTTATTATTTTTAATCTGGAATTTACTTTTGAATTTTTATAATGTTCATATACATGTTTTTAATACCTAAGTTAGCTGTGGTTGCCTTTGGTGGATAAGCACGGGGCAGGATGTTGTTTGTTTGTGTCTAGTATTAAGTTTTGTGTTATTTATTTATTTAATTCTTTATTGCACCAAACAAAGTTTGTACAAAAGGAGAGCTTAATGCTAGACAGCATTTTCTACCAGCCAACCTTGACAGGTGAAAAACAAAGAGGTTGGCGTGCTTAAAACTAAAGGAGACAATTTGGTATTACATTTACTAACACAAAACTTTATACTACTAAATATAATAAATAAAAGTACTATACAAACTTCAAAATAATAAAAATAAATATAGATGTATTTATATATATACTGATATATACACATACTATATACAACGTGTTGATGAAGTTATGTAGGCAAACAAAGAGCGTGTATTTAGACCAAGCACTGGAATACTTTGACGTGTGCAACGGTTGAATACCTACATCGTTTTCGAAATTCCCATAGAAAAGTAAAATTAATATTTTCTCAGAAATTTGCAACAGCCCTGTCTGTGTACGTGTCAAGGTCACACGCACGCGCGCTTCTATCTAGGAAAGAGAAACACAACGATAACCTACGAGATAATTTGAAATACTTACCTTTCGGTAGGTAGGTAGGTACGCCGCCAATCCCCTGACACGATATTTTTACTGGTTCCTAAGGATTTTGTCATTATTTATTGGCTATAATAACACTGGATAAAACTGGATTTTGGTAAGTTTGAGAGATTTCGCACGACACAGGCTTCAAACTTCACACTAAACCATTACCTCGTAGGCACTGCTCATACACACACTGACTGACGACGGCTTTTTACATAACAATCACCATTTTATCACGTTTGATGATATTTTCTCAACAAAACAATGTACAACAACGCATGTAAGTAAACACAAACAGGGTGACCATCTCAAAAGTGGCGGTTCTACCACACACCTACCAAAAAATCTGTCAAAATCTACCAAGCTTGACAATAAAAATACCAAAAATATGAATTCGTACCATCTCCTTCGTGGCTACGGAATAAATTAAATACCTACATTACATTCAGTTACTATCTTTTGATCGTTTGTAACGGTTTGCCGGTATCTAAAACGAGATAGAAGTTGTTTAGAAACCAAATCAATAAAGATAAAAAAGAATAAGAAGTTTCCAGTTCGGTAAAAAATAAATAAATTATAAATATTATTTCATTAAATATTCAAACTAATAAGATTTTTCTTGAAATATTTAAAATCTGCCAAATGGCAGAAATCTGCCACAAATGGTAACACTGATCGGCGGCCGTCGGCCGTCCTGATTGGATATGCGTTTTTAAATGCAACCAATGACAGACAGGTACGTCAAAGATTAAATAGGACAGACTAGACACTTCCCAAAATTGCAGTTGAATAATTTTGTCGTGTCAATGAACCATGGTGGTAAAGTAACATGTTACAATTTAAAGAACTATGAATATCATAAACATTGCTTTACGACATCTAGTAATCAAACAAAAATAAATATTCTATTAAATATTGAGTACGTAGCCACGTAGGTACCTAGTTACTGAATAGGTATTAGTACCAAAGATCTCAGAGAATGTTTACCGTGACTAGGGATTACAGTCGCGAAAATATTTCTTTTACATACCAAGATCTTTAAAAACAGCAACATCATTATTAGGTAGGCACATTACTAGGTAATTGGTGGCAGTTCTGTTACCTATTTTATCTAAGGTATTGTAACTAGAGGTCAAAGAACAGCTGTAAATAGGGCTGCCTCATGATGCGTTTAGATTCATTTTAGATAAAAGTTTAAGAGGCATTTCATGAATGAAAAACTTTGAAATTTTAAAAGTCGTAGAACAAAAGTTGTTCGTTATGACCGGTAGAATATCCTGCTTTCGGATCCCTACAACTCTTAATAAACACGTTGTATATATATTATTATATAATTTATGGGTAATGTAATTTATGGGTTTTTTTTAAGCCTGAAATAAAAGTATATTATTATTATTATTTACAAAAAATGATAGTAAGTATTTAGGTATTATAAGTATCAGCTATCTGGTTCACACAGTACAAGCTTTGCTTAGTTTGGGGCTAGATAGAGTTGTGCAGAAATCCACTAATATTTATTTAAGCCTGACTGACAAACAAAATATAAGTAGGTATTACCTACCTACTCGAATGCGGACGTGAAAATGAAAATTATTTAATTACAACAATATAAGAGTAGTAGAGCTCTTTGTGAAGGGCTCGTCCGGGGAAGTACTACCACCACGCCTTTTTCTGCCGCCAAGCAGCAACGCTGTGTTTCGGTTTGAAGAGTGTGGTTACCGGTGTAATTACAGGCACATGAGGCTTAACATCCGTATGCCTCAAGTTGATGGACGCAGGGCAGTGCATCGTAGGGCACGTTCCTATCATACGTTACTTACGAGGCAATGCTTTGTTATAGGTGATGGTTACCACTTAACATCAGGTGGGCCATATGCTTGTTCCATCAGCTAGTTGTATAAAAAAAATATAAATCGTACGTCTTAGTCTAGGCAGGACAGTAAATTGAACAGATTTAGGTTAGTTAATCAAATAAGTTGTTCAGTAGGGTTAGTCAAATTTCACAGAGGTGTATGTAGTAGGTAGAAAGGTACCTACCAAATTTGTATTTGTATTTGTATTTATTTCAACATTACATCTATCATTACAGGTACACCTAATACAATAGAGTAGTAAAAAATAATAATTTTAGTAATACAAAATGTCATATAGCAAAAATTCAATCAAATTATTTAAAAATAAATGTCATATAAAGCAAAACAAAATAAAAATAATAACAATTAAAAATTCAATCAAATTAAAAAAAAATATTTACATACAAATGTCATAGAAATAAAATAATAAAAATAAATAATTAAATCATATAAATAAAAGACCCTTGAACCAAAACCAATAAATTTTTCAGATGAAGTAAATACATTGGCTGCCGTAGAAGTCCCTTCAACGTCGCCTTACGAGATAATCGGAGCAATTCTCTTACATGCAACGTCCATTTCTCTCAGTCGTGAGAAACAGGCGCCTAGATTCATTCTAGTAATCTTCTGTATAGTCGCGTTAAACACTCGCTGCAAACTCGGACATAAATCATCATAGTAGTACTTGGCGGGGGCGCATGCACGTTATCGATAAAAAGAATATTTAGCGAGAGCGCCCGGTAGTTGCGCGGTCGGAGAGGTCATGTATCGATAGTTCTTATCGACTCCAATAATGCACATCTCTGCGCTTAAACAAAAGGATCGTGTCGTTCTCCTAAGCGAGAGAGAGAGAGCAATATTGCTGTCACGTTCCGATAATTTATGACCGAGTTTGCAGCGAGAGTCTAACGCGACTATAGTCTATTTTAATTTGTTAAAATTGTCCATATTCTGTTATGCCTACGCCTTACTAAATTCAATTGGCACTGGAGCTTCAATATTGTATAATAATACATTGTAACAAGGATCATACAAAAGAGCGGTAGGAACAAGCCGTAAGTTTATTGCCTGTTCTTCTAGGCTCAGGGGCCTTATGCTCACTTCGACAGAGATTATCTCTCGTTAGAGATGACGTCATATCTCGTTCGATAACTATTTATCCCCATTCTCACTATCTAACTCCCCAATTTACGCAAGGTCAACGAGTTATTGAACGAGATATGACGTCATCTCCATCGTGAGATAATCTCGCTCGAAGTGAGCATAAGGCCCTTGGTCGCGTGGAACTGGCACCTAGATTCACCTAGCTCTAAGACGTTTCAAAGTGATTCTTGTAATTTTACTGAATATAATTAATACCTTTTGGCTTTGATTTATTAATTTCGGTTTTGCAGATTTACTGAACCAGGAAGAAACAAAACTGATTCGTTTTCTGGCATTTTGAGAAGCAACATAGCTTTTTCATTTTAATTGGTTTTTCTTGTGTTATTTTGAGTAGTGTTGTGTAATTTCGGTGGTATTTTATCCAACATTACTTGAGGTCTTAGCACAAAGTGTAAACATTTGGAATGAAAGTGTATTATGTGATATCCTGATTAATTTGTCCGAAAATGTTTCCTATGTTTAGAAGAAAACCGCCACCATTTTCTTCAAAACAAATGACGCCCGACTTGACTATGGACTGACTTGCCTAAAAAGTATTCAATGCAAATCACTTGACACTGGCAAGATTGTCTGTCGAATGACGGACAGGAGCCATAAATGGAGAGAAGAAACAAAACTCTTGCGGCCTTACTACAAAAATCTGTCAAACGATAAACTATGCTTAATCTATTGCCATCTCTTACCAATGCGTAATCGCAAACAGAGACAGCGCTAATTTTAAGCATTATTTAAATGTATGCACCTTTTTAAAGTATGAGGGCTAATGTCTACCAATATTTATTTTTTGTTTTATTTATTATTGTTTGCCCAACACCTGTGGTAAAGTAAATTGCTTAGACGAAGTAGTAAATTGTATGAAAATTTGCATTTCTGTCGAGCTAATGTCATTTTATTTTTACACAGGCGCTTTCTGCAAACAGAAAGTAAATAGGTAGGTACCTACCTAAATAAGTATGATGGGCATTTCACACGACGCTTTCTAGGCGTATACTTCAGTACTTGTAGGTGCTTTTACCCCGTTTACACTCAGCTCATGTCCGTGGAAATATGCAGAGACATGATAGACTTTGGCAATGCGAGAATGTAAACAGGCCACTTCCGTGTACAATTAGTAAACGCAAATAGCGTATGTACCAAGGTCACGTACACATTATCAGGGTTGTTGCGAATTTCTGAGACAATATTAATTGAACTTTTGCATGGGAATTTCGAAAACGAAGTCTTCAAACTCTGCACACGTCAAAGTATTCCAGTGCTTGGTCTCATCACTGGTCTTTGGTCCTAAAAGGGTATTATGTTACACGTTGTATACTTTTTTTTTGTAAATACTTAATATACAATAATAACACCCAGACAGAGAACAAACATCTACGTTTATCACACAAATGTTTGTTCTCGGTGGGGATCGAACCCACGACCTACAGCACTGGCAGAGCTACCAACTAAGCAGTAGTTGTCAAAGGATGATATTGTCGGGATGTCATCTGGATTGTTGATATTGTGAGGATATTGTCTATGCCATCACCTAAAAAGATTCAATCAAATAAAGTCGAGCTCCCATGTCGTTACACAGAGAAACAACATTTGACTCTGTAAAGAGCAAAGTGGCAGTTCAATCTAATGGACATAAAAACAAAATGGCCTATTTGTTCCAGTTCTACGTAAAATTGCTTTCAGTTCCACTTTACCATCTTGTATCTTGGAATACATGACACAAGGAAATGCGTTATAGGTGTTCTTTGTGGTCGGTACGGCGGTACTTTATTCCTGAAGATCGTGTTCAACCAGGTGTTGTTCTACAGGCGTAGACTCGTCTCCAGCAATCAAAGTCAAAGTCAAAAGTTATTTATTCAATAAAACCACAAGGATCACTTTGTAACGTCTTATACCCCGTTTACACTCAGCTCATGTCCGTGGAAATGTGCAGAGACATCGGCAGGGACTTGGGCAATGTGAGAATGTAAACAGGTCACTTCCATGTCCACTCGCGTTGCCGCTCGCGTTGCCCGTGTTGCGTGAACACACATTGCCGGTGACGCTGCCGCAGACATATGGACGGCAACATTTCCGTCCACGCGAATGGCAGCGCGAATGTCTAAATGTAAACGCAGTATTAAAACAAGGTGAACCTTGGTGCCCGCGAGCAAAGCCTAGAAGAACAGCCAACAAACTTACGGCTTGGTTCCTACCGTTATTTTCTATGATCTCCGATTAGTAGCCACTGCACTGTAGAATGACGTCTCATTTTTTTTTTTAATACAACTAGATGATGGAACAAGCAGATGGCCCACCTGATGTAAAGTGGTAACCATCACCTATAACAAAGCATTGCCTCGTAAGCCACGCACGATAGGAACGTGCTCTACGATGCACTGCCCTGCGTCCATCAACTTGAGGCATACAGATGTTAAGCCTCATGTGCCTGTTATTACACCGACGACCACACTCTTCAAACCGAAACACAGCAACGCTGCTTGGCGGCAGAAAGATGCGTGTCTCCTGCCTCTAAGCTGGTCAGACCATCTGGTTGGGGATCTTCCACGGGGTCGATTCCCTTCCATGTGGCTGACTTTGACCAGTATTCGCACATTTTGGCCACATTGCGAGCATTGGCGTAGCTAGGTGGACACGGGCCCCGGTGCATATAGAGAAAGAATCGGGCATAGAGAAAGAATTTTGTGAGCAGGCTCAAGGTTTTTTAGCTTCGGGAGCTGGCTGACCCTCTCTTTTCAAAGCTTAGGCTAGAAGGCCCCCTGAGCTCCGGGGCCCTGGTGCACGGCACCACCTGGCCCTACGATAGCTACGCCACTGATTGCGAGACGAAGAGTCGTCGATTTAGAAAAACTGCACCCCAAGTCGGAGTTTTGTTTTTAGCTTTTTGTATTTATTTTTTCGCAACGTCTCCTATGACAAGTATTTCTTACTTAAAAGAAGATTTCATCGTTGTAATAATTTATGTATCTTTTGCAAACAATAAAAACAATATTTTATTTGTATTTTTTGTATTTGTCTGGCCTTTTTTGTATGGAGACTCGTGAGTTCTAAGCCCGCCCGATAGAAGGCGCTTATCGAATCTCCATACAAAAAAGGCCTGACTTTACGAAAAACAAAATCAAAACTCAGATAGTCAATAGTCAATAGCCATTCATTGGTAATACATTTTACAGGTCATTGCATGCTTTCATATCACTACCGACATAGTAGGTATAAAACAAAGTCGCTTTCTCTGTCCCTACCTATATCCCTATGTATGCTTAAATCTTTAAAACAACGCAACGGATTTTGATGCGGTTTTTTTTTATAGCAAGAGTGATTCAAGAGGAAGGTTTATATGCATAATACAAGCATAATCTCTTAGGGATAACCAATAACCGTGCGAAGCCGGGGCGGGTCGCTAGTTCAAAGAATAAAACATACTTAGCTTAATAATAATAAAAATAATAAAATAAAAATTGTATAAATTAATTTGTAGTTTATCTAACATTCACATGTATAAAAGCTAGTGCCCGCAACTTCGTCTGCGCAGGATTAGTCACACTATATCTTTATAAATTGTAGCCTATGTGTTATTCTGATGTATAACCTATATTATTGTAAAGTTTCATTAAAATCCATTCAGTAGTTTTTACGTGAAAGTAACAAACATCCATCCATCCATCCATCCATCCATCCATCCAAACTTACAAACTTTCGCGTTTATAATATTAGTAGGATTAAATTCAACAATACAACACTTATTCCAATTTCATTATAATAGGTACCTACCTATAAGTTTACCAGACTTGGGGTAAAGATAACATTCAATTTCGTATATCGTTATTTATAGTACTGTCGAACTTTTTCTGATATTGGACTACGGAACGTCTGCAAATGGTAGACTGTAATAGTTTTTTATCACTTAGATAAAAGTAACGAAAATTCATGATACTGCTTTAAGAGGCTGACAACCGACAAACAACTTCTCGCTCGCACATTTAAACATTTTAACTACAGAATGTAATTAAGAAAAGTCACAGTAGGTAAGTGTACTGTACAGGTTGTCGGTAACAGGGGGGTCGCGGGTAGCGGAGGGGTAGCGAGGAAGTGGGGAGGAATGAAGAATTAAGATCGGGAAAGCGAAGACCACGAAGTAGATCACCTATATAGGTATAACGCATTGCCTTGAGTCATGTGTTCCAAGATACAAGATGTACAATTACAGCTTGGCAAAAAAGAGTAGAAAATAATAGGGGCGCCACTTTCCATATAATTTCGAAGTTCACTCACATGCGGTCTCGCTTGCACCTATTCGAAACACCCGCATGTCAAATTAGTTCCGTTTCTAGACTTTTTTGCTTAGCTGTAACCTGAAAGCAATTTTACGTGGAACAAATAGGAACAAATAGGCCATTTTGTTTTAAGGCGAAGACAAGAGCTAATAAGTGACTCTCGCTCGCACGTTTCGACATGTTGAAAGATATAAAATATCTAAACTCATTTTCGAAAAATCGCAATCAACAATCTTGTGTGCAATCACATTGCACACAAGATGGTTGATTGCGATTTTTTATATCTTTCAACATGTCGAAACGTGCGAGCGAGAAGTTGTGTGATAGTTGTCAGCCCCTTAATTGAGCCATCTGCGGGCGGGTTAGCGGTAGCGGGGGGTAGCGGGGAAGCGAGGGGGTAGTGGCGGCGACGGGTCTCTGTGAGGGTCATTGGCCATATCCTACAATTGGATCTTATAATCTTGCTGCCTATTAGCATCTTAAGGGCCGATTTTACCATGCTCTGTTAGATTAACAAAGGATTAAACGGCCGTTAAAAATGTTAAAATGTACGCGTTTGACATATAAGGTTAGATTTAACGGCCTGTTAATCCTTGATTAGTAACTAACAGAGCATGGTGAAACTGGGCCTAAATTCTTTATTGTACCTACATAAAAACATTGACATCAATTTGATTACAAAAGACATGTATCTACAAAGGCGAACATAAAAAGAATTTTCTACCCGTGTTTGTGGGTCAAATATAAAAATTGTATTGAATACTTCTGTTCTATCTATCCTAATAATAAACGCGAAAGTTTGTAAGTATGGATGAATGGATAGATGGAAGTTTGTTACTCTTTCACGTAAAAACTACTGAATGGATTTTAATGAAACTTTACAATAATATAGCATAAACATCAGTAGCCTATGTGCTAAAATTTATAAAGATATTGTGTGAATTGTCCAAAATATGACGATAAGTGTCAAGTAGGAAAAAATCTACCATCTGCGAGCTATTCTGGCGTGCGCTGCCAAAACCGCTAGAGTTACACATATGTACTACGCCACGCTAATATACTAATAATAATACTAATTTGATATACTCGAAATACTAATCCTGCGCATACGAAGTCGCGGGCATCAGCTAGTTCTCTAATATAAAACGATTTTTTATTATGAATCATCTTTAATTATTCTTCATTGAGTTAGGGCTTCTGAACCTGCCCAATTGGCTCAGTTAGAGGCCTTAATTTTTTATCAATCGCCTGTCATGCTACTGGTACATGTTACTGATAAGTGTTCAAAATTCAGCAGACCTTGCTTATAATGTCTTGAAAAAAACTTGCTCATTATGATAATTATTGCTATAAATAATTATTATAGCGGATTTTTCCGCGCTCACAGTCTTGGTTCCTTAGAAAAAGTTGTTCATTTTGATGGGTACTTTAACCCCTGAAGTTCTCGGAGGTGGTATTTTTGCACCCTGTATACAAGGTGTTATATAGGTTGTGTATATAAACTTCAGGGGGCTAAAGTACCCATCAATATGAACAACTTTTTCTAAGGAACCAACACTGAACGCGAAAAAATAAACAGCTGTTTCATACATTTTAGCCTGGTAGGTATTGAACTTTTGTATGAAACAGCTGTTTTTTTTTTCGCGTTTACAGTGTTGGTTCCTTAGAAAAAGTTATTCATATTGATGGGTACTTTAGCCCCCTGAAGTTTATATACACAACTTATGGAACACCTTGTATACTTTCTTCCCTCCTCATAACATGGCTGTACCAATCTAATTGCTCCTCAACTTATCCGTCACAGGTGGTACTTTCAAACTTCCTCTAATTAACTCATTCCTTATTTTATGAAACCTTGTAGCCACCTCCTCCAAACATCCATTTCAACATTCTCATTTCTGCTGCTGGTTGCCCAACACTCAGATCCATACAGTACGACAGGTCTTATGATCGTCTTGTATACTTTCCCCTTAAGTTTAAGGGGCATTCGTGGATCACATGTTGTTCCTGATATCTGTCGCCATATTTTCATCCATCCTGCATTTATTATATTCTTCACGTCACGGTCGATCTATAAAAACGGCATAAAAAACACATTTGTTGTATGGGAGCCCCCTTAAATTTTTTTTTAGTATTTGCTGTTATAGCGGCAATAAAAATACATCATCTGTGAAAATTTCAACTGTCTAACTATCACGGTTCATGAGATACCTGGTGACAGACGGACAGACATACAGACAGACAGACAGACGGACGGATAGCGGAGTCTAAGTAATAGGTTCCCGCGTGACCCTTTGGGTACGGAACCCTAAAAATCACAAGCATTCATTCAATCAACTAAATGATTGTGTGATTTTTTTGTCTTTTCAGGCAGACTTTTATTTATCGAAGTAATTGATAAATTATCCCTAATCATTAATATTAATAGTATTACAATAGATAAACGAAAAGTGAGTACCAGGTACTTATTTTACTTGTCATCATCATCATCATGTGTAGAAGTGTAGTTGTAGATTATAACATCTAGACTAATATTATAATCTACATCTACACTTCTACACTAATATTATAAAGAGGAAAGATTTGTATTTTTGTTGTTTTGCATGTAACTAAATAACTCAAAAACTACAGATCCAATTTCCAAAATTCTTTCACCGTTAGAATGCTATATTATCCCTGAGTAACATAGGTTATATTTATTACTAGAAAAAATAGGGATCCCTCCTAAATCTTCAATAATGTAAGCCAAGGTGTAAAAAAATTGGCCATAAAATGTTTTTCATCGCATGCGCTGCGAAAACTATTGCACGAAAATGCTCTACAATATTAAAGAACACACCACTATTTACAAAAAACTCCGCGATACCATATGTCTGACTATCGTAGTTATATTACTATAACTTCTTTTTTACGTTGTAAAAGTTGATAGAAATGCCGATCAAAATCAGACCATGCTATCCATACCTCCAAATAAATCATTTTCAAATAATCATTCAAACTGTTTCAATACCTATAGATTACTTCTTATTTTTTTCAAATCAGACATTCCATTCAAAAGATATTAAGAAATAAAAAAAAACGCGCGGGGCCACGGTGCGCGTTCTCACTCACTCAGGGAGACTCGAACGCACTGTCTAAGTTTATCCGAAAATGTTCAAAAAATGTATGTCCAACCACGCGAAGCTGGGACAGGCCGCTAGTATTATTATATAAATATAACGTGGGAATTATTTCCCTAGCAAGCAATAGATTAATATCAAGCATGACAAAAAATACTAACAAAATGAATATTGTACTTACTTATCAATCGAAATAAAACAAATAACCGCAGTGTCATCCATAAAGCAACTTATATAGGACGGTATAAATATAGATTCTCGAATGAATCTTGTCATTCAATATGTGGCGGATAATTGTAGCTAGTAGTGCTTTGCTGTGTATCACAGAAGCTGCCAAAATTTTGGCTGTCATCCCAACACCGTCTATCAGCCACCAAGTGCCATTCCGGTCTTTCACGCAGGAGCTAGCAGCAAGAGGTCACGAGGTGGTCGTAATAACAGCAGACCCAGCATTCGAAAAGGGGAAAACTCCCCCAAACTTGACTGAAATCGACGTTCACGATATTTCTTACGAACTATGGCGGTCCCAGTTTCTAGCCACATCGACCCGGGGCTTCAAAGAAGACCTAAAACTACAAGCGGAGACTTCTGCATCAATAAGCCTGGAATTTGTAATCGAGCAGCTGAAAACAGACGAAATACAAAGGCTGATCCATAATGAAACCTTCGATCTGTTGCTTCTAGAAGCTTGGGTTAAGCCCGTGCTGATCTACACTCACTTGTTTAAGGGAGTTCCAGCTATTGCTATAAGTTCTTTTGGTAGCTGGATCAATAACTACGAACAAATGGGAGCTGACAGCCATCCGTTGTTATACCCTAAGAACTCAGCCCAAGTCGTGAACAACCGCACAATGTGGGAAAAAGTGACAGAGGTATACAACAATTGGAATCTCCTAAGGATCTATAGAAAGTTAGAAGAGAGAGCAAACATCGAGTTACGGCAATTTGCTCCGGACATGCCTGATATCAGCGAGCTGAAGAATAATATAGATATGATGTTTTTGAATGTGCACCCGATTTGGGATGGCAACCGGCCAGTACCACCTAGCGTGGTGTTCATGAATGGGGTTCATAAAACACCTTGCAAGGATTTGCCTAAGGTATGTGACAATTTTTTTTAATGCAACTAGCTGATGTAACTGAACTAGATAAGACATGGCCTACATATTTATTGTTTTAACAAAATCCACAGCTTTTTAGGTGTAAAAATGTAACATACGAGTATAACTTAAAGCCAATCACGGATTTACATTTAAGTAAGTTTGTAAGTAAAACCACTTAATCTATCTCTAATAATTGAACCACTATTTCAGGACTTGGAGACGTATCTCAACTCATCCACAAACGGTGTAATATACGTGAGTTTTGGAACTAACGTCAAGCCTTCGACTCTGTGCCCAACGAAGGTTCAAGCCCTGATGAATGTTTTCTCTCAACTGCCTCACAACGTTCTGTGGAGGTGGGACCAGGACGTGCTGCCAGGGAAGACGAGTAACATCAAGATCTTTAAATGGCTGCCACAGTCTGATTTGCTGAGTAAGTATCTGAATATGACGACACAGGTAAAGACCCAAATAAAAAACCTGGTATTCTGGAAGCTTCCACACATGCCTGGCAGCAATGCCACTACGGCACACTTCTTGCGCTGCGGCGCCGGGCCTGTGGCACAAGGAAAAACAAAATAGATCTTCAGTCAATTATTTACCACCACCACACCACCACCAGTAATTTCCTTTTGGTTTTCGTGGAAAAAAAAGAAACAAGCAGATGACCCAATTTCTGTTCCAGGTTTGGATATGATATATCCAGACCTGATGGTACTATGGTACTCGTAATTTCTAATAGATTAGGTTTCTAGTTTTATAGTATTACCTACGCTTATGGAAATCTAAAATTGTATTACGCCCCACAAGTTATCATCCGAGTGGTTTAAACCCACGGGGAATGCGCTAACGACCTGCCCCATCGGATCCTAATCTCACTAGCGAATAACTTATAGGGATCTGTTAATACGGTACTTATGCGACTGTGGCTCCATCTGCAGGTCTACATAGTATTATTTACTAGTGATCACGCATCCAAACGGTGGCTACATAGATCATCACCTTAGAATTCGTTCATTAATCCATCTGTAAGAAAATAGTAAAGTAATAACATCAGCCAAATCTCTAGGACCTTAAAACATCGGTTTTGTTTTCCAGGACACCCCAACATAAAGCTGTTTGTCACCCAATGTGGTCTGCAGTCTACAGACGAGGCCATAACCGCTGGAGTGCCTCTAGTCGGCATCCCCATGCTCGGAGACCAGTGGTACAATGCAGAGAAATACGTGCAGCTGAAGATTGGCAGGAAGGTGGATATGGAGACGTTGGATGAGAAGAAATTGAAAGCGGCTATAGATGGAGTACTCGGTGATGACAGGTAATGTTTTACATCACCCGTAGAGAAGAGAGAAGTATCATAGAAGAGTGCTGGTTACAATATACCAGGCACACCTTACTAATTCCTGCCTCACAGCTCAGACGGTCTACTCCCAACTGAGCTATGAGGCAACTGGCTCACAGCTCAGTTGGCAGTTTAATTAAACCTATGGTACTTTAACTAAGTTTTCCTCCACCCTTTTTACACAGTTTTACAATATATTCTTATACTTATTCCAGCTATCGTAAGAACATTGCTAACCTTCGTTCTCTCATGGAAGACCAGCCTGAGTCAGGTCTGGACCGCGCCATCTGGTGGACAGAATACGTACTACGCCATGGCAGTGCGAGACACCTTCGGGCGCCGTCAGCCAACCTCACCTGGCGAGAGTATATAGAATTCGACTTAATAGTTCTACTTCTAGTTATAATCTTAGTTTTAGTGAGTTCTGTTATAGGAGCTATATATTATGCCCTAAAAAATTTACCTGTTTTAAGGTTTACGAAAATTAATAGTAAAACAAAATTAAGTTAATTTTTGGTGTATTATTTATTCATCTTATAGTAATCTTTATAACTTAACCCTCGAATTATGGAAGTAACTAATCGAGGAGGTAGAATATATTTAATCTATATTCTATGTACACACCGTTTGAGAGTACTGGCACTCACATTTTTGAACAGACAAACTCATTGGTGCACGACCTGTTTTGAACCCACGACCGTAGGATCGGAAAGCGTGGCCGCTGCAACTAGACCACCAGTGCAGCACATTAAATTATGTTATAAAACTGAAAAAACTGAAACAGCTTCATGAATTTGATCCCCAAGCACGGTAGATCCCCTCGTTGGCATGTACGAACTCCAGATTCATTGTGGACATTTAAGAGTAGTCAGAGGTAAGTCCAAACATTTGGCACAAACCCACATACTGACTTATACTACTGACTGATTTGCACAACTTATACACCTTCAAAAACAATAAGATAGAAAATCTTCGGGAATTTACTTTTTAAAACAATATCGTCTAAATGACTACCATCGCTGATGCGATATTCTTCTAAACGAGCGCGGAACTTTTCACACACTCTTCGGCACAAAGTCTGGGATATTGCTGACAGACTAGGAGACCTTATATAGGTATATACCTATACCTACCCTATATATATATTGTGGACAGACTATAGACCTTCCATCTACAAGTACAGTAGCTACAATAATTTATTTGTATACTCATTTATTATTTCTGCTGTTTCTTATTTCTTTTTTGTTTAGTTTATTTTATTACTATACCTAATTTAACTGATTTGTTCGTGCTGTTTAAGTGAGTAATGTGTTGTGTCCAAAATAAATGTTTTGTTTTTTTCTTTCTTTTTTTCTATATCCTTTAGTCATCATCATCTTCCTGCCCTTATCCCACTTCATGTAGGGTCGGCACAACAGATTTTTACTCTCCACTTACCTCTATCATTCGTCATCTCAGTCGTTACTCCTTTCTTACCGATGTCATCCTTCACACAATCCATCTATCTTTTCTTTCATCTATCTATCTTCATCTATCATCTATCTAACATTCATACCTAAAGCTTTTCGTTACATGACATTCTTCCCTTCGCATGACATGCCCATACCACGCTAACCTATTGCTCCTCATTTTCTCAGTTACTGGTGTCACTTTCAAACTGCCTCCATTGCCTATTATCCATTCTCGTCACTCCACATTCTATATCCTACAATATATTATATTATTATTTTGTTATTTATACAACGTTTAACATAATACCCCTATAACCTCGGAAGTAGGGTATTCTGCAGGTCATGCCGAACACATTTTGTTTTACGACTTCTGAAATTTGGTAGTTTTTCATTCATGAAATGCCTCTTATACGTTCCTACTATATGAAACTAAACACACCATGAGGCAGCCCTATTGTTTTGTACGTATGTTGTTTGTATTGTATGTTTGTTCGTGACCTTGGTACTTACGTAAACAGTATCAGGGGTGTTGCAAATTTCTGACAATATTAATTTTACTTTTGTATGGGAATTTGAAAACGATATAATTAACCTTTGCACTCGTCGAAGTATTCCAGTCTGATGACTTGGTCTTTGGCCTTATAGGGGTATTATGTTACACGTTGTATAGCCCTAATTGTAGGTAAAAGCGAGACTTAACAACATTAGGAGCGAGTCTATTCATAACGGGCCATAAACCGACCACGGACACCGCAATTGTTCCAATGGTAGAGCTACTCGCTCGGAAAGCGATAGCGAAACAAATTTATGGACTCACCATTACTTGGTAGTGACGTCCGTGGCGAGTTTCCGTATCCGTAGTCCACTCGATACTGAGCTCGATATTTAATACCCCGTTTACACTCAGCTCGCCGTGGAAATGTGCAGAGACATCGGCAGGGACTTGGGCAATGCGAGAATGTAAACAGGCCACTTACATGTCCACTCGCGTTGCCGCTCGCGTTGCCCGTATTGCGTGAACACACATTGCCGGCGACGCTGCCGCAGACATGGACGGCAACATTTCCGTCAGCGCGAATGTCTAAATGTACGCAGTCTAACCCACCACTGACAATTTTCCGTACCACACAATGCAGAGTTATAGGTAGTGTTTTGTTTTTGTGTTTTTTTTCTGCTCTGTACACCTTCTACTTACCACCCAAATAGGGTTAGTAAACATTATTTCGTTCATTCACCCGGTAGTTGTTTTAGAACCGTCAAAAGAGGACAATAAAGGATTTTGAATGGCGACCATTAAAAAAAATGTATATTCAAACTTTTGATAAATTGAACTCGGATTTGTACCAGATGGTCCACTGGATGTAAAGTAGTAACCATTACCAAAAACAGAGCATTGCCTTGTAAGTCATGCACGTTATGAACGTGCCCTACAATTGCTACAATGCACTGCCCTGCGTCCATCAAATTGAAGCATACAGATGCTTAGCCTCATGTGGCTGTAATTTCACCGGCAACCGCACTCTTCAAACCGAAACACAGCAACACTGCTTGGCGGCAGGAAAAGGCGTGGTGGTAGTACTTCCCCGGACGAGCCCTTCACAAAGGACCCATTGATATCGAAGTAAGCACTACACTACTTCATGTGAGTACAATAAGTACTTACGTACAAATACAGTCAACTACTCTGTGGGCTGTGGTATTGGCTTCATACAATCGAGCTTAGGAAACGTTAGCGGCCAGAAAATATACCGTGCCTGTGGATCAAAGTCGTGAAGTTGTGTTTGTTTTGTTAACTATTATTAATTTCTAGTATTGAGAATGATTAGGAACTATTTCAATCAAAAGTTTTTTTGTCATTTGCGTAATCAGTAATTTTAAAGTTAGTTCCTGTAGAATAAAAATCGTTTAGCGCAGCAAGACGCTTTGCTATAAAAATAACTATAGGCGTTTACTGTAAGGAGCACCGGTGGGTGGTGTAGCGGGAGCGGCCCCGCCTTCTCATTTAGATGTCGTGGGTAAGAATCCGGTCGTGCACCAATGGATTTTTCTCCATAAATGTGTGCAATGCCCGTGCTTTGAAACGGTAAGGGAAAGTGAGGAAGCCAGCTAAGGATTCTAGCATCCAGCGATGGGCTTGCAAGGTGTCACGTATGGAATACCAACTGCAATCTTAGATATTCTTAGAATCTTGTAGTACTTGGTACTTTAAGAAATCTAAGGGGATATTTACCGTGCCTAGGGATCAAAGTCGTGAATCTGTTTGTTTCAGCGAGTACATTGCAGCTGCTACATAAATTATATAGAATAGAATATTTTATAATCGCGACGCAGTGAGCGCACTGAAAAGACGTGTCGATATTACTCAAAAAAATAAAAATTGCTACGCCACCAAAATATCAACCTTAGCGCCTAAAGAACAGAACTATATTTCAAAAGTGTATCAGGTTAGCTTTATGACGTTCATGTCCGAAACGAATAACCTTTAATTTAAATAAATATTTTATATTATTTTTTATTTATAATTTAATTATATATTAAATATTGATTCATTAATAATAATTTATGAAGAATCATAATATAGATTCTTACAAAATACCTATAACAACCAACTTCAATAACGCAAAGCTGAGAAAAAGTCAAACAGTTTTTATTTTTTCAATCACAATTTATTTATTTTTATTCATATTCATATTACAAATAATAATAAGTCAGTGTCTTCATAATAACAACATAATGTAACACTTATTTCTGCGAAATATCTTGTAACTTGTATACCTAAGTACCTACCTCCTCAGGTATAATAGATACTATTAGAGTATTGACATGGCTGTTATTAAGTAATCATATTCCAAAAAAATATTTGAAAGACGCAAAACTTCGTCGTTTCCTAAGTAGGAATATCATCATCGTCCATATTTAAGGGGTCTTTATTCATATCTAAAACATCTTCTACAACCACTTCTTCACCCTTATTTTCTATCCATTCAGTTATTTTAGAAGGACCACTTTGTTTCACAAGTCTTAAGCTCCTCCTTTTATTTGTATCCTCAGGATAATCAGGTTCTATGGGTTCTGTTTCTTCTTCTTCCGAAGACTGGTCACCATCGACTTCCAAATCTAGACACAGCTCATTATCGTCCTCCTTTTCGTCTTCCTTGCAAAGACGTATTACATTCGAGGGCTGCAAAACCGGTTCTTCTATTTTAATTTCATCCTCATCGATAATCATTTCTTCTGATTCAGATTTGATTTCTTCTGGCTGTTTAGGTTCCTTATATTCTTGACTCGCTTCGGAATCTTCAAATTGGCTGAGCAGATCGACATTAAAGTTTTCCGTATTTGGTATTCTAAGTTCGACAACCTCACCGTCGGGTACTAAACCTTCACAATTCTCTATCATTTCTCTATCTCTTGTACTTGTGCTCGCATTCTGTGTTGCTTTAGTTTCAAAATTCATTTCATAAATCTGGTTAAATTTGGACGATATATTTGCCTCTTCTTTACTGGTCGGCTTGGGGTAAACTCTTCCGTAGAGGAGTGCATATGGAGTGACATTCTGGGTTTCTTCAGTCTGCCGGGATTTCAGACGGTCTGAGTTCAACTCTTTCTGTAACACCGAACATCCAATTTCCCACGACGAACTACCGCTTTCGGACATCCATTCCTGCAGCTTATCAACCACGTACGCAGAAGGATCGAGGTTAGCAGACCTGTACTCGATTGAAAAGGTGAACATAGGGCACACTTGCCTCAGGTAACTACCAACCCTTTTATTGAAATCTTTATTATGGCCATGCATGCAAAGTTTTTGCGGTGGACCAAACTGCATTAGAATCTTGAAGATTTCCATAGCCACTTCTGTATCGGACTTCTGGCTTAGAGGCCTTATGACAACAAAATCTGTGGATTTATCGATGTAAATCAGTAAGTATTTCCAGTAAGTATATCTTGATTTCTGGAGCATAACTGTTGTGTAGACGGAGCCTATTTTTGTGCAGGTTTTCGCTGGTATTGGTATCCTTGACCTGCATACGTTGCAGCTCTTCACAAGTAAAGACAAACAAACAGACGGGTAATTGTATGAGATATTCAACTGTTTTTCAACACCCGTCAAGTAACGACGGCCACCCTGATGGTTATTAGAAATGTGTTTTTTTATAAAAATATCGAATATTTCTTCAAAACTTAATACCTGAACTTGTGGGTCTGTTTCTGATTTGCGTTTTTCCGTTAATATTTCTCGTCCATGTACGATAGTGATTTCGTAATATTTGTGCAAAGGCGTCTTTTCAGAGCCTTTTAGTAACTCGATAGTGGTCCTTATTGTAGATTCCCAGTGCTTTGAGTCTTCGTCGAAGCATTTTCTCACATTTGCCCTGTATTTCGCTTTAGATAAGGCGTAGTTAAAATCAACTTTGGTGGCGGCCATTTTGTGCGTGCTCGTTGCGCACTGGTACAATTAGCACTAAGTTTGTTTGGCGGTGGTGCGCGGAGGGAGACTGAAGCGAGTGTCAGTCAGTCGGAGAGCGAGACGACTGACAGACATGCGCACGCAAGTAAGAGACGGAAGATATTGGATGCCCCGGTTGTTACCCAAGGTCACACGACACGTTAACACAGAATAAAAATAAGTAGGTATGGCGATATTCCGTACACGAATAACACTATGATGTACCGATGGCAATCAAATAGTAAGACCTAGAAATGTATTGCCATTCCACCAAAACTGATACATACCTTACCTACCTACCTACCTACCTACTTTTTTATATAGGTAAGTAGGTATCTCTTGAATTTTAATCCGAAATGGTAGGTGCTAGGTAGGTACGAAAGATATGCAAATACTAAAGATAAAAATATGAAGAATAAAGATATTATGAAGAGACCATCACTTTCTACTCGAGCAGAAATTCCAGGTAGGTAACCTAGGTATTTATGATAGGTATGACGCATTTTTTCTTTATTCTTTATCATTATCATTTAGTAAACTTAAATATAAAACATGTACAAAGGCGAGCTTAACCCTAAAAAGAGTTCTCTTCCAGCAAACCTTGAAGGATAGATAAAATTGAAATGAGAGATGGGTGCGTGTACAAAATGAGAGATGCGAAAAAATTAAATTAAGTATATTAATATTATTAAAAACAAGATAAAATAAATAAATCTACACAATAATTACATAAACATACATATAATTTACTTAAATACAAAATTTTATAGATAAATATATATGTATATATATACAAACTTAAAGGGAAAGACATTTTTATGATACAAATATAGGTGTACCGATTTTATAATGCATATAATTTATGTTAATGACCTACTTAGAGCTGATTTCACCATGCCCTGTTAGTTACTAATAAAGGATCTAACCTTAGATGTCAAACGCGTATATTTTGACATAGCTATTTATCGGCCCCTTAATCCTTTGTTAATCTAACAGAACATGGTGAAATCAGCTCTTATGAACCTTATAATTTTTAAACCTTCGCTTCGTCGAGTCTTCCCTTTTATAGACTGTCATTCTATCACAAAATTCATACCTAAAGTCACAGTTACAGATTGCATAAGTATTTGTTAGATTAGTTATATAGTTACTACATCGTCAAAGAGAAGAGATCGCTTTTTAGCGATAAGACCGCCCATTGTACATATCTGTATCTGTTTCCTATTTTGTTCGTTTGTAAGGTGTATAATAAAGCATTTTCATTAATTCATTAATTCATTCATTCATTCGTTCAAAGTGTAGTAGGTAGGTATTTACGTGAGGTAAGATTCTATGCAATAGGAGCTCAATCTACAAACAGGCAAGTTTTTAATTCTCTTTCATTTCATTCAGGTATATTATTATAAGTAAAAAACCTAAGTAAGTAAGATAGGCACTTTACCTGACTTTAAGTACCTAGATAGGTACCTACTTAATCCTAATACTTTTGGACAAAGAAAATTAAATCGTAAAATCCATCCCATTGTTGCGCGACTGGATTCGTACCAGAGCGACCGAAGTCAAAGTCAAAAGGTACCTATCTAGTATCTGTACTAACTAATCTATACTTCTATACTTCTTCTTCTTGTCGTGTCCCTAGTTTCTTTCGAAACAGTGTGGTGAAAGGATTTTAAGTGCGCCTCAAGAGGCTCCTTTCGATCTATTACTTACTTCTATACTAAGTAGGTATTATTATATAGTGGCAATATTAGATTGTTTGTTTGTATTGATTAGGCTCCGAAACTACTGGACCGATTTTAAAAATTCTTTCACCGTTGGAAAGCTACACTATTCCCAGATGTCATAGGTTATATTATAGTACGCTAGTATTCAATAAAATCACAAGGATCACTTTGAAATGCCTTAAAGCTAAGTGAATCTAGGTGCCAGTTCCACGCGACCAAAGCCTAGAAGAACAGGCAACAAACTTACGGCTTGGTTCCTACCGTTCTTTTGTATGATCCTTGTTACAATGTAATATAATAAAGGATCGAATATACGAAAGGATCGAAAGGTACGGCTACCTACTACTAAGAAGATGGTTTTTTTTTATGCCAATGCCAAGTTCCGTATCGGTATCTCTATCGCGTCTTCATACAAAACCCGCAATGAACACGGAACAAAAACGAAAAACCAAATAGGCAAACACAACTCATACTTGGGGTACTGATGGGAAGCGATCACCGTCGCCCATAGACACCTATAACACCAGAGGCGTTACTGATGCGCAAAAAACTCTCATTCCCTACAATGGTTAAGGTTCAATTCCCACCAAGGGCTTTACTAATTTTCGTAGGTAATTATGCAAACATTTTAGTAAGAAAAAGTTGCTTGCGATTTTTCTTATACAAGTTCAGTATAATTTTATATCTTTCAAACTGTTGAAATGTGCGAACGAGAAGTACATTGACGGGTGGTTTTAATAGTAGATTAGTAGCCAAGGGCTGTAAGGCATCAATTGCAGCCCGAGATATTTAGGCGCACGAGCGCAGCGAGAGCGCCTATAGTTCGAGGGTGCAATTGGTGCTTACACCCGAGCTAACTATTCTGCTTTACATCTCGATTGTGAGGTAAGTAGAAAAAAACTGGCATTACAAGAATAAAACATTTGATTTGTTGAAATTTATAGTGAAGTGAGAACAATTTTCAAATTTATTATACCCGCCTTTTTTCATTAAAAAGACTCAAGTAAATAATTTTTTAATATTTTTTTCCAGATCGAAATTTAGCTTCGCCGTTCGATATTTAAAATGGGCTGAATGCATGATGTCTATTGCCAGTATGATGGTTGATGTACGCGAACTTTTTGAAAGAAAGAAGTGTTTTTTTTAAATCACTTACCGCCCTAGGGCTTTTCTAGCTACATTATTACCCTAGAGCGCTAATTAGTCACCTACAAGCCCCATTTGGAGGTAATAAGAACCTACTTACCGAACATAAAAAAGAGTAATAAGAGTAGTAGAGCTCTTTGTGAAGAGCTCGTCCGGGGAAGTACTACCACCACACCTTTTTCTGCCGCCAAGCAGCAATGCTGTGTTTCGGTTTGAAGAGTGTGGTTGCCGGTGTAATTACAGGCACATGAGGCTTAACATCTGTATGCCTCAAGCTGATGGAAGCAGGGCAGTGCATCGTAGGGCACGTTCCTATCGTGCGTGACTTACGAGGCAATGCATTGTTATAGGTGATGGTTACCACTTAACATCAGGTGGGCCATTTGCTTGTTCCATCAGCTGGTTCTATAAACAAAAAAACATGAGAGATGTAAAAGTTCTTTATTAACGATAATAATTCCAAAAACACTTAAAAGTAAACACTGTTATGCTAAGCTTAAAACTAAACTACAACTTAACAGGCAAAGGCGCTTCTAAAAAAGTTTTTTTGCCAAAATAATTATTTATGGGACATGCACACTTATGAATCCTAACTTAGCTAATTATATAAATCCTAACTTCTTAACTATCTTACTAAGGGCTAAGATGTAAGACTTATTTTGAAACACACACACTGTACTATCATTCAACTACAAAAATAAATTAGCTTGACAGTTTAGATTTTATGAAAAAGCTAATTATTTTAAGCTAAGCTTTTTTTGTTTTCTAATTTCTCTTTTCCTTTATTATAAAATAGAAATTGCAACAATATAATCATTACTTTATTGTGTACATTATTGGCTATCAAATGAGTCCTCTGTCGTCTTCCTAGGACCCCTACGTGGGTAGCTATAGCTTAGTACAAGCACGCGTGCTTGGGGCAAAATAAAACAAAATGGCTGCCATTTTATCATGGAGAGAGAAAAAAAATAGGGATAGTAATTTGTCGACAAAATTTACCATATTTCACCCCCCCAAAGTCTCCGACACCGATTAATATACACATTGTATATTAATCTAAGTACCTACATTTTTTATTCTTTAGCTCATTGCATAAAAGCTCATTTTTGATAGTTGTTAGCACACGTGCAAAGCATAGACAACGTCTCATCAAATACCTACTACGTCCCAGGTGCGGATCCTCAAAAAAGGATGTGGTCACAGCCACCCAAAAATCGGCCAAGTGCGAGTCGGAGTATGATCTCGCTCATGATCGATTTATAGTGCATTCCTACAAAGGAGATGTTTACAGAAATCGTCCCACAAAGGTGGATCCGCGCTTGCTACCTTCGAAAGTCTAGCTTCGAAAAACTGAAAACCTCCGCGTTGAATATTTACATTTCATCCGGCGATTATGCAAATATCACAAGTTAGCTGAATGTATTTGCATAGACTTACTAGGGCAGCAACACTGAGATGAAATAGAACTGAGAACTTTAATGTGGCACTTGAAACAAGATCTTCTTCTTGTCGTGCCACTAACTCTTTCGAACAGTGTGGTGAAAGGATTTTAAGGGGCTGACAACTATCAAACAACTTCTCGCTCGCACGTTTAGACATGTTGAAAGATATAAAACTCATTTTCGAAAAATCGCAATCAACCATCTTGTGTGCAATCGCATTGCACACAGTTTAGTAAAATTTCATTTTGATCGATACAAGTTTTCCTACTTCAAAGTTTGCTTAAGTACGAAAACTAGTAGAGAAAACTTAGAGTAAACTTAGAGAGTAGGAAAACATGTATCGATCAAAATGAAATTTTTACTAAAATGTGTGCAATGTGATTGCACACAACACAAAAAAAACAGCTGTTTCATATATTTTAGCCAGGTAGGTATTCCATGAAACAGATGTGTTTTTTTTTTCGCGTTTACAGTGTTGGTTCCTTAGAAAAAGTTATTCATATTGATGGGTACTTTAGCCCCCTGAAGTTTTAAGTACAAGTATTGAAACCTTGTATGTATCTAAAATACAAGAAATTCATACTTTGACCCATCTATCGTTTCACTTTTAAATGCAGGCCAACAGCGTAAACATTATAATTTGAAGTGGTAGGAAAAGGTACCTCCCTTTTCATACTTTCGTCAGCCAATAAATTATTTTATACGAGAAAGGGTAAGAGTTAAGGCACCATATGTTATCCAAACCTATTACTTTGAGTGTTCAATCCTGGTACATTAATCTGGAATGAACTGAACATGCCTTCTGGAGGCGACGTGGGTTCCCCTTCAGCTCGATCAAACGATCAAGAGCAATCTGGTCCACTCCTGGAACTGAGTTTAAGAGTAGTAGAACTCTTTGTGAAGGGCTCGTCCGGGGAAGTACTACCGCCACGCCTTTTTCTGCCGCCAAGCAGCAACGCTGTGTTTCGGTTTGAAGAGTGTGGTTGCCGGTGTAATTCAGGTACATCTGTATGCTTCAAGTTGATGGACGCAGGACAGTGTATCGTAGGGCACGTTCCTATCGTGCATGACTTCCGAGGCAGTGCTTTGTTATAGGTGATGGTTACCACATAATAGCCGGTAATAGTTTATTTCCTAAGTATGCAGTGTAATAAGAAAACATTGGTATTTCGAATTAACCAACTTTTTTTATGAAACCCTCCAAAAAAAATTTGCAATATTTTTTGATATTTGTCTTTTTTTCAAATATTATTTCTTTAAATATAACCATTGCCCATAACTTCTAATAAAAAATATTCTATTGTACCAAGTTATTCTAAAGCCGTAAGTATTTCTTCCTAGTGGATGCTAAACTAACCCCATCGTATGAGCGATGGGATTATTCTTCAAGAACAATTTAATTAAAGCTTTAGTTTCTTATGAAATGGTTCCCGTTTTGTGTCGGCCGTAAATCAGTTCATTGGCATTAAGTTGATGATATTGAGGTTAATTAGATGAGCCCTTTGATGATTTGTGGGTAATCTAAAATATACCAAGCTGTTTTAAAGTTGGAATATGGATATGTGGTGTAACGAGAATGGATAAGATAAGGAATGAGTTTTTTAGGGCAGTTTGAAAGTGGCGCCAGTGACTGAAAAGATGAGGAGTAATAGGTTAGCGTGGTATGGGCATGTTAGAAGAATGTCATGTAACGAGAAGAATGCTAAGGATGAATTTGGATGGATATAGGAGTAGAGGTAGGCCAAAGAAAAGATGGATAGACTGTGTGAAAGATGACATGAGTAAGAAAGGAGTGACGACTGAGATGACGGCTGATAGAGGAGAGTGGAGGGAAAAAACCTGTTGTGCCGACTCCACATGAAGTGGGATAAGGGCAGAAAAATGATAAAGTAAAAAAGAATAGAATAGAATAAAGAAAGAATACTAGAGGCTGAACTTGGATTATTTACTTTTGATGACTTTCATACTTTTTTCCTGAATTTCGTTTGCTAGTGTAGCTTTTCCAAATATTTTATTTTGAGAAACTCGTTTCAATAAATAATAACATTAATTTGTGTGACAAAAAAAATGGTTGTAGCTTAACTTTTACGAACACTTCTTCCCGACATATTACGGCCGTAATATAACGAACACCGCACTCTTAGAAACGTAGTCTGAAGCGCACTACATACTTGGATTACAAAATGCATGTATGAATTTTAGATTCGCTGATTAAATTGAGGATCGTCAGAAATTTGTTTTATCACAGATGAGATAATACGTTTTATTAATTCATTTGATGCGATCTTGTCTTTTCGCGCTAGTAAATAAATAAATATTGGTGGACTTTCCACACAGCACTATCTAGCCCCAAACTAAGACAAAGCTTGTAATATGGGAACCAGATAGCTGATATAATATCCTACATCTTAATATATATAAATTGCGCGTCACGTTTTTTGTCCGTTATGGACTCCTAAACTACTTAGATTTCAATCAAATTTGCGCACCGTGTGCAGTTTGATCTAACTTAAAAGATAGGATAGCCTTCATCTCAATTTATAGCCGCAATATTATTCTATTGCAAATTTGACACCGCCCAACAAAGTGGGCACGGGCATGGTGTCTCATTGCCTACAAAGCATTTTTAGTTCCAATTAAACATCAATAGATGGCGATACCGGTTGCGATTGAATTATTGATAATTGTTTTAGTCCAGAAAAAAGTATTAAGGTCATGAATAGCTTATGTTATATTGTAAAATAATCTCCCATAAGCACAGGAAGATGAGGAAATAAGCTGTTAATAAAATGTTCATGTTTTTACAATAATCAATATTGACCACGTTTTTTCTTGCGGAAATTATTTGAACTACGTTGTGGTTCGGTTTCAACAAGTTCAAAACATGCCGCTATTTGCGTTTATAGAATTTTTTCGTTTCTTATAGAGGCATTTTACTACGTACCTACCTACGTAAAAAATAAAAAATAATTTATTTATTATTAATATAAAAAAAACGGTGTATATTAACATGATTCGATTTTTAGCCACGGAAATTGCTAGATACTTCTACTAGTACAGAATAAATAATAGGACTCTTACTGCGACGCAACAAGGTGCAATTCATCTTGCATAATTTCACCTAAACATTGCCGCAATCTTCTAACGTGAAACTCTGTCGCTGTCAGTGCTGGTGCTGGCGCGGGCCAGACAGCGACAAAAATTCTGAGCCAAAAATTATGCCTTTTTAAAGGGCTGACAACCATCAAACAACTTCTCGCTCGCATGTTTCGACATGTTGAAAGATATAAAACCACTAAACTCACTTTCGAAAAATCTGAATAAACCATTTTGTGTGCAATGTGATTGCACACAAAATGGTTTATTATTTAATTGGTAAATGCTTATTTTAGTAAAAAAAAAACATTTTAATCGATACAAGTTATCCGACTCAAAAGTTTGCATTAGTACAAAAACTAGTTACTTACTTACTTTTACTTTACTTTTTAGAAGGAAAAAACTGATTGATTAATATCTTTCAACATGTCGAAACGTGCGAGCAAGAATTTGTTTGATGGTTGTCAGCCCCTTAAACTTTACGGACGTACGTAGTGCCGTAGAAAGAAAATTATTTATTACGTCAACGCAAGTATATAGTTGGTAGGTAAATACAAAGTTTACTTGACCTACCTACTTTAGATAACCGCTCAGCATCAGGTGTCACTTCAATTATTTTAGAAGACCCACCTGATTTTCAGCGGCTATCGACGATGGCCAACTACTAGGTATCTCAAATCCAAGAAATAAGCGCTCAACATCTTGGAGTGGGTGGTGAAAGGTAACCATTCAACATCAGGTGGGCTATTTTATGTTGAGAGATCACGACTATAACCAACTTTTGTCAATTATTTCCTTTTCATATTGTACGAAAAACGGGTTCTGTTATTAAACACATAATCTACTTTAGGATTTCCACAAATAAGGTAGTGACCATTCAACATCAAGTGGGGTGATCACTAATTATCGGGTTATAAGTAACCGCGCGACTCCAGTACCCCAAGTATGAGTTTTGCTTACCATATTTGGTTTTTCGTTTTACGTTTTTGTTCCGTGTTCATTGCGGGTTTTGTATGAAGACGCGATAGAGATAACGACACGGAACTTTATGTTGCAAGTATGATGAAAATCAGTAGTAGAACATAAAGTTCCATATCGGTATCCCTATCGCGTCTTCATACAAAACCCGCAATGAACACGGAACAAAAACGTACCACATCAGCTAGGCCATTAGATGTAACGCCTTTACATCAGCCATACCTTGAAGCCATCAGGTGGGCCATCAGTTGAACGGCTAATAAGAGGGTCGACTTCATCTCAAAGTCAATAGGTTATCGCTTTTCTTCTGGTGGGTTTTTTTTTTAAATAATGAACTTCGTCACAAAATTATAAACTCAAAGAAACAAAAAGAAACGATCTAATTTGCAAAGTAAAAATGGGGAAAAGTACTTTATTTGTTGCACGTTAAGGTTGATTACACAATAAATGTTATTTAACCTACGTCTTTTCATATCTAAATGAAAAGATTTCCTCGGTTTTTGGTGACGAATGATCATAAGTGTGAGATAGTATTATGAAGATTTGTGACTTTATTACAAGGATCTATGGTTGTGATTAGGTTGAACTTTAAACTGTTTTAAAACTTTTGTCTCAGGCTTAATTTACATCGCCGCGGGTTGGAATGAAAGCGACTTTTTGCAACGAAATTGTCCATAGCATAGTGAACTTTATATCAAATACATAACATACAAACTAAATAAGAGCCAAGTAGCTAGGGAGCTCGAGAATGCGCGGGGATTATTTGGAAGACTAATTTCGTTGTATGTCTTACAGCCTTTATAGCTCAGTTGGTAGCAGGTCTGCTTTCGATCCAGAGGCCGTGGCGTGGGTTCAATCCTCACCGAGAACTTAATATTTTTGTGATGAAAATAGAATTTTGTTCTCTGTCTGGGTGTATAAGTAGGTCTATAAATTACCTACCAGTAAAAAAAGTATATCATGTATTAGTATTTTATCATATTAGCTTTGATTTTGTAAGTCACTCGTTATCTAGGTACCTAGGTTCATTGTTGATCGAAGCACGGGACACGACGAAATGACCACTGAGTGTGTTGCTGATTTTGCCTCGTCAAACTAAATTGAGGCACAAGTTGGGAGTTTTTCCCAAACTTTTACCCTGTTACTTCTTGTAGCGAATAGATCCCAATAACGCCTGCATAATTGAAACAGCGATCAGTCAGTGCCTCCGAACTAAAACAGCCTAGTGTTCGAGCAAAAAAGTAGGTAGGTAGTTAGGTACCTAATACATCCTACCTACTTAAACAAATTTCATAAGGCAGCATCAACATCTTGCTTAAAAAAAATACTTAAACGAATTGATGTAGACTACACAATAACACAACATACCTATCATAGTGTAACGAATTTTTCTTTGGATAGTTATGTTATAATTTTGTTAGTTAGCAGAGACGACATCTGTCGGTTGGAGCTGGTATTATGTTGGCACTCCGATAGCGGTTATCAAGTCACGTACAAGGTGATACCGCATGAATACGGTAGATGGCGCCCCCGATATGCTTCCTTTTCTGGCACCACACTCCAGCGCACACGGGCTCTCCAAATCTCGAACGGTCAGTGAACCTGCAAACCACGTTGCCACTTCATGGTGTTCTGAAAGTTCCTTGATGTTCATCTATCCGTTTCATTAATGCAGATCCATCGAAGCTTGGCAGTGAGTTAATTGCGTTGGAGCCGTATCTGGAAAGCCGTGAGCTGTATTTCAGAGCCGCAGGGGTCAAGAGGCGCTGCGTACTCCAATATCCTGTGGGAAGGATATCTACGTGTCATCCGGCCTCCGATAAGGTATATCGTGCTTTTATAATAGTATTTCCCCACGCTCTGTGTTCCTCTGCGCATATCCTGGCTGCCACGCTTCCAGCACAGGTGTTTCATTGCCACCTGTCTCATCTACCCACGTGGTGGATGTATGGTTTTCCTTGGCGCTGCCACATGCTTGGCGTTAATTTGATTAGTTATATTTTATTTCATAGTGTAGGGTTTTTCAGCGCGCTGACCTGCTAGACAGTAAGGCTTTCCTACCCCCGAGTAGTGCCACGTGTTCTCCGCCTGTCGCATTCTCGCGCTCAAGGGTTCCTTACTGGTCTAACCTATGCATGCGCGCTTTGCTTATTCTTTCTTTGGTGATTTTCAGGAGGTCCTTATCGGACGTGGAATCCTTAGTGGACGTGGAATCCTTGGTGGACGCGGATTCTTTGTGGACGCGGTCCTTAGCGGACGCGGATTCTTTGTGGACGCTGCTCCACGTAGAGACTCGAGAGAGGCTGCATCGGTGGGTCGCACGTGGCCGTCGCAAGCTCGCTGCGCACCACGTGCTGCATCACCTCGTGCCGTGCAACCGCGTGCGAGGCCCACGTGTGGGAAAGCGGCGTTGCCACGCGGCATCGGCCGTCACTTACAAAAGTCGGTATTTATTCTATCTTCGGACCTAGTCCTGGCGCCCAGTTTCTTCATTTAATATACATAAAGGTTTCCAATAATTCAAGGTGGGAGGGTATTTAAGATTTAGGGGTTTACATTAAATTACTACAAGGCAAATCATTGTTCACCGAATTTAGTTCTCACACCTTTTAGCTCTGTGTGTTAGTCGGCAATCTTTTTATTATTAATTTTAATTCCTTACTAGGATTACTATCGTTGACTGTATTCTGTAGGACCCTCCAACATAGCTGTGTGCAAGATCCTTACGATCACCTCCTAGATTTATTTAGTCTCAATTGTCTCTTTATTATTAATAAGAATTTCCATGTCTGTGTAAAGAACCTTTAGATTCTAAGTTGGTGTAATAAATGCCCAGTACCATTGTGATTCGAATTTTATTTCTTCGATGCCACTATAGGTAGGTCCTGTCAGGTAGTAGGAAATCTCAGTTGGTAACAATAGGTATCTTTTAAATGCAAGTTATTTTGAAACAAAACTGGCAAAACTATCATTGTGGGCGAAGGACTGCGTGCGGACACAGTATAAAATAATAGTATGTGCGTGTTGGCAGAACCACAGATGTGCAGCACTAATTTTATCGCCATCTATTGGTTGTAAGTGCATTTTACGTGATGCCGCTTGCTCGCAACGCAACTTCGCGACATCTAGCGGCTATGCGGGCTATTTTGTTTAGCTTCGGGCTATTTCATATATCCCGAAAAATTGCCCGAGTCACAGCCCGAGTTAAGACTTGAACCGTTTCAATGTATGGGATGAGGTATCTGTACTAGTATTCTCTTATCTTTGGCACGGGTCAGCTAGTACATATATAATTTCTTCCAAGAATGTGCTATTTTTAGGCCGATTTCATGAGCTACTAGGAGAAGTAGTGACCTTCAGGATTTGAATCTCCCAGTGATTTTGGTTATCAGGTAATCGACACGCTGAAAAATTGGGTAACTCCCATTTTGTTCTATAGAACTGTTACAATTTATTTATCCCTGTAGTTCAATGGTAGGCTATTATGGTACTGTTAGTTTTCCAAAAAAAAACATACACGTGCGAGCGAGAAGCTATTGGACCGTTTTCTGAAATGCCATCTCATCAGTATTAATATCACAAATAAAGGTACAAAGGTATCTACAAATATTTAAACCATTAAAAAGTTAACCTAATCTAACCCGCCACCGTCATTATAATCTAATTTAGAACCAGTAAAAAAATCAGCAAGTCCGCGATTCTGGCAATAAAATGACCAACCTTTTTTGTCCCATTCGCAAGTTCTTTCTGTCGCTGCAAAAGATAAACTTGGGGCTTTATCGGTCCGTTAATTTATGCGGGTTAAAAACCGCAAAGCTTTTTTAATGTTCCACACCTTCGGCTTTTGCGTCCCAAAGGCTTTTAAAAATCTTTTCAGACAATTTTACTCTTTAGAAACAAAAAGGAACTAGCTATTTTAATTTCTTTACGCGGCAGAAATCTTAGAACTAAGTAACCACTCAGTCAAAGTCAAGCCAAAAGGTATTTATTCAATAGCATCAAATTGAGGGCACTGATAACATTGATTGAGAGCACTGGTGGTCTAGTGGTAGCGGCCCCGCCTTTCGATCCTAAGGTCGTGGGTTCGAAACCGGTCGTGCACCAGTGGATTTTTCTGCTCAAAAATTTATGTTCACAATGGACCTCTGGATGTTTTCCTTCACCGAGAGTACTGGACTCTCGGTGAAGGAAAACATCCAGAGGAAACCGGCATGTCGTAGAACCTAAAAAGTTATATAACATGTGTCAAGTGCTCGAAAGGAGCCTCTTGAGGCGCACTTAAAATCCTTTCACCACACTGTTTCGATAGAAACTGTGCTACGACAAGAGAAGAGAGATTGCATCACAAGAATCACTTTGAAACTTAAAGCTAAGTGAATCTAGGTACTAGTTCCATTCGACCAAGCCTAGAAGAACTGGCTACATAGGCACTCAAGGTCAAAGGTTTCTAAACTTGTTGATAGAACAAGCAGATGGCACACCTGATGGTAAGTGGTGGTTACCTATAACAAAGCATTGCCTCACAAGTCATGGGCGCTATGAACGTGCCATACGATGCATTGCCACTCTATGGCAATGATACACTGCCATAAAAATTTATAACCATTTACCTACAGATCTGAAACAACTAGAAGGAAATTTATTTAAAAACTAGCGGCCTGTCCCAGCTTCGCATGGGTGGTCATAAATTTTTTGAACATTTTAGGATAAACTTAGACCGTGGGTTCAAGCCTCGCGTCTACTTATTTCATACATTTGCACGCCAGAGAGTGAAATCGCACCCCGAGCGCGACCCGTGGACCCGTTAACGTTTTTAATTTCGTCATATCTTTTGAATGGAATGTCCGATTTGAAAAATTTAAGAAGTAATCTATAGGTATTGAAACCGTCTTAATTATGAGAAGATTTATTTGGATAAGGATTAATACCAAGGTACAAATAAAGACCCTTTTTTAGCGGCGGCATTTTAATTAATTTTTTGTAATAAAAGAACACTTATTGTGACATAACTATAATAGTTAGACATATGCTGTCGCGACATTTTTTGTAGATGAAGACGTGTTCTACAAAATCGTAGTACATTATTTTGTTCTATCATCAATAGTTTTCGCAGCGCACGCGATGTAAGGTTTTTGGTTTCCACCTTGGGTTACATTATTGAAGTTTTAGTAAGGATCCCTGATTTTTTTGAAAATATAATATAGCCTATGTTACTCAGGGATAATGTAGCATTCTAATGGTGAAAGAATTTTTGAAATCGGACCAGTAGTTTTTGAGCCTATTCGTTACATACAAAAATACAAAGCTTTCCTCTTTATAATATTAGTGTAGAAGTGTAGATAACTTAAGAAAGTGGCTTATCCAGAGAGGGATTTATCCTTTGACTTTTTGTTTTGACTTTGTTACCTTTAATTTTATTAGTAGGTAATTTATAGAAATATTGTACGTCCGAAAAGATAAACTGTTGATTCTTGTATTAAATAAATAAATAACAGCTGTTTCATACATTTTCGCGTTCACAGTGTTGGTTCCTTAGAAAAAGTTGTTCATATTGATGGGTACTTTAGCCCCCTGAAGTTTATATACACAACTTATGGAACACCTTGTATACTTTTTTTTTGTAAATATATACTTATAATATTATATACTAGCGGCCTGTCCCAGCTTCGCATGGGTGGTCATAAATTTTTTGAACATTTTAGGATAAACTTAGACCGTGGGTTCGAGCCTCGCGTCTACTTATTTCATACATTTGCACGCGCTTCTCCTTGAGTGAGTGAAATCGCACCCCGCGCGTGACCGGTGGACCCGTAAACATTTTTAATTTCGTCATATCTTTTGAATGGAATGTCCGATTTGAAAAATTTAAGAAGTAATCTATAGGTATTGAAACCGTCTTAATTATGAAATGATTTATTTGGATAAGGATTAATACCAAGGTACAAATAAAGACCCTTTTCTAGCGAAGGCACTTCAATTATTTTTTTATAATAAAAGAACACTTATTGTGACATAACTATAATAGTTAGACATATGCTGTCGCGACATTTTTTGTAGATGATAACGTGTTCTACAAAATCGTAGTACATTATTTTGTTCTATCTTCAATAGTTTTCGCAGCGCACGCGATGTAAGGTTTTTTTTTTTCCACCTTGGGTTACATTATTGAAGTTTTAGTAAGGATCCCTGATTTTTTTGAAAATATAATATAGCCTATGTTACTCAGGGATAATGTAGCATTCTAATGGTGAAAGAATTTTTGAAATCGGACCAGTAGTTTTTGAGCCTATTCGTTACATACAAAAATACAAAGTTTACCTCTTTATAATATTAGTGTAGAAAACCCAGACAGAGAACAAACATCTATGTTCAGCACACAAATATTTGTTGTCGGTGGGGATCGAACCCACGCTCACGAAATTCACGAATTCTCGCTCGATAGGAACGTGCCCTACAATGCACCGCCCCCCGTCGATCAACCCGAGGCATACAGTTGCCAAGCCTCATATTGTGTGTGTAATTTCAACAAACACACTTTGCAAACCAAAACAGCAACGCTGCTTGGCGGCAGAAAAAGGCATCCCATAATCTATGTCGGTATAAATAGGGTTCAAATTCGATTGACACGGGCGGCGCTGTGTTGCGTGAATTCAGCTAACACAACAACAGAGGTTGTTGAAAAATAATAGTACAATGGCGCATCTTATTAACAAAGTCAACAGACTGCGTTCACTGAAAAACAAACAAACTTGCGGACTGCCCCGCCCGTAAACCTGAAATTCGTGAAACTAGGCCGCAGAGCATGGAAAAAGCTAGTTGGTCAACTATAGAGACGCCTTAGAACAGATACGGCTAGTTCTCAACCGGCCACTGATCGGTTAAATTTTCATTGGAATGTTAAGTTGTGTACCTAACCATGCAGAAGAGATGCTTACTAGAAGAGATTACTAAAAGATACACGCCATTTCGAGTTCGTCACAAAACTATCTTTTATTTAAGTACCCACAAAATACAATAATGAATAAATCAATAATCAGCTGTCAAATACATAACATACCTTCCTTTCATAAATTGGTATAAACTAAACAAGAATATAAAACGAAATCTAAATTGGTAAATTACTTGAACATTAATTTTGTAATCAGAAAAACAATAGATATCAATAATCAATCAGAACTATTGGGTAACCCTATTATGTCTGGCCACATCTCTGGTGGTGGTATTTCTACTGGTGGCTCACTAGATGTTTGGGAGTCGGAATCTACCCCAGGTCTGGTATCTGTTAGTCTGGTCTCAGCATGTGCTGTTCTAGCTAGTATCTGATCAGCATGCCGCCTGTGTAGCTCACCATCTTCCGTTCTCACCCTGTATGAGCTAGGTCCTTCCACAATCTCTACAGTGGCCCTCCGCCACTTTTCTCCTGGCCCATACATATGTATCAGAACGGGTTCTTCCACCTGAAAAGTCCTGGCAAGCGGGCGCTGCGCCGCTGCCTCCAGCTGTTGATCGCCGCGGCTCTGTGCGGAGTCAGGGTGGAGGGAAGACATAGCTGTTCTGTACCTTCGGCCGTTGAGCATCTCCGCTGGAGTTTTGTTAGTAGCGCTATTAGGTACCGTGCGCATATGATACAGTACCTTGCTCAACGTTTCACTCCAAGGCAAATTTAAACTTATCATTTTCTTAATTTTATTTTTAAATGTCTGTATGGCTCTTTCTATCTGACCATTAGTAGCTGGGTGATATGGTGGTGAGAGCAGATGTTTAATCGCGTTTTTCTTCAAAAAACTGTTAAATTCTTCGGATGTGAATGCTCTACCATTGTCTGAGACTACTACCTCAGGCAAACCCTGAGAAGCAAAAATTCTTCGCATCACAGTTATAACAGCTCCACTGCTCATAGTATTAACAATTTCTGCTTCCATCCATTTACTATGGCTGTCAATCAGCACAAAGAAAGTTTTTCCAAGAAACGGTCCGGCAAAGTCTATGTGCACCCGTTTCCAGGGCTGTTCTGACATAACCCAAGTCTGTGGGTTTCTCGGGGGACAGTTTCTAACTAGTTGACATTGTTCACAGCTGGCCACTATTTGTTCAATTTGATTGTCCATCTGGACCCACCACACATAGCCTCTTGCATATGCCTTTGTTTGGACTATACCCGCATGAGGGGCATGTAAAATCTTTAACACCTGTTCCTGTAGCTTCGCAGGTACTATGACTCTGTTGCTCCATAATAAACAATCTTTAGTATGAGAAAGAGCCTCCCTTCTGGTCCAAAATGGCTGCAAAGCCGGGTCCAAGTTCTTATTTGGCCAACCGTGCAAAACATGAAACAAAACTTTCTGCAGTAGGGTATCCTTCTTTGTTTCTACTGCAATCGTCTCTGCGCTTAGATTCCAGCCACTTGGTTGTTCTTCTAACAACAAAACTTCCTTAAGCCCCTCTTCCGCTACTGTTCCAGTAGATGGTGCAGTCCACCTACTCAGCGCATCTGCATTGCCGATGGATTTTCCAGGTCTATGCTTGATTGTGTACTCATAACACGCTAGCTTTAAAGACCAACGCAGCATCCTAGGTGAGATCTGATCGGGTATGGGTTTGGCTGGATTAAATAAACCAACAAGTGGTTCATGGTCTGTCACAATACAAAATTGTCGACCGCAGAGAAATTCATGAAACTTCAACAACCCAAACATTATGGCCAAAGCTTCCTTGTCGATCTGACCATATCGCCTCTCATGTGTCTGTAGGGTACGCGATGCCATCATGATCGGTCTCTCCGATCCATCATCCATGACATGTGCTATGATCGCGCCCACTGCGTATTCTGAGGAATCACATATGAGTAGTAACTCTCTGTTTATTTCATAACCGACCAACGTCAGGTCTGATGATAGTAAAAGCTTAGCTTTTCGGAATGCTGTTTGTTCGCATTCACTCCACTTCCAAGGTGTCTTTGACTCCAGCAATCTGTACAACGGCTCAAGCAAGGTAGCTCTATCAGGTAAAAACTTTTAATAAAAGTTGTACAATCCAAGGAAAGCCCTCAATGTTTCCTTATTTGTCGGTGCCGGTTTTTCCCGAATTTCTTTGACTTTTGCTGGTGTTGGATGAAGTCCTTCGCCGTCAATCATGTGTCCTAAAAACGTAATGCTACTGGCAGCAAAAACACACTTTTTGCTATTAAGTCGAAAACCCAGTTCATTTAGCTTTTGCATCACGCGACGAAGCCTCTGATTATGCTGTTCCAACGTCGCGCCCGTTACAGCTACATCATCCAGTAGACACGCTACGCCGTCCATGTCCGCTAGCGCGGAAGACATCACTCGTTGAAAAATACATGGAGCCGCACTTACACCAAATGCCAGCCGATTCATTTTCATCAGGCCAATCGGTGTATTTAAGGTTAACATCTTGGCTGTCTCCTCATCTACCTTCATTTGTGTGTAAGCTTGCTTCAAATCCAGTTTACTGAAAACTTTGCCTCCACTCAATTTAACAAAAGCTTCCACTGACGTTGGAAGTGGGTATCTGTCTACTTGAATCGATGCGTTTACTGTAGATCGATAATCCCCGCAGATACGCAGAGATCCATCATCTTTCTTCACGATTCTTAACGGTGTCGCCCACTCTGAATATCTAACCGGAGTCAGTACCCCTTCCTCTACCAATCGGTTCAGTTCCTCCTCTACTTGCTGTTTCAGCGGGAAAGGCACTCCACGAGCTTTTAAAAACCGTGGTCTCGCATCAGAGCGCAGCTGAAGTGATACTGCGGGACCATTATATGCGCCTAATTGCTCTTTAAATAAATCCGGAAACTCATTCATGAAAGGCACCAAATCTTCTTCAGCCCAGTATAAGCCTGCCACTTGAAGGCCTAATGGATGGAACCAATTTCGTCCTAACAAGCTAGGTCCGTCTCCAGACACAACCACTAGTTCGCATTGCGACTCTTGTTCGCCTAAGACTACTCGTACATTCGCCACTCCTAGTACTTTTAGGGAGTCCCGCGTCCAAGTCACTAATTTCACTGTGGTATTCTGAAGTGATGGAGGTGAAGACCACAACTTCTTGAAAGTTCTCTCTGATATTATGCTGCGTGATGCCCCGGAGTCTACTTCCATCTTTACATTCGCACCGTCGATGACCACATTCACCATTATCGGAGGTCTGTAACTATCCGAACAGGTGTAGATCCCCATCATGTTTTCACACCCTGAAGAAGGCTCCTCATCATTGTCTTCCACCTGGTGTACTTTTCCTTTCTTGTCACATGCTTTTGCAATGTGACCATATTTTTGACATTTGAAGCACTTCGCCTTAACAAATGTACAGCGGTCGCCTGCTTTATGTATCCGTGTACAATGTTTGCACTCATTGGACTTTATTCTGCCAATATCCATGGACTCGCCAGTCGCCGCCGCTGCTGTAGTACTAGGCGAAGTCTGCGTTTCTTCTTTCTTGACGCCGGGGTACATGTCCACAAAGGTTGCTTGGTGATTGAGGCACATTTGCACAGCTGTTTCGTATGTCAGCTTTTTCGTTTTCAACAACTCCCGGCGTAAACGTTCATCACGCACTCCTAGCACGAGTCTGTCCCGTAATTGACGCTTTATGTCCGTAAATTTGCACTTCGCACATAATGCACGTAGTGCAGATGCAAACTCTTGCACGCTTTCATCCTTCAATTGTGCACGTTTATGAAATTTACCCGCTTGCAAAATTTCGTTCACTTCTGGTTCATAGAACTTGTCCAACACTGCTATAATTTCGTCCAGTTTCACTTGTGTAGGGCGTAACGGCACTAACAGGGACGCTATTAGAGCATACGTGTCCTTTCCACATTGCGACAAAAACAATGAGCGCGCTTTATCATCGTCTTGTGTCGCACCACGAACAAGTCCCGCGGTGTCGAGAGCACAAAGTAACTGTTCTTTGTAATCACACCACACATCAGTTTTAGCGTTAAACTTCTCAGGCAACACAATATTCGTAATATTGAATGCCATTTTAGCACAATTTCAATTTATTTTCCGAAGTCGCCACTAAGAGATACACGCCATTTCGAGTTCGTCACAAAACTATCTTTTATTTAAGTACCCACAAAATACAATAATGAATAAATCAATAATCAGCTGTCAAATACATAACAATTACTATTAGCGATAAGGCTGCCCATTGTAATCGATATGTTGTGTATCCTACCTTAATGTCGTGGTAATGAATAAAGAGCTGTATACCATCTACGAAAAAAAACTTCCCACCAAAAATTTTGAATGTTTGTTTTGCAGTACTTTTTTTTATACAAGTTACTGATGGAACAAGCAAATGGCCCACCTGATGTAAAGTGGTAAACATCGCCTATAACAAAGCATCACCTCGTCAGTCACGCACGATATGAACATGCTCTACGATGTACTGCCCTGCGTCCAACTTGAGGCACACAGATGTTAAGCCTCATGTGCCTGTAATTACATTAGTGGTAGTATAAACATTAGAACGTATATTTTTAGTGTTAACTTAAACAGAATTTAAAATCAAAAGGTATTCAAATCTTTGTTCTCGGTGGGGATCGAACCCACGGCCTACGGCGCAGAAGGCAGAGCTACTACCAACTGAACTGTGAAGGCTGTAGGTAAAGGAAATAATTTTGTATTGTAACCGTCTCTAGGCACGATGTTTTCGTAGCCCTCCGCAAAACATCAACGGGCAATAAGGCTACAAATTGGTCCATTCGCCGGCGACGAGCTCAAAACGTCCCAAAATATTTGTCTGAAGTGGCCATTACATCCCAACTTTTGAGGGGCCTTAATTTTAGTTGGTGTTTTGTGAGTTAGCTAATTTTCTTTTTGGCGCAATGTTGTCTATCTTCTCATTAACTTGTGTTTGTACGGCTTTTTGAAGTTGGAATGGAAGTTTCTGAATGAAATGGGGAAGGGACGGGTTTATGCCTAATGTCTCCAAGTGACGACTTAAAAGTTGCAGCAAAGTTTTAAGTAACTAGGAAGTCGTTGTAAAATTTTGTTGTAATGATACCTTCAGGTTTTTTTTTGTATACATATTTGTATTAAATCTCTTCTCTCTGACTACCCCCTCAAGAAACTTAAGTTAGTACTTGATACTAAGAGATCTTAGGGGATATCTATTGTGCCTGCGGTTCAAAGTCGTGCAGCTGTTTCTTTTATTCTATCTCATAAAGGACCGCCTTTAGGAGATAGAATAAATGACTTGTTTTTTTTTAAATTGTCTCATTTATTATTTGAATGCTTAGTAGAGATAATGGTAAGAAAAACAATGTTTAGAGAAAGAGGAAATATTTGTACAGATGTGGAATGAAGAGGGTTAAAAAAATCATCAATGCAAGGCCGGAAGGGAGTGATCTAGAGTTGTGTTGTTTTTTAAACTGTCTTGTTTATTTTCATTTAAGACTTAGCCAAACTCACAAAACATGGTAAGTAAATAAATATCCCGTTTTGAATGAAAATTAACCTACAAACATGTTATTTGTTCCCATTATGTAAATACATTCGAACTTCACATAAGTGTTTTTTAAAGTAACATTGCCGAATAACCCGCTTCACACCGACGCGGCTAGAGCCATGAATCAGGCGCTGAAGTAAAGCCGCGTTTACATTGAAGCATATCGCTGAACACAGCTTTAATTGCCCCGCGCGTGATAGAGCACGCTTCGAGACACAAGGAAGGACGGTCTTATGCGAGATATAAGCAGTACCTACTTCATTAGGGAAGTCAATATTTGAACAAACACGAACAATTTTCTTACAGTGAAAGTATGAACGAACAAACAACTGCTTATTTTGAGTTTAGTAGGAACAAGTGCTTATTTTTAGTGGTGTTTGTTTTTCGTCATCGTTGTTTTTGTTGTTGTTTGTGTTCTAGGTTAGGTTTCTGTGGCGAAAATAAAGATTTTCGATTCTATTCTACTCTATTCCGGTTGAAGTATAATGGGATAGATAATGTTATTATCCCGAATAATAATGAGTATACTCAGGTACTAACGGCCGGTTTCTGAAAGCTCGATCAAATGTAATCAGCTGTCAAATCACTCGCCACTTCAGCTTTTACTTCAAAATAGATAGAAATAGCATGTGACTTGACATCTGATTAGTTTTGATCGAGCTTTCAGAAACCAGCCGTTAGTCTCTGTTTTAGTTGATAAGTTTTTTAACTACTAACTCTCCTAGCTCGTTCATACATAACTTATTATTTTTCAATAAATAACAGGAATAAATAAGGAAGACAGGCTTACGGTACACTTCATGGTAAGCGGTTACCGTCGTCTTTTGACATGTGCAAGACCAGCGACCCTCTGGATGTGTTACCTAGTGCTTACCCAATTAAAAGACTATAAGTTAAAGACTTAGTAGTTCTTCTGTGTGCTGTGTGTGTAATCTTCAACAAGAACAAAAATGTTTGAGTGATGAACATAGTACAGATGTTTGTTCTATGTCTGGGTGCTATAAAATGGCTAGCGAGTGTATTTTATCAGACATCTAGTTCCCAGAGTACAAGCTTTGTTTAGTTTGGTGCTAGATAGCTGTGTGAAAATTTCCAACAATATTATTTTTACAGGAATTTCTCGCTTGTAAGGCAACTTGTAGATAAATACTTTCTGGTGCAAAGTACTTCATCGCTGCTTGCACTCCAAGCCCTACCTCAACATAATAGTCATTGTTCCTTCCTCGCGCCTTGCTTTTCATAATTAACTGCCTGGCTTCCTTCCGTAGAACACCGTCCTAAGCATTCGCCTCGCGAAGACTTGGGAGAGATAACGGCGTGCGCAAGAATTAATTAGCTAACTAAAAACTTGACTCATTTCGCATACTGCCGGCCATGTAACCATAATGTTTGGCGACGGAGTTTTGATTTACATATTTGAATTGAGAACATAAATTTCTAAATAGTTTAAAAATTTTGCGTTCCTTTTTCAAAAATTAAAGATTTTAAAAATAGAATCCTTAATTACCATGCTTTGGGCTTTGGAGAATATTTGTTTTTAATTTTTAAAAAAGGAACGCAAAATTTTTGAACTATTTAGAAATTTATGTTCTCAATTCAAATATATAAATCAAAACTCCGTCGCCAAACATTATGGTTACATGGACGGCATCTGTTTTTTTTATGTTTAGTGTTGTGCTGGAGAATTTTCAAATACTACCTACGAATAAATAGGTAATAAGTCTATTTATTCGTAAACTCCCACCAAAATACATATGAGCGTATACCTAAATGCATTTATGAGTAATACAGCGTCACATTCACGAGTTTGCAGTAACTTTGCTTGTTATGTAGTTAATGCCCGGATTGTACGCTCAAACTTACAGTTGCCAGTTTAAGTGCAATTGTGTTGTTGTTCTAATGAAAGGTGTTACTTAACTGTCTGGGATTTGTGTTATAAATTCGTTTAGGATTTTAGACAGTGTGGCTTTTCACCACAAAAAAGGCGAAGACAAGAGCTAATGTACCTCTCGCTCGCACGTTTCGACATGTTGAAAGATATAAAATCACTGAACCCATTTTCAAAAAATCGCAAACAATCACTGTGAGCAATCATATTGCACACAGTTTAGTAAAAATTTCTACCCCCCTACGGCCGGTTTCTGAAAGCTCGATCAAAACTAATCGGATGTCAAGTCACACGCCATTTCAGCTATTACATCGAATTAGATAGAGATAGCAAGTGACTTGACATCCGATTAGTTTTGATCGGGCTTTCAGAAACCGGCCGTTAGACATCCTCAAAGAGTCTTAGGTTAGTATTTGGTACTAAGAGATCTAAGGGGATATCTACCGTGCCTGGGGATCAAAGCTGTGAAGCTATATTTTTATTCTACGACCTACATATTTTGTTACTAATTGTACCAGCTTTAAACTATCTGCCTAAGAAAAACTCCACAAACGCTTTACCGCAACGAATTTTGCCACTTTCCGCTACATTACGACCAAAGCTTCGACACAGAAAGTTACACTTGCAGTTCCGTAATTAGGGTTCTGCTTAATTTACCTGCTAAATAAGCCCGGCAGGGCTATTACCTAAGACTGGGCAATAGCGATAGCGTAGCAGTAATATGAGTCGTTACTTTTTGATAGTTAATTTTTACGTAGTGGTATCCAAGTCGGTTGAGGGGTCGCGGGAGGAGCGGATATATGACCCGCGCGTAAATGCATTTTTTTTTTAAACAGAATAAGGTCCTTTACAAAAATGTAAGCCCATAAAAAAATAAGTATTTATGAAGGTTCATAATTATTTTTTACAATTCTCTAATAATAAACAAATTACGCTCCTAAAAAATGGAGATTTTAGGCAAAATTTGTGTCTATTTTTATCGTACCAAGTGTAGTTAGGCGTATTTCTAGTCCCATAACTAAATTACTAGTTATGTAATTAATACATTTGAATTTCATTATCAACCAAAAAATAAGCAAATTTTGTAGTTTTTGAGTTCTAGTAGAATAACGCTCGCGGAGTTTCGGAGTTAGTATTCTAACAGCGGCGATGGGCTTGCAACCTGTCACGTATGGAATACTAACTACTGCAAAATGTGGGTATCTGCCAAAAAGTTATGCATGTTTGGACATACCTCTGCCTACCCTTTTTAGACGTCCTCAAAAAGAATCTGAAAGTCGTACTAGGTACCAAGATATCTGAGTGGATATCTACCGTGCCTGGGGATCAAAGTCGTGAAGCTGTTACAGTTTCAGTTTTGGGTACATTTTTCATGATCCAAGAGTCACGTCTATTGACAAATCTGTCAAAAGACAGCGATACCATATTTTATAATTTAATGTGTCTTTTGTTTTAACCTTGTTGTGTGCCTCGGAGTCACGGAAGACCAGCGTTGTAGTAGTGCATCAAACACTATTACAGCATAAAGCTGAGTGACGACCGTTTTTGATGTCACAGTATTGTTCTTTAAATTTAATTTTCGCCCATGTTTTTGTGACACAAAATAAACATATTTTGATTTTGATTTTTTGATTTGATACCGGTGAGATTTGTTAAATCACCTCGCAACGATTTATTCATATGCTACTGCTGTCGCTATTGCTTGATCTTAAGTAATAGCTGTGCAGACACCACAGATACGTACACCTAGATTGGGTACCTACCTAATCTAAACTTTGTAGTTTCAATGGCCTCTTTTATTCAGATAGTTTTAACGTAAATACATTTATTTATTTCACAACAAAACAGCTCTTAAAATACAGTGTAAAACAAATACCTACTTTGCCCTAATAAAGGGCAAAATGAACGGGAACAATAATGTTCGAAAATTTCAGTCGTATTTCAGGAAAGTTCTTAAAAAATATTAAAACAAAAAATAAATAAGATTGGTGGACTTTCCACACAGTACTATCTAGCCCCAAACTAAGCAAAGCTTGCGATTTGGGAGCTAAATAGCTGATTTTTTTTTTATATTCATAGTAAAACACCCAGACAGAGAACAAACATCTATAAATAAAATAAAATAAATAAATAAATATTGGTGGACATTCCACACAGCACTATCTCGCCCCGAACTAAGCCAAAGCTTGTGATATGGGAACCAGATACATGATATACTACTTGTATACTTTTTTTTGTAAATACATACTTGATATTATATAACACCCAGACAGAGAACAAACATCTATGTTCAACACACAAATGTTTGTTCTCGGTGGGGATCGAACCCACGGCCTACGGCACAGGAGGCTGAGCTGAGCTGAGCCGAGCCGTGAAGGCTGTCTATGTTAAGTGCACACAACTTGGTTGATTGCGATTTTTCTTAAATAAGTTGAGTGATTTAATATCTTTCAAAATGTTGAAATGTGCGAGCGAGAGGTACATTAGCCGTTGTCATCGCCTTAAGTAATTTTATTTAATAGGAAAACTTTTTTAAAGTCCTTATTGAAATGAGAAACGCAATTCCTCTAAATAGTCTCGATATATTGCAAACACGTCCATTACTAATTCCCAGGAACTTGCCATAAATTCCATCGTGCTGGTATCACCTGCCAAATGCCAGCACACGAGTCTGAGAATTCGAGACCCGACAGAACAGACGTATTATTTTCTCCTATACAAGGTGTTCCAATACTTGTACTTAAAACTTCAGGGGGCTAAAGTACCCGTCAATATGAATAACTTTTTCTAAGGTACCAACACTGTGAACGCAAAAAAAAACAACTGTTTCACACAAAAGTTCGATACCTACTGTAGTGTTAATCTTTTCTAATCATTTTTATATCACTGTTATCGATTGGTGTTAAAGTGAGAATTTAGAAAAGTTTAAATACCAAAAAGGAGCCTAAAATATTGATTGTAAGTCACGTGTATTCCGCCACGTCTTTTTCTGCCGCCAAGCAGCGTTGCTGTGTTTCAGATTGCCGGTTGTCCAAATAGTTTGAGAAATCTTCGCTCACTTGAATTTACTTTTATATCCGGTAATTTGAATACTAGCTACATTATTATTATATTGACCGTAACCACATACTAAACAATAGGTACGTAACATGCACACGGTATAACCTGTTTTATGTTCAGAAACTAATCTAAAATGGCGCCGCTCACTACCTCTCACAAAAAGGAGTGAGCAGGTAAAAAAACCCGTTATTTTAAGAGGCTTACAACAGACAAATATTTTTCAAATAAGCTTTCTTACCTAAAAGTTTGTTTCCCTAGATTTTTTTACAAGTAGATGGCTCACCTGATGTTAAATGGTAACCATCCCTTATTTAAGCATTACCTCGTAAGTCACGCACGATTGGAACGTGCCCTACGATGCACTGTCCATCAACTTGAGGCATACAGATGTTAAGCCTCATGTGCCTGTAATTACACCAACCACACTCTTCAACCGAACATAGCGTTACTACTCTTTTTGTTAAACCTTGTAATGTTCTTACAAAGGTCTTCTGAAACTTGGTATAATGCAATTTTTCATAACTATATCCAGAGATTTTATTATTCGAAGATGTTAAAATGTGCGATTGCGAAGTGTGATCCTTGCGATGCTACCGAATAAAATCATCGTCGTCTTCATCATCAGTTGAAGAAATCCACTGCTGAACATGGACCTCCCCTATACATTTGCAGGATGCTCATGTATACATGAATGTTGTTGAATGTATATAGATAAGGTATACCTTATCTACATTCTAGTTACTACTTTAATTACCTTCCTCATGGTGTACTAATCAATTATTTAATGAACAAGCGTGTACCTACTATCGGAAAACATGTATATACCTTTTATAGTTATTATATTAGATATCCGTGGCGGTAGGCCCTGGAGACTTGTATTACAGGTTTTTTTAACCTCTCTCGAGCTCCAGGCCGTAGCAAAGTGGGTACTGACATACCTATGTATAGGAATCTCGTGCCTACCTACCTACTATAAGTCCTACTGTAACACCGCACTTTGTAAAGGAAAATAAAAACATTTTTGATTGATACATTACCTGGAAGAATGATTCTTAGCCCTTTCCATCCACCGACTTCCCGAATAAGATTTTTATGATTTATTATGAAACTCATCTACTTAAATAAGTATCTGTGGTCCTCTGTGGTAGGATGGTAAGATAGGGTAGCAGATGGTCGCTGCAATTGCAACGGACAAATTTAAATTGTATTCGATACTACGGAATATAGATTTGGCTGTTTGATTGTTCGATACTTTGCTCCAAGATATTTTGTGAACCACTAACCAGAAAACGAATAATAAGGAACGAAAGAATGACTGATGACATTGTAAAGTTTTTTTAACACTACTTGCTGATTGAACAAGCATAGATAATCAATCAAATCAAATCAAATCAAATATTTTATTTTGTTAGAATTTTAGGTACAAACATAAAGGTCTTCTTAAAAATAATAGTATCACTAAAATCCTACCAATTCAGGCGTACAAAATTATTTAGACCTACTTATGCACTAGGACGAGTCCTTGGCAAAATAGCACGGTAGAACGCTGCAGTGGTATGGTGTCACTAGTGTGTTGTTATTGTCAACTGCTGACAACAACAACACACTAGTGACACCATAAATTTGTAGTTTTAAGGACTGTCATATAAGTAGTAGGTATTCGACGACTTTGGCTCTTTGGTTGCCTCGCGCAGCGAGATTTTTTTCCTGATATTTCAACGGTAGTAGTAGAAATTTGCCGGTAAAGGCTCAAATGATCGGTTCGGCTCGGCTTGGTTCGGTTTTTGCTCGGCCCGGCCGGTAAACGCTCAAATGATCGGTTCGATTCGGCGTGACTCGGCTCAGCTCGGCTCGGCTCTACTTTCTTTACTTAATTTTAACGGGCGAGCTTAAAATGAACCTATTTTTGGGTGTAGTAGGATAGGTTGTTCAAAAAGATTTTTCAGATTGTGATACTTTTATTATTTTTCTTTAAAACACATACCAAATAGTTTATACACAAAAACATCGTTATTCAACTTACTGCTACCAAATAATTTTACGAAATCCGTCATACTATTTCCGTTAAACTTGTAATATAAATATGTTAAACAATACTCTCCACAAACTGAAGTCAAGTCATGTTGCAGTCTGTACCTATTGAAATTCCACTGTTTTGTTGTCCTGTTCAAGAAACTTCTATGATTTCCTATAGGTGGTCGTCCATAAGAATCAAAATACTGTCCAACTCCATTTGACTCTATGTGAATGGCTACCCAATGGGAGCCTGGCTCACTATCTGGATCCAAAAAAGGATTGGATTATGTTTTAATGATTTTTTATTTCATATTTATAACTAGGTTTATACAAAGTCAAACTGCCAATGCCATGACCACGCTGATACGGTGCTCCTTTATAAATCACTCCAATTCCCGAACCAGCTTGATGTGAGTAATAATGTTCATATGGACAAGTTATATTACGAGAGTACATTATTATGTTTTTCTGAAATGAAGCTTTACACACAGTGTTCCAAACTGGAATGGTATTTTTTGACCCGTACCGGATCTTATATCTACTTCAATAGTATCAAACTCTCTACGCATAACAGGTAAATAGTGTGGAGGTGAAAAAACATGCATTTTATTTGCTCCGTAAATATACTTTGCGGGGTCCAATGGTATAATTCTTAGTAAAGGTGTCATCACATCCCCCACTATCTGAGGTTCGATAATATCACAATAAACAAATAATTGATACGGTAGCCCTAAATGTAAATTGGCTGGACATTTACCTAAACCATTCATCACAAGATTTCTGTTCGGTTCAAAGCCGAGTTGTATACCTAACTTAGGTGACAATGTCAATGATTTAATAGATTCATCCATAATAGCAGCAGACACAAACTTTGATATTTCATCATATCGAAATTTAACTTTCTCCTTTATATTATTCACTGCTGTTAAAATATGATTAATATTATCATAATTTGTTGCCGGGATATGTGTTTTATAATACACCAGTGAAGGTTTTTCTTCGTTTGACATTAACATCAATTTCGATATGTAAATTATATTTTCATGCTCTTGTACAGTATACATTGTGCAAGGGTATTGAAATTCAACAACTCCAACTGACCATTCTCCTTCAAGTTTTATAGATTTTGGTAACTTTGTTGAAAATCGTGTAGTCATATTGTCTGGAAAGTATTCCATGGAACTATTACTAAGTAATGTTAAATAAAAACTTTCTTTTATCATATTTCTTTCAATTCAGAAACTGAAATCCAACTATTAAATTTATCTGGATAACCTTTCCACTTCACTAACACTTGCTTTCTGCTACCAGAATAACGTGAACTAATAATTTTATCTATTTTATACTTAGAGGTGGGGTCATAAGACACTTTCTGTAATTCCTTTTCATAAAACGTTCCAACTATAGCTTCGTGTTTTAAATCTTCTAGCGAGTACACAACCAATGGAGATCGTTCTATAATTGAAGTTATCATAAATATTTCATCACTCCAGTTGGATTCATAACCTTTTTGAAATACATGCTTATACTTCGTTATTCTTACATAGTCACCAATGCGAAGTTTTGGCAAAGCTGTACGTGTGATACTTTGACCATTTTTTCTATCATACAAGTTATTCCATACAGTCATTATATTATTCGTGCTTACATCACAAGGGGACATCTTGATACTTGAATGATAGCTATGATTATACGCATATATTAAGTCTTGTAAAATATCAATGTATTTATACGTATTTTTATGGGTGAAATAGCGCCACATTCTCATTTTGAGTGTCCTTTGAAATCTTTCAACAATGCTGGCTTTAATATCAGGGTTATTTGTTGTGTAGTAATTAATATTTTTTGACTTAAATAATCTTTGAACATCTTTTGAAACAAACTCAGTTCCTTTATCAGATTGTATATGAGTTGGTGTTGTATTAGCTTCATTAAATATGCTGTTAAAACATGTTTTAATAGTTTCAGAATTTTTACTTTTCATGGGTCGGGCGTATGCATATTTGGTAAAGACATCAATAACACAAAGAATGTAATTAAAACCATTGTTATATTTTGAGTAAGTTCTCATATCACTTAAGTCAGCTTGCCAAAGTTCATTAAGATTTGACAAGACATATTTGTTTCGTGGAAATTTTCTGTGAACCGGTTTATGTAGTGTATGGGTTTCTTGTGATTGTAACCATTTTTTCACATCTTCTTTATTCATTTTACCTTTCATAGCTTTAGCTAGTTTATCAATACTAGCATACCCAGCGGGGTGTGATGGGTTATAGTAGATATTGTTGATTTCTAGTAAGGACTCCATTTTTCCCAATCAATTTTCTGTCGGACTCTTCGAGAAACTGGTGTTGAAAACACCTCCTCCACCTCCCTCGGTGGTGTGTATTCTTTATATTCGCTGACCTGAAGCTGATTCATATAATCGAGTATTTTTGGATTTCCAATATAAATAAGTGGTATTTTAATATGTTTCAATGCTTGTGCAAATTTTTGCCATCCTATTGGATCATTTTTTTTGAGTGGTCTCAAAGAATCATTTACTAAGTCTATAATATTACTTCCAGGAATTTTTTCTTTGACTACAGTGATTGTACCATCATCATCCCAGTCAATTATATTTTTATTCGAAGATATCAAGTATAATAATCGCTCACCCTTCTTTATATATGTTTTAGGTATCAAGCTGAGTATATGCTTAGGAGAGTAAATCGATTTTCTTTTCAAACTAGAAATTGCTCCCTGTTCATCGTTTTCAATGGGTGTCTGATCAGCAACTACTTCTTTTTCATCAATATTTTTGTTTTTAATATCCACCATACCATTATCTGCTACTTCATCCCCTCTTTCTGTTTTCAGAATATTATTAACTAAAGATATTTCAAGAGGTTTACGTTCTTCTTCGGAAAAATGTAAGTATCGTTGCAATATTTGTAAATATAGCATACATTTTTTTCTATCTTCCATGTCACTTTTCAAAATGTTTTGCATTTCAGCGTCTAATCGTGACATAGGGTTATGAACAGAATCATTTTGTTTCAGTTTTTCAATAGAACTTGGATCAATCAATAAAATTTTTTTAGCATGTTCCATTTTTTCAAACAATAGTACCAACCAATCCACTTAAAATTGATCCCAATATTAAAGGTAAAAAAGATCCACCAGTTTGAACTATCAAACGTTTCCGAACTTGCTTAGTACTTTTTCGCACTAGTTTACGAAGTAGATCTTTGTATTTTTTTAACTTTTTCTTTGCTTTTTTTTCAAGAGGTACTTTACCCTTTAAAACGTTATGAATGCATTCACAAATGCAATTAATTTCTTCTTCATCACATGATTTTAAAAGTGCTTTCTGATATTTTGGTTTAAGTGTATGTAAAGCACTAAGTAAATCTTTATGCGTCTGTAGGCTTTGATGCATTATTTATGAATGACAGGAATTTGATGATTCTTGGCATATTTAAATAATTTCGTTGGAATATAAACAATGCAATATCCATCTGAAGGAAATACATTAGTTTTAAAACGACACAAATCGCTAGTGTCTTGTTTTAAATCTATCATCAAATATCCATGAGCCTCTTTAGTTGCATCCTTGTATGAGTCTTCCATAAACTTTGTATTTTCTGGTGAAACTTGTCGTGCTAAATATTTAATTTGAGTTTTATCACGAGGATTCTTAAAATAAATTATATAACCAGAGTTCAAAGATATATCTCTTTGACCCTTACCTTGATGAAATAAGTTTTGTGTTATATAAAAAACACTCAAGTTTCTATGATGACTACCTTTTGTAAATATATCAACAATGCGTCCATCGGATTCTCTCATGAGATCATCAATGATTACTAGCTGAGGTTCCTTTCCATCGAACATACTGAGATCTGGTATTCCTTGGCAATAGTTTATATTTTTCAGGTTATACAATGGTTGCATTTCATCAAAACACCAGGTTATTTGAGTAAATTCAACACTACAAACTTCTTTCACAAACTTTGTAAAATTTGTTACGAAATTAGATTTCCCACAACCGCTTGGACCAGCCACTATTGCCGTAAATGGATGAATAAAATGAAACATTATTAATGTTTGTGTTGATTGTGAGAGGATCGGAAAAATAATGAAACAAATGTTCAAATATCAATTATTTATATTTATTTTAATATAAGATGGCATATTATATACACATTACAAAAATCATTAATATAGCTATCATCGTCTAGTTAACATGACAACATTACAAATATATTACATTACAATTTTTCTTCTTAATAATACACACACTTAAAACAATAAACTTATCAATAACATCGAATGCTTAATGATTTAGTTTAAACAAGTTTGTCTAAAATACAATAGATACCTTATCCTAATTTGTAATGACCCCAAGCTAATGTGTCTACATTATTTGGTAAAATAAACCTTTTGCTATCATTGTAGGATAGACATATTTTGTTAACTTGTTGAGTAAATATTTTATGTTTCAGTGATTTGAATAAAACCATAGTACCATATTGTATATTTTTTTCGAATAGACATGACCTGTAATTTTCCATTTTCATATTTTTCGTAACACATTTTTTTACACCTTTAGCTTTTGATACAAATTTACTTTCGACATCCAACGCATACATTTTAGATCTTAATCCAACAAATTCACGAAATATTTTTCCATTATTTTCATCTTTAAAAAAACCCCAGCTTTTTTTTGTTTGCAGAATACGGTTTTATTTTAGAGGTAGATTTAGAGTACCCTGTCGAACTTCATGATTTGCATTCTGATTTACCTTTGTGCCCTGAAAATATCCAAATTGGAGATTCCAAAGATATCAAATTGGTGCCAAACCTGAACAATAAAACTAAATACAAAATTCATTATAGAAATTTGAAACAATGCATTGCGATGGGTATGAAGTTAACAAAAGTTCATAGGATTTTAAAATTCAAACAACGTCCTTGGTTAAAGCATTACATAGATTTAAACACAACTTTGAGAACATCGGCAAAATCAGAATTCGAAAAAGATTTTTACAAGTTAATGAATAATTCCGTATTTGGAAAGACAATGGAAAATATTGAAAAAAGGGTCAACGTTAAACTATTAACGCACTGGGAAAATAGAGGTAAAGTTCTTGGTGCACATGATCTGGTGGCAAAACCAGAATTTCATAGTTCATCCACATTTGGAGAGAATCTAGTTGCAGTTCAGTTAAAAAAAATTAAATTGTTTCATAACAAACCAATTTACTTAGGTTTTTGCATCTTAGATATTTCAAAAACTTTAATGTATGACTTTCACTACAACTTTATGCTTAAGAAGTTTAACAATAACATTAAGCTACTTTACACTGATACTGATAGTTTGATATATCATGTTTTCACAAATAACTTTTACGAAGACATCAAACCAGATCTCTCTTCAAAGTTTGATACATCTGATTACCCGGATGACAACATTTTTGGGTATCCGAAATTAAACAAAAAAAAGCTGGGGTTTTTTAAAGATGAAAATAATGGAAAAATATTTCGTGAATTTGTTGGATTAAGATCTAAAATGTATGCGTTGGATGTCGAAAGTAAATTTGTATCAAAAGCTAAAGGTGTAAAAAAATGTGTTACGAAAAATATGAAAATGGAAAATTACAGGTCATGTCTATTCGAAAAAAATATACAATATGGTACTATGGTTTTATTCAAATCACTGAAACATAAAATATTTACTCAACAAGTTAACAAAATATGTCTATCCTACAATGATAGCAAAAGGTTTATTTTACCAAATAATGTAGACACATTAGCTTGGGGTCATTACAAATTAGGATAAGGTATCTATTGTATTTTAGACAAACTTGTTTAAACTAAATCATTAAGCATTCGATGTTATTGATAAGTTTATTGTTTTAAGTGTGTGTATTATTAAGAAGAAAAATTGTAATGTAATATATTTGTAATGTTGTCATGTTAACTAGACGATGATAGCTATATTAATGATTTTTGTAATGTGTATATAATATGCCATCTTATATTAAAATAAATATAAATAATTGATATTTGAACATTTGTTTCATTATTTTTCCGATCCTCTCACAATCAACACAAACATTAATAATGTTTCATTTTATTCATCCATTTACGGCAATAGTGGCTGGTCCAAGCGGTTGTGGGAAATCTAATTTCGTAACAAATTTTACAAAGTTTGTGAAAGAAGTTTGTAGTGTTGAATTTACTCAAATAACCTGGTGTTTTGATGAAATGCAACCATTGTATAACCTGAAAAATATAAACTATTGCCAAGGAATACCAGATCTCAGTATGTTCGATGGAAAGGAACCTCAGCTAGTAATCATTGATGATCTCATGAGAGAATCCGATGGACGCATTGTTGATATATTTACAAAAGGTAGTCATCATAGAAACTTGAGTGTTTTTTATATAACACAAAACTTATTTCATCAAGGTAAGGGTCAAAGAGATATATCTTTGAACTCTGGTTATATAATTTATTTTAAGAATCCTCGTGATAAAACTCAAATTAAATATTTAGCACGACAAGTTTCACCAGAAAATACAAAGTTTATGGAAGACTCATACAAGGATGCAACTAAAGAGGCTCATGGATATTTGATGATAGATTTAAAACAAGACACTAGCGATTTGTGTCGTTTTAAAACTAATGTATTTCCTTCAGATGGATATTGCATTGTTTATATTCCAACGAAATTATTTAAATATGCCAAGAATCATCAAATTCCTGTCATTCATAAATAATGCATCAAAGCCTACAGACGCATAAAGATTTACTTAGTGCTTTACATACACTTAAACCAAAATATCAGAAAGCACTTTTAAAATCATGTGATGAAGAAGAAATTAATTGCATTTGTGAATGCATTCATAACGTTTTAAAGGGTAAAGTACCTCTTGAAAAAAAAGCAAAGAAAAAGTTAAAAAAATACAAAGATCTACTTCGTAAACTAGTGCGAAAAAGTACTAAGCAAGTTCGGAAACGTTTGATAGTTCAAACTGGTGGATCTTTTTTACCTTTAATATTGGGATCAATTTTAAGTGGATTGGTTGGTACTATTGTTTGAAAAAATGGAACATGCTAAAAAAATTTTATTGATTGATCCAAGTTCTATTGAAAAACTGAAACAAAATGATTCTGTTCATAACCCTATGTCACGATTAGACGCTGAAATGCAAAACATTTTGAAAAGTGACATGGAAGATAGAAAAAAATGTATGCTATATTTACAAATATTGCAACGATACTTACATTTTTCCGAAGAAGAACGTAAACCTCTTGAAATATCTTTAGTTAATAATATTCTGAAAACAGAAAGAGGGGATGAAGTAGCAGATAATGGTATGGTGGATATTAAAAACAAAAATATTGATGAAAAAGAAGTAGTTGCTGATCAGACACCCATTGAAAACGATGAACAGGGAGCAATTTCTAGTTTGAAAAGAAAATCGATTTACTCTCCTAAGCATATACTCAGCTTGATACCTAAAACATATATAAAGAAGGGTGAGCGATTATTATACTTGATATCTTCGAATAAAAATATAATTGACTGGGATGATGATGGTACAATCACTGTAGTCAAAGAAAAAATTCCTGGAAGTAATATTATAGACTTAGTAAATGATTCTTTGAGACCACTCAAAAAAAATGATCCAATAGGATGGCAAAAATTTGCACAAGCATTGAAACATATTAAAATACCACTTATTTATATTGGAAATCCAAAAATACTCGATTATATGAATCAGCTTCAGGTCAGCGAATATAAAGAATACACACCACCGAGGGAGGTGGAGGAGGTGTTTTCAACACCAGTTTCTCGAAGAGTCCGACAGAAAATTGATTGGGAAAAATGGAGTCCTTACTAGAAATCAACAATATCTACTATAACCCATCACACCCCGCTGGGTATGCTAGTATTGATAAACTAGCTAAAGCTATGAAAGGTAAAATGAATAAAGAAGATGTGAAAAAATGGTTACAATCACAAGAAACCCATACACTACATAAACCGGTTCACAGAAAATTTCCACGAAACAAATATGTCTTGTCAAATCTTAATGAACTTTGGCAAGCTGACTTAAGTGATATGAGAACTTACTCAAAATATAACAATGGTTTTAATTACATTCTTTGTGTTATTGATGTCTTTACCAAATATGCATACGCCCGACCCATGAAAAGTAAAAATTCTGAAACTATTAAAACATGTTTTAACAGCATATTTAATGAAGCTAATACAACACCAACTCATATACAATCTGATAAAGGAACTGAGTTTGTTTCAAAAGATGTTCAAAGATTATTTAAGTCAAAAAATATTAATTACTACACAACAAATAACCCTGATATTAAAGCCAGCATTGTTGAAAGATTTCAAAGGACACTCAAAATGAGAATGTGGCGCTATTTCACCCATAAAAATACGTATAAATACATTGATATTTTACAAGACTTAATATATGCGTATAATCATAGCTATCATTCAAGTATCAAGATGTCCCCTTGTGATGTAAGCACGAATAATATAATGACTGTATGGAATAACTTGTATGATAGAAAAAATGGTCAAAGTATCACACGTACAGCTTTGCCAAAACTTCGCATTGGTGACTATGTAAGAATAACGAAGTATAAGCATGTATTTCAAAAAGGTTATGAATCCAACTGGAGTGATGAAATATTTATGATAACTTCAATTATAGAACGATCTCCATTGGTTGTGTACTCGCTAGAAGATTTAAAACACGAAGCTATAGTTGGAACGTTTTATGAAAAGGAATTACAGAAAGTGTCTTATGACCCCACCTCTAAGTATAAAATAGATAAAATTATTAGTTCACGTTATTCTGGTAGCAGAAAGCAAGTGTTAGTGAAGTGGAAAGGTTATCCAGATAAATTTAATAGTTGGATTTCAGTTTCTGAATTGAAAGAAATATGATAAAAGAAAGTTTTTATTTAACATTACTTAGTAATAGTTCCATGGAATACTTTCCAGACAATATGACTACACGATTTTCAACAAAGTTACCAAAATCTATAAAACTTGAAGGAGAATGGTCAGTTGGAGTTGTTGAATTTCAATACCCTTGCACAATGTATACTGTACAAGAGCATGAAAATATAATTTACATATCGAAATTGATGTTAATGTCAAACGAAGAAAAACCTTCACTGGTGTATTATAAAACACATATCCCGGCAACAAATTATGATAATATTAATCATATTTTAACAGCAGTGAATAATATAAAGGAGAAAGTTAAATTTCGATATGATGAAATATCAAAGTTTGTGTCTGCTGCTATTATGGATGAATCTATTAAATCATTGACATTGTCACCTAAGTTAGGTATACAACTCGGCTTTGAACCGAACAGAAATCTTGTGATGAATGGTTTAGGTAAATGTCCAGCCAATTTACATTTAGGGCTACCGTATCAATTATTTGTTTATTGTGATATTATCGAACCTCAGATAGTGGGGGATGTGATGACACCTTTACTAAGAATTATACCATTGGACCCCGCAAAGTATATTTACGGAGCAAATAAAATGCATGTTTTTTCACCTCCACACTATTTACCTGTTATGCGTAGAGAGTTTGATACTATTGAAGTAGATATAAGATCCGGTACGGGTCAAAAAATACCATTCCAGTTTGGAACACTGTGTGTAAAGCTTCATTTCAGAAAAACATAATAATGTACTCTCGTAATATAACTTGTCCATATGAACATTATTACTCACATCAAGCTGGTTCGGGAATTGGAGTGATTTATAAAGGAGCACCGTATCAGCGTGGTCATGGCATTGGCAGTTTGACTTTGTATAAACCTAGTTATAAATATGAAATAAAAAATCATTAAAACATAATCCAATCCTTTTTTGGATCCAGATAGTGAGCCAGGCTCCCATTGGGTAGCCATTCACATAGAGTCAAATGGAGTTGGACAGTATTTTGATTCTTATGGACGACCACCTATAGGAAATCATAGAAGTTTCTTGAACAGGACAACAAAACAGTGGAATTTCAATAGGTACAGACTGCAACATGACTTGACTTCAGTTTGTGGAGAGTATTGTTTAACATATTTATATTACAAGTTTAACGGAAATAGTATGACGGATTTCGTAAAATTATTTGGTAGCAGTAAGTTGAATAACGATGTTTTTGTGTATAAACTATTTGGTATGTGTTTTAAAGAAAAATAATAAAAGTATCACAATCTGAAAAATCTTTTTGAACAACCTATCCTACTACACCCAAAAATAGGTTCATTTTAAGCTCGCCCGTTAAAATTAAGTAAAGAAAGTAGAGCCGAGCCGAGCTGAGCCGAGTCACGCCGAATCGAACCGATCATTTGAGCGTTTACCGGCCGGGCCGAGCAAAAACCGAACCAAGCCGAGCCGAACCGATCATTTGAGCCTTTACCGGCAAATTTCTACTACTACCGTTGAAATATCAGGAAAAAAATCTCGCTGCGCGAGGCAACCAAAGAGCCAAAGTCGTCGAATACCTACTACTCATATAAAATAAAAATAAAATAAAAAAGCCTTTATTCAGCTGCAACTTGCTATTTTACAATTAGGTACTCTATATTTCTAATTAATTCTAAACTATTTTATGTAATAAAATCTCCTACTCCTCCTCATCAGCAGTCGTCGCCTCTATGGCGTAGGCCTCCCCTAAATCTTTCCACACGTCCCTTTCTCTTGCCTTCCTCATCCATTCCGGTCCGTCACGTTGAGTAAAAATATCCCTCCATCTCATTTTTGGTCTTCCCTTTTTTCGTTTTCCTTCCCGTGGGATCCACTCTGTCACCCTTTTTGTCCACCTAGCGTTTTCTAGTCTGCATATATGACCTGCCCATTTCCATTTTAGTTGTCTTATTCTTTTCTTTAAATCTATTATTTTAGTTGTTTTCCTTATAGTTTTATTTTTGATTTTGTCTGATATTTTTAGTCCTAACATACTCCTCTCCATTCTCCTTTGACAAACAGCTAGTTTTTCTTCGTCTTCTTTCCTTAGAGCCCAGGTTTGGCAGCCGTATGTCAAACATGGAAGTATAGCAATATCAAATACCTTTTTCTTTAGTTTTATTTGTATATCTTTACTCTTCATTATTTCTTTTAGACTCCAGTACTTCTTCCACGCTAGAGCTATTCTACGCTGTATGTCTTTTTCGGTAGAGCTACTAAAAGATACCATTTGTCCGAGGTAGACATACTCCTCAACAAACTCTATTTTCTCACCCTCTACATTTACATCTTCAATATCTCCGTTTGTTATTATTTTAGTTTTCGATCCGTTCAGTGCCAACCCAACTTTTTTACTCTCTTTTGCAAGCTCGTTAACCATCGTCTCAAGTTCTCGTGCGTTTTCGGCGAAGACCACAATATCATCTGCGAAACGGAGGTGGCTTAGCATCTCGCCATCGATCCTTATTCCCTTGCTCTCCCATTTGAGCTCCCTGAAGACGAATTCGAGTACCGCTGAAAAGATTTTCGGAGACAATGGGTCGCCTTGTCGAACGCCTCTTTGTACTGGGAACTCTATGCCTTCACGTTCAAGCCGTACTTTAGCGTAGCATGTTGAATAGATGCTTTGGATTAGATCGATGTACTTTTTATTGATGCCTTGGTTGTACAGTGCGGTCCATATTGCTTCGTGGTTCAAAGAGTCAAAGGCTTTTTTAAAGTCAATAAAACACAAGTACATGGTGCTACTGTATTCATTTGCCTTTTCTATTACTTGCGTGACGACCTGAACATGATCCATTGTTGAGTGTTTTTTCCGAAAACCAGCTTGTTCACGTGGTTGGTGTTCATCTAGAGCTTTTGTGATTCTTTGCAGCATGATTTTCGAAAATATTTTGTACATGTTTGTCATGAGACTAATCGGTCTATAGTTACCCAAGTCAGATCGGTCTCCCTTCTTGTGGATTAGAGTAATGGTTGATTTTGACCATTGTTCCGGCGTTGTCCCTTTTTCTAGGATGTTGTTAAATAATAATTGAAGGGGTTTCTGTAATGAGCTATAAAAAGACTTAAGCACTTCGTTTGCGATATTATCGTTTCCTGGGGTCTTACCATTCTTTTGCGTTTTTATGGCGAATTCGATTTCAGACGGTAATATACCTAGGGGCTCGTCTTCTGTAGAAGGGTCCAATATACTCGTAGAATGTTTAGCCAAATCTTGCTGCCTTACTATTTCGTTTGCAGTGTAGAGCTCCTTATAGAAATGTGTTGCCTCCTTTATTATATCTGGACGTTTAAATAGTACTCTACCCCGTTTGTTTTTCAGATTCGCCGCCCATTCTGACTTATCGTTAAGCATTTTGTAGGCTTTTTGCAAAGCTCCGGTCTTGTTTATGAATTTTTCGAAAGTTTCTTGTCTTTTCCTTTTCTTTTCATGTTTTAATTTTCTATTAATTTGTTTACTTATTTTTGTTATTTTTGTTTGTATTTCTTTTGTTCTTTTTTGTGTATATAATGTTTTTCTTTCATCCAAAAGCTCTTGTGTTTCTAGGTCTATATACGTTTTTTCTTCATATTTATTTTTAGGCAATTCTTTTAGCAGATGTTTCAGTTCATGCTCCAGGTTGTTATATTGTTGTTGGACTTCATTTGACGATTCTATAGATTGAACGAATTTATTTTCCCAGTACTTAGCACCTTCTCCTGCGACTTTTGGTAGATCCCTTGTATAGTTGGTATTTTGTTTGATGTGTCTTCTGGTTCGGCTACCTTGTACTGATAACTTGCATCGGATCATTCTATGGTCCGTATTAAAGTTTAAATTATTGATGATATCAAACTGGTGAATACAGGTTGGTTGGTTTGTGAGCATATAATCAATTTCGTTGAAATTTCTTCCATTTGGGTGCCGCCAGGTCCATTTTTTGTTCTTTCTTAACTTGAACATACTATTTATTATTTTAAAATGGTTTTCTAACGCAAACTCTACCAGCCTTTGTCCGTGCTTACTTCTTTCTCCATGTGAGAACTTACCATAGACGTTATCTTCAAAATTTTGCATTTTTCCCACTCTTGCATTAAAGTCCCCTAGCAGCATTATATTTTTGGGATGCAATGTGTCAAAAGCGGTTCCAATCGTCCTGTAGAATAAGTCCATGTCTTCGTATGAGTAAGCTTCTGTGGGGGCATACGCTTGCACAAAAGACCAAGTACAGCTCTCTGATGTTTGTATTTCTAGAGTTGCCACTCTGTCAGAAAATGATCTGAAACTTATGATTTTATTTTTCAGGTGTTTTTTCACTAGGAACCCGACTCCGTTTCTCCCGTTACGTGTGGCGGTATGGTAGAGAATAAACTCTGCGTATTCTTCTATAGTCTCTTTTTCTCTTCTTATTTCGCACAAGCCTAAAATGTCCCACTTGAGATTTTTTATTGCTTCGTTGAGCTCTATAATTCTCGTATCTGCCAATAAAGTTTTCACATTGATACTTGTTATATATAGATAATTGTTTGGTTCTTTCTTTAAATTCATCTTTGTTTTTATTTTTATATGATTTGGGGGGTTTTGGTCTGTCTCTTCCACGGTGACCGGCCGGCTTGGAAGAGTGGGAGGGACGTCACTTAGTTTTTTTGGTTTTCCAGGACTTCGTTTGGCTTCATTGCTCGGGGGGGGTTTAGTTGTGATGGACGCAGGTAGTTTGTTATGCTCTGAGACTTGTTTTTTTTCGGTACTTGTTTCGTATACCCTCTAGTCTCATTGGCTTCGGCTGAGCTTCCTGCTCCTTCTGGTGACTCAGATAGGAACCTTTTTTTGTTGAAAGTTTGGTTTGTTGGATGTTGGTCAAACCTGACTATTTTGTCGTACCGTAGTGCCACTTTATTTCCTGCCTCTCTCTCACGTTTTAGCTCCTCCTGAAGTTCCTTACGTCTCTGAAGTACCTCGGGAGAGTAGTCCTCTTTTATGTAGATACCCGAAGTATCTAAAGTTTTTTTCTTGCGCAGCAGCTCAATTTTTTTCAGGGTAGTTGTTGTTGTTACAACTACAGGTCTAGTTATTCCGTTTTTTTTTCCAATCCTTGTTACTGTTTCTATGTCTAGGTTTCCACAATCTATCCCCATTTTTATGTTGATGACGTCAAGAATTAATTTAAGCAAATCTTCATAGTTTTTTTCAGTTTCCTCTATCCCAAAGAAAACCAAATTTTTCTTTCTTATTTGTTTATCTAAAAATTCTATTGACCTCTGTTGGTTTTCAATTTTTCTCTCCAACATGTTTGTTTTGTTTTCAATCAAATTAAATTTTTCATCCATGTTTTTAATTATGGCTTCCTTAATACTCTCTTCCATAATTTTCATATCTTTTTTCTGTTGTGCTAATTCGCTCTGTATGCCTTGTAGAGCCCTCATAATTTCTTCCATTTTTGGTGTTTTCACAAGTGACCTCTTGTGGTAGACGGTGGAATTATGATGGTCGTTCGATTTTCTGCGGTTTCTATTCTGGTTCTGCTACTCCACGATAGATGGCGATGTTGTATATCCCAAAAAAAATTGAAGTGCTTGCTACTCGCCGGCAGGTGGCGCTGATTTCAATTTTTAGCTGTGTTTGGTAACTGGATGATTAATCAATTTTGTTCTTCGAGGTTATAATTTTTCTTTAGATGTGTTCTCAGGCTCGTGTTAAAACTTTTGAACTTGTACTAGTATCGACTGACCTTCTTTTCAGCTTGTTTTTCAATCTTCTTGTTTATATTTCGAGTTATTTCACTTTGACGGCGAAATTCACTGTGTACGTTTTATAGAAGATTGCTCTCCCAATAGAGTTGTTTCTGAGTTGATAACAATTTTCTAGGTGTTTCACAGTTTTCTTCATAAGAATAACACTTCCGCTAACTATTTAAGCTATTCTTTACTTTTTTATCACGAAATTATTACTGAGCCGATGTCAACACTAGCACTGTGGCGCCCTCCTCCTCCTCCTACTACTCATATACAATATTTAAATCATCACCTATAACAAAGCATTGCCTCGCAAGTTACGCATGATATTAAGATACACTGCCCTGCGTCTATTAACTCAGGCATACGGTCTACAGATATTGAGCGTCATGTGCCTGTAATTTCACCGGCAACTACACCCTTCGAACTGAAACACAGCAACGCTGCTTGGTTTCTTTCTTAGATAATCTTAGATAGGATATAAAACTTCTTAGCTAAGTGCGGTCTACAGAAATTTTTTGGCAACGCCCGCTATAAAAAAAACTAAAAATAATCAAAAGATTTTCAGACGAGATTGTACCCTAGACAAATCTCGGCAAAACTTTCCGATTTTTAGAAAAGCGAAAACGCGTTTTAAATTAGTCCTTCTAAATAAAATGGTCCCATAACAGACGCAAAACCACCGAATTCACCCAGAGGTCAGGACCCAGACAGTAAACTCTTGGCAATATTGGCCATCTTCTGATAGAGTAGGGACACTGTTATTACTTTCGGCTACGGACGAGATGAAGCCGAAAAAAACTGTCGACGAAAAATGATTTCGGTGGTTAGAAATCCGATGCCGAAATCGGCGTATCGGTATAAAATCATCTTAAGAAGCTCCAAAATGCAATTAAAAACATAATTAAAACGAGATTCTGCTGTTTTGGAGTGGTAGTCAGAATTTGTCCCAACCCAGAACCAAACCAAAGTTTTATACCAGACTAACGGCCGGTTTCTGAGAGCTCAATCAAACGTAATCGGATGCCAAGTCACTTGTTATTTCGGCTATTACATCAAAATAAATTAGATAGAGATAGCCACGACTGACATGAGATGACTTGACATTAGGTTTGATCGAGCTTTCAGAAACCGGCTGTAAGTAGGTTAGGTAAGGTTAGCGGTAAAACTAGACCATTTTACTACCTATTTTGTATCTTCACTTTTTTGTATTGACATTTGACTGAACAGCGACTTTGTTTACAGGCTTACCTACCGACATTTTTACAAAAAAAAACTAAATTACTTACACAATATTAGCTACTTTAGTTTCCTAGTAATTAAGACTACTATCTAAATATTCATATTATGTGTGCCTAGTTGTAAGTTTCTAAAACTAAAGATAATTCATTAAATAATAATAAATATAAAAAATTTAATCGATTTAATCATGAATCATCTCGATATCTTCGGCATAACATTATTACACGTAGTTTACTACTAAGTCTACTAATTCCCAACTCTATTCCTAACGTTTTTTATTGCAAATTGGCCGACAAAAGAGCGCGGCCGGTTAGCAAAACTTATTCAAATTACTTGGCCAAGTAGATATTACTTGGGAAAGTTAGAATTGTTAATAATCACCAGGGGATTCCCACGTTTAAGCTGGTGCTAGTGATTAGAATAAATTCAATTTTTAAGTTCTCTAACTGCTAGTACAAATTAAATTTGCAGTACATAACAAACCTAGTAGCTTCTAGAACAAGCACAGTTTCCAGAACGATGATATTCTTTTTTGAAGTTTACTTATTGCAACTACTTTATACAACGTAGAAGGTATAATTATAGAGGTGAATCTAATATGGCGCCGCTCATTATTACCTCTCACTCACACTCGTGAGAGGTAGTGATTAACGGCGCCATTCACTATAAAAAAAACATTTTTTAATAAACTGAAACTGAAAAACCAGGCACGGTAGATATCTACCGAAGTACTAACTCCAGATTCTTTTGAGGATGTCTAAGGGGGGTATTCAGAGGTACCTACGTCCAAACATTAAATTTGGCACATACCCACATTTTGCAGTAGTTGGTATTCCATACGTGACAGGTTGCAAGCCCATCGCCGCTGTTATAGTACTAACTGGTTTCCTCACAATGTTTTCCTTCGCCGTTTAAGAGCACTGGCATTGCGCACATAAATTTTTCGATAGGAAAAATCCATTGGTGCACGACCGGATTCGAACCTGCGACTTTACGATCAGAAGGCGGGGTCACTCCCACTTTTTTTCATTTTTTAATCATACTATTCATAGTTTCATTTACAAAGAAAATTACACTACATAACGTAAGCAATCGTTTTTAAGCTTTTAAGCTAATAAACTTAAAGTTTATTCAAAAATGGACTGACCTCTAAAAACAATTCAAAAATACCGCTAAAAAAGTAGAACAAAAGCGTCCCGCAGTGCAGTTGAAAGCGTAAATCATAAAATTTATCTGGAGTGTACATGAGCCTTTGACCCCTACATAGTGTTCCGTATTTTGAGGGCAAGAGAGTTGAAAATTCCAAAGCATTCTGTTTGGGAGCTTAAATTGAATGACGTCTAGGACAGTGCAAGCACAGCTTATTTACAACAGTCGGTTCAATTTTATATTTTACACCCTATGACCCTTATTTATACCGCCGCCATTTTATCACAGCCCTCACAGATCAGTTGGTAGTAGCACTGCCTTCTGCGCTGTAAGCTGTGAATTCGATCCCCACCGAGAACAAACATTTGTGTGATGAACATAGTCCCTCATACTATAAAATGGTGTTTAAATTTAAATAATGCTTAAAATTAGCGCTGTCTCTGTTTGTCATTACGCATTGGTAAGAGATGGCAATAGTTTAAGCATAGTTTATCGTTTAACAGATTTTTTTGTAGTAAGGCCGAGTATGTTTGTTCTCTATCAGGGTATTAGTATACAAAAAAGAGTAGGTATATAAGTATTATTTCAGCTATCTGCTTCCCATATAACAAGCTTTGCTTAGTTTGGGGCGAGATAGTGCTGTGAAATTTCATCAATATTTATTATAATTATTTATTATAGCGGCTCTTTAAAGTATACTAAATACTGATACTTTCATGTCATCGAAAAGAGATAGCAACAGACTTATCATCGGTAAGCTAATGAAGCCATCACCTAGCAATAGGAATACGACCATTCATTATAAGTGTAAAAAAATAATATTTTCATTGTTGAAAATGTTTAAATGTACTCTTTAAATATTTTTTTCATTATATCGATCCACTCTCGTTAACTAAGTAAGTGAACAAGCTATTACCGTTTTATCTATGACCTGAGGTAGGTAAGCATTGTTTGGGACGGAATTTATGCTGTTTTGCTATCACAGATAATGTCCCGTTCTCTTTGCTGTAAATCTGAGTTATCTCCGGAAAATCAGTTTCAATTTATTCCAGCGAAAATGTGCAGCTTCAGAATAAGGTGCCCACTTCCATAGTTTATCAGGAATGTGTGCTGTATACTTGCCATCTTATTTATAAGTAGCTTCCGCTTTAAGAATTTAATGTGATTCTTGTGATTTAATTAAATATATAAATAAATCAATAATGGTGGACATTCCACACAGCACTATCTCGCCCCAAACTAAGCCATAGCTTGTGATATGGGAACTAGATAGCTGATATAATACATATATACTTTTTTTTTTGTAAATACATACCTACTTATAATATTATATAACACCCAGACAGAGAACAAACATCTATGTTCATCACACAAATGTTTGTTCTCGGTGGGGATCGAGCCCACGGCCTGCGGCACAGGAGGCAGAGCTACTACCAACTGAGCCGTGAAAGCTGTCGAAATAATTACTTTTGACATTGCTGCTACACACACCAGCAAAAAAGTTTCAGCTTCAGTAAGTAATTCAATATGTAACAAATTTTTTTGGTTGATAGACAACCATATTATACACCCTAATGTTATGAGATAGCCATCACCTATAACAAATTATAGGTAGGCTTATTTATTTGTTTATATCGAATGTTTTTATTATACCCTTGATATTTTTAATTTTATAGTGCACCCTAACCAACCATCTTATTCTAGGCTCCTCTCCATCCAAAGGTAGTCTGGAAGAGATCGCTTTTTAGTGATAAGACCGCCCTTTGTACATTTTGTTTTTCTATAAATGTTATAATTTGTCCTATTTTGTTAGTTTTTAAGGTGTGTAATAAAGAATTTTCATTCATTCATTCATTCATTCAACAAAGCATTGCCTCGCACGCACGATATAAATGTATCCTATGATGCACTGCCCTGCGGCCATCAACTTTTTTTATTCTTATACAACTAGCTGATGGTACAAGCAGATGACCCGCCTGATGTTAAGTGGTAACCATCACCTAATACAAAGCATTGCCTCGCAAGTCACGCATGATGGGAACGTGCCCAACGATGTTTACCTTTTTCTGTATGCCTACGCCCGCGCCTCGCCTCACTAAACTTCAATAATATATTATATTATTACATTGTAAAAGGATCATACAAAAGAACGGTAGGAACCAAGCCGTAAGTTTGTTGCCTGTTCTTCTAGGCTTTGGTCGCGTGGAACTGGCACCTAGAGTCACCTAGCTTTAAGATGTTTCAAAGTGATCCTTGTGATTTTATTGAATAAATACCTTTTGACTTTGACTTTGATGCACTGCCCTGCGTCCATCAACAAGGCATACAGATGTTAAACCTCATGTGCCTGTAATTATTGTACTTCCCAGGACGAGCCACACACAAAGAGTTACTAACAAAAACAATCTGGCGGTCTTTTAGGAAAGTATTATATCAGCTATCTTATCCATTATACAAGCTTTGTTTAGTAGAAGACTGATAGTATCAAAATCAAATCAAATCGGTCTTTAATCAGTACAATCACACGGATCACTTTGAAACGTCTAGAATAAAATGTTTGTCTGGAATAAAACGTATTAACACGTTCCCTGTCCGCTGAACCACATATGGCTCAGGAAACTTGCGCTTGGAAAGCACTAATAGGTACGTTCCTGAGTCCTGAGTCATGTGTGTCACACACATACAAAATACAACTTCTATCTATATTTTTTCCACGGGACGCGCTGGTACTGTGCTAAATTTGCATGGGACGTGCTAAGACGATCATATTTTTTATTTATTTTTTATTTGGTTTTGTTCTTCTAACAACATAAAAACAGTATTTTGCAAAAAGTCTGTTGGACTTGCGGTTCAATTTAGCATTTTTGTTTGGGACAGGGAACGTGTTAAGTTTCTACCAGTTTAAAAAAATCCAAAAATAATTTTACCATCTTTACTTTTTTTCTTAAAGCAGGCGTCTGTATACATCATGACACGTGTACTACAATGCACGATAACAATGTAACGACGGCTGAACGAACGTGTCTAACCGACTCCCCGCGTCCGTACCTTGGAATAATGACACGCGTGCGCTAAACTGTTTTGCGAGAACACGTAATGTGGACTGCGTGGAACTCTTTACATAATAAGTAAGATGATTTAAGATGAAAATAGATAATACTTTTTGACCGTTTCCGGTCGAAAATTTCTTTTTTTATCTAACTTCTCTTCTCGTCGGGTCACTAGTTCTTCCGAAACAGTGTGGTGAAAGGAATTTAAGTGCGCCTCAAGGAGGCTCCTATTTATCTAACTGTATATTAGGTGTGAAAATACCACTCCCCAAAGCTTCAGGGGGCTAAAGTACCCATAAATATGATTAACTTTTTTAAGGAACCAACATTGTGAACGAGAAAACAAAAACATCTTTTTTTACATTTTAGGCAGGTATTGAACTTTTGCATGAAACAGCTGTTTTTTTCGCATTCACAGTGTTGTTCAAAAGTTTTATTATAGGTATATTGATGGGGATGGTACTTTAACACCCTGTATACTACATATTAAAACCAGCCTATGATTATTTAGGAGGCTTTCACGCTACTTCTCGCTCGCTCAATTCCACTTTGAAGATTTTAAATTAATGAAGGTAATTATAAAATATCGTAATCAAAAATTCAACAATAACATAATTTTCACTGAAATATGTACCAAAAAAAATTTTAACTAGTTTTTGTACTAAATCAAACTTTTAAATATAGTCTTTGTTGATTGATTGTTCTTGTCGTTTCACTAGTTTCTTTCTTTCTTGTGGTGAACGTAATTTAAATGCGATTTTGCATAACGACATTCACCGATTTTATATCTTGAAAATTGTATGCTTGTCTACAAAGTTATAAAACAATTTAAAATAAAATTATAATGTAACCATATTATTGCAAAACCCATACAAGTCCACTTCCGTCCCTGAAGCTTAACAGTTCCCAACTAGCGAATGCATTTGCATGTAATGAAAATTCCACTTTCAGGGATGATGCGAAAAGTACGGCACAACTAAAGCCCTGTCCTTTCAAGAAGCCGCTACCGTCATTTTACGTTAGTAAAAGATAAATCTTCACCTGACGACGTTTTGATTTTGAATGATAGAGAAAAACATTCTTGATAGGGATACAATTAAGTTATGGAATCTATTCAATCAATTAATAATCGCATTACATGATTTTAAGATGCTTTATTAAAAAAAAAATATGTAGGTAGCTTAAAAAAAATCATGTGAAAATTATGATATAATTTTCAATAATAATAATAATCATAATTTTCAATTAATTTTCAAAGTTCAAACTTTTAATTAGTAATTTCAAAATTATAAGGGACGCGCAAATTGTTAATTAAATAATATAGTATGGTCGGATATTTGTAACAAGGCAAGGATCATACAAAAAATAAAATAAATAAATAAATAAATATTGGATGACTTTCCACGCAGCACTATCTAGCCCCAAACTAAGCCAAAGCTTGTAATATGGGAACCAGATAGCTGATATAATACATATATACTTTTTTTTGTAAATACATATTTATAATATTATAAACACCCAGACAGAGAACAAACATCTATGTTCACCACACAAAATGTTTGTTCTCGGTGGGGATCGAACCCACGGCCTACGGCGCAGAAGGCAGAGCTACTACCAACTGAGCTGTGAAGGCTGTCAAAGAACGGTGGGAACGTTTGCTGCCTGTTCTTCTAGGTTTAGGCGCGTGGAATTCGCACCTAGATTCACCTAACTTCAAAATGATGATGATCCAACAGAATAAATACCTTATGGCTTGGACTTTGACTATAATAACCGAATTATGACGGTCGTCGATTTTCAGCACACCAAAGCTGTATTATAATATATCTACAGAATTTGAATAAAACCTGCATTTAGATCGAGTGCGAAATGGAGCTGCGTAGTGGTGTGTTGTCATCGATAAAATAATTGTACAATATAATATAAATATATTTGCACTAAAATAAATTCGTAACTTGATTTTCTTGAAATTTAATACCCACAGCCCTATTATTATGATAACATAATGTCTCTTTTTTTATTAGGGCTCGCCTTTGTACGTGTTTTATCTTTAGGGCCGGTTTCACCATGCTCTGTTAGTTACTAATCAAGGATTAAAAGACCGTTAAATCTAACCTTAGCTGTCAAACGCGTACATTTTGACATATTTAACGGCCCTTTAATCCTTTGTTAATCTAACAGAGCATGGTGAAACCGGCCCTTAAGATCACTAAATGGCCGAAATGTGTTACACTAAATGTGTACCTAAAATGAAGAATAAATTAAAATGAAATTCATAAATGTAAATTAATGATACTGTACGCTCAGTAAAAGCTTTATAATGAGAATGCATTTCCGTTTCCGTCGATTTTAACCAGTTTTCGTACTTTTTACACCAAGTGCTTCCGGTCAAGTGGCGCCACCTGGCGGCCGCGCGCCATTTTGCTTCGTAAAATGTGCAGCGCCATTTTGGAGTCATTGGCGTTTTGTTTTCCGTCGAAGCAACTTGTGTCTAGCAGCTATCTCTGCGACGACCGTTGCATATAAATATTTTATGTTCAAATCTTATCTTATTCTTAAAAGATGAAGAAAATTTTAATTTATTAAGTGAAGTGAAACTGTGCAAAGAGGGAAAAAACCGTGAGTACAACCCTCTTTATTTTAAATAGATGACCGTGATCAATTTTTTAACGATTTTTCGTTCGGATCACGTTCTCATAGTCAAAAAATTACCAGTTTAGGTACTTGAACGTGTATTTAGTAGGTATTATATTTTGTACAAAGTTAATTTTTCAGAAATATATTAGATATAAAAGCCTCTGCTTTCACACAGAAGCTGTATGGTACTATTACTTGCGAGCATACGTGCTCTTTTTCTTTAAGTCTAGAAACCTGCAGAATAAATTATATTTCTATTTTCTTTACTAACCAGTCTGTCAATACAGGTTCAGGGTGTATAACAGGTTCAGGATTCCATTTTTATTAATATGGTTAGCGGGAAATATTATAACATCATTGTTCTTGCGATGAGGTCCAAGATCACAAATTTTAATATCAAGACAGAAAGGATCTATCTGCTTTAAAATAGCCCCATAGCTGTTTGAAACAAGTGCTTAGGCTAGAAGTCTGCACATAGCTACTTCACATACTTCAGGTATTCATAGACTTTTGGAAACAAACGAAGGGGGGGAAACGTATGATACCTTACGTTAACATGCCTAAATACGACTTAAAACTAACTACATTATACTAAACTGCATTAAACAGAAATTTAGTTTTATCTGTAACAAAAATATTGCATGATGTATTTACAATCTTTTTTCTTGGGCTTATCTGAGTCGTACAACTGAAGAATCACTTCTCTTGAATTTTGCTACCTACCCACTTTATTATTTTCATAAGTAATATAATATCACTTTTGATTAGTTCGCGGGTCACCAACCCAAATGTCGTAGATTATAACGAACATAGTTTGGTAAAAGGCAAAGCCCTCTTGGCCGCCCCTCGCGGGGGTTAGGCGTTTTAAAAATTTATGTTCCATCAGGTGGAACTGTATAAGCTTTTAGTGAACGTGAACAAAGTTGATCCTGTCACGTTAAAAAGGCAAAGCCTTTTTGGCCGCCCCTCGCGGGGGTTAGGCGTTTGAAAATCTATGTTTCATCGCGTGAAACTGTAGCTTTTAGTGAACGTGAACAATGTTTGATCCTGTCACGTTAAAAAGGCAAAGCCTTTTTGGCCGCCCCTCGCGGGGGTTAGGCGTTTGAAAAACTATGTTTCATCGCATGAAACTGTAGCTTTTGGTGAACGTGAACAAAGTTTGATCCTGTCAAATTAAAAAGGCAAAGCCTTTTTGGCCGCCCCTCGCGGGGGTTAGGCGTTTGAAAACCTATGTTTCATCGCGTGGAACTAAATACTAGTAAAAACTATTAGTATATATGGCTTTCTCAATACGCTGGGTTCTCTCTAAGGAAATCCAATCAATCTAACAGCCACCTCTCAAGGGGCTTTAGGCGTTAGTAAAACTGTGTTCAATCACGTGTGATTGAGATGAGATTTTAGTAAACGAACTTTCTTTTCTAAATTTGTTGGTTTCTCGCAAGAGAAATCTTATCAAGCATACAGCCGCCTTTCGAGAGAGTTAGGCGTTTGCAAAACTGTTCCATTGCGTGAAAATTTGTGCGATCCTTTGTGCGATGGCCTTTCAAAGCACAAACATGCCTGTAACAAGTACATCCTCGCGGGGTGTATGTTCCTATAGCCAGTTTCCATTTAAAATCTCTCAACCCTCACTATTGTAATGATGAATGAAAATAAGAAAGTTTCATTCCATAATAGAAACTAGCGACTTTATCGTGAAAACCTAAGGCTCAGAGAAGTTTTAGATGGATAAATAATGAAGATTAATATGGTAAGTACAGATATAAATAAATACCTCATAAAGTCAGTTATAAGCCACGTGATAAGCAAAACAGTTATTATTACTCTTCCACTCACAATGGAAGAAAATAAATTGATAAAGTTATCGTATCAAATGCCTAGCCAAGCGCCTAGCTGGCTGTAAAAATAAGTAATAACAATATGCTGAAATGTGTTTCATAATGATTTTCAATATTCTTATGAATATTATTTTAACATTACATACTTTGTAGAGTAAAACCTATCTGGTTATGGACCCAAAGCTGATAGTTCTGGCCATTTTTTACACAACACTAACCTAACTTAACCCAAACCTAACCTAACCTAAGTGTTTGGGTACTGGTATTGATGGCGCCAGAAAAAAAAAAAAAAAAAAAAAAAAAACACCTAACCTAACCTAACCCAAACCTAACCTAACCTAGGTGTTTGGGTACTGGTAGTGTGTTTAACTTAAGCTTTTGAGCTTCAAGTTATATAGATGAGTTTATTTTTACGTATAATAAGTATTGTAGGTTCCAGACATAAAACCTAACCTAGGTGTTCTGGTAATGGTAGTGTATGCTTAACTTAGCTTTTGAGCTTCAAGTTATATAGTTGAGTTAATTTTTACTTTTTACGTTTATTAAGTATTACTGGCTCAGATTCAGTTTATATGTATATCAAAAATCTGTGCATCACTATGATCACTTGTTTTTGATTAGGCACACCACGACGAAGAAATTTACAGTTTAAACATTAAAAAGCAAAGCGTCGTTATTAATTTTGAGAAATCAATTATCAGTGCTCATAAAAACTTAATCCATATTATGTTCATCATTAACAAAGTTCATGAATTCCTCACTAGACTAGTCCCTACCCTACAACAGGCGTTCTAAAAGAATCGTTGCTACATTACCTAACTCTGACAGATTTCTAAAAGATGTTTTGAATATATGGTCTTGGAGTAGGTACACTCCATATTGCTCAATCCTATCAGCTGGTTACCAAAATATTTACACTAAAAAGAGATGCTGACCAGTCTGTACTGCAGTCGCTTGCCTACTAACAGAAGATATGAAATCAATTCATGTCAATCAAATGGAAATAACGTATCTTTACTACTACGATTACTACCATTCGAAATACACTTTGGCATGTGTCCAAGTTCGAAAATCAGGCCGTATTTTTATGTCACTACCATCATCCCGAGTGGCATCTATGACTAGCCTTTGTAAACATAGTGTTTATAAAGTAGGCAACTTGCGTAATCGATTTATTTGCCTCTGAAATTTCACGTGCAGCCTACCTACAATTATAATTTTTGAGATTTGAGGACATTCAACCTACCTACAATTATATTATTTGAGAACTAAGGAACCATCACTCTATTTCACGATGCGTTTAGTATTCAATAGACTATCCACTCACGTGGGTATTTCTACCATCGGTTATCCCCAATGTCGCGGCTGACCTATTTCTGTCAATGGAATATTACTCATTAATAGTTCCGCAGTAAAACTTTGACGCGCTAACCTCAATATTTGAGCTCTAGCAGCACCTTTCACATTGGAAAACCTTTCCTATCAAATTATCAACCTCTAATAAAAGAAGATTTAATTTTTGTAGTAAGCAAATGCTAGTATATTATTGAATACGGACCAATAATTATTTTTATCTTTGTTTAAACAAAAAATATAGTTTTAAATACCCTGATAACATGACTGTAGTTTGCAACCGTTATTAACTTCTAGTTTAGCACTGAAATGAAATTTTGAACACACAATTATTATTATAAGTATAATTTCTTTGTGATTTGCACTTTACAAATCATTTCATTCGATACTTTCACATAAATGCTTGGTTCTTACGTTATGATGCAGACGATTTTCTTGGTCTCTCGTTTAGGATACTCCTAAGTCAGTAAGAGAAGAGAGTAAGTAGAGAGTCAGAGTAATCAAAGTTTCCGGTTTGAGACGTTGACAAAAAGTGGTTTCAATAAAATAAGACTAAAAAATATCACTATAGATAATATTAGCAGTTGATGATTCCACATTAGATCTTGTAGGTACCTACTTAATAGTTTTGTCATTTATTTGTTCAATACTGATTGCAGTAATTATAGATGTTTGTTAACTATTATTAATTTAGTGATCATGCTAACACAAATTCCTTCTCATTAATTATTGAATAACTTAATTATGCAACACAGCCAAATTATTTAATTTGCTTGTTACAGTAAAATAAAAGATTTTGTTAAGCGTTTTTCACGCACAGTCAATAGCAGGCTGGAGGATCAAATCGTTGTTTAGAGGGACTGCTATTACAGCACCTCTAGAGTTCGATCTATGAATCGCATTCACAAAAAATTATCTTCTTGATTAATGAATTTGATATTGAGAGGTATAAAAGACAACAATTAATATCACACATCTATTAATATCATACATCTGTTTGACGTATTAAACATCCTTACTTCGTCTGAAATAACATACTGAAGAGGTCTATTGCCAGACAATGTCCTCCACAGATTTTGTAGTCTATGGGAAAGCTTTCCCTAGTCACCATGCTTAGCAGGTAATTTATGATTACTTACGATCGCTTATTTAGTATCAGATCATAGCTAAATCTGATATAAATAAATGAATTCGGTACATTTAACCAAACGGAAGCTAGTTCCTATTCCTATATTGTACGTTATCAGTTGTATTATTGATAATATGTAATACGTTGTGATCGTAATAAATGAATCATTATTAGCAAATGATAAATAGTATACTTTCGTAAAATAAAGTTTTTATTAATATTGTACCTACACTGTAGGTTGCCATTACAGTGTTTTACCTATCTACTTATTGTGGTAAAATATTTTTAGATTCACATTGGCGCTAGAGTTACCTAACTCTTAGAAGTGGCGACACCAGGCGATAACAAACAAATCCTCATTATAAAGCTTTTACTGAGCGTACAGTATCATTAATAGCAGCGTTTTACCTGAAATAAAACGCATATTAATATACTTACCTCAGTAAAAGCTTTCATTTTTATTTCTGCCTGCTGAAACTAAGCCAATGATTCCAAAATGGCGCTGCACATTTTACGAAGCAAAATGGCGCGCGGCCGCCAGGTGGCGCCACTTGACCGGAAGCACTTGGTGTAAAAAGTACGAAAACTGGTTAAAATCGACGGAAACGGAAATGCATTCTCATTATAAAGCTTTTACTGAGGTAAGTATATTAATATGCGTTTTATTTCAGGTAAAACGCTGCTATTAAGAATGCTTGTTCCATCAGCAAAAAAGAATCAGCATTATAAGTGGAGATGATCTTCGAAAATAATGAAAATTCCACCAAACTATTGACCATACCAAGACATAATTTAATAATATATACCTTTTTCCCACGTGATATAGCTTAGCCGGTATTTCGGGGCAATTCAATTTCGTTATAAGTAAATATTTCCAATTGTAATTTTAGAATCCGAATACTGGCATTCTCGCGCAAGAATTTAATGAAATGATTGTATTTTATTGAAATTTTCGGATACTCACTTTGCCATATTAAACTATTAAAAAGAACAAAACATTCGCTTTTTCAATCAAAGCTTGGTTTAGTTTTGTTCGGAATTTGTTCATTGCAGTATTTTTAGTTATTAGATAGATACTAACTCGAAATATTGCTAGTTTCGTTATTTCATTTTATCTACACCCTACCTACTCGAGTAGAAAGGAAAATTGTGCAAATTGTGTTCCGCCAACGGTTATCAGTGGTACACTGACTGTACAGGCAGACTGTAGAGGCTAGGTTGTATATTTTAAGAGCAGTAGAGCTCTTTAGCTCTACTGCTCTTAAAATATGCTCTTCTGCGGGCGAGCCCTTCACAAAGGTGAAGAGTTCGCCCGGGGAAGTACTACCACCACACCTTTACCTGCCGCTAAGCAGCGTTGCTGTGTTTCGGTTTGAAGAGTGTGGTTGCCGGTGTAATTACAGGCACATGAGGCTTAACATCTGTATGCCTCAAGTTGAGGAACGCAAGGCAGTGCATCGTAAGGCACGTTCCTATCTTACGTGACTTAGACAATGCTTTGATAAAGGTGATGGTTATCACTTAGCATCAGGTGGGCCATCTGCTTTTTCCATCAACAAGTAGTTTATCAATATATGTATCATAGTATCGAGTAAAAGTACAATTACTAATTAAAAATCACACAAATACTCCCCTGAAGTTACTAGAGCTTGCCAATATTCGACATTACTATTTTATCGATATCGATATAATTTACAGCACATCACTATCAGCACCATCTGCAAGATTTCGGCCATAGTAGTGAATATTTGATCCAACGCCTGTTGGTCGGAGGAAATTTTACAACCAGAACGTGTCATCTACGACACAAATCTTATTAGGGATTTTATCGATCTTTGATTTACGAGTCATATTCTGTAAAATCATATCTTAATGAAGAATTTTGTGAACGTCTATTATCTGTGGCCTTACTTATAAAAGAATATGTGAAGAGATGATTCAAAAAAGGTGCCTTAAAATATTGACATCTCTCATACTACGTTTACATTTAGACATTCGCGCTGTCATTCGTGTAGACGGAAATGTTTCCGTCCATATGTCTGCGGCAGCGTCGCCGGCAATGTGTGTTCACGCAACACGGGCAACGCGAGCGGCAACGCGAGTGGACATGGAAGTGGCCTGTTTACATTCTCGCATTGCCCAAGTCCCTGCGCATGTCTCTGCACATTTCCACAGACATGAGCTGAGTGTAAACGGGGTATTACGAATGGACCAACAAATAGTTAACATTGAGATTTTTTTTAAGGCGAAGAAAACAGTAAAACTAGCTTCAAACTTGGAAGTTCTTGGCATAATCAGTCAAGTTTGTGGGAAAGGAAAAGAAAATGTTATTCAAAGGGGCGTTGTCGTTGCGTTGCCGAACCAAAAGGAATTTTAATTAACTTAAAATAACTACTGTAGTGTTTAACATTATACTATGCGCGCTGACTGGGTAGGCAAGCATGTGCGGGTAGCGATCGGATCGGGAGCACTCGATTCCAGCCGGCCGACCCAGACGGACGTTACTCGAACTAAGTGCTTTATTTGGTACCCAAGCAACCTGTACAGTAAAACTACTAACTATTTTATCTATGTTTTTTATACAATTTTCTGATGGCTCAAGCAAATAGTCCAATTGATGTTAAGTGGTAGCCATCCTTGCTTCATAAGTCACGCACGATAGGAACGTGCCCTACGATGCACTGCCCCGCGTCCATCAACTCGAGGCATGCAGATGTTAAGCTTCATGTGCCTGTAATTTCACCGGTAACCACACTCTTCAAACTGAATCACAGCAACGCTGCTTGGCGGCAGAAAAAGGCGTGGTGGTAGTAGTTCCCCGGACGAGCACTGTCATGTTGCAGCTGAGAGGGAAAACCTCTGTTGGTAGCGCATTCTACAGTTCACTGTCGAGCACTGGTGGTCTAGTGGTAGCAGCCCCGCCTTCCGATCCTAAAGTCGTGGGTTCGAAACCGGTCGCACCAATGAGTTCTTCTGTTCAAAAATGTATGTGCACAATGCCAGTACTCTCAAACGGTGAATGAAAACATTGTGAGGACACCGGCATGTCGTAGAACCTAAAAAGTTCTATAACATGTGTCGAGTGCTCGAAAGGAGCCTATTGAGGCGCACTTAAAATCCTTTCACCACACTGTTTCGAAAAAAACTAGTGACACGACAAGAGAGAGGGACAATTTATGAGTACAGTTTCATGAGAGTAATCTAAAATCCAAATCTAAATAATCTAAGATCCCAAATAACAAGCTTTCGAAGAATAGCATTACAAAGATTCAGTAAAAATTTCATTTAACCAATTTTCATAAGATTTCAGAGAATTTAATCGCAATAAGACCATACGGCCACAGCTTTCGACTAATTAATTTGACTTAAAAACAATACAAACAAAGTAAGTATTAGATGAGTTATTAAAATTAATTCCACAACACGATCCTAAAACATAATTCGGGAGCATATCCGATTTCGCATGGGTTCGGATAAATCTTACAGATTTATGGCTAGAGCTACGTCTGCCTTCCTAAAAGACGGCAACCGTTTTAATGACAACGTAATAATATATAGCGTAGATAGCTATATTAATTATAAAAGTGCGTGGCCCGATGTCTAGGTCGCTCTGCTCATCGGCTGCTAAAATGTCTGCAATATCTATACTATTGTGTTTTTTTTTCTTCTATTTTAATAGATTGTATGTATGCATTAGGTATTATTCGTTTGAAGGGTAGCGTGTGCTGTTTTATGAATTTTATTACCCTTACCTTTTTCTGTTACAACTACGCTTCACTAAATTCGATTGGCACCATTCTGGAGCTTCAATATTGTATTATAATACCTACATTATAACAAGGATCATACAAAAGAGCGGTAGGAACCAAGCCGTAAGTTTGTTGCCTGTTCTTCTAGGCTTTGGTCGCGTGGAACTGGCACCTAGAGTCACCTAGCTTTAAGACGTTTCAAAGTGATCCTTGTGATTTTATTGAATAAATACCTTTTGACTTTGACTTTGACTTTGACTTTAATTAAAATGGGTGATGATGGGTGGCGTCAAAGGGACGATAAGCTGTCAGTCCCAACATGACGGAGGCCTGCCAGCTAGAAAATGGAGTTTCCATCAGATAACCCACTAGTGGTTTTTGAGAAAATATATTATGAACTATAGTCGCATTAAACACTCGCTGCAAACTCGGTCATAAATCATCTTAACACTAGCATTGCGCACATAATTTTTTCGAAAAGAAAAATCCATTGGTGCACGACCGGATTCCATCCTACGACGTTACGATCGGAAGGCGGAGTCACTCCTACTGTACCACCGGTGCTCTAGTACGTGGTAACGTGCAATACTGCAAACAGTAAGACCCTTAAGATAAGGTAGTACATAGCCTATCTAATCACTATAGAATTAATCGCTCACCAGACATTATTGAACCATATAACTCACTAGTGATTTACAACTAGGTCACCGACAAGATAAGCCATGCGTTAGAAGAAGGGCCAAAGTATTCGTCCTGCTTGGATAATAGTCAAACTAGCTGGTGGAATAAGCAGATGGCCCACCTGATGCTAGGTGGTTACCATCACCTATAACAAAGCATTGCCTCGTCAGATAGGAACGTGCCCTATGATGCACTGCCCTGCGTCCATCAACTTGAGGCATACATGCTAAGCCTCATGTGCCTGTAATTTCACCGGCAACCACACCCTTCCAACCAAAACTCGGCAACGCTGCTTGGTGGCAGAAAAAGGCATAGTGGTAGTCCTTCCCCGGACGAGCCCTTCACAAAGAGCTCTACTACTGCTTTGTTAAAGGTGATGGTTATCATTTAAGGCGAAGACAAGAGCTAATGTGACTCTCGCTCGCTGAGTTTAGTGATTTTATATCATTCAACATGTCGAAACGTGCGAGCGAGAAGTTGTTTGATAGTTGTCAGCCCCTTAACATTGGGTGGGCCATCTGCTTGTTCCATCAGCTAGTTGTATGAAAAAAAAAGTAGGTACAGATGTGAAGCCTCATGTCCTGTAAATTAACCGGCAACCACACCCATCCAACCAAAAACACAGCAACGCTGCATGGCGGTAGTAATAGGCATGGCCTTATTTACGCTATTATTTCGAACCTTGTCACATTATTTAAAGATTTGTCAAAAGTTAAAAGTTTTTAAGACCGCCCGCGTCGTACAAAATATCATGTCTCAAAGGAAGGCGCTTCAACTAGGTAATTTTGCACAAAATTACTTTTCCTGTAACATAATTTACGAAAGTTATGAAATCTTATCACAGTTTCTTTGAAAAAATTCAGCGGTAAACTTTTGGCAAATTAATTTCAACTTTACTTTGTTAACGGACGAGATAATTTTTGACATCTCTGTTAATTTTAGGCCAATTAGTCGTAAGAAAGGACTTTTTACCACAGTTATTATGACATAAGGCCATTTATGCCATGCGCATTACTTATCTACATTTTTGTTTGTGATAGTACGAGTAAATCTTGTGCAGTGCAAATCTTAAGGGGCTGACACCCGCCAAACTACTTCTGCTGTCACTATCGGTAGGAAAACTGGTTTGGTTCAAATTTGTTTTTTTTTCTGAACCTTAGTAATGCTTTTTTCCGAAACTTTGCTTTTAGTGATTTTTTATTACTATCTTCAGTCATATAAGCGAGAAGTGTTCAACTACTGTCAGCGTCTTAAGGCGAAGACCACAGTAAATTAACCTCTCGCTCACACATTGCAAACATTTTCAAAGATATAAATTCACTAAACATCCTTTAGTAATTTTTAGAGCACTGGTGGTTTAGTGGTAGCGGCCCCGCCTTCCGATCCTAAGGTCGTGAGTTCGAAACCGGTCGTGCACCAATGAGTTTTTCTGTTCAAAAATATACGTGCACAATGCCAGTACTCTCAAACGGTGAAGGAAAACATCATGAGGAAACCGGCATGTCGTAGAACCTAAGAAGTTTTATAACTTGTGTCAAGTGCTCGAAAGGAGCCTCTTGAGGCGCACTTAAAATCCTTTCACCACACTGGTGCCTGCTATATGCAGACGACCTCAAAATATACTGTCAGATTAAATCATTGGATGACTGCAGCGCCCTTCAACATGATCTTGAAGCAGTACAATCATGGAGTAGAGATATATAGGCTTAACCTAAATATAAACAAATGCCAAGTTATGACTTTTACAAGATCTGAACATCCTATCATTATGCCATATAACGTAGAAGGAGAAATAATATTAAGACCGCAAAATGTTAAAGACCTGGGGAGATTGTCTTTGATTCACAGCTCACATTCCATACCCACGTAATAAAACTTGCAGCAGATAGTTTCAAAAAACTAGGTTTTGTTACCCGAAATTGCAAAGGCTTTACAAACATTAGTGCAATCAAACTACTCTACACGTCTTTGGTCAGGTCTAAACTAGAATCAAGTGCATGTGTTTGGAATCCCCACGAAGTGACGTATACTCTGATATTGGAAAAAGTGCAGAAAAGATTTCTGCGTTTTCTATACAAAAGGGTATACGGCTACTATCCTTTTTTGTATCCTACCAAATACCTTCAGGGAACACTGGGATTCAACTCACTTGAAACTAGGAGATTATGTGAACAAATTGTCACAATCTGTCGCATCTTGCGTGGGCTTGTCAACTGCCCAGACCTACTGTCTGAAGTTAGTAGGATGTGCGTGCCGGATCACCGAACTAGATTCCGCCTTGGTAGGGTACCTCTGCTGGCTCCAAAACACGCGCGTACAGTTGCACGCCAGCAATCCCCAGTCTGCCGCGCACAACGTCACCTCAACGCTATGGTAACAGCAAGAGCATATTGCGACATATTTGATGATAGATTGCCAACGCTGTAGTATATATATACTATACTACCTATAGTATCCACTCTCAGAGAATTGAAGGCATCCAGCGCTCCTTCACTAGACACCTTGCGTTTATCTCTCCTGGAATATCACACAGATGTCCGTATCAAATTAGATTAGACCATTTCAAGATTGATTCCCTTTATTGTCGTAGAAAACAACAAGAGTTAACTTTCCTTTATAAAATTATCAATGGCTACCTTGACTGCAGTATTATCTACACTTCTACACTAATATTATAAAGAGGTAAACTTTGTATTTTTGTATGTAACGAATAGGCTCAAAAACTACTGGTCCGATTTCAAAAATTCTTTCACCATTAGAATGCTACATTATCCCTGAGTAACATAGGCTATATTATATTTTCAAAAAAATCAGGGATCCTTACTAAAACTTCAATAATGTAACCCAAGGTGGAAAACAAAAAACCTTACATCGCGTGCGCTGCGAAAACTATTGAAGATAGAACAAAATAATGTACTACGATTTTGTAGAACACGTTATCATCTACAAAAAATGTCGCGACAGCATATGTCTAACTATTATAGTTATGTCACAATAAGTGTTCTTTTATTATAAAAAATTAATTGAAATGCCTCCGCTAGAAAAGGGTCTTTATTTGTACCTTGGTATTAATCCTTATCCAAATAAATCATTTCATAATTAAGACGGTTTCAATACCTATAGATTACTTCTTAAATTTTTCAAATCGGACATTCCATTCAAAAGATATGACGAAATTAAAAATGTTTACGGGTCCACGGGTCGCGCGATTTCACTCACTCAAGGAGAAGCGCGTGCAAATGCAAATGTATGAAATAAGTAGACGCGAGGCTAGAACCCACGGTCTCAGTTTATCCTAAAATGTTCAAAAAATTTATGACCACCCATGCGAAGCTGGGACAGGCCGCTAGTTTTAGAATATATTGGATTAGCCGTCCCCACCAGAATCCCGAGGCATCTCATAACCAAAATTCTTCACACACCGTTTTGTCATACCAATATCGGATTACATGCTCCTGTTGTTAGACTGTGTAACCAGTACAATCACATTAACAAAGCCATCGAAGATATCGACATCTTTAGTAACTCTGCCAGTTGTTTCAAGAAGAAAGTGCTAGAGCACTATCGCCTACAAACAAGATCCGAATAAAACATTTATGTACCTCTTATTAAGTATATTGTATGTTGTAGACTTAATATTTTAGTATATCTTATAAACTTAGCTATAAGTACAAGAATTTTGTTATATAACTATATACAAGGTGTTCCATAAGTTGTGTATATAAACTTCAGGGGGCTAAAGTACCCATCAATATGAACAACTTTTTCTAAGGAACAGCTGTTTCATACAAAAGTTCAATACCTACCAGGCTAAAATGTATGAAACAGCTGTTTTTTTTTCGCGTTCCCAGTGTTGGTTCCTTAGAAAAAGTTGTTCATATTGATGGGTACTTTAGCCCCCTGAAGTTTATATACACAACTTATGGAACACCTTGTATATATTATTTTTTGTATTTTGTTAACAAATTAGAAAAAATAATAAAAATAAATATAAAGCAGGATAGTAGTTGCACCTACTACCTCATTCTAGTGATCTCACTTAGTAATAAGTTTGTTGTATTCGTTTAAAGTCAAGTATTAGTGGAAATGTTGTGTCCGCCTATTATTGGCGTATGTACAAGTCTAAAACAATAACATAATATATTTTATAATGTAACCATACATATCGCTGTTGACGTTCCTAATTATAAATAAATAAATAAATAAACGCTGGAAAGTATCTGTTTGAGCTACTGTGAGGAACCCAGTTCCTTGTTACCGTGGTAATTAATTTAGTTTTGTCATTCAAAGTCATCTTTTAGGGAACTTGTGTTTATTCTACACACAAATTCCGGTTATTAAGTTTAAAAAAAAAAAAAAAAAGTTTTATTGTAAATTTCTCTTATTTTTATTCCATTGCATTGGTTACATTTATATTTTTATTTTTTATATTTCTGTTATGGTTGATGTTTCTTTATTTTTTGTAGTATTTTTATTACCACCTAAGAAAGCAATATTAATATTAAAATAAGTAGATTTAACGCTTTGGATTATATCTGTTATGTTATTTCAGTGAATAAATTTGAATTTGAATTGAATTTGAATTTGAATTTGAATTCGAAAGAAACTCGTGACACGACAAGAGAGAGAGAGTTAAGGCGAAGACAACAGCTAATGTGACTCTCGCTCGCACGTTTCGACATGTTGAAAGATATAAAATCGATAGGTACAGGTTTTCCTAATCAAAAGTTTGCTTTACTAGTTTTCGTACATAAGCAAACTTTTAAGTAGGAAAACTTTTATCGATCAAAATGAAATTTTTACGAAACTGTGTGCAATGTCATTGCACACAAAATGGTTGATTGCGATTACTCGAGTTTAGTAATTTTATATCTTTCAACATGTCGAAACGTGCGAGCGAGAGGTACATTAGCTCTTGTCTTCGCCTTAACACTGAACACATAATTTTCCCACAGGGCAGGTAAAGTTCACTAAACGCCCTTCTCATAATGGAAATACGCATTGTGTGAAAATATTTCTGCTTCCTTATTTTGTATCAACAAAAACACAGTAAATTAAACGTAAAAACGCTGTACATATTTTATTACAGTTTGCGGAAATAGGGGAGGATGGGGGAATATGTTACGTTTTTTGTTTCGACGATGTTATAAGTCGTGCATTTTTTGTTTGCGAAGTAAGAATTAATGGTATACGAAGGAAAATATTTCATTACTATCTTACCTACTAACAGATGTTTTACTGTACATGATTCGTTAAAGTCTAAGGGCCGGTTTCACCATGCTCTGCTAAATTAACAAAGGATTAAAGGGCCGTTAAATATGTCAAAATGTACGCATTTGACAGCTAAGGTTAGATTTAACGGTCTTTTAATCCTTGATTAGTAACTAACAGAGCATGGTGAAACCGGCCCTAAGTCAAAAGGTATTTATTCAATAAAATCACAAGGATCACTTTGAAACTTCTTAAAGCTAGGTGACTCTAGGTGCCAGTTTCACGCGACCAAAGCCTAGAAGAACAGGCAACAAACTTACGGCTTGGTTCCTACCGCTCTTTTGTATGATCCTTGTTACAATGTAATATAATACAATATTGAAGCTCCAGTGTGGTGCCAATCGAATTTAGTGAGGCGTAGGCATAACAGAAAAAGGTTAAGGCGAAGACAAGAGCTAATGTGACTCTCGCTCGCACGTTTCGACATGTTGAAAGATATAAAATCACTAAACTCATTGTCGAAAAATCGCATTCAACCATCTTGTGTGCAATCACATTGCACACAGTTTAGTAAAAATTTAATTTTGATCGTTACATGTTTTCCTACTCAAAAGTTTGCTTTACTAGTTTTCGTACATAAGCAAACTTTTAAGTAAGAAAACTTGTATCGATCAAAATGATTTTTTTACTAAACAGTGTGCAATGTGATTGCACACAAAATGGTTGATTGCGATTTTTCGAAAATGAGTTTAGTGATTTTATATCTTTCAATATGTCGAAACGTGCGAGCGAGAAGTTGTTTGATAGTTGTCAGCCCCTTAAGCAATTTTTTAAACAGCTAATACTTACTAATACATTTTATGAGAAGGTAGTAGAGCTCTTTGTGAAGGGCTAGTCCGGGGAAGAACTGCCACCATGCCTATTTCTGCCGCAAAGCAGCGTTGCTGTTTCGGTTTGAAGGGTGTGGTTGCCGGTAAAATTAAAGGCATAATAAATGAGGCATTTTGAATATATTAATCTAGATTTTTTATACGTTAATATATTAGAAACAATAGTTCAGTTTCCTATTAATAATAATAATTTATCGCGCAAATTAATTTCTTTTTACACACAGCCTTCACAGCTCAGTTGGTAGTAGCTCTGCCTTCTGCACCATAGGCCATGGGTTCGATCCCCACCGAGAACAAACATTTATTGTGTGATGAACATAGATGTTTTTCTCTGGGTGTTAATAAATATTATTAGTATGTATTTACAAAAAAAAGTACATATTATGTATTATATCATCTGGTTCCCATATTACAAGCTTTGGCTTAGTTTGGGGCTAGATAGTGCTGTGTGGAAAGTCGACCAATATATACATATATTTTAGGAGTAGTAGAGCTCTTTGTGAAGGGCTTGTCCGGGGAAGTACTACCACCACGCCTTTTTCTGCCGCCAAGCAGCAACGCTGTGTTTCGGTTTGAAGAGTGATGGTTGCCGGTGTAATTACCGGAGGCTTCACATCTGTATGCCTCAAGTTGATGGACGCAGGGCAGTGCATCGTAGGGCACATTCCTATCGTGCGTGACTTACGAGGCAATGCTTTGTTATAGGTGATGGTTACCACTTAACATCTGCTTGTTCCATCAGCTAGTTGTATAAAAAAAAATTACAATATTTGATCGAGTGAGCGAAGCGAACGAAGATCTTAGTTTCAACTTGGGCGATTTGGCATTTTATGTATGTATGTATGTTTGTCTGGCGATAACTTTAGAACCGTTGATCCGATCTGCATGAAATTTGATATGTCGATAGCTTTTACTTGAGAAATTTACTGGTAAGTATATGAGTAAAATCGGATGAAGGGTTTTTAAGATATGGGGTTTTTTAAGGGGGCAAAAATAAAAAAAGTTACATAAAAAATTTAAGTTACATGTCATATGAAAGGGCTTTGTTTGGATATTCCAAAACAATTTTTACTTTTTTTCTGGGACGCTCGGTTTTTGAGATACAACAAAAAATTTAAATTACATAAACAGCGATCCAAGAGCTCCCATCTCTAAGAGTTTCGTTGGCATCAAGGTTTTTCTACTGGTCGGCCAGTTCCTTTGCTTTTTCTTTATTTTTTTTCTTGAAATAAATTAAGGAGGTACTCAGATCTCATAAAATGGTGACAATGACCAGGTCTGATGATGGAGCCAAGGTCTGTTCAACGGAAATCTTCAATAAATAGGCCAATAGAGTTGAAACTTGATTACCGTACCAAGTTAGTAGGCGGTAGTCAGAAAAAAGTCCAAACATAATGTTTGGACTTGCCTCTGACTACCTACTAAAAGTTTTGGTGCGTTCGTCGGGTCGCATCACGAGATCTCAGTTCGGGGCGAACCACTAGTTTTATACGCAATAAATAATTTTCTTAGCAAAATAAAATTATGTATGAAACAAAATATACAATTTGCTCACATAGAAGCCGAGTGAAGCTATTTATATCATAAACATCAAAGTTCAAGACGTAATGGTATGCTGTACATTTTTAATGCATAACCATGTTAATGTGATCTACCGCCCTGCCCAATTAAAAGTTTTTGTACCGAAGCTGAAAACATTAAGAGGTTTGTTAAACATTAATTCAAGTGTCTAAAGGGCAAGAAACAGTCCATTAGGAAGTTCAGAAGTTTATTAACACAAAACAGAATGGTAGAGACCATTTCTTTCACAATTTCCGATGGCATCACCCTTTGTCACTGAATTGAGGGCACTGGCACTACTACCTTATATGTTTTACAGTTTGCAATAACTGAGAGCACTGGTGGTCTAGTGGTAGCGGCCCCGCCTTCCGATCCTAAGGTCGTGGGTTCGAAACCGGTCGGGCAGCAATGAGTTTTTCTGATCAAAAATTTATGTGCACAATGCCAGTACTCTTAAACGGTGAAGGCAAACATCGTGAGGAAACCGGCATGTCGTAGAACATAAAAAGTTTTATAACATGTGTCAAGTGCTTGCAAGGAGCCTCTTGAAGCGCACTTAAAATCCTTTCACCACACTGTTTCGAAAGAAACTAGTGACACGAAAAGAGAGAGAGTTTACAATAAAGACTATTCTGATTCTGATTTTGGTGGTCTTGTGGTAGTGATCCCGCCTTTCTAAGGTCGTGGGTTCAAAATCGGTCGTGTACCAATGATTTTTACTGACCAAAAATGTATATGCACAGTGCCAGTACTCTCAAACGGTGAGGTCTAAATACAAAGTGTACCTACGTAGTTGGTAGCGCAGTTGGTATACTGATATACTGATTTGAACGAAAAATATTTCTCGTAGGTTGTAGTATAACATGGCGATTTTTTTTCAAAGCTAATTTACTTTACCTTAGTATAATAGACAAATTTAGACTTGCTCCTCAATTGTACTAGAAATAAACAATAGGTAGACATAGAGCTTTGGTTTTTAGAGTTCCGTACCCAAAGGGTAAAGAGGGACCCTAATTAAGACTCCGCTGTTCGTCCGTCTGGTCACCAGGCTGTATCTCATGAACCGTGATAGTTAGACGGGACAGTTGATGTTTTTCTGTTGCCGCTGTAACAACAAATACTAAAATAAATATTTAAGGGGGCTTCCATAAAACTTTTTTTTTGCCGTTTTTATAGATAATGGTACGGAACCCTTCGTGCGCGAGTCGAACTCGCACTTGGCCGGTTTTTTATCTTGTTGTGTCACCATATTCTGTCGAAACAGTGTGGTGAAAGGATTTTAATTGCGCTTCAAAGAGGCGTTAATGTTAGGTTAATTTTAGTGCAGATGCTCTTTACAAGCATTTGCACTAAAATTAACCCCCTAAAACCTCCTTAGAGAATCTTGAGCTGGTAAGAGATCTGAGGGAATATCCACCGTGCCGGAGAATCAAAGTCGAGAAGCGTTATCTAAAAGCTTAGGTACCTACCTACCAGTGCTCAAGAAACAACTAGATGTCACATAAGAGTACACAGAGTCAAAACTTCTAGAACTGACTTATGGTGCCTAGACCTAAGAACCTATGTAGTTTTAAGAACGGTAGGAACCAAGCCGTAAGTTTGTTGCCTGTTCTTCTAGGCTTTGGTCGCGTGGAACTGGCACCTAGAGTCAAATAGCTTTAAGACGTTTCAAAGTGATCCTTGTGATTTTATTGAATAAATACATTTTGACCTTGACTTTGACTTTTAACTTTTTTCAGTGCATGTGACTTTCTCTGTCTTAATTGACATGTTTTGTTCCGACAATAATTGAGGAGCACCGGAACAAAAACCGATTAATCCACTTTACGTAATTTTTGGGAAAATACAAAACAAAACCAAAAATTGTCGGATTTTGTTCTGGCTGCCGGCGACGCTGCCGCAGACATATGGACGGCAACATTTCCACGCGAATGGCAGTGCGTATGTCTAAATGTAAACGCAGTATTATCTTCTCTAATTTCTATTTCTAATACTATAAGAATCAAAGTCCTGACTGACTGACTGATTGACATAAGACAACGCACAGCCTAAACCGCTGGTCCTAATAGAGACTTGAAATTTGAGGAGTACATAGGTCTTATGGCGCAGAGATGTACTAAGAAGGGATTTTTGGAAATTCAACCCAAAAGGGTGTAAAAAGGGTTGAAAACCTTTATATGAAAAATAGTATTCTTTGAATTTACAAACTTGAAACTTGGAGTAGATGTACTCTAAGGATAAAAAATAGGAAAGGCGTTTTTAGTTTTTTAAAACTACCCTTATTAAGTGTGCAAAGGGATGTCAAAGTTTGACGACTCACCACTTTAACGCGTGCGAAGCCGCGAGAAGCTGCTAGTTATATAGACAATCGGTATTGAGTAGAATATAAAGAACACCGCAACACTACTATACCGCAGGTGCACTACAAGAAAGCATGGTTGATATTCCTCGTAGGGCACCCATTCAAATATTGATAGGTGCTCTACAAGGAACAAGAACGATGATCAAAAATAGGTGCTCAACGAGGAATGTCTCATGTTATTTTCCGAAACTTAGTTATTGCGATTTTTTATAACTATGCACCCAGTGATTTTATATTTTGTAGATATACCCTCAATCTCTTAGTACCCACTTATTATTTAAATATTTTTTTTGCAATGTGACCTCTTTAGACTCCTCTCAACACAAACAAATTTACCATCGAAACATCTACACACCTCTCACTTCAAATCGTGACTTTCAAGCTTATTCTTTCGAAAGTAAAGTCGCTATTACATTGCACAATCAGGAACTCCATGGTTCTAATTAGGGTTTTATAATTTCATGTTATTGTCACAATGTAAACACTACTGATATAATTAAACTAGTGCAGTTACGGCGACTTCGTGGTTTTATTTATCGGAAATTCCTTTTTTAGAGCACAGATAGCCTTTGCTGGAAGAAAACTCTTGTTAGGGATAAGCTCGCCTTTGTGCTTGTCCTCCATTTGTGATTTTTTCCAAAAAAAACCATCTTGCTGATGGAAAAAGCAGATAAGCGCCTCTACCGTGCTGAGAACTCACATTCTCCAGTCAAATGATGATAATAATCTCTTATATATAAAATACGGCTTGACAGATTTTTATGAAATTCTATATGCATATTCAGTAGGTCTGAGACTACTTATCTATTTTTCATACCCCTAAGTGATAAGGGTTGTCCACCTCTAACATTTATTTTTTGGTCAATTTTTATTAGATTTTTTTTATAATGTGGCATTAAAAAATACATACAACCCTAAATTTTCACCCTTCTATCACCAACCCCTTTTTTTTAATAGTCATTGTAGTAAGTATATGGCAAAACAACGTTTGCCGGGATAAAATATAATTTAAAAAAAAATGTATTTTCTTTCTTTCTCTTGACAAGTTCAAAAAGAACTAGTAGCTCTTCCAGACTCTTTATTTCTAGCAGACGAGTCCTGAAGACAAGACGCAATAACAAAACGTCGCCCGTGCACTGACAAAATTAATTTCCCACACATCGTGCCGTGTCGCCTGTTTACTCAAAGAATTATTCTCAGAGCTCGTAAATTTTGTTATGTTGAAATGCTGTTAACAATTCCGTGTTTCAGTATGTTTTACCGTCGTGGAAATCGTGAAATACGCTACTATACCTACCTTGAAAATGACAAAGAAATATGCCACTTATGTACTACAAGGACGAGCAGAGTACCTAGTAGACAACAAAATATAATTTACATACCTCCCTAACAGAGGCGTAGCTACCGCCGTATATCTGCCGTATCAATTATACGGATCCCCCGGGTCCGCGACACGTGCGTATAAGCAAATATAAATAAAATCTTCCCAATTTTTTTTTCATTACAGAAATGACAAAAGTCAAAAAAAGAAATTATGATGAATAAATATTTCTTTTAATTTTATGCAAACATTTTTTTTCTTTTGTGAGAAATCTTTATTTTACCCTTCATAAGGGCCCCAAACAAATTTTTATACGGGGCCCCGACAAGCCACGCTACGCCACTGCTCCCTAAGTACATATTCTATCATGATCTGATTCTCATAGTACAAGATCTACTTCGTGAGAACAATGGAGAAGATTTCTTTAGAAAGAAGAAGAAAAAATTAGACTTTTTTTGTCAAATTAGTCTTGTTTTACGGTCTCCACGTATAACGACCTAAGTGTACTTTTGATTTTTTTGTAATTTTTTAAAAAGTAACTTCATCGTCATCAGGATCATTAGCCTATTATCTTATACTAGCGACCCGCCCCGGCTTCGCACGGTTATTGTGGGTTTATGCTTATGAGATTATGCTTGTATTATGCATATAAACCGTCCTCTTGAATCACTCTTTCTATAAAAAAACCGCATCAAAATCCGTTGCGTAGTTTTAAAGATTTAAGCATACATAGGGATATAGGGACAGAGAAAGCGACTTTGTTTTATACTATGTAGTGATAGTGATATTTAGAGAAATAATGGTTCTGAGCCCCCTTCATCGGAACATGTCTGGCTATGTGTGCAGGGTTTACAGTATGTTTAAATAAAAATTAGATCAATATTTAGTAACTATAATCAATCAACAACAATTACACAGTAATAAATAAATCAACTACAACATGAACACAGTTGAAAATGACTTAAAATTAATCAACAAAATTATTTACAAAGAATTAACAATTGGCACTTGACTTAGTGATGATGATGATGATGATCATCATGGTGATGGATGGTCTTGTATACGGGGATCTTAACGGGGTAGGGTTGGGGGACGTGGACTGTGACAGTCTTCTCAACCTTGATTGGTACATGCTTTTCTACCGGGTAGGGAACGTGTTTGACTACCGGATACGGTACCACCTTTTCGTAGGGAATCGATATCTCGGTCTCTACTGGAACCGGTACTGGCTTGTGGACGGGGACCTTCACTGGGTAAGGTTGAGGTACTCCGATCAAGATAGGCTTGGGGACGTTCACGTGAATCGGCTTGTGGATTGGGTACGTCACGTGCTTGTATAGAGGTACGGGCACTGGGCTTTCGACATCAACGTGTTCGCCTACAGGGAAGGCTTGGGCGTGGCCAAAATCTTGGCCTCCGCTAGAGAACTGGTGGCCGCCGTAGTCACCTTGTCCGCCATAACCGTGGTCCTGTCCACCCAAATCATGCTGTTCCTGTCCGCCAAAATCATGCTGTCCTTGTCCGCCAAAATCGTGCTGACCATGTCCGCCGAAATCTTGAACTTGCCCGAAGTTGTGTCCACCGCCTAAGCCGTGGTCTTGTCCTTCAAAGCTTTGCTCATGTCCTCCTAGTTCCTGGCCTTGTCCGTGCCCGTAGTCAGCTCCCGCGTCTTGAAGAGTGAAGGACTGAAGCTGTTGGCCATGACCATGTTCGTCATTACCTTGATTGCCGAAGTCATGAGCAGCTTGCAGGTAAGAGTCACCACCGCTGAACTGCTGTCCATGCCCGCCGAAATCCCCACCCTGTTGTCCACCAAAATCATGGCCTTGTTGTCCACCGAAATCATGGCCTTGTTGTCCGCCAAAATCGTGGCTTTGAGTCAACGCTATAGTGTGACCTTGGTTTCCGGAGTCATAACCCTGACCTTCGCCGGATAATTCGTTGGAGTATCCTCCTATAAAGCCGGCCTGGCAGCTGGCTACTGCCAGTATTAAACAAACCTGCAAAGAAGAGAAAAATCTTAAATGTGGATTCAACTGAAATGATAACATTTCTGTAACTAGAAAAAATAAAACTTTAAATTCTTCAATACTATTTTGGAGCCTAAGTAACCTACTAAAATACAGTTCCAAATAATTAGAATTCAGTTTTTGTAGATCATTAAAATAATTATGATAATAAACTAAAATCAATTATATTTTTTTGCTATTTTTATAACAAGTCTAGACTTGCTTCAACTTTTCGTAATCAATTGGTTGTATAACAGAACGCCAGCAAAAAAGTCATTTGAAAGTAAAACTCGTCAATAAAAACACTTATAATATGAGTCACATAATCAAAACCACACTTAAAAAAAGGATGCATGGACAAGCAGGTGACTTTCTACAAGCCGTTCACATTCACCATATTATTATTACAAGTGAACGTAATGTTGTTAGTGCCAAATTAATCTATTAAATTGATTTTTGGCAGCCTGTCACTTACAACCGTTTTATTTTCATAAGATGAATAGGCGTCATAAAAAGTCTCGGCGTCTTTTAACAGTACTTACTTAAATTAAAAGGTTAAAAGTTGAGATGTTAAAATGTTTTCGTTTCTTTTAGGCACTTGAGATTCACTTAGCGTCAAGTTGAAATTGAATTTTGGTTAAAGTTTGCAAATTATTGCCGTCTATACTCAACTTAACATTGTAATGTCCTAAATGTACCTATTATGTACTATTTAGGTATTACGCGTATATACATATACATAGAGCGTTTGTATGTTTTTGTACGTAAGTTGACTAGGTAGGTACTTTTTAAATTAATAATCTACTTTATTTCATCTTCCGTGCACCACCAACACATTTTTTCCCAAATTACATATAACCTAATCTAAAGATTAATATCCGGAAGGTAATGTTGTATAGCACTCAGTTTGCCTATGCACGGTTTTTTTAATAGGTACGTCTCACTTACCTACATAAAATGATATATAAGTAATTGCTTAAACCAACGTATAAAATTAATAAAGTTCAAAATCGCTAAAACAAAAAAGCCATCAAAAGAATTTGACACAATCTCCGACGTGTATTTTTTATTACGTCTCTATAAGTAAAAATGATATGTAAGTAATAGCTTAAACAAACGTATGAAAGTAATAAAGTTCTAAATCATAAGAACAAAAAGGCATCCGAAGAATTTGACACAATTTCCGACAGCGTAATTTTTATTACGTCTTGTTACGTAAAATGATGTATTGTAAGTTCAATGGCATAATGAGAGCAAAACCAACGAACTGGAAAGGTTTTCGTCAATTTTATTGCGTTGTCGGTCCATTGATCATTTAGTGCGAGTGAATTGAACTTAATAGAGGTTTTATTAGCAATGTAATATGCGCACAATGATAGACACGTTTTTTTGTATGTTTTACCTTACTTTTAATGAATGCTTTTCTGTTCAACTGTTTTTTGTGGAGCAGTTCGTTATAGTATTTAGGAAATTCGGTTAGTAAATTTCAAATTAGTTGGTTACTTTTTTATTTTTATATGTATGAAGTTGCTAAGTATGTGAATAAAAGAAGGTCAATTATTTTACGCTGCCCTAAATACTTCATATTAATAATAACATCGTTGATATTCCACACGGCGTTACAGCACAACTATAATGGGAACCAGATAGCATAATTATATACATTTTTAGTAAATACATACTTATAATTTGATACAACTCCCAGATAGAGAACAAACATCTATGTTCATCACACAAATGTTTGTTCGCGGTTGATCGAACCCATAGACAACAGCGAAGAAGGCAGAGCCACTACCTACTGATTTATCAGGGCTGTCACTCATGTCCATAATGGTCTACCGTACCGAAGAACAGAAGCGATCGGATGCAAATTCTACAGGCGGTCAGATCATCCATATAGTCATGCAACGTTGCTCAGCATAATTATTAGCTATCTACATTATTTGAAGTTCATTAGATGCACAAACAGAGATAGGCAATATAAGAGATACAATGTTGCCAATTCTGAGTGTTGTTCAAGATGTAAACTTTATGAGCTAGAAACGTTTCACATTAATCGCCGCTCTTAATTCTAGTACCCACTGAATCTAGAGCTCAACTACCCGGAAGATCTCTGCTAGATTGCTAACTTAATAAACAGCAACTGGCTCCGTAGCGAAGTTTAACCTGGTCAATTAGTTTAAGCTCGTAATAGAACTATAAACTTTTACACAGCCTTTTTATTTCGTGTCGGATTTAGTTTTAAACCTGTTATGGATGATACGCAGTTGAATTCTGGTAGCGAGATGAAATGATCGAGTGGTTTGTGAATATTCTCATTGTTGAGTCTGTTCCATTTTATTTATATATCCGAATCGGGAAAACTGGTAAACCAGACGTTTGAAGTTAAAACTCTTAGGTTTGTAAATGATGCTTTCGTACCGTTGTTAATATTTTAAATGGTTTAAAATTTCTTCAGTAAAATATACAAAATGTTGATAATATTCAAAAGATCCCACTTACTATTGTTAACATAACACAGATGAAAGATGCAGATAGTTTACCTGATATCAAGCGGTTACCTTTATAAAAATTACCTACCTATAAAAACAGAGCACGTGTGACTTATATACCTACCACAGGATAAAAATAAGTACTATACGTGCCCAAACCCTATTAATTAAAACAACAATGCGTGCATCACTGCTTAGCGACAGAGGTAGGTACGATGGTAGTACTTCCCCAGCTGTTTCACAAAGAGATCTACTACACTTCGTGATTTTACAGTCACCAGCCTCTCTTTTTACTTTCCTTACGACACTTTGCCTTACCTCACAAGACTAGACGATTACACAAGGAATTTAATCATTAAAGCTTTCGATCGAGAAGGATAGTGAAGGTAGCCCTTTTACATAATCTAACTGGTTTGATTAGTTCAGTTTAAAACCTGCCGAAGCTTTATGCGTGCTTTTGTTGTTTTGGAACTTTTTAATTATGGTACTGTAAAACTAATTAGTAGGTACGTTTAAACATTGTACTTTTATAGGTACTTTGAGTTTATAACTGAGATCAGACTTTGCAACTGCAAAAAATCACGCATGAATGTTTTATTAGTTTTTTTAAGGTTTTTAGTGTAAAGTTTTATTGTTATATCATAATATTATTTTCAATATTTACATAAGTTTTTAATACAGTACACTCACATAATTTAAAGATTATGACAGCACTATATGTTTTAACTCTTTAATTATTTTTAACTTAATAAGTAACACCAGATACGCTTTGAATTATATATTTTTTATTGAGAGGTGCAAGTACGATTCCCGCGGTAGCACACATTTTTGCATGACTGTCCAATTTTGGTCCGGGCTTAGCGGTGGTGGTTACCATGGCACTGCTAATTACTAATTATTACAATAATATTGTTTCAAAATCAATACAATCGTATATTTAATAAAATCTATGACATTCTTATAACTTTTGCCGACTCTTTATCAAAGTTAATAGACATAACTAAACAGTAGAATAACTGTATGATAGTGTTGGTTGTATTTAAATAAGTATTCATTGTTGCACTTTTACTGTGCATTTAAGCAGTAATTGAGTTCAGTTAGTAACAATGGACATTGTGATGTAAGGTATCATTATGTTTCCACCATCAAGGAATATGCTAAAGGAATTTAATTTACTTTTTGATGACTTTATGTTGCGTAACACAGTTGGTTTTTGTTTTTTTGGTATAAATGGTAAGTAAAGACTAATTAATTTTATCGTTTTCTATGCACTATTGTTTGGTTTATCTAATTAACATTAATTTACACTTTTACCACTTTTTTTTATCAATTAGCACTAACACATTTAAAATTTTCACATTTATACTTGGAATTAAAATAAATATTCGCACGCGTTGCCACACCTTATATTTCATGAATTTCATGTTTTTAGTTTGCAGTGTACACACTTTTAATATTATTATACTAAATTAGTTTTGATTACATAATGTTTTAATTAGTTATTTATTTCTGAATTTGGTACACTAAAAATATTAAAAAAACGGAACTGGGAACACACTTATATATTATTATAATTAATTAGGTTTTATTGGTTTTAATTTATGTTTTGATTACATAATGTTTTAATTAGTTATTTATTTCTGAATTTGGTACACTAAAAATATTCAAAAAATGCACTTACGAATATCTTCATGTCGTCCGTGCTTGGGTTGCGAATACTCGCTATGGACACCGGTGCAATGATGGTTCAGTACAAATGCACAAACATTTTATACTGGCCGGAAGTGAGTGTCTTTCTGAGGAGGCTGTGTAGAAAGGCTGATTTTGGTAACTCTATTGAGATGTTAATACGATTTTTTGCAGAATGTAATGGAAACTGGCCTCTGCCAATGGCTTTGTTTCGTGGTACCTACCATACTCATTATCATATTTTTTTTGCCCTTATCCAATTTCATGAGGGGTTGGCACAACAGGTAAGGTGGTACATGTACCTACCATACTAACTTACTTAATTTTTTGTTATTCCAATTAACTTGAAATAGATGGTATCTCAAGTTTAGTCCAAATCAGTTTGTACATTTTAGTGGCTTAATTGAGTTACTAAATATAATCTTTTGATTCGTGGTACCCACTATACTAACTTACTTAATTTTGTGTTATTCCAATTAACACACTATTGAATTCAAAGTTTCAAGTTTCATTAAAATCGGTTCAACCGTTTTATTGGCGTAATTAAGTCACAAAATTTACTTCATAAAAGTATAAATCGACTTATTCTATTTATTAACTTTCCGTTGCTTCAATAATTTGGGAAATCAGAAGGATCTCTCTGAAATATTTTATATCTATCCTAAAAAAAACTAGTAGGAAATAGGTTCCCACGAGAATTAAAATAGTATTGTAAAATGAATCTCAACTCAACTTTATATTAAAAAAAAGTTATTGCGTAGGAGTCAAATCAAGGTAAAGAAGAAGTAGAAAAAAGGGTAATTGTCTCTTATTCTTAACCAAAAGCCTCCCTTATTCATGATTTCTTCGAATAATCAGTCCTAACTCCAAACAAGGCTAACAATCGCATCTTGACGTCACAATATGAATAACAACAGCGGTTTCCATTACCCTTTCTAATCAAAGTAACGTTATCCGAATAAGCTAATGAATATAAATAAGATGGTCGAACATAAAAGCTGGGATTCCTATAGAAGTACGATTTTCAGCACAAATGGGCACCGCGTCTTTGACGAAGTCGCGGTGAAGGCCAGAACCAGCGCAAGTACAAAAATTATTTATTCAATTGTATCATAAGGATCACTTTGAAACATCTTAAGCTCTGATTTCACCATTTTGTCTTAGACTAACAAAGGATTAAAGGGCCGTTAAATATGTCAAAATGTACGAGTTTGACATCTAAGGTTAGATTTAACGGTCTGTTAATCCTTTAATATTCAACAGAGCATGGTGAAATCAGCTCTAAAGCTAGGTGAATATAGGTGCCAGTTCCACGTGACCACCTAAAAGAACAGGCATTTAAAATTGGTGTCCGGCTATAGGTGTTTGTTTGTTTGTTTGAAGCTATAAGCTTTGCTTAGTTTAGGATTAGATGTAGATTTTATCAATTGTACTGATTGCCGTCGCATACACAGGTTGAATGCCTTATTGTGCGAACGCGTAAATCTATGCAGTATTTGGGAAAAGGATACAGTGTTGTTATTAAGATTCTAGCTTTATTTATTATCCTAGTGTGAGTATGATGAGTGAGATACTCAATGTCATGTCATGTCATCATACATATACAGTACACGTTACATAAATATTTGTATTTTATTTAAAGGTATAACATGAACTACACTTTAATATATTGTGTTATTTGCCATGAAACTTTGTCGTTTTACTGTCGGACATTTTTTTTCCCTATGCTTAAGAGATTTTAGAAGTCAGTTTGATAATAGTTATAAGTGACGATGGCGATCAATAGTCGCGTCAGATGAATTATTTTCGGCGAAATCCTTAGATAATTCCCTCGGTCAAGTAAATTTAAATTTTAGGTTCGTTTGAACGCCCATTCAAATTGGGGATCCATCTTATCCCTTTTCCAATTGAATTTATTGTATGTTTGAATGGTAGATAATTATAAAAAGGCTTCATTTATAAACTCTACCCTAAAAATAGTTTGATTCAATCTCAAGTTTTGGATTAAGTATTGGAATATGTAGTGAAAGCTTAAAAGAGGTTTGATTAAGATACGTTTGGGATTTGTCAAAAATGAGGCGTTGGAGTATAAAAATAGATAGATAAAAAACTTTTTATTTTACACCACGAGGACAACTAACATTTTGAAAACTCGGTGGCTTACTGAGGTACAATACCAATAGCGGTATTATCACGGTAAACGGTCTCTTCCAGAAAATCTTAAAGCAAGCACGTACAAAATTTACTTATTATAACAACCTGTACATCAAGTTTAATTTCAAGATAATAATAAATCTCAGGCGATTTATGTTTTTTATGATGATAAGACTTTTATAGAACTTAAGACTGCTCAGTAATGACAACTTGAAACTAAATTAGTTGGAAAAGTCATAAATAAAATAGTGTCATAATTTACTAAAATATTTTTTAATGTATAGGAGATATTTTTTTACATTTAAATAATAACAAAATGACTTACTTTAACTATGTATATGAAATTAAGTACGAAGATGTCTACCAATTAAAAGTTTTATCAGTATTTTAAGCAATTCTTATTTTATAAAAATGCGGTATCATCAACTCTATATAAATACAACTGCAAGCCATACCTTCTTTGATACCGATTACCTTTACGTTTTTGGTTTTTTTGTATCAACGTTTGTTACAGGAAGCGGTCAAAGAGAACATACAACTATCTCTTTCGTTCCTACCATAAAAGTCACCATTTCTGGGTATGATATCTTTGGAACCTTTCAAAATGTTCCAAAATGTATTTACGTCCTTATTTCTGGTGACTCTGTCGGTATTCTAAGAGTAACTAGATGATGTGGGTATGTGACGAATGTGGAAGACGTGTCTCTGTTTACCCTTTGACTTGAGACGTCCTCCTACCTATCAAGATGTTTTGTTGTAAGGATTCATAAAAATTGTAAGAAAAATAACTCACGTTTTTTTCTTCGTGTCACTAGTTCTTTCGAAACAGTGTGGTGAAAGGATTTTAAGTGTGCCTCAAACAGGCCATTTTTTTCTGAATTTTACTATTCACTCTCATTATTGGTCGAGTACCTTCTGTAATTGGCCAAGTTCATCACAGTCTCATGGAAGGGTGGTCAGTGGCATTTACAACCACGTAAGATCCTAGCAGGTAAACGGCTTTTACCTTTTTTTTTATTCAACTAGCCGATAGAACTAGCAGATGGCCCACCTGATGTTAAATGGTAACCATCACCTATAACAAAGCATTACCTCGTAGGAATCGATAGGAACGATGCACTGCCCTGCGTCCATCAACTTGAGACATACAAATAAGAATATACAGTGCTTGTGTTCTCAAACGGTGACAGAAAACATCATGACGAAGCAGTTGGTATTCTAGAAGGGATTATTAGGTTTGCAACCTGTCAGGTATGTAATACCAACTAGGCACTGCGAATTGAGGTCAGAGCCTAAATAGGAGAAGGAAAGAAAAAAAGTGGAGGGGTAAAGAAAGAAAGTTTTTATTTATACAACTAGCTGATAGAACAAGCAGATGACCCACCTGATGGTAAGTGGTAACTATCACCTATAACAGAGCATTGCCTCGTAAGTCACGCACGATAGGAACATGCCCTACGATGCACTGCCCTGCGTCCATCAACTTGATGCATACAGATGTTAAGCCTCATGTGCCTGTAATAACAACGGCAACCAAACTCTTCAAACCGAAACACAGCAACGCTGCTTGGCGGCAGTAAAAGGCGTTTATTACCGTAAAACTATTATTTTTTGATACAATAAGAGAATTTAATAATTATGTTAGTACCTATACAAGGTGTTCCAATAATTGGGCTTAAAACTTCAGGGGGCTAAAGTACCCATCAATATGAACAACTTTTTCTAAGGAACCAACACTGTAAACGCGAAAAAAAACAGCTGTTTCATACATGTTAGCCAGGTAGGTATTGAACGTTTGTCTGAAACAGTTGAAGTTTTTAAACACAATTGGAACACCTTGTATACAGATCAGGCAATCATATTATTTCATATAAAAAAAAATACGAAAAGAGTGTAAGTATGTTAGGTATGTGTATGGTTTACCCTCAGACAAAATAAAAAAGTAAAGACGGAACTCTGTGAACAGCAAAGTGAGGCCGGGCAACCTACGCCTTGACGTGTACATACACTATTACACACACACACGTACAACGTAACTACGCCTTACCTAGTCAGTCTAGCTATCGCGGCTCGTGGGGAGCAACGTTTTGAGAAATTATAAATTAACCAGTAAAAATGCCGAATTGTGTTGTGAAAGGGTGTAAGAATCAATCTTCAAAATATAAAAAAGCGGGATGGTATCACATTTCACACGTAAGTAATTTGGAAACCAATAATTTTCAATAAATCAAAATAAAAGTTTGAGGTTATTGCTTGGAGCACAAGTGTTGCCAGTATGAAGTGTTTTTGTTTACCGTATTATTTGGTAATAATGTGATACGCAACGTAACGTTACTCGTTTCATATGATGGTTATCAGTATATTTTAAACCCGTCCGAGTGCTTAGAGAATACACGGGTGTTCGCTAAGTTCGTGGGCCCCACGTGTCCGGCGAACACACGGATGTACACAAGATTTTGAGCCCATTGGTAGCTCACTTCTACGAGGTCAAATTACCTTAACTCCCATTGGCTGCACGCATTGTGAAGCTAGGTTCAATACACAACGAAATACAGACAATACCGAGACCAGAAATTCATACTCACCGAACGAAATTGTCAAACATCGCGTTGATGGCTGGTCTGTCGGTCATCTTGACCCACGGCAACGCGATATCATCCCCGTTTGTGAACAGATTTTTACGATTATTATTTCTTAAAATAGGTTACATCCGTAAAATTGGGAAAACCGTTAGATGTCCGTTAGGTAAGGCAAACACAACCTAACCGATCCCATAATCAGTTATGTTGTGTTAGATTATATCATGATAGACGTTTTATTTAGTAATGTTATTTTTGTAATATTGGGGTAATTTGAATTGTCATGGCAACACCGGCCTCCGCACACATGTTTAGAAAACTGGCCTCACTTTTCTGTTCGTAGCGCTCCGTCTTTACTTTTTTATTTTGTCTGAGGGTTTACCGAACATAGCTCTACCTAGCTTGCAAGTTGAAACGACTGATAGGTATGTAAGCAGGTCAAAGAGATTGTAAACTTGAATAAAATTTTACTAGTAGGTTGCTTTTTTTACAGGTTGTAAAAATAAGGCAAGTGCGAAACCGCGCTCGCAGTATTTAAATATTTCTTGAGCTATATACCTTTTTAAATCGTGCATTACAAAGAAAAGATCACGCAAAATAAAGATTCTATAATACCTCTAATTCATCATTATTGTTGAACTTTTTGCAAGCCAGAAAAAGTTCAAAATAATAAGCCTTTCGACCTCCACAATCGACTGACGAGATTTTCGCAATGTTGTCGGTTCATCGGGTAGGGGGCGTCTTGCGATCGATAACTGCCACAAAAAGTGTAGTTATAACACTCATGTACGTATAAAAACCAATATAAATATGTAAGCAACGGCGGCATGCTCAAGTTGATGGACAGGCAGGGCAGTGCATCGTAGGGCACGTCCCTATCGTGCATTACACCGCATGACTGCATGACTTACGAGGCAATGCTTCGTTGTAAGTGATGGTTAGGTAGGTTCACATCAGAAGTGCCATATCTGCTTGTACCATCAGCAAAAATAAAACTGAAACAGCTTCACGACTTTCAAATCTCTTAGTGCCAAGTACTAACGCCAGATTATTCGAGGACGTCTAAGGGGGGTAGTCAGAGGCAAGTCCAAACATTACATTTGGTACATACCCACATTTAATTTCCATCAGCAAATAGTATAAAAAACTTAATACATTTTACCACAAAATAAATAAAAGTAAAACAATTTAATCCTTCCTGAAGATTTGATCTTGAAAATAGAGGAATAAAATAAATTAGAATTAGGGCCATCTTTTGTTTTTGTTGCGAAACATTTGTGCGTGGTGGTAAAGGTAGCGCTGAAAGTAATTTATTTAGTTCTCAAACAGATGGCGCTCCTACGAGCTGACAAGCGCCATCTGCTAAAACGTATCTGTAATTCTTCGGAATGCTCCAACTAAGAAGTGAGAACCTTATGTTGAGTACCTAAGTATTTAAAACTTTCAGTAGATGACGCTTGAAACTAATTTCTGGTTTGTTTTTTTTATGAATAGACTAAATACTGGTGATCGTCTGACAATTCTTACAGCGCTACCGAACAATATATTTTCTGGTTTTTGATCACGTCTTCCGCTTATAAGATCGAATAAAAAGGGATTCACTAGGAAATTAGGCATAACTTTATTAAGTGCATTCAAAAAAACAAAACTAGTTAGGTACTTGAGTAGCTGGATCTGTATCTGTGTTTATGTAAGTACATTTTTTATTTGTAGAATTTATCTTACCTAAATAAGTAGGTAAGTAGGTAGGTACCTAGGTTATTAGGTGATGAGGACAAATAGCTATAATATGGGTAAGCAGGTCACGCAATAAATCTAATAAGTAAGTAACCTATTTACCATCCCACCTACAGAATACCTACGTAGGTACTTGTTAAGTAGATAGGTAAGGTAGGTAGGTACCTACCTTATTAAGGGGCAGACAAGAGTTAAACTCGCTCAAAACTTAGCAAGATCAGTCAATTTTGTGGCAATGATAGATCTACTATAACCAATAAATAGGTCATGTAATTTTAAAAGTAAGTACATAGAAAGGTAGGTATACCTACCGTCTATTTATATCCGACCACTACAGGGTTTTAACCTACTTACTAGATAGGTTACCTACCTTCTACTTTATAGGTCAAGTAGAATCAGTGCCGAAGTTAATTCAAACCCAATATCGCGTTTATTAGAAGTACATAGAATTGCCATGTAGGTATACCTACCGACTGTATCCGGCAGTAAATTTGGGAGCCAGCCAAATGCAATGCTCATCCATTATGTTGACTCGGCACTGCAAGGGAAGCGGCGCGGCTCCACTGCCACACGTTATTCTAGAGTTAGAACTTTTTTGAAGGGAAAACTTCTTTAGCCGAGTCTCGCCGCGCTGAGCGATTTGTGGTAGGGGAAAAACGGGAAAAATGGTCCGCGTCACTGATGTCATCGACATGCTCGTGACGTATTGCGCCAGGCTGTATAGGTAGTAGTATTATAGCGGCAGGCCAGCGGACTGTATATAAGTTTTTATCACATCAATTCGAAAATAGATAGTTTGCTCTTCGAAAACAGGTAGAAATATAGCACTTTGATCCCAAGGGCGGTAAAGTACTTTACCGCCCAAGGGCGGTAATGTGATTTGAATTTGGAATGTGCTTATTGAGTAAAAGTTCCAATCACCAAAGAGATCACGAACACTGTATGAACAAGCAGGCTTTATGATTAAAAAAAAAGCGCCTGAACTAAATAAAAATAAACAAAAACACGTGAAACGCGCATTCCACCTTTGTTCATAATTGTTTACTCAAATTCAGATTTTACTTAGTTTTATGAAAATAAATAAAATTACAATAAATACATGATTATTTATGACTATGAGATTATGTGACATTGTGACAATGTGACTATGTGACTATGTGACTATGTGACTATGTGACTATGTGACTCCGTGACTTTGTGACTTTGTGACTTTGTGACTTTGTGACTTTGTGACTTTGTGACTTTGTGACTTTGTGACTTTGTGACTTTGTGACTTTGTGACTTTGTGACTTTGTGACTTTGTGACTTTGTGACTTTGTGACTTTGTGACTTTGTGACTTTGTGACTTTGTGACTTTGTGACTTTGTGACTTTGTGACTTTGTGACTTTGTGACTTTGTGACTTTGTGACTTTGTGACTTTGTGACTTTGTGACTTTGTGACTTTGTGATTTTGTGACTTTGTGACTTTGTGACTTTGTGACTTTGTGACTTTGTGACTTTGTGACTTTGTGACTTTGTGACTTTGTGACTTTGTGACTTTGTGACTTTGTGACTTTGTGACTTTGTGACTTTGTGACTTTGTGACTTTGTGACTTTGTGACTTTGTGACTTTGTGACTTTGTGACTTTGTGACTTTGTGACTTTGTGACTTTGTGACTTTGTGACTTTGTGACTTTGTGACTTTGTGACTTTGTGACTTTGTGACTTTGTGACTTTGTGACTTCGTGACTTCGTGAATTTGTGACTATGATTATGATTATTCATAAGTTGCACTAAGTTATTTTCTCATAGAGGGTGATAAAAAGTAGAGTGTCCACCTCGGGAGCAACACTATTTTAAGCTCGAGTGAAGTACTTTGAATCCCTCGCTACGCTTAGGATTCTACTTTAGAATCCCTCGCTACGCTCGGGATTCTACTCTAGAATCCTTCGCTCCGCTCTGGATTCAAAAAACACTCTCGCCATAAAAATAGTTGTTTGCTCCCTTGGTAAACAATCTACTATTACACTTCTGTCCGTATGACTGCTTCTATCTTTTTTAATTCTTGCAGAACTAGGAACTAGCAGATGGCTGAACCTATAACAAAGCATTACTTACCTCGTAAGTCACGCACGATAGGAACGTGCCTTACGATACACTGCGATGCGTCCATCAAGTTGAGGCATACAGATCTACATCTGTGTGCTTCAGCTGAGCGGGACAACTGTAGAAGGAATAAAATAAATAAATAATAAGTATTGGTGGACTTTCCACACGGCACTATCTAGCCTCATATTATGCAAAGCTAGTAAAAAGGAAGAGAGATTATACTAATAATACATAATTACACCTATACACCCAGACAGATACAAAAAATCTATATTCATAACACAAATGTTTGTTCTCGGTGGGGATCGAACCCACGGCCTACAGGTCTACAGGCACAGCTGATCTACCAACTGAGCTTTGAAACTCAAAATTCATTCATTAATTCACAAGCTAGTGGGTTACCCCGTAATGATTCATAGTCGTATGAGTAACAAGCTGGTGCCCGTGACTTCGTCTGCGCAGGATTAGTCACACAATATCTTTATAAAGTGTAGCCTATGTGTTATTCTGATGTATAAGCTATATTATTGTAAAGTTTCATTAAAATCCATTCAATAGTTTTTACGTGACAGAGTAACAAACATCCATCCATCCATCCATCCATCCACACTTACCTACAAACTTTCGAATTTATAATATTAGTAGGATATCGGAGAAACATGAACAATGGAAACGCGCAAACTGTACCGAGTAAATACAGCTCTCTAGAGAGTGCTCTGTGATTGAAGCATGTAACATGTCCGGTGCGGGTCCATTTCCCAAAATGCACGGATTTAGGTAACACCCGGCTGTGCTATACCGGTGTGCTTTTAATACTAGCTGGTGGAACAAGCAGATGGCCCACCTGATATTAAGTGGTCACCGGAGAACCCCGAGATGGTAAGCGTATATGTTTAGGAACTGCTAATGTAACCTTCCATTATCAAATCAATGCTTCGTTAATCACGCACTATAGGAACGTTTCCAAAGATATGTTTCGAGAGCACTGGTGGTCTAGTGGTAGCGGCCCCAAGCCCAAGCCAGTACTCTCAAACGGTGAAGGAAAACATCGTGAGGAAACCGGCATGTCGTAGAACCTAAAAAGTTCTATAACATGTGTCAAGTGCTCGAAAGGAGCCTCTTGAGGCGCACTAAAATCCTTTCACCACACTGTTTCGAAAGAAACTAGTGACACGACAAGAGAAGAGTTAGTCACGCTCAATAGAAACGTGTCCTACGCACTGCCCTGCGTCCAAGCAGCAACGCTGTGTTTCGGTTTGAAGAGTGTGGTTGCCGGTGTAATTACAGGCAAATGAGGCTTAACATCTGTATGCCTAAAGTTGATGGACGCAGGGCAGTGCATCGTGGGGCACGTTCCTATCGTGCGTGACTTACGAGGGAATGCTTTGTTATAGGTGGTGGTTACTACTTAACATCAGGTGGGCCATCTGCTTGTTTCATCAGCTAGTGATAAAAAAAATAAACTTTAGGAATGATTTGTGCATCCTCATTACATCAGCTTCTTCCCGTTTATTATTATGATTGTGTAGGATCGATGTGTCAGTAGTCAGTACCCTAGAAGTATCTTAAAAGTACTAAATTAAGTTTTTTTAAACTTAGAAATATAACCGAAAACAAGATACCTATAGATATACATCATATAAGAAAAAAAGAAAAAAAAAACCTAATTTGCCACCCCCTAAAATCTGCCGCCCTAGGCTCCAACCTACTCAGCCTGCTGTGTTCACCAGCAGTTGTCAGTTCTTCGAGCATTGCCACTTCAATATGCTAATTCTGCGAACTATTTCGGTTTGGTTCTCTATTTCTGATTAGCGATGTAACGATCTCGAAATTTTTCAAATCGACTCAAACCGGTCTAAAAAATAAGCAAACCGACTTGTAAATCGAACCGCAAAAATCTATGTAAACCGGTTTGAAACCGGGTCGGTTTGTACCGAAATGACAAAGTCAATACGACGAACCAATTTGTGTTGCTCATGCTAGAATTTTATGTTATGGAAACCGAAACGAATGAGTTAAATTTGTATTCATAATCCGGTATGAATACAAATTTAACTCATTCGTAGAACCCAAGAACAAATTGAATCGACTTTGTCAAGTCAATCTCATTTTCATATTTCGGTTCGGTCCGACCCGAAGTACCGACTCGCGGTTCCGCGCCGCACCGTGCGTGAGTTGAAGAGGGACAGCGATCAACAAACCGCTCGCTTACTCAACTCGTCCAGATCGGTTTGGCATAGGTTCAACCCGACTTGAACGGTTTGAAGCTCAACCCGGGTTGAAACGGGTTGGTAACCCGAGTCGTAACATCGCTATTTCTGATTCTTTCCCGTCCCCCAGCACACCCGTAGTGAAACTCCCAGCATAGCTCTCTTTATAGCCCGTTTTGCAACTTTACCATAAAGCTACAGGTTTTTTTTTTGATCCTACTTATTGTCAACAAGTCACACAAGATGCCCTACGGAACGTGCCCTACGATGCACTACCTATACAGATGTTAAGCTTCATATGCCTGTTATTTCACCGGCGAGCACTTTCAAACCGAAACCACCCGAAACACAGCAACGCTGCTTGGCGGCAGAAAAAGGCGTGGTTGTACTTCCTCGGACGAGCCCTTCACAAAGAGATACTTAGGTACCTATGATGGGTATGAAATGAATGAATCAATGAATGAATAAATAAAAATTATTTGATTTACACCTTAAAAGTAACAAAATATAAGTAATACAAATTACAGCAATTTAAAAAGACACAAATGTGCAATGGGTGGTCTTATCGCTTAAAAGCGATATCTTCCAGACAACCTTTGGAAGGAGAGAAGCTTATATCACGGTTGGCTAGGGTTCACTAAGAAATTTACTATAGCTAGGACATAATAAAAACAGGGGTGTGTATGTGTAGCCTGATGTGTAACCGACTGAACATAGGTAGGTATGCGGTAGGTAGGTATGTTCGTCTGTTTGCTGTGACAGAGCAAACAGCGACATACGGCGGGCGAGAATCGTCTGTGTACAGTCGGAAGAAATATTATAGGTACTTATTACTTAAAATACTTACCTATTAGGTAGTGAGGAAACCTAGGTAAGTACCTACCTACGCATTAGGTAAGTACCTATTAGTGTCAGTAGTTAATACCCACCTCACATTAAGTAGGTATACCTACTTATGCCAAGTTTTGTCTCGTCTGAAGTTCGGGGCTGACAACTATCAAACAACTTCTCGCTCGCACGTTTCGACATGTTGAAAGATATAAAATCACTAAACTCATTTTCGAAAAATCGCAATCAACCATCTTGTGTGCAATTACATTGTACACAGTTTAGTAAACTTTTCCTACTCAAAAGTTTGCTTTACTAGTTATACTCGTACATAAGCAAACTTTTAAGTGGGAAAACTTGTATCGATCAAAATGAAATTTTTTAGTAAACTGTGTGCAATGTAATTGCAATGTAACCATCTTGTGTGCAATGTAATTGCACACAAGATGGTTGATTGCGATTTTTCTAAAATGAGTTTAGTGATTTTATATCTTTCAATATGTCGAAACGTGCGAGCGAGAAGTTGTTTGGTAGTTCCTGCCCCTATTCCCACTCGATCATGAGGGGTCCGCACAATAGGTTTAGGCATAGGCACAGATAAGAGAATACGTAGGTAGGTATAGGTACTTAGCTATTTAGTAGGTACCGTATCTACCCAACGTCCGGTAAAAATAATTCCTAAGGACTTTATCCGTCCTAAAAATATATTTTTACCTTATCAGTTTTCCCCTCGCCAGTACCCGCTCGTAACTGGGACACGAGATCTGCATGTTTGTGCAAACACCGAGAAGCTTTGCACCACAAAACTCTGTAATGGAACAAAAAATAACGAATTCCATGTGAAAATACCAACAGCCGCACGAAATGCTTGTGGACGCGACTGTCTGTCCTAATTCTACCTGTACCTACTGCACTACATACCTACATAATATACCTAGGTAGGTACCTACTGTATTCGGTAGGTACTTATACTATGTTGCGTTAAACTCTCGCTGCAAACTCGGTTATAAAGTGTTGAGAGAACTCGGCGCGGGCGGCGGTTATCGATAAAAAGAATGACTCAGCGAGAGCGCCCGGTAGTTGCGCGGTCGGAGAGGTCATTGTATCGATAGTTCTTATCGACTCCAATAATGCACATCTCTGCGCTTAAACAAAAGGATCGTGTCGTTCTCCTAAGTGCGAGAGAGAGAGCAATATTACTGTCTCGTTCCGATAATTTATGACCGAGTGTTTAACGCGACATAGAAAGTTTTACAACAGAGTAATTGACAATGGGTAGGAAGAACCGAACCTTTGGTGCCTCAAAGCTCAGTAACACGCATCATAGAACCTACCACTATGCTTTTTCCGAGTCTAGATGGAGTAACGAACGCGCCTTACATTTTCATGGTAGCAAATACCACCGCCACGTAATGTTTAGTTTAGTAGGTAGGTATATTGCGAAAGAATTTATGTAACTCGACAGACTTAAATCTAATAGGTACCTACGTCACTTACATGGTACACAAAATGATAAAAACTTACATAATCTACAAAATAAATTCTATAAAATAAAATAAAAAATGTAAGCCGCATTCAACAGATCTTGAAAAATAAAACAAACCCGTTCGCCTATCCACAATAACAACCCTTCAAATATCCCAACAAAACCTTCAATATTCGAATCTAAAATGCATTGAATATTTAAAGGTTCATTTTCAATCATCAAATTTGAAATTCAGATAGCCGTGATTTACCTATTGGAAGCCTATTGTTACATAATTACGAGCCAAACCAGCCACCGCGCTGCGTTGATTTATTTTAACCATGTTTGAGTAGATACAATAATGCGGTAAACGACCGGTATCGGAACATTCTAGTCTATTTTACTTAATAGGTACCTACCTATCTAAATATAGATGGATATTTTATATTTCGTAAAGCACTATCGAGCCCCAAACTAAGTAAAGTATATGGGAAGCAGGACTTGATCTGAGTGTAAACGGGGTATTAAAGGCTGAAATAAAAGATTATTAGTCAGTAATTACAATAAATATTACTTAGATTTTAAGCTTGTTTAATTGATCGAGTGAGCGAAGCGAACGAAGATCTTAGTTTCAACTTGGGCGATTTGGCATTTTATGTATGTATGTATGTATGTATGTATGTATTTATGTATGTATGTATGTTTGTCTGGCGATAACTTTAGAACCGTTGATCCGATCTGCATGAAATTTGATATGTCGATAGCTTGTACTTGAGAAATTTACTGGTAAGTATATGAGTAAAATCGGATGAAGGGTTTTTGAGATATGGGGTTTTTTAAGAGGGCAAAAATAAAAAAAGTTACACAAAAAAATCAAGTTATGTGTCATATGAAAGGGCTTTGTTTGGACATTCCAAAACAATTTTCACTTTTTTTTTGGGACGCTTGGTTTTCGAGATAAAATTTAAAAAGTTAAATTAAGATAACCAGCGATCCAAGAGCTCCCATCTCTAAGAGTTTCGTTGACATCAAGGTTTTTCTACTGGTCGGCCAGTTCCTTTAATTTTTCTTATTTTTTTTTCTTGAAATAAATTAGGGAGGTACTCAGTTCTCATAAAATGGTGACGACGACCAGGTCTGATGATGGAGCCAAGGTCTGTTCATCGGAACTCTTCAACAAATAGGCCAATAGAGTTGAAACTTGGTAACCATACCAAGTTAGTAGGCGGTAGTCAGAAAAAAGTCCAAAGATAATGTTTGGTCTTGCCTCTGACTACTACCGACTCAAAGTTTTGATGCGTTCGCCGGGTCGCATCACGAGATCTCAGTTCGGGGCGAACTACTAGTTTATTATATTCTCTAGTTTAAAGAATTGATAAAATTAACATAGGACTTCTAGAAAATATTTTTTAAATTAACGAAATTAAATTAACTACTATGCGTATGTTCCTCTATTTTTCTGGTCGCATGGAGCTGGCGCAGTTTCGATGATGCAAAGTGATCCTTGTAATTTTAATGAATGAATGCCCTTTGACTTTGCGAAACGCTGTCTGATACGGGATTTTAGATGGAGTACCAGCATAGCCCCTCGGCCTAACTAGCTTAACCCATAGGAAAGACATGGTTAATTAGTGCGGAGCTGAAAACCCCACTTTGATTATTGAGTTAGTCGAGATAGTAAAAGCCAAGCCGCTGGTTTACCCACGATGTTTTCCTACATCTTTCGAAACATTGCCCAGAGTTTATTAAAATATTTATTTTTATATACTTAAGTAAAATATGCTATAAAACCTCTGCTAATATTGTAAATATTGTAATAAATTGTAATATTGTAAAAAAATATCTATGTTTTGATTTCCATTACCATTTTGATCTCGCAGTTATGCAGCAAATTCAAGCTCGCAAAGAACCGGAAGGTAGGTTGCTTTCATAAACTTTTTCAGGTTGCTTCATTGAGTCTACCAGGGGGTCAAGACGAGATCCACTTTCTATTTGCGGGACACATCCAAGAGCGTCGCCAGCCCATGGCCCAGGGGGGAGCAAGTTAATATTATGGAGGATGAGAAAAATATGAATATGAACAGTCAAGAGCATATGAAGTTTTACAGCTTGTAGCGCGAGTCTTTGCCTCTATGGCGATCGTAATAAGAATGGTTCCAACTTAGGCCTTAGGACTTTGGTTTCTTTGCAGTTGGCTACATTTTTTTATGTCTAGGGGGGACTGGGGGCTGCCCCTCCCTGCCCCCTTGACACGCCCTTGGACACATCTATTAATATCATACGATAAATTATGTAAAATTAAATAAACAGTGGAACTGTGGAACACTGGAAATCCGTGGTTTCTGCCTACCCCTATGGGAAACAGGCGTGATTTTATGTACGTACGTATACAAGGTCTAGAAATCACTCTTAAAAACTTCAGGGGGCTAAAGCACCCATTAATATGAATAGCTTTGTCTAAGGAACCAACACTGTGAACGCGAACTAATGAATGAAAGGGCACTTTAGCCCCCTGAAGTTTTCAGGAGTGGTATTTTACACCCTGTATATGAAGAATACAAGTGGTATGTAGGTACCTATGGGAGTGGCTTCAGTTATTTATGTCACTTATTATGTGTAGACTTGCAGAGTGACGATAATAGTAACGGAACCCTTTGTTTTCATGTATTTTATAAATTAATTTTAATGAAACAGTCTAATGGAATGTTTTATCATAAAAGCCATTAGAGCTTATCGCGCTAAATAGCAAAATATTAAAACTGAATAACTCTCATAAAGCAGACTTTGCTTAGATCCCGGTTTGACTGCATCGATTTTTAGGGTTCCACATTGCTAAAATATCATGACATAGGCACTTCAACTTGATGAAGTATGCAGTAATAAAATAAATAAAACAGTGATCCGATGATACACTTACGACCGGTTTCTGAAAGCTCGATCGAAACTAATTGGATGTCAAGTCACTCGCCATTTCAGCTATTACATCGAATTAGATAGAGATAGCAAGTGACTTGACATGCGATTCGTTATGATCGGGCTTTCAGAAAGCATCGGCCGTTAGTAATATTAAAGTTGAATTGACATAAACCAACATTCATTAGAGTACAAACAAACCAAAGAGATTGTAACTCGCGTGTGACACCTCTGATATTGCAAACGTCCATAGGCTACGGTACCGCTTCCCATCAGGTGAGCCGTATGCTTGTTTGCTTACTTCATAAAAAATAAAAAAATAACATTTAAATTTTTCTGGTTTTTTATTAAAATTTCGAAAACACACAATATCTTGCCATCACTTGACCAAGAAAATCCAATGTGACAGACAAGTTGAGATTAGCGTAGGACTATGGGAATGTGATGCGGAGGGAAGAATGTAGTTGACAAGAGTCTTTAGTATGGATGTGGATGGTTTTAGGAAATGTAGAACAAAGAAAAATGGATGGACTATGCGAAAGATGACAGGCGTGAGCACCGAGATGACGAATGATAGAAGAGAATGGAAGAATAAAACCTGTGTACCGACATGGAGTCATCTCCTACAAAGCATTTTTAGTTCCAATTAAACATCAATAGATGGCGATACCGGTATCAAAATTGAAATATTGATATTTTCTACAATTTTTACTAGTATTCCCTTAACTGTAGTACCGGCCACATGCAGCGTGGGATGAAGGCAGGAAGATGATAATTAAATTAAAGCGTATTTCTACAGTCGCTTTTGGCACCCATCAGTTAATGCCACTAGTGACTAGCCGTTAGTGACACGTGCTCGAAAAAGCCTCTTTGAGGCGCACTTAAAATCCTTTCACCACACTGTTTCGAAAGAAAGTAGTGACACAAGAACTGTTTCAGTTCGGTGAATTCCGAGTTACACTGACGTTCGTTGGTTGCGAGTTTTAACAGTTGGTTTTATAAAAAGTCGGGACACTTCTCGATACGCCCGATGGGGGCGCTAATTCATACAAAAACTTCTGATGAAACGGGCTAGCGCCTTCATATCACGACAAAAAGTCGCATCCCCGAAAGAGTGGCTTAAACAATTTCAATTTCCAAGCTGCACGACTGCCTCTACTCTACGGATACATTAAGCACTTACTATCACTGCTAACTCTCAACTTGGTCCATTTTAATAAAATTCCAGTGAATTTTTTCAAACGTTGCCTGATGCGTTTATTTTTATTTGCGAGCGACTGAAGTTTTGCTGAAATGCAAGTTAAATATACAGGCCAAGTTGTGCGCTGGGATTTGAGCGTTTGTTGTTTTTACTGTAGCTACCTACTATGCTTTATTTTTATTCTGCTTGATGATGGAACAAGCAGATTACCCACTGGAGCAGATAGCCCACAGGAATGTGCCCTACTACGGTGCACTGCCCTGCGTCCATCAATTTGATAACTTGAGGCATACATTCTTCCACGGAACGTAAAATACCTACCTAACAATAAGTTCCTACTTTAACATTCTTGTTAATTTTGATGCCCGGTTATTTATACCTACTTTCTATCCAGTTTGGTGAAATCGCGTAAATTCAAACGTCAAATAGGCATTACATAAGGTTTCTAATCCATACCCCGTTTAAACTTAGTTCATGTCCGTGGACATGTGGAGGGACATGGGCAGGGACATGGGCAATGCGAGAATGTAAACAGACCACTTCCATGTCCGCTCGCGTTGACGTTCGCATTGCCCGAGCTTTCTAAGTGTCCGGGCTAAATGTGAACACACGTTGCCGGCGACGCTGCCGTTAAAGGAAAGGTATTTGGTAATTGAAATATTACATGAAAATTATAAAAACGTGGTTACGTTAAAATAATTTGCCAGGCTAATGCAAAAAGGCAGAAAATTAAGTTATGACGTCACATTCAGAGGGGCCGCGCCGTGACGTAATAACATTACCTACCTAACAATCTCGCATCAAATTCGGGAGAGCCAAAACAAAATGGAAACTCTGAAAATAAAATAATTTCTGTGAGTGAACAGTTTTCCCATATTTTAGAATATTACCACGAATTAGCTGAAATGAATGCAAAGTTTAACTTAATAACAAGTTGGGACAACATTTTCGTGACTAATTACGAATTTTCGGTTTTGTTAAGTGAGTATGGAAATTTACTGAAATGGGGGATTGGCGCCACTTTTGCTTAACTTGGCACCTAATCCTTTAATTTGTAGCGATCGTGCTATACATAGGTAATTATTTTGCAATAAAACCGGCCAAGTGCGAGTCGGACTCGCGCACGAAGGGTTCCGGTACCATTATCTTATAAAAACGGCAAAAAAATCAGGTTTGCTTCATGGGTCCCTTAAATATTTATTTTATTATGTTTTTTAGTATTTGTTGTTATAGCGGCAACAGAAATACAACATCTGTGAAAATTTCAACTGACTAACTATCACGGTTCATGAGATACAGCCTGGTGACAGACGGGCAGACAGACAGACACACGGACGGACAGTGGAGTCTTTGTTTGTGTTCAGTGGACGTTTTTGTATGGAGACTCGATAAACGCCTCTGTCGGGTGCTCTGAGAACTCACGAGTCTCCGTTCGACAGCCTTCACAGCTCAGTTGGTAGTAGCTCTGCCTTCTGCGCCGTAGGCCGTGTGTTCGACCCCACCGAGATCAATAAAATGGGTGTTATAAAATATTATAAGTATGTATTTACAAAAAAAAGTATTTGTAGTAGGTCTATCAGCTATCTGGTTCCCATATCACAAGCTTTGGCTTAGTTTGGGGCGAGATAATGCTGTGTGGAATGTCCACCAATATTTATTTATTTATTTACTTATACAAAAACGACCTGACGATACAGAAAACGAAAAACGAAACCTGTGACGGGTATAGGTTATGTTAGTACCTATCAAATGGTGCACAATAGCATTGTCTTATCTGTGACAATAGGTAGGTAGGTACCTATCCTTTGGGGTAAAGTAAGTAAAGACACCAGAAGATAAAACTATCCCTTTATCCTTGTTTTATCCTGTCGTGCCCCTGATCAAAGCTTTGTCATCCACTCGGGACCCATTCAGACGCGTCTAGTACCTGCTTCACTGCCACCGCACACGTCCCGTCTGCTTTAGTGGTATGTTCGCCTAGTAGGTACCTACCTATCTACTTTGATAGGTATCTACTATTTAAGTAGGTACGTATTAGTATTTTGTCTTATTTTTTTAAACAACTAGCTGATGTAACAAGCAGATGGCCCTCCTGATGTTAAGTGGTATCACCTATAACAAAGCATTGCCTCGTAAGTCACGCACTATAGGAAGGTGCCCTACGATGCACTGCCCTGCGTCCATCAACTTGATCGAGGCATAAAGATGTTATGGCGTAGACAAGAGCTAATGTGACTCTCGCTCGCACGTTTCGACATGTTAAAAGATATAAAACGTGCGAGCGAGAAGTTGTTTGATAGTTGTCAGCCCACAGATATACATATATATACATAGATAACGCAAGTATCACGATTTGTATTGAAACCAAGCGTGCCGACTTTTTAATACCTACTCTGACGTCACAGTCGAAATTTAGTGACGGGAAATCTAAACCGATTAAAAGACACCGATGCCGCCGATGCCCTTCCGTCCCGCTACGATTTAAACGATTCAACTGGAACCGCCGCCGGCGCCGCCGTGATCGTCTCGCTCATACCTACTCATAGATTTTATATCTGTGGTCCCGCTCGCTCACTCCGCGGTCGCCACTACAGTACGCCTTGTAGTTTCAATGTGAGGAGTCGTGCTCACCGCGCTTTTGAGCCGTTTCATTCTGTCGACGCTTTTGGATACCTTCGTTCGCTTAATCTCAAGTAAGTCTACAAATATATTTTGTTAATAATTCTTTAAAACACAAGGGATTAGTATAAACATGCATGTTATGAAACAGTAGTTTTTGATGACCTATTACGAATCGATTTACATGAATGACATCGATTTTCTGACAGACGAATGATATGGACAGACGAATGATATGGACAGACAAATGATATTAACGGAATTAAAATAAATAATAAAAAGTAAAATTGATATTTTCTTAGAAATTTGAAATAGCCCTGTCTGTGTACGTGTCAAGGTCAATGCGCACGGTCGCAATGGTAACGCGCGTGTTATCTTGACGCTATTTTAAATATACAAGGTGTAAAGTCATGTACGACATTAAATTGAAACACGTACTCCTAATTGCATTTTTAGATTTTAGCAGTTGGTTTTATCAAAAAAGCCTGAATATTTATCGAGATATCGATACTTTTCCAATAAATAATTTCTATGCAACCTGTATCTCTAATCGCCGGTGATGAGGTCAAATTTCCGGGGTCATGAAGTCATGTGACTCATCAATCAAACGAAAAAAAGGACAGAGATATCATATTTATACGCGTTAGACCGCATAAGAAACATATTTGTGCGCTCACATTGTAAAATTTCGCTGTGCGACAAGGACAGATATCATTCCGCTTACGTGTGTGATAGAGACAGAGTAGCGCGCCCCACTATGTGCCACGCTGCCGCCCGGTGGCCAGTGAAAGACATTATTATTTAGTAAACAATCGCCTTGGTAGCGACCATGACATATCTAATTTTGAAAATTGTAAATTCGTGTTATTACTCGTGACTAGTGTCTAGATTTGGTACCGCGAAATAGACTTTTGTGTGAGTGTGTGTGTCTTGTTAATGTCATCAAAATGCAGAACTTGTATTATGAAGGGAAAGATAATTGTGAAACTAGGCATACAAAACAAACTCTAGAACAGTTGAAGGAGCTCTTCAGTGCATTCATTTGTATGTGCAACATGCAACAACGTGAGCATATTGGAAACGTACGGATTTGAGGTACCTAACTAGTTTTATTTTTCCTACATGCTAACGTTGCTCTACTATATCGGCGAATCAAAGACGCCGCCGCGCCGGCCGCGCGCCCGCGCTGAAAGGGCGTTCACCTTTAGGCACGGGCGCGCGGCACAGTTTAGGTTTAGTCGTAGTAGGTATGTATGTGCGGTTTCTGCGCGCGGGGCGCGGCATTGAATGAACGTACGTTGCTTTGCTTGTGTGTTTATACAGAATGTTCAATAATTTTATGCTTATTCTGATATTTAGTTTGTTTGAAAATAAAAAAATCTCAATTATGAATGAATGTTAATAAAACCTTTTTTAAATCAATACTAGATAGTAGTACTACACGTGTATTAATTTAATGTCGTACAGTCGTTTACACGTTGTATAAGTTGCTAGGTAGGTAGGTGCATAATTATGTTTAAGTACTTAGGTACCTTTTACCCCGTAGGTAAGTAAAGGTAGGAAATCACAAAAGATTTCATGAAAACACATAAAAACAACGTAAGTATCTACTATCTATCTACAAGGTGAATGCCAGTCAAGCCACAATATTATAACTGATTTTGATGAATTTTCTCATTATTTATTGGTTCTAGGTAGGTAACTTAATGGATATCAGTGGATATAACTAAATATTGACACATTTTTATTAATTTATTCACACTCTTACACACACACAAGTTAGGCCTATAACACCTATATAAGATGATTTAAACAGCGTCCAAGGCCAATAGGCACTGAAAAGGCCTATAGATACGTATGTATGTATGTATGTATGTATGTATGTATGTATATGTATATTCAAAGGATGAACATGAACATATTAAATAGGTACCTACATGAACTCTAAAAATATTACCCTCCCACTTAAAGCTTTTGTATAAAATTAGAACATTTATTTATTTATGAGCTTGTTTTTATCAATAACTACTAAATTATCTCTTATTATAATGGTTAATATCATTTGTCTGTCCGATTTCGATTATTCATATACTTTGTAGGACGAACAACACTAGTCGCGAGATTTGACAGACGAATGATAATTTGCCTGTACCACGAAGACAAAGCGATGCGCGACAGTATCGCTTGTTCCGATATTCATCGTCTCATAACTCAGAACGTCAGATTAAACGCTCAAAGCAAACGCGGCAATGTAATGTAAATATGGTTTACTTAACGTTAATCTATAGTTACTTAGGTATACTCTTGAAATCACAGCTTGGAATACTTTAAAATTAGTTTTAAAATGAATTTACGCATAATATGATTTAAAAATTACTTACCTGTGATATGAAATATATCCTTGCCTTGGGGGGCTAGAATTTGTTGAGCTATTGCAATTCAATATCATGCAACGAGGCATTTTATACAATTTTGCGGACGTCTCGCTGCAACAACGGACGCGCACGGACTGTAAGCAGCGGCGGCCAACCTAGACGATTCGTAAGGGTTCGGACACGGGAAGTACAAGCATTTGCGTTATCTATGTATATATATATCTGTGTGTCAGCCCCTTAAGCCTCATGTGCCTGTAATTACTAATTACTAATTTTAGAAAAATCGGAATCAACCATTTTGTGTGCAATGTGATTGCACACAAAATGGTTGATTGCGATTTTTCGAAAATGAGTTTAGTGATTTTATATCTTTCAACATGTCGAAACGTGCGAGCGAGAAGTTGTTTGATAGTTGTCAGCCCCTTAAGCCTCATGTGCCTGTAATTACACCGGTAACCACACTCTTCATACCGAATCACATAGTAGTTTTTAGATTTAAAAAAAAATATCTTCCCTTACAAACTAACTTGAAAGGAGTGACTGCTGAGATGACGGCTGATAGAGGACAGTGGAGGGAAAAAACATGTTGTGTCGACTCCACATGAAGTGGTTATGTTTTAACTTAAAAAAGAAACAATTAACAAACAGAGTAACATATGAAACCGTTTATTAAAACTTATAGGACTAGGCAAAATAACAAGTATCCAGCGCCAGAACAAAATAATAAAGAAAAACATCCTTTCCTTGTTTCCTTGCTTGCGGGTGCCAATAATGTACAACCAAGGATTGTACAGCCGAGGAAAACACAGCCCGGAATTGATGTACAATTTGGTCGCGAAATCCACGGCTGTGTAATCCAAGGCTGTACATTCCAAGCCGTACAAATTCAGCACACCTTTGGAAAACACGACCCAATAAAACGCAGCCAACATTTTGATGCCAAAACTTAGGCTTTGTTTACACTCGTCAATTACTTACTCACTCACTTGTTGATACGACTCGGCTTGGTTAGGTTATGTTAAAACATATAAATTACGCACGAGGCGAGCGAGCAAAGCGAGCGTGCCGCGGCAGCGGCCGCCGAAGTGCCAGAATTTTTTTTTCTAATATTAATCTCTGAATAATTCTCTTATTTTATATATTTTTATATAATTTTTAATCTGTGCTACTTGCCTATACTTACTGTGTAGTGCATCTAAACAGAGCATATGCTTTCGACTAATCAGAGCAATGTTCACAAAATCCATGGTCGTGTAATCCTGGCTGTACAATCCCGACTGTGCTGGGAAAGCACAGCCTGGAAAACACGGCCCGGATTTCATGTACATTTTGTACATGAATTCCTGGCTGCGTTTTCCGGGCCGTGCATTCCGGGTTGTACATTCTCGGGCTGTGTAATACATGGTCGTACATTAACCGGACCCCTTGCTTGCTTGCATGCATGTTTGTTTTGTTTTTGTTTTTGCATTTAATGTAGGTAACCATCTAATTATTTTCATTCCATTCCACATATATTTTATTTCTTCCTACAATACAGTACAAATACATAACGATTACATACTTTATTTGTTCAAGTATGTATGTACAGAGTTATTAGTGAAAAGCGTGTTATTATATCAGCGGCGGGACGGGCGCATTGTATTGTATTTACGAGCGTTATCACACATTAAAAATATAATTGTTTGGCTTAAAACAAAACAGAATGGCAGAGCTCGATGAACTATCAAATACGGATGAATCAAAATTTTACTACAAGCAGCTGATGAACGAATACAAACACCTATGCAAAACCAACTCGTCTCAAAAAGACTTCATGACAAAACAATGGGTGGATATCATAATACAGAGAATTTTATCTGCAGAAGTAATCATGCAGTCTTCAGGGTACTCTACGCTACACGAGAGTGCAAAAACCGCGCTATGTACATATCTAGTAGAGAAAACAAAAAATGGAAAGAATACATTGGTTTTAAAACCTGTTCCTGGTAAAGAGCATCGTTCTAAAACAATAATTCCGTTAGAAGAATCCTATGATATAGTAAAAAAAGCTCATCTTCTCACCAAGCATGGTTCGAGCAAAGAAATGGAAGCTTGGCTTGCAAGTCACAATTATACCTTAAGTAATATGTGCTGTGCAATTTATATTCAATGCTGTGGGCCGTGTAGTATAACAGACACAACACCCATGCAACAAGATCCTGTTGAACATGATACTCCATCTATCACTAATAGTGATGCACCAATAACACCAATACCTGAAAATACCACCTTACCCATGGTCATTGATGATTGTTCTTTTGAACAAGTCTGTACAGTCGAAGTTTTGGATATGTCGAATAATCCAGACCAGCAATACAATTTTTTAATGGTTTATGAAAACACCAAAACCAATTTTATTCAACTTAGGCCAATGAACACTAATAGCGAGTCGGAAATGTCAGTGGAAATTTTTAAAATATTCATGGACTTTGGACCACCTAATTGTCTAGTAGTGGATACTGACAACATTGGTATTTATCAAAAAATATTGAAGAAATTGGATTCTTTAGCTGAATCTGACATAGTGCTTGCATTTTACAAATCGGAAAACAAACTTGTTCAGAGAGTAGCTCAAAACATCTTACAGTGGATGAAAGAACATGATTGCAAAAATTGGGGAACAGGTTGTCATGAGGTTCAATGGAATATGAATAATGTGCAGGATCTTGAAGGAAAAACTCCATTTTCTCGGGTTTTTGGTAATCAACATAGCATAACAGAATTTGGATATATATCCAAATTTATGCCTCTGGTTCCGGTGAATGACAATTCTGATGATGATGATTTTTTGATTTCCTTGTCCTTAAACAATGATGATGAAGATTATGATGAAATACAGTCTGACAACCCTCTAACATCTACAGGAGATATCTGTAAGATGTTTTAGATTCTAGTCATTTAATATTCTGTTCTTCGGTGAAAAGTGTTATAGAAACTAAGCCAAAAGAACCAGGATTTATTCATTCATAACATAACATAACTTAAAAATTAGACAGATTTGATTCTGATTAAAGTTGAAACCCCACAAACTTTAAACCATTTTAATAAATGTCAACTAGCTTTCCTGAGTTTTATTACCACAGCATGAAGAACATAGTCACCACAACCTTGTTTAAAAAAAAGAAACTTCATTCCATATTAGGATATATTAGATGTATTCCATATTTATTCATATTAGGTAAGTACCTACCTGACTAGGTAGGTTCATATTAGGTCTAATATTTAAGATGTTTGTGACTTGATCCCACAGTCCGTTAGTGGCACTAACGGACTGTGGGATCAAGTCACAAACATCTTAAATATTAGACCTAATATGAACACAGTTTAGTAAAAATTTCATTTTGCTCGATACAAGTTTTCCTACTTTAAAGTTTGCTTATGTACGAAAACTAGTAAAAAAATGATTTTTTTACTAAACTGTGTGCAATGTGATTGCACACAAAATGGTTGATTGCGATTTTTCGAAAATGAGTTTAGTGATTTTATATCTTTCAATGTGTCGAAACGTGCGAGCGAGAGTCACATTAGCTCTTGTCTTCGCCTTAAGACTTGCACTGAAGAGCTAGCTGAGCGAGTCAATTTCAACACTTTCTGCTCGCTCAGTCCTTTCCGCTCGACTATTTGTTGGTGTAAATACAAGCACTTAGTGCTGGACCAATGAATTTTTTTTTTATTTTTTTTTCTTTACATATTGTGAGAAGTTTAATAAGTATTCTTCAAATTAGTAGCATAAAATATCTTCATTTCATACAAAAATATTTTGTAGCATAAGAATTAAAATTGCAAAAAAACACTGTTTCATCACCAAGAAGGCTAACTAAGTATGGATTCAATTATGGAAGACTTACAAACAACGTTACAAATAATATTAGTGTGAAGTGTGATAATGTTCCAAGAAAATGAGCTGTTAACTCTATACAAATAAAAAAACGAATAAAAAAAACCAGTTCAAAAAATTTGTTCCCCAACAAGAAAAATGTGTATGATTTCGAGTTAAAATGATGATGATGATGATATTCTCAATCTATCCACACTAACCAGCACCTTGGTTTATTGTTCATTTGAAACGTCAAACCCAAACTGTGCGACAACCCCATCTGGGCTGCTCATAGACCACTTCATATTTTCGTTAAAAATAATATATTTACAGCACATTTATTATTATCATCTCTATTTTATAGAATACCTGAGTTAATATACCATCTATTTTAGGCTACATACCAGTAATAAGTCTCAGTTTTAGGTTAGAAAAGCTAGAAACATTGTGATGGATGCGATCGGTTACAAGCACCAGCACCGATTCATAGCTGTTTTTATCACACAAAAAGTACTGGAAACACAGCCAGGAGTATTAAAATCAAGAATACTTACATTTTTCTTGGTTTTTCACAGCACGTTCTAGCAATTACTCATTAATTTTTACGTTGACAATCAAAACAAATACGACCTTTGGCAAGTGTCAGGAAGTGAAGTTCGATTAGGGATTGCGCGGAATTTTTGTATGACGCAACACGTGGACGAGTGCTAGATACCCATCTTGCTCTAACAAGAACGCATTTCAATAGATTAAAACAAGATAGAAACATAAATTAACGTGAATATCGGCGTAAACTGGGTGCCAGCTGAGCGGCCCGATATGGGCTTGTTCACAATCATCGCACATTTGACAGAAGCCAAGAAAGGGCTTTTTCACAGTTGAGTGGATAAACGACTAGGTAGCAGTCGATGGCGAGCACACAAATTTGTAAGTCGTGGTGAGCCTATTTGATCTGGTTCCAAGTTTTAAAGCGTGACGCACTCCCCTGGTATGGCTCCGGGTCGAATGGTGGTGGGCGATCCCGAGGACGAACGGAAGGTAGGTAGGTAGCTCTCCCGGTGTGGACTGCGACGCAACGGTTCCCAACCGTTTATTGGGTAGGTAATAAGTAGGTCCTGAGGTCCAACTGTGAGGACCAAATCCACGTAGTGGTCCTGGAATCGAGAACACCAGTCTTAGCATGATTCTCCAGACCTCCGTTCCGGGGACCCACCAGCGGCAATATCATGATGCCAGGTAAGTGCTCACTTACCTGTAGAATGTTTAGTTTTGCCGTGGTGGTACTTCAGAACGGAGTTTACAGAATACAATTTATTGAACAAAAAAGAGCGAAAGCTATAGCATGTGACAGGGGCCTTAGACCGCAGCGTGTAACGCGGGGTCGGCTCCCGGCAAGGTTTCGGAACGAATCTTTATAAGTTGCCTCGCCGCGCCGCGTTTTCCACGGCGGCGCTAGTTGAGGTTTCGTGATCTACACGGGTGGGTCGATTCTTTGTGCCGGGACCCGTATTGTTATCTGCCTTTTTATAACTTTGTTGCCAAGTATTTGTAACCAGAATAATAAAGAATTAAAGATTATCATAAAGCACAACAAATTATCTTTTCGTAATAGCCCTACTGAGCTGCCGGCTGCGAAAATGGCGCCAACGTGGTTTTGTGCTTTGTGATTTTCTGGATTTTTGCGGATATATTACAAACGGGACTCGAGGTTTACTCGTCGTAGCTGTTTCATCGTGGTGCATTTCTCTTCATATTCGTTTCGTACCTACGTGGTCGGTACTCAAACATGCCGAAGACTCGGTCGCACCATGATGCTGGCGATGACAGTGATGGAGAATACCAGGATCCAAGTGGACATCAATCTTCACCTGCAGAGGGAAATATTACAATGTCCAACAAAGACCTGACGTCGTTGCTTGCTACGCTGCAACAGTCTCAACATCAGTTTTACCAAGAAGTTTTGCGGGAAGTGAGGTCTTCGACTCCAGTCATGTCTACCACTTCTGCCTCTTTCTTGACGACGACACCTGCCAATTTCTCCGGATGTTCCTCAAGATTTAGTGGAGGTCCCACAGAATCTTTGGAAAATTTCATAGATGCAGTAGAAGCTTACAAGTCTTGCCTGAATATAACAGATGACAATGCCCTTCGAGGGATCAGCATGCTTCTCAATGATAAAGCTGCAGTATGGTGGCAAGGAATAAAAGTTTCCACCAACACTTGGAATGATGCACTGTTAAAATTGAGAAGTGCTTTTGGTGAACGTCGCCCACCATTCCGGATCTATCAGGACCTCTTTGCTCTGTCTCAAGGAGATGAGCTAACAGATTTGTTTATTTCCAAAGTGAGAGCACTATTAGGGAAAATACCAAGAGGAGATCTCACAGAAAAAGTAGAACTTGACTTAGTGTTTGGACTTCTAGACCACCGTATTAGAAAACGGTTGGACAGAGATAAAGTCAAGACTTTTGATGACCTACTCACAAAAGCAAGGAGCATTGAAGACTCACAGCAGGTCATAGGGAAACCAGGAAAGGAGATAAACAAGCGCACTCCTACGGTTCTGCAGCCCCTTCCTTCTGGAGCTGCCACTGTCGTCGCGCCGTTGATGTCTCCCGCCTCCACCGTCGTGAACCCTCGTGCCTCCACCGGCGCTAAGCTTCCTTCTGTCTCCGAGCTATGGTCATCGAGTGAATCTAAACGTCCATATTGTGTGTACTGTAAACGGCCTGGTCATGTTCGAGATGAGTGTGAAAAGTTAAAAGCTCGAATGAACAATAGTGAGCCAGTGAAGTGTTATGGGTGCGGTACCCCTAATGTGATAAGGTCAAAGTGCACTAAGTGTAACCCTTCAGGTAACAAAGGGCAAGCATTCTACTCCTTAGAGACTGGTAAGATAAAGCCAAATTATTTTAATAATGCTGCATGCAATGTTTGCAATCTTCAAACTTGTGTTTGTGTCAATGTCGGATCTGACTACACTTTGCCTTTTTCAGTTGAGGCTGGTCACAAATGTTTGCCTATGTTAACTGATTCCAAGGGCTGTGAACCTTTGCCTATAACTGAGGAAAGTATTAGTCAGACCTTTCATTCATCAATTGAATCCAGTGGTTGTCAACCCCAAAAGTTCAGTGGTTCTCAATCTAAAATTTTAGATCGAACCAGTGACTGTAAAACTTGTGTCATGTTTGATAGGAACAGTGAATGTCAAAGTTTTTCTCAACTGTCTCCAAATCCCAGTGGTTCTCAATCTAGAATTTTAGATCGAACCAGTGACTGTAAAACTTTTGTGATGGTTGATGGGAACAGTGAATGTCAAGGTTTTTCTCAACTGTCCCTAAACCCCAGTGTTCCTCAACATCAAAATTGCAGTGGTTCAAAAGCCAAAATGTCAGATCAGAACAGTGTTTGTAAAGCTTTTGTGAAATCAGATGGGACCAGTGTTTGTCAAAGTTTATCTCAATCGTCCCAAAATGTTTGTGTATCTCAACGGCCAATTCTTAACATTTCAATTGTCAATGAAAATGGAATTGCTTTAGTTGACTCTGCGGCTAAGGACTGTGTTGCTGGTCATACATTGTATAATCTGTTACAAAGAAAGCAACACCCAATCTACCAAAGCACACAAGTTGTTAGGCTGGCTGACGGAATTAGTAGGAAAATGGATCTTTTGACCGCTGATGTTCAGGTTACGTTGAAACACAAAACAGAATTAGTAACGTTTCTGATATTTCCAGATTCAATTAATAATGAAACGTTACTCGGTATAGATTTCTTGCAAAAGTTTAACATATCTGTAAATTTTGGTGAATCTTTTTGGAATTTTGCTGAAAACAAAAATGAAAAGTTTGTTTTAAATTATGAAACGGGTATTAATGAAAGTGTTTCTTGCGCTGCGGTTACGAATGTCTTGAGATCTGATGAGGCGACCTCTATTACTGACTATCAGCGCCGAAAACTTTCCTGCCTTTTAATGAATAATGATGATATCTTTCAGCCAGGGGGAGCCCCAACGCCATTTGCTGAACACAGGATTGATACAGGTGACCACCCTGCTATTGCTGTTCCTCCCTATCGGTTAAATCCGGTTAAGAGGGAGATTATGCAGGCCGAAATCGACAAGATGCTGGAAGATGACGTCATAGAAGAATGTGAATCAGCGTGGGCGTCTCCGGCGCTCCTGGTGCCGAAGAAGAATGGCAAGGTACGTTTTTGCGTTGATTATCGTAGGCTCAACGCGGTGACAAAGACCGACGTGTACCCGATGCCGCTCATCGACGAATTGTTACAGTCTACCAAAAAAGGTTGCATCATGAGTACCTTGGATATGCGAAGTGGTTTTTGGCAGGTTGCTGTACGCGAGTCTGATCGTGACAAGACAGCTTTTTCTTCGCCGTGCGGGGCCTATCGCTTTAAGCGCATGCCTTTTGGTCTGAAAAACGCGCCGTCGACGTTCCAACGTCTTATCGACAGGCTGCGCTCTGGCCCTTCATTAAAAGATGTGACCCTTCTTGCATACCAGGATGATCTACTTGTAATAAGTGACACTTTTGAAAGTCACGTCGCTGATCTTCGCGCTGTTTTTGACAGGTTGCGCATGTTCAACTTACGGGCTAATCGAGAAAAATGTGTATTTGCTCGTCAACAGGTAAAATATCTCGGTCATATCATGTCCCAGGATGGAATTTCTCCTGATGCCGATAAGGTCCGAGCGGTCGTTGACATGGTAGCTCCAAGAACCCTGCGTCACTTGCGAACCTTTCTCCAGACTTGTTCTTGGTTTAGGAAATTTATTCCCAGTTTTTCCTCAGTCGCTGAGCCGCTTACTCGCTTACTGAGGAAAAATCAACCCTGGACGTGGAATGCAGAGCAAGCGGAGGCGTTTAAGGAACTGAAAAGTCGCCTTACCTCAACGCCTATTCTAACGCAGGCAGATTTTAATAAGCCTTTTGTCCTTAGAACGGATGCTAGTAGTTATGCACTTGGCGCTGTTTTGCTACAAGGTGAAGGAAAGGACGAGCGGCCCATCGAGTACGCTAGCCGTCTTCTCATTCCAGCCGAGCGAAACTATAGCACAACAGAGCGCGAGGCACTCGCCGTAGTGTGGGCCGTTGAACGTTTTAGAGGTTATATTGAGGGACAACCAGTCGTTGTCGCTAGTGATCATCAGCCCTTAAAGTGGCTTCTCACTTTAAAGTCGCCGTCGGGTAGGCTGGTCCGATGGGCTCTCAAGTTACAGTCGTTCAACATACAATTTGAGTATACTCCAGGAAAAGCAAACGTCGTTGCAGACACTCTTAGCCGCCCACCTTGCAATGAAGAAGAGAATGAACACTGTGGTATCTGCGCAGTTACTGTTGATTTACCTTCTAGAAGTCCTTCAGAGTTGCGGCGTGCGCAGCTTAACGACCCGGAGCTGGAGAAAATTGTCGGTGAACTAGAATTTTCCTCTGACCCTTTTTCTATTGGAGCGAAACGTTGGTCCGAAAGAGGTTACTTTATGCAGCAAGGAGTTTTGTATAGGTACAATCCCGACGTCGATAGCGAGGAGCCGCAATTAGTCGTTCCTGTTAGTCTACGTCTTGAGATTTTAAAGGAATGTCACGATTCTGCTGTTGCTGGTCATCATGGCGTGGACAGGACGTTTCAAAGGCTGGCGCAGTGTTTTTATTTCCCAGGAATGCGTCGAGCTGTCGCAGAGTATGTTAAAACTTGTACTACCTGCCAACGCTATAAAGCGTCCAATGAAAAGACGCATGGTTTATTACAGACACCGGTATTGCACCAGCGAGGTGAAGTACTGGCCGTAGATTTGTTTGGTCCTCTTCCAGTTGGGGAAAATGGAGAGAAGTGGATACTTTTAGTAGAGGACACGGCTACTCGTTGGGTTGAACTCTACGCGCTTAAAGAGGCTAGCTCTGAGAATTGTGCTCGAAGTTTGATTGAAGAGTATTTTCTTCGTTACGGACTACCCCGTCGTGTTATTTCAGATAACGGTGTCCAGTTTATTTCGGCTGTTATGCAGCAATGCATGTTCATCTTGGGGATTAAGCAAGAGTTGTTGCCATACTACCACCCTGAGGGTAATCCAGCTGAAAGAAAGAATAGGGACCTCAAGGTACAACTTGCACAGTTGGTTAACACGCAGCACAGTTCATGGCCGGAATTTCTGAGTTCCGTCAGGTTTGCTATGAATTCTGCGGTGTGTCTTACAACTGGTGCCTCACCGGCGTATCTTACTTTCGCTAGAGAACTTCGCTCGCCAGTTAACGTTGAATTTGATATACGAGCTGTTCTAAGCAAAGAAAACTTCGTCCCTCAAATAACGCCCTACTTGAAGAAGTTTCTTGATAATCTCGTTTCAGTGAGAGACAGAGTAGAGGTTCAACAGGATAGGAGAAAGGATTGTGCTGATAAGGATCGGAAACATGAAGAGTTTAGTGTCGGTGACCAAATTTTATTGAAGTCACACGTTTTGAGTAATGCTGCCAAAAATGTTTCAGCTAAATTTGTTCCAAAACGTGATGGCCCTTATTTAGTTGTCAAGCGCGTCAGTCCGACTACTTATTTGGTCTCGCAGTTGCAGAATCCTGAAAGTGTTCTGGGTAAGTTCCATGTTTCAGAAATAAGTCGCTTCTATGGTAGAGATGGTTCTCCTCAAGAGCCTGTGAATCCTAAACGTAATAGAGGTCGCCCTCGTCACCGCGAACGTTCTAGGAGCTCAAAAGAGCAGCAACCTAATTCCGACGGTCAGCGAGTCCTTGAGCGAGGTCGCTCTCAAGAACTCGAGGGGGAGGGTATAGCATGTGACAGGGGCCTTAGACCGCAGCGTGTAACGCGGGGTCGGCTCCCGGCAAGGTTTCGGAACGAATCTTTATAAGTTGCCTCGCCGCGCCGCGTTTTCCACGGCGGCGCTAGTTGAGGTTTCGTGATCTACACGGGTGGGTCGATTCTTTGTGCCGGGACCCGTATTGTTATCTGCCTTTTTATAACTTTGTTGCCAAGTATTTGTAACCAGAATAATAAAGAATTAAAGATTATCATAAAGCACAACAAATTATCTTTTCGTAATAGCCCTACTGAGCTGCCGGCTGCGAAAAAGCTAGAATAATCTAAATACAGAAAATATTTATAGAAATTAGTAAAAAGTAAAAAGTAAAAGTTTGATAAAAGTATGAGGTAGGCATTCAAATCCCAAGCCGCGCTAAGCCCAACGGTCATTACAAGCAAGGTGACATTGAAAAATAACCGTTGAGCAACTATGTAGCTAAGCCGATGCGTACTTCACTACACTACAATTTACGTTAAGGAATAATTATATTAAATGAACACAATCTAAAATGGGAAGCTGAAAATGATTAAATGACATGATATGGTACAATATAACACAGTATGGGAATGAAGGATAGTTTAGCGAGTATTTATGTGCCATTAAAAACTTACCCTATATCGGGAATTCACAACACGTATTATTTAATTTTATTTTAAATACAGTAAAATGATATAATATCGCACAGCTGGCTAGTACGCTGCTGGCAATAATGGCGTGGACCGTCTCTTGGTTTGGTCTAGCGCTGACTGACCGCCGCCGCGGTCAGGCGCTCCCACTTAACGGGTCATTTCGTATACTGGCGACCGCGCCCGACTTCGACCTGTATTATTTTATTTTTTTAAAAGATAGCAATGTAACGCATTGTTACAATACCCGCCTTTCCCTCATAAGGATTTTATTTTAAAAATAAAATCCGCTAATTGTTAATTATTATTATTATTATAATTACCTATTTTAAGTTCAATTCCTTACATTTTATTCCCTTTCATACATCCTTTCATAAAACAAGTTCATACTACCTTTCAAACAACATCTACTATTTGTAAAAATATGAGACGCGTACAGTCACGGAGAAAATCATCTGCCATACAATTGGGCTTATGACTTTTTGTAAGAAATGTCAAAATGATGTTATTTAGACACGGCAATTTTATAATAAAAAACAAATATTTACCTACCTATGTATTATATTGACCATAAATTTTTAAATCTTTTATATGCCAAGTACCTAAATTTTTACCTGACATATTTTCTAGAATGTAAACGAGTGGCGAGCGTTTCTGAATCACTCGGCACTTTATATATTTTGGAGCTAATTTTTTGCTAAAATATTTGTCTTTGTCACTCAAAACATACGCTCGTTTGTATACAATATCTCCTACATTAAATTCAAAGGGCTTTCTCCTCAAGTTATAGTTAGCCGAATTTTTTGCATGAGCGTGAAATAGTGATTTCTGTACTTGATCGAAAATAGATACTAAGCAACCAAAGTTTTCGGCATATATATCTCGAGGCAAGAATAAAACTTCCTCACCTAAGTCAGTGTCAGCAAAGTGAGAACCACATATAACGAGTTCTCTGCCAAATACAAGAAAAGATGGTGTGTATCCTGTGGCCTCGTTAACTGAGTTATTGATGGCAAATTGGACACTAGGAATAAATGTGTCCCAAGACCTGTGATCACTATCCACAAATGTAGATATACATGTTATTATTGTTTTATTATAGCGCTCCACAGTATTGACTTGGGGCGTATATTTTGGCGAAAAGAATACATTTGGAATATTGTACTTTTTGAAAAGAGCATTGGTATGGTTACTAATAAATTGAGAACCATTGTCCAGAAAGATTGTTTGAGGAATACCATGTACTAAAAAAATTTGTTCTTCCAATATTTTCACAATGACCTCTGATGTCGCCTTTTTAATAGGGTATATGTGACAAAATTTCGAAAAACAACAAGTTATCACTAAAATATGACAATTTTGTTTACGAGTTATTGGAAGAGGACCCATCAAATCGATAGATATCATTTGATATGGACGAGAACAATGCTTTGGGCGGCCCATTTCTCCTAAAGTAGCATGATTTTGTGCTTTATACTGGAGACAAGTGCTACAAGAACCTACATATTTTGCTACCTCTCGATACATACCTGGCCAGAAGTATCTAAGAGCAATGCGTCTATAGGTCTTGAATATTCCTAAGTGACCAGCAGTTGGCTCGTTATGGTTCTCGGCAAGAACTTCTTCGCGAAGTTCTTTCGGAACTACCTCCTTCCATGAAAATTCGTTAGTGAGTTGACATTTATTTTTACTAAGGCGGTAAAGAGTATTATTAATAACTTGAAAATTTGGATAAAGTATAGGTTTTGTCTTACAATTATTAAAAATGTTTTTGTACCAATCATCACTAGAAGTCGCAAATGAATTGGCAGTTACAATAGCCGCAACCGGAACAGCCCTTGACAACGCATCGGGAATGATGTTGTCTACACCACGACGGTGTTTGATGACAAAATCAAAAGACGACAACCGCACACCCCAACGTGCAAGTCTGCCCGTAGGGTTGTTTAAAGAAATGAACCATTTGAGTGCACTATGATCGGTGTAAACGGTGAAAGTTTTCCCATTTTCAACGTAGCAGCGCCAATGCTCTAAGGCGACCAGAACAGCAAGAGTTTCTCGTTCCGTGATGCTGTAGTTCTTTTCGGCTGCTGTCAACGATCTGCTCATATACGCAATGGGGTGCTCTTTCTCATCAACAAGTTGCGTTAACATGGCACCTACACCGTAATTACTAGCATCTGTATGCACTTCAAATGGTAGATCATAATTAGGACAAGATAGTACAGGTGCGGAAACCAAGCACTCCTTCAGCTTTTTGAAAGCAGTGTCGGCTTCTTCTGTCCACTGGAAAGCTGGACAGTTCTTCTTACCAGAAGTAAGTTTGTTAAGCGGCCCTGCGATTGTACTAAAATTCGGAACGAATCGACGATACCAGGTGGCAGTACCTAGAAACCGCTTGATCTCCTTACGATTTGTAGGAGTCGCGTAGTTTAGTATAGCCTCAACTTTATCTGGATCGGTTCGTAATCCATTCGAATCAACCACGTAACCCAAGTACTTTAACTTACTTCTGAAGAACTCGCACTTCTCTAAGTTAATTGTTAAGTTAGCCTTACGCAACTTCTCCAAAACACGAAGAAGGCAGGACACGTGTTCCTCGAAATTGCTACTGACGATGACTATGTCATCTAAATACGCAAAAATTCGATGGTCAACATCACCTAATAACGCGTCTACTAAGCGTTGCTGTGTAGAGGGAGCATTGGTTAACCCAAAAGGTGTGGTTTTAAATCTGAGGGTTCCACGACCTGGAACATAAAATGCTGTTTTGTCCCTATCCTCTTCAGCTACTGGAATTTGCCAAAAAGCTTTGGACAAATCTAGACTACTCAAGAAACGAGCATCGCGCAAATTATCTAAGATTTCTGAAATATATGGCAAGTTATATGCATCTCGTTTTGTGACAGAGTTAAGCTTCCGGCTGTCCAGACAAAACCGGGGCTGACCATTCTTTTTATTAACCAAAAGCACAGGAGACTGCCAAGCACTTTCGCAAGGCTCCACCACATCTAAAGAAAGCATCTCATCAACCTGAGCGACAAGTATCTTTTGTTTTTCCGGCGAAAGCCTATAATACCTCTGTCTAATAGGGAGAGAATCGCCAGTATCAATGCGATGTGTTATTAAATTCGTTCTACCTAAGCCCTTATGGTCAAAAGAAATGTCTTTGAACTGATTAACAACATTATCTGCTATAGCCTTCTGTGAATCATCCAAATTATCGTAGGCATAGATTAAAGTATCTGGGCTCTTACTTAAGTCGTATAATGGAAAATTTGTGACCTGCAGTGATCCTAAATATTTCACACATAGGTTAAATGCGCGCCAAAAATCTACTCCTAGAATAAGCGAAGATTCTACTCCCGGCACTATAAAGGTTTTCACTATGTGGAATTGGCCATCAAAAGTGATCGGTAAATTAATATAACCTATACTATCGAGCGACTGACCACCTGCAGCAATGACTGACATCTTTTCTCCTGTAATTAATTTTAAGCCACGACTAAGAAGAGACTCATGTGCATTATTACCAATAATAGTGACTACTGAGCCAGAATCTAGAAGACCCGAAGCAGTGATATCATTGATCTTTATATCAACGTATGGTCTCGTATCACCTACCGGCTTATCTTGCAGAATTGTAGCAACTTTGTAGCTTTTAAAAAATCTACGGACGATTTCCAACCACTCATCCCATTCATTGCTATCAAAGTTTTTTGAAGAAAGACTGCTACAATTCTGCGAATCTAGTTTTTTGAATTTTTATTGCAGTTCGGGCAGTCAGGTTTCTTAACACCTTTACGACCACACTTAAAACACATGATGTCGGTATTTTCGCAATTCCTTAAACTATGCGTATTATTACGACACCTAGGACAGTAAGGTAATTTCCTGTCATCATCTGTATTGTTATTGTTTATGGCGTGCAAATACTTTTCATTGACATTGTTACTATTATTAGCAAAAGGCTTAGAAGTATTTGGTGTTTTATTATTATAATTTGAATAAAACTGCTTCTGTTTGTTGAAAGCAAATGTTTTTGATTTATACGCAAACTCAGGTGCGAGAGTATCTGACGTGGAAGCTGGTGGCTCACGGAACTGAAGCAATCGGGATTGGATATTCTCGAAATTTCTACACAAAAGTCTCAACTGTTCAATTGCCTTCACTTCGGTAACGGAAGCTAGTGTACTCGCGTAACAAGGTCTTATATTATGTAGAATTATTTCGAGTTTATCCTCTTCCGTCAAAGACTTCGATAAACGCGAGAACATGCCTGACAAAATCGACAAGTAAATTGTAATGTTTTCCGCTTCGCCTTGAGTCCTAGACCGAATCTCAGCTAGTAAGCGGTAGTCATAGTCAGACTTATCGAAGTCCTGCTTCAAGAGAACTTCAAGTTCGTCCCAAGAAGACACCTGATCCCTCACGCTGCGGAACCAATGGAGCGCATCTTCCACAAAAATTTCAGTGGCATAAGATAGAAGTTTGGAGCTTGATATGCCACGAGCTTCACTAAACTCGTTAGCTCGTTGTATGAAAGAACGCACACACGACTTTCCGTCATATTTCAATTTACCTAGTTCTGACGAAATCTTACTCCTACCATCGCAAGTAACTGAAACATTGATTGGTTTTTCAATTGGCTGAGAATCTAAAGTTGAATCTATCGTTGCGAGAGTGTCAATGCTCAATCTCTTTAAAACGGTAAATTTCTCATAAAGCTCTTTATATTGAGTACAACATTCCAAATGTTTCTGAACGTTAGCATCATCTACACAGATCCGATTAAGACGATGATATAAATGGTGAAGAATATTTTCCGTGCGGGCCAAAACATTCTTATCCTTAGCGTCGGATGCTACTACCAACTTAACTTTATCCAGCAGTTCCAAAACAATAACTAGATCTTCAGTAGATTCCAGATGGGAACACAAAATATCCTCGGATGGATAAATTTGGCTCAGCTTACTAATCTGTTTCCTAATATCGGCAACAGTACTCGCAGGAGATCCACCCCTAACTGAAACCTCATACTCCAACTCAGATTTTTGTAAAGAAAAAAATTTAATAGGATAAGCCATTTAAAAAAAATAAAAAACACACTAAAAAAAACAAGTTTCTTAGGGACGTTTAGAATGGCACATAAGTAAGATGATGATAAAATACTCCGTTCTGTTACAATCAACTTTAACAGAACGTTTTGGTTTGATGGATGAAAATGAAAATGATGGCAAAACAACATAAAAGCATAAGAAAACGTAACTGATGTGAAAACAAAAACAAAAAATATTCCAAGAGAAAAAAAAAATTAACAACTTATTTTTTTACCCGACTGTACAATTTTTTTTTTTATACAACGTGTAAACGACTGTACGACATTAAATTAATACACGTGTAGTACTACTATCTAGTATTGATTTAAAAAAGGTTTTATTTACATTCATACATAATTAAGATTTTTTTATTTTCAAACAAACTAAATATCAGATTATGCATAAAATTATTAAGCATTCTGTATAAACACACAAACAAAGCAACGTACGCTCATTCTATGCCGCGCGTAGAAACCGCACACACACATACATACTACGAATGCCTACGTTTACGCTGGCCTTGCAGCGCCGCGCCGGCGCATGCGCGCGGCGGGCGGCCGGCGTCTTTGATTTGCCGATAGCGCGGCATGTGGAAAATATAAAACTAGTTACCTCAAATCCGTAGGTTTCCAATATGCCAAGTGTGCCTTACGTGGATTCCCACGTTGCACACACAAATTAATGCGTTGAAGAGCTCCTACAACTGTTCTAGGGTTTGGTAGGACAATGCCTAATTTCACTAATAACTTTCTCAATAAGTTCTGCATTTTGATGACATTAACAAGACACACACACTCACAAAAAGAGTCTATTTCGCGGTACCAAATCTAGACACTAGTCACTAGTAATAAGACATGTACAATTTTCAAAATTAGATAGGTCAAGGTCGCTTACTAAGACGCTTACTGACTGAAATAAAAATATTGTTTCTCGGCCGAGGCGCCGGCCAGAGTGGGATCGCTGCGTACCTATCTGTCTCTATCACACTCGTACGCGGAATGATATCTGTCCTTGTCGCAAAGCGAAATTTGACAACGTGAGCGACTTAGCGTACAGATATGATTTGTATACGCTCTAACGCGTATTAATATAGTAACTCTCTCCTTTTTTTTCGTTTCATTGATGAGACATATGACTTCATGACCCCGGAAATTTGACCTCAGCACCGGCGGTTAGAGATACAGGTTGTATAAAACGTATTTATTGGAAAAGTATCGATATCTCTATAAATATTCAGGCTTTTTTGATAAAACCAACGCATAAAATATAAAAATGTTAATAGGAATACGTGTTTCAATTTAATGTCGTACATGACTTTACACCCTGTATATATCTTTTTTAACACATCTTTAAAATAGAACTAATTTTACACACAATAGCAAAATATCACAATTTTCACATCAGCTACTACAAACCAAAAAACGCTTTACAAAATACCCACTCACCGTACAAAAACTAACTACTTAGGTACGACTAAAAAATTTGGAATCAGATCAAAAAATAACCACGTTAAAAGGGCGCCAGTGTGCCGTATGCCCTCTGGCTTACTCCTGCCTACCTAAAATGGCAGTGAGGAATTAAAAACCCAGGTACTTTGTACAATGTTTAATTAAAATAAAGTTACAAATAAACGACTAGGTAGCAGTCGATGGCGAGCACACAAATTTGTAAGTCGTGGTGAGCCTATTTGATCTGGTTCCAAGTTTTAAAGCGTGACGCACTCCCCTGGTATGGCTCCGGGTCGAATGGTGGTGGGCGATCCCGAGGACGAACGGAAGGTAGGTAGGTAGCTCTCCCGGTGTGGACTGCGACGCAACGGTTCCCAACCGTTTATTGGGTAGGTAATAAGTAGGTCCTGAGGTCCAACTGTGAGGACCAAATCCACGTAGTGGTCCTGGAATCGAGAACACCAGTCTTAGCATGATTCTCCAGACCTCCGTTCCGGGGACCCACCAGCGGCAATATCATGATGCCAGGTAAGTGCTCACTTACCTGTAGAATGTTTAGTTTTGCCGTGGTGGTACTTCAGAACGGAGTTTACAGAATACAATTTATTGAACAAAAAAGAGCGAAAGCTAGAATAATCTAAATACAGAAAATATTTATAGAAATTAGTAAAAAGTAAAAAGTAAAAGTTTGATAAAAGTATGAGGTAGGCATTCAAATCCCAAGCCGCGCTAAGCCCAACGGTCATTACAAGCAAGGTGACATTGAAAAATAACCGTTGAGCAACTATGTAGCTAAGCCGATGCGTACTTCACTACACTACAATTTACGTTAAGGAATAATTATATTAAATGAACACAATCTAAAATGGGAAGCTGAAAATGATTAAATGACATGATATGGTACAATATAACACAGTATGGGAATGAAGGATAGTTTAGCGAGTATTTATGTGCCATTAAAAACTTACCCTATATCGGGAATTCACAACACGTATTATTTAATTTTATTTTAAATACAGTAAAATGATATAATATCGCACAGCTGGCTAGTACGCTGCTGGCAATAATGGCGTGGACCGTCTCTTGGTTTGGTCTAGCGCTGACTGACCGCCGCCGCGGTCAGGCGCTCCCACATAACGGGTCATTTCGTATACTGGCGACCGCGCCCGACTTCGACCTGTATTATTTTATTTTTTTAAAAGATAGCAATGTAACGCATTGTTACACTGGGGGATAGCTTAATATCGATATACAGGGTGGCTCATTTAGATCGGTCAGTATGTGCAAGTCTGTAGGTAACTATTAAGCCCAGTCTCCACCGCGAGCGGAGCGGAGCCATTAAGGACTCCGTTTAACTCGCAAGAATAAACTGCTTAAGTAGGTAAGTACTTGTATTTACACCAACAAATAGTCGAGCGGAAAGGACTGAGCGAGCAGAAAGTGTTGAAATTGACTCGCTCAGCTCTTCAGTGCAAGTCTTAAGGCGAAGACAAGAGCTAATGTGACTCTCGCTCGCACGTTTCGACATATTGAAAGATATAAAATCACTAAACTCATTTTCGAAAAATCGCAATCAACCATTTTGTGTGCAATCACATTGCACACAGTTTAGTAAAAAAATCATTTTTTTACTAGTTTTCGTACATAAGCAAACTTTAAAGTAGGAAAACTTGTATCGAGCAAAATGAAATTTTTACTAAACTGTGTGCAATGTGATTGCACACAAAATGGTTGATTGCGATTTTTCGAAAATGAGTCTAGTTATTTTATATCTTTTAATATGTCGAAACGTGCGAGCGAGAGTCACATTAGCTCTTGTCTTCGCCTTAAGGTACCTACAAAGATTTCTTATGAACCATGTCATCGATTAGTGACAAAAAAAACTGTATACACAGTTTAAAAAAAAAACCTTCATGTAGGTAGGTAGGTACTTAGTTTGCGAAACGAATCCGGTCCTAATGACTAATAAAACTTACCGCCGGTTTCTGAAAGCTCGATCAAAACTAATCGGATGTCAAGTCACTCGCCATTTCAGCTATTATATCGAATAAGATAGAGATAGCAAGTGACTTGACATGCGATTACTTTTGATCGGCCTTTCAGAAACCGGCGGTTAGGTTGGGAGTAGGGAGTAACATTTTAACATTTACATATAATATAAGCAGTAAAAGTTACTAAAATGAAACTTAATAATATCTTTTTATCACATCAATTCGAAAATAGATAGTTTGCTCTTCGAAAACAGGTAGCAAAATAGCACTTTGATCCCAAGGGCGGTAAAGTACATTACCGCCCAAGGGCGGTAAAGTGATTTGAATTTGGAATGTGCTTATTGAGTAAAAGTTCCAATCAGCAAAGAGATCACGAACACTGCATGAACACGCAGGCTTTATGATTAAAAAAAAAGCGCCTGAACTAAATAAAAATAAACAAAAACACGTGAAACGCGCATTCCACCTTTGTTCATAATTGTTTACTCAAATTCAGATTTTACTTAGTTTTATGAAAATAAATAAAATTATAATAAATACATGATTTTGACTATGAGACTATGTGACTATGTGACTATGTGACTATGTGACTATGTGACTCCGTGACTCCGTGACTCCGTGACTCCCTGACTCTGTGACTTCGTGACTTCGTGACTTCGTGACTTCGTGACTTCGTGACTTCGTGACTTCGTGACTTCGTGACTTCGTGACTTCGTGACTTCGTGACTTCGTGACTTCGTGACGTTGTGACTTTGTGACTTTGTGACTTTGAAACTTTGAGACTTTGTGACTTTGTGACTTTGTGACTTTGTGACTTTGTGACTTTGTGACTTTGTGACTTTGTGACTTTGTGACTTTGTGACTTTGTGACTTTGTGACTTTGTGACTTTGTGACTTTGTGACTTTGTGACTTTGTGACTTTGTGACTTTGTGACTTTGTGACTTTGTGACTTTGTGACTTTGTGACTTTGTGACTTTGTGACTTTGTGACTTTGTGACTTTGTGACTTTGTGACTTTGTGACTTTGTGACTTTGTGACTTTGTGACTTTGTGACTTTGTGACTTTGTGACTTTGTGACTTCGTGACTTCGTGAATTTGTGACTATGATTATGATTATTCATAAGTTGCACTAAGTTATTTTCTCATAGAGGGTGATAAAAAGTAGAGTGTCCACCTCGGGAGCAACACTATTTTAAGCTCGAGTGAAGTACTTTGAATCCCTCGCTACGCTTAGGATTCTACTTTAGAATCCCTCGCTACGCTCGGGATTCTACTCTAGAATCCTTCGCTCCGCTCTGGATTCAAAAAACACTCTCGCCATAAAAATAGTTGTTTGCTCCCTTGGTAAACAATCTACTATAAATGCATTGTATTTCATATCCTTTAATTTTAATAAGTAGGTAGACGTTTGAAATGACAACTTTAAAAACAGTGGTGAAAGGATTTTATGTGCGCCTCAAAGGCTCCTTTCAAGCACTTGTCACACATGTTTTAGGACTTTCTAGGTTCTACGACATGTCGGTTTTCTCACGATGTTTTTCATCACCGAGTAGGTACCTACTGGCACTGTGCACACTACCTAAGTTTAGGCATAGGTAGCAACCAGGCACCTAGGGGTTCTATGTGTACCTAGGTATGTAGGTACTTACTTTTATCTTATCGTTTTCTAGGGCACTTCCTTATAAAATAGCAAATTTCAGACATCCCCCAGCTTTTACAGGAGAAAGAACGAAGTGGATATTCCATGGACAATACTTCATGGTCATGGGAAATGTTTAATAATAAATTTGGCGCCGAGATTTTAAATTAGGTAATGGATGTTCCCGTGTTCCTTAATAAATAGGTAATTTTGTTATAGATTTACCTTTTTTTTATATGGTGTTCTGTTTTCAGAAGCAATAAGTTACAACGAAATTAGTTCCCGCGTCTTCTCAACCAACTTGAATGCCACCTCGTTTTTTTAATGCAACTTGTTGGTGGAACAAGCAGATGGCCTGCCTGATGTTAAGTGGTAACCATCACCTTTAACAAAGCATTGCATCGTAGTCACGTCGGTAGGAACGTGCTCAACGATGCACTGCCCTGCGCCCATCAACTTGAGGCATACAAAGTTATGCCTCATGTGCCTGTAATTTCACCGGCAACCACACATTTCAAACCGAAACACAGCAACGCTGATTGGCGGCAGAAAAAGGCATGGTGGTAGTACTTCCTCGGACGAGCCCTTCACAAAGAGCTGTACCACTTCTGAAGCTGTTGATGTTGTAGCTTGGCGGAAAAACCTCTGATGGTAGCTTATTCCACATACTCATACAGTACGGGTGAGACTTGATCTCGACAAGCGGGCAGTGCTAGAAACCCAGGGATCTAGTATATTATACTGCGTTTATAATCAGTCATTCGCGTGGACGGAAATATTGCCGTCCATATGTCTGCGGCAGCGTCGCCGGCAATGTGTGTTCACGAAACACCGGTAACGCAGGCGGCAACGCCAGCGACATGGAAGTGGCCTGTTTACATTCTCACATTGCCAAAGTTCTTTCTCATGTCTCTGCACATTTCCACGGACATGAGCAGAGTGTAAACGGGGTATAAAAATAATTAGGGCATATCCACACTTGTCTGTCGCATCCCTTATTTCCGCACTTGTTTCACAGGCGAGCGCGGAGACAGTTTGAAATTGAAAAAGAAAACTCGCTGCAACACCCAGAGAGGAATAACCGTGGAGATTGTGACGCTGTACCTCCCTACCTATTTACTTGGTATACTTTGTAGAGTTGGGGATGTAGCGGATTTACCAACGATGCTTTTAGGTTTCTCTTAATCATTTAGGTAGGTACATCTATAGAATTGCTATTAATCTGGTTCAATAAAAAAACGTCTATGATAAAAAACGGCTTAGCCAACAACACAGCGAGGGAGTGAAAGGTTAGGTATGGATCGGGCTGACAACTATCAAACAACTTCTCGCTCGCACGTTTCGACATGTTGAAAGATATAATAGTAGATTGTTTACCAAGGGAGCAAACAACTATTTTTATGGCGAGAGTGTTTTTTTAATCCAGAGCGGAGCGAAGGATTCTAGAGTAGAATCCCGAGCGTAGCGAGGGATTCTAAAGTAGAATCCTAAGCGTAGCGAGGGATTCAAAGTACTTCACTCGAGCTTAAAATAGTGTTGCTCCCGAGGTGGACACTCTACTTTTTATCACCCTCTATGAGAAAATAACTTAGTGCAACTTATGAATAATCATAATCATAGTCACAAATTCACGAAGTCACGAAGTCACAAAGTCACAAAGTCACAAAGTCACAAAGTCACAAAGTCACAAAGTCACAAAGTCACAAAGTCACAAAGTCACAAAGTCACAAAGTCACAAAGTCACAAAGTCACAAAGTCACAAAGTCACAAAGTCACAAAGTCACAAAGTCACGAAGTCACGAAGTCACGAAGTCACGAAGTCACGAAGTCACGAAGTCACGAAGTCACGAAGTCACGAAGTCACGAAGTCACGAAGTCACGAAGTCACGAAGTCACGAAGTCACGAAGTCACGAAGTCACGAAGTCACAAAGTCACAAAGTCACAAAGTCACAAAGTCACAAAGTCACAAAGTCACAAAGTCACAAAGTCACAAAGTCACAAAGTCACGGAGTCACGGAGTCACGGAGTCACATAGTCACATAGTCACATAGTCACATAGTCACATAGTCACATAGTCACATAGTCACATAGTCACATAGTCACATAGTCACATAGTCACATAGTCACATAGTCACATATTCACATAGTCACATTGTCACAATGTCACAATGTCACAATGTCACAATGTCACAATGTCACATAATCTCATAGTCATAATCATGTATTTATTGTAATTTTATTTATTTTCATAAAACTAAGTAAAATCTGAATTTGAGTAAACAATTATGAACAAAGGTGGAATGCGCGTTTCACGTGTTTTTGTTTATTTTTATTTAGTTCAGGCGCTTTTTTTAATCATAAAGCCTGCTTGTTCATACAGTGTTCGTGATCTCTTTGGTGATTGGAACTTTTACTCAATAAGCACATTCCAAATTCAAATCACATTACCGCCCTTGGGCGGTAAAGTACATTACCGCCCTTGGGATCAAAGTGCTATTTTGCTACCTGTTTTCGAAGAGCAAACTATCTATTTTCGAATTGATGTGATAAAAAATCACTAAACTCATTTTCGAAAAATCGCAATCAACTATTTTGTGTGCAATCACATTGCACACAGTTTATTAAAAAAATCATTTTGATCGATAAAAGTTTTCCTACTAAAAAGTTTGCTTTACTAGTTTTCGTACATAAGCAAACTTTTAAGTAGGAAAACTTTTATCGATCAAAATGATGTAGTGTATTCGAAAATGAGTTTAGTGATTTTATATCTTTCAACATGTCGAAACGTGCGAGCGAGTCACATTAGCTCTTGTCTTCGCCTTAAGGGGCTGACAACTATCAAACAACTTCTCGCTCGCACGTTTCGACATGTTGAAAGATATAAAATCACTAAACTCATTTTCGAAAAATCGCAATCAACCATTTTGTGTGCAATCACATTGCACACAGTTTAGTAAAAATTTCATTTTGAACGATACAAGTTTTCCTACTTAAAATGCTTATGTACGAAAACTAGTAAAGCAAACTTTTGAGTAGGAAAACATGTATCGATCAAAATGAAATTTTTACTAAACTGTGTGCAATGTGATTGCACACAAAATGGTTGATTGCGATTTTTCGAAAATGAGTTTAGTAATTTTATATCATTCAAAATGTTGAAACGTGCGAGCGAGAGTCACATTAGCTCTTGTCTTCGCCTTAAGGGGCTGATACCCGTCAATAAAGTAGGTTAATTAAAGTAGGTTTAAATTCAACATTTTGAAGTGCACAGTTCAGCAAAAAACTCATTTTGACCGAAACAAGTTTTTCTACTCAAAAGTTTTAATATATGAGTAGGTAGGTACGAGTGCTTTGGTCGCATGGGACTGGCACCTAGTTATCCTTGTAATTTTACTGAATAAATACCTTTTGACTTTGACGAAAACTAGTAGGTAATAGGTAAGCTGAAGAAGGAATGTGGCAAAGCTCACAGCTAAGGCTTTGATGTTGATGATTTTCCTACTGAATGAGAAGCCAACACCGGTGAACGGCACATCATGAGATTTTTATCAATGTAGGAAAGTCCGACTACGACATAGAGGGTAGAAGGTAGAACTTTGTGAAGGGATCGTCCTGGGAAGTACCTACTACCACCACGCCTTTTTCTGCCGACAAGCAGCGTGCTGTGTTTCGGTTAGAAGAGTGTGGTTGCCGGTGTAATTACAGGCACATGAGGCTTAACATCTGTATAGGTACCTCAAGTTAATGGACACAGGGCAGTGCATCGCAGGGCACGTTCCTATCGTGCGTGATTTAGGTACGAGGCAATGCTTGGTTATAGGTGATGGTTACCACTTAACATCATCAGGTGAGCCATCTGCTTGTTCCATCAGCTAGTTGTATAAAAATATATCGTGTGGAAAGCGTTCCCCCTATCTTCCAGCGTACTTCTTCAGGCAGATTTGTTTATATAGGTATTTCAAGTTGCATATACCTAATTTATTTTTACAGGACCATCCTTAAACATAAAAGTAATTATGTTATTCCTATTTTTAGTTACTATATACCCACTATAACTATCGAGATATCGAGACATGGCCTCTCGAACTTTATGATCGTGACGTCATCGGTATCTACAGTCAGGCGCGGATCCAGCCCTCGAAAAAGGTTGTGGTCACAGCCACCCGAAAATGCGACTGCGAGTCTGATATAAACTCGCTCATGATCGATGAGGTGCATTCTGCATCATTAGACATGTTTACAATATATAATATTACTAGCGACCCGCCCCGGCTTCGCACGGTTATTGTGGGTTATCCCTAAGAGATTATGCTTGTATTAGGTATGCATATAAACCTTCCTCTTGAATCACTCTTTCTATAAAAAAAACTGCATCAAAATCTGCGTAGTTTTAAAGATTTAAGCATACATAGGGATATAGGGACAGAGAAAGCGACTTTGTTTTATACTATGTAGTGATAGTGATGACGGTCTGACCAAAATTTTGTAGTGTCAAAAGTAGTTCCACGAGGACGAAGCGTGGGGCGAACACTGTGTGAGACGTCATACGGCTATTAGGGTTATGGGCATGCCTAATATGCCTATCGTGCCCACAACGGTAAATCCGCGCTTGTCTGCAGATAAGTAACATCGATGGACATCTCTAGTGCACAGTTGTGATTGGTAGATCATGTGTGCATTGGTATCGCAGTGTTCTTTCTCATTTCAAAACTATTACGGAATGATGCGAGATGGAAAATTTACTATTTTAGTTGTACCTACCTACCTACTGTAGAGTTAAGGCGAAGACAAAAGCTAATGTGACTCTCGCTCGCACGTTTCGACATGTTGAAAGATATAAAATCACTAAACTCATTTTCGAAAAATCGCAATCAACCATTTTGTGTGCAATTACATTGCGCACAGTTTAGTAAAAATTTCATTTCGATCAATACATGTTTTCCTACTCAAAAGTATGCTTTACTAGTTTTCGTACATGTGCAAACTTTTAAGTAGGAAAACTTGTATCGATCAAAATGAAATTTTTACTAAACTGTGTGCAATGTGATTGCACAAAAGATGGTTGATTGCGATTTTTCGAAAATGAGTTTAGTGATTTTATATCTTTCAACATGTCGAAACGTGTGAGTGAGAAGTTGTTTGATAGTTGTCAGCCCCTTAAACAGCGCCCACACGGCAGAAATCAAGCAGTTGAGGAAGCTTGATTATGTACGAAAACTAGTTGAGCATGTTTTGTTTGGGTCAAAATGAAGGCCTATCCTACTAATATTATAAAAACGAAAGTTTATATGTATGGATGGATGTTTGTTACTCTTTCACGTAAAAACTACTAAATGGATTTTAATGAAACTTTACAATAATATAGCTTATAATTCAGAATAACACATGGGCTACAATTTATAGAGATATTGTGTGACTAATCGCGCAGACTAAGTCGCGGGCACTAGCTTACGCGGGTACCTAATAATGCAATCTGATTCTCTATAAGATCTAAGATCTGAGTCTCTGTGATACCGACACTATATCGTGCATGTTATCGGTTTGCACTATCCTTATTCGTAACAGAATCGGACAGATACCACCCCATTATACAGGGGGTTCTTTTATAAGTTTATAACAAATCGTATTAATCGGTTGGCATTTCGCAAAGTGCTTCGTTTGCAGCCCAAACACGTTGCAAATTGATTGGATAAAGCTATAGTGAGCGAAAACAGGCCTTTATAGCGTTAGGGAAATCTTTCAGCTCACGTCCCCCTATTTAAGGCGAGACTACTGCTAATGTACTTCTCGCTTCAGCTTTCAACATTTTGAAAGATAAAAAAATCGCAACCAACCAAGTTGTGAGCAATCACATTGCACACAGTTCAGCAAAAATATCATTTTGTCCTATTGAATTCCTTCTTCTTCTTTCAATTTATGGCTCCTGTCCGTCATTCGATAGACAATCTTGCCAGTGTCAAGTGATTTGTATTGAATACTTTTTAGTCAAGTCAGTCCATAGTCAAGTCGGCCGTCATTTGTTTTGAAGAAAATGGTGGCGGTTTTCTTCAATACATTGGAAACATTTTCCGTCAAATCAGGATATCACATAATACACTTTCCATTCCAAATGTTTGGTATAACACACCAATCAATCGGTGTTGTCAATTATATGTCAAACGTAATGTCCAAAGCGCTAAGGTTAGATTATAAATATTTTATATGGTGGTTAAGTATTACATTTTCTTATTTTCCGCGCAATTTTATTATTTTTTTCTTTCATAAGAACCTTTTCCTGACAATAACAAACACAACAATAAAAGAATTAGCGAAATCGGTTCAGCTGTTCTCGGGATTTGCGCTTAGCAACACATTCAGCGATTCATTTTTATAGATAAACATTATCGAATTGATGTTACCTATATCTTTAGAAGATTAAAAGCAAAATATCAGATGTCACCCTTTTTAAATAAAACAACTTTAAATATTCATAATAGAAACATGGAAAACGTTTAAACAAACAAGATCTCCTGGATAAATGAAAATGAAAATAAAAATAAAATCTACGCCAGAGTCTGCTTGTGACGTCTATTGTATAATATTACACGGCAGTGCAATGAAACGGGCAATAGTTTCGTCGTGTGCTGAGTGAACTTGCCACCTGGCTGTAGGTATCGTTTCAGTTCTTTATTTAAAGCGACGACAAGTGCGAATGTGACTCCCGCTCGCACGTTTCGACATGTTGAAAGATATAAAATGACTAAACTCATTTTCGAAAAATCGCAATCAACCATTTTGTGTGCAATCACATTGCACACAGTTTAGTAAAATACAAGTTTTCCTACTTAAAAGTTTGCTTATGTACGAAAACTAGTAAAGTTAAGTATATCTTTAAACATGTCGAAACGTGCGAGCGAGAGTCACAATAGCTCACTTGTCGTCGCCTTTAAGAAGAAAGAAAGAAAGAAGATAAAAACACGATACTTCCGCGGAAAAGATCAAGGTCATACTAATAACTTAAATAAAAATGTATGAAGGATTTATGGAAAGAAAATTCTAAAAAAAAAAACACAGACACCGGCTTGCTGTTTCGACACTAAAGCAGAAAAGGCTCAGAGGTTCCGACAAGGTTCCATCTTGTTTGCTGAAAGAAAAATTGTATGAAGATGACATAAGTTTGACATGAGCATCTATCAAAAGCTGAAATGGCAGTGGGCCGGCCATGTTTGCCGTAGAACAGACAATCGCTGGAGCAAACGAATACTTGAGTGGAGACCGCGTCTAGGTAAGCGTAGTGTAGGACGCCCTCCGACGAGGTGGGGCGACGATCTGCGAAATGTAGCTGGCAAACATTGGATGAGAAGAGCCGAAGACCGGGCTCAGTGGCACGTCTTGGGAGAGACCTACGTCCAGCAGTGGACAATCATAGGTTGATGATGATGAGCATCTATGAAGCTATGTCATTTAATACACTTTCACTTTCCTTAGATCGGTATACCCCTTGCTTGGATAGCTGCTGCTTACATATTGTTCTTTGTAAGTAGGTAAATAAATATTGCAGTTACTGCTATTTTGGCCAGAAGTGTACGTTCGCTCGTAGCCGATGGCAATAAAAAAGTAGGTATTTGTTAGACACAGCAATGTTTTATTAGATTTTAGATTGAAATTTTTATTTAGCTACCTACTCAATTCTGGTGCAATAAGTAGTTAACGCGAATTCGTTTAGCTGGTCTTGACTCTCTCTTTCTTCGTGTCACTAGTTTCTTTCGAAACAGTGTGGTGAAAGGATTTATTTTTAAGTGCGCCTCAAGAGGCTCCTTTCGAGCACTTGACACATGTTAAAGAACTTTTTAGGTTCTACGACATGCCGGTTTCTTCACGATGTTTTCCTTCACCGTTTGAGAGTACCTACTGGCATTGTGCACATAAATTTTTGAACAGAAAAACTCATTGGTTCTCGACCGATTTCGAACCCACGACCTTTGGATCGGAAGGCGGGGCCGCTACCACTAGACCACCAGTGCTCTCAGTCTTGACTCTGGCCAAGACCAACTCTCTTGGTGGTAGTTTCAGGCCACATGAAGGCTTCGTTAATGGCCAAACGACTACGAAGTAGGGAAGTGCTCAGATGAATGCCAATAGCGGTATCTACCTATCCAAATAATGACCACGCAGAAGAGTAGGGTAGGGATATTCAAATAAATAAATAAATATAGGTGGACTTTCCACACAGCACTATCTAGCCCCAAACTAAGCCAAAGCTTGTAAAATGGGAACCAGATAGCTGATATAATACAAATATATACTTACTACTTTTTTTTTGTAAATTCTTACTTAAAATAAATAATAACACCCAGACAGAGAACAAACATCTATGTTCATTACACAAATATTTGTTCTCGGTGGGGATCGAACCCACGGCATTAAAGAGCATCGAACATCGTTGGCATACCTACTAATCCGCCATTTTGAAAAAAAACGTGAATAGGTGATTTCCAAAATGGCGGACAGTAGGTATGCCAGGCTCCATACAAAAATGTTCTGACATACTTAACTCATGCCAAAAATGTCAATTGCGTCATTGTTCCACCAAATGAGCGAAATGATGATGATGATAGTCCAGTCTATAGTCAGGGTTCAATAACACTAACACTAACACTGAGGTACCAACTACCCCCCTATTGACAGGGGACTCCCTTCCCCTATTTTTATCTTTAAGATAAAGGGTATTGAGTACTTAACGTTTGCGAATTTTCATTCACTTTCACCAACCTTTATACAAAGGGAATAAGATCGATTTTTGCATAAAACAGCTTTGGTAATAGTTGGTAATGTGTCTTATTCAGCAAATTTAAATATGCAGGTGATTTGAGCCTTACTGCTTTGTTAATAAGAGTGTTGAACGGTTATTTATAGTGGTTGTACTAATTTTGCTTTTTCCGTATCGCAGAATGGCGACACGACAAAAGCCTTCTGTTTTACTGGTCGGTGAACGCAGGGTTGAGGTTATGGTGCATAAGCTGAAGCGATTTGATGAAAACACCAAAGTACAATTTGATACGGCCGGAGACTTGGTAAGAACCGTTATGCACCGCACCGTACCGTTATTAAAATGCAAGAAATATTCCACATAAAACATGTTCACTGTTCACTGACGCACAAGTGGATGGATTCACGGCGATAATGCGCAAAAGATCGGCGTCCCTGATGCGGCGGGTGCGCGATAGCTCCAAAAAATTACTTACACCTCATTGCAGAGAGGCTAGACACCGCATGCCTCTTTATGGAGTACTTACTGGACGAGAGCGCATAATATGCGGTTCTCATAAGCAGTGTTGTTTTAGGATTATTTGTATTAGTTATGTGTGTCTATTTTGTTTTTTATTATTTTATGGACTTATTATGTGGTCTGAAATAAAAATATGGAATTGAATTGAATAGGTGCAAGATTGTGGGTAGTTTAAAAAATAAGCTAGCAGAATGAATTTTATTTAAATACCCCTAAATTTGTAGATGAGTCTTAACGCGATGTAGCGTTAACAGTAGGAACCAAGCCGTAAAGGACATATTTCATTCTGGGCTTGGTCTATGTACACCACTTACCATGTAGAAACATTTGAAAAAATATAAGATTACCATGCAAGTGCAATTTCATTAATTTGTAGGCAAATAAAGTTGCGATACCTAAATTTGGACATTTCTAAAGCCTCCATGACACTCTGTTAATGACGTTTGTCATGACGCATTGCATTTTTTCATTTTCTGACAGTTTTGTTGCTTTTTTTGACGGTAATGAGTTCTACTCTCTAGCATGACATAAACAACAGTTGTCAAATTAACATTTCACGCATGTCAGTCCTCCATATTTTTAGTAAATTTTGTTGCTATCTTTGAACAAGAAAATCTTGAAGCGCAAGAAAATGAAGTAAAAATGAAGATATAAAGCTATCAAAACAGTTATCTATAAGTATTGCTAAGCGATATTTACATACACTGTACACAGATCCAACCCCAGGCTCCATACATTGATGAAACAACTCCTTTGTTGCCTTTTTCGAAAGAAAGTAAGAAGACGACAAGAAGAAGAACGTAAGAAGAAGGGGCGTTTTAAAATTAGTAGAGCTCTTTGTGTGTGGCTCGTCCGGGGAAGTACTAAGTACCGCCTTTTTTTGCAGCCAATCAGCGTTGCTGTGTTTCGGTTTGAAGACTGTGGTTGCCGGTGTAATTACAGGCACATGGGGCTTAACATCTGTATGCCTTAAGTCTATGGACGCAGGGCAGTGCATCGTAGGGCGCGTTCCTATCGTGTGTGACATACGAGGCAATGCTTTGTTATATATAGGTGATGGTTACCACTTAACATCAGGAGGGCGATCTGCTTGTTCCATCAGTTAGTTGTATAAAAACAAAAACGCTTCGCTTATGAATAGTCCTCTCCCGCTTATCTGACGATCCTTCCTGCGTCCCTCTTCATCGAAAGCGGATTATCTAAGAGGCGCTACGTTATCTCATTAACTAACTCGGTTATGTAGATATAGATAGACATATAGATTACTCTTTATTGTTCACCACTCGGAAACATACAGGTATATATAATATACACCATATAAGATTAATTTAAAAAAATTAAGTTATTTTAAGGCAAGAGTGAATTGGCGTCTTCTAAACTGATATGCTTGACCGTCGGCTGCATCGTCGCTTACCATCAGGTGACATTGTATATTTAATCATAAAAAAATACGTATATCTGCCACCAAGCAGCGTTGCTGTGTTTAGTGTGGTTGCCGGTGAAATCACTGGCATAATAATTATGAGGCTAAGGGCCGATTTCACCATGCTCTGTTAGATTAACAAAGTATTAAAGGGCCGTTACATATGTCAAAATGTACGCGTTTGACAGCTAAGGTTAGATTTAACGGTCTTTCAATCCTTGGTTAGTAACTAACAGAGCATGGTGAAAACGGCCCTAAAGTTCCGAATGCCTCAAGTTGATACACGTAGGGCAGTGCATTGTAGGGCACGATACTATCGTGGGTTACTTACGAGACAATGCTTTGTCATAGATGAGAAAAAAACACAACTTGGTTGATTGCGATTTTTCATAAATAAATTCAATGATTTAATTTTTAATTTCGTAAAGTTGAAATGTATGAGCGAGAATTACATTAGCGGTTGCGCTCGCCTCACATATTAGGAGCTGATTTCACCACGCTCTGTTAGTTACTAATCAAGGATTAACAGGCTGTTCAATCTAACCTTAGATGTCAAACGCGTACATTTTGACATACATATTTAACGGCCCTTTAATCCTTTGTTAATCTAACAGAGCATGGTGAAATCAGCTCTAATGCTAGCAATCACTACTAGTACTTTTTAGTGAGCCTAAGGGCCGGTTTCACCATGCTCTGTTAGATTAACAAAGGATTAAAGGGCCGTTAAATATGTCAAAATATGCGTTTAACAGCTAAGGTTAGATTTAACGGCCTGTTAATCCTTGATTAGTAACTAACAGAGCATGGTGAAACTGGGCCTAAAATCGCTAAACCTATTTTCGGAAAATAAGGCAAAGACAAGGCTAATGAACGATAAGGCTAATGTACGCCTTTAAAATTCTTCCTGCACTCTGTTTCAAAATAAACTTAGCGACTCGGCAAGAAGACGACTGATACGCGAACGAATGCGTGACAATAATCGAGTGCGTGACATTTTTTGTTGTATTGTTTTTATTTAATTGTGTGTTCATTATTATTTATTTCTATTTAATGATTCGATTCAATTAGAATACAAACTGTACCGTGTGTATGACAAACGGCCGGTTTCTGAAAGCTCGATCAAAACTAATCGGATGTCAAGTCACTCGCCATTTCAGCTATTACCTACATCGAATTAGATAGAGATAGCAAGTGACTTGACATGCGATTAGTTTTGATCGGGCTTTCAGAAACCGGCCGTTATTCTAAGAACATTGTAAATTTCTAAAGATGTAAATAAATGAAATGAAAACGAAGCCTCGGGCTGCGGCTAGTCTACAATAAATACAAAGGCATGTTTTCTTTATTAAAATTAAGACGTGACTTACCGTCACGTCACGTCACGTCCCTAGCGCTTACATTGAGCTTTAAGAACGTCCAAGCAAATAGAGTACAGTGTGTGCATTTAATTTATTTAGGCTATAACTTAACTGTGAGTAGACATTAATGTTAGGACTGTGTTCCATTGAAAAGACGGCCACATATATCGTTAACGGTGACAGTCGCTCTCGCTTTAAAAAGATAAAAACCCTGGTATAAACTCCACGCCTTTTTCTGCCGCCAAGCAGCGTTTCTGTGTTTCGGTTTGAAGAGTGTGGTTACCAGTGAAATTACAGGCACATGAGTCTTAACATCTGTATGCCTCAAGTTGATGGACGCAGGGCAGTACATCGTAGGGCACGTTCCTAGGGTGCGTGACTTACGAGACAATGCTTTGTTATAGGTGATGGTTACCACTTATCATCAGCTGGGCCATCTGCAAAAATGGATCGTCCGCTACACATTCCGACTTTTAGAGCTGATTTCACCATGCTCTGTTAGATTAACAAAGGATTAAAGGGACGTTAAATATGTAAAATGTACGCGTTTTTTGACATCTAAGGCTAGATTTGATGGCTCGTTAAACCTTGATTTCTAAGGAACTTTTTCTAAGAAACCAACACTGTGAAAGCGAAAAAAAAACAGCTATTCATACATCTTAGCCAGGTCACAGATAAGAGAATACTAGTAGCCAGGTAGATATTGAACTTTTGTATGAAACAGCTGTTTTTTTTTTCACGTTGCCAAGTTTGGTTCTTTAGTAAAAGTTATTCAAATTGATGGGTACTTTTACCCCCTAAAGTTTTAAATACAAGTATTGGAACGCCTTGTATAGTAGGAACTCGTACAATTCCTGTTTGAACGTCAAATCGAAAACGTTCTAAAAGCTATGCTATATTTCGCATCGCTCTTTATTTACTGGATAGCGCACCTTATTGTAGTAAATAAACCTAACTAAGAGGCTTTTCGGGGTCTAAACAATACAGATTGTAACAAGAACGATAAATTGAGCCGTTTCGGGCCTATTGTTCTAGAGGAATTACGTTATCAGCTGTTGGTTCAATATTGTTGCTTTGTGATTTACACGCCGCAAGTCTTACGTGGAATTTAATAGCTTATTAAAGATAATCATGCTGATATCGGAATAAAAATAATATGATAAATCCTACTAATATTATAAATGCGAAAGTTTGTAAGTATGGAAGGATGGATGGATGTTTGTTATTCTTTCACGTAAAAACTACTGAATGGATTTTAATGAAACTTTACAATAATATAGCTTATACATCAGAATAACACATAGGCTACAATTTATAAAGATAATTGTGTGAATTGTCCAAAATATGACGATAAGTGTCAATTAAGTAGGAAAAAATCTACCATCTGCGAGCTATTCTAGCCTGCGCTGCCAAAACCGCTAGAGTTACACATTATGTACTACGCCACGCTAATATAAGCTACTCGAAATATAATCCTACGCAGACAAAGTCGCGAGCACCAGCTAGTAGTTTTATAATTTTGAGAGTAGTAGAGCTCTTTGTGGGTTATTCCCGCTCGTCCCCAGCATTCGTCAGAGGGGACGAGCGGGAAGTTTTATGCCTTCTCGTCCCCAGTACGAGCGGCTATAGAAATAAGGTTTTTTAGTAGCGTTCCCATTTTATTTTTTTTATTACTAGTGGTTCGCCGCGAACTGAGCATGGCATTCCCACGTGCGTGACTTACCAGGCAATGTTTTGTATTAAGATGATACCACATATCAACAGCATGTTCCGTAGAATAGAATAAAATTGAATCATGCAGCACTTGTTAAAGTATCTTAAAGTAGGTAGGTCATTGTTTGTTTCAAATATAAACCCTATTAGGGCACAGCAATATTCCACTTGGAGCGCTATATTATAATATACAATATTCTTAGCCTAATTAATATAAAAATCTGATAAGAATTCTTGTAATGAATAGAAACAGTTTTCAGTTATGTACCTTTTTAAAATATTTTTAAACTTTTTAACATTTTATAAAATTACATAAAAATAACAATTTTGGTTTCGATAAGCTGATCTAGTACCTACTTTAAACAACTGCTCCCCGATAACACTGATGTTTGTGTCTCTGTGAGCCATTACACCCCACACACAATATCAATCGGAGTATGTGTAAGAAGCGATGCTCTCATGTTTTATTCACGTCACTACGCGTAGGGTTGCCAGCTAGAACAAAAACATGCTTTCCAAAAAAAATACACCCTGTTTTCATATTACAAATTACACCCTGACAGTAAGTAGCGACTTCACTAAAGATGTAGTTAACTTAAAAAAAAATATTATTACTAAAACTGTCACAATGTCACAAGCCATGAAATCTTTTACCTTATCTTTGACTAGCGGCCTGTCCCAGCTTCGCATGGGTGGTCATAAATTTTTTGAACATTTTAGGATAAACTTAGACCATGGGTTCGAGCCTCGCGTCTACTTATTTCATACATATGTAGCGCCCTTCTCCTTGAGCGAGTGAAATCGCACCCCGTTCGTGACCCGTGGACCCGTTAACATTTTTAATTTCATCATATCTTTTGAATGGAATGTCCGATTTGAAAAATTTAAGAAGTAATCTATAGGTATTGAAACCGTCTTAATTATGAAATGATTTATTTGGATAAGGATTAATACCAAGGTACAAATAAAGACCCTTTTCTAGCGGCGGCATTTCAATTAATTTTTTATAATAAAAGAACACTTATTGTGACTTAACTATAATAGTTAGACATATGCTGTCGCGACATTTTTTGTAGATGATGACGTGTTCTACAAAATCGTAGTACATTATTTTGTTCTATCATCAATAGTTTTCGCAGCGCACGCGATGTAAGGTTTTTGTTTTCCACCTTGGGTTACATTATTGGAGTTTTAGTAAGGATCCCTGATTTTTTTGAAAATATAATATAGCCTATGTTACTCAGGGATAATGTAGCATTCTAATGGTGAAAGAATTTTTGAAATCGGACCAGTAGTTTTTGAGCCTATTCGTTACATACAAAAATACAAAAATACAAACATACAAAAATACAAATCTTTCCTCTTTATAATATTAGTGTAGATTATGATAAGTAACAAACTAACGAAGACATCAAAAACGAACTAGTTTGTGATGCTTTATTCGAAATATTTAACTCCATGTTGTATGGAGCCAAGATTTCAAAGGAGATCTATTTTTCTATTAATTCGAGATGCGTTACTTTTATATCGTAAAACCCACCTACAAATTAAATTTCCCGAAATGTATGCATATTTTTGATCTATTTCTATCTAATACCAAAAACTAAAACCAATAGTACCTATTTGTTTTAGTCGTCAGAATTTTTTTATGACGCGTTGAAGCGATCAGCCGTGATTGAGCCACAAACATCCAAACATCGTAAATTTCCCATTGATTTGTACATTATTAGGGTAGGATTTTAAATACCTACGTAGGTATAAAAGATAACCTACGTAAGTATAAAAGATACCTATAGGCGTTCATTACCTTTATTAGGTAGGTAGGCAGGTATAGGTATTGAGTTCAGCACAAACATGACAAATACAACAAAGACAACCAACACCAACACGGAAACTATGTTAGTTTTTGGTATTAGATAGGAATAGATCATATTTTTTGTACTGGCAACACTACCGCAAGTGTACTGTCCTGATCCAATAAATCCGATATAAAATACGAATCGGTGTTTACCTTGTTTCTTTATATTTTGCGTTTTGTTTGTATTCTCATCTCATTCTGCGAGGAGTGCTCGCGGTAATGCCGTTATATTGGCGTTATACTAACTAATAAATCTAAAACTAAAGGGAAAAATATACAAAACAATCATAAGACCCGTCGTTTTGTATGGATCGGAGTGTTGGGTAACTAAAGGGACGGATGAAAGAAGAGTGCATGCAGCGGAGATGCGAATGTTGAGATGGAGGTATGGAGTGACAAGAATGAATAATATAAGAAATGACTTTATTGGAGTTTGAAAGTGGCGCCAGTGATGGGCATGGGCATGGCATGAGAAGGGATGACTGCCATGTTACGAAAAGAGTGTTAGGTATGAATGTGGATGGATTATAACTTAATGATAAGGATTATAATAGTTTATCGGGTTATTAGGTTATGGGGTTATTTTCTAAGGGGGCAAAAATAAAAAAGTTACACTAAAATATAAAGTTTAAGTTACTTACGATTTAACTCATATACTTATCAGTAAATTTTTCAAGTACAAGCTATCGACGTCGCAACGGTTCGAAAGTTATGGCCCGACAAACATACATACTTAAACAAGGTGCAAAAATACTTCTTGAAAACTTCTGGGGGCTAAAGTACCCAATATGAATAACTTTTTCTAAGGAACCAACACTGTGAAAAAAAACAGCTGTTTCATGCAAAAGTTCAATACCTACCTGGCTAAAATGTATGAAACAGCTGTTTTTTTTTTCGCGGTCACAGTGTTGGTTCCTTAGAAAAAGTTATTCATATTTTTTTTTTTATATTTGACATTCCACACAGCACTATCTAGCACCAAACTAAGCCAAAGCTTGTGATATGGGAACCAGATAGCTGATATACTACTTATATACTTTTTTGTTTGTAAATACATACTTATAATATTATATAACACCCAGACAGAGAACAAACATGTATGTTCATCACACAAATGTTTGTTCTCGGTGGGGATCGAACCCACGGCCTACGGCACAGAAGGCAGAGCTACTACCAACTGAGCCTTGAATGCATCATATGGGTACTTTAGCCCCCTGAAGTTTCGGGAGTGGTATTTAACATCCTGTATACATAAAATGCCAAATCGCTCAAGTTGTCTGCAAGATTTCATAAATATAACATTTCAATAAAACAAAAATAATTCTCGTTTTCTAAGGTCGTGTTGGAGGTATCGAATCCGGAGACGGTAGCAAAAGCGCGAGGGAAGTAAAATATGCATGAACTATGAATCGAGTAAACTTCAACGTTGGATTGTTTTCGCTGATTGCCCTCGGAATATTCACCGAGATATTCCAATGAAATTGAGTTTTATTTTAGAATAGCGAGCGGGAGCTATATTTTCGATTATGCTGTAAAAGTATGCTATGCGACTTATGATGCTAATCAAAAACCAAAAATACTTAATTCATAACTGTAGTACAAAAGATGTTTAAAAGCTATGGTTAGGTAATAAGAGATTTTGAGTAGTAGAGTCCTTAAACATTCTTATAAAGTGGGCAGCCCGTCTTGGTATTTGGTTAAAAAAATGCAGTTCAATGATTTTTCACGAGTATAAAATATAATAAATGAAAACATTACATTTCGGTACGTGCCCCGCAATTTTCAACAGTCTAAGTCTACTTGGTATTCCAAGTTCTGTTAGTTTTTATCGTACGAATTAAGTGTAAAATAAAAGTACGGGGGTGTATTTGCGTTTTTTTTCTACCTTGTTATCCTGATAGCAAACATGAAAGGCGTCTTGAGCATATTAATCAGATTTTTTGGTATGGATAGAATTTACACTGAATATAGAGTAGATATAATATAATTAGTATAGACATAGTACAGATTAAGAGTAGTAGAACTTTTTGTGAAGTGCTCGTCTGGGGAAGTACTACCACCACGCCTTTTTCTGCCGCCAAGCAGCAACGCTGTGTTTCGGTTTGAAAAGTGTGGTTGCCGGTGAAATTACAGGCACATGAGGCTTAACATCATTTATTTATTTAAATAAAAATCATCTGTATGTCTCAAGTTGAAGGACGCAGGGCAGTGAATCGTAGGGCACGTTCCTCTCGTGCGTGACTTACGAGGCAATGATTTGTTATAAGTGATGGTTATGACTTAACATCAGGTGGGCCATCTGCTTGTTCCATCCGCTTGTTGTATAAAAAAAGTAGTCTTGGCAGACGATAAACCGCAGTATCGATTCTGTCTAGATTATGGTGATGTCCTTCCGGAGAGTGCCCGGACTTGCCAATTTCAGTCGCCAAGCTGTGTTTAATGCATCGTATTACTTACTTCTATTGTTATACGTACATAATAGGCGTAGATAACAGTGCCATTATTCTCAAACGGTGAAGAAAAACATCGTGAGGAAATCGGCATGTGATTTTTTTTTATTTATATTTTTAAATATGTAGGTTTATATTTTTACTCAACGCTACTAAATATTAAGCCCTATCTTTTGATATAACTTTGACATGATTTCAAGAAAAAATGTCTTACCGCCGGTTTCTGAAAGCCCGATCAAAACTAATCGCATGTCAAGTCACTTGCTATCTCTATCTAATTCGATGTAATAGCTGAAATGGCGAGTGACTTGACATCCGATTAGTTTTGATCGAGCTTTCAGATACCGGCGGTTAGTATTGTTACGAGCTCGGGGTTCGTATGGATAGAAAATGCACAATAATAATCCAAGAGATGACTTATTTATTTACACTAACACTTTACATAACTAAAACACTACTTAACACTACTTAGCACTACTTAACACTACTTAACACACTTAATTATCACTCAACTATCACTTAACAAAAGTTATCTTCCCCAACTGACTTCTTCCCTGAGCCATTTCCACTTACTGACTCTCTTCTCGAGTCCTCTCCACAAAACGAACTGACTTCTTCCTTGAGCCATTCCCTCGAAGTGACTCTCTTCTCGAGTCCTCTCCTTAAAACGAACTGACTGTCGCTCTCGCCGACTGGCCTTATATACGACGCAGTTAACCCGAGAATGTTCTGGATCATACTAGACCATACTTGCATCTCTTTTCTACAGTGATAGCTCTCGTTCATTTCCTTCGATTGATTCTAGAACAGTAGTCTAGAATATTCGAACGTCTGCTATCTCTTTCTAGTAGCGCTATCTCTTTCACTCCTATGCAAATATGGCTCTATAGTGAAATGTCCTTCAAAGGTCCATAAGGGGTCCTGAAAACGCCTGAAAACGGGTTTTCAGGATATTGCATGGATCGATGGGTAGTAGCCTGAAACGGACTGAAAACATGTTTCAGGCGCCTGAAAACCACGGCAACTTGGTCGAAATTGTAATCAACTGGGAGGTGACAGAGCCTCTTCTGGCAACGGCTGAAAACATATTTCAGCCTTCTGAAAACACCTGTACGTCAGGATAAATAACGAAACAAGTTGCTAGGCGTCCGGCGCAACAGTATTATAATACGTTTAAAATATCGATTTAGTGCCACCTTTTCTTTTGATCGAGGCAATTATTTTTATTCACTTTTCTATCATTACCTACATAGCGCTTAGGTACATGTTCAATTTTGATATTTTAATTTTTTTTCGTGTATCGTTTACTTTTCAATAGACTTACTGAGGTTCAAAAACCTAAAACATGGTACCACCCCGCCTTAAGGACGTCTAACTTTTATACAGATCGTGAAAATACGGACTTCATAAATGAAATCCAGGAAAATGTTTTAAAGATTGAAACTTAAGTGTTATTCGAAAACTGTTGAATCGCAGAAACCTTTTAAGTTATTGGGATTGAATTTTTTAGATTTTTTAAAGTTTCCATTTCGTTTCTCAGGATCCATTAGGTGCAACTACTTTGTCGAGTACCTAGTAGATAGGTATGGAAACGGATCTAGCTACAGAAATCCAAGAAAATTAACGCTTAATTCAAGGATTTATGTCCTTGAATTAAGCTAGCAGTGTATGTGAGTACAAAGCGTTTTCAAAAAATCGGTACCTTGAGGCGAATACAAGAGCTAATGTGACTCTTGCTCGCACGTTTCGACATGTTGAAAGATATAAAATCAATAAACTCATTTTCGAAAAATCGCACCATTTTGTGTGCAATCACATTGCAAAAATAGTAAAAATAATAGTTAAAATTTACTAGGTACTTGCTTTACTATTTTTTGTACTTAGGCAAACTAACTTTTAAGTAGGAAAACTTGTATCGATCAAAATTTTTTTTTTACTAAACTGTGTGCAATGTGATTGCCCACAAAATGGTTGATTGCGATTTTTCGAAAATGAGTTCAGTGATTCTATATCTTTCAACATGTCGAAACGTGCGAGCGAGAGTCACATTAGCTTAGCCTTAACCCCTGGTATAATAATTTACTATTATTATATTTAACAGTACCCATACGAACTAAACCTTATCTGCAGACAAACTTTCGTCCAATCCAGTGGTGTCCAACCGGTAGGTTGCACCGGGTCACTTGGTAGACGGAGCTGATCGTTACCTATATTTTAGGCACCCGTGAACATACTGTAACAAATAAAATGAAGTATTGTTGTTTTTTTTTAAATAAATTAGTGGCATAAAATAGACATATAGGTCGATATAATTATGAATAATTTAATATTAATTTATGAGTATTATTGAATGAGTGATTGATATTGAGTAGAGATGTAAGGAATAACATGATAAGATATATGTAATGGCAATCAATAGGAACAGGTTAATTTTAAGATAGTGGCATTTCGAGATGCCAACAAAAAAAAACATACTGTAAGCATACGATTCAAATTAAGTCGAATACAACTGTTAATGTACCTCTCGCTCGCACATTTTAGCTTTTTGAAAGATATAAAAATCACTGATGAACTCATAATCACGCAAACTAGAAAATCAAAATTTTTAGTGGGAAAACTTATTTCCAAATGATTTTTATACTAAACTGTGTGCATTGATTGCACAAACTTGGTTGATTGCGATGTTTTATTTAAAAAAAAAACAAAAAGCAATTAAATCTAGAATCTCAATAATTATAGGCTACCTTAGGCGGGCCGTGAAACATGACTATACTTTCAAAGTAGCCCTCGATGCAAAACTGGTTGGACACCACTGGTATAACCAATCTGTTTGTGCTAGATTTATTCTGCTTCTAAAAATGGCGTCTGAAACTTTAAGTGGCTCCCGGTGTGATTGTCAAACTGCGGGGAATCACGCAGGTTCTATGAAATACGATACGATTGCTTAGTTGCCCCGCAGTATATTTTAAAATTTCAATATGTCATTTATCGTTTTTATGCTAACGTCACGGAATTGGTTAAGTAGTCTCATTATTATTCATGCTGCGCATGTTAGGGCTGCTTTCTTTTTAAAAAACAATTGAAAAGTGACAGCCACAAAATGGTTACAAATAATAACGCAATTTGAGCTTATAGATTTCGTATAAAAAAATAATCTAAAAATATGATGTTTTTTCTGAGGATAATTCGTTGGAAGGCGAAACACGTGCCGTAATCTTATTAAATTTGATTTTGTGGATTATTTCGCGGAATTAGGGCTTGAGAGAGTTATTTTTTTCGGATTCTCATGAAAATTTGTTTAACGATATAAAATAGAAAAATAGAACGACTTTAAATAAATATTTAAAACACAAGTTAACTCGTTCAAACGTTATCTATCACCTTATTTGACATTCACTCCGGTAGCCTTTTAAGTCGACGCTGTGACTTTTGTGCTGAAGTTTTAAAATATCAGTGTGAATTTCTGCGCCATTTTTTTAAGTTTTCACTTATTTATACCATCTTTATTATACGTGCCTTAATTTTTAATTGTTCAAGTGTTTATTATATAGTAGGTAGGTAGGTATAGTAGGTAACCCAAAGTCAGGGTCGATAAGATAAGGTCGTGCATTAGGTATTAGTAGTTTGAAGCGTAGCGTGTGCTGTCTTATAAATTTGATTATGTTTACCTTTTTCTATATGCCTACGCCTCACTTAACTTCAATAATATATCATATTACATTGTAAAAGGATCATACAAAAGAACGGTAGGAACCAAGCCGTAAGTTTGTTGCCTGTTCTTCTAGGCTTTGGTCGCGTGGAACTGGCACCTAGAGTCACCTAGCTTTAAGACGTTTCAAAGTGATCCTTGTGATTTTATTGAATAAATACCTTTTGACTTTGACTTTGACTAAGATAAGAAAATTCTTTATTTAACCTTTGTGTTATGTGGAGTGGGTGGTAGTACTCTTAGAAACAATAGAAAAACCTTTAAAGAATAGCAACTATAATCGATGATATCTGCAGAAGTGTAAAACTGTGTCGCAGATACCAATGCCTATTTAAGAAACTAGGCTGGAGTTTTTAGGCTATCCTCAATATTTTAGGAAAACTTAAGGCGAAGACTACCGCTGATGTACTTCTTATGTACTCAGTAAACGCAAATTAAACACGCAATGGAAGCATTCCTACCCATGTAAAATAAATCCCATCCAGTACTAACGTGGGCAGTGACAAGCGCACTGACGTAGAAATGTCGTAGGTACAATAAACATTGGAAGTCAAATTTAAACCTTAACCTATAAGTAAATAAGAATGACTTTTATCTGTGTCATAAAACTATGACAGAGTTCCAATGACCAGTGGCGTAGCTGTCGTAGGGCCAGGTGGTACAGTGCACCAGGGCCCCGGAGCTTAGGGGGCCCTCTAACCTATGCTTTGAAAAGAGAGGGTCTGCAGCTTCCGAAGCTAGAAAACCTTGAGCCTTTTTTTTATGCACCGGGGCCACCTAGTTACGCCACTGCCAATGACGTTTAGGTTTGTTCCACAATCCGCATAAATTTTCCTTCAAATAATGCTTCCATGTTTTGTTTCCGTTCACTGTACTTTAATCTAGAAAATAAGGAAACCACGCCAAAATAGACTGCTAAAACTATAAAACCGCACGCAATAGAGTCCAAATTGGCTGGTTATTTAATTAAACGGACACTATTGTATGGCCATATGGACCAATTTCGGAAGACAGCGCGTGAACTAATTCTCCTATGTAGGCACCAGATGGCGTTGCAGCCATTACTGTATGTCATCTCGGTAACTACATAGTGTGGGGATGGGATTAGTGATGTCGATGGAAGTCGTCATTTTTATCGACACTATTAATGTCGATAAGTGATTGTCGATGTGTCGATGAAAACTGAAACAGAAAAAGTTTCACTACTTTGATCCCTGTAGGGATCTATAGACACGGTACATATTCCCTCAGATTTTTTAATACCAATTAGTATTTATAATAAATAATAATAATAGAGCACTGGTGGTCAAGTGGTAGCGGCCCCGCCTTCCGATCCTAAGGTCGTGGGTTCGACACCAGTAGTGTACCAATGAGTTTTTCTGTTCAAAAATGTATGTGCACAGTGCCAGTACTGAAACGGTGAGGGAAAACATCGTTAAGAAACCGGCATGTCGTAGAACCTACAAAGTTCTATAACATGTCATTGTGTCAAGTATTCGAAAAGAGCCTCTTGAGGCGCACTTAAAATCCTTTCACCACACTGTTTTGAAAGAAATAAGTGACACGATAGGAAGAAGAAGAAGAATACCAATTACCAAGTTAAGATTCTTTGAGTATGTCTAATGAGGTAGTAAGAGACACGTCCGAATATTAAATTCGATAGAAACATCCTTCGATAGAAACACATTCTCATTCAGTCTGGCAGATTTACCTGATATTTTTAAAAATTTTATTAATTTCGTTAACTATTTTTATAACAAAAATTACACTGATATATTATTATTAATAGGTTTGTGAGCTAGTGATTGTATGTTAATGTTGCTTGGTCTCACTTATTTCCGGCAATTTGAACAAATTTGAAAAACTGAAATATATAATAAATCTGAAATATACAATATAAGTTGGTTACCTGCTGGCTGATCACATAACTTTGTTGCAATCAGTTTCTATACAAAACCATTAAGGGGCTGACAACTATCAAACAACTTCTCGCTCGCACGTTTCGACATCTTGAAAGATATAAAATCACTAAACTCATTTTCGAAAAATCGCAATCAACCATTTTGTGTGCAATCACATTGCACACAGTTTAGTAAAAAAATCATTTTGATCGATACAAGTTTTCCTACTTAAAAGTTTGCTTATGTACGAAAACTAGTAAAGCAAACTTTTGAGTAGGAAAACATGTTACGATCAAACTAAAATTTTTTTTTGCAATGTGATTGCACACAAAATGGTTGATTGCGATTTTTCGAAAATGAGTTTAGTGATTTTATATCTTTCAACATGTCAAAACGTGCGAGCGAGAGTCACATTAGCTCTTGTCTTCGCCTTAAGTGTAAAAAACAATATGAAAGTTTTGCGATTATCCATCAATAGAAACACCAGTTGTAATATAGCAACTGCAGCTAAAATGTAACCGCATAGCCGTTATATTTACTTATCACAAACAGAAACTGATTGAAACTGATTGCAACAAAGTAATGTGATCCACCAGCTGGAATTACATAATAAGCTACCATGCGTGCTGAGCTGCGGGCAGATAAAATAGGAGACTCAAATGATAAAAAAATCTTAAGAAGTGTGCGATTCAATCGATACATTCCAATATACCCATCCCTAAAAACGGCTGCTGTCTAAAAGCTATTAGCAGCTCGCGACGGAAGGCGCACCTGTGACTGTCATTTCGTACAGAGAGATTACCTACAACGCATTAACTCGGCTCCGTATAGACCTGTCTATACAATTTCATGCTTCATAAAATCGGAGAAGCGAACGATAGAAAGCTTTTTGAGGACACGTTTTATGTATACATTCTTATGAGAAGACTTGTAGTCTAGTGGTGGCTGCCCTCCAATCGCAGGTTCGAGTCCAGTCGTGTACAATAAATTTTTCTAAGAAATATATCCTAAGATTAAATATTCTATTGATCACGTCGTTTTTTATTAATACTACTTGTAGATGTAAAAAGCAAATGACCTACCTGATGTTCAGTTGAAACCATCAACAAAACATTGCTTCGTAAGTCACGCACGATAGGAACGTGCCCTACGATGCACTGCCCTGCGTTCATCAACTAGAGGCATACAGATGTTTAGCCTCATGTGCCTGTAATTTCACCGGCAACCACACATTTCAAACCAAAACACAGCAACGCTGCTTGACGGCAGAAAAAAGCATGGTGGTAATACTTTCTCTGACGAGACACACAAAGTGCTCTAGTAGACATATACCAATACACAACTTAAAGCGACATTGGTGGTCTAGTGGTAGCGGCCCCGCCTTCCAATCTAAGGTCGGGGTTCGAAACCATTCGTGTACCAATGAGTTTTTCTGTTCAAAAATGTATGTGCACAATGCCAGTACTCTCAAAACTGTGAAGGAAAACATCGTGAGAAAACCAGCATGTCGTAGAACCTAAAAAGTTATGTAACATGTGCCAAGTGCTCTTGAACCTTTTGTGGCGCACTTAATATCCTTTCACCTCACTGTTTCGAAAGAAACTAGTGACACGATAAGAAGAAGAAGACATTCAGTTTGGAAGGTTTGTATTTTTTTATACAAATTGTTACCCCTACCTACCTACATTCAGAGTATTCGGAATTTAATTATTTCATAAAATGATAGCAGCTTGTACGCACTTTAGTTTTTAAACGTTCAGTGGACTGAGTAATTGGAGAGTTGCAATAACCATGCATTTCCCGATGTTGCTGCATTTTATAGCTTCACAAAGTAATTTGTATAAAAAAAACAAATAAAGTATGCCAAAGAAAACAGATAAAGATTCAAAGTGATCCTTGTGGTTCAATTGTTTTTTTTTAATAAATATCTTATCACTCTGACTTTGTGTCAGTACTTACAAAGGGAGGTACAGGATTACTCGATGGTAATACCACAGAGTACAGTACATTTTATACTGTGCTAGTGCATTGTAGCAGTCTAAAGCGTAGCACGTCTACGCTGTAGCTCGTAGCAAGTCTACGCCGTAGCGGATTCAATTACTGCAAGCTTGCAGTTATAGGCAATATCAATTCTATTGGATGGAACCTTGTCTCTTTATTGTGATATCGAATGTATTTTATTAAACAATTATGTTTTATTTCATCCAATAAAGAGGAAGAAATATTGTTTAACTAAAATACTCTCTTATTTTTCAATGAATCTGACAAACAAGACGCTAAATAGACAAAAAAATATATTAATGATATTGTTCGCTGAGGGCTCCATTAGGTTAAAAGACCAATAATTCTGTTGCTATCTCTTTTCGTTGACAAGAAAGTGTTAGTGACAGTATAGAGCCGCCATAAAATGGCGGAAATAGGAGTTAGACAATAATTGAGCACAAGTGGTTCAAAATCAAAGTCAAAAGGTATTTATTCAATTAAATCACAAGGATCACGTTTAAACGTCTTAAAGCGAGGTGAATCTAGGTGCCAGTTCCACGCGACCATGCCTAGAAGAACAGGCAACAAACTTTCGGCTTGGTTTAATGGCCCGATCTTAAAGTCCCGGGCTCAAATCTAGTCTCCCTATATTTTTTTATATCTGGTCCTAAATTTTTTTTACTTAAAAAAATATGTATCCATTGCTAGTGAAACACAGTAAGGAAACCCATGGCTTAGACTAGCTATAACCGTATCGAGCATGTCTTTCATGTGAACTGGCCAATCACGCCCACTTAAAGAAATCACCCTTCTTCTTGTCGTGTCACTAATTTATTTCGAAAACAGTGTGGTGAAAGGATTTTAAGTGCGCCTCAAGAGGCTCCTTTCGAGGAGTAGACTCGTGCTATAGAACTGTTTGGGTTTTACGACATGCCGGTTTCCTCACGATGTTTTTCTTCAACGTTTGAGACTAAAGCATTGTGCACATAAATTTTTGAACTATTGGTGCACGACCGGTTTCGAACCCATGACCTTAGATTGGAAGGTGGGGCCTACCACTAGACCAACAGTGACCCTATATAAGTCCAATTGTATTGCGCCCAAATCACTAGAGGTACATAGTATAAAACAAAGTCGCTTTCTCTGTCCCTATATCCCTATGTATGCTTAAATCTTTAAAACTACGCAACGGATTTTGATGCGGTTTTTTTTATAGAAAGAGTGATTCAAGAGAAAGGTTTATATGCATAATACAATCATAATCTCTTAGGGATAATCCACAATAACCGTGCGAAGCCGGGGCGGGTCGCTAGTATAATATAAAAAAACAGCTACACTTGATCTCCAGAGCCAGTAGATATCTCCTCAGATCTCTATGTACCAAGCAATTAATATTCAAAAGAATGTTAACTTAAAATAAAATAGCAAGTTTTCAATATAAAACTTTAATAATTGGCTTGAGATAAATCCTGCTATAGTAATATGACCCCTACTCAGTGGTCTTAAGCTCTTTATTAGCGTGGGTAAGGTGTCTCAGGCGGCCGATGACATAAAGAGTTAAAAAGATGATCTTCCAAGCTCTCGACGATGTTTTTATTTGTGTATATAAAACGGTTTAAATACTGACTGACTGACATTCATAAAAAAATAAAAACTCCACACATCACTATCTAGCCTTTAACAGAATGAGAATCATTTATTGACAAAGATTTGACACATTAACAATATATTGTAATGCTTAATTTAACATAATAATAAAAAAACATTTAAATATCTAACTGAGCAACCTTGTTATATGGGATTCAGATGGATAATATAATACTTACATAATTTATTATTTATATATGACAGGTTGAAAGGCCATCGCCGCTGTTAGAATGCTAACTGGTTTCCTCACGATGTTTTCCTTCACCGTTTAAGAGTACTGGCATTGCGTACGTAATTTTTTTGATAGGGAAGATCCATTGTGTCCATGTGTCAGTTCTGTTTACATGATATAATCTATCTCTTGTCGTGTCACTAGTTTCTTTCGAATCAGTGTGGTGAAAGGATTTTAAGTGCGCCTCAAGAGGCTACTTTCGAGCACTTGACACATGTTATAGAACTTTTTATGTTCTACGACATGCCGGTTTCCACGATGTTTTCCTTCACCGTTTGAGAGTACAATTATAATAACACCCAAGAAGTGAACAAACATCTACGTTCATTAAAAAAAGGTATGTTCTCGGTTCTTGGATGAAATATCGAGCACTGTAGCAATTTAAAATCCTACTAATATTATAAACGCGAAACTTTGTAAGTATGGATGGATGGATGTTTGTTACTCTTTCACGTAAAAACTACTGAATGGATTTTATTTAACTTTACAATAATATAGTTTATACATCAGAATAACACATAGGCTACAATTTATAAAGATATTGTGTGAATTGTCCAAAATATGACGATAAGTGTCAAGTAAGTAGGAAAAAATCTACCATCTGCGAGCTATTCTGGCGTGCGCTGCCGAAACCGCTAGAGTTACACATATGTACTACGCCACGCTAATATAAGCTACTCGAAATACTAATCATGCGCAGACGAAGTCGCGGGCACCAGCTAGTAGGCTACAATATAAGCTTCAATCTTGAACTCAAATCCATTGCACTCCGTACAAGGCAAACTTTCAACGCAAACTTTTTTAAATAATGAAACATGTGCATACCTGATATCGAGCGGGCTACCTCTACCATTGAGAGTCCTTCGGGTTTTATAAGACCAGTGTTCAACACAAACTTTTTAAATTATGGAACATGTGCATTGCACACCTGAAATTGAGCCTCTGCCTATAACAATTGCCTCAGAGGGGTTCAGGTAACGCTCGGAAGGAGTCTCTTGAGGCGCACTTAAAATCCATTCACCACACTGTTTCGAAAGAAACTAGTGACACGACAAGAGAGAGGGGTTCGGGTTAAAACAATCAAAAGGTAGATAGATAGAAAATTATTTATGGCATAGAACATCATCACTTAACATCAGGTGAGATTGCGGTCAAACGATTTACCCATAAGTTGAAAAAAAAAAATAGAACAAAATGTACCGTTTACAGACGAACTGAATGCTAGAGAGCAATTTCTTTCAAACCTTTGTGTAGTTTTTAAAAAGCCGAAAGGGCACAAACATGGATGATAGGATAGCTTTTTTTAATAAACACACAACATGTTATTAAGTATATAATTCTTATATTAAATATTAAAATTGATACATTTTAAGAGTAGTAGAGCTCTTTGTTAAGGGCTCGTCCGGGGAAGTACCACCACGCCTTTTTCTGCCGCCAAGCAGCAACGCTGTGTTTTGGTTTGAAGAGTGTGGTTGCTGGTGTAATTACAGGCACATGAGGTTTAACATCTGTATGCCTCAAGTTGATGGACGCAGGGCAGTGTATCGTAGGGCACGTTCCTATCGTGCGTGACTTACGAGGCAATGCTTTGATGTGATGGTTACCACTTAACATCAGGTGGGCCATCTGCTTGTTCCATCAGCTAGTTGTATAGAAAAAAATATTATACATTTTAAATATTATATTATATTATATTATACACAATATTTGTGTTTAGAAACTTCAGGGGGCTGAAGTACTCATCAATATGAATAACTTTTTCTAAGGAACCAACACTGTGAATGCAAAAAAAAACAGCTGTTTCATACATTTTAGCCAGGTAGGTATCGAACTTTTGTATGAAACAGGTGTTTTTTTTCGCATTGACAGTGTTGGTTCCTTAGTAAAAGTTACTTATATTGATGGGTACTTTAGCCCCCTGAAGTTTCTAAACACAAGTATTGGAACACCTTGTATGCAGGTAAATAAAAAGATTACCTTCTTGCCACAAAACTGTTCATCGCAAAGCTCCGTGCAAACATAATCTACTAAGCACCGAACACATACTACAAAGGTTACAAACTGCTACCAAACATCTGGTAACCCTGCTCACTCAGGCGTTACTTGGAAAGTTACATCATTTTTCCACCCCATTTTCGTGTTCCATCAGCACATCATATTCACGTAGTAAAGTGTGGACTACACACGGCGCTTTAGTTCAACAATCAACAAAAAAAAACAATTTTACGCCTTATACAGTCAGAATAATATAAGCACAAGATAAAATTCAAAAATAAGCAAACACTACAAACATCTTAATTATGTATCTACTATAAATTTCAGAAATATGTCTACAATTTGTTAATTTTCAATTATAGTGGATACATAATTATGATGTTTGAAGTGTTTACTTATTTTTGATTTTGTCTGAGCGTGTGAGGTTCTTCCAAATATAACATTTCACCTCCCATATTGTGTAGTAGTTTGCATTTCATACGTGACGGATTGCAAGACCACTGCCGTTTGCTAGAATAGTAACAGGTTTCCTAGCGATTTTTTTTTTCACCGACAAGTCATTTTGATTAAAAAAAAGTCACTTTAATCAGTCACTTCCACGAAATGATTATTTATTTCTATTGGAAGAAAAATCGGAGAAACCGAAGTTGGTCAAATTGAATAAAAAATATATTATACAACTTTATGAGTTACAATTGTAAATAAACTGGCCGGTTTTAAGTACCTTCATTGTCAATACTTGCCTACTCAAAAAGAAGTGTTCCATATTTAAAAATAAATTGTTATATGCACTCCACAGGTTTGACAGGACCTCCATGCTCTTACAGGTTTATAAAAATTAAATGTGTAATAATATTTCAAATTTAGAACGAACATTTTCTTGCTTGTGACACGCATTTGTTATTCATTTTACGTTCATGTCTCATCGTTCGTATTTTCAAAACAATGTAAAAGGTTAAAAAAAATTATTTGTAAATATTTTGCCTAATAATATTTTCTAAGGAAGCATTTTCTAGCAACCGAAGGCTACAAAAATACTATATAACAAAACTATGTGGCTATCAGAGATTACATATGAAAGTACGTAAGTTTGTTGGCTCAATTTCTAGGTTTTGGTTGCAAGGAACTGACGCTAGATTCACCTGGTTTCAAGACGTTTCAAAGTGATCCTTGTGATTGGACTGAATAAAGACTATTTTTATTTTGACTAGAGTTACGGTGTTGGTGGCAACTTCTGTGTCCCAAATTGTTCGTTTGTATGTCTCGCTGCAATCTTTCCATCCAGTCAGTTCCGATCCTCAGTCTCTCGAGAGCCGCGAAGCGAAGCGCACGTCTGTTGCCGCAAGTTATCGTGAACTTCCGATTTCGTGTTCCAAGTTTGAAAAATTTTACAAGTTCGATATGAGTTTTGACGTGAAGTTGTGATTGTGTTACGTACGAGTAGTGTTTTGTTTTGTGCCAAAATGGATTCTAGGAGACTGTGCCTGGGTTTTTGTTGCTTTTTCTTCGGTAAGTAAAGTTTGAAAATGTCTTTACATTATTAGTGCTGAAGTTGAAGAGTAGTTAGGCCTGTATACCATGAGTTTTCTCAGAATATATTCGTAATAAACTGTAATAAAAAATACGAATGTATACTTGACACCTGTCATATTTTTTTTGACGTGGTTTTATACACTTGTTTATAATATAGTAGATAGCGAGTTTAGTCAGAAAAAACTCTACAAAAAGTTATAGAACTATAATTCTTATGGCTTAATGAAATAATCGATTATTCGTGCATTGTTTATGTTTGACATTAAAAATCGATACAAAATAACATGCTCAGGTGTTCAGGGGTTCTTAATTTAGCAGATCTTGGTTTTGAATACAAGCCTTAAAGCTTAAATATTTACTCAGATTGATAACATCGTAATGACCGGCTTTAAGTATTGTTTACCTTAGTATAGGAACTTCGTCTGTGACGATACCGAGTTTACATATTTGACGGAAAAACTGAAACAGCCTCCATTCTTTGATTTCCAGGCACGGAAGACATCCCTCTTGGGCTTGAGGATACATACGGGGAGTAGTTGAATGTTCGTAAATTTTATTTTTACTACCTGATGCAACAAGCAGTTGACCCAACTGATGTTATGTGGTAACCATCACCTATAACAAAGCATTTTTATGTTACATTTGAAATATACACATTTTGCGATAGTGTATTCCATATGACACAGGTCCAAAGGGAATCACCACTGATAAAAAACTAGCTGGATTCTTTACGATGTTTTTCCGATTCCGGTTGAGAGTACTGGTATCTACACTAATATTATAAAGAGGAAACCTTTGTATTTTTGTATTTTTGTATTTTTGTATGTTTGTATTTTTGTATGTAACGAATAGGCTCAAAAACTACTGGTCCGATTTCAAAAATTTTTTCACCATTAGAATGCTACATTATCCCTGAGTAACATAGGCTATATTATATTTTCAAAAAAATCAGGGATCCTTACTAAAACTTCAATAATGTAACCCAAGGTGGAATACAAAAACCTTACATCGCGTGCGCTGCGAAAACTATTGATGATAGAACAAAATAATGTACTACGATTTTGTAGAACACGTCATCATCTACAAAAAATGTCGCGACAGCATATGTCTAACTATTATAGTTATGTCACAATAAGTGTTCTTTTATTATAAAAAATTAATTGAAATGCCGCCGCCAGAAAAGGGTCTTTATTTGTACCTTGGTATTAATCCTTATCCAAATAAATAATTTCATAATTAAGACGGTTTCAATACCTATAGATTACTTCTTAAATTTTTCAAATCGGACATTCCATTCAAAAGATATGACGAAATTAAAAATGTTAACGGGTCCACGGGTCACGCTCGGGGTGCGATTTCATTCACTCAAGGAGAAGCGCGTGCAAATGTATGAAATAAGTAGACGCGAGGCTCGAACCCACGCTCTAAGTTTATCCTAAAATGTTCAAAAAATTTATGACCACCCATGCGAAGCTGGGACAGGCCGCTAGTTGAGTATATACCTACATTATCATCAGAGATAAAAATCCATTCAAAAACGTCATACTGATGTAAAACAATGTAGAACGGTCACCTCATCTATCTAATTGTTTGTAGACGGATGACAAAATCATAAATAAAAAATATAAATATTGGTGGACATTCCACACAGCACTATCTCGCCCCAAACTAAGCCAAAGCTTGTGATATGGGAACCAGATAGCTGATATACTACTTAAATACTTTTTTTTTTGTAAATACATACTTATAATATTATATAACACCCAGACAGAGAACAAACATCTATGTTCACCACACAAATGTTTGTTCTCAGTGGGGATCGAACCCACGGCCTACGGCACAGAAGGCAGAGCTACTACCAACTGAGCTGTGAAGGCTGTCAACAGCCTTCACAGCTCATAGGAACTATATTCAAAACTTATATGATCACAGTTTATTGATATAAGAGTAGTAGAGCTCTTTATGAAGGGCTTTTGTCTGGGGAAGTGCTACTATGAAATAAAAAAAATTAAAAAATTCTTTATTGTTTTTTTACCATTTTTTTTTCAGTATCACTTAAATCTTATTAACCAAGAACCCTTTGTCGGTTATAGGCCTCCTCCGACAGCTTCCAATCTTTCCTTTCCTTGGCTTTCTTCGCCCATTCTTTGCCCGCTAACTCGACTATGTCGTCGAAGTACTACTACGACGCCTTTTTCTGCCGTCAAGCAGCGTTGCTGTGTTTCGGTTTGAAGAGTGGTGGTTGCCGGTGTAATTACGGGCACATGAGGCTTGACGTATGCCTCGAGTTGATGGACGCAGGGCAGTGCAATGTAGTGCATGTTTCTATTGTGCGTGACTTACGAGGTAATGCTTTGTTATAGGTGATGGTTACCACCTAACATCAGCTTGTACCATCTTCAAGTACCATAAAACAATTTATCTCGACGACTTAAGTATGTTTTTAAATCCATTTCTACAGATCTTTTTAAGCATGCGCTATCATGACACATATTGAAAATTACACGAGTATTTAACGCGTTTTACCTTATTCATTTACCCGACGTTTCGGCTATGTAGCAATAACCGTGGCCGCCCGCATATATTTCTTTAGAAGTCCATACCATACCTCAAGCTTGGAAAACATTCGAAAGCCAATCGAACTAGGGATCTATAAAACCATATTGGAATTGTTATCTACTCCACCCCTGAATACACTATCGAACAGACAGAACTACGTCGTAAACATTTACGACTATTGCTACGTCCGTGTGCCCTGAGGCCATGCACTGACGCAAACGGCCCGTTTCCGTAACCAGTCGCCATATGACAGCTGTCAAAAGTAATTGGTAAAGCTCTAGGCTGTATAACCTTTGGCAACATTCGTTTTCTGCCATATTGGGTAACGACCAAATAGCAACATAACTTTCCTATCTGAAATGATGACATTTAGTTTTTTAGGGTTCCGTATCCGAAAGGTAAAACGGGACCCTAAGACCCCGCTGTCCATCCGTCTGTCTGTCTGTCAGTCTCTCACCAGACTGTATCTCATGAACCGTGATAGTTAGACAGTTGAAATTTTCACAGATGATGTATTTATGTTGCCGCTATAACAAAAAATACTAAAAAACAGAATAAAATGAATATTAAAGGGAGCTACCATATTTTTGCCGTTTTTACAGATAATGGTATGAAAGCCTTCGAGCGCGAGCCCGACTCGCACTTTTTCTATTTGTATCACAAGTTTTATTGTGTCATTTTTGGTGGTATTTTATTATATCAGCATTATTAGTTATCTTACCACAAGGTGTGAGCAATTAGAATGTAGGGAAGTTTCGGAGAATTACATTAAAAAGGTTTAAAAATATAATTTCGATTCAAACAAGTTTACCTATGAATGTAGTGATTGTATTCAAAAACTAGTAAGGCATATTTTTGTACGAAAACTGTTGTTTAGATCAAAATTATTTTATTGAGTAATTTTTAAGAGTAGTAGAGCTCTTTGTGAAGGGCCCATCCGGGGAAGTACGCCACGCCTTTTTCCGCCGCCAAGCAGCGTTGCTGTGTTTCGGTTTGAAGAGTGTGGTTGTCGGTGTAATAACAGGCACATGAGGCTTAACATCTGTATGCCATAAGTTGATGGACGCAGGGCTGTGCATCGTAGGGCATGTTCCTATCGTGTGTGACTTACGAGGCAATGCTTTGTTAGAGGTGATGGTTACCACTTAACAGCAGATGAGCCGTCTGCTTGTTCCTGTCTGCGTGCTAGCTAGTTGTATAAAAAAGTACTAAAAAAGGTTGAAAAATGCTCTCGCTCGCACAGTACAGTAGCGGTGGTCTACGTCTAAATACTATAAACTCCAAAATGTACGCATTTACAATATGCAGTGGGAACTAGATATATTCTAACAGCCAAGTTAAATATTGATAGGACAGTATAGTTTTAGCGTAATGGTCGTCCGGTTGGCGGTCACAGTATATGAGATGGCTGCCATAGGCTCGAGTTTATTGAACTGGAACCTACATATGGAAACATATTCAAGTATAACTTTTGTCCGTTTGTTTTTTTTTTAGTTATTTAAAAAAATCCGCAGCTCTTTATTTATATAGAGTAGTAACATATGAGTGTAGCTAAAAGTAAATAACGAATTTTTTTTTAACTAAAACTGGTAATAAAAACGACTATCACAAAACGAATTATACTAATAACTTGTATTTAAAGTGTGTATTGAGTATGAACGTGAATGTATGAATTTATATATATGTGTAGTATGGAATATGTAGCTGCGGTTTGTGGTTGTGTGCGTATGCACAACTTTTTTTTTTAAACTATCTAAAAAAATATAGTAATTGTAAAATCCTGATTCTTACTATAGTCAAAGTCAAAAGGCATATTCAGTTGAATCACAGAAACAGCTTCACGACCTTTATCACCAGGTAGATATCCTCTTTACATACCCACATTGAGCAGTAGTTGGTATTCCACACGTGACAGGTTGCAAGCCTATTGCTTTGCTTGAATCACAAATATCACAATTATGTTTTTTATAATACCTTGTACACTGCGCTTTTTATAAAAAAAAAGGCTATGGTCTATATTAAATAAAAAAACTGACTTAGACCATATCTCTTGGACTATGGAACCAATGAAAAATATATTATAAAGTTGTCATGTAAAATCATTTTGATATACCCATAACCTTAGGATTCCTGAGATCTAGATTAAAATATAATCAGAACAAAGATTTTTCCTTATATTTTCTATAAAAGTTTTTGTTAAAAGTCGTGTTTTTATAACTTTGAATCAATTTTTTTTTATATTTAGTTGTTGTTTTCTTAGATACAGGATTCTAGGTATCTTAAAGTAAAGTAAAATAAAGAAAAAATGTGTTTTAAAAATAATTAGCTACAGTATTATTATTGAATCCATAGGCTCCCGAACTAGTTAAGAAACTGTGTTTCTTAACTAGTGGCTTCTCCCATTAAATGAAGCAGTAATTGTGTAGGTAAATTACACAAAGCAAGACCAAATAATTAACAAATACAATTTTGAATACTAGTGGTTCGCCCCGAACTGAGATCTCGTGATACGAACGCACCAAAACTTTCAGTAGGTGGTAGTCAGAGGCAAGTCCAAACATTATGTTTGGACTTTTTTCTGACTCCCGCCTGCTAACATGGTACGGTAACCAGTTTCAACTCTATTGGCCTATTTGTTGAAGAGTTCCGTTGAACAGACCTTGGCTCCATCATCAGACCTAGTCGTTATCACCATTTTATGAGAACTGAGTACCTCCTTAATTTATTCCAAGAAAAAAAAATAAGAAAAAGCAACGGAAATGGCCGACCAGTAGAAAAACCTTGATGCCAACGAAACTCTTAGAGATGGGAGGTCTTGGATCGCTGGTTATCTTAATTTAACTTTTTTGTTGTATCTAAAAAACCGAGCGTCCCAGAAATTTTTTTTTTGGAATGTACAAACAAAGTCATTTTATATGACATGTAACTTGATTTTTTTATGTAACTTTTTTATTTTTGCCACCTTAAAAAACCCCATATCATAATAATATATGAGCCCCATTTTGCTCATATACTTTCCAGTAAATTTCTCAAGTACAAGCTATCGACTTATCAAATTTCATGCAGATCGGATCAACGGTTCGAAAGTTATGGCCAGACAAACAAACATACATACATACATACATACATGAAATGCCAAATCGCCCAAGTTGAAACTAAGATCTTCGTTCGCTTTGCTCACTCGATCATTAAATGGGAATACAAACTAATACAAAATTTTGAAAATAGAAACGAATCCAACTAAGTATTGTACTATACGACAAATGAAAATTACAAGTACCAACAAAATCCTAACTAGTAGTATGGTGCTATGGTGCGTTCTTAAACTCATGAAGGACCGAGCAATCTACCGAACGACTTGTACCTTATGTCTCTTTTAAGAACACTTGCCCGTATTACATAACTCACGACAGGTACGCTATTACGTAATATGGTAGCGATTAAATAAAAAATACAAATACAAAACATTTATTGCGTTAAACTTAATCTTGAGTACATTTTATGGGTTTGAAACCCTTTTTTTATGTACGGAATACCTGTGTTTGAGTGAGAGGTTTGCATCTCTTCTGAACGATATTTTGGTTAAGAAATCTTATTTACACAGTAAGTGACTTTTTTAGGTGACAGTGACGTTCATGTTGTCCTACCCACATGACATTGTAGTTATTTGATTTCGTTAATTTAGATATTGTTTTATTTGTATTCTTTTTTTTAATTATTATTGTGATTGACATGATTTAAATTCTTCTTTAAATTAATGTTTTGTATGCTAAGAAGCAGAATCTGGAGATTCCAAACCACACCCACCTACCATCTTATTATTTTATTGTAACTTGGATTCACAAACAATAAATTATTTATGATTTATCTTCGCTCTTCTGTAATAAGGTTATTTAATAAAATATGCAATTGTAAAAGACATGATTTCAAGAACATTGTTCTTGAAAAAGCCAAATTATTTAAAAGTGCCACATTTTTCTTATAAAGAAAATGAAAATGACGTTTGACAACATTTATTTTTATGTTTAATTCATTATAAACACTGTACAATGTTGGTGATCAAATAAATAAATTATAGTGTTTACCTACACATAAGGAAATCACACATCTTAAGAGTAGTAGAGCTCTTTGTGAAGAGCTCGTCCAGGGAAGTACTACCACCACACCTTTTTCTGCCGCCAAGCAGCAATGCTGTGTTTCGGTTTGAAGAGTGTGGTTGCCGGTGTAATTACAGGCACATGAGGCTTAACATCTGTATGCCTCAAGCTGATGGACACAGGGCAGTGCATCGTATGGCACGTTCCTATCGTGCGTGACTTACGAGGCAATGCTTTGTTATAGGTGATGGTTACCACTTAACATCAGGTGGGCCATCTGCTTGTTCCATCAGCTGGTTGTATAAAAAAAAAAAAAAAAAAAAAAAAAAAAAACAATTATGTAGATCCCTATGAGTTATTCGCCGGTAGAGATTAGCATTCGATGGCGCAGGTATGAAGGGGAAGGTTAGGCTAAAATCTCACTTAGACAACTTTTGTGACATTATAAAATCTAATAGAATAGAATTATCTTTATTGTAAACCGTAATAAAGCTAATACAAAAACAATACTTTAACAAAAGTAGAGGTGAAATGGGCGGTCTTATCGTTAAAAGCGATATCTTCCAGAAAACATGCATAAGTATGGACGGGCTAATATCTCTATATAAATAAAAATCAATTGCTGTTAGTTTGTCTTGCTGAAACTCAAGAACGCCTTTGCCGATTTAGCTGATTTTGGTTTTGGAATGTTTGTCGTAGTCCAGGGAAGGTTTAAATGGTGAGAGAGTATGGAAAAATTGCGAGGATAGGTGATACGCAGTACACCGGGTCATCTGGTAATAAAATAAATAAATATCTAGTAATAAACTTATCAATATTATTAAAATACTTTTATAATATTGACAATAAATAAATAAATATTGGTGGACTTTGCACACAGCACTATCTAGCCCCAAACTAAGTCAAAGCTTGTACTATGGGAACCAGATAACTGATATAATACTTATAATTATGTTTTTTATGTAAATACAAACATATAATTATTTTATATAACACCCAGACAGAGAACAAGCATCTATGTTCATTACACAAATGTTTCTTCTCGGTGGGAATCGAACCCACGTCCTACGGCGCAGAAGGCAGAGCTACTACCAACTGAGCTGTGAAGGCTGTCAAGGATATAGCTAAGCAATTGTGTTAAGCAACATACTATAATACAAATTATAGGAAACAAAATTGTAGCTTAAAGTGGTAGCTTATTGTCGCACGTCGTGGACCTATCGCGCGTTACGTAATAAGCACGTCAATAGACGCTCAGATGTAACCCAGATAAGACTAAGAATACTGTGAATAGACTGCTTTGAGTGCTCTCTTTTGTAGCTTAAAATGCTATTTTCGCTAGAACCCGCCCGTGGCTTCGTATAGCCACACAAAAAACGTTTTCAGGTCATGCATAAAGTTCTACGTTTGTGCCAATATAATCTTCTGTCATTTGCGGACGTGCCCTGTGACGTCATGCATTCGTTAGTAGAGGTAACCGCTCATCACAAGATGGGCATGTTTTGACACTTTTTTTTATACAACTAGCTCATGGAACAAGCAGATGGCCCACCTGATGTAAAGTGGTAACTGTACTGTATACAGGTTGCTTGGGTACCAAATAAAACACTTAGATCGAGTAACGTCCGCCTGGGTTGGCCGGCTGGAATCGAGTGCCCCCGACCGTGGTGCGTTCCGTTGCTACCCGCTGACCCGCTTACCCAGTCAGCGCGCATAGTTTATTGTTATACACTACAGTAACCATCACCTATAACAAAGCATTGCCTCGCAAATCACGCACGATATGAACGTGTCCTATACGGAAAAAAATAACACTACTCATTTTCTTTTACTAAGAATACCATTATTCTCAAAATTATTGTTTAAATACGAGACAATATTATCTTAACTTTAAACATTATTCTTAAACTAAAAAACACATTATTTTTGCATTAAGAATAATTTATTCTCAGGAATTATTCTAAAACCAAGAATCGAATGCTTTATTCAATACTTTGCTGTGTTAGATCAAGAAAAATCTATTTTTTTTCCCAAGATCAGTATGTGTTTTGCTTCTAAGAAAATATATTCTTACACTAAGAATTTTGGATTCTAGATAAACAATAAATAATGAACTACAACATGGAAGATAATATTATTCTTATTATTAGAATAATTGTTAAAGAAAGAAGAAAATATCTTTACATTAAGAATTATTATTCTTAAAGTGAATAAGCATGTAAATATTCTTTAATGAAGCACATGTTTCTTCATAAAAAAATAAGTATATACTTATATTGAGCATTATATTCTTGAAATTAAAAGAACACAGACATTAAAGTAAAGAATATGTCAAGTCTTCCAATAAGCATCAGTATAATTCAATTAAGATATTTAAAGTCTTATGTATAGAATTCTAAAATTTCTTATGCCAAAACAATATAATTTACTAATTAAGTAAATGTTTCTTCATTGCAGAATATATATTGAGAATGCCAATAGTCACATTAAGAATGTGAAACTCTGTAATGGAGAACCGTTATGCTTGAACCAAAACAATATTTTACTTGGCCTAAGTAGGAAATTAACTTAATCGAAGATATTTCTGTAGTTTCAAACGAAGTTGTTGACTCTTCGTGAAAGAATGATGATATACTTCGCTTGAGCCTTTATATTCTTGAAATGAAGCGAACACAAACATTCAAGTTAAGAATATGTGAAGTCTTCTAATAAGCATCAGTATTATTCAATTAAGATTTTTAAAGTCTTAATTAAAGAATTCTAAGATTTCTTAAGCTAAAACGATATAATTTTCTAGTGAAGTAAATGATTCTTCATCGCAGAATATACATTGAGAATGCCAATAGTCACATTAAGAATGTGAAACTCTTTGATGGAGAACCGTTATTCTTGAACCAAAACAATATTTTACTTGGCTTAAGTGGGAAATTAACTTAATCGAAGATATTTCTGTAGTTTCAAACGAAGTTGTTGACTCTTCGTGAAAGAATAATGACATACTTAGCTTGAGCATTATATTCTTGAAATGAAGCGAACACAAACATTCAAGTTAAGAATATGTGAAGTCTTCTAATAAGCATCAGTATTATTGAATTAAGATTTTTTAAAGTCTTATGTAAAGAATTCTAAGATTTCTTAAGCTAAAACAATATAATTTTCTAGTGAAGTAAATGATTCTTCTTTGCAGAATATACATTTAGAATGCCAATAGTCACATTAAGAATGTGGAATTTTTTAATGGAGAACCGTTATGCTTGAACCAAAACAATATTGTACTTGGCTTAAGTGGGAAATTAACTTAATCGAAGATATTTCTGTAGTTTCAAACGAAGTTGTTCAATCTTCGTGAAAGAATAACTATATGCTTAGTTTGACAATTATATTCTTGAAATTAAAAGAACACAAACATTCAAGTTAAGAATATGTGAAGTCTTCTAATAAGCATCAGGTATAGCATAGGTAGTCTTCTAATAATCTGCAGAAAGTATCATTACACTAGTTTTATTTTAATCTTGTACCTACCTTAGATCCAAATAGTTTTACTTTACTTAAAAAAAAAAGTGTTATTCAAATTATCCCTCCCCACCCCTTGTCACACTTCATCGTCCCCCTCCCTCCCCCTTAACGTGTGACGTAATTTATGGATGGCCCCTAATATGTTTAAAGTCTTAGGTAAAGAATCCTAAAATTTCTTAAGCCGGTACAATATATTTTTCTAATAAAGTAAATGATTCTTCATTGCCGAATTTATATTGAATGTACCAATAGTCATACCTATTAAGAATGTGAAACTTTTTCGTGGTGTACCTACATTACATTCTTTAATGAATATGTACTGATCTGTATTTACAAATCTAAGAAGTTGATTTCAACCTACTTAAAAAGATCGTATCTATTTGAAACTTAACATGTGTATGTAATTTATAATATTTAAATAGTCAGGAGTTGTGTTAAAGAATTTCATGACCAACGTTCCATAAACAGGGATAGGTAGGATAGGTAGTACCTTCTTGCATTTATTTGTTAATTATGGCTTAAAAAATACTAAATTTGAGCTGAATGCTAATGCATTTTCTACAGGTTCACCTGAGTGGTGTAAAAACATTTGATGTGTGACAAATTTTAAATCTAATATGCAACTTTTACATTACAACACTTACCTACCTATAACTTTTAATAAAAATATACCTCTCTACATCAATAATTGTATTGCAAAAAATTTTTACTAGACATGGAGGATTTAATTATTACCTATTTACATAGGTACTTACTTAGGTTTAAGATCAGAGAATCTCCATCGTACCTACTCTTGTGGAGAAAATGTCTCTCAGGCTAAACCTGCCTACAACATTTGCTTACTGAGTGTATACTTACAAAATTTTATTTACCTACTGAGGTATAACAGCACCTACATACCTAATAATAAAATATAATGCTTGCTTACCTACCCAACGCAATAAATAGCTACGTCATACAACTTGTTAACCCATACCTACCTATTTATAGATTATAGCTAACAGCTCAGTATCACATACATTAGGTACCTTCCTACGCAAAAAATACCAATCGTTATAGGTAATACAATGGGCGGCCTTAACACTAACAGCGATCTCTTCCTAGGTAGTTAGTTACTTACCTAGGTACCTACGTGTTGACTGAGGAAACAGACGTCATCAGAGCAGTAACTTTTTTGCTTGGGTAATGCCGTGTGCATTACCCAAGCAAAAAAGTTAGGTAGACAAAACCGAGTCAAAAGATACCTACTTAATCAGTGTTTGAGCTATTATCCTATATTATCTTACCAATGGTGTGCCTATGGTCAGTGACAGGGCTAACTTTACACCTGTCTCTAGATTGTGTGTACAAAATTTCATTGAGTTTGATAAAATAGGTAGGTACCTACCTATTTTATCAAACTCAATGAAAAACCTTGCTTAGGTATCCATCCATCCTTAAATAGAATCAAACTACCTAGTTAGGTACCTAACTGGGTAACTTACGGTTTTTTATCATGTACAATCAGTGACAGATCAAGAAAAATTGACATAAAAAGCAGGCATGAATTCATTGCGACAGGACGAACTGCTAGTTATGTAGGTAGTTACTAGTTACCTATCTATTAAGGGAAATAAGTAGGTTGGTACTTGGTAGGTACCTACAAACTACAGAGGGCTTATTTAGGTGTAGGTAACATAGGTACCTACTATGTATCTCACTCGGTCAATGTGTAGAGTGCCAACTATAAATATAAATTATAATTATGTCAACGGTGCTAATTGGTTATTCAAGTCATCTCAGAGCACACGAAAGACATTATGAATAAGCAGTAAACAATGTCGCCGTAGCCGAATTTGTCATGGACGACATCATCATAACTATCACAGTGCCTTGTCCAATATTATTTGATCGCTACCACGTGTCGTAACGTGCGTCCAATCCATGGAAAAAGTAATTATGTCAATGCAAGAATAAATCTTCACTATTATTTTAAATTCAAGAAGACAATTCTTCTGCTGTTTTCTAGAACAAACGCAATGTTGCCATCGTAAAAAATACAAATAATTAGTAATATTATAATACTAGGTAATAAAATAAAGCTACTGTGTTATTTTAATTAATGTTATCAATTTAAGGTTTTTTTTTCACGTACAAGTATTTCTATAACATTATTGATAAGTAACAAGGAACAAAAGAACTGTTCTTTTGCGTTCTTGGCGTAAATTTATTGCCTGTTCTTCTAGGCCTTGGTCTCGTGGAACTGGCACCTATATTCACCTAGCTTTAAGACGTTTCAAAGTGATCCTTATGATTTTATTGAATAAATACCTTTTGACTTTGACTTAGGGCTTTGTTTGGACATTCCAAAACTATTTTTACTTATTTTCTAAGATGCTCGGTTTTTGAGATACCACAAAAAAGTAAAATTAAGATAACCAACGCAAGGGCTCCCATCTCTAAAAGTTTCGTTATCAAGGTGTTGTTACTGGTCGGCCAGTTCCTTTACTTTTTCTTAATTTTTTATTCATTATGATACACTACATTTAATTGTTATACATTATGAAGATACTCAGTTCTCATTAAATAGTGACAGAAACCTGGTCTGATGATGGAGCCAAGGTCTGTTCAACGGAACTCTTTAATAAATAGGCCAATAGTGTTGTCAACGTTGTGATGTACCTATATAAGTAAACAAAAGGCCTTACTTAAAAATATCTGCCAAAAGATAATCAGTGTATAATCAATTGCCATTTCTTATCAATGAGAAATTACAAACAGTGACAGGGGTAACTTTGAGAAATGTCTCAACTGAGTTTATATGTAAGAGCCTGTTTTAGTTTAACTGAAATAATATTTTTAATATTAATTATTAAGTAGAATGACGAGTACTGTTTTGCATTATTCATTTCATTACACAAACACCAAGAAGTATTGGGAATAAAGTATGACAGCTAATTCTTTTATTGTCTAGAACACGATTACAATTTTTTTTCGTGCCCTTTTTCGGAATGACTGTAGATTTTACGGACAAGCGTGATGTGATGATGCTTTGATGATGGTCGGTGCCATCAGACAACAAAATATTGTTTTGTCACTACCAAAAAACATACAGCGTTGTATTTGTATAGTACCTTTTAGATTTTAGAGTTGGCAACACTGGCTCTATTCGACGACGCACACGGCGCACGCGGCGTTCTCACTCAGTGTGTAATCTATCGGTCCGCCACCCACCGCCATTTCTACATCGTATATTTTTTTGTGTTAATTAAGTGTTTTGTGAATGTGAATGCTTATAGAGTTTATTAACGGGTTTTTAGAACAATTGTTGTTGGAACTGATAGGTATACCTGCCATATCACGTGCGTGTCCACTTTTTTACAAGAAAGACAAAAAGAAGTTTCAGTAGGTACCTACAGGCCGTGCAGACAAAATGGAGGAGCCCTTGTAGTTGTGGGAAATGCCTGCTGAAGTTGAAAAAAAATTCAATGGTATGTAAGTCTACACGAGCTTTTGTTTTTATTTTATTAGGTAACTGACTAACTGTGATTGATTCTCATGTTTCTCTTTAGGTGATGAGTTTCGCTCTTGCATGTGGTTGCTTGGCAAGCGTGTACCTGTGCCATCATGTTTGTGTGTGTTTTTGATGCCAATAAAACGATTCTGTTCTATTGATTGTGTGTTTCAGATAATGGTATAACTCCGGATCAATTAAAAGATGTCATTGACCTGCTGAAAGAACTTATACCATCGATTGGTTTGCGAATAACTATTCGAAAGAAAATACAAGAACATCTGACTGCACTGGTATGTATTCATGTATATGTTATTCTATTACTATTTACCCGGAGATAGGCAGGCTTTCTTAGTGATGTCTGCTTTCATTTCCAAGCCTATGATAAATCCGAAGTTGAACAGTAAATATGACATGTATACCTATGTAAAGTTATACCTACGCGTCTATAATTCTAGCTAGACCAATATGCAGGCTGCTATCATGCATGATAGTAGATGCTTATTTTAGTTATTTTAGAAAAATAATCAAAATGTGTGTGTGCCGATGTTCCGGTTGATCCCATCGGCAGCTATCATGTCATTCTGCGATGTCTGTACCGTGTATCATTGGCTGTTTTCTCTCTAAAATAGGTATCTACAAGTTGTATAAAAAAGTAGAGGCAATCAAATTCAAAGACAGCACACGCTAAGCTTCAAAGTAATAATATGAGAGGCAATTTCTTAAGCCAAAACAATATAATTTTCTATTGAAGTAAATGTTTCTTCATTGCAGAATATATATTGAGAATGCCAATAGTTACATTAAGAATGTGAAACTCTTTGATGGAGAACCGTTATGCTTGAACCAAAACAATATTTTATTTGGCTTAAGTGGGAAATTAACTTAATCTAAGATATTTCTGTAGTTTTAAACGAAGTTGTTGACTCTTCGTGAAAGAATAATTATATACTTAGCTTGAGCATTATATTCTTGAAATTAAGCGAACGCAAAGTAACAAACATTACAGTATCTTATAATTTTTGGGTTTACTCGTATATGTGTATAATATATCTTTAAGATGTTTCAAAGTGATCCTTGTGACATTTGATTATGACGTTGATTACAATATGGAATTTATTTTTCAGACTGATACTGTAACAATTTTGGACATCCTGCCTACCTGAATAAAGTATTTGATATTGGTTGAAAACTTTAAAAATGCATGATGGTTTGATTGCAAACATTCTGCTTGCAAAAAGATTGTATTAGCAGATATTTTAATGAAGTAAAGTGATATAATATGATTCTATTCACAGCTCAGTTGGTAGTATCTTTGCCGTCTGTGTTGTAGGTTGTATGTTTGATCCTCACCGAGAACAAATATTTGTGTGATGATGATGAACATTGATGTTTGTTCTGTGTCTGGGTGTTATATTTATATTGTAAATATGTATTTACATGGTTCTCTGGTTCTCACAGTACAAGCTTTGCTTAGGCTTGCGTTGGTGCAAGATAGCACTGTGTGAAATTATCTTAAAATATTATTACTAATTTAAAAGGATCGGAATCAATGAGTATCCTCAAGAAACTATGGAGGGCCATGTTTACGACCACATCACTTATTCAATGTATTGCAATGTAATAATATGTTGCAGTAAGATAGTTTGGGAATAGACTTCCCTGTCCATTGATTGCCATTAAATACTTATAAATATTTCAGATAAAAATGAAGATAAAATAGTATGGCTTAAAAACAATATAGAGCCGTGGCAGCAAGTTATCGACTATTGGACCGCAACATATGACATACCGAGTGCTACAAATTACCTAACTGTAGCAGATTTTGTCTGTCAATGGAACATTCTTAACGATGTCCGAGGAGAGCAATTGGTGAGTTTAATCTATGCTTAGCCGCAATAAACAAAAGAGACTTCGGTTTAATTACAGTCACTTCTAGAAACTGTTGCATATATGTGTCAAGGTTTTAATACTAGTTCTTGCATGTGTTCTTAATTTATTTATAATTAAATATTATTGTTTTACTATTTCAGATAAACATTGATTTTGACAAGAGATATCACAAGTCTACATCAATTTTTTTTTTGAAATGGAACTCATTTTTTAATAGAGTAATAGAATTGAAAGAGGCCTCTATCAAAAACGATGGTATATTAAACGATTTGGAGGAACTAAAGCAGGAGACTGAAGATGGTATGTTTGACTTTTTTTCGAAGAAAATGTAAAACGGGTTTTCAAAATGTGGTTTATTGCTTCAATCGTAGTTTTAAACCGTTGCATGTTCACCGTTCATGTTTCAGACAAGAAGATAATTAACCAGATAATGCTGCTTTGCCGGTTGATACCGCCGTGGGGGAGATTAAACAGAAAAGTAAAATTTTCCACGGTTGAATGCATTGAGGGCATAGTAGTGAATGTTGTGGTAAGTGTTAAATTCTTATTATTCGTAACGACTATGTAGCGAAGGTTTGACGCGCGATTTGACGAACTCCGCGGTCTGGTGGGCGAGTAGCCGACAAGAGGTTGCGGTTTCGATTCCTGTAACGGGTCTGTGTGTTGTGTGAAAAACTGGTGAAATAATAATGAAAATCTTTTCAGACCCCTGGCGATATACAACATAGAATTGAAATCGTTGCAAGACAGGCACAAACGAATAAAATTACAGTCCAACCTTACATCGTGGCCTGCGAATCACAATCAGCTACCGCATCATTATTATCTGGTGATTGACACAATAAAATATAATTTTACATCAGCAACGAAAGCGCTTGATACACTATTCAAGTGTTATCACACCCTTCATGCCACTTACCCAAAGGCTTCTGATCATATGTACTTTATTATCCAAAGAGGTGTGTATGGTATAAAAACAAAATATGATAACGTCGTACCATTATTGCAGATATATTAAACTTAATCTAAATCTCCGTTTAGCAATATTTAGTTTCATAACCTAAATATCAAGTGTCAAATGTGTAATGTCTATTTAGGCGATATAAATTCATACTTTTTCGATTTACGTTACGTCCATAACGTCACTGATAACTTCAGATGCCCATATGAAAATTGTACCAGAGCTTTTGTCGTGCCAAATTTAATCTATTTTAAGTTTAATTTTCATATTAAGATTACATTGATTAGAGTGATTATGTTGACTTTTTATTAATAATATATAATGATAAAAATTATGTAACCAATGAATCTTGGGTATATTTTTTATGTGAAGTATCGATATAATACTACATTGTAATTTGTGACTTTTAAATAAATTTATCTACTCAGATTTGACTATTTATTTAATTGAAATTTATCCGGTTTGATGAGATTGTAATTTGTTGTGTATTCATTTTTTGTTTTAAACTTTGTAAAACCTTCATATATTATTTTACTGTGTGTAACAATCTGTTAGATTAAATTGAATATGTATATACTTACCAGGGTTATATGAATTTAAGAACGAAACAGCACAAGTACTTGATATTTATACGTGCCCGAGGAGTTTAGCTATTTCATTAGACCCTGTGTAAGTTGAGTAATTTTTTTGTATCTTCAGTTTATTATATTGTCTTATTCAGGTCAGATTTCTAGCGCCTGTCATACTTCTGAAATCGCTCGTTTTCGTAACAAACGAAACTCCTTGGGAATGACTCCAAAACATGCATCGATTCGGCGTCGTTTCACTAGGCGTTATTTTGTCACGGAAACGCGCGATTTTCAAAGTATTGCGTTTACTACAGGAGCTAAAAATTTTGCCACAAATAAGATAATTTAATGCTCAATGAAGAAAAAAAAAAATTTATTTCAAGAAATAATATATTCAATTCAACCTCACACATGTTTTAAAGTAAAACACACAATATCTTTAACTAAGAATAATTTATTTTACATCCAAGCAATTATAGCATTCAATCAAGACGAATCGTTGTTAAATAAAGACACTATGATTGTTCATACAAGAAATTACATTCTCACGGCAAAAACTAAACCTCTTCGTAGGAGAATCAATATTGATTCAAATGAAAACTAGTTTTTTATTGGAGTAAAACACACAATATCTTCCATTGAAAATAATTTATTTTACATCCAAGCATTAGATAGCATTCAATCAAGACCAACATTTTTTAAATCAAGACACTATGATTGTTCATACAAGAAATTACATTCTCACGGCAAAAACTAAATCTCTTCGTAGGAGAATCAATATTGATTCAAATGAAAACAAGTTTTTTATTGGAGTAAGACACACAATATCTTCGATTGAGAATAATTTATTTTACATCCAAGCATTAGATAGCATTCAATCAAGACCAACATTTCTTAAATAAAGACACTATGATTGTTCATACAAGAAATTACATTCTCGCGGCCAAAACACAATCTCTTCGTACAAGAATCAATATTGATTCAAATGAAAACATGGTTTTATTAGTTTAAGACTAAATTATCATCAAATTAAGAATAGTTGTTCTTAATCTAGCAATTAATAGCGTTCAATCAAGACAAAACTTACAATTTTTTTACTGAATTCAAGAAACTGCGTTCTCAAATTCAAACGCTTAACTACTATAGCTAAGAGTAATTTCTTATACAATCAATAATATGGTATACTTGAAATGAAACTATTTTTTGTTGCATGAAGATAGAATTATTATTAATACAAGAAACCGAAGACTTCAAACAAAACTTATTTTCTCTTTTAGCAAGAATTGATTGTTTTAATAGAAGAATATGAAATACTTGAAATAAAATAAGCTTTTATTAAGTAAAGACAGTTTGTACGTTAGGGCAAAAACGTGCTGTCTTATTCCAAGAATATTATATGCTTGTAAATCAGTTATTTAATGCTACAATGAAGAGATCACGTTTATTTGATACTAAGAATACTGATATTCTTGGTATGAGAGACTATATGTACTTGTAACTAGTCTTATGGACAAGGAGAAATTATACTAGGATTAAAAATAATATACTTAGATTGAGACAGTACTTTTGAAACATTATTATGCTATAGTTAAGAATATATTGTTTCGGGGCATATATAAATCAATATTATTCTTGACCAATAGATTTATTCTTAACTTAAGAATAGATTTTTTTCCGTGTACGATGCACTGCCCTGCGTCCATTAACTTAAGGCATACATATGTTACGCCTCATGTGCCTGTAATTTCACCGGCAACCACAATCTTCAAACCGAAACACAGCGTTGCTGCTTGGCGGCAGAAAAAGGCGTGGTGGTAGTACTTCCCCGGACGAGCCCTTCACAAAGAGCTCTACTACTCTTAAAGAAATACTTGATATAAAGGATAAGTAATTGTGACTACTCTAATGATTTTGAACTCGGCTTGATATATTTCTTAACTCCTTGTGGTTACACTCGCATGGTACATAAATACCCACCTGGTGTAGAGCGATTACCTTTCTCTGACTAAGCGCCTTAGACATCCCCAAAGAATCTTGAATTAGTCTATGATACTAAAAGATCTGCACTGGTGGTCTAGTGGTAGCATCCCCGCCTTCCGATCCTAAGGTCGTGGGTTCGAAACCGGTCGTGCTCCAATGAGTATTTGTATGTGCACAATGCCAGTACTCTCAAACGGTGAAGGGAAACATCGTGAGGAAACCGGCATGTCGAACCTAAAAGTTCTATAACATGTATCAAGTGCTCGAAAGGAGACTCTTGAGGCGCACTTAAAATTCTTTCACCACACTGTTTCGAAATAAACTAGTGACACGACAAGAGAGAGACTAAAAGATCTAAAGAATTATCTAAGTACTAAAGCTGAGTCTTTTCCTGAGGAAGCACGAAATGCAAGTTTAACAGTACTATTATTGATTTGGTGGTTTATCAGAGTAGGGTTTTTTTTTAATACAACTAGCCGATGGAACACTCATTTGGGCCACCTGATGCTAAGTGGTAACCATCACCTCGTAAGTCACGTACGATAGGAACGTGCCCTACGATGCACTGCCCTGCGTCCATTAACCTGAGGCATACGGATGTTAAGCCTCATGCGCCTGTAATTACACCAGCAACCACACTCTTCAAACCGAAACACAGCGTTGCTGCTTGGCGGCAGAAAAAGGCGTGGTAGTACTTCCCCGGACACAAAGAGCTCTACTACTCTTACGTTTATAAACCTACTGCTAGCTAGCAGATATTACTAACCAGTAGCCGTACACCGAAACCTGAAATCCACACGATTTGTATTAATTCTAGCGTAAACATGATATCTCGGCCACCATAATTAATCTGCAAAGCTATTCATACAGAAAATTATATTCGATCATTATACTGAATCTGTTTTCGGAGTTCACAGTCTGTTTGAAACAGCTGGTCATGTTTTGATAAAATGTACAGAACAATAAGCCGTCATTTTTTTTTATACGTGTTGGTAGAACAAGAAGAAGACCCAACTGATGTTAAGTGTTAACATCACCTATAACTCTCTTGTCGTGTCACTAGTTTCTTTCGAAACAGTGTGGTGAAAGAAAATTAAGTGCGCCTCAAGAGGCTCCTTTCGAGCACTTGACACATGTTATAGAACTTTTTAGGTCCTACGACATATATCTATAACCAAGCATTGCATCGTAAGTCACCCTCGATAGGAACGTGCCTTACGATGCATTGTCCTGCGTCCATCAACTTGAGGTATACAGATGTTAAGCCTCATGTGTCTGTTATTTCACCGGCAACCACACTCTTCAAATCAAAACATAGCCGAAAAAGGCATGGTGGTAGTACTTCCCCGGACGAGCCCTTCACAAAGACCCCTACTATTCTTTATATAGTTCATATTATTATCTCATAATTATAATAACTAAAGAACTATAGGCATTTCATTTACTATGTGTTTGTTTTGTATGTGTTTGAGGTGAAAGTATTGAAATTAAAAAAAATATAATAACTTCTTTTTAAAAAATCTCAGTACAATGTTCCGAAACATATTGGAAAAAACTGAAAAAAAAAATTATGTATGAGTATGTATGAGTTTGAACCAGCTATTTCAATACTGATAGCGTTGGCATTGATATGCGTGAATAATTGAGGTTTATTTTATTCGCCGAGTGAAATACATTATTTTTGCAGCTGATTTTGATGCCAATTTATTTTGTGGTAAATTGATCGGCTTTTTCTGAATATGCAACTATAACATGAGGTTAACATCTGTATGCCTCAAGTTGATGGACGCAGGGCAGTGCATCGTAAGGCACGTTCTTATCGTGCGTGACTTACGAGGCAATGCTTTGTTATAGGTGATGGTTACCACTTAACATCAGGTGGGCCGTCTGCTTGTTCCGTCAGCTATTAGTATAAAAAAAACTAAGTACCTAGACACCTACATAACCCGCTTACCTTACCTACTTAAAATAGGAGGACCTATAGCTACCCTAATAGGATTATGTCGGTGCATTATTATCTATTAATTGTTCAAATGTCTGTATAATTTAGTAGCAACCGCAACAATTTCAAATTAGCTTTGTAAGTTAGCTTTAATGTTTGGTTAGCTCTTTATAAAAGAGTTCGTCCGGGAAGTACTACCACTATTTATTTCTGTCGTCATGCAATGATACTTGCATTGATCCGTATACTCAATACATAATATTGCTTACACATGGTTTAGTTTAGGTACATACATAGTAGTGTTAGGAAGTATGACATGGACCCTGCATAGGGTATAGCAACATGCCGAGGTTTGCATTGATAAAAATCAAAATCAAAATAAAAAAACGTTTAAACGTTTGTGTCACGTAGACATAGGCGAAATATAAAGAACATTATGACAACAAAATCGGTCGTTACTCAGTTTTATGCTGTAATAGTGTTTGATGCACTTTTTTTTAAGTTAAGAGGTAACCAACACCTATAACAAAGCATTGCCTCGTAAGTCACGCACGATAGGAACGTGCCCTACGATGCACTGCCCTGCGTCCATCAACTACAACTGCACTACTACAACACTGGTCTTTATATATTATAAGGTCTTGATTATATAGTCTTCTTGTAAGGTCTTGATAGATTGTACACAAAGAAAAACACATAAGAGTAGTAGAGCTCTTTGTGAAGGGCTCGTCCGAGGAAGTACTACCACCACGCTTTTTTCTGGCTTATCTGCCGGCAAGCAGCAACGCTGTGTTTCGGTTTGAAGAGTGTGGTTGCCGGTGTAATTACAGGCACATGAGGCTTAACATCTGTATGCCTCAAGTTGATGGACGCAGGGCAGTGCATCGTAGGGCACGTTCCTATTGACCGTGACTTACGAGGCAATGCTTTGTTATAGGTGATGGTTACCCCTTAACATCAGGTGGGCCATCTGCTTTTTCCATCAGCTAGTTGTATAAAAAAAACTATACATATATTTTACAATTGCATTGCTGTGTTCCGATTTCATGTGTATGGGTGGCGATATCATTAGAAGCATAACATTAGACGTGACATCATTTCTGTCTCATAGTGATGTACTGCAATTCACAAAGAGCTCTACCTTTGTGAAGGGCTCGTCTGGGGATGTACTACCACCAAACGCTACTACTACTATTAATACTACTACTATTTCCGCCAAACAGCGTTGCTGTGTTTCAGTTTTAAGGATTTTGGTTGATCTTGAAATTACAGGCACTTGAGGCTTAATATCTGTACGTGATTAGTCGCTAATCGCTGAGCAGTACATCGTAGCGCATTCTTCAATAGTGCGTGACTTGCGAGACAAAGTTATGTTTTGTGGTGGATGGTCACCACTCAACACTGGTGCACTGGTGGTCTAGTGGTAGAGGCCCCGCCTTCTGATCCTAAGGTCGTGGGGAAACCGGTCGTACACCAATGAGTTTTTCTGTTCAAAAATGTATGTGCACAATGCCAGTACTCTCAAACGATGAAGGAAAACATCGTGAGGAAACTGGCATGTCGTAGAACTTAAAAAGTTCCATACCATGTGTCAAGTGCTCAAAAGGAGCCTCTTGACACGCACTTAAAATCCTTTCACCACACTGTTTCGAAAGAAACTATTATAGTGACACGACAAGAGAAGAGACCACTCAACATCAGGCAATATGCTTGTTATCAGCAAGAGTATTTCAACATGAAGTAGGTAGCTAATGTTTATAAGTGGACTTCTTCAGGCGCATGATGATGATTAACAAGTTCCATTCGGATCAAGTTATAAAGTGTCACTAACAAGAGAGTAAGTTGTTACCTACTCCAGTTATAGTAGGTATGTCAAAGTGCATCTTACGACTACAACTTTGGCGTCTCGTTATAAACTTGCACAATTATGTAAGTTTATCGCTTCGACGATCTCTGTGGCTCTAGCGACTAAAGCGGGCACACGCGCGTTCAAGCGGCGGCCGCGGTGGCGTGCATAGCGGTCCGGCCTTTTTGTTAGAGCAAGTAGCTAACCCAACTGATGTTAAGTGGTATCCATCACATATAACAAAGCATTGCCACGTAAGTCATATGATTGGAACGTGCCCTACGATGCACTGCCACTGTCCATCAACTTAAGGCATGCAGATGTTTACACTTATGTGCAAGTAATTTTACCGGCACCCACAACCTTCAAACCGAAACACAGCCACGCTCGGTGGCAGAAATAAGCATAGTGGTAGTAGTTCCCCGGACGAGCCACTCACAAAAAGCTTTTCTACTCCCAATGTATTGTTCTGCCTGTACAACGATTTGTATGTTGATTCATTTTCGTTCATACTGTTATTACCTACAAATCACTGATCGCCAGTCACCACCGTGACGTCACTGCCGCTGTGGTAACACTGACGGATGCAGATTAAGAGGCCCCGTTAAACAAATTCTCACTCACACATTTCAACATTTTCGAAACTGTTTAGTTTGGTGCCCGCGGCTAACTTTCATCACCGCACCACACGCCACAAAACTAAATTCCATCCTCACCATCTAGATGGGTCGTTCTCCTCAACAACTCGTTTTTCTCGGTCGTTTTTACCACACACAACTAAGTTGTGGAACGATCTTCCTATTGCGGTTTTCCCTCGGAGTTACGACATGGGGTTATTCACAAGGCGGGTTTATCTTTTCTTGAAAGGCAGTGCATCAGTAACGCCTCTGGTGTTGCAGGTGTCTATAGGCGACCGTGACCACTTTCCATTAGGTGGATCGTATGCTCGTCTGCCAGCTTTGGCATAAATAAAAAGCTATAAAATTTCTGAAGGCAGTTATGAAAAATGACAAAAAAAACTAAAACTAGTTATGCATATTTTTGGTAGGAAAACTTGTTTGGATAAAAGATACATTCTTGGTGAACCTTTATAATGCTATTCTCTGAAACTTGGTTGATTGCAATTTTTCATAACTTTGATAAGTGATTTAAATCTTAAAAAAACGTTGAAATGTGCGAGCGAGAAGTGTCTCTTGTCGTGTCAATCTAGTATCTTTCGAAACAGTGTTCTTAAAGGATTTTAAGTGCGCCTCAAGAGGCTCTTTTCGAGCACTTGACACATGTTATAGAACTTCATAGGTTCCACGACATGCTGGTTTCCTCACGATGTTTTCCTTCACTGTTTGAGAGTACTGGCATTCAATTGTGCACATACATTTTTGAATAGAAAAACTCATTGGTGCACGAATGATTTCAAACCCACGACCTTAGGATCGGAAGGCGGGGCCGCTACCACTAGACCACCAGTGCTCACCGAGAAGTAAATTAAAACTGCGCCCTAAAGGAACCTGATTCTGACGACAAAACCAAACATTGGAATAGACTATAATTAAATATTTGTGGATTTTCCACACCATATATAATACCCAGACTGAGAATAAACATCTATGTTCATCACACAAATATTTGTTCTCGGTGGAGATCGAACCCACGGCCTTCGGCGTGATGGCAGAGCTACTACCAACTGAGCTGTGAAGGCTGTCAAAAAAAACAAATCTTCAGAATATGAATTACTTTATTCTGTGTTTCAGGTATTATAGTTACAAGAGGGATTGAGCCGACTCCAACAGCCGAATCGATACTTGAGAGGTAACTTATTTTAAAGTATTATAACTTACTAAGTAGATACTTAGATCTCGCTGACTGGCTTTAAGTTTTAAAAGTACCTGAGGTACTTTTAAAACTAAGCCCATAACTAATTCTAATATACAAGAACTATGATATAAATAAACCGACGAAACCTACTAAATCAACGATAAAAATTTACTAGTTATTCGTTTAGTTAAATAAGTGGTACAGATATTCATTATCAATAATACAAAAATTTTTGGAAAAAAAATGGTCTGCAATCAATTACACTGAATTTTTTTTTTGTTTTCAGTTTTGTTTTTTTGTGAAAAAGAACAGAATTAAATCAACACACTGAATACCATTTTTATTTCCATTTTTTTTAACTACGTACCAAAACGTCATCTGTGTACCTATTTTTTTTGTATTTATTGTTTTTTTTTTCAAAAAGCGATGAACAAATTTCGATAAAACTTATATGGGACCAACTATAAAATAATAACTACCAAACAAAAAAACCGGCCAAGTGCGAGTCGGACTCGTGCACGAAGGGTTCCGTACCATTATCTATAAAAACGGCAAAAGAATCTCGTTTGTTGTATGGGAGTCCCCTTAAATATTTATTTTATTTTTTAGTATTTTTTGTTATAGCGATACAGAAATACATCATCTGTGAAAATTTCAACAGTCTAACTATCACGGTTCATGGGATACAGCCTGGTGACAGACGGACAGACGGACGAACAGTGGACTCTTAGTAATAGGGTCGCGTTTTACCCTTTGGGTACGGAACCCTAAAACTCAACAAAATCATTCATAGCTGGCGGAATAATCGCGTAACATACACACAAATAGCACAATAAATCATTCTGTTTCATTCTATTCAAAAAACATACAGTCAAATTGAGAATCTCCTCCTGCAACCGATAACCGATAAACAAAACTCAGCCTTCGGGTACTGATGTTGTCCCTGTGCCATTATTTGGGTTAATTACAATCTCCGTACTATAAAACGATAAACATTTCTAATTGTTAGGGCTTAATTCAAATAACAATAGAATATAATGCGCCCGACACAATAATAACAAGTGACAGCAAGTGGGGTCGGGTAAACCTAAGGGAATTGTCTGAGATGTCATGTTACTATGTAAACTCGAATGGAACTCGATTCAAACTCGATTATTTAGAGTACTGGTGGTCTAGTGATTGTGGTCCCGTCTTTCAATCCAAACGACGTGGTTTCAAAAACGGTCAGGCAACAATATTTTTTCTATTCAAAATGTATGTGCAGAGTGCAAGTACTCTCAAAAGGCGAAGGAAAACATCGCGAGAAAACTGGCAAGTCGTAGAACCTAAAAAGTTCCAAAATATGTGCAAAACAAGTGCCAAAGCCTCTTTGAAGCGCACATAAAATCTTTTCACCACACTGTTTGGAAATAAACTAGTGGCACAACAAGATTATCAACAGTGAGACCAGTCTTACATCCTACTTCCTATTTTATCCATCCTATCACATCCTATTATTATCGAAATAAGAAAGTAACTGTACTTAGATGTAAGGATGTTTGTAGCTCAATCACGCCCTAACTACTGAACCGATCAGGGTGAAACTAAGAACAAATATAGATATGGTTTTAGACATTTATTTTCTCATTTTTACATTCTCTTGCATGAGAAGAAAAACTTAAAGGACATATTTCATTCTGGGTTGGTTAGTTCGTAACATTATCTGCACATAGGCTACTTTTTATTTATCCTAAAAATACCGAGAACGGGGTTGAAAACATGATCAAACCCAATAAAAAGAAAATGATATTGATCTTAGCAATCGCTACATTATGCAATTGAATTTGCGGGCGGTATGCGGCATCTAGAAATATTTAAATGTACTAAAGTGAGTTCGGTTCGAGTTTCCGTAGTAACGTTTTCTGCCTTAGGGAAGCGGGCACCGAGGAGCAACCACAGAGGGTTTTATAGTCACAATAAAACGAGTGACGTACAGTACCTACTCAGCCTCGGGATAAATAATGCCCGCGCTTATTTCATTCAAGTGCTTATTTGATTTCTTTTTAACTACCATCTGGTATTTGATCACACCTTCTGAGTGGTTTATTGTGCTTTGATTTTTCTGCAGCGTTGCTGTGTTTCGGTTCGAAGAGAAACGGAAAAAAACGCGAAAATAAAAACAGCTGTTTCATATCTACCTGGCTAAAATGTATGAAGCAGCTGTTTTTTTTTTGGCGTTAACAGTGTTCCTTAGAAAAAGTTATTCATATTGATGGGAACTTTAGCCCCCTGAAGTTTTTAAACACAATATTATTGTTAAACACAATAGTATTGGAACACTTTGTATAAAGTCTTTTTTGGCAAAAAGGTTATTTAGATTTAAATTTTCCGGTTTGTAGACACCCGGTCACTCGGATCACAAAATATTTTCTTAGTAAGTATTCCATTCAAATAAAATTAATTCATAACCCTTTACGAACGCAAGCGCCCACAATCTTATGTACAAGATACTCGTATCCATCAACCTTTCGACTACAGAAGCTGTGTATCCATGAGAAGTAATCCTCACTATTCACTGATCCGATAAGGTATGCCGACCTTTAAGCATCAGTCGAATACTCTGTACTATAATTGTTTCGAGTTATGTCTGTCCTTGAATCGAATTCAACTATTAGTCAGCCATTTTCAGGAATAATCATTTCAAAGATTCTCTATCCACCGACTTCCTGCGATCTTTACATAGTTAATAAAGAGTATACAAAGTGTTCTATCAGTTTTATCATTCTCTGTCAAATGTTGGTATGTGTCAAATGTTATATTTGGACGTACCTCTGACTACCCCCATTAGACATCCTCAAAGAATCGTAAGTAAGTACTTGGCTTGGTACTTAGAGATTTAAGGGGATATTTACCGTGGCTGGCATCAAAGTCATGAAATTGTTTCAGTTTCAGTTTTTTATTTTATTTTTTACTTTAATTATTGATTATTTTTTACTTTTAATTTTGTCATTCTTTCATTTTTGCTTTTATGTTTTTTTTTACCATTTCTCATGTACTTAGTTAGTTTGCCTCGTATTTACCTTTTAATCTATTGTTTAATAATCCCACTTCTCTGGAGGAGGGCGTTGGCATCTGCGACACAGTTTTACACTTCTGCAGATATCATCGATCCTGACTTTGAGTTACCTACTTGTATTTCCATAGCACAAGATTTTATATAATTTTGTAAAAAAGATCATGCAAAAGAACGGTAGGAACAAAGCACACTGTTTCGAAAGAAACTAGTGACACGACAAGAAAAAGAAGAATTGATATTAAGTAAATGTCTTTTGACTTTGCTTAGTTTGGGGCTAGACAGCGCTGTATAAAACGTTTAATTTTTATTATTAACCTATTTTTTTATATACAACTAGCTGATGGAACAAGCAGATGGCCCACCTGATGTTAAGTGGTAACCATCACCTAAAACAAAGCATTGCCTCGCAAGTCACGCACGATAGGAACGTGCTCTACGATGCACTGCCCTGCGTCCATCAACTTGAGGCATACAGATGTTACGCCTCATTTGCCTGTAATTTCACCGGAAACCACACTCTTCAAACCGAAACACAGCAACGCTGCTTGGCGGCAGAAAAGGCGTGGTGGTAGTGCTTCCCCGGACGAGCCCTTCACAAAGAGCTCTGCTACTCTTAAACCTATGAAATAAATTATATCGAAATGCTGGGTCGTCAAATCAATTCAATACTCAATATTCCCTTTTTGTGTTCTCGTAACTCATAATTCTGTATGTAGGTATTCGATTTATTTGAAAGGTCCAATGTCATCGCAGTTTCACTGACATTCGGCATCCGATTGCTTCTTAGGGCACTAACTCGAAGGACCAAAGATAGAATTTGAATCATTTGACTTTATACTGGCAAAGTAAGGGTGTTTGAAAGTTTCTTATCTTATAAAAGTGATGGAATAAGAAGTGAAAACATTAGTTTTTGTACAATACAATAATGAAGAAAAACAAACACGGAGGCAGCATATGCTGCAGCATGGCTCAGCGCTTGTTTTCAGTATAAGTATGGTCCACTTGATGTTGAGCTGTGTTCTGTTTTACGTGTCTCGTGTCATATGCGGCATTGCACTGAGTCCATAACTCTGAGACGTAACGGTTTTAAGTCTCATTTGTTTGTAATTGCACCAGTACACATACCCTCGAAATAAGACCATCAATGCTTGGCGATATAAATAAATAGTGACGATGTTAGTACTACTCACACAGGCTACAGAATTCCATTTTTTAGGGTTTCGTACCCAAATCTAAAACGTGTCAACGGACCGTGTAAGCGTATGCCATGTTTTGTCCGTCCATCAATGTGACAGACAGACGGACGGATGTTTGGGGCAGTGTCACCCTTAACCCATCTGTAAACGACGACCGTTCGAACCCACGGTCTTTGGATCAGAATGCCAATCTGATAACCACCAGGCTCTTGGTAATAAAATAAAATAATGTTGGTGCAAAAATAAATATGTTTGTAGTGAAAATATCGAGTTGCGAAGAGTTTTTGCACTGTCTCTGTCTATCATTCGAATAATCATATCGCTACACTTGTCACACAGAGCGAGAATTTTGTTGCTGTTTCACATCGCGATTCGTGAAGCGCGTTTTTATTAAGGTACTTATTTTTTGTGTAGACAGTCAGAATAACTTCAATTCATTCGTCTTTTTCGTGAAAATAGGCTAATAAAGTCATTAAAAAAAAATGAAAAAACACGAAATGCCCCTTTATACAACTTAGCTCACAAAAAAAATCGTCACAACACAAGCGTATTAAATTTCGCCAAAAAACGGGACCTCTTAGCGTCGTAAAATTCCACATCGGAAAATAAGCTGTTCCTAAAATAGATCTTTATTAATTTTCCCTTCAAAATAGTCGCTCAATAACTAACAATGTGTTGAAGAAATTCATCTACCTGCTTCGGAACTCTCATTAATTCAAAGTCTTCGCTTACAGACCATTAAAAATAATTGGTTTTCAATATCGGTTATTCGATACCATTTTTCAATAGCGGGTTTTTTTGCAGGTCTGCGCCTAATAAAAGTAATAAGGCTTTTGAGAAATTCGACGCCTGGTGGGATCACGTGTATAATGGTGAGTTTTCTTTGGATTGTTATGAGCAAAATTGGTACTCGAAGATTTTGGGAAGTTTAAATTAGGTATCTAGATCTACCTACGTATTTTGGGATGGGCTCTGTTGAAGTTTTGTTTTGAATTTTGGATTTTAGTCAGTTCATTAAAGATACCAGATATAACAAACAGTTTTTAAAGAGTATCATCATCATCAGCTCAAGGAAGTCCACTGCTGGACATAGGCCTCTCCTATACATTTCCAGGAAGAACGATTCCGAGCCCTCTCCATCAACCGACTTCCCGCAATCCTGACAATGTCGTCAGTCCATCGCCGTTACCATGACCACCACCTGTGCCAGGAATATAGGAACTGCCGGGGACTGGGGGCCGTCTATCTATCGTGTTCATCATTGGGGGGTGAGAGGGGGGTTTGCCATAGTCACCACGCTTGGCAGGCGGATTGGTGACCGCAGTGTTGGTGGTGCTTACTCTGGAAATGCTGCTGCCCATTTCCCGGTGTGTTCCCTTAGCCGCCTTTTACGACATCCACGGGAGGTGATGGAGGGGTCCAATTCTATGCCGGGACCACCACGGCCAAAGAGTATTTTATATTTTTTATTATAAATATATTTTTTTGTGAAAAATATTTATGAAAGCTAAATTTTTAAGTTTGCAAGGTTGATGTTTTATTGTTTTTCAGATTGGAGAAATTTGCATGATTACTATTTCTCCGGTTGTTTCTACTGGTTGCGTAAAGTAGGTAAATACCGAGTTTTCTTAGGTTGAATTTAAAATGTTTTCCTTTTTCAGATTCGGATATAAAATTGCGCGTAAAACGGAACGTCCAAATGGTTATATCCCAACATTTCACGGAAACTACTGTGATGCCTGGAGTTGACGTGAGTATCGCTTTTTGTATTGTTTTTGAATGGAAATGGATATACCATTTTTGCAAACCATTGCAAAATAATTATAAAAAAGATCTTTTTATAAACTGGGAATCATCTTGTGTTAATATAACGGCTAATTAAATAAATAAGTATAAATAATCCACAATACATATTACAACAGTATCTACATTGTACATCATATAAAAGTGTTCTCTATGTACACAAACGAATAACAAATTTATAAAATGTTGTCTCAATTTGATATAAGTTCTACGCGATAATTTTAACGAGTAACTTATATCTCCCAGTTTATACAGACAGTATAAAAAGTAAAGTACGTAAGTAGAATTTTAAAATGGGCTATAAACAGATATACAACGCTATAAAATTCACTGAAAATGTGTTCGTTTGCACAAAATTTACAACTTGAAACTTGCGTAGACCCTAAATTTCTGTGACAAATTAACTTGAAGCTATTTTGAACCTTATATTCTGCAGTTTAGGATCCATTTCTTCATCCTCGATATGCTTTCCAGAAGTACGAGTCCGGGAAAATTTATTTACCACCGTATTGTCTAAAAGTTATGATCCATTTTGAAATGCACGAATAATGTGATTGTTCATAAGCGATAATAAGCTTTATGATTAGGTCTTTTAATGTCCGTTTTCTCTGAGATAAGTCTTCAATCCACTAGAGCTTTCTCAAAGTAGTGGATGCAATAATAAACTTTATGTTCAGGCTATTCAGGTCCGTTTTCTTTTGTAGATAAGCCTTCTATGTACAGTGAACGGTGCTCATCCGGCGAGGTTTTGGTGGGAGAGAGATGGCATCGTCGTTTCTTCTAACACAGATGCAAGGTATATATATACATATATACCTATTGTAATTTCTAGGATATAGATTACTAGCTTCGCCCTCGGCTTCTTTCGCACTAGACTAGACTACTACTACTCGACTACAATCCATAATAAATTTATTGTGAAAATGGGTACAAGTTGAAACGTCAATTCAAATTGACATTCAGCTTTACAGCATGCAACTTTTATAGTAGATATTATTAAATTAAAACAGATAAATTATTATTTTACGGTAGAAAATAAAATTTCAAAGAGCCTATACACCTTTAAAACAATAATTAATAGGAAATGAAAGTCAGATATCAAATTTGTCATATAAATAATCTTCAATACACACACAATACAGTTGTAGGCTTTCTGCAGGAGAACGCTTTTAAGTTTATTTTCATAAACTTGTTGGGAGTCTGACTCAACTATAAGTCTAGGTAAATGATTATAAATCTCTGGCGCCATGCAAAGTATTCTATTGTTAAGATAGGCAGTTTTATCTAAGGGACAACAGATTTTTGAATTCTGACGCCTACTTTTAAAATTAACAAATATTTAAAATATTTATGAAGGTTGCTCCTTACAAACTGGACTACCAAAGCTACTTGCATGAGCTAGTACATTTTTTTTTATTAGTTTTATAGTGTTTACCTACACTTAAGGAAATCACAAAGATTTTTAATAAAGTCCCAAAAGTTATTATCTGAGCGGGATTTGAACCCACGACCTTCCCCTTGATACGGGGCCGCGCTAACCAACTGCGCCATCGGATTCTAATCGCATTCGACGAATAACTCAGGGACATGCTACTACAGTACTTATGCGACCGTGGTTCCATCTACAGGTCTGACATCAAGGGGAAGGTGGTGGGTTCAAATCCCACTCGGATAATAACTTTTGAGACTATATTAAAAATCTTTGTTGTACAATTTATGTCTATGGTTTTTATTATCTGTGATTCCACAGGTACTCAATAGGACAGACTATGTCTCAAGATAGCGGGGTTATCACTTACCTAAACATATCACATCTCAGAGTGGAAGATGGTGGACTTTTCTCGTGTGTCGCCCACCACGGAGAGAGTAATGTCGCATATCATGATAGACTCAATGTTTATGGTAAGTTATCATCACCATCAGCTGTATAGGTGTTCGTGTCTATGACCTTAATTTTTCATTGAGGAACATTATTTTTTATTTACGTAGTACATTACAATAAATACCTACATCTATTCACAAAATGATCAATATACATTCAAAAAAATATAGGTTTTTGTATTATACAGGTATGTATCGTGTGTATTACCTTATTTAATTGCAATACCAGATACTATAAAATGCGAGTATATGCATAATCTCACTCGGCACCGGGATCGGGATCGCCCCCATACCCATAAACTGTGGAATGAGCTACCATCTGAGGTTTTCCGCCAATATACAACATGAACAGCTTCAAGAAAAATGTTAATAAAGTCCTTCAGGGTAGGCAACGCAACGACAACGCCCCTGGTGTTGTTGGTGTCTATGGGCGACGGTGACCGCTTACCTTCAGGTGGGTCGTAAGCCCGTTTGTCTATCATCTACATAAAAAAAAATATTTGTACGAACATTACAAATTAAAGAAAGAGTTTTGAGAATTTTTCTTTTAAGAATTTTGAGTCGGTGATTTTTACTAAAAGATCTGACGGATAACAACCGTGACAAGGGGAAATAAAAAAAACGATTCTCAGGATCAAATTCGTGGCGCTGTTTTTTTTGTAGTTAAAAACAGAGGTCATTTATAATGTATAACTTTGATATTGTTGGTTAATCATATTATGTGGGTATTTATAGTTGTAGTTGTAAGTAAATAAAACGGAATTATTGTTTCTAGGTCCACCATACATTCGCACTCTACCACCTTTTAAAGCACAGAGTGGTCAAACAGTCACTTTAAGATGTCCGTACTATGGATACCCTATTCGGTAAGTCAATATTTTTTATGAGGCAGAAAACCGTCAATTGACTTTAGCTCTCACATTTCTAATCAAGACATAAAATCACTGAATGTAGCTATGAAAAATTGCCAAAACCAAAATTAAGCTGGAAATTTGTTTGGATCTGAAAGATATTTTTGCAACCTTTTTAATGTTATTCTCCAAAACTTGGTTGTTTACGATTTTTCATAAATACTTTCAGTGATGTTATTACAATCTAGTGAAATGTGCGATGATGGTTCAGTACCGTAATCTATAAAAATGACAAAAAATCACGCTTTTGTATGGGAGCGCCCTTAAATATTTATTTTATTCCGGTTTTTAGGATTTGATGTTATAGCGGTAACGGAAATACATCATCTGTGAAAATTTCAACAGTCTAACTTTATTGATTCGGTTCATGAGATACAGCCTGGTGATAGACGGACAGACAGACAGACAGACAGACAGACGGACGGACAGCGGAGTCTAAGTAATAGGGTCCCGTTTTACCCTTAGGGTATGGAACCCTAAAAACGAGCATGGACGATCTTTTTGCCGTGCGTGTTTTAAAGCAACTATCATCAGGTGGGCCATCTGCTTGTTCCTAAATGATTTTATATTACGTTTTTAAAAGTATATAAGAGGTCTTGAGATGGCCTACAGTGAACTTCCTCAGGCTGATAATGATTTTTTCAACGCAATTTCTTGTATAAGTAATATTTGATTTCCATAAACTTTTGAAAATTTCCTTATCAACTATGGACGAGCGTCCGAAAAAATGTTTCCTGAAAATTATATAATGAAATTTTCTTTTCACTTAGATGTAGACTTTAATCTTCGAGTTAAAAATATTTGCTCCTTTTATGCCAGAAAATGGAAAAATACACAGTATTTTTAGAGGATAAACGAATTTATTAGAAATTCTTTGTCCCTTTGAGGAGTACTTTTGCTAGCGTTCCGTGACTTTTATGTAAAGATTTACTTGTCAATTATTTTAATGTTTAGACATGCTTCTGATTACTTCCCTTAGACATCCTCAAGGGTCTTGGGTGGTGTTAATAGATCTGAAGAGTTTTGGATTATTTTTATTTTTATATAATTTCTACATAGCTGAGTTTTTTTTATTTAACGTTAGGTTTTGATGTTGTTGCGACAATTTTTTTGTGTATATTATTTGACTAATGGGCTGCATACTTTGGATAGTTGTAAAAGAACATATTTTATTCTGAGTCTGGTCTATGTATGCCACATAGAATTTAAAAAAAAAGTTTAAATGCAATTTAATATGTATGCTAATAAAGTTGTCATCACTAAATGTTGATATGTTCGAATTTCTTACTATGTGCACTTTTCTAGAGCCACCATGACAGTCTGGAATTGACGTTTGATATGACGCATTGCATTTTTTAATTTTTTGTCAGATTTGTTGTTTTTTTTGACGGTAATGACTTTCACTCTCAAGCTTGACTTATACAACAGTTGTCAAAATGGCATTCACGCATGTTAGTCCGCCATATTTTTTGTGCATTGTGTGCTCTCCTTGACCAAGAAAATCTTGATGAGCAAGAAAACGAAGTAATAATAAAACAAATAAGCACTTATAACAGTTCATATATTGCTAAGCAATAATTATATATACTGTACACAGACTAGACCCCGGCTCCATATATTGATGAAACGGCTCCTTTAGATGACATTTCTTTTCAGGGATATAACATGGGAATATAAAGGTAAAGAAATCACCACAGAACGTTATAAGCGATCTTTTAATAATACAGCGATAAGTATAGAAATATTTGGTCGAAAACCTAAATTAAGATTTAGATATAATGCAAGCAATATTTTTACTGATGAAGCCGAAAAAGTTGTGCTCAGTTCACACTTAGAACAAAATACGAACGGAGCAAATAAAAAACTAAAAACAACAATAGAAGAATTGAGTAAATCAATAGTAACAAAACTTAACAAAGAAGTGATAAGATCAAAAAATGTGAACAAACCAAAGCCAATACAAAAGCTAAGACGAAACGAAACGACTAAAGACGAAGTCCAAACCATACGAAAGGTAACAAAAACTGTCACAGATGCGTCTAGATCGAATAAACAAAAGAAAGTGAACAGTCTAAAGTCAAAACAAAGATTACCACACAACACGACAAACATTGGAGTTATGACTGTACCAAAAGCAATCAAAACTGTCAATCAAGTGTCTCCCTGTATAAATAACAATTGTCTGAATTCAAAAATAAGGCCAAGACGAGATGCAACGACCAACGATGGAGTTTTGACAATACCAAAAGTAACAAAATCAGACAACGGAGTATCTTATTCGTGCATAGTTAAAAGTCCTTCCGGCGAAATGGCGAAAAGGTCTTTCGAATTAAACGTAGTTGAAGCACCACAGTTGGAGGAAATATTACTAGCTTCAGATTTACAAGAAGGGCAGATTGTACAAATACATTGCAATCTGAAGAGTGGCGATTCTCCTGTCTACTATTCGTGGCTTAAAGACGGAAAGAAGATCCCGAATCATTTGAAGGTGAGTGAGTCTTTCATAACAATTTCTGAAGAGACGCTAGAGAGGCGTTGTAGTAGAAGACAAGGAATTGAGTCTATCGTTTGATCTCGATTAATTTTTACGTCATTTATTTTAATTTCATTAACATTTTGTATTTCGCCTTCTTCTGCCGCCAAGTGTTTCGCGTTTCTGTGTTTCGGTTTGAAGAGTGTGGCTGCCGGTGTAATTACAGGCACATGAGGCTTAACATCTGTAGACGGACGCAGGGCAATGCATCGTAGGGCACGTTCCTATCGTGCGTGACTTACGAGGCAATGCTTTGTTATAGGTGATGGTTACCACTTAACATCAAGTGGGCCATCTGCTTGTTCCATCAACTGGTTGTATAAAATAAAATTGCAGTTACTACGCTAAAAGTAAATTTGACGAGCGATCAAAAGTTCTTCTTAAAGTTTCGTTTCTTTATTACGTAGTATTTAAAGTTCTCTAAAAACTCTATTATCATAGATGGCCTCTAGCTCATACTAACTTGACATAAGTTACCTATTGCCACTTTAATCGCTGCGTCTTAAAGCTTATGCTCGCTTTAAGTAATCCTCAATTTTGTGAGCTACGGCCTGCCATTTGCAATGCCACTTAAACTTGCTAATTCTAAAAGTCACAAAGTCTTTTAAAATATGGCCTACATTTTATAGCTAACAAGAGGAAAGGGTAAACAAAAGAGCCTGTTCGTAATACATCCTAATGAAGGAAATTGTTTGCTGAATTAATTTCCTAAGAATCCCTATCTACGTGCCTCGGATGCTTAGGGGATGTTTAGACGGTGCAAGTAAATGCCAGTCAAGTTGTCTTATTTCGTTTAAATATTGCATATATTTCTTAGATCCCTGTATCGGATCAACTTGTTAGAAAGGTCAGAAATGTTTCTTTTGGTTCAGTTGTTTGTCGTTTCCTGTAACCGTAGTAATTTTAGGAAATTCTAGTCCATACTAGAATTTCCTAGTTAGGTTAGGATGATGCGATATGACTGAATAAAAGATTTGAGCAGTATATATTTTTTTTAATTAGACTGTTGTGTTTAGTCAGCATTTTCTTGTGCGTCAGTTTATTACCTAACCAGTAGCTCGCATAGTGTAAAGCTATATTTTGACTTTGAAGTAGCAAATCACGGCTTTGGTCGCGTGGAACTGGCACCTAGAGTCACCTAGCTTTAAGACGTTTCAAAGTGATCCTTGTGATTTTATTGAATAAATACATTTTGACTTTGACTTTGACACGTTGCTCTGTGGTAAAAACATAAGAACATTTTTTTATTACAAAATTAAATTAAACATTTTGTGACGGAGCTAGTTGTGTCTTAAAGTCAGTGCTTTATGCTCGTCTGCATTTTAATGTAAATTTTTTTTAAGTTTATGCCATACTCGAAAGCTGACGCATAAGTAGGTAATATGACGATGAAAATTATTTTCTAATAAAAAAATACACTTTAAAGGTCAAATTTACAAATTAAACTTAAAGGTCTATTAAATAAATAAATACCAATAGGTAAAAAATAAACTGACAGTAAAATTTATATATCATTTTGAGTTTAGTTTTTGCTATGTTTTCTGTTTCAATGATAATATACTTTTAGCACATTATATTACAAAAGCAACTATATTATATTACCAAGCATAGTTCAGAAAGAACAAGTCACTTGCTCCGTGTAAACATTACCTTAAGTTTTGTGACAAAAACACTTTAAATTTTAGATTGTCGAGAGGAGCTTGGAGGTATTCAGCGTGCTTATAATCAAGAATGTCTCTTTAGAACATTGTGGGACGTATACTTGCGTGGCGGCGAACCACGTTGCGAAAGTCAACCGGACGGTCAATCTTTATATCAAAGGTATGTTATAATCTATCTAGATACAGCCTAGCCAAGCTTTGCTATGTTTCGGCTTGAAGAGTGTGGTTGCCGGTGTAGCTACAGGCACATGAGGCTTAACATTTGTATGCCTCAAGTTGATGGACGCAGGCCAGTGCATTGTAGGGCACGTTCTTATCAAGCGTGACATACGATGCAATGCTTTGTATGTCACGCTGGTATGGTGTATGGTGTTATGTGATGGTTACCACATAACACCATGTGGGCCTTTTGCTTATTCCATCAGCAAGTTATTTAAAGAAAAAAACATCATTAAGAGTCTGACACCTTTAAAGTAACTGAAGGTGTTATGAACAAACTCAAAACACCAAGTTTTGGGGAATAGCATAACAAAGGTTCAGAAAAATTATAATTTTGATTCAAACAAATTTCCTTACCTAAAAGTTTGATTAAGTACGAAAATTTAATTAATTTTTGTTGTAGGTCAACTTGAAGAAAAAAAATTTTTTTGCTGAACTTCTCTGATTTTGGTTTTCCAAACTTGGTTGTTTGCCATTTTTTATTACTTATTTTAGTGGTTTTATATCTGCAAAAATGTTACCAATAACTTGGATCATATTTTAATATCGCTCACCAATTCACCATACAAAGCAATCACAATGTATATCTATTACCCACACAGGGAGCCCTAAGCTAATTATCTTGTGGCTAGCAAAATTATAGCAGTATATTCATAAAACATGTCACACAGATGCACTTTAGTAAGCGCAGGCACTTTCTTTAAACTGATTAAAAAATTACTTTACTTTGTACATTAGCTCAGACTTCCTTGCAATTCGCCTGTCTTACAGCCGGTTTCTGAAAGCTCGATCAAAATTAATCGGATGTCAAGCCACTCGCCATTTCAGCTATCACATCGAATTAGATGGAGATAGCAAGTGACTTGACATCCGATTAGTTTTGATCGGGCTTTGAGAAAGCGGCCGTCTTAGTCGCGATGCTAGTCGCTGTGTTAGTTGCGTCAAGTACTAAATTGGTTTTACTAATATACTTGTACATCTTGGTTTCCGGAGAAGTTTATAAAAACAGCGTTACAACAAAGCGAAATAAAACAATATTTAATTTAAGGGTGGATTGTATTATAAAAAATGACGGAAACCCGATCGAGCCTTCAAGTCTAATTAAAATGTCCAGCATCTTTAATTTAAGATGTTATTTAAAATTCCCTTTGATAATGTATTTTGCTAACAAAAAGTCTGGTATTTTGTTTAAAACCTTTTCTCGTCGGAAACGTTATTCTTTTCAGTGTTTTTATTATATTTTTTAAGTCAATTATAGACAAACGGGCTAACGGGCTACCTGATGCCGTGGGGTTAGCTTTTGTTTTCGGGCAACACTAAACAGCGGCGCTGTGTTCATAAAGTAGTGTTCAAAATACTTATTTCTAGGCGTGTTAGTGAGAAGAACAAAAGAACAACAACATATCGCACTTGTGGGATTCTTTAGATCCAATAAATCACAAATATATTAATAAACGAGGCTATGCCTATCCGCCCGGCGCGTCCGGTACCAAGCAAGTGTAGCTAGTGTTGCCAGCACAAGGAGCCGACGAGGCTAGACGCCACAGCACTCTTGCACGATTTGCAGCGTGCAAAGTGCAACGTAATAATGTTGGTCCTCGATGGGGTCCAAATAAAAGAAGGCAGGGCTTATATCTAAGCTGTGAGGAAATCAAGCAGTGGTCTTTTCCAGGCTTTTAAAGAGAAGCTTCTCAAAATACTCCATGGCTGAAAGCTCCGGAACTAATTCTATTATCTATTCCAGTGGCTCCAAAATGGAACGAGGAACCGCAGAATACGTCTCTATTATTAGGCAGGAGTGGGCATATTGCATGCAGCGCGAATGGATACCCACAGCCACAGACGCATTGGCTTAAAAAGGATGGTGAGTTTAATGATTCATATTAAAATGAAGATGTGTATTCTACCAGCAATTAAGCCATAATTTTACTAGTAGTGCTCTTTGTGAAGGAACTTGATCTCTTGGTCTACAACCTACGTAGTACTACTATTTATTCTGTGCGTCAAGCTATTGCTGTGTTTTAGCTAGAAGGGTGTGGGTGCTAAAAGGCAAAAACCCAGCAGTGGGTAAACGTAGGCTGATGAGAGAGATAGAATGAATGAATGAAATGAATGAATGAATGAAATGAATGAAAAATACTTTATTGTACACCAAACTGAACAAAAAATAAAACACTTAAAAATATAAAATAATGTAGCTCAATGGGCGGTCTTATCGCTGAAAGCGATCTCTTCCAGACAACCTTTGGATGGAGAGGATTGTTAAAGTATGGAAGATTGGTCGCAGGTGCACGAGGAAAGTTATATAGATAGATATAGATAGATGGAAATTATATTATTTCAGCTTCACGACTTTGATCTCCAGGCACGGGAGATATCCCCTCAGATCTCTTGGTACTAAGTACGACTTTCACATTCTTTGAGGACGTCTAAGGGCACATACCCACATTTTTCAGTTGTTAGTATTCCATACGTGAAAGGTTGCAAGCCCATCGCCGCTGTTAAAATACTAACTGGTTCCCTCACGATGTTTTCCTTCACCGTTTAAGAGCACTGGCATTGCGCACATGAATTTTTCGATATAAAAAATCCATTTGTGCACGACTGGATTCGAACCTACGACCTTACAACTTAGAGCAACACGGGCCACCGGCGGACCTTACAATCGGAAGGCAGGGTCACTCCCACTAGACCACCAGTGCTCACGGTAAATGTTTTTTTATAGTGGTATAAGTAATCTAAGCAGCTCATAATTTTATAGTGGTATCAGAGTCCTGGAGGCCAGTGCTAGAGATCGCCGGTGGAGGAGTGTTGAGCTTGTCAAACGGCTCGCTTATATTCGATTCGGTAGCTTTGACAGACGCCGGCCTTTATACATGCCACGTGGAAAACGGCGTGGGTGAAGCGCTGAGTAAGACTGTGTGGATCTCTGTTAATAGTAAGTTTTTTACTTATAAATTATTGTAATGAACATATTATATTTACTTGTATGTCCCGTGTGATTAAAGAAACGAATTTAATAAATATGTCGCTATGGCATCATTGGATTATGTGACAGGGCAACATATTTTTTTTTAATTATGTGAGCATAATAAATGTCCACACAGATACGCATCAGGCTATACACTCCTCGCTTTTATTTCCTAGTAGGTAGTAAGCGTCATGTTTTTTTTGGCTCTATGTAGGTTTATCAGTATCCGTTTGTACCTATAACGTGCTCCAATAAAGAAACGAAACTAAAATGGCGGCGCTAGTATAAACCTCTCACGAGCGCGAGTGAAAAGTAAATGCCAACAACAGTGTTTGCCAACAACCACAGGTAGCACCTCCATTTAAAATTCGTTTCTTTATTCGCGCGATAAGAAAAAAGAAACCAAACAGAGATCATAGGATTAATTTATAAGAGTGGTTAGAAAAATCCTTTTTTTCACAGAACCAGTAACATTTGACATAGCGTCACGGAATTTGACAGCTAAACTAGGACAGCAAGTGACAATAGAGTGTCAGGCTAAAGGAGATGACCCCATCAGGATTATGTGGACGAGAAATGGAAAACCCATTAATCCTTTGACTCAAAGGTAAGGTTGCATAATAAAGTCACAAAACTCGCTGCAACAGCAAATTGAAGAAGCAATTGACAGGTCATATACTTCATAGAACCGACAATCGCAGGTTTTTTAACGGCGACCACGAACCAGAAACCGTCCCCTCCCTATTTTTAGCTGGCACTTAGATTAACGTAGCTTTAAGAAGTCTCAAAGTTATCCTTGTAATTCAATTCAAAAAATTCTTTTGACTTTGACTTTGTTAAGCAGACCGTGTGAAGATTGAGGAAATTCGGAGGATGCAGAAGGCTAAAAATTGTTCTTCCTGAAAACGTATTAGTAAGGACCAGCAGAGTATTTTGGCTGATGATGATGAAAGTATGATCTATGCGTATATGGAAATCAGGTAAACCCAGTGCTCGAAAGGAGCCTCTTTGAGCCGCACTTAAAATCCTTTCACCACACTTATTCGAAAGCACTATCGCGATGTTATCAATCGATGTTTTGTTTAATAAAAACAGAAGTTTATATCCTACGGAATATTGTCTTCTGGTAAGTTTATGAACAGATCTGGTCGAGGCACAATACAAATTTTCAAAGTCAAAGTCAAAAGGTATTTATTCAATAAAATCGCAAGGATGACTTTGAAACGTCTTAAAGTTAGGTGACTCTAGGTGCCAGTTTTTTGTGAAAGAAACTATAGTCAAAGAGAATTTTCTTCTCTTTTTAAAGTCGTTAAAAAGTCAACAGTACAAGCTTTTCTTTAATCAAGTGATCCATAATACGCAAAAACCTTTTTTAAATTAAAATGCTAATTGCAGGGTCAAAATATCTGAAATGAAATCTGAGGATGGGATAACGAATATTCTGGAATTACTGCAAACGGAAACGAGTGATGGTGCCTTATACCAATGCAGAGCTGGTAACCCGTTTGGAGCTGATGTTTACAGCGTCCATCTTACTATACTCGGTGAGAATCATCATCTTCACTGAATGGCTGTTCAGTTTGTAGTAGCTCTGCCTTTTGCGCCACAGGATGTTGGTTCTATGACTACCAATGATCGACATGTGTGATGAACAGGGGTCAGAATAGGTAGAGTTTTTAAGTACCAAATGACGGCAAATACGCTACTACGAAATCTAAATATATATGGATATGCCTTTTTTAATACCCGTGTATAAATCGATCACGAGAGAGTTGTACGATTTTTGGGTGGCTTCCACATACTTTTTTGAGGGCAGGATCCGCGCTTGTTGAAGATCATAAAAATCATATATCTTAATATTTTAAAAAGCAAAAAAAGAGAGACATGAAATAATGGAATACAGACAATACATAAAGCACCTACTGCGTTTATGTTTATTGTTTAAACTGTTTTTTAAGTCGTGGTTTTAAGTAGGTATATGTATGTTTTTTTTTATGAATTTGTATTAATAATTATGACTGTTTTAGAACCACCATTACCTCCATCGGATTTATCAGTAGACTCGTTAAAGAGCCGATCGGTGAAACTGTCATGGCGTGACATGACGAGGTCATTAGCCCAGTACTACAGCCTACAGGTCACCAGCAGTCAACGGCTGTCATGGAGCAGTGCTCGGACTGTCAATGTGACGAGGTGAGTTTTACAAAGCTGTCAAAGCCTTGACGAATGATCTTCTTCTTCTCTCCATTTATGGCTCCTGTCCGTCATTCGACAGACAATCTTGCCGGTGTCAAGTGATTTGTTTTGAATACTTTTTAATCAAGTCAGTTCATAGTCAAGTCGGCCGTCATTTGTTTTGAAGAAAATGGTGGCGGTTTTCTTCAAAACAATTTCAGTCAACGAAACATTTTCAGTCAAATCAGGATATCACATAATACACCTTCATTCCAAATGCTTACACTTTGGGTTAAGACCTCATTTGTATATCATTATATTATAGACAGCCTTCACAGCTCAGTTTGTAGTAGCTCTATCTTCTGCGCTGTAGAACATGGGTTCGATTCCCACCGAGAACACACATTTGTGTGGTGAATATAGGTGATTGTTCTCTGTCTGGGTGTTATTATTATAAGTATGCATTTACAAACAAATTATAAGTATTATATCAACTATCTGGTTCCTATATTAAAAGCTTAGTTTGGGGCTAGATAGTGCTGTGTGGAAAGTTCACCAATATTTATTTTTTTATTTTATATTAGGCATTTATTCATTTATAAACAGGAACGCCAACAGCGATATGTATGGTTACATTATTAAGCTCATGTGTCTTAGACTGAAACATACGTTAATTACTTTTTTATATACTAGCTGATGGAACAAGCAGATGGGCCACCTGATCTAAACTGGTAACCATCACCTTTACAAACATTGCCTCGCAAGTCACGCACGATAGGAATATACCCTACGATGCACTGCTCTGCGTCCATCAACTTGAGGCACGCAGATGTGCCAGTAATTTCCCCCGCAACCACAACATTCAGACCAAAACACAGCAATGCTGCTTTACGATGGATAATAGTAGAGCTCTTTGTGAAGGGCTCGTCCTGGGAAGTACTTCGACCACGCCTTTTTCTGCCGCCAAGCAGCAACGCTGTGTTTTGGTTTAAAGAGTGTGGTTGCCGGTTTAATTACAGGCAAATGAGGCTTAATACCAGTATGTCTTAAGTTGATGGACGCAGGGCAATGCATCGTAGGGCGCGTTCCTATCGTGCGTGACTTACGAGGCAATGCTTTGTTATAGGTGATGGTTACCACTTAACATCAGGTGGGCCATCTGCTGGTTCCATCAGCTAGCTGTATAAATTTAAAAATAAAGAAAAAAACGCGTAGTGGTAGTATTTCTTAAGTATAAGTATTTATATATTTTTAGTTGAAATAGTATTTAAACAACAAACTTTTAAGTACCATTCCGTAATACAGATTCACGTTTTCAAGTTAAAATAAATATAAAACAAGATTCAATTCTTGCATCAAGCTGATTACAGAACAAAAGCAGTTAGTTAGTATGTATGTTTGTCTGGCGATAACTTTAGAACCGTTGATCCGATCTGCATGAAATTTGATATGTCAATAGCTTGTACTTGAGAAATTTACTGGTAAGTATATGAGTAAAATCGGATGGAGGGTTTTTGAGATATGGGGTTTTTTAAGAGGGTAAAAATAAAAAAAACGACTTAAAAAAATCAAGTTACATGTCATATGAAAGGGCTTTGCTTGGACATTCCAAAACAATTTTTACTTTTTTTTTGGGACGCTCTGTATTTGAGATACAACAAAAAAGTTAAATTAAGATAACCAGCGATCCAAGAGCTCCCATCTCTAAGAGTTTCGTTGGCATCAAGGTTTTTCTACTGGTCGGCCAGTTCCTTTGCTTTTTCTTATTTTTTTTTCTTGAAATAAATTAAGGAGGTACTCAGTTCTCATAAAATGATGACAACGACCAGGTCTGATGATGGAGCCATGGTCTGTTCAACGGAACTCTTCAATAAATATGCCAATTGAGTTGAAACTTGGTTACCGTACCAAGTTAGTAGGCGGTAGTCAGAAAAAAGTCCAAACATAATGTTTGGACTTGCCTCTGACTACCACCTACTCAAAGTTTTGATGCGTTCGTTGGGTCGCATCACGAGATCTCAGTTCGGGGCGAACTACTAGTTACTTTATTTTAATAACATTTTAGTACATATTGTAATATCGTAGGTGCATTTACATTTTTACCTGCCAAACGTTGTTAAATGTAGCACGGCGGGTATGAATTTGTAACTACATACTCAAATTCTCATTTGACAGCCCTCACAGCTCAGTTGGTAGTAGCTCTGCCTTTTGTAGGCCGTGGGTTCGATCCCAACCGAGAACAAAATTTTTTTTGATGAACATAGATGTTTGTTCTCTGTCTAGGTGTAATTATATATTACTAGTAGTTCGCCCCGAACTGAGATCTCGTGATGCGACCCAACGAACAAATCAAAACTTTGAGTAGGTGGTAGTCAGAGGCAAGTCCAAACATTATGTTTCGACTTGCCTCTGACTACCGCCTACTAACTTGGTACGGTAACAAAGTTTCAACTCTATTGGCCTATTTATTGAAGAGTTCCGTTGAACAGACCTTGGCTCCATCATCAGACCTGGTCGTTGTCACCATTTTATGAGAACTGAGTACCTCCTTAATTTATTTCAAGAAAAAAAAATAAGAAAAAGCAAAGGAACTGGCCGACCAGTAGAAAAACCTTGATGCCAACGAAACTCTTAGAGATGGGAGCTCTTGGATCGCTGGTTATCTTAATTTAACTTTTTAATTTTTATATCGAAAACCGAGCGCCCCAAAAAAAAAGTAAAAATTGTTTTGGAATGTCCAAACAAAGCCCTTTCATATGAAATGTAACTTGATTTTTTTATGTAACTTTTTTTATTTTTGCCCTCTTAAAAAACCCCATATCTCAAAAACCCTTCATCCGATTTTACTCATATACTTACCAGTAAATTTCTCAAGTACAAGCTATCGACGTATCAAATTTCATGCAGATCGGATCAACGGTTCTTAAGTTATCGCCAGACAAACATACATACATACATACATACATACATATATACATACATAAAATGCCAAATCGCCCAAGTTGAAACTAAGATCTTCGTTCGCTTCGCTCACTCGATCAATAAGTATGTATTTACAACAAAAAAAGTATTTAAGTATTAAACCAGCTATCTCGTTTCCATATTACAAGCTTTGCTTAGTTTCGGATTAGATAGTGCTGTGTGGAAAGTCCATCAATATTTATTTATTTATTTTATAAAAACATAAGTAGGTATGTCTTTACAAAACAAAAAAAGGTATTATATAGCAGTATTATATTAGTATTATATCAGCTATCTGGTTCCCATAGTAAAAGCTTTGCTTAGTTTGGGGCTAGATTGTGATGTGTGGCATGTCCACCAATATTTATGTATTTATTTATTAGCATCAGTAAAACAGCCTTGTTATACATGTGTGCAATCCTCGCAAGTCACGCACGATGGGACCGTGCCCTACAACTAACTAACTAAAGTCCTACTTGCAATAAACTTAGCATTATTGGTGTACGCTAGGGTTTAACACTAGGTCTCATTCTGTTTTGTTTTTACTACAATAAAATAAGTGATGTATCTAGCAATTACAATGTTTCCCCTTTACACAGGCTAGATGAAATACGTCACTCAGTTGAGATTGAAGACCTACAGCCAGCTACGAGCTACACAGCTAGAGTAGCTGGAGGGAACCAAGCAGATCTGAGTCATTACTCAACTCCTGTGCGATTCAGCACTACTGAGGAAGGTAATTCTTTGATAGCTTCAAAGTTGATCAATACTTTTACTAATATTAAAATAATTAGGTTTTCTTGCTCATAAAATAATTAATTAAATCAAAATGCGTCGCAGTGGGCATTTACATTTTGGCCTGGCCCTTCTCTAGAACGTCTGCTATCTGATCGAGATACGTTCGCCTAGGTCTTCCCCTCCCAATAGTCCCATTTACGCTCGCCTGATGCACCTGTTTTGTTAATCTCCTTTCATCCATCCTCTCCACACGCCCAAACCATCTTAACATAACTTTCTCTACTCTCATCACTACGTCTTCTTTCACTCCACATTTCTCTCTAATTACACTGTAGAAAAAAAATCTTCTGTTTAAATATACATTATATTTAATCTGTCTCACTAACTCTCTCATAGTCTCCATATTTTAAAAGCAAATCTCCCTTAATTAATGTTTCTCATGAAAATTCACGAATCTTAAATAACAAGAATAATCAAACTCAAAGAAAACATTGAAAAGCTAATATTAGACTAAATATTTCCATATTCCAATACAATTATTTCGTTTCATTAGCATGACGTGTTTGTTTACTGGGAACTTTCCCTCTGAAGTTGTTTATTCAATAAAGTTTCATTTTCTGTGTCACTGAATTCTCGACAGAGTTTCTTAGGATCTTTTATATTTGTATCATCACCATCAACCATATGAAGCCTATTATCAACAGCCTCAAGAAGTTCACTGCTGGACATAGGCTTCCCTATACATTTCCTGGAAGAATGATTCTGAGCCTTCTCCATCCACCGACTTCCCGCAATCCTCACAATGTCGTCAGTCCATCGGGTAGGAGGATCCCACGCTTCACCTTCCAGTTCGTGGTCGCTTTTCGAGAACCTTTAATCCCCAGCGGTTGTCAGTTCACTTTAAAGCCTAGGTATATGACATATCTACATCTACACTAATATTATAAAGAGGAAAGATTTGTATTTTTGTATGTTTGTATTTTTGTATGTAACGAATAGGCTCGAAAACTACTGGTCCGATTTCAAAAATTCTTTCACCATTAGAATGCTACATTATCCCAGAGTAACATAGGCTATATTATATTTTCAAAAAAATCAGGGATCCTTACTTAAACTCCAATAATGTAACCCAAGGTGGAAAACAAAAACCTTACATCGCGTGCGCTGCGAAAACTATTGATGATAGAACAAAATAATGTACTACGACTTTGCAGAACACGTCATCATCTACAAAAAATGTCGCGACAGCATATGTCTATCTATTATAGTTATGTCACAATAGTTGTTGTTTTATCATAAAAATTTAATTGAAATGCCGCCGCTAGAAAAGGGTCTTTATTTGTACCTTGGTATTAATCCTTATCCAAATAAATCATTTCATAATTAAGACGGTTTCAATACCTATAGATTACTTTTTGAATTTTACAAATCGGACATTCCATTCAAAAGATATTACGAAATTAAAAATTTTAGCTCGCTTTAAAATATTATTAGTGAACGCGCGGTTCCAAGGGGCGCGTTTTTACTCACTCAGGGAGAATGGCGTGCGAAATAAGTACACGCGAGACTCTAATCTACGTTCTAAGTTTATCCTAAAATGTTCAAAAAATGTATATCCACCCATGCGAAGCTGGGACAGGCCGCTAGTAATTATATAAACATATAAATACAATATATTATATTATTATATACATATCAAGAGAACCGGTGGTCTAGTGGGAGTGACCCCGCCTTCCAATCGTAAGGTCGTAGGTTCGAATCCGGTCGTGCTCCAATGGATTTTTCCCATCGAAAAATTTATGTGCGCAATGCCAATGCTCTTAAACGGTGAAGAAAAACATCGTCAGGCAACCAGTTAGTATTCTAGCAGCGGCGATGGGCTTGCAACCTGTCGCGTATGAAATACCAACTACTGCAAAATGTGGGTATGCGTCAAATGTAATGTTTGGACGTACCTCTGAGGAGATATCTACCGTGCGTGGGGATCAAAGTCGTGAAGCTGTTTTCAGTTATAGACATATGGGTGATCTATGGCCAAAACTCTTTATTAACTCTATTTTATTTTATTATGATATTAACTGTGACTGTTGACTATGTTTTTTACATCATGTCGTGTTCTTTATCTGTTTATTCTTATCCTGTGTTTAGTCTCGTGTCTTGCCTTGTTTCTGTGTTATCTGTTTAAGTTTAAAACTATTGTCTGTGTATATCGTGTTTTTTATTCTTTGGCCTCCCGCGATACAGGCTTGTCCTAGTGCGGGGTCCATCACTGCCGTCCTATAGCTAAAAGACCGTTACATGCAAAATCTACTTTTTGAGTTATGCGAGACAAAAACAAAAGGCGGTAAAGCGTACACAAAATATTTAACGGCAATCAAGCTAGGAAACCAACGTACCATTTAAGTTGACGTAAAAATGAAATAACCATTAGCCATTTTAAGCTTAGCAATGACACTTAGCAACATGTAAGCATTGAATTGATATTAATTTGGTTCCGGCTTTTCTTTTTTCATATTTCGAAAACTATTAAAGCTATTTGAATTCTGATAAAATTGGTCGATATAGCTTTTTTTTTTAGATTACAATGCCATAAAAAAGTCGAAATTGGGCAAGTGTTGGATAACGGCATTTTAGCTATAGGACGGCAGATCAGCAACCCTTCTTAGATTCTGTTTTTGGTAAATAAATGAATTTGTATTTAGTAAAACTAAAAATAAATTCTCGTGTTAATTAATAAATAATAGTTATTATCCTTTCTTATTTATATTTCTAATATATTCTGAGTCTAATAATCTAGATTAATATTATACTTATTTTTATATCCGTAGCTCCATCATCACCACCTTTGGGCATTCAGTTAGAGCAGACGGATGCACCAGGAGAGCTCAGAGTTAGATGGTTACCACCACCAGCCGACACTCATAACGGACTTATTATTGGATACAGGCTTCGAGCTGTTCCGCAGCTGAACGGCATCAAAGGTAAGAACAATTATAACGTTTTTTATTCACAAATATATAAAGTCAATAAATAAAATAAATATATGTATATGTATATATGAATAAATAATAATAATAATATAAATATATATAAGGGCAATGGATAAAAAACAAAAACCAAGTATATATCCAAATATTATATTTGAAAGTACCTCGGATATGCTCAAATAATATTAATTTATAGTTTTGAGGTGATATCTAACGTGCATGAAGATCATAGTCGTGAAGCTGTTTTATTTAATGTGATCTAGTGGTGTTTTCAAGGAGTAGATAATATATTATAATCGATAAATATCTGTCAAGGTTTATGTGTTCGATAATTCAATTTCTTCAATTCAAATCTGAGGATTTATCATCGACATATTATATCTGTCGATATTTTGTTAGTTATTGTGATGTTTTTCAATATCATATTAATATCAATGTTTAACTCGTAACGTGACGTGTTTATTTGAAAAATTGACCCAAAAAATGATGGATGCTTCCCATAGCTTTTTCATTTTAATTGTTTTTCTAGTAGTATTTCGGTTGTATTTTAACCAACATTACATTACATTTGGAATGAAAGTGTTTTATGTGATATCCTGATTTGACTGATTTTTTTTCGAATGTTTTGAAGAAAACCGCCAAAATTTTCTTCAAAACAAATGACAGCTTACTATGAACTGACTTGACTATAAAGTAATTAATACAATTCACTTGACACTGGCAAGATCTTCTGTCTAATGACGGACAGGAGCCATAAACGGGGAAAAGAAGAATAAGAAGAATGATTTAAGAAAAATTATAAATAGCTGATATAATATTTATATTTTCATCTGCTTCCGTTCTTTGAAACGGCATACTTTCTCGCTAAAACTTGAACGTAGAATATTTTCAATCCCCAAAATTTCAGTTGGTAAAGAAAATAATATTTATCTCAATTTTAGATATTATGTTGTGCATAAATATCCAAAAATCTCAACTACAACATAAATATATTCAAATTTGAATGAATAAACAAAATATCATTAAATTAGAAAACAATGTTCAGCAGAAGTGGAAGAAACCAGCGATAAGACCGTGAAGACAGCCTCTCTCTACGCGAAACAAGAAACCACTGTCACAGGTCTACTAAAAGGAGTCAGGTAAATTATTTCTATATTCTATATTCAGGCGTAAGAAACTAGTTTAAATTCACTATTTATAAACCGATCATTTTTCAATTTAGCACTCGACGTTATTTACCTGCTATCAAACTTTCTACTTTTTAACGGCATTAAGAGGCTGACAACTATCAAACAACTTCTCGCTCGCACGTTTCGACATGTTCAAAGTTATAAAATCACTTAACTCATTTTCGAAAAATCGCAATCAACCATTTTGTGTGCAATCATATTGCACACAGTTAAGTAAATATTTCAGTTTGATCGATAAATGTTTTCCTACTCTAAAGTTTGCTTTACTAGTTTTCGTACATAAGCAAACTTTTAAGTAGGAAAACTTGTAGCGATCAAAATGAAATTTTTACTAAACTGTGTGCAATCACATTGCACACAAAATGGTTGATTGCGATTTTTCGAAAATGAGTTTAATGATTTTATATCTTTCAACATGTCGAAACGTGCGAGCGAGAAGTTGTTTGATAGTTGTCAGCCCCTTAAGCAAGATTATACTTGCCTACTTACTATTTAATTTGAAACCTCGGCCTACCTCCATATTGCCATACCCTATGCAGGGTTCATGTGATACTTACCAACACCTTAAAACTATGTATGTACTTAAACTAAACCATGTGTAAGGATAATTAAATGTATTGAATATTGAGTATCGATTTATAATGATTATTGTAATGAAATCTAAGAAGCTGACCGCTTCCGCCGGTCTTACGATCATGAGATTATATTAGCCAGCCCCTGTAATATGCGCCCAGTACCCGAAGTCTGAGAGCTGATTTCACCATGCTCTGTTAGATTAACAAAGGATTAAAGGGTCGTTAAATATGTCATAATGTACGTGTTTGACATCTAAGGTTAGATTTAACGGCCTGTTTATCCTTGATTAGTTACTAACAAAGCATGGTAAAATTAGCTCTGAGTTTTGGTTACCATAATATTTAGTTTTTCCATACAAAAAGGCCTGACGTTATGAAAAACGAAATACGTAAAATGGTAAACAAAACTCAGAATTGGGATACTGGACGCTTATTATAGGGACTGGCTATTATATAGTACTGTAATAGGCGTCTAGCTCGTTCCGCTGTATCATGCGTGGGCTGCCGCGATGCTGTCTTGCTGTGTCAGGGCACCACTCAAGTCGTGGTGGCTTTTTGGCCAAAATAAAAATATTATAATATTCAAACTATCTAATAACTATTATATTATAGGTACGCGGTTTCAGTAGCGGCATTCAACGGGGCAGGGCCTGGCCCATACTCTGTTCCGCTGTTCCAAGACACTAGGGAAGGCGGTAAGCATCCTTTCTTTGTAATTGTTTTTTTCATAAATTATTTATTGTACACAGAAAAATTAACATAAACATGTGATTTAAAAAGACATATATAAAGGCGAGCTTAACCGTAAAACGAGTTTTCTTCCAGAAAACCTTTTCTAATGATTTTCTACGCAGGCTTAGTAGTAAAAATAGTGATGTAAGCGCGCTGAGCTTTTTGCCTAACTGCAACACAACAGGACTTAAATGTTCTTTTTATATTCTATTTACTTTTATTTGTTGTTTTAATTCTATTGTATTTTTTCTCCTTCTGATTCTGTATTTTTTGTATCTGTGTGTATTAGATCAAAGAAATGAGTTATCTATCTATTCATCCATCTGCAATGTCCGTCGAGAACGCGCTGACTCAGCTTTAAAACGACACTCGCTAATTTAAATTTAGAACAGGCGTCATTCAAAAGTTTTTCGCTTTATTTTCGCCGTCATAAATCTGGCTGGTTTAAGAGGAACTTTCGTGAAGCTATACTTGCGAGCAATGGTGGAAGAGTAATTAAAAGCAGAACTAGTGTACGTAAATAACACAGGAAAGAGAGATTTTAAGAGTGGTAGAGCTCTTTGTGAAGGGCTCGTCCGGGGAAGTACTACCACCACGCCTTTATCTGCCGCCAAGCAGCGTTGCTGTGTTTCGGTTTGAAGAGTGTGGTTGCCGGTGTAGCTACAGGCACATGAGGCTTAACATCTGTATGCCTCAAGTTGATGGACGCAGGGCAGTGCATCGTAGGGCACGTTCCTATCGTACGTGACTTACGAGGCAATGTTTTGTTATAGATAATGGTTACTACTTAACATCAGGTGGGCCATCTGCTTGTAACACTTAACATACAATACAAACACTGAAAGAGGAAAAAAATATAAAAATACTCGCAAAAACATTACAGAATTATTAAAACTAGTAGTTCGCCCCGAACTGAGATCTCGTGATGCGACCCGACGAACCCACCAAAACTTTGAGTAGGTGGTAGTCAGAGGCAAGTCCAAACATTATGTTTGGACTTTTTTCTGACTACCACCTACTAACTTGGTACGGTAACCAAGTTTCAACTCAATTGGCCTATTTATTGAAGAGTTCCGGTGAACAGACCTTGGCTCCATCATCAGACCTGGTCGTCGTCACCATTTTATGAGAACTGAGTACCACCTTAATTTATTTCAAGAAAAAAAAATAAGAAAAAGCAAAGGAACTGGCCGACCAGTAGAAAAACCTTGATGTCAACGAAACTCTTAGAGATGGGAGCTCTTGGATCGCTGGTTATCTAAATTTCACTTTTTTTTTTTATTTAAAAAACCGAGCGTCCCAAAAAAAAAGTAAAAATTGTTTTGGAATGTCCAAACAAAGCCCTTTCATATGACATGTAACTTGATTTTTTTATGTAACTTTTTTTATTTTTTCGCCCTTAAAAAACCCCATATCTCAAAAACCCTTCATCCAATTTTACTCATATACTTACCAGTAAATTTCTCAAGTACAAGCTATCGACACATCAAATTTCATGCAGATCGGATAAACGGTTCTAAAGTTATCGCCAGACAAACATACATACATACATACATACATACATACATACATACATAAAATGCCAAATCGCCCAAGTTGAAACTAAGATCTTCGTTCGCTTCGCTCACTCGATCAACTAACAATCGTTATACGTTCGGATGAATACCACCTTTTTATGTCATTTAAAAAAGGTTCCGTACCATTATCTATAAAAACCCCCGATAAAGGAGCCCCCTTAATATCTGTTTTTTAGTATTTTTTATTATAGCGGCAACAGAAATACATCATCTGTGAAAATTTCAACTGTCTAACTATAACGGTTCACGAGATACAGCCTGGTGACAGAAGGACAGACAGACAGACAGACAGACGGACGGACAGCGGAGGCTTAGTAATAGGTTCCCGTTTTACCCTTTGGGTACGGAACCATGCACTTTACTAGAAAGATGGTAAAGAACAAGCGCAAGTGTTCATACTGAAAAAAAGTCATGGACGATGTACAGTATTTAATCTCTAAGTTCGTAAGTCATTATCGTTTGAAATTGTTCCCCGCCTCAAGCCTTCCGTTATTGTAGGGAAATTATAATTAAACTGTTTGGCCCTCGTTCGTCGCATTTCACAACTTCGGCGTAGATTCATAGCTCTATAGCCAGTGGCGTAGCTATCGTAGGTGCAGGTGGTGCAGTGCACCAGGGCCCCGGAGCTCAGGGGGCCCTCTAACCTAAGCTTTGAAAAGAGAGGGTCAGCCAGCTCCCGAAGCTTGAGCCTGTTTTTTTTTAAAGGCTAATATAAGTTCAAGCTATGTGGAAAGAGGGGGTGAGGGCCCGATTCTTTCTCCATGCACCAGGGTCCTTGTCCACCTAGCTACGCCACTGTCTATAGCTTTGTGTTTCAATGCATGTCACTTGTTTGTTTTTAAGAGTAGTAGAGCTGTTTGTGAAGGGCTCGTCCAGGGAAGTACTACCACCACGCCTTTTTCTGCCGCCAAGCAGCAACGCTGTGTTTCGATTGAAGAGTGTGGTTGCCGGTGTAATTACAGGCACATGAGACTTAACATCTGTATGCCTCAAGTTGATGGACGCAGGGTAGTGCATCGTAGGGCACGTTCCTATCGTGCGTGACTTACGAGGCAATGCTTTGTTATAGGTGATGGTTACCACTTAACATCAGGTGGGCCATCTGCTTGTTCCATCAGCTTGTTGTATAAAAAAAAAGCGTTACTGAGAGATTGTGAAATTTGCACTTACTAACTTTTGACTTCTTTAGTTTTAAAAAAAAGTGATTTTGAGTATTCTCCATAGATCCATATTATGTGTTCTTTCATCTTTAGCACCAGAAGAAGGACCAACATCGGTGGAATGTGGAGCGGTCACTTCGACCGCATTACGAGTCAGCTGGCAGCCAATCCCGCCGCACAAGCAAGCTGGGGCTCTCATTGGCTACACCGTTTTGTATGCCGCTCATGGTGAGTGGTATCTCCTGATTGGTAGATTTACAGCAGGGTGTTACTTTGTTGCAATCAGTTTCAATCAGTTTCTGTTTGTAATAAATAAATATCAGGGCTATGCGGTTACATTTTAGATGAAGTTGCTAACAAAGTTAGATTACAATAACTGGTATTTCTATTGATTATATTTATTTATATTTGATGGTATTTATATTTTATATACTTATTGGTTTCATATAGAAACTGATTGCAACAAAGTTACGTAATCACCCTGCTGGTATATCTCAAGTAGGGAATCAGAATTTTTGTATTAGAATAATTCTTCGAATTCAATTAGGCGATGACAAGTGCTAATGTACCTCTCGCTCACACGCTTGACCATTTTAAAAGGTATACAATAATTGAACTTAAATATGAACACAGTTCGTTAAAAATATCATTTTGAGCCAAACAAGTTTTCCAACTAAAAAGTTTGCATAAGTAGGTACTGGATATGCTGGGAGTTTCACTACGGGATAGAATCAAAAATGAGGAAATCCGTAGAAGAACCAAAGTAGCCGACATAGCTCGCAGAATCAGCAAGTTGAAGTGGCAATGGGCAGGTCATATAGCTCGAAGGACTGATAACCGTTGGGGAATAAAGGTTCTCGAATGGCGACCACGAACAGGAAAACGAAGCGTTGGACGCCCTCCTACCCGATGGACTGACGACATTGTCAGGATCGCGGGAAGTCGGTGGATGGAGAGGGCTCGGAATCGTTCTTCCTGGAAATTTATAGGGGAGGCCTATGTCCAGCAGTGGACTTCTTTAGGCTGATGATGATGATGAAGTAGTTACGCGAACTAGTTAAGCAAACATTTTGGTTGATTGTGATTTTTCAAAAATAAGTTCAGTGATCTATGAAAATTTTGAAATGTGTGAGCGAGAGGTACATTAACAGTTGTCTTCGACATAATTATGATATTTATAATTCGAACTCATAAATAAACAAATCGCTGCGCTTTTTATTACATCGCCTATCGAAAAGCAAAAACTTAATAAAAGGACGTACTTCAGGTAGTTACTTTATTACTCATCACTACTATAAAACATAATTATGTTTGGGCAATTTTATCATTGGACTTTTTTATGGTTGTGCAATTTTATCATTGGCCAAATATCTAATTGGGCATGCCTTGGGACTTTCGTCTTTTTTGACATTTTTCTTTTTTGAAACGTGCGAACCCGCGGAGCAGTGGCCTGGTGACCTGGTTTACAGGTTTTTTTTTTAAACCTATCTCAGGCACCAGTCTCTTGCAAAGCAGGTAAACCTCAAATCAAACCACATTAGATAAAAAAAAAAAAAAAAAAAAATTGGTGGACATTCCACACAGCACTATCTCGCCCCAAAATAAGCCAAAGTTTGTATTATGGGAACCAGATAGCAAATATACCTTCTTAAATACTTTTTTTTTGTAAATATATACTTATAATATTATATAACATCCAGACAGAGAACAAACAATATGTTCATCACACAAATGTTTGTTCTCGGTGGGGATCGAACCCACGGCCTACGGCACAGAAGGCAGAGCTACTACCAACTGAGCTGATAAGCCTTGATTGTTTAAGTTACCTACTTTGTGAAGAGAAAAATAAACAAATTTTACAAAAAAAAAGGTATAAAACCTGTAATGGTTTTATCGTACTTCGTTTTAACGTACTATAAATAAAGTTATGGTTCAAACTCCTCGATTACCCCATGGGAAAGTGGTCTTTCCCATGGGGTAATCGAGGAGTTTGACCTTTGTCTTGTAGATAAATACATTTTGACAGATTTGGAAGACCCCAGCGCAGGCATCCAAACTTAAACAAAGGGTACACTACACTTGAAGCAAACTTCATCAAAGCCAAAGTCAAAATTGCTTTCAGCGAGCGTGGACAATCAATGTTATCTGAAGAACTTCGAAGTCTATTCAGAAACTTGGTTATATGCTAATATCTTTAGGTACTTACAGTCGGTGCTTACTGAACTTTCCAGTTAGTAAAATAAACAACGCTTATAGATTCGCTCTCTCCCGTTTGCTCAGAAATTGGTTCGTTATTTAAAAAAAACACGCCAGCGATTTCCAACGCGGAAATAATAGAAATTGCTGGACAGTTTTGTTATTTTTTTTGAGTACAGCAAGCGAGTACTGTGCTCTTCGAAAGTTTATTCTTTTTAAATGTAAAAAAAAAGAACAAAGTACGAAAAGGCGCGAAATTAAATACCTTATCTTGTGGATATTTTCGCATATGTACATACTAGCTGGTGCCCGCGACTTCGTCTGCGCAGGATTAGTATTTGGAGTAGCTTATATTAGCGTGGCGTAGTACATATGTGTAACTCTAGCGGTTTTGGCAGCGCACGCCAGAATAGCTCGCAGATGGTAGATTTTTTCCTACTTACTTGCAACTTATCGTCATATTTTGGATAATTCACACAATATCTTTATAAATTGTAGCCTATGTATTATTCTGATGCTATATTATTGTAAAGTTTAATTAAAATCCATTCAGTAGTTTTTACGTGAAAGAGTAACAAAAATCCATCCATACTTACAAACTTTCGAGTTTTATAATATTAGTGTTATTTCCAAATTTAAAAAAAAATACCATACAAGTCTCGGTCAAAATAGCAGTTATCAGCCTCGTTTATTAAAAAGGTTTCCAATATTAGCTATTTCCAATTACTCGGCTGTTGATTGCTTTATTCAACAGTAATGTACATAATGTGTTTCAGTTCTTGCTACGTAACCGGGCTTCGAACCAATAATTAATTTTTTGTATGAAAAATTTTACTTTCACTACAAGTACAAATTCATTTATTTGCCAAAAATAAATAAATATATATAAATAAATAAATAATAAATATTGGCGGAAATTCCACACAGCACTAACTCGCCCCAAACTAAGCCAAAGCTTGTTATATGGGAACCAGATAGCTGATATACCTACAACTTAAGTATATACTTTTTTTTTGCAAACATATAATTATAATACTATATAACACCCAGACCGGTTTTAAGAAAGCGATCGCCGGAGAATGCGTCATCTGGGTCACCTAAAACGTGTAGATAAAATATTCTATATCTAGTGTATAAAAGATTAGTTTTGCGGGCGTTTCAACTGAATAATGAAATAGTGAGGAAAGTAATGGGTTCGGGTGGTGGGTAGCTAAATCATAATACATTGAAGGTATTTTTAATTAACTACCTTGCTTGGGGATTACGACCTATTTTACACGTATAGGGGTAATTTGACAGCCCTCACACCTTAGTTGGTAGTAAGCTCTGCCTTCTGCGCTGTAGGCCGTGGGTTCAATCCCCACTGATAACATAATGTGCGTTTGTGTAATGAACATAGATGTTTGTTCTCTGTCTGAGTGTTATATAATGATACTAGCTGGTGCCCGCGACTTCGTCTGCGCAGGATTAGTATTTCGAGTAGCTTATATTAGCGTGGCGTAGTACATATGTGTAACTCTAGCGGTTTTGGCAACGCACGCCAAAATAGCTCGCAGATGGTAGATTTTTTCCTACTTACTTGACACTTATCGTTATATTTTGGACAATTCACACAATATCTTTATAAATCGCAGCCTATGTGTTACTCTGATGTATAAGCTATATTATTGTTAAGTTTCATTAAAATCCATTCAGTAGTTTTTACGTGAAAGAGTAACAAACATCCATCCATACTTACAAACTTTCGCGTTTATAATATTAGTAGGATTAGAAGAATGTATTTACAAAAAACAGAAACAAGTATGTAAGTATTATATCAGCTATCTGGTTCCCATATTACAAGCTTTGCTTTGGGGCTAGATAGTGGTGTGTGGAATGTCTACCAATATTTATTTATTTTATCAATAATTTTACTCCTTGGTCCAAAGGTCGTCAGTGGCTGAACGCGACATCACTAGTCACTGAGATGAGACTTCAGGGTCTGCTTAAGTACACCAACTACACCATAAAGTTGGCCGGTTTCTCTAACTATGGACTTGGACCATTTTCGTACCCTATCGTCTGCCCTACGCTACAGGACGGTGAGTTCAAATCTATGAGTAAAAATAAATTATAAATATATTTTAACGTTTTTGATTGACACTAGTTTAGATCAGTTGAGCTATCTCTAGATCGCTCGCAACGGTCTGTTGATAGCTCAATAGTTAATGTGTGTTTTGTACATACTTGTATTCATTGTAGTTTTCTTTGTAATAAATGCTATGTATTTAAAATTTAGAATATACAAAAAAACTATTTATTTGACTCATACAATTACAGGACTTAAATATAAGGAACAGAAAGTATCATATTTAAATTAAAAACCAAAAGAAGCTTTTGCTCGATGCCACGGACTATGCCAATTTCAAGTTTCATCCAAATTGGTTCAGCCTTAATTAATTAAATCAAATCGTTGTGCAAGACGCCCTAGTACTGTTATTTATTTTAAGCCTTATCCAAGTTTTTGTATCTTAAGCGTATGTTCTAGATGTTCTGGTACAATAAGCGTATGTTTTAGTACCATAAACGTATGTTTTAGTACCATAAACGTATGTTTCAGTACTATAAACGTATGTTTTAGTACTATAAACGTATGTTTTAGTATCATAAGCGTATGTTTTACGATCATAAGCGTATGTTCTAGTGCCCGAATCGCCGGCTGAAATCAAGCTACTCTCTCAATCTTCGAACACGTTACTGGTCAGTTGGAAGAAGCCGAGGCAGCCCAACGGAAGACTGCTCCACTACACTGTGTACTGCAAACCTACTTCTAGGTAAGGCTTCGAATTAGTACGCCTCTTCTTCTTTTAACTGACCCTAAAAAATCAGAATCAGAATAGTCTTTATTGTAAACTGTTTAAAAATATAAGGTGGTAGTATAAAAGTAGTAGTACAACCAGTCTGCCCTATTCGAGCTTACAATATAAAGTTTAAAAATTTTCCGTACTTTAAATATTTAAAAAATAATTAACACTTCTAAAAAGACTAAAAAGACTGAAGACTAAAAAGAGGGTTCTCATCAAACAACTTCTCGCTTGCATCAGCAAGATATTCAATCACTGGAGCGAGAAGTTATTTGACGGGTGTCAGACCCCTTAAAGACAAGAGCTAATGTGACTCTCGCTCGCACGTTTCGACATGTTAAAAGATATAAAATCACTAAACTCATATTCGAAAAATCGCAATCAACCATTTTATATGCAATCACATTGCACACAGTTTAGTAAAAAAATCATTTTGATCGATACAAGTTTTCCTACTTAAAAGTTTGCTTATGTACGAAAACTAGTAAAGTAAACTTTTGAGTAGGAAAATATGTATCGATCAAAATGAACTTTTTACTAAAATGGATGATTGCGAAGTTTAGTAATTTTATATTTGTCAACATTTCGAAACGTGCGAGCGAGAGTCACATTAGCTCTTGTATTCGCCTTAAGCTTTAAGTACCGACGTGCTATTAAGAATTGTGAATAATCCCCTTAAAAAAATCGCAAACTATAAGTTTCGGCGAATAAAATAACAAAGATTCAGAAAAAACATAATTTTGACCCTACCAACCATGATAATAATAAAAATAATAAATATTGGTGGACATTCCACACAGCACTATTTCGCCCCAAACTAAGCCAAAGCTTGTGATATGGGAACTAGATAGCTGATATACTACTTAAATACTTTTTTTTTGTAAATACATACTTATAATATTATATAACACCCAGACAGAGAACAAACATCTATGTTCACCACAAAAATGTTTATTCTCGGTGGGGATCGAACCCACGGCCTACGGCGCAGAAGGCAGAGCTACTACCAACTGAGCTGTGAAGGCTGTCGAATGATGAATGATGATATAATACGGCACCCAGCCAGAGAACAACCATCTATGTTCATTACACAGATGACTGCTTTCGGTGAGGATTGAACCCACTACTACTGGCAGATCTACTACCAACTGAGCTGTGAGGGCTGTTGTGAAAGTAAACAGCCTGTCGAAACTCCCGTTTTCCCTTTTATTTTTGTATCTATTTACCACGCAAATTTAATTAAGATTTTACGCCCCTGTAACTTTGTCAAAGACAGGTTTTGATTGAATCGGGCATCTCATTTATAACTTATCTTGTTGCCGTACTCTGAGATGTCTACATAAATATTTTCAATTATATTCAAGTACCGCCTGTACCACTAATATTAACTTCATTCAACGTTTTCAAAATGGAGTCTTGAAAAGTATATCGAATGCCCCCTGGTTCATAAGAAATACAGAGTTGCATGACATCCTCAAAGTCAAAACAGTATCTGAAGAGATCAAAAGTACTGCTCAAGTCTACCAAGACAAACTAGAAAACCACCCAAACCAACTAGCACAGATACTCACTAATCCCACATACATGAGTAGACTAAAAAGAAAAGATGTCATGCTCTTGAATGACCAATAATGAAGTGTACCTACTGAGAAGGCAATTCAGGAGTGTACTCTCCCCGACAATAAAACCTACAAAATATTTGCTCATAGTTTCAACAACTGATCGCAGATAAAACTTGGAAAAAAAAATATATTCAAGTCAATACATTTGTAACTGTATTTATTTATTTTACTTTAATTACAACGGTAAGTATAGTACACCAATTACAGTAATTAAATACATTGGACTAATAATATTAAACTAACACAGACATAGGTAAATAGAAATAATCAAAATAAAAACAGATAGAATTACAAAAGTTTGAAATAATTAAATGTGTGTTAATAATTTGTGAATGTCAAAACATACAAAAATGAACAAGGTTTCCATACATCTATACATCACAAAATTTCAATGCACCGTTACAGCAGGCTTTTCTATAAGAATATCACTACATAGTATAAAACAAAGTCGCTTTCTGTGTCCCAATATCCCTATGTATGCTTAAATCTTTAAAACTACGCAACGAATTTTGATGCGGTTTTTTTTTATAGAAAGAGTTATTCAAGAGGAAGGTTTATATGCATAATACAAGCATAATCTCTTAGGGATAACCCACAATAAACGTCCCGTGCGAAGCCGGGACGGGTCGCTAGTTAATAATATACCATTGGATACTTTGGCAAACATACTAAGAACTATTTCTGCCGCCAAGCAGCATTGCTGTGTTTCGGTTTAAAGAGTGTGGTTGCCGGTGTAATTACAGGCACATGAGGCTTAACATCTGTATGCCTCAAGCTGATGGACGCATGATAGTGTATCGTTGGATGCGTAACTTGCGAGGCAATGCTATGTTATAGGTGACTTACCACTTAACATCACGTGGGCCATCTGTAAATTATTCCATCAGAAAAATTAAAAAAAAAAAACTTTTTTTCCCCATTTTTTATGAAATAGAAGGAGCTGCTATTATTAATTTTAAACGGGATATTTACCATGATTTGTAAGTTAGAATGTTTGTAAAGGAAATTCCTATTTCCACCCGTGGACTTCTTCAGACTGATGATGACGACTATCAAAATATAAGGTATACAAATAAAACGTCTGTATGAAAAATACTTTTCTTCGTACCAAAATTAAAATTAATCAGTAACCCTTGAGTGCGGCCGTTTGATCTAAATTATTTCAAGGAAATTGGGTTCTAGGAACGTTCAAAATTAAAACCATAATTAGGTTTAGTGGTAAACAAATTGATATTTTATTAATAGGTAGCTTATGAGAACCAAAGAATGGGACGATTATAGAAATTTATAAATTATATATCTACCTGAAGAAACCGAAATCATTTTTTTATAATTATATACTTTTTAATTATGTATTCCACTTGAAACTGGCAGTATTGTATGTCAACATTTTTTTTTATACTACTCGTTGACGGAACAAGCAAATGGCCCAATGGTTAAGTGGTAACCATCATCGATAACAAAGCATTGCACCAAGTCACGCTCGGTAGGGACGTGTCCTACGATGCACAGCCCTGCGTCCATCAACTTGAAGCATACAGATGTTAAGCCTGATGTGCCTGTAATTACACCGTCAACCACACTCTACAAACCGAAACACAGCAGCGGCGGCAGAAAAGGCGTGGTGGTAGTACTTCCCCAGACCAGCCATTAACAAAGAGCTTACTACTCTTAAAACATGACGAACTGGAGCCATAATTAAGCAAAGAAGTCTACAGTCTACAATATGTAGGGCTTAGGAGAATATGTCATTGTATTTTTTGCTAATAAACAAAACGAACAGAAATGTTAACGTATGTTTTAAAATAGCACTGCTGAACTTTTTTTTTCCTAATAATAATAATATTGGTGGACATTCCACACAGCACTATCTCGCCCCAAACTAAGCCAAAGCTTGTGATATGGGAACCAGATAGCTGATAACCAGATACTACTTATATACTTTTTTTTTGTAAATACATACTTATAATATTATATAACACCCAGATAGAGAAGAAACATCTATGTTCATCACACAAATGTTTGTTCTGTGAGGGGAAAATAATGATAATAATAATAATGATTTTTGCAGCAACGACGGTCCACACGCGATGAGGGTAGACGCAGAACTACCCTCGGATTCGTTCGAGCGCTCGCAGACGGTTGAGCTGAAGGGTCTGATCGAGGGTCGTCAGTACGACGTGTGGGTCACCGCCAGCACCGGGGTCGGAGAAGGCCCTGAAAGCAAGAGGGTCACAAACACACCTCTACAAAGAGGTTAGTGATGTTGATATTATGTAATGTTTTTTTGCCAAGCACCTTTGGTCCTTTGGTCTAGTGGGAATAACCTCGCCTTCCTGATCGTGGGTCCGAAAGCACACGAGCACCAAATTTATGTGCGCAATGCCAGTGCTTTCAATCGGTGAAGGAAAACATCGTGAGGAAGCCATTTAGTATATATTTAGTATAACAGCGACGATGGGCTTGCAATCTGTCACGTATGGAACATCAACTACCTGCTGAAAAATGTGGGTACCTATGACTATGAGTCACATGTAATTATATAAACGTACCTCTGACTACCCCCCTTAGACATCCTCAAAAACTGTAGTTTTTAGTATCCCGATATGTGGACACTTTTAAGCCTGAACTTTGTCAAAAATTGGGTACAAAATTCCTAGGTTTTCAGCGTAATAGTCTATAGGTTGGAAAATAGCTTCCTCACTATCAGAATTAAGGTAATGAGAACCACAAGAAATAAGTTCCCCACCAAACACTAAAAATGCTAGTCTGTAGCCAGTAACCTCATCAGAGCTATTTAGCGCAAACTGTACTTTAGGACCAAAGGGCATTATTATCAAAGCAAAAATAAAAAATCATTACCGTATATACACCTACTGAAAGAGGAGTTGTTCTATCATTCTTTTAATAACTAAGTGTTATTTACAACTGTTACTATAATCGATTGTTTTATGATTCGATTGATCGCACCAGCTGGAATAAAAAGTTCCCGTAGTTTGATTGATAACACCATTCGAAATCTAAAATCACAGTGGCTCGATTGATCGCACCATCTCGAATAAAAAGTTCTCGTAGTTCGATTGATCGCACTATGTGAAATCAAAGATCACAGCGTATTGATTTGATTGATCGCACCAGATGGAATAAAAAATCACGTTGTACGATTAATCGGACAATGCTGTCGGACCAAGTGGCCACTCACTTTTTTCCCTACAGTGGTAGCAGGGGTGGCATCACTAGGCGGACCGATAACTGTGGCAGTTAGGAACTCTTTGTTACTGGAGTGCCGGAGCGTCGGCTCGCCACCGCCACGGACCGTGTGGTACCACAACCAGAATATTATCACTCACCATCCGAGGTTCAACAGGAATAGAGACGACAGCTTACTTATCAAAAGTAAGTTTTTATTGCATATGTTTATTATTGAATTAGTGTAGAGCAGATATTATACATTTTTAAGAATCTACCTTCATTTACTGCGATCTTGTTATATCCACGACCTAGCTTAAGTTTGTATTATGTATATTAATATGTGCCTATATTAATTGGTGTGGTATGTAATTCGGGGGTCGGAATAGGTAGAGCTTTTAAGTACCAAATGACGTAAAATTACCTACGCAATCTTAACATGGATATGCCTTTTAAACCCGGGATTGGAGATTAATAAAAGTTGTTTTTTTTTAAACTTATGGGTTTTTTTAAATACAACTAGCTGATGGAACAAGCAGATGGCCCACCTGATGTTAAGATTGATATTATTGTCTTCTAAAACTCTTTTTCCCTATATTAAAAACAAATTAAGTAGCGTTACACGTACAGCAGGGCTATTTTAAAACATTCGGAAAGGATTCCTATCGGAAACGTAATTTTTTATCACAATTGATTTCTTACCCGAATCATTTCCGACACGGGGATTAAAAAAGGCATATCCATATTTAAATTTCGTAGTAGCTTATTTGACGTCATTTGGTACTTAAAAACTCTACCTATTCCGACCCCTGGTAATAATGTATGGTGGTAGTACTTCCCCCGCCTATCACAACGAACTCTTGCTACTATAGTAAAAGGCTTTGTTCATACATTCCAATTAAATTTTTATTAGTATTATAGGTTTTCATCGTTTTGGAGGTACGACGAAAAAGCGAAATTCAATACCAATGTTACGTGAGCTCCCATTTGTTAGAGTTCCAATGACTTCGTAGTTCATGTAAGATTGGTTTTAAGCTAGATCGCGGATATAACGAACGTCAATTCGGGGCGAACGAAAGTACTCTTCGAAATTCAAAAAGTTGCTTCAGAATGAACCTCTGAGTATTGTTTCTGTGAATGTCCAATTATTTTGCTTCTAACTGTACACTTCAGTTCATAGACACTCGAGCGAACAACAAGTTTCGTAATAAGAAATGCATAAAACTTCTTTGGACGGTCAAAACAGTGAAAAGAAATTTGCAATGCAAAATAAACTTTATCCTTAGCACAATAAGTTTGAAAACTTTTGAAGTCGCCTTCAGATGGCACGACTACATCGCGCAATCGACTTAGCACAATTGTTTCAGTACTATAAAATTATTAGTTTTAATTAGTATAAATGCCTAACAAACAGTGGCGTAGCTATCGTAGGGCCAGGTGGTGCAGTGCACCAGGGCCCGGAGCTCAGGGGGCCCTCTAACCTAAGCTTTGAAAAGAGAGGGTCAGCCAGCTCCCGAAGCTTAAGGCTACTCACATTTTTTTTTTGTTTTTATGATTTTAAATGATCATCAACAATCAGAGAAATCCCGATTTAAGACTTTCAACACATTCACCAATTATTTGGTAGTTTGGTTGAGTACGCCCGTAGCACATTGCATCAGCGATAAGCTTGATGGTCGTGAGATCAATTATTCGACAATTCCATTCGAAATTCCGTCAACTTTTTAGTTAAGTTTTCACCTCGCTTCTTTCTCTATGCACCGGGGCCCTTGTCCACCTAGCCACTGCTAACAAACTATTAATAATAACTTTTTCTATTAAATCACAAGACGCATACCCAAAACAAATATTTGCAAATCTTGCAAACATTCGTCCGCGAAAGCGTACCCACTTTGCATATTAGTTTTCCGCTGCGTCGTAGATGTCGTATTACGTAAAGCACGTCGTTTGAAGGCAACTTTAATCTTTAAAGTTTGAGAAGCGCTTAAAGTGGAGTGCTTATGATTGTAAAAATAAAAAACGAATAGCGAGCTAAAGTTATTACATTAAATAAGATGCTTAAACTAATAATTAAAAAACTTTAAGGCAAGAGCTAATGTGACTCTCGCTCGCACGTTTCGACATGTTGATAGATATATTTTAAGAGTAGTAGTGCTCTTTGTGAAGGACTCGTCTGGAGAAGTACTACCACCACGCCTTTTGCCGCCAAGCAGCAACGCTGTGTTTCGGTTTGAAGAGTGTGGTTGCCGGTGTAATTACAGGCACATGAGGCACATCTGTATGCTTCAAGTTGATGGACGCAGGGCGGTGCATCGTAGGTCACGTTCCTATCGTGCGTGACTTACGAGGTAATGCTTTGTTATAGGTGATGGTTACCACTTAACATCAGGTTGGCCATCTGCTTATTCCATCAGCTAATTTTATAAAAAAAAACACAAAATATATATAAAATCACTAAACTCATTTTCGAAAAATCGCTATCAACCATTTACTAGTTTTCGTATAAGCAAACTTATAAGTAGGAAAACTTGTATCGATCAAAATGAAATCTTTACTAAACTGTTGAACACAAAATGGTTGATGGTGATTTTTCGAAAATGAGTTTAGTGATTTCAACATGTCGAAACGTGCGAGCGAGAGTCACATTAGCTCTTGTATTCGCCTTAATATTCAAATTTAGTTCAAATGATTACTAGCCAGAGTACCGGTGGACTAGTGGGAGTGACCTCGCCTTCTGATAAGATAGTGGGCTCGAATCCGATCGTGCACTAATGTGTTGTGACGTATGCGCTCCTCTCAATCGGTGAAGAAAAACATCGTTAGAAAACCTGTTTGTATTTTAAAAGTTTCGATGGGCTTGCTACCTGTCACGTAAGGAATAACAATTTTTTTTAAATGTATGCGTTAAATGAGTTCACGGACATACCAATAGGTTATTGATGATGATGATAAATTTATTTATACTCTTCTAGCTAACTATGTAAAAAATACTTGGCTTGCTAGCCAAGCCATGATAGAATTTCATAATAGCTTAGAGCTGATTTCACCATGTTCTGTTAGATTAACAAAGGATTAAAGGGCGGATATGTTAAAATGTACTCGTTTGACATCTAAGGTTCTATTAGATATCCATGGCAGAAGGCCGTGGAGACTTGTATTACAGGTTTTTTAAACCTCTCTCGAGCTCCAGTGCCTTGCAAAGTGGGTACTGAGTACTGACATACCTATGTATAGGTATCTCGTGCCTACCTACCTACCTACTATAAGTCTTACTGTACCTACCACTACACTTTGCAAAGGAAATGAATACATTTTTGATTTTGATTTGAAGGTTAGATTTAACGGCCTGTTAATCCTTTATTAGTAACTAACAGAGCATGGTGAAATCAGCTCTTAACAGAGTATGCTTACAAATCTGAAGAAACTGAACAGAGTATTTTTTTCAGGTATAGACCAATCACTAAGCGGTAATTACACTTGCTTAGCAAAGAATCTGTACGGGTCAGACTCGGTCATCTATACTGTGAAGGTAAGTTTTTTCCTTTACTACTCTTATTTTAACTCTTGACAGCCTTCACAGCTCAGTTGGTAGCAGCTCTGCCATCTGCGCCGTAGGCCGTGGGTTCGATTCCCACCGAGAACATCATTTGTGTGGTGAACATTGATGTTTGTTCTCTGTCTGGGTGTTATATAATATTATAAGTTTACAAAAAAAGTATTCATGTATTATATCAGCTCTGGTTCCCATATTTACAAGCTTTGGCTTAGTTTGGGGCTAGATAGTGCTCTGTGGATAGTCCACCAATATTTATTTATTATTTATTTAAGTTTACTGTTTTTCAATACAATACCCAATTATATAAACTCCTAGTATTTTTTGGAATTCATTCGATATTTTGCTCTGTGTTTTTTGCAAAGATAAAGTCAGGCATCAAATAAGGTTTTCTCAGAGTAACTACTACTAATACTACTACTATTGTTGTCTCAGAGTAACTAACTGGGCGGCTGGTAAGTAGTTTTTTTTTATACTACTTGCTAATAGAACAAGCAGAAGACCCACCTGATGTTAAGTGGTAACCATCACCTATAAAAAGCATTGCCTCGTAAGTCACGTACGATAGGAATGTACCCTACCCTGCGTCGATCAACTTGAGGCATACAGATGTTAAGCTCTGATTTCACCATGCTGTCTTAGATTAACAAAGGATTAAAGGGCCGTTAAATATGTCAAAATGTACGCGTTTGACATCTAAGGTTAGATTTAACGGCCTGTTAATCCATTATTATTAGCTAGTAGAGCATGGTGAAATCAGCTCTAAGCCTCATGTGCCTGTAATTCACCAGCAACCACACTCTTCAAACCGAAACACAGCAACGCTGCTTGACGGATGAAATAGGCAATTTGTCCCAGTGGCTGAAGAAACCTGAATCTAACCGATCAGCCACAACGGCCAGCAAGGTATCAAGCGTGGATCCACCGTTGTTGGCACGATGGGCATGCCCATAACCCTAATAGCCGTGTGACGTCTCACACAGTGTTCACCCCACGACTTTGCCCACGTGGAACTATACATTGTACAAAATTTGGTCATATTACATATTGTAAACATCTCTAATGATGCAGAATGCACTATATCGATCATGAGCGAATTTATATCAGACTCGCAGTCGCATTTTCGGGTGGCTGTGACCACAACCTTTTTCGAGGGCTGGATCCGCGCTTGCAAGGTATTCAAGTCAAGTCAAGTCAAGTCAAAAAGGTATTTATTCAATAAAATCACAAGGATCACTTTGAAACGTCTTAAAGCTAGGTGACTCTAGGTGCCAGTTCCACGCGACCAAAGCCTAGAAGAACAGGCAACAAACTTACGGCTTGGTTCCTAACGTTCTTTTGTATGAATTGGTGTTGGATGTGAATTATCAGTGTCAAAAATCTATTTTATCAAGGTGCTGCCTCTACCCGACCCCCCGGCTTTACGTGCGACTCCATACAAAGACTACATCGTGGTGGAATGGGATGAGATCCGTAGCAGCAACGAGTCTTCCACCTATGGAATCAGTAAGTTTACTTTCAAAGTGTGCTCAATAAAAACTCATTCATTCATTAATACAAAGTCAAATGAAAAGACGGTAAAAGTCATTAAAAATTTTGATGATGCTCATCACATTTTTTTACCGACTTCAAAAAAAGAGTAGGTTCTTAATTCGACTGTTTTTTTTATGTTTGTTACCGCATAACTCCATAATTTATGAACCGACTTAAAAAAATATTTTTTTATTCTATAGAAACTATCTCACATAATTGAACACATTTCATTCGGTATTTTGAGCTTCCCTAATTCGTCTATCCACATTTCAGATTGAATAAAGTTTTTAGAGCTTATTAAAGTAAATATTTCAGGTTACAACTTAACCTATAGAGAAAACGAAGGTCCCTGGCTCGAAGCCTGGCCAGTGACCAAGGAAACGCGTATATTAGGCACGCAACAGCATACCTTGGCAGGGCTGAAGTGCGGCACTAAGTATTCGGTACGGGTGACCGCAACAGACAACATCGGGACGTCGGCGCCTGCGCATGTTGATGTCGTAACTTTGGGATCTGGTGAGTTGAAAAGTGTCACAATATGATTCTTTAAGATTTTTTGTGAAACAGGTCGTAATAATAACATAGCTGATTTCTGAATCACAGTTACTCTAATTTTTAATGTTGCCCTAATTCTAAACGTGCTTATTGCCTATTTCAAGAATTTGTTTAATATTTGGTATCATCGATCTATTTTTTGAACAGCTGTGTAAACTGTAATGTTGGAATCTACAAGATAAATGTTGTAAAACAAAAAGTTATAAAATATAAAAAAAAATTGTCTCTACGTTTAACGTCTTCCTGAATTCCGCAAAGAAAGGTCATAAAAGACCCTTACAACGTTACGGTATACGGTACGGGTTTTATTTATACATTTAATTCCCATAGCCCCAGTTTCACCACCATCCACCGACTGGCTATGGAGCAATGCGACCCATATTTACATCCAGCTTAGCGGATGGGACGATGGGGGTTGTGACGTCACGAAATGGGACGTGGACTATCGGCCGTTTGGGAGCAGTGCGTGGATGAACGCCGAGAATAAAGCAGTAAGTTAACCTTACCCAAGAAAATTTACCAAAACAATATTCGTCACAATTTCGCAGTACCTAAGTACCATAATTTTTAAATCGTTTGTGGTTCCGTAATGTATAAATAAATATCTACCAACTGATCTGTGAAGCCAGATGTGCAATAATTAAGTATCTTTTTCATTCGGATAATAATTTAAAGATTATGAGTATTTTTTTCAATTTGAAAATATCAAGTGGCATGTGAATAATCTAGACAACGCGTCTTATACGCATTGTTGACAATTTCATAAAATATATCAACAGGCAAATGCAAATGCCAAGTGTCAGTTTTTTCAAGCGTTATAGCATTAAACAATATTACCATGTACCAATAGCTAGGCGAATTAGATGACGCTGGAGAACATCAAATTTCCGAGATAAAATGTTTCTCCCTAGCCAAAGAACCTAGGTTGGAGCTACATCGGAGGCCACTACCAGATTCCTCCCCTATGCTCCATCTATTCATCCTGATTAGGCGGGCTAACATCCTGCAGTTACAAAAATATTTATATTTATCAGTCTTTAGAGCACTGGTGACTGCTCTGTGACTGGTGATGATGATGATGATGTGTTACGTGTTCGAAAGGAGCCTCTTGAGGCGCACTTAAAATCCTTGAAACTTTTTCGCAAAGAAACTAATGACACGACAAGAAGAGTCTTTAGAAGTCCACTGCTGGACATTGGCCGACCCTATACATTCTCAGGAAGAACGATTCTTTGCCCTCTCTATCCACCGACTTCCCGCGATCTTCACTTTTAAATTCAATCTTTTTTGAACCTTTTAATACTATACATGAGAATTGCCAATTTCGCAAGATAAAAACAATATGATATGTTCCTTCCTAGCCAATGGACATCCACTTAGGTTGGAGCTACATCGAAGGCCACTACCAGGCCCCTCCCCTACGCTCGATCCCTACGTCGTACGCGGTAGGGGACCTAGCACCCGGCAGTTGGTACCAATTGCGGGTAACTGCTACCAACGACGCCGGTACTGCCAACACTATCTACAGCTATGCTACTAAGAACGTGGATGGAGGTAAGTTACTCTAAGAGTAATAAAGCTCTTTGTGTGTGGCTCGTCCGGGGAAGTACTACCACCACGCCTTTTTCTGCCACCAAGCAGCAACGCTGTGTTTCGGTTTGAAGAGTGTGCTTGCCGGTGTAATTACAGTGCAGTGCACTAGGGCCCCGGAGCTCAGAGAACCCTCTAACCTAAGCTTTGAAAAGAGAGGGTCAGCCAGCTCCCGAAGCTAGAAAACATTGAGCCTGCTCACAGTTTGAAAGCGAAAAACGAGAACCAACACTCAGACTTGAGGCATTGAGCGCTTCCGTGCTTCGGAAGGTATGTAAAGCTGTTGGTTCCAACTCTAGCGGTATTTAAGCAGTCATGCAGTCGAAGGCGGCTTAAAATCTTTATCACTAGAGTTCTATTATATATTTCAAAATAAATTCAATGCAAAAGTGCCGTTATGTGAAATAAACTGTTATTATGAGTAAACGCAATTAAATCCGATCACATGTTTCAAGGAAATGTACCTTTATAAAGCTAGGTGAATCTAGGTGCCAGTTTTTTTTTATAATACTTGTTGATGGAACAGGCAGATGTCTTACCTGAACCAAAAACCAAGTTCAAGTGAACAAGCCTAGAAGAACATGCAACAAACTTACGGCTAGGTTACCTACCTAACCTACCGTTCTTTTGTACGTTTTGGTTTTCAGTCACCAATATCAGTTTACACATACATACATAATCAAGCGCGGATCCACCGTTGTGGGCATGCCCTCAACCTAACAGACTTGTGACTTCACGCGCATTGTTGGCCCCAAGGCTTTGCCCACGTGGAACTATACACTGTACTGATACAAGATCCTGGTCAGGGCGTCATATATTTTGTAAACATCTCCTTTGTAGGAATGCACTATATCATGAGCGAGTTCATGCATTGGCCGACTCGCATTTGGCTCTTTTCGGGTGGCTGTGACCACAACATATTTTGAGGGCTGGATATAATGTTTAAATGTTAAAATTAAATTAATATTAATATATTATTATATTTTTTTTCTTTTACTTCATTGTTTAGTATTTTTTATTTAACGAGTAAGCTCTTTTTAGTCTCACTATGCGAGAACGTTTTAATGGGCAATAGCTTAACATGTTAATTGCTACATAGACTATAAGTACAGTTTGTATTCCTAAGACATAAAAATAAATAAATAAATAATGTTCCACTTCCCAACGTATCCCAAACTTTTGAACCTATTTATTACTCAACCGATATAATATCCTCCAGATTGACACTGAGACAACATTCAACTTTGTCCGGATGTTTTGTCAATCAAAACTTTAGTCATCAGTCTCAAAACGCTCTGAAATTACGTTGTAAACGGCAAAGTTGGGGCGACTTTTGACGTCGAGTTATGGATTATGTTTAGAATTTGAGTGTAACTTTATGTACACAGATTCAGATCAAGCTACTCAAAGCCAAAAAAATAATGCTTACTATAGTCGCGTTAAACACTCGCTGCAAACACGGTCATAAATGATCGGAACGAGACAGCAATATTGCTCTCTCTCTCGCACTTAGGAAAACGTCACGATCCTTTTGTTTAAGCGCAGAGATGTGCATTATTGTAGTCGATAAGAACTGTTGATACATGACCTCTCCGACCGCGCAACCACCGGGCGCTCTCGCTGAGTCATTCTTTTTATTGATAACGTGCAATGCCCGCGCCGAGTACTCTCAACACTAGTGTTAAGATTATTTATGACCGAGTTTGCATCGAGTGTTTAACGCGATAAGAGGACATAAAAGCGAGCAGTGTATAGCCTGATGTGAATCCGTGTGTATACAACGTGTAACGTAATACCGCTATAACCCTTTAGCAAGGTATTCTATAGGTCATGGGGAACATTTCTAGTTATAAGACATTTTAAATTTCGAAGCTTTTCATTGATGAAATGCCTCTTAAACTTTCCTCCAAAATGAAACAAACACAACTTGACGCAGCCCTATTTACAACTGTTTTTGACCTATAATTGTGAACTGTAGATAAAATTGGTAACAGAACTGCCACCAATTAGTAAACTCAAATAGCATGTACTAAGGTCACGTGTAATATAATACCCCTTTATAACCTAAGAAAGACCAAGTGGTCAGACCAAGAACCTATATACTTTGACGTGTTGAAAGTTTGAATAAATCGTTTTGGAAATTCCCATACAAAAGTAAAATTAATATTTTCTCAGAAATGTACAATAGCCCTGTTGTTTTGTACGTATCAAGGTCAATGCGCAAGGTCGCAAATGGTCACATGTTCTATTAACAGCGTCTTCCTTCTTCGGCTTTGTGAAGCTTGATCTGTATCTGTGTGAACACTTGTAAGTAATATTTCCTTTTGCAGAAGAAATCGGGCCGCCTTCAGAGTACCTAGACCTGAATATGCTGGTCATCATCTGCAGTTCCATCCTTCTGGTCGTCTGTCTGATGGCTTTCATCTGTATACTGCTGAAAAGGCATAGGTATGTACTGTGCAGGGTGTGAGAAATTAATAGATAGAAAACCCCCTACAATGAAATCTGAGGGGATATCTACCGTGCCTGGGGATCAAAGTCGTGAAGCTGTTTCATTTTTTTCTAATCTAATTTTTGTTCTCAGGCATACGTTCTCATCGCAATACCGACACTCCATAGCAGAAGACGCCAAGTCTCGCCACGAGAGCGTGACGTCACACTCTGAGCACAAAGACCGGTACGCCTCCGCCGCGCCCAGGATATACACGTCGCCGGCGCATCAACTGAAAGGGGGCAAGAGTGGTGAGTACTAAATTTCAACCGCTGACTCTCACGTATTTATTTATTTTTATTCGCTCTTGGTTTTGGTGACCTCAGCGCTGGTGATCCGGACGTGATGGGCCATAAACTGGCTCAAGTAGAACCGGTCTTCAATATAACTTTGACTCATAATTTGGTTCTGACTTTAGTCAAAGCCAAAGTCAAAAGGTATTTATTCAATAAAATCACAAGGATCACTTTGAAACGTCTTAAAGCTAGGTGACTCTAGGTGCCAGTTCCACGCTACCAAAGCCTAGAAGAACAGGCAACAAACTTACGGCTTGGTTCCTACTGTTTTTTTAATACAATAATGAAGCTCCAGTGTGGTGCCAGTGTGTTTAACCCGAACAACGGAACCGATCGGGACGAAACTTGGAACAAATATCGTTCGTTACCTGGAATAGTATTTAGCGAAGCCTCTATAACAGGATTTCCTTCATCCAACTAGTGCTAGTTTATAAAACGTTTGAAAGTGACCCTTGACGATTGAACTGAATAAAGACAATTTAACGTTAATTTTGATCGGGTTAACGTGGATCCTCTGTACCGAAACAATAATGGTTAATATACGTTTATTTCAGGCATAAAAAAGCGAACAATTACAAAATATAAAAGCAAACTAATAAAAATAAGAAGAGGAACAATATGTTCCTACTTACTTGCCGTTTCCGCCCTGGTTTACCGAGAGCCAAGACTGTTAACAGAGCTGTAGAAATCTCAGCCATGCACTGTAGAATTCCATTTTTAGATTTTCTAAGGCCACTTCAAAGGAAGCTACTCGCTAGCGAATAGTAGCAAAAAAATCCGGAACCCGATCAGCGAACATGCTTGACGCGCTATAAAATCGAGACTTTGTCTTAAGGATGTGATAGCCGTATTTTTATTTATATTTTTTTAACTTATACACTGGTCCGCAAAAATGAAGGGTCACCTTTGAAAACAGCAATGTCTTCAAGAAATGATCAAGATGACTTCTTTTGCTTATGAAATTAAACCAAAAGAAGATATGCGGACTATATGCAACCCTTCATTTAACCTTTTTTTACTGAAATGGCATAAAAAAATGCCTTATAAGTAAAAACTGCCTGTTTTCAAATTGTGATTATTTTTTTGTATATGGCGAGTGTATTTATATTAAAACATTTGACCGTAATCTCACATGATGTTAAGTGTTGATACGGTCGACGATGTTGCACGTTTACCTAGAAAATACCTATTCAATCTTCTCTTGAAAACATCCAAATTATAAGTAGGTACCCGGAAAAACGGAAGCCAGTAAAGAATTCCATTCTTTGGCCGTACGCATTAAGAAAGTTGAAGCAAAACGCTTGGTGCGGGCAGTTGGTATGTCAACCATGAATGGATGTCTCGTTTCCGTACGTCTGGTGGTCCGATGGTAGAACGGGGATGAGGGGATCAAGCTGTGGAGTTCCACCATTATGGTATTAAACGATTTTCTTTTGTCCTTGAACCAGAAATGTTCGAGATAAGTCCATACGCGGAGTTCGCTCTCGGCTTCAGGACCTTCGACCACGTGGAGAACCAAGACCTGCCGATGCCCAGCAGGCTACCGAGCAGACCCAGGTTCGATACTGGTAAGTGCCTAACTGATTATACTTAAGACTATACCTCTAGAAAACTACTCCCCTCTCAAAGAATCTGAAAGTCGTACTTGGTACCAAGAGATATCTACCGTGGGGATAGAAGGGATATCTACCGTGCCTGGGGATCAAAGTCGTGAAGCTGTTTCAGTTGTTTTACTATAGAAAACCGTAGAGGTAAAATGTTTGGCCATCATTTACGAAGTTACATAGCTACAAAGAACATCATTGGAGGAAGAGTTGATGGAAAGCTAGGAAGAGGAAGGTCGCTGTCATGTCGTATAGGAAGTTAAGGAGGCCGCATTGGAAAGACTCCATTGATTGGAGTAAACTGCATCAGAACGCCGACAAGAGCTAAGCTGTTAAATTTAAGAAGATGAAGTAATAAACTAACTTACCAGTAGTGGTGCGCGAGTAGTGGAATTCTACTGGGCTCGTCTGGGGAAATACTACCGCCATGTTTATTTCTGCCGCCAAACAGTATCGCTGTGTATCGGTTTGAAGAGTGTGGTGGATGGTGAAATTATAGGCACATGAGGCTTAATATCTGTATGCCTCAAGTTGATGGTCGCAGGGCAGTGCATCGTAGGGCACGTTCTGCGTGACTTACGAGGCAATGCTTTGTTATAGGTGATGGTTACCACTTAACATCAGGTGGGCCATCTGCTTGTTCCATCAGCTAGTTGAACGAGGCAATGCTTTGTTACAGGTGATGGAATTATTTTTATTACTCATAATACATTACTCCTTTCGAGCACTTGACACATGTTTAAGAACTTTTTCCTCACGATGTTTTCCTTCACCGTTTGAGAATACTGGCACTGAGTAAATACATTTTTAATAGAAAAACGCTGATGCCCGACCGGTTTTGAACCCACGACGGATCGGAAGGCGCCGCTACCACGAGACCATAAAAATGTTCTTCTCGGTAGCGATCGAACTCATAACCTATAGCACAGAAGGCCGAGCTACTACTACTAAAGGCCGGTTACCACCGCCAGCGGAGCGGACCCATTAAGAACTCCGTTAAACTCGCAAGAATAAACTGTATATTGCTCGACTATTTGTTGGTGGAAATACAAGTACGCAAACCGCTAACTCACACAATTTTCACACTTACAAACACCACCTACTCACATGACCGACTATCTGTTATCGCACAATTTTAACTTTAACATTTAATTTTAACATTCCATCCAACCCCCTTAGGCAAGACTGAAAAACAGCGCCTGGTCTTCGGACTAGGCATAGAAGCTGAGTCTTGGCTTTTCGACTATACAGAGTTCGTAAATTGTATAAGTTACACACCACTGTTTAATTTTATCTTATTTGTACGTATTTATGTTTAGTTGTTGTATCTTTTTTTATATAATTATTATCAATAACGTCTGTGTAGTTGAATAAAAGTATTTTCTTTCTTTCTTTCTTTTTTTTACGCAGTTTGGTCTTGCCAGTTAAACGGAGTCATTAATGGGTCCGCTCCGCTCGCGGTGGAAACCGGCCTTATTAACTGAGCTGAACGAGCCAAGTTTGTGAGCGTGAACATTCACTGGCAAATTAAAACTACTCCTACATTTATATCCTTCACAACTTAAACTTTCAACCGGATTTTCGCTCAGCACGAAAATAGCTAAATATAATATTAAAATATAAATTGTCTTTCTGCGACGTAAAATGGATAGGATTGCGCGAAAGATAGGAAATGTAGATTTGATAACATGATACATTGTTATTGGTTTTGAAAAATGGATTTAAAATATAGGTATTGAAATCTTTAAGATACGTTATAAGAGAAATGCAACAAATATCAAATGAATCGAGCTATAAGAAAAGTTTACCGCTTCACATCATGTGACATCTGCTTGTTCCATCAGTTTTTCTTATAAAAACTGATGGGACTAACACTTTTCTGTATTTTATTCTAATAAAAAAAAATAGGCTCACGTTTGCATCTTTAATGACGGTAGACATCCACCTCAGATGTATCTAATAGTTAGGGAACGCGCTTGTCTTTGCAAACTACGGTAACTTTCAACAGAAAAGATATCATATTTAGTTTTATTTAAGGCGACGACAACTGCTAATATACCTCTATCTAGCATGTTTCAACATTTTCTTCTTCTTCTTGTCGTGTCACTAGTTTCTTTCGAAACAGTGAGGTGAAAGGATTTTAAGTGCGCCTCAAGAGGCTCCTTTTGAATACTTGACACGTTATAGAACTTTTTAGGTTCCACGACATGCCGGTTTCCTCACGATGTTTTCCTTCGCCGTTTGAGAGTACAGGTATTGTGCACATAAATTTTTGCATAGAAAAACTCATTGGTGCACGACCGGTTTCGAACCCACGACCTTAGGATCGGAAGGCGGGGCCGCTACCACTGGACCACCAGTGATTTTTTAAACATTTTGAAAGATATCAAATCACTGAAATTATGAAATATCGCAATCAAAAATATCATTTTGATCCAAACTCGTTTTCCTACTTGCTTTACCAGTTTTGTACTTATGTTAGGACATTAACAATTCAAGAATTCATTCATATCCTTTTCTAAAAGAAAATGTAAAAAGAAAAAAAGCCCGTACAATATAAATAGCAATCTGTATCTGAGATGAAGCTATATGAATGAAAATTTCCCCCACTCAGTGAAGTAATAACAGATACACTGTCAGCTGCTATCCAAGAATACAATACTAAGAACGACAATAATATGAAAAAAATGATATTGGAGCCATTATTAGAACTCGAAATTGCCTTGGTACATGCAAATCCTACTAATATTACAAACGCGAAAGTTTGTAAGTATGGATGGATGTTTGTTACTCTTTCACGTAAAAACTACTGAATGGATTTTAATGAAACTTTACAATAATATACATCAGAATAACACATAGACTACAATTTATAAAGATGTTGTGTAAATTGTCCAAAATATGACGATAAGTGTCAAGTAAATAGGAAAAAATCGATTTGCACGAATAATGTCCAAAAAGAAAAATGTCCAAGAGCAAAATAATGCCCAACTATAAAAACGTCCAAGTATAAAAATGTCCAAGTATAAAAACGTCCAACTAGAAAAACGTCCAACTAGAAAAACGTCCAACTATAAAAACGCCCAACTAGAAAATTGACCATATACAGAAAAGGACCTCTAGAATCAGGTCACTAGTACTACTGGTATATAGAGATACAAAGGTGTGTCATTTGCACTACCAGTTATACTTCTTAGTAGAACTATGACACGGAGGCTAGAAAAACTCACCAGGAATATAATATACCCAACTAGAAAAATGTCCAACTATAGAGATGTGAACTACTGGGAATTTTTTTCCCATTAGATCTGTTCACAGAACAAATGGGAAATGAATTAAGTACCAGTAGTATCTGTTCACAAATATTGAGATTCAAAACGACTTCTTCACAAGTCACACTTCTTCACAAGAAAAGTCTTTGACAGCTGTCAAAATGACACCGTTTACCTTTTTCTGTATGCCTACGCCTCACTAAACTTCAATAATATATTATATTATTACATTGTAAAAGGATCATACAAAAGAACGGTAGGAACCAAGCCGTAAGTTTGTTGCCTGTTCTTCTAGGCTTTGGTCGCGTGGAACTGGCACCTAGAGTCACCTAGCTTTAAGACGTTTCAAAGTGATCCTTGTGATTTTATTGAATAAACTAGTGGTTGCGTGCCGCGCGAGCTGCAAGCAGCTCGCGTCTTTTTTGTTTTTATTGTTTTTATTTACCAAACCCCTAAATGAAGTAAAACATTAATTAAAATAAGTTAAAAGGTTTGAATTCCATACAAACTCCTCAATAGCAGTTGGACACCCCGTTGAAACGAAGTCAGTCGGTTAAAGTTTCGATATAAGATCTACATGGCGGCCATCTTGGAATGCAAACCCCAAATCGTAGTAAAAATGCAGCAAAAATTAAAAGAAGTTGTAAATTCCATTCAAACCCCTCAATCTCATTCGAATACCCCGTTGGAACGAAGTCGATCGGTTAAAGTTTCGAACAAAGATCTACATGGCCGCCATCTTGAAATGCAAGCCCCTAGTTGCAGTAAAAATGCAGCAAAAATGAAAAGAAGTTGTAAATTCCATAAAAAGTCCTCAATCTCATTCGAATACCCCGTTGGAATGAAGTCAATCGGTTAAAGTTTCGAAAAAAGATCTACTTGGCCGCCATCTTGGAATGCAAACCCCTAATTGCAGCAAAAATGCAGCAGAAATGAAAAACAGTGTAAAATTCCATACAAACTCCTCAATCTCATTCGAACACCCCGTTGGAACGAAGTCAATCGGTTAAAGTTTCGATAAAAGATCTACATGGCCGCCATCTTGGAATGCAAACCCCAAATTGCAGTAAAAATGCAGCAAAAATTAAAAGAAGTTGTAAATTCCATTAAAACCCCTCAATCTCATTCGAACACCCCGTTGGAACGAAGTCAATCGGTTAAAGTTTCGAAAAAAGATCTACATGGCCGCCATCTTGGAATGCGAACCCCTAATTGCAGTAAAAATGCAGCAGAAATGAAAAATAATGTAAAATTCCATACAAACTCGTCAATCGCATTCGGACACCCCGTTGGAACGAAGTCAATCGGTTAAAGTTTCGAAAAAAGATCTACATGGCCGCCATCTTGGAATGCGAACCCCTAATTGCAGTAAAAATGCAGCAGAAATGAATAACAGTGCAAAATTCCATACAAACTCGTCAATCGCATTCGGATACCCCGTTGGAACGAAGTCAATCGGTTAAAGTTTCAAAAACCGGAAATGACAGAGACGCCATTTTGAATTTCCGAAATGTCATAATTTTTCTGAAATATACAGGATACAAGCTACCTATCAGTAAAAAAACGGTAGTCATACCTTGAGTTTGGTAGAACAAAGTAATTCGCCAAAGTCAGGTCTGACCGAAAAATTCAAACACCTATGGCTCGTGGGGTTGCCAGCTGCAGGAAACGAAAATGGCAAAATGTCATTTGGGTGGTCCCATTCTTACCAGCTAGTGGAAATTTTGATTCGAAATGTCGTTATTTCTACTTTTCACGTTCCCAAGGAAAATCTGGGAAACTACCCTAAAACTGGGGAAAATTTTTCAATCAGGCAACACTTCTCAACTAACTGCACAATCGATCCATACAAAACATCCCGGTCGGGGGATGCCAACTACCTAATATTTCGGTTTGAAAATTGGGATTTTTTCGAAAATCGCAAACTTTTTTTTAAAATGGCCGCCACGCCGTCGCCATCTTGGATTTTTAAAAAGTCATAATTTTCCTGAAATCTCAAGGATGTAGGCTACCTTTCTGCATACTCAATGTTGCCAGATTTTATATTCCGTAGAACAAAGTAATTCGCCAAAGTCAAAAACTCCGAAAAACTAAAAAGTTTCACTTCTCTCGGGGTCGCCAACTAAAAGTAACGAAAATGGTCAAATGTCATTCGGGGGAGGGCAACCCTTCTATCGAGTCAAAGTTTCGATTCAAAATGTCATTATTTCTACTTTTCATGTTTTTGGGGAAAATCTCGGAAATTACCCTAAAAATGGGGAAAATTTTTCAACCAAGCAAAACTCCTCATTGAATCACACGACCGCTCGGTACAACTCGTCCCGCTAGAATGTTGCCATCTACCTTAAAAATCGATTTGAAAAATGTGCAAAAACCATCACTTTTACAAAATGGCCGCCACAGCCTCCGCCATCTTGGATTTTTGAAAAGTCATAATTTTCCTGAAATGTCGACGATATAAGAGAAAAAATTGCAAATTCAGTGTTGCCGACTTTGGAGTTTCGTAGAACAAAGTAATTCGCCAAAGTCAAGTCAAAAAAGTGTAAAAATTCAAATCGAAATGGCGCGGCCGCCATCTTGTTTTTTTTATTTTTTTCAACTTTTCCCCCAATCGTAGCCTATTTTCAGTCGGATGAACCGCTCGGACGCCCTCTATCTGTCATAGTCTGCGATTGCGCAAATCAACACCGACGCCATCTTGGATTTGGAGTTTCGCTATAATTTTCCTTTTCTATTTAGGTGCTACTACACATTTTTGTAGTACATTGTTTTGGTCTAGCTCCACTCCTTCTTCGTTTTCTGGCATGTCAGTGAGTCAGTGGTAGTTTAGCTTTATATAGTATAATACATTTTGACTTTGACTTTGACTTTGACACTTACTGTCAGATTTGACGGAAACTGTCACAAATGCAAGTTATACAATGGAAAACACAAAAAAAATTAATGTCAACCTGACATATGTCAAATTTAAAACGGCCTTGGAAACTACTCGTACATCGGACAGAAACTGTCAGTTTGACAGCTGTCCATTTTATTATTGGTCATTTTTACTTTTGGATCTTTTTATTATTGGTCATTTTTAATTTTGGACATTTTTATTATTGGACATTTTTACTTTTGGACATTTTTATTATTGGGCATATTTACTAATGGACATTGGCTTTGGACATTATTCGTGCAAATCAAAAAATCTACCATCTGCGAGCTATTCTGGCGTGCGCTGCCAAAACCGCTAGAGTTACACATATGTACTACGCCACGCTAATATAAGCTACTCGAAATACTAATCCTGCGCAGACGAAGGCGCGGGCACCAGCTAGTACTATATTATTTTAAGAGTATTGAATCACTTGTGAAGGGCTCGTCCGGGAAAGTACTACCACCATACCTATTTCTGCCGCCAAGCAGCGTTGCTGTGTGGCTTGAGCACATAAGGCTTACCTCAAGTGGATAGACGCAGGGCAGTGCATCGTAGGGCACATTCATATCGTTCGTGACTTACGAGGCATGGTAACCACTTAACATTAGGTAGGCAATCTGCTTGTTCCAAAAAAAAATAGCTGCGGCCATCTTTCAACTGATTTTCAAGTAAATTAATTCCAATTGTCCAACTTTTATGAATTATCTTTTTTAATTAGTTTTGAAGTCGGGGAAAGTTTTACTTTGTGGAAATGGTAATAATTAAAGTTTGAACGATTCAAATTTTTTCGAGAACTGACCGTTATACCGAAATAGTTATGAAGATGCCCGTGGATTGGCTCACAGTTACATTTTTTTAATACAACTTGCTGATCACACAGTTACATGACCCGCCTGATGATAAGTGGTAACCATCACCATAGCCTCTAAAGTCACACACGATATGAACATGCTTTACGATGTACTGCCTTGCGTCCATCAACTTACAAATAGGCATACAGATGTTTAGCCTCATGTGCCTGTAATTTGGGGGACAGAATAAGAAACGGGTATGGTGGTAGTACTTCCCTGGACCAGCGACAAAGAGTTATATTATATATTAGCAGTTATTGGCAATAGATAAGTTTAACTTTTATGCTGAACTATTGTAATGTTATTCTCCGAAACTTTGTTGTTTGCGATTTTTCCCTCAGAAATTATGTATCTTCAAACATGTTGAAGTGTGCGAGCGAGAAGTACAGTAGCGGTCGACGTCTGATACTGCGTTTACATTTAGACATTCGCGCTGGCGTGGACGGATATGTTGCCGTCCACATGTCTGCGGCAGCGTCGCCGGCAATGTGTGGACATGGAAGTAACCTGTTTATAATCTCGCATTGCCCAAGTCCCTTCCCATGTCTCTGCACGCACATTTCCACGGACATGAGCTGTGTGTAAACGGGGTATTAAGTAGTCATTAATTATTATTTTTATAAATTCTAATTAAACGGGTCCAAGATATAAAAAATGTATATTAGTCTGTGCCTTGGCATTGTTTCCCCAAATTCTCTCTAAAATCTCGCGGTTAAAGTCTGTTTCCGCCCATCTATCTTGATCTTATTAAATAATATTAATGGCTGCGGTCGGGGCTCGGACAGACAGACAGAATTGCAAGTTTATAGGATAATGGATCGATGATAGCTAGCTGTTTACAGACTTGTTTAGGACTGGCCTCATAGCTCAGTAAGTATCCTTCTTCTTTTCGTTTATGGCACCTGTCCGACTGTCTGTCATTCGTCCGTCATTTTGCCAGTTTAACGGCCGGCTTCTGAAAGCTCGATCAAACGTAACCAGATGTCAAATCATTTGCTATTTCAGGTATTACATCAAATTTAACTGAGATAGCAAGTGACTTGACATTTGATTAGGTTCGATCGAGCCTCGATTGAGCTTTCAGAAGCCGGCCGTTAGTGATAATATAGATTAAATACCTTATAGTCAAGGTGGCCGTAATTTATTTTGAAGAAAATGGTGGTAGTTTTTCCAGACTGCACTCGCTAGCTACTGTAGTAAGTTACTGTAGCACATGAAATCCCGACAAAAAATATGACAATTGCCTCGCAAGTCACTCACTATAGTCACGTGCCCTACGAAGCACTGCCCTGCATTCATCAACTGGAGGCGTACAGATGTTAAGCCTCATGTGCCTGTTATTACACCGGCAACCTCACTCTTCAAGCCGAAACACAGCAATGCTGCTTGGAAAAATAGACATGGTGGGAGTACTTCCCCGGACGAGCCCTTCACAAAGAGCAGTACTATTCAAATAGATCTTACTGATTGACTAACTATTTTGAAATATGGAAATATAAAGGAACAAGCTGGTGCCCGCGACTTCGTCTGCGCAGGATTAGCCACACAATATCTTTATAAATTGTAGCCTATGTGTTAGTCCGATATATAAGCTATGTTATTGTAAAGTTTCATTAAAATCCATTCAGTAGTTTTTACGTGAAAGAGTAACAAACATCCATCCAACCATACTTACAAATTTTCGCGTTTATAATATTAGTAGGATGAATCTTACATAAAATATATTCCCAATTCGAAACGCAAATGTTCTCGTGTGCTTATTGAAAATTCTTGAACCAATAGTGAAGTATTTATTGGATTCTTTGCTTGAAACGCGACATTTTGATTAGAAAAGGGCTGAAATCCTTTGGCTAAGGACATAAGACAGAAATAAAATGGAACAGAGTAACGATGTTAAGACGCAGATTACCGCAAATGCACTTTTCGCTCGCACATTTAAAATGTTTTAAGAATATAAAATCTCTATACTTATTTATAAATTCGAAACAAGCTTTCCCACTCAAAAGTTTGCATAAGTGCGAAAACTATAGTCGCGTAAAACTCTCGCTGCAAACTCGGTCAGTGCTCAACCTATAGTCGCGTTAAACTCCCGCTGCATTCTCGGTCATAAATCATCTTAACACACGCTTAAACAAAAGGGTCGTCCGTTATCATAAGTGCGAGAAAGAGAGAGCAATATTGCTGTCTCGTTCTGATAACTTATAACCGAGCCTGCAGCGAGAGTTTAACGCGACTATTGTCAAACAAATTTGTTTGAATCAAAATGATTGCGTTTTTTCATAAATAAGTTCAGTGATTATCTTTCAAAATAATTAATACTCTTTGATGTTTCTAGTTTTAGGGAAATGTATAATTAATGAAACACTATATAATTGTCATATTCACATATTTGATTACGAATCTAAATCTAAGAATGAATATTATTGTGACTATTATTTTTTGCTTATTCGATTGCAATCTGTTTTGTGAATTTAAATAAATAAATGAATAAATAAAATTTGCGAGCGAGAACTTGTTTGATGTTATCAGCCTCGAAACGTCATTGAAACTGTCAGAATCTTATGACGACTAGAACAAATAAAAGTCATTCTTATTTCTAGTTTGGTTTGGGTTTGAATTGAAATCCGATGTTTTCAGGTCACTTACGACATTCCTTAATTAAGCTGCTTGCTTCAACACGGTTATTTTTTTTATTTTTTTGTCAGAATTCTTCGATGTTTGAAAACCCTTTACTTACAAAGAAAATAACAATTAATAAAAAGTATTTATAAAACAGTTGAGCTATCTGAAGACCGTTGCGAACGATCTAGAGATAGCTCAACTGACCCAAATCAAAAGCGTCCCCAAGACACTGGCTACGTTGCCACGCTGAATGGCAATGGCAATACGTACTGTTACGTTGAGTCATATCCTCCCATGTTCTATTTGCGTACACTGCCAGTAATTATGAACCTTAATTTCAGTAATGTTTTTTTTTTCTCAGAAACGAGCTTCCAAGCCCGCTCCGAGTCAGATGACAGTGACAGCACGTCAAAAGCAACTGTCAACGTGGTACCCCGACGTAAGTATTGACGTCATCAACTGACTTGACTGACAGCCAGCCAGTTTAAGAGAGCTAGTAGACGAAGAGGAAGAACTAGAACTTTCTTTCGAAACTAAAGAGGCTCCTTTCGAGCACAAGACACGTTATAGAACTTTTTAGGTTCTACAACATGCCGGTTTCCTCGATATTTTCCTTCACCGTTTGAGAGTACTGGCATTGTGCACACATACATTTTTGAACAGAAAAACTCATTGGTGCACGACCGGTTTCGAACCCACGACCTTAGGATTGGAAGGCGGGGCCGCTACCACTAGACCACCAGTGCTCCAACGCTGCGCTCATGGCTTAAGATGCAGACAATCGTCAAAAAAGATCTGGATCCAAAATTAAAAAAAATATATAATAGTTTCAACTTGGATCGTAGCATGATTTGAAATCAGTGAACAGTTTGACTCTAATATAATTTCAAAAATTCATTAAGTTTGGTAGTATAACTTATTGCAATCAAAATTATGTTTATGCTGAAACTTGTAATGTCAGTTAGTAATAAACCATCTACAATAGATACAAAAACTGCTTCTCTTCAATCATCATCATCTTCCTGCCCTTATCCCACGCTGCATGGGGTCGGCACAACAGGTTTTCTTTTTCCACTCTCCTCTATCATTCGTCATCTCAGTGCTCACTCCTTTCTTAATCATATCATCTTTCACATAATCCATCCATCTTTTCTTTGGCCTGCCTCTCCTTAAACCACCCACATCCATTTCCAACACTCTTCTCGTAATATGACTTTCTTCCCTCCTCATGACATGTCCATACCACGCTAACCTGTTGCTCCTCAACTTATCCATCACAGGCGCTACTTTCAAACTTCCTCTTATATACTCATTCCTTATTACTACTATCACTGCTACTATTACTACTAATATTACTGCTTCTCTTCAATATTAAAAAGTATTCTTTTTCTTTCAGGACACTGTAGAACACCACACCATAACAGATAACAACTAAAATATTAAGTAGATTTATCAAAAATATCATATTATGTAAAAAAAACTTTGTATTATTTACTTAAAAGTAAATTAATTATAAGCATATCAATGCTAAATGATCACATTTAAATGGAAAAGTTTAGGGTCATTTTTGCTAAATCTGGGTAACGCTACTGGGCAGGTTTTATATAAATCAATTAATTTACACCATTCCCCCTCTAAAAAGCTTATTTTATTCAGTGAAAACATTAAAAAAAGGACTTTTACTCACTGTTTTGGTGTTCGAATTTAGAACACACCAATACATTCATGCTCCATCTCAATGCTATACAACCTCCTTGCGCAAAAAAGACTCGATACAAATTCCATATGCAAAGAATACTCGACATAAAAACTCCTTGGGCAAATAACTCCTCGAGATTTGATTGGTCGACATTGTTTTGTGTTCTTTTTTAATTAATTTAACCTTCCTTTTTTCTTGATTAAATGTCTATTTTCGCTTAAATCTTTCTTTTTCTCGTAGTCGTGGTATAAAATATAGTATGCAACTCTTGAATAAAACGGATTTATATCGAAGGCCATAAATCACTCGTGTCGCTCAGGATTCTAACACTTGAATCACTCGCTGCGCTCGTGATCCAATCATCATGAATCATGGTCACGATTTAGTCGTTAGAATCCTTCACTTGCTCGTGATTCATATATGACCCTCGCTTTAAATTCGTCCTTTATTCACTAATTGCATAATAAACTATTTAGTAATGCTACTTATTTTTTAATTTATTATTTAATGGTACTAGGTAAGTACCAAGATATCTGAGAGGATTTCAACTGTGACTGAAGATCGTGAAAGAGTCGTGCGAGCGTTTCTATATGTACATTGCTTCACCTGATGTTGAGGGGCTACATCTGCATGTTTATCTGTTAAAAAGCGTTACCTGGATAGCGTAGCAGTCGTTGATAAGTTTTTATGAATATTGAATTTGTAAAGTTTAAATCCTTGTTCAATTTACTTTGTACCAAAAAACTGCAGATATTTTTGATGCCAAAGATTTTCGATTTAAATAAATAGGTACTTTATAAAATTTCTTTTGTTGCTAACCGACATCATTTTTAAGATAAAATTGTTTAAAGGTTCAAATTGCCTCAAGTTGATGGACGCAGGGCAGTGCATCGTAGGGCACGTTTGTATCGTGCGTGACTTGCAAGGCAATGCTTTGTGATGGTTACCACTTAACATCAGGTGGGCCATCTGCTTGTTTCATTTGCAAGTTGCATAAAAAAAAAATTGGTTGACCAGTATTCAAGCCAACCATTTCTCAACACTTTAAGTAAAATTAAATATTCTGAATTATGTACTGCCAGTATTAAATATATAGATTTTTTCAAGCAGTAGTTCTTCAACGCCAAAATAGCTCAGTCGAAATACGAATTTCTGTTTTATAATTTTTACTATCTTTTGAAAGACTGATGTTTTTAAACATAGATATAAGTTACAATTTCGGTGTCAAAATTGTTACATTAACTGCCAAAAATTTCCTTTAGGAGCTAGAACTTTGTCTGTTTTTACCATAGGGTAATACGAGCAAGCTATAGAATGCATATATGAACATATCATGTATGAACTTTTTTGCCAACTTGTATTTTCGAATTTAGAAAATCTGATTTCGTTTTGCAGCAGGATTTGTATGAAAATACGTTAAGCGCCCCCATTTGCGTGAATAAAAACATTAGTTGTCAGCAAGGTGAAATCCGAAATTCGAAAATATGAGTTGTTAGAAATAGAAAATATTTATTTTACGACACAAAATACAATGATAAAATTAAAAAAAAAACAAAGATACACAAGAAGACATTAAAAAACATTATAAATATAGTATCGTAAAAAAGGCTTCCACTTAGCATTTGCCATATTATGAGACTAGGCTCATAATATGGCAAATGCTAAGTGGAAGCTAATAATATCCCAGTACCCGAAATCTGAGTTTTGATTTACGTTTTTCGTTTTCTGTATCGTCAGGCCGTTTTTGTATGGAAACCCGATAAGTGCCTCTATTGGGCGTGCTGAGAAATCACTAGTCTCCATACAAAACGGCCTGACGATACAGAAACGAAAAAAAAACTCGTGTGTAACTCCGATTCCTATTTTCCGAGAGTGGAAATAACTTGCTTTAAGCCCGGACTCCACCGCGAGCGGAGCGGAGCCATTAAGGACTCCGTTTAACTCGCAAGAATAAACTGCATACTTGTATTTCCACCAAATAATAGTCGAGCGGAAAGGACCAAACGAGCAGAAAGTGTTGAAATGAACTCGCTCAGCTCTTTTTCCTTTTGCAGTGGAAATCAAAAGATAAAACTCTTTGTTGGTGGAAATGTAAACCTATTTCATTGAAAAGGAGTCCGTTCCGCTAACCATTTCTCACTCAGTACCCTTTCGCGGTGGAGACCGACTTTATTTACACCGGCTGGTAGCACCGCGTGATGTGTTCTGCTCAACATTACTCTTACATCTAAACTACTGTAATTATTACTTGGAAACGTTTACGTGTACTTTGACAAAGTTCTGCGCCTAGTTGTAGTTATAATTATTACTATAGTTTTGTTATAAAAGTATGACTTTTAGATTAGTGGAAATAAATGGTTTAATTAAGTATCAGATTATTGCATTTTTCTTATACCTTTTCACCAAAGATCCACATTACACCAAGGTGAACTAGAAGAAAATGCTAACTAGCATTAAGTTTATTTTTTTATACACCTAGCTGATGGAACAAGCAGATGGCCCACCAGATGTTAAGTGGTAACCATCACCTATAACAAAGCATTACCTCGTAAGTCACACACGATAGGAACGTGCCCTACGATCCACTGCCCTGCGCCATCAACTTGAGGCATACAGATTTTAAGCCACATATGCCTGTTATTACACCGGTAACCACACTCTTCAAACCGAAACACAGCAACGCTGGTTGACGGCAGAAAAAGGCGTGGTTGTAGAACTTCCCCGGACGAGCCCTTCATAAAGAGCTCTACTACTCTTTGTAATAACTCGCAAGTGGGCTATCTATAATATAGGATCTAAGATAGTATCACTACTACTGGGATAGGATAGTCGACGACATCGTGAGGATCGCGGGAAGTCGGTAGATGGGGAGGGTTCAGAATCGTTCTTCCTGAAAATGTAAAGGGGAGGCCTATGTCCAGCAGTGAACCTCTAAAAGCTGATGCATCGATCGAAATTAGTGATCATCATCAGATGATTGGTGGAGCTTCATTAATTCACTAGAGCTTCTGAGCTCTTTTGGAGCTTGGAGCACTGTGGTGGTCTAGTGGTAGGGGCCCCGCCTTCCTATCCTTAGATCGTGGGTTCGAAACTGGTCGTGCTCCAATGAGTTTTTCTGTTCAAAAATGTATGAGCACAATGCCAGAATCACAAACAGTGAAGGAAAACATCGTGAGGAAACCGGCTTGCCGTAGAACCTAAAATGTTCTATAACATGTGTCAAGTGCTCGAAAGGAGCCTCTTAAAATCCTTTCACCACACTGTTTCGAAAGAAACTAGTGACACGACAAGAGAGCTTATTTTTTTTTGTAACGAGGCTCGTCGTACAAAAGAACGGTAAGAACCAAGCCGTAAGATTGTTGCCTGTTCTGTTGGCTTAGTCGTGGGACTACCCAGCTTTAAAGACGTTTTAAAGTGATCCTTGTGATTCAATAAAAGCCTATAGACTTTGACTTGATTGAATAAAGACCGTTTGGTTTGATTTGAGCGATAACTTTACTAAAACATAAATCCACGTTGATTAAACATTGCACCGAAAATAGGTCATAATTTCAAACTCGGCGTGTTTTTAACTGTTTTTCTGTAAAAGGTTTAACGTCCAATATATTCTCTTTACGGCTAATCCTTTTAACGTAACCAAAATACGTTCCGGAGCGTAGTTTTAACGTAAATTCGGAATGTTGAATTTATTTATGTTGCAAAGTTTCTGATTTAGGAGACCCGGCGTCTGGTTGAAAAACGAGTTTTGGCGAAATTCGAAGTTTTGTTAATAAAAAATTTGGAGTCGGATCGAGATCCGAATGTTTTGCTGTGGATTATGAAATTGCTGATTTATATTCTGAGCGCTTTTGGCGACCGCGACCGTGGTCGCTGGGACCATGTCAGAATCAAGAGTTTCGTTCATTCATGGCCTTCAGTTTTGGCTAGATCTGGCTATCCGCCATGGGTATCGTAGTGTAATTGCAATTGAAGGATGGATGGGCGTTAAATGACAAATTGATAGCCATCTCGATAGCCAGATAAGTGTAATCGTCAGGCAGTTTCTTATGCTACCCGCGGTTCAATTTATCTAAAAACAAAACTTAGGTAGCGTCAAAAAGGTTTAATGACATTTTCTCCATCGAATGACGATTTTCCGACAGAGGACACACTCTTTTAACCGAAACACAGCAACGCTGCTTGATAAAAGCATGGTTGTAGAAAAAGGCATGGTGGTAGTTCTTACCCGGACGAGCCTTTCACAAAGAGCTCTAATACACTTAAGGCGAAGACTAGAGCTAATAAACCTCTCGCTCGCACGTTTCAACTTGTTGAAAGATTAAAATCACTAAACACATTTTCGAAAAATCGCAATCAATCATTTTGTGTGCAATCATATTGCACACATTCTTCATCTTTCAACAAGCCAAAACGTGCGAGCGAGAGGTGCATTAGCTTTTGTTTTCGCCTTATAACTCTTCTCTTCTCTTAGTTAGTGTAAGAAACTATTCTTACACTAACTAAAAAATCGAATACGGTACTGAACCAATAGATTTTTTTTACTTATAGTGCTTCCTGTACCTGTACCAAACGTTATATTTGGTCCTACTTCTGACTACCATCCATAGGCCTCAAAGAGTTTGGAGTTGATTCATGATCTTGAGGGGATTTCTACTTAACTTAACTTAACTTTCATTAGCTTTTTAGTAGCAATCAATCAAAATTAATTTTTTTACACTGTATTCAATTTATTCAGCAACTATGCAGCAAAAAGGACCCAAAAAAAATTACCAAGAAAAAGCGAATACAAAATGTCTCGACTACATACAGATTCAATAAACCTAGTCAGTACTTTTATTTCTGAAACAGTATTGCATTCTCCGTGTGGGACTCCCCCCAACGTGGGGAGCGTTGGAAGAAGGGGGGGAGGGGGAGTATAGTAGGTTCTATTGCTTGTAGCGGATACACTACTTCGTTAGTATTGCTGCTCCTTTGAGAGCACTGGTTTTCTAGTGGTAGCAGCCCTGCCTTCCGAACCTAAGGTCGCGAGATCAAAACCGGTGTTTTTTTTATACAAATTTCTGATGAAACAAGTATTTTGCCCACCTGATGTTAAGTGGTAACCATCACCTATAACAGATCATTACCTCGTAAGTCACGCACGATAGGAACTTGCCCTACGATGCACTGCCCTACGTCCATCAACTTGAGGCATACAGATGTTATCATGTGCCTGTAATTACACCGGCAACCACACTCTTCAAACCGAAACACAGCAACGCTGCTTGGCGGCAGGAAAAGGCGTGGTGGTAGTACTTTCCCGGACAAGCCCTTCACAAAGAGCTCTACTACTCTTAATGTTTTTCTGTTCAAGAATGTATGTTCACAGTGTCATTCTAAAACGGTGAAGGAAACCATCGTGAGGAAACTACATGTTGTAGAAGTGCTCGAAAGAAGCTTCTTTGGCGCACATTCACCACACTGTTTTGAAGGTAACTAGTGACGCGACAAGAAGAAGACTGCTCCTTTGCTGAAAGTGCCACATGACGGAAGCATGAAGCTATGTTAAGTGCCTCCTACTAGCCTTGGGCATGATTTCCTTTACAAGCTGCATACTACGATGCAGTTGACACACAGCTCAGTAGCTCTGCTTTGTGATGTGGGTTCGATCCCCACCGCGAACAAACATTTGTGTGATGAACGTAGATGTTTGAACTATGTCTGGATTTGATATTATTTTATGTTTTTACAAAGAAATTGGTTTCCTTAGCACAAGTTATATTAGTTAAGGGCTAGATAGTTTTGTGTGGAATGTCTACCAATTTTTATTTGATATTTTTTTTACATTATATCTTGTCTACGCCTCACTTAGTTCGATTAACACCAAACTGGAGCTTCTATATTATATTTTTAAGCCCATGTTTGCGCCTCTTGATTTGAATTTGGCGGCAATTTGCTTGTCTGCGATTCGTGGGCGGAGGCCGCTCGGTATCTCCTTACAAGTGGCACCATCCCACTACACTCGGAACTAAGAGAAGAAAAAATATGGCGATTCTGTTCGGCTTGTAACAAACGTGCGCGTGCGGTCAAAACTTTGGATAATTAAATATATTGGTGCTTGTGTTTTCGGATCTGTTGAATGAACTAGCATTTCGTAGTGGTGGACAATTTATAACAATACAGGTGAAGAAGACGCTACAGGCGAGCTGGGCACGCTGAAGTTCGCTATCAAAGGTCAGTGAATTGTCGGTATTTTCATTTCGGAGACGCAAACTAAAAACCAAGGGATTCCTCTCATCATCTTCCTGTTCTCGCGAACACCAAATAAAAATAAAACATATATTTTTGTATTCCTTTCTAGTTGACTACCCTTACATTTTCAGGTCAGGGCCTACCGTTCTGCTTACCTATTAGGTACATTTAACACTCTCGGGATTCTAACGGCTCGTATGCGAAATGCCAAAATGTATGCAAGCAATTTTTCCCGTCTCTGACGGATCACTGACCTGGAAATGAGTGTGTATATTTTCATCTTCAACTTTCTTTCATCCATCAAGTATTGATCGGTGCTCTACGATGAAGCTTTTTTTTCTTCTTCTTCTTGCTGAAAAAAGCATAGACATAGACAGTCAATCACTTATTTGTCACAAGAACACACAACACATACAATCTGTACCCTAAGTATGAGTTATGTTTACCATATTTGGTTTTTGTTTTTAGATTTTGTTCCGTGTTCATTGCGGGTTTTGTATGAAGACGCGATAGAGATACCGATACGGAACTTTATGTTCTACTGCTACTTTTCATCATACTTGCAACATAAAGTTAAAGCGTCTTTTTACAAAACCCGCAATGAACACGGAACAAGAACGATAAGCGAAAAACCAAATATGGTAAACACAACTCGTACTTGGGGTACAGACCTAAAATACATATAGATGTAGGTACGTAAGTAGATACAAGAAAACAAAGATAAAAAAAAAGACAGCTAAAACAGGTTTTTTATAATAATAATAATAAACAATAATCAATTTAAAAAGGATATAAAATAAAACATAGACTTACATGATTCAGAGCATAATGGTCCACCTCATGTTAGCAGACCTATAAAAAAGCATTGCCTCGCAAGTCACGATCGATTTAACGTGCCCTACGATGCACACGAACAGCCCTGCATCCATCAACTTGAGGCATACAGATGCCAAGCCTCATGTGCCTGTAATTTCACCGGCAATCACACACTTCAAACCGAAACAGCAACGCATTTAGACTTATTCAGTCTTTTTAAGCTCTATTACTTAAGCACTGTCCATCAACTTGAGGCATAAATCACACCATTACTCTCGCAAAGAAAACAACTTCATTTTAAAGTAACAAAATAGAAGCCGAAAATCTGGTCTTGCTAACGTAGAAACGATCGAACGCCCGTAATTGGCAATTCTACGCTGAAAAGCGAAACGTGGACAACACATCGGTCGCCTATTGCCGCTCTCTCTGGACGAACTGCCGTGCCGTTTTAGAAAATAGCTGGCAGAATTACCAAACCAGTAACTATTTTTTATATTACTTCCTGATGGCACAAGCAGATGGTCCACCTGATGTTTATTGGTAACCTTCACCTATAACAAAGCATTGCCTCGTCAGTCATGCGCGATAGGAACGTGCCCTACGTTGCACTGCCCTGCGGCCATCAACATGAGGCAAAAATATGTTAAACTAACTTGATTAAATTATAAGATCTTATATAAGAGTATTGCTAGACTGTGCTGGCCAAAGGCCGTGCATCTGAATATTTGACGCAACTTTTTGATTTGCATAAATATATAAGTAATTATATTCATTAGTTCTAAGTTATTATTGAATAAGTTCTAAGTTACAAAGAAAATCTAGTCGTACGTTCTATGGAAAAAACTGTGTTAGAACATATTTAAGAAATCATAAGTATTGAGCGCATTGGTATTACTTTATTCATTTACTTTTGTATTTAAACTTCGGGAAAATAAATAAGCGATAGATACCCGTGGAATATTCAATATCTGTCATTATCTCGAAAGTTTGAAAAATACAGTTTTTAGAACTTCTATAGCTTCTAGCGGCAACAGAAATACATCATCTGTGAAAATTTCAACTGTCTAACTAGTTAGTTCATGATACAGCCTGGTGACAGACTGACAGACAGACAGACGGACGGTCAGCGTCTTAGTAATAGGGTCCCGTTTTACCCTTTGGTTGCGGAACCCTTAAAACCTAAACAGTTTAAGTATTACCCAATCCTTGTTTTCCAAGAGTTTACTTCTACAATTTCCAAAAGTGCTCTTTATTGCATTCTATTTTTCCGCGAAACTCAGATATTGCGTTTCCCTCTCCAAACTTACAAACTTTTCCTTTACGCAGCTCTGCAACTTTAACTACGTTGAGTTTTGAGTTTTGACTCAGCTACTGTTGTACGGTTGGAATAAAATGACTTTGTATTCTAGCGACCCGCCCCGGCTTCGCACGGTTATTGTGGGTATCCCTAAGAGGTTATGCTTGTATTATGCATATAAACCTTCCTCTTGAATCACTCTTTCTATAAAAAAAAACCCATCAAAATCCGTAGCGTAGTTTTAAAGATTTAAGCATACATAGGGATATAGGGACAGAGAAAGCGACTTTGTTTTATACTATTGTTACGAGCTCGGGGTTCGTATGGATAGAAAATGCACAATAATAATCCAAGAGATGACTTATTTATTTACACTAACACTTTACATAACTAAAACACTACTTAACACACTTAATTATCACTCAACTATTACTTAACAAAAGTTCTCTTCCTTTATCCACTTCTTCCTGAGCCATTCCCTGGAACTGACTTCTTCCTCGAGTCATCTTCACAAACTGGCTCTCTTCTCGAGCCATCTCACCGAACTGACTGACTGTCGCTCTCGCCGACTGGCTTTATATACGACGCAGCTAACCCGAGAATTTTCTGGATCATACTAGACCATACTTGCATCTCTTTCCACAGTAATAGCTCTCGTTCATTTCCTTCGATTGATTCTAGAACAGTAGTCTAGAATATTCGAAAGTCTGCTATCTTTTTCTAGTAGTGCTATCTCTGTCACTCCTATGCAAATATGGCCCTATAGTGAAATGTCCTTCGAAGGTCCATAAGGGGTCCTGAAAACGCCTGAAAACGGGTTTTCAGGATATTGCATGGATCGATGGGTAATAGCCTGAAACGGACTGAAAACATGTTTCAGGCGCCTGAAAACCACGGCAACTTGGTCGAAATTGTAATCAACTGGGAGGTGACAGAGCCTCTTCTGGCAACGGCTGAAAACATATTTCAGCCTTCTGAAAACACCTGTACGTCAGGATAAATAACGAAACAAGTTGCTAGGCGTCCGGCGCAACACTATGTAGTGATTAAAATGGGTAGATTTTGCTTAAAGTATTATTTCCTAAATAGAATTTCACGTTTAGTTTTTTCCTATGCACCATTCGAGAACCTTTATTCCCCAACGGTTATCAGTCCTTCGAGCTATATGACTTGCCCATTGCCACTTCAACTTGCTGATTCTGCGAGCTATGTCGGCTACGTTGGTTCTCTTACGGATTTCCTCATTTCTGATTCTATCCCGTAGTCAAACTCCCAGCATAGTTCTCTCCTTAGCCTGTTGAGCGACTTTGAGCTTGTTGATGAGGCCAATAGTAAACGACCACGTCTCAGTTCCATATGTCATCACTGGTAGCACACACTGGTTAAAGACTTTCGTCTTGAGGCTCTGCGGTATCTGTGACGAGAAGATGTGGTGTAACTTCCCGAACGCTGCCCATCCGAGTTTGATCCGTCGGCTGACCTCTTTATCGAAGTTGGACCTACCTAGTTGGATCATCTTACCCAGATACGAATAGTGGTCCACAACTTCGATGATATCGCTCCCAACATGTACCTGCACGGGTACTACATGAGCATTCGACATGACAAGTTAACAACCTAAACGACGAAATATTTAATTTATTAATTCATACAATATTTGGTCCATATTTTGTTAATAAACTTACTTATTAGCTATGTTAGTATTAAAAAAAAAGTAGGTAATTAATTTATACAACGTGTAACATAATACCCATTAATGGCCAAAGACCAAGAGATTAGACCAAGCACTGGAATACTTTGACGTGTGCAAAATTTGAATACTTCGTTTTCTAAATTCTCATACAAAAGAAAAATTTATTTAGTCACAGAAATTTGCAACACACCTATGAATGTGACCTTGGTATATACGCTGTTTGCGTTTCCTAATTGGTGGCACTTCTGTTACATATTTTATCTACAGTTCACTATTAGAGGTCAAAAAACAGCTGTAAATAGGGCTGCGCCATGTTGTGCTAGTTTCATTTTGGAGGAAAGTTTTGGAGGAAATCAACAGTTTTTCGCCATGACCTGTAGAATACCCTGCATCCGGGGTTATAGGGGTATTATGTTACGTTGTATATTGGATCAAAAAAAGCAATAAAAAAAAAGATTGTTTATTACACAGCTACACAATTTTTATTCCAACCGTATCTTAGATATTGCAACCAGCGTATATCCCGCCCCTCCCTAAGGAATGCACGAGTTTGTATTTACTGATTCGTGATGTGGAAACAGTTGAATGTTTGTCATTCAAATTGTATGTATAGTGTATCTATCGATCCACCCAGTGAACGCACCATTCTATGACGTAACTGAAAAGTTGGAATCATGGAGGTAACATGATACCTACTGAGTCTAATGTTGGAATGTATGGGATTGACGCATGCTATTTATTGAAATGTCACGTGGTCTGCCAAAAAAATCAGTGCGTATTTTAGTCTATTCAACGAAAAGGAAAGAAAATCGTCACATTCTTCAAAACAAATGACGGCCAATTTTTTCATGGAATAATTTGGCTAAAAAGTATTTTATCTATATCACTTGACACTGGCAAGATTGTATGTCGAATTACGGACAGGTGCCATAAATGGAGTGATAAAGTATCCGCCTTTTGAATTCGTTTTCTGTCATCTAGAGGTAAGTTAGCCGTGTCACTGTTTGTTATTAGCATTACCGATTGGTAAGAGATGCCAGGATTCGTTTTCTGACATTTTGGGAAGCAACATAGCTTTTTCATTTTAATTGTTTTTCTTGTGTTATTTTGAGTTGTGTTGTGTAATTTCAGTGGTATTTTAACCAACATTACTTGAGGTCTTAGCACAAAGTGTAAGCATGTGGAAAGAAAGTGTATTAAGTAATATCCTGATATGACTGAAAATGTTTCGAATGATTTGAAGAAAACCGCCACCATTTTCTTCGAAACAAATGACGGCCGACTTGACTATGGACTGACTTGACTGGCAAGATTGTCTGTCGAATGACGGACAGGAGCCATAAACGGAGAGAAGAAGAAGAAGAAGAGATGCCAGTTTGTATATTATACGATTAATCGTTTATTCTTTTCTGTCACACTGCAATTGCTGTCTCATAATAAAACAACATTTGATACAAACCAGTTTTCCCACTTTAAAGTTTGCTTTCCTAGTTTTCGTACTTTGATGCATACTTTTTAGTAGAAAAACTAGTTTGTATCAACATGATATTTTTCAAAATTGTTGATTGGTTGATTGTGATTTTTGATATACACCACTATTTTGTGACTACCAAAAAAAATTTAAGGACAGTTGCAGCAGAGGCTACTAATGCTATTGGCACTGTCAAGATTTTTTAATATTTAACTTTTAGCAAGTTATCGAGGTTTGTTTTCAACCAAATTCCTGCACAATTTTATGGACACACTACAAGAAAATACTACGGAATACTACTGCTAGTCAACATCGTAAACACTCCATTCATTATGACTCCTTCCATCTACCGTCTCGTCGTATAGTACCTACCTACGTCACATCATCTTGTCGCACTCATCGTATTCCTTCTCTCTCGCTCACTAGATAAATCATTTAATGGGTAGGTAGATAGGTAAGTATCATAAAAAAGGCATTATTTTAGGGATTTTTTTAATACTTTTATTTGTAATTAATTGCCATTTTTCCTTCATAATTTTACGGGCTCAGGATGTCAAGCTATTTACAACAATTAAAGTTATTTACAGTATGTACTTACAACTACGCACGTAGGTATTTACACTTCCACTAACCACAAGTATTTTAAAAGTTGTTCAAAACGTCCACCTTCATTGTCAATGCAAACACACACACGTTTTAACAAATTGTTTTCAGGGAAATACTTAGTCTTTGCACTATCAAAAGGGTCTAATGCATTGTTAGGCTCACTCACATACACTAGTCTTTTTATTTCGCTCCACAAAAAGATTGGGGAATTTTTGAAAGATTGTCAGATCGGGCGAGCACGGAGGCCAGGCAACTGGGCCACCGCGACCAATCCATCGGGTGCCAAACTCCTGAGATAGATACTCGATAGCGCACCGTCCTGCTGAAACCATAGCTCCCGCCGCCAGGTTGAACGGAATATCCTCCAGCCTGGCGATGGCTAGTAGCTCCTGGGTCTTCATGTAGTGTATCTCAGCTGAGCGCACAATCTTCCAAGCGCAGGACTGGCTTGTGCTAAAGCGACGTGCCGCGTCACGCGTGCTCCTCCGCGGATCTTCTTCAAAATCATTTAGGACTTCATCGTAGAAGTTTCGGGAGTATGCAGGCCCTCCTCGTCCTTGCGCATGCGACGGCACGTAAACAGAGCCATGGTCCAATATGCGTTGGTATAATATGCTGGACATCGTGGAGTAATTTGGTTGCCGATTGTTTGGGAACAATTCGCGGTACATCCGTAGGTAATCACTCACATTTCCCCAGACTAAAAATACGTACGTAACATGTATGCGTTATTCTCTGGCAGTGTACTGACAAGCTATCGTGAACGTGAAAACCACAATAAATTAAGTACCTACCCGCGTACAATTTTTATTTTACGGATGTCACTGACCTGCATCGAATTTAGAGTACCTATGTATGGGTTTCGTTCGACACGAGTTTGCCGGCCATAGATAAAATAATAGTTAGTATTGCGCGAGCGGCGCGTTTTGTTTCGTTTCGAACGAGACAAAAATTTATGAATGGATGAGAATGAGACTCGGGTAGAAGACTCTGTAGTAGGTACGTACGGATAATGGGTAACTAGTTATCATCCTTTTCTTGGGATATTCTTTTTAATTATTTTTTTTTAGTTTTAACTACATAAATGTGATCAGTAACTGACACTGAGCATACGGTTTTTTTTTTTTGATAATTACAAATTAGTGGTGTATAAGTTCAGTGATTTTATATTTCAAAATGTTGAAACGTGCCAGCTGGAGGTACATCGCACAAGCACTTACCATCGCCCTAAGGCGAAGACAAGAGCTAATGTGACTCTCGCTCGCACATTTCGAAATCTTGAAATATATAAAATCGCTAAACTCATTTTCGAAAAATCGCAATCAACCATTTCTTGTGCAATCATTTTGTTACAAGTTTTCCTACTCAAAAGATTGCTTCTTTCTAAACTGTGTGCAATGTGATCGCACACAAAATGGTTGATTGCGATTTTTCGAAAATGATCTTAGTGGTTTTATATCTTTCAACATGTCAAAACGTACGAGCGAGAGTCACATTAGCTCTTGTATTCGCCTTAAATACTTACTAAGCCAACGTTTGCACTAAAACGCGTCCAGTGCTTATTAGTCTTAGCTTAGCGCTGATTGCTCGCCCTTCTACTTAACCCCACTCCACCCTCGAACGTTATTTAATCACCTCCAACCTCACCACACTATCGTAATTTAACAACCATCGCTGCTTTAGCTCCGAGCTTCACTAAAAACGTCAAACAAACCCAGCAATGGTTGCGTGATAAGCGATAGCCTTGTGTCGTTTCGCCTCGTGGTAAGGGGAAAGAGGATTAACTTAATAGCTCTTACATAATCTTTTCTATTGAATGGCGAAACAAATCTTTTTCTTACCGTTAATGCACGCTCAGTCGTTATAGGATTCGGAATCAATTAGAAGGATTTTCTTTTGTTCTGTGAGGGTATTTCGGGGATATTAGAATGTTTGGGTTCCTTATTATCTTGGGTAGGCGTTTTACGAAAATGGGTAAAATTTCCTTATTTATTATCATGAAAAATGTAAAGAATCGTAGTTGATAGAGGGATAGGATGGGAGGTTTTACTCGGAAGCAAAATAGACATTAATTTATATTGAACTGTTTTAAAAGGCTGATACCGTCAAACAACTTCTTGCTCACATTTCAACATTTTTGAAGATATAAAATTACTGAAGAAAAGAAAGAGGAGACATTTATTTGACACACAATACACAGAGAACACAGAAATAACTATAATATTACAAAAAAAACATAATAAATAATAATAATCGCATGTCAAGTCACTTGCTATCTCTATCTAATTGGATGTAATAGCTGAAATGGCGAGTGACTTGACATCCGATTTGATCGAGCTTTCAGAAACCGGCCATAATGTCTCCTCTGTTTTGTGTCGGCGAAACAGGTCAGTTATAAAAAATTGCAATTATAAAAATCGCGAACAACCTACGTACTCAACTTGTAATGTTTTTTTGCGACATCAAAATAAGACATCCCCACTCATTTTTATAACTTCCTTACCTTTTACTTTTTTTTACCAATCTCCTTTCCCAAGCTTGGTTAACGAATATCGAGAACCTATCAGAACAAAATTGAAAAAATAAGAGAAGGCCTCATTTACATAGAAAGCGAGCTATTGCTGACGACAGTCTGGTTAAGAGGCTGACAACCATCAACGTGCTAAGAGTAGTTGAGCTCTTTGTGAAGGGCTCGTCCGGGGAAGTACTACCACCACGCCTTTTTCTGCCGTCAAGCAGAGTTGCTGTGTTTCGGTTGAAGAGTGTCGTTTCCAGTGAAATTACAGGCACATGAGGCTTAACATCTGCATGCCTCAAGTTGATGGACGCAGGGCACGTTCCTATCGTGACTTACGAGGCAATGCTTTGTTATAGGTGAGGGTTACCACTTAACATCAGGTGGGCCATATGCTTTTCACATCAGCAAGTTGTAAAAAAAAAGTGCCAACTTTACGCTCGAACATTTTAACATTATGTTAATTCAGCAGAAATGTTAATCCAGAGAATCAGCTAAAATATTAATCAGACAATTATTCTTATAGAAACATTGTTTTACTAGTTTTCGTTCTAGACAACTTCTAGTATAAAATTATATTGTTGCTGCTTATTGTAATTTTCTAAAAACTTGGTTATTTACGATTTTTCGTTACTACATTAATTATTACACATTTTCAAAAAATGAAAAAAGTACGAGCTTTGCCATAGCATAATCCCCCTCTAAGTCTTATTTTTAATACAACTAGCTGATGGAACAAGCAGATGGCCCACCTGATGTTAAGTGGTAATCATTACCTATAACAAAGCATTACCTCGTAAGACACGCACGATAGGAACGTGCCCTACGATGCACTGCCCTGTGTCCATCAACTTGAGGCATACAGATGCTCTGTTAGTTACTAATCAAGGATTAACAGGCCATTAAATCTAACCTTAGATGTCAAACGCGTACTTTTGACATATTTAACGGCCCTTAATCCTTTGTTAATCTAACAGAGCATGGTGAAATCAGCTCTAAGTCTGTGGTAAGCAGAAAACCACGTATTACGGGAAGCGACTTACTTCAAGTTTTTTAGTAAATTTCGCTTTGAACAAAACTGCCTATTTTCCTTCAGCTTCAAAACGGAATAGATCTAATGGGAAAAAAAATCCCAGTAGTTCTGCCGACAGAACTACTCAACAGAACAGGTGGGAGTAAACGATTTTATCGTCCAACAAAGAAAAACAGAAACATATTATGATAGTCGGTACATAATTCGTGTTTATTCGTGTTTACCAACCTATTTATTTGAGCTAAAACGTATTGGTAGGAAAAAGCAATAAAAGCACTTAGGCAGGCAGGTAACGTACGCTATGTTGAACAAACAGAAATTTAAATATGCTTAGAACTTTCCGGTGCCGGAAACCAGCTTTTCATATGAATAAACGAATAATGGGGATGAATAAAATCTCCCGATTCATTGTCGAGTAGCTTGCGAGTAATGAAACTGAATAATGCATGTCTATGAACTCCGCCGCGCTAGGGCTGGCGCGTGGAATAATTAGGCAAGGACCGAAATACACCCTGATCACTAGCGTTTATTTGAAACATAAATAATTGATAGTATAGTGCAGCTAAGTTTGACAGCCTTCACAGCTCAGTTGGTAGCAGATCTGCCTTCTACGCTGTAGGCCGTGGGTTCGATTCCCACCGAAAACAAACATTTGTGTGGTGAATATGGGTGTTTGTTCTCTGTCTGGGTGTTATTATATTATAAGTATGTATTTACAAAAAAAAAAGTATTTAAGTATTATATCAACTATCTGGTTCCGATATTACAAGCTTTGCTTAGTTTGGGGCTAGATAGTGCTGCGTGGAAAGTCCACAAATATTTATTTATTATATTTATATTTAAGTTGAGGAGCAATAGGTTAGCATGGTATGGGCATGTCATGAGGAGGGAAGAAAGTCATATTACGAGAAGAGTGTTAGATATGGATGTGGATGGTTTTAGAAAGCGAGGTAGGCTAAAAAAAAGATGGATGGACTGTGTGAAGTGGATGACGAATGATAGAGGAGAGTGGAAGAAGAAAACCCACCCACCCCACTTAATGTGGGATAGGGGCAGAAAAATGATGAGTGCAGCCATCGTCTAGTTGAGAAAAAAAAAACAAAATTAAACATTCCCTATTCAGTTTAATGACAAGAATCACTATGAAACGTACCTATTATGAACTAGGTAAGAACATTAAAAAAACTTATTACTACGCAAGGCATGTTCCTATCGTGCTTGACTTGTAACGCAATGTTTTGATAAAAAACGATCACGATGACGATGATATAACTAAAAGATAGTAACTAAAAAAACTTTTGCCCTATTTTTATAAATACTAACTTAGAAAATGAGTTAGCCTGTAAGTTTACTAATAATATATTAATATAAAATAATAATAATTTATTTATTCATTCAGAAAATTATTGTCTGAATTAATAAATAAATAAAATTAAAACTAATCGAAATCAAATAACGTCATATTCTTTAGTAAAGTGAATAGATGTAGGTAACTTAAATAGGTAATTGATTCGGTCAACATCACCTGCTACGATTGAAGTAATAAATGCTGTGAGGATTTTGCAAAAACTGAAAACAGTGCCAACTAGTGATTGGACAATTCCTCTTGCTCTCTCGAGAATATTGTAGCCAAATTGAAGCATGTTCCATTTTTCAAGTTTTTGCAAAGTGCCAACCCTGCCTTTGAGTTCCGCGTATGATAGCTCGCGACGATTAGATTTTCATGAGGCTTTGAGATGCGCTTTTTGAGCAATCGAATGATCGGAGTGAGGACGGGGCTTTAATATCCGCTGTGGGGATAAGCCTTAATTGACCGGATGGCTTTTCAGACTGTCGAATCTACCTAAAAGGTGTCCATTTTCATTTCAATTTCAATTAACTAAAAGTGTTGATAAATTTTCAAATTACGATTATTTTGTGTTTTTACTGAATAGCGACCACGATTTGGAAGTCTGGGGATGGAGAGGGCTCTGAATCTTTTTTCCTGGGAATAGATAAATAACACTTTATTGTACACAAGGATACATCATAAATCTAGACGTAAATTAATAACGTACAATGGGCGGCCTTATCGCTGCCAGTGATTTCTTCCAGGCAACCTTATGGGAATGTATAGGGGCTATATCCGGCAGTGGACTTCTTTAGGCTGATGATGATGATGATGTTTTTTTTTATCACAAAAGATAAACTATACCATATTATTCTGCTTGAACAGACTCTATTTAGCAAAAAGTAATGGAATAGCAGATGCCCCACTTGATGTTGAGCAGTTGCCAGGAACTTGCCTCTGCTACACCATACCATCTCAAGTATACACGACCGCTCCTTACAATTCACCCCGGTTGTAATATACCCAAAAAAATATTGGAAAAAAGTAAAAAATGCATCGCTTTAATAAAATGGCCGCCACAGTCGCCAAGGTTTGAAAATCCGCAATTTTAGATTTTAAAAAGTTGCTTTTTTGGTTCAAGAGTTCATCTTTACTGTTTTGCCAACCCTAGGTTAGAGTTCCTTGTGTGATCGCAAACGATTAGATTTTCATGAAGCTTTGAGATTTGCTTTTTGAACTATCGAATAATCTGAGTGAGGACACGGCTTTAATATCCGCTGTGAGAGTAAGCCTTTATCGACAGCATTCTAGAATATCGCATCTGCAAAGAATAAAATATGCTCAAGAATCCGATCCCCAGTCATGGTAGACATCATTTAAAACAGTAGACATCTTCCCCATGCAAGATCCTTTGAAAATTCTCTAAAATGTGAAAAAAAAAAAAAAACCTGAAACGGTGTCACGACTTGGTCCCCGGGCACGGTAGATATCCCCTAAGATCTCTTGGTTTGGTACCAAGAGATAGTACGACTTCCAGATTCTTTGTGGACGTCTAAGGGGGGTAGTCAGAGGTATGTCCAATTATAACATTTGTCATATACCCACATTTAGCAAAAAGCACTGGTGGTATAGTGCTAGCGGCCTTCGGATCCTAAGGTCGTGGGTTCGAAACCGGTCGTGCACGTGTGTTTGTTCATTCGTTCGTTCGTCGTAACCATGCTGCTTTCCAAATTATGACAGCTAGAGAGCACTAACGTACTTTTGAATAATGTATCGCCATTCCAAGGGACTCTAATATTTCCTGGCGGTAATTGAAACACTCTCAACGCGTGCCTACAGTCATCGGCTGTTGCTGTGGCACATTGGTAGCATTGGTAGCAAAAAAAAACAGCAGAATTGCTGTTTTTTTATACAACTGGATGGAACAAGCAGGGGCCTTATGCTCACTTCGAGCGAGATTATCTCACGGTAGAGATGACGTCATATCTCGTTCGATAACTATTTATCCCCATTCTCACCATCCTACTCCCCAATTTTCTCATTCAAAGTTCATGCGAGACGCAAAGTCAATGAGTTATTGAACGAGATATGACGCCATCTCCACCGTGAGATAATCTCGCTCGAAGTGAGCATAAGGCCCTAGATGGAAGCATAGCCTCGTAAGTCACGTGCTATAGGAATGTGCCTTACGATGCACTGCCCTGTGTCCATCAACTTGAGGCATACGGATGTTAAGCCTCATGTGCCTGTAAATACACCGGCAACCACACTCTTTAAACCGAAACACAGCAACGCTGCTTGGCGGCAGAAAAAGGCGTGGTGGTAGTACTTCTCCGGACGAGCCCTTCACAAAGAGCTCTACTGCTGTTAACAGCCACTCTCACACAAAATATGTAGTAATTACTTATTGTCCTTCCGGTTTGAAGGGTTTGGGTTGCCGTTGAAATTACAGGCATATGAGTCTACAAGGACAAAAAGCGAGCAGTGTGTAGCCTGATACGTATCCGTGTGTACATGATTTATTAAGATTATCTTTTGATTAGAATTTTAATCTATTTGAATTATAATTTTTATGGTGTGTCTTATACGTATATGTAGTAGTAGTAGTAGTAGAGCTATTTATTCACATCTTCCGTTGTGATGTAATATGTGCCATAGTAACGGCCGAGCACTGGCACCTTCAGTTATTTATACAACGGTTCGTGCGTACATAATTATTTCTTTAAAACCTCATTAAGAGTCATCCTGTTTTTAAACATTTAAGAGGGTAGAGGATTTTGTACCTCATGCGCAGTCTTACTCAGCTTACTTACTTGAGGGGCTGATAACCGTCAAATAACTTATCGCTCACATATTTCATTTTGAAAGATGTAAAATCACTTAACTTATAAAAAATCGCGAGCTAGCTAAAAATGCGATTGAAAATGCGAGCGGGATATTATTTGACGGTCGTGAGCTAGCATGAGCTAGGAATGAACAAGTGAGCTAGCATGAGCTAGACCACACGGTAGGAGGGCAATGTTTTGTTATTCCTTACCCCGCACTGTTTTGAAAGAAACTTAACACAAGAAGAAAAAGTCCGATGGTGCGATTGAAAATGCGAGCGGGCTATTGTTTGACGGTCGTGAGCTATAGGAGCAAATAGGAAACGACAAGTGAGCTAGCATGAGCTAGACCAAAAGATAGGGCAATGTTTTGTTATTCCTTTCCCCACTGTTTCGAAAGAAACTAAACACGACAAGAAGAAGTTGTTGTGAGCTAGGAAACGTCAAGTGAGCTAGCATGAGCTAGACCACAAGAGAGCAATGCTTTGTTATAAAATCCTTTCCCCACACTGTTTCGAAAGAAACTTAACACGACAAGAAGAAGACCAACTGAAACAGTACTGATTTGCATACAAGAAAACATTTCTATTTAGAAAAATAGGCTTATAGTTTATTTTAGCTAAGTTTTTTTTTTTATATACAACTAGCTGATGGAACAAGCAGATGGCCCACCTGATGTTAAGTGGTAACCATCACCTATAACAAAGCATTGCCTCGTAAGTCACGCACGATAGGAACGTGCCCTACGATGCATGCATAGCCCTGCGTCCATCAACTTGAGGCATACAGTATGTAATCTTTCTTTATAATATAAAATTCTCGTGTCACAATGTTAGTTACCATAATCCTCCGAAACGGCTTGACCGATTTTTATGAAATTTTATATGCATATTCAGTAGGTCTGAGAATCGGCTACTATCTATTTTTCATACCCATAAGTGATAAGAGTTGTCCACCCCTAACATTTTAACTTGATTTTTTAAAGCAATTTTTTTTTTATAATATGGCATCAAAAAATACATACAACCCTAAATTTTCACCATTCTATCTCCAAGCCCTATTCTTTAATAGTCATTGTAGTAAGTATATAGCAAAACAACGTTTGCTGAGTCAGCTAGTATCTATATAAAGAGCTATTTATGACAATCATTGGTTCCCATTTGCCGTGTCTAAAAGTTTTGCTCGTCTGTTGAAATTAAACGGAAGGACGAAATGCTTCCAAGAGTTTTTGCTTGCTGACGTCATGGCCGAAATGCAACCAATAAAAATGACATATCAAAAATCCGAGGGACGAATTGCCCATATACCGAGGCCCTTTGACAGCCCAAAGCTCTCCCGTCCACTGGGCTTGCTATCCCGCGGCGCATTTCCGGGATGAGCGATGTCATTACGGATGCAATGCTTATGCTTCTAATTAGCACTGATTTGTTGCCTCACTCCTGCTGATACAATGGTATTTGCACCGGTGCACTGGTAGAATAGAATAAAATAGCAAAAAAAAAAATAGCAACGCACAACCATACAAAAAACGGTAGGAACCAAGCCGTAAGTTTGTTGCCTGTTCTTCTAGGCTTTGGTCGCGTGGAACTGGCACCTAGAGTCACCTAGCTGGTTTTATTGAATAAAATCCCTTTTGACTTTGACTTTGAACCGCAGCTACATATTCCATACTACACATACTCGTAGATATAAAATCAGTCCTTAAGCGCGAGATGCCAATGAGGGCATTTATACCTAAACATGAGTCAAAGTCAAAATGTATTTATTCAATAAAATCACAAGGATCACTTTGAAACGTCTTAAAGCTAGGTGACTCTAGGTGCCAGTTCCACGCGACCAAAGCCTAAAAGAACAGGCAACAAACTTACGGCTTGGTTCCTACCGTTCTTTTGTATGATCCTTTTACAATGTAATAATATAATATATTATTGAAATTATTATTATATAATATATTATTGAGACTTGCCTAAAAAGCTGTTTACTGTTTACCCTAAACAAAAGATGCCGATGAAGCAATTGGTCTAAAAATCCCTTTAAGATCGAGTTACCTTTTTTTCTATATAACTAGCTGATGGAACAAGCAGATGGCCCACCTTATGTTAAGTGGTAACCATCACCTATAACAAAGCATTACCTCGCAAGTCACGCACGATAGGAACGTGCCCTACGATGCACTGCCCTGCGTCCATCAACTTGAGGCATACAGATGTTAAGCCTCATGTGCCTGTAACTACACCGGCAACCACACTCTTCAAACAAACTGCTTGCCGGCAGAAAAAGGCGTGATGGTAGTACTTCCCCGGACGAGCCCTTCACAAAGAGCTCTACTACTCTAAAAACACCTAGCATAAACATACCTTGTTTTTGATATACACGGTGTAACTGGAGGGGTGGATCATCGGTGGCAGAGCGATGGGTGACCTCAATGCCTATCGATTTAACCCCCATGTATGTTCAGCGATATTCAGTCGTTCAAAAGTTATTCAGATTTTTATGAAATTTTTGCTAAATTCCGATTTTAGACTTCTTGTCCCAAGTGTAGCCAAACTGTTAGGTTTACGACCGTAATATTTTTTTAGGTTGTAGCTCAAAAGTAGGTCTTTCGTCCTACAATATCGCTTTGAGTCGTTATTTGATTAAATTCCAAATAAAAAATAATCTTTACAAGAAAAATCGCAATTTTAATTTTTCAACAAACTTCGAAAGCTCCCTGAGAAAAAAAAATACTACATTTTTTTTCTAGACCCTACCTTAAAAACTACTACCATTCATGGAAAAGTAACCCTGAAATTTTCATTTGGCTAGTAGTAAGGCATCATGTTCAAATATTTTTTTAAACTATGAAAGTGCCAATAATCCCTAATTACCTAAAGCCAATAACAAACTACTTTACGGTCATTGTAATGTAAGTAGGTACTTACTTATTGTTGACAGGTAGCAGCCTTAGAGAAATGGTTCATCGAAGGTGAACAGCAACCGGCTTACATTAGAAATGAATAACTAAATCATTTTTTTTGTCTAGCACCTGCACTCCTGTGGTTGGTTGATTAGGTGGGAAGTTTATGGAATTATGACTGGAAAAAGCACCCTGGTGCATGCTGTTCACCAACGACATTGTTCTTGTTGGTGAAGATGCGCTTGAGGTCCAGAGCAGGCTGGGAAAATGGCAGGAGAAATTAGAGAGTGTCGGACTGAAGATCAGTAGGACAAAAACCAAGCACTTGTTTTCTGCAAAATAACTTGAAATGTTGGAGGACGTCAACTTAGCAGTACGCCGGCAAATGTATTTTCAGTGTCATGGAGCGCCATGCCACTTCGCGAGAAATGTAAAGGAGTATTTGAATGAAGTTTTTCCACGCCGATGGATTGGCCGTGGAGGGCCCATAGCCTGGCCTCCAAGATCCCCAGATCTAAATCCCGTAGATTTTTTATCTAGGGCTATTACAAAGAGTTGGTGTAAAAATCCGAATATTCCTCCATAGAACAATTGAGGCAAAAACTAAACCAGGCCTAAATGAAGATCAGAGAAAAGGAAGATTCGTTTAGCAGGCTCAAAAGGAATTTTATTAAAAGGTGTAGGCTATGCATAGCCAATAATGGAGCCCAATTTGAGCATTTACTATAAAAAATAAATAAATTACTTACATGTATTTTTTTAATGACACAATCTCTACCTTTGATGGACAGAAAAAATATCGATTTTAGCACTAGTATAATTTTCAAGTCCACTTTTTAACATGATGCCATGATACTAGCCAAATGAAAATTTCAGGGTTACTTTTCCATGAATGGTAGTAGTTTTTAAGGTAGGTTCTAGAAAAAAAATGTAGTATTTTTTTTTCTCTGAGAGCTTTCGAAGTTTGTTGAAAAATTAAAATTGAGATTTTTCTTGTAAAGATTATTTTTTATTTGGAATTTAATCAAATAACGACTCAAAACGATATTGTAGGACGAAAGACCTACTTTTGAGCTACAACCTAAAAAAATATTACGGTCGTAAACCTAACAGTTTGGCTACACTTGGGACAAGAAGTCTAAAATCGGAATTTGGCAAAAATTTCATAAAAATCTGAATAACTTTTGAACGACTGAATATCGCTGAACATACATGGGGGTTAAATCGATAGGCATTGAGGTCACCCATCGCTCTGCCACCGATGATCCACCCCTCCAGTTACACCGTGTATATTGATTTAAAAAAACTGATCATCAAACACAAAACAGGTTTCGACGAAGAGAAACTTCGAGGCAAACTCAAAACATTGAAAAACACCGTGCGGAGGTCATTTCGAAGCAATTTGGAGTTTTTTGTTGAAGAGAAAAATGTGAATTTGTCCCCCGGCGCTGGGCGGTACTATACGCCAGCACTTAGTTTACTCTCTGGCTGCTTTTAGACCTATAGCTTCCTATATTCCTTTTGCATTCTACATTTAGGGTTCAGCAGGTTGATGACAAAACCTTATGCATCTGTACAAAATATATCTTCATCATCAGAAGAGGACCACTGTTGGAAATAGTCAACGATCACAAGGAGCACATCTCTTCTTCAGGAGTCTTCTCGTGTCACTAGTTTCTTTCTAAACAGTGTGGTGAAAGGATTTTAATAGCGCCTCAAGAGGCTACTTTCGTGCACTAGAGACATACTATAGAAATTTTTGGGTTTTACGATATGCCGGTTTCCTCACGATGTTTTCCTTCACCGTTTGAGAGTACTGGCATTGTGCACATTGTGTGAACAAGGTGAATCTAGGTGCCAGTTCCACGCGATTAAAACTCGAAGAACAGGCACCAAACTTATAGCTTGGTTCTTACCGTTCTTTTGTATGATCCTTGTTACAATGTGATATAATCTTAATATATATCAATTACGCGTCTCGTTGTTGGTCCGCTATGGACTCCTAAACTACTTAACTGATTTCAATCAAATTTGCGTACCGTGGCCAGTTTGATCTAACTTAAAAGATAGGATAGCCTTCATCTCAATTTATAGCCGCAATATTATTTTATTGCAAATTTGACACCGCCCAACAAAGTGGGCACGGGTCAGCTAGTGTTATCTATATTAAAGCTCTAGTGTGGTTCCAATCGATTTTAGTGAGGCGTAGGCGCAACAGAAACAGGTACGAGTACAGAGTTCCCAAATTGTAGTGATTGTAATTTATTTTTTCTTTATTCCTTCATTTATAGCTTCCTATTGATGACAGCCTTCACAGCTCAGTTGGTAGTAGCTCTGCCTTCTGCGCCGTAGGCCGTGAGTTCGATCCCCACCGAGAACAAACATTTTGTGTGATGAACATAGATGTTTGTTCTCTGTCTGGGTGTTATTACATATTATAAGTATGAATTTACAAAAAAAAAGTATAATGTTTTATATCAGCTATCTGGTGGCTATATTACAAGCTTTAGCTTAGTTTGGAGCTAGATAGTGCTGTGTGGAAAGTCCACCAATATTTATTATATAAATTGTAGCGTATGAGTTATTCTGATGTATAAGCTATATTAATGTAAAGTTTCATTAAAATCCATTCAGTAGTTTTTACGTGAAAGAGTTAAAACATCCATACTTACAAACTTTCGCGTTTATAATATTAGAAGGATTTGATCCCCAGGCACGGTAGATATCCCCTCATATAGTATAGATAGTCTCTCGTTAGTGTTGAACGCAAGGTCCGCAACGCGCGTTTACTTCAGACTAATGGCCGAATTCACTGAGTGCTGTTTCCATATTCATGTGCCGCCGTGAGCGCGCATTAGGTAATTGATAGGGACAGTGGACACTTTTGTCTGAAATACAAACTCGTTAATTAAGGGGCTGGCAACCGTCAAACCACTTCCAGCCTTACAATTAAACATTGAAGATATGAGCGCGCATTAGGTAATTGATAGGGACAGTAATTTTTAAGAGTAGTAGAGCTCTTTGTGAAGGGCCCGTCCTGGGAAGTACTACCACCACGCCTTTTTCTGCCGCCAAGCAGCAACGCTGTGTTTCGATTTGAAGAGTGTGGTTGCCGGTGTGATTACAGGCACATGAGGCTTAACATCTGTATGCCTCAAGTTGATGGACGCAGGGCAGTACATCGTAGGGCATGTTCCTATCGTGACTTACGAGGCAATGTTTTGCTATAGGTGATGGTTACCACTTAACATCAGGTGGGTCATCTGCTTGTTCCACCGGCTAGTTGTATAAAAAAAATGGACACTTATGTCTGAAATACAAACTCATAGTTTATTAAGGGGCTGACAACCATCAAACAACTTAAAGTAAACAGGCTTTTGCATCAAATGTATGATGGATTATACGTTAGTATTATACGCTCATATCCTATTTACGAAAATATTTATTTTCGTGTGGAAATTCAGCCAAAGTCTGGGACGCTTTCGATTGGCGGATACTCAGTTGTATATCTCAAGATAGTTTGCAACGGTCTGCAGATAGCTCAAGTGTTGATCATGTGTAATTTTTCAATTGCCCCTTAGGGTTCCCGCACACGGGCCTCCGGCAACAATCACAAAACGCCGCCACTGGCATATTTCCTGTAGTTTTCATACGAAGCGAGCAGCGACGATTTGTAGCGTGTGGCGGCTACCGGCGTCAACCGTGTGCGGCGAGTCCATATAAAATGTATGACAGTACCATCTACAGGAAATATGACAGTGGCGGCGTTTTGTGGTTGTGGCCGGAGGCCCATGTGCGGGAACACTTAATTTAACTTCAGTAGAGCTCTTTGTGAAGGGCTTGTCCCGGAAAGTACTACCACCATGCATATTTTTTCGCCAATCAGTATCGTGACTTGCGAGGCAATGCTTTGTTATAGTTGAGGCCACTTAATATCAAGTGGGCCATTGCTTGTTCCATCAGTAGTATAAATATACTTGTATTTGCTAGTATTATTTTTATAAATGAATGAAATTTCTTATATATTTTTTTTTACAACTTATAGGTAAAACTTTTGACCCCAATTTCACCGAATGTTTATTTATTTATCATCTCACTCTATCTTTACAGGCTAACCTAATACGATAACGTAATTTCATTTGCAATTTTTATAATTAAAATTAAACAATCCAAATAATAACATATCAAATCATAAATCTTAGTAATATTATAAAAGCGAAAGTTTGTAAGTATGGATGGATTGATGGATGTTTGTTACTCTTTCACGTAAAAACGAATGAATGGATTTTAATGAAACTTAAATAAAACAATAATATATCTTATACCTCATAATAACACATAGGCTATAATTTATAAAGATATTGTGTGACTAATCCTGCGCAGACGAAGTCGCGGGCACCAGCTTGTCGCGGGCACATATAAATCTAATAAAAATCATAATAACATAACATAACAAATAAAAACAAAAATTAAATTGAAAATAACTTAAAATAAAAAAAAAAACGCGTTTGCCTTTAGAACCCGTTGTGACGTCACACGGTTTGGGCAAGGAATCTCCTATGTCATACAAAATAATGCCCCTGAGCATTCCGTGTGACAGGTCGCAAGCCTATCGCCGCTATTATACAACGCATGTTCTCTCGTAGCTACATCGCACAACACGGGATTTCAGTGATTTATGCGGGGGCACAGATTGATTTAGTCCAAGCTCAAGTACAGATTATCTACAGGCCAGTTCAGACTACGCTAATATTTTAGTCAAGTCACTAGGGGTTTTCATCTTTATATGACTGTTACTGTTAGGATACCCTTCATCTCAATTTATTAGCCGCAATATTATTTTGGCAAAGTGGGCACAGGTCAGAATAAATAAATTAATATTGGTGGACATTCCACACAACACTATCTAGCCCCAAACTAAGCCAAAACTTGTAATATGGGAACCAGATAGCTGATATACTACTTATATACTTTTTTTTTGTAAATACATACTTATAATTTTATATAACACCCAGACAGAGAACAAACATCTATGTTCATCACACAAATGTTTGTTCACGGTGGGGATCGAACCCACGGCCTACGGCACAGAAGGCAGAGCTACTACCAACTGAGCTGTGAAGGCTGTCAGCTAGTAGGCTATATTTTCAAACGAATATCAACACGAACTCAATACAAACAGTCTTTATTAAAACCTTTTTATAACTTTAAAAACTGCAGAGCCCCTTTACCATAGTTTGGAAAAAGTTGTTTGAAAAGTTTAAATGATTTTAGTTTTGTTTGAGAGCACTGGTTGTCTAGTGGTAGCGGCCCCACCTTCGGATTCTAAGGTCATGTGTTCGAAACCGGTGGTGTACCAATAAATAATTCTGTTCAAAAATGTATGTGCACAGGAACCAAGCCGTAAGTTTGTTGCCTGTATCTAGGCTTTGGTCGCGTGGAACTGGCACCTAGAGTCACCTAGCTATAAGACATTTCAAAGTGATCCTTGTGATTTTATTGAATAAATACCTTTTGACTTTGACTTTGACACAGTGCCAGTACAGTCAAACGGTGAAGGAAAACTCTGTGAAGGAACATGCCGATTTCGATAAACCTAAAAAGTTCTTAAACCATTCGACAGCCTTTACAGCTCAGTTGGTAGTAGCTCTGCCTTCAGCGCCGTAGGCCGTGGGTTCGATCCCCACCGAGAACAAACATTTGTGTGATGAACATAGATGTTTGTTCTCTGTCTGGGTGTTATATAATATTATAAGTATGTATTTACAAAAAAAAGTATATATCAGCTATCTGGTTTCCATATTACAAGCTTTGGCTTAGTTTGGGGCTAGATAGATATTTATTTATTATTATTTATTTATGTGTCAAGTTTTCAAAAGGAGCCTCTTTGAGGCGCAATTAAAATCCTTTCACCACACTTCGAAAGAAACAAGTGACAGCTTACCCATGCGTAGTCGGGGCAAGTCCACTAGTCACGGACAAAGGCGCACCACTTGCGAGTATGCACATCTAGGTCACGTGATTATGCTCGGTCACACATGGGGACTTCTGCCGAGCTTTCAAGTAGGCTAGGTACCATTATTTTGGGAGCTTATCTTGTTAAACAGATTCCACTGTTTTTAGTCAAAATGCGAGGGATTTTAGAATTACAAGTGTGAACGAGACGAGTACCTTGCGACTAGCGAGAAAACAGAAATAACACGACTTTATCCCCAGGCACGGTAGTTTTAAACCAAGATTATTTGAGAATATTTAAGGGGGTAGTCAGATGTACGTCTTAATATTACATTAGGTACATACCCACATTATATTAAGCTTTAAGCGTTTAAAGCTCAAAATACCTTAAATTTTAGACTTGTTCCGTTTTTTTGATACTGTTCCTTTATTGGGGTCACAAAACGAAACGCTCTTAGTTATTGTGGATAAATTCTATTTTTATTTTAATACTTCTTGCTGATTGAACAAGAAGATGGTCCACCTGATTTTAAGTAGTAACCCTGCGATCCAGCTGCCAACAGATACCTAGAGAGACATACAGATGGTATGTACAGTGTGCCTGTAGTTTCACCTGCAACACACCCTTTAAACCGAAACACAGCAACGCTGCTTGGCGGCAGAAATAGGCACGGTGGTAGTACTTCCCCGGTCGAGCCACAAGCAAAGAGCTCTTCAACTACTCTTGAGCTCATGTGCTTTCAGGTGCGTGGTCCACTAACGTACATTTCGGCCGTCTGTTCTTAAAGCTATATACTCCAACCCTCGGTTTTGTAAATAAGAACATACATACATACATAAAGGAAACCTAAAATATGTAAAACTATTAAAAAATATTAGGTATTATCTTACAATAGTAAAACAAAAAGAATTGATAAAAAGTAGAATTAAACTATTTTTTTTTAATTTTTATTTTAGAACATCAAGGCATAAAATAAAATGAAATACGTTTATTTATCACACACTTACGGCTGGTTTCTGAAAGCACGATCAAATCTAATCGGATGTCAAGTATCTCGCCATTTCAGCTATTGCATCGAATTAGATATAGATAGCAAGTGACTTGACATTCAATTAGTTTTGATCGAGCTTTCAGAAACCGGCCGATTAGAAAGGAACACAGAACAGAGAAGTTAACAAATATATATAAAACAAGATAAAAAGAAAGAAGTAACAAAAATAAACAAAATATTATGTCAATTAGTCCTGCTCTGTGCCTGGTGAGGTTAAATTGGTTCTATCTCAGCGTAATTAAAATGGGTAAAGGAAATTTGTATTAAAAATAAATTCCCGTATTAGATATATTACTAGATAAAAATAAGAACGTAGTTAGAAAAACACTAGTTAGAGGATTACACCTAGTACCGTTTCGAGATGAAAAAATCCTGGTTTTGGTCGGTAATCATGTCTCTTAAACGTGTCTCAACCCATCCAACGAATTTTAATTTTATTCTTTTCTCAACGGCAGTAAAACCGTAACAAAAGTCAGAGCATTTCATTACTCCTTCAATTTATTGTCCGACTCTAAGACTTCCTAATTATAAATTCGCAAAACAAACAAAAAACCTACTTCTCCCATTTTACCTTTTGTTCTTGAGCCACGGAAGGCAATGAAAAGACCTGCCGAAGAAATTGACGCTATAGAACGGGCATTACCTCGATTGACAACGTTTATGTTTTTTACATTTATGGATATAAAAAATCTTTGTAATGTCTTTAACTGTAGTAAACACTGTTAAACTAATGAAAATGAAGGTTTGTATTGTTTAACACAAACAATACAAATTACCAAGAGGCTCCAAAGGCCAAGAGGCGCCTCAAGAGGCTCCTTTCGAGCACTTGACACATGTTATAGAACTTTTTAGGTTCTACGACATGCCGGTTTCCTCGCGATGTTTTCCTTTACCGTTTTACAGTACTGGCATTGTGCACATAAATTTATGAACAGAAAAACTCATTGTTGCACGACAGGTTTCGAACCCACGACCATAGGATCAGAAGGCGGGGCTTCTACCACTAAGTTACCAATGCTCTCAGTGTGATTCAATTAAATAAATAGCTATTGACTTTGACCTAACACACATCTTGTTTCTAAGCAAAAATCTCGATTCGATTTCTGTCGTTTTAGGAAGCAACATAGCTTATTCATTTGTTTTTTTTTTTATAAAACCAACTGATGGAACAAGCAGATGGCCCACCTGATGTTAAGTGGTAACATCACCTAAAACAAAGCATTACCTCGTAAGTCACGCACGGTAGGAACGCGCCCTACGATGCACTGCCCTGCGTCCATCAGCTTGAGGCATACAGATGTTAAGCCTCATGTGCCTGTAATTACACCTGAATTGTTTTTCTAGTGTTATTTTGAGTTGTGTTGTGTAATTTCGGTGGCATTTAAGCAACATTACTTGAGGTCTTAGCAGAAAGCGTTAGCATTTGTAATGAAAGTGTTTATGTGTATCCTGATTTGACCGAAAATGTTTCGAATGTTTTGAAGAATACCGCCACCATTTTCTTCAAAACAAATGAAGGCCGACTTGACTATGGACAGACTTGACTAAAAAGTATTCAATACAAAACACTTGACACTGGCAAGATTGTCTGTCGAATGACGGACAGGAGACCATAAATGGAGAGAAGAAAGAAGAAGCAAAAATATATACGTCTTGAAGACCAGTCATAACAAGATCCATTCTACCCTCACCAAGCTCTCTTCTACGGGGTCCATTCAAAAATCCACCCTGGGGGAGACCACTACCAATTATTATTGTAGCGAACACAACAATGGGGCATTGTCCAAGTTTCTCTGAAATTAGAGACGGCCCTAAAGTGGTTCGGACTCCTTAATGCGACGGGTTACGAAAATCAGCGACAGTTATATGACTTTATATTTAGCAGATGAATCACCTGATGTTAAGTAGTAACTATCACCTAACAAAGTATTGCCTCCCAAGTCACGATAGGAACACGTTAGGTTAATCTCTTTGTGAAGGTTTCGTCCGGTGAAGTACTACCACCATGCCTATATGCCGCCAAACAGCGTTGCTGTGTATCGGTTTGAAGAGTGAAAGGCCCATGAGGCTTAGAAAAAAAAGAAAGAAAAAAAATACATTTATTTTGGACACAACACTATACTCATATAAAGCACGAACAGATCAACTAAATGGAATTAGGTAGGTACAGTAAAATAATAAGGCAAACAAGAACAAAATATGAAACAGTAGGTAGGTACAGTAGTTATACAACAGATGATAGGTAACAAACTATAAATAAAAGAAAAAATAAAATAAAAGTAAAAATCATTGTAGGTACTTACACATCATAACATCTCTATTCCTCTAGTTGATTGATCTACGCAGAGCAGTGCATCGTAAGGCGCATACATATCTTGCGCGATTTGCAAGGCAACGCTTTGTTATATGGGTAATGGTTACCACTTAACATCAGCTGGGCCATAGGCTCCTTCCATTAGCTAGTAGTATAAACGAACCGGCCAAGTGCGAGTGCGGGCTCGCGCACGAAGGGTTCCGTACCACTATCTATAAAAAAGGCAAAAAAATCACCTTAAATATTTATTTTATTCTGTTTTTTAGTTTCTATTTGTTGTTATAGCGGCAACAGAAATACATCATCTGTGAAAATTTCAACAGTCTAACTATCACGATTCATGAGATACCTGGCGATAGACGGACAGACAGACAGACGAACGGACAGCGGAGTCTTAGTAATAGGGTCCCGTTTTACCCTTTGGGTATGGAACTCTAAAAAACATACTTACCTTAGGGTAAGTAAAGCATCCGTCAACATCAAAAATACAAGGTTTTACAGAAGCACAGCTTCGTAGAAGCCAATTAAGGCTTCTTACAAAACCTCCTTGCTATTTTCCTGGGTATAATCTAGCGTCTTAACATTTCATTTTGAAATTGAAAATTCCTTAAATTTCCCATTTTCAAAGAAGTTCGTTTGCTAGGATTTGTATAGAGAATTTATACGAGGGTATGCTTGCGCGGTTCTAACCGTGAGGCAAGGGAGGTGCCGGTTCGATTCCCATGGTGGCACCAGTATGTTTTACAAGGGCAGCGGCATCGCTACGGTCACCCTCTCGCATTGCCAAGTGGGGACGTGGACTTGAATGGGCTGATAATGATAATAAAATTTCGTAATTTAATGTTTATGGTATCTATTCCCAAAGTTTGGCAAAGCTAATAAAGCAAGCTAATCTCTCTCTTGGCGTGTCACTAGTTTCTTTTGAAACAGTGTGGTGAAAGAATTTTAAGTGCGCCTCAAGAGGCTCCTTTCGAGTACTTGACACATGTTATATTACTTTTTGGGTTCTACGTCATGCCGGTTTTCTGACGATGTTTTCCTTCACTGTTTGAGACTACTGGCACAGTGCACATACCTTTATGACAGTAAAACTCATTGGTGCATGACCGGTGGCGGGGCCGCCACTATTAGCATTTTGGAGAAGAAAAGCTTTGGAAGAGAGAAACAGAAAAAGAAAGCTTTAGATTAGATTAGTTATATGTACATGCTTACTTTAGATTATAAAACTTTTAGTGTTGCTTTTTGGTTGCCTGAATAAGATCGCTCTCAGCGATAAGGACGCCCATTGTATTACCTTAATGTATGCTTTAACCCTGTAATATGTTTCTGTGTGGTGAACAATAAAGAGTTATCAATCTATCTAATGTTAAGTGGTTTATAAAGGCTATTGAAATAGCAAGCTTTGAAGTGGATAGGTATTTCTATAGCTACATTCCAACCGTATTTACAAGCACGCTCCGTTAGCGACGCAAAGATATCCAAATATAGCAACACGCCGTCGCAATCAGGAGAGAGCTCTGCAAATATCACTGGCAACACGGCACACACGGCTGTTAGTTTGGCACAAGCGTTATTTACTCATTTTCTTTACATCCTACTTATATTATAAACGCGAAAGTTTGTATATGGATGGATGGATGGATGTTTGTTACTCTTTCACGTAAAAACTACTGAATGGATTTTAATGAAACTTAACAATAATATAGCTTATATATCAGAATAACACATTACAATTTATCCTACTAATATTATGAACGCGAAAGTTTGTAAGTATGGATGGATGGATGAATGGATGGATGGATGGATGGATGGATGGATGGATGTTTGTTACTCTTTCACGTAAAAACTACTGAATGGATTTTAATGAAACTTTACAATAATATAGCTGTGTCATCAGAATAACACATTACAATTTATCCTACTAATATTAAAAACGCGTAAGTTTGTAAGTAAGGATGAATGGATGGATGGATGTTTGTTACTCTTTCACGTAAAAACTACTGTATGGATTTTAATGAAGCTTTACAATAATATAGATTATACGTCAGAATAACACATAGGCTACAATTTATAAGGATATTGTGTGACTAATCCTGCGCAGACGAAGTCGCGCGCACCAGCTTGTCGTAAAGATTTTTGAAATAGTTATATAGCTCTGATTTCGCCATGCTGTGTCACATAAGCAAAGGATTAAACGGCCGTTAAATATGTCAAAACGTACGCATTTGACATCTAAGGTTAGATTTAACGGCCTGTTAATCCTTGATTAGTAACTGACAGAGCATGGTGAAATCAGCTCTAACTATTTTTAACTAGGAACAGTCGCGCAAAATCTGTTTTGTAGCACTGGTGATCTAGTGGTAGCGGCCCCGCCTTCCAATCCTAAGGGCGTGGGTTCAAAGCCGGTGAGTGCAAATGAGTTTTTCTGTTATTATTAGTTTTATATAGTGTGCACTTATGGATTGGTGATGATGATGATGATGACGATAATATTTGTTATTTTACTTAGAAATGTATCTGTGTGTATCGGCCAATAAATGATTTATGTATCTATGAAATCCAAGATTAGAATCAAGTTAGGCATTGCAAACCCATTTAGTATGAAACTCTCGCATTTTGAAACTTTAGAAACTTGGCTCAAATCTACTCTCAGCTCAAACAAACCCTCCATCTATTTACTCACCAAAACTCCGCAAGTGCAGCCATATTCGCATTCTAGTGGAAGACTGGATTAAACCACGAAATTGTACTTTTTAGTTCAAACGGTAAAAGTTTTGATTCAGTATCACAAATAACTAACAAATCTAAATTCCACGCGAGCCAAGAAAAGCAAAAACAGAGCTTGGTTCCTTCACTAGGATTAAATATTTGTATACGTTTTTGACAGTAGTGACGAAACTCAGAATTTTTGTTTAATCGGTGCCTATTTCTGCCGCAAAGTAGCGTTGCTGTATTTTAGTTTGAAGGGTGTGGTCACCGGTGAAATTACAGGCACAAGAGGCTTGACCAAATATTTTTGCTTGATTTGTCGTGTAATCGATTATGAAACATAATTCATAAAGCTTTATTCATATATCATATTCATAAATCATTAAATTCATCATCTTTCTCCCCTTATCCTACGTGGGGTCGGCACAACAGGTTTTCTTCTTCCACTCTCCTCTATCATTCGTCATCTCGGTGCTCGCTCCTTTCTTAGTCACATGAGTAAGAAAAGAAAAGATCTTTTCTTTGGCCCGCCTCTCCTTCTAAATATAAATCATGAAATTCATATTCATAAATTTTAAAATCATTAGCTTATAACGTTTTATCATTCGACGTTCAAACTGACGATAGTAACTATACTATAGGCAAGTTTAAGTACCTACGAGAGTGGTTTCAATTCTACCTATCGGGAAGGCAGTTTGTTTTCGGAGTTCTATCGAGTGCTGTGCAAAGCCCTTTTGAACATTTCACGTTATGAAAACATTTTGACGTCTGAATTAATATTCGTAGTTCGATTACCACTTCATGGAATTGGTAGGTTCTGTTGAGATCAGTGCTCGTGAGAGGTTTTAAATGCGCAGGTCAAAGTCAAAGTCTAAAAGGTATTTATTCAATAAAATCACAAGGATCACTTTGAAACGTCTTAAAGCTAGGTGACTCTAGGTGCCAGTTCCACGCGACCAAAGCCTAGAAGAACAGGCAACAAACTTACGGCTTAGTTCCTACCGTTTTTTTGTATGATCCTTGTTACAATGTATAATACAATATTGAAGCTCCAGTGTGCCAATCTACGCTTATAGTAATACATATATAAAAAAAGTAGTTCCATGACAGCTCACAGCTCAGTTGGTAGGCAATTCCAGCAATCCTGAAATAGACAAGAGTTTCACTCAAGTTCTCTCTGTTATTTTATTCATATATTTTAACACCTCTGATAATTTGATGTACTGTGATGGAATCTCCACGGTACACAAAAATACCCTCTAGGGGGGCACGTGCCCCCAGCATCACAGTTTATAACTTTCGCCGTTTCAACGTTATTTTGTAACTTGTGCACTTGTAACTTTGTTCTCAATAAATATTACTGAAATACAATAAAATAATGAAGCTACTAATATACATTGACAACCAAACACTGATCAAAGAAACCAGAGATAAAAGTAGCATTTCCATAGACATGTCGGAACGCTTTGATCTCGTATTCATTACCGATCCGTTACATCAGGCGGATACATCGGAGCCACTAGGGATGGGAAAAGACGGATTGGTTTGTCCGGACTAGATTAGTCCGGACAAACCAATCCGTCCGTTTTACATATTTTTGATGGAGCAAGTGAGGTTTGAGAGCACTGGTGGTCTAGTGGTAGCAGCCTTCCGATCGGTCTTGGGTTCGAAACCGGTCGTGCACCAATGAGTTTTTCTGTTCAAAAATGTATGTGCACAATGCCAGTACTCTCAAACGGTAAAGGAAAACATCGTGAGGAAACCGGCATGTCGTAGAACCTAAAAATTTCTATAACATGTGTTAAGTGCTCGAAAGGAGCCTCTTGAGGCGCACTTAAAATCCTTTCACCACACTGTTTCGAAAGAAACTAGTGACACGACGAGAGAGAGAGATGGAGCAAGTAAATGGCCCACCTGATGTTAACGGGTAACGATCACCTATAACAAGGCCTTGCAAGTCACGCACGCTGCTGATTGGAGAAAAAATAGGCATGGTGGTATTACTTCCCCGGACAAGCCCCTCACAAAGAGCTATGCTACTCTAGTTGTTAAGAGACAATTTAAAAAATAAGTCACGCGTGTTATGAACGTGCTCTACGATGCACCAAGATGCAACTTGAGGCATACAGATGTGCCTATAATTTCATTGGATACCACACCCTTCAAAACGAAACATAGCTATATGATGCTTGGCGGCAGAAAAAGGTATAATGTTAGTACTTTCCGACGAGTCCTTAAGGCGAATACAAGAGCTAATGTGACTCTCGCTCGCACGTTTCGACATGTTGAAAGATATTAAATCACTAAACTCATTTTCGAAAAATCGCAATCAACCAGTTTGTGTGCAATCACATCGCACACAGTTTAGTAAAAATTTCATTTTGATCGATACATGATTTCCTACTCAAAAGTTTGCTTTACTAGTTTTCGTACATAAGGAAACTTTCCACGAGAGTCACATTAGCTCTTGTATTCGCCTATAATTGAAAACTGATCAATTTTACCGGCATTTATTTTGCCATAGAACATCACCAGATAGAAAATTATTCATTTGATGTACTCTCATGTTTAATTCGCGTCTGTCTTGTTATTCGGACCCGTGCGGGATAAATCCCGATCCTGGAGGTAGTCCACCGATTTACACTGTACACTGTTTACACCGATCTCTATATATAAAAATGAATCGCTGAATGTGTTGCTAAGCGCAAATCTCGAGAACAGCTGAACCGATTTCGCTAATTCTTTTTTTGTTGTTATTGTTATTGTCAGGAAAAGGTTCTTGTAAAAGAAAAAAATAATAAAATTGCGCGGAAAATAAGAAAATTTAAGAATACTTAACCACCACATAAAATTATTTTTAATATAACCTTAGCTTTGGACATGACGTTTGATATATAATTGACAACACCGATTGATTGGTGTGTTATACCAATTCGAATTCAATATTCGTAGTTAAGACAGGACAACGTCTGTCGGGTCAGCTAGTAAACAATAAAAATAAATTTATTTTACATAAATTTTAACACTATGAAATGAATCTTAAATGGCGGCGCTGATCATTGGTCTCTCACTTGCACGCGTTGTTAACAATAGTTACATGTCACTCGCTCGTAAGACGTATTGACTTGCGGCGCCATTTTATATTCGTTTTCTTAATTAAATTGGATTACATCTGTGGATGTTGGAGCGGCAGGTTACATATCTGTAAAATTTATATAAGGATCTAAAATAAATTAGCGTAGTTTTTGTATCGTAATTCCGTAAGTTTTATTCTCCGTTATTTTAGACTAGGTCACGTGATACTGTATTGAATAGAATAGAATAAGCATTAAATGGCAAAACATAAAAAAAGTTTTTTTATTAAACTAAAGGCGTTAATTAATTTATTACTTTAACTTTACGGCATTTAGAGCTGATTTCACCATGCTCTGTTAGTTACTAATCAAGGATTAACAGGCCGTTAAATCTAACCTTCGCTGTCAAACGCGTACATTTTGACATATTTAACGGCCCTTTAATCCTTTGTTAATCTTACAGAGCATGGTGAAACCGGCCCTTAATCTATAGAATGTTAATAAACACTGGTGCCTAGCTTCGCCTTTTTTATAAGACGTTTAAAAACTATCCTTGTTTTTTTATTGAAGAAATGTTATTTGACTTCATTCTGTATTTCTTCAAGGACAATACTTTCGGTGTGACATCCAGTATATTTGACTTGTAGAAAAGCAGTGGGCGACTACTTCTCGAAATGCTGCTGTTGTCAAGAACCTGCGACCGTTACATGTCCATCACCTCTGCATACATACGTAGCAATAGTTCTATCAATTATTTCTGATTAATGATACCTACAGTCCGACTCCGGAAGAAAACGTAACACGGAAACGCATCAAGCTATAAGAGCTAGTTCAGACACGGCGGAATCCGCGCGGACGCGTGGTTTCAATCCGCGAGTATCGAAAGTGTTCAGACAGACACGGTGAGTGTGCGGGGTACGGTAGGCGGACAAGCCGCTTCATTTCGATAATAGACCGTATTTTACACCGTAAAAAAATAAAAAGAATACGACGACAATTTTATTAGCATACTCTGCACACTGGATGTTAAAGAAAGTTGCTTAATAATAATATATCCATGGCGGAAGGCCCTGGGGACTTGAAATACAGGTTTTTTTTAACCTCTCTCAAGCTCCAAAGCCTTGCAAAGTGGGTACTGATATTCTTATGTACCAATAGGATTCCTGTGCTCTACTTAAAGTCCTACTGTACCACCTCACTTTGTAAATTAAACATTTGAATTTGAAAATGAATTAGAAAAATTAGAGTGTCGCTAAATAGCGGCCGCTGCTTTCTAGGAGAGACCTAACTCAATAGAATTGGAAATCGAGACCAGTGTAGGATTTTATTAGATTTGTACCCTAGCTTAATTATGCTAATGGAATACCTGTACCTGTGTGCTGCATTATGTACCTTTTAAGAGAATTGAAAGAGTCACTGTATAACCTCTCTTTACCCCAAGTCTGATTTTCATTTTCGTTTTTAATTTTCCGTATCGTCAGGTTGTTTTTGTATGGAGATTCGATCAGCGCCTCTATCGGGCATGCTGAGAACTATAATAACAATAATAATAATAAGAACTTTATTGAGGACAGAATAGAAAAGGTTATAAACGTAAAAGTACACTTTTATAGTCTTATAAATTTGATTATGTTTACCTTTTTCTGTATGCCTACGCCTCACTAAACTTCAATAATATATTATACTAGCTCTTACCTGCGGCTTCGCTCGCGCACGTTTACTATAGAATACTTACAAATAGATATGATTGGCAACATCTATAATAAATAAATTGTATTTTCTTCCCCATGGAACAATCTTGAGCCACGTAATTTTGTCAGAAGAAACAGGTACTAACTGACAACTTGAAGTTCCTGCCTCTTCGATTGTTTGTATAAAATATACAAAAAAAGCAAAAAAACAAAAAAAGTCGGGATAAAAATTACCCTATGCCCGTCTCCTGGTTCTAAGCTACCTTCCCACCAATTTTCAGCCAAATTGGTTCAGCCGTTCTTGAGATATAAATAGTGTGACTTTCTTTTATATATCATCATCAGCCCAAAGAAGTCCACTGCTAGTAAACTTAAGGTTCTTCAAGGATGTGGATGTGAGGATGTGAGCATGTGAGCATGTGAGTATGTGAGCATGTGAGCATGTAAGCATGTGAGCATGAGAGCATGTGAGCATGTGAGTATGTGAGCATGTGAGCATGTGAGCATGTGAGCATGTGAGCATGTGAGCGTGTGAGCGTGTGAGCGTGTGAGCGTGTGAGCATGTGAGCATGTGAGCATGTGAGCATGTGAGCATGTGAGCATGTGAGCATGTGAGCATGTGAGCATGTGAGCATGTGAGCATGTGAGCATGTGAGCATGTGAGCATGTGAGCATGTGAGCATTTGAGCATGTGAGCATGTGAGTATGTGAGCATGTGAGCATGTGAGGATGTGAGCATGTGAGGATGTGAGCATGTGAGGATGTGAAGATGTCTCGAAGGTACGTCCATTTACCCACATTTTTCAGTATCATAACACACTAAAGAGGATTTAATTTACAAACTTCATTGATTAATTTAAATTAAAGTGGATTTATTCATGACAACTGCAAATCGTACAGCTATTAATTGTATCCTTTTTTTACGAATTGATGATCCCGCTTTAAAAATAATTCCCTTATACTATACCACTTAAATTAAAAGATCAACGGATTGTTACCCTGGCTTACATTTAAAGGATGTCTTTCATGCATAAAATATGTATATGTATTACTTGTGGCTTCCCGCGGCTTCGCACGCGTTGAAGTGGTGCCGTGATTGAGCCAAAAACATCCAAACATCGTAACTTTCACATTGATTTGTATATTATTAGGGTAGGATTTTAAATACCTACGTAGGTATAAGAGATACCTATAAACGGCCATTACCTATATTAGGTAGGTAGGTATAGGTACTCAGACTCAAAAACTTGCCAAATACAACAAAGACAACCTTACACGGAAAATATGTACTTATTTGTTCAGGAGGTAGTTTTACTTTGCAGGGGTAGTTTTAAAATATTGAAAACGTGATTTTAAATAATTTATTGTGGTGTTTACTTCAAGTTTGAAATCTATCGCACTATACTAAAAAATCTCCCATACTAACTTTTACAGTCATTTGCACCCTTTGCAGGGGTAATTATCAAAAGTTGAAAGCGTCATTTTTTATTAATTATTTTTTAGTATATTTACCTCAAGTTTTAAGTCAATCGCACCACGCGTTAAAAAACTCCCATGCAAACTTTGACATCCCTTTGCACTTTTATTAAGGGTAGTTTTAAAAAACTAAAAAGGTTTTTCCTATTTTTTAGCCTTGGAGTACATCTACTTCAAGTTTCAAGTTTGTAGGTTTAAGGAATACAATTTTTCATACCAACGTTTTCAACCCTTTTTACACCCTTAGGGGTTCAATTTCCGAAAATCCCTTCTTAGTAAACCTCTACGCCATAAGACATATGTACTCTTTAAATTTCAAGTCTATAGGACCAGCGGTCAAAAATCTCCCATACAAACTTTTTAACCCTTTGCACACTTATTAAGGGTAGTTTTGAAAAACTAAAAATGCCTTTCCTAATTTTTTGCTTTGAAGTATCTCTACTCCAAGTTTCAAGTTTGTAGGTTCAAGGAATAAAATTTTTCATACAATTGTTTTCATCCCTTTTTACGCCCTTAGGGGTTGAATTTCCAAAAAATCCCTTCTTAGTACACCTTTACGCCATAAGACCTACGTACTTCTCAAATTTCAAGTTTCTAGGACCAGTGGTTTAGGCTGTGCGTTGTCTATATGTCAGTCAGTCAGTCAGTCAGTCAGGACTTTGATTCTTATAGTATTAGAGATTACATTGTAAAAGGATCATACAAAAGAACGGTAGGAACCAAGCCGTAAGTTTGTTGTCTGTTCTTCTAGGCTTTGGTCGCGTGGAACATATAAGACGTTTCAAAGTGATCCTTGTGATTTTATTGAATAAATACCTTTTGACTTTGACTTTGACTACATTGGGTTTGTCCTACAATCGGCGGTCTTATCGCAAGTAGCAATCTCTTCCAGACAACTGTTATTTTAATCATAACTTAGGACTAGGTTTGCACCATTGACTGCGAAATTGTGCTGATTTGGTATCCACAGTCACCCGAACTAGTTAAAAACTGTGTTTCAGAAGACGGGAACTCACAAGTCTCCAACAAAACTCAGACTTGGGGTACTGAACCTTTTGAGAGAATTAGGCTTGAAAGTCACTGGATAGCCTCAATGCTCAGTTATGTAGCATGTACCTAGTTTTTTATGTATTTCCGTTTTTTTCCCATTTTTAATGACTATAATAAATGAAAACCAACGAGATTTCCGGTCGTACGCCAACGAGATTTTCTGTTCAAATATGTATTTGCACAGTGCCGGTACTCTCAGACGGTGAATGAAAACATCGTGAGGAAACGGGGATGGCGTAGAACCTAAAAAGTTCTAAAACATGTGTCAAGTGCTCGAAAGGGGCTTCTTTGAGGCGCACTTAAAATCCCTTCACCAAAATTTCGAAAGAATTAGTGAGACGACAGAGAAGAAGGTGGATGAATGAATGAATGAATGAATGAATGAAAATACTTGAATGAACACCAAACAACAATACACTAAAAATTAAACAATATCCGTACAATGGCAAAACTACAGGCACATGAGGCTTAACATTTGTATGCCTCAGGTTGATGGCCGCAGGGCAGTGCATCGTAAGGCTCGTTCGGGCGTGACTTACGAGGCAATGCTTTGTTATAGGTGATGGTTACCGTTTTACATGAGTTGGGCATAAAATCCCTTAACCACTATTTCTCAAACTGGTGACACGACAAGAAGAATTAGTTGAACAAGAATCAAAAATCATGCCACATTTAAATGTTGCCCGTTAATCTTAGCTCTATACTTCCACAAATAGCCTGCAAGTCCCCAGAGCCTGGAACGTCCCGAATGCACTACCCAGTACATTAATCCGGTACGCTCCGATTCCGACACGTTGCCAAGTTAGCGTCACTGCAACTGGTTTGCAATGCAATGTGAACTTTATTGTAACTGCTTTAAGAACTAGTCTGCACTGATTATTATTTTCTAAATTGGCATGTGGAGAAGTTGTCAAAATTACCGGATTTGAGCCTGTGATCTGAACATCATGTGCACAATGCCAGTGCTCTCAATCGGTGGAAGAAAAATTCGTGAGGAAACCATTAAAACTTCAACCCTGAGGCGATGGAAGTCCTACGTCCGGGAGGTACTACCACCACGCCTTTTTCTGCCGCCAAGCTTTATATCAGGTGGGCCATCTGATGTTAAGTGGCAACTATCACTTACAACAAAGCATTGCCTCTCTTCTTCTTCTTGTCGTGTCACTAGTTTCTTTCGAAACAGTGTGGTGAAAGGATTTTAAGTACGCCTCAAGAGGCTCCTTTCGAGCACTTGACACATGTTATAGAACTTTTTAGGTTCCACGACATGCCGGTTTCCTCACGATGTTTTCCTTCACCGTTTGAGAGTACTGGTATTGTGCACATAAATTTTTTGAACAGAAAAACTCATTGGTGCACGACCGGTTTCGAACCCACGACCTTAGGATCGGAAGGCGGGGCCGCTACCACTGGACCACCAGTGCTCGTCACACACGATAGGATTCCTACGATGCACTGTCTTGCTGCCATCAACTTGAGGCACACAGATGTCATTTTTAAGCCTGATGTGAGCCTCTAATTTCACCAACCTAACCGAAACACAGCAACCCTGCTGGCAGCAGAAATAAGCAAGGTGGTAGTACTTTCCCGGACGATCTCTTCACAAAGAGCTCTACTCTTCTAAGTGGAGAGCATGGTGGAAATACTTCCCCGGACGACTAGATTTTTTTACTCGTTAAAGTGGAGTTCAAACAGTGAGAATGGTACACAAAGTTGTACAACGGATTCTGTGACGGTGCCTAATTTATACGGGACCGTACCTACACTGGAAACTGCATTGCATACGTTGCTCTATGCTGTCCTGCCGAACTCATATCCATTAAAAGAGGATATTCGACAAATTTGCACTCTTCTCACGGAAGTTTTACAACTCAAACAACATATTTTAGTATTTTCGTTGGTGCAACGGGAAGACGATTGTTTTGTGCTGTGGGACAATATACAATTATCGAATGTGTTCCTGTAACTAAAGAAAACATTTAACCATAATGCTTGCTACGTTTAATAATGCGTTTACATTTAGACATTGCAGACACTGAGAGCACTGGTGGTCTAGTGGTAGCGGCCCTGCCTTCCGATCCTAAGGTCGTGGGTTCAAAACCGGTTATGCACCAATGAGTTTTTCTGTTCAAAAATGTATGTGCACAATGCCAGTACTCCTTTTTATATGCCTTATGCAGTATGCCTTTTTCTGCCGCCAAGCAGCAATGCTGTGTTTCGGTTTGAAGAGTGTGGTTGCCGGTGTAATTACAGGCACATGAGGCTTAACATATGTATGCCTCAAGCTGATGGACGCAGGGCAGTGCATCGTAGGGCACGTTCCTATCGTGCGTGACTTACGAGGCAATGCTTTGTTATAGGTGATGGTTACCACTTAACATCAGGTGGACCATCTGCTTGTTCCATCAGCTGGTTGTATAAAAAAAAAAAAAAAAAAAAACTCTCAAACGGTGAAGGAAAACATTAAAGTTCTATAACATTTGTCAAGTACTCAAAAGGGGCCTCTTGAGGCGCACTTAAAATCCTTTCACCACATTGTTTCGAAAGAAACTAGTGACACGACAAGAGAGAGAGATTTAGACATTCGCGGTGCCATTCGCGTGAACGGAAATGTTGCCGTCCATATGTCTGCGGCAGCGTCGCCGGCAATGTGTGTTCACGCAACACGGGCAACGCGAGCGGCAACGCGAGTGGACATGGAAGTGGCCTGTTTACATTCTCACATTGCCCAAGTCCCTTCTCATGTCTCTGCACATTTCCACGGACATGAGCTGAGTGTAAACGGGGTATAAGAGTAGTACAAGTAATAATATAATAATAATAATAATAAAAGCTTTATTAATCTTACATAACTAGTACACGTATATACAGTATATTTTAGTTTTTCTTTATAACTATTTGATTTAATATCTAAATTTAATTTAAACTAACACGTAAGAACCGCGTTCGGCGGTAAAAGCCTCCTCCAGTTGCTTCCATTTTTCCCTGTCTCTAGCTGTTCTACTCCATGTCTTTCCTAGTAGTTTAGCTATGTCGTCGCTCCATCTTTTGTGTGGTCTACCTGGTCTGCGTTTTTTATCAAGTGGGTAAGAGTAATACTAAATAAATAAAATAAAAATATACCAACATAAGTTCCTCGTACGAAAAACTAGTTTTCTAACCACTGATTAAACTTCGCAGAATCCACTTTTTATATGAAATTTCATTAAGAGCAACACATATCAGTCAATGAATAATTGTTTGCCACGAATTTTAGTCTTACAAGTATAAGTATCACCTTCCTACAAAATGATGTGACAAAAAACTATTGTAAATAATTATGCCATTCAGCTAAACGTTAATAAGATCGATAACTATATTAAAAGATATTAAAACAATCCAAGACGTGTGATCTGGCATTTTTTTTCTGTTGGATTTATTTCAAAAATTGTAAATACTTGTTAACTTTTTTGAGTTAACTTTTTTAATTTTTCTGTAACTTGTAGCCAATAAACGGCTACATTTTGAAATACTCCAACTTCGTTTCGAAATTTACTGAGATAACTTATATACTTTTGAAGCATAAAAAAACTTCGTACAAACATCCTCAACTCGGACCTTTTTGCTCCCAATAGGCTTCAATTTGTAAATTCTGATAACTTCGCTTGGTATTTTAGGAACGTGACTTATGAAACTCTTTGTGTTTACAGAGGCGTAGCAAGAACGATAAGAAAAAAAACAGAAGAACCCACTTAAATGTTTTTTTGAAGATGTCTACGGCGTTCTAGCACCGATGGTCTAATAGGTCGTGGGTTCAAATCGCATCGTGGACCAATGTATTTTTAGTAGATAAAAAAATATGTGCTCTCAATGATTCTAACAGCGACCATGGGCTTGCAACCTGTCACGTATGGAATACTGCAAAATGTGCATATCAAATGTTATATTTGGACGAACCTTTGACTACTCCTATACATCCTCAAAATAATCTTAAGTTGGTACTTGGTACTAAAATATCTGAGGTCAAACTTGAACCTCTACCGTTCTTGGAGGTCAAAATCGTATAGCTGAAACTACTACTACTACTACAACTACAAATGAAATGACATGTAAATAAAAACATAGAAAATATAGTAATAATATAATAATAAACGAATTATACGCATTAATAAATAGCATAAATAATAAAATAGCGCTTATCGCGTCTACATTCAAACTTTGTCAATATAGGCCACTTGCTATTACGAACTAACTATTTTATAATCTAACCCACTGTCCCACTACTGGGCTAGGTTTCCCCCATGATTCCCGTGCATTTCTCTCCCCTCATTTACCGTTGCATAGCTACATGACTTTTTTTTAATACAACTAGCTGATCGAACAATCATAGCAATCACAGGTGGGCCACCACCTGGTGTTAAGTGGTAACCATCACCTATAACAAAGCATTGCCTCGTAAATCACGCACGATAGCAACGTGCCCTACGGTACACTGCCCTGCGTCCATCAACTTGACCCATACAGATGTTAAGCCTCATGTGCCTGTAATTACACCGGCAACCACGCTCTTCAAACCAAAACACAGGAACGCTGCTTGGCGGCAGAAAAAGGCGTGGTGGTAGTACTTCCCCGGACGAGCCCTTCACAAAGAGCTCTACTACTCTTAGCTCATTCAAAAAAAAAACAAATCTCCTGAATACGTTCGCATCATCATTATAAGTTAGCAGACATCGGTCATTATTAAGTTTCCTCAAAGTTGATTCCAACTTTACGTACTTCCTGTGAAGCTTTCCACTCTTTAACTGAAATACTTCATGCAGCAAAGTTATTTCAATTCTACTGAGAAGTTATAAAAAATAAATTCGAAATTTAACAGACTTTCAGGTAGATAAATAAATGAATATTGGAGGACTTTTCAGTTTTCCAACGCCATCGAGTTCCGAACTAAGTAAAACCCGTTCTATGGGAACCGGATAACGGATAATGTTTTTTTTTTATAATAATGCTTTATTTATTAGGAAGGGACCGTCCATTAATCACGTGAGGCTTGAAAGGGGGTTTAGCAAAAATCACGAGATATCACAAGGCGGAGGGGGGTGTAGTAAGATATCACGTTTATTTATTTTTTCGTCAAACGCCCGATTTCTGAACCAAAAAGCGGCGTTCTGTCTAGACATTTCTGTCATGGTCCTTAATTTCAGAATGAAATTAGATTATACTTTATACCTGTCTTTAGAGGTTTCTTTGTAGGTACTAAAAATAACACGTGATATTGGGGGGGCTAGTCTTAAACCTCACTACGTATCACCAAGGGGGGGGGGTTAAAAAATGCTAAAAAAACATCACGGCCCGAACATTGAAACAGATACAAAATTTTTTTTAGTATTTTATTTACCACTCGATTATCGGCACGTCCTCGCAGTGCCGCCAATATATCTAAGACTATTTTTTTTATACAACTAGCTGATAGAGCAAGTAGATGGCCCACCCGATGGCAAGTGGTAACCATCACCTATAACAAAACATTGTCTCGCAAGTTACGCACGATAGGAACGTGCCCTACGATGCACTGCCCTGCGTCCATCAACTTGAGGCATACATATGTTAAGCCTCATGTAATTTCAGCGACAACCACACAAGTGACAAGTGGGACACAAAGACACTGCTTGAATAAGCTGCAGAAATAAGCATGGTAGTCATACTTCCCCGGACGAGCCACACACAGAGCGCTCTAATACTTTTATAATACGAGTACATATAAACCACGTGAGTAAAATATTTGCGCCCACAGTATCGGTATCTAATTTCGATCCGATGTGTCATTTTTATACTGCACGAGACGTTAATAGGGTCCAATTTGATTGACGATCTGCCAGTGAGGCTTAGCTCTAAAACAACCTTAAAGTTACCCTCATTTTTACACAAAAATCGACCTTTCATCGCTTGGAATAAGGCCTTTTGGAAGTGTATGAGTGAATTTGTGAAGATGAGTGGTTCGCTGGTAATGGATGTGGTGTCATAGTCAGTGACTGTCGAAGATTTCTTTCGGTTATTTTGTAAGCAGAGGCGATATTGTTATTAAGTGACAGTCTAAAAGTGAACGCTCATTCGTTTGTCGACGATTCTCGTGACGTGCGACTGACAGTAAACACAGCTGATTTTTTGTTTACGTTTTAAAAAAGTTTTATTAAACTTCGAGTACTATACTATATCCTATTCTAAAGTTTATTGTGCCGTGTTGAACTGGTGTTGTTTTTTCAAAGAATAAACAGTGGTAACATATTTTAAAGTACAAAACAAACATTTGTGAACACAGTGTATCTTTAGCTACCCTCCACCACAATTTCAAAAATTATAAAATTTACTAGTTTGATTGCCCATTGAAAGTGCTAATAGTGATATAACATTATTACCTGCCCTATTGCGTTTTTTTGGCCAGGCTGAGTGTAACTACATAATATAAATTAATTATTCTAATTACGGTGTTGGCAACCAGCGCCATCTATCCATCCGCGTAGACACCTGCTATATACCCATCTTTGTTGTCTTGCTTGGTGCAGTCTAGTTAATTCAGGGACAATCAGTGGACAGGGAGCTCCTGAGATAAGGTTTTCTAGACAAACTGCCACTACCCAGGAAAATGGCCAAATGCGGAGCATGCGGCAAATTCATAAAGGGTGGCGTTGTTTGCCCTCAGTGCTTTTCTCAGAGCCACAATGAGTGCGTTAGAATTCCAGCGGGGGCGAAAATAGCTGACACTTGGCGCTGCGGAGACTGCCAAAGTAGAGTTCCGAAAGGACGAAACCCATCTACGCCGGTACGTGTCGAGCAGGACAATTTCACTCCCCGCGCAGCTCAAGCACCGAAGGGTGTGGAGTACCTGGCTCTAGACGACACAGCGCACAACATCACGGCGGAATTTAGCGAGATGGAACTCCAGCTTGATATGCGAGCGAAAGAGGATGCGGCCACGGATATTTTTACGATGCAGCAATGCGTCCTGTCCGAGCTGAAGGCTTTCAAGGTAGAGTTCGGCACCTTGTGCTCGGAGGTGAGGGAGTTCCGGGTCGAAATGGCCGATTTTCGGGTTTGCGTCGCGGGCCTCAGTGCGCGCATGGATGGCTTCGAGCAGCGGCTGGAGGCGGTCGAGCGGCAGCGCGCGGCGGCGCCCGCGCCCGAGGGGATCGTCGCTGAGCTGCAGCGCACCGTCGAACATCTGCAAATGGAGCTCAACGACCGGGACCAGGAGGCGCTCCTGTCTGACCTCGAGATCGGGCATCTGCCGGAGGAGAGGGTGGAGAGCGTGCTGCACGCCGTGACGGTGCTGGCCGCCAAGTTGGGCGTGCCGCTGGAGGAGCGCGACGTCGTGTACGCGGAGCGCATAGGCGTGCCGCAGCTAGCGGCGGCCGCCGGGATGGCGCCGAGCGCGCGCCGCGTCGTGGTGCGGCTGGCGCGCCGCGATTTGCGGGACCGGTTGCTGCAGGGCGCGCGCGTGCGCCGCACGCTGACGGCCGCCGACGCCGGCGCCGCGCACGCCGCCGACGCCGCCCCGATGGGCCGCATCTTCCTGAACGAGCGGCTGACGCGCGTCAACCGGATGCTCTTCCATCGAGTCCGCGAGGAATGCCGCAGACTGCAATGGCGATACTCCTGGACGAAGCGCGGCAGAGTCTACGCGCGTCAGGGCGACGGCAAGCAGGCCCACTCGTTCCGTAACGAGGCTGACCTCGTCCGGGTTTTTGGTGCTAGCCCAGTTTGAAAGCTTCTCCTGTAATTTCAAACATTTTGTAAGCCGGTATGCCGAACCATACCTTAGTTCCAATTCTTTATATTGTAGTAGTTTTAGTTATAATTTGTTTTATGCGTTGTGTGGGGAACATTATAAGATATGAAAATAAAATAGAATATGTAAATTTTCACACATTACAAAATGTATATTTTGTATCAAAAATACTCAGATCAATGCATTATATTGATGATGAAATGTACAATGCTAATTTAGAAATGTGTGCTAACCTTTATCACTATGGCAGAGAACTTTATGGTAACCTACTATCTACCTACAAAATCTTAAAAATAATTATAATATACCAGTGCTCTTTCAATAATCATCCATGTAACATTTATCCAATATTTATAATTTTTTGTTCATGTAGCTCAGTGCAAGCAATATCAAAGTGGTTTATTGGGCTGATAATTTCTTGTATTATTTATAATGATTGAGTCCAAACACCTTAAAGTTGGGCTTTTTAATGCGGGCTCGTTGAATACAGGGCATGATGAATTTATTGCGGCCATTGAGGAATTAAGGCCGGACATAATGGCTGTCAATGAGACGTGGATAGGGATCAATGAAGATGAAAAGGCTCCTAGAATACCAGGCTACCGTTTCCGTCATACTCCCAGGCCTATCAACATCCGGCAGGGACGTGGAGGAGGAGTAGGGTTTTATCTTAGAAAGGGAATTTTTGCACGTTCCTGTCTCCACCCACATATCCCATCCGTTGAACAAATGTGGATACTTGTTAAATTAAATGGTCAAGAAATCGTTATAGGAACTGCATACAAGCCACCCCAACAAGATCCCCATCAATTTCTTGAAGCATTGACAGATTCAATCTCTTCATTTACAAACTATGACCATATGATATTGTTAGGGGACTGAAATATAGACCTACTATCTCCCAATTGCTGGAAAACCAAGCTTTTAAACCAATTTTTGTATAGTCTAGATTTATGTCAAGTAATTACCGAACCAACTCATTACACGGACCATAGTCAGACATTGATAGACATTGCATGCACTGATGCCCGGGTTCGTAATGTCACTGTTAAGTATTCCCCAGACCTTGGACACCATGCCATGCTCATGGTTGAACTGAACATAAAAAAGGAGAAGTCATGTCCACGTATGGTTACCTATAGACCTTTGAAAAATATTGTAATCGATCTATTCAATAAGGACCTTAACAGCGCTTGCTGGGAATATCTTGAGACAACAGAAAATGTCAATGATCTTGTTACTCTACTTACTAACTTCATAATCACTCTATTTGATTTGCATGCACCAATCAAAACTAAAAAATTTAGGGAGCCTCCCCACCCATGGATCACTGACACAGTCAAGTCCATGATAAGTATTCGTGATGACTATCATAACAGGTTCAGATCTGATCATACCTTAGCACTCAGAAAATGTTACAAGGAGATGAAACAACTGGTTATTGCAGCTATTGAAAGTGAGAAGAAAGCCTATTTTACAGAGCATATAAATAAAAATATAAATAATTCTAAGAAACTATGGGCCAACTTGAAAAGCACAATTTTACCTAATAAAAAACAGGGTGCTGATCTTCCACCACAATTTGACAATCCAGATCTCATAAACTCCCACTTTCTAAATGTCCCTGGTGAAGATCATGTTTCCATCTCGCAGCTAACTTTCTATGAGCACCATCAGTACTGCGCCGAAACCTTTTCCCAGAGCCCTGTAAGTGAAACCACAGTTATGTCAATAATTCGTAGTTTAAAGTCAGGTGCACAAGGTGTGGATGGTATCTCGTTAGATATGGTCCTAATGACCTTACCACAATCTCTGAAGGCCATCACCACAATTATAAATTCATCTATAATAAGTGGAACTTTCCCAACAAGCTGGAAGGCTGCTGTTGTTAAGCCAATCCCAAAAACGAATAACCCATCATCCTGCCAAGATCTTAGGCCTATTAGCTTACTTCCCTGTCTATCTAAAGTATTGGAAAAGGCAGTGAGCTTGCAGCTCACAAAGTACCTTGAAGACAACAGTATCCTCCCGCAGGCTCAGTCTGGGTTCCGAAGGGGTCACAGTACATCAACTGCTCTTCTTGATGTTGTTGATGGCTTACTGGGTGGGCAGGATCAGGTCATGATAAATATCCTGGTGCTGCTTGACTTTTCACGTGCATTTGACTCCATTAATATAAATCTCCTCCTTTCGAAGCTTAAATACTATGGGTTTGACGCACGGACCATTAAATGGTTTCACAGTTACCTGGATCGCAGACATCAGTTAGTGGAATTATCCATGTCCAATGGGTCTAGGTTACAATCATCTCTTCGGCCAGTACCCAGGGGTGTTCCTCAAGGATCAATCTTAGGACCAATCCTATTTGTGCTATACAGTGCCGACATCATCAAAGCAATCACCTACTGCAGATATCATCTGTACGCTGATGATCTGCAGCTGTACTTTTCGTTTCCACCCTCTGATCTTGCCAGTGCTGTAACAAAAATCAATTCAGACTTAAGTGAAATATCCAGCTGGTCAAGAAATAACTCTCTAGTCATTAACCCTAGAAAATCAAAATTCATGCTTGTTGGTTCCAGACAGAAATTGCAAAAACTAAACTCAATACCTATAAATATTGTAGTTGATGGTGAGGCTGTTGAGTGTGTCAGGGAGGTCCGAAACCTTGGTTTGGTTATGGACAACTTCCTTCATTTTGAACAGCATGTTGATGAAAGTGTGCGCAACTACTTTTACCGTTTGAGGCTATTGTACAGGATAAGACCATATATAAGTGAGGCAGTGAGAATTAATCTTTGTGAATCTCTAATCCTGTCCAAGCTGAACTACTGCGATGTTGTGTATGGACCATGTCTTCTAGGCAGGACTGTAAGGCTCATACAGCGTGTTCAAAATGCCTGTGCCCGTTTTTGTTTTCATGTTCCACCTCGCTCTCATATTACACCATATCTTAATTCCTCAAACCTTCTCAAAATGGCAGCACGCAGAAAACTTCACCTCGCAGTTCTCCTTTTCGGGGTGATAGGCAGGCAATATCCAAAGTATTTATTTGAGAAATTTGAGTGGGCACGTTCCCAAAGCAAATACCCAAACAGACAGTGTACCTTTGTGTTTGCTGCACCGAAACACAAGTCTATGGCGTTCCGTGGTTCTTTTAAATATGCCGCTTCTCGGTGATGGAACGATCTCCCTCCGCCAGTGCGCGCCCTGAAAACATTATTTGTATTTAAAAAAGAGGTAAAGGGGCGGCTTTTACAGGGGCAACTGAGCGCGTCTTAGCGTGGCAACGGACCCACAAATCAGTAATGAACCCTATTCTATCCAAACTAAGCGCTGGAAATGCAATTGTACCTACCATTTTTATCTACTATCACATGCAAATAGGTACTTTTACTACTCACCGCTTTTTTGTAGCCCGTCGAGCAAAAGAGGTCTGTTCCTGTTTCACAGCACTTGTTTGTAGCTGGTGACCTCCTAATGCTAAGGATCCAGCTGTCGTATCTAGCATTTACGTACGAAAATAGACCAACCTACCTAGCCCTTGATAATTTAATTTTGTAAGCCGACCAACGCCATTATCTTTTTTAGTTCTGTTGCCTTCCGTTTGCTTGCGGGCATAGACAAACCACAGAATCAAAATAAAATCAATTATGTAGTTGTAGCAAAATTTCATTTTTAAGTACTTATAATATGATACTTATTTAGCATTATTAATATAATTATTTTTATTGTATATTGTTTTTCATGGCGTACATTGTTCTTGTTTGCTTGTTATTATTATTATTGTTGCCTTATTACCTTATACCTTATTACCTTTTTATAATTGTACTTTTACCGTAATAATTTGTATGTTTTTTTTTTTTTTTTAATTGCATTGCTGTTGTGTCGCATGTCACATTATCAGGCCTCGTCTGAAAACCAGCGCTGCACTGCACCTATCTAGGTTGGGTGCAGCATTATGCTGAGACGAAGACCTTTTTGCCCCGCACAACATACCTAATTTGTATATAGTACCTACTTTTACTTTCATTTTATTTTTCATTTTTATTTTCACTTTTATTTTCACTTTTACTTTTATTTTATTTTTTTATTTTTTAGGTACCAACCCACTGTTATTTTTAGTGTATTTTTGTGTTGGGACAAATAAATATGTTTTCTTTCTTTCTTTCTTTCTTTCTTTCTTCTTTCTTTGTACCGAACGCATCGAACGAAAATCAATTTATTTTTTTATCTAGCAATATTCTGTACCTAGCTTTTTCTTTAGCATTGCCTCGTAAGTCACGCACGATAGGAACGTATCCTACGATGCTCTGCCTTGCATCCATCAACTTGAAGCATACAGATGTTAAACCTCATGTGCCTGTAATTACACCGGCAACCACACTCTTCAAACCGAAACACAGCAACGCTGCTTGGGGGCAGATATAGGCATAGTGGTAGTCCTTCCCCGGACGAGCCCTTCACAAAGAGCTCTGCTACTCTTAAGCTGTAAGTTTTCCTAAAATAAAATAAAAGGAGAATGAAGTGGACACGCGCACACGCATTCGACAGCCCTCACAGCTCAGTTGGTAGTAGCTCTGCCTTCTGCGCCGTAGGCCGTGGGTTCGATCCCCAAACAGAACCAACATTTGTGGAATTAACATGATGTTTGACCTCTGTCTTGGTTGTATTGTGTATTACTAGCACCAGCTAGTAGTAGTAGTAGTAGACTTCGTCTGCGTCTCTATCAGAGCCGATGCAGAGAGACCCTTGTGTCTAAATACAATGTTCTAACTTAGTTAGAACCGTAAAAAAAAGACTTAGGGCAAGGTTCAACGTTTTTCACTGTAAAGTACAGATAGACACCAAATTGTTAAATTGTATATTCAAAAAATGTATTCGTCAACACACCGCATCCATTTTGCACCTGCTACATTATGTAACATTCAGTTTTTTTTCTCTGAAAAGAAATACCTATTATTATTATAGTAGGTATGTATTTACAAAAAAAGCTATCAGGTTTCTGGTTCCCATATAACAAGCTTTGCTTAGTTTGGTGCTAGATAGGACTTTCCACACAAGTCCACCAATATTTATTTAACTATATATGCGTATTCACCTTTATAGTATTTTCAAAGTATCGAAAACTGACGTATAAAATACGATGCCAATAACAGTAATATGTTCAAACAACGCCAGCCCACCCGTGTATCGCGGGCGTTAATGGGCAAAATGCAAAATCTCTGAAATCGTAAAAACCAGTTTCAACATTCGATACATCTGTTTCCGATAATTTATGGCTCGATTTCAGCTCCCGGGCGAGTTGTGGCCATTTCCGATATTCGGCCGCAGAGCGAGCCATTTACAATTTATATATTTTGCAGCATTGAGCCTGTTTTAACAGAATAGTAGTGATAAAATCAAATCTTTATTAAACAAATAAAAAAACCTGACTGCCCAAACTAAACGGATGGAAGCAAGATTATGTTTTAAATCAGATGAACCACCTGATGTAAGCTGGTAACCATTACCTATAACAAAGCATTGCCTCGTAAGTCACGTACGATAGGAACGTGCCCTACGATTCACTGCCCTGCGTCCATCAACTCGATTCAGTAATTACGTTAAAAATTCAACTTTGTACTCCAAATGAATATATATTTGAATTTTGTAGAAATAAGAAATATTTATTATCATTTCATGTATTGTTTGTATTTGATTGTTTAATTCTCAGAAGAGTAAATACAATAGAAAGGTAATGTTTACGGAAAGATGTCGCTCGGCGAGACAATTATGTAAAAACATATAGTAGCAACAGCAGTAAAAGTGTCGCAGTTGCTGCGTTGTCGCGTACTGGTGTCACGGAAGACCAGCATTATAGTAGCGTATGCATTTATGCTGAGTGACGTCTCTTATGAAGGACTTATATCTCTGTGGTGACGGCCAATTTGTGTCACTTACTTACTTTATGTCTATTCTTTTTTTTTTTATAAACTGTGAACGTGTGGCATGAATAAATGATTTTGTATTGTATTATATTGTAAAATAAGTCAATTGATTATTAAATGTAACGACAGAGGGCCAGTTGATTGACAACTGTCGAAAAATTAATAAAATTAATAAAACTTTTTGATTATACGACACTCGAAAGAGTAGTAGAGCTCTTTGTGAAGGGCTCGTCCGGGGAAGTACTAACACCACACCTTTTTCTACCGCCAAGCAGCAATGCTGTGTTTCGGTTTGAAGAGTGTGGTTGCCGGTGTAATTACAGGCACATGAGGCTTAACATCTGTATGCCTCAAGCTGATGGACGCAGGGCAGTGCATCGTAGGGCACGTTCCTATCGTGCGTGACTTACGAGGCAATGCTTTGTAAGGAACTAACACTGTGAAATAAAAACGGCTGTTTCATCACAAAAGTTCAAAACCTACCTGGCTAAAATGTATGAAACTGCTGTTTTTTTTTCGCGTTAACATATTGATGGGTACTTTAGCCCCCTGAAGTTTTAAACCCAAGTATTGAAACACCTTGTACAGCTGTCGTGCCGCATTCAGTTTTATTGAATCGTTTTTTTTTTTTTTAATACAACCAGCTGATGGAACAAGCAGATGGCCCACCTGATGTTAAGTGGTAACGATCACCTATAACAAAGCATTGCCTCGTAAGTCACGCACGATAGGAACGTGCCCTACGATGCACTGCTCTGCGTCCATCAACTTGAGGCATACAGATGTTAAGCCTCATGTGCCTGTAATTACACCGGCAACCACACTCTTCAAACCGAAACACAGCGTTGCTGCTTGGCGGCAGAAAAAGGCGTGGTGGTAGTACTTCCCCGGACGAGCCACACACAAAGAGCTCTACTACTCTTACTACAGCCTTTCTTACTCATGTATCTCACACAATCCATCATAAACATCCATGATAGCAATAAGCGTGAGATTTATATATTCAACAAGTAACTCATGTTACCGCTACTGCTGCGGTCGCTGCGGTTTGTTTTTAGATAATGACCCGCCGGTTATACACGTGTTATACAAGGTGTTCCAATACTTGTACTTAAAACTTCAGGGGGCTAAAGTACCCATGAATATGAATAACTTTTTCTAAGGAACCGATACTGTGAACGCGAAACGAAAAAACAGCTGTTTCATACAAAAGTTTAATACCTACCTGGCTAAAATGTATGAAACAGCTGTTTTTACAGCGTTTTACGCTATTATTGCTCCACGCTGTATATAGGTATATACATAGTAGGTATAATTGTACATAATTCCTTATCATACTCTCCCAGACGCACAGCGCCAGATTAAGGTACTGAGTATTGGGTGTAGCAATTTAGTGAACATTCTCCGTTGCTCAGCAATTTAGTGAGAACTGAGAGAGAAGCCAGTCCATCGTTTTAATTACATTTCAAATTTAGGATCACGGGATTAACCTTTAGAGGTTGTTTGTATTCGAGAACCTCTTTACTGGAAATAGTTCATTTGATTAACTTGCAACGTTTAAATTTACCTTTATATAATTAAAGCGTGGATATTTAACGTTTTTAATCTTATTAGGCTTTCCTTGCAGAGTTAACAAATTCATGGATTTTGCAATATTATCCTTAAAAATATATAATAATATAAAAAATATATAAATAAAAAACTACAAATTAATGCGAAAGTTACGATAACCCACAAAACCTGAACTGAATCGAAACCGAACCGAAACTTTGAACATATTGTATAGTTCGTAACCTGGATTAGCATAGAGGCTACTTCATCCCGAAAAAATACCGAGACTATTCCGAAAACATTAATGATTCGTTTTTTTTATAATGAACTAGCGGCCTGTCCCAGCTTCGCATGGGTGGTCATAAATTTTTTGAACATTTTAGGATAAACTTAGACCGTGGGTTCGAGCCTCGCGTCTACTCATTTCATCTACACTAATCTACATCTACATCTACACTATCTACATCTACATCTACATCTACATCTACACTTCTACATCTACATCTACATCTACATCTACATCTACATCTACACTATTCTACATCTACATCTACATCTACATCTACACTATATCTACATCTACATCTACACTATATTATAAAGAGGAAAGCTTTGTATTTTTGTATGTAACGAATAGGCTCAAAAACTACTGGTCCGATTTCAAAAATTCTTTCACCATGAAAATGCTACATTATCCCTGAGTAACATAGGCTATATTATATTTTCAAAAAAATCAGGGATCCTTACTAAAACTCCAATAATGTAACCCAAGGTGGAAACCAAAAACCTTACATCGCGTGCGCTGCGAAAACTATTGATGATAGAACAAAATAATGTACTACGATTTTCTAGAACACGTCATCATCTACAAAAAATGTCGCGACAGCATATGTCTAACTATTATAGTTATGTCACAATAAGTGTTCTTTTATTACAAAAAATTTATTGAAATGCCGCCGCTAGAAAAGGGTCTTTATTTGTACCTTGGTATTAATCCTTATCCAAATAAATCTTTTCATAATGAAGACGGTTTCAATACCTATAGATTACATCTTAAATTTTTTAAATCGGACATTCCATTCAAAAGATATGACGAAATTAAAAACGTTAACGGGTCCACGGGTCGCGCTCGGGGTGCGATTTCACTCTCTGGCGTGCAAATGTATGAAATAAGTAGACGCGAGGCTTGAACCCACGGTCTAAGTTTATCCAAAAATGTTCAAAAAATTTATGACCACCCATGCGAAGCTGGGACCAGGCCGCTAGTATATAATATGCAGCGCCCTTCTCCTTGAGCGAGTGAAATCGCACACCGTGCATGACCTAATTTCGTCATATCTTTTGAATGGAATGTCCGATTTGAAAAATTTAAGAAGTAATTATAGGTATTGAAACCATCTTAATTATGAAATGATTTATTTGGATAAGGATTAATACCAAGGTACAAATAAAGACCCTTTTCTAGCGGCGGCATTTCAATTAAATTTTTATAATAAAAGAACACTTATTGTGACATAACTATAATAGTTAGACATATGCTGTCGCGACATTTTTTGTAGATGATGACGTGTTCTACAAAATCGTAGTACATTATTTTGTTCTATCATCAATAGTTTTCGCAGCGCACGCGATGTAAGGTTTTCTTTTTCCACCTTGGGTTACATTATTAGAGTTTTAGTGAGGATCCCTGATTTTTTTGAAAATATAATATAGCCTATGTTACTCAGGAATAATGTAACATTCTAATGGTGAAAGAATTTTTGAAATCGGACCAGTAGTTTTTGAGCCTATTCGTTACATACAAAACAACAAAACAACAAAAATACAAATCTTATCTCTTTATAATATTATTATATATTATAATAATAATATTATATATTATTATATTAGTGTAGATAAACCGTCATTTGACTACAATCTCACCTGATGGTAAGCGACGATGATAGTCGACGTTGGAGCAGAACGGTCTAGAAGACACCTATTCACTCTAGCCTTGAAGAGATTTAGATTGTAGTGGTCAGGAAAAACAGACGACGGTAAGTTCCACTCCTTAGCAGTTCGCATAATGTAGCTAGAAGCAAAACGCTTAGTGCGAATAGGTGGTATGCTAACCAGATTTGGACGATACCCGGCCGTGCGTCTACTAGTCCTGTGGTGGAATGGTGATGGCGGTATAATATCGTTAAGTTCCTGGGCACATTCCCCGAAATGTAACCTATAGAAGATCGACAGGCAAGCAACTTTGCGACTTTTTGCCTGTTAATCATATTTGTTCTGAATTTCATTATATATTTTTAAGGATATTATTGAAAAATCCATTCGCAGGCAAAACATGCTGATGATTTTGTTAATTCTGCAATGAAAGCAAAGAAAGAAATTAAAAACGTTAGCAATGAATACTAATACGAGAGCAAATCCGCGGGTGATAACTAGTTTGTTAATAGATGTATAACTTCTCGTATTGCTTACACACAGCCACATGAGTAACTACCCTAAAACATAAGTGTCAATAGCATTATATTTAACAGCCGAACAGCAACCCCCTAGCGTCTACGTACAAGCCTAGGCTTAGTTAGAGCGAGGTGCTGAAACCCTAGTCTTGGCCTTCGGTCTGAACACAACGATGCAAACTAACTAGATACTTCTCACTAACAATTGTTATTCAAACATGTTGTAAGACCGTAATAATGAATAAACGTTTTTTATCTTTATCTTAGATACTCTGTGGACGTGCTTTATGAGGCAACTTTTAGAGACAATGGTAACTTCTCAACATGGGGTGACCATTTTGCGTTATATTACTTTTTCTCATCAGAAAAATGTATACGAGACTTTGAAGAAATCAAATAAAAATATTTTCTTCACTATGTTATTCTCTCATTCTTCAATGTGTTTCTAAATTTGTTTTTAAATCGTAAGGTTTGATTTATGTTTTAATTCAAAAATGACGACAAAGCTCAATCTCGCTTGTTTCCGCTGATGTAGCAGTTGCTACGCCTCGCTACGCTTTCGTAGCAGTAGCTACGCCACTACTAAAGGAAATGTCAAAGGTTCTCGAATGGTAACCAAGAAGTGGAAGATGAGGCATAGAACGCCCGATCCCGATGGACCGACGACATTGTAAGGAATGCTTGAAGTCGATGGATTGCTAAGACTCTGAATCGTTTTTCCTGGAATTGTATAGGGTAGGCCATTTTCAGGGCACTTGGTTTACATTAAAATCGTTTCGTAGCGTTGACACTCTCTTAGAGTGCCTGTGATTCAGGGGGATTTGTAGTTTTGGAGATTTCGTAATGACTTTCTACTTTCGATGTTCATATTTTTTCTGTGAGGAGTGAGAGAGAGTGGTGGTATATATAGTGAGTGACGCGAGAGATTGAAAAGTCGCGGGTGTGGGACGTGGGTCTCGGTCGGATTTTTTTTTCGTAAAAAAAATGGGCAGTCTGCGACGCAACCTTCAGCTGGCTGATAACATAACTTTGTTGCAATCAGTTCCAATCAGTTTCTGTTTGTAATAAGTAAATATGACGGCTATGCGGTTACATTTTAGCTGCAGTTGCTAAAAAAGTTAGATTACAACTGGTGTTCCTATTGATGGATAATCGCAAAACCTTCATATTGTTTTATATGCTTATTGGTTTCATAAGAGTAGTAGAGCTCTTTGTGTGTGGCTCGTCCGGGGAAGTACTACCACCACGCCTTTTTCTGCCGCCAAGCAGCAACGCTGTGTTTCGGTTTGAAGAGTGTGGTTGCCGGTGTAATTACAGGCACATGAGGCTTAACATCTGTATGCCTCAAGTTGATGGACGTAGGGCAGTGCGTCGTAGGGCACGTTCCTATTGTGCGAGACTTACGAGGCAATGCTTTGTTATAGGTAATGGTTACCACTTTAAATCAGGTATAAAAAAAATACTAAGACTCTGAATTGTTATTCTTGGAATTGTATAGGGTAGGCCCTGGGTATACATAAAAATTCTTAGTAAGCGTTGACACTCTCTTAGAGTGCTTGTTAAAAGATTCAGGGGGAATTGTAGTTTTGGAGATTTCGTAATGACTTTCTACTTTCGAGGTATAGATTTTTTCTAAATTTACCACTCTTTTAAGGTCAAGAGTGTCTAAGTGAGAGTAAGAGAGAGTGGTGGTATAGTGAGCGACGCGAGAGATTGTGACTAAAATGTGCAATCTGCGACACAACCTTCAGCTGGCTGATAACATAACTTTGTTGCAATCAGTTCCAATCAGTTTCTGTTTGTAATAAGTAAATATGACGGCTATGCGGTTACATTTTAGCTACAGTTGCTAACAAAGTTAGATTACAACTGGTGTTTCTATTGATGGATAATCGCAAAACTTTCATATTGTTTTATATACTTTTGGTTTCATATAGAAACTGATTGCAACAAAGTTATGTGATCAGCCAGCAGTAGTTGCCTTTAGTGTATACTAGTGTTGCCAGAAGTCGGTTGGCGGCTTTAGACACCACAGTCTTCATATCGTAACTGCGAAAAAAAACCGCAGAGCGTTCAACTTACGCAAATAAGTTAAACAGTAGCATAGCCTTACAGAATATCTTAGCTTTGCCTCGGATGAAATACACCCGCCATTAATCTCTCCATTCCTTGCGAGGATTAATTCCTCAGTCGGCGATCCATTAACTAAGTGACAGCGAACACGGAGGTACAATAAGACAAAACTGGATGGTGCACGATAATAGCTGCATAAACTTGCGATGTTATACGAATGTTAGAACCTGCAGGGTGATTACGTAACTTTGTTGCAATCAGTTTCTATATAAAACAATATGAAAGTTTGCGATTATCCATCAATAGAAACACCAGTTGTAATCTAACTTTGTTAGCAACTGCAGCTAAAATGTAACCGCATAGCCGTCATATTTACTTATTACAAACAGAAACTGATTGAAACTGATTGCAACAAAGTTACGTGATCAGCCAGCAGGAGTCCTTTCACGAAGGAAGTCCCTTAGTATTTTTAGAAATATAATTCAAACTTTAACTTAACTTTAAACATTTTTGTGGTTTGGTTAAGTATAATGTAGGTACTTGTAATTGTGTAACAGTTTCATACGTTTTAAACACACGGTCATCGTTGGCAACGTTGGCATTGTTTTCGTAATAAACATAATTATTAGTACGAAAAAATCAACGGACTCTAGTGTAGTAGTTATAGTTGTTGACAAGGCCTTTTTACAGCCGCTTTAATAATGTGTATTTTACATAGTTAAACAGCGACATTTTAAGAATCTTTTATATTTTATATCTATTTATTATGTATTATTTATTATACATATTTAGATTCTGTAGGTAATTTTACTACTTTTTAAATGTATTACGATCTACTTTTTTCCTCTCCTGTGCACTACTGACACATCTTATGTCCACAATACACAAAGGTTATCTGGAAGATAATGCTTTATAGCATTAAGTTCGCCTTTGTACTGTTGTTTTAATGTGCAATAAAGTATTTTCAATCAATCAATTAACGAGAAAAAATACTCTATACAGCTGCATCTAAAGTTATGTACCTACCTACCTAGTGAAATTGTATTAACATTGTGTTTTTGTACGACTAACAAATTGACGTAACTAACCGCCGGTTTCTGAAAGCTCGATCAAAACTAATCGGATGTCAAGTCACTCGCCTTTTCAGCTATTACATCGAATAAGATAGAGATAGCAAGTGTCTTGACATCCGATTAGTTTTGATCGGGCTTTCAGAAACCGGCGGTAAGTGTGTTTATAAATAAATATGAATATAAGAGATGTTATGAAACGCAATAGAAGCAGCATCATGTAACGAGCCAGAGATCAGGCCCGTTGCAAATTCACAATTATTCCAATACTAGCTAATTCATCGAACAATATCGAACATTCGCCATCGTCGGTCAATTTCAAAGTACCTATTTCAAAACATAAAATACGCGGCATACGCTTTGAAGTGAGTCTATAAAGTTCAAAATATTAATTTCGTCGTCGGTCAATTCCATTGCATCAAAGTATAAAAAATAGATAAAACAAACACCGCGTAGGAAAAGGGTTTGTGAACGCATTTTTTAGCGGCAATAGTTTTGCAATAAGAAGAAAAGGAAAGAAAGAAAAGGTATTTATTTGTCACACAAACATACGTGGACTTTAGGTTTAAAAGCTAGTAACAAAAATAAAATATAACCTAAAGAAAAAACAAATACACGTAAAAAGAGAAAGTGCAGATTAGTCCTCCATATGCCGAGTGCGACAAACAGGTCCCGTCTCAGCGAGATGCTGCTGACCATCCATAGATAGTAAGCAGCGCTGGTTTTCAGACGAGACCCGAGGGTGGCTTCACGAACACAATACTTACATAAATAAATAGGTGATATGTACGTAAACTAATAAATAAATATTTTGTAAAATACTAATATAAGTACCTATGTGATATATTTAAGGATAAGTATATAATTAAAATATATTTACTATAATAAACAATAAAATAAAGGATAGAATTATGAATAAATAAGTAGAATATAAGTTCAGTCAATGTGATTATATTTAAGGAAGGGAAAAACACTTTGGGTTCATTTTCTGTGATCTTGAGAAGCAAAATAGCGAATTCATTTTTTTATGATGTTGTTTATTTTAAGTTCTGAGTCATAATTCCTTAATGGTGGTCCGTAATTAGCATAAAGTGTAAGCAATAAAAAAATGTATTATATGATATCCTGATTTTAAAGAAAAAGTTAGGTACTGCTTAGCACCTAGGAGCGTTTCTGCAGTGCTAGAAGTTCCCTCTTGAGTGCTATTTTAAAAGAAGTTACTGTTTTTAGGGAACGAATTGGTGGGGGCAGGTCATTCCAACACCGAGAAGCGGCAAATCTAAACGATCCGCGAAATGCCACAGATTTGTGTCTCGGCGTCACAAACACGTGAGAGCAAGCTCGCTTTTGGTAGCGAGACTCGTGCTTGACCCACTTAAGTTTGCTATAAAGATACGGAGGTATTTTATAAGAAACAACTCCAAATAGAAGAGTAGCGAGATGCAGAAACCTTCGTGCCTTCATTTTCAGTAGACTGGATGAATTTAAAAAAGGGGTAACATGTGCGCGAGGGGGTACTTGAAAACAGAAACGCGCACAGGCGTTCTGAACCCGCTGAATCAGTCTTTCAGTCCGATTCAGTAAGCAAGTTCCGTAAACTACGTCACAATAATTTAACCTAGATAGCACAAGTGACTCGCACAAGGTGACTCTGACATCCTCATTTATATAGGGACGTATTTTATAAAGTAGCTTTAATCTATAAAAACTGTTACGTACCCCATCAGCCACATGTTTTTCAAAACGAAGATGTCTGTCGAGAGTCAGCCCGAGACTCTTTGCTTCCTCGACATACTCTACGCACTCCCCATCAACCAAAATACTAATCTGCGCACACGAAATTTTTTGTAAAGTTGCTTTAGTACCGGTCAGCATATACTTTGACTTTTTGGGATTAAGGACTAGAGAGCTACATTTCGACCATTGAGAAATCCGAGCTAAATCCGAGTTAATCTTATTTACAGCACTGACACAGTCCGAAGGAAGGAAAGAGTAATATAGTTGCAAGTCATCTGCATAGAGATGAGATTGGCAGTATGAAATTTCTTTAACTATGTCAGCACTGTAAAGAATAAAAAGAATGGGCCCAAGTATAGATCCCTGAGGGACACCTCTTGGCACAAGACAAAAAGATGATCTTGAGGATTCACCATTGGGCAATCTAAGTTCTACACACTGCTGTCTACGTTCAAGGTAGCTAGAGAACCATTTTACGGTATTAGGATCGAATCCATAAAAAGCAAGCTTTGAAAGGAGAAGGGAAATGTTAATTGAGTCAAAAGCTCGTGAGAAATCGAGAAGAACCAAGATACTGCATTTTCCTTGATCTTGGGCCGTTAGAAGGTTATCTACTATATCAAGAAGAGCAGTTGATGTACTATGATTTCTACGGAATCCGGACTGAAATTGTGGAAAGATATGGTTATCTTCTAAAAATTTAATCATCTGCATGCACACTATTTTCTCTAATAACTTAGAGAGACATGGTAACAGACTAATAGGCCTCAATTCACCCAAACATGATGGGTGATTGTTTTTCGGTATAGGCTTAACAATCGCCGCTTTCCAACTCTCCGGGAATATGCCACTGCCCATAGACCTATTTATTATGTTAGTAATGGCTGGCAAAGATTGAGGCAAACTCATCATCAACATATCCAGGGAGATACCGTCAATACCCAGAGCATTGGATTTGAAACCTTGAATAACTTTTAACACGGTGTATTCACTAACAGATTGAAAAGAAAAAGTCTCTGCCCCAAACCTATGGTATTCATAGTAAGTGAGTTTCGAAATTTCAACGCGGTCGCTCCCAGGGATATTCAGGAAGTGAGAATTCAAAAGATTGGGATTGTCAAACTGAGGAGGGAGTTCCGCAACCTGCTTTTTATTAGGAACTATATTATTTTTTAAATTCTTCCAAAGTTTTTTAGAGTTATTTACATTTTTATTAATGTTCTCCTTAAAGAAGGCAGTCTTTTCACTCTCGATGGCCGCAATAACTATATGCTTCAGAGTCTTGTAACACTTTCTAAGCTCATCAGATTTTTGTAGCTTATACCTATCATGATAATTGTCCCTTATTTTTATCATGGTTTTCACAGTATCAGTAATCCAGGGATGCGCTGGACCTCTAAATTTTGTAGTTTTTATTGGTGCATGTAGGTCAAATAGAGTTATAAGAGTACTAGTCAGTGTTAACACTAAGTCATTAATGTCTTCAGTTGATGAAAAATAGTCCCAGTCAATAGCATTCAAGTCAGAGGTAAACAAATCCATGAGAATACTTCTCAAGGGCCGGTAAGTAACGAAACGAGGAGGCACTTTTTCCTTTTTTATATTAAATTCCACGACAATCATAGCATGATGTCCTAGATCAGGGGAATATTTCACAGAAATTTTTCGTACCTTTGTGTCGGTGCAAACTACATCAATCAACGTCTGACTGTGATCTGTAAAATGAGTAGGCTCAGCGATAACTTGATTTAAGTTTAAGGACTGCAAAAACTGCTGCAGTAAAATTAGTTTGTTGTTACCAGAGTCTAGACAATCAACATTAAAATCACCCAGTAGGATAATATGGTCACACCTAGAGAAAGAGGCAATGGAATCTGTTAATGCATCCAAGAATACGACAACATCCTGCCACGGCGCTCGATAGGCAGTACCGACCACTATACTTTTATGACCGGCAGTCAAGCGCAACCACATCTGTTCAACTGCCGGGACCACGGGATAAGAGCAAATACGCACATTAACACTTCTGCGTACGTAGAACCCAACACCCCCACCACGCCCACCCTTAATACTGGCAGCCCTAGGAGAATGCATTAAGCGATACCCCGCAACTTTGGGTGCCCTATCCTCCTGTCCCGTTTGTAACCAGGTTTCATTCACTGCCAGAATGTCGGGTTGTAGTACCTCCAGAGCTGCGATAAATTCATCGTGGCCAGTATTGAGTGACCCGGAATTAAAAAGACCAACTTTTAAATGGCTTAAGTTAATCATAATGATTGATAAAAAATAAATTTAACCAAAATAATACTAATGGGATGATTAATGTATTGAGAGTAATAGTAATTTTAAATGAAGTGTATAAAGTAGTATAATAATAATACAATGTTGTTATTGTGTAAAGATAATAAAAATAATTTATGGTAATATAATTATGGTACATAATGTAAATAAAGTAATAGAATAAGCAAGAATAGGATTTTTTTATATTTAGTACATATGGTAAATATAGGTAAAATAAAGTATATACCTCACAACGGCGGAGAATAATCTGCATACCTAAAACAAATACAGTAGATACTAATATAGAATAACAAAAACAAACAAAAGATAACTTTGACAAACTAAGTAGTAAGTTTACGTTATGGCAATCATTAACATAAAAATCATGCTTATAAGTAGCAACTACAGGTAAATACATATCAAACAGGGCTAGACCCAAAAACCCGCTTAACATCATCCTCGGAACGGATCTGGTGTGCGGGCTCGCCGTCACTACGCCTCACGTAGATGCGGCCGCGCTTCGTCCAAGAGTAGCGCCATCTGAGACGGCGGCATTCCTCCCGGACGCGATAGAACAGCTGACGGTTGTTACGGGTCAGCCTCTCGTTCACAAAGATGCGCCCGGGCGGCGCGGCCTGCGAGGCGCCCCCGGCGTCGGCAGCGGTGAGTGTGCGCCGCACGCGCGCCGCGGTTAGCAGCTCGTCCCGCAGGGGGCGGCGCGATAACCGCACCACGACGCGGCGCGCACGCGGCGACGTCGGTGCCTCCCCGCTCAAGTCGCGGCCTACGCGTTCCGCAAATACGATGTCGCGCTCGTCCAGCTTCACTCCTAGCTTGGCGGCCAGCACGATGACGGCGTGCCCGACGCTCTCCCCCTTCTCCTCTGGGAGTTGCCCTATCTCGAGGTCAGAGAGTAGGGCATCTTGATCCCGGTCTTCTAGCTCTCGTTTCAGTTTCTCAACAGTGCGTTCCAGCTCGGCGATGACGGCGGCCGCGGGGGCCGCGGGTGCCTCCTCTCGACGTTCCACCTCTTCCAGTCTCCGTTCCAAGCCCTCGAGACGTGCGTTGACACCGGCGACGATGATGCGCTGCTCCGCCATCTCCCTTCGAAAGTCGCGCATGTCGGCTGCGTACTCGGCGAGCTCGCGACGCAGCAAGTCCACGCCACGCGCAGCAGCGGCCGCGTCCAGGGCCACGTCAGACAGCGAGGCCGTATTCGCGGATTGCTCAACCAGAGCGGAAGTTTGGGCGGAGGCAATAGCCTGGGCGGAGGTGGTAGCCATGGCGGGGGCATGAACCGAGGCTGCAGCGGAGGTGGTTGGTGTATGGTCCTGCATGAGGTTTCCGCAGACACCCCTGACAGGAGTGCTGCTATTGTCGCCCTTACGTGTTTTTTTCTTACACTCCGGGCAAGTCCAGTCTTTACTTAGTGACGCAGATTCGGAGATAGACACGCATGCACGATGGTAAAGCGAGGGACAAATGCAACAAGTAGCGGCACCTGTCGGCGACAGGAACTTACCGCACGCCGAACATTTAGATTTTCTGCTAGGGATATCGATCGGCATCTCGATGTGTCTAAAGGTAGTTCGCTAAGAACTCGCTAGATGGCGCAAACTAAATATCTCTCGGTAATTCAAGGTAAGAGAGCTTTGACGTAGGACCAGCCGATTGAGAACTACCCGCAAACAAATAATATGACGAAGATAGCCTAGACTTATTCACTGATTATACGCTGTTTCACTAGACACACAGACGCACAAACAATCACACAGGTCAAATGATTGTAACACAACGAAATTTAACTAAATGCGGCTCAACTTGTTCCGTGAAAGTATTTTTTCGACAATAATCTTCGGCACAGAGTTATTGATGTGATTGCGTTCGTGACGTCACTCCTGATAATAAGTCATTAAGTCATTAAGTCATTAAGTCATCCAATAAGTCATTAGAGTTCAAAATATGAATTGCGGCGTCGGGCGATCTATGATGTTTCAAAGGAACGAGCGAGACGGAAACATCATTCGAGCCGCCTGCGCCGTGCGGCGAGGTGTTTGTCGGCATATTTGGCGGCGAAGCTTTGAGATGTTAATTTAAAAAATATGCCTAAATAATTGCGAATAAAAGGGAGGGGATTGTCAGGCCGGGGATAGTAAGGATTGAACATTGGAGCGGAGAGGTGACGATGATGAGTAAAAATGTGATCGACGTGTACCAAGTATTTTTATAAAGTGATGGGGCCGTAGCGAGTATGGTAGCGTAATCGTGCGTTTATTAAATGCAGGGTAGTCAGTGTAACGGTAAAGTTGAGTGTTCTAATGTAATTTAACTTCAGTTCGGTGAACCAAGTAAGTCATTGAAAGACAACATCCGAGTGAGTAATTAGATATACCTACCTAGTTTGACTTTGATTTTAGTTTCTACATTTTATTATTTGAGCTACTAAATTATGATAACCATTAATTGGGGTTTAGAATCGTCTGACAAAAGGATAGTTATTCTTATTTGTGTCATAGTCTAATAAGACAGATTTTTATAGTTTGGAGTTAGCTTAAACTCTACTGAACGAGTTTAGTTCTTGGCGTTGATCTGCCTTACTGTTTGATCCTGTTCGTATTCTTGAAAGAATAAAATGGAGCGAAGCCTAAGATTATTGATTCAAGATCTAATTGGATACCTATTGATATTCATACTCTTGAGCGAGTGTCTCGTAATTATTCTAAACCTTATGTAAGGGAACGTTAATTACCTAAGAGTATTGATTATCGTATTTATTCAAACATTTATTACCTAAAGGTATGTTTGGTCAGAACTATCGACACAGTGTTGTCGGATTTATCCCAAATTTATGGAAAAATGAGGGAAATCCATTTCATAGTTCATTGATGATTATACTTTTATTTAAGTTTATTAATTGAGAATTTTCTCATGGCTTTGACTCTGATTATCTGGAGAGAATTAACTGGATTGAATGAGATGGATTTGAACAAACATGTGTGTTTATTGTTATATATTTATAATATCAACCCGCTCGCTTTGAGCCAAACTCCCTTTTTCTTGCTACAGATTATTAAATAAATCTGAATGCCATTGGTGCTTTAACGTAGTATACTGGTCTGTGCTGTGTAGGATTTGTAAGAATCTAGAATTAGACCTTGCAAATCTGAGGCGATTGATGGGAAGACTAGGTACCCTGGTTTCTTACAACCGGCAATATGCTTGGATGAAACAAACCCGATTACTGTCAACAAGGTGTGGGGCCTTACCAGTAATATTATTATATTCCCTTTATCATATCCAAATATGTTCTAGATTTTAGGCTTCTTCATAATTCATTATAAACATTTACCTATGTGCATACTGCTTGTGTCATTTTGTGTGTAGGTATTTGTCTTAATTTAGGTCATCAAGTACTAAGTTCAAGTATTAACCTGTGGTGAACACTGGGTATGTATTTATTTATTTTATATACAAACATTTTCTATACAAATATTATACCTACTTAAATAGATACTAACATTAAACTATAAACTTACTAAATATACTTTCGAAATTATCTTTAGTTTACCATTAACAGAATATAATATTTATCGTTAGCCGTATAAAGTAGTTGTCTCGGAGCGTCCGCTCACAGATGTAGGAAGGGAACTCAGCTGTGTAACATATTCCCATACTAACTATGATCTACGCTGTGACACGCACGGCCATTCGATAGCTGCGTGAGCGCCGCATTCCAGTCTCGTCCTAGCTAGCCCACGCGAAGCCTGTGTCGGTTTACGCTCCGACCAACGCTTGCCGCGTAATAGCTTTGCTTATCGATCCACGTAAATAATCTTGTGCTTGTGCTATGAACGAGATACTTTCTTCCAAACTATTCTGACACTCTATGCTTACTTTTAAATCCTTCCAATTTTAGTGCTTTGTTAGTGTGATTAATATACTACAGTATTGAAGAACCGGAACGTCTTATTTAGTAAAGTGCGGCATTTATTTAGTACTTTTAAAATAGGTAGAATTATTCTCAATGCATTTATCAGAATCTTACATCACGATATTAGATTAGGGTATTTTATAGGGTTGTAAAGAGGTTAGTAGTCGCGTAATTAGGTAATTTGAATCTCAACATAATTCCTTCAAAGTTTCTGAGTTACTATAGGTCACAACGTAGGATAGCGCGGGCCACTAGACGATCACATTAGACGATTACACGACCAAATTATACGTTACCATATCACGACCATTTTACGACCGGGTAGGAGTATATATTTATATATTTATATTTATATTTATATATTTATATATTTATATGTTTTATACAACGTGTTGATGAAGTTATGTAGGAAAACAAAGAGCGTGTATTTAGACCAAGCACTGGAATACTTTGACGTGTGCAACGGTTGGATACATCGTTTTCGAAATTCCCATAGAAAAGTAAAATTAATATTTTCTCAGAAATTTGCAACAGCCCTTTCTGTGTACGTGTCAAGGTCACACGCACGCGCGCTTCTATCTAGGAAAGAAAAAAACAACGATAACCTACGAGATAATTTGAAATACTTACCTTTCGGTAGGTAGGTAGGTACGCCGCCAATCCCCTGACACGATATTTTTACTGGTTCCTATGGATTTTGTCATTATTTACTGGCTATAATAACACTGGATAAAACTGGATTTTGGTAAGTTTGCGAGATTTCGCACGACACAGGCTTCAAACTTCACACTAAACCATTACCTCGTAGGCACTGCTCATACACACACTGACTGACGACGGCTTTTTACATAACAATCACCATTTTATCACGTTTGATGACATTTTCTCAACAAAACAATGTACAACAACGCATGTAAACACAAACAGGGTGACCATCTCAAAAGTAGCGGTTCTACCACACACCTGCCAAAAAATCTGTCAAAATCTACCAAGCTTGACGATAAAAATACCAAAAATATGACTTCATACCATCTCCTTCGTGGCTACGGAATAAATTAAATACCTACATTACATTCAGTTACTATCTTTTGATAGTTTGTAACGGTTTGCAGTTATCTAAAACGAGATAGAAGTTGTTTAGAAACCAAATCAATAAAGGTAAAAAAGAATAAGAAGTTTCCAGTTCGGTAAAAAATAAATAAATTATAAATATTATTTCATTAAAAATTCAAACTAATAAGATTTTTCTTGAAATATTTAAAATCTGCCAAATGGCAGAAATCTGCCACAAATGGTAACACTGATCGGCGGCCGTCGGCCGTCCTGATTGGATATGCGTTTTTAAATGCAACCAATGACAGACAGGTATGTCAAAGATTAAATAGGACAGACTAGACACTTCCCAAAATAATTGTAGTTGAATAATTTTGTGGTGTCAATGAACCATGGTGGTAAAGTAACATGTTACAATTTAAAGAACTATGAATATCATAAACATTGCTTTACGACATCTAGTAATCAAACAAAAATAAATATTCTATTAAATATTGAGTACGTAGCCACGTAGGTACCTAGTTACTGAATAGGTATTAGTACCAAAGATCTCAGAGAATGTTTACCGTGACTAGGGATTACAGTCGCGAAAATATTTCTTTTACATACCAAGATCTTTAAAAACAGCAACATCATTATTAGGTAGGCACATTACTAGGTAATTGGTGGTAGTTCTGTTACCTATTTTATCTAAGTTCACAACTAGAGGTCAAAGAACAGCTGTAAATAGGGCTGCCTCATGATGCGTTTAGATTCATTTTACATAAAAGTTTAAGAGGCATTTCATGAATGAAAAACTTTGAAATTTTAAAAGTCATAGAACAAAAGTTGTTCGTTATGACCGGTAGAATATCCTGCTTTCGGATCCCTACAACTCTTAATAAACACGTTGTATATTATATTTATTTTATTTTATAATTTAATTTGTGTAGGAGGAGTTTATTTGGGGGGGCGTTACAATCACGACGTTGATACCCAGGCACGGTAGACACTCCTTCAGATATTCTAATACCAAGTACCAATAAGAAGTAAGAACTCATGGTGAAGAGCTCGTCCGAGGAAGTACTACTACCATGCCTTTTTCTGCCACTAAAGCGCGTTGCTGTGTTTCGGTTCAAATAGTGTGGTTGCCGGTGAAATTGCAGACACCAACATTTTAACTTCTAATGTCACAAAATGATGAACGCAGTGAATCCTATTGTGCATGACTTACGAGGCAATGCTTTATTATATTTGTTTGATGATGGTTACCACTTAATATCAGGTGGGCCATCTGCTTGTTCCTTCAGCAAGTTGTATAAAGTGGTAACTAACACCTACAACAAAACATTTCTGCTCGCATGTCACGCACGAACGTGCCCTACGATGCACTGCTCATCCATCAACTGGAGGTAATACTGCTGCCCCTACCACGTCCTTAACCGACTTATTTACCACTTCGTCTTTATCTCATCCAGCGCACTGAGACTCCATGTAAAATCCATCGAAATACGTAGGCCTGTAAGCTACTGCTTTTAAGAAATGAACCTTAAGGCTCTGTTGTCCTAATTCATTAATATGCATACCTGAGCACCATTAGCTTGATTAGGTACAAGATATATTATTTACCGGTGCTTTTATGGCTCTTCGATTTTGCTAAACCTCGAAAGAAAGACAGAAAACTTTTTTATTTGACCCAAGATAAAAAAACAATAAACAGTAGGTTTTTTTTATTCAACTAACTGATGGAACAAGCAGATGGCCCACCTGATGTGAAGTGGTAACCATCACCTTTAACAAAGCATTACCTCATAAGTCACGCACGATAGGAACGTGCCCGTCAATGCACAGCCCTGCGTCCATGAACTTGAAGCATACAGATTTTAAGCCTCACGTGCCTGTAATAACACCGGCAACCACACTCTTCAAACCGAAACACAGCAACGCTGCTTGGCGGCAGAAAAAGGCGTGGTGGTAGTACTTCCCCGGACGAGCCCTTCACAAAGAGCTCTACTACTCTTGGTTAGAAAACAACAATAATGATAGCACGTGAAAAAAAAAGTGACTGAACTAATAATGTAATGCCTATTTCTGCCGCCAGCGTTGCTGTTTCGGTTTGAAGGGTGTGGTTGCTGGTAAAGTTACTGGCACATGAGGTTTTACATCTACATGCCTCAACTGGATGGACGCAGAATAGTGTAACTCAGTTATATCACAAGGATCACTTTGAAATGTCTTCAAACTATGTGGATCACGGCAGACAAGGGCGGATTTAAGGGGGGCACGGGGGCACGTGCTCCCCCAGTCGGTATTTTTGTGTACTGTGCAGATTCCATCACAGTACATAATTAGAAGCAAATCAAATTATTATCAGAGTTGTTAAAATATATGAATAACATAACAGAAAGAACATGAGTGAAACTCTTCTCTATTTCTGGCTGGAATTGCGAACTTTGACAGTTATTGTTGATTTTTTTTGCCCGTCCGCCGGCGGGCGGGCAAAAAAAATCCTGGATCCGCCCTTAACGGCAGACGAAAAATCCACGTGACCATGTTTATTATCTACCAACATAATAGTAGTACAGTTGAACTACCGAGTTTTAGTTGTAAAAGTATTTAGACGTTACCTGTACCTCACAGAGTTCTAGACAAATGGACCAATACTCTAAAAGCTTCAATCTAACGATCAGTAAAAAGGTCTCTCGATAGTCTGACAACCCCTAAATCGATACACATAAAACTTTTATACTAACCGTCCGTCCAGCACTATTCAAAATTAAATTGGTTGCTTCTTCATTAAATACTAGCGGCCTGTCCCAGCTTCGCATGGGTGGTCATAAATTTTTTAAACATTTTAGGATAAACTTAGACCGTGGGTTCGAGCCTCGCGTCTACTTATTTCATACATTTGCACGCGCTTCTCCTTGAGTGAGTGAAATCGCACCCCGCGCGAGACCCGTGGACCCGTTAACATTTTTAATTTCGTCATATCTTTTGAATGGAATGTCCGATTTGAAAAATTTAAGAAGTAATCTATAGGTATTGAAACCGTCTTAATTATGAAATGATTTATTTGGATAAGGATTAATACCAAGGTACAAATAAAGACCCTTTTCTAGCGGAGGCATTTCAATTAATGTTTTATAATAAAAGAACACTTATTGTGACATAACCATAATAGTTAGACATATGCTGTCGCGACATTTTTTGTAGATGATAACGTGTTCTACAAAATCGTAGTACATTATTTTGTTCTATCTTCAATAGTTTTCGCAGCGCACGCGATGTAAGGTTTTTTGTTTTCCACCTTGGGTTACATTATTGAAGTTTTAGTAAGGATCCCTGATTTTTTTGAAAATATAATATAGCCTATGTTACTCAGGGATAATGTAGCATTCTAATGGTGGAAGAATTTTTGAAATCGGACCAGTAGTTTTTGAGCCTATTCGTTACATACAAAAATACAAAAATACAAAAATACAAAAATACAAAAATACAAAAATACAAAAATACAAAGTTTTCCTCTTTATAATATTAGTGTAGATTTATATGAAAAGTAACTATAGCCTGCTCCGGTTCTTTGAGGATTGGCGTCAGTCATTTTACAGCCGTCATTTACTGGACTTCGATTTTTGACCTTAAGGGGCCGACAACTGTGGTGGTTCCATTTACAGGTCTGACATATAACTATCAAGAGTCCTGCTCGATAACCGAAGTTGCATTCAGTTGAATCGACGAGAGATGTCACCGTGCTTAATTTTTATTTGTTTAGCGCGGTCCCGTATCAAGGGGAAGGTCGTGGGTTCAAATCCCACTCGGATAATAACTTTAAGGACTATATTTAAAATCTCTCTGGAAGCTAGTTAGCAGAGGGCGCTATAAATAAAAAGCAAACGCTAGCAAATACACAATACACGTAAATAAAAGTCTATTGTGTTTTTAGAACGGGCTTTTATTCAAAATTGTATTTAACGGGCTATGATAGTCGGTTAACACAAAGCCCAATCTCTTTGTGTGTGGCTCGGCCGTGGAAGTACTACCACCATGCCTATTTCGGCCGCCAAGCAGCGTTGCTGTGTTTCGGTTTGAAGAGTGTGCATGGGTGCTGATGTATTACAAGCACATGAAGCTTAACAGATTCATGCCTCAAGTTGATGGACACAGGGTAGTGCATCATACTGCACGTTCCTATCGTGCGTGACTTACGAGGCATTGCTTTTTTATAGGTGACGGTTATCGGTTCAACGAGCGATGACATCTATTTGCTAATTGGCAAATTCAACTTGCTAATCGCGTGGAACTAGCACTTAGCATTATGATGTTTCAAAGTGATCTTTGTGGTTCAATTGAATTTGTGGTTCTCGTCTACGGATAAATAAATAAATAATTTATAAATATTGGTGGACTATCCAGCACTATCCAGCCGCAAACTAAGACAAAACTTGTAATATGGGAACCAGACAGCTGATACAATTCATATACATATACCTTTAAATTTTTTGTAAATACATACTTATAATATATAATTCACCCAGACAGAGAACAATCATCTATGTTCATCACACAAATGTTTGTTATCGGTGGGGATCGAACCCGCGGCCTATGGCGCAGAAAGCAGAGCTACTACCAACTGAGCTGTGAATGCTGTCTGAAGGATACACTCTCATGAAGATTAGCAATGACTTATATCGCCCGTTTGATCATGACGCCGGTTCTTGGAAACGTTGAAACTGACGGGGTCTACGTTAAAGGCGTTCTTTCCAATTTTCTATCCAAGATAACCCATCTTGGGTAGAAAATCGCAAAGAAAGCAATCCGTCACGTCAGGACCTTGACGGGTTAAATTGTTTAGTGGGTTCCATAGTCCGATGGGGAAAAGGAACCCTTTTAATTAAGTCACGCTAGTATTTTCACTTTCATTGAAGACATCATCATCAGCCTGAAGAAGTCCACTGCTGGACATAAGCCTCCCCTTTCTCGTTCGAGTTAAAACCAGTTTGGCTCACAAAATGCTTGTCAGCATCCCTAGTACTATGAAATTTATAGGTATAGGAAATCTCCATTATTTATTTTATGTTTTATTCCTATGTAGGTATAGGTACCTGTCTACCTCTCTCTCTTGTCGTGTCACTAGTTTCTTTCGAAACAGTGTGGTGAAAGGAGCCTCAAGAGGCTCCTTTTGAGCATTTGACACATATTATAGAACTTTTTAGGTTCTACGACATGCCGGTTTCCTCACGATGTTTTCCTTCACCGTTTGAGAGTAATGGCATTCTGCACATACATTTTTGATGTGCAGAATGCCACATGCAACAGAAAAACTCATTGGTGCACGAGTGGTTTCGAACCCACGATCTTAGGATCGGAAAGCGGGCCGCTACCACTAGGCCACCTATGCTAATAGTACTAGCCTCCTCTACTGAAGATAGATTTTAAGACCTCTCCATCAACCGACTACCCGCGTTCCTCACAATGTCGTCGGTCCATCGGGTAGGAGGGCGTCACACGCTTCGTCTTCAGTTTGTGGTCGCCGTAAAAAAAAACCCAGCGGTTTTGTGTACAAGTGTGTTACAAGAAACGCTGATGAATAAATAAAATCTAAATAATATTCACAAAATATCCGTTGATCTATCTCTAGATCGTTTGCAACGGTCTGCAGATTGCTCAACTGTTTTATGAGAAATTTGTAATAATGCTACCTTATTATTACACATTAAACTATTGCTAACGGTATTAAGGTAGATCAACGAATGTTTGCAAAGTCCTGTAACATTTATTTAAAAACACCGTAAAATGCATTGGTAGCCTTAAAAAAATATCAAGTTTAATAATTCAGCTACAGAACCCTATGTCTATGTCAGGCTTGTCTTGTCCAGGTTTTTTAGTGAGATAACTTTAGATTGGCACTTGAAAGATTAAAGTTCGCTGGGGCCCAAAGTTCAAACATAAGTATATAAGCTCATCATTAATGTGCACACTGGTTCTTTTTCTGACAGCCTTCACAGCCAAGTTTTTCTTCCTTTTGTCGAGTCACTAGTTTTTTTCAAAATAGTGTAGTGAAATGATTATAAGTGCGCCTCAAAAAGGCTCCTTTCGAGCACTTGACACAGCTCAGTTGGTAGTTCTGCCTATTGTGATGTAGTCCGTGGGTTTGATCCCCACCGAGAACAAACATTTGTGAGATGAATATATATGTTTGTTCTCTGTCTGGGTGTTGTTAATTTTATAAGTAACTATTTAAAAAACAGCTATGCTTAGTCAAACTTAAAAGATATTTGATCAACTACAAGGATCGCTTTGAAACGCCTTAGATTTAAGTGAACCTAGTGCGTTTTCCACGCAACCAAGCATAGTTGAACAGGCAATGAACTTACATCTTGGCTCTCACTCTCTCTCTCTTGTCGTGTCACTAGTTTATTTCGAAACAGTGTGGTGAAAGGATTTTAAGTGCGCCTCAAGAGGCTCCATTTCAGCACTTGACACTGAACACTGAGTTTGGGTCTGGACAGTGCTGTGTGTAATGTCCACCAATATTGTTATTTTTGTGATGTGTTTGTGAGGATCGCGGCAAGTCTGTGGATAGTGGAATTTTGAAGGGGTCGCATCGTACTTTTTCAGCTTGTTTTTTTTTATACTAGGTACTTGGTAATTAAACAAGCAGATGCCCCCCTGATGTTAAGTGTAACCATCACCCATAACAAGGCATTGCCTTGAAAATCACGAACGATAGGAACGTGTCCTACGATGCACTGCCCTGCGTCCATCAATTTGAGGCATGACGATGCAACATGTAAATAGTATACTCTCAACGCGATCAAAAGAATACAAATTTCCAATGTTATTTTACTACCTTGACGTTCCATATTCGATTCGTTTTGTACAATTGAATACTGCCTACCCCCTCATCCGTTATTCATGAACTAACACCCAAACAGCCCCGAAGAAAAACAATCCATTAATTGAACCTTTCAGTTTCTGGAAGAAGAATATTAGGGGTTTTCTAAAGTTGTACGTAAGTGGATAATCTGTATTTTTTTGATTTAACTAGCTGATGGAACAAGCAAATGGCCCACCTGATGTTAAGTAGTAACCATCACCTATAACAAAGCATTGCATCGCAAGTCACTCACGATAGGAACGTGCCCCACGATGCACTGCCCTGCGCCCATCAACTTGAAGCATACAGATGTTAAGCCTCATGTGCCTGTAATTACACCGGCAACCACACTCTTCAAACCGAAACACAGCAACGCTGCTTGGCGGCAGAAAAAGGCGTGGTGGTAGTACTTCCCCAGACGAGCCACACACAAAGAACTCTATTACTCTGTTTCTAGAAGAAGGAATATTAAGGGTTTTCTAAACTTGTTCGTTAGCGGATAATCTGTATCCATAATATAAGAAATCAGAACCCTTCTTCTTGCCGCGTCACCAGTTCTTACGAAACAGTGTGGTAAAAGGCTTTTAAGCGCACCTCAAAGAGGCTCCTTACGAGCACTTGACACATGTTTTAGATCTTTGTAGGTTCTACGACATGCCGGTTTCCTCACGATGTTTTGCTTCACCGTTTGAGAGTACTGGCACTGTGCACATACATTGATAAACTAGCTCTTACCCGCGGCTTTGCTCGCTCACGTTTACTTTAGAAAACATATGTCCGTCTCCTGGTTCTAAGCTACCAATTTTCAGCTAAATCGGTTCAGCCGTTCTTGAGTTATAAATAGTGTAACTAACACGACTTTCTTTTATATATTAGAGATAAGATTAAATGTGTTTGAATTCTACTTACTTTGCTACTAGTTTGATTTAGCAGATATCGTTTCAGGCACGGCAGATATTCCCTCAGATATTTTTAGTACCGCATACCAAGATTCTTTGAGGATGCCTAAATTACACATTTTGCAGTCTTCATAAAATATATCTTGATTAGTCACAATTGCTAATATTGGCTAAGATTAAAATACAATAAATTTTGGTTTTCAAGGATTTGTATCTATCTCTAATCTCATGCCAAAAAAAAAATATATATGGTAAATAAAACTCAGACTTGGGGTACAGCTCGTTGGTAGCTCTGCCTTCTGCGCTGTAGGCCGAGGCCGTGGGTTCGATCCCCACACAGAAAAAATGTTTGTGTGATGAACGTAGATGTTTGTTCTCTGTCTAGGTGTTGAAATAGATTAAAAGTATGAGTTCCATAGTCCAAGGTTAGCTTAGTTTGGGCTAGAGGCTAGTGCTGTGTGTAATGCCCACCAATATTTATTTGGGCATGCAATCTACATATTATTATTTATTTTTTTCAGCCTGTATCGTCCCTGCTCTGCAGCGCAAAAACCTCCCCACCCCCTTCCACTCTTAAGGTTGAGCTTTTGAGGTCCATTTCTTTTGAATAAATATTGTTTTTATTTAAAAAAAACTTCCAAAAATAACGTTTAAAACGAACGTCAAATTGCATTTCCCAAAAATAAACAACTTCCGAACGAATTCGCGTAAAGTTTCCTTCACAAACTCACAAATTATTCCCCCTTCGGCACCAAATCAAATAATAACTGTTTTCACAGCGACCTAGGTCGAGGAGGTCGTGCAAGACGTCAAAATCAAATTCTACAAAGTTGATTACGGCAGTCGCGATGCGAAGAGCTTGTTTATCTGGCGACGGCGACGGCGGCTTAATTTGGTAAAGGAAGTGACGCTACAACAGCGGACTTGGGTATATTAAGGCGCAGACACGTTTTCTTACACAGTAAACATGCCCTACGATGCACTGCCCTGCGTCCATCAACTTGAGGCTACAGATGTTAAGCCTCAAGTGCCTGTAATTACACCGGCAACCACACTCTTCAAACCGAAACACAGCGTTGCTGCTTGGCGGCAGAAAAAGGCGTGGTGAAAGTACTTCCCTGGACGAGCCCTTCACAAAGAGCTCTACTACTCTTCAGTACAAGTATTGAAACATCTTGTATAAAATCAACTCAAAAAGTATCAGGTTCCAATTCCCAGTGATCTAACCATATTGCGTGGAAGAGTTTTCCTAACTCCTCTTAGAGTGGCTTCCGTTTATTGATTTACCGAGAAAAAGGTTTTCTATTGGAACTCGGAGCGACTCACGCCTGGCAGAAAACACAATTAGAAGCGTAATCTTGTTATAGTTTCTGTATTTGCGGCTGGGAGAGGAAATAATTGTGAAGCTTTGAAGCTAGCTAGATAAGTTTATTAGTAAGAAAGAAAGAAAGTATTTATTTATACAAACTGGGTACCGACCGGCACCTCTTATAGCAGTATTAAAATAATATTATGAACTGTCAATTTTAGCAGTTGTGAAAACAATCTTAAAACATAATATGAAAACAGTTCTAGCTTTTATAAGTTGAAACGTCATCTAGTACGAAAAAACTTGTCAGCTATTCTTTTTTATCTGGTTGTAGTTGAACAGACTTGATGACGTATATAATATGGTACGAAATTTCAGTGTAATATTATTTTAATACTGCTATAAGAGGTGGCGGTCGGCCCCCTGTTCATGAAATAGTAGTAGTAGTAGATGGTAGTAGATTTGGATCTGAGTTAAGAATAGGCACAGATAAGAGAATACTAGGAATAGGTGAAAGTGTGAGTTTTTCTGTTTTAAAATGTATGTGCACAATGCCAGTACTCTCAAAGGGTGAAGGAAAACATCGTTAGGAAACCGGCATGTCGTAGAACCTAAAAAGTTCTATAATATGTGTCAAATGCTCGAAAGGAGCCTCTTGAGGCGCCTAACCTAAACGCTAAGCCTTAAAAGTTCTACAAATACCAAAACATGTGTCAAGTGCTCGAAAGGAGCCTCTTGAGATCTTAAAATCCTTTCAACACACTGTTCCGAAAGAAACTAGTGACACGACAAGAGAAAGTGGAATAGAGAAGAGTACCGGTGGTCTAGTGGGAGTGACCCTTTAGTGAGTAAAATCGTGAGGAAACCAGTATTCTAAAAGCGGCGATGGGCTTGCAACCTGTTACGTATGGAATACCAACTTCTGCAAAATGTGGGTATGTGCCAAATGAATATTTAGACGTACCTCTCACTGCCCTCTTGGACATCCTTAAAGATTCTTGAGTTGGTACTTGGGACTACGAGATTTGAAGAAATAACTACCAGAAAGAAGATATAGATAGATCAGAAGGTGAAGTCACTCCCACTATACCACCGTGCTCTCACATCCGTATTTGATTTGGGAATATATTATAAAATGTGGTAGTAGACACCTAAAAAATCCAGCAAGTCGGTCCTCTAAACTCTCATCTTGGTTTTCATTGCCAAAATAAATACACTCACTGAATAATAGATATTAAATTTTCCATTATACAAATTGACAATAATTTTCACTCAAGTATATTTTCATTGAAAAAGCAATTCCGTTCGTGCTTTAGAATATGAAGTTCGTTATTATGATTCGAATTAGGCATATTCAAATTAATATGAAACGAGTTACTACTATCGGTACTCGATTTACTTTCCGTAAAATAGACAATACAAATACAATTTAATCTTATAGTTGACATTATAGACCTTATTTGACTAAGTTATTATTATTTTATCGAGACATTTCATATTTAATTACCAATTATTACAATGTTTGTAATACAAGTAACCTACTATCTGCCTATTGTATTCTCTTATCTATGCTATTGTATCAATGAGCTTACCTATTATTGTACCCGTAGTAGTATGAATTGTACCTACTTTATTACTGCATAATTGCTAATCTTCTCTGTATCGTTCCAATTTTAGTATATGTACTGCCGAAGCAAGTACATTTTGCAGCGCCCTACAGGGTACGTGTGTACTCGCCTAATAGCTACCTAAGACCTAGGTAAGCTATATAACTGATGTATGTATATGTTGGCAATAAATAAATTTGAAATAAGGAAAAAAATATCTCTTCGGGTGCAGCTCAGACCCAACCATCAAATTTTGCTCGGTTTAAAAGAAACTTCTACCGCACCAATAAACACATGAATAGTAAATGGTGGCACTAATCTGTACCTCTCACAAGTGCGAGTGAAAGGTAACTAATGACAACGATAGTGTGTGAGTGAGATGAAAATATACCAGAGCACCGCCATTTGAGATTGTGAGAGAGAGAGATGAGATTATGCCTACGCCTCACTAAGTTTGATTGGCATACTGAACCTTCATTATCATACCATTTTGTAACAAGATTCTAAGAACGGTAGGAACCAAGCCGTAAATTTGTTGCCTGTTCTTCTTGCTTGGTCGCGTGGAACTGGGACCTAAATTCATCTAGCTTCAAGACGTTTCAAGTGATCCTTGTGATTTGATGAAATAAATACCTTTTGATTTAGACTTTGATTGATTCCTATTAGTGCGGGTTATACTATGAAGTAGATATAGAATATCGGTGGCCATTCCATACAGCACTATCTAATCCCAAAATAAGAATAGCTTGTAATATGTGAACCAGATAGCTGATATAATACTTATATACTTTTATTGTAAATACAAACTTATTAACTAACACACTGACAGCGAACAAACACACAATATGTTCATCAATCACACAAAAATATTTTTTCTCGGTGGGGATCGAAACCATGGCCTACGGGACAGGCAAAGCTACCAACTAGTTTGAGTTGTGAGGGCTGACAAATATTTATATATATTCGAGAATCAGTCGAGAACCGCTAGTATTTCTGAAAACCATAACGCTTGAAGTTCACCGACAATAATCGACTCAAGACCGACTCAGGGCAAATTCGTTTATTTAATTAAGAAGAACTTTGCGACTCTGCTGAAATTAATCACTCCTTAACGAATTGCGGTCCAGCTTTGTAGCAAAGGAGAAATGACGGGGGGCTTCAAATAATAAAGGAAAATGTGTTAAGGTACACATTTTCCTTACAATAAAAGTATATAAGTATTATATCAGCTATCTGGTTCACATATTACAAGCTATTCTTATTTTGGGATTAGATAGTGCTGTATGGAATGGCCACCGATATTCTATATCTACTTCATAGTATAACCCGCACTAATAGGAATCAATCAAAGTCTAAATCAAAAGGTATTTATTTCATCAAATCACAAGGATCACTTGAAACGTCTTAAAGCTAGATGAATTTAGGTCCCAGTTCCACGCGACCAAGCAAGAAGAACAGGTAACAAATTTACGGCTTGGTTCCTACATCATATCATGGTTAATAATCGTACTAACGCAACGTAGCTGTTTCGTTTTTCTTTTTTTTATATAACCTGCTAATGGAACAAGCAGATGGCACCTGATGGCAAGTGGCAACCATCACCTATAACAAAGCATTGCCTCGCAAGTCACGCACGATAGGAACGTACCCTACGATGCACTGCCCTGCGTCTATCAGTGTGTGGTTACCGGTGAAATTACAGGCACATGAGGCTTAATCAAGCCTATTTGAATATACCAAGTAAGTAGGTCATTAGTCAGTAAATTTTTTGGCACAGATTTGGATCAGTTGAGCTATCTCGAGATCGTTTGCAACGGTCTGCAGATAGTTCAACTGTTTTATATGTATTTGTACATTTTGTAAATACAATACAAGTATTTACATTGTAATTTTCGCTGTAAATAAATAAATCATGTTTGTTAAAAAAATGGTTTATTTGCAGATTAGACTCGAAGTATATTTCGTGATTTTTACAAATACTTGTGTAACTTTGTTTTAAATTAAAGTTCTAATAAAAAAACAACAATCATAGTAACAAATAGTTTAAGAGTAGCAGAGCTCTTTGTGTGTGGCTAGTCCGGGGAAGTACTACCCCCACGCCTTTTTCTGTCGCCAAGCAGCAACGCTGTGTTTCGGTTTGAAGAGTGTGGTTGCCGGTGAAATTACAGGCACATGAGGCACATGCATGCTTCAAGTTGATGGACGCAGGGCAATGCATCGTGGGGCACGTTCCTATCGTGCGTGGCTTGCAAGGCAATGCTTTGTTATAGGTGATGGTTACCACTTAGCATCAGATGGGCCATCTGATTGTTCCATCAACTAGTTGTATAAAAAAATATTGTTAACCACTACTCTACGAAGATTTGTAAAAATACATATCAAAAGGGTCCCATTTGGCCAATTGAATGACGTGTACCTTAGACCCGACAACCAACATTCTCGCCGGAGTTATTACCATCATTCGGTATTCATAAACGAGGATATCTCGAGACCGCTATATGCCGCCTAAAAATAACCTACAGGGTGTGGAAATTGCACATTTCCCGTAGGCGGTTTTAAAGCAAAAGGTCATAGGCAAAGTTGTACACGCTCGTAGTCACTTTAATTCGTGGTCATTTTGGTATTATATTATTACAAATTTGTCTGGAACAGATCGCGATGAGACCTCTGATAGTGGAACGCAAGGGCGGATTTAGGGGGGGCACGTGCCAGCACTGTTATTTGAGATTACATTATCAAAAAAATCACTGTAAAATTGAGAAAATTGTGACAGTACTTAAAAAATGCGATCAAGGGAGTGAAATTTTCAACTATTTCGAAAAATGTCTATACCGCTTGACTAATTGACGGATTTTTTTTCTTTTTTTTTCATAAGTGGTATACCTTGGCCTCTCACCCGGTACCAGGTTATCGTTGAGTTCCGGGACCCCTGAAAAATAGTTGAATCCCCCAATAAAATTCAATAAAATAAAAATTCCTCCGATAAAAATGGCCCCCATAAATGATATTATTAGTTATATGAAGTGAAAAACGAATGACGCTGTGTCTTAAAAAAAGATAAAATATGAAGTCGGTAATAACCCTAATCCGGGCGCACCCCGTACGTACGTCGTACACTGGTCATGAATATTCCCGTCCGGCGTTAGATTTATAGCCGGCCGCTCCGTCTTGTCCGGATTTATGTCTGCGACCGGACCGGACCGGATGGAATTAGATTTGTGGCTTTGTGCTGATTGGGTGGTTGATGACTGAACGAACTTGATCACGTGATTTTATATTATGGTTAATTTGTTGCAAGAGAAAAAGTTTCGTGACTTTATCCCCAGACTTGGTAGATATGTCTAGTCTGGTCTAGTTCAATAGTAGAGGTCTTTGAGAAGGGCTCGTCTAGGGAATAACTACCATGCCTTTTTCTGCTGCCAAGCAGCGTTGCTGTGTTTCGGTGTGAAGAGTGTGCCGGTGAATTTACAGGCACATGACGCTTATCATTTGTATGCTTCAAGCTGATAGACGCAGGGCAGTGCATCGTAGGGCATGTTCCTATTAGAATACTTAATGGTTTCCTCACTATGTTTTCCTTCACCGGTTGAGCACACTGCCACTGTTTTTTTTGTGGACTTTCCACACAGCTCTATCTGCCCCAAATTAAGCTAGAGCTTGTAATATGGGAACCAGATAGCTGATATAATACATAAATACTTTTTCTAAATACATACTTAAAATATTATAGAGATATATGGAGATATAGATTATCCAGAGAGAGAACAAACATCTATGTTCATCACACAAATGTTTGTTCTCGTTGGGGATCGAACCCACGGCCTACAGCACAGAAGGCAGAGCTACTACCAACTGAGCTGTAAAGGCTGTCAACTAATAAAAATATAATTGAACTCATTGGAGTTCAATTATATTTTTAATAGTTATTTTTATTAGTTAGTTCAAAATTGATTGTGCACCAATGTGCACAAACAATTTTGAACCCACGACCGTAGGATTGGAAGGCAGGGCCGCTACCACTAGACCACCAATTCTAACTAAATCGATACATACCCAAATTTATTTATAATTTACCGTTGAATATGTATTTTAAACCTAATGACTTGTCCGGTCCGTCCGCTCCGTGGTAGGTACATTTGGGGCTCATTGCAGTAGCTTTTAGTGGCTTTGACGGTGTCCATTAGCGCGGGAGCGAGCTTTCGTGCACTGCATAATATTCCTGGCTACCTGCTTTTAGGTTCACTTTTGTTTACTAAATAAACATCCCTGCTTACTACTATATAGGGTATACCTTCTAGTAGGGATAGGGTAGTACTAGTGGGGACTAATATACAGGGTGTTACTGGAAGGGTGGATCATCGGTGGTAGGACGATGGAGGACCTCAATGCCTATCGATTTAACCAAGTTCAAGTTCAAGTTAATTTATTCATATCAGATAAAAGATTACACGTCATAAAAATCAATAATAATAATCATATCTAACAATAATAATTCACAGTAGATAATAATACAATACAATGATTAAAAAACAAATTTCAAATAATAATTAGATCATAAATTCGTCCAACCTATAATAGGCTTGGTCAATAACCCCCCTGTATATTCCGCGATATTCAGTTGGTCAAAAGTTTTTCTGTTTTTGATGAAATTTTACTCAGAATCTGATATTCCGCTAAATGATCCAAGTGAGGGTACACTTGGATCATTTAGCCATTTAGGGGTCATTCATCAGATCATTTAGGGGTATCCAAAAAAAAAACAGCAAAAAAAAAATACCTAATAGACCTAAGACCGTATTTTTTTTCTGTTTGTAGCATAATAGTAGAACTTTAGTATAACTTTAGAACGTTGTTTGGTAAAATTCCAATAAAAAAATCCTTCAAAAAAAATCAGCAAACATAATTTGAAATTTGAGATGTGTGCTTTGATTTCAAACAACTTTGATTGAATGCAATTTTTCATAAATAAGATCAGTTGGTTGCCTTCGCTTTAAAACGAATTACTTACTCCGAACACTGGTACCGTACCGTACACATGGTACAAGTACAGATAGGTAGTACAGGTAGGTATGTAGCTTTTAGCTTTGACGTTGTCTATTAGCGCGGCACTGCCACCGGCCGGAATGTGGAGTGTGCCAAATAATACGCCTACCTGAAATTGAAGCTACAATATTTTGCAGGTAGAATATTGGTACTGTTACTACTATTTATTCTGTGTTTATTACGTAGCAAGTACTATTATTTATGCTGTGGCACGGTTCAGTCAAAATCAGACGATGAGAATTTTAACCTACAGAGTACTTTTTGTCGTGTCACTAGTTTCTTTCGAAACAGTGTGGTGAAAGGATTTGAAGTGCGCCTCAAGAGGCTCTTTTTACCAGCCAACATTTAGCTATTTTTTTTTTTTAATAGTTTGCTTAAATTTTACTTGACACCTTTCCTAATTCTCTTTATGACTTTTGTGACTTTCATCGGATTTTTGATAGTTCCTTTAAATTACACCATACCTTCTTCTGTTGCCAAGCAGGTGATCAAGCGTTGCTGTGTTTCGATTCGAAGAGTGTGGTTGCCGGTGAAATTGCAGCACAAGGTATATAGACTAGTAGAAGGTACCTACAATAATTATTATTATTTTTATTTTCTTTTTTCTTTTATTTAATGCTTGTTACCTATCATCTGTTGTGTATGTTTGCCTTATTATATTACTGTACCTTCCTTATACTTCCATTTAGTTTATCTGTTCGTGTTATATATGTGTTGTGTTGTGTCCAAAATGAATATATTTTCTTTTTTTCATGAGGCTTAACATCTATGCCTCAAGTTGATGAACGCAGGGCAGTTCATTGTAGGGCACGTGCCCATCGCGACTTAGGATGCAAGCTTTATTATAGGTAATGGTTACCACTTAGATAATTGAAACTTATTTAAAAAAAGTTTTAAAATTACAGTATAATGGGCAGTCTTATCGCTAAGAGTGATTTCTTCCAGACAACCTTTGGATAGGTGATGGTTAAGACTTAACATCAGGTGTCTTGTTCCATATGTTGTTAAATAAATAAAAATTCAGTAAGGATATAAATTGAATTCCACAGCTTTTTGTACATTCGTAGAACTGCGTTGTGCATTACGTTAGAGGGCACTATAGAACCACTCCCATTCTGAATTCAATATTAGGTACCCGTACATAATGTATGTAGGGTAGGTACAATCATATTACCTGCATAATGTATGGGTTGGTACCTTCTAGTGGGTATTGAGATCAATACAACAACGACATTTGGTACAACAACGTTTGGCTTGTAACCGCCTAAAGACGTTGTATAAATGTACAGTTAAATAAGATAAGATAAGTTAAGATAAGATAATGTTTATTTCCAGAAAAAAAAAGAACATGTAGATTTGTAATAAATAAGGCAACTGGCAAACTCTGTGGTTTAGGATCATTACCTTCCGTGCTTATTAAGAACTGTGTTACGGTAAGGTAAGTTCAACATCAGGTGGGCAAAAAAATATGTGTCCTGATGAGCTGAAACAATCATTCGGGAGAGTACTGTTTCTTGGGCCACAGATAACCCTATTCCAGGAGACAGAGCCTCACTTTACTGTTGATTTTATTATTGCCAATAAACATTACTAATTTTCATTTTTCATTGATTTACAAAGAATTACAATAAATACAAGTATCTACAAAATGTACTTATTTTATTATATTACACTGCTCATATTTTAGATTTAGAGATAGCTCAACTGATCCAAAACAAGTTTAGGGTCAAAAAATGTATTATGAAGTGGGGTCCAAAACGATGTTTATTTGATTCTTTGTAGTGTTGGTTTTAAGATGAGATAAAAATAGTATCAATCTGGAAACCCAATATTATTATAAGGTCTACTACTACCAGTCGTTTCACTAGTTCTTTCGGAGCAATGTGGCGAAAGGATTTTAAGCGCGCCTCAGATGATCCACCTGATGTTAAGTGGTAACCATAACCTACAACAAACACCTCGTAAGTGACGCACGATATGAACGTGCCCTACGATGCATTGCCTTGCGTCCATCAACTTAAGGCATACAGATGTTAAGCCTCATGTTCCTGTAATTTCACCGGCGGGTATAAAAATATAATTTTGCTTTGCGTGTTGACCATACCTTATTTTTTTTATTTTTCTTTACAAAGTGCGGTGTTACAGTAGGACTTATAGTAGGTAGGTAGGCACACCTATACATAGGTATGTGTTCGCGATTACGCTGTTGGTTAAATAGGATGGACAGTTCTCGTTACCTATTTCGTTTTCGCCTATCACCGCAGCTCCACATCACGTGATATCTAACAACATGCTACCATTGGTCAATTGTTCCTTTCCCTCTATCCACAAATTTTGTAATGGCTGAATATACGCCTTGTTACTTTGAACGCACACGCATCTTTTTATTTAAAATATTCATAAACGCATAGAAACCCAGTAATTAGGTAGCCACGAACAAATATAAAAGTGTTTGAAACGCAAATCAAATACAGTATGTCAATACCCACTTTGCAAGGAACTGGAGCTCGAGAGAGGTTAAAAAAACCTGTAATACAAGTCTCCAGGACCTAAATATCCTAGATATAATCTGTAACGATAACCTGTATAACTGAATAAATAAATAAATTATACGTTAAGTGCCTCTGACTACCCCACTCAGACATCTTTGCAGACCTCGAGTGGATAATCTGAGACGATGCTCTACCATGCTTGAATTTCAGTCCCTCGCTTGAAATATCAACTCTTTTGCAAGCGCTCGCCACCAACTAGAATTTTTTGCTTGTAAGTTCAAATTAAGACGCTGACAACCGATGATGTATTCTCGCTCGGATATACAAAAAAATTTAAAGATAATATCATCGTCTTAATTATGGAGAATTTTAGAAGTCATGTCACTAATTATAATTAGATTTTTTTTATTGTTCACAAAATGGTTTTAAAAAAGGCTAATGTAATAGTTATGATTTTAAAATTAGATACTTACAATAGGAATTACATAACATACATAAAATATTACCCAAGTAAATATCATGAATTTTTCTAATAAATTGTATAACAAAAGGTATAACTTAACTACCCTCTAGCAAGGGTATGCGAGTAATTCCTTAATCTTTAAAAAAATTGTCAAACACGTTTAACAAAGTAAATAAAAAAAACTACACAACTGCATTCGTGCGAGCATTCCACTAATAGTATTACAGGTTTTTTTGAAACCTATCTCATGCACCAGTCTCTCGCAAAGCAGGTAAACCTCGCATCAAACCACTTTAGATAATCCTAGATTGTTTAAATTACCTACTTTGTGAAGAGAAATAAACAAATTTACAATTTACTTTATTGAAGAATTGTAAATTGTAAATCCCCATCCCATCCGCTTTTTCTCGTCCGAAACAAAAAGAAAGGATTTTAGCAATTCTCTTTCGTAAATGCATTTGGAAGCGTAGAAGATCTGCCTGTCGAAAGCAGAAGTCGAAAAGAAAATATGCTAAGATGGAGAGGATAATAATTATTATATTTCCCGTGGAATAGAAACGTGAAGAAATGTCCTTTTTTTTGAAAACATATTTGGTGGACTTCCACTCAGCCCATAATTAAGTAAAGTTATTAATATGGGAACCAGATAGCTGATATAATACTTACATAATTATTTTTTTGCAAATAAATACTTAATTATAATAACACCCAGATGATAACAATTTTCTTAATTCCACTATTAAGTGGACATCCTCGTTGAAACGTGATAATGCAAAATTTTCACGCGTATTTAGTTTACACGCAAATTATTAATTTTAGTAATGTCAGTATGCTTATTTGGACATGAACGTAACCAGAATATTATATTACATTGTAACAAGGATCATACAAAAGAACGGTAGGAACCAAGCTATAAGTTTGTTACCTGTTTTTCTAGGATGGTCGCGTGTAACATACACCTAGATTCACCTAGCTTTAAGACATTTCGAAGTGATTTATTTATTTTATTTTATTTTTATTTCTTAGTTACTAATCAAGGATTAACATGCCGTTAAATCTAACCTTAGCTGTCAAACGCGTACATTTTGACATATTTAACGGCCCTTTTATCCTTTGTTAATCTAACAGAGCTTGGTGAAACCGGCCCTAAAAAGAGCTTATTTGTTAAATAAAAATAAAAAATACTAAACAATGAAGTTAAAGAAAAACTAAGGAAAAAATAATAATAATAATGTTTTCTTCTTCTTCTTCTTTTATTTGTGACTGTTCAGTTCAGCCGATAGGGTTTGCCACGAATTTGCCAATGTCAAGTTGTTATAGAATTATATGTTATAGTTATACTTAAAACAAAAAGGCGGAGATCTCATCCTTGTGATATAATTGAATAAATACCTTTTGACTTTGAATTTGACATTGTGAAAGATTCCATTCTACCTCCATCGAACTCTCAGAAGTACTTCGCAGACCGGCGGGATTTTTTCAAGTGCTCCGAGTTTTAACTAAATGAAGGAAGTTGGAGGCAGGTGCACTCCAAGTGTTTTACTTGCAACTTGTTCTTGGGAACGTGGCGAGCATGCGATTTGAAGGAATCGTTATTTAATTAGACCTCGTTGTAGATACGAGAAGGAGGTTGAGAATGGCTACCGTGCCGACCGACAGCGTGGTGTCCTAAAAGTCATAGGGCTAAAGTACCCGTCAATATGAATAACTTCTTTTAAGGAACCAACACTGTGAACGCGAAAAAAAAACAGCTGTTCCATACATTTTGTATAGAAATTTTGTATTTTATATAAATTTTGTTCATATTGATGAGTACTTTAGCCCCCTGAAGTTTTAAGTACCTACTACAAGTATTGGAACACCTTTTATAATTTTACCAGCTTTTTTGGTTTAAATAACTTATTTATTTTTAAATAACTTAACGAAGGACAGTCAAATGGACTTAAATGAATATAAATACAATTTTAAGGTAGATAGATCTTCTTGTCATGTCACTAGTTCTTTCGAAAACAGTGTGGTGAAATGATTTTAAGTGCGCCTCAAAGAGGCTTCTTTCGAGCACTTGACACAAGTATTAGAACTTTTAGGTTTTTTGACATGCCGGTTACCTCACGATGTTTTCCTTCACCGTTTGAGGGTACCTAGGTATTGGAACATACATTTTTGAACAGAAAAAAATACTTTTTTTTTATTATTCAAGTAGCTGATGGATCAAGCAGATGGCCCACCTGATGTTAAGTGGTAACCATCACCTATGACAAAGCATTGCCTCGTTAGCCGCGCACAATAGGAACGTGCCCTACGATGCACTGCCCTGCGTCCATCAACTTGAGGCATACAGATGTTAAGCCTTATGTGCCTGTAATTACACCGGCAACCACACTCTTCACACCGAAACATAGCAACGCTGTTTGGCGTTGCTTGGCAGAAAAAGGGATAATTCGCGTTTTTCCTTTGCTTCGTTAAAAAGTTACGGTATTTCTAATCGATATTTATAATGAAACAAAACTTTGTTTTTATTTCTAATCAATGTTTTCGAAAAAACGTAAGCACGCAATGCTTTTAGCTTAATTAAAAGTTTAATTTGCACGAAGCACCTTGCCGGGACGGGACATAAGATCCCTGTTTTTCCGCTCGCAATCTGTTTAATGGAAGGGAAATGCAAGGTCCTATTCTGAATGTCACGTTGCATGTTGTAGTAATTATTTTGGGAAAACTGTGCTAAAATATAGAGAAAGCCTTTGACGCTGCTTAAATCATCTTTGTTCTAGATGTTACTATAGATGTTGTAGGCCCACCATTCCGCTATCCCGCGATCCCGCTATCCCGCGATCCCGAGATCCTGCGGTCCCGCTAACCCGCGATCCCGCTATCCCGCTATCCCGCTATTCGGCTATCCCGCTATCCCACAATCCCGCAATCCCGCTATCCCACTATTTCACTACCCAACATTCCATTACCTATAACGATTCCCATATCTTTCATAGATTTCAGCTCAGAGCGAACAGAGACTGACGCGTATTCGTGTTCACAACCACATTACAGTGTACACTGTTCACTAACCAATTTAAATATACCATTTAGAGGTAAAGTAAGATGCAAAACACGAACATAATTTAAAAAAAAAACGAATTAAATTGTATATAACATTACCAGCATACGCTTTTTTTACACATTTAAACAAGTTAAAAGTTAACATTCCACTGTTCCAGAATAATCCCGCAACTTTTTTCCATTTCAAGGCACTAAATCGGAGCGAGTGCTCGCGTAAATGTATCGACTGAAATAATATTTACGCGGAAACATTTTTGCAGGACGAATTCTCGTAAATTGCAAGTATTTAAAAATGTTTTTATCACGGCTCGCGAAACATTCAGCTTCGTGTTTACGTAAATCATCATTACCATCGGCCTGGCGAAGTCCTTGCATGATACATGCCAATTTTTTATCATCAACATCCTGCCTGGATGACGATGGATTTGGCGGAATAATATCTATTCAGCCGTTTGAAGGAACTATTACTATAAAATCAGCTCACACTACAGTCTCCTTATAGGACTGGGACTCCTCTGTGCATGTCATAGACAGACATTTATTTGCTCTCTCTCTTGTCGTGTCACTAGTTTCTTTCGAAACAGTGTGGTGAAAGGATTTTAAGTGCGCCTTTAGAGGCTCCTTTCGAGCACTTGACACATGTTATAGAACTTTTTAGGTTCCACGACATGCTGGTTTCCTCACGATGTTTTCCTTCACCGTTTGACAGTACTGGCATTGCTTTAAAGACCTATTTATTAACTGGCATTTATTTGCTTAAAAACACACATATAAAACATTAAAAGAAAGGAAATTACAGTGTGTAGGTGCTGCAGCAGCAAAAGGGGTCTCGATTCAGCGAATGCCTGACTACTGACAGCCTTCACAGCTGTCAGTAGTAGCTCTGCTTTCTGTGCCGTAGGCCATGGGTTCGATCCTCACCGAGAACAAATATTTGTGTGATGAATATAGATGTTTATTCTCCGTCTGGGTGTTATATAATATTATAAGTATGTAATAACAAAAAAAAAAGAGTTTAAGTTGTATATTATCTATCTGGTTCCCATATCACAAGCTTTGGCTTAGTTTGGGACGAGATAGTGCTGTGTGGAATGTCCACCAATATTTATTTATTATTTATTTATTCTAGGCCCTGTTATTCTGCTATTTTATCTGACAAAATACAAACTAAAACACCTTTTAAAATAGAATTACGCTAACAAAATAAATCAATAAGACCAGGAAGACAGTTATATATTAAACCAGCGGTTTAGGCTGTGCGTTGTCTAATGTCTATACGTCAGTCAGTCAGTCAGGACTTTGATTCTTATAGTATTAGAGATATTTATGATATCTGACCCTGACACGTCCCATGGACCGACGACATTGTGGTATTTATTCAGATGTGTCTACTTTTGGGCTCATAAACAGGGATCGGAATAGGTAGAGTTTTTAAGTACCAAATGACGTCAAATACGCTACTACGAAATCGAAATATGGATGCCTTTTTTAATCCCTGTGTCGGAAACGATTCGGGTTCGAAATCAAATGTGATAAAAACTGACGTTACCGATTGGAAACCTTTCCGAATGTTTAAAAAAAAGCCCTGCTGTACGTGTAATGTGCAACGCTACTTAGTTTGTGTTTAACATAGGAAAAAAGAATTTTAGAAAACACAAATATAATCTTAACATTAGGTGGGCCATCTGCTTGAGCCATCAGCTAGTAATATAAAAAAACACGAACAAAAACGAAATACCATAAGTTTTAAAAATCAATTTTTATTAATCCTCAATTCCGGGTTGAAACGGCATATCCATGTTAAGATTGCGTAGGTAATTTTACGTCATTTGGTACTTAAAAAGTCTACCTATTCCGACCCCTGCTCATAAAGCACGACCACCCATTCCAAATTACACATTTACTGGAAGAAAATACTAACTAGCATTAAGTTCACCAGTGTACTTCTTTTTCTTGCTATAAAGAATTTTCTAATCTAACCATTTATATCTATTTTTAGGTCAGCTAATAACTTTTAACTATTGTTAAGTTAATTCTAGCAAAACGAACTAGAACAGTCAAACATTCAACTCAAATAAATCACAAAATGGTAATGAACCACACTGACAGGCATTAAATGAAGTCATTTTGACAGGTGCACTTTTATCGAGACCAGACGCTCACTTGGACAACCAATCGGCTAGGATAAGCAACTTTTTGCACAGTAACCACTTGGGTCATTTCTTGCCAGTTTTTTAAATAGTATTCCTCTTCGCAGATACACTTAAAAAGTTAGAGAGTGTTCATCGAAAACTTCTTAAAAACTTTCATTTTAACAGCATTAGAAGTTTCAAAGATTTAATATAGTCCCAAAAGTTATTACCCGAGTGGGATTTGAACCCACGACCTTCCCCTTGATACGGGGCCCTTCCCCTTGATTGGAAGGTCGTGGGTTCAAATCCCACTCGGGTAATAACTTTTGGGACTATATTAAATCTTTGTGATTTTCCTTAAGTGTAGGTAAACACTATAAAAACAAATAAACATTAGAAGTTTGTAATAGGATCTTACTAAATATCCGTAGGAAACAAGCTGTCCGTTTTTGTTTTGTTTCATTTGACTTTAAATTACATTTTAAAAGCGCATTGGTGTCGTTTCTTTTGTAACGGCTAAGTAACTCAAATTTTGGCAAATATAATATAAACAAAATCTGTTTTACATGTTTTTTTTTACATGATTAAACACTCTTAACTTATGCGTACCACCGAGACGATATTACGTGTTAAGTTCAATCGATGTTAACCGTAACATCGATTGAACTTAACACGTAATATCGATACAGGCTTGGCCTAGTGTAAAGACCGTCGTTTTTTTTTTGTTTTTTTTTTATACAACTAGCTGATGGAACAAGCAGATGGCCCACCGGATACTAAGTGGCAACCAGCACCTATCACAAAGCATTGCCTCGCAAGTCACACACGAAAGGAATGTGCCCTACGATGCACTTCCCCGTAGTAGTAGGTAGTACATCCCCGGACGAGCCCTTCACAAATAGCTCGTGTAAAATAATAGGTCAATGGTGTCGGCATTAACATGTTCGTAGTAGGTAAGTATCTAAATCTGTTCAATGTAAACTTGTTAACCCTCCTTAGCTAAGACAGACGTGTTTTATTGCTGTAACTTTTTTTTTTAATTTCATTTTATTTCGTTAAACTAAAGTTCAAGTTAGCATACCACCACTGACATTCCTAAATTAAACGCTGTCAAATTAATGCAACACCAGAATCGACACGCCTGTCAAATATAACTATCACATTGCACCTAACTCTCAGTACTAGTATTATAGTTTTTCATTCTCACCTTAGGTTTATTTGATTCTTATCATCCAAACTTTTACCTGTTAATATTGTTTATTGTCTGCTATCTCAGTCTACGACACTACAGTATCGCTTACCTACCGAGTCTGCTTATAACATCCGCGGAGTGGGGCCCTGGTGACCTGTAACACAGGTTTTATTAAACCTATCACAGGCACCAGTCTCTCGCAATGTAGGTTTATATCTAGATTGAACTACTTAGTAGACCTAGTTAAGACAAACCTTTTGTGAAGAGTGAATAATAGTAGATTGTTTACCAAGGGAGCAAACAACTATTTATATGGCGAGAGTGTTTTTTGAATCCAGAGCGGAGCGAAGGATTCTAGAGTATAGAGTATAGAGTATAGAGTAGTAGAGATTCTAAAGTAGAATCCTAAGCGTAGCGAGGGATTCAAAGTACTTCACTCGAGCTTAAAATAGTGTTGCTCCCGAGGTGGACACTCTACTTTTTATCACCCTCTATGAGAAAATAACTTAGTGCAACTTATGAATAATCATAACCATAGTCACAAATTCACGAAGTCACGAAGTCACAAAGTCACAAAGTCACAAAGTCACAAAGTCACAAAGTCACAAAGTCACAAAGTCACAAAGTCACAAAGTCACAAAATCACAAAGTCACAAAGTCACAAAGTCACAAAGTCACAAAGTCACAAAGTCACAAAGTCACAAAGTCACAAAGTCACAAAGTCACAAAGTCACAAAGTCACAAAGTCACAAAGTCACAAAGGCACAAAGTCACAAAGTCACAAAGTCACGGAGTCACATAGTCACATAGTCACATAGTCACATTGTCACAATGTCACATAATCTCATAGTCATAATCATGTATTTATTGTAATTTTATTTATTTTCATAAAACTAAGTAAAATCTGAATTTGAGTAAACAATTATGAACAAAGGTGGAATGCGCGTTTCACGTGTTTTTGTTTATTTTTATTTAGTTCAGGTGCTTTTTTTTTATCATAAAGCCTGCTTGTTCATGATCTCTTTGGTGATTGGAACTCTTACTCAATAAGCACATTCCAAATTCAAATCACATTACCGCCCTTGGGATCAAAGTGCTATTTTGCTACCTGTTTTCGAAGAGCAAACTATCTATTTTCGAATTGATGTGATAAAAATAAATTTTCATTTCATTTTCTTTATAAAATGCCTGTAGTGTGAGCTGATTTTATAGCAATAGTCCCTTCAAACGGCTGAGTAAATAGGATTATTCCGCCAAATCCATCCAAAGGGTGCGGGGTTAAATGTATTTTGTATTTCGATACCCTTAGGCCTACAGTGACCCCTATAATTTATTTGTTATTGAGACAGGGTAGGACCTCAACAGAGATAGGAAGACGTTTTTATGGACCTCTGAAATGAATTGGGGAATATACTCCAAATCTCTGTGACTTATTTGACGAACGCTGTGGCTCAAAAACATAAAATCGGTCTTTATTCAGTGCAATCACAAAGATCACTTTGTTAGAATGTTATTTATTGCACAGACAAAATGTGTAGAACATAGGCCTTAATGCTAGTGAGCTTTCTCTTCCAGTTAACCTTTGTGTAGTATTTGTGCTATACTTTTATTTGAATGCAGGTTGTTACAAGATTATAATGTATTAGATAAGTATCTATATAGTTAAATATGTATACTTAGTGTAAATGGGTGAATACTGGTATTCATAAAAAATAATTTAGAATAATTTATTTTTTAATACTAGTATTCATAAAAAATAATTTATTTAATTTTATGAATACAAAAAAAAATCTTATTTTTTTTTTATAATTAAAAAAATATAATTAAAAAATAATTTATTTATTAACCCATTTACACTAAGCTTTACTAGTTTTCGTACTTATGCAAACTTTTTAGTAGTAAAACTGGTTTGGATCAAAATTATATTTTTGCTAAATTGTGTACAGTGTGATTTCACACAACTTGGTTGATTATAATTTTTCATAAATAAAAAAACATTTATTGTAGCAAAACACTAATAAAAAAAAAAGTTCCGTAAAAGTTCCTTAAAATTAAGCAATTAACATAGATTTTTTTTTATTATGTTCAGTGATTTGATATCTTTCAAGATGTTGATCCTTGATGAGAAGTTGTTTGAAGGTCAGCCCCTTAAATCGAAGACACAACTCAAAGAAATCAGAAAGTACAATACGATATAATAAGCTTTCTTTTTATGTGGGATATACGCGTTGGTAGGACATTTTTTATGTCCCGGGCACCGCCGGGATTGTAGCTTAGATAGCTTAGCCCCCCGATGGCTTACGAAGTCAAATTGACTTACCTATACTTTACGAGTGTATTTTACTATCTCCGTTCTTAATTTACGAGCATTCGATTCGCGAAAATAGGCCTAAAACAAATCTAAAGTATAACTTTTCAAGAGTATAGTATACTCTTTTCAAGAGTAGTAGAGCTCTTTGTGAAGGTCTCGTCCGGCGAAGTACTTTCACCACCACCACTTTTTCTGCCGCCAAGCAGCGTTGCTGTGTTTCGATTTGAAGAGTGTCGATGTCGATGCCGGCACATGAGGCTTAACATCTGTATGCCTCAAGTTGATGGACCCCTAGCCAATAAAAAAAATTGGTCCTGGAATAACCGCTGGGTACTAAAGAAACTCGAAAGGCGACCACTAAACGTGATTATTCTACCTTCAGATATTTTATATCTTGTTACAATGAAAAAATGTGAGAAGTTATTCGGGGTGCTAGGTCGGGTAACCTCCTCGTGGTGCACCCTGGTAACACCATGAAACACGCTCGCAAAGTACTGCGGACGTGTTTCATGGTGGCCGATAACCCGACACGGTGGGCCTCTCAGCGTGTCCCTCTGTCTAGCACTGAAGGCACAGCGTGATGAGGCAGGGTAGACGTATGGGTCTACCCAGGCGGTAGAGCGCGCGCGAGAGACGCGGAACTTCTCGCGCCGCTCGTGGTGGTGAATAGCGAGAGACAGGCGTGGAGGCGCCATCTCTCGCATTGCACAACCCCGTCGGGCGGGAACGGCCGAGCACTCGCAGTCGTTCCCGGGCCCCTCCCTGCAAAGGGGGGGTGTGCGGGCCCCGCAGTCACGGCGGGCCGGTCGCCGGCGGGGGACTGGATGGGAAGGCTCTGCCGGATTCCCAGTCCCCCTCCACATAGGCGACGCGGGAGTACCAAAGTACAAAAGTACCAAAAACAATAACAAACAAGACTTTCCCGCAGTAATATAATTTATTTGCAAAGTTTATAATTAAATAGTCGTTCGTTATAGACAGAGATAAGTTTATGAAAATAAGTGGAAATATCGCATGGGCACACTGAGAGCGAATACGGTAAAACTTTATTTTTTACTAGCGACCCGCCCCGGCTTCTCACGGTTATTGTGGGTTATCCCTAAGAGATAGACATATACCATCGCGGACTTTTTTGTAGACCTTTTTAAGGTGTACAATACTGTAGTACATTATTTTGATATATCTCGTAGGGTTCAGCCAGCGTTTGCAATGAAAGAGCAAAAAAATGTGTTTAACATCACATCACATTAGAAACCTCTAAAATTATCAGTGTTTCTCTACTATATTATACATGTATTATACATATGTATAAACCTTCCTCTGGAATCACTCTATCTATTAAAAAAAACCGCATCAAAATCCGTTGTAAGCATACATTAGGGATATAGGGACAGAGAAAGCGACTTTGTTTTATACTATGTAGTGAATAGTGATGATGAGAGTAGAGCTCTTTTTGTGTGGCTCGTCCGGGGAAGTACTACTATGTCTTTTTCTGCCGCCAAGCAACGTTGCTGTGTTTCGGTTTGAAGAGTGTGATTGCCGGTGTAATTACAGGCACATGAGGCTTAACATGTGTATGCATCAAGTTGATGGACGCAGGGCAGTGCATCGCAGGGCACGTTCATATGCGTGACTTACGAGGCAATGCTTTTTTATAGGTGATGGTTATCACTTAACACTAAGGAAGCACTGGTGGTCTAGTAGCGACCCCGCCTTCTGATCCACGGCCGTGGGTTCAAAACCGTTCGTGCACCAATGAGTTTTACTTTTAAAAATGTATGTGCACAGTGTCAGTGCTCTCAAATGGTGAAGGAAAACATGTCAAACCATGTCTTAAAACCCAAAATATTCCAAAACCTGTCAAGTACTCGAAAGGCTCTTTGAGGCGCACTTAAATCCTTACACCTCACTGTTTCGAAAGAACTAGTGACACGACAAGGAGACCACTTAACAGCAGGTGGGCCATCTACTTGTTCCATCAGCGTGGTAGCTATTAGCAGTGATTGCCTTTGGTGGAAAAGCACGGGGCAGGATGTTGTTTTGTCTTTTTTTTTATTTATTTAACAAAATCAATAATTACAGTATTCATTTTACAACATCGTGAAAGCTAGTAAGGTTTAAGTCTAATACCCCGTTTATACTCAGCTCATGTCCGTGGAAATGTGAAGAGACATGGGAAGGGACTTGGGCAATGCGAGAATATAAACAGGCCACTTCCATGTCCACTCGCGTTGCCGCTCGCGTTGCCCGTGTTGCGTGAACACACATTGCCGGCGACGCTGCCGCAGACATATGGACGGCAACATTTCCGTCCACGCGAATTACAGCGCGAATGTCTAAATGTAAACGCAGTCTAAGGTCTAGGTCTGAGTTTAGTTTTAAGTTTTGTGTATTATCTCTTGGCGATCATAATAAATAAATAAGTGGCATTAAAAAACTCACTCGGTGTGACTCGAAGGCTCCAGTCAGCTCAGTGAAGCGAGAAATGGGTCGGGAGTTGTTAGCGTCTGTCTTATAGCAAAAAGTGTATTCGCTACTTTGAGATGTTCCTACAACAGCAAATTGTTTTTTTACTCAGTTATTCAATATTGATATACTTTTTCTGAAAAGACAAATGGAAGCTCAACTTTTGTTCCGATGGTAGATTTTTTTTTCAGATGTACCTACTGGATCAGAGTATTCCTAGTGATTTTATTGAATAAAAGCTGGTGCCCGCGACTTCGTCTGCGCAGGATTAGTCACACAATATCTTTTTAAATTGTAGCCTATGTGTTATTCTGATGTATAAGCTATATTATTGTAAAGTTTCATTAAAATCCATTCAGTAGTTTTTACGTGAAACAGTAACAAACATCCATACTTAAAAACTTTCGCGTTTATAATATTAGTAGGATTAAATATCCCATGACTTTTGAAGGGAAGTAAAGGCACGGAAGGGAAGTTAAAAGGAGGGTAGTCATTAGTTTTTTTTAAATACAATTTGCTGAAGGAACAAGCATATGGCCCACCTGATGTTAAGTGGTAACCAACACCTATAACAAAGCATTGCCTCGTAAGTCACGCACTATAGGTACGAGCTTTACGATGCACTGCCCTGCGTCCATCAACTTGAGGCATACAGATGTTAAGCCTCATGTGCCCTCAAGTTGATGGACGCAGTGCACTAACGGCCGGTTTCTGAAAGCTCGATCAATTTCAAGTCACTTGCTATCTCTATCTAATTTTATCTAAAGTTGAAATAGCAAGTGACTTGACATCCGATTACGTTTGATCGAGCTTTCAGAAACCGGCCGTTAGGGTACGCTTTGTTACAGGTGATGGTTACCACTAACATGAGGTGGGCCATATGGTTGTTCCATTCTAAATTAGTAAACAAAATGACAGAACAACGCTCATAAAATAATATGTCACGTACATGTTGAAAAAATTACAGTTTACCAATATATGTACCTATGTACGAGTCATCATCATCATCTTCCTGCCCTTATCCCACGCTGCATGGGGTCGGCACAACAGGTTTTCTTCTTCCACTCTCCTCTATCATACGTCATCTCAGTGCTCACACCTTTCTTACTCATATCATCTTTCACACAGTCCATCCATCTTTTCTTTGGCCTACCTCTCCTTCTAAAACCATCCACATCCATTTCCAACACTCTTCTCGTAATATGACTTTCTTCTCTCCTCATGACATGCCCATACCACGCTAACCTATCGCTCCTCAACTTATCCATCACAGGCGCTACTTTCAAACTTCCTCTAATATACTCATTCCTTATTTTATCCATCCTTGTCACACCGCACATCCATCTCAACATTCGCATTTCTGCTGCATGCACTCTTCTCTCATCCGTCCCTTTGGTTGCCCAACACTCAGATCCATACAGTACGACAGGTCTTATGATCGTCTTGTAAACTTTCCCCTTAAGTTTAAGGGGCATTCGTGGATCACATGTTGTTCCTGAGACCTGTCGCCATTTCATCCATCCCGCATTTATTCTATTTTTCACGTCTCGGTCGATCTCGCCTATGTACGAGTACATAACATATATATAATATGTAATATTAGGTATGTTGCTTTTTATAGAATTTCTTTTTTTAAGGTCTTTCCATCAAAAGCAACTGTTATTCACGAAACGTTAGGGTACAGCGGATTTGTGCGAGACGAAATCATCATTTAAAAGCCATAACACGCGTACATTCCACAAAGGGTTCCGTATCAAAGGATAGCGTATCCCTGAGGCCATTACCATAAAAGAGAATCAATCAAAACGGAACTCGTATACTAAAAATATACGAATGGGACACAGATATTTCTTACTAAGTAAAGTAAGTTATCTCTAGTGAAGAAGTACTTTTAGAGCACTGGTGGTCTAGTGGTAGTGGCCCCGCCATCCTAAGGTCGTGAGTTCGAAACTGGTCGTGCACTAATGAGTTTTTCTGTTCAAAAATGTATGTGCACAATGCCAGTAGGTACTTTCAAACGGTTAAGGAAAACATCGAGAGGAAACCGGCATGTCGTAGAACCTAAAAAGTTCTATAAAATATGTGTCAAGTGCTAGAAAGGAGCCTCTTGAGGCGCACCTAAAATCCTTTCAGCACACTGTTTCGAAAGAAACTAGTGACAAGAGAGGAGAGAAGGAGTATTTAGGCCGCTCTAAGGCCTCCGCACCCGAAGTCTGAGTTTCATTTTCGTTTTTCGTATGCTGTATCGTCAGACAGTTTTTACTATCTGCTTATTATTATTATTATTATTATTATATTCTCTTATTTACGTTATTCTATCAATGAGCTTACCTATTATTGTATCCATAGTAGTATGAATTGTACCTGCATTATATCTACATAATTCGCAGCGCCCTACAGGGTACATGTACTCGCCTAATAGCTACCTTAGACCTAAGCTATTTATGGTGTTCCAATACTTGTATTTAAAACTTCAGGGGGCTAAAGTACCCATCAATATCAGTGTTGGACCTTTTCTAAGGAACCAACACTGAGAACGCGAAATAAAAAATAGAAGCAGTTTCAAAGAAAATTTCAATACCTACCTGGCTAAAATGTATCTTTTCACTAAGACCTCAAGTAATGTTGGATATATTATGGTGCCGAATTTACACATCACAAAACAAAATAACACTATAAAAACAATTAAAATGAAAAAGCTATGTTGCTTCCCAAAATGTCAGAAAACGAATCCCTCACTATGGCTGGCAACTGTCATTGTAACATTAAATCTATAAGTAGTAACTCGTAATCTGTACTACATTTACCACAAAAAATCCATTTAAGTTTTTCTTTGACCAAAAGGTCACATAAAAATACCAAACATTACCTTCCTAAAGACATAAACTGACCTCTGAGACTCGCAAATAGCACCTTTAACTTGCTAGAGTTATGGGTCAATATAGCTTGAACTTTCTTCGAAAAGGTTCTATTAACATTGGTTCCGGGTTACCATATCGCACTGAATAAAAAAACCTCTATCGTCGCGATAAAATTCGCAACAAAGACGAAAAGAGGGTCTTTCGTTTTGCCCATAGGGGTATTCAGAGACCACGGATTTCCACTTGCTACGATATATTATTCAGGCATATAGATGTACATAATAAAAAAAAAAGGTAATAACTAATGTAAGCTATAGTACATTGTAATTTTAGCTACTTTCGTTTCCTAGTAATTAAGTATAGTTTAATAGTAAGTTGTAGTTGTAGAAGTAGTTAGTTATAATATAATAATAGTATCTACAGATTAACAATATAAGCACCTATTTGTAAGTCTGTAAAACACAAAATAAATAAATAAATATTCTTCAGCATAGCCAACATAGCTTGCACAATTAGCAATTAAACGTATCAATGGATAGCTCGAGGAACTGACAACCGCTGGGGAATAAAGGTTCTCAAATGGCGACCACGAACTGGAAGACGGACCAGTAGCGTAGCTAGGTGGACAAGGGCCCCGGTGCATAGAGAAAGAATCGGGCCCTCACCCCTTCTTTCCACATAGCTTGAACTTATAATGGCCTTTAAAATTGTGAGCAGGCTCAAGGTTTTCAAAGCTTCGGTTAGATGGCCCCCTGAGCTCCGGGGCCCTGGTGCACTGCTCCACCTGGCCCTATGATAGCTTCGCCACTGGACAGAGAGTATGACGCCCTCCTACCCGATGGACTGACGACATTGTGAAGATCACGGGAAGTCAGTGGATGGAGAGGGCTCAGAATCATTCTTCCTAGAAATGTATAGGGGACGTCTATGTCCAGCAATGGACTTCTACATTACGACAGTCTATTAATTATCAAGGAATTAATCATAGGTACAAAAGTAATTATTAGACAATTATTAAAAAATTCATCAACTTTTTCAATTAGCCATAATTTCAACTTTTTCATAAAGAATCTTGCCCAGTAAGTTTGCCAGCTCTGCCAAAAAGTAGCCGTTTTTACGTTATCAAAGGATTTTCATTATTAAATCAGTCCAATAGAGTAGGTTATGCCATAGCCCGACAGTTTAGGATTATTGATTTTACTACTAACTCAACAATAGCTCTTAGGCACAGCCCATTGTAGTAACTACCTAGTTTACTCCAACTGAAACAGCTTCATGACTTTGTATTTTTTTTTTAAATTGATGCACTGTAGACATCCCCGCAGATCACTTAGTAGGTACCAAGTACGACTTTCAGGTTCTTTGAGGACGTCTAAGTGGGGTAGTTAGAGGTATGTCCAAACGTTACATTTGGCACATACCAACAATTTGCAGTAGTTAGTATACCTTAGTTAGTATACCGTAGTTAGTATACAATTTCTAGAGAATATTGGTTCTCGAATGGTTGGTTAGTACGAAGACGAAAGGCGAAGAGTAGGACGCCTCTCTATTCAATGGACTGACATCATCGTGAAGATTGCGGAATTATTATTTACACCAAAGTTTGTTGCCTGTTCTTCTAGGCTTTGGTAGCGTAGAACTGGCACTTCTCTTTCAACCCACTGCTTGTGAAATACACCCCCTGTTTGTGGGGGGGTTTATCGTAGTCACCACGATTGGCAGGCAGATTGGTGACCGCTGTACTTTTTGATTTATTTTATTTTAAAACAGTTTATCAACTAGGCTACAGATAATATGCTAAGCCTTATGAGCCTTAAGATAATAAGCCTTATGAGACAATTTGTTAAACCAATAATAATATGGCAATTTAGTAAAGCATAAAACAAAAAATTTTTTTTTTTTTAATTTTGAGTGAATTTTCATCAAAATTCACTCAAAATTAAGTCTACCTACAGGATTCTTTTGAATATTACACGGTATTAATCGCGCATTACCTATGAATTTTCCCGACGTTTCGACGTGATTGCGGGCACACTGACGGCATACGTTATACGAATACGTTATACGTTATAAGAAGACTCTGTTGCCTATCTCCTGGTGATTTTATTTAGCTGCCATTTATTATATTATCATTGGAGGTGATATAATAATAAAAATCTATTTTTTTAGGCAACACAGTAATTAAAATTGAAATACATGCCTATACAATAAATACCTTTCAAACTAAAATACATAAAATTAGGTATAGAATAAATTGTCTGCGCTGTATTCCGCAAGTATATAGGTTTCCTATTTTATGCCGGGCCTCAACGGCCTACGGAGTGAAGTAGCTGTACGTATTTTACCTGTGACGCCCTGTTAGAAACTTGCGGAATTCGTTACAAAGGGGTTCTGCAGTATCCGCTTAAATTAATTTTCTGCTCAGCTACGGAGTTTCGAAGACCAAATAATTATCTTAACTTATCCAACAGTACTTACATTATATTTTTTATCAGCCGAACCCTCGCACTAACACATTCTGATAGCTCACACCGCATCTTAACTCACCTCTGACGCACCTCGGATGGTCTTTATCAGACTACCCTTGCGTAGAAGAGCTCTTTGTGAAGGGCAGGGTACCACCACGCCTTTTTCTGCCGCCAAGCAGCGTTGCTGTGTGTGTGTGTGTTGCAGCGTGTGTGTGTGGTTTGAAGAGTGTGTTTGCCGGTGTAATTACAGGCACATGAGGTTTAACATCTGTATGCCTCAAGTTGATGGACGCAGGGCAGTGCATCGTAGGACACGTTCCTATCGTGCGTGACTTACGAGGCAATGCTTTGTTATAGGTGATGGTTACCACATAACATAAGGTGGGACATCTGCTTGTTCCATTACCTAGTATAAAGAAAACCCTGATAGCTGTCAGAAATCAGCCTGTTTTCGCAACGTGGCAAGAGTAGTAGAGCTCTTTGGGAAGGGCAAATTGGTAGATAAAAACAGTCATAACCTATTACAGTTACTTTAAGTACAACCACAGAATAAATAATAGTACCTGAGTACTACGAGTAGTAATACCATATTCTGTGGTACTACTTATTTTTTGTTTATTTTCCTTGTTTTGTTGTTTTGTTAAGGTACCAAGCATGTATACAAAGCACAATTTTTATTGGTCAAATGTGTTTCTTTCATCCTACTATTATTATAAACGCAAAAGTTTGTAAGTATGGATGGATGTTTGTTACTCTTTCACGTAAAAACTACTGAATGGATTTTAATGAAACTTTACAATAATATAAATTATACATCAGAATAACGTATAGGCTACAATTTATAAGAATAAGAATCATTTATTGTAAAACTGTGTAAATAGATCTTACAGATGTAATTTTGTTCCAACAGTCTACCCCTTTCGGGCATACAATATTACTATACTAGGTTACAATATACTTAAAACTAATAACAGCCCAAAGTAGGTTACTAGGTACTATAGTACTCTTCTAGAGTGTAATAAACATTAGATAAAAGCCATTTCTTTAATTTATGTTTAAATGAATTTCCATTTATAAAGATATTATAAAGATATTGTGTGACTAATCCTGCGCAGACAAAGTCGCGGGCACCAGCTTGTCTCTCATATATCTTGCAATATGTTCGAATTACAGTACAAGTCTGAGGTTTTTTTTTATTTTTTCGTAACGTCATACCTTTTGTTGTATGGAGATTCGATAAGCGCCTCTGCTGAGTACTCAAGAGTATCTATACCAAAAAGGCCTGACGTAAAACTAAACTCAGACTTGGAGTAGGTACTGGACTCTATGGTATCTAGGGCTTGAGTGTGGGGAGCCTCAGCCCAGCATCGCACAGGCGACGATTGTGGATGATGTCCTAAACAATCCGGTACATACTCCTCCTCGCGAGGTCAGAGGCGTTCGTCATAGACGAACAATCATCGACAGAGTCACAGTAGAATCCAATCGGGAGCCCGTGACTCTGTCTGGTGCCGATGCAGCGTCGGACCATTCGTCAGGTGATGAGTGGTTCGACATGCACTGGCACTAAGATGAGTGAGGGAACATCGGTGGGTTTTTAGTCGGTACGTTGTCCGTTGACAGAGAGCCCGACATCCCCTCCTACTCTCGCCGAGTGGGAGGAATGCGTAAAGCATTTTCCCCCGTAAAAAAAAACAGGACTCTAAACTTTATAAACATGTCCAGAAACAATAACAATCTATGCTTTCAAGTAGCGATTGTTTCCTAGAACGTAAACGTCCATCCGTTATCGATACTCAGACTCAGTACCTATTTATTCTGTGCCGATACGGAAAGTTTCCGATAATGTACTACACCATAAAGTCCTTGTTTGTAAGCACAAGGATAATATGATACTGGAATAGTAGATTGTGTCATTCATAAGGGACCAAAATAATGTAGGTATTTAGGGCGAGAGCGATTTTTTGAATCTTATAACATTTCTGGTGTTAATATTTCACTTCCACTGATAGAACTCATCTTTTATTCAATTTGTGTGAATTATATTGAAATTGACTGTAATATTTTAATGAAAAGGATAAAAAACCAATAATAAGATGCCGCGTTTTTTTTTATTTGCCGAGGCGGCGAATAAAAAAAAAGTTTATTTTTTTATTAAAAAAAAATATATATATCGAAGCGAATTGCGTTAAAACTTTCTGATTTGATAGTGTTCTAAATTCAAAAGTTATTTCGTCACTGTTATTAAGTGCGCGGGAATGACCTATTTTGCGCGCCCTTATCGAGGAACGAAGGGCCTCTTTTCGAATAAATGGGATGAAGATGTTTTTTTTTATGCTTGGTCGCGTGTATCTGGGCTGGATTCAACTAGCTATAAGACGTTTCAAAGTGATCCTTGTGATCAAATTCAATAAATACCGTTTGTCTTTGATAAGCTAGAAGTGTACAGAGAAATCAAATGAAATTAAATGTCAATATCCAATTTAACCTGAACTACGAAGTCATTGACACTGTTAGAAATAGAAGCTCACATTATATTGGTTATTTTATTTGTTAAATTTTAGACGTGTATTAAAAACAATCACGCGGGTGGCGCTAGTGATGGGTGAATGTATTACAGAATGTAAAATACAAACTCACTGCTGATTCCCGGTCACTTGGGTGAATGTTGCTTACGGAATCGCACTTTTATTAATATTTCAAAATGAAAAAATATTTCAATCTAATTTTATTTACCGAAAACATGGGTATAAGCTCTTAAAGTTTTCATTAGGTTTCTCAAATTTTACCAAACACATGTTTTTTTGTGCAAGTACCTAATGGAACAATTTTCATTAGGTTTCCCAAATTTTACCAAACACATTTTTTTTGTACAATTACCTAATGGAACAAGCAGATGGCCCACCTGATGTTAGGTGGTAACCATCACCTATAACAAAGCATTGCCTCGTAAGTCACGCACGATAGGAACGTGCCCTACGATGCACTGCCCTGCGTCCATCAACTTGAGGCATACAGATGTTAAGCCTTATAAGCATGTAATTACACCGGCAACCGCACTCTTAGACGAAAACGTCGTGGTTGAAGTACAATTGCATTTTTTTTAATTCTTAGATTGAAGAAAGGTCCTTCTTCCAGTTAAATCTATATCCTTGTCAAATATTGTCTCCCCCATTATGATTTCAAGTTGCGCTCCATTGACTCGCAGACAAAAGATTTATTCCACACAAAATGTTGGAGTTTCTCTGATAAACGAAATCAGAGTTATCTACACGGATATTTTAGTAGAATTACTTTCGCCACAATGGTTCTGTTTACTCAGTAAGATTATTTTTTCTGAGCACTAAAAATTAATTACTTTTACCGTAAATAAATAGACCATAACGTATCCCTATAAGTTATTTGCCGCGGCGGGTGTGTTAGAGTCCGATGGGGCAGGTGGTTAGCGCGACCCCGTATCAAGAGGAAGGTCGTGGGTTCAAATCCCACTCGGATAACAAATTGTTCAAACCCCACTCGGATAACAACTTTTGGGATATTAAAAATATTGTGATTTCCTTATGAGTTGCCAACGCTATAAAATTATTAAAATTAAATAAATTTGACTTATTTTAGTATTTACCAAATATAGAACTTGTTTGAATCAAAATTGTAATGTTAGGTACTCTCCGAAACTTTGCGACATTTCACAACAAAATTCAGGGATATTACTTATTCAAAACTTTAGAAATGTACGAGCGGAAGCAATTCCTTGTTTTTTTCAGAGACTTGCTGATGAAAGCAGATGGCCCCTGATGTGAAGTGGTAACCGTCACCTACAACATACAATTATGCCGCTTAGGCACGCGCACGTTAGAAACGTGCCTTACGATGCACTGCCCTGCGTCCATCAAGGTAAAGGCTTGAGGTATACAGATGTTAAAACTCATGTGCCTGTAAATTCACCCGCCAACAACACCCTTCAAACTGAAACTCAGCAACGCTGCTTGGCGGCGGAAATAGGCATGGTGGCAGAGCTCTTTGTGTGTGGTTCGCAACTAATAGTAACTATTTTTAGTAGTAGTAACTTTAAAGTTTTTTTTTTAGTAACTTTTTTTACCGAATGAATACCGGCCGGTCTGTAGGGCTAATTTAATTCCGAAACATTTCCGATCAGAAATGTCAGTTTGTCTTTTTTGTTTATAACTAAACAAACCAGACGGAAAAGTTTCCGATCGGAAATGTTTCAGGATGTTTTAAAATAGCCCTGCTAATTTTGAATAATTACATATCTAAGTTACTTATTTACTCAACGCTGTGTGTTAATGATCAAAGCGAGGCACTGACTCGCGCTGACAAATACAGGGTGTAAAAATACTACCTGCCTATGAAAATATTCATTCGCTTTTAAGGTTGCCTGATAAAGATCGCTGTTAGCTGTTGTAAAGGTTTACTACTGTTTAAGTGTAGTAGAGCTCTTTATTAAGGGCTCATCCGGAGAAGAACTACCACCACGCCTTTTTCTGCCGCCAAGCAGCGTTGCTGTTTCGGTTTGAAGGTTGTGGTTGCAAGTGAAATTACAGGCACAGTTTCTTTGCTTTTATATATACAACGTGTTTATTAAGAGTTGTAGGGATCCGAAAGCAGGATATTCTACCGGTCATAACGAACAACTTTTGTTCTACGACTTTTAAAATTTCAAGGTTTTTCATTCATGAAATGCCTCTTAAACTTTTATCTAAAATGAATCTAAACGCATCATGAGGCAGCCCTATTTACAGCTGTTCTTTGACCTCTAGTTGTTAACCTTAGATAAAATAGGTAACAGAACTGCCACCAATTACCTAGTAATGTGCCTACCTAATAATGATGTTGCTGTTTTTAAAGATCTTGGTATGTAAAAGAAATATTTTCGCGACTGTAATCCCTAGTCACGGTAAACATTCTCTGAGATCTTTGGTACTAATACCTATTCAGTAACTAGGTACCTACGTGGCTACGTACTCAATATTTAATAGAATATTTATTTTTGTTTGATTACTAGATGTCGTAAAGCAATGTTTATGATATTCATAGTTCTTTAAATTGTAACATGTTACTTTACCACCATGGTTCATTGACACCACAAAATTATTCAACTGCAATTTTGGGAAGTGTCTAGTCTGTCCTATTTAATCTTTGACATACCTATCTGTCATTGGTTGCATTTAAAAACGCATATCCAATCAGGACGGCCGACGGCCGCCGATCAGTGTTACCATTTGTGGCAGATTTCTACTATTTGGCAGATTTTAAATATTTCAAGAAAAATCTTATTAGTTTGAATTTTTAATGAAATAATATTTATAATTTATTTATTTTTTACCGAACTGGAAACTTCTTATTCTTTTTTACCTTTATTGATTTGGTTTCTAAACAACTTCTATCTCGTTTTAGATAACTGCAAACCGTTACAAACGATCAAAAGATAGTAACTGAATGTAATGTAGGTATTTAATTTATTCCGTAGCCACGAAGGATTTTTATTTAGGTATTTTTATCGTCAAGCTTGGTAGATTTTGACAGATTTTTTGGCAGATGTGTGGTAGAACCGCCACTTTCGAGATGGTCACCCTGTTTGTGTTTACATGCGTTGTTGTACATTGTTTTGTTGAGAAAATGTCATCAAACGTGTTAAAATGGTGATTGTTATGTAAAAAGCCGTCGTCAGTCAGTGTGTGTATGAGCAGTGCCTACGAGGTAATGGTTTAGTGTGAAGTTTGAAGCCTGTGTCGTGCGAAATCTCGCAAACTTACCAAAATCCAGTTTTATCCAGTGTTATTATAGCCAGTAAATAATGACAAAATCCATAGGAACCAGTAAAAATATCGTGTCAGGGGATTGGCGGCGTACCTACCTACCTACCGAAAGGTAAGTATTTCAAATTATCTCGTAGGTTATCGTTGTTTTTTTCTTTCCTAGATAGAAGCGCGCGTGCGTGTGACCTTGACACGTACACAGACAGGGCTGTTGCAAATTTCTGAGAAAATATTAATTTTACTTTTCTATGGGAATTTCGAAAACGATTTATCCAACCGTTGCACACGTCAAAGTATTCCAGTGCTTGGTCTAAATACACGCTATTTGTTTTCCTACATAACTTCATCAACACGTTGTATACAAATAATAATATATTTTTGTAATAAATCAAGAAGGTACTTAGTCCCATAAAATGGTGACAGCGATTATTTGATTGTTTGATGATTATTTTAATAACTTAACTTGCAACAGCCAATTTATTAGTTTTCACTTTTCAGAACTAGAGGGCGCTGCTAAAATTGTACCATTCCTAGAACGCGCTATCGTTGCGTTTTGGTAAAATAATTGTGTTTGGTTCAAGGCACCTAACTTGTTTATTGTTAACAATCAAAGCAAAAAGTTTGACATTTTTGGCAGGTTGTCTAATTCATTCAGGCGACCCATTCATAAATAATGTATATTCTCCATTTCAGCATTTTCAGCTCAGCTTTGTTCATCTTCCGTTCCATTCAGTTTTTTTAAGCAAATGAATGTTACCTGTGTGTGATATATTAATTTAAGTTAAGTGGTAATCATCACCTATAACAATGCATTGCATCGTGAGTCACTCTCGATAGGAACGTGCCCTACGATGCACTGCCCTGCGTCTATCTCTCAAAGAGTTCTACTGCTTATTATAACTAGTATAGTTCGCCTAGGGATGTGAGATTAATGGAAAAGAATCGATTAAATAAAAATCGATTTTTCTTTAATCAAGATTAATCGATTTGTCAAAAATCGATTTTAATAATAAATAATCGATTTCTGCGAAAAAATCGATTTTTTTGTATTATTTGAAAGTACATGCTTTTCATATTCCAATAATAAACCTAAAAGATTCATATATTTACAATTTATCAGATTAAAAATAAAATAAAATTATATGAATAAAAAAATAACCAAATCAAAACTAACAATCAAAGGAAATGTTCCTTTAAAATTTCAAGGTAAGGAATTATGAAACCAAATAGCATTAAAAGCCATAACACGTAATTTATATAATCGATTTATTAAAAATCGATTAATTTAACTATAAAAATCGATGCAAAAAAATCGATTATAAGAAAAAAATAATCGATTTAAATAAAAATCGATTATTTTTTACTGTTCGCCCCGAACTGAGATCTCGTGATGCGACCCGATGAACGCACCAAAACAATGAGTAGGTGGTAGTCAAAGGCAAGTCCAAACATTATGTTTGAAATTTTATCTGACTACCGCCTACTAACTTGGTACGGTAACCAAGTTTCAACTCTATTGGCCTATTTATTGAAGAGTTCCATTGAACAGACCTTGGCTCCATCATCAGACCTGGTCGTTGTCACCATTTTATGAAAACTGAGTACCTCCTTAATTTATTTCAAGAAAAACAAATAAGAAAAAGCAAAGTAACTGGCCGACGAGTAGAAAAACCTTGGTGCCAACGAAACTCTTAGAGATGGGAGCTCTTGGGTCGCTGGTTTTCTTAATTTAACTTTTTTGTTGTATCTCAAAAACCGAGCGTCCCAGAAAAAAAGTAAAAATTGTTTTGGAATGTCCAAACAAAGCCCTTTCGTATGACATGTAACTTGATTTTTTTAAGTCACTTTTTTTATTTTTGCCCCCTTAAAAAACCCCATATCTTAAAAACCCTTCATCCGATTCTACTCATATACTTACCAGTAAATTTCTCAAGTACAAGCTGTCGTCTTATCAAATTTCATGCAGATCGGATGAACGGTTTGAAAGTTATGGCCAGACAAACATACATACATATATACATACATAAAATGCCAAATCGCCCAAGTTGAAACAAGAATCTTCGTTCGCTTCGCTCACTCGATCAATAAGTAATAACAACACGGCATGTAAAACCCGCGTAGGTATCAGTACCTACCCGAAGTCTAAGTTTTGTATTTCGTTTGCCGTATGAGGTTCATGAGGCTCAGGCCGTTTTTACTATCTTAACAAGTATTAATACGTCACTTTTACTATTACCTACCTATACAAGGTGTTCCAATACTTGTAAGGACTTAAAACTCCAGGGGGCTAAAGTACCCATCAATATGAATAACTTTTTCTAAGGAACCAACACTGTGAAAGAAAAAAAAAAACGGCTGTTTCATACATTTTAGCCAGGTAGGTATTGAACTTTTGTATGGAACAGCTGTTTATTTTTTCGCGTTCGTATATTACCTACTTTAGATTTTATTTAAAGATATTAAATTGCTCAATTTTGTTGGGACAACTGTTGTGGCAAAACGTGGTTGTGTAATTTGCTTTTGAAAATGCCTAGGAGTGATGAGTTACACCCTGTAGTTATCTGAGTACGCATCAAGAGTACAAGATTCGATTCCAGTGATTGTAGCTCGGCTGGAGCTGCCGTATTAGAGCCGCCAATTACGGAGCTCCGATCAAGCGGCGCGAGTAGGGTGACTATATCCACGAGGGGCTTGGGAAATAACTTTGTCTACAAACTTAAATAAAAGTTTCTTATCACACTCAAAATCAAAAATCAAAACGGTCTTTATTCAGTACAATCACGAGGATCACTTTGAAACGTCTTATATACTAGGTGAATCTATCGCCAGTTCCTCGCGACCAAAGCCTAGAAGAACGGGCAAGAAAATTACGGCTTGGTTCCTAGCGTTTTTTTGTATGATCCTTTTTACAATTTTATTATGGTACCTACTTAATTGTTTAGTGTTTTAATGAGTTGGAGTAGTAGATCGGTCCAAAGCTTTTTTGTCATCTATATAATCAGATATTTTATAGTAAGCTTTTGTACAAAGTTTTCTTTTTTTTATGTTTTTTAATTTGATAATCGACAACTGGTGAATCTCGCTTGGGACTTTGTTAAAGAAGCGTACACATTGTCCTGCAAACGATTTGCTTACTTTAGTAAGCCTAGTAGTGGAAACAGCGAGCTTATCTTTAATGATGGTCGCTCTTTTTGGCATATAAATTAATATTTTTTCTAACATGCATTACATTTTCGTATATGTACTGACATGGTAAAGTCATTACATTTCACACTCACACTCAAAATTTGTTTTGATCCGCGTACTCTCAAGTAAGTACCTCAAGTCTGAGTTTTGTTTTTTGTTTTTTGTCGTTTCGCCTTTTTTGTATGGAGACCTTAGAGTTCTCAGCATTCCCGATAGAGGCGCTTATCAGAAATCAGAAATTATTTATTGTATAACTGTAGTACATAAAACATCTTATTGATCGAGTGAGCGAAGCGAACGAAGATCTTAGTTTCAACTTGGGCGATTTGGCATTTTATGTATGTATGTATGTATGTATGTATGTATGTATGTATGTATGTATGTTTGTCTGGCGATAACTTTAGAACCGTTGATCCGATCTGCATGAAATTTGATATGTCGATAGCTTATACTTGAGAAATTTACTGGTAAGTATATGAGTAAAATCGGATGAAGGGTTTTTGAGATATGGGGTTTTTTAAGAGGGCAAAAATTAAAAATGTTATATAAAAAAATCAAGTTACATGTCATATGAAAGGGCTTTATTTGGACATTCCAAAACAATTTTTACTTTTTTTTTGGGACGCTCGGTTTTCGAGATAAAATTTAAAAAGTTAAATTAAGATAACCAGCGATGCAAGAGCTCCCATCTCTAAGAGTTTCGTTGACATCAAGGTTTTTCTACTGGTCGGCCAGTTCCTTTGATTTTTCTTATTTTTTTTTCTTGAAATAAATTAAGGAGGTACTCAGTTTTCATAAAATGGTGACGACTACCAGGTCTGATGATGGAGCCAAGGTCTGTTCAACGGAACTCTTCAATAAATAGGCCAATAGAGTTGAAACTTGGTAACCATATCAAGTTAGTAGGCGGTAGTCAGAAAAAAGTCCAAAGATAATGTTTGGACTTGCCTCTGACTACTACCGTCTCAAAGTTTTGATGCGTTCGTCGGGTCGCATCACGAGATCTCAGTTCGGGGCGAACTACTAGTAGCTATGGTTATGTACAGTTTTAACAGTTTGTCCGTTCCGGTCGTACAAAAAAACACATTGTACACGTATTGTTATTTTATTGGATCTCATTCCAAAAAAGGCCTGAAACTACCAAAACCAAATACGAAAATTACAACTACAGTGCTTTTCCGTTAAAAACAAAAGAACGAAGATAGCTTACGCAATGGTTTTAAAACTGAAAACATTAATACTATCTGGAATTTACATTTATGAAATATGTATTTTTGTTAAAAATAATCAGGATTACTTTTTCGAAATATCATCTAAACGAAATTTGCGTGACAAATATAAACATAACATATGTATCCCTCAAGTTAATAACTGTATATTTCAAAAAAGCTCTTACTACTCTGCAATAAAAATATATAACAACTTACCCTTGCAATTCAAATTACCTACAGGAAATGCTTTTAGTAACATTTTGAAAAAATGGCTAATATCACAAGAATTTTATAGCTTGCAAGAATATTTAGATAAATAAGTGTCAGTCATAAATAAGTACATACCAAAGTAAACTAAAGTTCCTTTACAATTAAGTTAGATTTAAAATTAAGAAGTTTTATTAGATAGAGATAAAATATATATAAAAAAGTTTGGGTATGTTATACCTACATTTAAATTCATAGAATTTAAGCAAAATGTTTGTAACATTTACCGCCGGTTTCTGGAAGCCCGATCAAAACTAATCGCATGTCAAGTCACTTGCTGTCTCTATCTAATTCGATGTAATAGCTGAAATGGCGCAAAATCGGACTTAACATCCCATTAGCTTTGATCGGGCTTTCGGAAACCGGCGGTTAATTGTACGTCCGAATAGGGCAGACTGTTTGTACTTTTTATATACTCACCACCTTATACATTCAACAGTTTACAATAAAGATTATTCTGATTCTGATTCTGATTCTGATTCTGAAGAATATGACCTTGTGGATCCGCGCTCACTTCGATGACGAGCTTCGCCTCACTTAGGTTGGCATTTCCACTCGCGATGTGTGAATAGCACTAAATAATATATTATTGTTTTATTAAAGGCCCTTCAGCTATAGGTTAAGATTTGCAACAAGGAGGTTTATACAGTGGCGTAGCTATCGAGAGCCAGGTGGTGCTGTGCAACAGGGCCCGGAACTCAGGGGGCCCTCTAACTTAAGCTTTGAAAAGAGAGGGTCAGCCAGCTCCCGAAGCTAGAAAACCTTGAGCCTTGGAGTAGGCGTGAGGGCCCGATTCTTTGTCTATGCACCGGGGCCCTTGTCCACCTAGCTACGCCACTGGGTTTATAGCTATTCCGTACTGTCTATTGGGCCACAGATACTGTTTTTTTTAGGACGGCATTACCTCATTTTTGGACACTTTTATCATGACCAATAAACTTTTTTTCTATTAACTTCATTTTATTTTATCCTTGTAAACAAAAACCATGGCCACTTTACGAGTGTGGCCTGACTGCTGGATTACACGGTACAGCTTGACTTCGGGATACCTGTGTCGAATCAACGCTGCTATGCAAATTTAAACTTTATTGGAATACAGTTGAATTAGTCTTTATATCATACTTACTATAATCATCCTAGTATACCTACTGGACCACCTTTTTGTAAGAGCAATAAAACATTAAAAAGTTTTTGCGGTCTCTCTCTCTTGTCGTGCCACTAGTTTCTTTCGAAACAGTGTGGTGAAAGGATTTAAAGTGCACCTTTAGAGGCTCTTTTCGAGCACTTGACACAATGTTATAGAACTTTTTAGGTTCTACGACATGCCGGTTTCCTCGTACGTAGTTTTCGTTCACCGTTTGAGAGTACCTACTGGCATTGTGCACATACATTTTTTAACAGAAAAACACATTGGTGCACGACCGGTTTCGAACCCACGACCTTAGGATCGGAAGGCGGGGCCGCTACCACTAGACCACCAGTGCTCTCAGTGTTTTTGCGGTGCTAACCAACACCTACCTATAACAAAGCATTGCTTCGGTAGCCACGCACGTTAGGGACGTACCTACTACCTACCTACCTAAGTAACATATGGTGCATTGCCATCCATCAACTTGAGGCATACAATTGTTGAGAGTAGTAGAGCTCTTTGTGAAGGGCTCATCCGGGGAAGTACCTACCACCAAGCCTATTTCTGCCACCAAGCCTATTTCTGCCGCCAAGCAGCGTTGCTGTGTTTCGATTTGAAGAGTGTGGGTGCCAGAGAAATTACAAGCTCATGAGGCTTGACGACTTTTATGCCTCAAGTTGATGGACGCAATGCAGTGCAACGTAAGGCACGTTTCTATGATTAGGTACCACTCAACATCAGGTGGGTCACAAGCTTGTTACGAGCGAAAAGTTGCCTGGCTGTGTCAGGTCTTATTAAATAACCTCAAAATGACTTTTAACCAAGATAGATGGCGCTGTAACAAACAGAGCGATAAATTGAACCGGACTTAAACTAAATTTAGAGCAGTGACATGCAATCTTAATTGCTACGGGCTCTGTTACTCCAATTTACAATCATTCGACTTGCTGGCATGCTGCTCAAGGGATTCAAGGCTTTATTTCCGAGAATAAAGGGTCGATATTGAAAGTTGCTTGTTTGTGAGATAGTGTCTGTGTTACGAGGGCGACGGCGGAGTTGATGAGTCATTTAAATTGAAACAGATGGGGTTGAAACTCTACCACCAATACCTAGCTAATTATTCATTGGTAACTCTCAAGAGGTAACTCTGCCAATGCAACGACTATACCTACTAGTGTAAGATATATTTTCAATATCAGTAGGCCTAGCACGGGCAGAGGAAAATTTGTCTTTCCACCGTTTTTATCTACTTGTCAGTGGAAATAGTTCTCTTTATTTCAAGTAGAAACAAGATAACTAGTAGTTCGCCCCGAACTGAGATCTCGTGATGCGACCCGACAAACGCATCAAAACTTTGAGCAGGTAGTAGTCAGAGGCAAGTCCAAACATTATCTTTGGACTTTTTTCTGACTACCGCCTACTAAATTGGTATGGTAACCAAGTTTCAACTCTATTGGCCTATTTATTGAAGAGTTCCGTTGAACAGCTTGGCTCCATCATCAGACCTGGTCGTCGTCACCATTTTATGAGAACTGAGTACCTCCTTAATTTATTTCAAGAAAAAAAATTAAGAAAAAGCAAAGGAACTGGCCGACCAGTAGAAAAACCTTGATGTCAACGAAACTCTTAGAGATGGGAGCTCTTGGATCGCTGGTTATCTTAATTTAACTTTTTTTGTTTTATCTCAAAAACCGAGAGTCCCAAAAAAAAAGTAAAAATTGTTTTGGAATGTCCAAACAAAGCCCTTTCATATGACATGTAACTTGATTTTTTTATGTAACTTTTTTTATTTTTGGCCCCTTAAAAAACCCCATATCTCAAAAACCCTTCATTCTATTTTACTCATATACTTACCAGTAAATTTCTCAAGTACAAGCTATCGACATATAAAATTTCATGAAGATCGAATCAACGGTTCTAAAGTTATCGCCAGACAAACATACATACATACATACATACATACATACATACATACATACATAAAATGCCAAATCGCCCAAGTTGAAACTAAGATCTTCGTTCGCTTCGCTCACTCGATCAACAAGTAAGTAAGATAACAGTAGATAACAAGTAGATAAAAACGGTGGAAAGACAACTTTTCCTCTGCCCGTGCTAGGCCTGCAGACGAGCAAAAAAATCACCAATAACTGTCAAAATTCGCAATTCCAGCCAGAAATAGACAAGAGTTTCACTCATGTTCTTTTTGTTATTTTATTCATATATTTTAACAACTCCGATAGTTTGATTTGCTTCTAAGTATCTACTGTGATGAAATCTCCACAGTACCCACCTACCTACACAAAAATACCGTCTGCCCCGTGCTCAGTCGGAGGCGTCAGTAAACGAAGGCGTCGTAGGGCCAGGTGGTGCAGTGCACCAGGGCCCCGGAGCTCAGGGGGGCCTCTAACCTAAGCTTTGAAAGAAGAAGGTCAGCCAGCTCCTGAAGCTAGAAAACCTTGAGCCTGCTCACAAAATTATTTCTCTATGCCCGATTCTTTCTCTTATACTCCGGGACCCTTCCACCTAGCTACGCAACTTCTTGTCGTGTCACTAGTTTCTTTTCGAAACAGTGTGGTGAAAGGATTTTAAGTGCGGCTCAAGAGGCTCCTTTCGAGCACTTGGCACATGTTATAGAACTTTTTAGGTTCTACGACATGCCGGTTTCCTCACGATGTTTTCCTTAGCCTTTTTTACTGGCACTGTGCACATCAATATGCTAGGTGCCAGATGCAAAAAACAATTACAGGCGGGAGTGATTTTAAATTTAAAAAATCACTCCCGCTACGCTATCTACCAAAATCGAACCCCACAAAACTAAGAATTTAATTCTACTTCATGCTAATATGTCCTGGTTTCGAGGCGGGAGGCAATTACACAAGACGTTTCAGTTTCATTACATTAGGCACTGAACTGAGAACCTAGAACTAGTTTTGAAGTGTAAGAGTTAAACAACTTAATTTCGAAATGGGACATTTGTACCCTCTTCTTGTTTGAAAACTACTATGGAACAAAACTTATTTCATTCGCTTCTCGTAATTTTAATTGGATTCTTCATAACGCACAAGTGCATCGGTGTGACCCCGCCTTCCGATCGTAAGGTCTTAGGTTCGAATCCAGTCATGTACAAAATATGATTTTGATCAAGAGATTTCTTACCTAAAGGTTTGAATAATTACGAACTTGTTCGGTTCGAAGTGATATAGCTTTTGCTTTTGGGATTATGACAATCTTCAAATTTTTTTGGTGTTTTCCCCACTAACATTTTGAATCCTGGTTGGTGGGGATTATGCCAATAAAAATAATTTAGGTTTATTTTATACTAGCTCTTACCCGCAGCTTCGATCGCGCATGTTTACTTTGGAATACTTACAATTAAAAGAATGGTTTATGGATATTATTGGCAACATCTTTAATAAGGAAAAATGTATTTTCTTCCCCATGGAACAATCTTGAGCCACGTAATTTTGTCAGAAGAAACAGATATTTACTGACGACTTGAAGTTCCTGCCTCTTCGATTGTTTGTATAAAATATAAAATAAATCGTATTAAAACAAAAAAAAGTATCCTATGTCCGTCTCCTGGTTCTAAGCTACCTCCCCACTAATTTTCAGCCAAATCGGTTCAGCCGTTCTTGAGTTATAAATAGTGTAACTAACACGACTTTCTTTTATATACAAGGTGTTCCATAAGTTGTGTATGTAAACTTCAGGGGGCTAAAGTACCCATCAATATGAACAACTTTTTCTAAGGAACCAACACTGTGAACGCGAAAAAAAAAACAGCTGTTTCATACAAAAGTTCAATACCTACCAGGCTAAAATGTATGAAACAGCTGTTTTTTTTTTCGCGTTCACAGTGTTGGTTCCTTAGAAAAAGTTGTTCATATTGATGGGTACTTTAGCCCCCTGAAGTTTATATACACAACTTATGGAACACCTTGTATACAGGGTGTCCCAGAAATCAACGTCAAGCCGAAAACGGGCGATGGGCCAAGTCATGATAGTTATAAGAAAAATATAAAAAAAAATATTTGTCAATGTCATCAATGTCAAAATAAAATTGTCATGAAATCCGGTTTAGTTCAAAAAAAATATTTTTCTTCCAAAATTAAGGAGTACTCTAGCAAGTATCATACTATTTTGGAATCCTGACTAAATGCGCCATCTTTTAAAGTTACTTGCCAAAATAGTGTAGTACGTTTTTTTTACGGTACAGTCGGTTAAAGTTGGGTGATGTAATTATTTTAAATTAAATGTTGGCCAAACATCTAACATTTTATTTAAAACTAGAGGCAGTTATGATTTAATTTTGATTTGTATTTTACAGAAGGGTTATCCATGGTTACATTACAGAAAAAAGTTTCACGAAAAGTTAATATTTGTAGTCACAGGACTTAAAAGATCATCACAGGGTGTCAGTTTTTCTGTTATTTTTTGTAATACTCATAATTCGAAAAGTACATGACAAATATTTTTTTTTATATTTTTCTCATAACTATCATGACATGGCCCATCGCCTGTTTTCGGCTTGACGTTGATTTCTGGGACACCCTGTATAAATATATACTTTCTTTTATATCTATACACCACTATTTTGTAATTACCAAAAAAAAAACCGTATACTCAGTGTCAGTTACTGATCACGTTTATGTAGTTAAAACTCAAAAAAAATAATTAAAAAGAATATCCCAAGAAAAAGATGATAACTAGTTACCCATTATCCGTACGTACCTACTACAGAGTCTTAAACCCGAGTCTCATTCTCATCCATTCATAAATTTTTGTCTCGTTCAAAACGAAACAAAACGCGCCGCTCGCGCAATACTAACTATTATTTCATCTATGGCCGGCAAACTCGTGTCGAACTAAACACATACCCGCGGACAATTTTTATTTTACGGGTGTCACTGACCGCTGCGCTCGCACCTGCATCTAATTTAGAGTACTTAATTTATTGTGGTTTTCACGTTCACGATAGCTTGTCAGTACACTACCAGAGAATACGCATACATGTTACGTACTTACGTATTTTTAGTCTGGGGAAATGTGAGTGATTACCTACGGATGTACCGCGAATGGTACCCAAACAATCGGCAACCAAATTACTCCACGATGTCCAGCATATTATACCAACGCATATTAGACCATGGCTCTGTTTACGTGCCGCAAGGACGAGGAGGGCCTACATACTCCCGAAACTTCTACGATAACCTCCTAAATGATTTTGAAGAAGATCCTCGGAGGAGCACGCGTGACGCGGCATGTCGCTTTAGCACAAGCCAGTCCTGCGCTTGGAAGATTGTGCGCTCAGTTGAGATACACTACAGGAAGAACCAGGAGCTACTAGCCATCGCCAGGCTGGAGGATATTCCGTTAACAACCTGGCGGGAGCTATGGTTTCAGCAGGACGGCGCGCCACCGCACTATCATCGCGCAGTGCGAGAGTACCTATCTCAAGAGTTTGGCACCCGATGGATTGGTCGCGGTGGCCCAGTTTGCCTGGCCTCCGTGCTCGCCCGATCTGACACCCCCAATCTTTTTGTGGAGCGAAATAAAAAGACTAGTGTATGTGAGTGAGCCTAACAAATGTACGGGCAAAAACAGCGCATTAGACGCTTTTGATAGTGCAAAGACTAAGTAATTTCCCACAAAAACAAGTTGTTAAAACGTGTGTGTGTTTGCATTGACAATGAAGGTGGACATTTTGAACAACTTTTAAAATACTGTAGGTTAGTGACGTGCGTAGTTGTAAGTACTTACTGTAAATAACTTTATTTGTTGTAAATAGCTTGACGGTCCTAAGCCCGCCAAAGTAGGTATGAAGAAAAATGGCAATTAATTACAAATAAAAGGATTTAAAAACAACCAAAAATATTGCCTTTTTTATGATACTTACCTACCTACCTACCCATCGAATTATTTATCTAGTGAGCGAGAGAGAAGGAATACGATGAGTGCGACAAGATGATGTGACGTAGGTAGGTACTATACCTACGCCGAGACGGTAGATGGAAAGAGTCATAATGAATGGAGTGTTTACGATGTTTACTAGCAGAGTGGTATACGTATATACACCACTAATTTGTAATTACCAAAAAAAAAAAAACCGTATGCTCAGTGTCAGTTACTGATCACATTTATGTAGTTAAAACTCAAAAAAAAATATTAAAAAGAATATCCCGAGAAAAGGATGATAACTAGTTACCCATTATCCGTACGTACCTACTACAGAGTCTTCTACTCGAGTCTGATTCTCATCCATTCATAAATTTTTGTCTCGTTCGAAACGAAACAAAACGCGCCGCTCGCGCAATACTAACTATTATTTTATCTATGGCCGGCAAAATCGTGTCGAACGAAACCCATACATAGGTACTCTAAATTCGATGCAGGTCAGTGACATCCGTAAAATAAAAATTGTACGCGGGTAGGTACTTAATTTATTGTGGTTTTCACGTTCACGATAGCTTGTCAGTACACTGCCAGAGAATAACGCATACATTTTACGTACGTATTTTTAGTCTGGGGAAATGTGAGTGATTACCTACGGATGTACCGCGAATTGTTCCCAAACAATCGGCAACCAAATTACTCCACGATGTCCAGCATATTATACCAACGCATATCGGACCATGGCTCTGTTTACGTGCCGTCGCATGCGCAAGGACGAGGAGGGCCTGCATACTCCCGAAACTTCTACGATGAAGTCCTAAATGATTTTGAAGAAGATCCGCGGAGGAGCACGCGTGACGCGGCACGTCGCTTTAGCACAAGCCAGTCCTGCGCTTGGAAGATTGTGCGCTCAGCTGAGATACACTACATGAAGACCCAGGAGCTACTAGCCATCGCCAGGCTGGAGGATATTCCGTTCAACCTGGCGGCGGGAGCTATGGTTTCAGCAGGACGGTGCGCTATCGAGTATCTATCTCAGGAGTTTGGCACCCGATGGATTGGTCGCGGTGGCCCAGTTGCCTGGCCTCCGTGCTCGCCCGATCTGACAATCTTTCAAAAATTCCCCAATCTTTTTGTGGAGCGAAATAAAAAGACTAGTGTTTGTGAGTGAGCCTAACAATGCATTAGACCCTTTTGATAGTGCAAAGACTAAGTATTTCCCTGAAAACAATTTGTTAAAACGTGTGTGTGTTTGCATTGACAATGAAGGTGGACATTTTGAACAACTTTTAAAATACTTGTGGTTAGTGGAAGTGTAAATACGTGCGTAGTTGTAAGTACATACTGTAAATAACTTTAATTGTTGTAAATAGCTTGACATCCTGAGCCCGTAAAATTATGAAGGAAAAATGGCAATTAATTACAAATAAAAGTATTAAAAAAATCCCTAAAATAATGCCTTTTTTATGATACTTACCTATCTACCTACCCATTGAATGATTTATCTAGTGAGCGAGAGAGAAGGAATACGATGAGTGCGACAAGATGATGTGACGTAGGTAGGTACTATACGACGAGACGGTAGATGGAAGGAGTCATAATGAATGGAGTGTTTACGATGTTGACTAGCAGTAGTATTCCGTAGTATTTTCTTGTAGTGTGTCCATAAAATTGTGCAGGAATTTGGTTGAAAACAAACCTCGATAACTTGCTAAAAGTTAAATATTAAAAAATCTTGACAGTGCCAATAGCATTAGTAGCCTCTGCTGCAACTGTCCTTAAATTTTTTTTGGTAGTCACAAAATAGTGGTGTATATAATTTTTTTTTTTTTTTTTAAATCCTTTTATCTGTAATTAATTGCCATTTTTCTTCATACCTACTTTGGCGGGCTTAGAACCGTCAAGCTATTTACAACAAATAAAGTTATTTACAGTAAGTACTTACAACTACGCACGTCACTAACCTACAGTATTTTAAAAGTTGTTCAAAATGTCCACCTTCATTGTCAATGCAAACACACACACGTTTTAACAACTTGTTTTTGTGGGAAATTACTTAGTCTTTGCACTATCAAAAGCGTCTAATGCGCTGTTTTTGCCCGTACATTTGTTAGGCTCACTCACATACACTAGTCTTTTTATTTCGCTCCACAAAAAGATTGGGGGTGTCAGATCGGGCGAGCACGGAGGCCAGGCAAACTGGGCCACCGCGACCAATCCATCGGGTGCCAAACTCTTGAGATAGGTACTCTCGCACTGCGCGATGATAGTGCGGTGGCGCGCCGTCCTGCTGAAACCATAGCTCCCGCCAGGTTGTTAACGGAATATCCTCCAGCCTGGCGATGGCTAGTAGCTCCTGGGTCTTCCTGTAGTGTATCTCAACTGAGCGCACAATCTTCCAAGCGCAGGACTGGCTTGTGCTAAAGCGACATGCCGCGTCACGCGTGCTCCTCCGAGGATCTTCTTCAAAATCATTTAGGAGGTCATCGTAGAAGTTTCGGGAGTATGCAGGCCCTCCTCGTCCTTGCGGCACGTAAACAGAGCCATGGTCTAATATGCGTTGGTATATATGCTGGACATCGTGGAGTAATTTGGTTGCCGATTGTTTGGGTACCATTCGCGGTACATCCGTAGGTAATCACTCACATTTCCCCAGACTAAAAATACGTAAGTACGTAACATGTATGCGTATTCTCTGGTAGTGTACTGACAAGCTATCGTGAACGTGAAAACCACAATAAATTAAGTACTCTAAATTAGATGCAGGTACGAGCGCAACGGTCAGTGACACCCGTAAAATAAAAATTGTCCGCGGGTATGTGTTTAGTTCGACACGAGTTTGCCGGCCATAGATGAAATAATAGTTAGTATTGCGCGAGCGGCGCGTTTTGTTTCGTTTTGAACGAGACAAAAATTTATGAATGGATGAGAATGAGACTCGGGTATAAGACTCTGTAGTAGGTACGTACGGATAATGGGTAACTAGTTATCATCTTTTTCTTGGGATATTCTTTTTAATTATTTTTTTTGAGTTTTAACTACATAAACGTGATCAGTAACTGACACTGAGTATACGGTTTTTTTTTTTTTGATAATTACAAAATAGTGGTGTATAGATATAGAAGATTACCACTCAACATTCCGTGCCTTCTAAAATAAATAAAATAAACCGTGTTTACAAATAAAAGTATCAAAATTTTACTCAATCCTTTATTTCCATCCATAAACTAAAATATTTACAAAATAAACTACAGAGTACAGAGTCAGAAAGTTAAAACATTTACATTATCTAAGTCTTTGAATAAAATATGGCGCTGAAGTCATTATTTTTAAAATAACTTCTTTAAATACTAAGCTGAGGTGTAGAAATTAGCAAGAACTAATGCTTAGCAACATTTTAACATTCAGTTTTAGAATATTTTCATTTGTTTTTATAGTGTTTACCTACACTTAAGGAAAATCACAAAGATTTAATATAGTCCCAAAAGTTATTACCCGCGTGGGATTTGAACCCACGACCTGCCCCTTGATACGGGGCCGCGCTAACCAACTGCGCCATCGGATTATAACCGCACTCGACGAATAACTCTGGGACATGCTACTACGGTACTTATGCAACCGTGGTTCCATCTACAGGTCGTGGGTTCAAATCCCACTCGGGTAATAACTTTTGGGACTATATTAAATCTTTGCAGTTTTAGAATAATTCTAAAGTTAGTGATGCTGAAAAAAAAACCTTGGTACTCGTAATGTTGGTACTCTTTCCTAAGGTTTGCTGGAAGAAAATTTAGAGGCACATATCCCCGTTTTACAGTGGTTGGTATTCAATACGTGACAGGTTGCAAGCCTCTCGCCGCGTATTCTTGATTTATATATTTTTTTTAAATACATTTTGATCAAAAGATGCTGCTATGTTGCTAAGAATTAGTCCTTCCTTGTCTTCTGATATCTCCTTGCATAGAATAAAAACAAAATATAGAAAATGCAAACCTTATTACAAACCACTCATTTTTTACTTAAAAATGTAAGGAATTTTTGTACTGGCTAGTGCACGGATCCTTATAGAAAAAGATTCACAATAAACTATGAAAATCGAAAATCTAAACATAAAATTGAAATAGAGTAAATTTAAACTATATCAAATCTTAACCAATACATTTTTTTACGTAATTTTATCATTCATCTTCTGTGGAATAGATAAATCATGCTATAGTCGCGTTAAACTCTCGCTGCAGGCTCGGTCAGTCCACCTATAGTCGCGTTAAACTCCCGCTGCAAACTCGGTCATAAATCATCTTAACACACGTTTAAACAAAAGAATCGTCCGTTCTCCTAAGTGCGAGAGAGAGAGCTATATTGCTGTCTCGTTCCGATAACTTATGACCGAGCCTGCTTCGAGAGTTTAACGCGACTATAGATATCTATCTTTCGACAATTCGGTAAAAAAATGTATATTATGATACGAACAAGTAAAATTCTAACTAAAAACCCATTCCATAGACATACAAAGAAAACATAAAATATAGCTTTACTATCAAAAACATCTATAAATATTGCTTCTTAAATAAACTTATTCTAAACTTACAACTAATTACACATTTTCATTTTGTCCTTGGGATAAAATTAATTAGCCTTAATTACAATCTAAAGCTTATATTACTTTTTAGAATTTAAATTGGCCATACAACGATAGCTTAACTAAATTTTATCTGCACTTTTTTATCTTTAGTTTAACTTAAGGGTACAAGTGACAAAACAAGGTCCACCTGAGTGGTTACCTCTGCCTATAACAATTAAATTACCTCACAAAACACGTCCACCCACGTGCCCTATGTGACCTCTGAGACATAAAGTCTCATGTGCCTTTAAATGCACCTTGTACCAATTTCCTTTAGTAGTACATACAGATTGTATTGTACAATTTCTATTAAAGGTACAAATGCCAGTAGCGGTCACCCATCTAAAGGTGTCCGCGCAGACTGTTGCTTAACTTATAACTAGAGATCGGATAATCGGATGCATGTTTACCTAAAGTTAATTTTTGGCTAACAAATTATGGAAGCGGCTTCTTAGGATACTTTTATTAAAATTAAAATCCCGGGATCGCATAAATAATCGGATGTATACAGGTTGCCACGTTACATGTGTAAGCCGAAAGGGGGTGATTCTGGGCCCCGAGGGTCATATTACGTTGTAACAGGGTAACAATTATTGTCATTAGTGTCACTTAAATTTGAATTTCCTGATATCCCAGGATTTTTAGACAAAAGCAAAATTTTAATTTCCCGAGACCCCGGGTTTTTTCAATAAAAAATGCTTTCCATAATAGCCAACATCTCAACTTTAGGTAAATATGCATCCGAATATCCGATCTCTACTTATAACTTACGATTTTCGTGATGTTTAGCTTTTTGACTTTACTAAATTAATCATTCATTTTAATGCGAAGGGTTGTTCCTACATGCAAGTATTCCTAAACGAACTTATAAACTAGTTTATAACTTTTTACAAAACACGTTTATTTAAAAACAACATGATTGATACAATATGAAACCTAAAAACGCCTAAAAAATATACTTCTTTATAATAAATAAGAAATTTCACTTAATTTTCATTTTATATCAATTATTTTGCAACCTCATACTACTACTTAGAATAAACAATCGAAAAATACTTAAACTATAATCACACTTTTATTTACAAAATGCTTTTACTCTTATTTTTTTGAGCTAGGTACAGTCAGCTCCACCAACTGGTTAAAATAAATAAAATACAAGTAACACAGCTATACTATGAAATACAATGAGCGACCTTTCTACTCAGTAGCGATCTCTTCCAGGCCATGACCTCTGGATTTAGTTTAAAATTTATTCAGTAAAACTAATTATGTCGCTTAGTACGTGATTCCAGTACTCTCAAACGGTGAAGGAAAACATCGTGAGGAAACCGGCATGTCGTGGAAAAAGTTCTATAACATGTGTCAAGAGCTCGAAAGGAGCCTCTTGAGGCGTATTAAAATCCCTGAAAATCCCTTCACCACACTGTTTCGAAAGAAACTAGTGACACGACAAGAGAAGAGAGGCCTTATAGTTCGTAAAACCAGCAACCGCTGGTGATAAAAGGTTCTCGAATGGCGACCACGAACCGAAAGACAAACTACCCTCAAAATAGTAAATATTTTGGAAAGTTGGTGGACTGAAAAAGCTCAAAATCTTCCTGGATATGTATGGGGGAGGCCTATGTCCAACAGTGGACATCTTCATATAAAAAAATGGTGGGCATTCCCTTTTTTTTTTAAATAAAACTAGCTGGTGGAACAAGCACATGGCCCACCTGATGTTAAGTGGTAACCATCACCTATAACAAAGCATTGCCTCGTAAGTCACGCACGATAGGAACGTGCCCTACGAAGCAATGCCCTGCGTCCATCAACTTGAGGCATACAGATGATTCAGAAGTTGAGTGAGCGTGGTTTTAATGCAGTTTTCTTCAAGAACTGATGTGCTAGAACAGTTAAGTCGAGCTGATCTTTCGTGCGGCCGCAGACGAATGTCTCCCAATTGTCTCCCTGGAAAACAATAAAACATGATTAAGAATAATAATTTCAATGTGCTGTGTGGAATGTTAAGTTTGAGAATAATATATCACAGTGCTACTAGGCTTTGGTCGCGAGGAACTGACGGTAGATTCACGAGGAACGACGATTCAGGAGGACGGATGTTCTATACACACGCTCAATAGGATTACGGAGACTGTTGATATACTGCGTGCTTCTTACTATACTACTTTGATATACTACTTTGTTTAAAATATGTAATTTATTTATTTATTTTAATTTAATTAGAACGTTATGGTTTAGTTAGATAGTTAAGAATAGGAATAAGATTTATACTTTAAGATTTAGAATTAGAATTACTCTATTGTATAAGATAGTCCTGTAAAGGTAGATGCAACTTGAAATAAATAAAGACGTTTCAAAGTGATCCTTGTGATTTATACTGAATCAAGACCGTTGTGATTTTGATTTTCGACAGCCTTTACAGCTCAGTTGGTAGTAGCTCTGCCTTCTGTGCCGTAGGCCGTGGGTTCGATCCCCACCGAGAACAAATATTTGTGTGCTGAACATAGATGTTTGTTCTCTGTCTAGGTGTTATAATAATATAATAAGTATATATTTACATTTTTTTTTTTTTTTGATTTGGCTGTGTTGAGTGTCCACCAATATTACCATACTTGGTGAAGGAAAACATCGTGAGGAACCAATTAGTATTCCAGCAACGGCAATGGGCTTCACGTGTGGAATATTCAATAAAGTGATGGCACATGAGGCTTAACATCTGTATGCCTCAAGTTGATGGACGCAGAGCAGTGCATTGTAGGCCACGTACCTATCGTGCGTGACTTACGAGGCAATGCTTTGTTATAGTTGATGGTTACTATTTAACATCAAGGTTTTAAGAGTAGTAGAGCTCTTTTTGAAGGGCTTGTCAGGGGAAGTACTACCACCACGCCTATTCCTGCCGCCAAGCAGCGTTGCTGTGTTGAAGAGTGTGGTTGCCGGTGTAATTACAGGCACATGAGGCTTAACATCTGTATGCCTCAATTTGATGGACGCAGGGCAGTGCATGGTAGGGCACGTTTCTATCGTGCGTGACTTACGAGGTAATCCTTTGTTATACATGATGGTTACCACTTAACATCAAGTGGGCCATCTGCTGGTTACATCTGCTAGTTGTATAAAATAAAATACAATATGCTTACCATTATAAAAGTTATAGGCTTTTCATCTTCCATGCTTGACGTATCTTCAAATTTGATGGAACGTACAGCTGATCGTTTGGGTAATATCGTTTCTTGACCCTCCGGTAACTAGAATATGCAATAAATACAGTTAAATAAATAAATAGGAAAAATCCTTTGGTGCACGACCGGATTCGAACCTACGACCTTACGATCGGGCGGGTTCACTCCCACTAGACCACCAGTGCTCTATTTTTATGTGCGCAATGCCAGTGCTCTTATACGGTTAAAACATCGCGAGGAAACTTTAGTTTTCTAACACCGGCGATGGGCTTGCAACCTGTAACGTATGGAATACCAACTTCTGCCAAATGTAATGTTAGGTTTAGACGTACTTCTGACTACCCCCTTTAAACGTCCTTAAATAATCAGGATTTCGTACTTGGTACTGAGAGATCCGAGAGCATACCTACCGTGCCTGGGGATCAAAGTCAGCTGTTTCAGTTTTCAGTTTATTAGTTCTAGGCTCGTCAAGCAGCGTTACGGGGCGACATTTTTTTAACATTTTAGGATAAACTTAGACCGAAGGTTCGAGTCTCGCGTCTACTTAATTCATACATTTGCACGCCCTTCTCCCTGAGTGAGTGGGAACGCGCGTTCGCTAATATTCTTTTTTTTTAAACTGAACTAATTTTTTTTTTTTCGTAATATCTTTTGAATGGAATGTCCGATTTGAAAAATTCAAGAAGTAATCTATAGGTATTGAAATAGTCTTGAATACGAAATGATTTATTTGGATAAGGATTAATATAAAGGTATGGATAATATAAAGGCATGGTCTGATTTTTGTCGGCATTTCTATCAACTTTTAAAATAATAAAAAGAAGTTATAGTAACAAAACTACGATAGTTAGACATATGGTATCGCAGAGTTTTTTGTAGATATTGATGTGTTCTTTAATATTGTAGAACATTTTTGTGTTCCATCGTCAATAGTTTTCGCAGCGCATGCGATGAAAGACATATTATGGCCATTTTTTTTACACCTTGGGTTACATTATTGAAGTTTTAGAAGGGATCCCTAATTTTTTCTAGTAAAAATATAGCCTATGTTACTCAGGGATAATGAAGCATTCTAATGGTGAAAGAATTTTTGAAATCGGACCAGTAGTTTTTGAGCCTATTCGTTACATACAGAAATAACAATATTTCCTCTTTATTATATTAGTGTAGATACCTACGTCGACTATATCGAGACCGTAACCATAACAAGTATTACGTCCAGATACATCAACATGTCACAAAAATGATTCGTCATATTAGGGAATCGAACCCACTGCCAGTAGCAGAGCTACTTTCAACTAAGTTGAAAGGCCAGCAGTCCAGTCACGGTAGACACCCCTTCAGGTTTTCATTATAATTATTTTGCAAAAGAGGTCATACAAACGAACGGTAGGAACCAAGCTGTGACTTTATGGTCTGTTTTTCTAGGCTTGGTCGCGTGGAACAGATATTCACGTAGTAATTTCTTTAATTATTCTTTTAATAATAATTCAATAATATATTTTTCAAAAATAATAATGAAACCAAGACATTAGAGAACAAACATCTATGTTCATCACACAAATCTTTGTTCACGGTGGGGATCGAACCCACGGCCTACGGCGCAGAAGGCAGAGCTGTGAAGGCCGTCAAAAGAAGACGTACTCTTGGATAACGATCAATTGCCGGCGTAACTTGTAAATATGTTCTATTATAATTATGCTCGTTGCAATAGCATTGTTTCAATCATAGTCATGCTTAAAAGTATGTAGGTAAGTTAGTACCAGTTGTTACAGCCAGCAAAAAAAAAAACACTGCAAATAAATATTAGCAGTTCCTAATTATTACGTTATTTTTTTAAATAAATACTGATGCATTTAGAACTATTGCAGAACTTAAAAAAAAACAACAAAATACGAGAAAATACATTTATTGAAATAAAAAATGACATCGGATTTTTGGAAAGTGGAATAATGGAATACAAACAATATTGACAGAAACACTAAACTACTAAAAAAATAAGAAAAAAAACACAAATGTCAATACAAAGTGTTATCAAAATACAAAAAAACTACCGCTACAGAATAAATTAAAACATTTTTTAAAAACATAAATAGTTAGTAACAAAAAACAATTGTTATAACAATAAAATAATAAATAAATAAGATTTTCGAAGATTCAACACTGGTCTGTCAATATTGTGGGATAGGGGTAGGCAGGAACGGAAACCAAAAGGATGAAGGTGGTATAATGTCATTTGTTTATTCCAAATAAAGTATCCTTAAGTATAACTGCCGATTTATATTTAAACTTGTTATAAATTTAACAATACGCTGATCAAAATAAATATTACAAATACGAAACCTACAACGCTAAAGAAAATTATTATTAAACTTTCAATGATTTGGTAGACGTAAGACGACAGATAAATTAGGTATAGATATTTGCAAGACTAAAATACAATGCAAAATACTATGAATAAAATAAATTCTATATTAAATAAATACAAGGAAAGGAGAGGTGCCTTATAGGATAAGTTAGTATTTAGTTTAGTTTTTTATACAGCCATTTTGTTTTAAATACTGACTTAAATGACGCAATTTACGCATTTTTGCAGTTAGTAATTTTTATTTATTCTTCCGGTTTTTGTCGTTTTTTATTACTACACGAAACTACCCTAAAATTAATACTTGAAAAATCTTACGAACAAACCATTTTAAACCCTAAAAAGACTAAAATTAATTTTGGTGCATGGTAAACTTGAGGTATATTTAATATTTTTAAAGTACAAAATAACTTGCAAATTCATACTCCAGAAAGCCCAAAAAAGAAAACTATCCGAAAAAAACGTTGCAAAAACATACTAAAACCTAAATACCAAATTCATAAGTCCTTATAGTGTGTTTTATCCTTTTAATACGAATTTTACTTATTTTTAAAAATAAAATTCGAAAAACGAAGACAACATCCACTACTAGGTTTTCATAAATTACAGCAAAAAATATAAGTACCAATAATATAAATAAATTCACAACAATATTCATTTGATGAAAAGTTCATCTTTGGCCTACACTATTCTCGTCAGACGTCATAAATTAGTTTGGTGCAATATTAAACCTAATATTAAAATAACGCAAAATAAATGTACAACTTGTTAGAATATTAGTTTCGTTAGAAATGCAACTGGTTTTAGTAACCGATAACTTAGTTTTGTAACGCGATAGTTTTGCTACCTTATCAACTTAATTTTAAATCTTATAATCGAGAACAATTAATTTTTAATCGAACGATGATTCTTTGTCAAGTAACTATAAGTTACCAAAAAAAAGTACTCGATTTCATTTTTTCTGCGAACCCTACCTGGCTTTCATCACCTTAATAAACCTTGTTTCAAATCATTTCTGAAACGATTTTTCCCTTCCGTTTGATACCCTACAGGTACATACATACAGCCTCATGAATTCATACACATAATTTTCCATATTATTACGATTAAATATTATTATTCGAGTAAGCATAATACTCGTTTGGAAATACCTGCTCCTGTCCCGTATCTCTTTCTACATTCCACCATTGGTTGTTTTCTTTCGTCATCTTATTGGTTAGAATCTCGTCGATTTTTGATGTCGACGGCTTTTGATTGGTCACTTTGTAAATGTGATCGGCTAGTGCATTGGCTAGAACGTCCTTGGGTGCTATTAGATTCTCGCATGCGAGATCGTTCGAGTTTGTTATAGTTCGTAACCTATCCGCGTTTAATCGAGAGAAACTTCTAGGCGATTCAACATTAGTTATATCTTTGAAAACATGGAAATTCTGTCTACCATTATTTTCGAAATTTTGTCTACTACTACTATCAAAGTTATGTGTGCTATTTTCGAAATTCTGTGCATTATTTTCAAAGTTTCTCGTTCGATTATTTTCGAAGTTTTGTCGACTATTTTCGAAATTCGTTTCGTTACTGTCATAGTTACGCGCATCGCTATCAAAGTTCCGCGGATCATTATTTTCGAAGTTCTGACCGTTACTTTCGAAGTTCCGACCGTTACTTTCGAAGTTCCGCGCGTTACTTTCGAAGTTCCGCGCGTTACTTTCGAAGTCCTGCCCGTTACTTTCGAAGTTCTCGCTAGGTATCTCCTTGAATACGTAGTTATAGTTAGGGTTAGGTATAGGATTAGTAGGAATGGACCTGTGTTGTACCTTGGTTTTCTCTGAGATGACCGCTTCTATGTCTAATTCCTCGTATTTGATCGGCTCTGGAGTGTTGTCTGAGGACATCAGGCTGTGAAGACTGGTAGACTCTTCGAGGAGGGAATGCTTCACGATGGATAGAGGTGAGAACATTACCGAACTATCGCCCGTCAGAACTTTGCCCTGTAACAAGAAAAATAACATTTATAAACGTGTTTAGTTATAATATATGTTTTTATTTAAACAAATAAATAAATATTGGTGGACATCCCACACAGCACCATGTCGCCCCAAACTAAGCCAAAGCTTGTAATTAGAGAACCGGATAGCTGATATACTTATCTACTTTTTTTTGTAAATACCATACTTATCCTACTAATATGGATGGATGGATGGATGTTCGTTACTCTTTCACGTAAAAACTACTGAATGGATTTTAATGAAACTTTAGAATAATATAGCTTATACATCAGAATAACACATAGGCTACAATTTATAAAGATATTGTGGGAATTATCCAAAATGTGCGCAGACGAAGTCGCGGGCACAAGCTTGTTAAATTATATAACACCCAGACAAAGAGAACAAACATCTATGTTGATCCCACAAATGTTTGTTCTCTACCTCTTATGATTATCTATTTGAATGTACCTCTGCCTACCCCCTTAGATATCCTCAAAGAATCTTCAGTTGGTGCTCGGTATTAGAATATCTGATGAGATATCTAACGTGCCTTGGGTCAAAGTTTGGAATAAGTGTCTGTTTTTTTTTCAGAAAGGTGCCAATCGACCTTAGTTAGGCGAAGGCAAGGTATAAATATAATGTGATTAAAAAATTAGATATAACAGGGCCGTAGTATGATTTACCTTTCAAAACTAGCAAGGTTTGAACAAAATATTCATTAAAAACAGGAAATTTGCCATGATTTGTAAGTTTTATTGTTTTTCCGATATACAAGGTGTTCCATAAGTTGTGTATATAAACTTAAGGGGGCTAAAGTACCCATCAATATGAACAACTTTTTCTAAGGAACCAACACTGTGAACGCGAAAAAAAAACAGCTGTTTCATACAAAAGTTCAATACCTACCAGGCTAAAATGCATGAAACAGCTGTTTTTTTTTCGCGTTCACAGTGTTGGTTCCTTAGAAAAAGTTGTTCATATTGATGGGTACTTTAGCCCTCTGAAGTTTATATACACAACTTAAGGAACACCTTGTGTAAACTCAATTCTTTGTCAATAAATCAAAATTTAACGTTATTTGGCTGATGGTAAGTAATCAATTTTAAATTAAAATTGCATAGTATGGTTGTTTGAATGGTAATATAAAAAACGTACCGGTGTTTCCGCCATAAAGGACACATCTGGCACAGAATGCGCGTGATGTGGCGTGCTGGTGTGTCCCCAGGCCCTCGCTAGAGCCTTCCTCGCTTTCTTGTGCGATGGTACATTTTCTTTCCCTTGGTTGGAAGACTCCGAGGCTCGGCGCTTTAGACTTCCAATGCCGGAATCGTTCACCTGGAATTATAGATTTTTTGTTGAAACTGAGATGATATTTTTATTTTTCCTGCTACTACTTGCAGAATATCGGGATTAGAATCGTATGCACTGAAGTTCGAGGTTCGAACTTCAGTGCATACGATTTTAAATTGACATATCACGACATTAAAGTTGAAATTGGCTTGGGCTACACTTGTGTATAAATTCAGTTTTTAATCATATCTTCCATATTCTGATCTTAAAATAAACTACCGTCATTTAATAGCCTCTATAAGGTATACTTGTCACCGTCACATTCATGACAACGAAAAGAGATGGCAACAGTCTTATCGGCCATTTAAGCTGATCACATTAAAACTCCCCATTTTTATGTACACTCATGATTTGAAATGAAATTGTGTTTTTTATTGACGAAACACACAAATGGTAGCAACTTAAGACAAAGATGAGTTCGACCGGGGACACAGCATAAATAAATGGTAACAATATAAAACAAAGTAATATTAGGTAATAAGTAATAAGTAACTCACCACGATTTGATATGCATTTAAACTTGGAGCCCTCACCGATCATTACCAGGGGTCTGAATAGGTAGTGTTTTTAAGTAGAAAATGACGTAGAATTACCTACGCAATCTTTACATGGATATGCCTTTAAAACCCGGAATCGGGGATTATTAAAAATTGTTTTATAAAATTTATGGTTTTTTTTATAAACAAACTCTTTTTTGCTATGTTAAACACAAACTAAGTAGCGTTACACGTTACACGTACAGCAGAGCTATTTTAAAACATTCGGAAATGTTTCGAATCGGTAACATCAGTTTTTATCATATTTGATTTCGAACCCGAATCGTTTCCGACACGGGGATCAAAAAAGGCATATCCATATTTAGATTTCGTAGTAGCGTATTTGACGTCATTTGGTACTTAAAACTCTACCTATACCCCTGATCATTACAAAACCCACCATCATTTTCCTGCCCTTATCCCACTTCATGTGGGGTCGGCACAACAGGTTTTTTCCCTCCACTCTCCTCTATCAGCCGTCATCTCAGCAGTCACTCCTTTCTTACTCATGTCCTCTCTCACACAGTCCATCCATCTTTTCTTTGGCCTACCTCTACTCCTATATCCATCCACATTCATTACAAAACCCACCAATTTTTGTTAATTCTAAAATTTATTAGTACTTTAATTACCTGTCCATTCTCCTGCTCCGGCGCACCAGAGAGCATAGAATCGTTCAGCTGCAGAGCGCTATCAGAGTGCTCCTCTCGCTGCGACATCTCTATGATATCCTCCACCAGCGCGCCGAGTAGACCGGGACTGGACGGCTCGAAGCGAAGACCGGCCTTCTTGCTGATCTCTGCCATCGCTATTTTGAATGGGGTTGGTGTTCTGGAAATTATAGAATGATAATTAATAATAGACACTTCACACATTTTTTTTTTACTAATTGTTGACAAGCATATAGCGTACTTGATGTTAAGTAAATAAATATTGGTGGACTTTCCACACTGCACTATCTAGCCCCAAACTAAGCCAAAGCTTGTAAAATGGGATCCAAACAGCTGATATAATACATACATACTTTTTTTTTGTAAATACATACTTATAATATACTAGCGGGTGCCCGCGACTTCGTCTGCGCAGGATTAGTATTTGGAGTAGCTTATATTAGCGTGGCGTAGTACATATGTGTAACTCTAGCGGTTTTGGCAGCGCACGCCAGAATAGCTCGCAGATGGTAGATTTTTTCCTACTTACTTGACACTTTTTGACATATTTTGGACAATTCACACAATATCTTTATAAATTGTAGCCTATGTGTTATTCTGATGTATAAGCTATATTATTGTAAAGTTTCATTAAAATCCATTCAGTAGTTTTTACGTGAAAGAGTAACAAACATCCATCCATCCATCCAGTAGTAGGATAGTAAGAAGTAGGATATATCGCTCATTCTGTTATGATTGATGAAACTTTGAATATACATAGATTTTGTATTTGGGTAAGTTCTACACGAGAGGCCGCGGGCGAATACTTCCTTTTTTACATAACTGCTGGTTTATTCATATTCACTTACTTAGGAGTAGCATTACTCTTTCGCTTGTCCCCGGGCGTGATCTGATTGGCTGGCGTCGGCGTGTGCAGGAGTGGACTTGCGCCCCAATCCTAGAATAGCAAATAAGTTTCATAATTTAATTAATTATTGTACACACGGATACTGATCTAGCTTAAAGACAAAGGAAAATGGCGCTTACTACATATTTTTTTTTACCACTAACTGATAGAACAAGCAGATGGCCCACCTGATGTTAAGTGGTAACCATCACCTATAACAAAGCATTGCCTCGTAAGTCACGCACGATAGGAACGTGCCCTACGATGCACAACCCTGCGTCCATCAGCTAGAGGCATACAGATGTTAAGCCTCATGTGCCAGTAATTACACCGGCAACCACACTCTTCAAACCGAAACACAGCGTTGCTGCTTGGCGGCAGAAAAAGGCGTGGTGGTAGTACTTCCCCGGACGAGCCCTTCACAAAGAGCTCTACTAATCTTAATTAATACATACATACATACTTTTTACTACATAAAAGCGAGCAGTGCAAGTATTAAATCGTTTTTTTATTGGTCCGAATACAGCTTTAAGGTAGGAATATAAATTGTTCATATACTGGTGAAAATAAATATGAAAATATCTTATACTCTATGAGATATGTACAAAAATCAAAAGGGGGATCAAGTGTCCCCACCTTCCCCTAGTGTACCAATGGATTTTACTGTTGTTCGAACAATGCCAGTGCAATGCCAGTGCTCTTAAACGCTGAAGGAAAACATGGTCAGGAAAAACAGTTCGTTTGTAAAACCACTAGATTTGTCTGTGACAGCTCAGAAATCTCTGCCTTCTGCGCTGTAGGCCGTGGGTTCGATCCCATTTACGAAAATAAAATATAACTATTATATCAGCTATCTGGGTCCCATAGTACGAGCTTGGTTTATTTTGGGGCTAGATAGTGCTCTGTGGAATGTCGACTAATATTTCTAATTCTAATTAATTCTCATCCAAGGTGGGGAAGTAATATCTGCACTGACGTCCCGCAACGGGGTGTATTGTGCCTTCCATTAGGTGTATTGTGCCAATATTACCACCAAACAAGTTCGTAGGATCATACAAAAGAACGGTAGGAACCTAGCCGTAAGTTTGTTGCCTGTTCTTCTAGGCTTTGGTCGCGTGGAACTGGCACCTAGAGTCACCTAGCTTTAAGACGTTTCAAAGTGATCCTCGTGATTTTATTGAATAAATACCTTTTGACTTTGACTTTGGAACAAGATTTACCCTATTACTATTACTTACTATTCAAATATTGTCTTCTTTGAATCTGAAGTGGAAACCTATAATTGACCATACTATTGAATCAAACTTAGTACAAATTGTTTATATCGCTGTTGGTTTCCCAATAATATCTACACTAATATTATAAAGAGGAAACCTTTGTATTTTTGTATTTTTGTATGTTTGTATTTTTGTATGTAACGTATAGGCTCAAAAACTACTGGTCCGATTTCAAAAATTCTTTCACCATTAGAATGCTACATTATCCCTGAGTAACATAGGCTATATTATATTTTCAAAAAAATCAGGGATCCTTACTAAAACTTCAATAATGTAACCCAAGGTGGAATACAAAAACCTTACATCGCTTGCGCTGCGAAAACTATTGATGATAGAACAAAATAATGTACTACGATTTTGTAGAACACGTCATCATCTACAAAAAATGTCGCGACAGCATATGTCTAACTATTATAGTTATGTCACAATAAGTGTTCTTTTATTATAAAAAAATAATTGAAATGCCGCCGCCAGAAAAGGGTCTTTATTTGTACCTTGGTATTAATCCTTATCCAAATAAATCAATTCATAATTAAGACGGTTTCAATACCTATAGATTACTTCTTAAATTTTTCAAATCGGACATTCCATTCAAAAGATATGACGAAATTAAAAATGTTAACGGGTCCACGGGTCACGCTCGGGGTGCGATTTCATTCACTCAAGGAGAAGCGCGTGCAAATGTATGAAATAAGTAGACGCGAGGCTCGAACCCACGCTCTAAGTTTATCCTAAAATGTTCAAAAAATTTATGACCACCCATGCGAAGCTGGGACAGGCCGCTAGTAATAAATAAATAAATAAATACCCACATTGACATATTAGCTGAGTTTCGAAAACAATTTTTTTTTGCAATTTCTATTATTTAATATTTATTTCAATCTGTTCACATGCTCAATAAGTACAATTTGATGTTGGAAACTGGTGTCTGTAAAACTTACATCTAACTATTTATAATAGTAGTTTGATTCCCAAATAAAACTAAATAAAATATCTATTTACCTTATAAGCATGCCTCAAAGGCGTAGAATCGAAATGGTTGAACGGAGCCGGCGAATTCAAGAACTGCGAAGGGCTGAACGGCAGCGCCTTAATCGGAGTGATGCCGGACTGGGACTCTAGGGCTCTGGATATGGAGTCGGACCAGATCTATAAAAAAAATATAATTAAGGAATGACCTTTGTTGTAATGATGATATTACAAATAAATATGTATTTTTTTAATTGAGGATTATAATATCCAGTAGTTGGTAATGACGATGATGATGCTTAATACAAAAAAATACTAGTATTTCCATAAAAATTATGATCTTCTTCTTAAATTTAAGAGCTTATTTCTTGTCGGGGTTTTGATGCAGTTTCCTCCAATGGAGTCTTTCCAATGCGGCCTTTAATCCCTTATACGACATGACAGCGACCTTCTCTTTTATCTGACTCATGTTGTTTTTTTATAAATCTAGCTGATGGAACAAAACGATGGCCCACCTGATGTTATGTGGCTTTTCGATATTCACGTTTTTATCTGCTCGTGTATTTGGGAAAATAAGTCCCAATAAGTAAGTTGTTTTTTCACAAATAGTGATGTGAAGTTCGTAGGATTACCTCAAGCGAATTTTAATAAAAAAAAAACTAAATGATACAATACAACAGACTCACGTTATGGTTAGGCGTGTTGGCTGGCTTTCTGCTCCTCCGTCTGAGGATTGGAGGAGGGCTGCTACTCTCCAAATGCTTCTTCTTCGGCGAAGCGTATACTGAAGGCACCACTATCTCTTTTAACGGCTCCGATTCAACTGCGTACGTCACTGAAAGAAATATAATGAAAAGTTAATACAACGATAAGGAAAAGGAATACAATCGTATAAGGAAGTCAAGGCGGCCGCATTTGAAAGACTCAATTGGAGGAAACTTCATCTAACTTCATTAACTACATCTTTTTCTTAATCCTGTTGTCAGAATGTGTCCATTATACCAGAGGTTCCCAATTTTATTTTGATACGGAACCTTAATTGATTATACTTTTCCTAGCGGAATAAAAATGTATTACCTTGTTGTTTGTATATTTTTATGTTTGATTTGAAAAGAAAGAACAAATATAAATGAAAAACAATTATTTTATGCATCAATAAGTCGTCATAAATTCAAGAAAAATAACATTATCACTAACAACTAAGTTAAAAACAAATACTAATACTTAACTAACATTGAAAATTGTAATAACTAACTTAAGAGATGGAAATAAAAGGCTATAATAAAAATAATAATAAAGTCGTCACAAACGGAAGCAGAACTGTGATAGCCTTCACAACAATTGCAGGGTATTTACGACACGTGCGAACGAGACGGCGCGCTGGCAATTTTTTGAGACGAATGTTTTGTAAATTTTTGATCGGAATGCGGAACCCTTGTGGCCCTTCCACGGAACCCCAGGGTTCCGCGGACCACTTTTCGGGAACCTCTGCATTATACAATGATTTATTAATAAATTACAATGAAATTATTGATGTAATTGAATAAGAAAAATATCAAATTCAAAAAGGATGTTTTAGCCACACTTTCGAAAGAGTGCGCTTAAAATGTTAACTTTTAAATAGACTCAATATAATCTTATTTAAGCTTTTTCATCTTCCATCTGGAAAATGAAAAAGGTGTAGGTATAGGTAGGTTGTATTTTTATACAACTAGCTGATGGAACAAGCAGATGGCCCACCTGATGTTAAGTGGTAACCGTCACCTATAACAAAGCATTCCCTCGTAAGTCACGCACGATAGAAAAGTGCCCTACGATGCACTGCCCTGCGTCCATCAACTTGAGGCATACAGATGTTAAGCCTCATGTGCCTGTAATTACACCGGCAACCACACTCTTCAAACCGAAACACAGGAACGCTGCTTGGCGGTAGAAAAAGGCGTGGTGGTAGTACTTCCCCGGACGAGCCACACACAGAGCTCTACTACTAACATAATAGTTACATTCTCTTCTCTTGTCGTGTCACAGTTTCTTTTTTTTTTAATCAGTGTGATGAAAGGATTTTAAGTGCGCCTCAAGAGGCTCTTTTCTAGCACTTGACACATGTTATAGAACTTTTTAGGTTATATGACATGCCGGTTTCCTCACGATGTTTTCCTTCACCGTTTGAGAGTACTGGCATTGTGCACATAATTTTTTGAACAGAAAAACTCATTGGTGCACGTCCGGTTTCGAACCCACAACCTTAGGATCGTGTTACATACCTGCATTTTGGTTATTGTTGTCGGTCGATGCTTTGCTCAAGTAGTTCTTGAGTGGTGAATCTGATGGGAGTGTCTCTATATTTACAAATCTGGAACAACATTACGAGATTAAGAAAAAACGCCTTTTGAACTATCGAAAAATCTGAGTGAGGACGCGGCTTTAATATGCTGTGAGAGTAAGCCTTTATCGACAGCAATTTAGAATATTTGTAAAGAATGAAATATGCTCAAGAACCTTATCCCTAGTAATGGTAGACATCTTTTAAAACAGTAGATATCTTCCCCGTGCAAGATCCTTCAGAGGATTCTCTTAAATTTCAAAATAAAAAAAAAATCTGAAACAGCTTCACGACTTGGATCCCCAGGCATGGTAGATATCCGCTCAGATCTTTTTAGTACCAAGTACGAACTCCAGATTATTTTTGAGGATGTCTAAGGGGGGTCAGAGGTACGTCCAAAAATTACATTTGGTACATCATACCCACATTACGCAGTAATTGGTAATAAGAATAGTGTACGGCGTGATACATTCACGTGTTTATTTATGTTTAATAAGAATGGTATCTTATGAAATATTTTAATCTATTAATTAACATTAAAAAACTTAGTTTCATATTTTTTTTTATCTAAATTAAAATAAAACATCCACAAAATATTGGCAAATTGGAAGTTGAGATATGGCTTTCTATGTTTATGGAAAAATTACTAATCTTATTTAGATAAAAAGAGAGATGTATCTAGTGTGCTTTTGTTACTTTTTAGTGTGTCATTTGTGGTTGTCTTTGTGTGGATTTGTATTGGATTGTGTACTTAGTGTGCCTTGTGACTTTCAGCAAGCCATTTGTTAATTTAGTGTGTCTCCTGTTATCTCTATTTTGTATCAAAGTGTCTAATGTGTCTACAAATACACACTTGAAGGTAGTGTCCAAGATCTGATCAACAGCAGACTGGCCTTGTCGGTGTTATGTTGATTTATTGTGTCTTTTGACATTTAGTTAGTCATTTGTCTTTAGTGTGACTCCTGTTATCTCTAGTTAGATTTGTGTCAATTTACTACAAACACTCACTTGTAGGTAGAAGGTAGGAGGAAGTTTGAAAGTAGCGCCTGTGATGGATAAGTTGAGGAGCAATAGGTTAGCGTGGTATGGGCATGTCATGAGGAGGGAAGAAAGTTATATTACGAGAAGAGTTTTGGAAATGGATGTGGATGGTTTTAGAAGGAGAGGCAGGCCAAAGAAAAGATGGATGGATTGTGTGAAAGATGAGTAAGAAAAGAGTGAGCACTGAGATGACGTTAGAAGAGAGTGGAAGAAGAAAACCTGTTGTGCCGACCCGACTTAGCGTGGGATAAGGGCAGGAAGATGATGATGACTCACTTGAAGGTAGAATCCAAGATCTGGACATCAGCTGGCACCAGTCCCCCTCGGTCCGGTGAGGTCCTGACATCCGGAGACAGTTGCTGTTGCAGATTGTTTAGCTGACTGCGGAGGACCTGTCTGCATTGTAACACTTGCTTCGATGGCTGGCTGGTGCTTGAGGAGTTGGATTGGGTTGACTCGTTGAACGGATCTGACCAAGGTTGGGTCTGTAAGGTAAAATATATGGGTAAAAATCTATGCATGCAATTGTTTATACATATTATAGGTAGTTTGACTACAGTCTAGGATTCCCTTTTTCTGTATCAAAAAGTTTTTATTTTTTTATTTTTGAGTAGTCCAGGTTGTCATGTTGTCAATATTTATACCATAAATATGTAAGTAAATAAATATAATGGAAACTCCATCCAGTTGATGAACTTCACTGATCGTTGCTTCATCATCAACCTAAAGAATCCCACTGCTGGACACTGCCTCCCATATACATTCCCAGATAGAATGTGGTTTAGCTTAATTCATTCACTTGCAACGAATTACTTGTAAAAAATAAATGTTATCTATTTGTGGATTTTTAGTAATAGGGTCCCGCTTTACCCTTTGGCGACGGAACCCTAAAAATAAATTCAGTGATTTTATATCTTTCAAATGTTTTAATGTGCGAGCGAGAGGTAATTAGCAGTCTTCATCGCCTTAAATAAAGTGCAATCTATAGGTGTATACTAATAGTGAGTTGTGCAGACATTTTAAATAGCGTAAGCGATCACATAACGAAAAAACACAAAGCGCAACAAAAACAAGAATAAAACAAACAAAAACCATAACAAAAAATGAAACTAGGTAGCAAGATCGTATCCGTTTTTTTATGAATTTTACCTACGACCGATACATAAAATACAAACGCTTTACAAAAAAATCAGGCTGAATATGTTGTAAAAGTGAAGCGTCAACGTTATCTACATGTTAATAGGAATAGGCTTCAAAATAGATCCTTGTGGTATACCTATAATATGTATAAAGTTAAATCACCATCCTCTCCAAGTCTATCTGACTTTTATTGAAGTAGGTAGCACCTACCATTTTGTTATTACATATCAAACTGTGTTATTGTAATAATAACCCAAAAAAAACTGATACAATCTAGAATTCATGTTACTAACCATATCTAAAGCTTTATCAAGATCCATATAACCTAATTCAAAATTTCACTAAATCAATATACAAATAAATTAGCTTCAAAATTAAAAGAGCATATAAATATAAAATCAAACAGCACTAGATAGTGCTGTGTGGAATATTTTTGCATACAAGCTGTGTAGGCTAAGTCAAACAAAATGAGGTCGAATATCGCTAGGTACGTACGCCACAAATGTCATAATTAATTCCTGATTAGGCCCCAGAAATGAACATTCCGCAGAACTTTAGATACAGTTACTAAACTACAAAGAAAGAAAGGAGCACTAACATCGCTATAAGCTACAGTTGAAAGTAGTCGAGCTCTTTAAGTATGGCTCGCCCGGGGAAGTACTACCACCATGGTCTCTGCCGCCAAGCAGCTTTGCTGTGTTTCGCTTTGAAGAGTGTGGTTGCTGGTGTAATTACAGGCACATGAGGTTTAACATCGCAGGGTACGTTCCTATCGTGCGTGACTTACGAAACAATGCTTTGTTGTCATCACTTTACATCAGGTGGGATATCTGCTTGTTCCATCAAAAAGTTATAAAAAAAGGCCCCAGAACTGAACATGTAACATCAGCAAAGATCATACAAAAAAACGGTAGTAACCAATCCGTAAGTTTGTTGCCTGTTCTTCTAGGCTTTGGTCGCGTGGACCTAGAGTCACCAGCTTTAAAACGTTTCAAAGTTATCCTTGTGATTTTATTGAATAAATACCTTTCGTCTTTGACTTTCCGCGGAATGGCTTTAGAAATGGTTGGGAAACTACAAAGAAACACAAAGCAGCACTAACATCGTTATAAGCTACAGTGACGCGCTCCGCGGGACTAGCGGTCACATCGTACAGCGGCCTCGTCTTTACCCGCTTGCGGCGCAGCACTTCGAAACTGTCTATCAGATCCGGCTCGTACTTGCGACGCATTGTTGAGTTCCAGTGGTTCTTTATTGCGTTGTCGGTCCTGTAATGGAAATATAGTTTTTTATTCTTAGTAACCGTCATAATAGACATACCAATTTTTTTTTTTTTTATACAACGAGCTGATGAAGCAAGCAGATGGCCCACCTGATGTTAAGTGGTAACCATCACCTATAACAAAGCATTGCCTCGTAAGTCACGTACAATAGTAAGTGCGCTACGATGCACTGCCCTGCGTCCATCAACTTGAGGCATACAGATGTTAAGCCTCATGTGCCTGTAATTACACCGGCAACCACACTCTTCAAACCGAAACACAGCAACGCTGTTTGGCGGCAGAAAAAGGCGTGGTGGTAGTACTTTCCCGGAGGAACCCTTCACAAAGAGCTCTACTACTCTTAAAATTAAAAAATATTATTACGAATGCATAAATAAAACATGAATCGATTAGTTATATTTTAATTTATTGTTATTATTATTATTTAACAGCCTTCACAGCTCAGTTGGTAGTAGCTCTGCCTTCTGCGCCGTAGGCCGTGGGTTCGATCCCCACCGAGAATAACATTTGTGTGGTGAACATAGATGTTTGTTCTCTGTCTGGGTGTTACATAATATTATAGGGATGTATTTACAAAAAAAAAGGATATATGTATTATATCAGCTATCTGGTTCCCATATTACAAGCTTTGGCTTAGTTTGGGGCTAGATAGTGCTGTGTGGAAAACTCCTCCAATATTTGTTTTATTTTTATTTTTTACTAGCGGCCTGTCCCAGCTTCGCATGGGTGGTCATAATTTTTTTTAACATTTTAGGATAAACTTAGACCGTGTGGGTTCGAGCCTCGCGTCTACTTATTTCATACATTTGCACGCGCTTCTCCTTGAGAGAGTGAAATCGCAACCCGCGCGTGACCCGTGGACCCGTTAACATTTTTAATTTCGTCATATCTTTTGAATGGAATGTCCGATTTGAAAAATTTAAGAAGTAATCGATAGGTATTGAAACCGTCTTAATTATGAAATGATTTATTTGGATAAGGATTAATACCAAGGTACAAATAAAGACTATTTCTAGCGGAGGCATATCAATGAATTTTTTATAATAAAAGAACACTTATTGTGACATAACTATAATAGTTAGACATATGCTATCGCGACATTTTTTGTAGATAATGACGTGTTCCACAAAATCGTAGTACATTATTTTGTTCTATCTTCAATAGTTTTCGCAGCGCACGCGATGTAAGGTTTTTGTTTTCCACCTTGGGTTACATTATTGAAGTTTTAGTAAGGATCCCTGATTTTTTTGAAAATATAATATAGCCTATGTTACTCAGGGATAATGTAGCATTCTAATGGTGAAAGAATTTTTGAAATCGGACCAGTAGTTTTTGAGCCTATTCGTTACATACAAAAATACAAAAATACAGATGTTACCTCTTTATAATATTAGTGTAGATTAAGAGCCGTCCGGGTCCCACTGCTGGGCAAAGGCCTCCCCCCATTCCTTCCATTATATTTAAATAAGAATAATAAAATCAATTGAATGTTAGTTAATTAAGTACTTTTTTATCTACACTAATATTATAAAGAGGTAAACTTTGTATTTTTGTATTTTTGTATGTAACGAATAGGCTCAAAAACTACTGGTCCGATTTCAAAAATTCTTTCACCATTAGAATGCTACATTATCCCTGAGTAACATAGGCTATATTATATTTTCAAAATAATCAGGGATCCTTACTAAAACTTCAATAATGTAACCCAAGGTGGAAAACAAAAAACCTTACATCGCGTGCGCTGCGAAAACTATTGAAGATAGAACAAAATAATGTACTACGATTTTGTAGAACACGTCATCATCTACAAAAAATGTCGCGACAGCATATGTCTAACTATTATAGTTATGTCACAATAAGTGTTCTTTTATTATAAAAAATTAATTGAAATGCCTCCGCTAGAAAAGGGTCTTTATTTGTACCTTGGTATTAATCCTTATCCAAATAAATCATTTCATAATTAAGACGGTTTCAATACCTATAGATTACTTCTTAAATTTTTCAAATCGGACATTCCATTCAAAAGATATGACGAAATTAAAAATGTTAACGGGTCCACGGGTCTCGCGCGGAGTGCGATTTCACTTACTCAAGGAGAAGCGCGTGCAAATGTATGAAATAAGTAGACGCGAGGCTCGAACCCACGGTTTAAGTTTATCCTAAAATGTTCAAAAAATTTATGACCACCCATGCGAAGCTGGGACAGGCCGCTAGTGGGAAATAAATGGCTTTATTATTATTATTATATTGAAGTTAATTTAAGGACAGCCCTCACAGCTCAGTTGGTAGTATAGTAGCTCTGCCTTCTGCGCTGTGGCCGTGGGTTCGATCCCCACCGAGAACAAACATTTGTGTGATGATGTTTGTTCTGTCTGGGTGTCATAATGTATTATATGTATTCACAGAAGAAGGCAGAGCTACTACCAACTAAGCTGTGAGGGCTGTCACTGACAAATATTTTATTATGTCCTAAAAGTTATTAACAGAGTGAGATTTGAATCAACAACCCTCCCCACAATACTATTATGCTCTAACCAGCTCCACCATCAGATCCTTATCACATCCGGCGTGGGGTCTGTTAATCGGTTACTAACCTATCCAGTAATAATCTAATCGGATACTAGCCTTTCCAGTAATAACTTAACCGGTTACTAACCTGCCGGGTAATAATTTAGCAATTTTGGCCCACTGGTTCCCCAGCTGTTTATGCGCCTGGTATATAATCCTGTCCTCTTGTTCCGTCCACGCAGTCTTCTTTATTGAAGGGTTTAGATGGTTGTGCCATCTCTCTCTGAAAATAGAAATAAGTCTGAATAAGTCTACTGTTATTTTTTTTTATTAGTTTTATTGTGTTTACCTACACACTTAAGGAAATCTCAAAGATTTTTAATATAGTCCCAAAAGTTATTATCCGTATCAAGGGGACGGTCGTGGGTTCAAATCCCACTCGGATAACTTTTGGGACTATATTAAAAATCTTTAAGTCTACTGTTGGCATAGGCCACCGCCAATTTCACATATTGTAAAAACTGTACCTAAATATTGAAGTATTACACGGGTAATTTATCGCGTTTTACCTTTATTATAGCAACATAGCCGAAACGTCGGGAAAAAAATAAAGGTAAAACGCGATAAATACCCGTGTTATACTTCAATATGTGTTATGATCGGGGAAGTTTAAAAAATGACCTTTTTTTTATACAACTAGCTGATGGAACAAGCAGATGGCCCACCTGATGTTAATTGGTAACACGCACGATAGCAACGTGCCCTACGATGCACTGCCCTACGTCCATCAACTTGAGGCATACAGATGTTAAGCCTCATGTACCTGTAATTACACCGGCAACCACACTCTTCAAACCGAAACACAGCAACGCTGCTTGGCGGCAGAAAAAGGCGTGGTGGTAGAACTTCCCCCGAACGAGCCCAAAGAGCTACTCTTAAAATTACTACCTAAATATTCACCTAAAATTGTATCTAACACATAAGTTACAGTGAAAATTGGGAAGACTATCGCATCTCCATACAAACCTCAGGCTTGCAATACAGTACTTGAGGTACTGAGTTTGCGAGCCCATTTTCCGAGCAGATTTATAGCCAAGAGAGTTCTCGACACACCGCACACACTCTTATAGTGACTCCATACAAAACTCACTTTGAAAATAACACCACACTGCCTATTTCTGCCGCCAAGCAGCGTTGCTGTGTTGCGGTTTCAAGGGTGTGAGTGCAGGTGAATTTACAGGCACATGAGGCAAAATCTGTATGCCTCAAGTTGATGGACGCCGGGCAGTGCATCGTAGTGCACATTTCTATCATGCGTGAATTGCGAGGCAATGCTTTTATTTGATGGTTATCACTCAACATCGTGTGGGCCATATGCTTTTTCGATCAGCAAATAGTATAAAAATAATGACTCTTTTTAGTATCGGTGTTGTAACTGTTTGCAAAAAAGTGATTTCTATCCTTATATTTTCTATTTATATCTCTAATACTATAAGACTCAAAGTCCTGACTGACTGACTGACTGACTGACTGACTGACTGACATATAGACAACGCACAGCCTAAACCGCTGGTCCTAGAGACTTGAAATTTGAGGAGTACATAGGTCTTATGGCGTAGAGGTGCACTAAGAAGGGATTTTTGGAAATTCAACCCCTAAGGGTGTAAAAAGGGTTGAAAACGTTTGTATGAAAAATAGTATTCCTTGAACCTACAAACTTGAAACTTGGAGTACATATACTTCAAGGCAAAAAAAAAGGAAAGGCATTTTTAGTTTTTTAAAACTACCCTTAATAAGGGTGCAAAGGGATGTAAAAGTTTGTATGGGAGTTTTTTGACCGCTGGTCCTAGAGACTTGAAATTTAGGGAGTACATAGATAGTATGGCGTAGAGGTGCACTAAGAAGGGATTTTTGGAAATTCAACCCCTAAGGGTGTAAAAAGGGTTGAAAACGTTTGTATGAAAAATAGTATTCCTTGAACCTACAAACTTGAAACTTGGAGTACATATACTTCAAGGCAAAAAAAAAGGGAAGGCATTTTTAGTTTTTTAAAACTACCCTTAATAAGGGTGCAAAGGGATGTAAAAGTTTGTATGGGAGTTTTTTGACGGCTGGTCCTAGAGACTTGAAATTTAGGGAGTACATAGATAGTATGGCGTAGAGGTGTACTAAGAAGGGATTTTTGGAAATTCAACCCCTAAGAGTGTAAAAAGGGTTGAAAACGTTTGTGTGAAAAATAGTATTCCTTGAACCTACAAACTTTAAACTTGGAGTACATATACTTCAAGGCAAAAAAAAAAGGAAAGGCATTTTTAGTTTTTTAAAACTACCCTTAATAAGGGTGCAAAGGGATGTAAAAGTTTGTATGGGAGTTTTTTGACCACTGGACTTAGAGACTTGAAATTTGAAGAGTATATAGGTCTTATGGTGTAGAGGTGTACTAAGAAGGGATTTTTGGAAATTCAACCACTAAGGGTGTAAAAAGGGATGAAAACGTTGGTATGAAAAATTGTATTCCTTGAACCTACAAACTTGAAACTTGGAGTACATATACTTCAAGGCAAAAAAATAGGAAAGACATTTTTAGTTTTGTAAAACTACCCTTAATAAGTGTGCAAAGGGATGTAAAAGTTTGAATGGGAGTTTTTTGACCGCTGGTCCTAGAGAGACTTGAAATTTGAAGAGTACATAGGTCTTATGGCGTAGAGGTGTACTAAGAAGGGATTTTTGGAAATTCAACCCCTAAGGGTGTAAAAAGGGTTGAAAACGTTGGTATGAAAAATTTTATTCCTTGAATCTACAAACTTGAAACTTGAAGTAGATTTACTTCAAGGCTAAAAAAATAGGAATAATATTTTTGGTTTTTTAAAACTACCCTTAATAAGTATGCAAAGGGATGTCGAAGTTTGTATGGGAGTTTTTTAACGCGTGGTGCGATTGACTTAAAACTTGAGGTAAATATACTAAGAAATAAATAATTAAGAATAACACTTTGAAGTTTTGATAATTACCCCGCAAAGGGTGCAAATGACTGTAAAAGTTAGTATGGGAGATTTTTAACGCATAGTGCGATTGATTTCAAACTTGAAGTAAATATACTCCACAATAAATAGTTTAAAATCACGTTTTCACTATTTTGAAACTACCCCTGCAAAGGGTGCAAAAGACTGCCAAAGTCCCAAGTTTTGTATAGGAGATTTTTAACGCGTAGTGTAATTAACTTCAAACTAAAAGAAAATGTGTTCTGTGGATAAATAACAAAAAAACAGTTTGATTTTCGAAAACAACCCCTGAAACGTTACCCTCCTTCGTTGCGCTCGAGTAAAAAGGATACAACGAAGCGTCAATGTTTGTAAGGGATATTCTAAAAACGGGAATCTTGAGTTGGTTCGAAGAGATATGAGGGTATCTACCGTGATTGGGGATCAAAGTCGTGAAGCTGTTTCGTTTCGTTTGTTTTTGAGGTAGAAACTAGGAACAAATAAGTACATATTTTCCGTGTAAGGTTGTCTTTGTTGTATTTGTCATGTTTGTGCCAAACTCAGTCAGTACCTACCTAATATAGGTAATGTACGCCTATTGGTATCCCATATACCTACGTAGGTATTTAAAATCTTACCCTAATAATATACAAATCAATGCGAAAGTTACGATGTTTTGATGTTTGTGGCTTAATCACGGTTCACCACTTCAACGCGTGCGAAGCCGCGGGAAGCTACTAGTTTATTATATTTTTCTATTTCTATATTTAGTGATTTATTGATCTATCGAAAGAAAACTTTAGCTTCAATCAGAACGCCAATTAAGTAGAATAAAAATAATACCTGCACTGTTTTCCTATCCTCCCCTTTAAATGCCTCGCAATAAGCGTCCATTTCTTTGGTCCGTATTTGGCGACCAACTCAACCACTTTTTCGTCCTCCTGCAAAAAAATTGTACACAAATTAGCTGAGTAAAACATGAGCTGCCAAGAAGACAGTGAAAAATGGTAGGAGAGCTCACAAGTCACAACACACGTACACTCATTTTACAATATCTACATCCGACAATCAATTTATTACTTATATTTATTACTATATTTTTAAACACTCACGGCTGGTTTCTGAAAGCTCGATCAAAACTAATCGGATGTCAAGTCACTTGCCATTTCAGCTATTACATTGAATTAGATAGAGAGAGCGAGTGACTAGACATCCGATTAGTTTTGATTGGGCTTTCAGAAACTGGCCATTAACATTATCAAGAGGAAAGATTTGTATTTTTGGTTTATAGGTTTGTAACGAATAAACTTAAAAACTACTGGTCCGATTTCAAAAATTCTTTCACTATTAGAACGCTTCATTATCCCTGAGTAACATAGGCTATATTTAAATGTTTAAAAAATAAATATACACCTGTACCGACCCGCTAGTAATGTATCATTTTTCATATCACAAGCAACACAGAATCTTCTAGGCGCCTTCATTCGTTATGAGACGATATTAGACAACGCTTTGAAATAATATTGGCCTCAGTACTAAGCAATAGAAGATTCTAGAGCCTTCAAAAGTTTTTCCTAAAGTAAAAACGCAAACTATACAAAAACTTGGTAACAATAAAGCACTAAACAATACGATCATCATACATGCCATTCATATCCATTTGAACCATACAAAAACAATCAATTGAATCAATACACAAACTACAATTTAACAGTTCATCTTCAGTTGATTATCAAATTTGAGCCTCAATCTCATTACAATATGGATCAAATTGCCTAAAGATGAGCAGTCGATACCAAAACAAAAAGCGTATAAGACAAAAAACTAAAGAAAATCACCGATCATCTGATCCGTGTGAAAATACGTTACATCACAAGGTGATCTAGTGCGTAGGCAGTAAAAATAGGTGCGCTGTTTTTATTAGACATGAGTGGCAAATAATAAATTATGGCACTATAGCATTTTTTATTTTTTATTCTGTTAATGTAGTATGCGAAGATGACAATATAGATATGTTTAAAGGGTCTTTTGAAGACTGACGAGCAAAAAAGACATGAATCCAAACAAGGTTCTCTACTAAAAAGTATCCTAGTACGAAAACTAGTAATAGTTTTCGTACTAGGATACTTTTTAGTAGATTATATTGATACTATGATGATATAGGAACTAGCTTATTGATAGGAAAACTCATCGTTTGGATCAAAATGATATTTGCTGAACTGTCTGCAATGTAATTGCACACAACACAGTCGTTTTAGATTTTTCATAAATATATTCGATGATTTTATATCTTTCAAAATGTGAGAGTGAGAAGTTATTTGACAGTTGGCATCCTCTTAAATAGGCCATGCCGCAGGCGGCAGCTAGTCGTTTTAAAATAATCAACTTGTGGAATAGTTAACATTAATTTGAGAGAGCGATAAAAGCTGAGAAGCGATAATAGTCCTATAAAAACTTAACATGTTATTGCTGTATTAGATTTTACATTTTGATTAGAAAAAAATATATAATTCGACTGTAAAAATTAATACTTCTCCTAGTATGGACAGTGATCCCTATTTTGACACGAGAATTGGCAATAAGGAACAATAATTCTACTTTTTTCAAACAAAAAACGTTTAGTTAATTGGCAAGTTTTGCAACGCTTCGTCCGAAACAATCAAATTAATAATAACATAGCAATTATTAACAAAAACACTGAACTACATACATAATAATTAATAGCCTTATAGGCTTTGAGTGCGCGTTTGACTCGCTTGTTAGATGACATCATGTTCGGGAATCATCATCATCATCAATGGATGTGTACTAATAAAATATATTCTATTTTATCAACCTGAAAAAGTCCACTGCAGGATTAACGGCCGGTTTCTGAAAGCTCAATCAAACGTAATCAGATGTCAAGTCGCTTGCTATTCCAGTTATTACATCAAATTTAACTGAGACTTGACAATTGACTTGACATCTGATTAGGTTTAATCGAGCTTTCAGAAACCGGCCTGAACAAAAACATCCTGTCACAAAAAAAAGATCTATGGTCGTTAAACAAATGTTTGTTCTCGATGGGTATCAAACTCACAACTACAGCTCAGAAAGCTGAGCCACTACTAAATGAACTGTGACGGTTGTAGTATATAGTTTCTTAAATATATTAATAATAATAATAATTTATTGTTTAAGCGAATATTAAAAGTAAAAATTTAATTTGTTGACTTATACATCTTGTCCTTAAGGTTTCATCATATTGCAATACTAATTTAATTCAGTTCAATAAAGAATTCACATTTCATGATAAATATATTTGCCTGGATACATTTTATTCAGAATCTTTAAAATTATTTATAACAAGCTTTAAAGAGATCATTTTGCAAATGCTAAGTTATAATCTTTTTTGTCGTCATATCAGTGTAACAGATTTTTTGATTAATATCTTTTAAGTGCTCGAAAGGAGGCTCTTTGAGGCGCACTTACAATTCTTTCACCACACTGTTTCGATAGAAACTAGAGACACGACAAGAATAAGAGACATATTAAAGTTTATTCAATTCTATGTCTAAGCCAGCTGATGTAGATTTTAGCTACAAAATAGCACGTGGCGATATTGGCAGCACTCGCAAAAACTTTGACCGAGTCAAGGGCACATTATTGGAACTGGAATTGACTTGATAAGGTTCTAAATGAGTACAAGCCACAGAATAAGGTGTAGCTGCTGCGAAATACTCAGCTGTTAACAAGGTCGAAATTAGAATAACAAATAATATGGAAAAGAGATATGTAGATGCATTAGAATTATTGGTGACAATTTTATGATTTCCGATCTTATTCAACATCTACACAATGAATTTTCTTAGGAATCACTGAATTGGAGGTGTTTTATTGGTTTCCAAGAATTTGAGGACACACCTAATTTTTTATTAGCATTTTAATAGCGACTGGAGAGAAGGAAGGGAGGCCTTTGCCCTGCAGTGGGACACTACAGGCTCTTATTAATAAAAAAATAATAATAATAAAAATTTTAATGTTAGGATTTAACGAACGAATACATAGCATTTGCCCCGGATTCCGGTTTCTTTGTTATTATTATTATAATTACCCGCAGGTTCGCACATTGCGCAGGTGAGGAAAAAATAACATTGTTTAAATCATTCTGTCAATCATTTTATACAAGCGGCCTGTGGAGTAGTTTTAACAAATCGTCCCTCAGCGTCTTACGCGTCCTCTATAATAACATGTTCAGGGTGTTGTTGGGGTTACCCAGATTCTGCAGTGGGTCTGGCATGTTCGCCCCAACAAGATACTCAGGGTATTGGCTGGCAGATGGGACAGTCCATTGCAGTTTTACGGGGTGTCTGCACTTATTAACCCGAATGCCAGACAAGTTTATTATAACTAAACATAGTGTTCCTACCTACTTCATGTTAGATTTAAATTGTTTGATTATTATTTGCTACCTATATTAAGTGTTATTTTTAAGTTTGTATGGATCTATGACATCTGAAATAAATAAATTTTAATTTTTAAATTTAATTATCAAAGATTAAAATTTACACAAGAAACAAAGTAACGATCTCTACATACCTACTTGCACTTACGACCACTACTAAGGCAGGAAATCAAAATGCTCATCGACAACTATTACGGAAAAAAAAATAGCTGTAAAAAAATAATGAGCAAATGTTCACTCAAATGAACATACAGACATACAAACGTTATCATTTATTTATACACACTCTAGTTTAGTCTTAATCTGCAACTTAGTCATAGTATTATTAATTTATAACCAGTTCTTTCTCACGGTGTATGATTTCAAGGACCCCAGCTTCTTACGTCACCAGAAACGAGAAATCTTTAGATATCTCCAATGTTATTGTACGAATAAAAATAAAATACGCTCCGAGTGTGGTCCCAGGCATGGTAGACATCCTCTCAATATGCCTTGGGTTTATAAGACTTCTGTTCTGGTACAGGCTACAGAGACTGAAGATTTTATTCCCAAGGGAAGACAAAAGTTACCAAAAATGTTACTAGCTGTCACCCCAAGATAATATATAGATATAGATAGGATTTGTTTTAGCTAGACTGCAGCCTTTCCCAAAGTGGGCAATAAAGCCCCATTGTGGGCGCTGCAGGCCGAAAGGGCGGCAAGAGACCCAGAAAAAAATAGGGGGAATCAATTTGACACCTGAGCGCCGTTGTGTACTACCGCTCAGGTCTCAAGTTAACTCTTGCGGGTTATAGTAAAAGTCTCGTTTAGAATGAATGTTTAATCTCCGATAATATAGCTCACAATAATTAATTTAATTTGAAGTTATAGTGGTTTTTAAGCAGGTGAAAAAATGGGGGCGCTAAAAAATAATTTATTCTCAAAGTGGGCAGTAGACAACATAAGTTTGGGAACACCTGAGCTAGAGCCTAGCAAAATGAAAAAATGGGGGCGCTAAAAAATAATTTATTCTCAAAGTGGGCAGTAGACAACATAAGTTTGGGAACACCTGAGCTAGAGCCTAGCAAAATTCTCCTAACTGCAAACATACAACGCCAAATCGCCGATGTTGCCACTAAGATATTTCATCTCGCTCACTCCATCATAAAAGATATTTACTTTATAGCTAACAATCACTATCAAAACCTACTGAAGTTACCAACAATTTACATTGCGTTGTCAACATAAATAAACTTGATAAGCCTACGCCACCTACTCAAATTATAATTCAGGGCACGGACAAAGCACAATAGATTCATTCATTCATTCATAAAATCTAGGAAGCTATGCCTTAAGCTTGGTTACAGGCACACTTCGTTTTATTACCAAAATAATTGAGGTGACGTCATTTTTGAATACGTAATCAGAATAATATAATAGCTATTCTTATACACATGTAAAAGCGCAGAATGATATAATAGGTACCTATATAGTTTTTTATTTAAATGACAGAATCTCATTACGATAAAAAATGCGCAGAATCGTTTCACAGGAGGTTGCGAGAAGTCGGTGAATGGAGATGGCAGATGATAGCTCGTCCAGGAAATATAAGGATGCCTTATGACGTGGACTTCTTCAGACTGCTTATAATCAGTTATTATCAGTTTATCATAGGTTAGTCGTATACTCCTATACGACTAATCTATGAGACTAAGAGCTGATTTCACCATGCTCTGTTAGTTACTAATCAAGGATTAACAGGCCGTTAAATCTAACCTTAGATGTCAAACGCGTACACTTTGACATATTTAACGACCCTTTATTCCTTTGTTAATCTAACAGAGCATGGTGAATCAGCTCTAAGCCATAGTCATCTTTAGACCATATGCACCGAAATGTGTCTTGGCAAAATAACCGCGTCTACTGATTAGGGGGTGCACTATGCTGAGCTTAACCCATTTGCTGCTGTAGCATACCTCATATTGTGACATGTAGTTTTCTCACGTTGGTATTTTATTTTTTTTCTCTTTTCCCTTTCTATTATGTTATAATGTATTATTCTTCCTATCTATTTCATTCGACGCCTAAAAACGGAAAACGAGACCGCGGCGGAGATGGAGGGACGGAATAGACGCATACTTAAAGAAGTGGTCCACAGTAGCCCAAAGTAGAAGCGACTGGAGAGAAGGAAGGGAGGCCTTTGCCCTGCAGTGGGACACTACAGGCCCCTAATAATAATAATAATAATAATCTACTTCATTATCATGTTTTGTATGTTGTAGCAATTAAAATTATTGTCTATGACTAAATGTATACCCAGTCAAGAACACAGACATTAAACATCTAACTAAGAGTTACTACGAAAACCAGCCCTGATCCGTGAAAGAATGGAGGAACAGCCATCTAAAACACCGCTGGCATTCGCAGAAGCAATGAATGAATCGACGTCCGTAATTGCATTGCAATAGCAGAGAATATAGAATAGTGTCGGTATGATGACCTGTGGGCTGTGATTCATGTTTCCTTTGCATTGATAGACTGATTGGGTTCATCTAATTCAAAATGTTCAACTATCTGTTCAACCAGTTAAACATATTGGATAAATTTCAATTTTTTCTACTTAAAAAAGTAGTTTGGATTTTTATACCTCAATCACACTACTACGGCTAAACATAATAGAATGAAGCCTAGACTGTACAGTTCGTAATCTGACCTTTTTAGGCATTTTTATCCTGATCAAATAATTTTTAAAAGACTTCGTAGTTTAAATAAAATGTTGAATTAAAAGCCAAATCGCGGATATCCCGAGATTTCAGTTCGAGTGGTTCGCACGGATTCACTAGAACTACATTTTCTATTCAGAGGCACTTTGTGTTTTTGTTTAAAAAATCGATAGTACTTTATTATGCAACCCGGACCTGGTATAACAGCTAGGTAAGAACTGTTACTGATAAACGGTGACCTTATAGGTGACCTTTTTATCGCGTTTTGCGCAGCCCCAAAAGAACCTAAATCACGTCTGACGTCACGAGCGTCTAACCAAACCTAACCCATATACTCGAAAAGTTTTTAAAACTAGATTACTAACCTCCTTGGTCCAAGGCCCCTTGACTAGCTCCGGATTAACGACCTTAGTCCACCGCTGTTGGCACTGGATGTCTGATCGATCCTTGTACTCGTTTGCGATCAGCTCCCAGTTCTCATTGTACATCTTTACGTATGTTTTTAACCTTTTATCCTGGAAATACATTATTTTATGATTGATACAACGAAAACATTCAATCGTGCAGAGAAAAGCGAATGACGGAAGTTTCTAAACTAAAATGAGGGTACACACACATACCTCTTCTTTCGTCCATCGTCCCTTATTAATATTCTTCCTCGTCCCAGAGCTTTTGGCTGTAATCGGCACATCCTCGTAGACTGTCGAATCTTCTGAGTAATCACTCGACTCAGATTCACTGGAACAAAACGAAATTGTTGAATATCTACTTCTGCATTTTGTCTTTTAGCTTTTAAGGCTAAATTACAATGTGTGTCATTAGTATTTTTACAGAAACCTGCAAAAATCCTGACAAGGAATTAGCAAACTTTATGGTAGGGATATTATATTCACAGTTCGAACCAACGTGTTCCTTACTTTATACCAGAAAACTTTATCCAATGTTCTTTACTTTATACCAGAAAACTTTATGTAAAACCCGCGGCAAGAAGTGCTTTTAAAAGCGTCGTAGGTTTCATAATAAACAAAAGGGACCATTTTGTTGATTAACTGATTAGAAACCGGTATAATGTTTATTTTTCGACATTCCTTAAAACCACAAGACTAGGATGTTCTTGTTTACGTAAGTCCTCTTGAACTTGAAGTGTCACGGAGACCGTGTTTTGTTTATCAAAGTTTCAAGCAACATGTTTTTAATCCCAGAAATATTTTCAAGTTCGAGATGCCGTATTTAAAAATAATCTATGGTCGAAATCAAGCAAACTATAAAGTTAATAACGATGAAGTAGTTACCAAAAAAACGAGAAAGATAATGAATGAATGAATGAAAATGCTTTTTTGTACACCTTACACGAACGAACAAAATAGGCAACAAAGAAACAGAAAATAAGAAAAGAAAGAGAGAAAAGGTTATAGGTATTTGAATAAAGAATAAATATATTTATGACGTAGGAATAAACAAGTCAACCAATCCCATACTGTTTTTAGAAGAGAGCCAGATCAGAACATGTTTTCTTCAAACGAGTCCAACAAAAAAAGAATATGATGGATTTTTTTTCTACATCCTAATCTAAAATCTCTGGTCACGTTCTGAATATCAAAGGTACGAGTATGTTCATTACTATGAAGTCCTGAGTTTATCCTTAGTAATAATAGCAGCTTACGTAATATGACTTTATTTAGAATCTGAACACGTGGTAAGCGCTGGGGAGCTGTAGATACGGTGATGGATGGGTTTGGTTAAAAAAATCCTGTGGTAGACTAGGTATCTACTTCAGTTTCGGATACTCTGAATTCTGTGGCACCGGTTTGGCTAGAAGTTACTTTATTATTAAGCATATAATTCTGGTTGAATTTTTACATTATCCCGGATTTTTACAATGACTTAATAAAAAGACTGCGTGTGTGATCATAGCGCTAAAATCATCCCAAATATCCACTTTTCTTAGAAAATTATACAAAAACTTGATTTCAAAAGCTACTATTCATATGCATAACCATGATAGGTAATTTAGTTCAAAACCTATTATTCTGAGATTATTCCTTTTCCCGCCCGAAACAATTTAAGTGTTCATTTTTGGTAATTTATAATCTGATGACATTATATTGAATTAGATAGGTATCATCACGGCTATTAGAGAATTCAAACGTTTGAAAATTAATAGTTTTATGCTAGAATTAGGTTGAAAAATCTTAATTAAACTAGGAATGCGATAATCAGAACAATGATCCCAAGAAAACAGATAGATATTTCGAAATGTCAAGATGCTAGAATTGGATTTTTTTACTGTAGGTATAAAAATATGTGTTGTGATGTCTTAAACAGCTATTTTAAGACCTCACAAGCCTGATAAACCGAACAACAAAATATAAACTTAATTATACACTTGTATAAGTAGGACATTTTAAAAAAACATTATTTAATGACAAATTGTGTTTTACAGTACACATCATTTCGCAGTTTTTTGTCTCAAACCATGATGAATTATCTCATTGTCAACATCAGTTTACTGCTTGGACAAAAAATGGCGCCAGAATCATCCATAGAAGACAAACACAATACAATTCGAAGAACAAGGACTCACGAGGCCCTTTCAATAAGAGCCTACACTGAATTCAGAGCTCAATTACATTGTGATACTGATTATAATTGTGTAGCAGGAATAGCCTCGGAGGATCGCACATTCTACATGACTAAGGACCAGTTCTTTAAATAAAATGACTATGGAAAAATAACCTACACCTACCGGTTATAAGAGCTAATAATTTTCGAAGTGGACTTTCGGTGAGGTAAGAAACTGGTATAAAAACTACAGACAATATAACTTTATGCAGATACCGAGACTTCGCATCAGCTGATGCCAAAACAAGTTTTTTCTCATTCATTGCGAATACTTTGAATGCTATGAGGAAACTATGGAAATCAACGTGGTCCAATTATAATAAATTGATTGTGCCCATGTTCTGTAATTAATAATGTATACTAGAGACAAACACTGTTCATTGCATTTTTCGTTGGTTTACATTTTACATGTGGGTAGGTATGTGCCATTGTAATATTTGCTTGTAATAACTTTGTACTTCGGACATCCACAAATAATCTTGAGTCGAGTAGGTACTATAACATCTGTGTGTATTATCGTGCCTGGGGATTCATGATGGTACTTTGCTCCTTTTATCGAAAAACTTTTCTATATTAATAGATTTAATCTCCTTTGCTAGAACATACATCTACCTAGCCAGTAGCCACCTACTTAAAACTTATTAAAAAGGTCGACTTACTCATGTAACATCACGTCGACTTATCGAAAACAAAGTTTCAACAGATATTCAGATGACTCCATCATTCACAAACATGTTATCAATGTTTCAACTTGTACATTTTATTTTTAAAACGATCTACCACGCACTCACTATTACAGTTTTTTTAAACTCTTTATTCCAACTACCCACAACAAAACTAGAATGCTAGGTACCCCCCTAATTCCCGCCAAAACTTCTTAAAATCACATTTCCATAATGATTCCGAATCTCACGGTCCAAGAGTTACAACAACACTGGCACAGCGTAAACCTCTATCCCTTCTACGTCACGCACACATTGATACCCACTCACACTTATACACGGTGCACATACGTCGTGTAGGTAATAAGTAAGGGTGTAGGGATCGACAAAAACTTCGTAAGGGACGCCATAATTCCAATAAAGGACAACTAATGGCGAATGAAATGAGAATGAAAAGGACGAAGGATCAGGTACAGAAATCATACCCATGAGAATATGTGACGCAACACACAGGCAAACGCAGGTGTAAGTTGGTAAAAGAAAGGAACAAAGAAAAATTATAACTTTTTTTTATTGGATAGGTCAGCGTCTTCTATACATTATTTATACTATGTACACAAAGGTTATCTACAAGGATAAAAAAACTAGCTAACTAGAATTTTCATTAACTTAATCAAATTAATTCTTAGATATTTAAGTTAGTTTAATAGGTAAGCACGTAAACACATAAACGTAACTTGAAAGATGTAACATTGATATGCAAACGAACGGAAAACCATGTGTTCCAACTAAAAACGGCACTTTCGATTGCGAAGGAAAAAAACTAACAAAAACAAGAGGGGTTCGCGAACTTGTGGCGGATGCTAAACTAATTTTGAGTAACGGGAACACGGTTTTTGCAGGGGATGACATGTTTTTAAAGTTATACAAATATAGATAGCATAAAGTATAAATTAACAATCTAGTAACCAACCAACTGCACTAAAATAGTAATGGAATAAAATGGAATTTTCATCAGGAACATGTTCAATATTAATGATAGTCATAGTAAATAACGAAATAGGCTCCCCTCAGATCTACTAATAAGAGGGGATGCCTAAATGGTAATGATTGATAGGTAGTATTCATTGTAGATAAGTAAACGATGTTTCAGCCATGTTTGTTCTTGTACTTTTCTGCTTGTAAGATCATAAGCGCCATCATTTCCGGTTAAATATACAATGATAACGATTCCTTGAATATCACTGATGTATTTAAAAATCGATCAAGTGTGAGTCTGACTAGCGCACTAGGGGCAACTAAAATAATTGTGGTTCCTAATATTAGAGTTATGATGAATGACACCTCCTTTGGGTTAAGACTTTTAGTTTATATTATTACTTACATAACTTGGAGAGGCTTTATTAACACATTCTATTTACTATAAACACTTATGATTACAGCCACCAATACACGAATAGGACAAACAGACGGACAGCGACGGCGGCGTAAGTTTTGTAATAAAGATTCGATACTGACTGACGGATCCCTAAAAAGGGCAATGTCAGATATAAAAGCTAATCAGATAATATCAAACAAACTGAATGATTTATTTGATACTGGGAACTTGTAGCATCAACGACATGCGAAACAAGTTCTTACAGAAACCAAAAACACCGTTGACAAGACACAAAATGAAAAAGAGGGGGGGCAGGTAGTGAGTGACCTATTTCAACATCCGTAGATGCAATCACCAAATTTCTAATTAAAATAAGGAAGTGGGCCAATTTACGTGTTGTTATTTTCACCTGTTCCACACGTACATTTGATTTCACGACCGATTAAAACGAAAAAAAGCTTAGACAAGTGTATTTGGTATTCTGGAAGGGATGTTCAAAACCTGTTGGTGGTCAAGATAGGCTCGGGTCGCGCGCGTCGGATCATTCATCCAAGTACCCATATTATGTCTGTTTTGTTTACACTTGGAATGTGTAGTTTTTTCCACATATAAATCATTTATTTCTCACGCATTCCAAATTCCAAGCCTAGCTCACTTGTGATTGATACAAATCGTATACAATCAGACATCCATTACAATGTCAGTGTACTCGTAATAGACAAAGTAAATAAATACATGTAATCAAAGCCGAAAGGAAACGGAATGGCCAATTTCCCTAGCAAATTATCGATGCGCGTAAAACATAAAGAAAGAAAAGGGGACACATGGACGCCCTAAGGAAGTGCCCTGTTAAACAACGCAATGTCCGTACTTCCTGTGTCCCCTTGTGTGATCTGGTTAACACTTCTAGCTTTCACAAAATCTTGAGTTCGACGACTTGAAGTGTACACAATATGACAACACTCTGATTGGGAAATATATGGGCTTTGGGAAAGCTAGCGGGATATCGAGATATATGAAGACAATTTAGGACGTAAATGAAACATTAATATAATAGGTAATATGCCTACAACCACCACTGTATTCCCCATAGAGGACATTCTCTGATCTCTCATGGAATTCAAGATCCCTCCTGAGGGTATCATAGTCAAATTCAATGGCATTCTAATTATTAACATTCCACATTTAATCAAACAAATATGCTATATGATGTTATTCATAACTCTGTCTTTGTTTAAAGAAAACATGACCATGGAACGATCATAATCATCCATTAGGCTAAAGGTTATATACAGGCCTCAAAATAAAATAATCATTATTGCAATTCGTAGAACCGAACCGCAAAGAAAACCGGAAACTGATGGATAAGACTCCGTAGCATTATTACAATGATGAAGGACGGTAGGACAGATAAGATCATTCGTTTACGAGTAAAACTAAATTAAACTATGTAGTTTTAAACGGTTTCAACTGTCTGGTCTGTCTGGACAAACTATAAATCATTGCTTAACAGCGCTAGCCTTCCGAACCAAAATTAGACTTTATTTTTTTTTTTTAAATCACAAAAATTAATTTTATGTACATTATTGATCCCAAGTAGGAACCCGTACCACTTTGTCTACTAAATGAAAAAATATCTTATTTACTTGGTGTATTGCATTTTGCACTTTTACAAGTTGAATTTTTGGATTTTTTTCATTATTTTGCAATGCATTACAAAATAACAAACGATTAAAATTTAGCGATAGGAATAATGAATGCTTATCAAATTCATTAAACCATAGGTCTCGTCTTCGAATGTGGGTCAATTGATAAGGTAGTATAACAAGAATGACCACACAACGCAGCAGAGAACGGAATGACGCAAACAATGAACCTCAAATGATTTGACGATATGGCGCCTGTCTAGACATACTTGCATGAACATGCTCATGTGAAACATAGTGTGCTGTGAATCTTTTATCTGAATTGGAAACAGCTGCTCGATTCATTGGGATGTATGTAGCATGGTCTCCAAACCCCAAATCACATGTCACTCTCAGTCGAAGAATGTTACTGAATGCTAACGCGAATTTATCGAATGTCTTTGAATTGATCATCAAATTCTTTGAATTATTGTAAACACCTTACTTCCAAATAAACTTTAACTTTAGTCTATTGTAATTATTTTAGGTTATAATAATACTTCCAAATAAACTTTAACTTTACTCTATTGTAACTATTAACTATTAAATTGGTATAGTATAGTTAAGTATTGGTATACTTAATTTGTTCACATATTGTACAAATTATACGTACTGATTTCATATTTATAATTACATTAAATACATACCAATTTCTTTCAAAGCTCCCCCCGTCTGTGGCACGCTCTGTTGTTTGTGTCTTGTATTATTTTCTTAGTTAAATGCTTGCCTACACTCAGAATTTAATTTTTTACCTAAAACTGTTCAGGATGTACATTTATTTCAAGTCAGGCAGCCATGTCATTACTTACTTCAAGAAATATAACCAATTAAAAACTCAATACATTCTGCTAAGCAAAAACAATTACAACCCTGAGTTTCAACCATTCACAAAACTAGCTGAACAAAATTCTCAGTATTAGAACAATCAACTGTTATTACGTTCTAGTGTTGCATTTGGTCTCACCATAGCTATGGCGTCAGGTTCGGAATGAATTAAGATAAACAGGAATCCTGTTGCAGGGTAAACTGGATACCTTGCGCTAGGCAGATCATGTTGCGTGGAGGAATTTCGCATGAATGAAAAAAGCTGCAAATATAGTATGGTTTGGTTCAACTAGCTTTGACCGCAAGTTTGAACCTTATGCCTAAGAGATTACTGACGTATTCTGCGTACGCATGGTGGGACTCATTGCACTCTACGCACTCGAAACCAAAGCTTGACCCTAGTAATCTTAAGTCGACGAAGGTCAAGTTTCAAGCCAATGAAGGTAAACATAAATACGGCAGTTCCATGCCGAAGTTTGAAACTGTCGTCCTGCACTACATGAAATAGAATAGTTTATCAGACACAGATAGCACAGATATAACAATATAAATAGAGCTAAACAGAAAACAACTGATTTTGCAAAGTTTTGAGCAAATTAGTCCCCTCTGCGTAGTTTGGGCTAAATAGGTCTAGTCTTAGCATAAATGCTGCTGTAAACATTCGAAACAACTAATAAATTAGTAAAGTTTTGAGCAAATTAGTCCCCTCTGTGTAGTGTGGGCCAAATAGGTCGTCTCAGCATAAGCAGCGCTGGTTTTCAGACAAGGCCTAGAGAAGGATTACCCTACAAAACAATCCGTGAGTGTATACCATCGGCCCTAACGAAAGCTCCCTCAAAAGACAGTCTTGTTTCGCAACTCGACACCGGAATCTGAGTGGGAACCTCGCGATGTGGTGGCCGTAACCCGAGAGGATCCAATCGCATGGAATTGATTCATCCTTTTGGCTGGTGGGGAAAAATACTGGGGCCTTTCAAACCGGATATTTTTTTTCATAGGTAGGTAGCTAGGTACTTGCTGATTGAACGTGTTAGATGGCCTACCTAATATCAAGTGGTAATCGAATCACGCACGAACGTGCCCGCACTGCCTTGCCTCCATCGACGAAATATACAAAGGTATGTTCAGAATTTGCCATATACCAATCATCATCATCAGCCTGAAGAGGAACTCTGAGCCCTGTCCAGGAACCATTTTCCCGTGATCAACTATGTCGTCCGTCCTATGAGTGTGTGGAGCCGTTTATGAAACCCGATCAAAACGAATGGGATATCAAGTCACTCGCCATTTCAGCTATTACATCGAATTAGATAGAGATAGCAAGTGACTTGACAATTGACATGCGATTAGTTTTGATGGGGCTTTCATAAACCGGCCGTAAGTATATCTGTTTAAAGAAAAGCCTCTTACGATAGTTTGTATTTAGTTTACTTTGTAGGTTGTTGGTAAGCAATGCTTAAATTAAGGTCATTTTTGTAATATGGGAGTTGGTATTTCATTAAAATCTACATCGTATTTCTTCTAAACAGTGTACCTACTTAAATGGTTTGTTTTTCAGAGAACATTAGACACTCATTGATGGGATGGGAGGACGTATAAACATGATCCCAATAAAACACTCACAAATAGACAAAGCATCCGCAGTCAGCTGTTAATCTGCTGGTTACGTCATCCTGAGACACAGAATAGTACTCTCGAGTTAAGGATCTGTTAAGGCGATGACAACTGCTACTACCCTCTCGCTCGCACATTTCAACATTATGACAAACAAGCTGGTGCCCGCGACTTCGTCTGCGTAGGACTAGTCACACAATATCTTTATAAATTGTAGCCTACTTATGTGTTATTCTGATGTATAAGCTATATTATTGTAAAGTTTCATTAAAATACATCTACTGAATGTACTGTTCTTACGTGAAAGAGTAATAAACATCCATCCATCTAGGTACTTACAAACTTTCGCGTTTATAATATTAGTAGGATATCAAATCTTTAATTTTTATGAAAATCTGCGATCAACCCGCGATCTTCACTAAATAGGTAATATAAACTAGTTATCTACTAACAAGGTAGTAAAAACTGTGGTATTATGTCGTAATCTGTGGTTTAGCCATCTTCTATTTTATTAAAGGTCAAAGATAAATAGACACATTTATTTTGAGCACCCCTTTCTTTATAAATTTTAGTTTCTCATAGTGTTGAAGGTTACACAGAAGTGGGCAACATTTTTAAACAATCCATTTTTCAGTTTTTATGTTTGGTGAGGACCTCGATGTTTGAGTAATAATGATAAACTTATCATTTGAAGATTTTTAAATTCAATATCAACTAATAAGCAACAAAATTTGTCAATGCGACGACGACACCCTTTTACAGCCGATAATATTATTTATTTTATATTATTAATTATATTATTATTTTTTATGTTATTTTGTTTTTATATTTTATGTTAAACCTTTTATTCTGTAAATTTGACGAGATACTAACGCCACTTAGCAATACTATTTATTATTAATGTTTATATTTGCTTTAGCTATCAATGAATAATTTTCATTTCATTTCATTTCAACCATTGACGAAAACTTTGATACTTTTAAGTAGGTGACATATGAACACATACACAGCTCCACGACTTTGATCCTTGGCACGGTAAATATCCTCTCAAATCTCTTAGTATTAACAATTCAAGATTTTTGTAGGATGTCTTAAGGGGGTAGTTAAGAGGTAGGTCCAAATATTTCATTTGGTACATAGCCACATTTTGCAATAGTCGCAGCCATTATTTATAGGCTTGCAAAATTTGTTGACCAAATCAAACACGTCACATAAATAAAAATCACTATAAAAATGTTTCTAATCCCTGCTATCTATGAAACCAGGGGTACCAAACAGGTTCACTATCCTTTCAAAAAATAGATAAATAGACTTAGAGCTCGTGGGATAACATGGACAATGGGACATAGACTTAGGGGACTGATGCGAAATTAAATCTTGTCTATGACACGAAATAATTTCTCACGGTGGTCACAAGTGTGTAATCACTGGAAGTAATTAGGTAGTACCCAGATGTACCTATGTACTAGAGTTTGAAATTTCCTAACCACAAGTTAGTCATAGCATTATTTTACCAAAAAATAACACTCTGAAACTGCAAAGAGTGCAGTTGTCGGTAATTCCGGAATCCTACTATCCTACTAATATTATAAACGCGAAAGTTTTTATGGATGGATGGATGGATGGATGGATGTTTGTTACTCTTTCACGTAAAAACTGCTGAATGGATATTAATAAAACTTTACAATAATATAACTACACATAGGCTACGATAAGTGTCAAGTATGAAAAAATCTACCATCTGCGAGCTATTCTGGCGTGCGCTGCCAAAACTGCTAGAGTTACACAGAAGTACTACGCCACGCTAATATAAGCTACTCGAAATACTTTTAAGAGTAGTAGAGCTCTTTGTGAAGGGCTCGTCCGGGGAAGTACTACCACCACGCCTTTTTCTGCCGCCAAGCAGCGTTGCTGTGTTTCGGTTTGAAGAGTGTGGTCGCCGGTGTAATTACAGGCACATGAGGCTTAACATCTGTATGCCTCAAGCTGATGGACGCAGGGCAGTGCATCGTAGGGCACGTTCCTATCGTGCGAGACTTACGAGGCAATGCTTTGTTATAGGTGATGGTTACCACTTAACATCAGGTGGGCCATCTGCTTGTTCCATCAGTAGGTAATATAAAAAAAAAACTCGAAATACTAATCCTGCGCAGACGAAGCTGCGGGCACCAGCTAGTGATATTATAACTTAAGAATATCCAAAAAAAGAGTGAACAAGTGGACTAAGCGTACTCCACCTTAGACTGCATCTTCACTCTCCATCAGATGAGATGGCAGTCAAGTCTATCAACGAATAAAAAAAAATAAAAAAAAACCTTTTTTCTACTTTGCCTCCCACAAAACTCTCTGCCCTATCTGTGGCTTAGTTACGTATAACAATAAAATTTACAAAGTGAATATGCAATCTGAAAATAACTTCCGACATTTTTTTAAACCAAACACATTTTTATATCCCTAGTCTATTGAACACCCATATGCCTTAAATACTGTTAACTAATCTATGCCCAGGATGACACATTTTGAACCATGTGTGTAGTTTTTGTACCTTTGGGGCGCCGTTTAGAGGCTATTTGTTATATTGCTTCTAATTTATCAATTTTGATAAGGATTTCACCGGTGGTCTAGTGGGAGTAAGGTTGTGGGTTCGAATCCGGCCGCAATGTCAGTAGGCAAACAGTGCAAGAAAATAACATGAGGCAACCAGGAAGTATTCTAGCAGCCAAGGGCTTGCAATCTGTCAGTATGGAACACTAACTGCAAAAGAAATGTGGGTACCTGTACCACCTACCTATATGCCAAGTTGCCAAACGGCAACCACTGATTGTCATAAATAGCACTCTTTATTGTCTAGCTATAATAAACTATAAACCTATTTTTCAAATAGAAGAAATGTTTTCGTGTAGGCTGTTCATTTCAGTTCAAATCAGTACGGTTTTTATTTGTAATTTATAAATATATATTAAAGACAAGCTGGTGCCCGCGACTTCGTCTGCGCAGGATTAGACACACAATGTCTTTATAAATTGTAGCCTATGTGTTATTCTGACGTATAAGCTATATATTTTTGTAAAGTTTCATTAAAATCCCCAAGTTTTTACGAGAAAGAGTAACAAACATCCATCCAACCATCCATCCATACTTATAAACTTTCGCGTTTATAATATTAGTAGGATGTATGCATGAAATTTCATTAAATTTTTAGAAATATTACCCTTCTAATATGGGAGGCACTTACATAATATACCGCTCCAACAAATTTTTGGAACTGGTTGGCGACCAACAAAAACAACAAAACATCACCGTTGTATTTTTTTTATAACGCCTTTTTAATTGATGACATTTTGCGACCTTATGTTTTTACAATCGTATACATAATGTCACTTCAAAATTCGCATTAAAAACAAAACGAGCACTTGAGCCATGGAGGTACTAAGACTTGAGCACATTCGCTGTTTTTTTCTTTTTCTTTCTTTTAAGTACAAAGATAGATTGAAAACATTTATTCAAGTCAAGAACTCAAAAGTCTAATAATCAGGTAGTTAGTAGTCAAATCCTAGTTTCGATCTCACACATTTGTCACAAGAGTTCTTTAATACTATGAAGACAAGGTTGAAATTTACATGGCAAAGTTCAGCTTCGAATTAAGGAGTCTGCCCACCACATTCTCAAAATCAAAACGGTCATTATTCAGTTAAATCACAAGGATCACTTGGCAAAGTCTTATAAAATAGGTGAATCTAACGCCAGTTCCTCGCGATAAGAACAGGGAAGAAATATCATACCATGACCGTCCTAAGAAAGTGTTAAAGAAAATATATTCTTTGTATTTTTTCTTTTTTATACAACTACCTGGTGGAACAAGCGGATGGTCCACCTGATGTTAAGTGGTAACCATCAACTACAAAGCATTGCATCGCAAGTCACGCACGATAGGAACAACGTGCCCCGCGATGCACTGCCCTGCGTCCATCAACCTGAGGCATACAGATGTTAAGCCTCATGTTCCTGTAATTACACCGGCAACCACACTCTTCAAACCGAAACACAGCGACGCTGTTCGGCGGCTGAAAAAGGCGTGGTGGTAGTACTCCCCCGGACGAGCCCTTCACAAAGACCTACTTACCTACAACTCTTGCTTTTTACACTTGTATTGTAAAGTATGAGAGTGTCCACTAGACCGTTCCGTCATCGATAAAATAGTCGCGTGCCATGCACGCGCAGCGTGTTCTAGTGGGTCCGTGGTCCGCGTCATTTTATTTTATTTTAATTGAATTGAATTGAATCGGTTATGGACCTATAACATTAATTATATGCGATGATCATTTAAGAAAAAATAGGAAAAAAAAATTGTCATAAGAATGACCATCGTAAAATTTTACCCACGCATCACACTCATGATTCTTTCCGTGCTTGATTCGTTCATGGTACGGTACGGTGTAGTGGACAGACTCCTTTAGTTTACTTCAAATTGAGCGACACCGCCAGATGAAATTAATTTAAAATGCCTCCAATAACTAAATGTGGATTCAATAACCAATCTTCAAAAATGTTAAAATGTGTGAGCAAGAAGTTGACGGTTGTCAGCCTCTTAAACAGCACATTAAAAAAGCTTCCAAGCAACAATAGCTTCGGGTCACCTGGTCACTACCCCTAAGATTAATGTCTCGAGACTCTATACAACTCCCCCGCACATGGCCTGACATTTCAACCCCTGTTTTTTTTTACTTCCTTCCCTTATTATTACCGTCTTATTATAAGCACGAGCCAACGAAAGGTGTTTAGAAAGCAGCGAGAATTCATTTTTCATCGTTAGGACGATATTCATGCTTTAGTAGTTCATAAGTAGTGGGTACTTTCATCACATGCTGTTATTAATAGGTACCTAATTGTAGGAATTACGTTACAATTAAGATTATTTTATTTATTTAACAAAATCACTATTTACAGTATTCACTTTGACTTTACAACATCGTGAAACCTAGTAAGGTTTGTGTCGATATTGGCACTGACTCCAGCTGTTACACTTTTTAAACACAGAAATTATAGTAGGTTTAATTTGGAATTTATTTTTCTAAGTGCCTATGTTCTTTGCCTAATTTCCTTTGGCAAAGAACATAGGCACTTATGTTTTTGACACTTTATATCCGTATTAGGCCGACCGCAAACATTCGGTTTCCGAATTAAGTTTTCAGATCAGGAATTCAGATTCGGAAACCTGAATGCCCTGCTTACATACAAAATATTCAACAAGGCGCATTATTCTTATTTTCCGAACGGAAAAAATACCTAACGTACGGTTCGGTGCGTTCGGATCGTAAGAACGGAAACAACCTAATGAAAACCGGACGTTTGCGCTAGTTTTATGGAATTCCGAATCTGAATTCCTGATCTGAAAACCTAATTCGGAAACCGAACGTTTGCGGCCGGCCTTAGTAGTACCTATTATAAAACACGTATGTTATGTACTTTACCTCAAGTACAATTAGGGTTTTTTTTTTTGCCTTAATTATTACTTATTCTTATCTACTAAGTAAGTAAAACAGATACTACCATTTTTTTTTGAATATTCGATAAAAATACGATATAGGTACCAACGTTAAAACCTAGGTGGTTAGGTAGGTATTACATTAATGCTCGCAACTTCATCATTTTTGTCTATTATTAGGTGAAACAACCTACCTAGAGAACCTTATCTATCTTTTATGTTTTACAGAAAGATTTTGAAACTATATTCGCAAAATACCGGTTCCGAAGGTCGTAGCTAGGTGGTTCGAAATGGAACAACTTTATAACTATAAATAGGCATATCTCAATACGAAACGTGACGTTTGCAATTGAGGCCTCCCAAGATGATTGGTCGTAGTTCTTCTGAGTAAATCGATAAAGGGATCTCTAGCAACTTGCTACAGTTTTTGTTCTTTAGGCCCGGTAGATATCCTTGGCAGGGCCTGGCTCGGAAACTTTGGACATTTTTGTCATGACTATATTAGAAATGTCGTCAAAAATGTCAAAAACCACATATCTTCCACTCTCCTTTATCATTCGTCATCTCGGTGCTCACTTCTTTCTTACTCATGTCCTCATTCCTACATTCCATCCATCTTTTCTTTGGCCTGCCTGTCCTTCTAAAACCATCCAGATCTATATCTTAACACTCTTCTCATTATAGGTAGGTATATGACTTTCTTCCCTCCTCATCACAAGTTAAGTTCGCTTAGTCTGTAGTCTGTAGCTGGCATAAAAGGTCGTTGTTCTTAGCGCCATGTCCAAATTACTCCAGTTCACGATTGTAATAACATAATGGTAGTTATTGCGCCAGTTATTCCTGCCAGTCCCCTACGTCGATAAAGTAGAGTAGGTAGACTGATGATGTCACCACTCTAGTTCAAAAACAGAAGGCTAGCAAATGCTGGCTGACAATAAAAATAGTAAAAAGAAAAAAATAATTAGGATTGGAATATTTGAATTTTATAATTCGAATGTCAACGACCGCGAAAAATAGTGATGGAAGTTCTATAAGAATGCAGTCCCGTGTTCCGGTCGAGTCCCGCACTACAGTTCCTAAGACAGGTGATGCGCCATCTGGCGACTACCACGTGTCAACTACCGATTGCCAATTATCGGGATTTTCGGTTTCGCTAACGGGAGTCCGTCGAACCTTTTAATGTGTTATTTAATTTGTTTTATCGACTCTTAATAGACCTTTCTGTCGATACAGAATTTATGACGAAAAATTTATTGGAATAATTTTTTTAGAAGATAACCAAGTGTTAGACATGTGGTGAGGATACGCCGACGATAACTTTATAAAGTTGGATAAGAAATGATCAAGTGACCTTAAGGTACAAGCAAGACATATCTAGTTATTAAGTGTGACTTGTAGGTCTGCAAATCAATATTTTTTTCTTTACCCACCTTACTTATCAGTACAAGATCAAAAGTCAACGAACTACTAATAGTTGTGGCGTTTGACAAATACTTAAGCAAAGATAAAGATTATTACCTTATTTTCGTTCCCATGACGTCATATTATATCCGAACCAAATGTTCCGCAAGTAAACTAGCCACGTACATTGATATCGATTTATCGTAGTCGGCGGGAGCGCGTGCGACGACATCTGCGACCCCCACGCATAATACCACGTTGATTGTCGGGCAGCTGCGCAATGCTATGGGGGATGCGCCTCTGTACTTCAAAACGTCATTTATACACGCAAATTCACGCTGCATTTTCAACCCTCGCACGCTTACAACAGAGCCCATAAGTCTGAGACGCGGAGGGATGCGCGATGCGCGTACTATTCGTAGAAAAATGGTATTTACGACGTTTTGTTTTTATTTTGGATTAAATGTGGAGGTGATTAAACCGGGGTTGTTTTGTAATTTCATACAGAGACGGGTGTTTTAATGTTTGTCGGCAAATGTTTCTTTTTGCTTTAGAAAGAAATATCTGGTATTTTGATCGGTTTCACCTTTACGGACCAGCTTGATACGAAGATCTTTGTTCTTTGATTATAATGCACCGCTTCAAAATAATGTCAAATTATTTACATTTGGTTACCTAGGTATTACAACATAGTTTTAAATTCTTATTTCACTTTTAAAGAAAGGGTCACACGAGCTAATTGCAAATAAACTAAAAACATAAAGGGCAATGCACTCCTAAAATAAAGACACAATAGAAAGAAACCCTCTTGAAGGGGTTACTTACTGAGAAACACACCACAAAACTGGTTTATGGTTTCTTGTTTAAAATGACTTGCATTACATTTTTGAAGTGTGGAAAGGAAATTCTAACAAAGAAAAGAACTATCATGTACTCAGGATAGCTAGCATTACAACATGCGCACGAGATGTAATTTTTTTTAGATAAATTAAATATTGATATTTAAGAATTTCAAGAGAATAATATTTTTTGGGGCGATTGTCTACAGACTAACGAAAGCTGTCTTTTTTTTACTACTAATTACCTACTAGGAAAGAACCATGTCACCGACATAAATAAAGCACTGATCTACTTTGATAATTGAAATTGAGAGGTTGGGCAGAGTAGTAACCACATCACATAAAGAATAAAGAACCAAATGAGATAAAAACCAAATGGAAAATAACAATAAATATTTTTTGCATTACGCAAGACATCAAATAAAAACAAAATTGGCATTCAAAATACAATAATTACAAAAAAAAATTGCAACAACGAAGCGTCTTCAAAATCAGATCGACCTAATCCCGGGGTCAAAACACCATGGGAACATAACATCCCAGAAACATGGAAGACGTCATCCCATCTGCTCGTGCTTACAAATTTGGTCACAAAAATAAGGGATAAGTAAGAGGGACATGCACCGATGACTTGCCTCCGTGTCCGAGTGAATGCAAGCCCCTGTTTTTTAAATCGTGGGAATACGAATGTATACCTGTGCCACCCTTACGTTTAATTATAAATATACAATAAATTACAATCAGTATTTTGATCCCATTCATGCATGATTGGGTAATAGGATGCGGGGATAATTTAAAACTCTAGTGCTTATCGTATATCAAAATGCTACTTGTATTTTTAAGGGTCACTAACTTTTGATATTAGGAATCTTTCTGACATGTATAAATTAAAACATCTGTTGTAACTTTCACAAATTAGACGCTCAAGTAGCAAATTATTAGCATACAAAGTTTGATTGAGCTTTAAATTAAAGTAGGTACCATAAAAACATAATATTTAGGGTAAACTAAGTTACTAAATTATATTCACTTGATAACAGCAATTTACCTAAAAGTGATGCAACATCTTACGTTCCAAATCCCGAGCTACCTACAACTCCGATATTTGTTTGCCACTTCGCAAACGTCATGAATACATGTCACCTTTATGCCACATTCCGCAAAACTTGATATAAACTTTTGGCTTTTGAGGATCCTCGAAGGATTGCCCCTAAATTTAAATCAATATTCCCACGGAGCCATCAGAGCTTGACATAGATGGGCATCGTGCAATATGGCAGTCACGGTTGTTAATTACTAAGCTATCCAATTATTCTAATTAAATGCAGTGAGAACTGTTTCACGGTCATGAGTAGGGATATTTAATGGGTCATTGTAACAGATGAAAGGTGGGAGGATGAGAGAAAACATGGACAAGGATAGGAAGGGATAGGGAAGAGTGTTAGAGCTTGGAGGAGGCCTTTGCCAAAAAAGGGCAAACAGATAGTGTCGATGTCGTAGAGTAAAATATTATTTAATTCTTAAAATGTATCTGGAATAATGAAATGAAATGTAACAGATGGACAGGCTAGCGATCAATCAAGCTAACTCGTAAATAGATATAATTTTTCACATAATCGATGGAGTAAAGTTTTGACATTTAAGTTTTTCTAAAGAGTAATGTCAAAAATCTAAACAGGAAAATAATCTCCTGTTCGTTCAAACCCAAATCAATATCTAACAATGAACAACAGTAGGACGAGGCAGCAATAAAATTACACACTTAGAACATAAAAAGCCATATGCGTAAAATCGATTCTAAATACGCCATGTGGCTAATATTGATAACTATTTAATACCCACATAGGTTTGAGTAACTTGCTACATTTTACAACATTAAAATTTGGAAAGATAGGGGACCCTCAGTGTTTAAAGTTACTTCTTTAACACCCGCATTAAGATAAAGAAAGCTTGCGGTTGTGGTAGAAGCACGTGCCATAACTATTGTATTGGCCATTGTTCTAGGCATTTAAAGCGATGCTAATGTATCTATCGCTGGCTCATTTCAACATTCGGAACAATATAAAATCACTGAACTTATTTATGAAAAATAGCAATCAACCAAGTTGTGTGAAATCACACTGTACACAGTTCAGCAAAAATATAATTTTGATCCAAACAAGTTTTCCTACTAAAAAGTATGCATAAGTACGAAAACTAGTTTGCTTTAAATAATTTTATAACTTTGGAACTTCTTTTTTTAGGGATATTCAAAGTCGTCTACAAGTTTGTTTTTTGGGGCCATAATTGCTTATTTCCACTCCCTGGGGAAAGGAACAACTTTATAGTGTTAAAGACATCAACCGAATGGTGGCCAAGAAGCGCCTACAGGACACGTAAAGGAAATCCTACAGCAAGATAGGTGGATGACATCATCAAGGCTCTTGTGGCTTTGTGGCTCGTAAATGCGTTAGCGGTTAGACTAACACGGGATCGTGCAGAGTTAGTGGCATATGGCACAAACTGAGACCTGTGAATGATGGTGATGATGAAAGGCAAAACCCTCTGTTCACTTAGCTTTACTAAGCATTAAGATAAAATTCTAGCTAGAGTTTTCACGTTCTATTATAAAATAACAAGAATGTGCAAATGCATGTGCAGGCTGCAGCTGGTCATCATAAGTATAATTATTTTTAGCTATTTCCTGTAGGAATAGGAAGTATTTCTACATTATTCGTATAATTACTTAGAAAACAAACCACGTTAGTTTTTAACATTAGTAGTGCTCTTTGTGAAAGGGTTCGTCCGGGGAAACAAGTAGGTTCCTACTACTATAACAAAGTAACGCTTGCATTGTACGTGTGGGTAGTTTCAAAATTTATACAGATAAAAGATATTCGATAGTAGTTCTGATGTTAACAGAAAATATATTATAAAAAAACTGATGTTACCTACAAAAAGTTCAAGTTGCGTCCATATCGACTAGGTATTCGACGTCTGTTCAAAAGAGGTTTCCTAACTGAGGCATCAATAGCAAAAACCTCATTTGAATAGCTCGAGGGTATATCTTCGGTGCATAAGTAATTTCGAATGCACCGGGCTGACAGGCCATAACGCCAAGCACGCGCCAAGTTAACTTTCTTGGGATATAGGTGGGTGTGATGGTTAACTGGCGGGAAATTATTAAATTAAATCACTTACAATGCTAATAATGCTGTAATGCTATAAATAATCAACAAAAGTTGTCAATATTAGAGCTTTCTGACTAAAGCTCGTGTAGTAGGTACAATTCCAGAATCCCGGGATAGTAGGTAAGTTAGGTACACTTCAGGAATCCCGGGATTTCAGGCAACTTCATAATTCTTCATAAACTACATTGTCTTCTGGTATGGCAACTCATTGAGAGGATCGAAACGCTAGTAGTTATAAGTTACTAACCTAGTATAAATAACTTGTTGTTACTAACACCATGGACTGAAGTTGTCTGAGTAAAATTTAATTATTAAAACTATATAAGTAGGGTAAAAGTTATATAAGCTAGTCAAGAAATATTAAGGGAAAAACAGACCATATAAAATTTCTATAACATTTTGATGAACTTTAACACGAACATAAAAATCCATGTTATTTATTCATGATTGGCAAAAAATATCGCTACCATTGCAAATCTGTCCCGCTTCAAGCCCTCAACAAAGGGAATAGGTTTAGGCTGTTACAAGAAAAGAGGCCGAATAAAAGCGCTCCCTCGATGTCTTGTGCTCCCCTTTTGAGTAACAATGTTACGTCTGGCAGGCGTCATACCAGCTGGGCTATTCAATGATTTTTCGATAAAAAAAATAAGGAACCGGGGTTGTCTCCACGTGGTCGGAAATCGAACTGGTCCTCGAAGACACAAGTTACATCTAATGGTATTATTATTGGTAATTTAAAATTTAAAAATAAAACATAAATTATTCATAAAGTCAACACAATTACAAGCTTTCGCTGAAAATGTCAAAGGCGTAAAGCTGACGCAAAAACGATGAAACCGTGCTTTTATAAAGAGGACTTAGACAAAGCAATTGCTTGAGGACAGTTGTTACGATCGTGTGAAAGTAGTCTTGCAGTCACTCCAATTACCCTGGCATTCATAGAACAGCTCTGTTAGATAGAGCTGTGTTGCGTTGACCTCATGGTTATCGATATCGATAAGATACCAAATAAAAAAAAACTTAGGCCATTCATACGGAAAGTTCATTAAACTATGTCAAAAGAAACGTGTGTCATGAGGAGGGAAGAAAGTCGTATTACGAGAAGAATGTTAGATATGGATATGTATGGTTTAAGGAGAGGCAGGCCAAAGAAAAGATGGATAGACTGTGTAAAAGATGACATTAGTAAGAAAGAAGTGAGCATCGAGATGACGAATGATAGAGGACAGTGGAAGAAGAAAACTTGTCGTGCCAACCTCACTTAGCGTGGGCTAAGGACGGGAGGATGATGATAACCCAATGTAAATGTTTACGTAAAGCGTAGGTAGTTCGATTGATGTTTACAATAATAATATCACAGAAAGAGCAAAACATAAGCTACAATTGACATCAAAGAAACAGCATAACAATTAATGATTACTAGAAACGAAATGACAATCACTTGCATGTTCCAATGCAAAACGATTGTATCGAAAATTTATGGTCAAGCTCTATCCTTAGTTTTATCGACAAAAGGGCATCCCTGCGTTGCACCTTGCCTGCCATCTGCCGCGATGCACGTGAAGCAATTAAGGCTACCATCGGGGGTGCCACCCTCGGTAACCTGGTCGTTTACCTCCAGGTAAGAGGGGTTGCATTGCGTGGTCAATGCACCAGCATTTTCTCTCACGGTACAACAAAGGCCTCTTCGGACAAACAATGCTTGTTCATTGTTGGCAGAGATGAGGTGTGCATCTCGTTAAGGTGATTAAATATTTGAAGATGAAATGTTGTTTCATCTTAAGAATACCTCCGGAAATACATTTGTTTAAGCTATTGTTAGCTCGTCGGTTCATGATCATCTAAATTCCACGCAAGAACAAACGCGACAAGTCGCGAATAGCAAATTTTTCTCCATTCATTTGGCTAAGTTTAACCTTTTAAGTCATTCTATGATTTGCTAGAAAACAATTCCTTTTATATTTTTGACAGATTCTAGTTGAAAAATTCAGTCAATTCAGTCCGTCGTCACTTACTTATTTGCACTCTTGCAATTTTATCAAATCAATATTTAACTCCAAATCTAAATGTAAATAACTAACTTGGTACATAGGATAGGAACTCTTTAGTTTTCTTTTTTATAATTTCACTAATAACAAAAATTGCAGCACTCGAAAGATAATTTCCATAAATTGTGGGGCTAAGTACTCTATAACTATTGTCTATTTTTTTTATCTACCCTAATAACGAATAAAAAATGAGATGTGGTTCAGCTATCTGAATCTAGACGTGAACCAGTACTATTTCGAATGACTTCATTCATCTCATGACTATGTAACTAGTTACGGACGCGCCCACACGAAGCTTAGTAAATGGGGCCTTGATTTGTTTCAAGGTCTCAGAAAGCACGCCGAAATATTCAACTTCAGACGTTACGTTCAAATATGTGAGTAGAATTCCGTCTTCTTACGGTTTCGTTTCGAGCTTTTATTTACAGGAAGATTTTTTTTTTCACAGACAGATAGTTCTAATATTTATAACACACAGACCGAGAATAAACATCTATGTTCATCACACAAATTAATGTTCTCGGTGGGATCGATCCCACGAACTACGGCGCGGCGATCAACTGAGTTAAGAGGGCTGTCAATTTACCTACGGATCTAAATAAAGCCTCTCATTAAAACCTTTTCCTGCGTGCGATGTGGAAGTTATAGCTTTATAGTATGGAATCTAAAAGGACTGAACGAACCCAAAGCTGTAAACCTATTTGCAGTTCTCTAAATTCCTTCGCATTTGCCTTAGGCGTTCGTGTTATACATTTTACCTACCTAGGTCCCTAGTCGTTGCGTGTCTTGGTTCTTTCTTGTTCCCCCTCTAAAGTCAATGACCTGATTGAGGTGTATTATCATCATCATCATCACTTTCTTGCCCTTATCTCACTTTATGTGGTTTCGCCACAACAGGATCTTTCTCTCCACTCTCCTTTCAGTCATATCAGTAGGCACTCCTTTCTTACTCATGTCATCTTTCACACAATCCATCCATCTTTTCTTTATAATGAATGTAGGTAGGTATAATGGATTATCAACAGATTTTCCAAGAGCGCAATATTTCTAAAGAGTTCGTAGGCTACCTAGGTAAGACTAAATACCTACGTAGGTAATTGTGTAAGCTGTACATCTACTCTTTCAACAGATTTGTATTCCACCAAACCAACCTATCAAGAATATCTTCAATCCGTAACAAAAAGTAGGTAGGCATAGGCATGCAAGGTAGGTTGTACTGACTGTACAAGTCTTGAAAAGGCCTCTGTTCAAGGGCAGGATTCCTTCGTAATCTAAAGATTCCGGTTGTGGTATACATTAACGTTCACATCGTACCTATCGTATCCTTTACATTACTTCATTGGGTGTATGTCGTGAAAATAAAAAAACAGTTTTATATTTTATACAATTACCTTATAATGATTTGATCGGTAGTAAGGCAATAGATGAATTTTTCATTTAAAACAAAGATCCCGTGATTTCGAGATCTTAGGTATCCCATTTTTTTCTGATTTTATCGATAATTTGTTACCTAATTTTCCGCACATTTTGTTTGATCAAGGTTCGACAATACACATTGTGTACCATCAAGCTAGGTGTTCGCTGAATTTCGCACCACGTGGGCTGCGCAGAACGAAAAGTCATACAAGGACTGGGTCCTGCGCAGGGCTTAATCACGTGGTTCAGGGAACAACTTGTTTGTCACCAACTAAGGTAATTTTACCTATGCTCCCAGTTTCTTGAGTTCTCGATGAAGGACGGCGCTGTGAGGTAGGACCTACATTACTCACGGGGTAAGTAGGTATCTATTACATACTTGATACCTACTACGATTGTTTTAAAATCTAGAGACCTGGGTACCAGCATTCTTACGCCTACATAGGTAAGGTACAACCAATACCTACCTACTTAACTTAGATATACGTAGTTAGGCATAGAATATACCTACCTAGAACAGAAAGTCAATCTATTTAGATGCCTGTAGTCAAACCGCAACCACAAAGTAGGTACCTAAGTAATGTACCTACCTAGTTAGGTAAATAAGTGTAGCAGGGACATACTGCATAGGTAAGTACATTACCTAGGTAGAACTAGTCATGTGGTGTAAGTATCTAGGTACCTATCTATCTATTTACAAAACAAAAAAGTCGATGCCGTCGATCGGTTAGTTTGTGACACTAATCTAGGTAATAGGTACCCTTGGTAATTAACTCAGCCTAGAACTTAAACCCCGCGAAATTATCCCGGGATTTTTATTTGCTCAGGCACATCACTATAATGAAGTCGGTTATAAAACAATATGTACCTAGGTACCTATATCCTAGGCAGTTAGGTACGTACCTACAACAAAAATCGAGCATGCGCAGAGATATCATCAATCTGAAAGACGTCGGATACAGTCAGTGGTAGGTAAGGTACCTACCTACATAAGTAAGTTACCTCATAGGTAGGTACCATAAGTCGGTGGCTAAATGGGTAGGTAGGTACCTACCATTGAAAGTGGAAATAATTAGTAGAACCTAAGTAGGTAGGTAGGCAGTAAAAAAACTTACTTTCTTCGGCGGCCGACACTTTCGTTCGCCTTGCTCCCAAGAAAGTTGAAGGATGCATCGAAAATCCGATATTGCAAATCGTCTTCCTCATTACTTTGATATTGCATTTCTTACACACTATTAATCAACACGACGAAATAAACCACCCCTAAAGTTATTTGACCTTAGAATCATCGTTGAATTGACATTTCAGAGGTTTACACTCGCGAAATTTGCGAACCGATAAACATGACCTAACCTCAAATGAAATGTTACGCGAAGTTTTATTTTATTTTTACAAATTCGCTGCGGGCGCGAATTCTGCCGGCCGTACGGTGCGGTACGCGCGCGGAGCCGGACTAACTGACTGACGTGTCGGACGAACGACGGACGACTGACTGACTCGACTGTTGTTTGGTTTGTTTGTTGCCTGCCGTTCCTGCAAGGATTGCAGGCAACAAACTTAGATCAAGTATCAAAGGACGACTGACTGACTTGAGACTGACTGACAAGTTGGACGGACGGTCTGTTGGCTGGAACAGCGAGTTTCTTACTCAATCCAATCTCGATTGCTGGGGTATAAATACGGTGATTTAACTAGAGAATCGTCATATGAATTTACCAGCATTTTAGTTTATTCGGAAAAAATAAACCTTAGCTCTGTTGGTAGTAGCTCTGTCTGCAGGTTGTGGATTCGATCCTTACCGTGAACCAAAATTTCTGTGTAGAACATAAAGGTTTGTGTCAGATTGTTATGCTGAATTAGTATGTACTTACATATAGAATATTTTTTTTACTAAAATTGGCTTTTCAGAATTCTATCAGATCAATACTATTCAAAGTAAGCTTTGTTCGGCTAGATAGCGCTGTTTATACATATTATTATTTTAAAATTGTCGTAAAAATCATTTATAAGTCTTATTATTAGACTACTTATATCTACTTATAATTAAACGGATTTTAAGACGGAAAATCAAAATATTTACTAAGACTTCATGTTTTTTTTTACTTTTGTGCAAAATATGAATGCATCGTAATAATAAATATTCAAGATACCTACTTAAAGATACAAGATAGAGGTTTTTACGGTGTACCTATCTACCGACAGTTATTACCTTGCTTGCAAACACTGGTTGAACTACTGACCGACTGACTGACTGTTGACTGAACTGAAGTTGAGGTTAATGCTTGCTGGCTTGGCTGTGTGAAGTTGAAACAAACCGACCTGCTCTACAACTATAAATTCGAGCCCTACACAACCCACACACACGTAACAAAAATGAGCCGGCAGGTCAGAGTATCAATCCAACTACAAAATAATTTATACAGGATCTGTTTTTACAGAAAAGGCAATTAAACATCGTTCAGCAGGCCCTCATGAACTAGCACAAATACCTAGTTTATCTAAATATTTGGGCACTGAAAAAATATTTCGACGGAAAATATTCAAATGTAAATACCTACTTAGGTATTAAATTTTTATAATGTTCAATAGTACATTTGACATAGTTACCCAAAGAATATTCAGTTGGTACTTAGTAATAAAAGACAGAGCACTGGTGGTCTAGTGGTAGCGGCCCCACCTTCCGATCCTAAGGTCGTGGGTTCGAAGCCTGTCCAATGAGTTATTCTGTTCAAAAATGTATGTGCACAATGCCAGTACTCTCAAACGGAGGAAACTATGTCATAGAACCTAAAAAAATCCTTTCACCACACTGCTTCGAAAGAAACTACTGACAAGACAAGAGAGAATAGAAGATCTGAGAGGATATCTACCGTGCCTGGGGATCAAAGTTGTGCGGTCGTGCACCAATGGTGGTAGGTAGGTGGTAGTTAGGTACTTGGTAAATAATAGAGCTTGTGAAGGGCTCGTCCGTGGAAGTACTACTTACCACGATGCCTATTTCTGCCACCAAGCAGTATCGCTGCTTCTGTTTGAAGGCTGTGGTTGCCGGTAAAATTACAGGCACATGAGGCTCAAAATCTGTACCTATGCCTCAAGTTGATGGACGCAGGGCAGAGCATCGTAAGGCACGTTCCTAATTGCTACCATGCGTGGCTTGCGAGGCAATGCTTTGTTATAGGTGATAGTTACCGCTGTGCCACCTATTTGTTGCATCAGCAAGTCTTATTTATAAAGAAAAGGTAAGTATATGCACTTACTCTTCTTGTTTAACTATGACGTAATCTTCTTCGGCTACCGTCGATATCTTCTCTCTCAATACTTTGAGCCTCTCCAGCTGGAACTGTTCGAAGGATTTCGTGCGATCTTCTTCGCCCATACTGAAACGAAAAATAAATAGGTAACTACCAAAATAAGAAAAACACTGTTTCGAAAAAAACTACAAGAATATGCACCTACAAACAAAATATTTTTTTTACTAATTTACGAGAGCATAGGTGCAGTGGCGTAGCTATCGTAGGGCCGGGTGGTGCAGTGCACCAGGGCCCCGGAGCTCAGGGGGCTAGAGGGCCCCCTGAGCTCCGGGGCCCTGGTAGAACCTAAGCTTTGAAAAGAGAGGGTCAGCCAGCTCCCGAAGCTAGAAAACGAGCCTGCTCACAATTGTTTCTGGTCGAGACTAGACTCAGACCTACTGTCAATTTTTATTAAGTAGTTTTATAATGTCGCACTCGGGCACAGATAAGAGAATACCTCGGGTAATAACTTTTGAGATATTATAAAAAAAACAGGCCAAGTGCGAGTCGGACTCGCGCACGAAGGGTTCCGTACCATTATCTATAAAAACGGCAAACAAACCACGTTTGTAGAAGTATTCTGTTTTTTAGTAAGTATTTGTTGTTACAGCGGCAACAAAAATACCTACATCATCTGTGAAAATTTCAACTGTCTAACACGGTTCATGAGTTCATGAGATACAGCCTGGTGACAGACGGACGGAGAGCGGAATCTTAGTAATAGGGTGTTGTAGTTCAACGTTATCATTTACCTAACCGATTTATGACAGGTAAGTTACCGAATTTAAATAATGTTCAGAATTCAGCACCTCCTTGTAGGATTTATAATACAACTAAAAAGAAATAAAGCACACTTCATCAATAAGCTCAAAACAAGCGTAAACATTGTAGTCAACATAAAGCAAGTTCTTCCAGATTTTTTATTTGAAAGAAATAATAAGATGCATTCTGAAACCGGTTTTTTTCACTTGTCTTGCTTTATATGCGAGCCGCACCCAAGATCTTATTCCAGTTTTCTAAAGAAACCCAAAAATACCATTTAATGATCGCTTCTTGTGCCTACCGGTACTGAGGGACCGTGAAAAAGCTTTCTTGTTTAAAACGTCACTAAGTAGGGAGATATTATTATTTCCCTAGCCTATATCATCCTCTGGGCAAATGCCTCCAAAGACTTCCAGTCCCTATCTTGAGCTTAATCCCACCATTTATTTTTAAAGGAATCTAGATCGTGCCGCCAGCGCTTTCTAGGACGGCCACAAAGTCTTCGTCCGTCAGAATTTAATTGATCGAGTGAGCGAAGCGAACGAAGATCTTACAATCAACTGGGGCGATTTGGCATTTTATGTACTTATGTATATTTTTGTTTGTCACGCCATAACTTTCGAACCGTTGATCCGATTTGCATCTTAATAAGTCGATAGCTTGTACTTGAGAAATTTACTGGTAAGTATATGAGTAAAATAGGATGAAGGGTTTTTGGGGTTTTTGAAAGGGGCAAAAATAAAAAAAGGTTACATAAAAAAAATAAGTTACATGTCATATGAAAGGGCTTTGTTTGGACATTCCAAAACAATTTTTACTTTTTTTTAGGACGCCCTGTTTTTGAGATACAACAAAACAGTAAAATTAAGATAACCAACGATCCAAGAACTCCCATCTCTAAGAGTTTCGACATCAAGGTTTTTAAATAGGCCAATAGAGTTGAAACTCGGTTACCATACCAAGTTAGTAGGCGTACCACCTACCCAAAGTTTTGGTCGGGTCGCATCACGAGATCTCAGTTCGGGGCGAACCACTAGTTATTTCATATCAGAAATTAAAAGTATGGCCATAACTATAGCCACGTACCTATTCGTAAATGATCCAGGAATCTAACCTACCCACTATAGAATGCCATACAGTACAATGCACCCATGTCATTACGTACATTTACGCCTTTTTCTCTTGTTGCGTCAAACTCATGAGAAAATAATGGATGTCGCGAATAGACATCACTCATTAGGTAAAGTAAGCATTATATTATAAACAGGTTTACCTCCCTGCTAGTGTAGCCAACACCACTATTTGATCATTTTTTTCTAATGCAACTAGCTGATGGAACAAGCTGATGGCACCCTTGATTTTAAGTGGTAACCATAAGCTGTAACAAAGCATTACCTCGTAAGTCACGCACGATAGGAACGTGCCCTACGATACACTGCCTTGCGTCCATCAACTTGAGGCATACAGATGGTAAGCCTCATGTGCCTGTAATTACACCGGCAACCACACTCTTCAAACTGAAACACAGCAACGCTGCTGAGCGGCAGAAAAAAACACGGTGGTAGTAGGTACTTCCCCCGACAAGCCCTTCTCAAAGAACTCTACTACTCTTAAAATCCTTTAGGTATTTTCTACATCTACATCTACACTAAGTACTAAGGTAAACTTTGTATTTTTGTATTTTTGTATGTAACGAATAGGCTCAAAAACTACTGGTCCGATTTCAAAAATTCTTTCACCATTAGAATGCTACATTATCCCTGAGTAACATAGGCTATATTATATTTTCAAAAAAATCAGGGATCCTTACTAAAACTTCAATAATGTAACCCAAGGTGGAAAACAAAAAACCTTACATCGCGTGCGCTGCGAAAACTATTGAAGATAGAACAAAATAATGTACTACGATTTTGTAGAACACATTATCATCTACAAAAAATGTCGCGACAGCATATGTCTAACTATTATAGTTATGTCACAATAAGTGTTCTTTTATTATAAAAAATTAATTGAAATGCCTCCGCTAGAAAAGGGTCTTTATTTGTACCTTGGTATTAATCCTTATCCAAATAAATCATTTCATAATTAAGACGGTTTCAATACCTATAGATTATTTTACAAATCGGACATTCCATTCAAAAGATATGACGAAATTAAAAATGTTTACGGGTCCACGGTTCACGCGCGGGGTGCGATTTCACTCACTCAAGGAGAAGCGCGTGCAAATGTATGAAATAAGTAGATGCGAGGCTCGAACCCACGGTCTAAGTTTATCCTAAAATGTTCAAAAAATTTATGACCACCCATGCGAAGCTGGGACAGGCCGCTAGTAGTCAATAAATGTGGAATGTATTTTTACGCTATACTTACCTATGGCTTTATCTCGGTGGTAGTAGGTACTTCCCCCGACAAGCCCTTCTCAAAGAACTCTACTACTCTTAAAATCCTTTAGGTATTTAGTCAATAAATGTGGAATGTATTTTTACGCTATACCTACCTATGGCTTTATCTCCATTCTATCAAGTTATCTACATTATACACCATACCTAGTTCGTACCAAAAACCACAGAAGTATCGTTTGTTTTTTCGTAAAATGGAATGCATTCGGTTCAAAGTTGTTTAAATGAGAAATAGTGATAGGCTAACTTGTTGTTTAGGTATTTACCTCTACCGTTAACAGTATTGCATTACCTCACAGAGTCCACCTCACATCCACTCAAGCCCTGTGCATTTTGCTACATAAAAAACACAATTCTCTAAATTTTAGGGCACTATGCTCTGAAAAACCATAATGATCTGGAAAATGTTGGCAACACTATCTTTTGCGAATACCGTGATAGGGTAAACCTTCATAGCATGGGCCATTTCCAAAATATCAAGCAATTATTTGTAAATGTTTGTAAGTAATGTTTTTTTTTATTAAATAATCTATAACAAAGCATTAGTTAGTCACGCACGATAAGAACGTGCTCTACAAACTTGAGGCATACAGATGTTAAGCCTCGTGTGCCTCATGTGCCTGTAATTTTACCAGCGACCACACTTTACACTCCACTCTCAAGATTTTTATGTAATTATAATTTTTACTTGTGTTCAATAGAAGTCGAACTATCAAATTATTTGGAACAGCTTTTTTTGTTTTTTTTATATTTTATTTTGTTTTTTCATAAGCAGAACAAGTGACGTAAAATCCTAAAGGACAGGTTTATTCTGGGTCTGGTCAATGTACGCACATAGAAAAAATTGAAAAAAAATTAAGATTACCATTTAAATGCAATTTCATTAAAAATGTAGGTTAATAAAGTGTTCATTACTAAATGTTGATCTGTTTGAATTTGTTACTATGTGGACATTTTTAGAGCCGCCATGACAGTCTGTAATTGACGTTTGACATGACGTTTGATATGACGCATTGCATTCTTTAATTTTTTGTCAGATTTGTTGCTTTTTTTGACGGTAATGACTTTCACTCTCAAGCTTGACTTATACAACAGTTGTCAAAATGACATTCACGCATGTCTGTCCACCATATTTTAGTGCATTGTGATGCTCTCCTTGACCAATAAAATATTGATGAGCAAGAAAACGAAGTAAAAATAAAGCAAATTAAAACAGTTAAAACAGTTACCATATTGCTAAGCGATAATTATATAAACTGTACACAGACCCGACCCCGGCTCCATATATTGATGAAACAACGCCTTTGGCCGCTAATTTAATTAGTAGGATGACAATTCTATCTACGCCACCCGTTGGTACCCAAGTTATTTATGAGAAAAAGGGATGGTTCAAGCCTTGGAGTAAACGTCTGAGGTTCAAGCAGATGGCCCACCTGATGTTGAGCTGTCACATTTAATCAGCCATCGGTCCTATAATTCTCGCAAGGCACATCCACAGGGGACGCGACCTATGTGGCCTTTCGAGGACTTGACACAATGTTTTAAAACTTTTTAGGTTCTACGACATGCCGGTTTCTACACGATGTTTTCCTTCGCCGTTTAAGAGTAGGTACCTACTGACACTGTGCACATAATTTTTTACAGAAAAACTCATTGGTGCACGACCGGTTCTGAACCCACGACCTTAGGATCGGAAGGCGGGGCCGCTACCACTAGACCACATGATGAAGATAGCAGAATCGACACTTTTATTTGGATATACCTATATTTTTTAAGCTTTGGTCTTTTTTCATCTCTAGATCCCTATTTGTAGTTATGTATGAGTAGGTATATTTATATAGCATAGCAATATCAAATTCGTTTAGTTTTCACTCAACCACTATAAAAACATCTACTACAATTTTGCACTTACCTACTTACAAAAGAAATACCTACTAAAAAAGTTTCTGGGAAACTTTTTTCCCCACATAAACTAGGTAGGTACATTACATAGGTACATAAGTATGTAGGTAGGTACATTACATAGACTTGCCTGGCCTACTACTCTAGTCAAATCTAATAGTAGCTCGATCGCTCTACGTTCTCTATTCATATCAACCGACTCACTTTAGCTCTACCAAAAACCAATGTCCTCGTGACGTCACACACAAGACGACGCGGTGGCGTTCATTCAGGAAAAGATACCTTTGCGTCTTTATTACACTGAAATACTCTACCTAAGTATACATTTCGGAAAGGGAAAAACAGCTGATACCTGAACAAGTAAATAACGAATTGTTTTTCAAATACAAATTCCGTTATTTATTCAAAGATCGAATTCGAAGTAAAACGGAAGGACCAACAGTTAAAAATACTACGCCCACGTAAACTCTTTCGCCACTTGCTCTACATTTTACGTATTTGTAAATATGTGCGGATAAAAAAAGATAGTCAAACAAATAGGTAATGTTCTGGCGTCCTTAATTAATATTGACAAAACACAGTCGTTTGTGGTTATGTTTAGGTAGGTCACACGTAAAATAAAATGACGACATTATCGATCGAAAACATACCTTGGTTGCACATTATTCGCCATAAAATCTTCAAAAATAGGTATGACGCTAAACTAAGATTAGAAATAATTTAATACCTTCTAAATAAATCAGTTTTAACAATAATTTTCTTTGGATTGCACTCAGAAATAGGTAAAATAAATAAATATATTGAGAAATTTAACCACGATTCGTTAATATTCGTTACAATCAAATAGGAATATTTTGCCTCTCATTCACTTTAACTGTCTTCACAACGTGTGAGACAGAGTTAGCAACATAAACACATCGATTGAAACTAGTCAACATGGCATTACGCCGCCATGTTCTTGCAAGTGATGCTCTTGTTTATGGTACTAATATTGCTATATTTCCTGTCTTCTGCTTCTACTAATAATCGACTAAAACATTCGGCATATATAATCGTGTGATCGTGTGTTGTTTAAGATGTTCATCGCAAACCTGAAATGAGACACCCGCGCACTTGTCATTGCCGACGTTTTTTACTTTTATATTATTATGTATGTCTGTTAGATATTAATTATTATAGTCCATAATATTAAATTTTATTAATAAGGACTTCAATAGCATAAGGCCGTCAGTGAATAAGGACGGATTTAGAGCGAGGGCCTAAGATGAGCGAAAATAGACATAAAATTAAGAAAAACGGAAGGTTATATTAATTAAAATAGAACACAAAACAATTTTTATTCGAATGTCGACGAATCCAATTTCGAGGAGTTATTTGCCCAAGGAGTTTATATGTCGAGTACCTAATCTTTGCACAAGGAATTTGTATCGAGTCTTTTTTGCGCAAGGAGGTTGTTTAGCATTGAGATGGAGGACGAATGTATTGGTGTGTTAGAAATTCAAACATTTGTTTTTGTTTTTGCTTTTTAGTCACTGTAAATAAGCTTTCGAGAGAGGGAATGGTATAAACGTAATTTTCGTGGTTGCTCGATATAAAGTTTAAAATTATTATTAATGTACCTAATCAGAATAGCCAACTGCCAATTGACTCAAACAAGCACTAGGACAAAAATAGAGACTGCCATTTCTTTTTGGATTGTAAAAAAATTGTAAAAATCGACTAAAACTTATTACTATTTGTGTTAGCTATATTTATTGAAGCAGCAACCCTATTAAAATTATTTGTCTATTCTCAAACATTATGTCAATGTCAAATGAATATGATTTTTTGTTTACGTTTTGTGCCGGGAACTTCGTAATTAATTTTATTAATTTTAGTTTGAAGTAATGAAGTTTAGAAGTGTAATGATTGATGCTGGACCAATGCGAGAGTTTACAAGTATATACAATTTAATTTATTTTAAGTTTATTTGTTCCAAGTTTATAAATTAATTCGAGTTTTGGTACATTTCAGACATAGTTACGACAATTTCCAAGCTTTCGAAAGAATGTATACTGAGACTGTCGAGCGATCAGATTTACTTCATTGTTAGCGACGAAAACAGTGGTCCAGCGCCACCAATACTATGGTGTGAAATTCCTCAAGCTATGTTCTTTTCGGAGTACCAGTTGATCGGTCTGGACGACGATCATAGGGATATTTATCTAGGTCTAAGTTCTGGTAAGTAATCTACTTATTAGCCACATTAGTCCTGACCCTATACTAGGTTTCACTGTGTTGTAGAATCAGGCTTCACAAAATCCGGACCTTTGATATGCTGATCATGCAATCATTTGAACCAAAATTGGAATAGAAATCATAACTTTGGTAGGCATTAACAGTATTGTCAACACCTACAATTTTCATGATTAATTAAAGTTTTAATATGTTTGAGGACTTGGGTGATACTGTTAAAATTAAAACCAAATTTACATTTTATATTTCTATCAGATGGCTGAACCCAGTTCATTTCAAGAGTAGATGCACCATTGTGGGCACGATGGGCATGCCCATAACCCTAATAGCAGGGTGGCTGGATCCGCTCCTGATTCATTACAGCTGTTTCGTTGCTATGGGGCTGTTAGCTGAAGTAGTTTATTAAATGCATTCATGTATCAACACAATCCTTACAAGCTAGAAAATTACAATAAGTAACTAATTGATACAATAACTGATTGGTATGCTGTGGATTTGATCCCCACTAAGAACAAACAATTTATGTAACACTATGTTTGTTGTAACAATATGTTTGTTTGTTTCCTATCTGGGTGTTATAATAATTATATTATAAATTCAGAGGAATCTCACTAATCCGGCACTATTAAAAACCAGAGGGTGGCAGATTACTGGAATGTTCGGATTACTGGATTGTATACAAAAGTTCATAATAAATAAAATAAAGTATTTTTAAAAGTAAATAATGATGTATTTGGGTTCCTGTTCTACACGGTTTTAAAACAGTAACATATGTATCTCAAAATTAACTTAGACAACTGCTTGACGGACGAAGCAACGGAGCGAAAGTACGGTTCTCGGCCTAGAAGAGGGGCTGAGGGTGCTGGATTATTGGGTGTGTCGGTCTATTGAAGTACCGGATTAGTGAGATTCTATGTTAGGTATTATAAAAAAAGTATTAATCTGGTTCCCATAGTACACATACATATCAGGCTATATATAATAATAATAATAATAATATATATTTATTTTCTAAAAGGTTTACATTTTTAGACAAGTTTACATATATTTTAAAATACACATAACATTTAGGTAGGCTTAAGTAAGTTTTAGTAAAGTTTTAAGTAAGATGCACTCGTAAACCTTGCATAGTCAAGTGTTTGACTCCTTGCTCTAACTAAGTAGAAAACTTGTGTTTAGACGCAAGGGATCGCTGCTTCGGCTAATTGCAATGCGGATAGTGCTATTTAATAACTTATTTATAAATATACTCTATAATAAGAGAATTAATCAAGTTATGATCAAGATGAGGTAGAAAGGCAAATGTAACAAAAAACCAAAAAGAAGTAAACAGGTATATCCTAATGCTAAATACTAAATATCTAGGCCCTAGAAACTAGGGAATAAACCGAAAGAAAGAAAACCCACCAATGATATGAGTTAAATTAAGTACTATGTGCATGAGTGTATGAGGGTGTGTTAGGGTGTGTGTACCTATGTGTGCAAGTGCGCGTGAAATACGTAATGGTAGTAGTACATAATCTAGATTATGAGTGAACACTTATCATGTTTTCTGTTTGTTTATAGTTTAAGTTTAGCAAAAAGTTTTTTATCTTTTTTTTGCATTGAAAAGGTGGTGTATTATGCAGAGTTACTAGCTTATTAATTTTATTGTAGACGTGAGCTGCCAAAAAGTAAGAGTTTTTTTGTGCAAATGAAGTTCTGCACGCAGGTGCTGAGTATATTTTGTCTCTTCGTCTCCTTTTGGGCAGCTGCACATCTGGGGTAATTTTGTTTTGCCTTAGAACAACCAGCTGTATAAAAAGTTGCCTGACTGATAGGACTTTGCAATCCTCATGGAGTTGTTTGGTAGGATACCTGAACGGTCGAGAATGGGCCACTTTGAGGACGGCTCTCTGAGCTCTCTCAAGAGGTAGAAAATGGGTAGCAGCAGCTCCTCCCCAGGACGTTAGGCAGTACACCAGTAAGCTTTGGCAAAGCGCATAATAAGTAGTATTTAATTGGTCTTTATTTGCGGCATGTCTAATACTTTTAAAAACCGCAATGAGCTTGCGTACCCTAGAAGTGAGTAGCCTGATGTGCGGTTCGTATGTCATGTGTGAGTCGAGGGTAACACCGAGGTATTTAATGGTACTGCAGTTTTCCAGCCTTACACATTCACAGTCATTCGGGGTGGTCTGTAAGCACTGGATTGTGTGGGCTCTGATGTGGTTAGTATTTGGATTTGGGAGACCAGGTTGGCGGATGGAGAATGTTAAATATTTGGTTTTAGTTGCATTTAAAGAAAGATAATTTTGGTAGAGACACTTTAATACTATGTTAAAACCTGCTTGGGCAAGGCTGTAAGTATTTGCCCAGTTCTCGCCCTGGAATAGCAATACTGTATCGTCTGCAAACGCTAGCAGTCTACAATGTGGGACATTGAGGTCACAGATTTGATTCATAAAGATCAAAAAAAGTGTAGGGCCAAGGATAGAGCCTTGTGGAATTCCGTATGTGACGGGCAGGTCAGAGCTTAGGTATTCCCCAATTTTCACACATTGTGTCCGTTCACTCAAATAGCTCCGCATGAGTTCCAATTGATTTCCTCGAATACCTAGATTATCCAGTTTGTGAAGGAGTAAAGGGATTGATACCGTATCGAATGCTTTAGCTAAATCCAGGAAGATAGCTAAACATTTAGTGCCTTTGTCAAGGCAACCAACCACGTAATTATTTAGCTCCGATACAGCATCAGACGTTGATTTTCCTTTTCTAAAACCGAACTGGTTTTTGGAAATTAGATTATATCTTTCCAAATATCTAACCAATCTATTATTTAAAGCCCTCTCTAAGATTTTAGACAGTGATGGTAATATCGATATTGGCCTATAATTATTAAATATGCGTTTGTCACCTGTTTTGTGTACTGGGAGAATGATGGCTTTTTTGAATGCTCTAGGGAAAACAGAGGTTATAAAGCTAAGTTGGCATAAGTGTGTAATAGGCAGTAATAGAAACTCTATGCTATCCTTAATTATGCGTGAAGAAATACTGTCCCATCCTACCGAGCAATTTGTTTTGAGGGAGTTTATTAGGTGTACAACTTCTGTAGAGTCGATGTCAATTAGGCCGAAAGAGTTCGCAGTGATATCGGGCGGGATGTGCCTGCTATCTGTGTTTGTTGCATATGTACATATTTTTTCAGCCAAATTTCTACCAGCGTTAGCAAAGAAATCATTTATAGAGTTAATAGTTACAGATGCATCGGAACCACTTAACAGGTTTTGCGGTAGATTTTTTTTAGGTTTAAAGTTTGTAATTTCATTAATAACCTTCCAAGTCTTTTTTGTGTCGTTTCCAGCCTTTTCAAATTGCGATTTTTCGAATGCTTTTTTTAATTTTCGCAGAAGTTTATTGCAGAAATTACGATATCTCTTATATATTATCAGTAGAGTTTCATTATCTGGGGATTTCCGAGATTTGGAGTGAAGTTTATCACGATGCCTTATACATCGTAAAAGACCCGGTGTCATCCACGGTTTTACTGGTGTTTTCCTGTTTGAGAGTTTGATTACACGTGTGTTTTCTTTGATAACTGAGTTTAGCATGGTTACAAGCATATCAGTTGCTGCATTGCAGTCGGTAGCACTTAGTATTGTACTAAAATCTGTGGCAGATATCTTTGTTTTAATTGCATTGTAGTTAACTTTAGTGATCATGGATTGTAACTTATCTTTGTTAACATGATTTTGGAGTGCCAATATTACAGTATTATGGTCAGTAAGACTACTCTCAATGACCAGTGTAATGGCAGATTGGTTGCTTTTAATAAAGATATGATCTAGACAGCTTGTGTTTCTAGTAGGGTAGGTATGTGATGGTAATAGACCATGAAACGCTAATATGTCTATGTAGTCCGCTGATTTGCGTATGCTCGTGTCGTCTAAAATGTTAATGTTTATATCTCCGGTCAATATAACATTAGTGAAGCCAGATAAATTAGAGAGTACTGTACCTAATGAATTTATGAATATGTCGGTGTTTTTATACGATGGAGAGCGATAGATAGATATTAATGCCGTGTTATTGTTTATAGTTGTCACTAAGCAGTTTCCATTTGAAAACGGAGGTTCATACGAGTTGACCGTCATGTTAGTTTTTGTGTAAACTACGACTCCATCATTCTGTAGAATATTATTTGTAGTAGATGAGGACTCGTATCCAACTAGGTTGGGAATGTTCAAACATTTCGATAGCCAACATTCAGTTAATACTAGTACATCTGGCTGTATGTTAGTACGTTTTATGAGTATTAGAAATTCGTCTAAGTTTTTGTTAATGCTCCTAATATTTTCAGAGAAGATAATAGTCTGTTTCGTGTTTTTATTTAAATATGTCAAACATTTTTCTGGTTCGCAAATGTAGGCCTCGGATGCAGATACGCTGTCTATGCTATCATACAAATCTTCTATGTTTCCGTTCATATTGTGAGGGATTTATTATGGTTGAAGGCACTGCACACATATATACACTACTTGCTATTATGTCCTTGTAGTAAGCATAATTTTTCTATGGTTTTGTGTAGCTTGATTAATTTGTGTCTAAATAGTGCTGAGTGGAATGTCTACCTATGTTTTTTATTAAGTAATTGTATTTACTTCTTGAATTTCCAGCCAATTTAGCGAGATCTCTAATAACTCTAAAGTCAGCAAAATCATTAAAAATGAAGTTAACAAAGAAACAGTGCCCATGTCTCACACTGGAAATAGAAATTGTAAGTATTTTTGCATGGCACCAATTTTTTTTTTTTACATTGAATAGACCATCCTTTGACTACAATCTCACCTAATGGTAAGCGACTGGCGGAAAGGTCTTCCACAGTTTCATTGGTCATTCGAGAGTATCCATCCGCATACTTGCAGTGAAACTGAGCAGTAGAAATTTTATGGGTGACAGAATTATGAAATTATCATTCATCCCCCCCACCATGAATACATAAGAGACAAATAAATAAGAGATATGAAGGAAAAAGTTGCCCCTGAAGCTATAAATCATGATCATCAATAGATGTGATGGACTATGTACACACAGATATATGTCTTAACATCAGGTGGCCCCCTGTATGCCACTCGATGTAATGTATAAGCAATGTCTCTATTTTCAGCCTTCTTCAATGTCACAGCAGACAAGGAATGTGACTCATGACATACCTGTGATAGTAATTCCGAGGAAACTGTGGTCTGACTTTGCAGAACCTCGTATACCAGATCCTGATGTAAGCACTAGTCAAACTTTCACATTTTACCAGCTTTCAGGTGGCTTATGTAGTAGGTAGCTCTTTGTGGAAGAGTGTGTCCGGTGACTTCACTGGACACACTTGCGGCTTGGTGTATAAAATAAATATTAATAGGCATTTAACACATCATTAACTATAGTCGCGTTATTCTCTCGCTGCAGGCTCGGTCGTAAGTTATCGGAACGAGACAGCAATATAGCTGGAGCGGCACATCGTTGTGAGTGTATACCGTCCCCCAGACGCGGACTTCGCGTTGTATGAATCCACTATGGAAGAGGTTTTGCTTAAGACCTTCGATAGTAAAAAAACTTTAATAGTCTGCGGTGATTTTAATATAGATATTCTGGTTCATCCACTATCTGAGAGATTTTTAAATTTGTTTAAATGTTTTGATCTACACTGCTTGTTTAAAGACCCAACAAGAGTGACGCTAACAACAGCCACCTGTCTAGACAACATCTTTTGCAGTCATGATCCAATTTGTAAGTCTGTAGTTAAGCATTTTAGTTCCGATCATTACGGTCATAGCGCTAGGTTTGCTAATAAAATATCAGTAGACGAGGTCTTCACCTATCGGCCTATCACAGATAGCCGTACTAAAATGTTTCAGAACAATGTTGAACTGAAAGTGTCCCTTTTACCATACTTGACTGACCCAAATGATCTTTTTATAAAATTGACAAATTTAATAAATGAAGAACATAATGATACTTTTAAACTTAAAACATGTAAAACTAGTGTAAGTGTCAAGTTCGCTGACTGGGCAACTCCAGGTATTTACAAAAGTAGGAATAAATTATATGACCTATACGCTGCTAGGGAGTCAATGCTGAATGACCCAACGTTTATTTTACACACAAAAAACTACTCAAAAATTTTCAAAAAAGTATGTCACGCGGCAAAATCATTGCATATAAGAAATAAAATTGAAAAATCGACAAATAAAATTAAAGCAACTTGGAAGGTAGTCAATAACGAAACAGGCAAATCGAAGCTCGGTAATAAACAGATAAATTTAAAAGTAAACAATAATGTTTTTACAAAATATATTGAAGTCGCCAACGCGTTTGATAGTTTTTTCTCCAGTATACCTAAAGTTGTGACTTCATCCTTAAATTCCTCAGCTGCTGAAGCGACAACACTATTAGAGTCTAGCGTTCAAAAATGTAATAATATCTTCAGTTTTAAATTTATTAATGCTGATAATGTTGTCAAAACATTTAAATCCTTAAATATTAAAAATACTGAAGATCTATGGGGAATGTCTACAAAAGTATTAGGCGCTATTATAACTGATATTGCACCATGTCTAGCATACATTTTTAATAGATGTGTTGATGAGGGCGTTTTCCCTGATTTAATGAAACACAGTAAACTCATTCCCCTGTACAAGTCTGGAAATGAACAAGATCCTGCCAACTACAGGCCTATTTCGGTACTACCTACGTTAAGTAAAATTTTTGAAAAAGTTGTTCTTAATCAGTTAATATCACATTTTAACGTCAACGGCATACTTCATGGTCATCAATTTGGATTTACTAGAGGTCGATCAACGACTGATGCCGGCTCGACGCTCCTGAAGCACATATATGATGCTTGGGAACACTCACAAGATGCGATCGGGGTATTCTGCGATCTGTTCAAAGCTTTTGACTGTGTAAGTCATGCCACTTTATTATCTAAACTTAAACACTACGGCATCCTAAACCGGGCTATTGATCTTATACAGTCTTACTTAACCAATAGAATCCAAAAAGTTGATGTTGGCGGTGAGAGGTCTTCTGGATCGGTCATTGATATAGGGGTGCCTCAGGGTTCGATATTGGGTCCTTTCTTATTTCTAGTTTACGTAAATGACCTTCCACCTTTTGTAAAAGATTTATGTGAAATAGTTCTATTTGCTGACGATACCTCTTTAATTTTTTAAGTCGACAGATTGAAGACTAACTTCGATGACGTTAATGCATCTCTGTCGCAAGTACTTAACTGGTTTACTGTTAATAATCTTTTGCTCAATGCTGGGAAAACGAAATGCATTAAATTTACTTTGCCAAATGTGGTTCAACGACCAACCAATATTGAATTAAATGGTGAATCACTTACCCTTGTCAATTCTACTATTTTTTAGGACTCAATATTGATGCAAAATTGCAGTGGGGTCCACACATCAAATCACTTGCTGGTAGACTGAGTTCGGCAGCATACGCAGTTCGCACAATAAGATGGCTTACAGATGAAGCTACAGCTAGACTAGTATATTTTAGCTACTTCCATAGTGTAATGTCTTATGGTATTTTGCTCTGGGGGAAAGCTGCTGATATACAAAGTATATTTGTACTTCAAAAACGGGCGATACGTGCCATTTATAAAATGAAACCACGTGACTCATTAAGGGAGCGATTTAAAGAAATTAATATTCTCACAGTCATTTCACAGTATATTTATGAAAATCTATTATACACTCATAAACACATAGATAGCTTTAAGAAAAAGAGTGATGCACATAACGTTAACACTAGAAATAAAAACAAATTATGTATACCTAAATTTCGACTTCAAAAGGTAAATGGCTCGTTTATGGGGAACGGTATTCGCTTCTACAACGTGTTGATGAAGTTATGTAGGAAAACAAATAGCGTGTATTTAGACCAAGCACTGGAATACTTTGACGTGTGCAACGGTTGGATACATCGTTTTCGAAATTCCCATAGAAAAGTAAAATTAATATTTTCTCAGAAATTTGCAACAGCCCTGTCTGTGTACGTGTCAAGGTCACACGCACGCGCGCTTCTATCTAGGAAAGAAAAAAACAACGATAACCTACGAGATAATTTGAAATACTTACCTTTCGGTAGGTAGGTAGGTACGCCGCCAATCCCCTGACACGATATTTTTACTGGTTCCTATGGATTTTGTCATTATTTACTGGCTATAATAACACTGGATAAAACTGGATTTTGGTAAGTTTGCGAGATTTCGCACGACACAGGCTTCAAACTTCACACTAAACCATTACCTCGTAGGCACTGCTCATACACACACTGACTGACGACGGCTTTTTACATAACAATCACCATTTTATCACGTTTGATGACATTTTCTCAACAAAACAATGTACAACAACGCATGTAAAGTAAACACAAACAGGGTGACTATCTCGAAAGTGGCGGTTCTACCACACACCTGCCAAAAAATCTGTCAAAATCTACCAAGCTTGACGATAAAAATACCTAAATAAAAATCCTTCGTGGCTACGGAATAAATTAAATACCTACATTACATTCAGTTACTATCTTTTGATCGTTTGTAACGATTTGCAGTTATCTAAAACGAGATAGAAGTTGTTTAGAAACCAAATCAATAAAGGTAAAAAAGAATAAGAAGTTTCCAGTTCGGTAAAAAATAAATAAATTATAAATATTATTTCATTAAAAATTCAAACTAATAAGATTTTTCTTGAAATATTTAAAATCTGCCAAATGGTAGAAATCTGCCACAAATGGTAACACTGATCGGCGGCCGTCGGCCGTCCTGATTGGATATGCGTTTTTAAATGCAACCAATGACAGATAGGTATGTCAAAGATTAAATAGGACAGACTAGACACTTCCCAAAATTGCAGTTGAATAATTTTGTGGTGTCAATGAACCATGGTGGTAAAGTAACATGTTACAATTTAAAGAACTATGAATATCATAAACATTGCTTTACGACATCTAGTAATCAAACAAAAATAAATATTCTATTAAATATTGAGTACGTAGCCACGTAGGTACCTAGTTACTGAATAGGTATTAGTACCTCAGAGAATGTTTACCGTGACTAGGGATTACAGTCGCGAAAATATTTCTTTTACATACCAAGATCTTTAAAAACAGCAACATCATTATTAGGTAGGCACATTACTAGGTAATTGGTGGCAGTTCTGTTACCTATTTTATCTACAATTGACAACTAGAGGTCAAAGAACAGCTGTAAATAGGGCTGCCTCATGATGCGTTTAGATTCATTTTAGATAAAAGTTTAAGAGGCATTTGATGAATGAAAAACTTTGAAATTTTAAAAGTCGTAGAACAAAAGTTGTTCATTATGACCGGTAGAATATCCTGCTTTCGGATCCCTACAACTCTTAATAAACACGTTGTATAATAAACTTCCAGAAAGTGCCACTGGGCTTCCTATTAGAAAATTTAAAGTGTACATTAAGAATAATCTAATAACGAAAGCTTATTATACTTTAGATAGCTATATTGTTGATAAAAATGCGTGGCCCGATGTCCCGGTCGCTCTGCCCATCGGCAGCTAACATGTCTGCAATGTCTGTACTGTACCTACTATTGTGTGTTTTTTTTATTTTTCTCTGATTTAATAGATTGTATTTATGCATTAGGTATTATTAGTTTGAGGCGTAGCGTGTGCTGTCTTATAAATTTGATTATGTTTACCTTTTTCTGTATGCCTACGCCTCACTAAACTTCAATAATATATTATATTATTACATTGTAAAAGGATCATACAAAAGAACGGTAAGAACCAAGCCGTAAGTTTGTTGCCTGTTCTTCTAGGCTTTGGTCGCGTGGAACTGGCACCTAGAGTCACCTAGCTTTAAGACGTTTCAAAGTGATCCTTGTGATTTTATTGAATAAATACATTTTGACTTTGACTTTATTGCTCTCTCTCTCGCACTTAGGAAAACGGACGATCCTTTTGTTTAAGCGTGTTATGATGATTTATGACCGAGTTTGCAGCGGTAGTTTAACGAGACTAGGTTGAGCACTGACCGAGCCTGCAGCGAGAGATTAACGCGACTATAGTCCCGAACTAAGCCGAGCTTGTACTATGGGAACCACAGATAATTTAACCTCTAGTATGCTGGGATTCCAGACACAACAGAAAATGTATTGTCTCACGGGCCGGCATGCAAGAGATTACCTACTTGAAAAGACAAAATACAGAAGTTACATTTATGTGTACTGTGAATGTTTTAGTTGTACATACTTTAAATATATATTTACAGATATCAATAGAACTACCCACACTAAAACAGCTACGCACAACAATAGACCGGATGAGGAGTATGGCCCCAGAGGTGGTGATACGAGCATCAGCGGAGGGTAGACTGACGCTGCAGATCAAGACTGATATGGCTAAGGTTTCCACACGGTTTAAGGATTTGAGGGTGGAGAGTTTTGGAGGTGAGATTTATTTATTTTTCACCTTTTTCATGAGGGAATGTCTCTTTAAAACAAGAAGCAAAGTCAAAGTAGTAGAGCTCGTCTAGGAAGTATTACCATGCTTATTTCTGCCGTCAAGCAGCGTTGCAGTGTTTCAGCTTGAAGAGTGTGTTTGCTGATGAAATAACAGGCACATCAGGTTTAATAACAGGCACATGAGGTTTAATAATATACGCCTCAAGTTGATGGACGCAGGGCAAGAGCAAGTTCTTGCCGTATGTTTTTATACAACTTGCTGATAGAACAAGCACATGGCCCACCTGATGTTAAGTGGTAACCATCACCTATAATAAAGCATTACATCTTAAGTCACGCTCGATAGGAACGTGCCCTACGATGCACTGCCCGTATTTCAGTTTTCGTTCATCATCATCACAACCACTCGTACTTTTATTCCAGGGCCCATAGACCACTCCGACTCTGAAACTGAATCACAAATAAACGAAGATATCTCACGAGTATGCTACTGTAGAGTGGATGCTAAGAAGCTCTCAATGTTCCTCAGTGCAGACATGATATCACACAACAGGACCGTGGCTAGTGTTGTGCATAAGAAACTAGTGGTCCTTTGTTTGCAGACAGATGAAAATGTGAGGCTGCAGTGTTTTATAAGTGGAATTGTTTATTAGAACATTTAGCGCTGATTTTACCATGCTCTGTTAGATTAACAAAGGATTGTCGGAAAGGCCGCCGCCGAATCGGCGAAGAAAGGCCGTTAAATATGTCAAAATGTACGCGTTTGACATCTTATGTTAGTTTTAAGTCAAAGTCAAAATGTATTTATTCAATAAAATCACAAGGATCACTTTGAAACGTCTTAAAGCACAGAGTACTTTGTGTCTTAAAGCTAGGTGACTCTAGGTGCCAGTTCCACGCGACCAGTTAATTAGTTATTTAATTTTATTTAACGGCCTGTTAATCCTTGATTAGTAACTAACAGAGCCAGATGTCAAAAAGGTGCCAGTTCCACATAAGACATCATAACCCAATTCCCCGCGAGCTAGAGATCTGGATTCTGTCAAGATTTTGTAGATAGTCGATTTACTGTATTATTAAAATGTATGAACGTATGAACCCTGAAAGGTGGACTTAAGGAGTCACAGGATGGACACCCGTAGAATGTAGAAGACATCGCGGCCGCCCGAGAAAATGCTGATAACCTGGACTTCTTCCACAACAAGTGAGAAGAGTTAGCAGAGTTTCGAGGAGTGTGGAGAAAAATGGGGGAGACCTTTGCCCAGAAGTGGGACAGTATAGGTTAAGAAAAAAAAATATTAAAACGATTCAGATTGTTTTCTTCAAGAGTGACTTACGATTACTAAATTCAGTCAACGAAAATATAATAGGCTCAATCACAGATCTTCAAGCACGGTAGACATGCCCTCAGATAATTGTTTACTTAGTAGCAGGTAGTCGGCGATGTACGCAAGTTATATTATTATGCTCTAGGTCTCCTGGCCACATGGTCATGAATAGTATTTTGTGGAAAACTTTAAAGACGCGAGTCTACGTCACGTTCACGCCTGTTATAAACGTAATAGCGAAGACCAAAAGCTTAACGAGCTTTCTGAAGCATAGAGGCACTTATTAGTAAGTGTTCCCGCAACGGGCCTCTGGCCACAACCACAAAACGCCGCTACTGGCATTTACAAATTTGTAGCGTGTGGCGGCTACCGGCGGCAACCGTGTGCGGCGAGTCCATATAAAATGTATGAAAACTACAGGAAATATGTCAGTAGCGGCGTTTTGTGGTTGTGGCCGGAGGCCCGTGTGCGGGAACACTAAGTTTAACTAATCACAAATAAATAAAAATAATTCCCAATACATTGATCAAATCTTTATTTTACTGAAAATTATAAGTACAAAATTACCTTTTTTAACATTTTTAAATTGTTTAAACATTATATTACACATTGCTGTATTTTTTTTTATTACACATAAATTTTGGAAATACCCGTTTTCTAACTGAGCACCATAAAATTGGAAAATGTATGCTTCAGTGTCAAAAATAATGAATGATTGATTGATTATAATATGCAAAAATAAATGATTTATTAATGATGGTTGTGGCGTGGTGGACGGCTGTCCGGCTGAAACCGTATAGTTGCGGGTTCGATACATTTTTGATGAAGCTGGCATGGAATTTATTCTCAACGTCACGCAGTGTTCCAAAATTCGCTACTGCGTTCTAAACTCGTTCACAGAGTTCAAAATCCATTCCGGTCACTATCATATTCGATGCCAAGGATTAGAGCCACAAGTCCCTTATGTAACCTCGTTCATTGAGTTCAACATCCATGCCTGGTCCCTCGGCATGGATGTTCAAGTATTCAAGTATTACGTAAGCACTATAAGGGGAAGCCTATGCTTATTTTTGATGACACGGGGGATGAGGGGGTCTAGATGGTGTTTACGTCAGCAGTAATCATTTCCTTTTTTACTTAATATGGCAACCCAAACATTGTCTATGCTTGAAAACGAAACGCATATTCGGGGATTACCACAAACAATGAATACGTTTAGGTACTCGCTTAGAACAGAGTAGGGGAATTACCGCGTGCTATTCACTTGTCTAAATTTTTTACTTGAAAAATGCCTATACCAATGTTTACATAAGCATTGGGTCTCCTTTCCATCACAGGACAAGTAGACGTACGGCTCAGTACCACCCATATCTGGTAAATATACCACCCATTCGCACTAAGCGCTTTGCTTCTACATTTATTATGCGAACTGCCAAAGAGTGGAACTCATTGCCATCGTCTGTCTTTCCTGATCACTACAACTTGGGTCTCTTCAAGGTAAGAGTGAATAGGTGTCTTCTAGACCGTTCTGCTCCATCGTTGGCTAAATCGTCGCTTACCATCAGGTGAGATTGTGGCCAAAGGACGGTTTATTACTTATAAAAAAAAAAAGAGAGCTTTGCTTACTTTTGCTGACAAGGGGGAGGGGGGGGGGGGGGGTAAACAATTCTAATAATTCTGCTTACGTAATACTTGAACGGCCCCCGGTCACTATATCGTTCCAACACGTTTTATAAGGAGAGGTCATGAGTATATAAATGAAAGTAGTATGTTTATTAATTCTATTTTGAACACAATGTCTGGAAAAAAGCCTTAAACTTCCTTGACTAATTTTAATTATGTTTCACATAAGCCCTGTACTAACATCGACACTTAGGGCCGGTTTCACCATGCTCTGTTAGATTAACAAAGGATTAAAGGGCCGTTAAATATGTCAAAATGTACGCGTTTGACAGCTAAGGTTAGATTTAACGGCCTGTTAATCCTTGATTAGTAACAGAGTATGGTGAAATCAGGCCTTAACCTCTGATAACCCACTAGCTTTTAGAGCAAGGAAACGTTAGAGTTCTTGCATTTCAAAGGTTCATCATCACACGCATACTAACATCAATAAGGCCTTTATCGCAATTTTTGTTTTTTATGGAATGAGCCTGAAACTTTTTGGGCTCACATGTAGGGTTACCATTTCGCGATTCGAAAACTGGTAAAATACAGGATATTTGCAAGAATATCTAAGAATTTCTTAAAGTCATTGAACATTCCATGTCTCAAATCACTTGCTCTCTATTATAATTATAATCTTTTCTATTCGTAGAATATAACTTTTGTTCATCCTTATCGTTAGCAACTGGTATTCTCTTGTCGTGTCACTAGCTTCTTTCGAAACAGTGTGGTGAAAGGATTCCAAGTGCGCCTCAAGAGGCTCCCTTCGAGCACTTGACACATGTTATAGAACTTTTTGAGGTTCAACGACATGCCGGTTTCCTCACTATGTTTTCCTTCACCGTTTGAGAGTACTGGCATTGTGCACATAAATTTTTGAACAGAAAAACTCATTGGTGCACGACCGGTTTCGAACCCACGACCTTAGGATCGGAAGGCGGGGCCGCTACCACTAGACTACCAGTGCAACTGGTATTAATTAACCACTACGGTATTATAAACGAATCTGGGTGTTGAGGAAAAATATTTTAGTTACATATAAATATGTAAGGATCGTAGCAAGTGGAAATCCGTGATCTCTGCCTACCCCTATGGGAAACAGGCGTGATTTTATGTACATATAAATATTTTAGAAATATATTATAGTTCGGAACGTTCAAGAAAAATGGAAAGCAGTCAGTAATCTTGATAGTTTCTTGTATATCAGTTTCATCATGTAAAAGTTTCCTGTACTCCAAAAAAACCAAAACAAACGCGAATGGTAACCCTACTCACATGTCAATACCAATGCCAGTTCAACTGGCTTCAACTTATAGCTTATCGTAGGTCTTTTGGAAGGATATTTCATTGTCTCGCCTCAACGTATCGTGGGTAGCTCGTAACTGGTCCAGTTTGTTAGTTATTTGGGCTATGGATGTATCGATCCATTGCATCGATGACATGTGCGTGTTTAGAATACGGCCGATTTGTACGATCTGAAAATGGAAAGTTAGTTTTATTTAATTTTAAGACAAGGTACATTAATTTGTAAAAAGGATCATACAAAAGAACGGTAGGAACCAAGCTGTCAGACCTCCGTCATAGCTTAGCAAGGATTTGATCTCTAGGCACGGTAGATAGCCCATACTGCCAGATGTTTTGAAGATTCTTTGAGGGGGTAGTCAGAGGCAAGCACAAATATTACATTGGACACATGCCCACATTTTGCAGTAGTTGGTATTCCAATATTAACTGGTTTCCTCACGATGTTTCCTTCACCGTTTTTAGTGTATCCATTGCACGTTCTTGATTCGAACACACGATCTTACGATCACAAGGCGGTGTCACTCCTACTAGACCACCAGTGCTCACACCACAGTGGTATATTATTTTGTGCTTTATTTCCAAATAAACATATTTTTTCCACTTCTGTAGTGATGGTTACCACTTAACATCAGCTGTAGCAATAGTATTAAAAAAAAAAACAATGTGACCACACTTACTGGATCATTACTGTCTTGCCCTCTGTTGGTTTCATTCAAATGCTCTATAACCTCCTTCAGATCTTCAGACATCTGTTTCAGTTGAGAGTCGAGGGACTCTGCTAATGTGTACCTGCATTTAAAACGATACAAATTAGTTTATTGATGACATCTGAGGCGCAGAGAAAATACAGTGCATTAGAGCTCTTTATGTGTGGCTCATCCTGGGAGGAACTATAGTACCTTCCTTTACCTTGATGTCCCAAAATGCATTTTTATACAACTAGCTTATGAAAACATTGCCTCGTAAGTCACGCATGATAACGTGCCCTACGATGCACTGCCCGGCTATCCATCAACTTGATGCATACAGATGTGAAGCCTCATGTGCCTGTAATTACACCGGCAACCACACTCTTCAAACCGAATTACAGCGACGCTGCTTGGTGGCAGAAAAAGGCGTGGTGGTAGTACTTCCCCGAGATTTGATTGGTCGATATTAGAATAAAAATTGTTTTGTGTTCTATTTTAATTAATTTAAATTTCTTTTTTTCTTCATTATATGTCTCTCTTCGCTTAAAGCTTTCTTTATTATCGTAGTCATGATATAAAGTATAGTATGCAACTCGTTAATCCTCGCTTTAAGTCCGTCCTTATTCACTAATTGCATAATATACTATTAATTTTAGTACACTGTTTTCCAAATAAAATACTTACATCTGTTCTCTCTCCGGATCCCGTACCCTGTCTCCGGCGTTCTCCGAAAGATTCTTCTCCATGGGTGCCAGCAAGTCTTCTAGATCCTTCTGCTGTGCCAGCACAAAGTCTAACTCGTGCTCGAGGGATTGCTGCTCATTCTTCACGGTCTGCACCACTTCGTTGAGTTCCACTATCTGAAATAGACAGTTTAATTCGCGGTTGTTCTCCAGGCACGGTAGACATCACCTTAGATATCTTGACGATAGCCTTGCGCGTGTCGTAAATTTGCAGCTTATACGGCTGTATCTTTTGATTGGGTTGGCTTAGAAGTTTGATTTTTTCACAGCTCCAAGGGACAGTAGACCTGAGTATTTGATATGAATTTCAGCTTGATACCTCCACGCGTTCCTGATTAAAAGGGTCCTGACCGACAGACGCACAACAAAGTGATCCTATAAGGGTTCCGTTTTTTCCTTTTGAGGTACGGAACCCTAAAAAGTATCAATGATAATGAATACCTTCTCTCCGTTATTGATAAGCAGGCGATCCCACGCGTTAATCTGCGTGGCTTGGTTGATGAACGTCTTCTCTTGTTCTTCCAAATCCAGCGTCCATTTGTTAATGTTCTCTTCTAGCTCCGAGAATTTCAGTTCCACTATCTCCGGCGGCTTGACTAGAGGGGCGGGTGCCGCTTTTGTACTGTAATATTATAATTATTTTTTAATACAACTAGCTGGTGGACTACATGGCCCACCTGATGTTAAGTGGTATGTATTATAGTTTAAAAGTTTTTTATTTTATTTCAATTTTTTTTTTCATTTATATTTTTGTGTTCTAATAGTTCTGATTGCTTGTGTAATTACGCTAATACTAGAAATAAAGCTACAGAACAATAAAATTTATAAAGCTAAATAAAATGACAACAATTAATGCCTTCTTCAACTTAAATGCCAAATAACTTTAAGGGGGCGCAAAAAAATGGCGTCCTAAAACGAGTTTCCACTAAATATTTTACCATGCCATAACCAAAAACTGGGTTATAATTATAATAATTTATCTAGATCTCTCTCTTATCGTGTCACTAGTTTCTTTCGAAACAGTGTGGTGAAAGGATTTGTGCGCCTTTAGAAGCTCCTTTCGAGCACTTGACACATGTTATAGAACTGTTTAGGTTCCACGACATGCCGGTTTCCTCACGATGTTTTCCTTCACCGCTTGAGAGTACTGGCATTGTGCACATACATTTTTGAACAGAAAAACTCATTGGTGCACGACCGGTTTCGAACCCACGACCTTAGGTTCGGAAGGCGGGGGGGTTCGGATATCTAGATGAAATATACTATTAGATTATTTTTTATTTCCTGTAGTAATATTTTGGGCTACAGTTAAAGTTAAACACCACCAATCGATGTATAGTCGCGTTAAACACTCGCTGCAAACTCGGTCATAATAAATCATCTTAACACTAGTGTTGAGAGTACTCGGCGCGGGCGCATGCATGTTATCGATAAAAAAAATGACTCAGCCAGAGCACCCGGTGGTTGCGCGATCGGAGAGCTCATTATCGGTAGTCGGTATGAATGTATCGATAGTTCTTATCGTCTCCAATAATGCACATCTCTGCGCATATACAAAATGATCGTGCCGTTCTCCTAAGTGCGAGAGAGAGAGCAATATTGCGGTCTCGTTCCGATAATTTATGACCGTGTTTGCAGCGAGTGTTTAACGCGACTAGTAACTTTATAATTAGTTAACACTTACGTTGTAGTAGGTATCGATGTGGGCATGGTGGTAGTTGTCGTTTTACCCAACGCAGTGATACCAGAGGGAGCTGATGACGCTAAAAAAACAAAAAAAAATATTTATTAATTAAAATTATGACACAGTGCTTTATTTCAAATCTTTCGATCAAAAGCTTACTGATTTAGATAGATAGATAACTCTTTATTGTTCACCACACAGAAACATAATACAGGGTTAAAGCAAACATTAAGGTAAAAACAATGGGCGACCTTATCGCTGAGAGCGATCTCTTCCAGGCAACCTTGGTTTGATGTATCAAGAATTTAAGAAATTTAACTGCAATTTTAGATTAGTTTCAAGAAATTTAACGTTTGAAATGTTCTTTGACGTTTTTGTCTCAAATTTAAATTTAGAACAATGATAAAATCATAGCCAACGAAAGTTAACTTTTTACAACCAACAAAGGGCGACTTCAGTGGATTAAAGTACCCGTTTATATGAATAACTTTTTCTAAGGAACCAATACTGTGAATGCTATAAAAACAGCCGTACTTTTTAACAAAAAAAAATGAAAAAAAAACTAAAACAAGGCACATCGAATGTTATTGAAAACGATAACTGTCATTTATTAAGTCATTATTATTGTGGGGTAATTAACTGTCGTCGATTTTTGTTACCTACATTTCTTGTTCTAAAAATGTAAATCCGTAATTGGCTGTATGTTAGAGACCTAAGTATTTACATTGTATCTTAAGAGCTGTGGATTTTGTTCAAAAATAAATGATAATATAAGCTTACTGGGTGCAGCAGACGAGGTGGGTAGTTTAGCGCCGAAGTTAAGGCCAGTAGTTGTTGCAGCACTGAAGTTGAGGCCGGTGGCGGTTGTAGAGGCCGCGGTGCTGAAGCCGGCCGGCGCAGGCGCAGCCGACGTCGCCGCAGCGCTGAAGCTAAGGCCACCTGATGCAGCTGTGGGTGCACACAGGGTATTTATTTATTATTAGAGCACTGGTGGTCTAGTGGTAGCGGCCCCGCCTTCCGATCCTAAGGTCGTGGGTTCGAAACCGGTCGTGCACCGATGAGTTTTTCTGTCCAAAAATGTACGTGCACAATGCCAGTACTCTCAACGGTGAAGGAAAACATCGTGAGGAAACCGGCATGTCGTGGAACCTAAAAAGTACCATGTGTCGAGTGCTCGAAAGGAGCCTCTTGAGGCGCACTTAAAATCCTTTCACCACACTGTCTCGAAAGAAACTAGTGACACGACAAGAGAGAGATTTATTTATTAAACAATAATCACACAAAGTTTTTTTATAATATCCCAAAAGTTATTATCCGCGTGGGATTTGAACCCACGACCTTCCCCTTGATACGGGGCCGCGACAACCACCTGAATAAATTGATGAGGATCGAACCCACGGCCTACGGCGCAGAAGGCAGAGCTACTACCAACTTGAGCTGTTGAGGCTGTAAAAAAAGTTCAATTATATTACCAGTAGATGGCGTGCCGAAGTTAAGTCCAGTAGTGGGCGCGGCCGTGGAAGCAGGGGCGCCGAAAGATAGACCCCCAGGTTTGCTGGCAAATGAAAGAGGGGCGCCTGGAAGGTAAATATAAATAAATTATTAATAATAATCCCATCCTACTTATATAAAAGGTGTTCCAATACTTGTGTTTAGAATCTTCAGGGGGCTAAAGTAACCATCAATATGAATAACTTTTTCTAAGGAACCAACACTGTCAACGCGAAAAAAAAACAGCTGATTCATACATTTTAACCAGGTAGTTAGTGAACTTTTGTATGAAACAGCAGTTTTTTTTCACGTTTACAGTGTTGGTTCCTTAGAAAAAGTTATTCATATTGATGGGTACTTTTAGCCCCCTGAAGTTTCTAAACACAAGTACTGGAACCCCTTGTATACATGCGAAAATGCAACTACGCCTCTGTCAAGGGCTCCTCTGGGAAGTACTACCACCATGCCTAGTTCTGCCGCCAAGCAGCGTTGCCCATTATAGTTTTTACCTATTATAGTTTACTAGCGACCCGCCCCGGCTTCGCACGGTTATTGTGGGTTATCCCTAAGAGATTATGCTTGTATTATGCATATAAACCTTCCTCTTGAATCACTTTCTATAAAAAAAACCGCATCAAAATCCGTTGCGTAGTTTTAAAGATTTAAGCATACATAGGGATATAGGGACAGAGAAAGCGACTTTGTTTTATACTATGTAGTGAAGTTAAAAAAAATTGAACACTGTGCGTTCGAAACGGGACGTGCACCAATGAATTTTTCTGTTCCAAATATATGTACCCAGTGACGGTGAAGGAAAACATCGTGAGCGGATCCCTCGCATTTCGTAGAACCTAGAAAGTTCTAAAACATGTTTCCCACACTGTTTCAAAAACAAGTGACACGAAAAGAAGAAGACGAACATTAAATATATCATTTAATTAAAAAACAAAAAATAGCTTACCAAACCCAGTCGCAGCAGGTTGGCTAGTAGGGGCCGAGGCAGCGGGGGCGGACACAGGGGCGGTCGCGGGGGTGGAAGCGGGGGCGGGGGCGGGAGCGGGGGCCGAGCCGAAAAGGCCGGGGGTCTGCGCTTTCGTCACACCTATAAAAAAATTGATATAAAGACATTTATTTTAGCACATAAAATCATACATGCATTCAACATTTAAGAGTAGTAGAGCTCTTTGTGAAGGGTTCGATCGGGGAAGTACTACCACCATGCATTTTTCTGCCGCCAAGCAGCAACGCTGTGTTTCGGTTTGAAGAGTGTGGTTGCCGGTGTAATTACAGACACATGAGGCTTAACATCTGTATGCCTCAATGGACGCATAAAATCATGACGATGAAAAAAAATGCTTAGCTGAATACTACTACTACTACTGTTGTCCCATGAGCCGATCAAAATTAATATTCTTAATGTTACCTACCCTTTTAACTTTTTTCAGGCTTGTGTTATGCTACCTACCTAGTTATACTAGATAAACATTTACCCTCTTATTCATATTCCCTGCCGCGCGGCCTTAGCGGCTCTATAGAATATACTTGTCACTGTCACTTCCATGCCAACAAAAAGAGACAGCCACAGAATTTTCTGTCTGATAAGCCTTTCTAGGCTTTGGTGGTGAGAAACTGGCGCTAAATTTACCAAGTTTATTAGACGTTTCAAAGTGAATACCTGTGGAAGCTGATCACCAAGTTTATTAGACTTTTCAAAGTGAATACCTGTGGAAGCTGGTGTAGAAGTAGCATTAAAATTAAGTCCAGTCGGTTGGGAGGTTGCTGAACCACCAAAAATGCCTTTAGCCGGCTCTGGAGCTGCTTGACCGCCGAACATAGTTTGTGATGGTTGTCCAAACAGACTTGGTTGTGAGGTTGCTGCAAAGTTGAGACCGGTTGGTTGCGCGGTTGGTTGTGAAGGTTGCGCGGTTGGTTGAGTTGGTTGCGCGGTTGGTTGGGCTTGGCCGAAGTTTAGGCTTGTGGCTTGTGCTGTCGGTGCCGCTGAAATGTTAAAATAATATTTTGTTGAGACCTGTTGATTTTTCATATCTTCATTCATTATTATATTCATAAGCCGCATGATGCGCTTAAAAATCCGGCCTGATTTTTTTCTTCGAAGAGTTAATGCCATTTTGGTGTAGGAAAACATCAGGAGAAATCAGTTAGTATGCTAGCAACGGAGATGGAGTTGCAACTTGCCACGCGCGAAATACCAAGTAATGGAAAATGTGTGTACGTTTCGGTGTTTCGGTTGTACCTCTGTTTAAGTGGTTTCCTTAGACAGTCTCAAAGAATATTGAGTAGGTCCTTAGTCGCGTGGTCATACATAAAAAAAAAAAAGTCGACTTGAGATCAAAGTCGTGAAGCTGTTTTAGTTTTTTTTAGTCGGGAAGAATTTTTTTATAATTAAATATTGGTCGACTTTTCACACGGCAGTATCTAGTCCCAAACTAAGCCAAAGCTCAGTATTGGTTCCTTAGAAAAAGTTGTTCATATTGATGGGTACTTTAGCCCCCTCAAGTTTATATACACAACTTATGGAACACCTTGTATATATATACTTTTTTTTGTAAATACATACATATACCATAATAACCCCCAGACAGAGAACAAACATCTATGTTCATCATACAAATGCCTACGAATCCACGGCCTACGGCGCAGAAGGCAGAGCTACTACCAACTGAGCTGTGAAGGCTGTTTTTATATTTTAGAGTTATAATTTCCTTACCCGTTGCAGCAGGAGTCCCGAAGCTGAACCCAGTGGCTTGTGAAGGTTGGTTGCCGAACAAGCTTGGCTTTTCTGCGCCGAAACTAGTGTTAGCTGGCTGAGCCGGCTGAGCGGGCGTGCCAAATGCCGGCGCCGCTATGGAACAAATTAAAAAAAGTATTTATTTCCATATACAACGTGTACTATAACCAGGCAACCAGGGTATTCTACAGGTTATTTTAACAACTTAAGTTATTTTTTTTATACAACTAGCCGGTGGAACAAGCAGATGATGTTAGGCCCACCTGATGTTAAGTGGTAACCATCACCTATCAAAGCATTGCCTCGTAAGTCACGCACGATAGGAACGTGCCCTTCGATGCACTGCCCTGCGTCCATCAACTTGAGGCATACAGATGTTAAGCCTCATGTGCCTGTAATTACACCGGCAACCACACTCTTCAAACCGAAACACAGCGTTGCTGCTTGGCGGCAGAAAAAGGCGTGGTGTAGTACTTCCCCGGACGAACCCTTCACAAAGAATTCTACTACTCTTAAGTTCAGTTTCTTAAGTTTCATCAAGTGTCAGTGGTTAGGCCTTGATTGAGTCACAAACATCCAAACTTTCACATTTATACATTTGTATATTAGTAGCAAATAGGTAATGTTTAGGGAAGGCCTATGTCCAGCAGTGGACTTCTTCAGTCTGATGATGATAATAATAATAAGCTCTTTATTGACTAAAATATGATGATAAGTCAAAGTCAAAGTCAAAAGATATTTATTCAATAAAATCACAAGGATCACTTTGAAACGTCTTAAAGCTAGGTGACTCTAGGTGCCAGTTCCACGCGACCAAAGCCTAGAAGAACAGGCAACAAACTTAGGGCTTGGTTCTTACCGTTCTTTTGTATGATCCTTTTACAATGTAATATAATATATTATTGAAGTTAAGTGAGGCGTAGGCATACAGAAAAAGGTAAACATAATCAAATTAATAAGACAGCACACGCTACGCTTCAAACTAATAATACCTAATGCATAAAATTAAATACAATCTATTAAATGAGAGAAAAATAAAACACACAATAGTAGGTACAGTACAGACATTGCAGACATGTTAGATAGGATAGGAAGTACATAGTATCGTAACGCAACGCCCCTGGTGTTGTTGGTGTCTATGGGCGACGGTGACCGCTTACCATCAGGTAGGCCGTAAGCCCGTTTGTCTATCATTTATATAAAAAAAAAGTATGATTACCTGTATTCCCCGCGACTGCTCCGAAACTAACGGTTGGTTTGGAGCCAAACGGCAAACCGAAGCCGGCGGGAGTGCCTAGGTTCGCTGACGTGGCTGCCTGAAATAACATTATTCACCTTACTTTTAATATTAAAAACAGTTATAGGTAGTAGAGCTCTTTGTGGGTGGCTCGTCCGGGGAAGTACTACCACCACGCCTTTTTCTGCCGCCAAGCAGCAACGCTATGATTCGGTTTGAAGAGTGTGGTTGCCGGTGTAATTACAGGCGCATGAGGCTTTACATCTTTATGCCTCAGTTGTTGATGGATGCAGGGCAGTGCTTCGTTGAGTACGTTCCTATCGTGCGTGACTTACTTCTTTCGAAACAGTGTGGTGAAAGGATATTAAGTGCGTCTCAAAGAGGCTCGTTTGGAGCACTTGAAAAATGCTTTTTAGAACTTTTAAGCTCTACGGCATGCCGAAACCGCACGATGTTTTCCTTCACCGTTTGAGATACATTTTCGAACTGAAAAACTCATAGGTGCACGACTGGTTTGAACTAACGACCTAACGATCGGAAAGCGGACCACTAGACCACCAGTGCTCTCCTTTCTTACTCATGACATCTTCCATCCATCTTTTCTTTGGTCTGAAATGTGCGAGCGAGCAGTTGTTTTAATTTTTATTTTTTTTTAATTTTTACTGAATGTTCTTTGGCTACAATTTCACCTTATGGTAAGCGACTATGTAGCCGACGGTGGAGCAGAAAGGTCTAGAAAACACCTATTCACTCTTGCCTTGAAGAGACTGATATTGTAGTTGTCAGTGTAGTAACAGACGACGGTAATGAGTTCCACTCCTTATAGCGGTTCGCATGATGAACACCTATTCTCCCCTTGAAGATTCCCAAATTGTAGCGATCAGGAAAACCAACGGCCATGAGTTCCACTACTTTTGTTTGACGGTTGTCAGCCCCTTAATACTCACAGGCGCTGCAGGTTGTGCCGTGGAGAAGCCTGAAGCGGGCGTCGAAAACCCGAATCCAGTCGGCGTAGCAGTTTGAGATGGAGCTTGGCCAAAGCCGCCGGCGCCTTGTCCAGACGCAAACAGTGACTTAGGCGCTGTATGTAAAAAATAAAAAAGTATAAGACACTAGCTGTGCCCGCGACTTCGTCCGCGTGGAATAGTGTCTTTGGGTAGCATTTTTAATTATTTAGCCTGATTATTTTACCAATAAGACACATTTGACAGCCTTCACGGCTCAGTTGGTAGTAGCTCTGCCTTCTGTGCCGTGGGTTCGATCCCCACCGAGAACAAATATTTGTGTGCTGAACATAGATGTTTGTTCTCTGTCTGGGTGTTATAATTATAATATATACTTAAGTATATATTTACAAAAAAAAAGTATATAAGTAGTATATCAGCTATCCGGTTCCCATATCACAAGCTTTGGCTTAGTTTGGGGCGAGATAGTGCTGTGTGGAATGTCCACCAATATTTATATATTTATTTATACGTATAAATACTTTAATTGAAATTGCAGCGGAAAAAAACAGTTTTGGCATGCGTGTGACACACTTAGGTATATTTCCCCACCTACACCGCGCGTTTTAGTTTTGGCGAGAAAGCGCGACAGACGAGTTACTTTCGCATTTATAATATTAGTGATAGTGAGGGATTCTAAAGTAGAATCCTAAGCGTAGCGAGGGGTTCATAAACACTTTCGCCATTGAAATAATTGTTTGCTTCCTTGGTAAACAATCTACTATTATTATATTCTGTTTGTGATCGGGCGAGCGAAGCGAACGAAGATCTTACAGACAACTTGGGCGTTTAGGCATTGTATGTTTGTCCGACCGAGCTGGTATGATGGAGCCAAGATCTGTTGAAATCTTTAACAAAAAGGCCGATTGGAAACTTGGCTATCTATTAAGAGCTGTTAAAACAATTATCATTTGTTTCTTTTAATAATTCTATTTATTCTTTGTATAAAAAACTAAAATAATAAAAGGTTGATGTGCAATATTTACAGCTGGGTACTGTACCATAGTTTAATAATAATAATTATCTAGTAGGAGCTGTTAAAACAATTATGATTTGCTTCTTTTGATAATTCTTTGTATAAAATACTAAAATTATAAAAGGTTGATGTGCAATAAAACCATAGTTTAATAATAATAACTATCTAGAAAAGTTGATCTAATATCTAGTAGGAGCTGTTAAAACAATTATAATTTTCTTCTTTTGATAATTCTTTGCATAGAATACTAATTCTATAGTAAAGTGACTATTACCTTCAGTAGTTGGCGGAGTTCCAAATGCAGATGGCGCTGGTTGTTGTGACGTCATTCCGAACGGTGACGCTTGCGCCTGTTAGACATTATTTAACAAATTAATTACGTTATTATTATAGATATGACTAAATAAAGAAACAATTACAAAATGGTGAAATAAATATTAATAAATAAATGGTCGACTTTCCACTCAGCACTATATAGCCCCAAACTAAGCAAAGCTTGTAATATGGGAACTAGATAGCTGATATCATACTTATATAGTATTTTTTTGTAAATACATACTTATAATATTTTATATAACACCCAGACAGGTTTGCTAATCATTGCATCGCGCCATTTTGTCGCCATATGTCTCTATAAGCGACTGATGGTTTCCCTACAGTGTTTATTATCTATTTTTTTTGACCCAGTGACCTGCGAGACAAAGATTTGTTACAAATGATGGTTACCACTTAACATCAGCTGGGACATTTGCTTGTTCCATCAGCAAGTAGCATAAATTATATTACATTGTAACAAGGATCATACAAAAACACGGTAGGAACCAAGCCCTAAGTTTGTTGCCTGTTCTTCTAGGCTTTGGTCGCGTGGAACTGGCACCTAGAGTCACCTAGTTTTAAGACGTTTCAAAGTGATCTTTTCGATTTTATTGAATAAATACCCTTTGAATTTGATTATGATAATTAAATACATTTTATAATAAATACCTGTTGTGGTTGACCGAATGTGGAACTGCCTACAGTGAGGTTTGGTGGAGCCCCGAAGCTTAGTGGCTTTGTGAATCCGAGCGGTGCTTGTGCGGGGTTCGATGTCACGGGTGTTGAGACTGAAAATATAACTATATGTACAGGATGTCCCAGAAGTGGACGTCAACCCGGAAACGGGCGAAAGGGCAATTCATAATAGTTATCAGAAAATATAAAAAAAATAGTTAGGCATTTTTAAATTATTAACATTAAAAAAAAAGAAAATCCACGCCTCTTGTTGGTCTCATTGGCATTTTTCTTACGTAAATGAACATAATTAACAATAATAATTTTATTTCAGGCAGTAAAGTACCCCGAACTTACGACAAAGGTGGGACAGAGCGATAACCGTGAAAGTCGACTTCGCGTAAATCGGGGTTTTTTTTTTCTTGTGTGGATAACATAATTAGAGGTTATCAATAAAAACGCACGTACGTAAAACAATTCCACGCGGAACACGTAAATGGAACACTAAAGGTGGAGGTTCGCGCCGCGATAGAGACAAGCGACCGAGGACGGTCACCGCGACCGGCACTTGACGTTAGGCAATGTTTAAGCAACAGTTCGCGAGAGAGACAGAGACGCGAGATAGGAGACAGCGAGACGGTCGCTTCCCCGGACCAGTAGTGTCTCGTGTCGCACTTTCCATCTTGACATAAACACAACTGACTCTATCGACAGACTCTTCGATACTGACATCTCGGTCGCGTAGAGACTGAGACACTTGTCGCGGTCTCCACCTACAGTACATGCAGATGGGACCGAGGCACTTGTCGCGGTCTCCTGTCGCGGTCGCTTGTCTCTGTCGCGGCGTGAACAGGGCGGAGTGGGAAAACTGATACGCGCGGCCATCAAAAAGAAAAACCGTGGATCTCCGAATTCGCGTAAAACGGGGTAGCGTAAGTCAGGGTATTACTGTTAAATTAAAATACAGGCCCATATCATAAACACCTTCAAATCTAAAATACGTAAAATGAATTAACACCAACTCTGCTTCCATAGTAGTCGAAAGACGAGTAGTTGGCACTCTCGCCATAAGACTTTTTGATGAGATTGCAACTACACATCTGGGGCCTTATGCTCACTTCGAGCGAGATTATCTCACGGTAGAGATGACGTCATATAATCGTTAGATAACTATTTATCCCCATTCTCACCATCTCACTCCCCAATTTTCTCATTCAAAGTTCATCGCATGAACTTTGAATCGACATAATCTTTGAATCTCGTTCAATAACTTGAACGTTGACGTTCAAGTTATTGAACGAACGCTCGTTGACTTTGCGTCTCGCATGAACTTCGAATGAGAAAATTAGGGAGTAGGATGGTGAGAATGGGGATAAATAGTTATCGAACGAGATATGACGTCATCTCCACCGTGAGATAATCTCGCTCGAAGTGAGCATAAGGCCCCTGGTTTGCTTCAGGCATAATATAAAAGCGTGTTAAAAAAAACTCTTACACAATGACGATGGTGCTGCACTGCTGACGCCTGTGCTCCCAAATGGGGGCGCCTGCGCTTGCGCGCCCAAATTATTGAAGCCGCCGAAAAGAGATTTGTTTTCTGCAAAATAAAAATATAATAATTTATAAGAGGCAATAACATTAAAAATAAAAAATGTATAAAAAGTGAATTTCATTGGCCCAAAGCGGATTTGAACCTATGCCTAGAACCTTACACGCAGGTAAAAATATGATTGGTACAGTAATACAACTTAAGAACACACCATAATGTCTGTGCGTCGATCTTTATATTGTCATGAATCATGTTTTTTTTTTCAATTAAGTTATCACTACATCAATATTATTGATGGTGGCACGTCACAATGGCTTTCCGTGTTCGCGTATTCTTTGTATTTTGTGACCATATTCGCCCATATTTGCCCATTTTTACAAGCAAGCCGAACTTTTAAATTTAATGTGGACATTACATTTAAAAGCTAGTAACTAGTAGTATAATTTAAAGACAAAAAACGTAAACAGAGAAGGTGCAGAGTATTCTTCCGTATGCCAAGTGCGACAAACAGGCCCCGGCTCAGAGAAATGCTGCTGACCATCCATAGATGGCAAGCAGCGCTGGTTTTCAGACGAGACCCGAGGGTGGCTTTACGAACACAATAAACAGAGGTAAATAGAAGGTGATATGTACGTAAACTAATAAATGAATATTTTGTAAAATATTATTATACCCATTATACCCATGTGATATAATTAAAAACCAGGATAATTAGGTTATGCTGACAATATTTATATTATGCCCCCGATTCCTGATCGTATACGATATTTATATTTATTTTATTATTTATTCTGTGGCCGTGCTTAGCCGATCCGAGTTCACTATTTACTAATCACTATTAGAGTTTATTTATCTCAAGGACGTGACACGCTTTGACCTTTTTGCGTGCGATAAAAAGAGTTTAGTACCTATTTCCTCTTTTATTTTTGTCTGTTTTTTTTTATATACAATGTTTAATTCTAAAACCGTGGAACCATACATTTTTATTTTAAATTCGTTTAAAAAGAGCGCTCCACACATTTTTAATTAACCATCTCTAATATCTAATGATACTATAAGAATCTAAGTCCTGACTGACTGACATAATAGAAAACGCACAGCCTAAACCGCTAGTCCTAGACTTGAAATTTGAGGAGTACCTACATAGGTCTTAGGGCGTAGAGGTGTGCTAAGGGATTTTTGGAAACTCAAACCCTAAGGGTGTAAAGGGTTGAAAACCCTTTGTAATAAAAAACCGACGGTACTTATCACCCGCCATGCATTGTAAAAAAAAATATATTATGTTGTCGTTTTCTCACCAATGAAATTATTAAAAATATTATCAAAGGTACATATACAAGTCAATTTTATTACCTATTTTAGTAAATTTTTGAATTTTTTTAGCTTATTAAACCTAAATACTTATTTTATTAAATTATTTTGGACCGACAGTAATAAATAAAAATAAATAAATATTTGTAGACTTTCCACACAGTACTATCTAGCCCCAAACTAAACAAAGCTTGTACTATGGAAACCGGATAGCTGATATAATGCTTACTTACGTGCTTTTATTTGTAAATACAGCTGCTACCAACTGAGCTGTGATGGCTGTCATCTACACTATCTACATCTACACTAATATTATAAAGAGGAAAGATTTGTATTTTTGTAAGTAACGAATAGGCTCAAAAACTACTGGTCCGATTTCAAAAATTCTTTCACCATTAGAATGCTACATTATCCCTGAGTAACATAGGCTATATTATATTTCCAAAAAAATCAGGGATCTTTACTAAAATTCCAATAATGTAACCCAAGGTGGAAAACAAAAACCTTACATCGCGTGCGCTGCGAAAAATATTGATCACAGAACAAAATAATGTACTACGATTTTGTAGAACACGTCATCATCTACAAAAAATGTCGCGACAGCATATAATTAACTGTTATAGTTATGTCACAATAAGTGTTCTTTTATTATAAAAAATTTATTGAAATGCCGCCGCTAGAAAAGGGTCTTTATTTGTACATTGGTATTAATCCTTATCCAAATAAATCATTTCATATTCAAGACGGTTTCAATAACTATAGTTACATTACTTCTTGAATTTTTCAAATCGGACATTCCATTCAAATGATATGACGAAATTAAAAATATTAACGGGTCCACGGGTCACGCACGGGGTGCGATTTCACTCACTCAGGGAGAAGGGCGTGCAAATGTATGAAATTAAGTAGACGCGAGGCTCGAACCTACGGTCTAAGTTTATCCTAAAATGTTCAAAAAATGTATGACCACCCATGCGAAGCTGGGACAGGCCGCTAGTTAATAATATAGTAGTAATGTACCTACTATTTCTGAAGCGATAAGAAGCTAATTAGCTATTATTTTAACCATTGACATAAAACAATGGTTGAAAAAGTACCGTATTACGTTGGAATAAAAGTCATTCAATTTAACACGATTCAATTTAGGTATTCAAATTGAATCAGAAAGACGTGGAATGTATGGCCTTCTAAGCCAATTTTGTAAATGTTATTGGTAGATACTTTTACTCCAAATCCAACCATTTAAAACCCGCTTTAGTTAAGAAACTGAAACAGCTACAAAACTTTGATATCCCCTCAGATATCTCTCTCAAAGAGGGGTAGTCAGAGGTACGTCGAAATCCTATCCTATCCTACTAATATTATAAACGCGAAAGTTAGTAAGTAATAACACATAGGCTACAATTTATAAAGATATTGTGTGAATTGTCTACAATATGACGATAAGTGTCAAGTAAGTAGGAAAAAATCTAGCTATTCTGGCGTGCGCTGCCAAAACCGCTAGAGTTACACATTATGTACTACGCCACGCTAATATAAGCTACTCGAAACACTAATCCTGCGCAGACGAAGTCGCGGGCACCAGCTAGTCTTAAAAATAGTATTTGATGTTGCACACATTTCGAGGTCTAGGCGCTAAACAGCGATCTATATCAGACTTCTCTTTATCTTTGGGAAATAATAAATAATAATTACCTATTTAATAGACGAATTGTAGAAAGTGAAGTTACTGGGCTGATGAGACTACATAACCGTCTTTTCGTACTTCAGGCACAAATAAGAGTCGTAAAATAATACTTCGGTTTTCAAGCGTCCATAGGTAACGGCAGCCACTAACTGATTCCCGCTTTTCAGTCGTTTGCCGGCTTGGTAAAAAATAATAATACCTACTACTCCCGCTCTTCTGAATTTCCTATGTGATGTCCACAGCTTCACTCGCTTATTATTGTTGTATTTTTGTAAAAATATTTTGTTTTTAAATCGCTTTAGCTCTAATTTTTATTGCACGCTGTCTGTCGCCTATCATTATTGTAACATTTATCTTGTCTGGCTGCACCTTTGTTCTTAATATTGTTTGAATGAAATTGAAGTATACAATATTGGCGACTCTAATAAATAAAACAAAGCATACTTGTGATTGTTTTAAAGCTCTTTATTGGTTCCACGATTTATACCCCGTTCCCGGTATTTTTTCGGGATAAAAATGCCTATATTATGCTAATCCTAGTTAAAACGCTACTTACCTATTATAGCACAGTCACACTCGTCATCGCTGACGTTTCAGTTATATTATTATGTATGTTAGTCTACCTATATTTTTTTTTTTTTTTTTCTAATTTTATTTTAATTCTATAATGTTTTGTGAATTTATTTTTAATTATATAATTTTGCATGTCGGTCATCGACGAAGTGTGTGAGACCAATTTTATTATACATAAGACCTTATTTTACCATACTTTAGGCAAATAAATACATTTCATTTCATTTCATTTCATTTTATAAGGTATTTATTTGATATGGACCATAAATGTCATTTTGTAAGTGTCTGAAATAAAATTTTATTATTTATTATTATACCTACCTAGTAGCGTATGCTGTTATAACATTCATGTTGAGTTTCCGATTTTAATTTCCATTTTTGTATTTAAAAATGGTTTTTATGTGTGGCATAAATTATTGATTTTGTATTGTCTTGTTATAACACTACTACTTCTACTGCTGTTACTATATTTGTTTAAGTTTCATACCCATTCAATGGATAGGGCACGATTGAGCCACAAAAATCCAGACATCGTAACTTTCGCATTTTTGATCGAGTTGATCGAGTGAGCGAAGCGAACGAAGATCTAGTTTCAACTTGGGCAATTTGGCATTTTATGTATGTATGTATGAATGTATGTATGTATGTATGTATGTATGTATGTTTGTCTGGCGATAACTTTAGAACCGTTGATCCGATCTGCATGAAATTTGATATGTGGATAGCTTGTACTTGAGAAATTTACTGGTAAGTATATGAGTAAAATCGGATGAAGGGTTTTTGAGATATGGGGTTTTTTAAGAGGGCAAAAATAAAAAAAGTTACATAAAAAAATCAAGATACATGTCATATAAAAGGGCTTTGTTTGGACATTCCAAAACAATTTTTACTTTTTTTTTGGGACGCTCGGTTTTAGAGATAAAACAAAAAAAGTTAAATTAAGATAACCAGCGATCCAAGAGCTCCCATCTCTAAGAGTTTCGTTGACATCAAGGTTTTTCTTTTGGTCGGCCAGTTCCTTTGCTTTTTCTTATTTTTTTTTCTTGAAATAAATTAAGGAGGTACTCTGTTCTCATAAAATGGTGACGACGACCAGGTCTGATGATGGAGCCAAGGTCTGTTCAACGGAACTCTTCAATAAATAGGCCAATAGAGTTGAAACTTGGTTACCATACCAAGTTAGTAGGCGGTAGTCAGAAAAAAGTCGAAAGATAATGTTTGGACTTGCCTCTGACTACTACCTACTCAAAGTTTTGATGCGTTCGTCGGGTCGCATCACGAGATCTCAGTTCGGGGCGAACTACTAGTGTATGTAGAATAAGTTTGTCCTTGGCCTACGAATAGTACTACGAACCTTGGCGCCAGATTGGCGCTTCCTAGTTACTACGAGAACGCGGCCGCTCGTCAATTCAGTGTGTGAATGAATATAATCGTGCAAACGTATCGTGTCCCTAACTACAACAGAATAAGGTCGAATATCGCTAAGATACGTTAACGCGACAGTTGTCAAAATTAATTCGTGATCAGCCTTCGTGAACGATAACGGCACAAAATATGTCAAAATTCATTAGAGATAATTAGTTTTCTGACATTTTGGAAAGCAACATAGCTTTTTCATTTCAATAATTTTTATAGTGATTTAAGTTGTATTTTGTAATTTCGGTGGTATTTTAACCAAAGTTACTTGAGGTCTTAGCACGAAGTATACCTAAGCATTTGGAATGAAAGTGTATCCTGATTTGACCGAAAATGTGTCGAAGAAAATCGTCACCATTTTCTTCAAAAAAATTAATGACTTCTTGACTATGAAGCATCACTCGACACTTGGCAAAATTGTCTGTCGGACAGGTGCCATATGGTGCCATAAACGAAAAGAAGAAGGTACCAGGCCACAGATATCGCAGTGGACGCTGTGATGGCAGATCGATTGGGCGCGCGTCTAAATTAAGTTGTGTGTGACTCATGAAATTACGTCACTAGTGTTTCCGAAGAGGCCCTTGACACATTTAGGGCACAAAGTCCATCCCCATTTATATCAGCTAAATTAATTACCGTGCATTTTCTAGTTTATTTTCAGTAATCATTTTAAGTTTAAGTAATAATCTAGATAAAACAAAAGATATGATTTTTCTTTTAATCTGTCACAACATACAGATGAAAAGAAAAACATTATTATGAACGAATCATCGTTCATAATTAGGTTCGATTTCTATATCAATATTAATATGAAATAATTATACAAGTACCTAGTACTCAAGTAGATATCTTTTGCCACCATCACATGATTACGCTCCCAGGAAATCCCGTACCGGAATTTTCGCGCTGATTAAAACGGGAATCCCATATCGAACACGTTCTTTCAAGAAAGTACCTACGCCTTTGCGTTTAAAACTTACAATTTCTTTTTACAGTTGGAATGTAAACGTTTAGAGCACCGGCGCGGCGCCGGGGCGCGGGCGGTCAAGTGGGAGGGACCCCGCTTTGTGCTAGTACACACTTAGCGGCTGCCCGCAATGCGGCTGGCCGCACGGCTAACCGGTAGCTCAAAATTGTATGTAACCGTATCATCTATACGCATTAAATTGCGGCTGCCGTCTAACCGCTCCGGTCGCTCGCAGCGCTGCGGCCCCTCGGGCGGGCAGCCGGACGGTCGCTCTACGCACTACGCGTTTTCACTGCGGTTGCCAGTTTGCCGCCTATCGGCATTGAAAGCGCACGTGTCCACGCTCGTAGTGCTCGTAGTCAACGATGAATTTCGATACGGAGCGGTTTATTATCGAGGTGCAGGGCAAACCATCAATATGGAATCGCTGTATGCACTATCCGGCTGGCCGCGCTGCGGCTGGCCGTTCGGTTGGCCGCAAGTGCAACCGCAACCCGTGGTCAGCCGGATGGCCAGCCGCATTGCGGGCAGCCGCTAAGTGCGTACTAGCCCTTTCTGATCGTTAGCTCGTGGGTTCGACTCCGGTCATGTACTAATGGATTTTTCTGTTCGAAAAATGTATAAATGTATTGCATTGCTCTCAATCGGCCAAGGAAAACATCATGAAGAAACCAGTTAGTAGGTATTCTAGAAGCGGCGATGGGCTTGTAATCTGTCACGAATGGTATAACCAACAACTGCAGAATGTGGATGGTAGGTATGTGCAAAATGTTTATTATATTTGGACGTACCTACCCTAAAAAATCGTCAAAAATATTTGAGTTGGTACCTTTGTAGGTACTAGGTAGGTACCAAACCAACCAACTCAAATATTTTTATAATTTTATTTTTATTTTTGAGTTCAAGCTCTGAGGGGATGTCTACCGTGTCAAGGCATTAGTCGTGAAGCTATTATGTTTTTAAACACTGCTATAGTATACATACCTATATTCCCAAACAGTAAACTGACACCGTGAATGAGGAGGAGTGGCCACATTACCTATTTAATTTATGCCAAGGTCGAGACTTGGTCGAAAACAAACAAACGTCGATTTCCGACCACAAAGTAAAATTCTATCACAGGACCGGAAGAAAGCGTAATACAAGCTGAATTTATTTTGTATACAGTCTTACTTAGTTATTCATACAAAATGACAGCCTTCACAGCTCAGTTGGTAGTAGCTCTGCCTTCTGCGCCGTAGGCCGTGGGTTCGATCCTCACCGATAACAAACATTTGTGTGACGAACATAGATGTTTGTTCTCTGTCTGGGTGTTATATAATATTATAAGTATGTATTTACAAAAAAAAAAAATATATAAGTAGTATACCTATCAGCTATCTGGTTCCCATATCACAAGCTTTGGCTTAGTTTGGGGCGAGATAGTGCTGTGTGGAATGTCCACCAATGTTTATATTTATTTTATTTAATATATTCGTTACATACAAAAATACAAATCTTTCCTCTTTATAATATTAGTGTAGATAGGTACCTACCTACCTATCGTATAGTGGGAACGAGACAAATTTTGAGTTGGACGCCGATTTGTAGTTTTTTTGTTCTATTTCTATTAAGGTTTTAAGAAGGATGAAAGCAAGCAATCACGAAAGATATCCCCTAAGATCTTTTAGTACCTACCAGGCCCAGATTCACCAGTAGATAGCTCTAAATAAAAAAATACAACGTTTTGCAAAAAAAACCCCCACTTCAAATAATAGGTACCAAAGATACCAAAACATCATGTGTATTAATTTTGAGTTTATTTTCTCAAAAGCGCTGAATAAATTTCGCTTATAGGTATCGCGATTTTTCCATAAATAAGTTCAGTGATTTTATATCTTTCAAAACGTTGAAATGCGCGAGCGAGAGGTACAATAGCAGTAGTCTTCGCCCTACTACGCAATCAAAGCTGCCGGCGGCAGCTAGTAATAACTAAGACAGGCACCACCAAGGTCAACAACATAGTGTAGTTTAATGTGCTACAGTTTGAGTACCTAATTAATATTTCCTCATTTGAAAGATAATAGCCTGTTTTGGTGTGATTTTTCTGTATTAATAAATTAATTATTTATATCTATTCAATATTTTACATTACAAGTATTTCTGGGAGTTCTTGTGAGCATAAAGTTCTATCAAACCATATAATTATTATAGGTACTCTTACACACAGATAGATTTAGAAAATAAGTTTCTGATATAGTTAAAAGACTGAAAACAATTTAATTTAAAACCTCAGCCTGCCTTCATGTTGCTATACCCTATACTGGGTCCATGTAATACTTACTAGCACCTAACCACATACCTAAACTAAACCATGTGTAAGCAATAAATGTATTGAGTATTGAGACCCAACAAAGAATTGTATAAACAAACTTGTTCTAGGAGTAAATACCTACCTAAAACAGATTTTTCACATTCCATAGGTACATAAGGTATAAAATATCTGTCTCTATCACTAAGACATGTCCAGTACAACACACCAGTAATCATGGGTCTATAAAAATGTTCCAAATATATTCATCACTCAATATTTGTTTTTGGGTGGGATAGAGTCCACAAGCTACAAACGGCTGGGAATTACGCTAAATAAAATAAAATATTGGTGGACTTTCCACACAACACTATCTACCTCCTAAGCCAAAGCTTGTATGTATATGTATATGGGAACCAGATAGCTGATATAATACATAATTATATGCTTTTTTTTTGTAAATACATACTTATAATATAAAATAACACCCAGACAGAGAACAAACATCTATGTTCATCACACAAATGTTTGTTCTCGGTGGGGATCGAACCCACAGCCTACAGTGCAGAAAGCAGAGCTATTACCAACTGAACTGTGAAGGCTGTCAATAATATTTGTAAAATGGTATCTGTTTCACTTAGTGCAGAATGCCACATAGTTTCAAAGCCTGTTGGTTGATTACAAAATGCAACAAAAACTGTTTTACATTATATATTTTTTCAATACCAGTACCTATTATATGCATACCAAAGGATCTATAGGCTAGAACAATAACAGAGTCGGCCCCTAAAAATGTATTCAACCTTGTGGCAGACCAAGACTGAGATGGCAGGATGATCATGATTCATTTAAGATTCATAGCACAGGAGAGTGGAAAGTGGGTAGTGAGTTCTTTGCTGTGTGACAATGCAGGCACAAAGTAATAAATAAATAATAATAGTACCTACCTTGTGTATTTGATGCAGCACCAAACAAAGGTTTTGCAGCATCTGTACTGCCGAATGCAAACCCTAAAAAGGATAATACATTATTAAATATTTAGGACACTATGAGGGACTAATTGTACCAAGAGTTAAAAGGTAGCCGTTTCAATATGGGACTGTTTCAGAGTGTGTTAGCCATGCCAACATCTGACGTTGCTAACAGGCTCTACCGGTCCATTTACGAGTTGTTGATTGAGCTTTGAGACAAAACGAAGATACGATGGAATTGACATCTGAATCAATAGATTTAAAAAAAAAACACATCTAAAAACAAATCAACCAATGGATTTCAAATTGAAAGCGGACATTTTGGGAAGTGATCTTTATGTATCTAATGGTTAAAGAATAAGTTATATCATGTGCATTGTTTGTTATAAATATTTGTATGTAAATAGATCTGGTAGAGACAAAGATAATATTAATGCCTTGAGGTATTAATTACCTCAGTTAAGAGTAGTAGAAAAGTAGATTCTATAACAAAAAACATACTACAGACTTGATGAGTACATGTTTATTTGTTTAGAAGTATTGGTAAGTTTCAACTCTATAACCGATACTTGAGTTATGTATGAATTACGCTGAATACTGAATACTAGGTCTTTGTTATTATCAAACATAATTACTAGGTACTCAGTATCAGCGAATATTATAGTATCAAATACAATCTAATCATAAAAGACTTCTATCTAATCATAAAAGTCTTCCTATCTACTTCCTGTCTAATCATAAAAGTTCAAAGAATTAAGCATATTATAGGCATTTTTCAACGGTTATTACGTCTTATTCTAATACTGTTAATTTTGGCGCTACAACCAACATTTTAGGTTAGCTCATAGGATTTCATAGCGGCATAGAATGCTGAAGTAGCATTACAAATTCTTGGAATTTTGGTGGAAAGAACAATAGAGACCCAGTGGTAGTAGATTCTTGTAACCGACGTGCAATGAGTAAGAATTACCTGTTGACGGGGTTGTAGTTCCAAAAGTACTAGCTGCTGTTGTTGCAGTCCTGCCGCCGAAACTGAAACTCATTTTTATTTCTTATACTCCTAGACTCACTATGAACTAAAGACTACGGTTTTTAATAGTTTATTGTTCGTGATATTTGCCCAAAAATCCACCAAAAGAATCGCACAGCAGAAAACGCGAACTGACGGCGGATGAGTGAAAATGAACTGACTGACTGAACGTAAACTGACCATTCGTAAACATTCGAAATGAACCTTAGATCAAGAATACAATAGATAGAGCATCAAATAATAATACCAAGAGTAAGAGAGACGCAATAATACAAATTATACCTATGAGTGAGAGAAATATAATATAAATGTTTTGTCCCTTTCTGCGTATACGTTTTTGATTGTGTAGCACCAAGTTTGGTGCTAAACAAACCGCTTGGTGCTTGTGAGTTTACAGGTGTTTAGTGCCAAAGTTCTTTGAAAATAGTGTGTGCCTAGGTCCCAGTATACGTAGAGTTAAGTTTACAATGTGGTGCATTGTAGTATTTTAGGCTGTGACAATGATACAGCTCGGAAAACTGAAAATTAAGCTTCCTTCGGTAAGTAGCACTTTTATGTTCTATTTGTCAATTAAACTATAAAACGGAGAATGCACAGTGTCCACAATTAATCATTTAACGGTTGTGTTTACTTTCTATCGCATATCATAGTAGATTTCTAGAATTTAATTATTTTGTAAAATTCAGTATAGGTTACTATAAACCACACAAATGACATGGCTATTCAAACCGATACAGTTCTATAGAAACATAATTTGGCTGGGTTATACGATCTTTCGGGCTGCCAACAAAAACAAAATCTATTTGCCAAAAATGTTGGGAAACGAACAACTTTAGGGTGGATTCCACTCTGATACGTATGGACTTAGCTTAGGATAAGTTCAAATACACACAATAATCTAGAAAACAAATGACAATGTCGCAACTTATTATTACCTTATTCAAAGAAATAAGGTTTGTTTGACTTAAGTACATAATGAAAAAAAAATATAATATAGGTATAGGTAGTAGGTACATATATTTTAATTTCATTTAATTTATTTTTTTAGCTTTGCGTCACATTTTAATAATTTAAGTCTCCTCACGATTTTCATATGAGAAGTTGGTAGTTATTTTATGTCTGAGACCACCATCGCGTAGTATGATTAAATACCTACATATGCCTAATAATAACATGTTTGTTTTACAGATTTCCCAAAGATGCAACTACTTTGGGCTGGTGGGTTAAAGCTACGGGTTACCAAGCTCCAGGTCACCAAGCTCCAAAATCAAAACGGTCTTTATTCAGTACAATCACAAGGATCTCTTTGAAACGTCTTAAATTGGTACTAGGTGAATGTACCGCCAGTTCCTCGTGCGCGACCAAAGCCTAGAAGAACAGGCAAGAAACTTACGGACTAAAAAACTTTTGGGCTATTTCAACATAAACGGTATCTCCGCTTTTTTTTCTGGATATAAAAAGTATGTTCTAAAATCTTGCTTTAAAAAGTGAGAATTAAGAAAATATTCTCATCTGAAATTGTTATGTACAAACTATTAAATATTTATCGTCTAATAAATAAATACGTACTTACACGTGATATATTTTAATGTATTTATGACATATAGCGATGTTCTGAGGATAGCTGTATTCATTCTTTAATATTTAAAGTCGACAGATTGAAGACTAACTTCGATGACGTTAATGCATCTCTGTCGCAAGTACTTAACTGGTTTACTGTTAATAATCTTTTGCTCAATGCCGGGAAAACGAAATGCATTAAATTTACTTTGCCAAATGTGGTTCAGCGTCCAACCAATATTGAATTAAATGGAGAATCACTTACCCTTGTCAATTCTACTATTTTTTTAGGACTTAATATTGATGCAAAATTGCAGTGGGGTCCACATATCAAATCACTTGCTGGTAGACTGAGTTCGGCTGCATACGCAGTTCGCACAATAAGATGGCTTACAGATGAAGCTACAGCTAGGCTAGTATATTTTAGCTACTTTCATAGTGTAATGTCTTATGGTATATTGCTCTGGGGGAAAGCTGCTGATATACAAAGTATATTTGTACTTCAAAAACGGGCGATACGTGCCATTTATAAAATGAAACCACGCGAATCATTGAGGGAGCGATTTAAAGAAATTAATATTCTCACAGTAACTTCACAGTATATTTATGAAAATCTATTATACACTCATAAACACATAGATAGCTTTAAGAAAAAGAGTGATGCACATAACGTTAACACTAGAAATAAAAACAAATTATGTATTCCTAAATTTCGACTCCAAAAGGTAAATGGCTCGTTTATGGGGAACGGTATACGCTTCTATAATAAACTTCCAGAAAGTGCCACTGGGCTTCCTATTAGAAAATTTAAAGCATACATTAAGAATAATCTAATAAGTAAAGCTTATTATACTTTAGATAGCTATATTGATGATAAAAGTGCGTGGCCCGATGTCCCGGTCGCTCTGCCCATCGGCAGCTAACATGTCTGCAATGTCTGTACTGTACCTACTATTGTGTGTTTTATTTTTCTCTGATTTAATAGATTGTATTTAATTTTATGCATTAGGTATTATTAGTTTGAAGCGTAGCGTGTGCTGTCTTATAAATTTGATTATGTTTAACTTTTTCTGTATGCCTACGCCTCACTTAACTTCAATAATATATTATATTACATTGTAAAAGGATCATACAAAAGAACGGTAGGAACCAAGCCGTAAGTTTGTTGCCTGTTCTTCTAGGCTTTGGTCGCGTGGAACTGGCACCTAGAGTCACCTAGCTTTAAGACGTTTCAAAGTGATCCTTGTGATTTTATTGAATAAATACCTATTGACTTTGACTTTGACTTTGACATAATGCCATCACTTCGCGCTTCAGGGCAAAGTGGTGGCATTGCTCAGGCTTATGGTCAGCTCTAATATAAGCTGGCTTCCTCCTGTTAAGATGTATTGTTTATACCTACTTAATTTAAAATTGAAGCACGCGTTATAAATTAACCTTTTGAATTACGGTTTCTGATGAGTAGGGATGTAGAATAAATAAATCAATGATAAATAAATAAATTGTTTTTTATTCATAAAAATTTTACCTAGCTGGTGCAGTAACATAGTTAAACTATTGGTAGGTGGTAGAATGTGAAGAATAGCACCACTAGCTAGCTCTGTCCCCCTCACTAGGAAAATCCAGAACTCTAGCTCGCGGGGCCTAGGGTTCTGATGTCAATGTCTAAAATGCCAGCTTAGTGCCAGTTCGCCCTGTTTTTTTTATTTTATTTTTTATAAATATTGGTGGACGCTCCACACAGCACTATATAGCCCCAAAATAAGCCAAATCACAACCACCCAGTCAGAGAACAAACGTCTAGTATCACATCACACAAAATATGTTTGTTCTCGGTAGGATTGAACCCACGGCCTACGGCGCAGAAGGCTACCAACTGAGCTGTGTAGGCTTTTTCTAGCTCATTCCTTAGAAGATATTAAAATGGCGTAACCTAGAGGAGGGTACAAACTATTAAACTGCAGAAACTAGCTTTAATTAAACATAATTAAACAAACAACTGGAGCCGCGGCGACATCATAGCTTATGCTTGGTTGGGTGAAAATAGTAAGATGTGGCAACCCATAAATTGTATGTACTTGTTGTCCGTCTTGCTCGGGTATACGCTCGTAGGCAATCTATAGTATTATAAATCTATGAAATGAACTAAATGAATAGAATGTTGGATGTGTTACCAGCTTGAACCAAATATTGAGATATTTAGTCTGAGGTTACCAGATTTATTTTCCAATTTACAGTGTTATGTGCCTTAAACAAAATATAACTAAATAATATTGTTGAGGAAACAAATAATAATAACTAATATTGATGAACATTCCACACCAGATAGGATTAAATAAAGCAAAGCTTGTATCATGACCATGGGAACTTGAAAGCAGTTATTAGCGTGTACATAAAGTATAACTGCTCTTTTAAACATACTTAAGTACATACTTATTTATAATTTACTAGCGGCCTGTCCCAGCTTCGCATGGGTGGTCATAAATTTTTTGAACATTTTAGGATAAACTTAGAGCGTGGGTTCGAGCCTCGCGTCTACTTATTTCATACATTTGCACGCGCTTCTCCTTGAGTGACTGAAATCGCACCCCGAGCGTGACCCGTGGACCCGTTAACATTTTTAATTTCGTCATATCTTTTGAATGGAATGTCCGATTTGAAAAATTTAAGAAGTAATCTATAGGTATTGAAACCGTCTTAATTATGAAATGATTTATTTGGATAAGGATTAATACCAGGGTAAAAACAAATAAAGACCCTTTTCTGGCGGAGGCATTTCAATTAATTTTTTATAATAAAAGAACACTTATTGTGACATAACTATAATAGTTAGACATAATAATATGCTGTCGCGACATTTTTTGTAGATGATGACGTGTTCTACAAAATCGTAGTACATTATTTTGTTCTATCATCAATAGTTCTCGCAGCGCACGCGATGTAAGGTTTTTGTATTCCACCTTGGGTTACATTATTGAAGTTTTAGTAAGGATCCCTGATTTTTTTGAAAATATAATATAGCCTATGTTACTCAGGGATAATGTAGCATTCTAATGGTGAAAGAATTTTTGAAAATATTTTTTTTGAAAATACAAAGGTTTCCTCTATAATATTATTATTATATTATTATATATTATATTATATATTATATATAAGATAAGATAAGATAAGATTATAAATTATAAATTATAAATTATAAATTATAAATTATAAATTATAAATTATAAATTATAAATTATAAATTATAAATTATAAATTATAAATTATAAATTATAAATTATAAATTATAAATTATAAATTATAAATTATAATTTTTTTTTTTTTATATTAGTGTAGATGTAGAAGTTTAGATATAAAAACAGGTAGACAGTTAATTACATAAAATAAATGGACTTTCCACACCGCACTATCTAGCCCCAAACTAAGCCAAAGCTTGTAATAAGGGAACCAGATAGCTGATATTATATTATTATTCCTTAATTTTTTGTAAATCTAATATGTATAATATTTATTTATTTAAGTAAGTATAACGATATAAGTACACGATTGTTTGTTCTTTGTTGGGATCAAACCCGTCGTGTCAGTGCTGCCCTCTTGGGTAAATAAAACGTACTTGGTGCTGCCAATGGCTTAGCATAACGAATGCGAAGAACGTTCTAAAAAAATACTCTAGATGGCGGTAGTAGGTAATATTATGTTTGTAGGGTTATATTGGTGTATAATTCTCTACGAATCTTTACGGCCGGTTTCTGAAAGCTCGATCAAAACTAATCAGATGTCAAGTCACTCGCCATTTCAGCTATTACATCGAATTAGATAGAGATAGCAAGTGACTTGACATGCGACTAGTTTTGATCGGGCTTTCAGAAACGGCCGTTAATCGTCCTCGTGCTGGGCGACTAAATCTTACAAGGATCTTCGCAATCCGACCTGTTTACACGCAGTTTACGCGGGGGATGATTTGTTGTGTTCTGGCAGCCCGCCAAGCCCAGCAGGCGTCCTTGTGAATTCGTTAGAAAGATTAACCTAGTCCTGTTGTTAATGTACAAATAACAATAAAATAATACTCAATACTCAATATATTTATTGCTTACACATGGTTTGGTTAGGTACAAACATAGTTGTTGGGTGTTAGTAAGTATCACATGGACCCTGCATAGGGTATGGCAACATGGAGGCAGGCCGAGGTTTTCAATTTACTAGTAGGTTCATTAATAAATACCGTTTAAGTTATTTAGGTAGGTCTATTTAATTGTTGTAGGCATATAAAAATATATATTATAGTCATGTAGGTATTGGGTATTTATGTCAAATTTTGTTTATTAAGGATTTAATTTAAAATGAGAAATTGAAAATATTAAGGTCAAATTGTGATAATGTCAAGTATTAAAATGTAAAATGTCAAAGTTAAGGCAAGTTTAAATATTAAGTTATAATAAATTTAAAATAAGTTACATAAATTATTTTTAATGGTTTATTTGATTATTCTAAATATTCATTTATGCTGTAATAGGTTTTATTGATTAGAAATGTCTTTAGTGTTTTTATATTTAGGCAATCTTTTTCTATATTTTTTATTTCAGTCGGAAGTTTATTATAAATTTTTATTGACATTATATACGGACCGTCGCTATGCATTTTTAGTTGAGATCGCGGTTTTATTATTTTATTTCTTCCTGGGGCCTTATGCTCACTTCGACAGAGATTATCTCACGTTAGAGATGACGTCATATCTCGTTCGATAACTATTTATCCCCATTCTCACTATCTAACTCCCCAATTTTCTCATACAAAGTTCATGCGAGACGCAAGGTCAACGAGTTATTGAACGAGATATGACGTCATCTCTAACGTGACATAATCTCGGTCGAAGTGAGCTTAGGGCCCCTGAGGGCTTATTACGAGTTTAGTGCCGATCGAGTGCCGATCGTCGATAGTTACGATACACCGAATTTTCTATGAAAAAAAAACGGGTTCTCAAAGAATACGTTAGATGCCGTTGATTTATTTTACAATAAAACAACAAACATCAATTCACCGCACAATGTTTGCTCTCGGTGGGGATCGAACTTACACTTAGCGCAGAAAGAGAGTACCGAACTACCAACTGACCTATGAGCCTAAACCATGCAAATCTTGTACTATGGGAACCAGAAAAGTGATATTACTTTTTTTTGTAAATACAAACAACACCCAGACAGGGAATTGAGATTGAAGCCAGGTGTAAAGCATAGTCTTTTAAGTCACAGAACTAATGGGAAAAAAAATCCCAGTAGTTCTGTCAACAGAACTACGTTTACTCCCATTGTAGTTCTGTTGACAGAACTACTCAACAGAACAGGTGGGAGTAAACGGAACAATCATCCAAGAAAATTCATCACACAAAATTAAATGTTTGTTCTCGATGGGGATAAACCCACCTCCTGTTCCACATATCCCTACTGGTGGGGAATAACGGATTTTTTCCACCTATTACTACTAGGGGGGAAAAGTGGATGTTTTACTTCCATGCATTTCTACTATATAAAGTACCTATTCTCGCGGTTACGTTTGTTTTCACCATCCCACGGCTTACAGCGCAGAAGACAGAGCTACTATCAACTGAGCTGTGACCTGTCAAGCAGATGGCCAGAATGTTAACAAATGGAGCAGAATGTTGTCGAATTGATTCCCGAAATACAACAAAAGGAACTCTCTTCCTTTTTTTTTATTGGAGGAAGTTTAAAAGGTGTGAGGATGAGCTAAAACACATTGCAGGGAAAACATGGACGAGGATAGCGTGAGATAGGGAAGAGTGGACGAGTTTAGGGGAGGCCTTTGGCAAAAAAGGGCAAAGAGTACCTACCCCAAGTCTGAGTTTCGTTTTTCGATTTCCGTATCGTCAGGCTGTTTTTGTATGGAGATTTGTGAGTTCTCAGTACGTCCGATAGTGGCGCTCATCGATTTTCCATACAAAAACGGCCTGACGATATGGAAAACGAAAAACAAAAAGTCAGACTTGGAGTACTTATGTACCTACAGATGATAATGTCGTAGTATGAAATATTGTTCAATTCTGTTCTCTTGTCGTGTCACTAGTTTCTTTCGAAACAGTGCGGTGAAAGGATTTTAAGTGCGCCTCAAGAGGCTCCTTTTGAGCACTACTTTTTAGGTTCTACGACATGCCGGTTTCCTCACGATGTTTTCCTTCACCGTTTGAGAGTACTGGCATTGTGCACATACATTTTTGAACAGAAAAACTCATTGGTGCATGGCCGGTTTCGAACCCACGATCGGAAGGCGGGGCCTCTACCACTAGACCACCAGTGCTCGATTCAATTCTGTTAATTTTTATCTGCAATAAAAGGCTAAAATATGAAACGAGCTGTGAAGTAAATCAAAGTAAATAAAATCAAAGACAGTAGTTTTAAAAGGGATAGGAATGCAGAATATACAAAATAATTACCACATACTTTAATCAGACAACATTATATCTAGGCCTAGGTGTGAACGGCACTGGATTGGCATCGGGAGCCAGCAATAACCTAACATTAACATTCGCTCGTCTCCATCTATTCCACATCACATAATGGTCTTTCCAGAGGAGGTATACTGTGACAGAGTAGCCGCAAAGCACTATTGCCATGAAGAAATCCATTGCTGTTTCTGTTATGCGATGTGAAATTCCTGAAAAGAACAAGGAGGCAATGGTTACTAAAAAGAACTTTCAGCGTTTCGGTCGGCAGTTGATTCAATGTTTATAAATAAATATAAATATTGGTGGACTTTCCACACAGCACTATCTAGCCCCAAACTAAGCCAAAGCTTGTAATATGGGAACCAGATAGCTGATATAATGCGTAATATACTTTTTTTTGTAAATACATACTTATAATATTATATAACACCCCAGACAGAGAATAAACATCAATGTTCATCCATCACACATAATGTTTGTTCTCGGTGGGGATCGAACCCACGGCCTACGGCGCTGTTCGCAGAGCTACTACCAACTGAGCTGTGAAGGCTGTCAAAAAGTTTGAACATTTCAAATCAAATTGTTTATTTTATTTATTTATTCAGGTCTAACAACAGCTGTTACAACAATACAAATTAATATAGGTACCTACGTACATGCACTAATCAGAGCTAATTGTGTCAAATGCACGCAAGTTACTAAAGGTAAATAAATAAAAATAAAAACCTTTACACATACCTTCCCCCTTTCTAGATCCAGCGTCAAGCTTACCAAATTTGTTCCCCTCAATCACAAAGTATTGTGTGCCGACGATGCATACAGCCAGCAGTCCGGCAGTTACGGTTGACAGGAGCCAGAAAATCAGGCAGTCAGACTGAAAGACACAACATTTTGTTGTATATTTTAAGGAAATCTTTCTACGATACGACATAACTTAGAAAATCTTATATATAAAATTCTCGTGTCACAATGTTAGTTAACATACTCCTCCGAAACGGCTTGACCGATTTTTATGAAATTTTATATGCATATTTAGTAGGTCTTAGAATCGGCTACTATCTATTTTTCATACCCCTAAGTGTTATGGGTTGTCCACCCCTAAATTTTTATTTTTATTTTTTGACTATTTTTTTTATAATGTGGCATTTAAAAATACATACAACTCTAAATTTTCACCCTTCTATCACCAACCCCTTTTTTTAATAGTCATTGTAGTAAGTATATGGCAAAACAACGTTTGCCGGGTCAGCTAGTAGTAATATGAAAAGATGGAAGATAAAGAAGAGAATATGAAGAAGAATAAGAATTAGAATCTTTACGAGGAACCATAGATATATAGAACGCTCGATAGATACACACGGATACGCATCAGGCTAATACACTTTTGGACGAAGTATACACTACTCGCTCTTATGTCTTTGTTATAAGCGTCATTTTTCTTTGAATCTTGGCAGCTTGATCTGTATCCGCGTGTACAACTTATCCCGGTCAGGTGTTGCCATCAACCCAAAAAATAGTGTTGAAAAAGTCAAAAATCCTTATTTTACAAAATGGCCGCATCCGGCGTCCTCTCGATGTAACTGCCAGCGCTTCGTGATTTTATTCACCTACATTTTTGATCGAGTGAGCGAAGCGAACGAAGATCTTAGTTTCAACTTGGGCGATTTGGCATTTTATGTATGTATATATGTATGTATGTATGTATGTATGTATGTATGTATGTTTGTCTGGCGATAACTTAAGAACCGTTGATCCGATCTGCATGAAATTTGATACGTCGATAGCTTGTACTTGAGAAATTTACTGGTAAGTATATGAGTAAAATCGGATGAAGGGTTTTTGAGATATGGGGTTTTTTAAGAGGGCAAAAATAAAAAAAGTTACATAAAAAAATCAAGTTACATTTCATATGAAAGGGCTTTGTTTGGACATTCCAAAACAATTTTTACTTTTTTTTTGGGACGCTCGGTTTTCGAGATAAAAATTAAAAAGTTAAATTAAGATAACCAGCGATCCAAGAGCTCCCATCTCTAAGAGTTTCGTTGACATCAAGGTTTTTCTACTGGTCGTCCAGTTTCTTTGATTTTTCTTATTTTTTTTTCTTGTAATAAATTAAGGAGGTACTCAGTTCTCATAAAATGGTGACGACGACCAGGTCTGATGATGGAGACAAGATCTGTTCAACGGAACTCTTCAATAAATAGGCCAATAGAGTTGAAACTTGGTAACCATACCAAGTTTGTAGGCGGTAGTCAGAAAAAAATCCAAAGATAATGTTTGGACTTGTCTCTGACTACTACCTACTCAAAGTTTTGATGCGTTCGTCGGGTCGCATCACGAGATCTCAGTTCGGGGCGAACTACTAGTTATAGAATAGTAAATAGAATATGTATTTATTTAATGAGGTAAGTACCTACTTTAATAGCAAACCATGGTTTCTTCCTACATATAAACAGGCGTGATTTTATGTAGGTACCTATATGTATTTAAATCTGATATCATTAGTTGTTAAATTAGATATATATCTACCAACTTACTTCCGTATATTATGTAAACAAACAAAAATCTAGATCAAGATTATGTTCCTAGTACTAAAAGCATGAGACGCTTGAGAGATAAGTAGGTAACTTTTTATTCTTGCTCTAAGAAAGTTACCCGCTTTCTTACGTAATAAACTTTCCAATACCTACCTACATTAATCATGTGAAATTAACAATTTCGGGTGACATGAGCAAATTCAATATGAGGCGAGAACGATGTGGAATTCAATAAGTGCGTGTCGCGTCGTGCGCTGTCAGTTATCTTTGAAACCGGCTTTTGAGTGACAGCGCCATCTTGCGGTCAACAGCGGGTGTGAAATATCGTGTGTGTGTTATCTTATGCGTGGTTGGTATGCAAAATGATATTTTCATTTTGGTTTTGGTTTTGGTTGAAAATGTGGGTAGTGCCAAATGTACCTAATGTATGGACGTATCTCTGACTACCCTTAGACGTCCTCAAAGAATCTGGAGTCGGTATCGATCTCTTAGTAACTAGGTACTAAGAGATCTGAGGGGATATCTACCGTGCCTGGGGATCAAAGTCGTGAAGGTGTTTCGGTTTCATTTTTTACAATTAATAATAGCCATTTATTTCCCAATTTTAATACTAGGTAACATTTTGTTTACAGTTTAACGTTTCAAATATTTCTTAAACTTAAATTGTACTTACACTACTTACATTACCTATTTACATAACATCATGTAAGTAGGTATAACACAATACCAATCGCGTTTTCATCTCACAGCTTCCACACTTTTTTTTTTTTTTTTACGCTGGGAAAAATGCATTACGCATTCCCCCCATTCGAGGATGGAGGGGATATGTGGGACTCCCCGGTTTTCCGCTCCCGGTATACCCACTAAACAACCCAGCGACACTCCCGCGTCGCCTATATGGAGGGGAAGGGCTTCCACACTACCTCAACCTCTCATAAAAAAGGTATTAAAATACTACTACCGAAAACTTCAGGGCGCTGAAGTACCCATCAATATAAATATTTTTTTCTAAGGAACCAACATTGTGAACGAGAAAACAATAACAGCTGTTTCATACATTTTAGCCAGGTAGGTATTGAACTTTTGCATGAAACAGCTATTTTTTTCCGCTTTCACAGTGTTGGTTCCTTAGAAAAAGTTATTCATATTGATGGGTACTTTAGCCCCCTGAAGTTTTCGGTAAGAATAATAAAATAAATAAATATTGGTGGACATTCCACACAGCACTATCTCGCCCCAAACTAAGCCAGAGCTTGTGATATGGGAACCAGATAGCTGATATACTACTTATATACTTTTTTTTTTGTAAATACATACTTATAATATTATATAACACCCAGACAGAGAACAAACATCTATGTTCATCATCATGACACAAATGTTTGTTCTCGGTGGGGATCGAACCCACGGCCTACGGCACAGAAGACAGAGCTACTACCAACTGAGCTGTGAAGGCTGTCAATATTTTACTACCCTGTATATTATATACTTTTTCATATTTTCTTACGCTCAAGTCCAAATGTCGCCATTTTTCCATTGAATTCTGACAGTCACAGCAAAACCGTTCCGAAATCAGGCTTAATTAATTAGCCCTTAGCGTCGTACAAGCTCCAAGTGACAGATTGCGTTCTCCCCAAGGGGCTAAATCAATAAATTTGCGTCAAGCTTCATTATTGGGTTGTAAGCTCAGGCTTGCTTGTTAGATTATTGGGAAAGATTTAGGGTGGTACAGCCACTGCGGAAGTTGAGTAATGTTTGATGATATAAAATCTTAAGGGAATCACGAGTGATCAAGAGTAGAGCTCTTTGTGATGGGCACGTCTAGGGAAAGTAAGAATCAAAAATTATTTAATCAGTAAAGTCACAAGGATCACTTGGAAACGTCTTAAAAAAAGGCGAATCTGGGTGCCAGTTTCACGCGACCAAAGTACCTACCACCATACCTGCCTTTTTCTGCCGCCAAGCAGCGTTGCTATGTTTCGGTTTGAAGAGTGTGGTTGCCGGTGAAAAACAGGCACATGAGGCTTAACATCTGTATGCCTCTAGTTGATGGACGCAGTGCAGTGATCGCAAGGCACGTTCCCATCGTGAGTGACTTACGAGAAACAATGCTTTGCTTTATGATTTGGTTATGGTGGATGAGAAGGCCTGCTAAACGATGGGACGATGATATCGTAAAAGTAGCAGGCAATACAAGGAGCAGAGTCACTCGAGACCGACAACAATGGAAAGAGCTGGAGGAGGCTTATACCGCAGAAAGGGGTTCGTGTACATATTAGGTTCACTTACTATACCTACCTAATTACTTTTAATTATTAACTTTAATATGCCTAGTTTAAATATTCCATGTTTAAATTAAGATCAAATGTGTATGAACCGAAAAAAAAGCTTTTATTATTATTATTATTATGGTGACCATCCAGGTGGCTTAACATCAGGTGGGCCAGTTGTTCCATCAGCAAATTGTATAAAAAAAAACACTCAAAAGTTTGTATAAGTACGAAAACTAGTAAAGCAAACTTTAGAGATAGAAAACTTGTTTGGATCAAAATTATACCTACATATGATTGCTGAATAGTGCAATGTAATTGCACACAACTTGGTTGATTGAGACCTACGTCCAGCTGTGGACGAACATAGGTTGATGATGATGATGATGATGATGGTTGATTGCGAATTCCCATGAATAAGTTTCGTGATTTTATATCTTTCAAAATGTTGAAATGTGCCAGTGAGATGTACATTAGCGGTGGTCTTCGCCTTAAATAACTTCAGAACCCATAGGCACATGGTCAAAATTTCGAATCAAATTCAAAAATTTTGCCCTGGGCTCACAACAATTTTCGAACGGCAATATTTTTCTTTACCATCTCTTTCTTCTTGGCCCTGCTTTTGTGCTCAATTGTTTTAAGTATTTTTGTACAATAAGTTTAGGTAAACAAATCATATTTCAAGGCACAGTTACCAAATTATGCACATAAGGCGAAGAAAGTGTTATAAAAAATTCGATCGAATTTCGATTTTCATTTTTCGTTTTCCGTATCGTCAGGCCGTTTTTGTATGAAGTTTTAAGTATTTTGTATTTTGTGTTGAGTTCTTAGCACGCCCGTTATAGGCGCTGTACGAGTCTCCATACAAAAATAAAACTCAGACTTGGGGTACAGAAGATAAATTATTGTAATACCCAGTTTATACTCAGCTCATGTCCGTGGAAATGTGCAGAGACATGAGCAGAGACTTGGGCAATGCGAGAATGAAAACAGGCCACTTCCATGTCCACTCGCGTTGCCGCTCGCGTTGCCCGTGTTGCGTGAACACACATTGCCGGCGACGCTGCCGCAGACATATGGACGGCAACAATTCTGTCCACGCGAATGGCAGCGCGAATGTCTAAATGTAGACGCAGTATAAAACTGTGTAATACGAGTAGTTCTCACAGTAGATAATTTTGTTCCAACAGTCTTCCCATTTCGGACATACAATTTTGCTATAGATACTTCATTAATAATCCAATCTAGTTCATCACTTGTAAATTCATAACATCGTACATGAAACTTATACAATGTACCTAAAAGTAGGTACAATACAAAGTTTGTACCAGGTACTAAAACCTAGGTACAAAGTAGGTCCTTATTATACTAATGTACCTATCTACCTACAAAGACAATGTATCGCAGTAAATTTGATCGCAGGCAGAAGTACCTACGATGAATTCGATCATAAACCAACTTTACAGCGCAAACCATCATTTTTTTATTGCAAAAATCATAAAAAGTTTAATATCGTCACTATTTTAAAACAATCTTCTTTGTACGGACAACGCCTCAAAGTACAACTTGAGCTTTAAAAAAATACTTATCTGGCAACACTAAAAAATATTAGGTTCATTCTTGTCATACTTCTCATTATAAACTCATTCTTAAAAATATTCTTTCTTTGTTTTTGACATGCTAATGTAGCGACGTAACTTAGTAATGGTAAAACCAGCACTTAGGTAAATTAGACTATTCAGTTTATCTATTACGAGCTGCATCCCACGGTTTCGCTTGCGAATTACCTAGTAGCTTACATTAATATGTTAAGCGATTTCTTTCTTTTATTGGGTTTTTTTTTGTTTTTAAAAACTAGTTGGCTTCCCCGACTTAGACCTCTTCTCATCTCAACCTTCTCTATATCTTTAAATTTTACATTAAACATCTAATTGGTGTTTAGAAGTTGATGTTATTTTTTTTATCAAAATAATTTATTTATTTAATTAGTGTAAAAAGATTGTACATATACAAATATGTATGAACATATGTATAAGTATGTACCTACATATGAGAACATATATATATAATTATTTATGTTCAAAAACGTACCTAACATCCGTACATATTTTATAAGTTATCTAGTTCCCATAGTAGATATAAACTTTGAATAGTTTGATCCACACAGCGCTGTGTGAAAATGTCCGCCATTTTTTATGATTGTATGCACATGCCTGGCTAGATATATTCTAGCGGAATTGTGGTGATATCAATCAAGACAATGTAGTTGGTAACCCTATCTATGTGACATAGCGCCATAAAATACCTTTTACGACACAAACGGGCGCTTAAACACCCGCGTCCCTATTTTGTATAGCCGAAAAACGAAACAAAAAAAGACATTTGAAACTGAAAAAATGTGAAGACGGATCGTGAACGCAAATGGTGCCCGGAAAATCGACGTCCAATGTGGATTAGCAGGGTTTTACAATGGGTTTTTATTTTTATTTAAGCTACTGCCAGCAGCGAAGCTTTTACATACCTGCAGGTAAACTGCGACATTAAGGCGATGACCACTGCTAATGTACCTCTCACTCGCATAAATAATAAATAAATAAATTTTGAAAGATATACGGCCGGTTGCTGAAAGCCCAATCAAAACAAATCGCATGTCAAGTCACTTGCTATCTCTATCTAATTCGATGTAATAGCTGAAATGGCGAGTGACTTGACATCCGATTGGTTTTGATCCGATTGGTTTTCAGAAACAAGTTAAAAGTTCTAAAAAGTTCTATAACATGTGTCAAGTGTTTGAAAGGAGCCTCTTGAGGCGCAAAATCCTTCCACCACGCTGTTTCGAAAGAAACTAGTGACACGACAAGAGAGAGAAGAGGATGGAACGTGTGAAAGTGTCCTTACAGAAGCAATAGACAAACCTGCAGATGGCTCCTGTTCCGCGGATTGCCGAACCACAGTCGCAACGCTTGCAGCACCGTGTACCGGGGAGTGCGGATCGCTGGATAGCTGTAACATATTTTATTTTTTATACAACTAGCTGATGGTACAAGCAGATGGCCCACCTGATGTTAAGTGGTAACCATCACCTATAAAAAAGCATTGCCTCGTAAGTCACGCACGATAGGAATGTACCCTACGATGCACTGCCCAGCGTCCATGAAATCGAGGCATACAGACATTAAGCCTCATGTGTCTGTAATTACACCGGCAACCACACTCTTCAAACCGAAACCAGCTACGAATAGTAGAGCTCTATTTGAAGGGCTCGTCCGGGGAGGTGGTCGCGTGGAACTGGCACCTAGAGTCACCTAGCTTTAAGACGTTTCAAAGTGATCCTTGTGATTTTATTGAATAAATACCTATTGACTTTGACTTTGACTTTGACTTTGAGGTACTAGCACCACGCCTTTTTCTGCCGCCAAGCAGCGTTGCTGTGATTCGATTTGAAGAGTGTGGTTGCCGGTGAAATTACAAGCGCATGACACTTCTGTATGCCTCAAGTTGATGGACGTAGGGTAATGCATCGTAGGGCATTATCAACAACAAAACTGAGACACTGTCACTTGGTTTTTTTTTATACTACGTCTTAAACAGTGAGGAGCTAGATGGACAAGGGCCCCGGTGCATAGAGAAAGGATCGGGCCCTCACCCCCTCTTTCGACATAGCTTGAACTTTTAAAATAAATCATCAAAAAAATTGTTAGCAGGCTCAAGGTTGTCTAACTTTGGGAGCTGGCTGACCCTCTCTTTTCAAAGTTTAGAGGGCCCACTGAGCTCCGGGGCCCTGGTGCACTGCATCACCTAGCCCTACGATAGCTACGCCGCTAGTCTTAAAGCTAGGTGCTAGGTGCTAGCTGAATCTAGGTGCCAGTTCCACGTGACCACGCCTAGAATAATTAAGACTGATAGGCCGTACTTTGTGCAGGTTTAATCCGTGAGTGGTATAAACCTGATCCTGAGGTCATGGGTTTGTTTAGACATGCCCAGACGATGTTAAAGATCCTTAATCTTTTTTGAAACAAGCAAGTACAGTGTTGATAAAATTATAGCTGTGGAACTTTTGAAGTAAAGAAGGAATAAAAAAGTTTACAAGAATTAATGGCCTCTTTTTATCTATGGTAAAATATTTCTATATTTTTTTATAAACCAGAAACCTCTAAAGCTAAGATTTAACTGTACGTACCTTGTAAAGACAGGCTCTAAAAAAATCTTTATCGAAAGGTATAATAAACGACATTCAACGAATTCACTTGAAAATTAATTCGAAATGCTTATTCACTTATTCACTGTAGGATTACTGAATCAAATTATATAATTTTTGAAATTTAATTTCAATTCAAAGAATTTGAATTACCGAATGTAGGTCAAATTCCGTTAGAATTTTTGAAATTTACTCGAATGAGCGTTCAAAGAATTTAATACGATTTATCTTTTTTACTTTTAGTTACTTATTTTTGGCTTATTACAGAGCACGACAAGAGAAGAGAGGTATCATTAAACATCACAGAATAAAGCCTAGTTCTCGTAGCACCATAAACTTTTCATGTTATCTGTACATTGCTTAGACGAAGTAATCCATTGATCAGTAAATTTAACCGTCTGAGCGATCTACAAGAGATTGCCGCAACGATTCAGTGTTGCCACTTCAATTAACCCGATTTAATCCAAAATCTAGTTTCACCTAGATCTTTACCCGGCAAACTGGACCGGAGTAGTTCCGATTGAGGAGATGTAGTGGTTAATCATTTGTGTCAAAGAGACGGGCTACGTCGTAGCTGCGTAGAGCATTCGTAGCCTTGTAGAGCTTTCGTAGCGATGTGCAGTTTTGGAAAATGCGGTGTGTTCCTCATTATGGATAATGTTTGTTTCAAATTTCCTTACAAATTCCGAGTAAGTAACATTAATCTGTGGCTATACTTTTAAGCGCCGCCTCCACGAGCGTGAGAATCGCGGCGATATTATCGTCGTGACACATTTCTATACACAGTTAGAACGTGTCTCCACACGGCGATGGTATCGCGGCTTGAGAGTGTATAGAAATACGTGGCACGACGATAATATCGCCGCGATTCTTACGCTCGTGGAGGCGGCGCCTTAGAGGTAGACTTGAAATTGGAATATTACAGCTTTTATGAACTCTATATTTGCTATATTGCACGAAATCATACGTTATCGGCGAGCAAGTAGGGTGTTGTGACGTCATGCGTTGAGTTCACTAAAAATAATCAATTGTATGTTTCATTTTTCTACAGAATAAAAAAACACCCATCTTCCTCATTATCATAAAAGCAAGAGGTGCAAAATCTGGCGTTTCCGATCCGATAAAGTGTATCGGAAGGCTGAAAAAGTTCCGATTTATCTCTAGCTGCGAATGATAGATGGTTCTACAAGTATCTAGGCTAGACCTTGAACCTGAGTTAGAAACATCGATAAGTTGCAAGTTTCGGACCCTCGGAAACTCTGAAAGTGATCCATCGTCACATCCCTACAGAGTGAGCTGTTAAATAAGTTTTAACAATCGACCGTCCGGCTTGGGAATTAAACGTCAACTAGAAAGAACCTGTTACAAAGTTTTAGCTGTAGCAGCTTTACTGTAACTATTTTTATTGTTTAATTCGCAAAAGTATTTCATTCATTCACAAAAGCTTTTTAATTAAGGTGGGCCGGAAAAAAAGCGTTTTGTGTTTTATTTGTAATAATGTTTTATTTTAAGAGTAGTAGAGCTCTTTGTGAAGCTCGTCCGGGGAAGTACTACCACCACGCCTTTTTCTGCCGCCAAGCAGCGTTGCTGTGTTTCGGTTTGAAGAGTGTGGTTGCCGGTGTAATTACAGCTCATGTGCCTGTAAAATGCTTAACATCTGTATACCTCAAGTTGATGGACGCAGGGCAGTGCATCGTGTGAATTATTTTCTAATGTTATTTGGTAAATATCACCTATAGCAAAGCATTGCCTCGTAAGTCACGTACCTACCTGCGTCCATCAACTTGAGGCATACAGATGTTAAGCCTCACGTGCCTGTAATTTCACCGGCAACCACACTTTTCAAACCGAAACACAGCGTTGCTGCTTGGCGTGATGGTAGGACTTCCACGGACGAGCCCTTCACAAAGAGCTCTACTACTCTTAGAATAATATATATACCTACATTTGGCTACGTCTTATTTTAATCCTGTTTAGGGGTTTTGAGTACCAATCGATCTGAGTGGATGCGAACAGTGCTCGGAGACTGCAGTCAGATCCGCTACGTACCTGAACCCACACAGTTCACAGTGATTCCTGCCGACTTGGTTCAGCCATCGTTCCAGGCAGCTCAGGTGGACATTCGCAAGAGAACCTTTACAGTTGCACGGTGATATCAATCTGAAACCAAAAAATTTAATAAAATGAGTTTTAATTAAAATAACCGAATTACCTCGGAGAATGAGGCTTAACTTCTATGGACGCAGGGCAATGCATCGTAGGGCACGTTCATTACGTGCGTGGCTTACGGACAATGCTTTGTTATAGGTGATGGTTACCTCTTAACATGTGCCACAGCGAAGTGTGGCAGGGAACCGCTAGTTATATAAAAGAAGAATTAGCAATCTGAAGTCCTTATGGGCAGGTCATATAGCCCAAAGAACTGAACGCTGGGGAATATAGGTTCTCTAATGGCGACCGCAAATTGCAAGACGAAAATTGTGAGGAATGACCGACTTCCCGTCGGTGGATGGAGAGGGCTCAGAAACGTTCTTCTTGGAAATTTATTGGAAAGGCAATACAATACAATACAATAAAAAATCATTTATTCATGCCACACGAACACAGTTTATAAAAAATACAAGAAAAGACATTAAAAGAAGTGACATAAATTGACCGTTACTCAGGCCTATGTCAAGCAGTGGACTTCTTCAGGCTGATGATGATGATCTAAAGTATCCAATCATCATCATCATCATTTTCCTGCCCTTATCCCACTTCATGTAGGGTCAGCACAACAGGTTTTTTCCCTAAAGTTTCCAATCGTCTGTTGATAATAAATACTGAAAACGTCTAGTCGATTCCATAAAGTTCTAATATAACAATAAAGTAGGTTTTTATCAGTAAACTAGATCTGTAACCACTGAAAGATATTTTAAAATGGTTTCCATCCAAAATACGCTCTGACAATAATTTAGTTTTGTAGAAATGCACAGTAGATAGGAGGTTATGCACAGTGCTATACAGAGGTTATACAGGTGTTCTTGTCTAAGACCGATTATGTTATACAATAGAATAAAGAAGCTCTTTCTTTCTCTTGTCGTGTCATTAGTTTCTTTCGAAACAATGTGGTGAAAGGATTTTAAGTGCGCCTCAAGAAGCTTCTTTCGAGCACTTGATACATGTTATAGAACTTTTTAGGTTCTACGACATGCTGGTTTCCTCGCGATGTTTTCCTGCACCGTTTGAGAGTACTGGCATTGTGCACATACATTTTTGAATAGAAAAACTCATTGGTGCACGACCGGTTTTGAAACCACGACCTTAGGATCGGAAGGCGGGACCGCTACCACTAGACCACCAGTGCTCTCAATCTCAATAAAGAAATATTATAATCTTAGTTCAAATAATAGTTATAATTGTTACACATAGTTATATTATAATTATATTGCTGTTGCAGGACAGACGACGTGAAATAGCTGATGTTGTCTTACTGAATAAAATAAATTCTCCTTAGCTCTTAGAAAATAATAAATTGCAGTCAGTCAAATACGCTTTTTTTTTACACAACTAGCTGATGGAACAAGCAGATGGCCCACCTGATGTTAAGTGGTAACCATCACCTATAACAAAGCATTGCCTCGTAAGTCACGCACGATAGGAACGTGCCCTACGGTGCACTGCCCTGCGTCCATCAACTTAAGGCATACAGATGTTAAGCCTCATGTGCCTGTAATTACACCGGCAACCACACTCTCAAACCGAAACACAGCAACGTACTTTCCCGGACGAGCCCTTCACAAAGCGCTCTTCAAAAAAGTGCTTAATAAAATTTGGACAAAAATGAATATTGGGTAGGTATATTCGAATTACGTGTCTCTGTCATTATTCAGAATCTTGAGCACCATAATATCAGAACTTAGAAATCACTTTTGTTAATATTTTTCTTACACTACTCGCGGATGTAGCATTCAGATAACCTACCTGATGTTAAGTGGTAGCCATTACTTATAACAAAGCCTCGCAAGTCACGCACTATACACAAGGTGTCGCCTTCCATCAGGTGGCTTGTTAACTCGTCTGCCAGCATATGCATAAAAAAACAGCATGTCTGCGTTCGTGTTTATTTTTTTTAAGTTTATTTCATTCGTTAGGGTCTTTGTAAAAACAACACTCTGTGTAAAAGGTAAAGCTACTATCAAACCAAATTGGTAGTAAAGCGACATAGTTTACGGATACTCTAAAACTTGTACGAAAACATTCGAGATAGAATCTCAAGGCAGTATTTTCTACGCAAGTAAACTATTGAAGTTTTGACGTTGGCTGTAGCCAAGCGAACCACGCGGTAATATCAAATTCAATTGGATTCAAAGGGACCTGCAGGATGTGTGATGTAGATTTATTTAATTATTTATTTATTTACACCTAGTTATAACTTTACAGATACCTATCTTCCTTACATTTAAATAAATAAAAATATATACTGTAATAAAAATTTGACTATTAAGTTCTATGAGTAATGATAGCAATAATGTTCTTAAAACCGAAAACAAATAAATTATTAAATCTACTGTACTTACGAGTAGTATATTATCAAATCTATTTTTCTTAGGAGTGTTAGAGCTCTTTGTGAAGGGCTCGTCTGGGGAAGCAATACCAACATGCCTATTTCTGGCTCCAAGCAGCGTTGCTGTGTTTTGTTATAAAGGGTTTGGTTGCCGGTGAAATAAAAGGCACACGGACCTAACATCTGTATAACTGAAGTAAATGGACGCAGGGCAGTGCATCGTAGGGCACGTTCCTCCTATCGTGCGTGGCTTACTTTGACGTGACTTACTCACTTTCGTTTCCACTTATCATCAGTATGGTTACCACGTAACATCAGATGGGCTATCTCCTAGTTCCATCAGCTAGTGGTATAAAAGAAATGTATTACTAAAGTTGATGGACGCTGGGCAGTGCATCGTAGGGCAAGTTCATATCTATAAATAAATATAAATATTGGTGGACTTTCCACACAGCACTATCTAGCCCCAAACTAAGCCAAAGCTTGTAATATGGAAACCAGATAGCTGATATAATACATATACAACGTGTAAATGCTTGTACGACATTAAATTGAAACACGTACTCGGAATGGCATTTTTAGATTTTAGGAGTTGGTTTTATAAAAAAAGCCTGAATATTTAACGAGATATCGATACTTTTCCAATAAATCATTTCTAAACAACCTGTACCTATTATCAGTCGTGTTCAGGTCAACTTTCCGGGGTCACGAAATCATATGTCTATGAATCAAAAGAAAAAAAAGAGAAAAATACCAAATTTACACGCGTTTGAGCACAATAAACAATCAAAAAGTGCGATCTAGACGATGTGACCAGGACAGATACATTTCACGTGCGTGTCGGAAACAGAAGAGAAGCGCGCCCCGCCCCGCGTCGCCCACGCCTAGCCACAGAGCGACTGACTGAGGAAGCGCGTATGATTTAGTAATTGTTTCGGTAGCAACCTTGACCCATCTAATTTTAAAAATTGCATATTTGTTGCATTGCTAGATTTAGGTACCGCGAAATAGACGCTTTTTGTGTGTGTTTTTTTTCATAATAAACTAAATACGTAGGGTCATTGTGCTAGATAGCGGCCTCTTAGTGCTCCCGTCGACTTTAGGGCTTCAGAAAAAAATAATACAATCCTAATTTACCTGTTCTAATGATGTAGTATGATAGCCTATATAATGAAGTTTATTTTTAATGTACTGTTTAGTGCTAGAAGCTTATAGTTATTTTTATTTTTAATTAAATCCGGAAAAATGCCAAAAATTCAGTTTTCGGCCACAAATTTCAGTTTTCGGCCATGAAGTCTTCTGTTTTCGGCCACCTTATAAAGACGGATTTTAAATGAATTTTTAAATCTAAAGTAACATAAAATCAACGTTTTTTTGTGGGTTTAACAGTATTTTTATTATGTACCTATATACAAAATTACAATCAACATAATACCGGATTTTGAAACATTTTGTCACACACTAGATAAATATTTTCGAAACAACATCAACTAAGTTTATCTTTATTATTTCTTAGGTAACAGTTTAGCTATAGCGTACCGACTTATCAAAAGAATCATCAACTCAGGCGCAAAAACAAAAGACATTCGTGACAAAAAAATATCGTTAAAAGAATTTTGTCGCCACTATGGAATTCTAATGTGTACCATACAAGACAGAATTGCCGGAAAAACGACGGATAGTATTAAAAATCTAGGACCCGATCCAGTACTAACCCACAGAGGTGAAAAAGAAATGGTGGAATGGCTTATCAACCTGGCAAAGTGTGGTTTTCCTTTGAAAAAGCAGAACTTCTCGACGCAGTTCAGAAAGTTATTGAAGATACAGACAGGTATACCTAATAACTTGAGATTGAAGATAATTGCCCAGGGAAAACTTGGTTTAAAAAAATTATGAATAGAAACCCAGAAATTTCCCAAATAACAAGGAATAGACAAGGCGAGAGCACGGGTAACAGAAGAATCAATCTGACTATGGTCTCGTAAACTTCTCGTGTTTCTTACAGAGTCAAATAACCAAGATATACTGGAATCTCCAGAACGCATATTTAATGGCGATGAAAGTGGGTTTGCCTTTTGTCCAAAAACTGGCAAAGTTCTTGGGCCAAGAGGGTACCGGAACCTTATGAAATAAAGACTGGCAAACCATGAAGAATAATGCCCATTTGCACGCACAAAGCAGCTACTGGCGGCGGGCATAACTGTGCGTTTGCATTGAAAGTCACCAGAACAGTTACATTATCCTTACTGCCCGTTTTTATTTTATAAAGGTTCCGGCACCCTCTTGGCTCAAGAACTTCGCCAGTGTTTGGACATAAGGCAAACCCACTTTCATCGCCATTAAATATGCGTTCCGGAGATTCCAGTACGTCTAAGTTATTTGACTCTGTAAGAAACACGATAACTTAACGGAACCAAATTCTGATTAATTCTTCTGTTACCCGTGCTCTCGCCTTGTTTACTTCTTGTTTCTTTCAAGTTATTAGGTATACCTGTATCTTTAATAACTTGCTGAACCGTGTCGAGAAGTTCGGCTTATTTCAAAGAAAACCCAAACTTTGCAAGGTTGATAAGCCATTCCACTATTTCTTTTTCACCTCCGTGGGTTGGTACTGGATCAGGTCCTGGATTTTTTATACTATCAGTCGTTCTTCCTGCAAATCTGTCTTGTACGGTACACCTAGGAATTCCATAGTGGCGACAAACTTCTCTTATCGACATCTTTTGCCTGAGTTAATGATTCTTTCGAATATTGAGTTCGTACATTTCTTTTTTTCTTTATCTTCTCCACAGCCGTCGGAGGAGAATACACCTGAAGAAAATAATGTTTTTTGAAAGAACATAAATAAATATCATTTTAGGGAATGTAATCAAGAGGAAATTAGATTTGTGTAGCAGGTGGTCGAAAACGTACAATAAGTTTTAAGCTGAAAAGCCAGACAGACATACTACCAAGTAGGTTAATAGAAGCTTGTAAAATACGTAACTATCATTCGATTTATTTTCAAAATAAAATTATTACTTATCTCAAAAAGATAAAAAATATACAAACATTTTTGCTTTAAGGCCGAAAACTAACAGCGACATTCAGTTAGTGGCCACATGATTTCAATACAATTGTCGGTCATGCCGAAAACTGAGGTGCCATTTTATCTATGGTTGGGTTTTCGGCCACCCCCAAAGTAGTCATTACTATTACTCCTTTTTCATTATGAATGCCACATAATTTGACGGCCGAGAACTAATGGCTAGGGTCTTCACATATGTTACTATCGTAAAACAAAGAGTTGTGAGCTAAAATCTTGAACCAATTGAGTAAAAGAGACAAAAGTGTAGACGACTCGATGTACTACATACCGGCCTTTAGGCCGAAAACTAAACTTTTGAAAAAATTCATATGTTGGATCGCGGCCCCCATATTAATTGTTGTTTTATACAATATTTTGCAAAAATAATGTTAGTAGTATGTTGGCAATTAAGTTTTGAAGTGACTTAAATGCCTATCAACAATGTTTGCTTAGAAAAACAACACATAACTTACCTTGGAGTGAAAGGCGCGTCACTATTTTTTTCCTAATTTCCGCACGCTGCGATACCCGCGATGACCGCCGCCGATCTGAATAATTCGCTAGAAATCACTCGTAGCTTGTTTCCGACCAAAAATGTTGTCAAAAACAAAGCAACTAATCTCAGATGTCTTGATAAAAAAATCTTTAAGATATTGCATTTCAAAACGATAATATCTTAATTTTACTGCATCAAGTACGCGTAAAGGCCGAAAACTGAAGGCGGCCGGCAAACCGGCACACATACCCTACCTACCGATCTAGTTACCGCGAAATTGTCGCTTGTGAATGTGTTTTTTTGTTATTAAACTAAGTGTAGTGGCCAGCACGATCGCCAGACCTCACTCCACTAGATTTCTTTTTGTGGGGCTTCTACAAAGAAGAGGTACGCACAAGAAGTCGATACAGTGCAAGAGCTGCGCAGACGGATTGTACCTAGGTGCTTTCGACAAACTGAAGGCAAGTGTCGAACAGCTGTGTTGGTGAAAGTACGGGCGAACGTTCCCCGTCAATTAAATTAGTGTGTGCAACGTGCGGGGGGATATTGAAAACCTACGGATTTGAGGTAACCTAGGTACATTTATTATTTATTTTTAGTGTGCGGTACATTTTGTGTGTGTTCTGCCGCGCGCTCGACTTTCGGCTTTACCGGCCGGCGCGGCGGCGCCTTTGAGCGCCGCGCCGTAAGTGCGCGGCATATTCGCACTTATAGGCACCGACGACGACGAGTAATGAATGAACGTACGTTTCGTTGTTTGTGTACGTATACAGAGTGCTGTATAATTTTATGCTATAACTGATGATTAGTTTGTTTGAAAATAAAAAAAAACTAATTATGAATGAATTTCAATAAAATTTTTTTTAAATCAATACTAGATAGTAGCACTACACGTGTATTAATTTAATGTCGTACAAGCGTTTACACCCTGTATACTTTTTTTTTTGTAAATACATACTTATAATATTATATAACACTCAGACAGAAAACAAACATCAATGTTCATCACACAAATGTTTGTTCTCAGTGGGAATTGAACCCACGGCCTACGGCGCAGAAGGCAGAGCTACTACCAACTGAGCTGCGAAGGCTGTCGTATCGGGCATATCGTGCGTGACTTGCGAGGCAATGCTCTGTTTTGTGTTTAGTGATGGTTACCACTTAACACCTAGTAATCTTCTGATTGTTCCATGAGTAAGTATTATAAAAAAAACATTTATTTTGTCCTAAATTGTTTTTAGATAAGTATATTTTATATTTAACTGTATTTTTTGTACCTGCTGCAATAAATTCTGTGTCATTATTTTTTAATCTACATCTACACTAATCTACACTAATATTATAAAGAGGAAAGATTTGTATTTTTGTATGTAACGAATAGGCTCAAAAACTACTGGTTCGATTTAAAAAATTCTTTCACCATTAGAATGCTACATTATCCTTGAGTAACATAGGCTATATAATATTAACAAAAAAATCAGGGATCCTTACTAAAACTCCAATAATTTAACCCAAGGTGGAAAACAAAAACCTTACATCGCGTGCGCTGCGAAAAATATTAATGATAGAACAAAATAATGTACTACAATTTTGCAGAACACGTGATTATCTAAAAAAATATGTAAAAAAAATGTCGCGACAGCATATGTCTAGCTATTATAGTTATGTCACAATAAGTGTTCTTTTATTATAAAAATGTAATTGAAATGCCGCCGCTAGAAAAGGCTCTTTATTTGTACCTTAGTATTAATCCTTATCCAAATAAATCTTTTCATATTCAAGAATGGTTCAATACCTATACATTACTTCTTAAATTTTTCAAATCGCACATTCCATTCAAAAGATTTTAAAAATATACGGTCACGGGGCGCGTTCACACCCAGCGCGGGCCCGAGCAAGGCGCGAGGTAGAAGGGCGTGCAAATGACTAGAAACCACCACGGTCTAAGTTTATCCTAAAACAATGAAAAAATTTATGTCCACCCATGCGAAGCTGGGACAGGCCGCTAGTGTAGAATATAATGGAAATATTGATTTAAGACTTGCCTTTCTCGCCCACGCGTCATACAAATTCTGCAAACATTTGAACCGATGCTAGATAAAGAATCTCTTTGCCCGACCACAATATCAGATCTCTCCGATAAACTCCCTGAAGTCTTCTTCTTGTCTTTCGACAGCTTCGGCTGAATACTCGTCACTATCACTTCATTAGCTGCCATGACCACAGGCAAGCATTCTGTTTGGGCATTGCAACTCATGTTTGGAAGCTCTTGTATATCTGATGGTGCTCTAGCCGCGTGCACAGATTGTAGTGGTATATCATTTAATACAACCGGGTTATCTTTATTCTGTTTGAAGCAAGACGCCATGAACTTTTTAATATCTAAGAGGGTCGTTGACTCGTTTTCATGGTCTTTGAGTACGGGGATTTTGAGATCTTTCAAGTTGATGTTTTTGATCACCTGCGTGGGAGTACCGAAGCTTAAAGATGTCAATGCGTTTGTGACGTCTTGGGTTGTGATTTGCCGTATGCTGTGCTCGGATTTGGAGAGTCCAGGGGTAGGCCTTGGGCTGTGGATAGCTCCAGGGAGGAACGCAGACGGTCCAGCATTCTCGTGATTTCTATTTTTATTTTCATTGATCTTATTATCTTCTGGTACGTCTTCATCTTGCCTATCCAGGGATTTATCATCCATCAATTACGATTCATTGGTGCTTGTTGTTTGATTGTAAAAAAACTTGATAATGTTGATGTTGTAGTTTGTTTTTGACAGTGTTTGGACGTTGGTTTTGGAGCTTCAAGTTTTTGATGTCAACCTTTTTATGTAAGCAAGGAGGTATCGATAACAAAAAGGTAATTCTCATCAGAATAAGTTATTTTCGTTTATTTTAAAGGTACCGGGACTGTTATACCTACTTCCGTTATACCTACGCTTCACTAAATTCGATTGGCACCATTCTGGAGCTTCAATATTGTATTATAATACCTACATTGTAACAAGGATCATACAACAGAGCGGTAGGAACCAAGCCGTAAGTTTGTTGCCAGTTCTTATTGGCTTTGGTCGCGTGGAACTGGCACCTAGAGTCACCTAGCTTTAAGACGTTTCAAAGTGATCCTTGTGATTTTATTGAATGAATACCTTTTGACGTTGTCTTTGACTTTCACTGGAGATAACAGCCGAAATCTTCTTTAATTTTAAAATTTGCTCTTGCAACTACCAATGCGCATTTTACCCTTAAAAACTCTTTGAAAAACATTTAAATTTAAATTGCAGAGGAAGCTAAGCAGAAACACGTATTTACAGCGCTGTAACTGTAAGTTTCAGTAAAAACCGGTGACCACATTTAGTGGATAAGTACGAACCACTCAGGCTTGGCGACCGCGCACTTCCCTACATTTAACTTTGAAATGGCACTAACTGGGTACTAAAACATTAATTACTACTTTACTTAATAACATAGTTTGTAAAGAAAATAGGCCTTTGCATCATTGTAGATGATAATTCTTTTAGATTTCGATTTCGTTTCTTCAATAAAGTTGCATGCACGCTTTTAGTCGGCGGACGTGTGTCTGAGTGAAATGAAATGAAATTGAAGTTTTTTTTTATACAACGAGCTGATGGAACAAGCAGATGGCCCGCTTGATGTTAAATGGTTACCATCACCTATAACAAAGCATTGCCTCGTAAGTCACGCACGATAGGAACGTGCTCTACGATGCACTGCCCTGCGTCCATCGACTTGAGGCATACAGATGCATAATTATATAGAACCGTTTTCCCCCCGAAGGGTAAAAAACGGATATTTAGGTTTCAGCCGAAGCTTGAACCACATTTGAGATTACCCTCCCAATATTCGTCAAATATATCTGCTATCTCTTTCTTTCTTAGGGTATATTACTGGTATCTCTTTCTATACCTATCCTTGTCTCGCCCTCTTATGCAGCGCACGGCGGCCATTGCTTCAGTACCTTGAGCCGGCAAGGCCCTTAAGGTGTGGTTCAAGCTTCGGCTGAAACCTAAATATCCGTTTTTTACCCTTCGGGGGGAAAACGGTTCTATTTAGGTGTTCGAGCCTTCGCTTGAACCACATTTGAGACGTGTTTACTATCTGCCGGCGCTGCCTATAAAAGCGTACTGTGAGATTATCTGAGGAGACTAATTAGGTAGGTATGTATCTATATATTCATTGGTAAGAATAAAAACGATTGTGTGCAATTCTCAACATCAACATTAATTATAATATGAATAACAAAAAAAAAAAAAAAACTGCTAACAAAACGAAGTTTGATTATAAATAGGTAATATTTTAAACAAAATTACACAATAACTATACTTTCATTGAAACCCAAATCAACTACATAGGTAAGAAACTGGTATTTAGCACATTAGAGTTTGGCCTAGGGGAAACCTTCAGCTCCTTGAAGTAGTGTTGGAAAAAAGTGTTCTTTGATCTCCAATTTCCTCTTTGTAAAATTTGATCAATATTATGTTGACCATTGGTCCAGTTATGTGATGCCACAGCTGCTCTAAAGCTGCCAGCTGATGCTAAGATGCCTGCATCTTTAAATAAAGTTCTAATCCAGCCTGCAATGACCGTAGGAGATGCATGTTTTGCTAAGCCCCTAGTCGTAATAAAGAGATTATGTAGACCACGGTAATTGCGTCGATCTTTTGAGACTGTTATGAGTTTTCTAACCCAAAGTACCAGGTCAATCTGTCTATTTGAGATCTCTGAAGACTTCTTCAAAAGCCAGCCAGACTGTCTATATGTGTGAGAATCGGTTTTGGATCCGAATTTAGGCCAGAAGGTCATCTCGTCACCATTGTCTTCATATGCTCCATTTTCGATGCTGAGTAGGGTCAAATCATGAACTCTTCTACCTGTTGCTAAGAGTAGGAGAATGCAAGTATGCCTAGATACTGCAAAGATGCTATCTTCATCAAATGTATATGTCTTGAGGTATGAAAGTAAGTCTTCAATTTTCCATGATAAACCCTTTTTAGTTGGAGGACACCTCGCAAAGACTCCTTTAATTATATGTTTTACAGTAGGATGAGAACTGAGTTCTGTTGCTCGAAGCGGATTGCTGAAGTTTGCTATAACTGATTTATGTAGGGCTATTGTCCTGGGGGCTAGCTTTACATCCGTGTGAAGGTAGCACAGGTACTTGGCCAGATCTTGAGGCTCTGGGTTATCTATTGTGATATTTTTTGATAAAGCCCATTGGCACCACCGATTCCAAACCGGTTTGTAGGTCTTCAGGGTGGATTTCCTCCAAGAAGATTCTAGTAATTTTATTTCGAAATCAGACCAGTCTTTTACTTGATTGGCCCAGCCTGAACCATCCAGACCGCCAATTTTAAGTGCTCTACTCCTGGAGGTGGAAGGTTCGTGCGCAGATCGGTTATGTTCTTGTGAAGATCCGGGATCATAAACGGAGGCCCTTCCGCTCGTTGTTGGAGATCTGGTTTCCAAAAGGCTTTGTTCCACAGCGGGGCAATTATAAGGTACCGTCCCTCCGAAATTTCTAGATGACGTAGAACGCGCGGAATAAGTGCAGGAGGAGGAAAAATCCACCCCAGCTTGTATTGCCATTTCTTGCTGAAAGCATCCGTGAATTGACTCTGAGGGTCGGCTACATCTTCGCTGACATAATGTGGAACAACTGCAGATCTTTTCGAAGCAAATAGATCTATTTGTGGTGTGCCAAACTTTTCGAAAATCGTGAATACAATGGACCTGCTGAGATGCCATTCTGGCAGGGCCTTTTCTCGTGATAAGCTGTCTGCTAAACCGTTGTAGATTCCCGGAATGTGACGGGCAATGAGATGACACTGCAACTTCTCGCAATATAAAAGTATTTTCATCGTCGCTCTCAGCAATGTCATTGATTTCGTTCCACCTTGCTTGTTGATGTACGCCACAGTTGTACGATTGTCGGATTGTAATGTCACCGTTTTCCCAAAAACTTCGTGGCCAAGGCATTGAAGGACTTCGTAGACAGCCCAAAGCTCTTTCATGTTGCTGTGCCAGGTTTTCTGGACCAGTGTCCATTTGTTCCAATATAGACGGCTGTTTGCTATGGCACCCCAACCCTCGTCGGCAGCATCGGTGGTTATGAAGATCGACGGGTTGTCGAAATGAATGAGTGTGTGTCTGTGGGCGTTTCTCAGCCACCAGTCGAGTTCTATTTTCGCATGAGCTGCTATGGGGTATTTCCGATGAGGGCTTCTGAAAGGCAAGTGCTTCGAAGCCCGCTGTAACATGCGGCAATGGAGTCTCCCTAATGGTACTGCCAATGATGCAAAGTTCAGTTTGCCCAGAATCACTTTTGCATCCATCCAACTCCATCGTGTTTTGTTTAGAAGATCTGATATGCAACTCTTTAGCTGGAGAATCTTGGTTTCCGACAAGCTCTTGCTGTTTTCTTTCGTGTTCCATACAATCCCCAAATATTCCAGCTCGGTCGATGCAACTGCTGATGTTTTTGAGTGATTTATTTGCCACCCTAGGTCCGTCATGAATTCTATGGCAAATTTCGCTTGCATTTCCAGCGTTGCTGGATTCTCGTGGATGATTAGGAAATCGTCTAGATAGACGATCACTCGTAAGTGCTCTTGTCTTAGTTGTTGTGCGACCCAATTCGTCACCTTTGCGAATGCTGACGGAGCGCTGGCTAAGCCGAATGGTAGACATCTCATTTCGTAAGCAGTTCCTTGATATGCGAGGCAGAGAAACCGACAGTGACTTTGCATTATCGGAATGTGAAAATACGCCTGCGAGATGTCTATTTTCATCATATAATCTCCTTTTTGTAGGTGTGACGGGATTTGTTGCTGATTCACAAGTCGAAATTTTGGGGTGAAAACAAAATCGTTCAGGCGTTTTAGATTGAATATGGGACGATTTTCTCCGTTGGTTTTCTTTCTCAGAAACAGAGTAGAGAGGAAACCCGTTTGATGAACTGTTGGTTGGATAGCTTTGGATTCTATCAGCTTTTTTATTTCTATTGTCATTTCTGGAGAATACTTGGTTTGAAATCTTGAAACATTCGTTCTTGAAAGCTTTGTGAGAGGAGGTGGTTTCTTGAACGGGATTCGGTATCCGCTTATAATTTTTAGGATGCTTGTGGGAGCCTTTTTCCATTTGTTTGTATACAATGCCAGGCGTCCCGCCTTGAAGTAGTCATTTTTGGCCCTCCCCCCACTTTTTCCCCCTTGAGTTGGAATTGGGGTTAAAGTGTTTTTGCGCACGGTCAGTTGATACATTTCCTTTGGCGTGCGCAGTGTTGGCATTGTAGTAGTGGGATCTTTTCGTATTTCTCGAATCGCGGTTTCGGTACTGCGAATTCTGGCGAAAGTTGTTCCTGCCTTTCGATGTGTAGCTATGATTAGTTTGCGACCTTGATGCTTTTGCCGGGGTAATATGTCTTTTCTTCGCTGGAAAAAACTTATGTATACCCCCTTGTTCTTTAACTGCTTCTGCAAAAGCTTTTTCTTCAAAAAGACAGGTCTCAGAAGGGGGAATGTCGTGTAAGATGTTCTTGAGAGCCTTATTTTGAGGTTTGTAAATATCTCTACGCTGTTGCAATACTTCTGCTCGACGACCACATACATATTGAACCAGTGCATCGGAAGATTTTCTAAAGTTAGAATCTGCGGCCACAAAATCTTTCCCCACTTTCTTTTTCATTTCTTTAGGTAAACTGTCCAGAAGGTTTTGGAAAATTAACCTTTGTTGTAATAATCCATTAGTGATTGCTCCCAAAACAAGATCAAATCGCTCCAGTATGGCCGATGACTTCCATTCGGGGGCAACGCCCGCTAGAAGGTTGTTTGGTTTCAGGGCGCTGAAAGCAGGAGTGGCCTGAAACTGTTTTTGTGTTTCAGCATACCGAATATTACGCCATTCGGTATCACGAAATTTCTGGCATTTTAAGGCATGTTCTAATGCGGTCGGGTCAGCTTTAGCAATTTTTGGTTCCTGCGCTACCGTGGTCGGCATGAAATCAAACGTAGGTTCGGTATCCGAATCCTCGGATTCCTGTAAATCCACTAGCTGCCTTTGTGCCTCGGCAATTCTAGCTCGAAGATCGGCCTCCTTTGCGTGCTTCGAAGGGTTAATCACTTCTGAAAGGGTGCTATCGGGCTGGGACTCAAACGACCTGTTCAACTCATCTTCAGCCCCAGAGGCAGAATCATCCCTGTTAGGCGTTGCAGAATTTTGTATTAGCAGTTTTACATTTTCGTTCTGCTCTGATTGCAATTTTAACATCGTGTTAAAAAATGATGCCTGTTGGTTTAGCACGGAGGCTAGTAAATGCTCTTCACTTCCCTGTGATGGAGGTAGAGGATGCTCAATGCTTGGGATTGGTGTCGCAGCCAATCGTTTAGGCTGATGAACTTCAACTTCTTCCATTTCTATTGATCTCTTCTTCCCTCTCAGGTTATTGAGCTCAATCGTCGCCTCAGACCGTTTGAACAGTTTAGGCTTTAGGGCCGCTACGGTATCCATGAACAGGCTGTATGACGGCCCGTGAATTTTCTCCATGACACTATGAGGGGAATATATGAGGGCTCTGCCTAGCGGCCATTTAATGAAAGTAGCTCTGATCGATCTGTAACTGCGCTCCGACAAGGAGTTTGATGCGGGGTCAAACGCCAGAGCCACATCTACCGTAGGTATTGCGAACCTGAGTTTTATATCAACTGCTGAAGGCACTTGGTTACTTCCGAACAGCTCGTGAAAGGAGTAGTTATAAACTTGCCAATCTCGCCAACCCTCAGGATAGTACTTGTCCAAAGACGCAATAATTGCTTTGAATTGAGCTTTTTCTTCCGGATATACAGATGCGAGATCCCCCAGGGTGACTAGGGCCGGCATCTCTGAAAATAAACAAACCAATGGCTGTTGTAAGAAGGGGTTACTACCGCCCTAAGTTTAAATGACGTCTCATTTAATATTTGGTCGAGAAGACACTCAAATTTTTAGACGACAATGCGTCGACTCAATCTAGATAGACATCTTGTCGTGTCGCTTCAATTCAGACGACATTTAATCCAGACGACATGGCGGCAGCGCGACGTCTCATCCAGACGACATGGCGGGCGGTGCGTCGCCTCAACTACGAACATGCGTCGTCTCGATCAGAAGACGTGACGACTCGATAGCGTCGTTTCACTTGTGTCGGAATGATTCGCATGTCTCGACTTGTCGTCGCTGGGTCCTGAGACGCCGAGCGGTAAATATCGTCACTGGGCCCAAAGGCGCCGAGTGGTATTGTTCATATGAGAATACAAATGTAGCCTACATTTGAGGCTACATTACTTGCTTACCTTCGCTTGACGTGATTACTTTAAAGTCAACGTTTTTCACTCTCATTACTTAGGTGTTCACTAGACGAATATTGAAAGCGTACTGAAGCAATGGCCGCCGTGCGCTGCATAAGAGGGCGAGACAAGGATAGGTATAGAAAGAGATACCAGTAATATACCCTAAGAAAGAAAGAGATAGCAGATATATTTGACGAATATTGGGAGGGTAATCTCAAATGTGGTTCAAGCGAAGGCTCGAACACCTAAATGAAGATTATTAATGATGAGATGGCCGTTTAACGGGACGCTGTATTAATGAAAATCTTAGGCCCTAATTCATATTTTGCACCATTTTATAGCGACTTTATAGAATATACTTGTCTTGTTACTGTCACTTTTATGTTAAAAAAAGTCAAAAGGTTTAAAAGTCATCAAGTTATAAGTCATTTATTTTATTTAATAAAAGTTCACTTTTTGATTAGTTTTCTGTCATTTTGGGAAGCAACATAGCTTTTTCATTTCAATTGTTTTTCTAGTGTTATTTTGAGTTCTGTTGTGTAATTTTGGTGGTATTATAGTAAAACATTAGTGAAACATTACTTGAGGTCTTGGCACTAAGTGTAAATGAAAGTATAATAAGTGATATCCCTAATTGACCGAAAATGTTTCCAATGTTTTGAAGAAAACCGCCACCATTTTCTTCAAAACAAATGACGGCCGACTTGACTATGGACTGACTTGACTAAAAAGTATTCAATACAAATCACTTGACACTGGCAAGATTGTCTGTCAAATGACGGACGGGAGCCATAAATTGAGAGAAGAAAGAAAGAAGAAAGATCACTTTGAAAAGACTTTGAACTAGGTGAAACTACCTTAAAGAACAGGCAACAAGGTTACTGCTTGATTCAATTGAATAAATATCTTTTGAGTTTTCACTTTAGTCTTAATACAATACAATCTAAATACCATAATAACTAAATAAACAATAGTAGTAAAAGATAAAGTATGGTAATGTGTCTAAATTATAAATGAAACCACCCGTCTTAATTTTATAACAGGTTTTTAGGGTTCCGTACCCAAAGGGACCCTATTACTAAGACTCCGCTGTCCGTCCGTCTGTCCGCCAGTCACCAGGCTGTAACTCATGAGCCGTGATAGTGAGACAGTTGAACTTTTCACAGATGATGTATTTCTGTTGCCGCTATGTATAAAAACAGAATAAAATAAATATTTAATGGGGCTCTCATACAACAAACGTAATTTTCTAGCTCGTTTTTGCTCGATATTAAAAACGGCAACAGGTAGCTTTAAATATTCACAAAATATTTCATTATATATTCACTTAGAAATAAATAATTAAATTAAAATAAAACAAATATTTAAGGGGGGGGGAGCCCCCTTAAATATTTACAACAGAAATGTTTTTTTTGCCGTTTTTATGGATAATGGTACGGAACCATTCGTGCAAGAGTCCGACTCACACTTCGTCCAAGTGCGAGTCGGACTCTTGCACGAATGCTAATGTTTTATTATTATTAAATTAGTTTTTATTTTAGAATAGATATATATTTTTTTTTTATATTAATTATTCATATAAAAAATCATATCATTTTAATTATATTTATTTATATCATTTTAATTATATTTGGTGTTGACCCTCAGTAAGCGAGCCAAGGTTTTATTTTAAAAAGGTTTGTAAAATAAAACTAACGTTACACTGTATATAGGTTTAACACAAAACTCATTATAACAAAGTTCAACATAAATTATGATAACAAACAATAAAAACCGTTTTTCAAAAATTATCTTAAACCGTTTTGATTAAATTAAATATGGCTTAAAAATATATAAGTTCTAAACTTTTTTCATTTAGAGATAACTATTCCCCAAACGCTTGAAATAAAATTAATTTGAAAAGAAATGGATTTTTAAAAAATATTTAAAAACTTATTAATTGTAACGCTTCTCATAAAAATTTAAACTTTGGTAAAACAACACTCATAAAAACTTTTATGCGACCCGAAGCTTCTGCATACCTTCTAAGGGTTTAGCTACACAGAATGCGGCACGGGCGCGGTGCGGTGCGGCTTTATCTAAAAAAACAACAAACTATCACTATGGCAGCTCACCAGCATTCCCTGTGCAGAAGAAAAATACGAGTGCCTATGGATTATAGGCATTTTTTTTCCTTTTACAACTCCAACACCACATAATGATGCCTTATTTTATTTCTTTATACTAATAACCAATTATGGCAACTAATACCATTATTACGGCATAAATTATACAACTTACTTTAAGAATAACACAAGTAAAACAAAAAAAAAAGAAACAAATACAAGAAAAACTATATAATTTACCACTAAGCTACATATTTTATGCTATGACTAGTTTATTTCTTTTTATTTAGTTCTTCCCGTGCTCAGAAAATGTCATAGATTTTTTGTCCCTATGAATTTTGAGTTGTAGTAATTACCAAAGACAGCAAACGTGTCTTTTGCGTGCTTACAAAAACCAGCAACACTGCGCCAAAACTGGTCTGTCCACGCCTTTACCTTTAACTAGAGTGTTTTTATTGATGTGCATATAATTTTTATGGACAAACTTTTAGTAAAACTCCCAAAGTACTGCTATAAAAATTACTTGCGACTGACAAAATTGTCGGCCACCTGACGGAAAGTGTTGGCCACACTTTACTGATGATGTGTCAGAAATGTGTTTTTTAAGAAAGTTTTGAAAGGTTTTTGGGCGTAAATACCTTATACAGGGGTCAGGGTATAAAGTAGCCATTTTGTTTTGCCGTCGCTCATTAGTTTTATAAATAAACTAGCTGACCCGGCAAACGTTGTTTTGCCATGTAGTTACTTCATTGACTATTAAAAAATAGGGGTTGGTGATAGAAGGGTGAAAATTTAGGGTTGTATGTATTATTGAATGCCACATTATAAAAAAATTATAAAAAAATTGTCTAAAAAATGTTAGGAGGAGTATGGTAACTAACATTGTGACACGAGAATTTTATATAAATAAATAATTTAAAACTTTATTGAGGACAATAATTGAGATTTTTTTATAATAACTTAATAATTATATGGTATAGTTATTGGCTCTGATTTAAATCAGTTGAGATCGTTTGTAACGGTCTGCTGATACAATGACATAAGTACTTATGTATTTTATAAATATAGGAAATACTTGTATTCATTTTCTATTAATTCAATTTGTTTTTTTTTTGCTACTAGCTGATTGAACAAGCAGATGGCCCTCCTGAGTTAAGTAGTAACCATTACCTATAACTAAGCATTGCCTCGTAAGTCACGCACGATAGGAACCTGCCCTACGATGCACTGCCCTGCGTCCATCAACTTGAGGCATACAGGTGTTAAGCTTCATGTGCCTGTAATAACACCGGCAACCACACTCTTCAAACCGAAACACAGCAACGCTGCTTGGCGGCAAAAAAAGGCGTGGTGGTAGTACTTCCCCGGACGAGCCCTTCACAAAGAGCTCTACTACTCTTAGTATGCTGGATTGTAAGAAATATATTTCAACATCATCCGAAGCTTTAAGAAGCCCACTGCTGGACATAGCCCATCCCTATACATTAATTCGTGGCTGAGGATAAAAATAGTAAACATATTTTTTTGTTCTATGACAGCCTTCACAGCTCTGTTGGTAGTAGCTCTGCCTTCTGCGCCGTAGGCCGTGGGTTCGATCCCCACCGAGAACAAACATTTGTGTGATGAACATAGATGTTTATTCTCTGTCTGGGTGTTATTATTTATTATAAGTATGTATTTAAAAAAAAAAAGTATATATGTATTATACCAGCTATCTGGTTTCCCATATTACAAGCTTTGGCTTAGTTTGGGGCTAGATAGTGCTGTGTGGAAAGTCCACCAATATTTATATTTATTTATTTATTTATGAATTCGTCTCTTTCGAATTCGCATTAGACGCAGTGCAAAAACGCCCTTAATGGATGTCTACCGTGCGCAGGGGCACCAATCGTGAGCCTATTTCATTTCGTGATTGATTCGCAGTTGTGGAAGCAGAAAATTGGTTTTACAATAGCGCTTTCTCAGTAGCGGATAAAAAAATACGCTTGAAAAATTATTTTCAAACCAAATAAATTAAGTTACTTATTACTCCGTAATTCAGAATTGGGTCAAACGCCCCCACATCAAATGGTATTAGCGAGTAAAGTTTTAACATAATACGCGTATTAATATTCATGTCCTTAATTAATACGTTTTGATATCCAAAGATGTTGTCCTAAGTGACGGCGCGATGCTATACTATGCTATACTATCGCTATATTGATTTAGCAGTAAAGCTCATGAAAGGCTCGCCCGGGGAAGTACCATGCCTATTTCTGCCGTCAAGCAGCGTTGCTGTGTTTTGGTCTCATGTTGATAGCAGGGTAGTGCACCGTAGGACACGTTCAATACGTTCATGTCATGCCTGACTTGGGAGGCAATGCTTTTGTTATAGGTTACTTAACATCAGGTGATCTTAACATATACTTGATCTCTCTCTCTCTCTTGTCGTGTCACTAGTTTCTTTCGGAACAGTGTGGTGAAAGGATTTTAAGTGCGCCTTAAGAGGCTCCTTTCGAGCACTTGACACATGTTATAGAACTTTTTAGTTTCTACGACATGCCCGTTTCCTCACGATGTTTTCCTTCACCGTTTGAGAGTACTGGCATTGTGCACATAAAGAAAAGCGAAACACTTCTAGGCTTTGGTCACGAGGAATTGGTGGTAGATTCACCTAGAATATAAAATGTTTCAAAGTGATCCTTGTGATTGTAGTGAATAAAGATTGTTTTGATTTGATTTAACTCAAAAGACGATCAAAATTCTTCTACAAAGTATCGCATCCCCTCTCTCACGTAGGACATAGTACTAGAATAATCTTCTTTAGGCGTGCATTAATACAATAAAGTGGTTTTGGCACGGCACGTTGCTTCCAGTTTGTTTTCGTACTCAGATTATTGTATCGTAAGATGAAACGATACTGTAGATTGTAGTTTTTTTTTTAAATTATATTTTTAAAAGTATATCTTCTGAGCCCTAGGCCTCACTCTAGGATTCCCTGTGTCGTGAGGTCTAATCTCTTCCTTTGATTATAGAAAGATGGTAATGAAGTGGTTAAATTTAACAATGTATTATTAGTATTGGTAATAGTTTTGAGAGTGAATGTGGTGTATGTGTGTATGTGTGTATGGTTGTGTGCGTATTTCTACAAGTTCTCCCAATAACTCCTAGGGGTGTGTGTGTGAAGGTGTGTGTGTAAAGGTGTGTGTGATATGATACATCATCACAGCTGTAAGACATCTATGATGAGAACTTCCCGAGTTATCTATCTTATACACATGCACGGATGCGCATCTGGCTATACAATGGTCGTATTTATGTCGTTGTAGTAAGCGTCAAATTGCTTTGTCTGTGTGTAGTTTGATCTGTATCTTTCATTTAGAAGTGGCGGTCATGTTGACCACGATCTCTTTATTCAAAGTATTGTAAAGGTATTTACCAAACAGGTAGCATGATTGTTCTACGTCGTAGCTATAGTAGATGCTACGTCGTAGAACAATCATGCTACAGCGTAGCTGTTTTGGATTAGCTAACGTTAGTTGGTATTCACTTTTCGCTTGCCACACACCACTGCAAATAACTGCGATTATTTATAGTTCTTTAACAATATTTTTATTCTAATTTTTTTGAATAATAATCAAAGTTCAATTCAAAGATGGATGGATTGTGTGAAAGATGACATGAGTACGAAAGGAGTTAGCACCGAGATGACGAATGATAGGGCAGAGTGGAAAAAGAAAACCTGTTGTGCCGACCCCACTTAGCGTGGGATAAGGGCAGGAAGATGATGATGATGAATCAAAGTTAAATTCAAAGACAAGAGGTTTTTTTTTTAATTATAATTCAATTGAATCATATTGATCACTTTGAAGCGTCTTAAAGCTAGGTGCCAGTTCCACGTGATCGAGCGTAAAAGAACATAAAACAAACTTACGAATGGAACGAAGCTAGCTGGCCCACTTGATGTTCAGCAGCTACCTCTGTATGTTACCTCTAAATCCAATTCAAATCCAATTTTTGTATCTTGAAGATCAGTAAATGGTTTTCTTTCTTCATATTTACATTAATTCTGGCATAACTGTATAGTTATAGCTTCTATAGCTTTTTAAGCGTAAAAAACGTAGTAAAATAAAAATCAAAAAATGTTTCAAAAATGACTGTAACTCCCCGGTCTCGCTTGAGGTAACGCAATCCACATAACACAGTAGCGTAAACCATTAATTATAATATTATATAAGCAGCTTAATTATTTTCTTCCGCCCGCCGGCCGGCCTATGCAATCATTTGCGGATTTTTGGCGAAAATTAAATATTATGCAATTCTTATGGCAGACACAGATTGTGTTGAACAGCTGGTTCGCTCTGACATATTTCGTGAACATAGTGAGTAGTTTTGACCGATTTGACAGGCTGCACAGATCAGTTGGTAGTTCTCCCTTCTGTTGAAGGGTTGTATTTATAATAAATGATTTTCAATACATCTTGCTGATCAAACCAGCAGATGGTCCATCTTATGTTAAGTGGTACCATTCCCTATAACATAGCATTGCTTCAAAGGTAACGCGCTTCGGAAATGTGCCCTACGATGCCTTTTACGTGCCCTTTGCCATGCTTATACGCGAGCAAAGCCGTAGTCACAATCCACCAGCTAGTGACAAATAAAAAAACTGAAACAGCTTCACGAATTTGATCCCCAGGCACGGTAGACATCCCCTTAAATCTCTTAGTACAAAGCTCCAGATTCTTTGAGGACCTCTAAGGGGGGTAGTCAGAGGTAAGTCCAAACATTACATTTGGCACATACCCACATTTTGCAGTAGTAGGTATTCCATACGTGACAGGTTGCAAGCCCATCGCCGATGTTAGAATACTAACTGGTTTCCTCACGATGTTTTCCTTCACCGTTTAAGAGCACTGGCATTGCGCACATAATTTTTTCGATAAGAAAAATCCATTGGTGCACAATGACAAATAAGTTTTACATAAAGTGAACTAGATGTTTATCTTAAGCTATGTATACGAGGGAAATATTATTTTAATTAGGTTGTCCGAACTGGGACTCGTATGAGGCGTGCGAAGCTAAGACGGCGTTATACCAAATGGAGTCACGATATTTTAAATAAATATTAGTGGTCTAGATAATGCTATGAGATAAGCATTCCTCATAGCATTATCTAGACCCATTTTAAGAGTAGTAGAGCTCTTTGTGAAGGGCTCGTCCGGGGAAGTACTACCACCACGCCTTTTTCTACCGCCAAACAGCGTTGCTGTGTTTCGGTTTGAAGAGTGTGGTTGCCGGTGTAATTACAGGCACATGAGGCTTAACATCTGTATGCCTCAAGTTGATGGACACAGGGCAGTGCATCGTAGGGCACGTTCCTATCGTGCGTGACTTACTAGGCAATCTATTATAGGTGATGGTTACCACTTAACATCCGGTTGGCAGCAGAAAAAGGCATGGTGGTAGTACTTCCCCGGACGAGCCCTTCACAAAGAGCTCTACTACTCTTAAAATAACTTTCCTGCAATATTTCTTGCTCTACTCCCGCATAAGGCCGTCGTCACACCCAGCTGCACTTTTGACAGCACGGCCAAGTGTGCCGCGCACTAATTTGTAATTACCGACGGTGTACCGACGTACCCGACCCGTGTTTCAGCGAGCTAAGCGTTTTTTGAGGCGTGTGGCGTGCGCTGACGGTTGTGTTTTGCAGGAATTGGTTTTATATGAGCAGCAGAACTACTGAGCTCTGAATGAGCTACTGCGCTGAGCTAGTATTATTTTTTAAACATTTAATGATGGAAAAATAATGTTTAACACTTAAATTCATGTGGGCCATCCACATGATGTGAAGTGGTAATTATTACCTGTAACAAAGCATTGTCCCGTAAGTCACGCACGATGACGACGTGCCCTACAATGGACTGCCCTGCGTCCATCAATATGAGTTTTAAAATATGCCTGTGATTTCACCCGCATTAACAACGCGTTAACAATGAAAAACAATTAATATGACATATAAATATGACAGTGACAATAGTATAACTTATAGAGCAGCTATAAGTTATATTTGACACATCATCATCATCTTCCTGCCCTTTTCCCACGCTGCATGGGGTCGGCACAACAAGTTTTCTTCTTCCACTCTCCTCTATCATGCGTCATCTCGCTGTTCACTCCTTTCGTACTCATGTCATCTTTCACACAGTCCATCCATCTTTTTCTTTGGCCTGCCTCTCCTTCTTAAGCCATCCACATCCATACCTAACACTCTTCTAGTTATATGATTTTCTCTTCTCTCCTCATGACATGCCCATACCACGCTAAGCTATTGCTCCTCAACTTATCAGTTAAATTTGTCACAAATGAAAAGAATTACGAAACAGGCTTTAGAAATACCTTATTTACGAAAATTATAATTCGTAAATGCTAGAAGCATAATTTAATTTCAAACAGTTGATACAGTAATATTAGACTGGCAGCAGTTTTTAGAATTAGAAACTAATAAATATTAAGCTGAGTTCTAAGTTTCAAATTATTTTGGTTTGAGAAGTAATTGGGAGTTATTACTTTTATAGGGAGCACCGGTGGTGTAGTGGAGTGACTTCGCTCCTGAACGTAGGGTTATCGTGGGTTCGAACTAAATTTCGCTCACCAATGGATTTTTTTTCATGGGATAGAAAAGCCTATGCATTAATCATATTGTTCTGAAGGCATTAAAAATCATGACAGCCTTCACAGCTCAGTTGGCTCTGCCTTTTGCGCCGTAGGCCGTGGGTTCGATCCCCATCGAGAACAAATATTTGTGTGATGATATATGTTTGTTCTGTGTCCGGCTGTTATTTTAAGTATGTATTTACAAAAAAAGTATATAATATTATTATCATAATGCAATAAGATTAGTTAGACTTAAAAAGCAGTAAAGTTTCATACGTATCACTACATAGTATGAAACAAAGTCGCTTTCTCTGCCCTATGTATGCTTAAATCTTCAAAACTACGATGTGGATTTTGATCCAGTTTTTTTTATAGAAAGAGTGATTCGAGAGGAAGGTTTATATGCGTAATACAAGCATAATCTCTTAGGGATAACCCACAATAACCGTACGAAGCCGGGGCGGGTCGCTAGTTTCTAATATATTATATTAAATACATAATACGTATTTGGGCTCGTCATCGCATAATCCATTCAATTCTTGCAGCCGACATGTAATTATACTGCGGAATGTATTTTGTGAATTTAATTATAGTGATTGTCATGATTACACGCCATTAAAAATCTGATGTGGAATGTAATGACAGTACAATCAAGAACAAAATCTTTTCTCTGTAGTTTTGCAGAATCTGTGGTCGTAATAGCACAGAATCCCAGAAACTAATAAGGTGTCTTCTAGACCATTCTGCTCCGTCGTCGGCTTCATCGTCGCTTACCATCAGGTGTGATTATAGCTAAGGGACAGTCTATTAATTTATAAAAGAAAAACCCTATGCAATATAATGTCTCGTGAATTATTTTGGCGATGCAAAATATTTGCACGGTCTGCCTTATTTTATGTGAACAAGTGAGGAAATAAGTAAATGGTATATTGTTAACGAATGTTGACTGTAATGTTTTTTTTCTACAAATTTCTGTTTGGACGAGCAGATGGCCCACCTGATGTTGAGTGGTAACCGTCACCCGTAACAAAGCATTGCCTAGTAACGTATGATAGGAACGTCTCTTACGACACACTGCCTTGTGTCCATCAACTTGAGGCGTACAGATGTTAAGCCTTATGTACCTTTATTTCACCGGCACTCACACTATTCAATCCAAAACACAGCAAAGCTGTTTGGCGGCAGAAAAAGGCATGGTGGGTGGTAGTACTTCCCCGAACGAGCCCTTCACAAAGAGCTCGACTATTTAAATGTGATACGAGTGAGAGGTTAGTTTAGAGTCGCCATTTTAGATTCGTTTCTTTATTGGCGTGGTTTACGGTTACGTCGGTTTTAAATGAAACAACTGCTGCTCATAAATCCCAGTCTAAACGTATTTTATTATTCATTCCATTTTTGAAATTTAAATCAGATTTAAATAAAAGACGAGGTAACATGAGCAGACTGACTCTAGACAAATACTTATGAATTATGTACTTGTCTGTACAACGATTGAAATGGCTGCATAATTTTAGGAATATTTTAAAGAAGAAAGAAAGACATTACATTATCATAATCATAAGTCATTTATTTGCTTCAATGTTGTAGGTACATAAAGATGACAAAAACTTAATCGGTAGCCCTCATTCCCTATAGCTGGGATGCAAATAATAGGTGTGGGCTTTATACATTTGGGTAGGCATTTATTTTAATAAATATAAAATAAATATTGGTGGACTTTCCACACAACACTATCTAGCCCAAAACTAAGTTCCGTGACATGCCTCATGATGTTATCTTTCACCGTTTGAAAGTACTGGCACTGTGCACATAAATTATTGAACAGAAAAACTCATTGGTACACGACTGGTTACGAACCCACAATCTTAGGATCGGAAAGCGGGGCCGCTACCACTAGACCACCAGTCCTCTCCGATTGGCACTGATTTGGATTAGCTGAACTATCTCTAGATCGTTTGCAGTCTACAGATAGCTCAACTGTTTCAAATGTATTTTGTACGTTTTGTAATTAAATTACTTGTATTCATTGTAATTTTCTTTGTAAATAAATACGCTATTGAATTTCTTGAATATGTGACGGAGAAAACTAAGGCCGAAATAGAAGGCTTGTAGTTTGTGCCATCCATAACGATCCTATGGGCTCTTTACCTGGTTTACGGCTCGCGACATCAGCCTCTTAGAAAAAGGGCGCGCGCCTAAGGCGTTGAAGTGGAAGGGCCCGCTAAAACCCGTTTACTGCATAGAAGAAAATGGAACAAAATTTTGTTGAAAAGGAAGGAGTTGTTTTCATAAGGCATCTCAGATGGCGGATTAAGGATGCCTGGAAGAAATCGCTTTCAGCAATAAGGTCGCCCATTGTACATTTTTAAGTTACGCCTAGATTTATGATATACAAGCTGATGCCCGCGACTTCGTCTGCGCTGGATTAGTAACACAATATCTTTATAAATTGTAGCATTTGTGTTATTCTGATGTATAAGCTATATTATTGTAAAGTTTCATTAAAATCCATTCAGTAGTTTTTACGTGAAAGAGTAACAAACATCCATCCATCCATCGATACTTACAAACTTTCGCGTTTATAATATTAGTAGGATTCTTGGTTATCTATCTATCTATTTAAGGCGGTAGTATAAAGATTCGAATAAGAAACGCGTTTTCTCAAGGACATTGGTTTTAAATACAAATTGACTTTATAAATTAAGCCACCCCAACAACAGTTTAATTGGTGACTTATAATTGTAAAAATCATTTAAAAAAAAAGATGTTTATATCTCTAATATTCATACACATTACTAAAATTATGATTACTATCTTATTTTTAAATTAATGTCATGTGTATGAATTTTATTTATTTGTAACATTTTATTGTATCCAATTTTCAATTTATTGTGTTATTTTATTCATTTATTTTTATCATTACGTGTGGATATTATACATTATGGGTATTTAAAATATAAAAAATAAAAAAATATATATTATTGACAGCCTTCACAGCTCTGCCTTCTGCGCCGTAGGCCGTGGGTTCAATCCCCACCGAGAATAAATATTTGTGTGTCATTCATTGGATATTACAGGCTTTGGCTTAGTTCGGGGTTAGATAGTGCTGTGTGAAATGTCCACCAATATTTGTTTAAATTTTAAACTTTTTTGAAAAGTGAGTATACAAAAACCGCAAAACGAGCAATAGTGAGGTTTAACATCTGTATGACTCAAGTTGATGGACGCATAGCAGTGCATCGTAGGGCACGTTCCTATTGCGTGACTTACGAGGCAATGCTTTGTTATATGTGATGGTTAACACATAACATCAGTAGGGCCATCTGCTTGTTCCATCAGCTAGTTGTATAAAAACAAAAGTTGAATGTCGCCGGTAACGCTCAAAGTGGTACGGAGGCGGAATCCAATTGTGCGAGCGGTCTGTCGAGCTCGGTACCGGTTTTATCCATCAGGTTTCTATCCGGGGACTTATGTGGACAAGGAACGCTGCGGGCACTGGTCGCAATGTGGAAAATCAACTGCGCCCCAAGTCTGAGTTTTTTTTTAGCGTAGCTCATATTCAGTACCTACTACAAACTCTAGATTCTTCGTCTAAGGAGTAGTCAGAGGTACGTCCAAACATAACATTGGCACATTTTGCAGTATTCCATACGTGACAGGTCGCAAGCCCATCGCCGCTGCTAGAATACTAACTGGTTACAAAACCGTAAATAACTCAATATTCGGAAGCGTACGCCTCCCTCGCTACCTAATTGATTCTATTGGAAATTTGATAAAGCAGGCGCGGTTCCGATCATGCAGAATAGGTTATTGAATTATTTTTTAATTTTGGCATTCAGGCCTGGTGGAATATAGATGATTTAGTTCAAGTGCGCCGGCACACATTTTTATTTTTTATATACTACTAGCTAATGGCCCACCTAATGTTAAATCAAAAAATAAAATACAAAATCAAAATATGTTTATTTTGTGTCACAAAAACATAGGCGAAAATTAAATTTAAAGAACAATACATCAAAAACGGTCGTCACTCAAACTTTTGTTAAGTGGTAACTATCACCTATAACAAAACATTGCATCGTAGGGCACGATAGGAATGTACCCTACGATGCACTGCCCTGCGACCATCAACTTGAGGTATACTTATGTACCGTATTTACACCGGTAACCACACTCTTCAAACCGAAACACAGCAACGCTGCTTGGCGGCAGAAAAAGGCGTGGTGGTAGTACTAAGCATTGCAAAGTTTATCATCAATATACTCTTCAACGCTGTGCGCCAGGTTATGTTGACTCTTAAGACGTTGACAACCGTAAATCAACTTCTGACTCCATACTTCAAAATATTAAAACAAGCTTTTTTTGAATAAAAATTGTTTGGATCAAAATATTTACTCTAAGAAACTGTATTTTCAAAATATTTATCCTCCGTAAAGGAACTACCTTTTATATCTTCAAAAATCCTTAAGTGTGAGACCGAGAAGTTGTTTGACGGTTGTCAGTTTTTTAATCTAGAAGATTTGCACTTGGATCATATTTCAAGACTATCCAAAATTATCTTGTCCGACGGTACAAGCAATTCAGCTAGTCACAATATCTCGCGAAACGGCCACCAATTGCGCTGGTTTGGACGTCGGCCAAAGTGTAGCGGACTCTGTCTTGGCCAATTGTCTTCGGACCGGCTTGATGTAACGGTACAAGTTACTAAGGAAGACATGAATGGAATGTGGTTATTGTGATACAGAGCATGAATGGTCAATATAATGTTCTATAAAGGAATCAGATTGTGGACCTAACTATCTGGTTACAATAATAATCATGATAAGTTACTTAGGAAGACATGAATGGAATGTTGTTATCACAGAGTTATTATTGAGATACCGAGCATGAATGGTCAGTAAAATATTCTATGAAGGAATCGGATTGTGAACCTAACTACAATAATAATCATGACAAGTTACTTAGGAAGACATGAATGGAATGTGGTTATTGAGATACAGAGCATGAATGGTCAGTATAATTTTCTATGAAGGAATTGGATTGTGAACCTAACTATTTAGTTATAATAATAATCATAATAAGTTACTTAGGAAGACATTAATGGAATGTGGTTATTGAGATACAGAGCATAAATGGTTAGTAAGTATAATGTACTATGAAGGAATCAGATTGTATACCATCTAGTTATAATAATAATATACACCCTCTCTCTCCCCTCCCCTCCTCTCACATCTACATTTTGTGTTATGTACTACCAAAAATGTATTCCTCCATTAGAAGGATTTTATTTGGAGAGTTTTTTATTTTTAAGGCGAATAATACCTACTGCTAATGTACCTCTCGCTCGCACATTTTAACATTTATATGAATAAAGTACTTACTTTAGCTACTACTTACTTAAGGTTTAAGGTTGGCTGGTAGAAAATGCTTATAGCATTAAGCCCACCTTTTGTACACTAGAATTTTTATTTTTTTGTGCAATAAAGTGTTATATAAATAAGTAAAGGAAAAAGTTTACTTATTGTAAAAATACTTACTAAGTAAGTTTACTCACTGTTAGGATCGCAGGTAGTCGGTGGATGGAGAGGGCTCGGAATCGTTCTTCCTGGAAATGTATAGGGGAGGCCTGTGTCCAGCAGTGGAATTCTTTGGGCTTATGATGATGATGATGATTGTAAAAATAAAAACATGATATAGAAAAAGTTTACAAACTTGGACGAACACTAATTCCCATCCTAGGAATATCCTGTGTGGTGGCTAGTTAGTCTCTTTCGTCACCTGGTGATGTTGAAACAATAAGAAAGATAATACACTAAACAAGGGTGCAACAATTTCAGAAAAAAAACAGACAAGTAAAATAAGTTTAGTGATTTACTTTTACGGGTGTCAATCCCTTAATCGTATTTTTTCCAAAGCTACAAAACGATAGCGGGCTTGGAAACGGTATGCAAAGCAGTGCTCCGTCATATGTATGTAGATATTAAAGGCATAACATCGGCAATGCTCTTACATAAATATTTATTAGGGTCTTTCGAGAGTGGACGTTGGTGTCAATGATAGGGTGACCATCCGTTTGGTCGGTTTTGGAGACATTCGTTTCATGAAATTTCGTTTCGTGGAATGATCTCCCTGCTGAGTCTTGTCCTAAAGACGGTACGGGGTTCATAAAAAGATCATTTTAAAAATTCATCGTCCCTGCTGGTGTAACCGCTTGCCATCGATCGTGCCGTAACCCGTTTGTAAAATTTTGTTTTGTAAAAGCTCCAAAAACAAATTCATTAAGTTGGTACCTCCAAATAGTTCCCATACATGTCCAGGAAGTATGGTTTTGAGCTTTTTATATCCGTCAATTTCAAATTTATCTTTACAATGTCATCGGTTTATCGTGGGGGGTAGGGGAGCCGATATTTCGTCTTCGGGCTCCTGAACGTCATTCGTGAACCTTAATTCCTCAACGTTTTTCAGTTCTATGAGCTTTATGGCCTTGCCCACTACCATTCTAAAATGCTAATTCGGCGTAGACGTAACGTTTTTGGTTGTTACCATTTTATTATAATTAACGCAATTTTTTTTAAGTCAGGCGACTGCTATATTTCTCTTTTACTACTGTCACATGATAAACTGCTTCTGCTGTCACTATTGTTACCTCCACCTCCACTTCACTTTCACCACCTTTCACTGCGTGCTCCACCTTAGGCTGCATCTTCACTTTCCATAAAGTGAAATGGCAGTCAACGTCGAGTTATACAAAGTGTTCCAATACTTGTATTTAAAATTTCAGGGGGCCTTTGATTGAAATAGCTGTTTCATCCAAAAGTTCAATACCTACCTGGCTAAAATGTATGAAACAGCTGTTTTTTTTTTCGCGTTCACAGTGTTGGTTCCTTAGAAAAAGTTATTCATATTGATGGGTACTTTAGCCCCCTGAAGTTTTAAATACAAGTATTGGAACATCTTGTATAAGAATAATAATAAAATAAAAAAACTTTATGATTTGGTGAGTCTGGTGACTATTTTATTTTTTTATTTTTATAATAACGTTTAGCATGGTGTAAAGTTGATCATGACTTACCCTGTACAATCCAACACAATATCTTTCTGTGAACCATGTTTCGTTAAATAAATGAATTTAATTGAAGCTATGGTCACACTACCAGCTGTCTATACACAGGAGGCGTATAAAATGGAACTACCCGAATTGGCAGGGCCTTTAATGTGTGTAGTTTTCAGATCACATACTGGATGCCAATATCCTTTGTTCTGATATTGAGTAGTGTGCGTGCTAAAAGATAGATGAAGGATACAATGCTGTTTTCTACTAGTCGTCACTATTTTTTCAGCATATCACTATCGCTTAAGATGCTGATAACCGTCAACAAAAGTTGTTGTACTAGTTTTCGTACTAAGCCGATTTTAGTCTTCGAAACATGGTTGTTTGCGATTTTTCATTACTGTTCAATCTCTTGTCGTGTCACTAGTTTCTTTCGAAACAGTGTGGTGAAAGGATTTTAAGAGCGCCTTTAGAAGCTCCTTTCGAGCACTTGACACAAATGTTATAGAACTTTTTAAATCTTAATATTATTAGTATGCATACTAATTTATCAATTAAAGTAAGTGTACTTATACAATGCTGTATTTTGCAAGTCGTCATAAGCAGAATCTCACAACTGCTTACTGTTACGTAAAATTATAGCAAAAGAAAAGTCTATAACATATAATAAAATACAGTTTACACCAACCAAAAATCTATACATGTTAGGAATACAGCAAAATAGATTTAAGACTCTAGGTCTGTTGGGTACCGATGCCTACCGGGTCTTCCAAATTTTATCCAGGCGACTTATCGAGGGCTGGTGAGTGGCTCAGCGCATCAGTCTTGCTATTCAGCGTGGCAATGCAGCCTGTATCTTGCTGACGCTTCCGATTGGCACTGATTTGGATGAGTTGAGCCATCTCTAGATCGTTTGCAACGGTCTGCAGATAGCTCAACTGTTTCTTGTGTATTTTGTTCATTTTATAAATATGTAAATAAATGTGTACTAAATAATATGGAACAGAATTGTATATAACAGCAAAAGCTAAATGCATTACAGTAAGGACAGGACATGGCACGCTCACTTCTCTACCAAAATAAATAAACTACAAAACTGTCTTCAAAAAAGCGTAAAAGTCCTATTCCTAAACCCTAGTATTACCCAAAAAGCCTGTCATCTCACAAAATGGCGCATGAACGTTCAACCGCCAGCATATATAACATACTAGTGGGATCTCACGTGACTTCGTTCGCATGAAACTATTTCCACTTCAGCAGGGCTATTTTAAAACATTCGGAAACGTTTACGATCGAAAATTCCATCAGTTTGTATCTTTTTTGTTTTTTTTTACACACGGGCTTGCTCGCTCCCCATTTGAAAAATGTCGTCAAAATAGTCGTGCAATTCGTGCAAATTTTCTACTTAACTTAACGCTGCAGTGAAATGAAAATAAAATAAAACAACTGTAAACTCCAGGCACGATTATCATCCCATCAGATATGCCTACTTCAACTACCACCATGCCCTTTGTGGGTGGTACTCGACAATACACCATGCCTATATCTGCCACCAAGCAGATATTTTTCGTTTCAGTTTGAAGATTGCGGTTGCCTGTGAAAGTAAAGGCACATGAGACTTAATACGAAGACAAGAGCTAATGTGACTCTCGCTGGCACGTTTCGACATGTTGATAGATATAAAATCAATAAACTCATTTTCGCAAAATTGCAATCAACCATTTTATGTGCAATCACATTGCACACAGCTTAGTAAAAATTTCATTTTGATCGATACAAGTTTTTTTATGTACGAAAACTAGTAAAGCAAACTTTTGAGTAGGAAAACATGTACCAATCGATTAAAATTATTTTTTTACTTAACTGTGTGCAATGTGATTGCACACGAAATGGTTGATTGCAATTTTTCGAAAATGAGTTTAATGATTTTATATCTTTCAACATGTCGAAACGTGCGAGCGAGAGTCACATTAGCTCTTGTCGTCGCTTTAACATCTGTATGCCTCGAGTTAATACATAGACACCAGGCAGCGTATCGTCGGTCACGTTCATATAGTGCGTGACTTATAAACATTGCTTTGCTATAGTTAATGGTTACCACTTTCAGGTGGGCCCTCAAATTGTTCGACTAAGAAGTTGTACAAAAATAAGATAAAAGCCATAAGAAAACTTCAAACTTTGGGCTGTTATTAGTTTTAAGTAGGTATATTGTAACCTAACCTATAGGTACATTATTATAAATGCTTTAGTTCGCATTTTGTTTCCCAATACATTTTAAATGTAACTACTTTATGTACCTAATTACCTCCTTGGACTAATCTTAGATTACCTATTGTAGTTAAATAATTTTTTTGCGATGTGTGGTCGAGGATGTCTATAGGTATAGTATGGTAATATTGTATGCCCGAAAGGGGAAGACTGTTGGAACAAAATTACCTCTGTAAGATCTATTTCAGTTTTACAATAAATGATTCTTATTCTTATTCAATACAAACAAACATTGAAACATCCACACAAACTATTCATTTGGCAGGTTGTAGGGCCCGGGACAGTACATTTCCCGGACATTTTTTATAGACCACAAAACGTGCCAAAACCCGACAAAATTATTTATGTATCCAATGGTAGTAACTTGAAAGGCGAGGGCGGTATGCCTTTTAGTCCAATAAAGTAACGCGCACGGAAAACTTTTACACCAATGAAATTCGCGGTATTTTTGTAGTATTCCAGCTGATTGCAAATGCGTTATGGCTTTCGCAGTAAAAGCGGTTTCGGTCCTGTTGGAACAAGCAGATGTCCTACCTGATGTCCCACCTACCATCTTATTACTTTACTGTAACCTGGATTCACAAACAATAAATGATTTATGATTTATGATGTTAAGTGGTAACCATCACCTATAACAAAGTATGGCTTCGTAAGTCACGCACGAGTGTTCATGTGGAAGATTACAGTCTAAAATCGTAACAAGGATCATTACAGTTAAAAGTCACAAGTATTATTTTGAAGTCTAATGCATCTTATGACAGCCCTCTTAGCTCAGTTGGTAGTAGCTCTGCTCCGTTCGACAGGTTCGTGGGTTCCATTTATTTTCCATTCCACTGTGAATAAACATTTGTGTGATAGGATGTTATTTCTCATTCTGGGTGTGTTGTTGTGTTATAAGTGGGTATTTACAAAAAAAATATATTGTACCTATCAGCTATATGGTTCCCAATATTATATTTATATTTATTTAATTGGACCAAACTTACTTCAAGTTCATGGAGGCAGGAGACAAGATCCACTTCCTGTAAGTACGCACCCACGCCTGCGGATGGAATGTATGAAAGTAACATTATCTTGACAGATGGCGGAAAGAGAAATTGACATTGGCTTGACATATGGTCACGCCAAAGTACAGCTTGCGATACAATGCTTTGTTACAGGCTTCGTCCAAGGTTACAGGTATTGGTATAAATAAATTTGCCTGATGTTAAGTAGGAAAACTCAGGAAAATAATCAGGTGGACAAATTTATTAGTTCCATCAGTGGTTGAAAAACGGTACTGACACTACGTTAAATTATTCGCTCCGATCTCGAATTAAATAATTATATATTTTTAAATATTGTTAGTACAAAAATAAAAACATACAAACATGATAATCCTCAAATACGTGGAGATAAAATGTAATTTATTTTATGTGTGAGACGAATAAATTACCTTTCAGATTAAATATAATTCATGTGAGCGCGAAGTGAATTCGTAATTCTGTGTTTTCAGGGAATTAACAATACTCATAGGTAAAAAAAATCAGAGCTTTGTCTACCGATTTCTATGTAGGCAAAAAAAAATAGCCGAACTTTTGATAAATTTAATTGTCACTGTGGCCAAAGATTGAGAAGTGTGGAAGGAAGGAAAAAGTCCTTCCTTCCTCCCACACTTCTCAGTTCCTGTAGTGCTATTCCGTAATATACAAGATCACGGGGTGTATCACTTAGTGGATCCACGCTCACTTCGATCAAAGTCAAAGTCAAAGTCAATAGGTATTTATTCAATAAAATCACAAGGATCACTTTGAAACGTCTTAAAGCTAGGTGACTCTAGGTGCCAGTTCCACGCGACCAAAGCCTAGAAGAACAGGCAACAAACTTACGGCTTGGTTCCTCTTGGATCAAGAGCTTTGCCTCACTCACGTTGGCATGTTCACCCCCAAGACGCTTACGCGGGTAGCGCTAGTGATGGGTGAATGTATTAAGCTGGTACTGACCAACGTTAAGAAGTGTAATGTAACAGGTTACACAGCGAGCATTCATGCAGTCAGTATGTAGTGTTACGGGGTAACCAGCGAGCAACGAGCCGCTCGTTACTCGCTTTGAAGTGCTCCACCCGGCTGTCGGTTTTTGGCGAATCCTTTGTTACGCGGTTCAGTCAGTACCGTCTTGAGTAATAATGTTCTGTGGTCAGTACCGTCTTGAGTAATAATGTTCTGTGGTCAGTACGCTGTAACAAGTCGTCCCGAGCGCCACGCCAATAAGTTTGATGTCCAGTAACGTTTTTTCTTCTACTTAATTTGGATTAAACAATAATTTAGTAGACTCAAAGATCCCAACACAACCTCGCTGTCAGCCATCTTGACTGAGAGTGCTGGCAAATATGGAGCACAGAGTTTTGACGAGCATGTTACGCCAATTTTTAGAACACAGCGAACATGCTCAATGCGTAACATGCTCGATGCGAATGTTACATTACACCTCGTAACGTTGGTCAGTACACACCGCGGATTCCGTAAAGAAGTGCTTTTATGTCAACAACACTATCTCAATTGAGTGTTGTTGACAGAATAGCATTTCTGTAGTAGGACGTCTAAATAATAAATTAATACAGTAGAGCGTCGATTATCCGAACGTCGCTCAACCGAACGACCGCTTATCCGAACAGTAGTAAAGCGCGGGTCCAGCGCTGCAGTTTTCGCGCACTTGTCGCGGCTCGTTCTTGATAATGTACTCGTATAACACTTCCAAGTAACCGCTAGTCGATAAACAAAATTTTGCCTCTCTCGATTTAAAATTCCTAAACATAAACGTGTTGTCCTTTCTATGAAAGATAAATACCCAAATTATGCAAGATAGCGAAATTTTAGACCTCATGACTCATGACTAATAAGGCTGACGCCAACGCTAGCAGCACCACATCATCGGCAGATAATGAAGATGAGAACATAGTTGCTGCTTCTGAAGCGTTTACTTGCTTATTTAATGCCTTGCGTTGGTTGGAAACACAGTGTGAAAGCGACCAGTATCAAATATCTATTCTTAATAAAATACGTGATCTAGCCGCTCGTAAGCGGGTAGGCTTGTTTCGGCAGACGAAGATTCAAGATTTTTTTAAGCGTTAATTGTATCTAGTACATACATGTTTTACAATAGGATTGTCTGCACTTTTTTTGTGTAATTGTCATTAATGATAAACATAACTGTAAATATGGTTTTCATTTACCTGTACGTAAATATGTATAGCTGAATCATACATATTATGGTAGTTCGATTATCCGAAAATACCGGTTTTCCGAACACCCATGTCCCCCAATTAGTTCGGATAATCGACGCTCTACTGTAAATAAAAAAAAACAAGTTTCAGAAAATTTCTAAATTTTCAGTCAAATATTTTTTTATACTACTTGCTGGTTGAACAAGCAGAAGTCCCACCTGATGACTAGTGGTAACCATCACCTATAAAAGTATTACCTACTTGTAATTTTACCGGCGACCACACTCTTCAAACCGAAACATAGCTTGCTGGCGTAGAAATAGGTATAGCATACATCCCCGGACGAGCCCTTCACAAACAACACTATTACTCTTAAATCTTATAAAATAACGGTCATTTAAAGACGGTGGCCGCTTCCAAGAGAAAAGATCTTAACATACAGGCGATGCGGTGAATTTGAGATGAAATTAAAAACCTTCAGTACCGGCAGGCATTCGGGAATATCTGGAGAATACCTACACTGGAAGCCAGACGTAACCTTTCCACGTATATTACGAGATCAGACCAACGAAACGGTACAGACAAGTTACTTTCATACTTAAGACTCTTTGATTAGATAATTTGTGTCAGAATCAGAATCAGAATCAGAATAGTCTTTGTTGTAAACTGTTTAAAAATATAAGGTGGTCGTTTTTAAGAAGTAGTACAAACAGTCTGCCCTATTCGAGCGTACAATATAAAGTTTAAAGCTTTTCCGTACCACAAGTACTTTAAATATTTGAAAAATAATTAACACTTAAATTAATTATCCTAAACTAACTTATTTAGTGAGGAACTATTAAATGTTAAATGTCGTAAAATAAATAATATTTTCTATTTCTATTCTACTCTCTTTAAGCTGACACCAGTACTTTTCGATTGCAATTTTTTTTATACAACTAGCTGATGGAACAAGCATATGGCCCACCTGATGTTAAGTGGGAACCGTCACCTATAACAAAGCATAGCCTCGCAAGACACGCACGATAGGAACGTGCCCCTACGATGCACTGCCGTGCGTCCATCAACTTGAGGCATACAGATGTTGAGCCTCATGTGCCTGTAATTACACCGGCAACCACACTCTTCAAACCGAAACACAGCAACGCTGCTTGGCGGCAGAAATAGGCATGGTGGTAGTACTTCCCCGGACGCACCCTTCACAAAGAGCTCTACTACTCTTTCAACATTTTGACAGATATAAAGTCGTCGAACTTATTTATAAAAAAATGCAATTAACTCTACCTAAACTTAGTTTTACTTATGCACCTATGATTAGTTCATATTTTTTTGGTAAAATTTTTGAGAACCTGTTTTTATTTTGTTAATATTTTTTTCCTAATTAATTTTTGTCCTACATTTCAGCTTTCAGTCCAAAGCCTAGAAGAACAGGCAACAAACTTGGGCAGGACAAATAATGAATGTTACCATTTTTACGAGGGGCGGGTTCTGAGAGTTGGGAAACAAAATTTATTGTCCGAAGCTCACCAAACGATGGTATGCCTGTAGGTACCAGTAACAGAACAAAAAAGGAGATGGTCTGTGGAAACCATATGACCTAAAACATATCCCTTCGTTCTGATGTTTCACTAAATTCGAGTGGCACCACACTGGAGCTTCAATATTGTATTATATTACATTGTAACAAGGATCATACAAAAGAATGGTAGGAACCAAGCCGTAAGTTTGTTGCCTGTTCTTCTAGGCTTTGGTCGCATGGAACTGGCACCTAGAGTCACCTAGCTTTAAGACGTTTCAAAGTGACACAAGGATCACTCTGAAACACTTTTATTGAATAAATACCTTTTGACTTTGACTTCTCTACTAAAGTCGAAGTGATAAAAGAATATCGCTGGCGAGAATACGCATTTTAGCGCATTAGATTGTCGTAGAGAAATGAAGAGATATGACACTACTCCCGAGATATTTCTAATTTTTATTCTCTATCACTATTCTCTATTGGTCTAGAATTACCCTATTACTTATAAAAAAAATGAGTAGTGCTACGATCACATGGAGGAATAATAAAAAAAATATACTGACAAAAGCCTTGAAATATGCCATCTCTATGAAAACAATAATGTTCGTAGATTATGACATAACAGCGTGTGATGCGTGAGTGCTGATTTTACAAGAAACGTTTGTTTAGACAAGTAAGTTACTAAATTACGAGCTAGTGGACAACTCTTAAAAAAACTATTTTTATTCTACTTACTAAGAACCAAGACGTCGCGGCAGAACAAGAACGAGATGGCGAGATGGCTCGATAGATACCAGCCGGAATGGACGACCACAGGACAGGATCGCACAGAGTGGAGGGAATGCGGAGAGGCCTTTGCCTAGCAGTGGGGCATAAAAGGCTCATAATAATAATAATTCTACTTGTTGATGGAACAAGCAGATGGCTCATCTGATGTTTAAGTAGTTACCATCACCTATAGCAAAACATTGCCTCGTAAGTACGAAGATGTACGATGCATTGCCCTACGTCTATCTTGAGGTACACAGATGTTAAGCCTCATGTGCCTGTAATTTTACCGGCGACCGCGCCCTTCAAACTGAAACACAGCAACGCTGCTTGGCGGTAAAAATAGGCATGTTGGTAGTATTTCCTCGGACGAGATTCAGATAGCTGATATAATACTTGTTAACTTTTTTGTAAATAAATACTTTTAATATATTGCAAAAGGCAGACAGAAAACTTCATTCATTACACATGTTTGGCCTCAGCTGGGATCGAATACAACATTTATATTTTTATTTTTTATATAACTAGCTAATGGAACAAGCAGAAGGCCCACCTGATGTTAAATGGTAACCATCACCTATACAACAGAGCATTGCCTCGTAAGGAATAGGAAGGAACGTGCCCTACAATGCACTGCCCTGCGTCCACCAACTTGCGGCATACAGATGATGTGCCTGTAATTACACCGGCAACCACACTCTTCAAACCGAAACACAGCAACGCTGTTTGGCGGCAGAAATAGGCATAGTGGTAGTAGGTACTTCCCAGGACGAGCTCTTATACCTACAAAGCAGAAGGCAGTGCTACTTACCAACTGAGCCATGAAGGCTATTCAGTGACTCGCCCAGTATAAACAGACCTCCGACCACGTGATCTCGGGATCGCATCGCAGTCCTACATGACAAGAATATAATACGATAATGACGCGTCATTTCAAAACGGTTCACATTAATATTTATGCCATATGATTTATGTACCCTACGATATTTGACTGCTTGGTTACTTTAAACGTTCGTGTCGTTTTTCATCGGATCAAATTGAATCCTGCGGTCGGTTTAAAACGTTGTGCACGTGACTCCTGTGGGTTTGACCACACATGCCCGCGTGCAATTGTCTTTTGTATGATCAGTGATAAGTAGTCCAATCGGTTTCTTCTGATACGTTTTTCTATAGGACCTGCTGATGAAACCAGCAGATGGTATGACAAATTGCCTTGCCTGTCACGCACAATAGGAATTTGCCCTACGATGCAATGCCCTGCGTCTATCAACTTGAGGCACACGGATGTTAAGTCTCATGTGCCTATAATTTCAAAACTGTGAAACATAGCAATAATACAGTAGATAAACAAACAGAAATAAACAATGCAGGTTTTCTTATACCTAATAATCCTATAGTACCTACTATGGATGCTGACCAGCACTTTGTGAGCCAAAATGGTCTTAACTCAGCTAAATGCTGCTCCGCCGCTGCCAGGGCGACGACGCAGCGCTGGTTTTCAGTTAAGACCAACTTGGGTGACCTCGCGTCTGCTGTGTGTATGTGTAGTTAGGTAGGAGAGAATAAAAAAAATATATAAATTAATAAATAGAGGAACGTATACAAAAAAGAATGAAATATAATAGCAAACTATAGCGTTTAGTAGGCATGTACTAAAAGTATATCTATAAGCATTATATAGATATACTCGTAGTACATGCCTACTAAAAGCTATAGTTTTAATATAGGTATTTAAAAATAATTATTTTGTTCTTACGACGGTAAGAACCTATTTTGTCTGCTTTGTTCCTTGTTTTTCTTTTAGAGTGCACAAAACATATCTGCAATAGTCTGCCTTAGGAAATAGTCATCGTACTTTCAACTTTTTTTCTGTTAAATTTTTCTTTTAATTAATCTGTGTCTCAATGCCATGTTATTTTTTATTATTCTTTAATAAGTCGAAATATTATATTATTGTTATATTTAAGTTTGGTTTAGTTTGAATCGTCTGTGGCATCACCGAACGGCTCTGATGGAAGACCAGCGTTGGTTTGCAACCAACTTATTGCTGAATCAGAGTCCGTTTTGCGACGCACAAAGTTATATTTTTTATGTTAAATGTTTATTTTGTATTTCTTTAACTTTTGTCGTCGTAAATAAATAAATTTTCTTTCTTTCTTTCATTAAATACAAATTGATGGACTTAGTGCAATATGTAGGGAACGTCCTTGGTAAACGTGCTGTGTCCGTTAATACAATTACTATAGGCTGAGGTGGACCAAAGCTTTCATCATCACTTTCTCACAACAAAAACCAAATCAGTTTTTTTTTCAGTAAATGTAATAAGCGAATGTAATGGAAAAGTATGGGCACGTCACTGAACCACGCGCAGATTTCTGTTACACCAATACTTTCCACCTTTCCCAATTATGTAAAACACGTAACGGAACCCATGCAATGATTCATAGCCCAGGAAGCAGTCCGCATGACTGCCTGGGGAGGAAAGACCGGTTCCAGAAACCATTTAATAACCCCAATGTTCTTACGGCTTTATGATTAATGGTGTTATGTGTGTCTCCATCCGATGGATCAAAGACATTGGAAAGATCGCTGAAAAGTATTTTTTTTATGCAACAAGCTGATGGAACAAGCAGATGGCCCACCTAATGTTAAGTGGTAACCATCACCTATAACAAAGCGCAGCCCCGTAAGTCACGCACGAAAGGAACGTGCCCTACGATGCACTGCCTTGCGTCCATCAACTTGAGGCATACAGATGTTAAGCCTGATATGTCTGTAGTTACACCGGCAACCACACTCTTCAAACCGAAACACAGCAACGCTGCTTGGCGGCAGAAAAAGGCGTGGTGGTAGTACTTCCCCGGCCGAGCCCTTCACAAAGAGCTCTACTACTTTTAGTTGGTGGGAGAGGCTCAAAATCCTTACTGGAATAGTTTTTTTTTAATACAACTCCTAACGGAACATGCTGATGGCCCACCTGTCGTTAAGTGGTAACCATGACGTATAGCAAAATATTGCTTCTTAAGTCACGCACAAACACAGCAACGCTGCTTGGCGGCAGAAAAAGGCATGGTGGTAGTTTTTTCCGGACGAGCCCTTCACAATGAGTTCTAGTAATTTTCAAACTTCTAGCGGAGGCCTATGTCCAGGAATGGTTTTTTATGCCGCAGCTGACAGAAATGCTGATGATGATGAGTATTATGCGATTCTAACTTTAGATTGTGACTTACCAGCTAAAACGCTGTTCCGGTCTGGATGGTACAGTCACCGACATAAGTAGATTAATAATTGGACTTTACAAATCAGTAATGTTGACCTAGTTTTGTTAAGGAAAAATGTGAATGAAAATATTCTCATGGAAATAATTTATTTCCATGTGAATATTTTCATTATTATGTGTTTAAATTATGTGTTTATTATACCAGGGGCTAGTACACATCCTTATTAGGGTTCCGTACCCAAAGGGTAAAACGGGACCATATTACTAAGACTCCGCTGTCCGTCCGTCTGTCAGTCTGTCTGTCCGTCTGTCCGTCTGTCACCAGGCTGTATCCCATGAACCGTGATAGTTAAATAGTTGATATTTCCACAGATTATGTATTTCTGTTGCCGCTATAACTACAAATACTAAAAAACAGAAAAAAAAAAACTTTATGGGGGCTCTCATACAACAAACGTGATTTTTTTGCCGTTTTTATAATGGTACAGAACCGTCGTGCGCGAGTCCGACTCGCACATGGCCGGTTTTTTATCGAACCTAATCAAAATAATGTATATTAATTCTATATATAAGATGGAAATATTCCGCTATAGGTATAGGTAAATTATGAAATTTAAAATCCTCTTCCAAGCCGTCCACCACACAGCGCTTTAGATTGGCTTGGGGTAGAAGCCTGTTTCGATGTCAAAGCTGGGAAGCGACCAGCTTGTCTCGCCATCGTATGCGAGGTCTATCGAGACATCACCTCGCTGTCTCAGAGCTGCACAATGTGGAGATTGTGGCACTCAGCGAATCAGGCGCGTGGCATGTTGCCCACACCTATATTATCTTAGCTACTTTTTCTCCTTTCCGGCAATTTTAGTTTTGGAGTGCAGTACGGTGTTTCGGATGCGGTCAGTTTGTTTTACTCCAAGAATTCTGCGCTCCATTGCTCACTACACAAGACACGCGGCCGCCCGAGCAGTCTCTCTCAACACGCGAACCAGAGTTTTAAGAGTAGTAGAGCTCTTTGTGAAGGGCTCGTCCGGGGAAGTACTACCACCACGCCTTTTTCTGCCGCCAAGCAGCAACGCTGTGTTTCGGTTTGAAGAGTGTGGTTGCCGGTGTAATTACAGGCACATGAGGCTAAACATCTGTATGCCTCAAGTTGATGGACGCAGGGCAGTGCATCGTAGGGCACGTTCCTGTCGTACGTGACTTACGAGGCAATGCTTTGTTATAGGTGATGGTTACCACTTAACATCAGGTGGGCCATCTGCTTGTACCATCAGCTAGATGTATAAAAAAAAATAGTTGTAACGCCATCTGTACTTTATAAATCTGATAAACTCAATTCTTAGAGCGAATTGTGACTTTTTATACTTCCCCACCTCCCTAAGGCAGTATTCAACAAGGCTTTTTGAAATGTATAAAGCTTAGCTGCTTTGCGACTCCTTCAACGCGCGTGTGATGTTTCTGGTGTTGCAAGTGTGTATAGGCTTCGATAACTGCTTTACATCAAGTGGATTCATAGCATTAAACAACAGATTTCTGTAGCCGACTGTATAAACAGTGAACTGAGAAAGTTTCTACTATCTCCAATGAGATTACCCAAATATTTCATCGCTCGTAAAAATGTTTCGAAAACAACCTTTGTACTGCTCCCACAGAATCCGTTTATTACACAAACATTGTAACTTCACGGACCACAAACTTATTTCAATAGATTGTAAATTTGTAAGAGAACAAACACTTTGCAAACTTATTATGTTCTTAGTTATTATCATCTCAGAATTCTATCTTTTTCATTGAGAAAGTTCTAGAGTTGCAAAACGGTAGGCTTTTAATTAAATCTTTGTAGCTTACTTACTTTGAAACGTTCGTAAATAATGGAAAATTTAGTTCAAACGATTTAGTTTTCTTTAATATAACTAGATGATGGAACAAGCAGGTGGCCCTCCTGATGTTCAAAGTCAAAGTCAAAGTCAATAGGTATTTATTCAATAAAATCACAAGGATCACTTTGAAACGTCTTAAAGCTAGGTGACTCTAGGTAAGTGGTAACCATCACCTATAACAAAGCATTGCCTCGCAAGTCACGTACGATAGGAACGTGCCCTACGATGCACTGTCCTGCGTCCATCAACTTAATAAAGAGCTCTCTCTTAGTGAAGGGATCTTCTCTTTTGTGAAGGGATCGGTCGGGGAAGTACTACCATCATGCATTTTTCTGCAGCCAAGCAGAGTTGCTGTATTTCGATTAAAAGGTGAGGTTACCGGTGAAATTACAGGCACATGAGGCTTAATATCAGTATGCCTTAAGTTGATGGACTCAGGGCAGTTCACCGTAGGGCACGTTCCTATCGTAGTGTCTTGCGAGGCAATGCTATATTATAGGTGATAGTTTTCACTTAACATCAGGTGGGCCATCTGCTTGTTCCTTGTAATTAATAAAATAAAACTCTGTTATATGTTTATATTTTGACAGATTTTCTCTGAACATTTTAGGTATATCATGCTAAAATAGCACAATGTAAAAAATAATACTAAAACCACTTATTATAGTCAGAGGCGTAGCGAAGTAACCGATGGCTCTGCCAAACTGGGGCGGCCGTAACTGATTAACAGTTTAGGGTTTTATCAAATCAAAAGATATAATTATTGTCCCCACAAGTGTCGAACTGGGGCCTTATGCTCACTTCGAGCGAGATTATCTCACGGTGGAGTTGACGTCATATCTCGTTCGATAACTATTTATCCCCATTCTCACCATCTCACTCCCCAATTTTCTCATACAAAGTTCATGCGAGACGCAACGTCAACGAGTTATTGAACGAGATATGACGTCATCTCTACCGTGAGATAATCTCGCTCGAAGTGAGCATAAGGCCCCTGAAGTCGAATCTTGGGTATTTCCCTGTATTCTTTCAATGAGTTGCCATGAATGTTGCCACCTAGTTTATTTACATTCCGAAGATGGGAAACATTTTAGCTAGTTCAATACGAGGTTTGCTGGTCAGGGTTCGAGGGCCCTCTGAGCTTGTGGGCCCTGGTGTACGGCACTGTCTAGCCCCTCGTTAGCTACGCCACTGCTAATGGTATAGGTTGACAACCACAACATGCGGCCTTTATAAGTAGGTGAATTTCAAAACTTTGTTTTTCAATAAAACTGCGACCGTCATTTTCCGATTTGCCATTCTCTGAATAACTATTATTTACGTTTTTTTGCTTTAGAAAAAAGGATAGGCAAGCAGCCCACCAGATGTTGGATGATTCTTTTGGAAGATTTGACTGATTGACTAATAATATTGGGTGTTTTATATAATATTTTAAATATGTATTCACATAAATTATATAAGTATTCTATCAGCTATTTAAATCCCATAGGATAAGCATAAGCTTTGGCTTAATTTGGGGCTAGATAGTGCCATGTGGAATGTTCACCAAACAGTATTTTTCTGTTAGTTATTTTATATAAAATAAGTGGATCAGTTGAGCTATCTCTAGATCATTTGCAACGGTCTGCAGATAGCTCAACTGTTTCATATGTATTTTGTACATTTTGTAAATACTTGTATTCAATAATGATTTTCTTTAATAAAATAGTATATAATTCTCAATAAAAAAAGTAATAACTTTTTTATTTGCTTCTTTGAACAATATTATGGCTAAGCCATCCTTTAGTTTTTTGTTGTTGAAGACAATTTTCTGCCAGTGTTTTTCTTCACCGTTTTACACCAGTCACCGTTTTCAGGAAACCAAGGCGTTAGCCCCAAGCACCATTTCAGTGCATAGAATGCGCCCTAGCAGCTGGTGAATCGTACAATTGCATAAAATGTAATACCGCATTGGAGGTTTCGCAAGTGTAAGGGCGTCTATAAACTGGGCGAAATTTAATAGATAAGGTATAGAATCCGTTCACAGACACAAATCGCAGACGGAGCTTCGAAAGCCGTCAAGCTGAAGTGGAATTGGGCTGGTCATGTCTGCCGTATGCCAGGTGAGTTGTGGGCAAAGATAGCCACTGATTGGAATCCTGACCCAGCGAGAAGGCGACGCGGCCAACCAAATCGGAGATGGCGGGACGAGCTGGATGTTTTCCTGGTGGACTGGGCAAATATAGCCCAGGATCGCGACGTGTGGAAGGAATGGGGGGAGGCCTTTGCCCAGCAGTGGGACCCGCGGCTCATAATAATAAATAATAATAATAAGATTAGATAATTATTTATTTTATGAAAACACACATACGTTACAATAAACAATACAGAAGTTGTCTTATGTGGTAAATGTTTGAAAGTGTGTGTGCGTTTGTTTGTTTCCATTTATCTCCCGGCTGAACGAATTTGGATAAAACTTCGCGCATCGGTCAATCGCCAACTTCTTAATCTTGTGTTTTTTTAATACATTTCGAGAAGTGTATTGCCATCTTCACTCCATCCGCCGTGGCATTGACCAGGTCATAATTTGTGCAAGTAATAGGGCATAAAGGACAGTCGAGCAAAGGGGGCCTTGTTTGATTAGAGAACCCGCAGTCACATTGACTCTGAGTTGGGTAATAAACATACTTGGACCCTTATATACCTTATCACACATTGTAACAAGGATCATATAAAAGAGCGGTAGGAACTAAGCCATAAGTTTGCTGCCTGTTCTTCTAGGCTTTGGTCGCGTGGAACTGGCGCCTAGAGTCACCTAGCTTTAAGACGTTTCAAATTGATCCTTGTGATTTTATTGAATAAATACCTTTTGACTTTTTATCTTAACCTTATCTATTTATTTATTTTCGGAAGACCAACAGCTTATTAAAACTTAAATTCTAAGTAATATAGGTTATCGAAGCCAATAGCGGTCCTCACGAATGGTTACAGAGTAGATGAAAAAAATGTGCAAACAAACATTTACGTCCATAATTATAAAAAATATATAAATCTGTCAGAACAATAATCTGTGGTTATAATATTATTACTATTTTTTATTTTTTGCTATTATATTAATTAATAGTAGTAACAAATAGTAACAGTAAAGTTTAACAATGCTAAATTAATAACCTATGCATACTTGCCTACTTACTTACCTATAACTTATTCAAAGAAGTCACTGCTCAGCAGCACACAACAGCTCACACTCATACTAAACAAGTCTATTATCTGTATGGGTTTTATTGAGTTTAGTACTTGCTCGGTAAATGAATGAGTTGTACAGTTTATCTCAGCATATATCCGCTCGTCGCCAGGTCGTGTGAAGGAGCCTTTCTCCCGTACCATTACACCGCATGCTGCGCATCATTTCTATCCGATCCGGGCCCGCTGCCGGTAATAGGTTCTGTCCGTCCGGACGTGACCGGGTTGTATGTAAAGATTTTAAAACCTAAGCAGTTTTCTGTTAACTTGGAAGAATTCAGCAGTGCATAAAAAATATAAATACTTCGGTGAGTTCATAAAATGAATGGTTCTAGTGAACTGGCATCAATTGAAATGGAAAGGGTTTTTTATTTTATAACGTTATTATAATTATCAATTTATAATAACGTTAATTTCGATCACAAGAAATTTTATGACAACCTAATTAATAATTTATTTAAAATCTTGTAGCCATATCCTATGATAAAAAGTGATAGAAGTAGATAGCGCATCTGATGTTGAGCGGTTACCTGCCTGTGATAATAGCAGAGTACCTACATGGCACGTCCCCATAAAACGCGTGTAAAGGTCAGCATTACACTGCGTCCATTCCCCTAAGGGTCAGATATAAATATATTCGCCTCTTCTATAAAATTGACAAAAACGAAGACAGATTTTATTTTATCTGACATTAGTCAGTAGTCATTATATCTGACATAAGTAACTGTAAATAAAATAGGATCGTGAATGTACCTGATCCATGAATAATACACATCTTTTGTATTCAGAATATTTAAACAACATGCGAATAGCCTACCTGATGTTGAGCGGTTAACTTCAGAGATTGAATGTAGCGTTCCTATTTTTTTTGAATTCATTCATTTGAAAGCATTTGCGCCTTGTATTATACTCCATTTAATCGAGATATCAAGGAATCAATTACCCAAAGACAATTAATCACAAACGCTTCGGACATCGATTTATCACAACTCGATTGTCAATCAGTCTAATCGATAGAAGATTTATACGATTGTAATTGTTGAGGAAGGTACTGTGATTTGACGATTGGGATAGTTTGGTTTGACTGGATAAATTAAATCGAAGTAAAACGGACTTTATTCAGTAGAATCATAAGGATCATTTTTAAGGATCATTTTTTGATATTCTAGTAAGCCTAGGCATAAGCCTTCCTATGGCATGAAGGCTTATGACAGGCCTATGAATCGCGCTAATTTCATACGGTATTCATGTTCGAACAGAAGTTTTTACTTTTTTTTTACTTTTTCAAGTTTTTACTTTTTACCTGATTATGAACAGAACCAGTGTTATTTATAATCCCACTTGTCCGATACTATGTGGAACACACATTTCACATATTTCAACTACTCTAAGGTTAGTAGAACTCTTTGTGAAGGGCTCGTCCGGGGAAGTACTACCACCATGCCTTATTCTGCCGCCAAGCTGTATTTCGGTTTGAAGAGTGTGGTTGCCGGTGTAATTACAGGCACATGAGGCTTAACATCTGTATGCCTCAAGTTGATGGACGCTGGGTAGTGCATCGTAGGGCACCTTCCTATCTTGCGTGACTTAATGTAATGCTTTGTTATAGGTGATGGTTACCATTTCACATGGTGGGTCATCTGCTTGTTCCATCAGCAAGTTGCATAAAAAAAACTCTATTTAAAAATATTAATTTCAAATTGATTTAAAGATTTTTCAAAAACATTAAAACTTTCCAAAGAATTCCGAAGGTTCTATGGGCTAGAATATCGACAGTGGGCCCTTATTAACGGTAAACGACCTTGCGGCAGACCAAGACTGGGATGGCGGGTAGATCTTGATTCATTTATGAAAGATTGGTCATACATAGCACAGGACAGGGATAAGTGGACCCCTTCCACGTTTCCCTGTGGACGGAAGAAAATGGAAGGGGTGAGGGGGGAGTTGGGAGGCCTTTGCCCTAGAGGGACGATGCAGGCTGAAAATAATAAATAAATATTGGTGGTCTTTTGACACAGCACTACCTAGCCCCAAACTAAGCAAAGCTTGTAATATGGCAACCAGATAGCTGATATAATATTTATGTTTTTTTTTGTAAATACATATTTTATCTACTAATAATTATAATAACACCCAGACAGAGAACAAACATCAATGTTTATCACACAAATGTTTGTTCTCGGTGGGGATCGAACACGCTGCCTACAGCACAGAATAATAATTTAATAACAATATCTTCAAAATTGTTGAAGTGTGCGAGCGAGAATGTTGGCAACATTAGTTTTGTTTATAGAAATTTCGTAAAGTAAGTAACTCCGAGCTACTCGAAGCAAATATATTAACTATCGCATAAAATGCTAATAAAAGACGTAGATTGCACAAACGACCCCTCGAATTAGGCTTCGACACAATACCCTGGTATGCAATCTCTTTTTAACCAACTTCAAAAAAGGATGAGGTTCTTATTTCGACTGTAGGTTTTTTGTATACTAGCTACACGTCATTGCATTATAAAAATTAAAAATGTGTGCAATGGTAGGCTTAATGCTATGAATATTTTTTACCTACCAGCCTTAAAGATAGATAATTATGTTGGTGTGCTATCTTAAAAATAAGCAGTTACCTACATAAGAATATACGCAACGTTACGAAATAAAATATTAGATGAATATACCTAACATAACCTTATAATTGTTACGTAATTACTCCAGCAATTATAAATAGATTTTGATTACATTTTGGTTTGGTTGGTCACTTCAGAGGTGGTCCCCCCGACCCATATTTTGATCGAAATTGATTCAGCGCCATTGGAAAAAACTAAAAACAAAAACAAAAAATACTCACAAAGACGACGTTTTGGTTTGTGGTTTAGCAATAGTTTAGTTTTATGTTTTTCAGTGATTTAAAGTCGGTTTTTTGGAATATAATTATATTATTTGGGATGAAAATAATACTATAATTACGGCCAGTTTCTGAATGCTCGATCAAAACTAATCGGATGTCAAGTCACTTGCTATCTCTATCTAATACGATGTAATAGCTGAAATGGCGAGTGACTTGACATCCGATTAGTTTTAATCGAGCTTTCAGAAACCGGCTGTTAGCCCACGTAACAAACTATGTTTGTTTCAAGATTCATACAAATCGGTCAAATAATTAGCGCGTGATTGAGCCACAAACATCCAAACACCGTAACTTTTACAGTACAATATAAAGTACGATAGGATGGTTTAACGATTAACTGCCTATTTTTCTAGGCTTGTTTGCGTGGTGCACCTAGCTGTAAGACGTTTCAAAATGATCCTTGTGATCAATTGAAAAATACCTAAGATAATGTAAGATAAGATAAGATAAGATAATGTTTATTTCCAAGAAAAAAGAAGAACATATGCAGAGTATTACATTTTCTTATGTCTAATGATTTGTAAGATAAAAGGCAACTGGCATACTCTATGGTATCGGAACATTACCTTCCGTGCTAGTTAAAAACTGTGTTACGGCAAGGTAAATGCTTCTCTCCCTAGGTGCTATTAGTCGTTATATATACTTACAAGATAGGAACACAACAAGAATCTACAAGAAGCTACTTACACAACAAGAATCTTCGTAAGTTGGTAACAATGTATTTAGCTCTTATAGGTGGGTAATAAAAAAAATAAAAATAAACTAAAACAAAAAAAATAAAATTATTTCAACGATGCAGTATTATCGAATAAGATAAAATTAAGAAAATAGAAAGAGCAGAAACCTAATAATTAATCTAAGTGGGCATAATAAAGACAAAATAATGAATAACAAAAGATAAATAAAATTTACAGTTGGTGAAGACATTTTTGACAACACTCGTTTTTAATTTAACGAAACCATTAGAGGTTAACATTACCCTCTCTATGTTTAGTAAAATTTATGAAATCTATGTAATAATTATACATAATTGTGTTTCGTAAATGACTGTGAAAGTTGTGAGCCTAGTTTTCAATTTTTTTTTTTTTGAACAAAATCCACTGCTCATAAGATACAATGCAATACTTAGGTTTCTAACATACAGCCAATAACGGATTTACATTTTTAGAACAAGAAATAGAGGTATAACTTAATTTAATAATATATAATATAAAACTATATAATATAATCAGTAACTTAATACACTAACATTAATACTAATCTAAAAATAGAGTTTTACTTAATTCGGTAAACCTTTGACTTTGACTTTGACATTGCTTGAATTTGATGCTGACAATTCTCATCTAACAATTTTAAGCAGGTTTTCTGTTCCGTCATAATCATATTGACGTAGGAACTCGTCAATATGATTATGACGCCTTTTAACTTCGACTTGACTATTTCGAATGACGAATGAGTATTCAAAGTTAGGGCTGACCCAAACTCAAACGCTGTAGAAGTGTTCTCAGAAAAAATCAAAGGAATTTGTTGAAGTAATTTTCTAGTTGAAGCTATTTTCCTTAGCGATCGGCAAAATTGTATTGACTTGAGTCTGCTATCGATTTAACCTTTCAATGCTATTAGGGTTCCCTCGGGGGATGTGCAAACGGTTAATCTATGTAGTAATAGCGGGTATTTATGGCGGTTTGTTGGTATTTATGTGCTGACAATTTAGAAAACCATATTTAGGTATTAATACTAAAATATACTGGCTCACATGGTTTTGTTTACTTTTTAATACTATAGCACAGTAAGTTATAAAAAAATGTGCAAATTATCATGATACAGTTGATACAATCGGCAAACTGTTGCAAACAATCCATAGATGGCTCGATCGGTCGATAGTTGGCCTAATCTATAGGAATGATCAATACGCGTGGAGGTGACTAAGCTGAGGGTTTCCTGACGATGTTTTCCTTCACCGCTTAAGACAATGATCTATAGATCACTTAACTAAGCAATTAAAAATCTAATGTGTCTGAAATCTCGTAATTCTAGTATGATCAGAGACATGCCCACTCATTACATTCGTAATCCGGGAAAGTACTACCACCATATCTATTTCTGCCGCCAAGCAGCGTTGCTGTGTTTCGATTTGAAGGGTGTGGTTGCCGGTGAACCTCAAATAACAGGCATATAAGGCCTAACATCTAAAGCACGTTCATATTGTATGCGGCTTGGAAGGCAAATGAACGTGCATGGCTGTGTTAAATAAACAAATAAAAAAACAACATTTTTTTTACTGAGTAAATGGTTTTTTTTAAAAGCATTCTACTTTTTATTTTTTACACTGCACTATCTAGCCCCAAACTAAGCCAAAGCTATGAGAACCAGAAATCTGATAAAATACATATAAAATTCTTATTTTTTGTAAATACATACTTATAATATATAATAACACCCAGACAGAGAACAAACATCAATGTTCATCACACAAATATTTGTTCACGGAGGGGATCGAACCCACGGCCTACGGCGCTGAAGGCAGTGCTACTACCAACTGAGCTGTGAAGGCTGTCAATAATTCTTAAAAACATTATTGTGCCTTTATAGGAAGACCTTTGTGTATTCTTATAATTATTCTTCTATATAATTCTTGTTTTACTAAATAAAAAACTTTCCGATAGTTTTGAGGATTTAACATACTCGGACTAGTTTCGATCGTGGGCGCTGGTAGGTCACAGGTCCGAACAAAATGCCCTTTGGCTAGTGCTCAATATACCTGTTTTAATCTACCTTTAGAAACGCTCAAACCGATAGCGCTTTCAAGAAATAAAAATCTACGGAACCAATAAACTTGCTCCAAAATATTTCCAGAGTTTTTCCTTAACTTATTCTGCTTGGTACCGTGCAAAGTTTTATGACTTCACCTAAACGTTTTGTATTGATTAACTTTTTTTTGACCTACTAGGCGGCAGTCTTTCGTATTACCTTGCATTTGATGGTTTGGTCTTTTGGTTTTACTCATCCGACTGGATTTTATTAAAACACATTTGTGACTAGGTGAGTTTTTTAAGTACTTAGTAGATTTGTGTAAATCAGTTAAAATAAGATAAGATAAATTTATTTCATTTCAAACTTTACATAGAAGGAATACATCAGGCTGGTTTATGTAAATAAAATCCAATCAATGACATAGGTACCCAAACTAGGAAGACTTGTAAGATGGCGTACCTATACCCTCCGCCGGAGAACTACTAACTTTAACACTTTAAGCACTGATTTCACCATGCTGTGTTAGATTAACATTTATAAATCTTTTTAAGGCCGTTTAATGGAACAAGCAGATGGTCCACCTGATGTTAAGTGGTAACCATCACCTATAACAAAGCATTGCCTCGTAAGTCACGCACAATAGGATTGCCCTACGATGCACTGCCCTGCGTCCATATGTCAAAATGTACGCGTTTGACATCTAAGGTTATATTTAACGGCCTGCTAATCCTTTATTAGTAACTAACAGAGCATTGTGAAATCAGCTCTTAAGCTGTTAGATGCTATTAAGCTGCAATTATTTTTAATATTATATTTATAATATTTATTAAGATAGTCCAACCCACTCTTAGTTATTTGTCGCAAAAAATAGTTTTCTTTCTTTTACTTTTTATAAATAAATAAATATTCGTGGACATTCCACACCTCACTATTTAGCCCCAAACTAAGCAAAGCTTGTACTATGGGAACCAGATAGCTGATATAATACTTACATACTTTTATTTGTAAATATTTACTTATAATATAGATAGCGCTCGATAACTTTTCCTGCTTTGGGCAAACATCTAACTTCTGTTACGTTGTATGTAATGCTCTCAGAATCCCCCAAAATAAAGCCGACCAATTCAAACAAGCAAATAAACTAAATTGGTATACTTACCTCAAGTGTGGATTTTGGCATCTTTGACTATTACTTCCTGGACGTAAAACAACGTAAGAAATATGAGCAAGATTCGGCCAAAAAACATTGGGACAAAGATATTGAGGATGTCTTGGTAGAGGTAGTCAGAGGGTACATCCAAACATTCCATTAGGCACGAAATCAAATGTTTTTTCTCCAACTTAATTTCACATGCTTGTACACACGGTTACGCATTACACTAACACTCTCTCGCTTTGAAGTCTTCGTAGTAAGCGTCATTTTTCTTTGGGTAGCCTGATCTATAGAAGAGCTCTTTGTGTGTGGCTTGCTTACTTGCACCATGCTTACTTCTGCCACCAAGCAAGCTTGGCAAGGTAGATTATCTACTTTGTTAGGCAGCAAAAGCTGAGTTTGGGCGTTTTTGGCATACCTACCACTGCAACGGGACGGGACTGGCTAAGACCAAGTTTCTACCAACTTTTTTTTATTTTTTTTTTATTGTGTCTAATATGTTTTTAGTTGGTAAGTATTCTGTTTGTCTGTACCTGTCCGTTCTGTTATTTTTATGTGTAGGTATGTCAAATAAATGTATTTTATTTTTTTGTTTCAAGCAGCATTGCTGCTTTCGGTTTAAAGGCTGTGGTCGCCCGCGGTCACTTGGTCGTTGTTTACAGAATAGCACTACAGGGTTGTGAAGGCTGTATGTAGGTATATGTATTACTTTGAGCTTTACCGTCTATTTGCACTGTCACACACCACCCAGGCTTCGTCTGAAAACCAGCGCCGCGCCGTACCTATACCTATTTAGGTACTGTGCAGCATACACTACACGAGCAGCCTGTGGGTCAGCCATACGAAATATTTGTATGTTTGTACAATTGTTGTATGTTGTATGTATGTACCTAACTATGTTTGTAAATATTTGTATGTTGGTACAATTGTTGTATGTTGTATGTTTGTACCTAACCTAAACCATGTGTAAGCAATAAATATATTGAGTATTGAGTATTCGCTTAATGCACTGCGTGTCCAATACAATAATGGATTCAGGATGTTAATGGGGCTGCCTCGCTACTGCAGTGCTTCGAGCATGTTCGCAGAGGCGCGAGTCGATGGGTTTCATGTCGTCATCCGCAAAAAGACTGCCTCACTGCTCAGCAGAGTGCGGGGCAGCGCCAACACCATCCTGAATGTCATAGCAGATAGGTATGATTCACCCATTTTGAAGTCCTTCATTCGGGTTCTGGTGGGATAGGCCCTCCGAGAATCTATAATCGGGACATTCAAATAATTAATTGTAATAAAAAATATATCAGAATTTTAATAATTGTACTAACACGTTTGACATGTTTATTTAAGTTCTACTAACAAATTATGGATCATTGACATCTGAAATAAATGAATTGAATTGAATAGAGCGGAGACGATGACCTTTTTGACCCCACACAACAATGCATGGGTATCATAGGTCTGTTTATCATATCTGTTTACCTACATGTTATTTATAATTTAAAAAAAAAACAACTACTGTTATTGTTACTGCCTTCTTTCTACCTACTGTTTATTGTTTTTAATTATTTACTTTTACTTGGGTCAGATAAAAAAGTTATCTCTCTTCTTTCTTTCTTTCTATTTTGCGTAGTATAGTAGACATTTTGATTCTCCATATGTAGAAACAAGGAAGCGAGTAATAATCTAGCGTCCTGTAGCTGAGTAGTCAATGTAAGGAACTCCTATTAGTATAGGAGTTGGTATCTGTCCCGCAAACACTTCGGTAGGTCGGTACCCTTATTTAATCAGACCTTACCTCACACACCTGGTTTGCCTCGATTTATCATAGGGGTGGCCATAAACTCTGAAAATGGTTGGACACTAAAAACATTAGCAGGCTGACAACCGTCAAATAAATTCTAGCTAACATATCAACATTTTTAAAGATTTAGAATAACTAAATGTAGTATAAGATAATCGTAAGCAACTAAGTTTTGAAGAATAAATTTAACAAAGGTTTCGCAGAAATATCGCAAAAATTATCAAAATTATCGATTTATCAAGTTTTCTTACCAAAAAGTTTGATTAAGTATCTACGAAAACTAATTATTATTCATTTATTTATTTATTTATATAAAAACTTTCACACAAAACAATGTAGTGTTAGGAGGACCTAATGCTAATAGTAGTCATCCTGGGCGTTCAAAAAGATGGTGAAGAAGGTGTGATCTATTTCATCATTCAAAATCAATCCATACTTGAATTAATATAACATTAATAATAGTAAAACACGTAGTTATGTTACGGTTTGGATCAAAATTATATTTTTGCTAATAAAGAAACTGCGAATTTTAATAACCTTATTCAATTATTTTAACAACGCCTTCTCAAATACACCCCATTTTCATTATTATTTGTTTTATTTTTACCCTTTTTCGAACCACTCTCATTTGCATTTTCGAATGTTCGTTCTTTAATTATAAATACAATTGTATTTTTTTAACAAATAAAAAATAGTTTCATAAAATAAAAGCGCGCGCAAGAGCGCTTTGTTCAATCTAAATTATAACGTAACCACTTCCAAACAAATACTAGTTTGAACAGAATGTTGCAAACAAATCAAAGCTTTCGCAAATAAATGGTCACACTACACAATACAGGGTGTGAAAAGATAAATGCTTCATAACGTCAAAATTCTACTGATAAAGGGATATTTCAATAAATACAAGTATTTTAAAAATGTACAAAATATACATAAAGCAACTGAGCTATCTGCAGATCGTTTCAAACAATCTTGAGATAGGTCAAATGATCTAGCAGAGCCAATCGGAAGCGTCCCCAAGACGGTGGCTGCATAAGTGGTAATGCATTAATCATAATAGATATTAATTACATTGAGCGTGGTCTCAATATTATTAAAATCTATTATGTTACGAGTGATTAAAAGATCGAATAAAAATAGAATATTATGGAATTCAACAAAATAAGTTACTAAACATTTTTGACTTTCAGTCAAATGGGCTGTAGTTATTATTAGTTATTTAAATAACTAATATAAAAAAACCATGCCTTCTGCAAAATCTTGCACTTCCCTTTAGAAATCTACTAAAGAGTTTCGACTTGTGCTAGTACTTGGTATTAGATCAGAAAGGATATCTACCGTGTCTGGGGATCAAAGTCGTGTTTTTTTTTTGTTTTTCCTATAACCTTTGGTACTCCGGTAAAAAATACAAACATTTTAAAGACATTTTTCAATGTTTCAGCAAGCAAAGATGCGTTGAGCCTTCAACTTTTAACATTTCAATTTCGGAGAACTGTTTCTCTACCCTGTATTGTTTGTTAGGTACATGTATGTCTGAAGGCACTGGATGGCTGGGGGCACTTGTGGCGAGACAGGGTAATTTCACGATGGCTTCCACTGTCTAGCTACGAGAATAAGGTACCTAGGTTATTGATCACTATTGATGTTAGAACGGCAGCTCACTATCGGAAAATAAACTGAAACAGATTCATGACTTTGATCCCGAGGCACGGTAAGCATCTTAGTATAATAATACTTACCTAATTTCACAGCCTTCACAGCTCAGTTGGTAGTAACTCTGCCTTCTGTGCCGTAGGCCGTGGGTTCGATCCCCACCGAGAACAAACATTTGTGTGATGAACATAGATGTTTGTTCTCTGTCTGGGTGTTATATAATATTGTAAGTATGTATTTACAAAAAAAAGGATACATATATGTATTATATCAGCTATCTGGATCCCATATTACTAGCTTCGGCTTAGTTTGGGGCGAGATAGTGCTGTGTGGAAAGTCCACCAATATTTAAGCGTAAATAGGCAATAATCTCTATTTACGCTTGTCGTGGGCCGGTCGCAAGTTACGTAATAGGAGGTGGATCAGAGCAATTTTAGAGGATAAAAATAATCAACGATTTTTTTTACAATGTCCATCTTTTACAATAGACCATCCATTGACTACAATATCCATGGAGGTACTATATACTGGAGGGAGCGATAAGACTTACATCCTTTTTCAACTGTGTATCAAACATTGATCATCTATCTTTGTTCTTCCCATGTAGCCTAGCTACGAGTAAAAGAAAAGAAGATATAACTTCACTCACTCCATCTCACTCACTCACTGTCTGCGTAAATCGTGGCCGTCAGTTGATGCAATGTTTTGATCTTGTTTTGACGTTTTTGAAAAACTCGCAGCAACATTGCGATGCAGCGAAAGAAATTATGAAAATTTTTAAAGAATTATTATTGTCTAGGCAAAATATATTTGAAAAGGTGAAAGTATGTCTTGTGAAGCTGTGTTTTGTGTATCAAAAACAACAAAAGGAGGAGTTAAAGACCCGGAATTGTCATTTGATACGTAATATTTTTTTTCTATTTTCATGCTAAAAAAATACGTTTTTTCTCCCATAAAGACTGTAGGAATTACATTTTATTAGTACTAGTCATATTTTCCTATGTGAAAATGATGTAAACCCATTAATTATTGCAAAATAAAATGCATTGTTTTAGTCTTCTGTTCTAGAGATGTACTTCCACCGACCATTTAGCTTTATCGATAATATGTAAGTTTCCGTTTTTTATATGAAATATCTAATGCGGTGGGTCAGACCGGCTAGGCGGCTGTTCTGTTGTAGTTTCAATTTTTCACACCTTATAGGCGTCTCGCGAGGGATCAATTTTTGTTAAATTTTACATTATTTTTTTAGGTTCTTAAATGCCCAGAATGAAGACGGGAGTGGATAAAAGCTGTTAGGCGTGAAAACTGATAGCCTACAAAATGTTCTTATGCATGGACGAAATGGCCATAAGAAATTGTATCGAGTGGGATGGACATCGCTCTCACGGTTAGGGCAATGTGGGAAACATTATTGACGATGATAGTGTTCCAGTGTCTATAATGGTTTTGGGCTTTCGCAATAAAAGTCAGCAACCAGTTAAAATTAAAAAGTTGGATTCCAATTAAAACGACTTTTTCATCCATTTCTTATTCTATCGATAGGTTAGTCAATGTTGTCCCTTCTCTAGTCACTCACGCGAATACACACAAACTAACAAAAAACAGACACGCCGAAAAACCGTAACACTACGTCTATATGATACTTAGTCTAAGACAATATCACTTTTTGCTTCTTCTTCTCTCCGTTTATGGCTCCTGTCTGTCATTCGACAGACAATCTTGCCAGTGTCAAGTGATTTGTATTGAATGAATACTTTTTAGTCAAGTCAGTCCATAGTCAAGTCGGCCGTCATTTGTCTTGAAGAAAATGGTGGCGGTTTTCTTCAAAACATTCGAAACATTTTCAGTCAAATCAGGATATCACTTAATACACTTTCATTCCAAATGCTTACACTTTGTGCTAAGACCTCAAGTAATGTTGGTTAAAATACCACCGAAATTACACAACACAACTCAAAATAACACTTGAAAAACAATTAAAATGAAAAAGCTATGTTGCTTCCTAAAATGTCAGAAAACGAATCCACTTTTTGCTTTAAAAAGGTTTCATTCAAAATGACAAAAGCTAAGTAAGTCAATGTCACTTTGAAATTTTACTGTTGTTTACAGGATTTATTTTTGTGTTGTTTTATTTTCTAATTATTTTCAACGACTAAACCAAATCCCAGAATCATATTATTATTCATACTGTTAAAAAGAAGTGTTCATAACACATATATATTGATTTATACACGTGATCAAATATCCCGAAACCAAAGGTCAGATCGCAAGGTACCTACTCCAAAGTTTGTTTAACTATTTCGTGAATGTGCGAAATTCTGGCGAATTCAAATATTTGTTGTTGCCCCGAATTTGTTGCGTCTAAAAGTTGGGGTCGACCATGTATTCAGAACATCCGGTGGAATGGATGGATTAGATCACACATACGATAAGTATGTACGATAATCATTCATGGATCAGTTGGTATCTCTGCCTTCTGCGCTGCAGGCCGTGGGTTCGATCCCTATACAGAACTAACATTTATTTTGTTGTATGGGCACAGGTGTTTGATAGTAAAGATACAGAATGATGTCTAATATTTATCTATTTTCATCTCAAGCATTCAGACAAAATATTCATCCACTCATCAGTAAACAAATAACAGCCTATGAAAACGAAAAACTAAAAAAATAAAAACATATAAAATCAGTTATCTGGTTCCCAAGCTTTGCGATAGTGCTTACTGCAATAATCTATTTTTGGGTGTTATACAAGGTGTTCCAATACTAAATACAATTTAGCCAGGTAGGTATTGAACTTTTGTATGAAACAGCTGTTTTTTTTCGGGTGTTTCAGTGTTGGTTTAAAAAAAGTTATTCATATTGATAGGTATTTTAGTCCCCTGAAGTTTTTAAACACAAGTATTGGAACACCTTGTATAATATTATTAGCAAGTATTAGCAAAAAAAATATATGTATATAAATATTATATCAGCTGTCTAGCTTTGCTTAGTTTGGGGCAAAATAGTGCTGGGTAGTCTGTTAACCAATATTTATATATTTTCATTTTCCATATAATCTATACCTATATTAATGTAATCCACAATTTATTTATTTAAATTTTTTTTTTAGCTAACGAGCCATGGCAAAAACAGCAGAAGCAGAAGTGGAAAAGATGAAGATCCTCGAGGAGCGGATCAAGGCGCCGTCGGTGTGGGGACGCGTGCCCAGCGGGGTCCGGTTCGAAGACCTGCAGGACAGCAGGTATGAAGATGCCGTGAGAATGCTCAAGAAACACTTTCTACCTGAGGAGGTGAGTAGAGGAAATACCTATTTACATACTCCTAGAATATGTAAGTCAGAAACAGCTTCACGACTTTGATCCCCAGGCACGGTAGATATCCCCTCAGATCTAAAGGGGCTAGTCAGAGGTACGTCCAAACATTTGACAACCCACATTTTGCAGTAGTTGGTATTTCATACGTGACAGGTTGCAAGCCCATCGCCGCTGCTAGATCGCAGGACAGGAGATATGAAGATGCCGTGAGAATGTTTAAGAAACTCTTTCTACCTGAGGAGGTGAGTAGAGGATATACCTATTTACATACTCCTAGAATATGTAAGTCAGGAACAGCTTAATGACCTTTATCTCCAGGCACGGTAGTTATACCTAATTACATACTCCTAGAATATGTAAGACAGAAACAGCTTCACGACTTTTATCCCCAGGCACGGTAGATATACTCTCAGATCTCTTAGAATTTCGGGCGTACCTCTGACTACCCTCTTTAGTTATCCTCAAATTATCTTGAGTACTTGGTATGTTTATGTTTCCTATAATAATAATGCCTACTGAAAAAGAGGAATTGAAATAACTATATTTAAAAAAAATGGAATGCATTGGCAATTTCAGCATTATTACTTTTAGCCAAAATGGCAGATTAAGAAAAAACTGAGTGTTAAGAAAACTTTTGAATCCTAAAACTAAAACAAGACGTAATTAAATGAAAACCAACGGAGTCACCTAGAAGTAAAACGGAGCAACTGCTTGCCAAATATCAGTTTTCTCCATCTTAATGTTTTTTCAATACCTAGGAACTCTTATAACAAGTTTTTCAAGAAAATATCAAACTTCCGCTACAAAAAGCGAGCAGTGCAAAAACCGGCAACACAGGCTACAGTGCCGGCCTCAGGCCAGTGCTTAATTAAGAAACTGACAAAAAAGATGAATTGCCAGTTCGAAAATCTTAATTTTGTTAATTAAGTTATTCTGTGCTGGGAAAAAGTGACCGAAAAACAATAAAGTTATTTTAGGGTGTGGCTGTAATGAGACCGTTTCATTTTTTTTTATTGGGATGAGATTATATTTGGCGAAACTTTGGTCAAGCGTCAGTTAATTTCTTATGTTAACTGGTAACCGTCACCTATAACAAAGCATGCCTTGCCGGCCATGGACTTTATGAACGTGCCCTACGATTACATAACCCTACGTTCATCAACTTGAGGCATATTTACCTGTAGGTAATTTCACCGACCCCCACACAACACTCGTCAAACTGAAACACCACGCTCTTCAAACAATAAGCTTGGCGGCAGAAATAGTAACAGTACCGACCTATAGTAATATTAAATTACTATTATAACTGTTACTATTAGCCCATAGTATCCCATTGTTGGACAAAGGCCTCCCCCCATTTCCGCCAATCACTATACGTTCATAAGCCTTTGAGAGAGCACTGGTGGTCTAATGGTAGAGGCCCCGCCTTCCGATCCTAAGGTCGTAGATTCGAAACCGGTCGTGCACCAATGAGTTTTTCTGTTCAAAAATGTATGTGCACAATGACAGAACTCTCAAACGGTGACGGAAAACATCGTGAGGAAACCGGCATGTCGTAGAACCTAAAAAAGTTCTATAGCATGTGTCAAGTGCTCGAAAGGAGCCTCTTAAGGCGCACTTAAAATCCTTTCACCACACTGTTTCGAAAGACACTAGTGACACGACAAAAGAAAGAACTAACTAGAAAATAATATCTAATTCTCGCTTACAGTTAGACCACGTACCTATTCCTCGAATACTTGGAAATCTTACAGTTTTTTAATAATCCTTTTTAAAACTTTATTAAGTTGCGTTATCAAGTTAACATACAATTTCTTTCGAGATTTTTTATTAAAACTAACCAATTGAATGGTTAGTATGATTAAAAAAATTCTCGAAAACTTTACAAACATTTTTTTTTAGTTTTTCGGTTTTTGTTTGGATTCTGCTGCTTAATTGAATAGTTGGGAAATTGCTTTTATTTGTGCATTGAATTATCCTTAAGCAACCATGAATATAGAGCAAATATCTACAAAAAAAAGGCCCTTTAAAAGTATCAATTTTACCTTTTTAGTATAACGTAATGCTCAGTCATTCTTTTATGTGTGTGTGCTGTGTGAGTGTTGTATGTTTTTTTTTATACTACTAGCTGATGGAACAAGCAGATGGCCCACCTGATGTTAAGTGGTAACCATCAACTATAACAAAGCATTGCCTCGTAAGTCACGCACGATAGGAACGTGCCCTACGATGCACTGCCCTGCGTCCATCAACTTAAGGCATACAGATGTTAAGCCTCATGTGCCTGTAATTACACCGGCAACCACACTCTTCAAACCGAAACACAGCGTTGCTGCTTGGCGGCAGAAAAAGGCGTGGTGGTAGTACTTCCCCGGACGAGCCCTTCACAAAGAGCCCTACTACTCTATTTTCCACCGATAGGTACTAAGAGATCTGAGGTGTTATCTTACTTGCCTGGGGATTAAAGTCGTGAAGTTTTTTCAGTTTTTTTTCACACAAACACCAAATCAGTCGATTTGAGAAATGAGAAAAAAAGTATATTTAATTTCAGCTGACATACAGATCTGTGAAGTTAGCCGACGATAGAGAAGGAATGGATGAGTTCGTCCACAATTGCAGGATATGGATGAAAGATAAGATGTCCATAGCGGCTGTGAAGGAAGGCACCGATGAGTTGGTGGGAGTTCTCATCATGAGGATTCAGGAGAAACGTAAGGATAAACAATTTAGTGTCACACATACATACGGTCACTTAGTGCTCGAAAGGAGCCTCTTTGAGGCGCCCTTAATAGTGAAACGACAAGAAGAAGATCACATATTTACATCTAAACTACGTTTATCTAGATTACCCATCTGTATAAATAATAAATTTAATTCTAATCTCTAATACTATAAGCATAAAAGTCCTGACTGACTGACTGACTGACTGACTGACATATAGACAACGCACAGCCTAAACCGCTGGTCCTAGAGACTTGAAATTTGAAGAGTACATAGGTCTTATGGCGTAGAGGTGTACTAAGAAGGGATTTTTGGAAATTCAACCCCTAAGGGTGTAAAAAGGGATGAAAATGTTTGTATGAAAAATAGTATTCCTTGAACCTACAAACTTGAAACTTGAAGTAGATGTACTCCAAGGCCAAAAAATAGGTAAGGCATTTTTAGTTTTTGCCACTAGTAAATAATAAATATTGGTGAACTTTCCACACAGCACTATCTAGCCCCAAACTAAGCCAAAGCTTGTAAATGTTTGTTCTCGAGATCGAACCCACGGCCTACGGCGCAGAAGGCAGAGTTACTACCAACTGAGCTGTGTATCATGATAATAATCTACAGGCTGACTTCACCCACTGCTGGATAGGCCACACTTAGTTTGTGCCTTCTACCACGATTCTGTGCCAGTCTTACCCATTTTCGACCAGTGACTATCACTATAATGTCCAACCAAATCGCTGCAGGGCGCTTGTATTCTAGAGACGGCTACTTACTACTACTACTATAATTGTATAAACTTAAGTTCCAATTTTATGTACTAGTATCTAAGTTACAATAAGAAGAAATAAAATATATTTACAAATGAATATATAATAATCTCATTCATTCGTATCCAAATAATATCATTACAATACGAGTTCTATCTACATTCGATTCTTACATTATAAAAATACTAGTAAACTTAGGGTTCTTCAAGGATGTGGATGTGAGGATGTGAGCATGTGAGCATGTGAGCATGTGAGTAAGTGAGCATGTGAGCAGGTGAGCATGTGATCATGTGAGCATGTGAGCATGTGAGCAAGTGAGCAAGTGAGCATGTGAGCATGTGAGCATGTGAGGATGTGAGCATGTGAGCATTCGAGGATGTGAGCATGTGAGCATGTGAGTATGTGAGCATGTGAGCATGTGAGCATGTGAGCATGTGAGCATGTGAGCATGTGAGCATGTGAGCATGTGAGCATGTGAGCATGTGAGCATGTGAGCATGTGAGGATGTGAGCATGTGAGCATGTGAGCATGTGAGCATGTGAGCATGTGAGCATGTGAGCATGTGAGCATGTGAGCATGTGAGCATGTGAGCATGTGAGCATGTGAGCATGTGAGCATGTGAGCATGTGAGCATGTGAGCATGTGAGCATGTGAGCATGTGAGCTTGTGAGCATGTGAGCTTGTGAGGATGAGAGCATGTGAGGATGTGAGCATGTGAGCATGTGAGCATGTGAGCATGTGAGCATGTGAGGATGTGAAGATGTCTCAAAGGTACGTCCATTTACCCACATTTTTCAGTATCATAACACACTAAAGAGGATTTAATTTACAAACTTCATTGATTAATTTAAATTAAAGTGGATTTATTCATGACAACTGCAAATCGTACAGCTATTAATTGTATCCTTTTTTTTACAAATTAATGATCCCGCTTTAAAAATTATTCCCTTATACTATACCACTTAAATTAAAAGATCAACGGATTGTTACCCTGGCTTACATTTAAAGGATGTCTTTCATGCATAAAATATGTATATGTATTACTTGTGGCTTCCTGCGGCTTCGCACGCGTGGAAGTGGTGCCGTGAGCCACAAACATCCAAACATCGTAACTTTCACATTGATTTGTATATTATTAGGGTAGGATTTTAAATACCTACGTAGGTATAAGAGATACCTATAACCGGCCATTACCTATATTAGGTAGGTAGGTATAGGTACTGAGAGTCTCAAAAACATGCCAAATTCAACAAAGACAACCTTACACGGAAAATATGTACTTATTTGTTCAGGAGGTAGTTTTACTTTGCAGGGGTAGTTTTAAAATATTGAAAACGTGATTTTAAATAATTTATTGTGGTGTTTACTTCAAGTTTGAAATCTATCGCACTATACTAAAAATCTCCCATACTAACTTTTACAGTCATTTGCATCCTTTGCAGGGGTAATTATCAAAAGTTGAAAGCGTCATTTTTAATTGATTATTTTTTAGTATATTTACCTCAAGTTTGAAGTCAATCGCACCACGCGTTAAAAAACTCCCATGCAAAGTTTGTAGGTTCAAGGAATACAATTTTTCATACAATCGTTTTCATCCCTTTTTACACCCTTAGGGGTTGAATTTCCAAAAATCCCTTCTTAGTACACCTCTGTGCCATAAGACCTACGTACTCCTCAAATTTCAAGTTTCTAGGACCAGTGGTTTAGGCTGTGCGTTGTCTATATGTCAGTCAGTCAGTCAGTCAGTCAGGACTTTGATTCTTATAGTATTAGAGATGCATTACTATCTGACTAACAAAGTAGGTACAGGCATGCAGGTAACCTAGGATTTAGTCAGGCAGATCGCGATCACATGCAAATTATGATTATTTATTTAATTTTTCATTGATATTCTATATGCTTCAATAAACAGGTTTAGGTTTAAAGATATTTATTCTCAAAAATGACAGATTATAGTCACTTACCTACATGAGAATAATACTAACCAATAGGTAGGTTTTGTCGTTCTAAACAGGGTAACAATTTTGTACTCATCTAATGCACTCGTATGATTTATAATAGTTAGGAAAACCTACAGTCAAATGCTGTTTAAGTTTTAATTTAAATGCATGAAATGTCTTGCCACTTTTCCCTAAAAAAAGGCATTTATTTTAGTTTGACTGTCATTATCTTGCCCTTTCCGGGGCAGCTCCACTAGAGTGTTAAATAAAAATAATAATTTGGTTTCTGACCTCATTCATGTTCCATAGAATAAAATATGGGAGCCAGCCACAACGCCAATGAATTCCAAGTAAGGAAACAGGCAATATCACACAGCCATTGTTACAAAATTTTATCGTTACACCCACCTTTATTTATTTAACACCCGGTTCGGCTCAATTTACAAAACGTGCCCACAAAAGAGTCGCAATACAGGGAATGTGCCCGAACCACGCACAAAGGGCCCACCTCGTAACTACCGTACCTACTGCCTTTCTTATTCTCTTGGTACCATCAACATTCCTTAATATAGACCTACCCCTATCGACTACTTGGAATCCAATTTACGTACAAGGAATTTGGATCAAGTCAAAGAAGGTTTTGCCGTTTTAAACTGAAACTGTAAAAATGAAACCGTGCTTGGGGATCAAAGTCGTGACGCTGTTATAGTATTTTGTTCATACGTGACAGGTTGCAAGTCTATCACCGTTGCTAGAATACGAACTGAACTATAATTATTCTTTAATACAAGCTAGTCTGATTGCGATTCTTAATCATAGCCAAAGTCAATATACTTGTATATATTTATATAATTACAATTTACAAGGATCACTTTGAAACGTTTTAAAGCTAGGTGAATCTAGGTGCCAGATCCACGCGACCAAGCTTACAAGAACAGGAAACAAACTTACGGCTTGGTTCCTAACCAAGCCGTTAGTTTGTTTCCTCTGTTTTTGTATGATATTTGTTACAAATAATTTAATAATGAAGCACCAGTTGATCGATACTCGGTACGAATGATCGGCACCACAGCCGATCATTTTAACAAGCTGATTATGAACGACTGATATAAATGCCTGTTTTAACTTGTTATCATGAAAGCACAAACTACGTCATGAACACGCCGCTGTTGTTTTTGGAGGCCAACGACACCAAATACTTATTTCGTTTGCGAAAGATGCGGTCGTAGCTATCGCCCCCGCATCGGCCTTACCAGTTTACAGTTTACGGCCTTAACAGTTTGTTTTTACAAGTCAGAAACTGCTTAAATAGAGTATCGAGTATCAACGACGAAAGAAACCATGCTGTTATAACTTAACCCACACATCAAATCCTACAGCTGAATCGGAATACTTTTACGAATGCAGTAAAAATTTAGGCCGATAACATTCAAGGAAGGCCCCATGAAGGCCCCTAATGTAACTGACGATTCAGTTTCATTCTACGTCGATACGCAAATAGATACTCAATAGTCAGTTTGTGAATTTTAGATTTTACTGCATGGTTTGTCGGAAGCTTTCAAGTATGTTTCCCATAAGGGGTAGGCAGAGCGCACGGATTTTCATTTACTATCTATATACTGCTCTTGCTGCCACTAAATGTATACGGCAGGTCTATGTCCACTGCTGGACATAGACCTGCCGTATACATTTCCAGAAAGAATAATTCTGAGCCCTCTCCATCCATTGACTTCCGTAATTCTCATGATGATTCTATTGTGGTCAGATCGCTGAGTGAGGCCTGGGGACCTAATACAGGTTCTTACGGACCTATATCAGGCACCAGTCTTTTACTATGTATTTTCTTTATATATCTAGCTGTTGGAACAAGCAGATGGCCCACCTAATGTTAAGTGGTAACCATCACCTAAAACAAAGCATTGCCTCCTAAGTCACGCACGATAGGAACGTGTCCTACGATGCACTGCCCTGCGTCCATCAACTTAAGGCATATAGATGTTTAAACCTAATTTGCCTGTAATTACACCGGCAACCACACTCTTCAAACCGAAACACAGCGTTGTTGTTTGGCAGCAGAAAAAGGCGTGGTGGTAGTACTTCCCCGGACGAGCCCTTCTCAAAGAGCTCTAACTACTCTCAATACTATGCAATAGCATTCAATTCATCTTGTTGCCTTAGTCACTAGTTTGAGTCTGTGTTGTGAAAAATAAACAACTTTTTACCTTAAATTATTTTCATTTCAGAAGCCTTTTCCAGAACATTCAGCAGGGTGAAACTAACCCACAACCCTCTATACTCCACCGTGATGACTTTCTACAACGAGATTGAGAAACCTGTGAACGTGTTCGAAGCTTTGGGGGTTAGGAAGTATTTCAAGGTCTACGTACTGGCACTCAAGAATAGGTATAGACATAGGGGTGAGTTTTTATTAATATGTATTATCTATTCTGCACGCCTGTTTTTTGTTTTTCGTCTGACACACGTCATAGTACGCTAGCACATTTCAACATTCAGTAAGATATAAAAAAATCGCAATCAACCAAGTTGAGTGCAATAAAATTGCATACAGTTTACCAAAAATAAAATTTTGATGACAAGGAGCTCTACTACTCTTATTTCTTATTTGTGAAGGGCTCGTCTGGGGAAGTACTACCACTACGCCTTTTCTGCCGCCAAGCAGCGTTGTTGTGTTTTGGTTTGAAGAGTGTGGTTGCCGGTGTAAATACAGGCACATGAGGCTTAACATCTGTATGCCTCAAGTTGATGGACAGGGCTGTGCATCGTAGAGCACGTTCCTATCGTGCGTGACTTGCGAGGCAATGCTTTTGTTATAGGTGATGGTTACCACTTAACATCAGGTGGGCCATCTGCTTGTTCAATCAGTTAGTTGTATTAAAAAAAATGGATTATAGTCACAGGTTTCAATTTGAACATTCTCGATATTTTCCTTCACTCTTTATAATCAGTGGTAGCGTGTTGGTGATATTATTGCGTATATAGTGACGTATGTAACGGACTTGGCATTGTCAACAAACCGAAGATGGACTTGTTATGGACTTGCACGTTCTAGTGCGGCGTCACGTATCGTTTACGTGGTACATTTGGCATAGCAAATAGCTGGATTATGGTAAAATAAATACATTTGCCACGATGCCTATTTCTGACTATAACATTTTATTTTATATTTACAATATATTTTTTTTGACTGAAAACTTGGCATCCTACCTGATGGACCTACAACATTGTGATGTTAGCTACAAGTTGTTGGATGGAGAGGGCTCAGAATCGTTTTTCCTGGAAATGTTTAAGGGAGGCCTATGTCCTGGGGTAATTACCTGGAAATAGGTCTACTAATTCTACGTTTAAGGGGCTGACAACTATCAAGCAACTTCTCGCTCGCACGTTTCGACATGTTGAAAGATATAAAATAAATTTTTTTCGAAAAATCGCAATCAACCATTTTGTGTGCAATCACATTGCACACCGTTTAGTAAAAATTTCATTTTGATCGATACAAGTTTTCGTACTTAAAAGTTTGCTTATGTACGAAAACTAGTATAGCAAACTTTTCAGTAGGAAAACATGTATCGATCAAAATGAAATTTTTACTAATCTGTGTGCAATGTGATTGCACACAAAATGGTTGATTGCGATTTTTCGAAAATTAGTTAAGTGATTTTATATCTTTCAACATGTCGAAACGTGCGAGCGAGAGTCACATTAGCTCTTGTCTTCGCCTTAATATTTTTATTCAATAAAATCACATGTTGATAAAGCAATCACACGCTTTTATTTATTAGCACTTGATTTATTCCTTAAGTATTTATTTCATCTCGCACATCATCTAAGCCGTTTATAGATTTAGGGCAGTGCATCATAGGGCACGTTCCTACCGTGGATGACTTGCGAATCACTTCTTTGTTAAAGGCGATGGATTAACCATATGCTTGTTCAATCAGCAAATTGTATAAAAAAAATTGTTCGTTTTTAGCCACCCAAGATCATTGACCTCACGCTGCCTCAGCTTCCACCGCTCACCACCACTGCTTTTTCAGGGATAGCAAAAGAAATGCTTAAATCCGCGAATAAGCTAGCCGCTAGCGCAAACGTAGCCGGCATATCGGGAATATTCACCACTGGAAACACGCAACGAATCGCGGACGACGTCGGATTTACCAAACTAAACGAGATCTACTACGTCAGATATCTGATAGACGATCAGGTAAAGGCAGTTCTAGGGTTGGGCTGTTTCAGGTATGGGCAAGGAGATGTTGAAGGCAGCTATTGCTATGAGCACGAACGCGAATGTGCCGGCTATCTGTGGGACCTTCACTACGGGGAGGGCGCAGCAAATCGCGGCTGAGATCGGGTTCAATGTGCTGAACGAGATCTTGTATGCGAAGTATCTTGTTGATGATAAGGTAAGCCTTTTTCATAGACAAGATCCCTGGTGGTCTAGTGGTAGCGACCTCGCCTTCTTATCTTTAGATAGGAAGCGGGGGCGGTTATGGGTTAAAAACCAATGAGTTTTTCTGTTCAATAATTAATAATGTAGATTATACAGTGCCAGTACTCCCAAATGATAAAGGAAAACATTGTGAGGAAACCGGTATGTCGTAGAACCTATACCCTCATACTATAAGATGGTGCTTAAGTTTAAATGCTTCTACCTCTTGATCTATGCTCCAACTCATTTAAAACACTAAACAATTAAGTAGGTGCCATAATAAAATTGTAAAAAGGATCATACAAAAAAACGCTAGGAACCAAGCCGTTAGTTTCTTGCCCGTTCTTCTAGGCTTTGGTCGCGAGTAACTGGCGATAGATTCACCTAGTATATAAGACGTTTCAAAGTGATCCTTGTGATTGTACTGAATAAAGACCGTTTTGATTTTGATTTTAAATAATAGTTTAAGCATAGTTATTTGACAGATTTGTTGCAGTAAGGCTGATAAAGTTCTAAAAACATGTGGCAAATGCTCGAAAGAAGGCTCTTTGAGGCGCACGTTTCGAAAGACACGACAATAAGAAGAATAGAAATCTTTTAGATTGGCGCAGGTTTTATAGTTAAAAAAGTAAAAGTAAATGAAATAAATAAATATTACCAATATTATTCTTTGTATCTCGCTCACGTTTTTGTGAAACAAAATAAACGTAATTGTAGTTTTATTTTGAACATTTCAACTTTTTTTTTATTTTGAATATTTCAACAGATCGTCTTCTGGGACACCGGTCTCGGCAACTACGGCGCAGCGCTGATGGCGTACCGGATCCCAGACGTGGATGAACCTGAGGAGTTGCACCAACAGCAGTCGTCCCGCTTCAACATTGTGCCGATTGACGACGAAGAAGAAGAGCCTCAATCGCCTTAAATAAATAAAAAAAAATACTTTATTTTTATTTTATTGTGATATGATTAATAATGAAAAACGCTAATTTAATTGGCCTATTTTAGGATTATACATACCCAGCTATTTGTTTTATTGTATTTGCTGTTGATTTTTAATATATTGGTGGACTTTCCACACGGCACTATCTAGCCCCAGACTAAGCAACGCTTGTAATATGGGAACCAGATACTGTATTACTTGCATTATATGCATTTTTTTGTAAATACATTATTTTCTTCCAAAAGAGGGGCAGTTGGTTTAAAATTTTTGATTACAACTTACAAAAGCATTATTGAATGATCAAGCGAGCTTACCTGAAGCGAAGCTCGATCTTGATTATACTGCCTTCACCGAAGAGAAATGTTTACTTGTAGTACGTACGTACTCGCTGACTATATCGCACAAGTGTTTAGAGGTAGACAGAGAAAGCAAAACACTCCCATCAACTGTCTCACCTCTAGCGTCCAACTCATTATCTTCAGAGTAGTGTTACAGCATCATTGATCTTCTGGGGAACTTTTCCAGGGAAGGGAGGGACCTTGTTTCTCTTCGGTGAAGGCAGTATAATCAAGATCGAGCTTCGCTTCAGGTAAGCTCGCTTGATCATTCAATTATACTGCCTTCACCTTCAGAGAAATGTTTACTTGTAGATGTTTAGAGAACAAGATTAATGATGCAATAAGATAATCTTTGATTATCAATAGGTAGAGTGAAGAAATTGGAAAAATAAAAAAGGTAAATAACCTTATGAATAGCATTTATAAAAGCATGCTTGATGTACCTTATATACATACCTATTATATTATTATTATTTTACAGAAGACTAACGCATTATAAAATAACGCAAAATAAAAAAGTTGAGCTTCTTCCAGCACAAAACAAAATATTTAGATTAATTAATTGAATGCGAAAAAATAGATCACCAGAACCATCTTAACTTGGTAAAGTTATTAAGTTATAGAACTCAATATATTGTTTAACTCAAAAATCAGTCTATTATAAAAATTTGTAAAATAGCTAATTGTGCCGACTAACCAGCCAAGTCTTCGTAATGACGTCGACACTTAGTCCGGCTCAAGAAGCGGCTGAAGTATCTACTTCAGTAAACTGTAAGTAAACAATAAGCTGTAAACTCCAAAGACAGAAATATCGATGCCACTATCAGCAAACGTTTGTTTAGTCTAGCAGTGCCCAATAGATTGCGAGAAAGTGACTTATCTATGGAGATATCTTAGGAGGTCTTTTGTGGTTCAGAATAAGGAGATCTTCTGAATTCGACCTGATAGTGGATGTTATCAATAAATATTTGTGCAAAGTAGAAGCAAGACAAATACCATGCCGCTGATGAAAATAAGGCAAATTTAAAGAAGGTTGCATTCTGCCAACCCTAGAAGCTTTATCGAAAGATTTGATACTACCTGAAATATAAATCAAAGAAAACGTTTGTATTCTCCGACCGGTTGATAGGGCGAGCAGCATGACAAATTTTTTGATGAAGTTTCTAAATCAAATGAACCATTAGTTTTTCTAAATAATCTAATATTATACTCGAATCCCAAGCAACAAGGGAATGTTGGATTTCATATAAAAATGCCTGTGAAGGAAAGTTTAACCTTCATATATACACCAAAGGTTTAATGATATCAAAGGGATGTAATATGATTATTTAAAGATATTCATAAGATGACCCTTATATGAAATAAGTTCTAAGAAACTCCAATAATTATAACCCGTTAGCATTAAAGCAATCATTATAATTTTGTACACAAAAACTTCTATCATTGTTTAATTGTATTGTGTGTAATAAATAACATTGTATTGTGATCTACCATTCGGTGAAAATGAAGAAATCATTACACGTAATGCCAATTCAGGAACAGATTGTCTGAGGAAGGCCTCCTGATGAGACATACTGTCAGGGAAAGTTGATGATGCAACGAATATAGATCTGCAAATAGAGAGAAGAAGATATATACTTAGAAGGAGTATCAATATCTCTTCAATACATGCCGAGGGTGTCATGGTTGAGGTGCCCAGAACTGTGCTACAACAAAACCAGTTGACTAATCAGAAACAATTTTATTTAATGTTTTAAAAAAAAATATATATATGCGGGAACGCTTGTAAATTAAATTAAGATTAATTAATTGTAAGACCATCAAAACTATAGGCAAAATAGTCTTCTTTCTACGAATTATATCTAAAAAACATTTTTCGTTGATACATGATGCGAGTAAATCCATATTTGGTTTAAGAAACTGTTTTTTACACATAAGAATCCATTCCTGCTCCATATCAATACTAATCTTCCTGATTCTGCGCCTGCTTCTTTATTTTCAGTGGAAAGATAATACGACCCGAAAAACAAATATTCGTCTTATCTTCCACCATTTCCAAGTCATATTAGTGACGTCGATACTGGATATTAATATAAGATGTACTAGCGGTTGTATTGACCACGCGTAAAAGAATATCACCATCTGTTTTATATTCTGCAACTCTTTCAAGGCCAAAATAAATCACCATAAATTCCAGGTAATTATTATGATTGGATCGGTCCGTGGTGGACCCATAGATATCCCCCAACTCGTTCAGAGCCACAGAACACATCTCAATCAGTGCATCAGTAAAATGCACACAGAATCTATGCAGGCGGATAGGAACTGCTACGGAAATGTTATTTTCCAGCAAAGCAGGTCATCACGCCAGATAACTTGTTGAGGATCTTTGCATGGAGTGGTGAGATGTCGTGGTAGAAAAACACTTTTTAGGAATATTAAAGAGAATACCGTTCGATTGCGCGTGGACAACGAAGCTTTCCGTGTCGGGCCAACAAACCAACTACTTTGACGTATGTCAGCGCACAAACGGGCGGTAGACTTCGCTTTATTTTAATATAAGGTAAGTACAAAATATTTCTACCTACACTTTATAATTAATTGCTTCTTTACTTTTTTACTAATATTTAATTTTGTTATTTGTTTTATTTTGTTTTCAGGTTCGCGAGGCGCGTCGTCTACATTCTCCGCCCAGTGTCACGTCAGGGACACGGATTAGCAACCGGAAGCAGTGCCAAGCGAGTAACAGGTCGGACCAACACTCCAGACTTGGTCTTTATTTCTACAGTGCGTATACGATGGTCAGACCCAGGCAACACTTTTTCTATGATGCCCTTCGGCCAAGTGTTTCTCGGGAGGTTAGGGTCGACTATAACCACCAGGTCTCCTGCCTTCAAGTTGACTCCTTCTTTGTACCATTTTTGTCTTGGCAATAGGTCAGGCAGTACCTCTTTGATCCAGCGCTGCCAAAATAGGTCGGCTAGCCTCTGTGCTGTTCGCCACATCTTTCTCAAGTATAGGTCTCCGTCATCAAAGGTTCCGGGTACTGGTAAGTTCGAAGATGAACCAAGTAAAAAATGATTTGGAGTTAGGGCTTCCATATGGTTCGGGTCGACGCTCACGTGAGTTAATGGCCTGCTATTTACTATATTTTCTACTTCGGCGAGGAGAGTTATTAGAGTTTCTTCGCGGGGTGCCCTTTCTTTCAAAATAACTTTCAGTGAGGTCTTGACGCTTCTAATCAGGCGTTCCCATGCGCCACCTTTATGTGGGCTCAACGGCGATGAAAATGACCAGGCTACCCTACGATTGGTCATTTCTCGGTTGATGCTGGTCTGATCCAGGTCTTCAAATGACTTTCTAAGTTCCGCGTCAGCGCCTCTAAGGTTAGTACCATTGTCTGAATGCATTTGTTGCGGCCACCCTCTTCTGGATGCCATTCTTCTAAGAGCCATGATAAATGAGTCTGTGGTCAGCGATGGTACCACCTCAATGTGCACAGCTCGCACGGTCATGCAAGTAAACAATACGCCGTAGCGTGGTTCTCGGCGCCGGGCAACTGTTATCTCCATGGGGCCGAATAGATCTACACCGCAGTGGGTGAAGGCGCGCTGATGATGTGACAGACGTGCTGCAGGTAAATCCGCCATTCTTGGTACGGATGGTAAAACTTTTCTCATTCGACAGTACAAACATTGAGAAGCAACAGAGCGTACTGTGGGTCGTATGTTTAGCAGCCAATAGCGCTGACGAAGTTCGTTTACTACTATCTCATTATTCCCATGTGCCGATTTCTCATGGTAAGTTTTCGTTATCAGTCGAGCGATGTGGTGACGTCCGTCTAATATGATGGGTCTCTTAGTGTCCAAGCTCACATTTGTTGTGGCTCCTACTCGTCCACCAACTCGGATAATGCCCCACTCGTCTAGGTACGGCGTCAACGTGCGTATCCGGCTACCAGGTTGTACCTGTTTATTATTTTTCAACAAGTCTATTTCTGTAGAAAATGATTGCATCTGCGCGTAGCGAGTTAATAATCTTTCTGCTCGCTGTAATAATTCTGTATCAATTTCTTTTATACAGGTCTTTTTACATTTTTCCAGGAACAATAGAACGGTAGCAGTACTTCTCAAAAGACGAAGCCACGACGAAAACTTCTCGGGTACCGGAACAGGTAAGTTAGCGCTCTCAGTAGCGTATACATGGTGTACCATTTCTAAGGTTTCTGTATTAATTTTTATTTTTTCTTTTTCAGGTGCGGTCGTCATCCAGGAGCTGTCTTTCTCGTACAGGAAACCAGGACCTTGGAACCATTCACAATCTTTGTGTAATTTATAACTCATGTTTTTTGTAGCTACATCTGCAATATTTTTATCAGATCGTATGTAGTGCCATTCATTCATTTTGCTTAACTCGTCAATTTCTCCCAGTCTATTTGCGACAAATGTTTTGTAATTGCGAGTATCGTTTTTAATCCAGTGTAATACAGTCATTGAATCGGTCCAAAAATATCTTTTACTCGGTTGTATTCTGTGTTCTTTTTGTATAACATCGGCGAGGCGGCATGCGAGTACAGCACCCTGTAGTTCTAGCCGAGGAATAGAATTAGGTTTTATCGGTGCAACACGGCTTTTACTTGCGATGAATGACACGCACACATTTGTGTTATCTGTGTGAACGCGCCAGTAGGCTACAGCGGCGTATGCGGCGGGCGATGCGTCACAGAATAAGTGTAGTTCTATTGTTTCGCTTGAACTCGCTTGGTTGTTAAATATTTCGTCACATGAAACTTGCTTTTTAGAATGAAAGTACCATCTTGGTATACGAATATCTTTTATTTCTTGTAGTTGAGACATCCAATCACGAAAAATTTCAAACTGTTTTGTAGGTATTTGCTCGTCCCATTTTATCGTAGACTTCCAGGTATCTTGAATTATTATTTTAGCCTTTATTGTGAACGGCGTCAGTAAGCCATAAATGTCGAATATAGACATAACTAGTAGTTCGCCCCGAACTGAGATCTCGTGATGCGACCCGACGAACGCACCAAAACTTTGAGTAGGTGGTAGTCAAAGGCTAGTCCAAACATTATGTTTGGACTTTTTTCTGACTACCGCCTACTAACTCAGTACGGTAACCAAGTTTCAACTCTATTGGCCTATTTATTGAAGAGTTCCGTTGAACAGACCTTGGCTCCATCATCAGACCTGGTCGTTGTCACCATTTTATGAGAACTGAGTACCTCCTTAATTTATTTCAAGAAAAAAAAATAAGAATAAGCAAAGTAACTGGCTGACCAGTAGAAAAACCTTGATGCCAACGAAACTCTTAGAGATGGGAGCTCTTGGGTCGCTGGTTATCTTAATTTAACTTTTTTGTTGTATCTCAAAAACCGAGCATCCCAGAAAAAAAGTAAAAATTGTTTTGGAATGTCCAAACAAAGCCCTTTCGTATGACATGTAACTTGATTTTTTTATGTCACTTTTTTTATTTTTGCCCTATTAAAAAACCCCATATCTCAAAAACCCTTCACCCGATTTTACTCATATACTTACCAGTAAATTTCTCAAGTACAAGCTATCGACTTATCAAATTTCATGCAGATCGGATCAACGGTTCTAAAGTTATCGCCAGACAAACATACATACATACATACATACATACATACATACATACATACATACATAAAATGCCAAATCGCCCAAGTTGAAACTAAGATCTTCATTCGCTTCGCTCACTCGATCAACAATGCGTAGAAGTTCCCGCTTTGTAGGTTTTTGTTCGCATGTCAATATTTTATCTGGGATCTTTTGCAGTGAGAGGTTGAAACCAAATGTGTCGGTTTTAGGGTACCATAATAATCCGAGAGTACGTTCGCTCAGATTATCTTCTTCGGTTTTGAAGTTCACGACGGAATCGCTCAAAGTTTCTTTTGGTATATTTTGACATACTACAGGTTCGTTGGACGTCCAATTTCGTATCTCGAAGTTGCCTTGTTGGTGTATGTATGTGACATCTCTCATCGTCTTTAGGGCTATGTCTGTGTTATCAAATGAATCTATGTAGTCATCCATATAATGGCTATTTATTATAGCGTACACAGCTTCGGGCATCTCGTTGGCAAATCGCTGCGCATTCAAATTTTTTATATGTTGCGCTATGAAAGGGGAACCATTGGCGCCAAAAATCAGTGACGTCATTTTGTACTTTTGTATAGGTTCGTTTTCGTTCTGGTTGTCTCGCCAAAGAAATCTCAAGGCATCTTGGTCAGGTTTTTTTATTTTCGTTCTAAGAAACATATCTTTTATGTCACCAGTAAGTCCGATTATTCGTTCCCGGAAGCGTAACATGATGCCTAGTAGGGACTCTAATAGGTCTGGACCCTGGAGTAGGTAATCATTTAAACACTGACCACCAGAAGTAGCAGCGGCGTCGAATACAAGTCGCAATTTTTTCTTATTCGGGTTGTCGACTCCAAAGTGCGGTAAGTACCATTCTTTCGTAGCTCTTTGGTTAGTTTCATTAGACTCGATTTTACAGGCGTAGCCATTGACGAACAAATGTTGCACTCTTTCTTTGTATCTTATCGCAAATCCTTGATCTGATGACATTTTCCTTTCTATGGTTTTTAATCGACGATAAGCATTTGAAAATGAACTTTCCATTTTGACATTTTCATCTTTCCACGGTAAGCCGACCTCCCATTTCCCGTTGATTAATTTTGCTGATTTTTCAACGATTTCTATGGCTTTCATTTCATCTTTATTTTGTCTCGGCTTATTGTGGACACCAATGCTTTCGAACATAAAGGACTTTCGAACAATTTCATGTAAGCGCTCGTCATTCTCAGAGTCCGTGTGTATCGAACCGCATTGACGATAACAATAAATGCATTCATTTGTATTTACGTTTGTGAGTGTATGGTCCGATGAAGCATCAGCTGTGATCCCACAGGCGCCTGTGTGCGTGCCCACCAGTGGGATGGTGCTGGCGGCAGCGCAGGTGCAGGCGTGGCGGGGTAGGCAGCTGGAGAGCGAGGCAAGGGAGCGCCTCGGTTGATCCACCGTTATCATTGCGCACTCTGACGTTGAACTTGAAGTTTTACGTTTTAATGGGCAAACACCGTGCACACACCAACCTAGCGGTGTGAGTGTGGCACAAGGTTCATTTTTGCTACGCATTATTGTTTTTATTGGCGCGATAAGATGGTAATTGTCCTGACCAATTAATAACTTTGGTTTCACATTTTCACTACACGAAATGTAACTGTTCACATTCTTTAAATACGCATAGTCTTTTATTTTAATGTTAGATAATTTTTGTAACGGTAAATTAAGTTCATTTATTTTTCTTGCACTAAGTTCGAATGAGTCATTGTTTATGTTTGTTATTTGGCACTTAATTTTTTCACTTTCACACATAAGTTCCGAGTCCCACGCACCACGAACACACAGGGTTTGTTTTTGTCCATGTAACTCGACACTGTTGGCGATATCAGCTGATATCAAGGATACCGTCGCGCCGTCGTCAAGGAGGGCATGGGTACGGATCACACCCTTCGGTCCGTGGATGTTGACGGGTACCACTTTCAAAAACACACACGATTTTGAATCGTTCATCGCATGAGTCACAGTCTCGTTATTCACTAAGCAGTCACTATTCACTTTTTCAACTTTATTGTCATTGTTTATCGCACTATTGTCATTGTTGGTAAGTATTTTGTCACTTTCAGTTTTTTCACTATGTACACTAGCTTTGAGTTTCCAGTGTAGAAGACGGTGATGAGGTAGCCCACACTCCTCGATGGGGCAGGAAGCAGCAGAGCAGGTGTCACGGCTGTGAGTAGCAAGTAGGCATTTATGACACAGGTTATTGACCCGAACGAAGCGCCATCGATCCTTTGTCAATGCTCGTTTGAATCGTGCGCACTCAGGTAGCTTATGACGGCTGACCTTATAGAACTTACAGCTGATCGTTTCGTCACGCTTAACACCGAGTAGAACGGACTGCGGTCTTCGCTCTTCGGGCTTCTTACGGTAATCTGATTGACTTTGTAAATGAGTCAAACCGGCGGCTGATATTTTATTCGCTTCATTGTATAGAAATTCAGCTAGCATTTCTAACTTAGCTTTTTCTATGTTGCAGTTCAAGCTGTAATAGTCGGCCCATTTGTTGATGAGTGCACTAGGGCACTTAGCGAGCACAGAAGTAACCAGCTCGGGACTTCTTAGGTAATCAGTTTGTTTCACTGCTTTTGCTGCGGCCACGAAGTTTTTGATTTTTATTGAAAATGATACAATTTCGTGGTGGTAGTTTTGCGATAGTGGTGGTATTTTCTTCAGTTGAAATGTAATTTTGTGTATTATTGTTTCAGGTCTGCCGTAGCGGAGTTCGAGCGCTTCAATGATGGTCTGCGGAGCCGTGGTCCCGATGAGAAGTGAAGAAACTGTTTCTTTTGCTTCTCCCTTTAAAGACTTGCGTAATCTCCACATATTTTCAGCATCACTGTACTTACATATTTTTGTAGATTCATCGTAAGCAAGTTTATATGCCAGCCACTCGAGAGGATCTCCATAGAACTGAGGTAAGTCTTTTGATGTAGCAAATCTTGACATTAATTGTTTATTTTGCAGGTTAGACTGGTGAATGGCGCTAACAAGGTTTTGCATCTGGCTGCCGTCGCCTGCTCCGCCGCCGCTGGCGCCGTCCGACGCGCCGTCGCGGTCCGCGTCCGCGTCATAGTTTTTTATGTTTTCAGCTAAGTGACTTTTATCTAACCACTGTTGCACTTTTCCGATTGAGTCTATTTCGGTAGGCTGGCATAAAGAACTGCGTCGGCTTTTGGATGTACTTTCTAATGCCGCTATTTCCGCAGCTAGCTTTTGTTTAATTAAAGACTTTTCTAGTTGAGCGTTCTTTTCAGCAGCTTTTCTTTCGATTTCAGCAGCTTTTCTTTCGATTTCAGCCATAGCCTTAGCGGCTTCAAACTCAAGTAGCTTTTTTCGCGCTTCTATAGACTTAGCGGTTGAGTTAGAATGTTGCTTGGAGGAAACGGGATGTAAACTGTGGGCGCTTTTCAGACAATCGCCTTCAGTTTTAGGTCGTGTGATGACACTAAACGCAGTTTCAGGGTTTCCCTTTTTCAATATTTCCGACTTTACGTCGCGCGCCGGGTCTTCTTTCATCATGAGTTCCTTTTTCCACGCACTACGTGTCTGCACCGTTGTAAGATGGCGGCTGTCTCGCGGTGGAGTGTTAAACATTTATGCGACTTCTACACAATGTTCCACGTATAATCCGGCTCGTAAGGACTTTGTTGAGGATCTTTGCATGGAGTGGTGAGATGTCGTGGTAGAAAAACACTTTTTAGGAATATTAAAGAGAATACCGTTCGATTGCGCGTGGACAACGAAGCTTTCCGTGTCGGGCCAACAAACCAACTACTTTGACGTATGTCAGCGCACAAACGGGCGGTAGACTTCGCTTTATTTTAATATAAGGTAAGTACAAAATATTTCTACCTACACTTTATAATTAATTGCTTCTTTACTTTTTTACTAATATTTAATTTTGTTATTTGTTTTATTTTGTTTTCAGGTTCGCGAGGCGCGTCGTCTACATAACTGGTACTTCCATGAATGCTTCATAGTTATTTTAACGTTATTTTTGAGTAGATCCAACGACGTACTTAACTCTGTAGAAGAATTTCGTGAACAACCAGCCATATAGCTGGACATGCCGCAGTAAGAAATCCTCATTACCGCGAAAATGCTCTTATCCGAATTATTTTTAAGTTCATTATAAAATAGTTGCTTTCAAAAGTCTTTTCGAGTCTGGTAGCTATAAAGTAAGCTTAGAAACTTGCAAGAAGTACTTTGATATTAAAAGACTTCAATAATCGAATAAGCAGTTTGCAGCTCACTAAACTTCAATAATATATTATATTATTACATTGTAAAAGGATCATACAAAATAACGGTAGGAACCAAGCCGTAAATTTGTTGCCTGTTCTTCTAGGCTTTGGTCGCGTGGAACTGGCACCTAGAGTCACCTAGATTTAAGACGTTTCAAAGTGATCCTTGTGATTTTATTGAATAAATACATTTTGACTTTGACTTTGACTTTACTTTTCAAAATCTGGTTCCCATAATAGGTACAAACTTTGCTTAATTTGGGGCTAGAAAGTGTTGGGTGGAAAGTTCACCAATATTCATTTAATTACTTTATTTAAATGTCTCGTTTGCGTTCATAAGGCTAGCACATTACGCTTTTCGAAGTATTTCGCTAGATATATTCATAAAAATAAAAACCTTTGAAAATATACCTGAACTAAAATATTTTTTCTATCATCGAGAATTGGAATTAACAAATAGGCCTTTTTAACCACATATTAATCATGCGGAATCCTTGAGTAACGCGTTTAGTAGCGGTTCTGATGTTCTCCATCTTAAAATGTTTCGTTTTAACATACTTATTTAATTGCTTTACTTAATAAAGGATAATCTGACAACGAACATCAGTTTCAGAAATTAAACATATATCCAAAATAAATTGTCCTGCAATTGGATTGCACCTTCCAATAATCCTGAGTACTAAGAGATGACCTATCTCAGTTTGTATCGCTGCTATTTCAATTTTGGAATACTTACGCCGCGGTATAAGTCTGAGCCCTTTGGTTAGCTATTTTTATAAATGGTATCTTATAAAAAAGGCACAGCATTGAGTATAAAATTGGTGATAGAGGACCATTTGCTCAAACAAAAATTTCATATGACCTGTGCTATCGGCGGTAAGTTGACTAGTAGCGGTGAGCGTAGCTGGCCAGCTGGCGCCACACAGGCGGCGGTGGCGGCGTCTGGCAGCGCGACGGGGCGGGCGGCGGGTGCGCCGCCGAATGGTCGGGTATAGGTAAGACGTCGTCTGTGTCAGCTCACCGGCTCGATTGAACGTCTGGTTGTCGGCGCCAACCGCGCTGGTTTCTCGAACCACGAGACGATTTGCGTCTCCCGTTTAAATTTCCATTAGGCGAATAGCTGGTTGAATCAGCTTATTGCTTCTGGAATTTTTTATCTAGATTTTCTCCAAAAAAAAAGAAAATTATCTATATTCTATCTTTGAATGGATCGAACAAGGATATATTATCGATAAGAGTGGCGTAATCAGAAATTGCCGAGTGTCCGTTTCTACGTAGTGATGAATCAGATGGAATCCGAATCATTTAGCGGACGGATGACATCAGGAATATCAGAATTGAAATTGCCTTACCTAAGGCTGAAAGTTCCAAACAAACAAACAAGTTGATTTTGTTTGAGTAATTGATTATCTCTTAAAATTTCATGTATCGACTAGCACAGCGCCAACCTCCGGGTTTAGAGTAGGACTCTTAGCAACAGATAAGTTTTTAAAATTCAAATATTTCTTAAAATTTCCCTTCTGTTTCTTTTTGAAGGCCATAGTAAAATCTTTTGAAATCTAGTGGCCAATTCGGCTTGAAAATTTTCACCATACTCCGCAGCGTGAGCTTCTGAATCTGAGGCTTAGGGTAGGCTTGAAGCCAATAAGGGCCGAAACTATTCGATAAACAAAAACTTCTAGTGCCAGTAGACCATCAAGAGCTGTATTTAGCTTAGGTCAGCTTCAGCATATTATATACCAGCGGCGCTGGATAGTGGATATATATCCAATATATATAGCTATATTGTTGCTAAGCAATGTCAATGGCCAGTGTACCCCTTCAGACCCTTCGAGATCCGTAGAAAGTGAAAAGTCAACGGATGGATTGAGTTGGTCTGAATTCGTAAAAAAAACCAAACGGGCTGCTGCTTGCCATATTTTTATGTTGATACATTTTCCTTACAAAATTCGGTTATTCGAAGAATACAACAAAAACCATTTGATACATCCCAAGAATTCAAGGGGTCGGTAGGCACAAGGTATAATGCGGGTTGAGGCTAAGGTAAACATAAAAATATGTGTTATCGATGAATGCAACGAAACACTACCCGCGACACAATATGTATGCTCCGCTGCGCTCGATGAATGTGCACCGCTCGATGAATGCATCGAGGATATCCGAAGAATACAACGGATATTTAAAAAAGTATAAAAATAAGTTAGGTAGTTGCACTAAAAATTCCATTTTCTTTCTCCATCGTCCATCTTCTTTGGTTCCTTCACGACTTCGATTCGAAATTTCTTCGTCGTCGCTCGACTGAAGAAAAATCACTGTATTAACCTGTGCGAACGCCGTGCGCGCACGAACAAGAATGAGTTGGACGCTAGAGGTGAGACAGTTGATGGGAGTGTTTTGCTTTCTCTGTCTACCTCTAAACACTTGTGCGATATAGTCAGCGAGTACGTACGTACTACAAGTAAACATTTCTCTGAAGGTGAAGGCAGTATAATTCAGGATTACATATTCATAACCATATTGATAAAAAATAAAGATTTGTAGTAAAGCGAGTCAAAAGACCATCACGGGGTGTAGAGTTTCTCGATTTTTTTAAATGCCAATAACTTTAATTCATTAACTATTATGCCTATCACCCGTTGGTTTCTGGGACACCCTGTAAAATATTTTATACATAAGGTCGAGAACAAACACCTAGGCTAGTATCGAAATTTAGGAAATGTTGTAGGAACCAAGCCGTAAGTTTCTTCTTCTCTTTTAGGCTTTAGCCGCGCGGAATTGGCACCTTGATTCGTTTTAAGACGTTCAAAGTGAGCCTTGTGAATTTATTGAATAGATACCTTTTAACTTTGACTTTATATTATTGTCACAGTCTTCTTTTTGTCGTGTCAGTTGTTTCTGTCGAAACAGTGTGGTGAAAGGACTATAACCCTTTCAAGCACTATAATCTTCATTTACGCAATGATAAAGTTTAAGCTTTGGTAGTATGTTACGGTTATCTTTAAAACTATCAAAACCAAATACCAAATATTCTTATAGAAATAATTATGTTAATAAATTATAGACAAGCAGCCGCAGGCGGGTTCGCTCGCGTGGCAGCAGTGATTGCTAAGATCAATATTTAAAGCAGTCTATTTTTTGGGTTATTTTATATTTTATACTCTGTTCCTCAACATTTTTCGGGATTAAAAGTTACTTAAACAAAGTGTTTCAATACTTTTACTTAAAACTTCAAGGGGCTTAAATCAATATGAATAACTTTTTCTAAGGAACCAACACTGTGAACGAGAAAACAAAACAGCTGTTTCGCACAAAAGTTCAATACCTACCTGGCTTAAAAGTATGAAACAGTGTTGGTTCCTTAGAAAAAGTTATTCATAATGATGGGTACTTAAGCCCCCTGAAGTTTTAAGTACAAGTATTGGAATACCTTGTATAGTAATCCATGTTACAAACTATACTTGTTCCAAGTTTCATACAAATAGGTCGAATGGTAAGGGAGTGATTGATCCACAAACATCCTTACATCCAAAAATTTCATATTTTAGAAAGAAGGACATAAATCACGCTCACGCGATGGAGTCCAACTATCTAGAGGTAGAGTAGAGTGAACCTTTTCCCTATAAGAAGGATATAAAAGATCTTGTATTCAGGCGTGCTACTGCTAATTTACCTCTGACTTGTAAACAAAATCCCGTAGCCACATTGTTCAAAATAATTCGTTTGACCGTTCAAATTTTCGTTTAAAAGTCGACACCTGTAGCTGTCCCGCAGACATCGAGGGTATAAACCAGCCTCAATCCCAGGGTATGTCCGTCGATTACGAGTTTACGGCTGGCTCGTAAATCTGGTGTCCACTCGCCGGAATTATGCGATAAAAACGATGTAAACTTAATTTCATGTCGGACGTCCCTTTATGGCGCGCGAGTTCGCAGCAGCGCGGTTGTAAACAATTTTTGTCTGATAAGGATGCAATTGTTCGGTTTGTGGACTTAACTGAGTACTTTTTTGGGCTATTCCAACGACGTTTATTTATTTAATTTAAATAATAAGAATGGTACGCAGACTAATTACAGTAATGTAAGAATAAAATTAAAATTAAAGTACAATATAAAGGCGTTGTTTCATCAATATATGGAGCCGGGGTCGGGTACAGTTTATATAATTATCGCTTAGCAATACAGTAACTTTTTTAACTGTTTTAATTTGCTTTATTTTTACTTCGTTCTCTTGTTCATCAAGATTTTATTGGTCAAGGAAAGTAACATAATGCACTTAAAATATGGCGGACTGACATGCGTGAATGGCATTTTGACAACTGTTATATAAGTCAAGCTTGAGAGTGAAAGTCATTACCGTCACAAAAAGCAACAAATCTAACAAACAATTCCAAAATGCAATCAAACGTCATGTCAAACGTCAATTACAGACTGTCTTGGCGGCTCTAAAAATGTGCGCATAGTAAGAAATTCAAACAGATCAACATTTAGCGATGAACACTTTAATGACCTACATTTTTAATGTTGGTTAAGAGCACCGGTGGTCTAGTGGGAGTGACCCCGCCTTCAGATCGTAAGGTCGCAGGTTCGAATCCGGTCGTGCACCAATGGATTTTTCCTATCGAAAAATTTATGTGCGCAATGCCAGTGCTCTTAAACGGTGAAGGAAAACATCGTGAGGAAACCAGTTAGTACTCTAACAGCGGCGATGGGCTTGCAACCTGTCACGTATGGAATACCAACTACTGCAAAATGTGGGTATGTGCCAAATTTAATGTTTGGACGTACCTCTGACTACCCCCTTAGACATCCTCAAAAAAAGAATCTGGAGTTAGTACTTAGTACTAAGAGATCTGAGGGGATATCTACCGTGCCTGGGGATTAAAGTCGTGAAGCTGTTATTATTATTATTATTATTATTTTTAATGAAATTGCATTTGAATGGTAATCTTCAATTTTTTTAAATTTTTTCTATGTGCGGTATATAGACCAGACCCAGAATAAACCTGTCCATTGTTCAGTCAAGCGAATGGTGCTAGAAACTTACAAATAGTATCAGATGAAGTTATAATAATATATTTATTCATAAAAAAAATCAGTGATATATTCAGTTCAGTTCAGTTCAGTGAGATTATATCTTTAAAATTGTTGAAATACGCGAGCGGGAGGTAAATAAGCGGTAGTCATCACCTTAAATTCAGTAGAAAAAGTGAAATTGTCGGATAGCATGATATCTTAAATTTACTTAAGTCACTCAACAATATAATATCGCCACAAACTTTTCCGTTTAAGCGTTCCTAGGAAGTTCGCTGCTTTAAAGGCAGAATAAAATGAATTTCTTAATGTCTGTAGCTAAATGGATTGCTAAGTTTATGCTTCTTGAAAACTTACAAAATGTTTCTGAAGTTGTAGCGGTGATAAATACTGACCGTAATTTTTCAGATTGTCAAAAAATAGTAAAACAGTTCGACAGAAATAGTAAAACAGTTTGTGAAGGGCTCGTCCGGGGAAGTATTACCACCACACCTTTTTCTGCCGCCAAGCAGCGTTGCTGTGTTTCGGTTTGAAGAGTGTGGTTGACGGTGTAATTACATGCACATGAGTCTTAACATCTGTATATCTCAGTGGCAGTGCATCGTAGGGTACGTGCCTATCGTGCGTGACTTACGAGGTAATGCTTTGTTATAGGTGATGGTTACCACTTAAAATCAGGTGGGCCATCTGCTTGTTCCATCAGCTAGTTGTATAAAAAAAAACTTTGACCCCTCTGGCATAATAAATATCACCTCAGATCTCACGGACCAAGCATCAAATCAATTTAAAGTATTTGGTATTCTATATGTGACAGGTTGCAAGCCGATCACCGCTGCTAGAATACTAACTGGTTCCTCCATCCATAGAAAACTCCATTGGTGCACGACTGGATTCAAACCCACGACCTAACTATCTGAAGTCGAGATGGTTCTTATGATACACGAAATATAGTTTAGAAAGAAAACTTGTACTAATATATTAAAGTTTTTTTTTTGTATGTTCCATCAAAGCCACCCGTGCACTACCACTATTCTTGTGATAGACAAAATATGGAACAAGTTACAAACGAAAGCCTGAACTAATAAATTAAAGTTTTTTTTTGTCTCTTCCATCAAAGCGCTTTGTTCAGTCTGTATACAAACTCCATAATGATGTTCCATCGGAGTTCTTTCAGCGAAATAACTTATTTAATCTAACTTTTAAGATTAAAATCTTTATTTCATCAAATTGTCAGTAGCTGCGGACATCCGATACTTTGTATGATCGATCAATTCTGATGGTGTTTATAAGATAAAATAGCTATTAATTATCGAGAAATGCGTCTTTGCTATAATATTATATAAATAATATTTTTATAATATACAAGGATGCCCACGACTTCGTCTGCGCAGGATTAGTCACACAATATCTTTATAAATTGTAGCCTATGTGTTATTCTGATGTTGTTACGTATAAAAACGTCTATTTATTTTATTTCATTTTTAGTCTGTTCTTGTCTGTGACTTGTGTTATAGAACTGTCAGTAAGCTGTGGTGGAATGCGTTGTATGGGACGTTAGCCTGTCGTTCCGACCTGTGTTTGTAAAAAAGAAACTTCTTTCTTTCATCCTTGAAATCGCTGATGCATCGCATCTATATTTCAATTATACTTTCGTTTGGTGAGTTTTTTGTCGAAAAGCCTTCAGGATTTGTTTAGTGTTGTGCTTTAGTAATAACGAGTTCGTTCCGTTTACAGGATTTATATATTTTGACCTGGAGATTGGAAAATATTTCTGACGCGCAATACCGCGTGGGCCTACCAGTTTTTTCTTCGAGTTTTAACAGTGAAACCTTCTGTCTGACCAACAGGTAAGAAGTAGGTCGTTATATCAACCTTTTGAGAGAAATTTTGTAATTTATTTCAATAAAACATCTTTTTCACAAATCTTAAAAATCAAATTTATTCAACCAATTTCAAATCAAAAGACTAAAAGCTATGTGCTTATTCATTTACCTAGTTAGTATGTGGCCCTCTGTCATATTTACAGTCAGGCCATGTGGCCAAAACCTGATATTTTGTTTAAAATCATTATTTCCCGTTGCAAATGTTTCAATATTTGTCTGTAATTGAAGTTTTTTTCAATTACAGGAGGTTTTTTTTTTTTACTATTGAACAAGTTCTACTTCATCCCTGGAGGACCTATCTGCTTCCTGTCCTGGATTTGGGACCCATTGGACTCAACATTCCGGCTGGACAACGTTTGGTGATATCCGGTTTTATTCACACCGATTAGCAATTTTAAACATTATTGGATCTTTATCCTACAGAACCGTGGCTGTATACCCTACCATGGTTGGCGCCCTTTTGAAATACAAATATATCCAATATTAATATCACAATAATAAATTAACCATATAAAAATTCATGCAAGTAAATTCAGGTTCTTCAACATCTTTTCAAATCTGAATTGCAATTCATCTCTGGTGCCTCACGATAAGAACCCTAGAAGACTAGTTAGCCGTGGTCTATCTTTTTTAAATTACCTACTTTCCTTTTTGTGTGTATGTCTGAACAATAAACTGACTAGAGATTGAATGCGGTTTTCCTTCAACACCTCTGGTAGATAGGTTCAGATTCCACTACGTATCAGTAGCGACCCAACGTGTGGGGCTTTTATCTCCTGAGATGGTTGTCACGTCATATTAGCTGTGTCAAAAGTTAACTTGCATGATATTGGATATATTTGGTATAATTTTTAGGTTAAACTAGTGAAATTACAATTACAAATAGTAGGGGCTATTTGTAATATTTTAAACATTATTAGGTTATATTGTAAGAAGTGTGTTACATTTTGTGTACTAAGTGTATTATGTGTGCACATGTTATCATGTGCCATTGGTGTTTTTTCTTGTGAATTTATTGTCTTTGTAAACTTGAGGTGACTTGCAATCAATATCAAAACTAAAAGTTTTTAGCTACAGTTGGTGACAATTTATCAAACTTATTCATTCTTTTACCAGTGATTGACTTTTATCTAAAAACTAAAACTATAAACAAAAATAATATTTAGTAAAGTCAGTGATAAACTTTTAATCAAATAAAATAAAACCAAAATAATTATTAGTACAGTCAGTCACAAAATTTTCTATAAAATAAAATTAAACAAATAATATAAAATACAGTCAGTGACACAATCTTCTAATAAAATACAATTTTACCAATAATAATTAGTACAGTCAATGACAAAATTTTAATATAATTTTATTAAACTTAAAAAATACTTACTACTTACTTACTTACACTGTTTTAACTACGGTCCTTTACATACCTACCATACCTTTACATACCTACTTGGACTTGTAGTTTATCTCAGTTTCAAATTTTTTTTTACCCAATACTTTTTTATTGAAATTTGTTTTGAAGTTTTCTCTCATCATGGAGGAATTGGAGTGTGAAGTGCTGATCGGTGCAGGTCAACCAGTTTCCAGTGTTCTGATAGGTGCTGAATTGGTTTATGCCACTCAGGCGCATTGCCTTGTTTGGACCACCTTTCAGGCCTTATGCTCATAGCATTCAAGGCATACCGTAAATTTTGTTCAATGAGATTCCTTTTTGGGATACTCATATTCTCATAGACTAGGGAACCCCGGACCGTAGGTTGGTTACGATTCATCTTGTCCTGGGCGTTGGATATAAACATGGAATAGATTGCTGGGAAATTGTATGTTGCTAAGTGGCACAGTTCCGTTACCGTGTTGGAGGGTCGCGTGGTTTGGCTACTTGGGCCACCACATTTCTTTCTACGCTGGTCTGTGCGTGGAACGATAATTTTAGGAAGATAGGGTTTTTTTTATTGGTTAAAAAAAAAACATAGTTTTGATGGCAGGCGCAGGCCCACTTCTTTGTTAGGGTATCGCGTGGTTCGGTCGTTATAGTCCGTCACTCTTTACCTTACGCCGCTGGTCTGTGCGAGGATTGTTAGGGTTAATAGGTTCTTTGTTAGGTTGTACGTCATGGAGTCAGGAAGTAGGTAGGTTAGGGCTTCTAATTTCAAAGGATTTTTCTCGATCAGCAGTTTTAAAAGTATTTTGGAAGGAACACTCACCCTTTTTCATTGTGTTCGTTGATTTGGTCATTCTTTTCAACTTCATATTATGATACTTTTGAAAGCGTTGTTAGGTCTCAGTAACTTCAATCGGTGGAGAAGTTACTGTTTGTTTTTTTTAATTTTGTTAAGGTTGTGAGATTTGATAGGGATAAGTTTGCATCCGTCACTAGCGTAAAATAAGCCTTATGTATCGAGCGGTGATACAACTCGTAAAATAAGCCTTATGTGTCGAGCGGTTATACAACTCGTTAGCTGTTGACGTGGAATAAGGGACGTATGCTAGGGCCTGTGTGTTTGTGTGGGAATGATCGGATACTGCATAGGATCTTCAATCCTAGGGAACTAGTCCTTAAGCCGTTAATACCTGACTACCTAAACGTTAATGTAAATTGTAAAAGTTTCAGCTTTTGACTCAGGTTCGTTTTACCTGGAGTCATCGTCATTCAGTTGTTTTGCTGGTGAAGCCAAGAGGACTTTTGCTCTCGTAGGACCTACGCTTCTGTGTACGGTGCTAGCAAACAAATAATTCTTTAGGTAGGGAAAATTTAAGCTTATATCCGTTATCGGAGTTAATGTGATAGTTCGGTCGCAGTTATACCTAACAGCTAAACCACTTGGTGTTGGTTGTTAAGGGTCTCTTGTGGGTTCGATTTTATGTTTTACTATTTTCCTTTTTTCATTCTACCATGGTCTGGTCCCCATGGTTGAGAAACCTTTTAGCGGGTTTGTTACACTTTCCTGTTTGTTTTGTTTTCAATTTAACTTGATGAGCATGACTGGTGCCCGGACAGAGGAGATTTTGTATTCGATAGATAGATCAGGTCCTGGCGGTTGGTTATTTATAGGGTTTCGATTGCTTATGAGAAAGGAATTTATGTATAATAAGTATATATTAGTGTATAACCATAGTTGTACACTTAACCTTATAGAGTTTTCTTTTGTTGGTGGTAGAAGTTTTCTTTTGGGTCTTTGGCAACCTTTTCCAAATAAGCCTCATTTCATATTTGTTTGTGGAATGTTTGTGTTCTGTTATTACCTTTTTTCTTTTGGGTCTTTGGCAACCCTTTCCAAATAAGCCTTCCTTCCATATTTGTTTGTGAAATGTTTGTGTACTGTTATTACCTTTTTTGAGTGCTTGCGTTTCCAAGCAATAGCATCTCTTTGGGACAGTTACTTTGTAGTTTTCGAGTTTCGTGTGGTGTTTTCAGTTTTTGTTATGAGCTTTTGCTTTAAATATTTGTCTCTTTTCTTTACTCAAGTTGCTGTGTTTCAGAAGCTGGAGGACCAGCTTGAATTTCGCGTCAGTGGTCGCAAAATTCTTCTGATTGGCGGGGTTATTGTTACGTATAAAAACGTCTATTTATTTTATTTCATTTTTAGTCTGTTCTTGTCTGTGACTTGTGTTATAGAACTGTCAGTAAGCTGTGGTGGAATGCGTTGTATGGGACGTTAGCCTGTCGTTCCGACCTGTGTTTGTAAAAAAGAAACTTCTTTCTTTCATCCTTGAAATCGCTGATGCATCGCATCTATATTTCAATTATACTTTCGTTTGGTGAGTTTTTTGTCGAAAAGCCTTCAGGATTTGTTTAGTGTTGTGCTTTAGTAATAACGAGTTCGTTCCGTTTACAGGATTTATATATTTTGACCTGGAGATTGGAAAATATTTCTGACGCGCAATACCGCGTGGGCCTACCAGTTTTTTCTTCGAGTTTTAACAGTGAAACCTTCTGTCTGACCAACAGGTAAGAAGTAGGTCGTTATATCAACCTTTTGAGAGAAATTTTGTAATTTATTTCAATAAAACATCTTTTTCACAAATCTTAAAAATCAAATTTATTCAACCAATTTCAAATCAAAAGACTAAAAGCTATGTGCTTATTCATTTACCTAGTTAGTATGTGGCCCTCTGTCATATTTACAGTCAGGCCATGTGGCCAAAACCTGATATTTTGTTTAAAATCATTATTTCCCGTTGCAAATGTTTCAATATTTGTCTGTAATTGAAGTTTTTTTCAATTACAGGAGGTTTTTTTTTTTTACTATTGAACAAGTTCTACTTCATCCCTGGAGGACCTATCTGCTTCCTGTCCTGGATTTGGGACCCATTGGACTCAACATTCCGGCTGGACAACGTTTGGTGATATCCGGTTTTATTCACACCGATTAGCAATTTTAAACATTATTGGATCTTTATCCTACAGAACCGTGGCTGTATACCCTACCATGGTTGGCGCCCTTTTGAAATACAAATATATCCAATATTAATATCACAATAATAAATTAACCATATAAAAATTCATGCAAGTAAATTCAGGTTCTTCAACATCTTTTCAAATCTGAATTGCAATTCATCTCTGGTGCCTCACGATAAGAACCCTAGAAGACTAGTTAGCCGTGGTCTATCTTTTTTAAATTACCTACTTTCCTTTTTGTGTGTATGTCTGAACAATAAACTGACTAGAGATTGAATGCGGTTTTCCTTCAACACCTCTGGTAGATAGGTTCAGATTCCACTACGTATCAATGTATAAGCTATATTATTGTAAAGATTCATTAAAATCCATTCAGTAGTTTTTACGTGAAAGAGTAACAAACATCCATCCATCCATCCATCCATACTTACAAACTTTCGCGTTTATTATTTTAGTAGGATTTTATTTTGTAACGTTGCGTTTATTTTTGAAGTGGGTAACTGTTTATTTTAAAGATAGCACACCAACATTATTATCTATCTTTAAGGCTGGCAGGTAGAAAATGCTAATATTATTAAGCCTACACGTTTTTTTTATATTATAATGTAATGGCGTGTAGCTAGTATACAAAAAACCTGCAGTCGAATTAAGAACTTCATCCTTTTTTGAAGTTGGTTAAAAAGAGATTGCGTACCAGGGTATTGTGTCGAAGCCTAATTCGATGGATGTTTGTGTTACAAACATCCATCCATCCATACTTACAAACTTTCGCGTTTATAATATTAGTAGGATAAAAATATACCTATGATTATATTTACGATTTATGCGTTATGTACACTTATTGATTTTTATTTACACCATTAAATCGTTCGTTCTTGTCAAATCTGGGAGTCCGGTTATTGTACGTCATGATAATGTACAGCACGATAATGTACAGCATGATATTTGGAAGCCACTTTGGTACCTTTTTGGATTCGTTTTATTGGGTGTACATTATCGGGGCGTGCAATAACTGGATGTGCAATATTGTCACGTGTAGTTAATGTGCAGCCAGTTAATACACAGCATGATAATGTACAGTACGTTAATGTACAGCATGATAATTGGAAGCCACTTTGGTACCGTAAAAAATAATTTCTGGCACTTCGGCGGCCGCTACCGCGGCACGCTCGTTTTGCTCGCTCGCCTCGTGCGTAATTTATATGTTTCAACATAACCTAACCAATCCGACTCAACGGTACTAAAGTGGCTTCCAATTATCGTGCTGTACATTATCTGGGTGTACATTATTGACACGTGACCATATTGCACAGCATGTTATTGTACGGGATGATAATGTACACCCAATAATTCAAACCAGTGGACACGGATTATCTGGGTGTGCATTATCGTGCTGTGCAATATCATGCTGTACATTATTTGGCCTTACATTATTGGCTCCCAAATCCGGTCAATCCCGAGGTTGTCTGGAAGAGCTTTTAGCAATAATACCGCCTGTTGTATGCCACTTGATGTTTTTCTGTTATGTTTTGTGTAAATCTTATGTGGTGTGCAATAAAGTTTATTCTATCTATGAAAAATACTTCTACAAGGCCATCATCGCTGCTAGAACGCATTTTGGCGTAAGAAAACCAACTATAGTTTCGTCCGGTGTTTTACTTCACTGATTGAGAGCAATGCGCACATAATTTTTTCGAAGGGAAAAATCCATTGATGCACGACAGAATTCGAACTCACGAACAAAAGGTGTGTGGTCATTCCCACTACACCACCGGTGCTGCACAAGTTACTTATATTCAAATCAAAACACAGGAAATTACAAAATACATTTTGTTTTCGAACTGGGGTCCAAAATTCACTGTTTTCTGTAAATATTCCGACCAACTCGGAATTAAGAAGCCAACGTCAATCAAAATGATCTTTTGCATGTGAAAGAGACGGGTATAGGGTTTCACGAGAGTGGGAAAGGGACAGTTGGTCTGAAAGTTTAATCAAAAACAATCCATTTCAATATTATTTATTAGCTGGGCGAGAGGGTTTGGGACGGTATCATAGAGCATGACTGGTAGCATAGATATGGCATTTTGTCACCACTAGACCTAGAGCACTAGTGGTGACAAAGTGGTCTAGTGGTAGCGGCCCCGCCTTCCGATCCTGTCGTGGGTTCGAAACCGGTCGTGCACCAATGAGTTTTTCTGTTCAAAAATGTATGTGCACAATGCTAGTTCTCTCAAACGGTGAAGGAAAACATCCTGAGGAAACCGGGATGTGTCTAAAAAGTTCTATAACATAATGTCAAGTGCTCGAAAGGAGCCTCTTGAGGAGTACTTAAAATCCTTTCACCACACTGTTTCGAAAGAATCTAGTGACACGACAAGACAGAGAGAGACCACTGGGCCTTACTTTTAAATATGTCAAAAGATAATTAGTGTTTAAACGATTGCCGACATTCCATGCCCACTATCTAGTCTCAAACTAAGCAAACCTTTAGTACTTATACCTATCATAACATAACACATAAATAGAGAACAACATTTTATGTTCATCACACAAATGTTCTCGGTGGGGATCGAACCCACAGCCTTCAGCACAGAAGGCAGAGCTACTACCAACTGAGCTGTGAGAGGCTGTCTGTGAAGATACAAAATTTCAACCCTTACTTATAAACGTTACTCAAGTTGCAAAGCTCAAAGTTAGCCTGACCCTGTTTTTCTTTACCCATTGGACTGCAATATTTTAAGAATTATTTATCTTTTGAGAGTTTTTTTATACTTCTTGCTGGTGGAACAAGCATATGGAATTGATGTTAAGTGGTAACTATCACCTCTTACAAAACACTGCCTCGTAAGTCAAGCACGATAGGAACGTGCCCTATGATACACTGTCCTGCGTCCATCAGCCTACAATTACATTGTCACCAAATGAAAAACCAACCTTTTGATGACAGCTATCAAACTTGATCTACTTTACAAGTTACGTCTGCACCATTAATGGGGGAAATCAATGGTGCAAACGTAACCGCGGTGCAACTCTTCGAACCGAAACAATGGAACGATGCTTGGCGGCAGAAAAAAGCATGGTGGTAGAAAATGGCATCTTCCCCGGTCGAGCCCTTTACAAAGTGCTCTACTACTCTTACACATACATACTTACCTATACCTATCAACATAACACCCAAACTGAGTACAAACATCTATGTTAATTACACAATACTTGTGGTGGGGATCGAACTATTTAGTAAATGATATAATTATATACCGCATCTACAAAATGACTTTTATGATACTCACAATTCCTCAATTTATGTAAATTAATCGAGTTTCGTTTGCTCGTAAACGTCTGTCATTATTACTGAACGATTCAATTTCACCTTCATTTCTGGCGCGGTATGAATCAAAACAAATGCTCGTCCGTTTAACCTTTTGATGTATTATGTTCATTATACGAAATATCTGAAATGTATGGTGATTGCAAATTCGACGTATTTGACGCGTGTTAGCGTAACCCCGGCGCCAGATATAGTTTCATTTGTTTGAAGGTTTGAACACTTGTTTGATCAAAGTCAAACATCATTCAAATTCAAAGTCTTTGTATTCAAAGTCTCCGTGCCTCACACAGTGATCAAACAAGTGAAGCTATATCTGGCGCCGGCATAACGCTTATATCAAACGCACGCGATTACAATATCCCGTTTTAAAGTCAAAAGGTATTTATAATGAAACGTAAGGGCATATCTAGTCTAGAGAAAAAATCCATTTTCTGTTTGGCTCAGGATAAATAAATTCAATAAAAATGACATTGAGTTGACAGATGTTCACGATAAACTAATGTATTTTCATAAACTGTCATACATTTTCTGATATTTTGATTTGATTTATTTATTTTTATTTAACTCACCGAAAAACGCCCTATCTGTTATCGCCCTTACTCCTTCCTCCTTCAGCCTCTTACCTAAGTACCTTAATTGTTACTAGAAAGTAACAATTCTCCTTTTATGGTACAGTTCCTATTAATAGTTCACCCGACGATACTTAACATTCGAAACTCGAAACGAGCATTGTTTAAGTACACAATACAATAGGGTTTTAGTGGAGTCTGTTCATCGGTACTAGACATAGCTTCGCATAAATGAAAGGTAAATGAATGAAAATTTGTTTTTTTTTTACACAATTTGCTGATGGAACAAGCATATAGCCCACCTGATGTTAAGGCGAAGACAAGAGCTAATGTACCTCTCGCTCGCACGTTTCGACATGTTGAAAAAAAGAGAAACCAACCAAACAAAAAAAAACAAATTAATTCATCAATCAATCATACAAAAAACAGTCGAATTGAGAACCTTCTCCTTTTATGAAGTCGGGTAAAACATTATTTTCACTGAATCGACAATACAGTCACATTTACAGTGTGGCTAACATTAAATCAGAGTCATCTACACCTCGACTTTACCAGACTACCGTCTTGGTTTAGGAGGTGCGGGTAAGAGCCAAACTTGGCGTTCTTTCCTCTAGCTTCAAGAAGCCCCAAGTGGCTTTAAGGCCTCTCAGTGGCGTTACGCTGCCAAATACTTGGCTACGGCGGTACTCGGGCGATGGAATGAGCATTACATCTGGGTAAGTAGGTAGAGAGGCGAGAGGCTAACAATGAGCAGGCTCAGAGACAGCGGTTGACAATGCGTTCGGTGTGACCGCGGCCTGAAGGAGATGAAAATAGAATCCTATTTCTTAGAAATCTTATTGCAAGTAAGTCTTCTAATAACAAAAGGAGATTATAGAAAGCGCTATTTCTTAGAAGCAAAAATCGATATTGAGAGGAAATAAATAAAAAACGTTTGACCGCAATCTCACCTGATGTTAAGTGATGATGCGGTCTACGGTGTAGCACGCTTACCTAGAAGATACCTATTCACTCGTCTCTTGAAAACACCCAAATTATAGGCATTCGGAAAAACAGACGCCGGCAAGGAATTCCACTCTTTGGCTGTTCGCATTATAAAAGTAGATGCAAAGCGCTTTGTGCGGGCTGTAGGTAAGTCAACCATGAATGGATGTCTCATTTCCGTACGTCTGGTAGTCCGATGGTAGAACGGGGATGGGGGAACCAAGTTGTGGAGTTCCGTTGCACACTCTCCGAAATGTATCCTGTAAAAAACCGACAAACAGGCAACTTTGCGGCGATGCTCTAGAGTCAGGAGCTTAGACTCAAACAACATGTAACCTATGAGCCTTTTGGCTCGTCTCTCAATAGTTTCCAAGGCCTCAAGCTGGTATTTGGCAGAGCCATCCCAAAGATGAGAACAATACTCCATACACGACCGGACTTGCGCTTGGTACAGATAAAGAAGCTGTCCCGGTGTGAAGTACTGCCTCACCTTCGATAATATGCCTAGCTTCTTCGCAGCTGTCTTGGCCTTGGATTCTATGAACGAGCCAAAATTTAGTTTGCTGGTTAACGTAGACCCCAAGAGATCGAGTTGGCCTGATATAGGAATTGATACATCTCGGAAAGTTGGAGTCAGGTGGATTTGACTCCTCTTAGCAGAGAACAGACACACCTGGGTTTTCGCAGCATTGAACTTGACTAGATTGGAATCCCCCCAATCAGCAACTGCTTTCAAAGTCAAGCTCAAGCGGTCAACCATGGCCTCTCTGTAAGACTGGACCTGAGATCCACTAGGACGTGTATCAGGTATATAGCTCTCTACGACAGTGCTGTCGTCTGCATACCCAATGATTCCGGGCATAAGCAGATCATTGATGTGCAGCAAGAACAGTGTCGCAGAGAGAACTGACCCCTGAGGGACCCCGGCATTAATTGCCAAATGATCAGACGAGCAGCCATCAACGACTACTCGAAGTGACCGGCCCCTCAGAAAGTCTGATACCCAGACACAAAGGTCAGTGGATAAGCCGTAAGATGGAAGTTTGCTTAAAAGGCTATCGTGCCAAACCCTATCAAAAGCTTTCGAGATGTCTAGAGAAACTGCGAGAGCTTCACCGTTTTTCTCTATGGCTTCGCTCCATACATGAGTGGCATATGCAAGAAGATCCCCAGTAGACCAGTTTCGGCGAAACCCGTATTGCCGGTCACTGAGGAGATCATTGTCTTCAAGATATGCCAGGAGCTTATTGTTAAGTATACGTTCCATACTCTTGCATAGTATGGACGTAACCGAGATGGGTCTGTAGTTGGCAGGGTCGGTGCGACTTCCCTTTTTGGGTACGGGCTGTACATTTGCAAACTTCCAGGACTTTGGCACTTGACCTGTCTTAATAGAGAGGCGAAAGAGGCGTGTCAAAACAGGAGTCAATTCAGGCGCACAGTTTCTCAGAACGACGGCTGGAATACCATCGGGGCCACTAGCCTTGTTCACGTCCAGATTGAGTAGAGTTTTGCGAACCTCTATCTGACTGATACGAATCTCTGGCATGAACGTCTCGCATCTAATCGGGACAGATAGAGGTGTTGCACTACCAGCATCTAAACGCGAAGACTCCGCAAAAAGAGAAGCAAATAAATTAGCTTTTTCTTCAGCAGTGTGAGCTAGTGATCCGTCTGGTTTCAACATTGGAGGCAGTGTGGGCTTGCAGAAGTTAGATTCGACCGACTTCGCAAGGGACCAAAAAGCTTTACAACCTGCAGGGTATGAAGCAAGTTTGGTCCCCACTCTGCTAATGTGGTCAAATCGTGCCTTCCGAAGTGCCTTCTTACAGGACTTGGCAGCTCTGTTAAAGGCTTTCTTCCATTTACGCACATCATTCGACTTTCGGTTTCGAGCGTCTACCCATGCTAGGTAAGCCTCATGTTTTTGCGCCTTAGCGCGGCAACATTCAGCTCCAAACCATGGGTGAGCTTTGCCAGACAGGGGCACGTCAGCAAATGGAATAAAATACTCCATAGCCTGTCGTAACACTTCTGTCACGGCATCCGCACTAGTCGAAGAGTCGCCGGAAGAGAAGCAGACTGGTTGCCAAGGGTAGGATGCAAAGAAAGACCGCATCTCTTCCCAATCAGCTGACTTATATTGCCATACTCGCCGTGTACCTTTAAGGGTGGGATCAGGCGGGGAATAGGTCGATACAGACTTCACCAGACAGTGGTCGGAGCTACCCAATGGTGGGGCTACCGAGACCGAGTATCGGTCTGGATCTGTTGTCAGCAGAAGGTCCAAGCAATTGGCTGTGTGGCCATCAATATCAGGTATCCGGGTCGCTTCTTTGACAAGCTGGGTGAGACTTAAAGATAGTGCAAGTTTGCGTGTCTCTCTCCCAGCGTGGTCTGTGCTCTGATATGGGAATAACCACTCCTGATGGTGTGCGTTAAAGTCCCCCAGAACAACCAATTGGGCAGTGGGATAAGTCTGCTGGGCTTGGTCGGACTTGTCACTAAGGTATTCGGTGAGCCTTGTTGTCTCCTGGTCTCCACTGTGCGAACGGTAGATAGAGGCATAAAGGATTTTCTCCAAACCAGTGTCCACCATAACCCAAAGTGCGTTGAAATTGGAGTCTTCAAGATTTTTGAGACGCCGAATACAGATGTCATCCCGGGCGTATAAACACACGCCTGCTCGTGGCTTGAAGCTGTGTTCCAAGGTGTACCCCGGATAATTTAGGTACGCCACGTCCGATGGACACCCGATCTGCGTCTCCGAGAGAAACAAAAAGTGTGGTTTTTCAGTCTCTAGATGGTAGTGGACTGCCACGAGATTGGAGTGCAGACCTCGTATGTTAGACAGGTGCACTTTTAATGAGAGGGAGTGCAGCCGCTGTGGAAACTTTTTCTTTTTATTTCTCTGCATGATAGTTAAGGAGTGAGGGAAGGCGGATCGAACGGCAGTAGAACTAGACGACACTTGCGCACCTGGGGCACGCCCAGAAACAACACGTATTATGGGGAGACTAGGCTGGAGACTGCGGGGACGCCCGAGCCCCCCCGGGGATGTCCATTGGGCCCTCTCATCCGGTCGCCGACCGGCACAATGGCGCATCACGGGATTTTTCGTCAGTTGGCGGGGCAGCCTTTCATGAGTGGCTAGCTCACTACTTGGGCCCCCAACTACCTGCGGACGGCCAGCGGTGCACCGTGCCTCGGATCCCGCTACCCTCCGCGACTAGTCACCCGATACGGCGGAGTCTTAGCGTGCTAAAAACGGTCTACGCCAGTCTCGCCCCAGTTCTGACCCGTTCTCTCCTACGGTGTCACCGGACATCACGACGGAACACAAATAAATCGTTTGGCGCCGCGTCTTTGTCCGGTGGGTGGTCACTAACCTCGGCCGAAGCCTACCACCAGTGTGTCATCAGCTTAGCACCACCCGGAGGCCACGTGTAGGGTTACAAGGGGTATCCTCCTACGGACGTGGATGACTCGGCCCCCAAAAATAACACCCAGACAGAGAACAAACATCTATGTTCATCACACAAATGTTTGTTCTCGGTGGGGATCGAACCCACGGCCTACGGCGCAGAAGGCAGAGCTACTACCAGCTGAGCTGTGAAGGCTGTCTAGAGTAAGCTACCTTATTGAGTTTGAGGGTTCTTCTAAATAAGCTCAGTAACTGTACCCCAAGTATGAGATTTGCTTACGATATTTCGTTTTTCGTTTTACGTTTTTGTTCCGTGTTCATTGCGAGTTTTGTATGAAGACGCGATAGAGATACCGATACGGAACCCGCAATGAACACGGAACAAAAACGATTCGTTTTTGCTCCGTGCTCATTGCGGGTTTTGTAAAGTTCCGTATCGGTATCAATATCGCGTCTTCATACAAAACTCGCAATGAACACGGAACAAAAACGGAAAACGAAAAACGAAATATCGTAAGCAAATCTCATACTTGGGGTACTGAAGTCTGAGATTAGCTTTACGTTTTCTGTATTTCAAATGTATTTATTTTTGAACACAAACATAAGGTTTACAATAAAAACAATGCAAACGTTGACAGCTGCAAAAAATATTATAAATATGGGTAACTAACTGTCAGTATTTTGAAGTTTGTTTACATTTTTATTTTATTTTTACCTCTATAATGACATTCGCTACGAACCAGTTTTCTGTATTTTCAGGCCCTTTTTATATGGGAACTCGTAAGTTTATCAATTCTCGTTACAAAAACTCAGACTTAGGGTACAATAGGCACAGTCCTTGAGCACAGTAGGATTTTTATTTTAATGTCAGAGACAGACAAACGGGCTTACGGCCTACCTGATGTTAAGTGGTAACCATCACCAATAACAAAACATTTCCTCGTAAGTCACGCACACTAGGAACGTGCACTGCCCTGCGTCCATCAACTTGAGGCATATGCCTCACTTGGAAGCATCCTTTTGGTAGTGATTTGGATCAGTTCAGCTACCAAAAGATCGTTTATAATGGATATGTTTTGATTGACCTCTGGGTATTATTATGTAAATATTGAATGAATAATACCTTTAGTAATATTGTTAGGTACTTTTTATTTACATAAATAAAAAAATAAAATAACATAATATAAATTATTTTTTTATAATTCTATGCTAAACGATAGAGCTCCATAAAATAAACGGTTTTATTAACGAATTCGTTAGACCATATTATTTTTGATATACCTGCCTATTTTGTACTGTTATCGAACGGAACCCTAAATTTAACAAATCAAAGCGATCGGATAGACTTTTTTATTGTTTTGTTTGTGCTCTCTCAATCACTCAAAACGAATTCGATTTACTTTTCATACAGGGTGTGAAAAAAGTACCATTGAAACCTGAACCGGCCTGACTATAAATGTATGACTTTACTTGACAGTGATTATAAAAGTATGACTTTCTTCAGTTTGAAGAGTGTAGTTGCCGGTGGAATTACAGGCACATGATTGTGTACCTCAAGTTGATGGACGCAGGGTAGTGCATTGTAGGGCACGTTCATCACTAAGGAGACAAATCTTTGATAAAAGTGTTATGGGTGATAGGTTTCCACTTAAACTCAGGTGGACCATCAGCTTGTTCCATCAGTAAGTAGGATATAAATAATGCCCTCATCACTTAATCGATTGGCATGAAACTTAGATAAAATTAGTTAGAAATCGGGATTGGCATATAGCCTTCGTTTTATCCCGAAAAATAACCGGGAACAGGGTAGAAAACATGAGTGAACCCAATAAAACAAAATGTTATGAAAATAAATGTTCAATCATTACTAATACGCGAGGGAAGCCGAGGGCGGCAGCTAATAAGTTAGTTTATAATTAAGTTATTTTATTGTAATAATATTAGCGCATGCAAGCAATGGCTTTGATTATACAAGTTTAAAAATATCTATAAATCAGTAAATAAAAAATACTTGTAAGTTTTGTATGAAATCTTTACAGTGCTGAATGAATATATTTTCATAACAACTGGCAGCAGTACTCTTACTGAAAAGTTTCTGTTAATATGATATTTCGTACAGCTAGACCCACACTAAAACAGTCATAAACTGAACAGTTCAGTTTATGGTCTTAAGCATTCTGAACAGTTCACTTTACGACTGTATATCTTGGTGAAGCTATTATGTTTTAATATTATTAGAACACAAATAAAAAGCTGTCTTCTCACACCCTGTATATCACTCGGAATATACAAACGCGCTAAATTGGAGCGTTTTTGATAATGGTCTTTTATTTTTCGAGTTCAAGTGTAATACGAATATCTGGGGCGAATAATGGGATAAAACGAGAAGGAAGACTAAAGATTTGCTTTATTTGCACAGTGCGTCTCTTTCTATCACGTACAGAATCATCACTATCATTTAATAAATAAATATAAATAAATATTGGTGGTCTTTCCACACAGCACTATCTAACCCCAAACTAAGCCAAAGCTTGTAATATGGAAACCAGATAGCTGATATTATACATAAATACTTTTTTTTTGTAAATACATACTTATTGGCAGTTGGTAGTAGCTCTGCCTTGTGCGCCGTAGGCCGTGATTTCGATTCCCACCGAGAACAAATATTTGTGTGATGAACATAGATGTTTGTTCTCAGTCTGGGTGTTATTATATATTATAAGTACTTATGTATTTACAAAAAAAAAGTATATTATTTATTATATCAGCTATCTGGTTCCCATATTACTAGCTAGGGGCTAGATAGTGCTGTGTGGAAAGTCCACCAATATTTATTTAAGAATATCCACGAATATCTGATTTAATTTGTTCAAAAACCTTTATATTTAAAAGGTTATATCAGTTAATCGGGCGGACGCTATAAGTTTTATAAATAGCTATTGTATGTGCTTATCGGCATGCACACACGGATGCACACAAATCTAAATGAGCTGCTGAAGCTGTCACATGATCCGATAGGACATGCTGCCAAAATTCACTTATATCTAGTTAGCTAGTTCGTTCATTAGCAGGTAGAATGGGAGATTTTATCAGTAACGCCCATATTTTGTTCTTTACGTCATAGAACCGTAACCGCAACCATAGAACCGCTACGGACCCGTCGTCCAACCGCTATGTCCAACTGTTTGTACCACGGGTAAGGGAAACTATCCATGGTCCAACCGGTTGTACAACGGGGCAGCAAGATTACCCGTGGTCCAACACGTTGGACCACAGGGAAGTAAATTTATCTTAGTCCAACTCTAAAAAGTATGTTTACCCGTAGTCCAACATGTTGGACCACGGAAACGCATGGACCACAGGGAAGTAAATTTATATTAGTCCAACTCTAAAAAGTATGTTTACCCGTAGTCCCACATGTTGGACCACGGAAACGCACGTTTATCCATGGAACAACTAATGTAAGGCTGAGTTCTGTTCACGAATCTTGTGATTCAAAACGACTTCTCTTTTTTATCCTCGTAGTTCAATGGTAGGACTATTGAACCGAAAACTAGCCCATTTTTGACAGCCTTCACAGCTCAGTTGGTAGTAACTCTGCCTTCTGTGCCGTAGGCTGTGGGTTCGATCCCCACCGAGAATAAACATTTGTGTGATGAACAAAGATGTTTGTTCTCTGTCTGGGTGTTATATAATATTACTAGTGGCTTCCCGCGGCTTCGCACGCGTTGAAGTGGTGAGCCGTAATTGAGCCACAAACATCCAAACATCGAAACTTTCGCATTGATTTGTATATTATTAGGGTAGGATACCTACGCAGGTACCTATAAGAGATACCTACCTACCTACCTATATTAGGTAGGTAGGTAGGTATAGGTACTGAGTTTAGCACAAACATGACAAATACAACAAAGACAACCTTACACGGAAAATATGTACTTATTGGTTCCTAGTTTCTATCCCAAAAAAAACGAAACAGCTTCACCACTTTGATCCCCAGGCACGGTAGATACCCTAAGATCTCTTCATACCAACTCAAGATTCCCGTTTTAGAATGTCCCTTACAAACATTGTCGCCTTGTTGTATCCTTTTTACTTGAGCGCAACGAAGGAGGGTAACGTTTTAGGGGTTGTTTTCGAAAATCAAACTGTCTTTTTGTTATGATAAATAACAAAAAGACAGTTTGATTTTCGAAACACAGAACACATTTTCTTTTAGTTTGAAGTTAATTACACTACGCTTTAAAAATCTCTCATACAAACCTTGAAACTTTGTCAGTCTTTTGCACCCTTTGCAGGGGTAATTTTAAAATATTGAAAACGTGATTTTAAATTATTTATTGTGGAGTATATTAACTTCAAGTTTGAAATCAATAGCACTATGCGTTAAAAATCTCCCATACTCACTTTTACCAGCCATTTGCACCCTTTGCAGGGGTAATTATCAAAAGTTAAAAGCGTCATTCTTAATTATTTATTTCTTAGTATATTTACCTCAGGTTTTAAATCAATCACACCACGCGTTAAAAAACTCACATACAAACTTTGACATCCCTTTGCACACTTGTTAAGGGTAGTTTAAAAAAAAAATGCCTTTCCTGTTTTTAGTCTTGGAGTACATCTACCTCAAGTTTCAAGTTTGTAGGTTCAAGGAATACAATTTTTCATACCAACGTTTTCAACCCTTTATAAAATAATAATAATAATAAATATTAGTGGACATTCCACACAGCACTATCTCGCCCCAAACTAAGCCAAAGCTTGTGATATGGGAACCAGATAGCTGATATACTACTTATATACTGTTTTTTTGTAAATACATACTTATAATACTATATAACACCCAGACAGAGAACAAACATCTATGTTCATCACACAAATGTTTGTTCTCGGTGGGGATCGAACTCACGGCCTACGGCGCAGAAGGCAGAGCTACTGCCAACTGAGCTGTGAAGACTGTCAAAATTTATACATCCTCAGGGGTTGAATTTCCAAAAATCCCTTCTTAATACACCTCTACGCCATAAGACCTATATACTCTTCAAATTTCAAGTCTCTAGGACCAGCGGTCAATAACCTCCCATACAAATTTTTACATCCCTTTGCACACTTATTAAGGGTAGTTCTAAAAAACTAAAAATGCCTTTCCTAGTTTTTGCCTTGGAGTATCAAGTTTGTAGGTTCAAGGAATACTATTTTTCATGCAAACGTTTTCAACCCTTTTAATCCCTTAGGGGTTGAATTTCCAAAAACCTCTTCTTAGTACACCTCTACGCCATAAGATCTATGTACTCTTCAAATTTCAAGTCTCTAGGACCTGCGGTCAAAAAACTCCCATACAAAGTTTTACATCCCTTTGCACACTTATCAAGGGTAGTTTTAAAAAACTAAAAATGTATTTCCTATTTTTTTTTTGCCTTGAAATATAAATACTCCAAGTTTCAAGTTCGTAGGTTCAAGGAATACTATTTCTCATACAAACGTTTTCATCCCTTTTTACACCCTTAGGGGTTGAATTTCCAAAAATATCTTCTTAGTACACCTCTACGCCATAAGACCTATGTACTTTTCAAGTTTTAAGTCTCTAGGACCAGCGGTCAAAAAACTCCCATACATACTTTTACATCCCTTTGCACACTTATCAAGGGTAGTTTTAAAAAACTAAAAATGTATTTCCTATTTTTTTGTCTTGAAGTATATGTACTCCAAGTTTCAAGTTTGTAGGTTCAAGGAATACAATTTTTCATACAAACGTTTTCATCCCTTTTTACACCCTTAGGGGTTGAATTTCCAAAAAATCCCTTCTTAGTACACCTCTACGCCATAAGACCTATGTACTCTTCAAATTTCAAGTCTCTAGGACCAGCGGTCAAAAAACTCCCATACATACTTTTACATCCCTTAGCACATTTATTAAGGGTAGTTTTTAAAAACTAAAAATGTATTTCCTATTTTTTTGTCTTGAAGTATATGTACTCCAAGTTTCAAGTTTGTAGGTTCAAGGAATACAATTTTTCATACAAACGTTTTCATCCCTTTTTACACCCTTAGGGGTTGAATTTCCAAAAATCCCTTCTTAGTACACCTCTACGCCATAAGACCTATGTACTCCTCAAATTTCAAGTCTCTAGGACCAGCGGTTTAGGCTGTGCGTTGTCTATATGTCAGTCAGTCAGTCAGTCAGTCAGTCAGTCAGTCAGTCAGTCAGTCAGTCAGTCAGGACTTTGATTCTTATAGTATTAGAGATAAGTACTTGGGTATTTACAAAAAGAAGTATACAAGTAGTATATCAGCTATCTGGTTCCCATATTACAAGCTTGGCTTAGTTTGGAGCGAGATGGTGTTGTGTGGAATGTCCACCAATATTTTTTTTTTTTACAGAACTAATAGATATTATTCGTGAGCACTAAGGCCGCGCACAGTTAATTTGGCGGGAATTAAAATGTAATACTATATTGTGGAACTTTTAATAAGATTATTGTGTCCTTGCAATTGGACAAAATTACTATTTACGAAGAATATTAAAAGCTTCATTTGTTTACGAAGAAAATCACAATCAATGCAAGTATTTTCAATATAATATAGTGAAACAGTTGAGCTGTCTGCAGACCATTGCGAACGCTCTAGAGATAGCTAATCTGATCCAAATCAGTGCCAATCGGAAGCGTATCCAAGATTCTTCCCAAATAGTTATTTAAGGCGAAGACAACTGCTAATGTACCTCTCGCTCGCACATTTGCTTAAATACGAAAAAAAGCAAATTTTTAAATAAGAAAACTTGAATCGATCAAAATTATTTTTTTACTAAACTGTGTGCAATGTGATTGCACACAACTTGGTTAATTGCGATTTTTCGAAAGTTAGTTTATTGATTTTATATCTTTCATGTCAAAACGTGCAAGGGAGAGGCACATTAGCTCGTGTCATCGCCTTATTTATTTTCATTTGCCACCCAACTGAAGGCTGATTTTAAGCTGACGAAGCCACCGTTATAGTTTGACGCAGTAATGCAGACAATTAATGCAGTCGACTGGCCGTCATTGGAGCGACGCGATAGTAGCCCGACTGGACTGGACTTAGGACGTCAATGATGGGGGCTTTGTCAATCAAGAACGTCTATTTTGTTAGCCGCCGTGGCTACACTCATTTAGAATGAATGGCATAATGCCTCGGCCAAAGCAGTTGGATTTTAGGTCGATGGTGGTTGATTTAAGTTTGATACAATAATGCACTTGGCTGGCCGTCGTTAGTAAGATAGGAGAGGCCAGATGGGATTGGATTTAGGACGTCACCGATGGGGGCTTTGTCAATCAAGAATTTTGTTAATCAAAAATGTTTATATTGGTAGCTGTAGTGGCTCTACTAATTTTGAATAGCATAATACTGTGTAAGTTTCATCAATAATGTTGCTACTTGACCAAAGTAGTTTGATTTTTTAGAGGATGGATGGATGGAGGTTGATTACTAGACGCAGTTATGTAGTCTGCTGGCCGTCGCCGTGAGAAGCAATAGTGACCCGACTGGGCTGGACTTAGGACGTCACTGTGTGTTGTCTTATAAATTTGATTATGTTTACCTTTTTCTGTATGCCTACGCCTCACTAAACTTCAATAATATATTATATTATTACATTGTAAAAGGATCATACAAAAGAACGGTAGGAACCAAGCCCTAAGTTTGTTGCCTGTTCTTCTAGGCTTTGGTCGCGTGGAACTGGCACCTAGAGTCACCTAGCTTTAAGACGTTTCAAAGTGATCCTTGTGATTTTATTGAATAAATACATTTTGACTTTGACTTTGACTTTGACTGATAGGGGCTTTGTCAATCAAGAATCGTAGCTGTAGTAGCTATACTAATTTAGAAGTGTAAGTTTCTTCAATAACGCTGCCATTCGAGTTCCAGAGAGTTCTAGTTTGATTTTAAGCTAACGGAGTTAATATTATAGGTTGACGCAATATTGGCCGGACAGAGTTTTTTTTTGAGCTGATGGAGATTGAATAAAATTTGTCATAATAATGCAGTCAACAAACCGACATTAAGGTGATACAATTGTGGCCAGGCAGAGCTGGAATTAGGATATCAGTGAGAACGCTCATAAAGAAACGAGAAAGTCATTTCAGTGTATTCTAGTAGCCAAAGAATGCCAAAGAATTCCTATGGCAGCCCCAAAGCAAATTCCAAGTCCACCCCTGTTCTTTCACACGAGTAGATAGCAAAATTTCACCCCTATTATTGGGTTAGCGTACGTCCACCATGGGAAATGCTATACCGTGCTAATAATAATGGAAATTATGGTAATTTTCAGCAGCTTAGGCAGTCATGCGTTCGAGAATCGGATGTTGTTAAATTCTGTTTATAGAGTAAACACGTAGATGAATTACTTCCTGAGATGTGATTTGCAGCTGTCGGATGCTGGAATGGCACATTTTTCAGGTTATATAAATAAGGTATTTAGATGGAAAGAATGAAAATACGTTTATTTGAAAAACGTGCTTTATGGGTTTATTTATATAGTTTAGTTTATTATGCGAAGCACCTTTTTGTCGTGTCACTAGTTTTGAACAGTGTGGTGACAGGATACAGAACGGACGGCTACAGTACAGATTAAAAAAGTAGTTAGACATCTAATGAAAAACACTGTGGCTGTTACGTCGCAGGGCATATTTCTAACATGTAAGATAAAAGAAGGTTCTTTTTAAATTTACTACTACTATTGTAAGAACAAGCAGATGACCCACCTGATGCTGTGTGGTAACTATTACTTGTGTGGTAACGACAAGAATACAAAGCGTGGGAAGCCTTCCTACCCGATGGAGTCAGTGGATGTAGAGGGCTCGGAATCGTTCTTCCTGGAAATTTATAGGGGAGACCTATGTCCAGAAGTGGATTTCTTCGACTAATGATGATGATGTTGAATAATCTACATTCATCATCATCATCTTCCTGCCATTATCCCACTTCATGTGGCGCCAGCACAACAGGTTTTTTTCTCTCCACTTTCCTCTGTCATTCGTCAGTTCAGTGTTCACTCCTTATCTACATTATGCCATTATAACAGCCGTGCACTGTAGATATGTAAAGTGTTATACACTAACGAGATCACGTAGGCTTTGTCGCATACTCGATTCAGTATTTAATGTAAACAAAACATGCTTCGGGTTTATTTATGTAGTTTAGTATATTATGCGATGAAAGCGTCTTCTTCTTCTTGTCGCGTCATCAGTTCTTTCAAAACAGTGTGGTGAAAGGATTTTAACGTTTTAATTTAATTTGTTGTTTCCTTTGTAAATTTTTTATTCAAATTATAAAGTGTATCTGTCGTAGGACCACGCGTAGCTTATGAGCTACGCCGTAGCAAAAGACTGCTACGCCGTAGCAACAAACTGCTATGTTTCTGCGTAACCTCGACAAAGCCCCTTTGTGGCGAGAAAAAATATGAAACTCACTGACAGTTTTTCTTCTTTAAATCACAATTGAAGAAAAATTCACATGCCTTTTTCTGCCGCCGAGTAGCGTTGCTGTGTTTCGGTTTGAAGTGTGTGGGTGCCGGTGTAATTACAGGCACATGAGGCTTAACATCTGTGTGCCTCAAGTTGATGGACGCAGGACAGTGCATCGGAAGGCACGTTCCTATCGTGCGTGACTTACAGGGTAATACTTTGTTATAGGTGATGGTTACCACTTAACATCAGGTGTTTCATCTGCTTGTTCCATCAGCTGATTGTATTAAAAAAAGTACGACTTTTAGATTCTTTCTAAGGAGGGTAGTCAGAGGTATGTCCAAACATTAAATTTGGTACATAGCCACATTTTGCAGTAGTTAGTATTCCATACGTTACAGGTTGCAAGCCCATCGGCGCTGTTAGAATACTAACTGGTTTCCTCACGATGTTTTTCTATACCGTTTAAGAGCACTGGCATTGCGCGCATAAAATTTCGATACAAAAAATCCATTTTTGCAAGACCGGATTCGAACCTACGACCTTACGATCAGAAGGCGGGGTCACGCCGACTAGACCACCGGTGCTTTGAGCAGCAGCTAGAATCTCATAAAGTTTAAAACTAAACCTCAAGGGGTGTTAAATATCTTTTACAACCAATTAATTTTCTTGTTGCTCTCATTATATCCGTTTCCGGTACAAAGAAGTGTCAGCAGGCCATCAAATTAGGTTTATGTCCGGTTTTATTGACGTAAGTACGGGAGCGGGCCGTTACGTGACGTAAACGGTACAACGTAAAAACATGTCGTAACTCGTTGGGTTCTTATTTTCGTTTAAATATTATTTAAGTATTCGTTTCTGGATGTGGTTTGCCTTACATAGTTTTATTTAAGTACCAATTTTGTAGTAGGTAAAGTAATTGAATTGAATTGAATTGAAAATTGTACTGCTGCGTGTACATGATTATTTTTAAGGCGAATACAAGAGCTAATGTGACTCTCGCTCCACGTTTCGACATGTTGGAAGATATAAAATCACTAAACTCATTTTCAAAAAATCGCAATCAACCATTTTGTGTGATTTTGATCGATACATGTTTTCCTACTCAAAAGATTGCTTTACTTATTTTCGTACATAAACGTAGGACAACATGTAACGAACAAAATGAAATTTTTACCAAATTGTGTGTAATGTGATCGCACACAAAATGGTAGATTGCGATTTTTCGAAAATGAGATTAGTGATATTATATCTTTCAACATGTCGAAACGTGCGAGCGAGAGTCACATTAGCTCTTGTCTTTGCCTTAAGCTAAATTAGAAGCTATATAATAATGTTCATTTATTCAATTAATAAAATATGAATATGATCGCGAGGAACTGACGATAGATTCACCTAGAATAGACGTTTCAAAGTGATCCTTGTGATTGTACTCAATAAAGACGTTTTGATTTTGATTTTGAATAATGTTGTTAATATATTTCGCTTTGTCTTTTTTAACGTTGTTGTTCAACCCAAGGTTTTAAACATAAAAAATTTGGATTTTTTTTGTAAAAAATAAAAATATCATGTAAACCTCTTGTATTATATGCTTTACTGTCGAAGTAGATATTAACTTACTAAGATATTTCTCAGTTTTATATTTTTTGTTGATTTTCTCAGTAAATTATGCTGTGCCCATGTTTGTGTGTCAAATAAAACATCTTCGTTTCTTTTCTCTTGCTAAAGTTTAAACGATAAATCAAACTAAATCGAAATCTGTCTTTCTTTCTTCGATTTTATCGCCAGTATGTCGTCATTCGCATTTCCAATGCAAATTTCCTACTCGTTCGGAAATTCAGCATGCACGCTGCGTGTTCCATTTTTCTATGATATTTCAAAGCTGGGAGTTCTAAGAGTCTAACTCTGGTAATATGTGGAGCGAAAAGAATTGAAGAATGAATATCGCTCACATTTTATACTTTTACAGTCACGATCGCGTTTTGCTTAGTAAGGCTGCTAGTCTATAGTAGTAAAGAGCTCTGATGGTCTAGTGGCAATGAGTTTTTCTGTTAAAATATTTATGTGCGCAATGCCAGTACTCTGAGGAAACATCGTGAGGAAACCGGCATGTCGAAGAACCTTAAAAGTTCTATAACATGTGTCAAGTGCTCGAAAGAAGCGTCTTGAGTCACGAAAAGAAGAAGCTATTTTCGTCAGTAAAAATTTACCTATTACAAATACAAAAGTACCTATTATATGTAAGTTACAAAAATATGAACCATTTAAATTGAAACAAAATTATGTTTATATTTTTATGTTTGTTTAATGTATAAGGGAGGCCTATGTCCAGTAGTGGACTTCTTCAGGCTGATGATAATGCTGATGATAGGTTCATGGCATGTTTATTTTCACTCTCAATCTAAAGCCTTTCAGAAGCTCACGATTGTTGCTAATATTAAGCCAAAGCCAATGCTTTCGGATGTAGTGCTCGTATTGTTCTTTGACACGCGATCTCGTGATTCGGTCCCGCTGTGGTTATCTCGAACGGAGTATATAAACTTTATTTGCTTAAAATGGGCAGGTCATATCTGCCGAATGGAAAACACAAGATGGACAAAAAGGATACTAGAATGGATCCCACGCGACACTAAAAGGAAAAGAGGACGGCCTCAAATACGGTGGGATGACATTACCTATTTTTTTATTTGCTACGATGAGGTTACAATAGGTTATTTTCGTTATTAATTTTCTGAAAATAACTATAATCTAGCTTGCAAATAAAATTTGGTGGTAACAATAGTTTCTTTTTGTAATTAATGATCAGCACATTACTATTATCTAGCATGTAAATAAAATGCAATAAAATTTAAGTACAAAAAAAAATTTTAGTTACTAAAATTTATATGACAAAAGTTAATTCACACAAAACGCCAAGAAAATACAATTACCAAATCACAGTTAATAATGACATGTCATTATTTGAGAATTTTATTAGAAATATTATTCAATTAGCAATCTCTAATACTATAAGAATCAAAGTCCTGACTGACTGACTGACATATAGACAACGCACAGCCTAAACCGCTGGTCCTAGAGACTTGAAATTTGAGGAGTACATAGGTCTTATGGCGTAGAGGTGTACTAAGAAGGGATTTTTGGAAATTCAACCCCTAAGGGTGTAAAAAGGGATGAAAACGTTTGTATGAAAAATAGTATTCCTTGAACCTACAAACTTGAAACTTGGAGTACATATACTTCAAGGTAAAAAAATAGGAAATGCATTTTTAGTTTTTTAAAACTACCCTTAATAACTGTGCAAAGGGATGTAAAACATTGTATGGGAGTTTTTTGCCCGCTGGTCCTAGAGATTTGAAATTTGAAGAGTCATAGGTCTTATGGCGTAGAGGTGTACTAAGAAGGGATTTTTGAAAATTCAACCCCTAAGGGTGTAAAAAGGGTTGAAAACGTTGGCGTTGGTATGAAAAATTGTATTCCTTGAACCTACAAACTTGAAACTTGAAGTAGATGTACTCCAAAGCTAAAAAATAGGAAAGAAATTTTTAGTCTTATAAAACTACCCTTAATAGGTGTGCAAAGGGATGTCAAAGTTTGTATGGGAGTTTTTTGACAGCTGGTTCTAGAGACTTGAAATTTAAAGAGTATATAGGTCTTATGGCGTAGAGGTGTACCAAAAAGGGATTTTTGGAAATTCAACCCCTAAGGGTGTAAAAAGGGGTGAAAACGTTGGTATGAAAAATAGTATTCCTTGAATCTACAAACTTGATACTTAAAGTAGATGTACTCCAAAGCTAAAAATAGGAAAGGAATTTTTAGTTTTATAAAACTACCCTTAATAAGTGTACAAAGGGATGTCAAAGTTTTTATGGGAGTTTATTAACGCGTGGTGCGTTTGACTTAAAACATGGGGTTATAATAAGAAATAAATCATTAATAATGACACTTTTAACTTTTGATAATTACCCCTGCAAAGGGTGCAAATGACTGTAAAAGTTAGTATGGGCGATTTTTAACGCATAGTGCAATTGATTTCAAACTTGAAGTAAATATACTCCACAATAAATAATTATATATTTTAAAACTACCCCTGTAAAGGGTTCAAAAGACTGCCAAAGTTTCAAGGTTTGTATGAGAGATTTTTAACGCGTAGTGTAATGAGCTTCAAACTAAAAGAAAATGTGTTCTGTGGATAAATAACATAAAGAAAGTTTGATTTTCGAAAACAACCCCTAAAACGTTACCTTCCTTCGTTGCGCTCGAGTGAAAAGGATACAACGAGGCGTCAATGTTTGTAAGGGACATTCTAAAAATGGGAATCATGAGTTGGTACGAAGAGATCTGAGAGTATCTACCGTGCCTGGGGATCCAAGTCCAAGTTCGTTTCGTATGTTTTTGGGGAAGAAACTAGAGAACATATTTTCCGTGCTAAGCTCAGTACCTATACCTACCTACCTAATATGAGTAATGTACGCCTATAGGTATCTCTTATACCTACGTAGGTATTTAAAATCCTACCCTTAGAATATACAAAGCGATGCGAAAGTTACGATGTTTAGATGTTTGCGGCTCAATCACGGCTCACCACTTCAACGCGTGCGAAGCCGCGGGAAGCCACTAGTATCTTATAAAATGCTGAAATGTGCGAGCGAGAAGTATATATCGGTAGTCTACTTCTCAACATAAGTTGAGCTTTCGGCCCAAAGTTTGCCTAGAACTCAAATGTTGGCATATACAGCGTTTCTATTGTAGTCAGTGTATTTTAGTGCTACAGTAAAATAAGATTTTTTTCTTTAGCTTTTATTTCAATTGCTGTGGAAAGGTGTTTTGTTTGCTTTCCTTTTAAAGCTACGTTCGAAACGACGCGACAAAGCGACTGCAACATCTGAATCGAGACGCTCAAGATGTTACCACTCGCGGAGAAATGTTCAGTTATGGTTTTATCTCGCATAGTATTTTTTACTTGTATGTCGTCGTGTCAATACATACATTATTGACACGGAAGATAAGGTGATATCACGAACGAATTTGACTCTAGTCGCGTTAACGTTCGTATGGAATAAGGTCGAAAATCGCTAGGAAACGTTACTGCGACAAATGTCAAAATTCACCACCACCTGCTGTGAAGTGGTAACCATCACCTACAACAAAGCACTGCCTCGCAAGTTACGCACGAAAGGAACGTACCCTACGGTGTCCTATAAAGTTTTTTGTTATATTAATAGAAGGAACTATTAATTTCACTAGTTATATAAGCAAGTTGAAGATTTAGCGTCAAAAATAAAGTTACACAATATGATTTTGAGAAAATATAACAGGAAGAATATTATATATATAAAATCACTTTCTTAAATAATTAATTGATAAAGAAAAACATTCTATAATGGTTTCCTGATCGCAAACCAAACTTTGAGATAAACTAGAAGAGAAATTCTTTATCCAATCGGAGAGCAATACTTATTGAAGGATAGTCTAGCTTTGATGCCTTGGAACGTCTACATGTATGTATACCTAGCGGACAAATTTAATAAGTATATGTATTTATATTATAAAAATAAAATAACAATGAATACTGGTATTTACAAAATGTATAAAGTACACATGAAACAGTTGAACTATCTGCAATCGGTCTGGAAATAGCGCAACTGTTTAGTTACGCTGTTTGCAGACCGTTGCAAACGCTCTAGAGATAACTGAAATGATCCAAATTAATGGCAATTGGAAGCGTTGCGAAGTATCTAGTGTAAAAAGAAAATAATAATATTATTAACCCTTAACCACTGACGTGTCATTTTGTTACACTACCACTGACCTACGAATGACATTCGTCTGTATTTTTAAAGACCTCTGAGGCAGTAATCAAGTGCTATTAATATGTTTATTATTTGTTATATACAAGGTGTTCCATAAGTTGTGTATACAAACTTCAAGGGGCTAAAGTACCCATCAATATGAACAACTTTTTCTAAAGAACCAACACTGTGAACGCTAAAACAAAAACAGCTGTTTCATACATTTTAGCCTGGTAGGTATTGAACTTTTGTATGAAACAGCTGTTTTTTTTTCGCGTTCACAGTGTTGGTTCCTTAGATAAAGTTGTTCATATTTATGGGTACTTTAGCCCCCTGAAGTTTATATACACAACTTATGGGTCACCTTGTATATAATAAAATATTTCAAATACAAGATACTGAGATAAATAAAACATAAAAAATAGAAAAATTCATAGAAAAATTAATTTATTAATGATCATACTTAGAGGTATCGAAACAAACACAAATAATTTTTAAAATCAACGAAAAAAATTAACATTTGTAGGATCTTTTTTTTTTTCGCTTTATAACTTAATTTGGATGGTTTTATGTGATCAATAACACATAATCAACAAATCTCATAATATATAAGCATACATCACATACATATATTTCAAGTTACACTATTACTGACCATACGAATGTGATACGTCAGGTCGTCAAATGCACCTGTTTAGACTTGCGGTCCGCTCTTCCCCGCCGCGCAGGCGTCACGAGCGGAAAGGAAACTACTAAAAACGACGAAATCGTACTCCCGCGCAGAACGAAGTTTTGAACGGGAGTATGATTTTGTCACATAAGCCGAATAACGATTTCTGTGACGAATGTCATTCGTACGTCAGTGATTAAGGGTTAATTTATAATTATTATTAATAATAAGTACAAACATCAGTAATGATTCCGTAAACAACTAAAACACGGGGAACTTCAACAAGTGGATCCACACTCACTTCGATCACGAACTTCGCCTCAGTCACGTTGGCATTTCCACTAGCAAAACACTTATGTAACGCTAGAGAAAGCTAAATGCATTACAGAATGCATTTGAAAACTTATTGCTGATTCCGCGATCACTAGAGTGAATATTGTTTACAGAATCGCACTGATGACTGGCTTTTGAGAGTAGTAGAGCTCTTTGTGAAGGGCTCGCCCGGGGAAGTACTACCACCACGCCTTTTTCTGCCGCCAAGCAGCGTTGCTGTGTTTCGGTTTAAAGAGTGTGGTTGCCGGTGTAATTTCAGGCACATGCGGCTTAACATCTGTATGCCTCATGTTGATGGACGCAGGGCAGTGCATCGTAGGGCATGTTCCTATCGTGCGTGACTTACGAGGCAATGCTTTGTTATAGGAGATGGTTACCACTTAACATCAGGTGGGCCATCTGCTTGTTCCATCAGCTAATTGTATAAAAAACTAAACTAAACTTCAGTTCGGGATCGGACCGCACTTACACATTCACCAGCATCCAACCGCTTATTAGCATTATGACAATAATATAGTAACCACTGCCGTGTGGTTAATTACAAATACGCGTAAAAATGTACTGAACGGTTTTGTATATTCGAGGATATTAAACAATTTATCTTTGACGGTTAAAGTCGTGAAACTGACACATCTTATGTCCACAATACACAAAGGTTATCTGGAAGATAATGCTTTATAGCATTAAGTTCGCCTTTGTACTGTTGTTTTAATGTGCAATAAAGTATTTTCAACCAATCAATCAAGCTTTTATGTTTAAAACTGAAACACAAAAGCCTCACGACTTTGATCCACGGTATTGAGGCACGGTAGATATCCCCTTATGCCTTAGTACCAAATGCGAACTTCGGATTCTTTGAGGGTGTCGAAGGGGGTCGGTTTACGTATGGTATCAGATCGGTATGCTATAAAATGATTTATTACCACCGTATAGAAAGAACAATAGTATTTTTAATTTTTTATTTATGACGATAGACGACAGAACAAAACACAAAATAAAGATTATTGTATTTTTTTAAACAACATGCTGATGGAACAATGTGCTACGGAGGGGCATTTTTTAAAACTATGTATAAAGTATATATATTTTTAAACTTCTTACTGACGGAACAAGCTGTTGGCCCACCATACAGATGTTAAGCCTTATGTGTCTGTAATTACACCGGTAACTACACTCTTTAAACCGAAACACAGCAGTACTGCATTCTAAGAGAGTCCGTTCAGATTCTAAGAAAGTAGCGGATGGCCGCTTGATGGGCATACAACCTCTGCAGAGAAAATAAAATTTGCAAGTTCAGTAGCTCCGGGCCTGAGCGGACCCGGCGGGCCGGTAATGCCTAAGGATTCTCGAAGAGTAGAACAGCTAAGTTCCACAGGTATACTTTATGATACAAACTGCTTTTCAGTTTATCAAGTACTGTAAAGTTTGATTCTGTCACTGTACAATTGTACATGTACATTTAGAGATTTGAAAAGTTTGCAAGATTTTTAAGAGTATTAGAGCTGTTTGTGAAGGTCTCGTCTGGGGAAGTATTGCCACTATGCCCATTTCTGCCGCCAGCAGCGTTAATGTGTTTCGGTTTGAAGAGTGTGGTTGTTGATTTAAACATTGAGATATATAGGTACGTGTCCGTGCCGTTACCCGCCCTAGGACCTGGCGAAATATCAGTGTTGCACTGTGTGGCGTGACCCACACGGTGCGGCAGATACTGAGCCAGGGACCTAATTGGCCTAACATAGCATGCTAACCTGCCTGCTTGTTTTTATTACCATATTTTTTATTTATCTGTGTTGATATTTTCATCTACATCTACACTAATATTATAAATCTACACTTAATATTATAAAGAGGAAAGATTTGTATTTTTGTATGTAACGAATAGGCTCAATAACTACTGGTCCGATTTCAAAAATTCTTTCACCATTAGAATGTTACATTATGCCTGAGTAACATAGGCTATATCATATTTTCAAAAAAGTCAGGGATTTTTACTAAAATTCCAATAATGTAACCCAAGGTAGGAAAATTAATCCTGCGAAAACTATTGATGATAGAACAAAATAATATACTACGACTTTGCAGAACACGTCATCATCTACAAAAAATTAAAATTACGCGACAGCATATGTCTAACTATTATAGTTAAGTCACAATAAGTGTTCTTTTATTATAAAAATTTCATTAAAATGCCGCCGCTAGAAAAGTCTCTTTATTTGTACCTTGGTATTAATCCTTATCCAAATAAATCATTTCATATTCAAGACGGTTTCAATACCTATAGATTACTTTGTGAATTTTTTAAATCGGACATTCCATTCAAAAGATATCACGAAATTAAAAATGTTAACGCGTCCACGGGTCACGCACGGGGTGCGATTTCACTCACTCAGGGAGAAGGGCGTGCAAATGTATGAAATAAGTAGACGCGAGGCTCGAACCCACGGTCTAAGTTTATCCTAAAATGTTCAAAAAATGTATGGCCACCTATGCGAAGCTGGGATAGGCCGCTAGTTATTTATATATTAGTAGGAAGTAGAATAGGATAGAATTTGAATTTTAAGGAAATGTTACCGTAACCAATACGCGTAGAAGTCACTTTACAAGTCGCGATGTTATCCTCCACCGTTTGATAGCTAAATCCTACTAATACCTTATTTGTAATGGTTAAAGAATTTTATTAGGTAAAGAGTCTAATCATTCAATCCAATCTTGTTCGTTCAGCAATTCGGAAAATAGCGTGGTTCACGTAACTTTTGGCCGAACTTGCAAAACTTTGTTCAAGTATTCCAACTTGCAATATCAGGTTTCTTCGCGAGTTGTCGATTGAAACTATAGTATTATTCACCTAGTAAATAAGGAAAATAAATATAATGAATGTTAGAGTATTTATGTTAAAATCAAAAAGTATTTATTCAATAAAATCACAAGGATCACTTTGAAACGTCTAAAAAATAGGTGCCAGTTCCGCGCGACTAAAGCTTATTATAAGTAGTAGCTCTTTGTGAAGGGCTCGTCCGGGGCACTATTACCACTACGCCTATTTCTGTCGCCAAGCAGCATTGCTGTGTTTTAGTTTGATAAGGGCGGTTGCTGGTGAAATAGCCACATTACAGATTGACGCAGGGCACTGTGTAGGGCACGTTCCTATTGTGCGTGATTTGTAAGGCAATTCTTTCTATAAAGGTGATGGTTACCACTTAACATCAGGTGGGTCATCTACTTGTGTCATCAGCACGTATAATTAAAACAAAAATAAATATTTATCTGACCACGTGGAGGACTAAGTGGTAGCTAAATAAATAAATAAATATAAATAAATATTAGTGGACATTCCACACAGCACTATCTAGCCCCAAACTAAGCCAAAGCTTGTGATATGGGAACCAGATATCTGATATACTACTTAAATACTTTTTTTTTGTAAATACATACTTATAATAACACCCAGACAGAGAACAAACATCAATATTCATCACACAAATGATTTTTCTCGGTGGGGATCGAACCCACGGCCTCCGGCACAGAAGGCAGAGCTACTACCAACTGAGGTGTGAAGGCTGTCGCTAAGCTAAGATGGACACATGCTCTAGAATCTTGCATTGTTCTCCAAATTATCTCTCGGTGTGTGCGTTTAGATTCTCCGAGATAACTTCGCAGCCCGCTGAGAAATATCTTCGCAAATCGGGCAGGTTATATCTAATAGTGATTTATTGGCACGTTCGGGTACGTAGTGCTGTCTGTTGTTCGGCTTTTAAGGCCAGGCAATTTCATGCCTTCGAAGGTAGTTCTAAAAAAACGCATTATTAACGCAAATCCCATTTTTTTGTTTATATGTGGTTTTTTACCATGAAAAAAAACACTATATATTTTCAATCATAGAAACGTCATCATGACGAAGAAATTAAAATTGTCTGACTTATACGCTGGATAGAAAAAAAAACTCGTTTGAGTTTTTCCGTAATTTTCGTAACAAAACTTAAAAACGCTGAAATGAATACAGCCACAGAATACAGGAGCCTTTTTTTTTTAAAGTATAATGTTTATCGTTGAAAAAAAAACCCTTATTCCTCTATGCCATTAAATACTTAAAACGGTGTCGAGAATCCTCGCCTTAAGCTTGTAACATCTGTGCGCCGCCAACCGACCGCTCTGGAAACACTAGGATACATTCGCTAGCCGGCAATGGGGACGAAAGGTCGTCTGGTGACGAAAGGTCGTCGGCAAAGGATCCAACAGGGCTTATACCTTAGCAGATGGCCCAATTAATGTAGGGTGGTAACCATCACATATAACAGAGCATTGCCTCATAAGTCACTTACGATTGGGTGCCCTACAATGCACAACCTTGCATCCATCGAATTGAGGCAAACGGATGTTAAGCCTCATGTGCCTGCTATTATAATTTCACCGGCAACAACACCCTTTAAACTGAAACATAGCAACGCTGGTTAGCGGCAGAAATTGGCATGGAGGTAGTACTTCCCCGGACTCATGAAAATCACTAAATCTTATAATACTCTTTTTTTATATATTTTTTTATACAACTAGCTAATGGAACAAGCAGATGGCCCACCTGATGTTAACTGGTAACCATCACCTATAACAAAGCATTGCCTCGTAAGTCACGCACGATAGGAACGTGCCCTACGTGACTCTCTATCTGCACTACTATCTACTACTTATCCGACCTTTCATAATTGCATTCGATTCCATCCTTATTCCTTTTCTAACACATACACACTATATTGAATTGTTTTATACACTCAGTTATGAGTGGGCAACACAAGCAACGTTTAACTCTATCCACCTAAAAATAAGGCACGAATTGGCAGATCAGGCATTTTCCCTGTCAATAAAATTGCAATACTGTCGCAGACAGTTATCTTTTCTTCGTTATTTCAGAGTTTGTCGCTTTGAGGTGACGGAGAATCTCTGCAAGGATTCTACAAATGTTGTCTTCTTCTTGTTCTGTCATTAGTTCTTTCGAAACAGTGTGGTGAGAGCATTTTAAGCGCGCCGCCAACAAGAGTAGTAGATCTCTTTGTGAAGGGCTCGTCCGGGGAAGTACTACCACCACGCCTTTTTCTGCCGCCAAGCAGCAACGCTGTGTTTCGGTTTGAAGGGTGTGGTTGCCGGTGTAATTACAGGCACATGAGGTTTGACATCTGTATGCCTCAAGTTGATGGACGCAGAGCAGTGCATCGTAGGGCACGTCCCTATCGTGCGTGACTTACGAGGCAATGCTTTGTTATAGGTGATGCCACTTAAAATCAGGTGGTTGTTAAAAAAAACAGGCTCCTTATGAGCATTTGACACATGTTTTAGAACATGTTTTAGAACTTTTATATTCTACGACATGCCTGTTCCTCACGATCTTTTCCTTCACTGTTTGAGAGTATTATCATAATATCACCATCATCACCTGCCCATTATTATTGATCGTGTGATTATTATTATACTAGCTGGTGCCCGCGACTTCATCTGCGCAGGATTAGTATTTCGAGTAGCTTATATTATCGTGGCGCAGTACATAATTATATGTAACTCTAGCGGTTTTGGCAGCGCACGCCAGAATAGCTCGCAGATGGTAGATTTTTTCCTACTTACTTGACACTTATCGTCTTATTTTGGAACATTCACACAATATCTTTATAAATTACTAGCGGCCTGTCCCAGCTTCGCATGGGTGGTCATAAATTTTTTGAACATTTTAGGATAAACTTAGACCTTAGTATACATTTGCACCCGACCCGTGACCCGTGGACCCGTTAACATTTTTAATATCGTCATATCTTTTGAACGGAATGTCCGATTTGAAAAATTTAAAAAGTAATCTATAGGTATTGAAATCGTCTTAATTATGAAATGATTTATTTGGATAAGGATTAATACCAAGGTACAAATAAACACCCTTTTCTGGCGGCGGCATTTCATTTAATTTTTTATAATAAAAGAACACTTATTGTGACATAACTATAATAGTTAGACATATGCTGTCGCGACATTTTTTGTAGATGATGACGTGTTCTACAAAATCGTAGTACATTATTTTGTTCTATCATCAATAGTTTTCGCAGCGCACGCGATGTAAGGTTTTTATTTTCCACCTTGGGTTACATTATAGAAGTTTTAGTAAGGATCCCTGATTTTTTTGAAAATATAATATAGCCTATGTTACTCAGGGATAATGTAGCATTCTAATGGTGAAAGAATTTTTGAAATCGGACCAGTAGTTTTTGAGCCTATTCGTTACATACAAAAATACAAAAATACAAAGGTTTCCTCTATATAATATTAGTGTAGAAGTGTAGATTTGTTATTCTATAAGCTATATTATTGTAAAGTTTCATTAAAATCTATTCAGTAGTATTTACGTGAAAGAGTAACAAACATCCATCCATACTTACAAACTTTTGCGTTTATAATATTAGTAGGATAGGATGATGACAAATAAGCTGTGAAATGTCTCCAGAGTATCATGAACAATTGAACAACAGGGCAACATTGAGGTGGATGAGAAAAAATATCATGTTTTCGTTTCATTGACTTCGACTGATGGCTGATGTAGAGACGGGGCAAACTAGTCCGAAAAGTTTCGGATTAAAGCATTCTAATTAAAATTAAAAAATAAACAAAAAAGAGAAACAGTTTTACGAGTTTAATCCACAATACGGTATATGAGCCCTCATACCTTTTAGTATCACTAAAAGACTTACGGCTGGTTTCTGAAAGCCCGATCAAAACTAATTGCATGTCAAGTCACTTGTAAAAGCTGAAATGGCGAGTGACTTGACATACGATTAGTTTTGATCGAGCTTCCAGAAACCGGCAATGTTCAACACACATTGTGTGACACAACAACTTTTTACTTGTACATTTCAACAATTTGAAGATATAAAATGACTACTCTGATGCTAAGACTAAGCTGATGCAATAAAATTTTAATTGAAGAGGTTTAGAGCACCGGTGGTCTAGTGGTAGCGGCCCCGCCTTCCGATCCTAAGGTCGTGGGTTCAAAACCGGTCAAGAACCAATGAGTTTTTCTGCTAAAAAATGTATGTGCACGGTGTTAGTTTTCTCAAGCGATGAAGGTGAACATTATGGGGAAACCGGCATGTCGTAGAATCTAAAAGATCTAAAGCAAATGTCAATTGCTCGAAAAGAGCCTCTTTGAGGCGCACTTATAATTCTTTCACCACACTGTTTCGAAAGGACTGTCGAAGTGACACGGTAAGAAGAAGAAGAATATTGACGCACAAAGTCGTCACTTTTTCTCACATAAGTGAGTCAGTGAGAGTAACATTTTCGAACAATGTATTACTTATGCGTTTCGGACTAAACATGCATCTCTCTAGTTCGAAAAGCATCAACTGTTTTTGACGGGAAATTGATATGGTAAGGGAATAAAATAAACGAAACGTAAATGGACACATCCGATCAGCTGGAGTGATTTTTATTGGGCGTTCTGAAATTCTGAATTCTCTGAATGATCAAATATTGGAATCAAAACTCTTACTAAGTATATGTAAGCACATTAAGTTGAAATTCTGTGAGATAGGTGACATAATGACACATTGTTATTTTAATTTTGATTTGACTATCTACTATTATTTGTACTGACTCAATTTTTTATTCTCATGAATTTGTTACTCTTGACATATTTTATTATGATATTATTAATAATTTTAATATAATTCGTTCACTTAACTTTTACTTTTGTGTGTTGTTTCGTCAATTTTTATTTGTTAATATTATTTTTTATCTTTGTACGTAATTAGTATAATTGGCCGTATTAGCCCGTCTTATTATCTATATCTATAAACATCAATGCCACTTTTCGTTGTAATTTTATAACTTAATTTTATAAAAATTTAAGCCTTATCTGTTCGGCGGAGGGCATTGGTATGCCATAACACAGGATTATCCTAGTTTGGGTAACAATGTTGTCCAACCAGGAAATATCGAAATTGTTATACATAAACCCAATTTAATAAGATACTGTAATGTTTGTTACTGATTTCAATAAATTTCATTTCATTTCAACTCAAGAACGGGTTCACCTATCCAAACCAAATGTTTAGGCTTTGTTCGGATTATTTAGTAGATGGTTTATGTGAAGTTTGCACAAAATCGGTAGAGCGGTTCTTCATTAAATACCCGTGCGAAGCCGGGGCGGGCCGCTAGTTATGGATAAATAAAGTGTGATTGATATTTTTCTAACTTTTTTTTTAAATTCTACTCGTGAGTGGAATAAGCAGCTCTGCATCATAATAAGCATCTGATATTAAGTGTCATCTATAGCAAAACATTGCCTCGTAAGTAACGCACGATAAGAACGTGCCCTAGATGCACTGCCCTACGTACATCAACTTGAGGCTTACATATGTTAAGGCTCGAGTGCCTGTAATTTCACCGGCAACACTCTTCAAACCGAAAAACAGCATAGCGGCAGAAAATTGCATTCTTCTCAGGGCAAATGTAAATAGGTGTTTACACCTATCTGCTCCATCGTTACTTACCATTGGTGATATTTGAGCACCGAGTGGCTAGTCTATTCTATTATAAAAAAATAAGTGTCTTAAGTAGAAGCATTGCTTAAGGCGAAGACAAGAGCTAATGTGACTCTCGCTCGCACGTTTCAACATGTTGAAAGATATAAAATCACTAAACTCATTTTTGAAAAATCGCAATCAACCATTTTGTGTGCAATCACATTGCACACAGTTTAGTAAAAATTTCATTTTGATCGATACTAGTTTTCCTACTTAAAAGTTTGCTTATGTACGAAAACTAGTAAAGCAAACTTTTGAGTAGGAAAACATGCATCGATCAAAATGAATTTTTACTAAACTGTGTGCAATGTGATTGCACACAAAATGGTTGATTGCGATTTTTCGAAAATGAGTTTGTCGAAACGTGCGAGCGAGAAGTTGTTTGATAGTTGTCAGCCCCTTAAAGATATCTATCTCTTTGCGTCATTATCTATTGTTAAGACATAATCTACAGAGCGTCCCAAGACTATGCGTCAAGAAGGGAAAGTACCTTAAATATTGTAGATAGGATATTTTGCTGAAAGAAGACTTTATTTTATTTTTGAAACTTAGTAATACTGCATTAAGTGATTTTCGAAAAATTACTTGCTTCGTCTAGGAATCGAACCGACTCCAATGGAAAAAAAAAACACTCCGTATTTGTATGATGCCAAACGAAAGAATGGATGAAAAATAATAATTACTCATATTATCTTAAATAGTACATAGTATCATAATTTCCCTTTAGTCTTGGTACGACCCGTATAGTTTAAACACTTCTGACCGCTACCAAGTGTGCTAAAGTCCTTAATCTTACTTAATTACGATGGGCGGTCTTATCGCGTTATATATCTATTCCAGACAACCTTGAGATGAACTGAACGAACTGTGAAGATCATTGTTATCTGATAAACTGGTTGACTAATTACTAAATCTGGGGTCTAATACCCTTGAAACTTAGGACGTTAGATAATTAAGATTTTCTTCAGGCTTCTTGGTGATGGAATAAACACGGCCTACCTGATGTTAAGTGGTAATCATCTGGTAGCCTGGAGTAGTTTAGAATTAGGTGGGACAACAGATTTAATATCAGTTCTCAGTAAAAGTATTTATGTAATTCTCCTTAGCTGCAATGGATTTAAAAAAGTTCAGATAAGCTTACGAATAGTGACAAATGAAGTTAGTAAAATGATAAACAAAGTTACTATATGTACTTTGGCCACATATTATTATGCAATCTAGGCTGGAGAATTATTAGTAACTAGCGGGTCGTCCTGGCTTCGCGCTGATGGACATAATTTTTTTAAACATTTAAATATAGCCAATGTTACTCAAGAATAATGTAGCATTCTAATGGTGAAATAATTTTTGAAATCAGACCAATAGTTTTTGAGTTTATTCGTTACTTACATAAAAAATCTTTCCTCTTCATAATATTAGTTAGTAAAGTTAGTAATAAACGGACTGTTTCAGCATCAAGTAACGCGCTTTTTATAGCATTTTTCAGCGCGTTCTTTTCCATACCTAACTATAATGTCACTTGCATCACAGTTCGCCGAATAATTTTAGGATTTATTTCGACAGCAACAGTGTTCAAATTTGCATAACCATAAAATATTTATGAACACAGTACAGTACCATCAGACTTAAAATAAGTAACGTTTGTACAATAACCGGATTGATTATCTTTTTATCGTGTTACCTAGTTCGAAACAGTGTGGTAAAAGGATTTCAAGTGCGCCTCAAAGAGGCTCATTTAGAGCATTTGACTTATGTTAAAAAAAAAATTTAAGACTAGCCGGTTTCCTCACGATGTTTTCGTTCACCATTTGAGAGTACTGACATTGTGCACATACATTTTTGAACAGAAAAACTCATTGGCTTCAAAACAAGCCGGGCATGTTTTGAAGCCACGACCGGAAGGCGGAGCCACTACCACTAGACCACCAGTGCTCTCAGCTTGTTTTTATTTTTTATACAACTCGTTGATAAAACAAGCAGATGGCCCACCTGATGTTATATGGTAACCATCACCTATAACAAAGCATTGCCTCGTAGGTCACGCATGATATGAACGTGCCCGCACTCTTCAAACCGAAACACATAAACGCTGCTTGGTGGCCGAAAAAGTTGGTATTACTTCCCCGAACGAGTTTTTCACAGAGAGCTCTACTACTCTTATACTAAATAAATAAATAAAAATAAATATTCGTGGACATTCCACACAGCACTATCTCGCCCCAAACTAAGCCAAAGCTTTTGATATGGGAACCAGATAGCTGATATACTACTTATATACTTTTTTTTTTGTAAATACATACTTATACTAGTAGTTCGCCCCGAACTGAGATCTCGTGATGCGACCCGACGAACGCACCAAACTTTGAGTACGTAGTAGTCAGAGGCAAGTCCAAACATTATCTTTGGACTTTTTTCTGACTACCGCCTACTAACTTGGTATGGTTACCAAGTTTCAACTCTATTGGCCTATTTATTGAAGAGTTCCGTTGAACAGACCTTGGCTCCATCATCAGACCTGGTCGTCGTCACCATTTTATGAGAACTGAGTACCTCCTTAATTTATTTCAAGAAAAAAAAATAAGAAAAAGCAAAAGAACTGGGCGACCAGTAGAAAAACCTTGATGCCAACGAAACTCTTAGAGATGGGAGCTCTTGGATCGCTGGTTATCTTAATTTAACTTTAATTATTTTATCACCAAAACCGAGCGTCCCAAAAAAAAAGTAAAAATTGTTTTGGGATGTCCAAACAAAGCCCTTTCATATGACATGTAACTTGATTTTTTTATGTAACTTTTTTTATTTTTGCCCCCTCAAAAAACCCCATATCTCAAAAACCCTTCACCTGATTTTACTCATATACTTACCAGTAAATTTCTCAAGTACAAGCTATCGACATATCAAATTTCATGCAGATCGGATCAACGGTTCTAAAGTTATCGCCAGACAAACATACATACATACATACATACATACATACATACATACATACATAAAATGCCAAATCGCCCAAGTTGAAACTAAGATCTTCGTTCGCTTCGCTCACTCGATCAAATATTATATAACACCCATCAGAGAACAAACATCTATGTTCATCACACAAATGTTTGTTCTCGGTGGGGATCGAACCCACGGCCTGCGGCGCAGAAGGCAGAGCTACTACCAACTGAGCCGTGAAGGCTGTCAAACGTATACTTTTGATAACGTTCATTAATACACACTTTTATTTTACGAATAAGCAAATGCTGAAAGCCTGTTCGAGTCCTCAGCGGCAAGGCGCAGACTAGCAATATCCGGAACAAAAAGAGAATTCGGAATCCCTTTGTTTTGCCTCGCTATTGATTGCAACTGTGGTTTGGTGACGTCAGATATTGAAGTGCTATTTGAGAATTCAGAAGGGTTATTCGAGTCTTCGAGGCATGCTCAAACCGACAGTTGTTTTACAAACAACGTGCCCGTCGTCGACCATTTACCATCACGTGGACCGTAGTCTTTCTTCACGTTTGCATCCTCAAAGAATCTGGAGTTGGCTTGGTACTAAGAGATCTGAGGGGATATCTACCGTGCCTGGGGATCAAAGTCGTGAAGCTGTTTCATTTTCCGTTTGAGATATCTTAGTACCAAGTATCAGCTCAAGATTCTTTGGGGATGAAGAAAACCTTTTACAAAAGCTTACTATAAGATATTTGAATAAATAGATTCTGTAGGACTGAACTATGCTCCAAATCATTACAAACACTAAATAATTAAGTACCATAGTAAAATTGTAAATAGAATCATACAAAAAAAAACGCTAGGAACCTTAGAAGCCGTATATTTCTTGTCTGTTTATCTAGGCTTTGGTCTCGAGGAACTGGCGATAGATTCACCTAGTATAAGACGTTTCAAAGTGATCCTTGATATTGTTCTGAATAAATACCGTTTTGATTTTGATTTTGATGTCTAAGAGGTGTAATCAGAGGTACGTCCAAATATTACATTTGGCACATACCCACGTTTTACTGTAGTTGGTATTCCTATGTCCCTAAATAACTCAATCATTACCTCAAAACCAAAAAACAAAACTGGGTTACCGGGTTACCATTACCCTTAATACTCACATCAATCAACGCAAGCAGCTACGAGCCATATGACCGATATTATCATACCAGTGATGCGCGCTACAAAGAAAGTATTATGTTCGGGAATAGAGTTGGAATAACGAGTATCGATGTTATTTCTATCGATTACTGAGTTAAATAACTCAAATAAACCTTACAGCTTAGTGGCTCTGCTTTCTGCACTGTAGGTAGGCCGTGGGTTCGATGCCTACCGAAATCGAACATTTATTGAACGTGTCAATACGAACTTTTTATCGTTTTTCGATGAACCCTAGATTACCTACAATACAATAATAATATATTAGCGAAACAAGGTGACAAATACAATTTAAGTAAATTCAGCCATGTTCTATTAAAAAGCATGCAAATACAGTACAAAGTATATAATTTGTACTTCAAAAACGGGCGATACGTGCGATTTATAAAATGAAACCACGTGACTCATTAAGGGAGCGATTTAAAGAAATGAATATCCTCACAGTAATTTCACAGCAGATTTATGAAAATCTATTATACACTCATAAACACAGATAGCTTTAAGAAAAAGAGTGATGCACTTATCGTTAAATACTAGAAATAAAAACAAATTATGTATACCTAGATTTCGACTACAATTTCGAATTTTAACTGATTTATAAGGTTGGCCCGTACCATTTTTTTAATAAATAATTTTTGAATTCAGGTTTTTTTTCAGCTCAGAGCTTAACGGTTGGCCCATCTAGCATTCGGTAAAATATCGACACACGTTCATCTCTAATATTGTAATACATCATTTGAAATACGGTAGAAATCGGTGTTTATCCCGCCCGGGGCGGCGGCAAACCATGAAATTGAATGTCCGCCGGTTCTGGACGGCCCAACCGAATGCCAGCCAATGCCGCGGTTCTGTACAGCTGCTGGATGAGCACTTTCATTTATTTTAAGGACTTTCTACTTTATACCTCTGGTATTTATTATTTTTACTATTCATTTTTTGCAAAATCACAGACCGCGTGCGCAACAGTTTACTCCGCTCCAAGACACAAATCGCAGATGTCGGCAAGCACGCGGGTAAATTGAAGTGGGATTGGGCAGGCCACGTCTGCCGCATGAGGGATGCGTTATGGGCTAAATCCACTACAGATTGGACGCCTAAACGGAAGGAAGGGAGGCGTTTGCCCTGCAGTGGAACATTACAGGCTCCTAATAATATAATAATAATAATATTTTTTGCACTATACGCAAAGGCTTCCATAAAAAAAAGTGAAAGGGACCCCATTTTTTTATCTACTTGCTGATGGAACAAGCAGATGACCTACCTGAAGTTAAGTGGACCCTACCCTGAATGCACTGTTTATCAACTTGAGGCATACAGATACCAAGCCTCATGTGCCAGTAATTTCACTGGCAACAATTTTGACAGATATCCTATAGGTTTTCTGTCAAAGTTTCTGTCGAAGGCAGGCTTGTTCATGTCAGGTTCTATTAAAAAGCATGAGATATAGATATTAGGTGACTTTCCACACACCACTTGCACAAAGCTTGTATTATGGAAACCAGATAGCTGATATAATACTTTTTTTTGTAAATACATACTTATAATAATGAACCCACGGCGTACAGTGCAAAAGGCACCTCACCTGATGTGAAGTGGTAACCATCACCATAACAAAGCATTGCCTCGTAAGTCAGGCACGATAGGAACGTGCCCTACGATGCACTGCCCTGCGTCCATCAACTTGAGGCATACAGATGTTAAGCCTCATGTGCCTGTATTTACATCAGCAACCACATTCTTCAAACCGAAACACAGCAACGCTGCTTGGCGGCAGAAAAAAGCGTGGTGGTAGTACTTCCCCGGACGAGCCCTTCATAGAGAGCTCTACTACTCTTAAACTTCCACTTTAAATTCCAATTTTACTACCACATCCAGTGATATCAAAACCTCTGTGAACAGCTCCGCCAACGCAAACGTTCACATTGATCATTTTGCTTCAACTTTTATGCCAAATAGTCCTTTGCATGGTCAGCAGTAATTTATTTCATAACAAATCAATTTCTGGCACTTAATTGCTTATTAGATACGAGGGCAAATGCTTATATAAATGACTCTTTTGCGGTGTTCCATAACAGAGAAGATAAAACAAAATGAATAAAAGAGGCTTAGCTTTGCAAGACTAATTAAATAAAATGAATAATTAATTTATTTACTAACTAATTAATTAAATTTACTCTTTGATTATTCCATTCCGTTTTGGTCCCAAAATCTTTTTCAATACGCAAGTCGAACGCGTTGATGTGTCCAGCACTTTAAGAAGACAATACGCGGTTCTTATAACCAACGAGCATTTAATTTTGTTTATAGTGTATATTATGTATAGTATATTATTTATAGTATATACGTATTGTCGTCCGTCGAATAATAATCCGTTGAAAAGTAATGAATACTGTCGATCAATGGGATGCGATATTAACCGACGCATGACGACTCGTAGTCCTTTTAAGGCGAAGACAAGAGCTAATGTGACTCTCGCTCGCACGTTTCGACATGTTGAAAGATATAAAATCACTAAACTCATTTTGGAAAAATCGCAGTCAACCATTTTGTGTGCAATCATATTGCACACAGTTTAGTAAAAATTTCATTTTGATCGATGCATGTTTTCCTACTCTAAAGTGTGCTTTTCTAGTTTTCGTACATAATCAAACTTTTAAGTAGGAAAACTTATATCAATCAAAATGATTTTTTTACTAAACTGTGTGCTCTTAAACGGAAAATTTAATAATATTCCGCGTATAAAATGTCTACTAGTCATGATTCAGAGAAGAAGAGACAGTTCACCACAAACATAAAAGCATCGCTCGTAACGAGTACATCTGAATCGTGCAACCGCAGACGGAAATCGGGACGCGAGGCAGTTTTAATCAAACTTAGTTCAAACTCCGACCTCGAACGCTTCTAATAAAGATAAATGTTTTAAGTTTATCTGAAGACTGCAGTACGATACGAGTTTCGCTTTGACAGCCTTTAATTTATCCTATCGTTAAGTTGAGCCAATGATGTTTTAATTGCAACTATTATAAGATCGGTGATTTTAAATGAAATAGTTAAAACTTAACGTGTGCATAAACGCGGATTTTGCGACAACCGTCAAATACATAAATCAACCCGTTTTGTTTGTTGCACCTTTATTACAAGAACGTAATACGTGTTTGAGTAGGTATGTAATTCTCAAAATTATATAACGGAGCAAACTCCTTAAAACCTTGGCTCTCAAGAGACTCGTGTTATCGGTAGAACTATTCCCATACACATACATAAACAATTGACACCACAAAACTTTTTAGGAAACCTACATCTCTAGCATTAGTACAACTAACGCACTTAAAGAGTAGTAGATATCTTTGTGAAGGGCTCGTCCGGGGAAGTACTACCACCACGTCTTTTTCTGTCGCATATACATTATAGCATATAGCATATGCATTATAGCACCTATAGGTGATGGTTACCACTTAACATCAGGTAGGCCATCTGCTTGTTCCATCAGCTAGTTGTATAAAACCAGTTTCACTCTTTGAAAATAAAGGTTTTTTAAACTCCCGCTCGCACATTTTAACATTTTTGAAGATATTAAATTACTGAGGGTAGTTATGAAAACTCGCAAAGAACGAAGTCTTGGAGCATAAGGTTACAAAGGTTCAGAAAAAAATTGCTCTTTGATACTAAAAAAGTATTCCTACCAAAAGTTTGGTTGAATACGGACACTTGATAAACAAATGTGTGGTGTTTTTTTTAAACGATTAGCTGATGGAACAATCAGATGGCCAACCTGATGTTAAGTGGTCAATACAACATATAATATAATAATATAATCACCTATAACAAAGCATTGCCTCGTAAGTCACGCATGATAGGAACGTGTCCTACGCACTGTCCTGCGTCCATAAGCTTGAGGCATACAGATGTTAAGCCTCATGTGCCTGTAATTTCACTGGATCTTCATCAATGTTGGCTTGAAAATCATCAAACTTTTCAGTAATTACCAATAGACCTGATAATATAGTACCTGGATAATATTCTACATAACAAACTATAATTCCAAGATTCATCCAAATCGTTCCAGCGTCATACATACACTGAGAGCACTGGTGGTCTAGTGGTAGCGGCCCCGCCTTCCGATCCTAAGGTCGTGGGTTCGAAACCGGTCGTGCACCAATGAGTTTTTCTGTTCAAAATGTATGTGCATAATGCCAGTACTCTCAAACGGTGAAGGAAAACATCGAGAGGAAACCGGCATGTCGTTGAACCTAAAAAGTTCAATTTTTTTTTTTTTTTTTTTAATGTAACTAGCTGATGGAACAAGCAGATGGCCCACCTGATGTTAAGCGGTAACCATCACCTATAACAAAGCATTGCCTCACGCACGAAAGGAACGTGCCCTACGATGCACTGCATTGCGTCCATCAACTTGAGGCATACAGATGTTAAGCCTCATGTGCCTGTAATTACACCGGCAACCACACTCTTCAAACCGAAACACAGCAACGCTGCTTGGCGGCAGAAAAAGGCGTGGTGGTAGTACTTCCCCGGACGAGCCCTTCACAAAGCGCTCTGCTACTCTTGAAATCTCTATAACATGTGTCAAGTGCTTGAAAGGAGCCTCTTGAGGTGCACTTAAAATCCTTTCACCGCACCGTTTCGAAAGAAACTAGTGACACGACAAGAGAAGAGAGAGTCGTACATACATAAAATCACGCCTGTTTCACATAGGGGTAGGCAGAGACGGATTTCCACTTGCTACGGTAATACGTGTGACTAAGTCACAAACGTCTAAATTTGCGAATTTGTATTATTAGTGGGATATAAGATAGGGTAAAGGCCATTGTTGTAATAAATTCGAACCCAAAAATCCAGCTTCGTTCGTTTGATACATCGCGTAGATACAAGAAACTTATAGATGCTTTATTCATAGTCCCTTAAGGGTGAGATTACTGTGATGAGTTCGAAACCTTTCGTTTATTATTTAGGTGCAAAGTTAAGGATTTGTTTTAATACATGCTGATGGAATAAGCAGATAGCCCAACTGATGTTATGTGGTGACTATCACATATAACAAAGCATTACCTCGTAAGTCACACCCGATAGGAACGTGCCCTACGATGCACTGCCCTGCGTCCATCAACTTGAGGCATACAGATGTTAAGCCTCATGTGCCTGTAATTACACCGGTAACCACACTCTTCAAACCGAAACACAGCGTTGCTGCTTGGCGGCAGAAAAAGGCGTGGTGGTAGTACTTCCCCGGACGAGCCCTTCACAAAGAGCTCTACTACTCTTAAAAGCAACTCTTGGTACGCAATTACTCCACATAAATAATGATTTGAATTATGTTTTTCAATGTATTTGAAGTCGATTTTTTTTGAAAAAAAAAAGCTTCTATACACATGTTGCAAACCAGCAATGTATCATGAAAATTCACCTCAAGGGGCGTCCTCAATTAAAAAAAACATAGATTTAAAAAGACATACGGACATAGGACATCTTAAAAGGTATATCTCTTCGCGTATCGTTCCGCTCGTGTAGCTGCGTGCCCTATATCTGTGTGCGGCCATCGATCATCCGCCTCCACTCACATCCGTTGCCTCCGGATGGCGTATGGGACCGGGCTCCGAGCGTTTAATTGTACATTGTGGCTTAAATCTTGCTGAATATGAATCCAATAAATACCTCTATTACACACTGATAGAATTTGCACGCATATTTGCTTGGGTCTAGTTGGTACCAGTATAATCGTATACTCGATACGTCTCAATTACCAGTGGGACTGTCATTTGACTTTATCTTTTCTCTATCTATTTAGATAAAAATCAATTGCTGTTCGATTGTCAAATTGCTGTTGTTTTGATAAAATATGGAAAAATTGCGAGGAAGATAGTAAAAACAAGAATTTCGCATTTAAACTGTTCTACCTAAAGCGAAGGGAGAGTTTTAATGTCATTAGGATAGGTGATACGAAGTACACCGAAGTGCACCGGGTCATCTGGTAATAAATAAATATTGGTAGCGTTTAGGAAAGCGTGTGTGCAACCTCTGGCAAAGTGGGGTGACGATCTGCCAAATGTAGCGGACAAGCACTAGATTTGAAGAGCCCAAAACCTGGCTAAGTGGCTTGTCTTGGGAGAGACAGAAGTCCAGCAGTGTGTCTACTGCTGCTCTATTCACTATGGTGCCACTGAAAACCAGCGCTGTATGGACTTTTTTTACGTTTTTTTTTATTACATAGACCTTTGGCTACAATCTCACCTGCACGTCGTTTCCGCTCTTCTTCAGTATATCCCAACAAAATAAGACGTGCCATACTTGACCATAAACAAAAATCACAATAAATATCGCAACTTTAACTAACTTTATTAAATACCGGCTTCGGTGCTTATCAATAAAATTCATAATACACTACCTTGGACTAGTGTGTTTCACGTTATGCCTACACAATCGCAATCTCTAAGTCAAAATATTTACGGTGATTATCGACGATTTTGAGTACTCATGACGTCATCCTAGTTAGTCACTGAAGAAAGCCAATACGAAACTAGCTGTCTGACAGCAAATTGTTGAACACTTTGCCAAGTGATCTTCACTATGGGATATCCACCGAGATAGCCAATAGGCCTGCTGGTGGTAAGTAGTGGTGGTACGTCTACTCGTGCTTATACTGCAAATGCTAAGTGGTGGCGTTTTTTATCATCAATCAAATTGTAAATGTAAATTTGTAAATTTTGATATTTAAGAGACAAAAAAAAACTATTCTATCCTATTCATCTAGACTACCGTACAACTTTCCATAGAATGTTAGACTAGAAAATCCTATAATCTGACTTTATATCCCAGTACGTCACTTCAAACGAACATGTGACACCAGGAAAACATAACTGAGTGGCAGTGCAGACTGTTACCGAATGGAACATGAACCAAAGCGCTTGTTCACAGTCACACCGATCTGTAACTTCAAATTGTTGGAAATTTGGTAGTACAATATTAATATTTTAGACAGTATCTATCTATTTAACCCGTTGGCACCCACTGCTAGGTATAGGTCTCCCCTCTATTACGCCCCTCTTTTCGGTCCTGCGCCAGTCTTATCCACCGAGGTCCGACCACTCCGAAGATGTCATCCGACCAACGGGCTGGTGGTTTGCCTCGCGGTCGTCGGGCATCCCTTGGCCACCATTCCCTTCTAGTCGTCCTTCACCTTTCGTCCTTTCTAGCCAGGTGACCCGCCCAGCTCCACTTCAGGTGTGCGATCCTCATACCTACGTATACGAGTTTGTGCGTCGTCGTATATCCACGTTGGGTATGTGGTCAAGTAAATAGATCCCGAGCATGGCACGCTCCATTGTTCTTTACGCTACGCGTATTTTCTGCATGTTTTCCTTTGTGAGCGGCTTTGTTAAGACAGTATAGTAAAAGCATATAGTATTTTCCCAAATTTTAAGAGTAGCAGAGCTCTTTGTGAAGGGTTCGTCAGGGGAAGTACTACCACCACGCCTTTTTCTGCCACCAAGCAGCGTTGCTGTGTTTCAGTTTGAAGAGTGTGGTTGCCGGTGAAATTACAGGCACATGAGGCTTAATATTTGTATGCCTCAAGTTGATGGACGCAGGGCAGTGCATCGCAGGGCATGTTCCCTTCATGCGTGACTTACGAGGCAATGCTTTGTTATAGGTGATGGTTACTACTTAACATCAGATGGGCCAGCTGCTTGTTCTATCAGCTAGTTGTTTAAAAAATGAAAATAACATGGTAAATAATAGAGTGCCAAGTTCGGAGCAAGTCACACAATGACATGGTACATTCGGTGTGACCGCAGCCCAGCACCAGCTGTGATGGATGACCTGCGAAGCTTTGTTTGTGCAACTGCTATGCATTTATGCCGCCCTGGTATCCGAGAGCATGATAGCTCACGCCAGCAAACATTCGCTTACGGCGTAGTGCTACTGTTTTGGCTAAGCGCGATACAGTGCCTTTTGTCTCGGTGATTGGACTGATTGAAACTACAAATCAAACAAATCAGATTCTAAGAGTAGTAGAGCTCTTTGAGAAGGGCTCGTCCGGGGAAGTACTACCACCACGCCTTTTTCTGCCGCCAAGCAGCGTTGCTGTGTTTCGGTTTGAAGAGTGTGGTTGCCGGTGTAATTACAGGCACATGAGGCTTAACATCTGTATGCCTCAAGTTGGTGGAAGTAGGGCAGTGCATCGTAGGGCACGTTCCTATCGAGCGTGACTTACGAGGTAATGCTTTGTTATAGGTGATGGTTACCACTTAACATCAGGTGGGCTATCTGCTTGTTCCATCAGTTAGTTGAATAAAAAAACAACAACTAATCAAATAGACACGTCTAGATTCGTCAGCACATAAATGGGTGATTATTACAACATAACTGCAAGTCTAAAATACAATTCAAAGTACAAGTAAAGGTACACTGTCAAAAAGTCAGGCACAATTTTTTACACTACTTGCTGATGGGACAAGCAGATGGCCTACCTGATGTTGAGGGGAAATTATCACCTATTACATAGCATTGCCTAGCAAGTCATGGAACGTGCTCTACGATGCACTGTCCTGCGTCCATCAACTTGAGGCATACAGTCCCATGTGCTCGTAATTTCACCGGCAACCACCTCCTTCACAGCTCAGTTGGTAGTAGCTCTGCCTTCTGCGCCGTAGGCCGTGGGTTCGATCCCCACCGAGAACAAATATTTGTGTGATGAACAGAGATGTTTGTTCTCTGTCTGGGTGTTATTATATGTTGTAAGTATGTATTTACAAAAAAAAAGTATACATAAGTAGTATATCAGCTATTTGGTTCCCATATCACAAGCTTTGGATTAGTTTGGTGCGAGATAGTGCTGTGTGGAATGTCCACCAATACTTATTTATTTATTATTTATTTATTTAGTTTTTTGCTGCGTTCATTAATTAATTAATTTATTATTTTGTCATTATTGCCATTTAATGTTTGTGATTGTTTAATTAATTCATATAATAATTGTTAATTAGTGTAATTGGAATATGCCGTACTAATTAATTAAAATAAATAAATAAATGGTAGTAGGGTAGGGACGAGCCACTCTGAAAAACTCAACATCGCTTACACTACACAGTTTTCTTTTTATGAGAAATAATGATCGTATAAGCAGATGGCCCACCTGTTTCCTTATCACTGTCTAGTGAACTCCCAAAAGATTTTATCCCTTTGAGAAATCACAATAGCTCTCACAAGTCCGTTACACGCGGAAGTTTATCTCCTACATATTTGAGTAACCTGCTTCAAATTAATTCTCTTTCATGAGCCAGCTGAACCGCAAAAGAACAATATTCAAAGTTGAAGCTTCAGGATGTCTAAAAGACAGGTTACACTGAGTGAAGAGTGTTTGTTCTCGATCAGGCATTTTTCAAAGTCAAAGTCAAAAGGTATTCAAGGACACTTTGAAACGTCCTAAAGCTAGGTGACTCTAGGTGCCAGTTGCACGCGACCAAAGCCTAGAAGAACAGGCAACAAACTTACGGCTTGGTTCCTACCGTTCTTTTGTATGATCCTTTTAAAATGTAATCTACACTAATATTATAAAGAGGAAAGATTTGTATTTTTGTATGTAACGAATAGGCTCAAAAACTACTCCGTATTCGATTTCAAAAATTCTTTCACCGTTAGAATGCGACATTATACCTGAGTAACATAGGCTACATTTATTACAAAATAAAATTAGGGATCCCTTCTAAAACTTCAATAATGTAACCCGCTTTCATCGCATGCGCTTCGAAAACTATTGACGATAGAACACAAAAAAAGACGATAGAACGCAACGGGGCGCGTTCTCACTCACTTAGGGAGAAAGGCGTACAAATGTATGAAAGAAGTAGACGCGAGACTCTAACTAAGTTTAGTTTAAGTTTATCCTAAAATGTTCAAAAATTTATATCCACCCATGCGAAGCTGGGACATGCCGCTAGTATAATATAATATTGAAGTTTAGTGAGGCGTAGGCATACAGAAAAAGGTAAACATAATCAAATTTATAAGACAGCACACGCTACGCTTCAAACTAATAATATCTAATGCATACTACACTTCAAAACTCTATACCGTGCGTAGCACTTAAAACACCCAGGTGATTTACTCCAGGTGAATTAAGTCTACCGGGTGCATTTTTCTTAGGCTTTATGTGTATCGGTGTGGAACTAACTCACTTAGTAATTTTGTCATTAACTCAATGTGGCTCAGCCCTTAAACTGTGGCAGTGCGCAACTTCTAAACTCGAGACATAATCTAAGGGATTTGTAAATTCATTACGCGATAAAAGTTCTGCTCAAATTAAAATGGAGATTATAAACTTCGAGAGCCGTTTCACCGCTAATCGACTTCAAAGAAAATTAAACTTTAGCTCATTCGCTTTAGATTCAATATTGCTCATTGATTTTATTATTTAATCAAAAGAGCAACTGAAACTTCTGTATACATTTACTTGAAATTCTATCACTATAAATGTGATTTTTATTTTAGAGAAAATTGTTAATGTATGATAATCTCAAAGAAGCTCTTTTTCATGCTGATGATGACGATGATTCCATTACGCTTAAAATTCGCTTTGAAACAATGGGCCTTAATGGGCTTTTTAAAGCTAGTTAAAATAAGCAAGTCGTTTTGATTCAGTACTGTGAAAGTGCCGTTAAAAGTATCAAAATTTCATCTTTGATTCTGTTTGTTTAGTTACTTCCATAAATATTAATTTATGACGACAGTTTATAGGCAAACTAAGGTAGATATTGTCAAGTAACGTTCAGCAGAGTCACCATTTGAATGGGTGATCGCTGGTTGCATTTTCATCTAAACCTTCAATGCGCGAAGGTCGTAACATTTACGACGGCTCAACGAAAAACTCCGTCACGAATTGGCCGCTAGCTCATTATTAGCTTTTTGTTCAAATGATTTTCGATTCTCACTCTGTTGTTCTAGAGCCCATTTTGGTCTACCACAGAATTGGCGCAAAAGAACTAAGGAGCAGGAAAAAATCACTCATCGCACTGAGAAAGATTTGTTATTCAATTTCCGGTATCGAGAGATATAGGCTTATTATCTTTTACCTTTTAGGGTTACTTTGGACAATAATTCAGATGATGGCGGATCCAGCACCTAACACATCTTCTCATGTGATGAGTAGCCATATCCAAATATTGGACAACATTGAAGCTTCATTATTATGAAGATGTATGAAAAGATGGATGGATTGTGTGAAAGATCTAAGAATCTAAGACACGTTGGATCTCACACTCTTCTCAAACAAATATATGTTGCGCTAGTCCAATCTACATTAATCTATTGTATACCTATCTAATAATAAAACGCACTTTTTAGGCCTCGAAAGAGCGCAAAGGTCGCTTCTTAAAGTAATGTACTCTAAACCATATAGGTACCCTACTGAAATGTTGTATTCGGACTCGAAAATACTGTCTGTCCGGAAACTGTACATTCTTCATTCTATCCTCAAACTACATAAAACACTAGAATACGACCTCACAAAACTAAATAAAAGAAGGAAAGATAACGTAATTAATGTAAATCAAGTAAGTTCAACCTATGCCACACGTCAATATTTTAATCAATCTGATAAGCTTTACAATAAAATAAAATAAACTTTTAAACATCTACCCCATGAATAAAATCTAAATGGTTACTGTCTTTAAGTTACGATGACCTTGAAGCACTTTTGATAACTATTACATAAAATATATACATAATAACTATTATTTATGCAAATCTAACACCACTTAAACAATACACCCACACATACACGTACAATCCTCCTCCTCGTCACATACACACACAAACACACACATACAATCTACATACATACATGTGCGTATGTTCACACACTTGCACACCGCCATCTGCGACACACATCCACACACACCCTTACATATACATGTGCGTATGTTCACATACTTGTACACCGCCATCTGCGACACACATCCACACACCCTCACATACATATACATGTGCGTATGTTCACATACTTGTACTCCGCCATCTGCGACACACATCCACACACATACAATCTACATACATACATGTGCGTATGTTCACACACTTGCACACCGCCATCTGCGACACACATCCACACACACACATACATATACATGTGCGTATCTTCACATACTTGTACACCGCCATCTGCGACACACATCCACACACCCTCACATACATATACATGTGCGTATGTTCACATACTTGTACTCCGCCATCTGCGACACATATCCACACACACACACATACATATAAATGTGCGTATGTTCACATACTTGTACACCGCCATCTGCGACACACATCCACACACACACACATACATATACATGTGCGTATGTCCACACACTTGCACACCGCCATCTGCGACACACATCCACACACACACATACATATACATGTGCGTATGTTCACATACTTGTACTCCGCCATCTGCGACACACATCCACACACACACACATACATATAAATGTGCGTATGTTCACATACTTGTACACCGCCATCTGCGACACACATCCACACACACACACATACATATACATGTGCGTATGTCCACACACTTGCACACCGCCATCTGCGACACACATCCACACACACACATACATATACATGTGCGTATGTTCACATACTTGTACACCGCCATCTGCGACACACATCCACGCACACATCCTCACACACACACACACACACACACACACCCTCACACACACACACACACACACACACACTCACTAATGCGCGTGCGCGTTTATACACATACTACACCAACGGGGTTCCATCTGTTGCCCAGGCTCTTAAGAGACTGGTGTTCTCAGTGGACTTCCGTAAACATACCTACTCACTACTCGCACACTTAACACATAGGTAAACATAATTTCTTTTACCTACTCACACAATTCATTTTAACTTTAACTTAACTTACCAATTTAAACCTAAATTAATAACTTTAATCAAATGTTTTGGATTAACGCCTTTTAAATAATCTATTGTAGACCTAAGCAAGAGCGAGATCTCCTATGACAAGTAGTGAGAGATTTCATCGTTGTAATATTTTATGTATCTTTTGGAACAATAAAAACATTTGTATTTGTAATTGTATAAAGATGATATGAGTAAAAAAGGAGTCAGCACTGAGATGACGAATGATAGAGGAGAGTGGAAGAAGAAAACCTGTTGTGCCGAACCCATGCAGCGTGGGATAAGGGCAGGAAGATGATGATGATTGAAGCTTTATTATTATATTGTAACAAGGATCATACAAAAGAACGGTAAGAACCAAGCCGTGAGTTTGTTGCCAGTTCTTCTAGGCTTGGTCCCGTAGAACTGGCACCTAGATTCACCTAGCTTTAAGACGTTTCAAAGTGATATTTGTGATGCAACTGAATAAATTTCTTATGACTTTGACTTTATTAAATAACAGTGGTCAAAATACGTGCGAGTAGACGAGCCACTCTCAAAATAAGTTCTCGGAAGTAGCAAGTCAAATGACAATAGGTATGCCATATTTTTAAGAGTTGTAGTGCTCTTTGTGAAGGGCTCGTCCGGGGAAGTACTACCACCTCGCCTTTTTCTGCTGCCAAGCAGCGTTGCTGTGTTTCGGTTTGAAGAGTATGGTTGCCGGTGTTATTACAGGCACATGAGGCTTAACATCTGTATGCCTAAAGTTGATGGACGCAGGGCAGTGCATCGTAGGAAACGTTCCTATCGCGCGTGACTTACGGCAATGCTTTGTTATAGGTGATGGTTACCGTGTATACCACACGAGATCAAGCCAAAGAAAAATAACGCTTACTACAAGGACATAAAAGCGAACAACCTATAACCTGATGCTTATACGTGTGCATCCGGACCTAAAGCAGATTTTTTACAAAGCTATGAGTGGAACCCTCGAAGCATAAGCTCTACACCTACTTGCCCGTATTTGATAGTCGAATGATATCAAATCGTATCCCGTCACTAGTAAACTGAACCTTATACTCTTGACTTAAGGTTCAAATTTAGGTATTTAGATCACGAATAGTTAAAACGTGGCAGTTCGTCTGAATGATAAAAGAGTGCTTTTATCTTTGTTTTACCTCTCATGAAGCACATACTCCTAAAAAAGTCTTGGAATTGTTTGATTTTATAGACTAAGGATATTCTGGGAAACTTTTTTAGAGTAGTAGATCTCTTTGTGAAGGGCTCGTCCGGGGAAGTGATACAACCACATATTTTTTTTCTACTAAATAGATTGCATGTATGCATTAGGTATTATTAGCTTGAAGCGTAGCGTGTGCTGTTTTATGAATTTGATTACCTTTACCTTTTTCTGTTATACCTACAATTCAATTTATTTAAATCAGACTTAGTCCATATGTATTTGTTAGTAACAATTTAACTTAAAAATAGTGTTAGTGAGATTTTGTTTAGTGAGTGTAGTAACGTTGAGTGCAGCTGCATCCAATAATAATTGAGGGGACAACCTACGCCTCACTAAATTCTATTGGCACCACACTGGAGCTTCAATATTGTGTTATAATATTGAAGCAATATAAGCAATATAAACAATGAAAGTTTAGATACATTTTCAGCGAAAATATAATTTTGAATCAAACAAAGTTTCCTAACTATAAGTTTAATTAAGTGAAAAATGAGTTCCAAAGAGTGGAACTCATTGCCGTCGTCTGTGTTTCCTGATCACTACAACTTGGGTCCCTTCAAGGCAAGAGTCAATAGGTGTCTTCTAGACCGTTCTGCTCCATCGTTGGCTACATCGTCGCTTACCATCAGGTGAGATTGTGGCCAAAGGACAGTCAATAATTATTAAAAAAAAAAATGAAAACTAGTTAAGCATATTTTCTGGTAGGAAAGTTTGATGATGAAATGTGCGAGCGAGATGTTATTTGACGGGAGTCAGCGTCTTAAAACCATGAGATCTTTTCAGAACAGTATCATTATAGAATGTATATATTCTAATGTAGCCTTTGAAAATAAACAAAGCTGGCAAGAGTTTTTGGTAGTGATGTGATTCGTTTATTATATTAGTTCCAAAAAATTCACAGAGATATTTATGTACATGAAGACCTTTATTACCATGTTTGTACCTAAAATTCTGACACTATAAAATATTTGATTTGATCTTCATCTGCTGGGAAATAAAATTTCTAGAATGGCACCCTAAAACCTGGAGACGAAGCGTAGGACGCCCGACGAAATTAAAAAAAATTGTGGGACATTGATGCAAAAAAACGTTCTTGCTGGACCTAATATACCAAGGAGACCAAGAGGACCAAGGGGACCAAGGGGACCAAGGGGACCAAGGGACCAAGGGGACCAAGTGGACCAAAGGGATCAAGGGGACCCAGGAGACGAAGGGGACCAAGGAAACCCAGGGGACCGAGGAGACAATGAGACCAAGAGGACTAAGAAGACCAAGGGGACAAGAGGATCAAGGCGACCAAAAAGACCAAGGCGACCAAGGGACCTCGGGGGTGGGGAGGCCTATATACCTTAAAAGTAGACTAGTGAACTTCTTCAGGCTGAAATATGAAATAAAAATACATTATTTTCAGGTATTCGGTACAGCACTACACGGAACGTACAAAAGGCTAAAGTACAGTATAGTTTTGAACAGAGTTTAAATAAAGTTGCGACGCTTTGAAGATAAACCTAAAAGAGTAAGCTAAGTCGGAGGAAACTGCTATGTTTAACATTTCAAAGAGATTTCTATTATAAGAATCGTTTGCTTTTTAGGGTTCCGTACCCAAAGGGTAAAACGGGACCCTATTACTAAGACTCCGATGTCCGTCGTCTGTCTGTCTGTCTGCCTGTCCGTCTGTCTCATGAACCGTAATAGTTAGACAGTTTAAATTTTCACAGATGATGTATTTTTGTTGCCGCTATAACAACAAACTAAAATATTCTAAAAAACAGAATGAAATAAATATTAAAGGGGGCTATCATATAACAACGTGATATTTTTGTCGTTTTTATAGATAATGGTACGGAACCCTTCATGCGCGAGCCCGCTCGCACTTGGCCGGTTTTATTTATAATACCCCACCTGTTCTTCTTCTAGGCTTCTAGGCTTTGGTCGCGTAGAACTGGCACCTATTTTCACCTAGCTTTAAGACGTTTCAAAGTAATCCTTGCGATACAACTGAATAAATACCTTTTGACTTTGATAAAGAAATTTACAATGAATACAAGTATTAACAAAATGTACAAAATACATATGAAACAGTTGAGCTATTTGCAGACCGTTGCAAACGATCTAGAGATGGCTCAACTAATCCAAATCAGTGCCAATTGGAAACGTCCCCAAGACACTGGCTGCATTGAGGCGCCGAATGGCAATGCCGATGCGCTGAGCCAGATATTCACCAGCCCTCGGGTCACGAGTTCCTAGCGTTCTTTTTTTTTACAACTTGCTGATGGCCCACCTAACCTAATGTTAATTGGTAACTAGCACCTATAAAAAACCATTGCCTCGTTAGTTACGCACGATAGGAACCTGACCTGTGTCAATCAACTTGAGGCTTACAGATGTTATGCCTCATGTGCCTTTAACTTCACCGGCAACCACACTCTTCAAACCGAAACCCAGCAACGCTCCTTAGCGGCAGCAATGGGCATGGTGGAGTACTTTCCCGGACGAGCCATTCACAAAGATACTACTCCGAAAGTGCTCTCTTGTGTATGATTTTTACAAAATAATCTTACAATGAAGCTCCTGTGCGGTATCTAAACATAATAAATATCCTTCTCAATCAACCTTTGACACATCCGTGTTGCATTATCGCATTCTATTGTCCAATATATCATGGGTAGGGCTAGTTCAACTTCGGGAGTATTTCAATTTCCGCTGGACCTTTGCGATTGTGATAACCACAGATAATGTTTATATAACTTTAGTAGCATCATCATCATCATTATAATTAATTAATTATAGGTATTTTATAATTGTTATAGCTGTTTGTGAAGGGCTCTTTCGGAGAAGTACTACCACCAACCCTATTTCTGCCGCCAAGCGGCGTTGCTATCATTCGGTTTGAAGGGTTTTGCGAGTGAAATTACAGGCATATGAGGCATTTATACAAGGTGTTCCATAAGTTGTGTATATAAACTTCAGGGGGCTAAAGTACCCATCAATATGAACAACTTTTTCTAAGGAACCAACACTGTGAACGCGAAAAAAAAACAGCTGTTTCATACATTTTAGCCTGGTAGGTATTGAACTTTTGTATGAAACAGCTGTTTTTTTTTTCGCGTTCACAGTGTTGGTTCCTTAGAAAAAGTTGTTCATATTGATGGGTACTTTAGCCCCCTGAAGTTTATATACACAACTTATGGAACACCTTGTATATGCTTCAAGTTTATGGACACAGAGCAGTGCATTGTAAGGTACTTGCGAGGCAATACGTTTTTATATTATCCCAAAATTTATTATCCGAGTGGTATTTGAACCCACGACCTTCCGCTTGATACGGGGCCGCGCTAACTACCTGCGCCATCGGGCTCTAATCACACCCTGCGAATAACCCATAGGGATTCGTTAGGACAATACATTTTAATTTTACCAAAGTTTGTATGTATTGAAATCCTATGCAACGTGTAACATAATACCCCTATAAGACCAAAGACCAAGTGATCAGACCAAGCACTGGAACACTTTGACGTGTGCAAAATTAGAATACTTCGTCTTCGAAATTCCCATACAAAAGAAAAATAATATAGTTTCAGAAACTTGCAACAACCCTGATAATGTGTACGTGACCTTGGTACATAGACGCTAGTTGCGTTTACTAATTGGTGGCAGTTCTGTTACCTTTCTTTTCTGCAGTTCACAATGAAAGGTCAAAAAACAGCTGTAAATAGGGCTGCGTCATGTTGTGTTAGTTTCATTTTGACGGAAAATTTAAGAGGCATTTCATGAATGAAAAACTTCGAAATTTCAAAAGTCTTATATCAATAGTTGTTCGCCATGTCCTGTAGAATACCCTGCTTCCGGGATTATAGGGGTATTATGTTACACGTTGTGTTAATTCTATACAAATATCCGAACCGCCATCATTCTATTTTCTGCTAACTAGTTTTGTCCTCTAGAGATTTCTGTTTAACTGGCCAAGTTAGAAGCATGCCCACGAGACTATAACCAGAATGCAGCATGGCTATAAACATAGTTTTAAGGTCAGCTAAGCCGGGAAAGGTCAAAGTTCAACGCTGCTGTAGATATAAGTTAAGACACTGTCAAGAACTTAATAAACTCATCGCTCACTATGTAACGATGATAATGCTGGTAGGTAAGTAAGTAAGGTAATAATTTTCGTATCCTATTTATTTAACCAGCACAACATCAGCCATTCAGCCAATAACACTAATTAAAAATAAAACTAAGTAGAAGCAAAAAATGGAATATTAAAAACTGAAAATAAAAATAAATTGTATTAAACATTCATCTTACAGAACTCACTATTCTATTCTTTGGATCTCTCAATCACGCCCCAACCACTGAACCAATTGAGATAAAACTTATAAAAACTATAGTCCGTAAACTGAATTAGCATATCGGCTTCTTTATATTTAAAAAAAATACCGGAAACGGAGTAGTAACCATGAATGAACCCAATACTAATAAATAAACACACCGAGATCACTGGTGGTCTAGTGGTAGCGGTTTAGTTTCGAACCCATGACCTTAGGATCGGAAGGCGGGGCTTCCGATCCTAAGGTCATGGGTTCGAAACTGGTCGTGCACCAATGAGTTTATCTGTTCAATAATTTATGTGCACAATGCCAGTTCTCTCAAAAACTCGGAAAACATCGTGAGGAAACCGGCATGCCATAGAACCTAAAAAGTTCTAAAACATGTGTCAAGTGCTCGAAAGGAGCCTCTTGAGGCGCGCTTAAAATCCTTTCACCACACTGTTTCGAAAGAAACGACAAGAAGAAGAATAAATACCTTCACCTTGAATTATTGATGTAGCAATAACTACTAATATGCGAGTGAAAAAAAAATATACTACCGCCAACTGAGCTATGAGGCCTACACTGATTATTTTTTGACATATTTTTATAAGTAAGACCACATTATTTAAAACTAAATAAGATTGGTCCGTTTACTAACATAAAATAAAAGGGGGTCAAAGATAGCAACAGAATGGATACCCATTGGAAGGACGGAAGCCAGGAAGACCCAAAAAAAGATGGCGTGACATTTTCCATTTCAAATTTCGACCAGATTGGATGAGGAAGGCGCGAGAAAGAGACCAGTGGAGGAATTTGTGGCCTACGCCGACGAGGCGACTTCTACCGAAGACGAAAGCGTTTAGTTACATACATTACATACATCACACATACGTAGTAACAGTAGTACCTACCTTTTTTAGAATAGATCCTATCCTACTATGGATGGTATGGATGGATGGATGGTTGGATGGATGGATGTTTGTTACTCTTTCACGTAAGAACTACTGAATGGATTTTAATGAAACTTTACAATAATATAGCTTAAACATCAGAATTACAAATAGGCTACAATTTATAAAGATATTGTGTGAATTGTCCAAAATATGACGTTAAGTGTCAAGTAAGTAGTAAAAAATCTACCATCTGCGAGTATTCGTGCGCTGCCAAAACCGCTAGAGTTACACATGTACTACGCCACGCTAATATAAGCTACTCGAAATACTAATCCTGCGCAGACGATGTCGCGGGCACCAGCTAGTATAAATATAATGTAAAATAAGTAGTAGAAATAAAGGCTTTTTTATTTTATTTTTATTTTATTAAGATTCGTCCGCTTGTTAGGCGATACTGCCAGTATCCAGTGCTGACCGGTCCCCCACAATCCATCATTATAAGCAACGATTCGTCAGGGGTGTCGAACGATCAGCTCCGGCTCACTTTGACGGCTCATATTGCCGAGGGTTGCGCCCGAGACATTGAAGTGGGTGCAATGATTTGTATTTATTGGATGGAATTGCATTTGGCATATTGAATTATTGTGGTTGGAATTTGATCGCAAAAGAGGGGAGTTTTTAATGGGTTTTGTAAATGGACAATTCTTCTTGTCGTGGGTGCTCTGGGTATAGTAAGCACTTAATATGTACAAGAGTAGTAAATTGTTTATTTTTCATAACAAAGTAAGTAACATAACCAATCCAGGCTCATCTAAAGAGTGTTTTGATGCGAGGTTTACCTGTTTTTCGAGAGACTGGTGCCTGTAATAGGTTTAAAAACAGTGTCGAAACAGTGTGGTGAAAGGATTTTAAGTGCGCCTCAAGAGGCTCCTTTCGAGCACTTGACACATGTTATATAACTTTTTAGGTTCTACGACATGCCGGTTTCCTCACGATGTTTTCCTTCACCGTTTGAGAGTACATTGTCCACAATTTTTTTTTAACAGAAAAAATTATTGGTGCACGACCGGTTTCGAACCCAGGACCTTAGGATCGGAAAGCAGGGTCGCTACCACTAGGCCACCAGTGCTCTCATGTGAGTACCAACTACCTATCATAATGCTTATTTTTGCCGCCGAGTAACATTGCTGTGTTTCGGTTTGAAGGGTGTGGTTGCCGGTAAAATTACAGGCAGATAAGATTTAACATTTGTATGCCTAAATTTGAAGGAAGGAGGGCAGGGTATCGTAGGCCATGTTCCTAACGTGCGTGGCTTGCGAGGCAATGCTTTTATAGGTGACAAGCTGGTGCCCGCGACTTCGTCTGCGCAGGATAAGTCACACAATATATTTATAAATTGTAGCCTATGTGTTATTCTGATGTATACGCTATATTATTGTATAGTTTCATTAAAATCCATTCAGTAGTTTTTACGTGAAAGAGTAACAAACATCCATCCATCCATACTTACAAACTTTCGCATTTATAATATTAGTAGGATGGTTACCTACTACTTAAAAATAAGGTGGGCCTGCTTGGCTCATCAGCATGTAGAATAAAAAAAACCAGCGAAATGTTCCTATCGTACGTGCGAGGCAATGCTTATTTATAGGTGATGGTTACCACTCAACATCAGGTAGGCCTGCTTGCTTCAACAAAGTAGTATAAAATAATAATTAAACAAGTAAAACTCCGGGCTCAACATATAGCATACAAAGTTGAAATATGGTCAACTAAGTATTCCCTAGAAATAAGGTGCAATATCGCGTGTATTTCCAAGACTTGAAACAGCTACTTAAAGAAACAGATTAAACATGGGTAGTAAATACGTTCACAAAAACGGTCTCACTAAAACGTTCTAGGAGCAAAACTCCTTACCGCAGAATTCGCACACAATTTGCTATGTACTGTGGCGGAAGTAAGCGGCTTAGTGTAGTGTGGATACACCCGGCATCGGATTTTTGTATGAAAAAGTTTTTGAAGGTATTGGATGTATTTAGCTATCTGGTTCCCATAGTACAAGCTTTGGCATAGTTTGGGGCGAGATAGTGCTATGTGGAATGTCCATCAATATTTATTTATTTCTTTCTGACTCCTAGATAACTTATTAATCATCTTTTTGACAGCCCCTATAGCTCAGTTGGTAGTAGCTCCTTCTCGCCTTGTTGTGTGATAAACATAGATGTTTATTCTCCGTCTGTGTGTTATTATATTAACAAGTATAAGTAAAACTGAAACTAAAAAAGCTTCACGACTTTGATCCCCAGACACGGAAGATAACCCCTCAAATATCTTAGTAACAAATACTACTATGTACTTACTAAATACACATATATCAGCTATCTGGTTCCCAAAGGTTTGCTCAGCTTGGTTATTTTTAAACTCTCGCGATCATAACACATATTTAAAAGTATTACACAAAAATAATAAAGGTAAACGCGATAAATACCCGTGTAATAAAATATCAGCTTGGTTAGTTAGATAGCGCTGTGTGGAAAGTCCGCCAAGATACAATATCTTATTCATTTTATTTATTAAATATATTAGAAGTCACACTCATGTTATCCCTCTCATAAATTTGTTTTAGTTCTAATGGTAAAATATATTTTTTTGTCTTTTAACACGATGCTATTTCGTCCAAAATTAGTTTTAGCTAGATAGATAGATAGATAACTCTTCAATGATTACCACAACAAATAAAGATACACATTTTTACTTAAAAGCTAACAATTGTAGTAATTCAATGGGCGGCCTTATCGCTAACAGCGATCTCTTCCAGGCAGCCTTGGGATGGACAGGACTGAATATAAAAAAGAGAGGGGGCTAGAAGCAATGTTAAACGTTTCTAAAATTTTTAAGGCAACAGAAAGGTTTTTGAGAAGGATTATACAAAATAACGGTAGGAACCAAGCCGTAAATTTGTTGCCTGTTCTTCTAGGCTTTGGTCGCGTGGAATTGACACCTAGATTCACCTAGCTTTAAAACGTTTCAAAGTGATCCTTGTGATTCAAATTAATAAATACCTTGGATATCATTTAGTACCTAAAGACATTATTCATATCCATATAAAAAAACCTAATATTAATCTAAAAACTAGCGAAAATTTTCTAAAGTTCTCTTCTGTGACTGTACAAGTAAATCCTTAAACAAGTAACTCAAACACTGACCTTTATTACGTGTGCATAGAGTTCAAACTACAAGTACACGGTCAGAACTAATAATGCAGTGCCCTCCGTGCATTTTACTTAATTACATCTGTTTACTCGACGACGACAAAATCTAATGCAAAATGTATGAGGTCAAGAGACAGGGGCCTGAAAATTTATATCAAATTCATAGCATTAAAAAAACCGGCCAAGTGCGAGTCGGACTCGCGCACGAAGGGTTCTGTACATCTTTAAAAACGGCAAAAAATCACGTTTTTTGTATGGGAGCCCCCTTAAATATTTATTTTATTCGGTTTTTTAGTATTTGTTGTTATAGCGGCAACAGAAATACATCATCTGTGAAAATTTCAACTGTCTAACTATCACGGTTCATGAGAAGTGAGAGTTCAGTCTGGTGATAGACGGACAGACAGACAGACGGACGGACAGTGGAGTCCTAGTTTTACCCTTTTTGTACGGAACCCTAAAAATAACAGAAACAAAGCGATCACAACCTTAAACACAGAATAAATATCTACCTGAAGTCCCGAAAAGATTAGATAAAATACTTTATTGCAAACAACAATAAACATTAAACATAAACTTACTTGCTATGTACAAGGGGCGGTCTTATCGACAAACAGCGATCTCTACCAGTCAACCGTTGGATGAAGTGTAGTCATATTATTTAGAAGAGGTGCTTGTGTTTGTGAAATTATCTTTAATTATGTATATGATTAATTATTAAACCTGTATTTTTTTACCAGTAAACCAAGTATTCAAAAGTTTAAGTTTGCATTCTCCGACAAAGCCATCAAAGGCACTTCAATAACAGAAGCGACGCGCGCTCCCGGTCTATGCCTGGAGGCAATCAACTGCACATGATTCTGCGTTTGAAACTTAGGTTCGAGGAACTTAGTAGAGAATTTTAATAAAATAAAAGAAAAAAAACCTTTTTTTTAAATAAGCTTTTATTGAAAATAAGATTTTAACAAGTGAAAAAAAAACAGTAGTGTGTTTAGTTTGATATTTTAGGAACGATTAAGAGGCATTTCATTATTTCATTAATGAAAAACTAAGAAATTTTAAAAGATATAAAATTATAAGTGTTTGCCATGATCTGTTGAATACCCTACTTCCGGGGTTATAGGGGTATACTGTTACATGTTGTTTATTAGTGGAACTTCTTGTTGAGAATTTGCATTTTACAAGGACAATGAAAGGACACTAGAAGAAGAATTTATTTGTGCTCATATTTTTATTTGTTACTCAAAATCATGCTGATGGAACAAGCGAATGGCCTCCCTGGTGTTAAGTGGTAACCATCACATGCGACTTACTTAAGTCACGCGCGATAGGAAAGTGTCTTCCGACGCCCTGCGTCCATCAACTTGAGGAATACAGATGTTACAAGCCTCATGTGCCTGTAATTACACCGGCAACCACACACTTCAAACCGAAACACAGCAACGCTGCTTGGCTGCAGAAATAGGCGTGGCGATAGTACTTTCCCGGGCGAGCCCTTCATAAAGAGCTCTACTACTCTTAGTAATGTATAAGGATCTCTTTGATACGTCTAAACTAGGTGTATCCAAGGCAGTTCTATAAATAATCAGTAGGTAATTTCACCCTTAGGACGTGCGTTCTCTACGCAGGATATCACACGATATTTCAAAAGCCGACCAAAATCTCATTGAACGCGGGGGTCAAAGGGCTGTGCGATTTATAGATATAAGGGTGGCGCACTCACGGCTCTGAAGTTTGCCGAGCTTCGAATGTTCTGCTAGATTTTTTGTTTTTAAAAAAACTTAAATTAAAATTAAAAATGGAATCGCTGATGTTTGTCGCAAGGTAGCTAAGTTGAAATGGGAGTGGGCAGGTCATGTGATCCGTATGAGACTGAAAGATGGGCCAAAAGGGTCACAGAATGGGTTCCTACCGAGGGTAGAAGACGTCGTGGCCGTCAGAGGAAGCGCTGGCGAGACGAATTAGACTCCTTCAACAGCGAGTGGGTACAACGCACCGAGGACCGAGGAGAGTGGAAGACTGATATAAATGATAAAACCTTTGCAATAATGGTTTTATTCCACAAAATATATAATGACAGGTTAGAATAACAATCGGTCGCATAGCAACCAAATACTTCATAAAAATCAAAGGAGTCTATTATACTACATTCACCCCACCTAGAGATTAGTCCTCGTAACGGTTTGGTGCTCTCCGCTCCCGGGTAGATCTTCGCAAGGGCAGCGGTGTCGACGGTGGAGATCCTACAACACGTTCCACAGGCACAATATTCTGTTCCTCTTCGACATTAGGTGGCTGTTCTGACCTCTGTCCTTCGTCTATCTCATTTGTAGTATGTGAATCGAAGAAATCTTCTTCACTTGTAATAGTTTCATTAAGATGTCCAGGTATTTCTTGAATTACCTCGCTATCTTGACCCAATGGTGCTAAATGGCGATTCGAGACAGTAGATTCGCGACCGTCTTCAAGGCGAACATATGAGTAGTCTGGATTCACGTGAAGTAGAGTCACTTCTTCAACGACAGGTTGATATTTATTCGAACGATTAAATTTTCTCATTAATACTCTTTCCGATTCCGTCAACCAAGTGGGTATTGATACTCCGTTTGATGATCGCCTGGTGTGTGTAAACATCCTTTCATGCGGCGTACAATTAGTCGCTGTGCACAACAAAGACCGGATGGAATGTAAAGCTTGATCTAGGACTTTTTCCCAGTTTTCAATCGCTAGATTGCGTGAACGTAGAGCCAATTGCACTGATTTCCAAAGGGTTCCATTGAACCGTTCAACTTGTCCATTCCCTCTTGGATTATATGGTGTGGTTCTACTAGAAGCAATCCCACGTGAATTTAAGAAGTTCTTTACTTCTTCAGACATAAAACAGGTTCCTCGGTCTGAATGTAGATAGGATGGCATGCCAAATAGTATAAAAATTTGATTTAAATGTTTGATTACCGTCGATGAGCTCATATCAGCGCACGGAAATGCAAACGGGAATCGAGAGTATTCGTCTATCACCGTCAGTATGTACTTATTTCTTGTATTAGTAGGCACTGGACCTTTGAAATCAATACTTAATCTCTCCATAGGTGATGTAGCTTTTACCAACGAAGGATCCGGCAAAGAAGATTTATAAAATCTTGGTTTTATTTCAGAGCAAATCCGACAGGAATTAGTCATGTTCTTAACCTCTTCTGTAGAATATGGCAAATTTTTCGATTTTACCCAATGATTCATGCGTACTATGCCTGGATGACACAAAGCTTCGTGTAATGAAACCAGCTTTTCAGTTCGCATTGACACTGATCCGCAGACCCGTGAGAGTGCATCAGCAACATCATTTTGCTTACCAGGACGGTACACGATGTCATATTTGAATGAAGCTAACTCAAGACGCCAACGTAGTATCTTCTCATTCTTAATTTTACTCGTCCGCTTATTATCAAACATGAACGAAACAGATCGCTGGTCAGTAATGAGACGAAATGGTTTGCCTATGAGGTAATGACGCCATTTTTTGAGCGATTCCACAATAGCGTAAGCTTCTTTTTCTATAGCTGAGTGGTTATGTTCGCTTTTGTTCAAGGTTCTGGAAAAGAAAGCGACTGGTCGTGCTCCTTGCGATAAAGTCGCTGCGATAGAATGACTTGATGCGTCTGTTTCCACTGTAAATGGTACGTTGTGATCAATAGCATGAATGGTAGATTTGGATATATCACATTTTAATTCTGTGAAACTTCTTATTATCTGCTCATTCAATGGAAATGTTTTCACATGCGTGAGATCATGAATTCTCTCTGAGAAATTAGGAATCCACTTACTATAGTGTGCAAACATTCCTACCACTCTTCGTAGTGATGGCAGATCAGATGGAGGTGGCAGGTTTAGCAATGGGCGCAGGCGATCAGCATCGGGCTTGATAACATAATTTTCTATACTGTATCCTAGAATGTTAATGGATTTCAGGGAAAACTTACTCTTTTCTTTATTTAGGGTAAGGCCGTATTTCTCAGCTGCCATCATAAACCTTTTTAGATTCCTATCATGTTCCTCCTGAGTCTTCCCACAGACTGTAATATCATCCAGATAAGCATAAGTTCCCTCAAGTCCTTCTTTCCGGATGACCCAGTCAATGGTTCTTTGAAAACTTGAGACGCCATTGGTAACGCCAAATGGAATTCGCCGAAATTGGTATAGATTTCCCAAGGCTTCAAATGCAGTAAGGTGGCGCTCTTCTGTGAGAATAGGAACTTGATGATACGCGCTTTGTAAATCTATTGCGCTAAATATGCAATATTTCGATATTTGAGCCACCAACTCTTCCATATTTGGAAGTGGATATGCATCTAGTAGTGTATATCTATTTATCGTTTGAGAGTAATCAATTACGAGGCGTTTCTTATGATTGGTATTTCGTGTGATAAGGACTTGAGCTCTCCATGCAGATGTACTCTCTTCAATAATGCCATCATTTAAAAGTTTTCTCACTTCATCTTCAATAAATTTCTTATCATCTTCACTATATCTCCTGGATTTTATGGCAATTGGTTTGCAATCAGAAGAAACATTTGAAAATAATGGTACGGCAGGAACAGTCGCTGCTGCAACACTGCATGTATTGACTTTGATAGGTTCTTTTGATCCTCCAAAAGATAACTCAAGCGAAGAATGTTGCTTTAGAATATCATGTCCAATGATAATATCAGCGCATAGGTTTTTGACTATGAGTAAATTTAAACCTTTATAGTCATGGTCTCCAATTTTAGCTGATAAGCAGGTCTGTCCTTCTACTTGGGATGTAAACGCTGTCGAAGCCATTGAAATCTTCTGGTTACAAGGTTTCTTCTTTAAATTACAGAGCTTGAAGAATTCTTCATCCATAAAGCTGATCGAACTTCCTGTATCAATCAGAGCATGAGCACGGATTCCTTGAATGTAAGCTGTTACAGTTGCACTTTTAAGAGAGTCTGGTGACGCTGCTATTATACATGCTGAGGATTCATCACATTCCTTTTCAAGTCCTGCTGCAGCAGTATGTTTGCTCTTGCGACACACTTTGGCAAGGTGACCTTTTTTGTCACAATTCTGGCAGTTGACATCGACTGCAGGGCAATTCTTCCTAGGATGCACAAGCCCGCCACAGAAAAAGCATTTTCGCTTAAAAGTAGATGCTACTGGTTCTTTATTTTCTGAACTCTGCACAGCATTCAGACTCAAGGTATTGTAACCCCCAGAGCTTATTTCCGCCATTTCAAGTGTCATTGCTTGATTGTATGCGTCGTCAAGAGATATAGTTAGATTTTCAAGTAATCGCTGTCTGATCGTACTTGATTTTATTCCCGTAATGAAAGCATCTCTGATATTATCATTCTTATTAACTTCAGCATCTACCGCTTCGAATTTACAATCCTTAGCTAGTAGTTTCAGAGCATGCATGTAGCCATCAATATTTTCTTCGGGACTTTGTTTTCTGGTTGACAGCATATGTCGGGCATATATCAGATTTTTCGGCTTCACAAATATTCTATCTAATGTGCTCAATGCAATCTCATAGGTAGTACACTCACTTATGAATGAGTAGAGTGATGCTGACACGTGATTAATGAGTAAAAGCAATTTTGTTGCTGGTTTCTGACCTTCTTTAGATACTTCCAAAAAACTTTCGAATGTTCTCCTCCAGTGCACCCATTCTTTGGAGGCAGAACTGTCGGAGGGATCAATATCCAGTTTGTCTGGTCTCAAATATCGTTCCATTTTATTGCTGGTGTGGCTAGAACATTATTTTGTGGAATAAATTGATATAAATGATAAAACCTTTGCAATAATGGTTTTATTCCACAAAATATATAATGACAGGTTAGAATAACAATCGGTCGCATAGCAACCAAATACTTCATAAAAATCAAAGGAGTCTATTATACTACAAAGACCATGGGGGAGACCTTTGACCAGGAGTGGAACAGTACAGTTCAGAAAAAAAAAACTTTAATACTGGCCTGCCTCCATGTTGCCATACCCTATGCAGTGTCCTTGTGATACTAACTAACACCTAACAACAATGTATGTACCTAAACTAAGCAATAAATGTATTGAGTATTGAGTAAAAAAGGTTAGTTCCTTTTTTCAATTTTCTTTTTTCAATAATTCAACTGTTTTTTTTTCTTTAGAACTCACAGCTTTAGAGGTTTTCGAACGGAGTGTTGGACATTTTTATTACTTTGGACAATATTCTCATCATAGATGCTTTAAAACCTAATAAAAAAATCCAGCTCTGCTTTCTGCGCCGTAGGCCGTGGGTTCGATCCCCACCGAGAGAGAACAAACATTTATGTGATGAACATAGATGTTTGTTCTCTGGGTCTGGGTGTTATTATTTATTATAAGTATGTATTTACCAAAAAAGTATGTATGTAATAATATCAGGTTCCCATATTACAAGCTTTGGCTTAGTTTGGGGCTAGATAGTGCTGTGCGGAAAGTCCACCATATATCCATAACTTAAAAATAACTCATAATATAGCATCTAAATATAGCAACTAAAACTGACCTTGTACCTAATTTTATAAATGCAATTTCACAATCAAAGACGTACCTTCGATTGCCTAATGCCTTTGCAATCTCATGGTAATGATAATAATCTCACCAAATGGTAATGAAAAACGACAGAGATAAGTATTTTCTATCTATCTATCTTTTCACTCAAAAAAAGTGCAGTTTTCTAAATATATCTATTTTTTCAGTCAAAAATCTATCTTTTCAGTCAAAAAAGTGTAATTATCTAAATCTATCTATCTTTTCAGTCAAATAAAGTATAATTTGACAGCCTTCACAGCTCAGTTGGTAGTAGCTCTGCCTTCTATGCCGTAGGCCGTGGGTTCGATCCCCACCGAGAACAAACATTTGTGTGATGAACATAGATGTTCGTTCTCTGTCTGGGTGTTATATAATATTATAAGTATGTATTAACAACAAAAAAAAGTATATAAGAAGTATATCACCTATCTGGTTCCCATATCACAAGCTTTGGCTTAGTTTGGGGCGAGATAGTGCTGTGTCCACCAATATTTATTTATAATTATCTAATTTTATGTTCATCATGCATAGAAGCCGTGTGTATTTCGGGATATTGAAAAGCCTTTGTACGAAGATATTATTGAGATATCCGTGGAATGAAAGGCCTCGGATTTCATATTGTCAGATTTGTGGAATTTTTGCCATCGATTTTATTATTGACTCTCCTTTTGCATATTTGAACATCGTCAATCGTTGTAGAGCACCAGTGGACTAGTGGAGTGGACCCGCCTTCTGGTCGTAGGATCGTGGGTTCGATCTTGCGAAAATGGGTGTTCTCTTCGAAAAAAATATCAATGGGTGGAAATCCAGTTTGCATTGAAGCAGCAGCGATAAGCTTGCAACTTGTGACTTATAGAAAATCTATAATACCACCGGCGACCACAACCTTCAAACCGAAACACAGCCTTTTTCTGCCGCCTAGCAGACTTGATGTGCTTCGGTTTGAAGAGAGTGGTTGCTGATGTAATTACAGGCACATGAGGCTTAACATCTGTATGCCTCAAGTTGATGAACGCAGGGCAGTGCATTGTAGGGCACGTTCTTATCGTCGTATTGTGGCAGCGGCGATAGGCTTGCAACCTGTGACGTATAGATAACTTATAATACCACCGCCGACCACACCCTTAAAACCGAAACACAGCCTTTTTCTGTCGCCAAGCAGTGTTGCGGTGTTTCGGTTTGATGAGTGTGGTTGCCGGTGTAATTAAAGGCACATGAGGCTTAACATCTGTATGCCTCAAGATGATGGACACAGGGCAGTGCATCGTAGGGCACGTTCCTATCGTGCGTGACTTACGAGGCAATGCTTTGTTATCGGTGATGGTTACCACTTAACATCAAGTGGGCCATCTGCTTGTTCCATCAGCTAGTTGCATAAAAAAAGCAACGCTTGGCGGCAGAAATAAGCACATAGGTACAAAGAGCGCCAAGCGTGGTTACCAACGCAACTTCCGCAAATGCCTCTCGGAAACATATTAGAGGCATAATTTTCTTCAAGCTAATGATGATTAAAATCCGTTGGAGCACGACTGGATTCGAATCCTCGACCTTACCATGAGAAAACTGTTACAACTGTACATAACCATAGCTATAAGATCTTTTTTGTACTACAGTTATACAATAAATAATTTCTGATTTCTGAAGCCAGGGTCCCGAACATTATACCATAGACGCTCTATTAATTTGTAGTACTATTTTGCTAAAAAAAAAAACATTAATGCATGTACCTAAACCAAAGCCTATAAAAACTATAAAAAACTAGGGACACGATTAGAAGGATAAGGAAAAATAATTATTAAAATGAAAACAAACATGTAACATATTAAAAAATCAAATCACAATTAGTCAATTCAAATTTTGCATGCATATACTTTTAAATTAATTATTACTATTGTCAGAGGAAATAAAAGCTATTTTATTTTATTTTATTTTTATTAACTATTTTGCTAAGGACTCGTCCTAGTATCTGCAGAGGACAGTAGGTAGGTATCTAAATAATTTTGTGCGCCTGTATTGGTAGGATTTTAGTGATACTATTATTTTTAAAGACCTTTATGTTTGTACCTAAAATTCTGACAAAATAAAATATTTGATTTGATTTGTTATAATTAGTAGTACTTAGTTTTTAGTTAGTAATGGAGCGTGATTAGTAATGGATAGCACAGTCGCTATATTATGAACTCTTTCACAACGTCTATTTATTTTAAATTTATCATTATAAAATCGCTTTTTCAACTCTGTGAATCTAAGTTAGTTCTTCCATCCAATGCTAGAAGTTTAATAAAACTGAAATGAGTATTTCTTTCAAAAACTTCAGCTATATTCTTCTAGGCGCATTTTCTTTTTTAAATTACAACTATGGTCACTGAAATTTTTGTAATAAAACTTTTTGATGACTCAACTACCTAAACATAACTTTTGAAAGCCGAACGTTAATTCGAAACGTGCTTTAAGGTAAGTTCGCATCTGAGAATAAAGAGTTTAAAAATAAAAATGAGTTTTTTTTTTCATTGCTATGTGATTGGAGTTTCGTTTGGATATAACAAAACTTGTGCAAGTTTGTATGTCATAGAGGTGGTCTATGTCCAACAGTGGGTTTTTCAAACTAATGATTATCTTAAAATAACCATTCTTCACTTTATTTTTATTTATTTTTTTAATCAACTATCTGATGAAAAAAACGGATGGCTCACCTTATGTCAAGTGGTAACCATCACCTATAATTGCCTCGAAAGCCACGCACGATAGGAACGTGCCCCACGATGCACTGCCCTGCGTCCATCAACTTGAGGCATACAGATGTTAAGCCTCATGTGCCTGTAATTACACCGGCAACCACACCCTTCAAACCGGAACACAGCAACGCTGTTTGGCGGTATAAAAAGGCGTGGTGGTAGTACTTCCCCAGACGAGCCTTTCACAGAAAGCTCTACTACTCATAAAAACTCACTTCATTTTGTCTTAAAAATCTAAGCCAGTTTTACAAACGTATAGGTACCTTACTTGAATACGTACGTACGTGGCGTAGCGTGTCGTAGCATGGCGTAGCGTAGCTAAGGATGGATTAGAGTGGCGTAGCTTGCTTGGGCGGCCTTAAAATTCCATCACCAAAGTTTGACAAGACTCATAACTCAATACTCTTACTCAGTCTCATTTGTTTTTTGTATTAGACATTTTTATTTTTTGTTTTCTCATTTGTTTTTTAACACAACAAACAAACAGCCTACAAATCTATGCATATTTCTATCGAACGCCAAAAACCCTATCAAACGAGGCATAGCACTACGCTTGGCTCGAATGGATCGAAGTACCTATACGACTTATATCTCTTGCTCTGTCTCTAGGGTGGGTACTACGTGATTGGCTTTCAAAACTTACGAACTTTTTACGCATCTCAATATTTTTTCAACGATCTGTAACATGTTTTCTAAAAGATTGTTCTGAGAAAAGCCACAAAGAGTTATTCATCCAAAAAGCAGTGTTTTTTTATACTACTAGCTGATAGAACAAGCAGATGGACCACCTGGTGTTAAGTGGTAACCATCACCTATAACAAAGCATTGCCTCGCAAGTCACGCACGATATGAACGTACCCTGCCCTGCGTCCATCAACTTGAGGCACACAGATGTTAAACCTCATGTGCCTGTAATTACACCGGCAACCACACTCTTCAAACCGAAACACAGCAACGCTGCTTGGCGGCAGAAAAAGCGTGGTGGTAGTACTTCCCCGGACGAGCCCTTCACAAAGAGCCCTTCTCTTGTATTACGAGTATTTGTGGTATTCTACGTATTACTTACGTAAGTGATATCTATATTATTATATATGAAATTTATGAGGAAAGCCTATGTCCACCAGTGAGTGTATCAGGCCTTTGATAAAAGTATTTTAAGGAAAAAACAGGAAAAACAGCTAATAAACGAGTTTGACGAATTAGTTCTTAAAGAAGAACTAAAAGGTGAAAAAGTTTCAATTTATTCGCCCTCACAGCTAAGTTGGTAGTTGCTCTGTCTTCTGCGCAGTGGGGATCGAACCGTGGGTTCGATCTCCACTGCGCAGAAGACAGAACAACACCGAAAACAATAATTTTTGTAATGAACCATACATGTTTTTTTTCTGTCTGGGTATTAAGTGTAATACCCAGACAGAGAAAAAACATGTATTGTTCATAATATAGTTTATAGAATAATATAGTGATATTATTCTTATATATGTAGAAATAAAATATGTGTAGCAGCTATACGGTTCTCAAAGAACAAGCTTATAGTGCTGTGTGAATATGAACAAATAGATAATTGTAATTCCTTGAAATTGATACCAAACACTATAAATTTTAGTGATCAAATGAAAGATCAATAAATAAATACCATATTTAAATAAATTTTAATAAATACTAATAAAAACCAATAAAAAGTTTTCTCAAAACTTAACTTAACTTAAGTGGCTTAACAAGGTAGAAATGTCCTCCAAAATATAGCTCTGATGATTAAATTGTTGGGTGTTAATTTCATTAAATTTGCAAATACCCATAAACATTTCATTACTAAAACAAAGGCGAAGGTCATTGAACCAGCTAAGCCTCTTAAATGCAAAGTGCTTCATACGTTAGGCGTATTGTATTGCTCTTTAATAGTCCAATTCCAGAATAATTATGACGTCATAACTTAAGTCTGAGCACGGGCAACTTAACGTCGATTCTAAGTGAATCGAAACTTGCCCTTATTGTGTAGAGCTATTACTCGCTATAACAAAAGACTAGCGTCGGATGTACAACTTTCGGACTCCGGAAGTTCTTGAAGTCCGAAAGTTTTCCGAAAGTTTGCAGGAAATCCGCATATACATTGTGTACAAAAAACTGCGTGTTTTCGTTATGTTTTAACTTACCTCTGGATTTCTTACGTTCTAAGAACTGAGTATCGAAAAATAAAAAAGGTTTATCTTTCCTAAGGAAATTGTAAGTTTTCTTTTTGTAACAGTGTATTTTATTAACAAAAATGGAGAAATGATTTTGAGTACGCCTCAAAGAGGTATTAGAACTTTTTAGGTCGTACGCCATCCTCGTTTCGCACTGTGTACATAAATTATTGAACAGAAAAACTCCTTGGTGCACGAGTGTTGGTGAACCCACGACCTTAGGATCGGAAGGCGGGGCCGCTACACTAAACCAGTGCTCTCAACCGATTGAAAAGCTACTGTTTTGATCTGCATGGTGTATTATATTTACGTATTTTTGTTTTGATCCTCAGTTACGTTGGGATTAAAAATGGTATATGAGGGTAATTTTAATAGTAGAGCTCTTTGTGAAAGGCTCGTCTGGGGAAGTACTACCACCACGCCTTTTTATGCCGCCAAACAGCGTTGCTGTGTTCCGGTTTGAAGGGTGTGGTTGCCGGTGTAATTACAGGCACATGAGGCTTAACATCCTTAAGTTGATAGACGCAGTGCAGTGCATCGTAGGGCACGTTCCTATGGTGCGTGACTTGCGAGGCAATGCTTTGTTATAGGTGATGGTTACCAGTTAATATCAGGTGGGCCATCTGCTTGTTCTATCGACTAGTTGTATAAAAAAAGTACATTGAATGTTCGATTATTTCGCTAAAATACAGGCTGATTCTTGGAATTTATTTCTGCTGTAGAAAATCCCAACTCTATTTTATAGTATAAAGTACAATAGAGTTTAGAATTTATGCATAGGTATCATGATTTATGTTGTTACTTATGTTATTGGTGGTATTTACGTGTTTTGAAGAAGTTATTGTTTTTATAGCTTTTTCACTATTTCATTATTAGTGTTTTCTCCCGAAATGATAAATCGACTAAAATAAATTACAACCCTTTTTTATTTGTAGACTAAGGGCTGGTTTCACCGTAGTCTGTAAGTTACATAGCTGTTTAGCCTTTTAGCCGACTTTTGTGTTTTTTTTGTGTTTAACCATGCCCTAACAAAAGATTATCTTTCTTTATCTGGCCGTTAAATCCAATCGCTGGTCTGGAGGTCCGTTAAATCACTAACAGTTGATTTAGATGTCAAAATGGACGAGTCATTAATTCTTTAAAGTGTTTGGTGAAATTGCGCCTAATAAAACTATCTGATTTGATATTGTTATTATATTTGTATTTAGCTACGACACAGTTTTAAATAACTAAAGTAGCCTATCATCGTACCTCAACTGGATTTTGTACCACGAAATTGTTCCAAAATAAAATATTATGTTTTTTTTTTGTATTCGACAATTCGACGTAGTACGTCGATAGATAGACTGTGTCATCTTTCACACAGTCACTTTATTTTATTTTGGAACAATTATTATAAATAAATAAATATTGGTGGACTTTTCACACAATACTATCTAGCCCCAAACTAAGCGAAAGCTTGTAATATGGGAACTAGATAACTGATATAATACAAATATACTTTTTTTTTGTAAATACATACTTGGCTTATATTATATAGTAACACCCAGGCAGAGAACAAACATCTATGTTCATCACCCAAATATTTGTTCTCGATGGGGATTGAACCCACGGCCTACGGCGCAGAAGGCAGAGCTACTACCAACTGAGCTGTGAAAGCTGTATTAGCGTAAGAAAGGAATACATGAGTAACAAAGGAGTGACTGCTGAGAGGCTGATAGAGGTGAGTGGAGAGAAAAAACCTGTTGTGCCGACCCCAGATGAAGTGGGATAAGGGCAGGAAAATGATGATGTTCATAGACAATGTGTTGTCAGTCAGTCACCCCACATAATTGTTAAAACAGTGCAGTTTCCCCTGAAGCTCGAAAGGTGGTGTGGGCTACGAGTAGACCACCAGTGCCGTAATATGGGCAGCTTAAATTGGCATTAGCCTGTGCACCCGGTCCCATATATTATGTTAACTGCGCCAAGTTACAGGGCGAGTTGGATTTATGTGGGGTCGAGTTTGGAAGTCTTCGCGAAAGGATTTAGCATTTTTGGGAAGATTTGAAGTTTAAAAACATTAAGTTATTACATTTTCTTTTTTACTATCTGCTTGATGATGGACCACGCAAATGGTTCACCTGATATTAAGTGGTGACAAAGAAATGCCTCGCGATTTTTGTACGATATAAACGTGCCCTACGATGCACTGCTCGACTTACATACAGATGTTAGGCCTTATGTGCCAGTAATTTCATAATGTCGGAAAGAAGAAGTAGACATAACGCTCAGTTAAAACTTAATAATTTATTATTATATGATAGATAAATACATAGATATATAAATAGATATACATACATAGATAGCTTTGCTGTGTTTCGGTTTGAAGAGTGTGGTTGACGGTGTAATTACAGGCACATGAGGCTTAACATCTGTATACCTCAAGCTGATGGACGCAGGTCAGTGCATCGTAGGGCGCGTTCCTATCATGCGTGGCTTGCGAGGCAATGCTTTGTTATAGGTGATGGTTACCACTTAGCATCAGGTGGGCCATCTGCTTGTTCCATCAGCTAGTTGTATAAAAAAAAGATACGCACGAAACAAATAACCCAGTAGCCTTCGGTACTCGGGTAACAGATGAGATAGGTACGGTGGTAGTACTTCGGAGCTGTTTTACAAGAAGCTCTTACCTATCGACTAAAATGTAATTAGCAATAAGAAACCCTGTTTGTTCTTAGATAAGATACATTTTTAAAAATATGACGATCGACTAAACGATACCAGAAACCTATTCCGCTCGACTAAATAGATCAAAGTGAAGAAACGCGCAATCCAATTAAATTGAAATGAAAATCGGTGTTTGCTGAATGGATATACAGTGAGTTAGAACTGTCTTTCACACTATGGTTTGTACATAATCATCATTATCATCATTTTCCTGCCCTTATCACACTTCATGTGGGGTCGGCACAACAGGTTTCTTCCCTCCACTCTCCTCTATCAGCCGTCATCTCAGCAGTCACTCCTTTCTTACTCATGTCATCTTTCACACAGTCCATCCATCTTTTCTTTGGCCCACCTCTACTCCTACATCCATCCACATTCATCCCTAGCATTCTTCTCGTTACATGACGTTCTTCCCTTTGCATAACATGCCCATACCACGCTAACTAATTACTCTTCATGGTTTGTACATAATAATAATAGTTATTTATTTCAGACGTTGGTCTATGTATCTTTTTGGCCATAAATAATCATTCTCCCTTTGACAACATCTCTGGTACAATACAAGCAGATGGAGAGTAAATTCTAGTGAAATGGTTTCCAGCAATTAGTGACCATAGCTCGTTATAATACAATTCTGAGATAAAATCTAAGTAACCTAGGCTAACGACTTCTTCATGCAAGTTATAAATCTTTTGGTACTCAAGAATCTTCTAGATGTCTAGGAAAGAAGTCAGTAGAATAGTATAGAATATATTGAAGTATTACACGGGTATTCCATAAAAAAAACTCACGGCTAATCATTCTGTCTTTGCACTGCACTAGCGACCAAAAGAACAAAATCAACATCTTTCTCTTGTCGTGTCACTAGTTTCTTTCGAAACAGTGTGGTGAAAGGATTTTAAGTGCGCCTCAAGAGGCTCCTTTCGAGCACTTGACACATGTTATAGAACTTTTTGGGTTCTACGACATGCCGGTTTTCTCACGATGTTTTCCTTCACCGTTTGAGAGTTCTGGCATTGTGCACATAAATTTTTGAACAGAAAAACTTATTGGTGTACGACCGGTTTCGAACCCACGACCTTAGGATTGGAAGGCGGGGCCGCTACCACTAGACCACCAGTGCTCTCCACTATAAAATCAACATGGTCTTTGTTCAGTACAATCACAAGGATCATATCATTTTAAAACGTCTTATATACTAGAAAGAAAGAAAGATAGAAGCATTTATTTGACACACAATACACAGAGAACACAGAAATAACAATAGAGAAAACAATACACAAAAACAGAAAAGGAGACAAATACAGAAATCATGTTAGAGGCCATTTAGTCTCCTCTGTGTTGTGTGGGCCAAACAGGTCCAGTCTCAGTATAATTACTGCTCGACACATACGTGGGGAGCAGCGCTGGTTTACTATACTAGGTGAATCTACCGCCAGTTCCTCGCGACCAATCTATAAGATATTCTGCGAAAACACGACAGGAGAGCACTGGTGGTCTGATGGCCCTCTGATCGTGGGCTTACATTTGCGTCGTGGGTTGAAAACCAGCCATGACCCGATTAACTTTTCTGTTCGAAATAATAACTTGCGTAATTCCAGCGCTCTTAATCGGTCAAGGGCAACATCAAGCGGTTTCTATACTAGCATGGGCTTGCAATGTGTTACGTATACTGCCCTCCTAAATTAAAAAAAACATAAAAGCAAAAAAGACTTGAAAAAACTTTGCGCCTAAATTTAATTGCCTTAGTGTTGAGTTACGGAGATAATTATTTCGTTGTTGTTTAGATTATTGTAATCGTTTTTAACCCTAAAAACCAGCTATCGTAAGTACACACTTACGATAGCTGGTTTTTCGCAAATTTTGAAAAATAAAGTTATGTACGCACATAACTTAATTTTTCAAAATTTGCGACTTGTGCTTTTTTTTCTTAGTATAGATTACCAACTACTGTAAGATATGGGTATGTGCCACATGTACCTCTATCTTTGGAGGTATCTGTGACTAGACGTGTGTGTGACTACCTTAGACCATGCCTGATTAAACTTTAAGCAGTAGTATTTGTTTTACACGGCAGGATGGATTGAGTCACGAGAGTTCACAACATAGAAGGAGCCCGCTAGGAGCGCTTATCGTGACTCCATACAAAACCCAACCGGAAAACGTTGGAAACTCAAAATTTACACTCAAGAGAGTGTTGTAGCTTGAATAGATAACACATAACTATCAATACATAAATCAAACTGCCCCTTTTGTACCACTAACAGTCATATTAAACAATATTAGCCCATAATCTTCAAAATAACCGCTATAATTTCCATCCCTTATAGGCCTGTTATAACACGTCGTTATCCTTTAAAATGGCTACCCGTAGAGAACGACATAAAGCACGTATAATTAATGAATATTCTAATTTTAGTGGTTTGCCAACATTCTGTCGGAGGCTTTTGGCGAAATTATCAACACTGTTTTTTTTTTCATATCAATCCTTGGTCTACTATGACTTGGAATAGAAATAAGTATTTTTTCGGACTAAGATATTGCAACCAGTTAATGTTCATCTCTTTTGTCGCTCACTGTACGTCGAGTTCGTCACGCCATTTTTGATCTACCGTCTGCAAGTCTTGCATTGACCAGCCCAATCTGTTGTAATCTGATAAGCTGGCAGGTAACTTACAACAGGTAGCTGACTTACGATCTCTCTTATCGTGTCACTAGTTTCTTTCGAAACAGTGTGGTGAAAGGATTTTAAGTGCGCCCCAAGAGGACTTTACGATGCACTGCCCTGCGTCCATAAGCTTCAGGTACAGATGTTAAGCCTCATGTGCCTGTAATTACACCGGCAGCAACGCAGCACACAGCAACGCTGCTTGGTGGCAGAAATAGGCATGGTGGTGGTTCTTCCCCGGACGAGCCCTACACAAGAGCGCTACTACTCTTAGTTTTCACATATTGCCACCATCAGTACCCCAAGTCTGAGTTTTATTTTTCGTTTGTTGTATCGTTAATATCTTCAATATCGATAGCGTCTCTATTGAGTGTGATGCTAACTTTTTTCAAAGTGATCCTTGTGGTTGTACTGAATAAAGACCGTTTTGATTTGATTTGATTTAATTTGACTTACGAGTCTTCATACAAAACGGTCAGAACGGTACGGACAACGGAAGAACGGTATCATCATCATCATCTCAGCCTGGTATCACCCACTGCTGGGTATAGGCCTCCCTCACGTCTTACCATCCTCCTATGTCCTGTGCGTCTCTGGTCCAGATGTTTCCTGCGACCTTCACGATGTCGTCGACCCATCGCGCTTTCGGATCCCCTAAACTTCTTTGGCCTGACTTTGGCCACCACTCGGTCAACGGTAACGACAAAAACTAAAAACAAAACTCAGACTCGGGGTATTTGTTCGATTTTAGATCTATTAATGACCATTTTGCCTGAGCTACGTAAATCGCTTACCACCGTGGAGCTATCAGTTAGTGGAGCGCAGGCGTCAACGAGCCACTGAGGAGTACCATTGTTGGTGACCGAGCTAGTGTACTGCTGTTGGGACTTGCTATTCCCAAATAGAAATGGTACGTTAACTAGTCTCATTGATCGAAGTGACTAATAAATTTAATTTGTAACGTCTTGACGTAGTACTGAGAGATATAATTTAAGACGCAGACAACCGTCACACAATTTGCTTGCCCATTTCAATGTTTTTAAAGATGTAATGAATGAATGAATGAAAATTCTTTATTGCACACCTTACAAACTAACAAAATAGGACAAATTATAACAATTATAAATAATGTACAATGGGCAGTCTTATCGCTAAATGGCGATCTCTGCCAGACAACCTTTGGATGGAGTAATGAATATAGTTATAAAAAATCGGAAACAACTAGTTTCGGATAAAGCTTACACAGGCTCATTTATAATGATTAAATCTTTAAAAATATTTAAATTTGTGTGCGAGGGATCGTTTGACGGTTGTCTACCTCTTAATTTCCTTATAAGGAGGTGGTTTAATTGTATCCTACCGTTCTTCTAAAGTGTCTCTCTTATATTGTATTTTTTAAGTGTAATAAACTAACGTAATAACGAAGAGTGTGGTTGCCGGTGAAATTACAGGCACATGAACATCTACTATAAATAAATAAATTTTATTGGAATTTCCACACAGCACTATCTAGCTCCAAACTAAGCCAGAGCTTGTAATATGGGAACCAGATAGCTGATATAATACATAGATACTTTTTTGTAAATAAATACTTATAATATTATATAACACCAAGACAGAGAACAAACATCTATGTCCATCACACAAATGTTTGTTCTCGGTGGGGATCGAACCCACGGCCTACGGCGCAGAAGGCAGAGCTTCTACCAAATGAGCTGTAAAGGTAGTCGACTTTCTGTCTGCTTTAAGTTAATGGATGCAGGGCAGTGCATCGTAGGGCACGCTCCTGTCGTACATGACTTGCGAGGCAATGCTCTGTAGATGACGGTTACCACTTAACACCAGGTCTTCAATCAACAAGTGAAATAACAAAAAAACAAACCAATTGGTCTAGAAATACCATAAGGAAATAGAAAACCCCGCCTTCTGTCTACCCTCTTAAGGAAACCGTAGTATTAGTCAATAAATCAAGTTCCACCCACCTGTCGGTTCACAGTTTTATTAAAAAACTTCCATTGTTACCGATTTAATTCAGAGAAGTAGGTTCTCTTGAATTAATACTCCTCCCACTGAATTATTCAGTAAGTGTCGAAGAAAGGAATATTCTTGAGGATATTACAGTACCTGTCCCCTGATTTGGAACCGTTAGGTTCAATCATCATCATCAATCAGGTTTCATTAACCTATTTCAGGCACCAGTCTCTCGCAAAACAGGTTAACTTATGATACCTACAATTGTTATAAAGAACACACAACGATCATAAAGCGTTTTTTTTTCTTTTTTGTTATACCTACCTAATTGATTGTATTGCCTACTACCTGTATATTGTTTGTTAGTATTAGGTTTGACTTGTTTTATGAGAGAAAATAAATGATTTTTATTATTATTATTATCAACATTAGCCTGAAGTCCACTGCTGGACTCCAGGCTCAACAAAGGCCCCTACACGTTCTCAGAAAGAAAGATTTTGAGCCCTCCCCTTCCACCGACTTCCGGTTATCTTAACAATAATTCACAAAAGGTCATGAACCTGAAGTCCACTGCTGGACATAGGCCTCCCCTACACATTAACCTTCGAAGAACTATTTTGAGCCCTCTCCATCCACCGTCTTTTTTTTTACAACTAGCTGATGGAACAAGCAGATGACCTAATGTTAGGTAAGTGGTAATCATCACCTATAACAAAGCATTGCCTCGTAAGTGCCCTACGATGCACTGCTTTGCTTGAGGCTGTATGCCTCAAGTTGATGGACGCAACATGTTACATGTTAAGCCTCATGTGCTTGTAATTACACCGGCAACACTCTTCAAACCGAAACACAGCAACGCTGCTTGGCGGCAGAAAAAGGCGTGGTGGTAGTACTTCCCCGGACTACTAAAAGCTAATAAGCGTCTTCCCGTGATCTTAGTCGGTACTGTACTACAGTTAATTAGGCAAACAATCATAAAATTTACCCTATGAAAAGTGGCAAAATAGCCTAAGGATTCTTGAAGTCCACAAGCCTTTACTTAACACACGAAGATCCATACTTTTAAAATCCTAAAAAAGAGTGTCACACAAAACAATTTCCCCTATGAAAAGCGGTAATATAGGTATAACCTATAAATTTTTGAAGTTTATAAGGCTTCTAATTCTAGAAGCCTTAACTAAACACCAGAAGATCCATACTTTTAAAATACTAACTAAGAGTGTCACACAAACTCGAATTACTCATTCCAAGCTGGTTTCGGTTCAATGTTTTCCTTCACCGTTTGACATAATCAAAGTAAATAAACGATAAAAAACGGTACACATGTCACAAAGGTCGAACAAAATGAGGATAATGCGAGAAACATGCTCGGATTTCAGATTATTTTTCAGGGAAAACAACATAAAGTATTATCCTTTGCATTATGTAGTAGTTCAAATGTTTCTCTCAATTTGTAAGGTTATGTTCGTTCATCAGTGTGAGAGATTCATCGCTTTGATTATCATCACCATTAACCGTCAATTGTTATTCTAGTGTGTCTTTGTTTTTTTATCATTATATTTTGGGTCGTATTTTCTGTTCATTCTATTTCTCTGTTGACAACTCCCTAACATCTTTAAAGAATCCAGAGTTGTGGTACTTGGTGCTTAGAGATCTGAGGGGATATCTACCGTGCCTGTGGATGAAAGTGATAAAGCTGTTTTTGTTTCGTTTCTGGTACAAGAAACATGGTATTTATACGAAATAAGTGTTAAAAGTAAGGTAACAAACGGTTACGTAGCTACGTGGACAAGGACCCTGGTGCTTAGAGAAAGAATCGGGATGGAAACTTAACTAAAAAGTTGACGGGTGGAATTGTCGAATTGATCTCACGACCGTCAAGTACGTGAGCTTATCGCTGATGCAATGTGCTACGGGCGTACAAAACTACCAAATAACAATAACAAACAGCACATGCTTATCGAGGACGCGAATGTGTTGAAAGTCTTAAATCGGGAGTTCTCTGATTGTTGATGTTCATTTAGCATCTTTAAAAAAAATGTCAGCAGACTCAAAGTTTTCTGGCTTCGGGAGCTGGCTGACCCTCTCTTTTCAAAGCTTAGGCTAGAGGGCCCCCTGAGCTCCGGGGCCCTGGTGCGCTGCACCACCTGGTCCTACGATAGCTACGCCACTGGTAACAAATGACTGGATGTGACCCAACCAGATTGAAGGCACTGACTTTTAGATTTAGTACCTAACCCGCGGTATCGCAAAATATATTTCTATTTCTATTTCGTGCTCCTAAAGCTATCTTTTAGATTTATCCTCGCAATGGATGCTTTCCTTATCCAGTGACTCGGCTAGAAACTTTAATTCCGGCTCGTGATCCATCGAAGGCGTGACTTGCAGTTGCTTTGCTATTAGTTAGCAGTATTCGACCTACGCTGGTCGTTCGTTGTTTGGTATTTAGTTGCGTATTTTAGGGATAAGTACTTTTGAAAGAATACTTTAAGGGCGAGTTTTAGCAACTCGGTAACGTCTTTTTAGGGTTCCGTACCCAAAGGGTAAAACGGGACCCTATTACTAAGATTCCGTTGTCCGTCCGTCTGTCTGTCCGTCTGTCACCAGGCCTGTATCTGTATCGTGCAATTAGGTGAGAGCACTGGAATCAAGCACTCAGAATTAATTCAGCTGGTGGAAACTTTGTTAGAAAAGTTAGAATTAGGACTAGGAAAACTAATTTTATGTGCGTTCCCCTATTCTAACTCACTGAGTGTACTCGAAAATAAGAATGTTTTAAAACTAAATTTAATGTTATATAATTTGACATGTCGTCATAGTGACGTTTTGTATTTCGACACTAATAATTTTATTAGTAATTTTATATTGACTAGAGGTACTATGTCCTTATGTAAACATAGTAAAATAACTATTGCTAAATTGTTAGCATTTAATATTTTTGATCCTGTTATAAGTACTATAACACAGTCCGTAGACGAGCCCGTAGTTAGTAGCAGTACTAATGAGGGCTTACAAGCAGTAGGGCCTATTGCCCAACATTTAAACTAGTTTCTTCGACAATGGAAAAGCCTGGCACTTTACATGTTGTACACCAAAATATGCAAGGCCTTCCCAGCAAAGTATTAGAGTTAGAATTATTTTTGAATTGTTTCAATATAGATATCATGTGTATTACAGAACACTGGATATTAGAACTAGAGTTGCTCCCTTTTTATAATAAATACAGCGTATTGAGCTCTTTTAGACGCAAGAACGCTATACATGGCGGTTCTTTAATTATTGTAAATAATAACTTGAAATGCAGGGAACGTAAAGACATTGCTAATCTCAGTATTGAGAGGACTATTGAGCTGTCATGTGTGGAGCTGGAGCGGCACATCGTTGTGAGTGTATACCGTCCCCCAGACGCGGACTTCGCGTTGTATGAATCCACTATGGAAGAGGTTTTGCTTAAGACCTTCGATAGTAAAAAAACTTTAATAGTCTGCGGTGATTTTAATATAGATATTCCGGTTCATCCACTATCTGAGAGATTTTTAAATTTGTTTAAATGTTTTGATCTACACTGCTTGTTTAAAGACCCAACAAGAGTGACGCTAACAACAGCCACCTGTCTAGACAACATCTTTTGCAGTCATGATCCAATTTGTAAGTCTGTAGTTAAGCATTTTAGTTCCGATCATTACGGTCATAGCGCTAGGTTTGCTAATAAAATATCAGTAGACGAGGTCTTCACCTATCGGCCTATCACAGATAGCCGTACTAAAAAGTTTCAGAACAATGTTGAACTGAAAGTGTCCCTTTTACCATACTTGACTGACCCAAATGATCTTTTTATAAAATTGTCAAATTTAATAAATGAAGAACATAATGATACTTTTAAACTTAAAACATGTAAAACTAGTGTAAGTGTCAAGTTCGCTGACTGGGCAACTCCAGGTATTTACAAAAGTAGGAATAAATTATATGACCTATACGCTGCTAGGGAGTCAATGCTGAATGACCCAACGTTTATTTTACGCACAAAAAACTACTCAAAAATTTTCAAAAAAGTATGTCACGCGGCAAAATCATTGCATATAAGAAATAAAATTAAAAAATCGACAAATAAAATTAAAGCAACTTGGAAGGTAGTCAATAACGAAACAGGCAAATCGAAGCTCGGTAATAAACAGATAAATTTAAAAGTAAACGATAATGTTTTTACAAAAAATATTGAAGTCGCCAACGCGTTTGATAGTTTTTTCTCCAGTATACCTAAAATTGTGACTTCATCCTTAAATTCCTCAGCTGCTGAAGCGACAACACTATTAGAGTCTAGCGTTCAAAAATGTAATAATATCTTCAGTTTTAAATTTATTAATGCTGATAATGTTGTCAAAACATTCAAATCCTTAAATATTAAAAATACTGAAGATCTATGGGGAATGTCTACAAAAGTATTAGGCGCTATTATAACTGATATTGCACCATGTCTAGCATACATTTTTAATAGATGTGTTGATGAGGGCGTTTTCCCTGATTTAATGAAACACAGTAAACTCATTCCCCTGTACAAGTCTGGAAATGAACAAGATCCTGCCAACTACAGGCCTATTTCGGTACTACCTACGTTAAGTAAAATTTTTGAAAAAGTTGTTCTTAATCAGTTAATATCACATTTTAACGTCAACGGCATACTTCATGGTCATCAATTTGGATTTACTAAAGGTCGATCAACGACTGATGCCGGCTCGACGCTCCTGAAGCACATATATGATGCTTGGGAACACTCACAAGATGCGATCGGGGTATTCTGCGATCTGTCCAAAGCTTTTGACTGTGTAAGTCATGCCACTTTATTATCTAAACTTAAACACTACGGCATCCTAAACCGGGCTATTGATCTTATACAGTCTTACTTAACCAATAGAATCCAAAAAGTTGATGTTGGCGGTGAGAGGTCTTCTGGATCGGTCATCGATATAGGGGTGCCTCAGGGTTCGATATTGGGTCCTTTCTTATTTCTAGTTTACGTAAATGACCTTCCACCTTTTGTAAAAGATTTATGTGAAATAGTTCTATTTGCTGACGATACCTCTTTAATTTTTAAAGTCGACAGATTGAAGACTAACTTCGATGACGTTAATGCATCTCTGTCGCAAGTACTTAACTGGTTTACTGTTAATAATCTTTTGCTCAATGCTGGGAAAACGAAATGCATTAAATTTACTTTGCCAAATGTGGTTCAACGACCAACCAATATTGAATTAAATGGTGAATCACTTACCCTTGTCAATTCTACTATTTTTTTAGGACTTAATATTGATGCAAAATTGCAGTGGGGTCCACACATCAAATCACTTGCTGGTAGACTGAGTTCGGCTGCATACGCAGTTCGCACAATAAGATGGCTTACAGATGAAGCTACAGCTAGACTAGTATATTTTAGCTACTTCCATAGTGTAATGTCTTATGGTATTTTGCTCTGGGGGAAAGCTACTGATATGCAAAGTATATTTGTACTTCAAAAACGGGCGATACGTGCCATTTATAAAATGAAACCACGTGACTCATTAAGGGAGCGATTTAAAGAAATTAATATTCTCACAGTAATTTCACAGTATATTTATGAAAATCTATTATACACTCATAAACACATAGATAGCTTTAAGAAAAAGAGTGATGCACATAACGTTAACACTAGAAATAAAAACAAATTATGTATACCTAAATTTCGACTTCAAAAGGTAAATGGCTCGTTTATGGGGAACGGTATTCGCTTCTATAATAAACTTCCAGAAAGTGCCACTGGGCTTCCTATTCGAAAATTTAAAGTGTACATTAAGAATAATCTAATAAGGAAAGCTTATTATACTTTAGATAGCTATATTGTTGATAAAAATGCGTGGCCCGATGTCCCGGTCGCTCTGCCCATCGGCAGCTAACATGTCTGCAATGTCTGTACTGTACCTACTATTTTGTGTTTTTTTTTATTTTTCTCTGATTTAATAGATTGTATTTATGCATTAGGTATTATTAGTTTGAGGCGTAGCGTGTGCTGTCTTATAAATTTGATTATGTTTACCTTTTTCTGTATGCCTACGCCTCACTAAACTTCAATAATATATTATATTATTACATTGTAAAAGGATCATACAAAAGAACGGTAGGAACCAAGCCGTAAGTTTGTTGCCTGTTCTTCTAGGCTTTGGTCGCGTGGAACTGGCACCTAGAGTCACCTAGCTTTAAGACGTTTCAAAGTGATCCTTGTGATTTTATTGAATAAATACATTTTGACTTTGACTTTGACTTTATCTCATGAGCTTACCTACTTATAGTTAGACAGTTGAAATTTTCACAGATGATGTATTTCTGTTGCCGCTATAATAACAAATACCCAAAAACAGAATAAAATAGATATTTAAGGGGGCTCCCATACAACAAACGTAATTTTTTTGCCGTTTTTATAGATATGGATAATGGTATGGAACCATTCGTGCGCGAGTCCGCATCGCACTTGGCCGGTTTCTTTTATACTATTTGCTGATGGGACAAACAGATGGCCCACCTGATGCTAAGTTACCACCACGTATAACAAAGCATTGCGATTTACGAAATGAACGTGCTCGATACGATGCACTGCTCTGTGTCTGTCAACTTGAGGCATACAGATGTAAAGCGTCATGTGCCTGTAATTTCACTGGCTACCACACCCGTCAACACAAAACAGCACCGCTACTTGGCGGCAGAAATAGGCATGATGGTAGAGATTAAAATATTTACTTTTTTCTTTTAGTTTTTGATAGTTCTGTCACGGGGCGATTCACCTACTGGATCCCTGCTCACTTAGATTACAAGCTTTCGCACCCACGTTGGCAATTCCCATTGTTAAAAAATTCACGCAGGTCGCGCTATTGATTGGTGAGTGTATTACAGAATGTCAAGAACTCAGTTATTACTGAATGTACAGATTCCGCGGTCACTTGGGTGAATGTAGTTTACGGAATCGCACTACTGGAAATCACTAGCGTAATTTACAGCATTTCACGATTTATGTGTGCATATCGCTCTAAGTGTCATATCATGTATGTGTGTCATATACCTTTTAAATACACGCATAAAACAAAGAGAGATAAAATTAAATCCCTACGTTTTACGACGTTCGACGTACTTAACGCAGAACAATAAAATCTACATGACGAACGTCCATAAAACGCTTAAAATATCTGGTTTTAACCAGCGTAAACCGGTTAATTGAGCTGTTCGGGGCGCAGTGAGCGCGATGAGTGATTTTTTGGATCGGGAAATACAATTCCGGGATTGGGCATTGAATTTTTTGTAGCTTTGTTGGATGTTACCTACGTGAGGCAGAATATTTAATTAGCTTCATTTATCTGCGCCACATTCGACAGCCTTTACAGCTCAGTTGATAGTAGCTCTGCCTTCTGCACGGTAGGACGTGGGATCGACCCCCACCGAGAACAAATATTTCTATGTGTGTTATCTGTCTTGGTGTTATTATAATATATTATAAGTATGCAAAATACTATATAAGTATTATATCAGCTACTTATTTCCCATATTACAAGCTTTGCTTAGTTTGGGGCTAGATAGTGTGTGGAAAGCCCACCAATATTATAAATATATTTAGAGGGAAATGACGCATGTGATGTTATTACGCTTGCTGAACTTTTATTAAGCTATTCTCCGAAACTTAGTTGTTTGCGTTTCATAACTATCTTCAGTAATGTTATATCTTCAAAAATGTTGAAAATTTCCGAGCGAGAAGTTGTTTAAAGGGATTCAGCTCCTTAAATAAATAATTCGTTTATGTCTGACACGATTTGTACAAAAATATAAATAAAAAAATATCGGTGGACTTTTCACACTAGCCCCAAACTAAGCCAAAGCTAATATGGGAATTAGATAGCTGATACTTTTACTTTATACTTTTTTTTGTAAATACCTACTTACTTAAAATATATAATTACACCCAGACAGAGAACAAACATCTATGTTCATCCCACAAATGTTTGTTCTCGGTGGGGATCGAACCCCTTGCCTTATACGGCGTAGGTCGTCTACGCCGTATAAGGCAGAGCTACTACCAACTGAGCTGTGAAGGCTGTCAAGATAAATAGATATACCTAAAAGGAGGTCCAAAACCTGACACGTATGGAATACCAACTACTGCAGAATGTGGGTATTTGCCTAATGTAATGTTAGGACGTACCTTTAACTACCTCCCGTAGACGTCCTTAGATAATCTGGAGTAAGTACTTGGTACTAAGAGATCTGAGGGGATATCTACTGTGCTTGGGGATGTAAGTCGTGAATAACTGTTTAAGATATTTTTTTTCAGAAGTTCTGCAAAGCACAAGTTTATTTCAACTCGATGATTTACCGATGCCGTCTCGCTACGGTGCCGAAACTGGGGTTCATTACGAAAGTTTGGAGGTAGAATAGGGCAGTTAGTAGTTATGGCTTTATTGGATAGCTAGCGAATCTATCGCAAATCATTGAGAATTGGCCGATTTGATACCGACGGCGATGATTTACCGTATTGTAGTTGGTAATTATTCTGGTTGGGTATTTATATTTCTGGTCAGTTTTCTGAGTAGCCTTTTCTGTATATGGTCATTTTTCTAGTTGGGCGTTTTTATAGGACGTTTTTCCGATTGTGCGTTTTTATAATAAGGTATTATTATGCTCTTGGATTACTAGTGAGTTGATCCTCACTAAGTTGAATTAACACTACACTTAAGGCAAAGACAAGAGCTAATGTGACTCTCGCTCGCACGTTTCGACATGTTGAAAGATATAAAAACACTAAACTAGTTTTCGAAAAATCGCAATCAACCATTTTGTGTGCAATCACATTGCACACAAAATGGCAGCCCCCTCTAGGTGCCAGTTCCACGCGACCAAAGCCTAGAAGAACAGGCAACAAACTTACGGCTTGGTTCCTACCGTTCTTTTGTAAAATATAATATAATATAATACAAATAATACAAAGTAATATAATACAATATTGAAGTTTAGTGAGGCGTAGGCATACAGAAAAAGGTAAACATAATAAAATTAAGGAACACATCTTGAGGAAACCGGCATGATATAGAACCTAAAATGTTCTAAAAGAAAAAGTGTCAAGTGCTCGAAAGGAGCCTCTTTGAGGCGCACTTAAATTCCTTTCACCACTTTATCGTGTCACTGTTTCGAATAAACTAGTTCGGAGCACTGGTGGTCTAGTGGTAGCGGCCCCGCCTTCCGATCCTAAAGTCGTGGGTTAGAAAAATTATGTGCACAATGCCAGTACTCTCAAACGGTGAAGGAAAACATCGTGAGGAAACCGGAATGTCGTTAGAACCGTTCTATAACAGTGTCAAGTGCTCGAAAGGAGCCTCTTGAGGCGCACTTATAATCCTTTCACCACACTTTTTCTAAAGAAACTAGTGACACGACAAGGAGAATAAACTAGTGACACGAAAAAAGAAGAAACCTCGTTATAAAAAAGATACGAATGACTGTTTATTAGATTAAGTTATAATGGTGGCCCCGCTTGTCGTGTCGAATCGACGAATTTATCACGAAATCTAGGTTAATTTAATAAATTACCTAATTCAAGTTCATAATGGTCTACACCGCCTCAGTAACCACGGCCCTGAATATTTATGGTTAGATACTTCTAAGTACCGTAATTTGTAAGATATTAATCCGAATAGATTAAAGAAATCCATTAGGGGTGCTGTCGACTGAAGCGTAGTTTTTTTTTTTAAGTGTAGTACAGCTCTTTGTGATGGGCTCGTCCGGGGAAGTACTACCACCACGCCTTTTTCTGCCGCCAAGCAGCAACGCTGTGCTTCGGTTTGAAGAGTGTGTGCCGGTCTAATTACAGGCATCTGAGGCTTAACATCTGTATGCCTCAAGTCGATGGACGCAGGGCAGTCCATCGTGGGGCACGTTCCTATAGTGCGTGACTTACGAGGCAATGCTTTGTTATAGGTGATGGTTACCACTTAACATCAGGTGGGCCATCTGCTTGTTCCGTTTGCTAGTTGTTTATAAAATAAATACAAATATAGAATACCCGAATTAGACGCAGACAACCATCAAACGAAAAAAAAATACATAAAAAATTACTAAAGGTAGGTACTAGTACTAGTTACGACAATTAGCAACGAACAAAATATCGGAGAATAACGTACTTAATACCATTTTGATTTTATAAAGATTTTTAAGCAAAAAAAAAATTACAGCACAAAAGGTAGAGCATAGCATCTTCAAGAGGAGCAACTTCATCTATAACGGTGTAGTAAAACGTACGAAGACGGTGGCCACTTTTCAGAAAACACACCGTTTAGCTGCGAATGGCTATACAAGCCTGTCATCTGGCTTACACCCTGTACTTTCTTAGGCACAGCCTCGCCAATTTGCGTCTAGCACGACTATTGTCTTCCGCCCGACTGCATAGGAGTGCTTGTAGGGATGTGGTAAAATGCTATGAGAAATACTATCGATAAATACTACATAGTATTTTTTATAGCTTTTTACTACGAAAAGTGCTTAAAATAACATGAAAAGAAACAGAAGTAATAACAAGAAAAATTATCGAAATATTAGGTAAATAGTATTTTTTATAGATTTTAACCACGAAAAGAGTTCAAAAAAACACGACAAGAAACAAAAGTAAAAACAAGAAAAATTATCGATAATTTTTTAACTTATATCTTTTCTTGTTGTTACTTCTTTGTCTTGTCATGTCACTAGTTGCGTTCGAGACAGTGTGGTGAAAGGATTTGGAGTGCGCCTCAAAGAGGCTCCTTTCGAGGACTTGACACATGTTTTAGAACTTTTTAGGTTCTACGAAATGCCGGTATCCTCACGATGTTTTCATTCACCGTTTATGAGTAGTAATTTCATATCTTAAAAATGTGGAAATGTCACACAATGTGTGTTGAGCACTGTCAGTCTCTTATGGTGACATTTTGTTCTTAAGGCGACATGGACAAGGAAGAATTTTTGATCGAGTGAGCGAAGCGAACGAAGATCTTAGTTTCAACTTGGGCGATTTGGCATTTTATGTATGTATGTATGTATGTATGTATGTATGTATGTTTGTCTGGCGATAACTTTAGAACCGTTGATCCGATCTGCATGAAATTTGATATGTAGATAGCTTGTACTTGAGAAATTTACTGGTAAGTATATGAGTAAAATCGGATGAAGACTTTTTGAGATATGGGGTTTTTTAAGTGAGCAAAAATAAAAAAAGTTACATAAAAAAATCAAGTTACATGTCATATGAAAGGGCTTTGTTTGGACATTCCAAAACAATTTTTACTTTTTTTTTGGGACGTTCGGTTTTTGAGATAAAACAAAAAAAGTAAAATTAAGATAACCAGCGATCCAAGAGCTCCCATCTCTAAGAGTTTCGTTGACATCAAGGTTTTTCTACTGGTCGGCCAGTTCCTTTGCTTTTTCTTAATTTTTTTTCTTGAAATAAATTAAGGAGGTACTCAGTTCTCATAAAATGGTGACGACGACCAGGTCTGATGATGGAGCCAAGGTCTGTTCAACGGAACTCTTCAATTAATAGGCCAATAGAGTTGAAACTTGGTTACCATACCAAGTTAGTAAGCGGTAGTCAGAAAAAAGTCCAAAGATAATGTTTGGACTTGCCTCTGACTACTACGTACTCAAAGTTTTGATGCGTTCGTCGGGTCGCATCACGAGATCTCAGTTCGGGGCGAACTACTAGTATAAAATAAAACACTTACGGCCTGTTTCCGAACGCCCGATCAAAACTAATCGCATGTCAAGTCACTTGCTATCTCTATCTAATTCGATGTAATAGTTGAAATGGCGAGTGACTTGACATCCGATTACATTTGATCGAGCCGATTGTTTCATAAATACAACCAAAGGGTACCTCGAAATAAAACTTAAAATTAAAAACAACTGCAAACAATGGTTTCAATAAACGCACGTGCAATTAAAATCACATACGTTTGCAAATAATTTAAAAAAGCACATGTCGAGTATTTTCACTGTTTATTTACACTGTGTTTTTATTTCTCTTTCACGTTCAATTTAAAACGAAATTGCAGTTTTAGGCTTCGTTAGCAATCAAATGAAGTAAAAACCTTTTTTTTTTAAATACCAGTACCCAAAGTATTAGTTGTGTTTACCATATTTGGTTTCTCGTTTTTCGTTCTTGTTCCGTGTTCATTGCGGGTTTTGTATGAAGACGCGATAGAGATACCGATACGGAACTTTATGTTCTACTACTAATTTTCATCATACTTGCAACATAAAGTTCCGTATCGGTATCTCTATCGCGTCTTCATACAAAACCCGCAATTAACACGAAACAAAAACGAAAAACCAAATATGGTAAACACAACTCATACTTGGGGTACAGGTTATACATATATCTAACAGCAGCGAATCCGATGGGCTTGCAACCTGTCACGTTTGGAAAACCAACTACTGCAAAATATGGGTATGTGCCAAATGTAATGTTTGGACGTTCGTCTGACTACACCCCTTAGACATCCTCAAGGAACCTAGAGTTCGTACTGGGTACATAAACATCTAGCTATTGGAACAAGTAGATGACCCACCTGATGTTAAGTGGTAACTATTACCCATAAAAAAGCATTGCCTCGTAAGGAATAGGAACGTGCCCTACGATGCACTGCCCTGCGTCCATCAACTTGAGGTATACAGAGGTTACGCCTCATGTGCCTGTAATTACACCGGCAACCACACTCTTCAAACCAAAACACAGCGTTGCTGCTTGGCGGCAGAAAAAGACGTGGTGGTAGTACTTCCCCGGACGAGCCCTTCACAAAGAGCTCTACTACTTTTAAACGGATTAGTGCTTAGGGATTAAAGTCGTGCAGCCATTTCAGTTTCAGTTTTTTTTTTAATTACTATTTTGGTTGTAACCGAAACTTAATCGATTGCGGTTTTTCATAACTTTATTGATCTTAAAGTATAATACATTCCATATCGAAAAAAAAGTACACAAGTGTATTTACCGGTTCCCATGGTACAAGCTTGCTTAGTTTGGAGCTAGATGGAGATCTAGCCCCAAACTAAGCATCTAGCTCCAAACTTATGAATTTGATTGCCGCTTACTGACCCTGTTAAGCTTAAGCCTCGCTTAATTTGATTGGCACCACACTGGAGCTTAATTATTATACATTATTATACCTTACAAACTTACAAAATAGGACAAATTATAACAATTAATGATGAACTAAATGTACAATCGGCGGTCTTATTGCTAAAAAGCGATCTCTTCCTTTGGATGAATAGAAGCCTAGACTAAGATGGTATTGTAACAATTATCATATAAAAGAATGGTAGGAACCTAGCCGTAAGTTTGTTGCTTGTTCTTCTAGGCTTTATTACGTGCAACGGGCACCTGGATTCATCTAGCTTTCAGACATTTCAAAGTAATCTTATGATTGAACTGAATAAATACCTTTAGTAGTAGAGCTCTTTGTGAATGGCTCGTCCGGGAAAGAACTACCACCACGCTTTTTTCTGCCGCCAAGCAGCGTTGCTATGTTTCTGTTTGAAGAGTGTGGTTGCCGGTGTAATTACAGGCACCTTAGGCTTAACATCTGTATGCCTTAAGTTGAAAGGACGCAGGGCAGTGCATCGAAGGGCACGTTCCCTTCGAGCGTGACTTACGAGGCAATGCTTTGTTTCAGGTGACGGTTACAACTTAACATCAGGAGGGCCATCTGCTTGTTCTATTAGCTAGTAGTATAAAAAAAAACCTTTTGACTTTGGTTTTGACTTTGAACTAAAATTGGTGGAAATCTTCTTTCCACAAAATCCTAAGTTCTGCATTTTGTTTGTAGCTTTTAAGATCAAGTCTATGAGTATGCTATCTTTTCTGATAAAGAGATTATAAAAACAAGATATCGATATCGACAAAGCAACCCCATGACTATCGGTGGCGTGTTCAGCGACACCTTAATGGCGGCCACTTGCCTCATCCCGCGTTTTATCATCGCGTCAAGCGTCATTGTGTTTTTATTTTTATTTTATTGCAAACGTGTTTGGAATATGGTGTGTTATTGCGCCTGTTTGTGGGCGTTATTTCATTATGGGGAACACGCGAGTTTTTTGTAACTTGTTTGTTTGAAGCAATCGAATTGTTGAAGTGATAAATTCTGAACATGAAACTTATAAATGTAGTTTAGAAGAGATGAGTTAGAGCTATAGAGAAGGTATTTTCTTTAAAATGGCATAGTTACTGGTATGTATTATGTATTACTGATGAGTAGTAGAGCTCTATGTGAAGGGCTTGCCCGGGAAAGTACTACCACCACGCCTTTTTGTGCCGAAAAGCAGCAACGCTGTGTTTCAGTTTGAAGAGTGCGATTGTCGGTGTAATTACAGGCCTAACATCTGTATGCCTCAAGTTGATGGACGCAGGGCAGTGCATCGTAGGACACGTTCCTATCGTGCGTGACTTGCGAGGCAATGCTTTGTGATATATGATGGTTACCACTTACCATCAGGTGAGCCATCTGCTTGTCCATCAGCTAGTTGTATAAAAAAAAATGTTCTAATTTTCTTTTTGGTATATTATGTTCATTTAATCCTGTTTGTTCATCAGTGAGCTGTATAAAACAACGACCACAGCTAAATATAAAACAACTTTTTAAACTTTATAAGAATTTTCAAAGTTTTCAAAAGCTAAATCTAAAGACACAGTCTGCAGTAAAACTTTGAGACAACTTTACCGGTCAAGCTATATATAACCGCGTATTTCAGCAGATTAAAGCTACGCTAAAACCCTGTCAAGCTGTGGGTAGGAGTTTGGCCATCGCCCAATTCTCGAAATAAGTCTATTCGACTTGTGTCAGAAAAGTTGGTGATTTTGCAATGATATCTGACATTTTCGTAGTATTTGTCATTTCTTTCAAGTATTGGATGGACAGAGAAAGAAATTCTCACTAAAAATAGTTTTACCACACTGGATCAAAAGAACAAGGATTTTGCAATTATATCTGTTTTTTTTTCATTATTGTTGTTATTTCATCAAAGTATTGGATGTAAAGAGAAAAAAATTCTCACTTAAAATCATTTTATCGCACTTGTTCGAACAACAATCAGAAGAAATAGATCCATATTTTTTTTATACAACTAGCTGATGGAACAAGCAGATGGCACACCTGATGTTAAGTTGTAACCATGACCTATAACAAAGCATTACCTCGTAAGTCACGCACGATAGGAACGTTCCCTACGATGCACTGTCCTGCGTCCACTAACTTACGGCATACCGATGTATATTTTGAAAACTGGTTCTAATATGAAGAATCGGAAGGTCCATATTATAATAAATTGTGTTTTAAGATAGCGTTGTTTATTTGGTTAAAAAACTCATAGCTGCAAAAATCTTTAGCCAAAATCAAAATCAAAACGGTCTTTATTCAGTACAATCACAAGGATCACTTTGAAACGCCTTTTATACTAGCTAAATCTACCGCCAGTTCCTCGCGACCAAAGCCGCTGTATCAGTCGCAGAATATGAACTGGTATGCTCACTATATTTCTCCTCACCCTTTGAAAACATTGGCAATTGTTATATGAAATTACAGGCACATCAGGCTTGCCTCAAATTGATAGGCGCAGAGCGGGGCATACTAGGGCACGTTCATATCGTACGTGATTAACGAGCTATCACCAAACATCAGCAATTAGTATAAATAATTCCTCGAAGATTATTGATTTAATACATTATTAAGCGATCTGAAGGGATATCTACCGTGCCTGGCGATATAAGTTGTGAAGTTGTTACTGCTTTTTTTTCTGTTTTTCTTAACCACTTGCTAAATAATTGATTTTGGCGTGACATTGCGGAATTCTATTGTTAAATGAGTATGAGTATGAGTGCATTAGATGAGTACAAAATTAGATAGTACCTACCTTAAGTAGGTACCTACTTGTTTATCCTGTTTAGAACGACAAAACCTATATATAGTATATTTCTCATGTAAGTGACTATAATCTGTCTTTTTTGAGAATAAATCTTAAAACCTAAATATAAATTAACTGAAACAAATATGTAGTATTAATCCGCTAATCTAATCTGTGTAAGTTAACCAAATGTAGACAGCCTTCACAGCTCAGTTGGTAGTAGCTCTGCCTTCTGCGCCGTAGGCCGTGGGTTCGATCCCCACCGAGAACAAACATTTGTGTGATGAACATAGATGTTTGTTCTCTGTCTGGGTGGTTTTTTTATAATGTAGACTCGTGTGTGTAGTTATATTTATATTGAAGGTTAATTAATATTTAACCACTTGCTTACTAAGCAAGCTATTTGCGATGATGTACAGTTTAACCCTAACTCGGCAGGGAACGGTTGTACGTAGTGTAGCAAGTTTTTCTGTCGATAGTGAATTAGTGACGTAGCGTAGCGTTGCAATTGCTTTTTATATAACCTACTAAATTAAAAAGAAAAGCTAGGTTCTTGTTAATGTTCTTGTTAAGGTGCTGACAACCGCCAAACAACTTCAACGCAAATTTCTATGAAGATTTAAAATCACTGAATTTAGTAATGAAAAATCTAAATAACAAAGTTTCGGAGAATACTATTTCAAATGTCAGCATAAGTTCCAATTGTTTTCCTACCAAAAAGTTTGATGAAGTACGAAAAAAAATAGAAAACTCGCTAGAAAGAGTTGTAGAGCTCTTTGTGAAGGGCTCGCCCGGGGAAGTACCGCCTCGCCTTTTTCTGCCGCCAATCAGCGTTGCTGTGTTTCGGTTTGAAGAGTGTGGTTGCCGGTGTAATTACAGGCACATGAGGCTTAACATCTGCATGCCTCAAGTTGTTGGACGCAGGGCAGTGCATCGTAGGGCACGTTCCTATTGTGCGTGACTTGCGAGGCAATGCTTTGTTATTAGTAATGGTTATACCACTTAATATCACTTAATATAATTAATATCAATTTGCTTGTTCCATCAGCTAGTTGTATAAAAAAAAGTAATCTAGTAACTCGTTGTGTTTTTAATAACTATAGAGTATATTTCTTCTTTTTGACGTGTCACTAGTTAAACTCGAAGCAGTGTGGTGAAAGGATTTTAAGTGCGTCTCAAAGAGGCTTCTCGAGCATATTGTCTGTAAGAGTTCCTGCTACTGTCTGTAACCATATTCGGTTAATATGTTGTGAAAATCTAAAAATGTCTGTATGTTGTTTTTTTTTGGCAATAATAAAAATTTGCTTTCGTTTTTAGCTCTAATTCTCCTTCTTCTTTCGTGTCTCAATTTATGGCTCCTGTCCGTCATTCGACAGACAATCTTGCCAGTGTCAAGTAATTTGTATTGAATACTTTTTAGTCAAGTCAGTCCATAGTCAAGTCGGCCGTCATTTGTTTTGAAGAAAATGGTGGCGGTTTTCTTCAAAACATTGGAAACATTTTCGGTCAAATCAGGATATCACATATTACACTTTCATTCCAAATGTTTACACTTTGTGCTAAGACCTCAAGTAATGTTGGTTAAAATACCACCGAAATTACACAACACAGCTCAAAATACCACTAGAAAAACAAATAAAATGAAAAAGCTATGTTGCTTCCCAAAATGACAGAAAATTCTCACCGCTACACTACAGCCATCACATGACAACGACAGGAAAATAGACCTTACATAATCCATAAAGCGGTTTACACACTGTCACAGACAAATCGTAGAAGGCTTGACCCCGCGCACCGACAATTAAATAAATCCTGTCGATGCTATTTCTTGTTAGGTAAGGGCGTCAGGTGTGTGGCCCATTGCCCTGAGGTGCAAGACATTTCTGAGTAATCGAACGAATTACTCTTTTGTTTATGGTTTGTGTGATCTTGAAAGATCTCGCCAGTGTCAATTATGTCATGTTTTGTGGTATTTCTATGACCTTTAGTCTGACTGCAAATACAAAATTGTAGTGGGAATCAAAATATTGTTTTAAATTTAACTACTATAGTCGCGTTAAGCACTCGCTGCAAACTCGGTCATAAATCATCATAACACTAGTGTTGAGAGTACTCGGCGCGGGCGCATGCATGTTATCGATAAAAATAATGACTCAGCGAGAGCGCCCGGTAGTTGCGCGGTCGGAGAGTTCATGTATGGATAGTTCTCATCGACTCCAATAATGCACATCTCTGCACTTAAACAAAAGGATCGTGCCTTTCTCCTATGTGCGAGAGAGAGAGAGCAATATTGCTGTATCGTTCTGATAATTTATGACCGAGTTTGCAGCGAGTGCTTAACGCGACTATAGATAGTTTATATCAATTGGTTTTATATTATTATGTGTTTATCCGTTTAGATATTGCTAATATTGTATAAAAAATATCAACAAAATGTTGAAACGTATCACCATTTCGGTTTTGCAGTCTTCTTTTTCTTGTCATGTCACTAGTTTCTTTCGAAACAGTGTGGTGAAAGGATTTTAAGTGCGCCTCAAGAGGCTCCTTTTGAGCACTTGACACATGTTATAGAACTTTTTAGGTTCTACGACATGCCGGTTTCCTCACGATGTTTTTCTTCACCGTTCGAGAGTACTGGCATTATGCACATACATTTTTGAACAGAGAACTCATTGGTGCCCGGCCGGTTTCGAGCCCACGACCTTAGGAACGGCAGGCGGGGCCGCTACCACTAACCACCAGTGCTCTGTGTTTTGCGGTAAAGCGTGTAATGCGCCTAAATCTCAACAAGTCATCCATCTATCGATAACATAGTGTGAACTACTCTAACACATCACTATCACTGCAAATAGAAAAATATAACAAGATAGTGGCATTGACGTCTTAATGGAATTCCATTCGAAGCTTTGTCCTATACACGGCGTCTTCTGTTATCTTGGCTAAGCACAGTAAAGGCATAGTTTATACAGATGTTATGGTGAGTACTAGAGAAGTGACGAGGACATAACGTATAACTTCCATAGACCTAATAATAATAAGGCATAGGCGCTACATTTAAGAGTAGTAGAGCTCTTTGTGAAGTGCTCGTGCGAGGAAGAACTACCACCACGCCTTTTTATGCTGCCAAGCGGCGTTGCTGTGTTTCGGTTTGAAGAGTGTGGTTGCCGGTGTAATAACAGGCACATGAGACTTATAATCTGTATGCCTCAAGTTGATGCGCGCAAGGCAGTGCATCGTAGGGCACGTTTCTATCGTGCGTGACTTACGAGGCAATGCATTGTTATAGGTGATGGTTACCACTTAACATCTACTTGTTCCATCAGCTAGTTGTATAAAAAAAAATAGATTATGAAAAAAGTCAAAGTCAGCTTTGCCTTTTTCACTTTGAAACGTCATAAAGCTAATTCCAAAAAAGCAACCAAGACTAGAAGAATATGCAAAAATACGCCTTGGTACCTACCGTTCTTTTGTATGATCCTTAATAAAATAATATTTAAAAAAACCGGCCAAGTGCGAGTCGGATTCGTGCACGAAGAAGGGTTCCGTACTATTATTTATAAAAACGGCAAAAAATCACGTTCGTTGTATGGGAGCCCGCTTAAATATTTATTTTATTCTGTTATTTAGCGTTCACGTTATTTGTTGTTATAGCGGCAACAGAAATACATCACCTGTGAAAATTTCAACTGTCTAACTATCACGGTCATGAGATACAGCCTGGTAACAGATGAACAGACAAACAGATAGACAGATATTCATCGAAGTCTTAGTAATAGGGTCCCGTTTTATCCTTTGGGTACCGAACCCTAAAAATGAAGTTCCCATGTGGTGGCAATCGATTTTAGTGCACTTTTTTTTACACAGTCCACAGTCATCGATTTTGCTTACTGTCGAGCTAGTGTTCATCGAGATATTAATCCTTCGCCTTTATTTCAGCGAGCTTTTATTCTTTACTAGATGTTACCTGCGGCTTCGCTCGCGCACGTTTTCTATAGAATACTTACAAATAGATATGATTGGCAACATCTATAATAAATAAATTGTATTTTCTTCCCCATGGAACAATCTTGAGCCACGTAATTTTGTCAGAAGAAACAGGTACTAACTGACAACTTGAAGTTCCTGCCTCTTCGATTGTTTGTATAAAATATACAAAAAAAGCAAAAAAACAAAAAAGTCGGGATAAAAATTACCCTATGCCCGTCTCCTGGTTTTAAGCTACCTTCCCACCAATTTTCAGCCAAATTGGTTCAGCCGTTCTTGAGTTATAAATAGTGTGACTTTCTTTTATATATCATCATCAGCCCAAAGAAGTCCACTGCTAGTAAACTTAAGGTTCTTCAAGGATGTGGATGTAAGGATGTGAGTATGTGAGCATGTGAGCATGTGAGCATGTGAGGATGTGAGGATGTGAGCATGTGAGCATGTGAGCTTGTGAGCATGTGAGCATGTGAGGATGTGAGCATGTGAGCATGTGAGCATGTGAACATGTGAACATGTGAGCATGTGAGCATGTGAGCATGTGAGGATGTGAGGATGTGAACATGTGAACATGTGAGCATGTGAGCATGTGAGCATGTGAGGATGTGAGCATGTGAGCATGTGAGGATGCTCACATCCTCACATGCTCACATGCTCACATCCTCACATGCTCACATGCTCACATGCTCACATGTTCACATGTTCACATCCTCACATCCTCACATGCTCACATGCTCACATGCTCACATGTTCACATGTTCACATGCTCACATGCTCACATGCTCACATCCTCACATGCTCACATGCTCACAAGCTCACATGCTCACATGCTCACATCCTCACATCCTCACATTGAGCATGTGAGCATGTGAGCATGTGAGCATGTGAGGATGTGAGCATGTGAGCATGTGAGCATGTGAGGATGTGAGCATGTGAGAATGTGAGTTTGTGAGCATGTGAGCATGTGAGCATGTGAGCATGTGAGCATGTGAGCATGTGAGCATGTGAGCATGTGAGCATGTGAGCATGTGAGCATGAGAGCATGTGAGGATGTGAGCATGTGAGCATGTGAGTACGTGAGCAAGTGAGCATGTGAGCATGTGAGCATGTGAGCATGTGAGCGTGTGAGCATGTGAGCATGTGAGCATGTGAGCATGTGAGCATGTGAGCATGTAAGCATGTGAGCATGTGAGGATGTGAGCATGTGAGCATGTGAGCATGTGAGCATGTGAGCATGTGAGCATGTGAGCATGTGAGCATGTGAGCATGTGAGCATGTGAGGATGTGAGCATGTGAGGATGTGAAGATGTCTCGAAGGTACGTCCATTTACCCACATTTTTCATATCATAACACACTAAAGAGGATTTAATTTACAAACTTCATTGATTAATTTAAATTAAAGTGGATTTATTCATGACAACTGCAAATCGTACAGCTATTAATTGTATCCTTTTTTTACGAATTAATGATCCCGCTTTAAAAATAATTCCCTTATACTATACCACTTAAATTAAAAGATCAACGGATTGTTACCCTGGCTTACATTTAAAGGATGTCATTCATGCATAAAATATGTATATGTATTACTTGTGGCTTCCCGCGGCTTCGCACGCGTTGAAGTGGTGCCGTGATTGAGCCACAAACATCCAAACATCGTAACTTTCACATTGATTTGTATATTATTAGGGTAGGATTTTAAATACCTACGTAGGTATAAGAGATACCTATAAACGGCCATTACCTATATTAGGTAGGTAGGTATAGGTACTCAGACTCAAAAACTTGCCAAATACAACAAAGACAACCTTACACGGAAAATATGTACTTATTTGTTCAGGAGGTAGTTTTACTTTGCAGGGGTAGTTTTAAAATATTGAAAACGTGATTTTAAATAATTTATTGTGGTGTATATTTACTTCAAGTTCTATCGAAATCTATCGCACTATACTAAAAATCTCCCATACTAACTTTTACAGTCATTTGCACCCTTTGCAGGGGTAATTATCAAAAGTTGAAAGCGTCATTTTTAATTAATTATTTTTTAGTATATTTACTTCAAGTTTTAAGTCAATCGCACCACGCGTTAAAAAACTCCCATGCAAACTTTGACATCCCTTTGCACTTTTATTAAGGGTAGTTTTAAAAAACTAAAAATGTTTTTCCTATTTTTTAGCTTTGGAGTACATCTACTTCAAGTTTCAAGTTTGTAGGTTCAAGGAATACAATTTTTCATACCAACGTTTTCAACCCTTTTTACACACTTAGGGGTTCAATTTCCGAAAATCCCTTCTTAGTAAACCTCTACGCCATAAGACCTATGTACTCTTTAAATTTCAAGTATATAGGACCAGCGGTCAAAAATCTCCCATACAAACTTTTTAACCCTTTGCACACTTATTAAGGGTAGTTTTGAAAAACTAAAAATGCCTTTCCTATTTTTTTGCTTTGAAGTATATCTACTCCAAGTTTCAAGTTTGTAGGTTCAAGGAATACAATTTTTCATACAATCGTTTTCATCCCTTTTTACACCCTTAGGGGTTGAATTTCCAAAAATCCCTTCTTAATACACCTCTACGCCATAAGACCTACGTACTCCTCAAATTTCAAGTTTCTAGGACCAGTGGTTTAGGCTGTGCGTTGTCTATATGTCAGTCAGTCAGTCAGTCAGTCAGTCAGTCAGTCAGTCAGTCAGTCAGGACTTTGATTCTTATAGTATTAGAGATTTAGGCGTTTTATTTAACAAGGTTGTATGCTTTCGATCTTCCGTTATTAGCACCCATGTTCTTTTAGAACACCATTTAGCAGTATACCCAGCATCGACCTTCAGTACTGTCATTGTGATAAACAGAAGTAACCTTATAAAATCATGTGGATCTTTTTTCTCTATTACTTTATCTATAAAAAAAACTGCCTGCCAAGAATAACTACGGCAAACTCTCTTAAATAGAAAAAAAATATAAAAATAAATATTGGTGGATCTTCCAAACAGCACTATCTAGCTCCAAACTAAGCCCAAGCTTGTAATATGGGTACCAGATAGCTGATATAATCCATATACTTTTTTTTGTAAATACATACTTATAATATTATAAACACCCAGACAGAGAACAAACATGAATGTTCATCACACAAATGTTTGTTCTCGGTGAGGACGTGATGTCATGTGGTAACCATCACCTATAACAAAGTAGTGCCTCGTAAGTCACGCACGATAGGAACGTGCCTTGCGCATACAAATAAATAAATAAATAATTATTGGTGGACATTTCACACAGCACTATCTCACCTCAAAGTAAGCTAAAGCTATATGGGAACCAGATAGCTGATATACTACTTATATACTTTTTTTTTGTAAAAACATACTTATAATTTTATATAACACCCAGACAGAGAACAAACATGAATGTTCATCACACAAATGTTTGTTCTCGGTGGGGATCGAACCCACGGCCTACAGCGCAGGAGGCAGAGCTACTATCAACTGAGCTGTGTAGGCTGTCCTAAATATGAAGGATTTCGGTTTCGAATGTCCAGCAGTAGACCTATTTAAAATGATGATGATGATAATGCACTAACAAAATCGAACTCTATGTACGAAGCGTTTCTACTGCTTTTAATATACTCCTTTTTGTGCCTGTTGTATTTTACATTGTACGTGTATTTGTGAATGCTTGGCGATTTTCCGTGATTTTTTATCCGGGATTTAACCTGACTTTGGTTAAGAGTAATGCGAATACGATTTCTATAAGTTACCAACAATGGTACATTCTTGTCGTATCACTAGTTTCATTTGAAACAGTGTGGTGAAAAAATTTAAAGTGCGCCTCAAGGCTCTTTTCGAGCACTTGACATATGTTATAAAACTTTTTTAGGTTCAACGACATGCCGGTTTCCTCACGAAGTTTTTCTTCACCGTTTGAGAGTACTGGCATTGTGCACATAATTTTTTTTAACAGAAAACCTCTTTGGGCACGACCGGTTTCGAACCCACGACCTTAGGATCGGAAGGCGGGGCCACTACCACTAGACCACCAGTGCTCTCGGTACTTAACATTAATAATATAATTATACTCGAAACTCTTGAGGATAAATATCTTCAGTTGATACGTTGAAATAAGAGTTCTAAGGACATCTACCGTGCCTAGGGATCAAAGACGAGAATATCTTTGGGTTTTTTAAATTTTTCTACGATTTTGTCAAAATAAACAGTCATCATTGTAACTATAAGTTATAACACAGTGCTACGAATCTCGTAGCCAGAGGTCTACGAAGAGCTACGAAGGGCTACGAAGTTTGCAGGTACCAATAAAACTTAATAAGTTAAAGCAGCTGGATCTTACTCTAAAATCAAAACTAATTAAAAGCTCAACGGTAATGTTTATTCATTGTTCCGACAAAACAAAGGGAATTTTAAAATTCAAAAGTCGAGTCGCAAATTAAATAAAGCGAGACGGTGAAACAGATTGCACTGAGAAAAGGCATTCTGAAAATGATATTCTTGATATTTTTTGCATAATTTCTAAGATCTTTGTAAATTGGTGCCTTTTAACGCTTCGTCCATTCGTGCCTGAAGGCATTGGTAGAACTAAAAGTAGTTCGTAATTACAAATTGTTTCGATTTTTTTTATTTCAAAATAAAAACTTATCTGAGAAAAACAAGTGCGTCCAAAAAAAATACTGCTTTTTGAATAAAATAATAAAAAATAATTGAAATAAGTTCACTACTATAATTATCCGGCACGGTAACCTTATTTGTCTAAAATAAAAGAAAAAAAGGTGGGTGTTTACAACCATGATTAGTGTTTATCATTCCACCAGGATGACAGTTGTAAACTATTACATTCAAAGTCAAAGTCAAAAGGTATTTATTCAATAAAATCACAAGGATCACTTTGAAACGTCTTAAAGCTAGGTGGCTCTAGGTGCCCGTTCCACGCGACCAAAGCCTAGAAGAACAGGCAACAAACTTACGGCATTATATCATTCATTCATTTTCCACCAGGATGACAGTTGTAAACTATTTCATCATATCATTCATTCATTCGCTCTTAATGACAGTTGTAAACTATTTCATCATATAATTCATTCATTCGCTCTTAAACAAATCAGCTGTTTATACTATAAGATATACCCGTGGATTTCGGATTAATTTTGCAAATGAGGCCCGCTTCATGAATATGCAGCCAGTTTCTCGGCTGAAAAAGTTGTTCTAAAGCGGGCTTTATTAAAACGTCTCCTGAAATCCAGGAAAAATCCTTGACCCCCATTTAGACGGTTAATATGAAGAACTTAATGGCTTAAGGATTTGATTAACAAAATAAAGGTCTGAAGGAGATTTTGAGTTTTAAATTACATAAATAAATGTAGTTATGTAATGTTTTAGAGAAGGTCAGGTCAAGAGTACCCTAAACCACCATGCTTTTTCTGCTGCCAAGAAGCGTTGCTATGTTCCGGTTTGAAGAGTGTGATTGCCGGTGTAATTACAGGCACATGAGGCTTAACATATGTATGCTTCAAGTTGATGGACGCAGGGCAGAGCATCGTAGGGCACGTTCTGTCGTGTGTGACTTACGAGGCAATGCTTTGTTATAGGTGATGGTTACCACTTAACATCAGGTGGGCCTTGTTGGGCTTGTTGCATCAGCTAGCTGTATTAAAAAAAAGGTCGTGAGGAAACCGGCATGTCGTGGAACCTAAAAAGTTCTATAACATGTGTCAAGTGCTCGAAAGGAGCCTTTTGAGGCTCACATAAAATCCTTTCACCACACTGTTTCGAAAAAAACTAGTGACACGACAAGAAGATTAAAAAATACACATGGTATATGGCCAGCGCATTTCCACTTCAACTTAAGGCTTTAATCAAGCCTTTTAAAGCTCGCAAGTTGAAGAATAATTTGCATTTTTAAATCTTCCTTGAGCTTAGATTTTTGAAAAAGTGGTGAGCATCATTATACGTTCGTACAAAACAAGCGCTTGTACAAAAACGAAAACAAATAAATATAACACAAGATCACAACACTACTTGGCGGCTGTTGGTAGTACTTTATTGGACGAGCCCTTCACAAAGAGCTCCACTAACTGGTACCACGGATATCAAACGAAAAAACAAGTGTGATGAAAGGCTATTATCATTTGAATAACTTGTAATCATTTTTGTATCTTGACCCTTAGAGCAACACGGGCCACCGGCGGACCGGAGGGGAGTAGCCTTCGCAGGCATTCCCCTCTGTCAAAGTACAAGTCCACGCGGTCCGAGACGTACAATAAAACTAGTTGCAGCCGCACTGCTCACTAGACTAAATCTAGTTGCGGGACAGAATCAATGTCCTTTAAAAAATGTCGAATTGTTCTGTTTTATGCTGCAAAAAGACATCTGCCACGTCAAATTTACAAAAAGATGGCTTTACCTTTCATATGTAAGTAATTTTTAATCACATTATTACTTTAAACTTCTTTTAAACTTAAAAATCACAATATTATCGGTCGTGTTGTTTCCGATTTGTTTACAAACACAGGCCGCTCGCCTTCATACAATAAGCGGATCGGTCGAGCGACTGATCCGAGACATTTCCTAGAAGTCGCTGTCGCCGAGCGATAGTGTTGTTACCGGTTTTTTTGTAGATAGTTATCGATAAAAATGGCAAAGGCAAAGGATACAGACATTTTTGTGATTTAAGTTTTCTGATTAATTTAAAATATTATATTGTGAGCTTTATTTTAATTTAAATCGTTTTTTAATAAAATTGCATTACATTAAATATAATACAATACTTACGAGTACAAACACATTTTACTATAATTACTTAGTCTGAACCATAATGTTTTTTATTTATTTATTGCAGGTTTCCTAAAGATCCTAATTTTAGGGATGCATTTTGTATGGAAGAAATTTTGTATTATCAGACTAACCTGGACGCCCACAAGAAATAGTGTAATTTGCTCAAATCATTTCAAGACCTCTGACTTTCAAGTGTTGGCGAACAATAGAAGGAAATTAGTCGAGGGCACCATTAATGGAACTGACAAGATTAGTAATGGAAAAATATACTGGTACAAGCATTTCTTTCTTAATGAAAAAAGAAAACCCACAAAAATGTATTTGTGATATTCATATATAGAAAACTAATCCATTTTAAAAACCAGTGAAAGATACAACTACAATTAAAATGATATAAACATTATGTTTATTGTGATAATTATTGTATTACATAATAAATAAAGTCCATTTTTATGATAACATCTTACCTTTCTATCACTTTAAAAACCTAATTTCCCTAACCGAGTTCTTGAATTTATCGATAATGCGTATCGACAGTTGTTACAACTACGGCTGTAAGCAAATTGTCAGTGTCACCTCATACTGTTAGGACACAGAATGTATCTATGTGTGCATGAAATTGTTGGTGTATTTTTAATTAGCTATGTGTGAGTTTCGTAGTTACAGACGATTATTTTTGTGTGGGAATTAGAGAAAGTGTGCGTAACACAAATTTCCCCCCGCAAAAAATGGCAGACAGTTTTGTATCGGTAAAAAACGCTACGGCCACTCCCCTCCGTGTTGCTCTATGATCTTGACCACATTTATATGATTATAGGAATTTAATGACGATAGAGTTCAAAATAAGTTGGTCTTCAATGTCTTCTATACAAGGTAAAATATGGTTTAGCATCCCTTAAATCGTCTTTGCTTATTTTAATAATAATATATCAATAATTATTTGCCCTGCAGTGGTTCAGTCTAGGCAACAATAAATGAAAAAAAAAAACTGAAACAGCTTCACGACTTTAATCCCCAGGCACGGTAGATATCCCCTCAAATCTCTTAGTACCAAGTACTAACTCCAGATCTTTTGAGGATGTCTAAGGGGGGTAGTCAGAGATACGTCCAAACATTACATTAGGCTCATACCCTCATTTTTCAGTAGTTGGTATTCCATACGTATCAGGTTGCAAGCCCATCGCCGCTGTTAGAATACTAACTGGTTTCCTCATGATGTTTTCCTTCACCATTTAAGAGCATTGCGCACATAAATTTTTCGATAGGAAAAATCCATTGGCGCACGACCGGATTCGAACCTGTGACTATGCGATCGGAAGGCGGGGTCACTCCCACTAGACCAACGGTGCTCTTTAAAATAAATCATCATCATCATTTTCCTACCCTTATCCCACTTCATGTGGGGTCTGCACAACAGGTTTTTTCCCTCCACTCTCCTCAATCAGCCGTCAACTCAGCAGTCACTCCTTTCTTACTCATATCATCTTTCACACAGTCCATCCATCTTTTCTTTGACCTACCTCTACTCCTATATCCATCCACATTCATCCCTAGCATTCTTCTCGTTACATGACATAACATGCCCGCTACCACGCTAACCTATTACTCCTCATCTTTTCAGTTACTGGTGCCACTTTCAAACTCTTAAAAATAAATAAATATGTTAATAATATCGTCCAACACAAAAATGGCGTCCATCACTTTCAAAAGAACCATGCTGTTACTCACGCAAAAAGGTCCTTAAACTTTATCCCTTAACTTTCCATTTCGAAATCCGTCCGCAATTTAAATTAATTGCAGCAGAAAATGCCTCGTCCATTTATAAAATAGCGGAAAAGAACAGAATCCTTTGAGCCTTTAATAATAATGATTTTTTAGGTTACCTTAAGGGTCTGACAACTATCAAACAACTTCTCGCTCGCACGTTTCGACTTGTTGAATGATATAAAATCACTAAACTCATTTTCAAAAAATCGCAATCAACCATTTTGTGTGCAATCACATTGCACACAGCTTAGTAAAAATTTAATTTTGATCGATTCAAGTTTTCCTACTTATAAGTTTGCTTAAGTACGAAAACTAGTAAAGCAGCAACTACTTAATTGTCTATCTATCAAAATGTGACGGTTGACAAACATTCTTTAAATATTTAGGACTCAACATGCTGCAAACTCAACATTTAAGGAATTCAACTTTCTACTTTTTCAACATTTTAGGATTCAACATGCTGCAAATCCAACTTTTTGCAAACTCAACATTTTAGGAAATTATCTTTCTACAAATTCAACATTTTAGGATTCAACATGCTGCAAATGCAACTTTTTTCAAATTCAACATTTTAGGAATTCAACATTCTGTTCCTAAAGGATTTGACAGAGTATCAGCCTCTTCATGAACAATGCTTATTTTATTGAAATAACTGCATTTTCCATTCCGCCCCGTCCCGTTATCTTACAAACCTAAAACACGATTACTATGCAAAGGTATTCTTAAAAGAAAGTCCCTAATGCAAACTCCGGATGCAAGCCGGATATGAAATTTAAATGAGAGCTGCTCAGGTAAGGATCTGGCACTCTAATTTACCGCTAGTCGGGGCCTGGGCGCCTTCTAACGTGCATACAGATTGCTCTAAACGTCAGTAGTTTTCAACAGTGCCCGCATAATCTGACTATATCATCGTCATTAAATTCCTATAATCATATAAAGGTGGTCAAGATACAAAAATGATAACAAGTTATTCAAATGATAATAGCCTTTCATCACACTTGTTTTTTCGTTTGCTGTCCCTGGTACCAGTTAGTGGAGCTCTTTGTGAAGGGCTCGTCCAATAAAGTACTACCAACAGCCGCCAAGTAGTGTTGTGATCTTGTGTTATATTTATTTGTTTTCGTTTTTGTACAAGCGCTTGTTTTGTACGAACGTATAATGATGCTCACCACTTTTTCAAAAATCTAAGCTCAAGGAAGATTTAAAATTGCAAATTATTTTTCAACTTGCGAGCTTTAAAAGGCTTGATTAAAGCCTTAAGTTGAAATGGAAATGCGCTGGCCATATATCAAGTACCTGTGTATTTTTTAATCTTCTTCTTGTCGTGTCACAAGTTTGTTTCGAAACAGTGTGGTGAAAGGATTTTAAGTGCGCTTCAAGAGGCTCCTTTCGAGTACTTGACACATGTTATAGAACGTTTTAGGTTCTACGACATGCCGGTTTCCTCACGATGTTTGCCTTCACCGTTTGAGAGTACTGGCATTGCAATTGAGTATTGGCAAGCAGACATTTAAAAACATTTACAGATTGTGCTCTAAAGGCCTTGCTAGCTATTATGTTTTTTCAGATGAAATCAAATCATTTATTGTTTTTATACTACTTTCTGATGGAACAAGCAGATGGCCCACCTGATGTAAGTAGTAACCATCACCTATAAAAATAAATAAAAAACCCCATTATTAAGACTCGTCTGTCTGTCTGTCTGTCTGTCTCGCACTTGGCCGGTTTTTTTTATTGAATTTGTATTTATATCTGATCGTGTTATTCAACAGGACTGTAGAGCTTTTCCGTAAAAAAAACAAAATCACACAGTGGATGAGGATCCACTGTAAGATTTTGTTTTTTTTACGTTGGCATTTTCTGTATGTCTGTCTGTCTCGCACTAGGCCGGTTTTTTTTATTGAATTTGTTTTTATATCTGATCGTGTTATTCAACAGGACTGTAGAGTTTTTCCGTAAAAAAAATAAATCACACAGTGGATGAGGATCCACTGTGAGATTTTGTTTTTTTACGTTGGCATTTTCTGTCTGTCTGTCTGTCTCGCACTTGGCCGGTTTTTTTTATTGAATTTGTATTTATATCTGATCGTGTTATTCAACAGGACAGTAGAGCTTTTCCGTAAAAAAACAAAATCACACAGTGATGATGATCCACTGTGTGATTTTGTTTTTTCACGCTGGAATTTTCACCGCCAAGATACTCACGTGGGTGGTGCTAATGGGTGAATGTATCACGGAATACCTAATTGAAAATACAGCGCGGATCCCGCTGTCACTTGAGTGAGCGTTGCTGACGGAATAGCACTTCTAGTTGATCTATTAGACATTATACATCACAGTGTTACATACATATTTCATAGTTTTTAACAGACAATTTACCAACTTCAGGCATGTTGGTAAATTGTTTTATTATATAAATATAATCAGGAATCTTTTATAAAATATTGGTGGACTTTCCACACAGCACTATCTAGTCTCAAACTAAGCAAAGCTTATAGGGTGGGAACCAGACATCTGTTATTATACCTATATCCTGTTTTTGTAAAAACATACTTATAATATATTATAACATCCAGACAGAGAACAAAAATCTATATTCATCACACAAATGGTTCTCGGTTGGGGATCGAACCCACGGACTACAGCGCAGAAGGCAGAGCTACTACCAACTGAGCTGTGAGGGCCGTCTGGTTACTACAACTACCTACTCGTTACTAAACTATAAATTGCTACAGGCAGATTTTACAGATTTCAGATTTTTTATCAATAAGACCTTTCTTTGTTTACCACTCTCATAACGTTACCAGCACTATCTAGCCCCAAACTAAGCAAAGCTTGTACTATGGGGGCGTCCATTAATTACGTGAGGTGTTTAGGGGGAGAGGGGGTCGAGCAGAACCTCACACGATCTCACGTGAAGGCGAGGGGGGGTCGGCAAATATCACGTAATTTTTTTCCGCGAGACAGTTTAAAGTTGCAAGGAAACTGGGTTTTTTTTACTGAAAATTTCTAAATAATAAATCCATAAACAAAAAATAAGTAAATATTGATGTTTTTTTAATTTTTCAAGCACACATTAATTTAATAACATGGAAGAACTAATTTTGAAAAATCTCACGTGAGATTTGGGGTGGGGCAGGGGGTCGAGCAAAATCTCGCGACATCTCACCAAGGGGAGAGGAGGGGGTCAAATAATCGCCAATATCACCTCACGTAATTAATGGATGCCTCCTATGAGAACCAGATACGAATATAATATTGTACCTCAATACTGTATTGTTACTAGAAACTAAATTTGCTTTTTTTGCGAGAAAATATATGATTTATTTATTTTCTTACTACACGTGGCTGTAGAAGCTAAGCTAGTAGTGTATAAAATGTCCACAAGCATTTATTTACCTTCTCCACTAGCTAATGCTCAACAAAAGAGCAGATAAATCCACAAACGTACTTCTAACAACGACTTCCCGCAAGTATCTGAGTAGCTAATGTGAAAGTCTGAGTAAGCTAATGTAAAATTCTATGTTGATTCGAATCTCCCGCCGACATTCTACGGCTGCGTTCCCGAAGTAGCGGTGCCAGTAATGACGGTCGTAGTCAAGCATGGTGAACTAAGATATTACTGTACCGGTTCGTACTGAACTGCCAAAATAACAAAGTCCTTTCAACAAACTGATTATCAAGATTATTTGTCACCAACCAAGGTTTTATTTTTGGGTTCCGTACCCAAAAGGTAAAACGGGACCCTATTACTATGACTCCGCTGTCCGTCTATCTGTCACCAGGCTGTATCTCATGAACCGTGATAGTTAGACAGTTGAAGTTTTCACAGATGATGTATTTCTGTTGCCGCTATAACAAAAAATACTTAAAATACTAAATGGGGGCTCCCAACAACAAACGTAATTTTTTCGCCGTTTTTATAGATAATGGTAAGAAACTCTTCGTGCGCGAGTCTGACTCGCACTTGGCCGGTTGTTTTTATTTAATTTGGACACGTCATAATAAAATAGCAAAACCAATTTATGTTATCTGGCTGTATTTTTCCAAGATCCTTCTCTGAGACAACCAGATAAACTACACAATGGCTGTATAAACAACTAATAAATTGATCTTAAAAAAACCTGGACGTTCACTGTCAGATAATGTAGTTATTATAAGCAGAGGCCTAACATTAAATGAGCCATCTATGAGTCTTTATTGTACCTAAACTGCTTAACTACTCAGTTTACTGGTGCACACGGATTAAACCAGTATGGGTCAGCCGGCTGTCCCCTGCCATGTAAAGAGTTAAAGTATAAGCATGAAATACAGACCACTTTATATTGTTACCTTCAGTTTATACTACTACTAGTAAAAACAGAAAACAAATAAAAAATCTATGACGTAAGATCTAGACGTAAACCTACTCTTTATAGCTTATGATGACCGTCACGTCTGCTACCGTTTTCCAAGAGACCACAACTTTCGAAAACTCCATTCGAATTCACAAACTAGTTCGAATTAATTCTCGTTTGAATTATGTATTTTTAAAATGAGTGTTGAGGCTTGTCTCAGTAAGGAGTTCCGAAGCTTTGTTGAGAAATGGAGGTTTTTGTACCACTTTTTGTGACAACAGTCCTTTGAAATGCTTTCTTTGAACTTTTCTATTCGTCTGTATTTCATGCTCGTTTATTTTCTTTAGTTTTATTCAAACTTACGTCTACTTACTCAATGTTACGTGGACGTGGCACACCCGTATCTAGTAGTTTTTATTATGTCGTCTTGACTATGACTTTGACTTTTGGCTATCGCGACCGGCCAATAGAGCCAATTAGAGTCAATATGCCAGCAGGGCCTTGATCACGAATTCGGTAATTTGTGGCGTATCGTGATATTCAACCTTATTTTGTTAAAGTTAGGGATACGATACGTTTATGCGACCAACGTCAAATTAGACCCAAGGTCCCCCAAACAATGTCACCATTTGCTTTTCTTTTCCATTTCCTTGTGCAGGTGACAAGGGACATTTAATTTTTTCAAATGCCATAAAGCGATGCTGTATGAATTTGACAATGTTCTATTCCAAAAGAATTTAAAGTTTAACTATTCTCTCTTGTCGTGTCACTAGTTTCTTTCGAAACAGTGTGGTGAAAGGATTTTAAGTGCGCCTGAAGAGGGTCCTTTCGAGCACTTGACACATTTTTTAGGTTCTACGACATGCCGGTTTCCTCACGATGTTTTCCCTCACCGTTTGAGAGTACTGGTAATGTGCACATACATTTTTGAACAGAACAACACATTGGTGCGCGACCGGTTTCGAACCCACGACCTTAGGCGGCGGGGCCGCTACCACTAGACCACCAGTGCTCTAAGTTTCACTTTTGACCCGCAAGACGATAATTCCCGCTGGTAATGCTAGAATCATCGAGTTAAAGAGAACGCGTTCTATATAAAATAATGATAAGTACATAACCTCGATTGTATTTTTCAGCGAAAAACCTGATTATTTTCCACCGATCCCCGCTAGGAAACACTTCAAACTTTGACTATAAAAAACTAAGACTATACTATAACTTCCATAGCGCACTCGATAGGTGAATACTGAATACGGTTCGGTTAAATTGTTCTATACGAAAGTTTTTGAATAAACGACCCACTATGCAATTTGTTCGTGTTGTTTCCTTGGGTCTCTTTTGGGACATAGTGTAGGTGTATTAGAGTTACAAGTTAAATAAATTAAACAAAGTCACTACTTTGATCCCCAGGCACGGTAGATATCCCCTCAGATCTCCTAGTACCATATACCAACTCAAGATTCTTTGAAGATGTTTAAGGGGGTAGTCAGAGGTACGTCCAAATATTACATTTGACACTGCAGCAGTTGGTATTCCATATTATACGAATACAAATAAAAACTGGTTTCATAACGATCTTATCCATCCCCGTTTGAGCACACATATTTTTAGGTAATAGTATTTGAAGAGAAAAATCCGTTCGTGCGTGATCTTATTTGAACTCACTACCTTAAGAAGGCGGTGTTACTTCCACTAGACCATTGGTGCTCATAATCCTACTTTCTCATAATACGCAAAAGTTACGATGCTTGGATGTTTGGATCTCAAACACGCCCTAAACACTGAACCTAGACGTATGAAACTAAAAACAAAATATATTTCGTAAACTGAATTAGCAAATAGACCCTTTGCCTATCAATGCGACTGATAGTTAGATAGATAGATTTTTTTATTGGACATATCAAACATACTGTACACAGGCAATCTTAATGCTGGATAGCACTATCTAATACCACCTACCTTTGGGTAACGAGAAGACATTTTTGGATAGTGCACATTAAGTTGTTACTCTGTAAGTTCAATCATATCGCACTGTGGCATGTAGGTCGCTGTGTCTCGGGGCACTGTCTTGACACCTATGCTCTTCCAAGAAAATGTGCCCTGTTTAAGTTTTAAATAAATACAATGTTTGTTGCGCTCACGATAAAGTTCAATTTGCATTGAAATGTTGTTCAATGGTGCAGTTGCATTATGTAAAGACCGCTGTGGAACAGCGGGCGACTAATCGGCTGAAACGTAAAAGGCAGTTCGATTCCCGCTGAGAGACGCATTTGCATTATCTTCTGGAAACTGTTGCCCTTATTATTTAGATTGGGATAGTTTTGCGATAAAATTCTAATAGGCAATCACTGCTGCTGAAATACCTAAAAGCTGATCTTTGACAACCAAGTGGTAGTCTTGTAAAGTTTTAAGGTTTGGGTTTAAGGTGTTTTGTTTTAATTTTATTTATGATATTGATAAATAGGTCAAATATGATAATATGTGTGCCAGATGTAATATTTGGACGTACCTCTGACTACCCATTTTAGACATCCTTTGAAAATTTTGAGTTGGTATTTAGTACTAAAAGATCTGAGGGTATATCTACCATGGCTAGGAGAGTCAAAGTTATGATGCTGTTTTTTTTGGGGTTCCGTATCCAAAGGGTAAAACGGGACCCTATTACAAAGACTCCGCTGTCCGTCCGTCCGTCTGTCACCAGGCTGTATCTCATGAACCATGATAGTTAGACAGTTGAAATTATCACAGATGATGTATTTCTGTTGCAGCTATAACAACAAATACTAAAAAACAGAATAAAATAAATTTTTGAGGGGGCTCTTATACAACAAACGTGACTTTTTTGCCGTTTTTATAGATAATGGTACGGAACCCTTCGTGCGCGAGTCCGACTCGCACTCGGCTGGTTGTTTTTATTTACAAAATAATGACAAAGTGATTGGTGAAACTTTGATAATACGTCTGAATTGGCCCTTAGAGACCAAAGCTTGCCCAATTTATTACTATTCATCTATTTCCATCAGCTGATATGAAACAGCTATCAAGAATCTGATTTACGACCGCATAAATCAACCTTATAAATTAACAGGCTCTAATTTAGGGGTCTAAATACATATAATGTACAATAAGACTATCAATACTAATTATAAACTTTTCCTATTATATTGATTATTATCGACTAATTGTTATTTATTAATCGACAAATTTGTTTTTTTACTATAGACTAAATTTAAATTCATATTTTACAAAGACAATTACAATAAACACAAGTAATAACAAAATGTTCAAAATAGACATGAGCTATCCACTTGAGTTATCTGCAGAAAGTTACGAACGATCTAAAGATAGCTCAACTGATCCAAAAGAGGCCAATCGGAATTGTTCAGAAAAAAATGGAATTTCTATGAATTAAAGACCTAAATTAGCCTTAAATTAATTTCAAAATAAGTAATACTATAAACGATGATATAAAACATTGCAAACAGCGGTGATGTTTTGAGAACTGACACTATGTACAGCAAAATAGTATCCTACTAATATGTAAATGCTAATGTTATGATGTTTGGATGTATGCCTACGCCTCACTATACTTTAATAATATATTATATTATTACATTGTAAAAGGATCATACAAAAGAACGGTAGGAACCAAGCCGTAAGTTTGTTGCCTGTTCTTCTAGGCTTTGGTCGCGTGGAACTGGCACCTAGAGTCACCTAGTTTTAAGACGTTTCAAAGTGATCCTTGTGATTTTATTGAATAAATACCTTTTGACTTTGACTTTGATGTGTGTGCCTCAATTACGCCCACCACTGAATCAATCCGGATAGAACTTAGGACAAGTCTCTGGAAGAGATCATTTTCAGCAGAAGGACCACATATTGTACAGTTCTGAGGTATATTCATAGAGTAATGTTTTTCTGTATTTCGTATGTACAATTAAGTGTTTTCATTAATACATCCATCTTCATTCATTCAACAAAGGGACTTTTTCTTCTTGTCGTGTCACTAGTGTGGTGAAAGGATTTTAAATACGCCTCAAGAGGCTCCTTTCGAGCACTTGGCACATGTTAAAGAACTTTTTAGGTTCTACGACATGCCGGTTTCCTCACGATATTTTCCTTCACCGTTTGAGAGTACTGGAATTGTGCACATACATCTTTAAACAGAAAAACTCATTGGTACACGACTGGTTTCGAACCCACGACCTTAGGATCGGAAGGCGGGGCCGCTACCACTACACCAGTGCTTTATTTGGGACTTAGAATATGGCTCGTAACCCGGATTAGCAAATGTAAACTTTTTCGCAACTTTCAGCTTTAAATCTACCCCTGGGGTCAAATGAAACATTGAATAACAAAATTACCCGAAGCGAACGAATTTGGGGCCAATTCACTACTGCAAGGCCAATATAATTTGAGCTCTATAACCAGATCTAGGTCTTAGGTAATGGACTCATAAATTAGACCAATTAAAAGGCCAGTAAGGTTTTTCTCTAAGGCCTTATCCCTATTAGGCTCAGATTAATTGCTTAAATTACAAAGTACGACTCGGTTTCATGAGGGTTCCCGCTATTTAGAGTTTTTCAATCTTTTTAGAATGCCTGACTTAGTCTATCTAATAGGTATTATATTTCTATGCCGAATTTCACCAAAAAATTTGATTAAAAATGACTAAAATAAATACGTCTATGGTGAATTCAATTAAATAACTCAATGTTAATATATAATTATACAATTTAAGAAATACTCAAACTAAGCATCTCGTTACTTATTGGAACCAGCAGGGTGATCACGTAACTATGTTGCAATCACTTTCTATATAAATAAATAAATAAATATTGGTGGACATTCCACACAGCACTATCTCGCCCCAAACTAAGCCAAAGCTTGTGATATGGGAACCAGATAGCTGATATACTACATACTTTTTTTTTACAATAATACATAACAATACATACTTATAATATTATATAACACCCAGACAGAGAAAAAACATCTATGTTCATCACACAAATGTTTTCTCTCGGTGGGGATCGAACCCACGGCCTACGGCTCAGAAGGCAGAGCTACTACCAACTGAGCTGTGAAGGCTGTATATGAAACCAATAAGTATATAAAACAATATGAAAGGATTGCGATTATCCATCAATAGAAACACCAGTTGTAATCTAACTTTGTTAGCAACTGCAGCTGAAATGTAACCGCATAGCCGTCATATTTTCTTATTACAAACAGAAACTAATTGAAACTGTTTGCAACAAAGTTATGTGATCAGCCAGAGAGCTGCTAAAATACTTGTATTTTTTTTTGTAAGGAGTTACTTTCTACGGAAAACATCGTGAGGATACCAGTTAGTATCCTAACAGCGACTATGGGCTTGCAACCTGTCACGTATGGAATACCAACTTCTGTAAAATAGGCCCATTTTCACCATGCTCTGTTAGTTACTAATCAAGGATTAACAGGCCGTTAAATCTAACCTTAGCTGTCAAACGCGTACATTTTGACGTATTTAACGGCCCTTTAATCCTTTGTTAATCTAACAGAGCATGGTGAAACCGGCCCTTAGACTTTCTAATATAATCTGAACTTCGCATTTGGTACTAAGAGATCTTAGGGGATATCTACCGTGCCTGGGGATCAAAATCGCGAAGATGTTTTAGTTTTTTTACTAACTTCATAGAATAAATATGTACTTACGTGCTAATAGTGAGCTGTATTTTCATTTTTTTTATACAAGTTGCCGATGGAATAAGCGCATGGCCCACCTGATGTCAAGTGGTAACCATCACAAAGCATTGCATTATATGTCACGCTCGATAGGAACGTGCCCTGCGATGCACTGCCCTGCGTCCATCAACTTGAGGCATACAGTACAGATGTTATTTATAGCCAGATAGTCATTTATTGGTTCATATCTTGTACAGTATCCCAAGTATTACGAATATTTCTAATCTGACCAGTACACGATAGAGATACCGATACGGAACTTTATGTTCTACTTCTACTTCTACTAATTTTCATCATAATTGCAACATAAAGATCCGTATCGGTATCTCTATCGCGTATTCATACAAAACCCGCAATGAACACCGAACAAAAACGAAAAACCAAATATGGTAAACACAATTTATACTTGGGGTACTGAACAAAAACGTAAAACGAAAAACCAAATATAAGCAAAACTCATACTTGGGGTACAGATTAGAAATATTCGTAACAAAAGTTCGAGTGAGTGAGGTTGGTAGTATTTTATTAAATCAGAAGTATGTGTCGCACCGTGAAAATCTATCGTGCCTGTGCACCTGTCGCAATGTGCTAATCATCAATTTGCTCTGTAGGAATAATTATTCCTTTCAACCCTTTGAAAGCGTCAATAATGGCAGAAATGCTACATTCAAATGAAACTTTGCTCAAGTTCCGTGGGTAGAGATGATTACAGATCGGGTGTTTTACACGCTTTGAATATTTACAATAATAATAATACAACCAGCTGATGGAATAAGCAGATGGCCCACCGGATGTTAAGTGGTAACCATCACCTGTAACAAAGCATTACCTCGTAAGTCATGAACGTGCCCTACGATGCACTGCCCTGCGCCCATCAACTTGAGGCACACAGATGTTAAAGCCTCATGTGCCTGTAATTTCACCGGCAACCACACTCTTCGAACCGAAACACAGCAACGCTGCTCTTCTACTCTTAGAATAAAAAGAAGAATGGAATATTTTAGTGTAAACCATAATAAAAGTTAACGAAAAATAAAAAAAAAACATACTTCTTCTTCTTGTCGTGTCACTAGTTTTTTCCGAACAGTGAGGTGAAAGGATACTAAAAACATACAAAAAAAACTGGTAACACAGTGGCCGGTATTGTCGATAAAAACGACTTCATTCAGGCAACCATAGGATGGACAGAAATATATTACACTAGCGGTCTGCCCCAGCTTCGCATGGATGGACATACATTTTTTCAGCATTTTAGGATAACCTTAGCCTTTCATACATTTAATACATTTGCACGCCCTTCTCCCTCGCCGCGTTGCCCGTCGCCCGATGCGCTGAGTGAGAACGCGCCCGCGCGCTCGCTTATATGCATTTTTAAAGCGAACTAAAAAATTTAATTTCGTGATTTCTTTTGAATGGCATGTCCGATTTGAAAAAAATCAAGAGGTAATCTATAGGTATTGAAACAGTCTTGAATACGAAATGATTTATGTGGATAAGGATTAATATAAAGATATGGATAACATGGTCTGATTTTGGTTGGCATTTCTATCAACTTTTAAAATGCAAAAAAGAAGTTATAAAAACATAACTACGATACTTAGGCATATGGTATTGCTGAGTTTTTTGTAAATATTGATGTGTTATTTAATATTGTATAACACTTTTGTGTTCTATCGTCAATAGTTTTCGCAGCGCATGCGATGAAAGACATAATAAGGTCGTTTTTTTTACACCTTGGGTTACATTATTGAAGTTTTAGAAAGGGTCCTTTATTATTTCTAGTAATAAATATAGCCTATGTTACTCAGGGATAATGTAGTTTTTTAGCCTATTCGTTACATACAAAAATACAAATCTTTCCTCTTTATAATATTAGTGTAGATGTAGAAGTGTAGATGTAGATAGTGTAGATAAGTCTGGCAAGCGAACAACGCTTGTTCTCTTCGCCTTCGTCGGCCTCAAGTCTGAAGACCATACTGCTATATTTAATTGTAAAAATAAACCGCCTGCGCGAAGCCAGGACAAGCCGCTAGTACAAGATAAACGCGCATATTCGCGCGGCACATACGCCCAACGTGTAATAGCCGTAATATGTCGCGACACGAGCCAAACTAATTAATTAATCCATTTCACTGAACTCCTTTTTGTGTGCGGAGGTAAAGGTTCTTTCATACGATGCTCGTTTTTACGTGTAATGCTGCATGTTGCTTGATTTATAGCACAAAGCTGAGTGACGTTCAATAGATAGATAGATAGATAGAAAACTCTTTATTGTACACCACACTAAAATAACATAACACTTAAGAATTAATTTAAAATACAGCGAAGTAAAATGGACGGTCTTATCGCTATGAGCGATCTCTTCCAGACAACCTTTGGATGGACAGGATTTTATTAATGTCAAATGGCGGTGTCACAAAGGACTTCTACACTAATTCAATTTGTTGTCCTAACCAATATTGTTCTTTGTATTTTGCCTACGTCTTGTGAGACAGAATAAAAATATTGTATAATCCCAATGAATATGTCTATAATTTTGGCAAGTCATATTCAAATCACAAGGATCACTATGAAACTTCTTAAAGCTAGGTGAACCTAGGTGCCAATTCCGTCGGAGTTATCGTATAATACTTATACAAAAGTTCATGAAAGGTTAAAGTACTGAGATATCTAAGGGGATGCCTGTCCGACCTGGGGATTACAGTCGTAAACCAATTATTTTTTCATATTTTACATCTTTCGCATAAAATTTGTCACCTAACATTGAACAAGAAACATGGTTGAATTTTAATTAAATTTGAACGAAACAAAATTATGATGAAGTTTTTGAAGTCTATGAAACCACGCCACGTCAAGCAACACCAATTGTGGTCACCGTGTGCAAACACGTTGATGTTTGTTGAGTGGAAAGTTATTTGATATCATTATGTGAAGTTTTAATTTTGTTTGTAATTTGCTAAATTATTTCCAGGAAAGGTTCGTACAAAACTTTTGTTAAACGGAACCCTATAATTTGTTATTATACAGGAAGGGCCCTTTAAATCAATTCCTGATAAACATTTGATGAATTGTTTAATTTACTTATACAAAATAGCGTTCACTAATCAAATAGATTGTAATTACTTACGGCCGGTTTCTGAAAGCTCGATCAAAACTAATCGGATGTCAAGGCACTCGCCATTTCAGCTATTAATTCGAAGTAGATGAAATAGCAAGTGACTTGACATCCGATTAGTTTTGATCGGCCTTTCAGAAACCGTCCGTAAGTGTAGCTCTCAAAATTAGAAAGTTGAAGTGGCAATAGGCCATATACGATCTTAATAGAAGAAAATAAAGAGAAAAATATTTTTTCTTTATTTATGACAGCACACGGTCGCTGGGAAAAAGGCGATCACCTCTGATTGACAGTCAAGAATACAACAATTTTGCAACAAATTACAACAAAATTACAACAAATTCAAAAAACTTATACAACAGTTGTCAAAATTACATTCACGCATGTCAGTCCGCCATATTTTAGTGCATTGTGGTACTCTCCTTGACCAATAATATCTTGATGAGCAAGGAAACGAAGTAAAAACAAAGCAAATTAAAACAGTTAAAACAGTAACTACCTCTATATTGCTAAGCGATAATTATTTAAACTGTACACAGACCCGACCCTGGCTCCATATATTGATGAAACAACGCCTTTCTATGCCTTCTTGTGTTCGATAAATTGATAATTAGTTAATGTAATTGGTGTGCAACCGTTTTAATTAAATATGTGTAAATAAATTAATAAATAAATAAAGAATATGAAAATCGTAGGAAGTTGTTGAACAGTGTTGAGTATGACTGTAAATGCTGGTAAATAGTTTTTTTAAGGACCAATAATTCAATAAAAATGACTGTACCAATCTAAGTATTTCTAATTTGGACAATTAGCTCTTCGCTCGAAATAAGGCAGATAATTCAATCTATCACCTACCTCACACTTCCACATGCACGTTTCTTCAAGAGGGCTCAGCACGGCAAATCCTGGCATCGGTAGGTGGGCAAGTCACTGATCGTTCCAAATAAACAGCATCTAAACTGGCACAGCACTGCGAGAACATCTCACACAACGTATACTGCACGGCAGTGATAAAATGAGTACACTTCTATCCACGGAATAGTTTCTCAAGATGATTGAGGACGCGCCCGATTGTATGTAGTCGCACAAGCCAACTGTCGATGCGCTCGCGTCGCGAAAAGGGCGCGCGGTGCATCGGCCCGTCAATTCAAAACGACGGTAGTCGTAGAAAAGCGGATGGCAAAAATAAATTATTTACCCTTTAAAATGAGCAAAGACATACACCGAAATTAGTATAATAATTTCGGTATAAAAAATTAAATATTATATTGCTATTGCAAGAGGTAAGTAAGAGGAAAATTGGGCATGATGAGAACTTTTTTTTTTAAATACAACTAGCTGATGGAACAAGCAGATAGCCCACCTGATGTTAAGTGGTCACCATCACCTCAAATAAAGCATTGCCTCGTTTCATCATTGCGATCGGAACGTGTCTTCATACAAAATAGGCCTGACGTTACGAAAAACCAAACGTAAAAAATGGTAAACAAAATCAGACTTAGGGTAAAGGCGGGGTCACTCGCACTAGACCACTGGTGCTATAAATTATGACTGCCTACACTCACAGTTGTGACTGCTAAAAGCGAGTTGAATCGGGTTGAAAGGTAGTGTAGATTGCGACTGTCGGGCTATAATTAGCGTGTATCAAAAGCATCGAATGGAGTTTCATTAACGGCTCTAAATGGTGCCTAAAGAGAGGTACAAGATACAAGCTGTTTGAATGAGCCAATCCACGCAAGTAAAGTTTATTAGTTAAGGATATAACATAATACACTGTTATTCCATTTGCTTACACTTTACGATAAGACTATATAAAATATCACTTCTTCTTGTTATGACAGCCTTCACAGCTCTGTTGGTAGCAGCTCTGCCTTCTGCGCCGTAGGCCGTGGGTTCGATCCCGACCGAGAAAAACATTTGTGTGATAAACATAGATGTTTGTTCTCTGTCTGGGTGTTATTATATATTTTAAGTATGTATGTATTTACAAAAAAAAGTATTTAAGTATTATATCAGCTATCTGGTTCCCATATGACAAGCTTTGGCTTAGTTTGGGGCTAGATAGTGCTGTGTGGAAAGTCCACCAATACTTATTTATTATTATTTATTTATGTCACTAGTTCTTCCGAAACAGTTCGGTGAAAATATTTTAAATGCGCCTCAAAGAGGCTCCTCTCGAGCACTTGACATATGTTTTAGAATTTTTAAAGTTCTATTACATGCCGGTTTCCTCACGGTACTGGCACTGTGCGCATAAATTTTCAATCATAAAAACTCGACTGGTTATTGAACCCATGATCTTAGGATCGGAAGGCTAACAGAACTCAAAATAACACCTGTAAAACAGTTCAAATGCAATGCTGCTTCCCAAGAAACCTGAATCCAACATTCCCCAACAAAAATTACTCTTTCGAACCAAAACTGACGTTTTAAGAGAGGTTTGGCAGTGTTTTCTGTATAAATTTGTCACGGAACACTTAAATGTATTTTTTTTAAGTGTAATACCTACTTATATTTACTACGGGAGTTAGGGCGATGGTCTGCGAAATGTGCCAGCCAGCACTGGCTGAGAAGAACAGAAAACCAGGCACGTTGGCACGTCTAAGGAGACACCTGCGTCTGGTAGTTAGTTTACATACCTTGTAAATGTACTATTGGTTGAAGACGTACTAGTTTTTTTTTTTACACATCGACTAAAAAAAAAAAACTACCAAAGTCAAAAGTCAAAGTTAGGGTGCCTGTCTGCACGTTGAATAAAAGAAGGTCTGAAGCGGCCACAAAAAATACAAAAAATAACAGACAATTGGTCACAAAATGAAAACAATTGGTCACAATGTTATAGGTAAAAAATGACTGACACCGGTAATGACTGACTATCGACCATTGTCAGCCATTTTATATCTATTTAACGTGTACGAGTGGTCATGGAGATATGGCGAGAGGTCACATAAATAACATGCGAATCCATAATGCCCCCTAAACTAAAGGAAAATAATACAAAGCACGACCTGTTGTTTTGTATGGATCAGAGTGTTGGGCCACCAAAGGGAGGGATGAAAGATGGATGCAAGCAGAGGAGATGCGAATGTTGAACGTATAAATGACGGTGGCTATGCGCCCATGTCCCATTGCTCATTGCTCTTCCACTTATTATTTCATCATCCTATAAATAAATAAATATATGAATGAATTAATAAATGAATGAATTTTTGTTTACCACACTTATAACATACACAAAGAAAACGACTGAAACAGATAAAAACAAAAAAATAAAAAGAACTTACAGAACTAAATATAACTTTATCGGAACTATACATTATTAATGAAAAAAAAGCACTGACACTTACTTGTGCAGGACTTGCCAATGTCAGTCATTTTATATTTATTTATTTTATACGAAGGTGGCAAAACGCCTATAACTATACATACATATAAAAATAAAAAAAAACACTGACACTCACTTGTATATGACTTGCCAACGTCAGTCATTTTATATTTATTTAATATATACGAAGGTGGCAAAACGCCCATTGTTCTTTCGCTAAATGTTTCATCATCCCTTCACTTGCTCCATATTCCGAAGCTACCGGGAACTGATGAATACTTCATTAAGGAAATAGGGCAAAGGTTTCCTTTTCAAAAGCTTTGTACCATTTTATTTGCTTTACAAAACACACGTTTCCACCGATGTGTGTGTAAAGATTTTTCTGAAATCTACGCGGTGAATTTAATATTTTTACTCTTTTTACAATTTTTACAGCCTAGAACTAGTATTTTAATTTCTGTAGTGTTTTTACTATAGCTTTTTTATTTTTGTGGTTGAATATTGTATTATTTATATAACTGCCAGCCCTAAAAATTATTACGATTGTTTTTGAAATAAAAAATAATTATAACTATTACACCATAGTGTCCCATTGTTGAGCAATTCCATCGCCGTATTTCCGACATTTGGTATTCTTGTTTTTTTTTATATAACTAGTTGATGGAACAAGCAGATATCCCACCTGATGAAAAGTGGTAACCATCACCTATAACAAAGTATTGCCTCGTATGTCACGCAGTGCCATACGATGCACTGCCTTGCGTCCATCAACTTGAGGCATACAGATGTTAAGCCTCATGTGCCTGTAATTAAACCGGCAATCACACTCTTCAAACCGAAACACAGCGTTGCTGCTTGGCGGCAGAAAAAGGCGTGGTGGTAATACTTCCCCGGACGAGCCCTTCACAAAGAGCTCTACTACTCTTGCTTAGTTTAGGGCTAAATAGTGCTGTGTGGAATGTCCACCAATATTTATTTATATAAAAAAAATGCGAGCTAGAAGTTCCCGAGGTTGTTAAAATTTAAACAACGATAATTAATGCTTAGACAAAAACATACAAACCAACGAACAACAAAATAGCTCAAATTGCTTGTGGTTCGATAAAATACCCAGCCGGACGATCACAATTTACAGAGAAAAATAGACGACAGCGAAATAACGAGTTTCACTAAATTGAAACTAAAAATCGATAACTAAACCACTTTTGAAGTGGAATCGGCTTACATTTTTTACAATGCACTAACGTGCGGTTAGCACTAGTAGCTACGAACACTATATACTACGACGAAAAAAACTATTAAATAAAAATAATCATAACAAAAGAACGTTAGGAACAAAAAGTTTTTGCTTATAAATGTCGACTTACTTGTACTCACAGTTTAAAGAGTAGAAGAGCTCTTTGTGAGTGGCTCGTCCGGGGAAGTTTTACCACCGTTTCTTTTTCTGCCGACAAGCAGCGTTGCTGTGTTTCAGTTTGAAGAGTGTTGTTGCTGGTGTAATTACAGGCACAGGACGCTTAACATCTGTATGCCTCAAGTTGATGGACGCAAGGCAGTACATCGTAGGGCACGTTCCTGCCGTGCGAAACCTACGAAGTAATGCTCTGCAGGCGATAGTTACCACTTAATATCAGGTGGGCCATCTGCTTGTTCTATCAGCTAGTTGTATAAAAAAAACAAAAAAAAAACGTTTATCGCAATTACATGGTAAGTACATGGTAAGGTCTTAATGTTAAATATGGTGTATTCCATAAGAAACCCTTTAGCTAAGAGCATGGCATTTAGAGTAGAGTAATGTTTGGGATTATAAAATTCAATTAAATTACAAATTGGGTAGTGTAACTAAGGAGTAAAGGTAATTTTAGAAAAAAAAATTGTGTACTTTCCACATAGCACTATCTAGCCCCAAACTAAGCCAAAGCGTTAAAATAACACCCAGACAGAGAACAAACATCTATGTTCATCATACAAATGTTTTTTCTCGGTGGGGATCGAACCCACGGCCTAGAAGGTAGATCTCCTACCAACTGAGCTGTGAAGGCTGTCAAAAGAAGAATTAAAGGTTGAAAGAAGGCCATTGAGATAGAAGTACTTTAGGGCGAAGGGCTTTATTACCCCAGGGGTGAAATTATCTCAACCCCTAAATAACAATCAGTGGTAAATTGAAGGTTGATTGGAGATAGATAAATAAGTTTTTGAGCATCGAAATCTGGCTTTTTGTTTACCATGAATAGCTATCATGTAGCCTATTATTGAAATAGACAATTCAGTTATGGAGGTTCGGGGTAAATTTATAGGTACCTAAAAATGTTCATTTTTTTATATAACTAGCTGATGGAACAAGCAGATGGCCTACCTGATATTAAGTGGTGACAAGGCATTACCCCGTAAGTCGCGCACGGTAGGAACGTGCCCTACGATGCACTGCCCTGCGTCCATCAACTTGAGGCATACAGATTTTAAGCCTTATGTGCCTGTAATTAATTTTTTTCTATAAACTGTAAATTTTTAATTACAGGCACATAAGTCTAAACAACTGTATGTCTGTTGATGGACGCAAGGCAGTGCATCGCAGGGCACGTCGTACTATCGTACGTGACTACGAGGCAATGCTTTAATATAGGTGATGGTTACAACATCTGCTTGTACTATCGGTAAGTAGTATAAAAAGAAACGTTATATGCTCGAACTAGTGCTAGTCCCCGGATTCGATTGTGCAATTGAAAAAGCCTTTTTTCACCACATCGCACGCGGATAAAGAGGTGAGCGAAATGCGCAAAAAACCGACCCGTAGAGAATTTTACAGGCCAGGTTTGTGAATAATTTGATCTTTAGTGTCGACTGTATAAAATATAGTTGGGAATTAGATTTAAAAGGTATTTCCGAAGGTATATTGGAGGTTTTGTATGTGTTTGGGGTGAAAGGAATGAAATTTTGCGCCCCTGTGAGGAGGCTCATTTCGTGCAAGTTGAGAGCACTGCAGTGCAAGTACGGAACTCAATTCGCTAAATTTATCGATCGTCAAAATCGTGACATTTTGACGAATTGTGCGAGTACGGAACTCGGGGTCGCCATCGTTAGACGATCGCATGCGATCGTCAATTTTCGCGATGATAGTTAAATGGCAACTCGGAAACTTTCGGTTTTGAACACAGATGTCTATGAATTGCTTTTCAATCTTTTAGAGCGTCTTGTTAATAATGTTCTGTGTTTTAGAGTTTGGTGGGAACACGAGAAAGATCATGTCGCGGCATTATAATGATCGTGAAATCAAAAGTACCATGCTCGCATTTTAGCGAAATTCGGTAAAATTTTACGAATATCACGACTTTCGTCAAAATCGCCAAAAAATCGCTAAAACCCGTTTTCACGAATAGAAATGTCAAATTTGACGATCGCATAGTTCGTAAAAAGATCGGTACTTGCGCTGCCGATGGTCTAGTGGTAACAAATGTATTCGTTGTTCTTGGGTGCACACTTAAAACAAACCATGCGCTTTTTTTAATTTACCTATCCATAAATATAAGATCTTTTTTGTACTACAGTTAAAAAATAAACTATTTCTGATTACATCGTATAAAATTCTTTTATTTTGATATAAGTTTACGCCAGATTGTTCAGTACAAGTCTTAGTCCAGCAGCGAAGCGTTTATCTAAATAAGCTTTTTTTCTGAAAACAAAAGGTAAAATTTATAATTCAAATTCTAAGGATTTTTTTGCCTTTGTCAAGTAGAGTGGCCGATTTCCATAGGGACCAGTTAACGCAGTGGACGTGAGAACGATCTTTCGAAGCTATAAACCTATTTTTTGTGAAAAAGGAATTATGCCGTGGGCCGGTCGGCCTTGACGACGCTACATTACGTACGTCAATTCAACTTTTTATACTACTTGCTGAAACAAGCCGATGGACCATCTGATGTTAAAGTCAAAGTCAAAGTCAAAAGGTATTTATTCAATAAAATCACAAGGACCACTTTGAAACGCCTTAAAACCAGGTGACTCTAAGTGCCAGTTCCACGCGATCAAAGCCTAGAAGAACAGGCAACAAACTTACGGCTTGGTTCTTACCGTTCTTTTGTATGATCCTTTTACTTCCTTTATGTAGTAACCAATACCTGTAACAAAGCATTGCCTCGCAAGTAACGCACGATAGGAACGAGACCTACGTTGCACTGCCCTGCGTCCATCGACTTTAGGCATACAGATGTTAAGCCTCATGTGCATGTAATTTCTCCGGAAAACTCACCCTTTAAACCAAAACACAGCTACATTACTTTGAGCCAGAAATAGGCTTGGTACTTCAACGGACGAGCATCGCCTACTTTTGATGTTAACTGTACTCGTGTATTGAATGCCTTTCACACTCGATGTAAGAAACTTAGACGCTCGTGTGGAGGGCATAAATTAATTTTATTATTGCTCGATAAGTAGGACGAAGGTGAATTGTTCTGCAGTTGTTTTGTTCGGAGTTCAAACGCGGCTATTAAAATGGAGTTGGACTTACTTGTTTATCAGCAAGTTTCATCGACTTTAGCTAGCTTCAAGAAAGTAATAAGTGGACATTCCACACATCACTGTGTAGCCACTAACTAAGCGAAGCTTAGAGCAAAGATATAAAATCACTAAACTCATTTTCGAAAAATCGCAATCAACCATTTCGTGCGCAATAACATTGCACACAGTTTAGTAAAAAAATCCTTTTGATCGATACAAGTTTTCCTACTTAAAAGTTTACTTATGTACGAAAACTTGTAAAGCAAATTTTTGAAAAATATAAATTTAATACAAACAAGTTTTCCTACCAAAATATATCTTTCAAAATGTTGAAATGTGCGAGCGAGAAATTGATTTGACTGTTGTCAGCTCCTTAAAAATTCAAAGAAGATGTTCAAAATTTTCAAAATTTTTATCAGTCTTAATAAACTAAAGTATTGCGGATTTCTCATAATAATACTCGTATCTCGTTCTCAAAAACTGACGACGAGATAATAACCAGCGCTGAAACGTCAAAAGTCGACAACTTATGGTGCGCATCTGTATTTGAAGACAAAATTCAAAATTATAATTCTTTACTTAGTCTTCATTTGACAGAATAAGACGTCAATTAGGGTGCGCATTTTAGCTCTTGTAGAGTTAAAGACATTTCTCGCGGCAAAACGAGACGAGTTCGGTTATTGCACGGCATGATAATGTACACCACGTTAATGTACAGCATGTTAATTGGAATCTACTTTGGTACTTTTTCGATTCGTTTTAACTAAGTGTACATTATTGGGGTGTGCAATACTGTCACGTGTAGTTAATGTGCAGCCAGTTAATATACAGCATGATAATGTACAGCACGTTAATGTGCAGCATGATAATTGGAAGCCACTTTGGTACTGTAAAAAATAATGTTAATTAATTGGCACGCTCGCTTTGCTCGCTCGCCTTGTGCGTAATTTATATGTTTCAACATAACCTAAATAATCCGACTCGGTGACGGTACTAAAGTGTACATTAACTGGGTGTACATTTACAACACGTGACAATATTGCACGGCATGTTATTGTACGAGATGATAATGTACATCCCCATAATTCAAACCAGTGGACCTGGATTAACTGGGTGTACATTATCATGCTGTACAAGTGTACATTATTTGGTCCTACATTATTGGCTACCAACGAGACGACATAAGTATCTTGCGGTGCGCATCTTAGCCATGCTTTTTTTTTGCGGATTTGAGCGGCTTGGATAAAAAAAAAGAAAAAAAAAAAACCATACACAAGGTTCCAAACGCTTTCAATCTTAAATAACAGCAAGTCACATTACGTGGCTAGGTACATTATAATATTGTCGCTACATAATGTAATAACTTAGCGCCGAGAAGATTTACGTGCAATAAACCGAACGAAGCCGACGTACAATTTTGATACCCCTAAAACAATTTATTGGTCTAAAATAATATATGTGACGCACTCGTAGTCATCATCATTATCATCTGCAGCCTGACAAAGCCTACTGTTCGGCATAGGCATCAAAATAATAGTCTCTTCTCTTGTCGTATCACTAGTTTCTTACGAAACAGTGTGGTGAAAGGATTTTTAAGTGCGCCTCAAGAGGCTCCTTTCGAGCACTTGATACATGTTATAGAACTTTTTAGGTTCTACGACATGCCGGATTCCTTACGATGATTTCCTTTACCGTTTGAGAGTGGGAACTGGCACAATACCTGCACTTCATGTGGAGTCGGCACAACAGGTTCTTTCTCTTCTCTTCCCTCTATAATCCTCGTCATCTCAGTCGTCACTCCTTTCTTCCCCATGTCATTCTTCACACAGCAACGCTGCTTGGCGGCAGAAATGGTGATAGTATCCACAGACGAGCTCTTCACAAAGAGCTTTACTATTATTTTGAGAGCACTGGTGGTCTCGTGGTAGCGGCCCCGTCTTCCAATCCTAAGGTCGTGGGTTAAAAACATGTCCTGAACGAATGAATTTTTCTATTCAAAAATTTATGCACACAATGCCAGTACTCTGAAAAGGTGAAGGAAGACATCGTGAGGAAACTGGCATGCCGTAGAATCTAAAAAGTTCTATAACATGTGTCCAGTGCTCGAAAGGAGCCTCTTGAGGCGCACCTTAAATCCTTTCACCACACTGTTTCGAAAGAAACTAGTGATACAACAAGAAGAAGATCAAGTGGGCCATCTGCTTGTTCTATCAGTCCTTGTTCATCATATTGGTGGACTTTCCACACAGCATTATCTAGCCCCAAACTAAGCCAAAGCTAATATGGGAACCAGATAGCTGATAAGACATATAAGGTTTTTTTTTATTAAATAATAATAAATAAATTTTTCTTATAATATATAATAACACCCGGACAGAGAAAAAATTTCTATGTTCATCACACAAAATGTTTGTTCTCGGTGGGGTTCGAACCCACGGCCTATACGGCGCAGAAGGCAGAGCTACTACCAACTGAGCTGTGAAGGCTGTCTGAAAGTGAAATAAAAACAACAAAATCTAAACCATCAACTAAACCGTACTAACAGTCGTAATCTGTGGAGTTATCCGAATTTACTAATGATGTGTGTCGTCTGAAAACAATTTGCCAGACGCCTTATGGTTCTTTCATGACTAACATGTCCATTTAAGTTCTTCCTTAGCTTTGCTATACAATTTAGATCTTGAATTCCAGCGTCGTAAAGTTCAAAGTCACTTGAACAAATGAACGTGAGTTACGACGTTTTTAAATTTAAGGGTACTTTTAAAAGGGTCTGCTATGTTTTTTCTAAATATGATTTTTGCTGAAATACAGTTTATTTTTTTAGATTTTAGTCTGAGTTTTCAATTCAGATGAAATAAAAATTCAGCGTAAAAATAACTTCCAAAAATATTAATGCACATAAAAACAACAAAATCAGACTTTTATCCCCAGGCACGGTAGACATATCTAAGTAGGAAGTACCAACTAAAGATATTTTCAGCATAATATATATCCTTTTGATAAATAAGTTTCTTTCCAAAAAAAAATATAATTTATATATACTTTTTTTGGAATAAGAGATAGCCCACCTGATGTGAAGTAGTAACCATCACCTAACAGGGGCATAATCACGAATGAATTTTGATATTTGTGGCGTAATTCTAGCGATATGTATGTAATGCCCTAGAAGGTAATGCCTTGTAGGTCACGCTCGTCAGAAACGTACCCTACTGCTGCCCTGCATAATTCAACTTGAGGTTTTTAGACATTGTTTGTCTACCCATCTTCACACTATCCTTTTAATTTTCAATCCAAACCCCTATCTCTGTGTTCACGCTCCGAAAATCTACCTGCATACAAAAACCGGCGAAAATTCCGACATGAACCACTGAATCGTCAACAAAAACGACACAAAAGCCGATGGCGATGTCACGCCAAAATGCGACATCTGGCTTACTCCGCCACGGTTGCGTTTACAAGAGCTTATTGCGTTCCAACAAGGTCTAGTTCCGCGCGGAGCGGATGAAATATGGGTAGGAATATGGAATAGTTAACGTGATGGAAAGCAGTGCAAAGATAACAGGGGCTTAACACGTGAGTCTAGTTTGGATGTTGCTTGTGATTTAGCGTTTGGCTGAAGTATTTAGGTACATTTTGGCATACGTTGAAGATTAATATAGATAACCTCTAAGAAAGGCATTCCAAACAAATGTAGGTTAAATATTGCGTAGAGACTTTATAGAGGTTTTGATGCCTAGTAAACTTACTTTTAATAGTTGAAATTTACTTACTTTTAAACCTTTAAGAAAACTAGAAGTTTTATTTATTTATTAAAAATATAGTGATTGACATTCCACACAGCACTATCTATAAATTATTTTTTATATTAAACTCTTTTTCGTGTATAAGTCATAGAAAATGCTCATAGCATTAAGCTCACCTTTTGTATGCATTATTTATTTTATTTTTGTGTAATAAAGTGTTAAATAAATAAATAAATAGTATATTATAGCACCCATACAGAGAACAAAATTCTATGTTCATTACTCAAATAAAATGTTTGTCGGTGGGGATCGAACCCGCGGCCTACAGCGCAACAGACAGACAAAAGGTTTTTCTGAAATCCCTCGAGACTTCAGACAACACTAGACACTGCCTACACCCGTGATTTTTATCTTATCTATTAAGAAAACCTACATCAAAATATGATATTCCCCGTATTTCAGCCAACAAAAACTCCAAGATAAAGCTGTTATTATAACATAGTGGTAAACTTGCCGAAAGGGTAGCATTTGCAGCCCCAAACTGTTCCTAAGAGCCCTCTTAAAACCTAAGCCTTATCATAGTGTTGTGGAAGTTTTTACATTAGCGTCGTAATTATGCTTTTGTGGCCGTTAGGGTCTACGTGAATTCAAGTATGCTTTAATTAGGAAAGAATACGGGTGCTTTTTATTATAACTTTTAAGTAGCGGTTATCACAAAACCTGAGATTTTATTTGTTTTGAGCTGTTTTATCCATTGCATATTTACCGTACCTTTGCATATTTCATTTTGTTTTTGGAAACTACTGTAGAAAAGGATGCGGGCGATGATATAAGAGTAGTAGAGAACACATACATTTTTCGAGTGCAAAAATCCATTGGTAAAATCTGATTTGAACATTGTCTATACGATCAGAAGGCGGGGTCACTCCCACTAAACCATTGGCGCATGTGAAATAGTAATAAGAAATCTATCATTATCAACCTGCATAAGTCAACTGTCCACTGTTACAACTTTGAGTCAACTTTGGGGCAACTTTAAGTCAACTTTGGGACAACTTTGGGACAACTTGAGCCATCTTGATCAACTGACATCCTACGATATTATTTCATCAGTTTATCACGTGGGGAGCATCTAACACTTCGTTTACCAGTTTGTGGTCACCGAGAACTTTTATTTTCCGTATGGTAAAAAATCAATCTCGGAATGGCTGAACCGATTGGGATATTTTTTTTTTTATTTGACTTGAATAATTGAATGTATTTTAAGAATAAAAATAAGTTTATTAATCAAAACTTTAAACACACTTTTAACAAATGTAACTTAAAAAGTAAGTAGGTAGGTAGTATTATGCGAACATTATAGTGAACGCATTGTCTGAGAGGTGGGACTGTCCCCTCAATTATTATTGGATGCAGCTGCACACTCATCAACACTAAATTCAAATAAAATGTCACTAAGCGCTAGTTCAGACACGGCGGTAACCGGGCGGTTTCAAAAGCGCGTGGGAACCGCGCGGGTCTTATTTACGTAGATGTCTATTAGATCGTTCAGACGTAATCGCGCTAACCGTGCGGCTACCGCTTCTCAACCGCAAGAAAATAGAATCGCGCGGCGCCAGCGCGATTCTATTACTATGAACACAAACGCGAGCGTTCAGATGCGTTGCGGGCACCGCGCGATTAGCGTCACAGCAGGGCAACGCGAGTCGAATTCACAATGGGTTGCCGTCTACTTCCGTTTTCACACTGACGGCCACTCACTCAGCGCACGCGTATCGCTCAATAACCGCCGCTGTCTGAACACTATACATAATTTTGCGGTTTCAAACCGCTCGATTTGCAATCGCGCGGTTCCCGCGTGTCTGAACGAGCCCTAACACTATTATTAAGTTAATCTGTTACTGACAAATATCAATGGACTAAGTCTGAGTTAAATAAATTGAATAGAATTGAATTATAGATTGATAAATTCTCAAAAACTCCAGTCACTCAGGTGAATGCAGTTTACGGAATAGCACTGCTGAATATAAAAATAAGTAAGACGATTAGCGATCGGAAGAGATAGCGACTTCGGAAGACTTCGGAAGACATCGGAACCGTGAGAAGTGTCGATTATTCAAGTGACAAAGACATCTTACCCGAAGCTTGTTTGTCCCTCATTAAAAGTACAGAGCAAATTGAAACTGGAGCATTCGGTTAGCGAAAAGGATTTATTAGGAAAGCGACAGCCTCCAAAACAAGATGAAGTTTCAATTATTTAAATTGATGGTATTAAAACTTCAAAGTAGCGCCCGCGGGTGCTCTTTATCGGGACTTGGGCACAGATCGATTTAGATAGCTAGCACATTACAAGCGTGCGTGTTCGTGCGTGACTTACGAGGCAATGCTTTGCTATATATATTTGCGTCTCTAGGCCCTGTCTGAAAACCAGCGCTGCTCCCCATATGTGTGTGTATGTGTCGAGCAGCAGTTGTGCTGAGACTGGATTTGTTAGGCCCACACAACACAGAGGAGACTAATTTGGCCTCTAACATGATCTCTGTATTTTTCTCCTTTTCTGTTTTTGTGTATTGTTATTTCTGTGTTCTCTGTGTATTGTGTGTCAAATAAATGTTTATTTTTTTCCTTCTTTCTTCTTCTTTCTATAGGTGATGGTTACCACTTAACATCAGGTTTGCTCCATCAGCAAATAGCATAAAAACAAGCATATCTAAGAAAGTAGCTTCACAACAGTCTGTGCTGCGGCATTATGAGAGAGGGAGAAAGATAACAGATGAGATGGGACCTGCCAGACCCAAAGCTACGTGAAGGAGACAAATTGGTCCACTGTGGTAAAAACATAACCCGTGCTCCTCTTAGAGACTCGGGTTAAAATAAAAAGAAAGAGCTGGTAATATAGTTTGACATTAATATTTCAATCGTTGTTTTTGACAAGTTTAAAGTAGATACGGCAAATATTATCACTGGCGTTACTTTGGTGATGAAACCTTATGAAATTAAATGAAATGAAATGAAAAGACGGTAGGTGGACAAAAAGAGTGACTGAGTGGTGGCCAAGCGAGAATCATAGACCACGAGGCGGACCATCGGCTAGGTGGTCTGATGATATCGTTAGGACCGTGGGAGCCAAATGGGTACAGTTGGCGCAGGACCGGAAAGAGTGGCGTGCTAAGGAGGAGGCCACATTTACCCAGCAGTGGGTAAATGTAGGCTGATTAGATAGATAGATAGAAATGAAAAAGCTTTATTGTACACCAAACAAAACAACAGTAAAATAAAAAGTAATATGTGTTCTAGAACATTTTTGTGTTCTATCGTCAATAGTTTTCGCAGCGCATGCGATGAAGGACATATTATGGCCAATTTGGGTTACATTATTGATGTTTTAGAATCCCTAATTTTTTGGTAGGATCCCTAATTTTTTCTTGTAATAAATATAGCCTATGTTACTCAGGGATAAGTAGCATTCTAATGGTGAAAGAATTAATGAAATCGGACCAGTAGTTTTTGAGCCTATTCGTTTCATACTAAAATACAAATATTTCCACTTATTCCTCTTTATAATATGTATATATATATATATTATAAATTGGAATAAGAGGAAATATATATATATATATATTATATAAGTGTAGATGTAGATATTCATGTCCATTATGTTTGTCGATATCGATGTGTTCCAACTGTTCTAACCGAGCTGTGACTTAAGAGAGTGTTCGGAGACAATTAGCGATACCAAATTGTAGCTTTAGCTCTTGTTAATAATATATTTATTAGAATAATTCCCAGTTACAATTATATAAGTAGGGTGAACTGACAGAGATTACAGGAGTCCGTGGATCATGTGCAATGATGACTTAATAAATATATACAGTAGGTACTTTGATGGCAGATATCCCCTCAGTCAAAGTCAAAGTCATCTCTTCGTACCAAGTACCAATTGTACAGGGGTACGTCTAAATATTTACATAGCCTTTACAGCTCAGTTGGTAGTAACTCTGCCTTCTGCGCCGTAGGCCGTGTTCGATTCCCACAGAGAACAAACATTTGTGTGATGAAAATATATGTTTGTTCTCTGTCTGGGTGTTATATAATACAAGTATGTATTTACAAAAACAAAAGCATATGTGTATGTATTATATATGTTATCTAGTTTCCATATTACAAGCTGTGCTTAGTTTGGGGCTAGATAGTGCTATGTGGAAAGTCTACAAATATTAAGGATATCCTAACAAAGCGCTGGTTTGAAGTCTCCTAGGTTCCCTGTTTCTTCTAAAAGCAACTTTTATTAATGTTAAAATATTATTATAACTTTTCTCCTTACTTATTTTTCATTGTTTAGTTTTTTATTTAACAAGTAAGCTCGTTTTAGTCTCACTATGGGAAATCGTTTTAATGAGCAATAGCTTTATATGTTAATTACTACATTGACTATAAGTACTGTTTGATTTCCTAAAAAAACTGTATTCAATTCCTGACAGGTTGCAAGCCTATCGCCGCTATTAGAATACTTATATTTAATATACATATGGTTTCCTGAAAAAAAAAAAACACTATTTCAAACTAAAGCTATACGCTAGATAAAAATGTTCCTGTTGTTTTTTGCTAGTCTAATTTAGATACTGAAATATTTAATACTTTGCTAGACTACAGTTTGGTCGAAACCACCCTTAAACGACCAAGTATAATGGTGTTTTTGTCACCATTAAGTAACAAAGTATGAAAGTATTAGTGCGCCTTCTCTCATGCACTTTATTAATGAAAAAAAAAAACAAAGGATTCTTGAAAACTTTTACCAGTTAAAAGCCGTTTTCATTATAACGAGAGAAGTTTTGTATTTTAAACTGGAATACTGTTTTTTTCTTTTTAAAACTTAAGTCAGTCGAGATGCCTTGAAGTATAAACCACTTATTATGGACGTGTTAGAAGAAACGTTAAAGTTACTTTACTTATTATTTTCTTCTTACTTCTTTACTTTACTATGCTTTGTTTATTAAATGGAGAACTGTAGAATGTAATAAAATATGCCACAAAAAAAGCTAGCAAAAGAAACCGACATGAAATCCTACTAATATTATAATGGATGTTTGTTACTCTTTCACGTAAAAACTATTGAATGGATTTTAATGAAACTTTACAATAATATAGCTTATACATCAGAGTAACACATAGGCTACCATTTATAAAGATATTTTGTGCATTGTCCAAAATATGACGATAAGTGTCCAGTAAGTAGGAAAAAATCTACCATCTGCGAGCTATTCTGGCATGCGCTGCCAAAACCACTAGAATTACACATATGTACTAGCCACGCTAATATAAGCTACTCGAAATACTAATCCTGCGCAGACGAAGTCGCGGGCACCAGCTAGTACACTATAAAACTTAAAACAAAACTTTTGGTGAAGGTACCAGAAACCAAATAGACATTCTGTGTAAAGAATTATGATAATGTATGGAACCTCTTGGAAGAGCACTGGTGGTCTAGTGGTAGCGGCTCCGCCTCTGACCTTAAGGTCGTGGATTCGAAACCGGTTGTGCACCAATGAGTTTTTCTGTTCAAAAATGTATGTGCACAATGCCAGTACTCTCAAACGGTGAAGGAAAACTTGGTGAGGAAACCGGCATGCCCTAGAACCTAAAAAATTTAATAACATGTGTTAAGTGTTCGAAAGGAGCCTCTTGAGGCGCACTTAAAATCCTTTCACCACACTGTTTCGAAAGAAACTAGTGACACGACAAGAGAGAGTGAAGAATTACCTATCAAACAAAAAATCATCAAAAACAAATCACTATTGGCGGAGTATTCGCGTAAAAAACATACAGTAGAATTGAGAACCTCTTCATATTTTGAAGTCGGTTAAATATTAGATAATCGCTTAAGTACCGTATTAAGGCGCAAACGACATCTTCATCGAACATTTTATAAATATTAATATCTCTGATAAATAGTTATGAAAAACTAAGTTCACAAGGTTTAATATTAATTTATTTTAAAATATTAAAAATATTATTTTCATCCAAACAAGTTTTCCTACCTAAAAACATGTTTTTATATTTTCGTTCTTAAAAAGATGAACTATTTAAAATTTTCTGCACTTTTTTTGTTTATAGTACAATAAAAATCTATTCTACAAAGCGTATTTGCAACTCAAAGTGTCTAGAAATAATAAGCTAAAAGAATTTCTTCGAAAAAATCCTTTTTAGTATTTCGGATCTTCTAATATTACAGACGCATCACGTACATATCGTTCTTATAATTTCTTTGTTACATTCGAGTTGGGATGCATTCACACTGTTTTGTATCATTAGGTTGTGTCCGAAACACAGCCCTTACAGTTCAGTCGGTAGTAGCCTTCTGCGCTGAAGGTCGTGTGTTCGATCCCCACCGAAAACAAATATTTGTGCGATGAACGTAGATGTTTGTTCTCTGTTTGTGTGTTTTTAATATTATAAGTATGCATTTACAAAAAATAAGTATATTAATAAATCACCTATCTGGTTCCCATATCACAAGCTATACCTAGTTTAGGGCTAGATAGTGCTGTGAGAAATGTCCACCAATATTTATTTATTTTACAGCGGTTGTCGGTTTTACGAGTTATACCCATGGACGATATGTTTGACAAACCGATACAATGGCATGGCTGTTTGTTTCATATCGGTGTAAATGCGGCACTGTCGAAGAGGGTCTTTAGATTTCGCAAATATCAACACATTAGATGGCATAATTGGATTTTTTGAATTCTCTGACAGTCGTCTAGAGGTCGTGACCTTTTAGTCGAGGAGTTCGCCGTAGTTTTTGCCTATTAATTTAACTCACAATACACCAAATCCTAACCCTAGCACCAAATTTGTACCATTTTAATACAACTAGCTGATGGAACAAGTAGATGGCCCACCTGGTGTTAAGTGGTAACCATCACCTTTAACAAAGCATTGCCTCGTAAGTCACGCACGATAGGAACGTGTCCTACGATGCACTGCCCTGCGTCCACCAACTTAAGGCATATAGATGTTAAGCCGCATGTGCCTGTAATTACACCGGCAACCACACTCTACAAACCGAAACACAGCGTTGCTGCTTGGCGGCAGAAAAAGGCGTGGTGGTAGTACTTCCCCGGACGAGCCACACACAAGGAGCTCTACTACTCTTAAAACCTAGTTTCCATAGACAATAAATATCTTTATCTTCTATAACTTAACCACTCATTGAACTAAACTGATTTTACTTTATTCATTTTTTGATAATGTTTAATGTACAGTCAGCAAGGGCACATTAGCAATTTAAGTAGTGTAAGAATAAAGTATCAAAATTTCATATTTTTGACTTATTTTACAATCCTTCTGCTTTAAACATGTGGCTGAAATAAACTGATACTTCAAAATTGCGATAAGAATTTATAAATAGGCCAAGTAACTGCAGGAGGTGACCTGCAAGTTCAATGTCCTTTATGCGTATTATGTACTAGCGGCCTGCCCCAGCTTCGCATGGGTGGTCATAAATTTTTTGAACCTTTTTTGATAAACTTAGACCGTGGGTTCGAGCCTCGCGTCTACTAATTTCATACATTTGCACGTCCTTCTCCTTGAGTGAGTGAAATCGCACCCCGAGCGTGACCCGTGGACCCGTTAACATTTTTAATTTCGTCATATATTTTGAATGGAATGTCCGATTTGAAAAATTTAAGAAGTAATCTATAGGTATTGAAACCGTCTTAATTATGAAATGATTTATTTGGATAAGGATTTATACCAAGGTAAAAATAAACACCCTTTTCTAGCGGCGGCATTTCAATTAATTTTTTATAATAAAAGAATTATTGTGACTTAACTATAACAGTTAGACATATGCTGTCGCGACATTTTTTGTAGATGATGACATGTTCTACAAAATCGTAGTACATTGTTTTGTTCTATCATCAATAGTTTTCGCAGAGCACGCGATGTAAGGTTTTTGTTTTCCACCTTGGGTTACATTATTGTAGTTTTAGTAAGGATCCCTAATTTTTTTGAAAATATAATATAGCCTATGTTACTCAGGGATAATGTAGCATTCTAATGGTGAAAAAATTTTTGAAATCGGACCAGTAGTTTTTGAGCCTATTCGTTACATACAAAAATACAAAAATTCAAAAATACAAATGTTTCCTCTTTATAATATTAGTGTAGATAACTGAACCGATAAAAAAAATATGGGACGAAATCTGAAAAACAAAAAAAAACTAAATCGGTTATAAAGTAAAAAAATATATTATTTTTTGTCGATCCTAGACTACAAATAATTCACCAAGGTGATTAAAATAATTAGGCATATTGTTTGAACTGTAATTTAGTTTTAGAAGTTACTGAAACATTTAATTGTTATAAGTTGCTTTTATTGAATTTGGTACGTTTTGATGAGATAAAGTTTAAGCTTTGGTAGAATATAGTACGAAAATAACTTTACTGATTTCTTTGTTTTGTGTGCCACTGGTTCTATTTGATCACTTTCATTGAATCTCTTGTTCATTGAGTTTGTTACAGTGTAGATTACTTCTTATAGATAGAGCACTGGTGGTCTAGTGGTAGCGGCCCCGCTTTCCGATCCTAAGGTGGTGGGTTCGAAACCGGTCGTGCACCAATGAGTTTTTCCGTTCAAAAATTAATGTGCACAATGCCAGTACTCTAAAACGGTGAAGGAAAAACATCGTGAGGAAACCGGCATGTCGTAGAACCTAAATAAGTTCAATAACATGTGTCAAAGTGCTCGAAAGGAGCCTCTTGAAGCGCACTTAAAATCCTTTCACCACACTGTTTCGAAAGAAACTAGTGACACGACAAGAGAGAGAGTGTAGATTTAGAACTACTGACTTCTACAATTTGATACTTTCGTTGACAATCATATGTTTTTTAAATTGGCCATATTAGCCGCCCCCTAATATTTGCCGCCTATGATCCAGCCTATTCACCTATGTGATTTTATGTATGCATGAATGACAACAATCAACACAGAGCCCAAACAATATCGTAGTTTCATTTCACGTGAGTGAACTCACGCGGTATTCCTCTAGTCGACCTATAAACCCAAAGCACTGCGGCACACTGTAAACAAACACTTAAATTGGTAGTACTGTCAATAGTAGCTTCACAACTCATGCGATCAAAACAACTAGACTTGCAAACTCCTATAAGCGCTTGTAGTTTCGAGCTGATTTCTAGCTTCGATTGTGTAGTTGTCCTGTTTACGAGCTATTTGCGTAAAGGATAGACATACAATGCAGCTAGTAATTTGTAAAAGAACTTGCTCATTTACAGGTGCCATTGATGTGCAAGAAGTTATTGCATCTGGATGCAATAACTGCTTACTGGGTGAAGCGTGGGACCTACCCGATGGACCGACGACATTGTGGGGATCGTGTGAAGTTAGTGGATGGAAAGGGCTCAGAACCATTCTTCCTGGAAATGTATAGGCATTACGTCCAGCAACAAAGTTTTATTGAATAGATTTTTAAATTAGTAGTGTGGTTCGTGTCTTTGTGTGTGGTTCATCCGGGGAACTACTACCACCACGCTTTTTTCAGCTGCCAAGCAGCAACGCTGCTAATTACAGGCACATGAGGATTAACATCAGTATGCCTCAAGTCGAACGACGCAAGGCAGTGCATAATAGGGCTTATTCCTCCTATCGTGCGTGACTTATGAGACAATTCTTTGTTATGTAGTGGTAACCATCGTATTACCACTTAACATCAGGTGGGCCATCTGCTTGTTTCATCAGCTAGTCGTATAAAAAATAAAGTCAAAGTCAAAATGTATTTATTCAATAAAATCACAAGGATCACTTTGAAACGTCTTAAAGCTAGGTGACTCAAGGTGCCAGTTCCACGCGACCAAAGCCTAGAAGAACAGGCAACAAACTTACGGCTTGGTTCCTACCGTTCTTTTGTATGATCCTTTTACAATGTAATAATATAATATATTATTGAAGTTTAGTGAGGCGTAGGCATACAATATACATATTTATATGTCTTTGAAATACAAAAAAAAGTCTAGGCAGCCTGTTTTAGTTCTTTTGTCTTAGGCTTAGTTACGTGGGACGGTTCTATAGATTTTCTAAGTTCCTAGGATGATTTAAAGTGGTTTTCGTGATTATTGAAAATTAAAATTAAAATTCGATTGAATTACCTGGACATGCGTCACCGACCAGGTTGTTTACTTGATAATAAAGTATTAATGAATACTTCGAGTGTGCAGCTACATTTGGCCCAAGTTGTAAAACTTCCTTTGGCAACCGTAGGTACATACTTTAAAAATTCAGCCCATTCGGACGTCTTCTGTATTCTGTTCCTATTTTGGCCTCCAATTGGCTGTTGGCCTGTAACCTTTAATTCACTTAATACCTGAACAGCATTGCCGTATGAGCGTGACTGGAATTTTTGTACGTTAACTGTGTTTGCTTAGCTACTTTTATAACGGTAGTGGTGCACCAAGAACGTAATATGTAGGTAAGTATTTATTTAATCGTATGACAATAATAGGCGAAAAAAAAAAACAAAAACAAAATTTATAAAATATTCTAAACCGAAATAAAACAGCTACACTATATTTACTTCGCAAGTAAAGTAATACTTTAAGCCCGAATTTTAACGACGAAGTACTTGTTTCTACTTTAGACTCCAAAAACAATGACGGGAATATTTATTTGACGAATAGCTTTACTCAGTAATGAAGTAGGCACTTCACTGAGTATTACCTCATCGTGAGTTCCAATCCGGGCGTGCACCAATACATTTTCAAAAATTAGATAGTCTTATTTCTTGATTAGCCTGATGATGATGATAACCACCTGTCGCAAGGTTCCGTAAAGAAAGGAGACAGATGGTTAAAGATTTAAAAATATGAAACACTAAACAATTAAGTAGGTACCATAATAAAATTGTAAAAAGGATCATACAAAAAACCGTTAGGAACCAAGCCGTAAGTTTCTTGCCCGTTCTTCTAGGCTTTGGTTGCGAGGAACTGGCGATAGATTCACCTAGTATATAAGACGTTTCAAAGTGATCCTTGTGATTGTACTGAATAAAGACCGTTTTGATTTTGATTTTGATATTTCTGAAATAAATCTCCTAAAAAGCGACATCCCCTATCCCTTTTTACAATTACTTAAATCTACCTTATGCCTACGCCTCACTAAATTCGATTGGCACCACACTGGAGCTTCAATATTGTATTATATTACATTGTAAGAAAAGATCATACAAAAGAACAGTAGGAACCAAGCCGTAAGTTTGTTGCCTGTTCTTCTAGGCTTTGGTCGCGTTGAACTGGCACCTAGAGTCACTTAGTTTTAAGACGTTTCAAAGCGATCTTTGTGATTTTATTAAATAAATACCTTTGGAATTTGACTTTGACTTTGACTTACCTACAAAATTTATCTATTATTTATTCATTTTTTTTTCACAATTTACCTTCAGCAACACGAATGACGAAGGTTAGTATAGGAAGGTAGGAATAGATCGTAAAATAGCATATGCAAATAGAGAATATCATGTCACGGACACCAAATTGTACAACAAATTGTAAAATAGACTTTTTTACAACTTGTATCTTAAAATGTTGATGATATTAAGTGTTATTCATAACCTATAAAAAAGCATTGCCTCGTAAGTCACGCACGACAGGAACGTGCCCAACGATGCCCTGCGTCTATCTTGAGGCATACAGATGTTAAGTCTCATGTGCCTGTCATTTCACCGGCAACCACACTCTTTAAACCAAACACAGCAACTTTGCTTGGCAAGAAAAAAGTATGTGTATGTACATAAAACCAGCCAAGTGCAAGTCGGACTCGCGCACGAAGGGTTCCGTACCATTATCTATAAAAATGGCAAAAAAATCACGTTTGTTGTATGGGAGCCCAATTACATTAATTTTATCCTGTTTTTTAGCATTTGTTGTTACTTATAGCGGCAACAGAAATACATCATCTGTGAAAATTTCAACTGTCTAACTATCACGGTTCATGAGATACAGCGGTGGCAGACGGGCAGACAGACAGACAGACGGACGGACAGCGGAGTCTTAGTAATAGGGTCCCGTTTTACCCTTTGGGTACGGAACCCTTAAAAGTAATAGTAAAAGTAGTAGAACCCACAACCTTACGATCAGAAGGTGAGTTCACTCCCACAGACCACTGGTTTGATATACCGTAGAATAAAGAATTTTCATTCAATCACACACCCATTCACCTAACACCATCAAGGTAAGTGAGGCGGAACAATTCAACGTGTTAACCCGTTAACTCCCCAGCCAGGTTAACGATCGCTCCGGAGGGCACTAACGATTAATTTAACCGTTCCGAATCGCTTCTCAAATGTTTGACTTTGTGTGTTGGTATTGTATTGCTTTTGTACGGCGCGAACGGCTAATACCTAAAGGGGATGTTTGTATTGCTACTGTGTCGCTAGTGGGTACTGTAAATGCAAATACTGAATTGGTCTATGGATGTGTGTTACGTAGACAACTACAGCACCTGTTAAAGTACACATTAATTATAAAATACTGTGAAACAAAGGACATGAGTAGTAAATTAAGACATTTAAGAGTAGTAGAGCTCTTTGTGAAGGGTTCGTCCGGGGAAGTACTACCACCACGCCTTTTTCTGCCGCCAAGCAGCAACGCTGTGTTTCGGTTTGAAGAGTGTGGTTGCCGGTGTAATTACAGGCACATGAGGCTTAACATCTGTATGCCTCGGGTTGATGGATGCAGGGCAGTGCATCGTAGGGCACGTTCCTATCGAGCGTGACTTACGAGGCAATGCATTGTTATAGGTGATGGTTACCACATTACATCAGGCGGGCTATCTGCTTGTTCCATCAACTAGTTGTATATAAAAAAATATTACTCAAAGCACACTAGAAAGAGTAACAATAGTATAGGATTTCTTTTCGTAATTCTAATGGTAGATTTCATAATAGTCGCTGAAGGCTCAACTAGCTTAAATGGCAGATAAAACTGTTGCAGTCTCTTTTAGTTGACATGAAGATGACATGTGATGTTGATGACATTGACATGTCAGAAACAGGCCATAAGTCTTCAGTTCTCTTCACAATTGCTCCATAGAGTTGACAGTAGGTATATCAGATACGAATGTTCACTATTTTAAATAAAAAGATTGAGAAATCCAATTTAAAATTTTGACAGATGCTTAAATGCATTCGTCTAAAAAATTGGATAAAACGTCAGCGGGATTTATGGCGCATAAATTTTTCACTACTTCATTTGAAACGTAAACTTCAATATCTGCCTTTAATTTATTCAAATTGAGCTTCAAATCGGATCCATTATACGAACATTGTAACCGAAACGAGCGAATGACATTGTAGAACACAATAAAATTTGACGGCTTCATAACTTATTGGAGCGCAACCACAATCGGTCCAATAAATTGGATTTAGAGCTTTTAGCAGGTATACAAGATTGCTGACATGAAATTTAGAATCACTACTGTATTATGCAAAATGCGATGTAAACATACAATTCAAAACATGAATTGGATTTTGTTTATTATGCATACCTAATTAATTGACGAGTAGTAGGTAAATGTAATGCAAAAGCGTGGGACGCCCTCCTACCCGATGGACTGACGACATTCTGAAGATCGCGGGAATTCGGTTGATGGAGAGGAATCGTTCTTCCTGGTGATGAATAGTGGAGGCCTATGCCCAGATGTGGACTTATTCAGGCTGATGATAATGATGATGATAAAATGTAAAGTTTTTTTGTGATAAAGGCTCACGCTTGCAAGGTATGCTTCTTCGACTTTCAGAGACATCTGTGGCGGCTTTTAGAGATTCTTCTCAGAATCCTTTCACCACACTGTTTATTGCTGTTTAATCACCACACGACAAGAGAGAGAGAGAGAGAGAGGGAGATTCCTCTGGCTTCTTTCACGTTGAACAGTGTTCAGTAGATGAAAGGTTTCAAGCCCATCGCCGCTGCGCAGTTAGAATACTATCTGATTCCAATTTCCTCGTGATTTCATTTTCCATAAACGAGAACCATTCAAAAATAAAATAATGTTACACGACCAGATTCGAACCCACAAATTTAGAATCAAACACCAGTGTCGCTACCCATAGACCGCTGCGCTGCTCTCATAATTAGAAAATATTTATTACCCTCAGTAAATTAGATGCTAAAACTGTTTTATCCCTGAGGTATAATAAAGTAATTGCTAAAATTAATGTACGTTTTAATAAAGTACAATTAAATATGCGCTATTCTTTTGAATAGCTTACATATACGAACGTATTTAGGTTTAGGCTGCCGCTACTGGCTTCCCTCGTATTTTAATATGAATATTTAAAGCGTTTTCCTTTAAGGCGAAGACAAGAGCTAATGTGACTCTCGCTCGCACGTTTCGACATGTTGAAAGATATAAAATCACTAAACTCATTTTCGAAAAATCGCAATCAACCATTTTGTGTGCAATCACATTGCACACAGTTTAGTAAAAATTTCATTTTGATCGATACATGTTTTCCTACTCTAAAGTGTGCTTTTCTAGTTTTCGTACATAATCAAACTTTTAAGTAGGAAAACTTGTATCAATCAAAATGATTTTTTTACTAAACTGTGTGCAATGTGATTGCACACAAACACAAAATGGTTGATTGCGATTTTTCGAAAATGAGTTTATTGATTTTATATCTTTCAACATGTCGAAACGTGCGAGCGAGAAGTTGTTTGATAGTTGTCAGCCCCTTAATGGGGTTCATGTTCATGTTTTCTTTCCCGTTACAGCTGACTGATCAGCTGTGACGGATCTGATCAACAAAGATACAGATCGCGTAACTTTGTTGCAATCAGTTTCAATCAGTTTCTGTTTGTAATAAAATATTTGGTTTGAACCCATGGCCTACAGCGCAGAGCTACTACCAACTGAGCTGTGGAACTGTCAAAAGTTCTCACAAGTAATCAGCTCCATGTTTTTACTTAGGTACTGACGTCTTGGATTTCTTTCCAAAGTATAAACCAACAAAGCCTATAAAAATTCAAAGCCGTTCTCAACAGTCTCAAAGTCTTCCCATATTCCCACAGCGATATTCGCTCATGCGAGACAGGACATGATAAACTTAAGGCATCGATTTATTATGTAAAACGTATCGGGCCCTTGAGGTCGGCACTGCATTAAGTTGACAGCCTTCAGCACTGGAAGATGGGACTGAATAAATTGTTAATAGACTGGAAGAACAGGTTAGACTATGGAACAGTTGATTGCACTAGAAAAACTACGAATCAGATATGTACTTTCTGGTGGTCTAGTGTAGCGGCCCCACCTTCCGATTCTATAACCGTGGGTTAAAAACCATGTCATGTGTGTCATGGTCATGCGCCTATGAGTTGTTTAACAATTTATGTAACAACTCATTTACAATATTTACAGTTCGTGCGTCACCAGAAGCCTTGTGCTGAAAACCAGCGCTCAGAATTAGTTCTCAGCTAATGCTGAGCTCAGGGCTTTTTATACAGACAGTACATGGCAGCGTTCCACATACATATTGCGTAGACGAGACACACACACATTATTTTTATAGCTTTTTTGTTTTTTTATCTACTTACGTCTCATTTCTACGTATCTAGAATAGCTTTTTACCCTTTTATATGTCCTGTACAGACGTCATGTACTTTGTCGTGTACAGTTTGTAAAAATAAATGCCTTTCTTTCATTCTTTCTTTCTTCTTTCTTTAAATATGTATGTGCAGTACCAGTACCCTCAAATAATTAGTATAATTTACATAATGACTTCATTTAATGGGAGAGGCCACAGTTTCTCAACTAGTTTGGGAGCCTATGTATTCAATAACAATACTGTCACTAATTATGTCAATAAAACACATTTTTACTTTTACTTTTTACTTAAACGATGAAACGGTGAATGATGACATGAGTAAATAAGGAGAGTGGTGAGAAAAAACCTGTTGTGCCGACCCCACATGAAGTGGGATAAGGGCAGGAAAATGATGATGATGGTCAAGGTTTCCATCATAGACCACTAGAAATAAAATAGTAACACTATTAGTAAATGGTAACACAATTTTATAAGTATAGACATAAAATACGCTTGTAAATGGTTAAGAATTGGTAAGAAGAATAATTGGTTATTGGTTTTTCTTTAAGGCGAAGACAAGAGCTAATGTGACTCTCGCTCGCACGTTTCGACATGTTGAAAGATATAAAATCACTAAGCTCATTTTCGAAAAATCGCGATCAACCATCTTGTGTGCAATCACATTGCACACAGTTAAGTAAAAAAAACATTTTGATCGATACAAGTTTTCCTACTTAAAAGTTTGCTTATGTGCGAAAACTAGTAAAGCAAACTTTTGAGTAGGTAAACATGTATCGATCAAAATGATTTTTTTACTAAACTGTGTGCAATGTGATTGCACACAAGATGGTTGATTGGGATTTTTCGAAAATGAGTTTAGTGATTTTATATCTTTCAACATGTCGAAACGTGCGAGTGAGAAGTTGTTTGATAGTTGTCAGCCCCTTAATGTAGCTTACGAAATGTAACATTTATTTCTATCCTCAAAGCTGCGAAAACTCTCCTCTATGCCTTTTGTATAGAATATTCTATAAGCATCGGCCTGTCAATTTATCAGTACATACGAACCAATTTGTCGGACGTTACCCGCAGTCCGATACTTGGACTTGCCAACTCTTGGACTCAATATATCCCAACAAAGGTAAAAGTTGCTAAGAATCTGTATCAATCGACGATAAAAACGGCAGCTCTTTTCTTTTTGGTCAACGGCTTATATTTTGTTTTTTTGATGGTTAACTGAATGGATGGAAGTTTATTAGGTTAGTTTACATACATACATACATAAAATCACGCCTGTTTCCCATACGGGTAGGCAGAGATCACGGATTTCCACTTGCTACGGTCCTTACATACCTCTTTCGCTTCATTCACTCTCATAACATTCTTCATACATTCTCGTCGGTTTAGGGTACTCTTGACCTGGCCCTTCTCTAGAACGTCTGCTATCTGATCTAGATACGTTCGCCTAGGTCTTCCCCTCCCAACAGTCCCATTTATGCTCGCCTGATGCACCTGTTTCGTTAATCTCCTTTCATCCATCCTCTCCACATGCCCAAACCTTTAGGTTAGTTTAAGTGTTACTAAAATATATTTCACTGATTTATAGATTGTTATTTCAGTAATAGCTTTATTTCAGTTAACAGAAATACGAGAGAATATTATGGCACAAAAATTCACAATACTATAAAATATACAAGGTGTTCCAATACTTGTGTTTAAAAACTTCAGAGGGCTAAAGTACCCATGAATATGAATAACTTTTTCTAAGGAACCAACACTGTGAACGCGAAAAAAATAACAGCTGTTTCATACATTTTAGCCAGGTATTGAACTTTTGTATGAAACAGCTGTTTTTTTTCCGCGCTCACAGTGTTGGTTCCTTAGAAAAAGTTATTTATATTGATGGGTACTTTAGCCCCCTGAAGTTTTTAAACACAAGTATGGGAACACCTTGTATACAAACCAACAATCATTTAAACTATTTGGCTAAGGGCCGGTTACACCATGCTCTGTTAGATTAACAAAGGATTAAAGGGCTGTTAAATATGTCAAAATGTATGCGTTTGACAGCTAAGGTTAGATTTAACGGTCTTGATTAGTGACTAACAGAGCATGGTGAAACTGGGCCTAAATTTGACGCTAAATATAACCGCGTTAACACAACGTGATAGTATGTAACTGTCAAACTTATCTGTTAAGGCACTGGATGCTGTTGTGACTGCCTCTCATTCTCAGCCCATAGGGGCTGAATGAGAGGTATACGTTGAGGAGATGTATATGTAACGTAAACAGGATGGTAAACAGGATGGCATCATTCGATTTCAGAGGGACTTCCTCCTGCACACTATAGGGTTGTAATCCTTACTGTAAAGGTTTTTTTAAGGAAAGGCGCTTGAACGCATGATTCATACCGCTGGTGTTGCAAGTGTCCATAGGCTACGTTAACCGATTTCTATCAGGTGGGCTTTATGCTTGGTTGGTTACTTAATAATTTAAATTTACTCACATGAGGCTTAATGTTTGTATCAGAATGATATTTTTGGTGAACTTTTGTTGTTTATTAGTATTTGTTTTTATATAACAAGCTTATGGAACATGCAGATGGCCCACCTGATGTTAAGTGGTAACCATCACCTATAACAAAGTATTGCCTCGTAAGTCACGCACGATAGGAACGTGCCCTACGATGCACTGCCCTGCGTCCATCAACTTAAGGCATACAGATGCTAAGCCTCATGTGCCTGTAATTACACCGGCAACCACACTCTTCACACCGAAACACAGCAACGCTGCTTGGCGGCAGAAAAAGGAGTGGTGGTAATGCTTTCCCGGACGAGCCCTTCATAAAGAGCTCTACTACTCTTAGTAATGTATAAGGATCTCTTTGATACGTCTTAAATAGGTGTTTGCAAGGCAGTTCTATAAATAATGGTGAAGGGGTTCATGCATTAGTATGTCCATTGATAAATACAACGGTCAATTCTACCTGCGTGTCCAACAAATTTCGCCGATATGTTAATCACATACGAACCGATGTTTCAATATGTTTGATTGGTGGGAAATGTCGATTGAATGATGCTGTTTTTGATGTTATTTGATTGCGATATTAATGTTTGTCGAACACTTTTAAACGTGATTTAAACTATGACACAATACTATCACACAGTGCGGAGTTAAGGGGCTGACAACTATCAAACAACTTCTCGCTCGCACGTTTCGACATGTTGAAAGATATAAAATCTATAAAATCATTTTCGAAAAATCGCAATCAACCATTTTGTGTGCAATCACATTGCACACAGTTTAGTAAAAATTTCATTTTAATCGATACAAGTTTTCCTACTTAAAAGTTTGCTTATGTACGAAAACTAGTAAAGCAAACTTTTGAGTAGGAAAACTTGTATCGATCAAAATGAAATTTTTACTAAACTGTGTGCAATGTGACTGCACAGAAGATGGTTGATTGCGATTTTTCGAAGATGAGTTTAATGATTTTATATCTTTCAACATGTCGAAACGTGCGAGCGAGAGTCACATTAGCTCTTGTCTTCGCCTTAAATGTTTTTGTTTAGTGTGTACTTACCATCCAAATATGGTTAATATAACAGGTAGATTAAACAATCAAATGGATGATGGATGGAGGTGCGGAGTGACAAGGATGGATAAAATAAAGAATGAGTATATTAGAGGAAGTTTGAAAGTAGCGCCTGTGACGGATAAGTTGAGGAGCAATAGGTTAGCGTGGTATGGGCATGTCATGAGGAGAGAAGAAAGTCATATTACGAGAAGAGTGTTAGACATGGATGTGGATGGTTTTAGAAAGAGAGGTAGGCCAAAGAGAAGATGGATGGACTGTGTGAAAGATGACATGACAGAAAGGAATGAGCACCGAGATTACGAATGATAGAGGAGAGTGGAAGAAGAAAACCTGTTGTGCCGACCCCACCTAGCGTGGGATAAGGGCAGGAAGATGATTAAATAATCAAATCTATTGCGTGTACTCACTGACCATCCAAATAGAGTTAATATAGCAGGAATATTAATCAATCAAATCTAATAATGTAGATAAACATCTAGGGAGCAAACAACTGTTTTAAAAGCGAGAGTGTTTCTTTGAATCCTAAGCGTAGCGAGGGATTAATGAGCACCAACGAGTTTTTCTGTTCAAAGTTTTATGTGCCAGTAATTTGAAACGGTAAAGGAAAATATATTGTGAGGAAATACCTAAAAAGTTTTAAACATGGTGTCAAGTGCTCAAAGGAGCCTCTTTATTGCGCACTCCTACTTTTATTTTATTTAATACAACTATCTGATGGAACAAGCAGATGGCCCACCAAGTTAAGTGGTAACCATGACCTATAACAAAGCATTGCCTCGTAAGTCACGCACGATAGGAACGTGTCCTACGATGCACTGCCCTGCGTCCATCAACTTGAGGCATACAGATGTTATGCCTCATGTGCCTGTAATAACACCGGCCACACTCTTCAAACCGAAATACAGCAACGCTGCTTGGCGGCAGAAAAAGGCAGTAGTAGTACTTCCCCGGACGAGCCCTTCACAAAGAGCTTTACTTCTCTTGTTGATAAACACCTAGGGAGCAAATAATAATTTTAAAGGCGAGAGTGTTTCTTTGAATCCTAAGAGTAGCGAGGGATTCAAAGAAACACTCTCGCGTGCACCAATGAGTTTTTCTGTTCAAAGTTTTATGTGGCAGTAATCTGAAACAGTAAAGGAAAATATCGTGTGGAAATACCTAAAAAGTTCTAAACATGTGTCGAGTGCTCGAAAGAAGCTTCTTTGTCGCGCACTCCTTTAGATAAAACCCATTTTGGATTTCAGAAATTAGGTTTAGTCATTGCGAGACACGCACAAAGAGACGATTTTAAGGTTGGGTATTTTCGATCATGTTCCTAACGAACCAAACGCAATTTCGTTTTGTTCTCTTGCTCACTATTTTCATTCCTTTGAGAGGATTAGTATTTTTCTCGTATATTTTTGCAAAGAAAAAGCATTGTTTTGCTACCTTAAGAAGCTGACTGCCGTCGAATAACTTCTCGCTCGCAGATTTTAACATTTTTGAAGATATGAAATTACTAAAGAAATCGTAAACAATAAAGTTTCAGAGTATAACAATGCGAGTGAATCTCCAACAATGTTAAATGGTGCAAGTGAGTAGCTTGACGGTTTTCATCACCTTAATAGCACCTTCTGATTCTTCACAACAGTTAACCGCCATCCTTTTATTATAGATTTTTAGTTAAAAAAGTCTTTAGCTTTTTAGAAAGTATATTTCCCTTTCAACCTTGCTTATTTTCAATGTTGTTTTAAAAGTTTATTCCGAATGCTTTTCTTATAAAACCAGGTAGTCAACTGATGATACTGATGATGTGGATTCGGAAGCTTTTGTTCAATGAACGGGGTTAATACCCAAGCCTAAATCTCGAAGGATAATAAAATATTAACCCGGCGCGGACGTAAACGTTTTATGTGTCGCATTGCGCTTGTCAATGAAGTATTGTGACGAATGGCGAGTTCAGAATTATGTTTAAGAGGCTGGTAACCGTTAAAAAAATGAAAGTAGGTTGGATGTTTAGATATTTTGATGTTGGTGGCTACACGTACATACCGTGCGTGACCTGATGCTTGTGCCATTTGTTTCTTCACATGAGTAAGTAAGCCTTTGCATCTTTTCGTTAAACGTTTTAAAAGCACCGGTGGTCTAGCGGGAGTGACCCCGCCTTGCGATCTTAAGGTCGTAGGTTCGAATCCGGACGTGCACCATAATTTTTTCCTATCGAAAATTTTATGTGCGCAATTCCAGTGCTCATAAACGGTGAAGGAAAACATCGTGAGGAAACTAGTTAGTATTCTAACAGCGGCGATAGGCTTGCAACCTGTCACGTATGAATAATAGCTACTGCAAAATGTGGGTATGTGCCAAATGTATATTTGGACGTACCTCTGACTAAACACCAAAGACGTTCTCTAAGAATCTGGAGTTAGTACTTGGTACTAAGGGATCTTTTTCTCATTTTTGTCGTGTCACTAGTTTCTTTCGAAACAGTGTGGTGAAAGGATTTTAAGTGCGCCTCAAGAGGCTCCTTTCGAGCACTTGGCACACTTTTTAGGTTCCACGACATGCCGGTTTCCTCACGATGTTTTCCTTCACCGTTTGAGAGTACTGGCATTGTGCATATACATTTTTGAACAGAAAAACTCATTGGTCAGTAAAACGCACGACCGGTTTCGAACCCACGACTTTAGGATCGGAAGGTGGGTTCTAGACCACCAGTGCTAACTAAGAGATCTGAGGGGTTATCTGCCGTACCTGGGGTTCAAATTCGTGAAGCTGTTTCAGTTTTCAGATTTATACAGTATGGGGAGCAACTTTTCAGCCTTCCTAAAAACATATGGTATTAAAAAGCCTATTTTGAGTATCAAGAGTTAAATCAATAAAATCCAAAAACCGATATCTTTTACCTCGATGCATCTATCACCAATAAACCACCCCGATTCGTACCAAAGTTTTTACTAGTTTATTCACTCGGCATCGCATATAATTTGTTACTCGGGCTGTACGATTCATCAATAATACCAATCATCATAGAAGTGAAACTCCTAATTTCCTATCTAGTAATTCTTTATTTATAAAGGAAAACTTCATTTACTTATTACTAGATCTTAAAACTGTAGGGATATCAACTTAAATATATCAAATTACTAAAATTAGTAATGAAAAATCACAAATTGTTGGTTTTTAACTATTTAAAACTATAAAATTGAGCATATTATTGGTAGAAAAAAGCTTGTTTAGATAAAAATATTATTTTTGCTGAACGTTTGTAAATTGTAATGATATACATTTAAACTTGGATGTTTGAGAATATTCATAAGTAAGTTCAATTATTTAATACATACAAAAATATATTATGCAATGTGCGAGAGAAAAGTTGATTTTCTTAAACGAAGTTCAAACAGATAAATTTAACACTTTATTGAACAAGGTACAAGGCACGAATTAGGTGTACTGGACCTACTAGAATAACCAATTTTCTTCTGTCGTAATACTCGTAAAACTCTAATAATAGACTACTCAGAAGTTTAAAAAAAAGAGTTTTGTTGCAATTATAAAAGGTGGGCTTAATTCCATGAGCATTTTCTACCTGCCAACCTTAAAGGTAGATATTGATGTTGCCTTGCTATCATAAAAAATAAACAGTTATCTACTTCAAGAATAATAGCAACGTTACGAAATAAACTTTTAGATTATCATAACTAACACAAACCTATAAATACTTTTGAAGAGTAGTAGAGCTCTTTGTGAAGGGCTCGTCCGGGAAAGTACTGCCACCACGCCTATTTCTGCCGCCAAGCAGCGTTGCTGTGTTTCAGTTTGAAGAGTGTGGTTGCCGGTGTAATTACAGGCACATGAGGCTTAACATCTGTACGCCTCAACTTGATGAACGCAGGGCAGTGCATCGTAGGGCATGTTCCTATTGTGTATTGTGTGTGACTTACGAGGCAATGCTTTGTTATAGGTGACGGTTATCACTTTACATCAGGTGGGCTATCTGCAGCTTGTTCCATAATATAAGAAGCTCCAAACAGAAATAAATAATTGTAGATACCTGTTCTATTCATTGTATTTCCCGCAACCGAACATTTCAGTTGCGTTTCTATATCTGTTATTGCTCATTTTATGACCGGACCAAAATATTTTATACCCTACCGTACCGAGTAAGGTTTGAGCGTGCAACTCAATTTTCTGTATCGAATTTATACGTGCACTGAATCCGATGGGCATGTGTTTGTGACGAGCGGATGTTGCTTGAACCGACTTACAGATAGGAGGTTCTTTTTTTTACTCTCCGTAAGGCATCCGTCATTCAAATAAATTAAATAAACACTATAAAACAAAGATTTTTAATATAGTCCCAAAAGTTATTATCCGAGTGGGAACCCACGACCTTCCCCTTGAAAAAAAAATAACCCTTAAAAACTTCGAAATGTAATAAATAAATAATTATTGTTGGACATTCCACACGGCACTATCTCGCCCCAAACTAAGCCAAAGCTTGTGATATGGGAACCAGATAGCAGATATACTACTTATATGCTTTTTTTGTAAATACAGATAGAGAACATATATCTGTGTTCATCACACAAATGATTGTTCTCGGTGGGGATCGAACTCACGGCCTACGGCGCAGAAGGCAGAGCTACTACCAACTGTGCTCTAATTTTTATTAAACTTAAATAAATAGGGGATTGTTTATATCAACTGTTATAGATAGATAGATAACTTTTTATTGTTCACCACACAGAAACATAGTACAGGGTTAAAGCATACATTAAGGTAAAACAATGGGCGACCTTATCGCTGAGAGCGATCTCTTCCAAGCAACCTTGGAGGGATAAAAACTAATCAGAATTGACGTTGAATTGTTATATATCATTATAAAACTTCTAGATACTACTAATGTTGCAAAAAATATCTAAGTTTCGATTCTCATTGGTATTTTGGTTTCGTGGTTAGGTAGCTGCTGTGCATAATCGAACATAAAGTGTAGTAAAGTATCTCTTTTTTTTACAACCAATAGGTAAAATGTTTGACCGCAATCTCACCTAATGTTAAGTGATGATGCGGTCTACGGCGTAGCACGTTTACCTAGAAGATACCTATTCACTCGTCTCTTGAAAACATCCAAATTATAGGCATTCGGAAAAACGGACGCAGGTAAGAAATTCCACTCTTTGGCTGTTTGCATTATAAAAGTACCTCGCTTTGTGCGGGCTGATATTGACTAGACTTGGCTTTATCAACTTATTCTAAAACCAAGGTCAGACAAGCTCGCCTATAACTTGTACCACCGATGCATAGATGGTTTGCACCGGCATATACCTTGCAATATATCTGCCAGTGACACTATTATTCGGTATACCGTCGGATACCGCCTTTCAAAAGGTTGTGATGATCTTGTACACTATAATAACAGAACTACGTGCGATTCCCTCAGCACCAGTTCGTTTACGAATGTATTTTCAAGCACTTATTTTTTGGATGTCCCGTTTTCAAAGTCAAAGCAAGTGAAAGTCAAAAGGTAATAAGGTATCAAAAGGTAAGTAAGTTGAATCACCTCAAAACTTGGTGAATCTAAGTCTGTTCCAAGTGCCCAAGCCCTGGCAAGAAAGAACTGGCAACAAACTGACGGCTTTAACTGAACTGTTTTTTAACTGTGGACTTCTACAGGCTGATGATGATGATGATTGCTTGCGTGACGTAAAAAGAACGCTAGATGGCAAAGGAGAGGCACTATCCGTATGTTTCCTCACGATGCCGGAATAAAATATCTTCTTCTTGTCGTGTCACTAGTTTCTTTCTAAACAGTGTGGTGAAAGGATTTTAAGTGCGTCTCTAGTGCTCCTTTCGAGCACTTGACACATGTTTATAACTTTTTAGGTTCTATGGCATGCCGGTTTCCTCACGATGTTTTCCTTCACCAAATTTGTGTGTAATATCATTGATGTGTACTAAACTTTTGAACAGAAAAAAATATTGGTGTGGCTTAGAACCACGATCTTAGGATTGGAAGGCAGGGCCGCTACCAATAGACCAGTTCTCTCAGTTACCAGTCGCCTTCACCGGTGCTAAGGACCCACATTTTAACGCTTGAAAACACTGGCACATGTATTTTTGAACAAAACTCAATGGTGCACGACCGATTTCGAGCACACTTTAGGATCGGAAGACGCCGCTACTATGAGAGCATTTGTGGTGACAACACCACAAATGCTCTCATTCTCCCATTCTCCAGGCACCTTCACCAGTGCTAAGGACCCACATTTCAGTCAGCCTTCAGCTAACAAAATACAGGAAACGTCGCTGTCTCGTCGATATATCTACAAGATCTAACGAATAGGAAGTGACGTACAATGTGGCCTATTCACGGTTGATGGGACAAACATAGAGGTGACAAAGAACTGTAGAAAGGGTAGGGTAACTGTAGGTCAAAGTTTTTCAAATAACATTCTTTACTTGAATTTGTTACCACGGTAATTGAGTCAAGACTTAATTTGAAAAAAAAAACAACAGAAATAGGATCGTGACTTTGATTTTCTTGACATGACTTTGATTTTAAAACTTGAAATTAAAGATATCCTAACAAAGCGCTAGTTTTATGAATTTCTCTAGGTTTTTTCTCAACATCTGTACGCCTCAAGTTGATGGACGCAAAGCAGTGCATGGTAGGGCACGTTTATATCGTGCGTGACTCGAAACCCTAGTACCTGGGACAGTATTTAGGATGGATTAGGTTTGCCTTGCTAGGCATATACATTCTGTCAAAAAAGTATCGGGATTGGATGATTTGTTCACGTTTCTGAATTATTTAATTAGTTTTTTTTTGGTTTTTTAGTTTTTTAATCGCTACATCTGTTTTCCATTTTGGCGCGGAGTTTGTTGAATCTGTTATTTAGATTAAATACAGTGTTGTTTTCAGTTAGATCAATCTAGTGTGTGTTGCGAATTTTCAAAATGAAAAACATCGAGCAAAGAGTTTGTCTTAAATTTAGCTTCGCCAATGGAATTTCGTGGTCGGAGTCCCTGAAAATGTTACAGAAGGCTTACGGTAAATCGACTTTATCAAAAACACGTGCTTAAGAGTGACAGATTTTGAGAATAGGCCAGATTTGTGGAAATAAAATTCTTTAATTTTGTACCACGATCATGCGCCTTCGCAAAATGTTATAATTGTGAACGAATTTTTGTCAAAAACTCAAAAAATACCATCGAACCGCAACCTTATTCATCAGATTTGGCTCCAGCCAACTTTTTTCTTTTTCCTAAACTCAAATTACCGCTTCGTGGTACCCGTTTTCATTCGGGAAAAGTCATAAAAAGGTAAATTCGCGGCGAGAACTGAACTCAATTTCAGAAAAAGCGTTTAAAAATATTTTGATGATTGGATTATTCGTTATCGTATACTCCTACGATAACAAATAATCCATCAGTTTCTGAAGGAGCATATTTTGAAGGCAATAAAAACAATTTGGGTGAATAACTAACATTTTCTGTATTATTAATAAATTCCCGGTACTTTCTTGACAGAGTAGCATATACCACCATCCCAGCTCCCTTTTATTTTTACTGAAATCCTAAAAAAAATATTTTTTAGACGGTTATTTTTTAGATTAGTATCTTAAATAAAAATAAAACTGTACCTACTGAAGTCTAACCGACAATCAATCATCAGTATCAGCACTTTGATAGAATCCACTGGAGAACGTAGACTTTCTCGATATATTTCGAAGGAAAAATATTCTGAGCCTTTTCTACTCACAGACTTAATTTTTTTTTAATATTTTTTACAACATCTTCGGACCATAAGCCTGTGGCTTGATTTAATACGAAAACTATGTAGTTCAGTGTATTTTTTGTTAGGAAAACATGTTTAGATTAAAATGAAATTTTTGCTGAACCTTTTTAAGGCTATTCCCCGAAACGTGGTTGTTTGCGATTTTTCACAACTTAATTCAGTGATTTTATATTTTCGTGCTTCAAATACTTCACAGCTCAGTTGGTAGTAAGTCTGCCTTCTGCGCCGTAGTCCGTGGGTTCGGTTCCCACCGAGAATAAACATTTGTGTGATGAAAATAGATGTTTGTTCTCTGTCTGGGCGTTATATAAAATAGTCAAAGTCAAAAGGTAATTATTCAATAAAATCACAAGGATCACCTTGAAACGTCTTAAAGCTAGGTGACTCTAGGTGCCAGTTCAACGTGACCAAAGCCTAGAAGAACAGGCAACAAACTTATGGCTTGGTTCCTACCGTATATGTATAAGTATGTATTTGCAAAAAAAAAGTATATGTTTAAGTATTATATCAGTTATCTGTTTTACATATTACAATCTATGCTTAGTTTGGGGCTCGATAGTGCTGTGTGGGGAAGTCTACCAATATTTATATTTACCTTTTCAAGGATTCTTCTAGTATTAGAAAACACAAGAAAAATAGCGCTTTTAAATGTCTCCAACACTCCTTGTCTCAGTGACACCCAAATACCTCACAAAGACTGAGGACGTTGCGTGGGAGATAATATATGGACTTTCTTACGGCTGACGACAAGGTTACTAGAATAATTTATGAGGTACTAAGTGTAGGGATAATGGGATATGTCTGTATTATTGGAAGAATCAATCTAAGCTGCCTCGATTACCTTGATATCGAAAGCACTGGTGGTCTAGTGGTAGCGGCCCCGCCTTCCGATCCTAAGGTCGTAGGTTCGAAACCGTTCGAGCACCAAAGAGTTTTTCTGTTCAAAAAATTATGTGCACAATGCCAGTACTCTCAAACGGTGAAGGAAAACATCGTGAGGAAACCGGCATGTTGTGGAACCTTAAAAGTTCTATAACATGTGTCAAGTGCTCGAAAGGAGCCTCTTGAGGCGCACTTAAAGTCCTTTCACCACACTGTTTCGAAAGAAACTAGTGACACGACAAGAGAAGAGACCTTGATATCTGGATTGTAGGGAGACCTGAGTCCAGCAGTGGACTTCTTAAGGTTAATGTTTATACAATTTGCTGATGGAACAAGAAGAAGGCCCACATAATGAGTGGTAACCATTACCTATAACAAAGCATTGCCTCGTAAGTCACGTAAAATATGAACGTGCCCTATACTGCACTGCCCTGCGTCCATCAACTTGAGGCACAATGATGTTAATCCTCATGTGCCTGTAATTTCACCGGTAAGCACACTCTTCAAACCGAAATACAGCAACGCTTGCTTGGCGGCAGAAAAAGGCGCGATAGAACAAATTGTCATGTATGTAGGATGTGTGCGAGTGACACGCACAAATACTGAGCTCTTTGTGAAATGCCTCTTACATGCTGGGTCGACTTTCTACCAGAACTATCTACCCCCAAACTGAAGAAAAGCTTGTAATATCGGATTTAGATAGCTGATATAATACTTGTATAATTTAATTTATAAATACAAACTTTTAATATAATAAAAACATCCAGACATACGTTTATTTCATCATACAAAAGTTTGTTCTCGGTGGGGATCGATCCCACGGCCACCAATATTTATTTATTTATTCTCTTAACGTACGTAGTCACTACATAGTATAAAACAAAGTCGCTTTCTCTGTCCCTATATCCCTATGTATGCTTATGAGCTGATTTCACCATGCTCTGTTAGTTACTAATCAAAGATTAACAGGCCGTTAAATCTAACCTTAGCTGTCAAACGCGTACATTTTGACATATTTAACGGCGCTTTAATCCTTGGTTAATGTAACAGAGCATGGTGAAACTGGGCCTAAATCTTTAAAACTGCGCAACGGATTTTGATGCGGTTTTGTTTTATAGAAAGAGTGATTCAAGAGGAAGGTTTATATGCATGATACAAGCATCATCTCTTAGGGATAACCCACAATAACCGTGCGAAGCCGGGGCGGGTCGCTAGTGTACAATAAAAATAAAAATAATAAATTTCTACCACCAAAACCCAAAATACAGGTTCAAGAATTTCATATCCGTTCAGGAAATTCGCGTTGTGAGTACTTCACGAGCGAAAAAGCTTCAAAATTGTGCATTAAATGCAGGTGTGCGCGGAAAGGTTAATTTTGACTGTTGGAACTTGACCGGGAGTGGAACATTCCGGGTGCATGGTGGAATTAATTGCGAGGCTCAACTTCTATGTAATCAACTGACATGTTTATGTATCTACATGTACCTCTCGCTCGCACATTCCAAATGAAAATGCGAGCGAGAGGATAATAAGCAGTTGTCAGCACCTTATGAGCTGATTTTACCATGCTCTGTTAGTTACTAATAAAGGATTAACAAGCCGTTATATCTAACCTTACGCGTACTTTTTGACATATTTAACGGCCCTTTAATCCTTTGTCAATCTAACAGAGCATGGTGAAATCAGCTCTAAGAGTAGTAGAGCTCTTTGCGTGTTGCTCGTCTGAGGAAGTACTACCACCATGCCTGTAGGTATCTGTATGGTAACAACATTTTTTGTATATTACACGATTTTTTTATTTCTTTTCGTACTATGTAAATTTTATTGAAATTGATTGAGCGCTCTTTAGAATGTTTAAGTGCTCATTTGGGTTAGTGCACTAACCAAAACGAGATTTCCGAGCTTTACAACACTTTAAATAAGACACTTTAAAAGAAAGCCATGAATCTTTTCAGCAAAAGTTTTGTTTTGTATTTTTCAGTGTTTTTGACGGTTGAAATAACGGTCAAATACACTTTTTTCTACACATTTATAATAAGCTCTGAAATCTGGACGCTCGCTAAAACCCGCATAGGACGTGTAAAATATTATACGTCCTTATCTCACTCCAAGCGGGCACTCGCCACACTAGGCAGTAAATTTATCTCCTTCTATCTGTTACTAGCGATTTTGTCCGCCCTTGACATGTTTTGTAACGAAAGTATAATGAAATGAAATATACTTAAATCAGTAACAAACAAAACAGAATTAAATAAAATAATCACTACATAGTATAAAACAAAGTCGCTTTCTCTGTCCCTATATCCCTTTGTATGCTTAAATCTTTAAAAATTACGCAACGGATTTTGATGCGGTTTTTTTTATAGAAAGAGTGATTCAAGAGGAAGGTTTATATGCATAATACAAGCATAATCTTTTAGGGATAGCCCACAACAACCGTGCGAAGCCGGGGTGGGTCGCTAGTAGTAAATAAAACAATACCATTAATAATATAATAGTAATATTAATAATAGTTATTCAATAAAAAAAGTTTTAAATGTAAAATATTAAAAAAGCTGAAACAGCTTTATGATTTAATACCCAGGCACGGTAGATATCCCCTCAGATGTCTTAGTACCAAATATAAATTCCAGATTATTTTGAAGATGTCTAAGGGGGTAGCCAGAGGTACATCCAAACGTTACATAATTTGGCACATACATGGCAACATGTGGGATGTCGCAATCGTTTGTATTCCTTACGTGACAGGTTGCAAGCCCATCACCACTGTTAGAGTACTAACTGGTTTCCTCACGATGTTTTGCTTCACGGTTTAAGAGGATAGGCATTATACCGTGTCTGGGGATCGAAGTCGTGAAGATAGTTTTTTTTTCCATCTACCAAATTCTTTAAAATCGTCACAACCTATATACATTTAGCACAACCGAGCCTAAAAAAGCCTAAAAAATAATTTATGGCTTGGTCCAAACAATTTTTTTTGTATAAAGCTAACGTTAGGCCGAACCAATGCATACTTGTCACAGAATGACAGGACGATAATATCTGTCAATAATACTCACGTCATAAAGTTATTGATATCACACAAAGATCTGGTAAATTGAATTCACTGATTCACCCCCGTCATGTCATCCCTTCCCTCACTAACTGCAGTAGACATACTATCTCAAGCAAAAAGGAGATTGACCCTATCGAGATACAGTCAATATCACATTAAGATGAATGATTTTAAATAAAAAATCCCATCCTAAGGAGAGTGCTGGTGGTCAAGTGGTAGCGGCCTCGCCTTCCGATCCTAAGGTCGTGGGTTCGAAACCGGTCGTGCACCAATGAAATTTTCTGTTCAAAAATGTATGTGTACAATGCCAGTACTCTCAAACGGTGAAGGAAAACATCGAAAGGAAATCGGAATGTCGTATTTTTTTTTAATACAACTAGCTGAACCATCACCTATAACAAAGCATTGTCTCGTAAGTTTAATACAACTAGCTGAACCATCACCTATAACAAAGCATTGTCTCGTCAAGTGGATCGTAGAGCACGATAGAAACGTGCTCTACGATCCACTGCCCTGCGTCCATCAACTTGAGGCATACAGATGTTTAGCCTCGCATGTGCCTGTAATTACACCGGCAACAACACTATTCAAACCGAAACACAATGTCGTAGAACCTAAAATGTTCTATAACAAGTGTTCAAAGGAGCCTCTTGAGGCGCACTTAAAATTCTTTCACCACACTGTTTCGAAAGAAACTAGTGACACGACAAGAGAGAGACTACAAAAATAATGCTCTACTCACATTTTCTTACCACTCTTGATACGGACTGTACATAAGTATGCAAACACGGATCCTGACCTTATCAAAGTCCTTAGCAGAATTAACTTTTTACCAGACCGAGTATTTCCATCCAAAAGCCGTTCGGAGCATTTTAGTCCAATAATAGCGAGTACACTGCTTTATCTACATACTATTTTACAGCTTAATGTCAAAAGTATCCGAGCAAATGAAGCAATGTATGCGAAGAGTGACGGAAAAACCGACGCTACCCGACCGCACTTAGGGCTGTCAAAAACACTTTTTCTATTTTCTTTTGGATATTATTTATCGTTACGGGGAAATAAGGAGCCCGTCAAATAAAACCGCGTTCTGTTATTTTGAACATAATAATGGGGTACTACGAGTGTTAAGAGGATTAGCTGTGGTTAAAATTGGAAAAACTTTTTCTGGGTTGATTTTTAAAAGAATATAACTTCAAATAGCTGTAGAGAGAAATGAGTTTTAACAAGCCGGCGTTAGATTCAAATTAGTTTGCGTGTTTGTATCAAAATTAGGTAGTTGTATAGACTTCATTCATGTAGTATTACTATATTTACAACAAAACACAAGCTACTATTTTTTACATACTTTTTATAGTTAACTATTTTTATCTGGTTCACGTTGTAGGCTACAAGCTTTGGATGAGTGACCGCTATTGCCACTGAGATCATATTAATTATTTAGATATTTTAATAGCTACATTATTTAGTAATTTAATAAATAACTAAAAAATATATATTGATATACAAGGTGTTCCAACACCTTTGTCTAAAACTTCAGGGGCCTAAAGTACTCATCAAAATACATACATTTTATTATAGCCAGGTAGGTATTGAACTTTTGTATGAAACAGCTGTTTTTTTTCGCGTTCACAGTGTTGGTTCCTTAGAAAAAGTTATTCATATTGATGGGTACTTTAGCCCCCTGAAGTTTTAGACACAAGTATTGGAACACCTTGTATATCAATCACGAGTCAACCCTATTGAACGACGCTTCCAATGAAATAAAAAGGAGTGAACTTTTAACCCTCTCTTAAAAAGCAATCTAATCTTCTTAGCATTAAAGTAATCAACAAAATCGCTGTTCAAGGACGACGAGAAAGAAAACATCAGGGTATTTTTAATACGCATAATGAGTGCATGATTTTATATATCGCGTTTACACTCAGCTCATGTCCGTGGAAATGTGCAGAGACATGGGCAATGCGAGAATGTAAACAGGCCACTTCCATGTCCGCTCGTTGTCGTTCGCGTTGCCCACGCTCCACAAGTGTCCGGGCTAAATGTGAACACACATTGCCGGCGACGCTGCCGCGGACATATGGCCGGCCACATTTCCGTCCACGCGAATTCCAGCGCGAATGTCTAAATGTAAACGCGGTAATAGGTTCAAGAACCACGTGAAGAATTAACCCTTCAGGGAACTTCCATACAAACGTTTTCTACCTGATGTTGAGCGGTTACTTTTTCTTTTAAAGATTGTATTATCATTCCCTATGTGAAATACCATTGTTTCCTCATGAAAATTAAAGATGTTTAGAATCATGTGGCTGCACCGGCACTAATAGTATATTTGAATTTGGAACACGGCACGATCGTATGAAGGTAGTATGTACTTCCCTGAACGAATTCTTTCACAAAGAGCTCTGCTACAGTATAACCTACAATATTTTTTCGAGTTAATTTAGAAGTAAATTGTTCGTTCCTTAAAAAAACATGCTTCACCACTTTGATGAACACCTTTTCACTTGATTGGACTGACTAGTCAGTGAACTTATTATTATAATGTACGTACAAGATAACCAGGTAATAAAAAGAGTTCTATTAATGACAATCAGTGGTTGCCGTTTGCCATGTCTAAAAGTTTTGCTCGTCTGTTGAAATTAAACGGAGGGACGAAATGCTACCAAGAGTTTTTCCTTGCTGACTAATGTTGAGTAGGACATACGTGAGGCACCTCTTTTGAGGCACTCATTCACTCTAAAATGTCCCGGTCCTCATGTTCAATCCATGTACCACCTCAAAATTTATGTCATACTCACTCTCAGACGAAGTGCTCACTGCATGGAGGTATACTTAGTCTAAGGCTCACTGTTTGACTGCGACGAACGAGGAAAATATAAATCTTTCATTTGAGGGAGTGAGTGAACTGATGTATTGTGTGACAGAAATGAGGCTCGTATCACGTTGAAATGACATCAGTGTCATATGACGTAAGTTAGTAATTGACGTAACGAAAAATTTAGTGCTTGATGTAGATTGATTGATGGAAACTTAGAACCTTAGACTAAGTATCATATAGACGTAGTGTTACGGTTTTTCGGCGTGTCCGTTTTTTGTTAGTTTGTATGTATTCGCGTGAGTGACTAGAGAAGGGACAACATTGACTAACCTATCGATAGAATAAGAAATGGATGAAAAAGTCGTTTTAATTGGAATCCAACTTTTTAATTTTAACTGGTTGCTGACTTTTATTGCGAAAGCCCAAACCATTATAGACACTGGAACACTATCATCGTCAATAATGTTTCCCACATTGCCCTAACCGTGAGAGCGATGTCCATCCCACTCGATACAATTTCTTATGGCCATTTCGTCCATGCATAAGAACATTTTGTAGGCTATCAGTTTTCACGCCTAACAGCTTTTATCCACTCCCGTCTTCATTCTGGGCATTTAAGAACCTAAAAAAATAATGTAAAATTTAACAAAAATTTATCCCTCGCGAGACGCCTATAAGGTGTGAAAAATTGAAACTACAACAGAACAGCCGGTCTGACCCACCGCATTAGATATTTCATATAAAAAACGGAAACTTAAATATTATCGATAAAGCTAAATTGGTCGGTGGAAGTACATCTCTAGAACAGAAGACTAAAACAATGCCTTTTATTTTGCAATAATTAATGGGTTTACATCATTTTCACATAGGAAAATATGACTAGTACTAATAAAATGTAATTCCTACAGTCTTTATGGGAGAAAAAACGTATTTTTTTAGCTTGAAAATAGAAAAAGAATATTACGTATCAAATGACAATTCCGGGTCTTTAACTCCTGCTTTTGTTGTTTTTGATACACAAAACACAGCTTCACAAGACATACTTTCACCTTTTCAAATATATTTTGCCTAGACAATAATAATTCTTTAAAAATTTTCATAATTTCTTTCGCTGCATCGCAATGTTGCTGCGAGTTTTTCAAAAACGTGAAAACAAGATCAAAACATTGCATCAACTGACGGCCACGATTTACGCAGACAGTGAGTGAGTGAGATGGAGTGAGTGAAGTTACATCTTCTTTTCTTTTACTCGTAGCTAGGCTACATGGGAAGAACAAAGATAGAAGATCAATGTTTGATACACAGTTGAAAAAGGATGTAAGTCTTATCGCTCCCTCCAGTATATAGTACCTCCATGCTTAGAACAGTTTTTTTTATAAAACTGTAAATATGAAGTAGATAGGATTTACATTAGAGGTACATTAAGTACATTTATGTAGAAATATAATATGTTAGTTCTTCTTATTCTTGTTGTTTCACTGGTTCTTTCGAACCAGTGAGGTGAAAGGACTTTTAGTGCGCCTGAAAAAGGTAATTTAGACACTCATCAAGACACCTCAACAGTAAACTCACACAAACTTTCTTGGATGACAAATGAAATGAGTAGAGCGAACTTGTACTACATAATTCGCAATATGACATTTGAAGCATGACATTGTACCACCTCATGAACAAGAATGAGGGCCTCATAAAAACTCGTTTTGAAACTGTGTCCTACCCAACACTATTGCTGACGTCATGGCCGAAATGCAACCAACAAATCGCCGTCCCCGGAGAACAAAATGATAACTACAAAAACACAACTTTTCAGGAAAAATAAAAAACATGTTTTCGTTGATAACTTTGTAAATACTGGACGTAGACAGGTGATTGTTAGCTTATAGCAATGCTTATTTTTTATGCATTCGAATTGTTTTAATGACACGTGAGTAAGATACGACAAAATAGAGATATTTTAAAAATAAGAAGTTAGTCAAAATCGGTCATCGTCCAAGTTGTATAATGTCAATTATCATTTTATTCCATGTATTTTCTATCCAAATCCTAATATTGCACTACACTCCTATCATTTTATTCTACGTTTTATTAGGGTGGAAGTGATGATGATAATAGTTTAATATAATCTTATTCTCGTGTACAATTGTCTAACTTTTTTTTATTAAGTGCTATTATAGAAAACTATGCTGATAGTAATCAACTATTGCTTTATTCTTTTAAATAAGTTTTCGAGTGCTTTTTAGCTAAGAAACCTCTTCAAATTAATTCATTATATTAGAACACGGCTACCTTGCCTTAAAAATAAAATAACATTAAAAAATCAACCATAATTATCCTATAAACCGAAACAAACAGTCATCGACGTTGAGAAACTTTCAACTTCTTGATTAGCTTCGATTTTTTATGTAAACTATTAAAATTCAGGCATGAAATCACATAGAAACATTCGTCTTTTTCTTATTTTTAAAATATACAGTGCTTCATTTAAATAAAACAACTTAAAAACAAAACAACAGTAATTTTCTTAAATACCTTATTGGTCTTCCTTATATTTTGGTACTGATTAAAATCAGCCTTAGATATTATTTATTATAATCACATATTACTAAAAAACAGTCTTAATATTTCTTAATCATGTTAGAGTATACATATTTATAATAAAGGAGGTTAATTTGTCTTCTTCATCTTCCGTGTCACCATCATTGCTTTCAGGGCTAGTGAAATGAGTCAGGAACTCGTAAAAAGCATGATATAAGCTTGGAATATCTCCTGTCTTACAGAGACTCATAAGATTGTCATATAAAGCATTAATTATTGGAACAGGTTCATTGTATAACCCTTGCAATTCGAACACATGGGCAGGACTAGGCACAGATAAGAGAATACAAGTAGACTAGGGCTTGCTAACTGTCTGGTACCCCGCTTGCTTCTTATTCTTCTGACAGGTTGGTTCTGTATTAAATTGAGAATATTCAGCATCAAAATCATATTTGTATTTTATTAATATTAATGGTGCTCTTACTATATTCTGAGTTGCTACTAGTATGTAATCTGAGTTTCCTCCAATACTTGATGAACTTGTGCTTCGCTTTCTAGGTTTCTGATAGTCAGATACATCTGGCAAGAAATCTTCATTTTCGTTCACCTCCTCACAATAAATTTCATTTTTAGTCTCTAGTAAAATATATTCATGAGTTTTAGGAATAACTGCTTCATTGGAAGTAGTAGCAACGTTGTTATTTTCTCATTGTATTTGTTCTGAAAATAAAAATCGTTTTGATAAAATAACTAACAGAGGGTGCATAATGTACCTACATGTCACTACATAGTGACATTTGCAAAATTTAAATAAATTAATGACAACCCATTATCAAAACGGTTTAGCTGACTATTAATTTAAAAACAATTGAACATACAGATTAAATTAAAAATAATATAAGCGTAAACAATCTGTCTTTTAGATTGGTAGGTAGGACTACTTAAAAGTATCATAGTTTAGGACTTATCTACTGCAGGCAGGTAGGTAAGTCCTAAACTATGCTCTTCGTCTGAAATAAGGCTACCTAGGTACTAGGCAAAGATTCAATTTAATTAGCATTTTTGTCGCGAGGTAGGTTAGTACATAAAACATAACTGCCTACATAAATACATACAAACAAACAAACAAACTTTTTAATGTAGAAGGTAGGTGTAGATATTAATTGTTATTTATAGTGTAGATATTGATTATTGTAGGTAATAAAAGTAACTTATTTTTCCTTACCGAGATTAGAACCGGGACTTGCTTCATTTGTAGTGGTAATCGGGTTGTTACTTTTTTCCAACTGTTCTTGTTTTGAAAATAATAACCGTTCATTATTGAAACAAATACCTATACCAAAATAAATACCAAAATAGGTAAGTACTTATAAGCGTAATAAAACAGCCTATAAATTTGATCAAATCTAAGCTAAAGAAGAATATGGCAATATGATTTATGTTTAGCTGCGTAAGACTCATTTATACTAACAATATTTTATACAAAACGTGTGGACGAGCTTTGACGAGAATAAAATGATAACTGCGATTGTCATTATCTGGACGAATATTTTTTTACGAGAACATAATTTTATGACTCTTTGTGATACTAACAGGTGTGAAAACATTTTGATATTATTATAATACAACTTTGTTCTTGTAACTTTAGGCATGGGTAGAATTCTCGAATAGTATTGTAATATTTTGTAATTCCGTGAATAATTGTATGTAAGTTACGAAAAAAATTGAGCAGATGTATTGGCACCCTGAGATTTCAAATATGGCATAACACTAAAACTAAGATAATGGTAGTTATCATTTTGTTCCCCGGGGACGGCGAAATGACATACTTCAAAAATGCGAGGGACGAATCACCCGTATACCAGAGTATATTGTGCTAAAATATCAACAGAAACAAAACAGATACATTCAAATTTCGAAATTTAAATTCAAATTTCGAAACAGTCGGAAATGTAATCGAATTGCATTACGACTCCAATACATCACAGACAAATACAAAACTGTCTAATTTGAAAGCACCCTAAGCATTTTTTTATTCATTTTACAGCGCGATTTGTGAACTTGTATATACCAGACCGCTCTCAATCTGATTATATTCAAAAAAAGGTACAATCATAAACAAAACAAATATAGTATAAGAACAGGAAAATGAGGCGTCGTCGGTAACCGAACGGAATCAGTTCGCCTTAGCCCCACCATTACGGACAAAACACGCAAGCTTAGAACTGTTTCCATTGAATACCTAATCTTAATATTTATTTTTAACACATTTTGATTTTCAGAAAACGGATACAGCTCGACTTTCATTCCCAGGCACGGTAGATTTTAGCGCCAAGTATATGGGGCTCTCATAGGTACGTCGAAATATTTAAAAATACACATACTCATTTTTGCAGTAGTACCTATTCCAATGTTGTTTAATTACAGGTTGAAACCCCATCGTTGCTGCTAGAATATTTTTACTTATTTTTACTTGACCACAAAACATTAAAATGTTTTTATTTAAGTAAACTAAACTTTACGATAGACATTTATTAGAGAATATTTATGGACGATATTGTGGCGGTGATGGGCTTGCAACCTGTCATGGGCTTCAAACGAAATGACTCCATAATATCGTTTCATATTCTGAAAAAAAAAATCTGCAAAAAATCTTCTACATTATTTTTATAGCAACATTTCGCAAATGGACAAAAACATTGTGGATTACTTTGCAATATTCTGGAGCCATTACATTGCTTTATTCAGTCATTTTGTAAACGCTTGTGAACGCGATTGTATTGTTTTATGGACGTTTTTTACTTTGGTAACGACAGGTAAAAATACTGTGACGTTTTTAAAGGCATTTTGATTAAATTTTTGAGCTTAAATAAACGACGAATCCAACTCAGATGCAAAGCGTTTGGGAAATTACGTCCCGAATACCGTAAAACCTAAAAATTATAAAGATGTAAGTTTATAATCATTTGAATGAATGAATGAATGAATGAATGAATGAATGAATGAATGAATTGAATGAATGAATTTTTTATTTAACACACAGAGACAAACACAGAGAATAACATCTGACACAGCTAAGAGAAAAAAAAAAGAAATTAAAAATAACTTACTACTAAACTATAACTATAGGAGTCTATACATAGGCTTAAAACAAAAAAACATAGTAGATAAAAAACAAAAAATAAAAATAAAAAGTATGATATGCCAGAGAGTTGCCTCTGTGCGTCTGTGGGTCAAATTTGGTCCCATCTCAGCATAAAGCCACTCCACAACACGTTGTGTTGCAGAGCGACGCTGGTTTTCAGATGGGACCATAGAGCGGGTGACCTCACGAACCGAAATAAAGATGCAATTTATTTATAAAAGTTGTGACGTGTGTACGAGTACCGTACTACTTACAAGCTATAAAGATTTTAACGAATACCTAAAACTAACATAAAAAATTAAAAATTAAATTACTTACCTGTTCCTGCTATCTTTACAATAAAACAAACATTGGCTAGTGTACACATTAGTTATAGATACCTATCTTTTCGAGAACCACTACACATAAACGAGAAAATTCACCAAAAAGATACCGAATGTCACTGTCAGAGTGACAACCACGCGCTCATTGGTGGATATCGTCTGCCTGGTTTGTTTGTCTATGCATGGCAGGTTTAAACCTGTACGCGCGGGCAAACATCAAGAAAAATGAAAAATGGAACAGCAAACAAACAAAGGATTATATTAAATCGCACAGCAGCCTAAAAGCAGTTGAGTTGTGAGAGACCGTTCTATTAAAGTGTTGTGTGCTGTGGGTGTTTCAAGAGCAACCAGAATATTACACACAACAATCTTTTCAATCACTAGGAGGGAGTGTACAACCGGAGGGGGCAAAAGTGGAAAACAAACAAACAGCAAAAGAGGATTAGCGTGCCTGATGGGCGAATGAAATCACACTCCAAAGCGCTTCGAAGAGATTTTATTATCTTTGAGCGTATATATGCGCTCACATTAAGGTGAGTAAGAGTTTATGTAGCCTAGCAGTTGACTACCTACAGACCCTTCTGCATTGCCAAAAGTTCCTTTTTAAGGGTGAATCTAAAAGTGCTTAACGTTTTTAGCGCACGAATAGGCGGCGGCAAGTCGTTCCAGCATTTAGACGCCGCGAAACGGAAGGATCCACGGAATGCCACGGACTTGTGTCTTGGCGTGACGAGTAAGTGAGTACAAGATCTTTTTTGAAAGCGATAGCGACTTTGTGCCCACTCAAGCTTGACAAATAGGTAAGGCGGGTTTTTGTAAGCAATAACGCCAAAGAGTAGTGTTGCTAAGTGGAGGTACCTACGAGCTTTCATTTTTAGCAAATTAGAGAAGTTAAGATAGGAAGTAACATGGGGCCTTATGCTCACTTCGAGCGAGATTATCTCACGATGGAGATGACGTCATATCTCGTTCAATAACTCGTTGACCTTGCGTCTCGCATGAACTTTGTATGAGAAAATTGGGGAGTTAGATAGTGAGAATGGGGATAAATAGTTATCGAACGAGATATGACGTCATCTCTAACGTGAGATAATCTCTGTCGAAGTGAGCATAAGGCCCATGGGTGCGTGGAGGGATTATAAAACAAAAACGAGCACAGGCATTTTGAACCCGTTGGACCAGCCTTTCAGTCCGGCCTAATAAGCAAGGCCCATATACCACATCACAGTAATTTAGCCTGGACAAAATGAGTGATTCACATAGGGTGATACGGACATCCTCACTTAAATAAGGTCGAATTCTGTAAAGTAGTTTTAGACGATAAAAGCAGTTGCGTACACATTCCGAGATATGACCCTCAAAACGCAGTTGACTATCCAGAGTCAGCCCTAGATTTCTGGCCTCTGTAACCTGTTCCACACGCTCGCCATCCACAAAAATATCCCTTTGTACATTAGAGAGCTTTTGCAGTCCCACTTTTGTGCCAATGAGCATATACTTAGATTTTTTGGGGTTCAGGACAAGGGTGTTAGCTTTAGACCATTTAAATATCCGTGCCAAGTCAAGATTAACCTCCTCCACAGCTCTGGCATGCTCGGAAAGTGGGAAGGATCGATATAGCTGAAGGTCATCAGCATAAAGATGGAAGTGACAGTGAGTGATGGAGTCTACTATGTCTGCACTATACAAGATAAAAAGTAGAGGCCCGAGTATTGATCCCTGGGGGACGCCTCTAGAAACAGCGCGGAGTGACGATCTCACATGGTTTCCGTCAGGAAGTCTCAATTCTACACACTGCTGCCTGCCATCAAGGTAACTAGAAAACCATTTGATTGTGTTTGTGTTAAAACCATAAAATGCAAGCTTAGAGAGAAGAAGAGGAATATTAATAGAATCAAATGCTCTTGAGAAATCGAGTAGAACCAATATGCTGCTCATACCCTTATCTCGAGCAGACAGTAGATTGTCTACAACATCAAGCAAGGCCGTTGAGGTACTATGACCTTTGCGAAACCCTGACTGTAGCTTAGGAAGTAAGTTATGTTCTTCAAGAAACTTGATTAATTGTATACTGACTACTTTTTCCAATAACTTAGATAGACATGAAAGTATACTTATAGGTCTAAGGTCACCCAAGGAAGATGGTTCACTAATTTTCGGAATAGGCTTAACAACTGCCACCTTCCAAGAATCCGGGAAGACCCCACTCATCAAAGACTCATTAATGATAGCAGTGATGGTAGTCAGGGCTTGAGGGAGGATCATGAGCAACATATTCAATGAAATACCATCTATACCCTGTGCATTGGACTTGAGATTCTCAATGAGCTTCATTACTGTAAATTCACTGACAGATGAAAGGGAAAAAGTAGCAGAGCCATGCCTATGATATTCAAAGTAAGACATTTGAGATATAGAGACAAGGCTATTCCCAGGAACAGTTAAAAAGTGGGAGTTAATGAGGTCAGGGTCATTGAACTGTGATGGAAGCTCAGCAGCTTGCTTCTTGTTAGGCAGTAAGGTGTTCTTTAAACTTTTCCATAATTGCTTGGAATTTCTTATGTTATTATTTATATTTTGCCTAAAGAAAGCAGCTTTTTCGGTTTCTATGGCTGCAATAACAGTATGCTTCATAGTCTTATAGCAGTTCCTGAGAACATCTGTCCCATGTGACTTGTATCTGATGTGATAGCTGTCCCTAATTCTCATCATAGTCTTAACAGTATCTGTAATCCATGGGTGAGGTGGTCCTTTAAATTTACATATTTTAATGGGGGCATGTAGATCAAATAATGTCACTATTGTATTCGTTAAAGTCTCCACTGAAACATCAAGGTTTCCCGATGGATGTATAAGGTCCCACCTTACTAAGTCTAAATCATTAGAAAATAAATCGGCGATAATACTATTCAGGGGCCTATAGACAACTAATTGCGGGAGAAGCTTTTCTTTTTTAATGTTAAGTTCAACAACAATCATGGCATGGTGCCCCAAGTCTGGGGTATGTTTGATGGCAACTCTTCGTACCCGAGTGTCTGTGCAAACAACATCAATCAGGGTCTGGCTGTGATCTGTGAAGTGTGTTGGCTCTGCTATAATTTGGGATAAGTTTAGACACTGTAAGAATTGCTGGAGTAATGGTAATTTGTTATTATCTGGATCAAGCATATCTATGTTAAGATCTCCTAAGAGAATGAGGTTGTCACATCTGGGGAAGGAGGTAATAGAGTCTGTAACAGCATCGAGAAATGTCACAACATCCTGCCATGGCGCCCTATATGCAGTGCCAATAATAAGATTAATACCAGCCACACTCAGACGCAACCACATTTGCTCTACAGCTGGAACTATAGGATGGGGGCAGATGCGCGCATTGACTCCCTTACGAATATAAAACCCCACTCCCCCACCCCTGCCATCCCTAATACTTTGATGCCTGGGCATGTGCACCAAGCGATAACCATGCAACCTTGGCGCAGTTTCATCCTGTCCAGGCCTCAACCAAGTTTCATTAATTGCTAGAATGTCCGGGGTCAATTCATCTACAGCCACTATGAATTCATCCTGACCAGTGTTCAGGGAACCTGAGTTAAAGAGACCAACTTTAAGATGTTTTAAAGGAAGTGTAAATAGATAAATATACCACTGACATAATGACAATTAGCCAGGCATAAACATTTCATACTAGATACATATGACATCATAAGTGTATTGATTAATGGTCTATAGGTATTAATAAATTCCTTCTTACAGATGAAGTATGTTTTACTTATAGCATAAAATCGAGAATATCTTACAACAAGAGATAAGACAATATAGGTACAACAATAAAATGGGTTATATAGATAAATTTGATTCAAAGAATTATACATCAGAAAATATTTTGCAATGCATAGAATAATGGTAATAAGTACCTGCAAGGGAACATGACTGCGAGAGCACCAAAGAGACAAAATTATAAGGTTAGCAGTGAATTTTGGACATGAAAATAATAATAATTTATGTGAGGGGGGGTTTACTTCGCAATAAGCATTTAACTTAATAATATAAAAAACTAACATAAGAATATTATACGGCAAAAAGTTTGTGTAAGTAGTATGTAATATTAGGTATACAGTTATAAACATAGCAATGTTAGTACTTTCAGAAGGGCTTGTCAAACGGGACTCGAGCCAAAAACCCGCCTTACGTCCGCCTCCGACCGAATGGGGTAGACCTGCTTCCCGTCGCTCTGCCTGGCGTAGACGCGTCCACGCTTCGTCCACGAGTACCGCCATTGTAGTCTGCGGCACTCCTCCCGGACTCGGTGAAACAGCTGCCGGTTGACACGCGTCAGGCGCTCGTTAACAAATATGCGAGCGGGCGGCTGCGCGACGCTAGCGGCGTCCCGCCCAGCGTGGGCGGTGTTCAGCGTGCGACGGACTCGGGCGGCCTGAAGTAGCTGGTCCCGCAGGTGTTGCCTCGCCAGGCGCACGACGACGCGGCGAGTGCGCGGTTCCTCTCCGGCGGCCCATGCACCTTGAGCTATCCCGACTCGTTCAGCGTAGACCACATCCCGATCATCGATAGTCACGCCCAACCTGGCGGCAAGCGATACGACAGCGTGAAGTACGTTCTCGCCTTTCTCTTCAGGCAGATGACCTATCTCAAGATCGGACAGTAGTGCGTCCTGGTCCCGATCATTCAGCTCCTGCTTCAGCTCGATGACTGTTCTCTCCAGCGCGACAAACTCCTCAGATAGGGGGTCCCGCCTGACGCTGCTCGACCGCCTCAAGTCTTCGTTGGAAGCCATCCAAGCGCTCCGTCATACCAGCGAGGGAGACCCTGAGATTGGTCATTTCATGACGAAATTCCCGGAACTCGGTGATCATCGTGTGGAAGTCATTCTTGAAGGAGTTCAAATCAATGAGCTGGTTCTGTTGCATTCGGCCAAACTCGGACATCATATCATCACGGAGCGAGCGTAGTTGCAGCTGGAGCTCCATATCAGAGAACTCAGCCGTGATATTTGCTGCGGTGTCGTCAAACGCTAGCGCATCCTCCGGAGTCGCGTAGTTCTGCTGAGATGTACGGACGGGGGTGGAGGGATCCCTGCCCTTTGGTGCCCTCGCTTGGCACAAGCCGCATCGCCAGGTATCAGACACATGCACTCCCTCTGGGACTCGAGCACATTCATTATGACTGGTCGAATGGCATTGAGGGCATACAACGCCACCTTTTAGGAACTTCCCGCAAGCCACACATTGGACCATGATTGAGCCTCGATCGATAACAGTGACGATGTCCCTCGACTATGAGGTGGTTCAGCGGGGCTTTCACAGATGGCGTAGATGGGGCTGCCCCTACTACCCAATAGATAGAGCTATTGAATGGTGGGATGAGTTTCTTATGGGCGCCACTCACCACTAGATGGCGTTAGCAGATATCAGCTGATCTATTCCAATTTATTAAACTCCGCCTCAATAATCAAATACCATAGGCACGGACTTATCTCGTCAGATCACTAAAGCCATTTGAAACTTAGTTGGTTTTTATAACATAATAGAAAAAAAAAAAAACGAAATGTCTGAGTGAGAAGTCGCCGGGTTTATTAGGAAGTCGCCTGGGGTTTATCTGCCTTTTAAGTGGTATCTTTATAACAAAAGACCCGTCAGGTACAATATTCACGTTTATTACCAATATGTTGTTGATTGGTGCCGTATCGTACCGATCCAGCCTTTCAATCCACGCCTGAAAAACATGAAAAAGCTTTTTAAAAGATCCGAATTACAGATACGCGGAAATATTATACGCGGATATATATTTAAGAGTAGTAGAGCTCTTTGTGAAGGGCTCGTCCGGGGAAGTACTACCACCACGCCTTTTTCTGCCGCCAAGCAGCGTTGCTGTGTTTTGAAGAGTGTGGTTGCCGGTGTAATTACAGGCACATGAGGCTTAACATTAGTATGTCTCAAGTTGATGGACGCAGGGTAGTACATCGTAGGGCACGTTCCTATTGTGCGTGACTTACGAGGCAATGCTTTGTTATAGGTGATGGTTACCAATTAACATCAGGTGGGACATCTGCTTGTTCCATCAGTTAGTTGTATAAAAAAAAAATATCAATCGTAGTATTTCGGTTAAAAATTGAAAAATAATAATAATAAATATTGGTGGACATTCCACACAGCACTATCTAGCCCCAAACTAAGCAAAACTTGTACTATGGGAACCAGGTAGCGGATAAAATACTTATATATGTTTTTTGTAAATACATATTTATAATTTAATATAACACTCAGACAACGAAATATCAATGTTCATCACACAATTGCTTGTCCACGGTGGGGACCAAACCCACGGCCTACAGCGTAAAAGGCAGAGCTACTACCAACTGAGCTGTAAAAGCTGTCAAAAATATTATAAGCAAGACAGGATAGGATAACTGAGATAAAGTTCAAGACCGCTCCTGAAAACTGGAGGTACCTATATGCTCAGGTTGCATAAACCAAATAACGAGACATTATTTTCCTGAAAGAGTTTTGAATTTTTAAAGTATAATAGGAGACCCTGCTAGCCAAAATATTATATTGACAGGAATTTTGTACGCTGACCTCAATCGTGTATACAAGGTGTTCCAATACTTGTACTTAAAACTTCAAGGGGCTAAAGTACCCATCAATATGAATAACTTTTTATAAGGAACCAACACTGTGAACGCGAAAAAAAAACAGCTGTTTCATACATTATAGCCAGGTAGGTTTTTTGTATGAAACAGCTGTTTATCCGCGTTCACAGTATTGGTTCCTTAGAAAAAGTGATTCATATTGATGGGTACTTTAGCCCCCTGAAGTTTTAGTACAAGTATTGGAATATCTTGTATACTTTTATCTGTACGCTTTCATTTCCAAAAATGTATTCATTTATCCACTTATTTTTCATAATTTTTGTTCTGTTTTTTCCAGATTTTTTAAATTGCATACATATAAACATTTGGTGTTTGTGCCCAAACAACTTTCAATTAACACTTGTATGAACTACACCGGTCCACGAGTCAAATATTTATATTTCCTACACAGTACGTATACCTACATCGCAATTTACACGGACAGAACTTTCTGCTTCAAACTTACGATACCGAATCAATAAGACTAGTAGTTTACCCATAACAGCTGTTCTATTTTTAAAACGATTATATGGTTTTTTATTCAAGGACTGAAAAGGACCAAAGGACTGTTCCCTCTTAGAGGTAGTCAGCGGTACGTCAAAGTATTACATTTGGCACATACCTACTTTTTTTTATACAACTTGCTGATGGAACAAGCACGTGGCCTACCTGATGTTAAGTGGTTACTATCACCTATAACAAAGCATTGCATCGTCAATCACGCTCGATAGGAACGTGCACGATGCACTGCCCTGCGTTCATCAACTTGAGGCGTACAGATGTTAAGCCTCATGTGCCTGTAATTTTAACGGCAACCATACTCTTCAAACCGAAACACAGCAACGCTGCTTGGCGGCAGAAAAGGCGTGGTGGTAGTACATCCCCGGACGAGCCTATCACAAACACCTTTACCTGTCCACATTTTGTAAGAAGTTGGTATTCCATAGCAAGCCCATCGCTGCTGTTTAGTTTAGAACCTAACTTTATTAGATCAGGCAAATATCGCAGAAAAATATCTAGAAATTGTATTGTAGGTTTCTTAACTTTATAAAATTAAGCAAATATCAAAACAAGGTTCAAGGTTACCTGGAAGAGATGGCTCTTAGCGATAAGGTCGCCCATTGTTTTACCTTAATGAATGCTGTACCTAGCCCCCTGTACTATGTTTCTGTGTGGTGAACAATAAAGAGTTACTAATCAATATATCAAGTATAGCAGAAAAATACTTAGAAGTATCGTCCATGTAAATAAGGCTCAAAAAGCAGTACAGTGTCAGTCACAGTAAAGCTAATGCAATCAGTGTCAATCAGGTCGCGGTGGCCATGTTGATTGAATCGCACTTACTGGCGCGGTTTAGCGTGCCGCGACTAGCGAACAGCTTGGCCTATTTACAAATCGCATGCCTTCCAGCCTAGTTAAAAAAACGCATTACAATGATTTAAAGAGTAGTACAGCTCTTTTTGATAACTATGTTTTAAAGCTATTGCATTGTAAAATCTAAAATCAATTTTTGCATTGTTAAATATTAAGGCGAAGACAAGAGCTAATGTGACTCTCCCTCGCACGTTTCGACATGTTGAAAGATATAAAATCACTAAACTAATTATCGAAAAATCGTACATTGCACACAGTTTAGTAAAAATGACATTTTGATCGATGCAAGTTTTCCTACTTAAAAGTTTGCTTATGTACGAAAACTAGTAAAGCAAACTTTTGAGTAGGAAAGCAGCCCCTTAAATATATTTTTCGCATGCTTTTAAGTAGAACATGGCTGAACTTACTTATATTATATTTGTCACCTTTTTATAACCTGTGTTTCGCAAATAAATGATTATTGTATTGTATTTATTATTTTATTTCTTTTTGAAGGGCTCGTCCAGAGAAGAACTACCACCATGCCTTTTTCTGCCGCCAAGCAGCGTTGCTGTGTTTCTGTTTGAAGAGTATGGTTGTGTCTGTAGTATCTGCATCGCGGTAAGCGGTCACTTACGATGGGAACGTGAATTGTGACCACCATTTATCGTAAATTTGTATAGAAATAAATTCAAATTAAATTATTAATTTGAATCCCTCATTCAAGTCCCGATCAAATAGATTCTCGTAGTCTTTGATTAGAGCCCGAATTAGGGCTTTAATAAGTCTTTGATATGTGTATGGTAAAATATTTCTTGATGCACCCATTATTTTTTCTTGAAATAAATTAAGGAGGTACTCAGTTCTCATAAAATGGTGACAACGACCAGGTCTAATGATGGAGCCAAGGTCTGATCAACGGAACTCTTCAATAAATAGGCCAATAGAGTTGAAACTTGGTTGGTAAAAATAATGTTTGGACTTGCCCCTGACTACAACCTACTCAAAGTTTTGATGCGTTCGTCGGGTCGAATCACGAGATCTCAGTTCGGAGCGAACTTCTAGTTTATATATCTTTTTTAATAGCTTACGAAAGTTTTATATAAATATACCTATATGCCTACTTATAATGTTCGGAAACTTCTGGCCCTTATTTGCACTTGTCAGTTGAATTATTTTTCTATGGATATAAAATACAACAGTGTATGCACTGTAAAGATTTCTGCAGTTTCGATTTCTGAACTAGTATTATTTACAGTCCTCGCAAAAATCCCTACCATTTGCTACAAAATAAACTGCAGTGCAAAATAATTGACACTAAGTATCAAACTCAAAATGTTCGGAGCCAATCTCGCCGGCGTCGAAAGCCTAAGTGTGATGTATAGCCGCTGGAGACTGTAAATTCAGATGTGGTTTCCAATGTATACTTTTGTTGCACGGAGTTTATTTTTATAGGTGCTGTGAGAATCGGATACGAAGTTGAATTTATTCGAGTTTTGAAATAGAATTTATATTGGAAATGTGATATCTCTTTACTGAGCGCGTTGGTGCTTAGACTTATATATGCTTAGACTTAGACTATTTTTATTTTTTACTTTGTTTATTTTTGAACAAAATCCACAGCTTTTAATTATTTTGTTTTATATACAGCTTTTTAGCAAGATACAATGTAAATACATGGGTGTTATATAATATTATAAGTATGTATTTACAAAAAAAAAGTATATAAGTAGTATATCAGCTATCTGGTTCCCATATCACAAGCTTCGGCTTAGTTTGGGGCGAGATAGTGCTGTGTGGAAAGTCCACCAATATTTATTTATTTATTTTATATTTATACTTAGGTTTCTAACATACAGCCAATACCGAATTTACATTTTTGGAACTAGAAATGTAGGTAACAAAAATCGACGTCAGTTAAGTACCCTACAATAATAATGACTTAATAATGACAACTAAACAAAAACAAAGGAAATAAACTGTATGACTATGTATGGTTAGACTGCTGAGAGTAAGTCAAACAACTTTCGCATTCTCTCGTAGCCTCTCGCATCCTTTTGCATCTTTTCGCATCCTTTCGCATCCTTTTGCATAATCTCGCATCATTTGGCATCCTAACTGGTACTGATTACATACAGCTGTGACTTATAAGTTGACTTATAAGTCAACTAAATGACGCTATGCGGATTTTGTCGCTGGATGACCTCGGCAGATGGAAAGGCAAAACTGTAATGAAAACGAAAGGTAGACAACGGAACTCCTCATTGGATTATTGTAGCCTGGTGGTGTTTGCGATCATTTTGATCACTTTGGCTATATATATTTTTTTTAATTACAACATTCGTAATTTCTTCAAATTATCGATTTGGATGCGGTTTTTTCTAAATGTATGATTTGTATTTAGAGAAGGTTTTATAATATATTTTTGTATTAAGATCGCTAAAGTGACCTAACGAATTTCACGTCTTGGTTAAGTCTTTGAGGACTTACTTTAAATTAGTTTAAATCAAAAACTAAATAATATTATTTAAAACCACTCTATAAGTATTTTGAATTTGATCCCCATTGCTATTATTGTGAAAAGATTTTTTTTATGTGAACATTGCTCCTGCTTTTCTGCTCACCTAATTTTTTGAATCTTTTGGTATTTAAGAACATTTGGAAAGTTGAGACGAATCTTTTTATACCTCAATCATCAAAATCCATCCAGCCGTATGGGTGCTACGTGGTAATAAAGAAAATGTCGATGGATAGATATACATATACATAGATACACGCTAAAAAGCATAACCCGGTGGCCTTCGGCACTCGGGTAAAAAAAAAGACAGCCCGACTAGACGTAAGGCTTGTCTGAAACTTTTTAATTATTCCACAACCAGCAAGCAAAACCTTGATGTTTATGCCACTAGCAGCAACTTTGATTCAAAAAGTCAAAAATAAAATTACCAATTTTTTTATACAGCATACCTACCTTTACCTACGTAAGATAGGTAAAAGATAAATTTCATTACAATTGGGTCACAAATTCTGAAGATACTATTGAGTAAATTTATTTTGAAATTTCTATTTGGCTCTTAGTGAATATAACTACTTTTCGATATATTCGTGAGCTGCATGATGAAAATGTGTTCCTCTTACAGAAATTGGGTTAGCCGCTACAGCGTTATTATGTTAGAAATTTCCTAACTTTACTATTTATTATTTAGTTCAAAATTTATGATTTAAAACGCGTTTGAAATTTCCTAAATTCTCGCGTTTCAAAGTTTATGTAAAATAATTTACTCAATAGCGAAACAGAGTTTTGCTAATTGAACTCTAAACTCAGTTAAATCCTTGGAACACATTATTAGCTTTATTTCTGCTGTGCTAAGGCTTAAAATCGCCAACGCATTTGTGTAGAATAGGCAGTTTCCTTTGGAAGTGAAGTTTAAGAAATTTGAAGAGGCCCTGGCAAGTTTAAATAATGACCCTCATATTTCGAAGTACATTATTATTCCGCTGTTGACTTAGAGAAGAAATAATGTGCTGACATTTTAAGAATAACAACTACATAATATTTCAGAAGTCAAGTGGCTCAAATTTCAACTGGATTGCCGCATGTTGAACGATTTTGCCATCCTCTGTGCTCAAATTACCGGTAACATCGACGCGTTTTTTTTTGCGCTCGCGCCGTAGCTCCTTGACTGTTATTTTACGTCTAGCGATAGAATACTTTTGTTATGGGTAATTCGGATGGCTTAATCTGAAAGCTATTGAAACAAGCTATAGGACTAGGTGTAAATTATTATTCCACTGTTGACTTATAGGGACGAAATAATGTGCTTACATTTAATGAATAACAACTACCTTGACTCACGTGGCTCAAATTTGAACTTGGCAGGGCATATCTGCCGCATGTTGAACGATTTAAATATACCTCTATAAAACGAATATTGGTTGAAATTCCATACAGCAATTCCAAACAAAGAAAAGCTTCAAGGTTGCGGGTTCAAATTCCACTTGGATAATATTTTTTGGGGTATTAGACAATTTTTTTATCATTGTGATTTCCCTAAGAGTAACTCTAATAAAAATAAGCAAAGCTTATTATATGGGAACTAGATAACTGAGATTATATTTAAATCCTTTTTTTGTCAACATATTTAAAAAAAAGTATATAAGTAGTATATCAGCTATCTGGTTCTCATATCACAGGCTTTGGCTTAGTTTGGGGCGAGATAGTGCTGTGTGGAATGTCCCCCAATATTTACTTATTTATTTTTATTTTATTTTGTAAAAATATACCTATAATATTATATAACACCCAGACATAAAACAAACATCAATGTTCATTACACAAATATTTCTCGGTGGGAATCGAACCCACGGCCTACGGAACAGAAGTCAGAGCTACTACCAACTCAGCTATGAGGGCAAGAAAGTATACCTAGACTTTTTAATTTCGACCAAAGTTGCCCCTGAAGAATTCAGCGGCTTTAAGATTACAAAAACAGTCTTACAATACCTGTGTAAAGTACGTTGTAATATTCCTTCTGTAAATTTTATTTCAACAAAAGTAAAACAACTTAACAAACGTAGTCGAGTCGTTGAGTCAGATCCCGTAGGTGCGATTTATCTCAATAATTGGGTTCCTCCGTCAAGAGGGAACGATTTGTTTGAAGAATTCGCCATTTTATTGTAGAACTTGCTGGTCCATTCGTCTTGTTACCTGGCTTCGGGCTAAGAGCCGTTTTCAACCGCACTCTGCACTTTTATTTTAGACTGTTTTTTTTTACAACCAGCTGATGGAACAAGCAGATGGCCCACCTGATGTTAAGTGGTAACCATCACCTAATAACCAAGCATTGCCTCGTAAGTCACGAACGATAGTAACGTGCCCTACGATGTACTGCTCTGCGTCCATCAGCTTGAGGCATAAAGATGTTAAGCCTCATGTGCCTGTAATTACACCGGCAACCACACTCTTCAAACCGAAACACAGCAACACAGCTTGGCGGCAGAAAAAGGCGTGGTGGTACTTCCCCGGACGAGCCCTTAACAAAGAGCTCTACTACTTTTATTTATCACGATGGAACATTTTTGCGTGGACAGACGGTACGTTTTTTTAATTACTAGTGTTCCGTACCCAAAGGGTAAAACGGGACCCTATTACTAAGACTCCGCTGTCAGTCTGTCCGTCACCAGGCTTTATCTCATGAACCGTGATAGTTAGACAGTTAAAATGTTCACAGATGATGTATTTCTGTTGCCGCTATAACAACAAATAATAAAAAACAAAATAAAATAAATATTTAAGGGGGCTCCCATACAACAAATGTGATTTTTTTGTCGTTTTTATAGATAATGGTACGGAACCCATCGTGTGCGAGTCCGACTCGTACTTGGCCGTTTTTATTTTACTACTTGCTGAAGAAACAAGCAGATGGTCCACCTGATGGAAAGTAAAGCTTTGAGAGGAGGGTTGAGAGGAGGGTTGAGAAAACAACATGTTGTGTCGACCCTTAATGACACTACCTATACTATTTGAAAAAAAAAAAAACATTATAAAAAAATCTAAAACTTACAATTTACACACTCACCATACTTTACTCTGTAACTGCTCTGAATACATATTACTTTACTAACGGCCGGTTTCTGAAAGCCCTATCAAAGCTAATCGCATGTCAAGTCACTTACTATCTCTATCTAATTCGATGTAATAGCTGAAATGGCGAGTGACTTGACATCCGATTAGTTTTGATCGAGCTTTCAGAAAGCGGCCGTAATATTATTATAAAATTAAAGGGTTTTAAAATATCAATAGTAAGTATGTATTTAAAAAAGAGACTGTATTTTTTTATACATATTTATACACATCATACATTTTTGTGTTGAACATATCACAATAGGCCAAGAATCCTCGCGACTGAGATGTATAACATTCCTTGAGAGATTGCATTTTCGAAAATGCAATCACATTCGGTTAGGGGAGGTACAGTCCGGTATATAAGCGACTTACGAGTAACATGTTGATAGATGCAGGGCAGTGCACGCTCGTATCTCGCGTGACTTGCAAGACAATACTTTGTTATAGTTTATGGTTACCACTTACCATAAGGTGGACCATGTGTTCGGTGTCTATGAGCAAGTAGGTTAAAAAAATTAACATGACACAAATTATTTCTATGTCAATTTTTTTAAATCATTCAATGACACCTAGAGATCCGCTCTCTGAAAGGCATTTAAGATTCATTATAATCACAAGAATCACTAAACGTCAAATACGTAACGTCTTACTGACGGCCGGTTTCTGAAAGCTCGATCAAAACTAATCGGATGTCAAGTCACTCGCCATTTCAGCTTATGCAGCATCGAAATTTCAGCAAGTGACTTGACATCCGATTAGTTTTGATCGGGCTTTCAGAAACCGGTCGTAAGTAAATCTAAAGGCGCAACCAAACATAAAATCAAAACAATATAGCTTCAAAATACGCAACCCAATCTTAGTTTTTGTTAATTCATACTGAACCCTAATTTGTAAGAACTTTTGTCTATTGAGAGTGACCCCGCCTTCCGATCGTAAGGTCGTAGGTTCGAATCCGGCGCCGGCGTGCAACATTGGATTTTTTTTATCGAAAAATTTATGTGCGCAATGCCAGTGCTCTTAAACGGTGAAGGAAAACATCGTGAGGAAACCAGTTAGTATTCAACCTGCCACGTATGGAATATTAATTTCTGCGAAGTGTGGGTATGTGCCAAATGTAATGTTTGGACATACCTCTGACAACCCCTCTTAGACGTCCTCAAAAAATCTGGAGTTAGTACTTGGCACCGAGAGATCTGAGGGGATATCTACCGTGCCTCGGGATCAAAGTCGTTAAGCTGTTTCAGTTTTGTTTGTTTCAGTTTATTTATAATGCTAGTGATCAAATCGTGCTGACGACTGTACCCACGATCCCACGATACATTCCTTACCGCTAGCGCAATGCAACAAACACCTAACTTACCTATATATTCATTTTTGAATGCCACCCGTGAAATTGCGTTCCGTTACCACAGTAAATGATCATGCAGTAGATATACTACAACAATCCAGGGAGAATTAAGAATAACTTCTTAAAATCGTATTTTTTAAACTCTTGCGATAATAAATAAATATTGGTGGATTTTCCATACTGAACTATCTAGCCCCAAAATAAGCACAGCTTGTAATTTAGAAACCAGATAGCTGATATAATACATACATACCTTTTATTGTAAATAACATACATACAATATTATATAACACCCAGACAGAGAACAAACATCTATGTTCATCACACAAACGTTTGTTCTTGGTGGGGATCGAACCCACGGCCTACGGCGCAGAAGGCAGAGTTACTACCAACTGAGCTGTGAAGGCTGTCAAGGCGATCATAACACTATTGAAGTATTACACGGGTATTTATCGCGTTTACCTTTATTACTATATTATCAGTCTGCCCGCGACCACGGCAATTGCAACATAGCCGAAAAGTCGATAAATAATAAAGGTAAACGCGATAAATTCCCGTATAAAACTTCTTAAAAATCAAGGTTCTCTAGCAAGCACAAAAAAAGAGATAATTTAATTTTGTCAATAAAAAAAACATTTTTAAATCATAAAGGTTTCGTAATAGTGACGTAGAAAAAACACCAGAGAATAGAGAGTTTTCTGAGCACTAAGCACCAATACTGCGATCACAAATTGATTTCGTGATGAGGAAGGATGCTACTCGTAAGTTAAGGTCGAAACTTCAAGATACAACTCAGGATATTTCCAACTTTTGCAATAAATTGTTACATAAATTGATAATTAAATTTTGTGAATTTTGTTTTTTTTTTAAGTTATCTTAATAAATTTAATCTGCCTGTTGCCATTTTAACGTTAAAATTTTCATCATCAGCCTAAGGCCTAATTTCACCATGCTCTGTTAGTTACTAATCAAGGATTAACAGGCCGTTAAATCTAATCTTGGCTGTCAAACGCGTACATTTTGTCCTTTGTTAATCTAACAGAGCATGGTGAAACCGGCCCTAAGTTTATAGCTGGACTAACTAACAGCCGTTTTTTTTTCTCCTGATGTTAAGCGGTTTCTGAAAGCTTCATCAAAACTATTCGGATGTCAAGACACTCGCCATTTCAGTTATAACATCGAATAATATAGAGATGGCAAGTGACTTGGACATCTGATTAGTTTTGATCGAGCTTTCAGAAACTGGCCGTAAGCCTTCCCGATGGCTGGTAGGGTCGCCGTAGTCGCCACGCTTAGCCGGCATGCAAATTGGTGACCGCAGTGTCGGTGTTAAGTCAAAGGAATTTTATATAAATCTTATGGATTACTTAAAAAAGTCTTAAAGCTAAGAGAATCTAAATACCAGCTTTACGCAACCAAGCTTTTAACAGACAACATTACACGTTACAAATTAATGTATTCATGAAGCTACAGCGCTTTCTGGTGCGTTCTCTTAGTCGCTTCTTTGTCTTTACTGTTTTAATATTTACTGTGATAAACCAGTAGGATATTATGCTGGGAATGATTTATATGACCGCGGGCTTATGTGGGCCTTATATTGCTTTGGCGAACTTCGGTTAAATAGTTAAAATTTTTGTGACAAAAATCTGAAGAAAAAATGTCCTAGTATTTTTTGGTGTGCATGAAAATGGAATTTTGGAGGACTTTCTTGTGCCAGAGAACCAGATTTATGACTGATCGATATATATTTTATTTTTGTAAATACATTATGTTATAACACAGAACAAACTTTATGTTCATAGAAATATTTCTTACAAAAGTATTTGTACTCGACGAAAATATTGGGGTGATATAATGTATCTTTCTGTGTTTTTGAACATAAAACAAGGTGCTTTGAAACGGTGCATTAAAATGAATAATCTTTTATATTAATCGTTAAATAATTATCGGTGTAATTACAGGCACATGAGGCTTAACATCTATATGCCTCAAGTTGATGGACGCAAGGAAGTGCATCGTAGAGCACGTTCATATCGTGCGTGATTTACGAGGCAATGATTTGTTGTAGTAGTATAACTAAACAATTAAAATAAATATTGGGGGACATTCCACACAGCACTATCTCGCCCCAAACTAAGCCAAAGCTTGTGGTATGGGAACCAGATAGCTGATATATACTTTTTTTTGTAAATATATACTCATAATATTATATAACACCGAGACAGAGAACAAACATATATGTTCAGTACCATAATTGTAAAAAGAATCATAAAAAAAATACGCTAGGAACCAAGTCGTAAGTTTCTTGCCTGTTCTTCTAGGCTTTGGTCGCGAGGAACTATATAGATAGATAGATTCACCTAGTATATAAGACGTTTCAAAGTGATCCTTGTGATTGTACTGAATAAAGACCGTTTTGATTTTGAGTATTTTTTTTTTGCTGTCACTTGGAATTTGTCTTCGCTCAGTTTTCAAGTAGCACTTGCCATTTTATCTACATAACGCAAAAGTTGTGTTTTAAAAAAACTCAAACTATTGATCAATTTGCGTTGCTGACTGTGCACGTAAAACACTTCTAGTCAATAAAGACGAGTTTTTATGTCATTGCTAAAATCTAATCAGCGATCAATTTTATTGTTATTCTTCGAAGTACGGCGAATTTATTATTGAGTACTTCTATTTAATAGTTTTCCAAATGGGATCAACCTTAACAGTTTCATGGAGAAAGAATTGAGGGTAGTTACTTTACTTACACGTGTCCCATTTTATTCATTTTTTTTTAAATTATTCTAGATAGATAATTAAATTATTAAAATGTTACTTTTAGCGGTCAGCCAATAAAATTATTTATTAATTTATGAATACTAAGGTACTGGTTAAACATGACGTAAAACTTTACGATAATTTATGGAAAGAATAAAGTTAACTTAAAAAATAAACAAACTATTTTCAATAATAAGCATGCAATTTTGTGGTTTATTGTCTAGTAGATAAGTATAAAACTTTATATTTTTAAGTTTTTTTTTTATAATTAATAGACTGTCCTTTGGCTACAATCTCACCTAATGGTATGCGACGATATAGACGCGACGATGGAGCAGAACGGTCTAGAAGACACCTATTCACTCTTGCCTTGAAGAGACCCAAGTTGTAGTGATCAGGAAAGACAGACGACAGCAATGAGTTCCACTCCTTGTTAAGTCATCCTCTAAGTAGAAATTCTGGTTTCCTAAGAAGACAAAGAATAATGTTGACAATTTTGTATCAGTAGCTTACACCTAGGGCTGCCAAACACGTGATTTGTTTATTGGGAAACCAACAGCGATATAAACAGTTACTACTAAGTTTGATTCAATAGTATGGCCAATTATAGGGTTCCCACTTAAGATTCAAAGAATACAATACATGAATAGTAAGCGGATTATGAGGTACTTACACATTTACACACTTACACATTTATATATTTTGATTTTAAGAAATTCAAAATTTATTGATTATACCTAATTTTTATCGTCCCAAGGTTTTTTTCTCCAAAATACAGACTTATTATAATTTTCTATAGTAAAATTGCTAATACTACATTTATTTATAAATAAATTGTCCTTGGAATTTTATTTTAGATTACAGAAGCAGTTCACAAAAAAAATGTGGTACATAACACAATTAATTATCATATAAACACGTAGAAATATAGATAGAAAATTCTTTATTACATAGAACAAAATGTCTCATACATAGGCGAACTTAATGCTAGAAAGCATTCTCTTCCAGTTAACCTTTGTGTAGTTTTGAAAACCCGAAAGGGTAGTGCACAAACATGGATGATAGGGAGCTATTTTCTAAAAATACACAATAATACATACTTGATATAATAAATATTAAAATATTTATAATAAATAATAAAATTGGTACATAATAAGATATACCTAATATTACTTTAGGTACATACTTACAAAATAATGGTTTGGTAAAAAAAGTACAGTAAATTTTCTCTCATTTCCGGGCCTAGATTTACCTTTGTTTATAAACGGTTTCAAAGTGATCCTTATGATTCTACTGAATAAAGACCGTTTTGATAATTTTTTCACCAACGTATCCAGACGTGTCCAGCAAGTGTGGCAACCCAGTACAGTTAGAGGGTTAATTGCTTTACTAAGTAGAGTTGCTTTAGCAATTGTGTGTTTTCGACACAACAGTACTTTGTCACAGTAATCGGTGTTGGAAAGTATTGTATTGCTATTCTAACTTCGAATTTTTAGTTCTAACTTTCCTACAGCTGTATTTTTGCTGATGGCAAGTATATTGATGACAGCTGATGTTAAGTGGTAACCATAACCAAACAAAGCATTGTTTCGCAAATAACCCATAATAGTAACGAGATCACCGGTGGTCTACTGGGAGTGACCCCGCCTTCCGATCGTAAGTTCGCAGGTTCGAATCCGGTCGAACACCAATGGATTTTTCCTATCGAAAAATTTATGTGCGCAATGCCAGTGCTCTTAAACGGTGAAGGAAAACATCGTGAGGAAACCAGTTAGTACTCTAACAGCGGCGATGGGCTTGCAAACTGTCATGTATGGAATACCAACTACTGCAAAATGTGGTTATGTGCCAAATTTAATGTTTGGACGTACCTCTGACTACCCCCCTTAGACATCCTCAAAAGAATCTGGAGTAAGTACTTGGTACTAACAGATCTGAGGGGATATCTACCGTGCCTGGGGATTAAAGACGTGAAGCTGTTTCAGTTTCAGTTTTCAGTAACGAGGTATAAGGTACATTTACTAACACACTTACGGCCGGTTTCTGAAAGCCCGATCAAAACTAATCGCATGTCAAGTCACTTGCTATCTCTATCTAATTCGATGTTGTAGCTGAAATGGCGAGTGACTTGACATCCGATTAGTTTTGATCGAGCTATTGTAAAATATTCAAAAAAAAATCCGACTGAAAACGTCAGAATTTGTTTTTCTTGCTCTTGTTTGTGTGCTTATAAACGAAAAAGCAGATGGCCCACCAGAAATTACCTAAGTGATTACCATCACTTTTATAACAACAGCATTACCTCGCAAGTCACGCTCAATATAAACGTGCCCTACAAAGCACTACTCTGCAGGTATTGAAAAAAAGTAAGTAAGTATAGGATACAAATCTTAATAAATAATATAAATAAATATTGGCGGACTTCCCACACAGCACTATCTAGCCCCAAATTAAGTCAAAGCTTCTAATATGGAAACCAGATAGCTTATTTAATACATAAAATATACACCACTATTTTGTATTAACCAGAAAAAATTTAAGGATAGTTGCAGCAGAGGCTACTAATGCTATTGGCACTGTCAAAACTTTTTAATATTTAACTTTCACCAAGCTATCGAGGTTTGTTTTCAAGCAAAATCCTGCACAATTTTATGGACACCCTACAAGAAAATACTACGGAATACTACTCTGCTAGTAAACATCGTAAACACTCCATTCATTATGACTCCTTCCATCTACCGTCTCGGCGTAGGTATAGTACCTACCTACGTCACATCATCTTGTCGCACTCATCGTATTCCTTCTCTCTCGCTCACTAGATAAATAATTTGATGGGTAGGTAGGTAGGTAAGTATCATAAAAAAGGCAATATTTTTGGTTTTTTTTAAATCCTTTTATTTGTAATTAATTGCCATTTTTCTTCATATCTACTTTGGCGGGCTTAGGACCGTCAAGCTATTTACAACAAATAAAGTTATTTACAGTAAGTACTTACAACTACGCACGTCACTAACCTACAGTATTTTAAAAGTTGTTCAAAATGTCCACCTTCATTGTCAATGCAAACACACACACGTTTTAACAACTTGTTTTTGTGGGAAATTACTTAGTCTTTGCACTATCAAAAGCGTCTAATGCGCTGTTTTAGGTCCTGTACATTTGTTAGGCTCACTCACATACACTAGTCTTTTTATTTCGCTCCACAAAAAGATTGGGGGTGTCAGATCGGGCGAGCACGGAGGCCAGGCAAACTGGGCCACCGCGACCAATCCATCGGGTGCCAAACTCTTGAGATAGGTACTCTCGCACTGCGCGATGATAGGGCGGTGGCGCGCCGTCCTGCTGAAACCATAGCTCCCGCCAGGTTGTTAACGGAATATCCTCCAGCCTGGCGATGGCTAGTAGCTCCTGGGTCTTCCTGTAGTGTATCTCAACTGAGCGCACAATCTTCCAAGCGCAGGACTGGCTTGTGCTAAAGCGACATGCCGCGTCACGCGTGCTCCTCCGAGGATCTTCTTCAAAATCATTTAGGAGGTCATCGTAGAAGTTTCGGGAGTATGCAGGCCCTCCTCGTCCTTGCGGCACGTAAACAGAGCCATGGTCTAATATGCGTTGGTATAATATGCTGGACATTGTGGAGTAATTTGGTTGCCGATTGTTTGGGTACCATTCGCGGTACATCCGTAGGTAATCACTCACATTTCCCCAGACTAAAAATACGTAAGTACGTAACATGTATGCGTATTCTCTGGTAGTGTACTGACAAGCTATCGTGAACGTGAAAACCACAATAAATTAAGTACTCTAAATTAGATGCAGGTGAGAGCGCAGCGGTCAGTGACACCCGTAAAATAAAAATTGTCCGCGGGTATGTGTTTAGTTCGACACGAGTTTGCCGGCCATAGATGAAATAATAGTTAGTATTGCGCGAGCGGCGCGTTTTGTTTCGTTTTGAACGAGACAAAAATTTATGAATGGATGAGAATTAGACTCGGGTATAAGACTCTGTAGTAGGTACGTACGGATAATGGGTAACTAGTTATCATCTTTTTCTTGGGATATTCTTTTTAATTATTTTTTTTTGAGTTTTAACTACATAAACGTGATCCGTAACTGACACTGAGTATACGGTTTTTTTTTTTGGTAATTACAAAATAGTGGTGTATACTCCTTTTTTTGTAGATACATACCTACCTATAATATTATATAACACCCAGACAGAGAACAAACATCAATTTTCATCACACAAATGTTTGTTCTCGGTGGGGATCGAACTCACGGCCTACGGCGCAGAAAGCAGACCAACAGAGAAGTGAAGGCTGTCAAAAAAAATGCACAAATGGTATCGAAAATCTTATCCACTCATCATTAAACTAATATTTTTTTTTATATTGGTTTGACTACCAGTTGCACAATTTTTTTGGAATATTGTTGAAAATACCGGAACCAGTATTCGTTTTTTTATATTGCTTATTTATTAATTCATTTTCAATTCAAAGTATTCAGTTGAATCAAAAAGGTCGCTTTAGGACGTCTTAAAGCTAATTACAGGCATATGAGGCTTATCATCTGTATGCCTCAAGGGCAGTGCATCGTATTGCACTTTCCTATCGTGCGTGACTTTTGAGGCAATGCTTTGTTATAGGTGATGGTTACCACTTACCATCAGCTGGGCCATCTGCTTGTTCCATCATGTAGTTGAATAAAAAAAAAATGAAACTAGGTTTTAGTTCAGTTCAATATTTTTTCAAACTGACAATTATTGGTCAGTCGCTGTATCTACATAGCTATCATAATTTCTCACCCCATACAAGGCACGGCAAACTTAGGATTGTCTAATAGCTCGGAACAGCCGGTTAAGTGGTGCGACTGTGCGACCACACACCCTTCGCGGTTCGCCGATCGCATATTTCTTGACCATTGGTGTTCCCATAAACATGCCTACCGTCAAACGAAGTAATTAATGATTTATAGAGGTGGAACTCCCGCTCGGGTCACATTTGTCTTCTAGACCGTACTGCTTCAACTTTTCATTCATTGTAAAAAAAACGTATCCAATCGAAAACTTTAGAATTTGACTGTTTTGTCTTGTTTTGTTTGCGTATAACCAAAAAAGCCAGAAACTAACGTTTTCAATTGTTTTAAAATGAATAAAACATTTGTTTTCTAGACCGCTCAAATTTTTGTACCTCGGTATTAATCCTTATCCCAATAAATCTTTTCATATTCAAGACTGGTTCAATACCTATACATTACTACTTGAATTTTTCAAATCGAACATTCCATTCAAAAGATTTTAAAAATATAAGGTCACGGGGCGCGTTCTCACCCAGCGCGGGCCCGGGCAAGGCGCGAGGTAGACGGGCGTGTAAATGACTCGAACTCACCATGGTCTAAGTTTATCCTAAAACATTGAAAAAAATTATGTCCACCCATGCGAAGCTGAGACAGGCCGCTAGTCTACAATAAAAACAACAATAGGCTACAGTCTCAATTAAAACTACATTTATAATTTAATAAATTTAGTAGTATATTATCACACTGAAGTCCACTGTTGGACATAGGCCTCTCTCATACATCTCCAGGAAGAACGATTCAGCCGGGACGAGACCGTCTTTTAAGCTTTTAAATATCATCATTATCATCAGGATGAAGAAATCCACTGCTGGATAGGCCTCCCCTAAAGTTTAAAGGAAGAACGATTCTGAGCCCTCTCCATCCAACAACTTCCCATTGTCAATGTCGTCAGTCCATCGGGTAGGAGGGCTGATAAGGGGTTTTGAATATAGATTAAGTTACAAAATAACGAGTTGCGCTTCTATGGAATACTCAACGCTTTCTGGTGAAACTGTTCATTTCTTCCCCGAACTATGAAAAAGTCGAGGGGTCTATGGGGTGCTTTGGGAGTCGAGTATTATAGGCCTTTTCTTTTTTATGGTATGTTTATTTTCTGAAAGAGATTGGGATATAATCCACTTCGAATTCCGAAATCGAATTTCGAATTTCCGAAAAGTGGCTTATAATGCCAGTCTTTTTTATGCCATAGCTGGTGGAGGAGCAGACCACCTGATGGAAAGTGGTCACCGTCGCCCATATACACCTGCAACACCATAGGCGATACAGATGCGCCACCGTTCTTTTAGGAAAAAATAATAATAATTATAATAATCTGCCTTCTCGATGTTTCGACGTGATAGAGTAATGTTGAAACTATGATAAGGAAAATGCGATGGTGTGAAAAAACATCAAATTTGCAGAAGAAGAAACAGTTTTCATATTATAAATAAAACAGTGAAATTACAGGCACATGAGGCTTAACATCAATGCTTTGCGTCCATCAATTTGAGGCATATGCATTAAGTTTATGGACGCAGGGCAGAACATAGTAGGGCACGTTCCTATCATACGTGATTTTGCGAGCCATTGCTTTGTTATAGGTGACGGTTACCACTTTACATCATGTGGGTCATATAGGTACATGTTCCAACAGCAAGTGCAGTATAAAAACCATTTAAATTCCTCGTATATCACAATACGTATTTTATTAGTGTTGTATCAGCTCATTGAGCCATTTCTGTGAAATCGGTAAAAAACATCCTTCATCTTGAGTTACGCGAGAAAATGCGTACCTCGTCTTAAAAACACTTAGAGCCCGGCCAATCATTATCCCTTCGGATAATCTTTTACCTCCTGTGATAAAATGGGGTAAAATAGGGTAAAACAGGGTAAGATAGGGAAAGAGTGGGCTATTTTTCATCTCCCGCTGGCCACAGGGACGCTTTAGTTTCAATAAGAAACGAGATAAGACCACTTTAGAAAAAAGTGTTGCTATCTTGATGGATCAGTTTCCTTTCGGCTTTCGTTTTACTAAAGTTTCCATTCTGAAGTAGGTACTCGTAGATTGGGCTACACAAAACTCACGGGTTTGGTATAAACCGAGCCAATCATTGCGTCTCACTCACACTATTGTTGAAATTAGGAACCTTTCACTCGCACTCGTGATAAGTATAGATATTATAGATGATGATTACAGAAAATTCTACCCTGTTCCCGAGTAGTTTTTGGGAATTAAAGGAAACCTTTATGCTAATCCAGGTTACAAGCTATACATGTTCAAAGTTATCCAAATCATAGTAGTTAGGGAGTGATTGAGCCACAAATAATTATATTCACAGCCTTCACAGCTCAGTTGGTAGTAGCTCTGCCTTCTGCGCCGTAGGCCGTGGGTTCGATCCCCACCGAGAACAAACATTTGTGTGATGAACATAGATGTTTGTTCTCCGTCTCTCTCGGGTGATCAATAATTTTACAAAAAAAAAAAGTCATATTACAAGAAGAGTATTAGACATGGATGTGGATGGTTTAGATGTTTGTTCTCTGTCTGGGTGGTATTATATATTATAGGTACGTTTTTACAAAAAATAAGTATATTATGTATTTTATCAGCTATCTGGTTCCCATATTACAAGCTTTGGCTTAGTTTGGGGCTAGATAGTGATGTGTGGATAGTCCAAAAATATTTATTTATTTATATAAACCAAGTGACCTATTAGGGTTGTCAATCAATCAATCCAGAATGTCCACTTTCTCCACCAATATTGATTTATTCTCCTTTCCAGATGAAGCACATACTACCAGCCTAGATGTACAACAGTAAATCATTGGACTCAATATTCCACTCCAGCTCCACGCCGATAGCTATAACTCCGATCAGATCTTGAGGGTTGCTAATAAATTTGTATATAACGTGCCCTAAAACGCATTACTCATCGATATTAGAAACTGCTAGGTTTGTGATTAAATAAGTTTCACTGTTTATGGGATAGTGGGGTTGTAAATTGTATCCATTAGTTAGAGAGCTGGCTAGCATTTCGGTATTTATCATAAAAAAACTTTAAAGTTATTACCACGAAATTGAAAGATTTTGATATTTTATTTGTTTTCTGAAGAATTTAGAACGACAGGCAGCAAAGCGCAAATCTTTAAAATAAATCGATCTTTTTACACAGTTTTATAAAATAAGAAAGTATAGCCATTTCTATTTCTTATTGACAGCCTTCACAGCTCAGTTGATAGTAGCTCTGCCTTCTGCGCCGTAGGCCGTAGGTTCGATCCCCACCGAGAACAAATATTTGTGTGATGAATATGGATGTAAGTTCTCTGTCTGGGTGTTATATAAAATAATAAGTAAGTATTTACAAAAAAAAGTATATATGTATTATATCAGCTATCTGGTTGCCACATTACAAGCTTTGGCTTAGTTTGGAGCTAGATATTGGTGTGTGGAAAGTCCACCAATATTTATTATTATTATTTCACGAACGACTAATTACTAACTACATAATTTAAAACTGTTTTTTCATCGGCGGCAGAAGTCGTCTCGCCTGCGCAGGACTTTACACAGCTACTTTTCAAAAAATATTAATTTTACTTTACAATGAATAATAACAGTTTAAGAATAAAATTATTATTCTTCAACTCATTATATAATAGCTTTTTCTTCTTCTTAAATAGATGAGCTTAGCTCTTGTCGGGGTTTTGATGTAGTCTCCTTCAATTGAGTCTTTCCAATGCGGCCGCTTTGACTCCCTTAAACGACATGACAGCGACCTTCTCTTTTATCTGACTCATGTAACTTATTCTTGGCCTTCCGCTTCCTCGCTTTCTTTCAAGCTTTAATAATAAAAGCGTTGTAGAACTTAAGCTTATATCGTATATTATCAAGAGTTATAAATAAAAATAGCTCCACGTAAAGTCACAGGCGTTCCACAAGCCAATAATAAATTGACCAATCGAACTCCAAAAGTTTTAGTTTACTCCATCCAATTAACTGAACAGAAACTTGATAAAATAAATGAGAATACGTAGAGATCCTTTACCACATGTATTTTAAGCCATTCCTCAACTGTTGTGCTCCAACTATAGCTGAAACGAAAAGTCGTAGAGCTCTGGTAAAGGGCTCGTCCGGGGAACTAACCATCCAACGACCATGCATACAAAAACGGCCTGACTATACGGAAAACGCAAAACAATACTGAGACTTGGTGTACAGACCTTCAGCTTGTTTCATTAGTAAGTAGTATAAAAGAAACTAAAAAAAAACTAGAAAGAAAGTTCTTAGAAGTCGTTAGTACAACTTTTGTAAATAATAGATTTGATTGTGTCAGTTGATAACCTTCCCTTGTAAATAATAGAATTTTATTTTTAAATTATTATATTATTACTAACAATTAGGTTAATCTACTTCTTACTAACACAATGGATTGTATACTTATTCAAAATAAAAAACCTTTTGATTTGATTTGATAATATATTTTTACTTATTACTAACAATTAAGTTAATCTATTTCTTAATAACACAATGGATTGTATACTTATTCGAAATAAAAAACTTTTGATTTGATTTGATATATTTTTAATTATTACTAACCATTAGGTTAATCTATTTCTTAATAACAAAATGGACTGTATACTTATTCAAAATAAGTCAAAGTCAAAGTCAAAGTCAAAATGTATTTATTCAATAAAATCACAAGGATCACTTTGAAACGTCTTAAAGCTAGGTGACTCTAGGTGCCAGTTCCACGCGACCAAAGCCTAGAAGAACAGGCAACAAACTTACGGCTTGGTTCCTACCGTTCTTTTGTATGATCCTTTTACAATGTAATAATATAATATATTATTGAAGTTTAGTGAGGCGTAGGCATACAGAAAAAGGTAAACATAATCAAATTTATAAGACAGCACACGCTATAAAAAACCAAATAAAAAACCTTTTGATTTGATTTGATATATTTTTACTTATTTCTAACAATTAGGTTAATATATTTCTTACTAACACAATGGATTGTATACCTACTTATCCGAAATAAAAAACCTTTTGATTTGATTTGATACATTTTTACTTATTACTAACAATAAGGTTAATCTACTTCATTAATAGCACAATGGATTGTATACTTATCCGAAATAAAAAACTTCTGATTTGATTTGATTTGGTACCCTGGTTTGATGAGTCATCTGGCAAGGTTTGGTTGTTCTTGATCAACTTAGAAAAAAAAGGCAATATTTTTGGTTTTTTTTAAATCCTTTTATTTGTAATTAATTGCCATTTTTCTTCATATCTACTTTGGCGGGCTTAGGACCGTCAAGCTATTTACAACAAATAAAGTTATTTACAGTAAGTACTTACAACTACGCACGTCACTAACCTACAGTATTTTAAAAGTTGTTCAAAATGTCCACCTTCATTGTCAATGCAAACACACACACGTTTTAACAACTTGTTTTTGTGGGAAATTACTTAGTCTTTGCACTATCAAAAGCGTCTAATGCGCTGTTTTAGGTCCTGTACATTTGTTAGGCTCACTCACATACACTAGTCTTTTTATTTCGCTCCACAAAAAGATTGGGGGTGTCAGATCGGGCGAGCACGGAGGCCAGGCAAACTGGGCCACCGCGACCAATCCATCGGGTGCCAAACTCTTGAGATAGGTACTCTCGCACTGCGCGATGATAGGGCGGTGGCGCGCCGTCCTGCTGAAACCATAGCTCCCGCCAGGTTGTTAACGGAATATCCTCCAGCCTGGCGATGGCTAGTAGCTCCTGGGTCTTCCTGTAGTGTATCTCAACTGAGCGCACAATCTTCCAAGCGCAGGACTGGCTTGTGCTAAAGCGACATGCCGCGTCACGCGTGCTCCTCCGAGGATCTTCTTCAAAATCATTTAGGAGGTCATCGTAGAAGTTTCGGGAGTATGCAGGCCCTCCTCGTCCTTGCGGCACGTAAACAGAGCCATGGTCTAATATGCGTTGGTATAATATGCTGGACATTGTGGAGTAATTTGGTTGCCGATTGTTTGGGTACCATTCGCGGTACATCCGTAGGTAATCACTCACATTTCCCCAGACTAAAAATACGTAAGTACGTAACATGTATGCGTATTCTCTGGTAGTGTACTGACAAGCTATCGTGAACGTGAAAACCACAATAAATTAAGTACTCTAAATTAGATGCAGGTGAGAGCGCAGCGGTCAGTGACACCCGTAAAATAAAAATTGTCCGCGGGTATGTGTTTAGTTCGACACGAGTTTGCCGGCCATAGATGAAATAATAGTTAGTATTGCGCGAGCGGCGCGTTTTGTTTCGTTTTGAACGAGACAAAAATTTATGAATGGATGAGAATTAGACTCGGGTATAAGACTCTGTAGTAGGTACGTACGGATAATGGGTAACTAGTTATCATCTTTTTCTTGGGATATTCTTTTTAATTATTTTTTTTTGAGTTTTAACTACATAAACGTGATCCGTAACTGACACTGAGTATACGGTTTTTTTTTTTGGTAATTACAAAATAGTGGTGTATACTCCTTTTTTTGTAGATACATACCTACCTATAATATTATATAACACCCAGACAGAGAACAAACATCAATTTTCATCACACAAATGTTTGTTCTCGGTGGGGATCGAACTCACGGCCTACGGCGCAGAAAGCAGACCAACAGAGAAGTGAAGGCTGTCAAAAAAAATGCACAAATGGTATCGAAAATCTTATCCACTCATCATTAAACTAATATTTTTTTTTATATTGGTTTGACTACCAGTTGCACAATTTTTTTGGAATATTGTTGAAAATACCGGAACCAGTATTCGTTTTTTTATATTGCTTATTTATTAATTCATTTTCAATTCAAAGTATTCAGTTGAATCAAAAAGGTCGCTTTAGGACGTCTTAAAGCTAATTACAGGCATATGAGGCTTATCATCTGTATGCCTCAAGGGCAGTGCATCGTATTGCACTTTCCTATCGTGCGTGACTTTTGAGGCAATGCTTTGTTATAGGTGATGGTTACCACTTACCATCAGCTGGGCCATCTGCTTGTTCCATCATGTAGTTGAATAAAAAAAAAATGAAACTAGGTTTTAGTTCAGTTCAATATTTTTTCAAACTGACAATTATTGGTCAGTCGCTGTATCTACATAGCTATCATAATTTCTCACCCCATACAAGGCACGGCAAACTTAGGATTGTCTAATAGCTCGGAACAGCCGGTTAAGTGGTGCGACTGTGCGACCACACACCCTTCGCGGTTCGCCGATCGCATATTTCTTGACCATTGGTGTTCCCATAAACATGCCTACCGTCAAACGAAGTAATTAATGATTTATAGAGGTGGAACTCCCGCTCGGGTCACATTTGTCTTCTAGACCGTACTGCTTCAACTTTTCATTCATTGTAAAAAAAACGTATCCAATCGAAAACTTTAGAATTTGACTGTTTTGTCTTGTTTTGTTTGCGTATAACCAAAAAAGCCAGAAACTAACGTTTTCAATTGTTTTAAAATGAATAAAACATTTGTTTTCTAGACCGCTCAAATTTTTGTACCTCGGTATTAATCCTTATCCCAATAAATCTTTTCATATTCAAGACTGGTTCAATACCTATACATTACTACTTGAATTTTTCAAATCGAACATTCCATTCAAAAGATTTTAAAAATATAAGGTCACGGGGCGCGTTCTCACCCAGCGCGGGCCCGGGCAAGGCGCGAGGTAGACGGGCGTGTAAATGACTCGAACTCACCATGGTCTAAGTTTATCCTAAAACATTGAAAAAAATTATGTCCACCCATGCGAAGCTGAGACAGGCCGCTAGTCTACAATAAAAACAACAATAGGCTACAGTCTCAATTAAAACTACATTTATAATTTAATAAATTTAGTAGTATATTATCACACTGAAGTCCACTGTTGGACATAGGCCTCTCTCATACATCTCCAGGAAGAACGATTCAGCCGAGACGAGACAGTTTTTTAAGCTTTTAAATATCATCATTATCATCAGGGTGAAGAAATCCACTGCTGGATAGGCCTCCCCTAAAGTTTTCAGGAAGAACGATTCTGAGCCCTCTCCATCCACCAACTTCCCATTGTCAATGTCGTCAGTCCATCGGGTAGGAGGGCTGATAAGGGGTTTTGAATAATGATTAAGTTACAAAATAACGAGTTGCGCTTCTATGGAATACTCAACGCTTTCTGGTGAAACTGTTCATTTCTTCCCCGAACTATGAAAAAGTCGAGGGGTCTATGGGGTGCTTTGGGAGTTGAGTATTATGGGCCTTTTCTTTTTTATGGTATGTTTATTTTCTGAAAGAGATTGGGATATAATCCACTTCGTATTTCCGAAAAGTGGCTTATAATGCCAGTCTTTTTTATGCCACAGCTGGTAGAGGAGCAGACCACCTGATGGAAAGTGGTCACCGTCGCCCATATACACCTGCAACACCATAGGCGATGCAGATGCGCCACGGTTCTTTAAGGGAAAAATAATAATAATTATAATAATCTGCATTCTCGTAGTTTCGACATGATAGAGTAATGTCAAAACTGTGTTAAGGAAAATGCGATGGTGTGAAAAAACATCAAATTTGATGAAGAAGAATTTTTCATACTATCACAATAAATAAAAAACCAATAGTGAAATTACAGGCACATTAACATCAATGGATTGCGTCCATCTATTTTAGACATATAAGTTGATGGATAGTAGGGCATAGTAGGGCACGTTCCTATCGTACGTAATATTCGAAGCATTGCTTTGTTATAGGGGACGGTTACCATTTTACATCATGTGGGTCATATAGGTACATGTTCCAACAGCAAGTGCAGTATAAAAACCATTTAAATTCCTCGTATATCACAATACGTATTTTATTAGTGTTTTATCAGCTCATTGAGCCATTTCTGTGAAATCGGTAAAAAACATCCTTCATCTTGAGTTACGCGAGAAAATGCGTACCTCGTCTTAAAAACACTTAGAGCCCGGCCAATCATTATCCCTTCGGATAATCTTTTACCTCCTGTGATAAAATGGGGTAAAATAGGGTAAAACAGGGTAAGATAGGGAAAGAGTGGGCTATTTTTCTCTCCCGCTGGCCACAGGGACGCTTTAGTTTCAATAAGAAACGAGATAAGACCACTTTAGAAAAAAGTGTTGCTATCTTGATGGATCAGTTTCTTTTCAGCTTTCGTTTTACTAAAGTTTCCATTCTGAAGTACTCGTAGATTGGGCTACACAAAACTTTCACGGGTATAAACCGGAGCCAATCATTGCGTCTCACTCACACTATTGTTGAAATTAGGAACCTTTCACTCGCACTCGTGGGAAGTATAGATATTATTGATAAAAGATGATGATTACAGAAAATTCTACACACTCCACGAGTAGTTTTTGGGAATTAAAGGAAACCTTTATGCTAATCCAGGTAACAAGCTATACATGTTCAAAGTTAAATCCTAATCATAGTAGTTAGGGAGTCATTGAGCCACAAATATATTCACAGCCTTCACAGCTCAGTTGGTAGTAGCTCTGCCTTCTGCGCCGTAGACCGTGGGTTCGATCCCCACCGAGAACAAACATTTGTGTGATGAACATAGATGTTTGTTCTCCGTCTCTCTCGGGTGATCAATAATTTTATAAAAATGTATTTACAAAAAAAAAGTCATATTACAAGAAGAGTATTAGACATGGATGTTGGATGGTTTAGATGTTTGTTCTCTGTCTGGGTGTTATTATATATTATAGGTACGTATTTACAAAAAATAAGTATATTATGTATTTTATCAGCTATCTGGTTCCCATATTACAAGCTTTGGCTTAGTTTGGGGCTAGATAGTGATGTGTGGATAGTCCAAAAATATTTATTTATTTATATAAACCAAGTGACCTATTAGGGTTGTCAATCAATCAATCCAGAATGTCCACTTTCTCCACCAATATTGATTTATTCTCCTTTCCAGATGAAGCACATACTACCAGCCTAGATGTACAACAGTAAATCATTGGACTCAATATTCCACTCCAGCTCCACGCCGATAGCTATAATTCCGATCAGATCTTGAGGGTTGCTAATAAATTTGTATATAACGTGCCCTAAAACGCATTACTCATCGATATTAGAAACTGCTAGGTTTGTGATTAAATAAGTTTCACTGTTTATAGGATAGTGGGGTTGTAAATTGTATCCATTAGTTAGAGAGCTGGCTAGCATTTCGGTATTTATCATAAAAAAACTTTAAAGTTGAATTAGCCTACCTAGAAATTTAAGATTTGATATTTTATTTGTTTTCAGAAGAATTTTGAACGACACAGGCAGCAAAGCGCAAATCTTTAAAATAAATCGATCTTTTTACACAGTTTTATAAAATAAGAAAGTATAGCCATTTCTACTACTTATTGACAGCCCTCACAGCTCAGTCGGTAGTAGCTCTGCCTTCTGCGCCGTAGGCCTTGGGTTCGATCCCCACCGAGCACAAATATTTGTGTGATGAATATGGATGTTAGTTCTCTGTCTGGGTGTTATATAAAATTATAAGTAAGTATTTACAAAAAAAAGTATATATGTATTATATCAGCTATCTGGTTACCATATTACAAGCTTTGGCTTAGTTTGGGGCTAGATATTGCTGTGTGGAAAGTCCACTAATATCGCCTCGCCTGCGCAGGACTTTACACAGTTACTTTACGAAAATTATTAATTTTACTTTACAATGAATAATAATAGTTTAAGAATAAAATTAGAAGAAGAAGCTTTAATATAATGAGTTTAAGTATATTAAAGCTTCTTCTTCTTCTTAAATAGATGAGCTTAGCTCTTGTCGGGGTTTTGATGTACCTTTAAGGCGAAGACAAGAGTTAGCTCTTGTCTTCGCCTTAAAGGAGACTACATCAAAACCCCGACAAGAGCTAAGCTTTTATAACGTTAGTTTAACGTTTTTATAACGTTTGACTTGAATGTGACTTTACGGAGCACGTAAAGTCACAGGCGTTCCACAAGCCAATAATAAATTGACCAATCGAACTCCAAAAGTTTTAGTATACTCCATCCAATTAACTGAACAGAAACTTGATAAAATAAATGAGAATACGTAGAGATCCTCTACCACCTGTATTTTAAGCCATTCCTCAACTATTCTACTCCACTCATAGCTGAAACGAAAAGTCGTAGAGCTCTGGTAAAGGGTTCGTCCGGGCAACTAACCATCCAACGACCATTCATCGAGTCTTCATACAAAAACGGCCTGACTATACGGAAAACTCAAAACAATACTGAGACTTGGGGTACAGACCTTCAGCTTGTTTCATTAGCAAGTAGTATAAAAGATACTAAAAAAAAATAAAAAAAAAAAACTAGAAAGAAAGTTCTTAGGAGTAGTTGGTACAACTTTTGTAAATAATAGAATTTTATTTTTAAATTATTATATTATTACTAACAATTAGGTTAATCTACTTCTTACCAACACAATGGATTGTATACTTATTCGAAATAAATAACTTTTGATTTGATATATTTTTACTTCTTACTAACGATTAGGTTAATCTATTTCTTACTAACACAATGGATTGTATACTTATTTGAAATAAACAACTTTTGATTTGATATATTTTTACTTAATACTAACAATTAGGTTAATATATTTCTTACTAACACAATGGATTGTATACCTACTTATCTACACTAATATTATAAAGAGAAAAGATTTGTATTTTTGTTGTTTTGTATGTAACGAATAGGCTCAAAAACTACTGGTCCGATTTCAAAAATTCTTTCACCATTAGAATGCTACATTATCCCTGAGTAACATAGGCTATATTATATTTTCAAAAAAATCAGGGATCCTTACTAAAACTCCAATAATGTAACCCAACTTGCAGAACACATCATTATCTACAAAAAATGTCGCGACAGCATATGTCTAACTATTATAGTTATGTCACAATAAGTGTTCTTTTATTATAAAAATTTAATTTATATGCCGCCGCTAGAAAAGGGTGTTTATTTGTACCTTGGTATTAATCCTTATCAAAATAAATCATTTCATAATTAAGACGGTTTCAATACCTATAGATTACTTCTTAAATTTTTCAAATCGGACATTCCATTCAAAAGATATGACGAAATTAAAAATGTTAACGTGTCCACGGGTCACGCTCGGGGTGCGATTTCACTCACTCAAGGAGAAGGACGTGCAAATGTATGAAATTAGTAGACGCGAGGCTCGAACTTAGACCGTGGGGGTCTAAGTTTATCCTAAAATGTTCAAAAAATGTATGACCACCCATGCGAAGCTGGGACAGGCCGCTAGTCCGAAATAAAATACTTTCGATTTGATTTGATATATTTTTACTTATTACTAACAATTAGGTTAATCTACTTCTTACTAGCACAATGGATTGTATACATATCCGAAATAAAAAAATTCTGAATTGATTTGATTTGGTACCCTGGTTTGATGTGTCATCTGGCAAGGTTTGGTTGTTCTTGATCCACTTAGGTGTGCAATGTTCATTGTGGTCACAATGTGGGTCCGTGGAATTGCATTACCTCACCTCCAAGAACCTCGTTTGCGGTATTGTATTGAGACGTAGTGTTGCGTCGGTAGGGTTAAGGTGAAGACTGCTAATATACCGCTCGCTTGCACATTTCAACATTTTGATTAGAGTCCCTCAACTTCACAGCTCAGTTGGTAGTAGCTCTGCCTTCTGTGCCGTAGGTCGTGGGTTCGATCCCCACCGAGAACAAACATTTGAGTGATGAACATAGATGTTTGTTCTCTATCTGGGTATTATATAATATTCTAAGTATGTATTTACAAAAACAAGTATATAAGTATTATATCAGCTATCTGGTTCCCATATCACAAGCTTTGGCTTAGTTTGGGGCTAGATAGTGCTGTGTGGAATGTCCACCAATATTTATTTATTTACTTATTTATAAAAAATTGCAAGCAAACAAGTTGGGTGCAATTACATTGCACACATTTCAGCTAAAAAATAATTTTGACCCAAACAAGTTTTTCTACAAAAAAGATTATCATCATCACACTTCAGGTAAGATTATAATTTTATATCTAAGTAGTTGAGTTTGGTCAAAAATATTTTAACGGTGTAGACGGTTTTTTAACCTTCTTCAAAAAAGGAGGAGGTTCTCAATTCGACTGTATTCTTTTTAAACAAAAAACTCAGACTTCAGGTACTGGTCTTTATTAAAATCAAAATAAAAAAATTATCAAAATAAGTTTATTTTGGAACAACAATAAGGCACAATATAATGTAGAAAACGATAACATTCGCAGACGTTTAAAAAACTGTGTCGCGAACATTAACGCCCTCCGACTTGAACTCCAAAACATTTGAGAACTATTAGTTCAGTTGATTAAAAGTTATAACAAAAATTGAAAATTATTGTAAGATAGACTTGTAAGGGTGGATTTTTGGTGCTTAGTGAGGGATTGTGCGTGTTCGTGCGTGTGTGTGTGTGAGAGGGAGGGTGTGTGTATATGTATAAGGGTGTGTCTATGAATGTGTGTGTGTGAGATAAATTTATGGGGGGTTCTCCTGGTACGCCAGTCTCATGAGAGTCTGGTTATAGAGAATCTTTATGTTGGATACCGGGGAATTTCGTCTCACTAGGTAATTGTGGTTGCAAATAAAAATCTTACCTCTTTTTCTTCCAATGGAATAGGATATCAAAGTAAAGAGGTTGGAGTATAAATTGGGACATTGCAAACGCTTTTAACGATTTCTTTCTTCTGCTGGTTTTTCTTAGACACACCGGGTTAGGTCAATGGCCGGAATTGTGGACATGATAAAAAGGCTTTCATTAAAATGTGCGAGCGAGAGGTACATTGGCACTAATTGGCAGTTGTCAACCCCTTAAGTATATTAGTAGCAACGATAGGCTAGGGAAGATAGAATCTATTAAATCTTTCAACAAATAGCCAATTTTTTGTTATTATTGTAGATAATCGGTAGAGAGGATATAATCTTTTTTTTTACAACTGCTGATGGAACAAGCAGATGGCCCACCTGATGTTAAATGGTAATATATCATGCCCATCTTTGTTATAGGTGATGGTTACCACTTTACATCAGGTGGGCGATCTGCTTGTACCATCAGCTAGTTGTATAAAAAACAGTGACAAGGTTAAGTCAAACCAACAATGCTCAAACAATTGCTATCTCTTACCAATGAGTGGTGATAGACAGAGACAGAGCATATAGTTTACTATGGCGGATTTTAGTCTAATACTAGATGACCCGGTGTACTTCGGATCATTTATCCTAACGATATTAAAACTCTCCCTTCGCTTTAGGTAGAACGTTAAGGTAGAACAGTTTATATGGGAAAATGAAATTGTTGTTTTTACTATCTTCCTCGCTATTTTTCCATATTTTCAGAGCGTTTAAACCTTCCCTGGACTACGACAAACATTTCAAAACCAAAAACAGCTAAATCGGCCCAGCCGTTCTCGAGTTTTAGCGAGACAAACGACCGGCAATCGTTTTTTATATTTTTTTTTAATACAACTAGCTGATGGAACAAGCAGATGCTAAGTGATGTTAAGTAGTAACCATCACATATAACAAATTGCCTCGCAAGTCACGCACGATAGGAACGTGCCCTACTATGCACTGCCCTGCGTCCATCAACTTGTGGCATACAGATGTAAAGCCTCATGTGCCTGTAATTACACCGGCAACCACACTCTTCAAACCGAAACACAGTGTTGCTGCTTGGCGGCAGAAAAAGGCGTGGTGGTAGTACTTCCCCGGACGAGCCCTTCACAAAGAGCTCTACTACTCTTTATATATAGAGATTAAGGAAACTTCACCAAAACTAGTATTTGCGAGGGTTTAACGATTATCCTCAAGAAGTGCACAGACATTAATTATTTATTTTTTCCAAGAAAATCTCTCACTATAATCTTTTATCTCATTGAGCATTACTATTAAACCATTTCACCAGCATTTAACCTTTCTACAGCAATCCAGACAGAAAACTAGACATTGTGAGACCACCAACTTATCGCATTAGTTGCTAATGAAAAATGAACCTTATGGTGAAGGGATACGAGTGTGTGGGCTTTCAAGGCTTTTATGTAGAGAGTGTCCTTTCATCCTCTCCTTTTTACCTGAAGCTGCAATTATAGTTAGCGTGCCTCGGGGTGGTTATATTTCAGGGTTCAGTGGCTTTTATTTTTAATAAATAGTTACCACAAATGTTATCTACCAGCTGTGAGATTATTCAACAAAGAGGAACTATAGTCGCGTTAAACACTCGCTGCATACTCGGTCATAAATCATCTTAACACTAGTGTTGAGAGTATTTGGCGCGGGCGCCTAGTGTTGAGAGTACTCGGCGCGGGCGCACGCACGTTATCGATAAAAATAATGACTCAGCGAGAGTGGTTGCGCGGTCGGAGAGGTCATGTATCGATATTTCTTATCGACTCCAATAATGCACATCTCTGCGCTTAAACAAAAGGATCGTTCTCCTAAGTGCGAGAGAAAGATTGCAATATTTCAGTCTCTTTCCGATAATTTAAGACCGAGTTTGCCGCGAGAGTTTAACACGACTTTAAAACTGAAGCCTTATATTTTTTATAATCATAATGATAATCATTTATTAATTGTTTCATGTTGTAAAGAGAAGTTTGTAGGACACAATATTTCAAAGTCAAAGTCAAAAGGTATGTATTCAATAAAATCACAAGGATCACTTTGAAACGTCTTAAAGCTAGATGACTCTAGGTGCCAGTTCCACGCGACCAAAGCCTAGAAGAACAGGCAACAAACTTACGACTTGGTTCCTACCGTTCTTTTATATGATACTTGACAGTTTTGGTTTCCATAATAGTCTAGGTCTAATCTAAAGTCTAAAGTCTAAGGTCTAAACAATACGTCAGCTGGGCCATATGCTTGTTCCATTAAAAATAAAAGTCTTATAAAAAATACGGTTGTATCTCAATAGCAAATCCAATAAATAATGGAAAACCATGTACAAAGCTTTATTATGAAAAGCTTTCAAAAAGAAAACAAATGCTAAGACTATACCAATATTGTTACTTATTTTCGTTCCGGAATAACACAAAAACAATATAAAGAATAAACGCATAAAAACATTTACCTCATACAAAATAATAAAACATTTACGCAAACATCATCATTCCCCTAAGCACAGATAATAACGCAAATTGAACCAGACTGAACACATCACCTCTTTTGCCATATCATAAAATATGTATGCGGAATCCTCTTGCTTATTTTGTTCCGCGCTTAGCCGCTTTCGGAGAATTTTCACCTTTTGTGCTACGTAAAGCAAGGTTTTTCAGTTTTTTGTTGACAAAATACAGGTTTTTTATGCTTGTCTTTTGGTCTTGAAGGATGCGAGAGAAATAATACATGAGTTTTACTGAGCGGCCTTAAAATTTGGACACTTAAACGTTGAGGAAGTATTTTTTGGCATGACGTCTGAATTTTTTTATTATAAGTAAATAATACAAGTAAAATTTGACTTTTGGGATTATGCGACGTGTTTTTATGATTACAGCTTAAAGCGCAGACAACCGTCAAACATATTTCCACTTGCACATTTCCTTTACAGCTTGATAAGTACGATAACTTATAAAAAAAATATGGGTAGAAAACTTGTTTGAGACGAAATGATATTTTTATGAACCTTTGCAATTACATTCTCCTTAATTTTGTTTGCGATTTGCGATTTTACTATAACTACCTTTAGTCATTGAACTCTTGTGCGAGCAAAAAGTTGTTTGTCGGGTATCAGCTTCTTAATACGCAAACAATCTTCAAACCACTTCTCGCTCACACATTTCAACAACTTCAAAGATATAAATATTTTACGGTTCCCAGCCTCTTATCAACGTTTCAATAAAGATCTCTCTAGCAAATTAACTTATGTCCGACATAAATGTCAAAGCTGTATTTCACATAAGTGGAGTGCATGCAATTCGTTCACGGTCACTTTATTTTTTATTAACTTTATACTGCCTTCGGTCCAGGGTTCAAAGGTATTGCATCAATGGATTTTCCTATTCGAAATTCTTTTTCGAAGCTAGTGACACGCCAAGAAGAAAATTCCAATTTATTTGTGTAATGCCAGTGGTCTCAAACGGTGAATGAAAAACTTGAGAAGAAAATTAAATGAAGAGTCACTTAAGGCGAATGGATACCCCGATACTAGCGCCACTACATATTTTATTTTATCATTACGTTATACAAAGGAATTATCAAAAAATCGGACCGCGCGTACACGATACCTATCACAAGCTTTTTTTTAATGTATCTGTAATAGTTTTGTATTGTATTATTTAGGCAGGTACTTGTTTCAAGAGTTTAGTTCCTATTGGTGGCCACCAAGCTCTCCAAGCAAGGTATCTGACTCAGTAACACAAAACAAAACTATTACAGATACATTAAAAAAAAGCTTGTAATAGGTATCGTGTACGCGCGGTCCGAATTTATGATACTTCCTTTGTATAACGTAATGATTAAATAAAATATGTAGTGGCGCTAGTATCGGGGTATCCAGTCGCCTTAAGAAGAGGTGGTCGTTTGCCAAAAACGTATTTTAACAAATCATAATAAGTAAGAGAATAGACTAGAATAGAGATAGAAGTAGATAATGCTCTCAACACTTTATTTACTTGCCTACCAATAAGCCGCTTAAAAAATGTGTTGATAAATTGTTGTACCTACCAAACTCATATTTACGTGTTTATTTAATTTAAATGTTTTTAAACGTACGATACTAATAAATTTGTTATTCCAATATTTTTATTCTCAGCAAGTGAATTTATGTAATTCTTTTGAGAAATAAAGATTCTATACCACAAAATAGAAGACAGCCTCCGCAGCTCAGTTGGTAGTAGTTCTGCCTTCTGCGCCGTAGGCCGTGGTCGATCCCCACCGAGAACAAACAATTGTGTGATGAACATAGATGTTTGTTCTCTGTCTGGGTGTTAAATAATATTATAATTAAGAATTTACAAAAAAAAGTGTATAAGTAGTATATCAGCTATCTGGTTCCCACATCACAAGCTCTGGCTTAGTTTGGGCCTACAAAGTGCTGTGTGGAAAGTCCACTAATATTTATTTAAATTATTTCTTTTAACAAAATTGATTTCTAAAAGCAGTTTTGAGCCGTTATAAAGCGAAGGAGATTAAAACAAAATAAAAAATGTATTCAACAAAAGAGTGCCTTTTCATAATAAAAAAAACATCAAAAGTGTACCTTATTACATTATTTTATTACAGATTAAGAAATATCTAAATTATTACGGTAGCTTAAGATCTTAAAAACCGGTAAAACAACGTCTTTAAAATATTCTCCTCTTAAACACCAAACTAAATTAAATAAGTGTCATGAGCAAAATGAACTCTTAACCGTACTCGTACATATAAATCTCCTTTTACGTGCACCGCAATTAGTTTTCCGTCATAAAACTACCCTCAAAATAAACCGCAGAAAGAATGTACGCACAAAGCCGGTTGACGCTGAGAATCTGCTTGTGACGGACAGGGTAAATAGCATTATCGCTAACCCCAGCGCCAGACATAGTTTCACTTGTTTGAAAACTTTCTTGTTTGATAAAAGTCAAACATCATTCAAATTCAAAGTCTTTGTATCCAAAGTCTTCGTGCCACACACAGTGATCAAACAAGTGTTCAAACAAGTGAAGCTATATCTGGCGCCGGCTTAATAAGTACATTTGACAGCATAACTACTGTCAGGATTTTCAGGATGGCGCCAATAGACAGAAAAGAGGATTGGTATGGTCGAAGGAGGTTTATATTTTTCTATGGTTTTATAATGATAGTGAAAAACACGCAACAGGGTCTCAATGGATAAACATAATTGAAAAAATTCATAAAAGCAAGTCACGAAATTAGGTACTTCATCATCATCATCATCAGCCCAAAGAAGTCCACTGCTGGACATAGGCCTCCCCTATAGATTTCCAGGAAGAACGATTCCGAGCCCTCTCCATCCACCGACTACCCGCGATCCTAACAATGTCGTCAGTCCATCGGGTGGGACTATTATTAGGTACTTACACGGCTATAACAGTCAATGCAAAACTAAAGGAATATGTCTAAAATCAAATCATTATAATATAATTTAAAAAAAATATTGGTGGACTTTTCACACAGCACTTTCTTGCCCCAAACTAAGCAAAACTCGTAATATGGGAACCAGGTACTCCTTATAGACTTTTTTTTTGTAAATACAGAATAACAAACAAACAGAGAACCAACATATTTGTTCATCACATAAATGTTTGTTCTTGGTGGGGATCGAACCCACGGCCAACAGCGCAGATGGCAGGACTACTACCAACTGAGCTGTGATAATAAACTTCAGAAGTTCGAGATTTTTCACCTGTTTTTGTTGTAAATGCGTTGTAAGACGCTAAAGCTTTCGTAGACGTAGTACTTTATTCTGTGGCAGAGCATAAAAGTGAACTTCAACTTCCAACGAAATTTACGGTGTTATTTTAAATTATTTATTGACATACTGACATGTTGTTTGGTTATTTCCTTACATATTTTAAGAGTAGTAGAGCTCTTTGTAAAGGGCTCGTCCGGGGAAGTACTACCGCCACGCCTTTTTCTGCCGCCAAGCAGCAACGCTGTGTTTCGGTTTGAAGAGTGTGGTTGACGGTGTAATTACAGGCACATGAGGCTTAACATCTGTATGCCTCAAGTTGATGGACGCAGGGCAGTGCATCGTAGGGCACGTTCCTATCGTGCGTGATATTTTAACTGAATTGGTACTTGGTACTAAGATATCTGAGGGGATATCGACAGTGCCCGAGAATCAACGTGTCGCCGAGCTGTTTCATACAAAAGTTCAATACCTACCTGGCTAAAATGTATGAAACAGCTGTTTTTTTTTCGCGTTCACAGTGTTGGTTCCTTACAAAAAGTTATTCATATTGGTGGATACTTTAGCCCCCTGAAGTTTATATACACAATTATATGGGAACACCTTGTATATTTTGAAATCATCATTATCTCAGCCTGGTATTATATGGTCACTGTTAGGTTAGCCTCCCTCATGTTTTGCCAGCCTCTTCTGTCCTGTGCGTCTCTGGACCTTCACGATGTTGTCGAAGTATTTTGAAATACTTCGTGACTCTCGCTTGCACGTTTCGACATGTTGAAAGATACATGTTTTCCTACTCAAAAATTTGCTTTACTAGTTTTCGTATATAAGCAAACTTTTAAGCAGGAAAACTTGTATCGATCAAAATGAAATTTTTACTAAACTGTGTGCAATGTGATTGCTCAAAAATGCTTGATTGCGATTTTACGAAAATGAGTTTAGTGATTTTATATCTTCCAACATGTCGAAACGTGCGAGCGAGAGTTACATTAGCTCTTGTCTTCGTCTTCTTAATTTGTAATTTCATTAAAAAGGTAAGTCCAAAAAGCTAAAGGATTTTTATAAAATAACTTGATCTCTACTTATTGAGAATAGCGTTGCTTCGTGAAATCGTAGTGCAATAATTAAGTCGATTTTGCACTTCATAGTGCGCTGCCAGAGACGATTGCTATAAAATTGATTTGGTACTTTTTAAAGGCTGAAGCGATCTTATTGTAATGTAAACACTTTTACTGCTCATTACACTATAATAATCTAAATAACATAATACAGTTCCGATATTCATAAGGCGATAACAACTGCTTAACTTATTATTTAAAATGTATGTTTTGTTTTAATTTTGTTGTTTTTTTTATTCTGATTTTGTATTTTTGTGTCTGTGTATATTAGTTAGGCAAATAAATGTGTTATCTATCTAACTGCTAATATACCTCTCACTCGCATATTTAACAATTTGAATGATATAAAATCAGTGAACTTATTTATCTTACTACTAAAAAGTTTTCATCATTAATAGAATAGAGTATATTATCTTATTTGACACAAAAACAGCATAATCGAAATTTTAAATGTTATAAAATCATTGAAATTATTTATGAAAAATCGCAATCAAACCAGTTTTCCTTCTAAAAAGACAGAAAAACATAAAAATAATAAATTTCAACCAACAAGAAACATAAGTAGGTAACTAACACTTTTGAAAATAATTATTAGGTAAAGTAAGTATTTTGAGAGAAATATTCAAAAACAAGCTACCCACCAAACTAAAAACAAAAAATTATAGAAATGTCTCTGCTTCTATGCCAAACTTACGCATGATCCAAAGAGGAAGAGAAAGAAGCTGAGTAAGCCATAATCCAATCTAAAGGATAAGATCAAGGATAGATAGAAGATATAATAGATATTAGATCTAATATTTAGGTTAAATATGTACGAGTAGGTAGTAGCTAGTGTGTAAGGAAATCCAACGCTTTTTATTTATTTATGAGTATTTAATCCTATGCAATTTGTTATTGGTTACATCACAAAACATTCACACAATAATGTTTTGTTGTGAATCCACTTAAAATCAGATGGGCCATTGCTTATTCCATCACGAAGTAGTATAAAGCCGACGCCAGACTTAGCTTCACTTGTTTGAACACTTTTTTTTTATAAGTATTGGTGGACATTCCACACAGCACTATCTCGCCCCAAACTAAGCCAAAGCTCGTGACATGGGAACCAGATAGCTGATATACTACTTATATACTTTTTTTTTTGTAAATAAATACTTATAATATTATATAACACCCAGACAGAGAACAAACATCTATGTTCATCACACTAATGTTTGTTCTCGGTGGGGATCGAACCCACGGCCTACAGGGCAGAAGGCAGAGCTACTACCAACTGAGCTGTGAAGGCTGTCACTGAGTTGTGAAGGCTGTCACTTCTTTGATTGCTATGTGTGGCACGTGCACGAGACTTTGTATTCAAAGTCTCGTGAAAGTGAAGCTATATCTGGCGCCGGGCTTAAAAATACCCACTCCTCACTTAAAAAGTATACGTATAGTATGACATATGTAAAAATACCAATTCGCTTGTCTCTCATAACTTAGAGCTTGTGAAAGCGACGTCGGCGTGGCGCCGGTTCACTTAGTCGATGCATTCTCGACCGAGTTTTGTACCGTCAAATCGAGTGGTTCAATAGGTTTGCGGATTACATACTAATCTGATTGGAATTTAGAAGAAATAACGTTGGAAAAATATTTTCTAATCGGCAAATACTCCTTAGAATTTTGTTTTGCCGTTTCGACTATGTTACAGAATTCTTGGCGACAGTCAAGGAGTTGTAAGTTTCTTGCCAGTTCTTTTTTGATATCGATGAACTGATGCTAGATTTACTTAGTTTATAAGACGTTTCAAAGTGATCCTTGTGATTGAATTGAATAAAGACCGTTGATTTTCATGATTTTCATTGTGAGACAGACCAAAAGACATGTTATTGCTTAGAAAATATTATATGCGAAGTACTTAGTTTAAAAGTTGATTATTTTTCATTTTTATAATTAGTATTTATATTATTGTTGTTAAAAACAGTATGTAGCTAGGGGATTATTTAATTGTGGTTCAGAAAAATAATAATATTGATTAAGTTAAAATATTCTACTTAATTAATATGCTACTTCTTTAAAGATTTAAGAGTGTAGCAGAATGTGTGTTGTTATAGGGCCAGCTGCATGTTCCATTAGTAAATATAAAAAAAAACACATAACATGAGATAGAGGCATTTGGATTGCCTGAAAATAACAGTATGGTATGTTACAACAGTAAACCTAGCTAATATTTCTTGCTTAAAATAAAAATTACCGAAATTCAGCTTTTCATGTTTATAAATTCACTAATTAACTGTTCATTTTTGTTGTTTCCCAAAGACGTGACCAATCAACGATCCCAGTCCTCCCCAGCCACTGCTTTCGCCACTTTCACCAGAATGCGCGGTTTTGCTGCATTTCTCTACGTCAATCCACATAGTTCAAAAAACCCAGCAGCGCAAGTAAGCAAGCAAAAACAAAATTTTCTTTAATTTTCTTTTGATTTGATTTGAATTTATTATTTCTTTTCTTTCTCTTATTTATATATTTTCTTAGAAAATAGAATTCCAAACTATTTTACTAGATATAAATGCTTGACAGCACATTTTTCAAAGTAAATCAATATTGTGCCTGTAAAAGTTTAAATTTACAAACGGTTTACAAAAAAAAAAAAAAATGTATGCGTTTGGGTGGCACCCTGGATGGTTTAGATTCACAAATCAGCCCGGCAGATGGCGCTGCAGTCGGCTTTCATTTCATACTTTGTTTAATATCCTAATCGCTTGAAATATCATACAGGACAACGTCTGTCGGGTCCGCTAGTTATTATTATATTTAATATACTTATTATTTTGATTACATACTTATTTTTATCTATTTATAAGAAATGGCAAAAGGTTTAAAAACATATTTTATTATTAAAGCTGTATTTTAAGTAGTTGAAGCTCTCATAAGCTTGTACGTTGGTTTAGTTCTTTGCCGCTGAAATTCAAGCAAAATTCCAAGTCCCCACAATCATAACTGAAATTCAGTTCAAATGGTACGGTGGTAAGAGCCACGTTACGCTGTGAAGACTGCTTGTTTCCATATTACAACGAGAAAACAATAAAACTGAACACTAACGGTATAATTGTTGAAGCAAGTATATAAAAGCAAGTGAATTAAACAGAAACGCAAAACTTTATCAGATGTCTAATCCTCTCAGAGCTCAGTGGGTAGCAGCTCTGCATTCACTGCTGTAGGCCGTGGGTTCAATTTCCACTGAGAACACTAATTGTACTATAAAACATAGATGTAAATTTTCCAAGCAGTATAAAAACATATATACATACTAAGAAAAACATCAAACTCAGTAAATTAGATGCATCAATAATGTTATGGTACGACACCCTTAACGAAAATGGATCATCATCAGTCCGGCTTCATCATCTGCTTAGTAGTAGCCTCCTTAATGTTCCGCCAGCTTTTTCTGTCCTGTGCGACTTTTTTCGATGTATTTCCTGAGACCTTAATACCCCGTTAATGTCTGTGGAAATGTGCAGAGACATGAGCAGGGACTTGGGCAATGCGAGAATGTAAACAAGCCACTTCCATGTCCACTCGCTATGCCGCTCGCGTTGCCCGTGCGACGCTGCCGCGGAAATATGGACGAAAATGTTTCCGTCCGCGCGAATGGCATCGCGAATATCTAAATGTAAACGCGGTATTACAATGTCGTCGACTCATAAAAAATCGGGCACGCATCAACAATGCACACAAATTCAAGCTACATGGCATCGGGTTCTAGAAGTTCAGCGAAAATTTGGCTTTACAATACTGGCTGTAACGTTTAGCTTACATAAGTATACTCATACCTTTACATACCTATTTATATATTGGTGGTGGACTTTTCACACAGTACTTTGTAGCCCCAAACTAAGCAAAGACTGCTGTGTGGAATGTTCATGAATATTTGTAAGTAAATATCTTTTATAATATCCAAAAATATTTTATTTTAATTTATACAACTAGCGATGAAACATGCAGATGGCCACCATGTACTAACACCATGCCAATTTCTACCGCCTAGCAGCGTTGCTGTGTTTCGGTTTGAAGAGTGTGGTTGCCGGTGTAATTACAGGCACATGAGGCTTAACATCTGTATGCCTCAAGTTGATGGACGCAGGGCAGTGCATCGTGGGGCACGTTCCTATCGTGCGTGACTTACGAGGCAATGCTTTGTTATAGGTGATGGTTACCACTTAACATCTGCTTCTTCCATCAGCTAGTTGTATAAAAACAAAACTATCTTCTTTCTATCTTTGATCCAGGCACCAACAAAAACACGGGCTAGAAGCCAGTTCCTTGTATTTTCAAGCCAAGCACTTCACAGCTAAAGTAAAGATGCCGTCGCGTCTACAAAGAACGCACGCCTCGTAATCATTTCTTTCACAAGTCCTTTGCTTGTTGCTGACTGTTTGCTGGTCTTGCCACCCTTTTGATATTGCTTGCGAATTCTGCTTTGTATCTGTTTTCTAAAATAAGGTCATCTAGCTTACGTAGCACCGGTTTAGTGGGAGGGACATTATCGGCGGTCTTATCTTTATAAAGTTATCTCTTCCTCTCGACCTCAACCTTTGAATGGCGATGAGCCTAAAAACGAAGATTGCGCTATACAAGGTGTTCCAATACTTGTAGTTAAAACTTCAGGGGGCTAAAGAACCCATCAAAATGAATAACTTTTTCTAAGGAACCAACACTGTGAACGCGTTAAAAAACAGCTGTTTCATACATTCTAGCCAGGTAGGTATTGAAATTTTGTACAAGTACTGGAACACCTTGTATAATTAACAATAATCATGGATGTCATAAAAAATCTACGTATGTCCGTTGATCTGTCCTCAAAGAATCTGGAGTTGGAACTAAGTGAAATATCTGTTGTAATAGATACAGGTAACCGCTCAATATCAGGTAGGCCACGTACTAGCTTTATCACTTATTCATATTATATAAATGATTGAAAATTTTCTAACCTTCCGACTATGCTTTCTGAAATATCTGTTGTTATAGATAAAGGTAACCGCTCAATATCAGATGGGCCACGTACTAGCTTTACCACTTATTATTATTAAAAAATCATTGAAAATCATAGTCTACCTATATGTTTTTCAATAATTTTTTAAGAATATTTTTTTTTGCATTCTATTTTTATTTATTTAAAGTGCCTGAGCCTTAATTCATTATTCGAATACAATTAAGAAGTAAGCGAGACGTTTATTTGTTTTAGAAAATTTCTTAACAAAAGTCATAACAAAAGATGAACTTTCTTGTCGTTACAATTTCATTACAGCTAGTCTTTGAGAAAATGTTGACCGTCACGAAATTACGGTCATAAAATTCGAAAAGACAGAAACAATCGCTTATAAAAGCGAAGCTGACTTAGATCTGACGATAGATTGAATTGTACTTAGTTAAACACGTTTACAAAACTAAACAGAAATAGCGTTAACATCATTTCAATTGTATTTATATTGTACAGTTCGCTAATCATGTTTAGCGGCTTATCTTTTCTTGTGCAAGACGCTTATTGGGATTTGCTTCCTAAATGCAATTAGTGTCTTTATGTCTTTAAGCGATCGTGGCCATAAAATTAAAATTTCTCTGTTTATTTTTGCTATAAAATATTCGTCATCACATCGTCATCTGACTTCTCATAGGTATAATAAATATGATTGATTATTTATGTAATTATTTATAGAATGTAAGTATTCATGTATGTTTATTCAGTATGCAAATATGTTTTTTAATTTTTATTTTGTTATTAGTATGGTGCACCCAAGCCAATAATTTATTTTAGGCGCCTCTCCATCTAAAGGTTGTTTGGAAGAGATAGTTTTTTATAAGGCGGATAAGACCGCCCATTTTACATATCTTTAGTTGTTATAATTTGTGTCTTATTTTGATCGTTTGTAAGATGTACAGTAAAGAATTTTCATTCATTCATAAGGAGCCTCTTGAGGCGCACTCTTGAGACTAAAATCCTTTCACCATCATTCATCCTTTTATTAATATTATAAGTATATATTTACAAAAAAAAGTATATATGTATTATATCAGCTATCTGGTTCCCATATCACAAGCTTTGGCTTAGTTTGGGGCTAGATAGTGCTGTGTGGAAAGTCCACCAATATTTATTTATTTATTCATATTTCACCACACTGTTTCAAAAGAAACTAGTGACACGACAAGAGAGAGAGATTCATTCATTCCGCCATAGCGGTAAATGTAGCTTTAAAGACCTTTGTTTGAACGCCTCATTAATAAAATTGCTTTGTCATTGAGCCAACTTGAAGACTTACCAAACATTGTACCCACTTCAAAGTATAATAACTTCATAAACAAGACATAAAAAGTCCATAAGTACACATAAAGCTCGTCGGGAAAGATAAAGTACATTTGAACACTTCTCATCAAAATGTGGCCTTAAAAATATTAGGAGTGCTTACATAAATTATATTCGCTGCTTTGCTGTGGTTTTAATATAACGTAGAATATGGTTTCTTCTTCACCCTGAATATTTATTTAATTTTATTGAAAAGACAAATCCATGACTGGATTCGAACTCACGACCTTACGATCATACGGCGGGCCCACTCCTACCAGACCAAAGTTTTCGCTTTTTTTAAGTTTTATCTAGAAAAATCTATCCAGCACACAAATATTAATGAGTCCTTGGTGGGGATTGGACCCAATACAGCGCAGAAGGCATTGCTGCTCGTGACCAACTGAGCTGTGTGAGATGTTCGCCAATCAAAAAAAGATAAGGAATACTGAAGCTATTGCTGTCTCTTACCAACGGCTAATGACCGAACGTGACAGGGCTAATTCTTACGAAAAAATAAACTGGAACAGCTTCACGACTTTAACCCCAGGCACGGTAGATATCCCCTCAGATCTCTTAGTACCAAGTACTAACTCCAGATTCTTTGAGGATGTCTAAGGGTGGTAGTCAGAGGTATGTGCGAAAATTACATTTACATTTACAGTAGTTTGTATTCCATACGTGACAGGTTGCAAGCCCATCGCCTCTAGATTAGTAACTGGTTTCCTCGCGATGTTTTCCTTCACCGTTTGATAGCACTGGCATTGCACCCACAAATTTATAATAATTAATTCTAAGTCGTTTTAAAGGGTATATGGTATTTGTTAAGATCAATAGTCTCGCAAGATCTGAACTCACCTAACTTATAAATAAGCATTATTGCAGTAAATATTAAATTGCGCAGTCAGCAAACTTAGCAACACAATTAAAGATATACAAGGAAACATATAACAGCTTGATTGTTAGTAGATTTGCCTTCTGCGTTGTAAGGAGCGGGTTCGATCCTCACCGAGACCAAACATTTGTATTATGAACTTGTTTGTTTTCTATCTGGGTGATATAATATATTAATATAATGTATTTACAAAAAAAATATACGAATATTATAACATCTATCTTATACTATCTTATAGCTAGTTCAAACACTTTCTCAGGTTCCCCATTAACTAGACTACATAATATTTTCTATTCACTATAAACAATAGTGAAATATATCCCATGGCCCATGGCAATGTTAAGCAATACTCATACAATATGCAATGTGTGGGAAATTACATGATAAAAACCAATACGTGGGAATTTTTCTGCTATTCAGCATTTTCCAATTACTATCAGTAGTTTAAGTTTACTCTAAGATATGTAGTATGTTAATATTAAATAACCGAACATGTAATATTTGTTAGTAGAAGAGTTTGTTGTGAAGGGCTCGTCCGGGGAAGCTTATTTCGCTTATTTCGGTCGCCAAGCAGCGTTGCTGTGTTTCGGTTCGAAGAGTGTGGTTGCCGGTGTAATTACAGGCATATGAGGCTTAACATCTGTATGCCTCAAGTTTATGGAAGCAAGATCAATCGTGAGACAAGTTTCTATCGTGCGTGACTTGCAAGGCAATGTTTTGTTAAGAGATGGTTACCACTTTATCTCATGTGGACCTTTTTTTGTTTCATCAGGAATTAGTATAAAAAATACCATAACTTGTGGAGACTTATCACAATTTTGTTTGCGTGAAGCTGTTTACATTCAAACTTTGAATCCCCTTTTAAAAAAATTGCAAATCAGTGACCAGCTACACTACACTTCACAATGAGTTTCAGTGTCATTCTGTGGTTTCGAACGTTTCGTTATGTTATGTCAGTGAGTGAGAGGTGCTAATTATTTTTTGCAATAAATTTCCTATTAAAACGCTAACAGCGTGATGATAATCATCTTATCGCGCGCTTAATTACGAAAACATCTAATTGGTCATTAGAATTTTAAGTAATTTTAATTACAGAATGTGCTTGTTTTCGATATAAAATAAAATAAATAAATAAATCATTTACTTACTAGGGATTTCTCGCGAGTCGATCTGCGTGAACGTGGTTTTCCAAGGCTTCCACAGGTTTTTTAGACAGCCTTCACAGCTCAGTTGGTAGTAGCTCTGCCTTCTGCGCCGTAGGGCGTCGGTTCGATCCCCACTGAGAACAAACATTTGTATGATGAACATTGGTGTTTGTTCTCTGTCTGTGTGTTCTTAAATATTTATGTATTATATCAGCTATCTGGTTCCCATATTACAAGCTTTGGCTTAGTTTGGGGCGAGAGAGTGCGGTGAGGAAAGTCCACCAATAATTATTTATTTTCCCGTGTTACATAATTTCTAACTAATTCATTTTTTTTATATTTTTTTTATAATTGTTAACGTCTTTTCCACCAGCCTGGTCTTCTGGCCTCCTATCTTCAGGCACTTTAAGAAACTCATTATTCTTCTAAAATTATGATCCCAAATATCCATTTTTCCATTCATTATATCTTTGTGCTAATGAACGCACCCCACTCAATACTAAGACTGTAGTACTCAATATTTTTAATCAGTCAGTCTGCACTTTATTTCATAATATTCTGTTTGAAGGCTCATGAAGTTTGGAAACCTTGAAAAGAATCGCGATGGAAAGACTCCAATTTTTTGCTGTATGATGCTGTGAATAGATCTTGTTTAACCTTGACTTTCATATCTTAACCTCGCAAAGTCGGTTGGACTTAGCTCTATTCAGCATTCGTCATTATAATCATCATACAATTAATATCAGTGGTTTAGTGGGAATTCAATTCCTCCACCTTCCGATCGTAAGGTCGTAGGTTCGCATCCGGTCGTGAATAAAAGGCGTTGAGCTAGAGTTTTTAAGTTATTTTCGATATTTATTACTAGTTGCCCGCAGCTTCGCTCGCGCACGTTTACTTTAGAAAACATAAAAAGTAAAAAAGTCGGGATAAAAAGTATCCTATGTCCGTCTCCTGGTTCTAAGCTCCCTCCCCACCATTTTTCAGCCGAATCGGTTCAGCTATTCTTGAGTTATAAATAGTGTAACTAACACGACTTTCTTTTATATAAAAAGATTTATTTATAAACTATATGAGGTCTTGAGAGGCTCTCTTTTTTTTCAATGAAGTGATATTTTCCATGAGATATTTGACAAAATATAATTGGTTAACAGAAAACTATATAATAGATACTTTAATTTATTAATTTCATAAATGTTTATTCTCAGGGATCGAACCCCCGGCCTGCAACGCAAAAGGCAAAGCTACTACTAAGAATTTGTAAAGTTGCAAAAAAATACGCAAACAAAGTCACAGACATTGAACTAGTCTGCAACACGGCCGCAACAATTAAACCGTAACTAATTGCGAGCATGGCAAAATGATACAGTTCGTGCGACCTCCATTTAAATTAATATTGCACACAAAATACACGTTTTCATACAGAATGGTACAGTCTAAGATAAATAAATATGTGGAAATTTGTACAAAATGCTATCTTGCCTAAAACTAAGCAAAGCTAGATTTTTATATTGTCCCAAAAGTTATAATCCGAGTGGGATTTGAACCCACGAACTTCCCCTTAATCCGGGGATTTCCTTAAGTGTAGCACTATAAAACTGATAAAAAATTAAAGCTAGATTGATAAAACTAGGTTAAAATGGTAGAAAGACTAGTTTTTTTTATACAACTATCTGATAGAACAAGTAGATGGCCCACCTGATGTTAAGTTGTAACCATCACCTATAACAAAGCATTACCTCGTAAGTCACGCACGATAGGAACGTGCCCTACGATGCACTGCCCTGCGTCCATCAACTTGAGGCATACAGATGTATCGCCTCATGTGTCTGTAATTACACCGGCAACCACACTCTTCAAACCAAAACACAGCGTTGCTGCTTGGCGGCAGAAAAAGGCGTGGTGGTAGTACTTCCCCGGACGAGCCCTTCACAAAGAGCTCTACTACTCTTAAAGTTGATAAATGTTTGTTGAACCTTTGTTATGCTCCGAAACTTGGTTTTTTGCGATTTTTCATAACTTCATTTTGATTTTATATTTATATGTGGGAGCGAGAAGTAAACTGGTGACAGTCTTCTCATTATTGCCTGCTATTCAATCCTGTACCAATAAATCCCCATTTTATTTATTTATTTTTATTTCTTAGGAAAACAAACAGTACCTATAGTCTATGTAGTAATTAACAATATAAAGCTATTGCCCATTAAAACGTTTTCGCACAGTGAGACTAAATGGAGCTTATTTGTTAAATAAAAATTAAAAATACTAAACAATGAAGTTAAAGAAAAACTAAGGAAAAACAATAATAAAAGTTGCTTCTAGAAGAAACAGAGAGCCTAAGGAGACTCATCAAACCAGCGCTTCCTTAGGATATCATTAATTTTTTGTGCTTTAGAAGCAAAAAGATCTAGTTCGGGGATGTCAACAAAGTTATTAAACGTAATTATCGATTACATCTCGAGAAAATCCCCATTTAGCATCATGGGCTCCCCTACTACAAGTTTGCTCACAATTTTCCACTCTACGTTTCAGAATACCGAAGTAAATTACGTATCCAAAACTGCCCCAAAGCAATACGAGAGGTATAGTTAACAAACACGCCATAATAAACTGTAATGACCGTATTTCTTGGTCCCAGCAAAATCTCAGTCCAACGCGCAGTCCAATAACGTTTGAACTCCCTATCGGAAATTCTGAAGGCAGTGACACACATGAGACACACATTTTTTAAGAGTAAGTACTACCACCATGCCTTTTTCTGCCGCCAAGCGCGTTGTTGTGCTTCGGCTCGAAGGGTATGCTTGCTGGAGTTACAGGCACATGAGGCTAAATATCTGTATGCCTCAAGTTGATGGACGAAGTTGAGTGCAATCACACAATTGCATACAGTTTAGTAATAAATCATTTTCATCGATACAACTCAAAAGTTTGCTTATGTACAAAAACGATTAAAGCAAACTTTTGAGCAGGAAAACTTGTATCGATCGTGTGCAATGTGATTGCACACAATTTGGTAAAAAAAGCATTTTGATCGATACATGTTTTCTTACTTCAAAGTTTGCTTATGTACAAAAACTAGTAAAGCCAACATTTGAGCAGGAAAATGTGTATCGATCAAAAGATTTTTTTACTAAACTATGTGCAATGTGATTGCACACAATTTGGTTGATTGCGATTTTTCAAAAATGAGTTTAATGATTTTATATCTTTTGACATGTTGAAACGTGCGAGCGAGAGGAACATTAGCTCTTGTCATCGACTTAACATCAAGTGGACCAAAGGTGTGTTCCATCAGCATTTAGAATTAAAAAAAGGACACTGTTGATGTAGATTATTTTTTAGTGGAAGTAACACGACCTAAAAAATCCGAAGAAGACAGAAGAGGAAAAAAGAAAGAAGATCCGAAGTAATTACAGTAAAGATGATTTTAGTTTAAAAAATATGCCGAACGAACCGTGTGGACCCACCTCATCTAATACAGACAATCATGCAATGCAATTCCATTGGCGCTTACATAAACTTGTAATATTGTATGTTGGGGTGTGTAGCTCCCTTGTAGGAATGGTCTCATTAATGTACTATTTGCTATACGAAACTATTAGCAAAACTGCAGTTTCACTACAAATTGTGTTTGTCGTTCTACGACAGTGTAGCGTAGATGGATCAACAATTAAATACCTACATAGTAGACTTCTCCTTATCGTTCGATGCTAAGATTGTCTAAGTTTTTTTAATACCTCCACTTGGGAACACTTCAAATACTATTGAGGTGGCCACTTATTATTTATGAGTAGTAGAGCTCTTTTTGAAGGGCTATCCAGGGAAGTACTACCAGCACGCCTTTTTCTGCCACCAAGTAGCGTTGCTGTGTTTCGGTTTGAAGAGTGTGGTTGCCGGTGTAGTTACACGCACATGAGGCTTAACATCTGTGGTGATGGTTACCACTTTAAATAGATGTTGTTCCATCAGCTAGTTGTATAAAAAATAAATAAAAAAAACAAGGTTAAAATTTTTGCGATATCAGAAAAGTAATTTAGTCTAAACCTTCTTATTGATTAAAAATATTATGTTATCTATAAAAAAAACTGATAATAATATCAAAGTGCTTTGATTTTGTTTTGACGTTTCAAAGTGATCTTTATTTTGAAAACAAACTAAAGGAGATTCCATAAAAACTTACCATACACTTGACGAATATTTTAATGACTATAGAAGTACCTATACGATGCATGTCTTTATCTTGTCTCAAATTTGCATTTTTTTTTTTAAATCGATCCTTATTTGGTAATTAGTATCGGTCACTTCTCTCTTTTGCAACAACGTAACTGCGTACATTATGTATTGAATCTCAAAATACTTACGGCTGGTTTCTGAAAGCTCGATCAAAACTAATCGGATGCCTCACAAACACACACACACACCCTTACATATACATGTGCGTATGTTCACACACTTGCACACCGCCATCTGCGACACACATCTACACACACACATACATATACATGTGCGTATGTTCACATACTTGTACACCGCCATCTGCGACACACATCCACACACCCTCACATACATATACATGTGCGTATGTTCACATACTTGTACACCGCCATCTGCGACACTCATCCACACACACACACATACATATACATGTGCGTATGTTCACACACTTGCACACCGCCATCTGCGACACACATCCACACACCCTCACATACATATACATGTGCGTATGTTCACATACTTGTACACCGCCATCTGCGACACACATCCACACACACACCCTTACATATACATGTGCGTATGTTCACATACTTGTACACCGCCATCTGCAACGCACATCCACACACACACACATACATGTACATGTGCGTATGTCCACACACTTGCACACCGCCATCTGCGACACACATCCACACACACACATACATATACATGTGCGTATGTTCACATACTTGTACACCGCCATCTGCGACACACATCCACACACACACACATACATATACATGTGCGTATGTTTACATACTTGTACACCGCCATCTGCGTCACACATCCACACACACCCTCACACACACTGGCTTCTCCTGTGAAACCTGGACTCTTGATACTTGAGTAATCAGGAGAGGCCAAACATACATACATGCACACACACCTATACATCCTCACATATTCCCACACCCACACAATTGAAATAACTATTAACTTAAACTAGTAAAAACATAATAATATAACTTACCCTACATACCTTATCTTATCAAAATTTTAGTTTATATACTTTTTTATAGTCAAATCAATTATTTTCTTGTTATTTTAGAATAATATATTAAGTTAAGAAACTTTACCCATTACGGAAGAGCGAGACTCTCTATCACAGGTATTCCCATACATAAAAGAGGGTCTCAAACCCATGAAATGTACTACTACTAAAGTTTACTGAATAATATATATGTTTTGTATATTGTATTTTTTTGCCAAGCCACTCGCCATTTCAGCTATTACATCGAATTAGATAGAGATAGCAAGTGACTTGACATGCGATTAGTTTTGATCGAGCTTTCAGAAACCGTTCAGTCCAAAGTCTTGACAATGTTAAATCAACATACATTATTACTTACTTACCTTAAATATACTGAATGAACACTGAATAAAAACCGTTTTGATTTTGTTTAATTGCATATTTTTTTCTGAAATTTATCTGAAACCAGTATTTTTCCAGTTCATTTTCCTTCGGCGTCGCTAGATGAAGACAATGGAAGTAATAAACTGAGATAGTGATAGTAAATGAGTGCGGGTAGTTGAATAACAACTACTATCCGGCGTTCAATTACAACTGAAAGCTGCAGGTGCCCACTCGTGCACGTAAACTGCTGGGGGTAAGTAACGAGCTTATTGCTTACTAGCGGCCTGTCTTAGCTTTGCATGGGTGGACATAATTTTTTTCATCATTTTAGGATAATCTTAGACCGCGCATTACCCATTTTAAAGATATTCATGCACGCCCTTCTCCCGCGCTTCGGTGCCCCCTACCTCGCCGCGTTGCCCGCTGCGATGAGTGAGAACGCGCCTTGCCCCCGTGCGTTCGCTTTAATTTTGAAAGTGAACTTGAATGCGAAATGATTTATTTGGATAAGGATTAATATAAAGGTATGGATAACATGGTCTGATTGGTCGGTATTTCTATCAACTTTTAAAATGTAAAAAAGAAGTTATAGTAACATAACTACGATATTTAGACATATGGTATGAATTTTTTGTAGATATTGATGAGTTTTTTAATATTGTAGAACATTTATTGTTTTTTATTGTAATCTATCGTCAATAGTTTTCGCAGCGCATGCGATGAAAAACATTTGATGGCCAATTTTTTTACACCTTGCGTTACATTATTGAAGATTTAGAAGGGATTCTTAATTTTTATAGTATTATATATAGCCTATGTTACTCAGGGATAATGTAGTATTCTAATGGTGAAAGAATTCTAGTGCGGTGAAGGAAAACATCTTGACAAAATCTTGACATGTCGTAGAACATTATAGGTTCTTTATCATGTGTCAAGTGCTCCAAAGGAGCGTCTTGAGGCGCACTTAAAATCCTTTCACCACACTGTTACGAAAGAAACTATTGACAAGACAAGAAGCAAACCGAGTAATACAAGGTGATTTCGAACGCTTTTACCCCAACCCTTGGACCACCCCTCTAGTCCAGCGCCGCATCCATTAGCTGAGCACAGTATTGTTCCTGGAAATAACAAGTTTGCATGGAACACTATTGTCCTCCACGCTCATACAAAAATGACAATTAATCAGTAGAGCGAGCTTATGAGCTAATGGAGAGAAATATTGTTTCTTTTTCTATGGATATTGCAACTTTTGGATTGTGGCTTATCTAGTCGGTAATCATCTTCTTCTTGTCGTGTCACTAGTTTCTTTCACCACAGTGAAACGTTTTTAAATTCGCCTCAAGATGCTCCTTTCGAGCACTTGGCACATGTTAATAGTTCATAGTCAATTGAAAGGCGAGCTTTCAGGCTAATAGGCGAGCAACACATGGCGGAGACTAAGATCCAAAGTCTTGAACATCGCCGCAAAGTTGCCTGCCTATCCATATTCTATAGGTTGCATTTTGGAGAATGTGCTCAGGAACTTCACGATATAATACCACCATCTCCTTTCCATCACAGGACAAGTAGACGTACGGCTCAGTACCACCCATATCTGGTAAATATACCACCCATTCGCACTAAGCGCTTTGCTTCTACATTTATTATGCGAACTGCCAAGGAGTGGAACTCATTGCCATCGTCTGTCTTTCCTGATCACTACAACTTGGGTTTCTTCAAGGCAAGAGTGAATAGGTGTCTTCTGGACCGTTCTGCTCCATCGTTGGCTACATCGTCGCTTACCATCAGGTGAGATTGTGGCCAAAGGACGGTTTATAACTTATAAAAAAAAAAAAAAGTTATAAGAACTTTTTAGGTTCTACGACATGCCGATTTCCTTACGATGTTTTCCTTCACCGTTTTGAGAGTACTGGCATTGTGCACATACATTTTTGAACAGAAAAACTCGTTGGTACGCGACTGGTTTCGAACCCACGACCTTAGGATTGGAGGGCGGGGCCACACTAGACCACCAGTGCTCTCAAGTCGGTAATGATACCTTCGCATACCCTCTAGATTATTTGTTGTACAAAATTGTAGATATAAAATATATGTGTGTTTTTGTCACAAAAACAAGAGCAAAAGCTGCACGACTCTGATCCCCAGGCATGGTAGATATCCCTTCAGATCTTTTAGTACTAAGTACCAACTTAAGATTCTTTGTGAATGTTAGACTAAGGGGGTAGCCAGATTTACGTCCGAACAGTGGCGCATATACATATTTGCCGCCAGTACCCTACCCTTACAATTAAGTACTCTAGTTTACAATCATATTTATTAAAAAAAATTGTCAATGAAATTGCATCTTTACGATTTGTGCACTATCACCCTCATTACATTAGTTTTTTCCCGTTTTTAGTATGATTGTGGTGTGTGGTGTGTACCTAGGGGATCGATTGTCAGTTCCTTTTCCAAAGGCTCAATCTTATAAGTAAGGTACATGATTGAGCTTTTCTTGGCTTAGAAATATACCCAAAAATAAATTAAAGATGTGCATATAAAAAAAAGCCTATTTTGCCGCCCCCTAAAATGTGCCGCCCTAGGCTCCAGCCAGTTTGCTGGTAAATTCGCAACTGCGTCCAAATATTACCTACATTTAGCACATAGCCACAATTTGCAGAAGTTATTAATTCATAAATTATTATTTCATAAACAACATAATCTAGAAAATTTAATAAATATGATGACAAAAAACACCACTCATCATTTGCAGCAATTGATCGAACTTTTATATTACTTATCAATTTCTTATTTATTTTTCGAAAATAACTGATGAATAGCTATGTCTGTGAAATGGAGTGAAAATAACATCTATCTGGGATAGTTTAATTTCTCGAAAATAAATGATTCTATCATGATCCCTCATTTATGCTCCGGATTCAATATTTGCATTTGATGTAAATTCTTATTTGTGATTAATGAAACATGACGTGATAAAATCAAAATTCAAATGATTATTCAGTATTTGAAAGCGGCTTTAAAGCGTTTCGTTAATATCAGCAAGATATTCTTGAAATTCAGTCCAAGTTATTTGGACCGATAGCAAAACAATGTTGCTACCCAAATAAATTGCCACGTTGTTTTGTGGCAACTGCTTATCTATGTAAATCGCATTGAAATAAAGTTCAAAACAGCACGCTCTTTATTGGCGCTTACGACATCCACGAGATTCAGACGGTTTTAGATGATGTTACCAGATTTTTCATGATTTCAACAAGATTTCTGTAAAAATGTAAATGTCATCATAAATTATGTAAAAATCTGATTATTCTAAACTAAGTTTGAATATAAAAGTCAACTTTGTTTTTTTTTATATAGAGTGCCATTTCTACAATCGCGTTTTCGGTGGCATAAATTAAATACATCTAATTGTCGAGGTTTTTTTAATATAAAAATCATCAATAAAACCGGCCAAGTGTGAGTCGGGTTCATCAAGGGTTCCTATAAAAATGCAAAAAAAATTACGTTTGTTGTATGGGAGCCCCCTTAAATATTTATTTTATTTGTTGTTGTAGCGGCAACAAAAATATATCATCTGTGAAAATTTCAACTGTCTAACTATCACGGTACATAAGATACAGCCTGGTGACAGACAGACAGACAGATAGACAGACGGACGGACAGCGGAGTAATAGGGTCCCGTTTTACCCTTTGGGTACGGAACCCTAAAAAATACTGGTGAACCTAGCTCACGTGATATTTAAACCTTTCAATTTGGAAGCCACATTCGTTCAACGGAATAGGTAATGTTTCAATTTGTTTTAAATACAGACTTGAATAATTCACAATTACCAAGAAGTCGGATGAGGGTTTTGTAATCGAAGTTTACGTAATGTCTTATATATTTCTAATTTCAACGGATCTCGTATGAATTCAGTTTGCCTTTAGACGGATAGTCAAGTTGCCTTTAGACGGAAAGATTTTATGTACGGCGTGATCAAGATTTCGTATACTGCGGAACTTAAGCTTAACTTTTAACTTAACTACGGGGTAGTAATACCATCACACCTATTTCTACCGCCAAGCAGCGTTGCTGTGTTTCGGTTTGAAGAGTGTGGTTGCCGGTGAAATCACAGACACATAAGGCACATAAGGACACATAAGGATAATGTAACATGGAGGGCGCAACGTAGGGCATCGCCGAGCACGTTTATATCGTAGGTGACTTGTGAGGCACTACTTTCATGGTTACCATATAACACCAGCTGGACCAATTGCTTGTTCCATCAGCAATTAGTATAAAAACAAAGTAATAAGCTATAATCAATAAAATGATAAGGCTAGATAATGTCAAGCCACAACATTCAAATGAAACACAGCAACGCTGCTTGACGGCAGAAGTAAGGATGGTGGTAGTACTTCCCCGGACGAGCCACACACAAAGAGCTTTATTTCCCTAAAAATATCTACAATGACTTTAGCATATAGCGCATCTCATTGGTCTTAGAGTATAGCGCGTCGTGGAAAAATCACTCAATCTTCTGAACGTTTTATTTATTATAATTTTCTGCTTATAATTCTAGATTCACTGTCTTTTGAAAAGTATATTGTTTTCTGGAGAAATGTATAGTTTAAAAGAAACAATCAGAAAATACTGAGAAATCATTTCGATTTTGTTTTTACGCTTTTGCCATTTTGGATGTTTGTTCTTGCCTTCATTTTTCGTTTTTCTTGGAAATGTAAGCGAGATTTCAAGCCTTTTTGAATGAGTATTTTATTTCAATGAATTACTGAAATAAAATAACTTACCTTATCCCTGACTTTTTTGAAAATATTACATAGCTACTGTTACTCAAGGATAATGTAGCATTCTAATGGTGAAAGAATTTTTGAAATCGGACCAGTAGTTTTTGAGCCTATTCGTTACATACAAAACAACAAAACAACAAATATACAAATCTTTCCTCTTTAAAATATTATTGTAGAAGTGTAGATATTATAGTAGATATTAATTAAATAGCAACCTTCAAGGTTTGTAAGTTTCGATTCCTGGCTTTTATAAAAAATCGAGAATACAACCGGATATTATAATAATATAGCAATATTGTTCTAAAAAGTTTTATATTCTATGCCAGGACTTTTATGCATTAATCCTACTAATATTATAAACGCGAAAGTTTGTAAGTATGGATGGATGGATGTTTGTTACTCTTTCACGTTAAAACTACAGAATGGATTTTAATGAAACTTTACAATAATATAGCTTATACATCAGAATAACACATAGGCTACAATTTATAAAGATATTGTATGACTAATCCTGCGAAGTCGCGGGCATCAGCTTGTGAATAAATAAAAATCTTTCATCAATAATTTCTTTCAAATGAATAAATAATAATCTTTCTTTCAATGCTCATCTCATTCTTGCTCACGTCATCTTTGTATGCGTTTAAGTGTCAAATCAAAGTACGCGATCAGTTTTCATTGAAACCTTTGGGCCAAGCATCGCGACCGTACCGCATGTGTGTTGCGTAATACCTCCTCGTTTATCATTACTAACGAGACGGCCAGCGTTTAACGATTTCCCTACCCTACCCTCAATTTCCTAAAAAGAGTTTCCGTTTTATAACGGTGGCATCATCTTAAATACTAAAATTAATAAAAATATTTTAATATGTTAATAAATAAATAGATATTGGTGGACTCCACACAGCACTATCTAGCCCCAAACTAAGCCAACTAATACAAATAAACTATAACACCCAGACAGAGAACAAACATAAATGTTCATCACACAAATGTTTGCTCTCGGTGGGGATTGAACCCACGTCCTACGGCGTAGAAGGCTGAGCAACTACCAACTGAGCTGTCGAATGACAAATGATTTTCGAATTTGGAGATTTATTTTATACTAGCTGGTGCCCGCGACTCTGCGCAGGATTAGTATTTCGAGTAGCTTATACTAGCGTGGCGTAGTACATAAGTGTAACTCTAGCGGTTTTTGCAGCGCACGCCAGAATAGCTCGCAGATGGTAGATTTTTTCCTACTTACTTGACACTTATCGTCATATTTTGGACAATTCACACAATATCTTTATAAATTCTAGCATATGTGTTATTCTGATGTATGAGCTATATTATTGTAAAGTTTCATTAAAATCCATTCAGTTATTTTTACGTGAAAGAGTAACAAACATCCATCCATCCATCCATACTTACAAACTTTCGCGTTTATAATATTAAGTAGGATACAAAAGAACGGTAGGAACCAAGCCGTAAGTTGGTTGCCTGTTCTTCTAGGCTTTGGTCGGGTGGAGCTGGCACCTAGAGTCACCTAGCTTTAAGACGTTTCAAAATGATCCTTGTGATTTTATTGAATAAATACATTTTGACTTTTGACTTTGACTTTGATATATATTTCGAATATTAAATAATAAATATATCAAAAAGAAAAATATTAGTGTTAGACTGGATTCGAACTCAAAACCTTACCATTGGAAGTTGGGCCCACTACACTAGATCACCGGTAATTTCTCAAAACTAAGCTTGTAATTTGATACGATTCTCTCCCTCGATCAATTAGTAAAACATTGAACAGGAAAGCTTATACCAGTATTTAATTACGAATTTGCAATAATATGTAATACGATATGGAATTAATTAGAGTTGTTTCAACTAACACGGGATTTTGTATTGATTCAGTTGATTACATCGGTTTAAAAGATTTTTTATGATCGATTTCAATTGTCTAATTCAGTTAGCAATTGTTTTTGGCCTATTTGATATTGGCCTACTTGAGGCTTAACATCTGTATGCCTCAAGTTGATGGACGCAGGGCAGTGCATCGTAGGGCACGTTCCTATCAATGCTCTGTTATAGGTGAAGGTTCCACTTAACATCAGGTGGGCCATCTGCTTGTTCCATCAGCTAATAGTATTTAAAAAAAAAACTAGCGGTCGCCCATGGCTTTCGTGTGGTAGCGGTGACACAAAGTCAAAAGGTTTATTCGATAAAATCACAAGGATCACTTTGAAACGTCTTAAAGATAGGTGACTCTAGGTGCCAGTTCCACGCGACCAAAGCCTAGAAGAACAGGCAACAAACTTACAGCAATATTTGAGGCAAAGACTACTTTTTCTTGTCGGGTCACTAGTGTCTTTTGAAACAGTGTGGTGAAAGGATTATAAGCGCGCCCCAAAGAGGTTCCTTTCGAGCACTTGACACAATTTATAGAGTTTTTAGGTTCTACGACATGCCAGTTGCCTCACAATGTTTTCTTTCACCGTTTGAGAGAACTGGTACTGTGAACATACTTTTGAACAGAAAAACTCATTGGTGCACGACAGGTTTTGAACAAACGACCTTAGGATTGGAAGGCGGGGCCGCTACCACTACCTTTCGCTCGCACAGTTAAACATTTTTAAAGATATCGAACCCACGGCATACAGTGCGGAAAGCAGAACTATTACCAACTGAGCTGTGTGAACTAGCATGATGATTCACGATGATGATACCCTCTTTTTTAAATCTTTTTATATAACTAGCTGATGGAACAAGCAGATGACCCACCTGATATAAAGTGGTAACCATCACTTATAACAAAGCATTACATCGTAAGTCGCGCACGATAGGAACGTGCCCTACGATGCACTGCCCTGCGTCCATCAACTTGAGGCATACAGATTTTAAGCCTCATGTGCCTGTAATTACACCGGCAACCACACTCTTCAAACCAAAACATAGCAACGCAGCTTGGCGGCAGAAAAAGGCGTGGTGGTAGTACCACCGGTTTTACAGACATACGTCACAAATGTCGGGTTAAGGCCACCGGTAAATGATAAAAAATGCCAGTGCTTCACAATTCTAAAACACGCGATGTCTAATGAGAGTAAAACGCTATCTGATTTAAACTAAATCGATTCGATTCGAGGTACTGAGCGAATGTGCATGGTTGCATGCGATCCTTCTAATGTTATAAAATGCTAAAGTTTTGAAGTTAAATGCCGTTATGTCTAAACTGATTTGAAGACTATTTTAGGTACAAATTGGACTGAAATATTATAGACTACTGAAGCCGTGAACTACGCAAACTTATTGGTATAGGTACTTTTTCTGCCACTAAGTAGCGTTTCTGTGTTTCGGTTCGAAGTCTGTGGTTGCCGGTGAAATTATCGGCACATAGTCAAAGTCAAAAGGTATTTATTCAATAAAATCACAAGGATCACTTTGAAACGTCTTGAAGCTAGGTGACTCTAGGTGCCAGTTCCTCGCGACCAAAGCCTAGAAGAACAGGCAACAAACTTACGGCTTGGTTTCTACCGTTCTTTTGGATGATCCTTGTTACAATGTAATATGATACAATATTGAAGCTCCAGTGTGGTGCCAATCGAATTTAGTGAGGCGTAGGCATAATAGAACAAGCTAAAGATACTCAAATTTATAAGACATAATTACCATCAACTGTCAAATGGTGAAGGAAAACCTCGTGAGGAAGCCAGTTAGTGTTCTAACAGCGGTTATGGGCTTGAAACATGGCACATCAAAAAAGTTAGCATAAAGTTATCTTAAAATAAATCTCAAAATGTAAAAATACTTTTATTTTCTTAAAGAAAAACCAACCGATCGATGCCTACCTATTGACCACACATCGAAAGTAAATGCCCTAAGTACCAACAAAAGCATTCTAACCCAACTGGCACCGTAAACCGCAGAGTGTACATATTTTTCGCAACATTCGTGGAGCCATAACAATATTGGAATGGCGTGCCTACTTTATGGAGCTGCCGGTACGTTTATGGCACAGTAAAAGTATTGTGTCATGCAGTAATGATGAGTTGGCCAAACAAAGGGATTGTGGAGAGAACAGAGTATGCAGCAGAACTGCAAATGTTGAAAATGATATGTAAAGTGAAGAAAGTAAGAAATATAGACAACAATGGAATTTGGACAACAAAAGCTTACTATAAAATATCTGATTATATAGATGACAAAAGAGCTTGGGACTGATCTATGCTCCAACTCATTTAAAACACTGAACAATTAAGTTGGTACCATAATAAAAATGTAAAATTGTAAAAAATGTTTGGTCGGGAGTAACTGGCGATAGATTCACCTAGTATGTACGACGTTTCAAAGTGATCCTTGTGATAGTACTGAGTAAAGACCGTTTTGATTTTGATTTTAAGCTAGGCAATGCACTGCTTAAGACGTGTATGTAAATTAAACTTGTGTATTTATCTATGTTTTGACTGATCATTTTTTGCGATAGACTATAGCTTAAGATTAATTTCGAACCAAATGAATGCTGGTTTAGCTTATCCTACAATGATAACTTACTGTTTCAAATCTATACCCATTCTGTGATTATGGCTTCGAAGGCTTGTGGGATATTTAAATTGGGACGCAGGTGTGTTTCGGGTCGTATAAAATTTTAAAACTGCGGCTAGTTGCAACCGAAAAAGCATAATGGAAAAAAAAGCAAACGGTCAACGATCACGCTGTAAAAAATTATGATCCAAACCTTTAAACAAATAAGAACTTTATTGAGGACAGTCGGATAGGGTTACAACAGCAAAAGTATAGAGTGTTCGACCAACGATCAGTCTTAACGCAGGTAGGGATCTCTTCCAGACAGCAAATTGACAGCCTTCACAGCTCAGTTGGTAGTAGCTCTGCCTGCCGTGGGTTCGATCCCCACACAGAACAAACATTTGTGTGATGAACATAGATGTTTGTTCTCTGTCTGGGTGTTATATAATATTATTTGGGGCTAGGTAGTGTTGTGTGGAACGTCCACCTAAAAAAAAAAAAAGCTCGGAATCATAACTTTTAAAATCGCAGAATAAAATCCTACGAAAAATCAACTGACTTTTTGATCAGAAATTAAACAAAACACAACTATATCTCGACCACCGCACGTAGCAGTTACTTTAAATTAAAACTCAAATCTCACATTGCATATTCGTAGGCCTATGTCACTAAAAATTCAAAAAATATTGTTAAATTAGGTAGGTGATTCGTTTTCTTGCATTTTGTGAAGCAACATAGCTTTTTCATTGTAATTGTATTTATTGTGTTATTTTGAGTTGTGTTGTGTAAATTCGGTGGTATTTTCACCAACATTACTTGAAGTCTTAGCATTTGGAATGAAAGTGTATTATATGATATCCTGGTTTGACTGAAAATGTTTCGAATGTTTTGAAGAAAACCGCCACCATTTTCTTCAAAACAAATGACGGCCGACTTGACTATGGACTGACTTGACTAAAAAGTATTTATTCAATACAATTCACTTGACACTGGCAAGATTGTCTGTCGAATGATAGACAGGAGCCATAAATGGAGAGAAGAAGAACTAGGTAGGTACATCCTAATTAAATTATAAACGCGAAAGTTTGTAAGTATGGATGGATGGATGGATGGATGTTCGTTACTCTTTCACGTAAAAACTACTGAATGGATTTTAATGAAACTGTACAATAATATAGCTTATACATCAGGATAACACATAGGCTACAATTTATAAAGATATTGTGTGAATTGTCCAAAATATGATGATAAGTGTCAAGTATGAAAAAATCTACCATCTGCGAGCTATTCTGGCGTGCGCTGCCAAAACCGCTAGAGTTACATATAGTATGTACTACACCACGCTAATATAAGCTACTCGAAATAATAATCCTGCGCAGACGAAGTCGCTGGCACCAGCTAGTTATAAAAAAAAATCTCATTTTCCCGTTCATACAAGCATCTTGTCAATAACTTAACTTACATAAAAGCGAAGACTACTGCTATATGGTAGCTCTCGCTTGCACATTTCAACATTTTAAGAGTAGTAGAGCTCTTTGTGAAGTGCTCGTCCGGGGAAGTACTACCACCACGCCTTCTGCCGCCAAGCAGCGTTGCTGTGGTTCGGTTTGAAGAGTGTGCTTGCCGGTGTTATTACAGGCACACGAGGCTTAACATCTGTATGCCTCAAGTTGATGGACGCAGGGCAGTACTTCGTAGGGCACGTTCCTATCGTGCGTGACTTACAAGGTAATGCTTTGTTATAGGTGATTGATACCACTTAACATCAGGTGGGCCATCTGCTTGTTCCATCAGCTGGTTGCATAAAAAATATAAAAAACTACAGCAAACCCTCCAAATACAAACAGTTAGGTATGACAACTTGTTTTTTGAATTTCGGATTTCATATTCGACAATTCGGATATCGTTTTCCAGCGGGTTTTGTATGAAGATGCGACTAGCAGATAAAACGTTACATGAGCAATTAAATAAAAATAAATAAATATTGGTGGACTTTCCACACAGCACTATCTAGCCTCAAACTAAGCCAAAGCTTGTGATATGGGAACCAGATATCTGATATACTACTTATATCCTTTTTTTTGTAAATACATACGTATAATAACACCCAGACAGAGAACAAACATCTATGTTCATCACAAACATGTTTGTTCTCGGTGGGGATCGAACCCACGGCCTACGGCACAGAAGGCAGAGCTACTACCAATTGAGCTGTGAAGGCTGTCAAAATTCTTTCTAGCACTTTTGAATTATGAACTTTGTTGGTTGCATTTCGGTCAACAACTCCTGGTAGCATTTCTTCCCTCCGTTTATTTCAAAAGACGAGCAAAACTTTTGAACACGGCAAACGGCAACCACTGTTTAAATAAATAAATAAAATTTATATAATAAAATATTAAATAAAATATTAATAAATATAGTCCAGGCTTTAGTCGCGTGGAACTGGCACCTAGAGTCACGTAGCTTTACGGCGTTTCAAAGTGATCCTTGTGATTTTATTGAATAAATACCCTTTGACTTTGACTTTGGTACATACATAGTAACAGTCATGTAAAGGTATAGAAAATACTACATAGGTAAAAAAAAAGAACAGAAATATACCTACATTTGTGAAATAATTCGATGTGAAACCGGCATGTCATAGAACTTAAAAAGTTGTGTCGAAAGGAGCCTCTTTAGGCGCACTTAAAATCCTTTCACCACACTGTTTCGAAAGAAACTAGTGACACGACAAGAGAGAGAGAGCGTTGTTTTAAACTATACTTTACCATAGTTTTAAGCCAAACAAGTTGTCAAAACTAAGAATAAACGTACAGTTAGTGAAACACCTGAACCAGTAACTACAGTAACAAATATATTCTCCAAGCCACCACTCCAGAGAACAATGTGCATCTTTCACACCAGTTTCGCCCGACGTGTAATTTAAGCTCTTTTTATAAAAATGCGAGGGATATTATTATGGAGTTTGTTTCGCATTGTTTTTACGGAAGTGAACATGCCTTGATGTTCCTATCCGTTGTTCGGGAAACTCATTATTCTGCATTTAGAGAGATTTTCCTTGTATCTGAACATACTCGTAAGCTGAACTATTAAGGCGACGACAATAGCTAATGTGACTCTCGTTCGCACGTTTCGACATGATGAAAGATATAAAATCACTAAACTCATTTTCGAAAAATCGCACGCCATTCATCGCAAGTTTTCCTGCTTAAAAGTTTGCTTATGTACGAAAACTAGTAAAGCAAACTTTCGAGTAGGAAAATATGTATCGATCAAAATTAAATTTTTACTAAACTGGGTGCAATGTGATTGCATACAAAATGCTTGATTGCGATTTTTCGAAAATGAGTTAAGTTATTTTATATCTTTCAACAAATCGAGACGTGCGAGCGAGAGTCACATTAGCTCTTGTCTTCGCCTTAATAAGCGAGGAAGCTGTTAATAAGTAAATACCTTTGTATTGCGAGGTGGAAAACATTAGGAAACCTGTTAGTATTCTAACAGGGTTCTAGTATACGACGGGCCTATAACCTGGCACAATGGTCCTGTAATATTTGGATCGGTAGGTCCGTCGTGTAATGTATACGTCTACGTATACGTCTAATGTATACGTCTTGCTAATGTGACATGCAAATGGCCTCCCTGATATCAAGTGGTAACCATCACTTATAATATAACAAAGCATTGCCTCGTAAGTCACGCACAATTGGAATGTGCCCTACAATGCACTACCCTGCGTCCATTAACTGTAGGCATACAGATGTTAAGCCTCATGTGCCTGTAATTACACCGGCAACCACACTCTTCAAACCGAAACACAGCAACGCTGCTTTGCGTCAGAAAAAGGCGTGGTGGTAGTACTTCCCCTACTCTACTACTACTCTCCTGTGGGGTTGTGGATTTGATTTTCAACTGGGGTGATCGTTTTGTATAAACAAACTTTTATTTTCATTAAAGCATTTATCTATATCCACGATTCATAACAGTTAGGTATATTAACAACATAACGATGAAGCCCATTTAAAAGTTAAAAAGTCGGCTAAGGGTCGCTTATTACAAAGTAATAATATAGGCCCTTGGTGTTCTAAGATAATTATATTCCATCTGTATAGACGGAACTGTTGAAAGTAGTTAACGAAATCATCATCAATATCATCATATTCCTGTCCTTATCCCACTTCATGTGGGGTCGGCACAACAAGGGCTTTCTCTCCGCTACACAGTAGTCAACCAAATCAGAAATACTTTAATTTTTAAGAGTAGTAGAGCTTTTTGTGGAGGGCTCGTCCGGGAAAGTACTACCACCAGCCTATTGCTGCCGCCAAGCAGCGTTGCTATGTTTCGGTTTGAAGAGTGTGGTTGCCGGTGTAATTACAGGCTCATGAGGCTTACCATCTGTATGCCTCAGGTTGATGGACGCAGGGCAGTGCATCGTCGGGCACGTTCCTATCGTGCGTGACTTACGAGGTAATGCTTTGTAATAGGTGATGGTTACTTAACTTTAGGTGGGCCATCTGCTTGTTCCATCAGCTAGTTGTATAAAAAAAAACAATCAAAAATCAAAAAAAAAAAATCAAAAAATGTTTATTGACAAAAAATAAGGAGTAGGTAATCAGACATTTCACTTAACCTTATTCTAGCACTATTGAGTCTATATAAAACTAAGGGATATCAATGTTAAACAGTCTCAAAATGAGAGCTAGAAATTTAGAAGAGTGCTTACAGTTAGGTTACAAATTGTGAGGTAGGAAGTCACCTTGACGTATAAAATAATAATAAAACACAATGTCACATTCGACTTGCATAAATCGAGAGCAGATATTGAAAATATTGTACGAATCATAAACTTCAGTCGAGATATAAACTTGGAATTTGTTTCCTCTTTATACCTTCGTGGATTCGCGTTGCGGTGTGAACAATTTGTCACAGTTTTTATACATAATGTATTATTTTTTCATTGAAACCAAAAATCCGATCAGAATTTACACAGCTATTTTATTAAAACAAAATGTAATAAACATAATTCTTATAACATAGTGTTGTTAATGAGAGCACCGGTGGTCTAGTGGGAGTGACCCTGCCTTCCGATCATAAGGTCGTAGGTTCGAATCCAGTCGTGCACCAATGGATTTTTCCTTTCGAAATAATAATGTGCGCGATACCAGTGCTTTTAAACGGTGAAGGAAAAATATGGTGAGTAAACCAATTAGTATTCTAACAGCGGCGATGGGCTTGCAACCTGTCACGTATGGAATACTAACTACTGCAAAATGTAATGTTTGGACGTACCTCTGACTACCCTTCTTAGACGTCCTCAAAGAATCTGGAGTTAGTGCTTTGTACTAAGAGATCTGAGGGAATATCTACCGTGCCTGGATCAAAGTCTTGATGCTGTTCCAGTTTCAGTTTGATAATGAGTTGTGAAATAAAAACAATAAAATTACAAGTATTTAAAATTTAATATATACAAAGTACATATGAAACAGTTCAACTGCAGACCGTTGCGAACGATCTAGAGATAGCTTAAATGATCCAAATCAGTGCCAATCGGAAGCGTCCACAAGTCACTGGCTGGCACGCTGAATGGCAAAGCTGAAGCGCTGAGTCAGATAGTCACAGCCTTCAGGTTACGCGTCGCTAAGATGCCCAGATAAAAATTTGAAGACCTTAGTAGGTCTCGGTACCTCACGGACTCATTCTCAGTCTCAACCTCAAGAGGAGCAAATATTTAGGGTCTGTCGAGACCAATACTCTCAAGAGTTTTTATTTCACACTTAGAAAAATAGGTCAATGACCTAAACCCACACACAGACAACTTCATATATAAAGTTAACAATAGGTAGATAACGTCAGCATTGAATATCAGCCTTGAGTATGGAAAGTGTTGTCAAGCCACGACAATAAAATACAATATGAAGTGCGTGTTGACGCGTAGAAATAGAAAGAAATAAATTCAATGAAAACATGATTATGTTAGTAGTAGAGGTAGAGCTCTTTGTGAAAGGTTTTGTCTGAGGAATTATTACCACCTTGGCTGTTGCTGCCGCCATAGTTAATATTTCATAGTTATTTATTAACAGATTCGTTACAGGTCATTTAGAGCTGATTTCACCATGCTCTGTTAGATTAACGAAGGATTAAAGGGCCGTTAAAAATGTCAAAATGTACGCGTTTGTCATCTAAGTTCAGATTTAACGGCCTGTTAATTCTTGATTAGTAGCTAACAGAGCATGGTGAAATCAGCTCTTAGTATTGGGTAAACATAGGTAGGGTAACATTGGTTAACATTGGCTAAGAAACATTCATACATTGTGCATACAAATTACAAAAAACAATAAAATAAAATCAATAGACATCTATGAAAGCCAAGCAGCGTTGCTGTGTTTCGGTTTGAAGGTTGTGGATGCCAGTGGCATTTAGTAATTTCATTGTCCTAGACGGAAGACGGACGACAGCGATTACGGAATGGTGGCCAAGAGACGCTCAACGACCACGAGGTAGACCCGATGGTCGGATGATGAAATTTATTTTATTTATTTATTTATTATTATCTTTAATTAACACGGAATATAACCAATTAAATTAATTAAACAAATAAGAATACATTACAAAACAGAATACAAAAAAAATAATTAAATATAATACAAAGTTAAAATGCCAACAGAACAAATTAGGTACTTATTATTAAATTTACACAAACACAGTTTACAATAAAATTATCAATAAATGTCACAATTATAATTAAGAAAGACGCTCACAGAAACACAAACATACAGTCAAAAGTTTTAACCAGCTGTCAGCGAACTATAGTAGAAGTAGTTGGGCGGCAATGGCAAAGACTGGCACAGGACCGGAGAGAGTGGCGTTTTATAGGGGAGGCCTATACCCAGCAGTACAATACAGGCTGAATTGATTGATTGATTGTCCTAGTGGACATGGGACCTCAAGTTCATGGGCTTGACTTTTATCCTCAGGCACGGTAGATAGATATTCCCTCAGATTTTTTACTACAAAGTACCAACTCTAGATTCTACGAGGATGTCTAAGGGGGTAGTCAGAATATTACATTTGTCCCATAGCCACATTTTGCATTTAGTGACACAGCTATTAGAAACTTACTGATTTCATCACGATGTAAGATATATTATGTGAGTATGTGCAATTTCTAATATTTGGACGCACCTCTGACTACCCCCCTTGGACAACCAAAAGAATCTTATGTTAGTAGATACTTGGTACTAAAATATCTGAGGGGATATATACCGTGGCTGGAGACGAAAGTCATGAAGCCGTTTCAGCCTCTCTCTCTTGTCGTGTCACTAGTTTCTTTCGAAACAGTGTGGTGAAAGGATTTTAAGTGCGCCTCAAGACGCTCTTTTCTAGCACTTGACACATGTCCTAGAACTTTTTAGGTTCTACGACATGCCGGTTTCCTCACGATGTTTTCCTTTACCGTTTGAGAGTACTGGCATTGTGCACATACATTTTTGAACAGAAAAACTTATTGGAGCACGACTGGTTTTGAACCACGGCCTTAGGATCGGAAGGTAGGGCCACTACCTCTTGACCACCAGTGCTCTAGTACCGTTTCAGTTAAAATAAAGGATACAAGATATTTATTTGCAGAAATAAGTTGTTATCAAGAAGGCACTGCACTATAGATTTATTCACCCTTTCCGGGTATCGCAAAATGTATTATATTTAGTATATTTCTATTTCGGGAGTATATTTCTATTGCGGACGCTTAAACTTAGTTGAGTAGGTTTTTTTTAAACAACCTGCTGATGGAACATGCAGAAGGCCCACCTGATGTTAAGTGGTAACCATCACCTATAGCAAAGCATTGCCTCGTAAGTCACGCACGAAAGGAACGTGCCCTACGATGCACTGCCCTGCGTCCATCAACTTGAGGCATACAGATGCCTCATGTGCCTGTAATTACACCGGCAACCACACTCTTCAAACCGATACACAGCATTGCTGTTTGGCGGCAGAAAAAGGTGTGGTGGTAGTACTTCCCCGGACGAGCCCTTCACAAAGAGCTCTACTACTCTTAGGTAGGTACAGTTTAAACGTAGGTACAGATAGGCTAATAAAATTAGTTTAACACCTTTGTATTTAATAATTTTTCGAAGTATTCTCCAAGTGAATAAAGGTACTTTTTGATTAGGATCAAGGAAAAAGTCTGCAACGCGATTACAGTCGATAAAACAAGCACTCTCGCTACGTTTTTACTTACCGTGAACTGCAGTATCCTTGTAACGTTTTATTTCTTTGTCGGAATTAACATTCTTTTACTATGAGATGTTTTTTTATCTAAATAAAAACATAGATAATACTAATATGTACACATATTAAACAGAAATCGAGGGTTGAGTGAACTATCTATAAAAATTGTAGATAGACAACTTTTTATTGTTCACCATACTACATTTTGGTAAAACAATGGGCGACCTTATCGCTGAGAGCGATTTCTTTCAGGCATTAAATTTATCAATCCTGTTAGTGGCAGCGCATATATACTTCACATTTTTACATTTTATTTACTCTAGTGTTATGTTTCTGTCGGTAATGTGTCGAAATAAATAAGTTATTTAAATCAATAAATATTGGTGGTTTTTCCACGTATTACTATCTAGCACCAAATTTATGTGCGCAATGCCAGTGCTCTTAAACGGTGAAGGAAAACATCGTGAGGAAACCAGTTAGTACTCTAACAGCGGCGATGGGCTTGCAACCTGTCACGTATGGAGTACCAACTACTGCAAAATTTGGGTATGTGCCAAATTTAATGTTTGGACGTACCTCTGACTACCCCCCTTAGACATCCTCAAAAGAATCTGGAATTACTAAGAGATCTGAGGGGATAACTACCGTGCCTAGGGATTAAAGTCGTGAAGCTGTTTCAGTTTTCAGTTTTCAGCACCAAAGTGAGCGAAGCTAATGGAACCTGCACATGATTATATTATACTTTTTGTTACTAGCTTTTAAATCTAAAGTCCACGTATGTTTGTGTGACAAATAAATACCTTGTCTTTCTTTCTTTCTTTCTGCAGGGTGATTGCGTAACTTTGTTGCAATCAGTTTCTATATGAAATCAACAACTATATAAAACAATGAGAAGGTTTTGCGATTATCCATCAATAGAAACACCAGTTGTAATCTGACTTTGTTAGCTGCAGCTAAAATGTAACCGCATAGCCGTCATATTTACTTATTACAAACAGAAACTGATTGAAACTGATTGCTACAAAGTGAATGTGATCAGCCAGCTGATATGATAATTTATACTTTTCTTTGTCAATACAAACCTATTGTTAGTACCCAGACAAAAAACAACAAATCACACAATTTTTTTTTCTCGGTGGGGATTGAACCCACGGCCTACAGAGCACAAGGCAGAAAACTACCAACTGAGTTGTGAAGGCCGTTACAATAGCCTTGCGGTAGATCCACGTACCCGGTTGCTGTCGCAAATAAAGATATCAATGACGAAGCACCACTAGTAAAAAACTGCACTAACGATTGAGAAAACTTGTTGTGTTGCAAAATTCAATGCCAATTATCTGGCCCTAACCAACGATTTGTAATTATTGTAAAGAACAAAGTACGAGATTAGACCAAGAGCTGACGGCTAAAGCTATTTAAAGAAGGAAAGAAAAAAAGCAGATAGTAGTGGTAGTTATTGAGACGCAGCTTATTTTTGCCTCACTCCTAGACAAATCTAGACTGATATATAACTCACTGCTAGACATACAACGTGTAACGTAATTCACCTATAATCCCGAAAGCGTGTTTTACGACTTTTGAAATTTCGAAGGTTTCATTCATGAAATGCCTTTTAAACTTTCCTCCAAAATGAAACTACATGACGCAGCCCTATTTACAGCTGTTTTCTGACCTCTACAGGACTGCCACCAATTAGCTCAGTTTTTCAAGATCTAGGTAGGTATTGAAAATATAAAAAAACTTACTTGGTTTATACTTGGTACGCAAGAGTATCAGATTTGTTGCACATTTCTGAGACAAGATAAGTTTTACTTTTGTATGGGAATTTCGAAAACGATAAATTCAACCTTTGCACACGTCAAAGTATTCCAGGGCTTGGTTTGATCTCTTAGTCTTTGGCCTTACAGGGGTATTATGTTACACGTCGTATACTTCTTAGGCACCATCTAGTGGACCACCTATTGATAACATTCACATTGTAAAAATCTTTTGTATTTATTTTACCTATTGAGTTTAATTTTGGAAATGACTGGGTAGTCCTTACCCAATACGGCACCAGCGATACCTGCACAAGGTTTTTTTATACAACTAGGTGATGGAACAAACAGATGACCCACCGGATGCTAAATGGTAACCATCATAAAGCATAACAAAGCATTGCCTCGTAAGTCACTCACGATAGAAACGTGCCCTAATACGCACTGCCCTGCGTCCATCATCTTGAGGCATATAGATGTTATGCCTCATGTGCCTGTAATTACACCGGTAACCACACTCTTCCGAACCACAGCACAGCAAACACAACGGAAACACAGCAACGCTGCTTGCTGGTAGAAAAAGGTGTGGTGAAAGTAATTCACAAAGAGCTCTACTACTCTTCATTTCTGGTCTGATAATGTATACGATGTGTGACTTCAAGGTATCATAATAAAACACAATAGCTAAAACGAGTTTAAAAGATAAAGTTTTACTGGTAGATAATTGTGCTATTGTACGTGTTCACGAAAATATTAAGTACCTAGATCGTAATGACCTCAGTGTCTGGTAGTACGAATTTCCCCAAAACTAGTCTACGGGACAACTTCTAGCGTATGTAAATCACTTGTGGAGCAAGGTCATCGAGTGTCAAAGAGAATCTCTAGCATTTTATCTGGATATCTTGAAGGCTTGAAGGCAGCGGTGGTTGTGAGCCTCTTGAGGCGCACCTAAATCCTTTCACCACACTGTTTCGAAAGAAACTAGTGACACGACAAGAGAGAGAGCGGTGGTTGTGGAAGATACATATTTAATGCATTTTCCCGTGGATCAAATGGTTGATATACCATCTACAAACTTTTATAATGCAGGCTAAATAGTGAAATTCGTTATTGGTGTTGATTTTCCGAATACCCATATTTATAATGATTTCAAAAGAATAATAAACGAACAGTTGTTTTCTAGGCAAGCGTGTTACATCGTCAACTGGATAATCACTTTAAGTCACGTCAAATTGCATTGAAACGTTTTCCTTTAACTTAGGAATAAAATTAATTAGCCGTGAGCTCTTGCACTGCCAATGCATTTTCCCACTTACTTTCAACTTTATTGGGTTACGCGCCATTGCATGACAACTTCTCACAAAGAGAGGTGCTTTGCTATCCACTCGCGTGCTAAAGTACTAAAATGTCTCAAAACTGGGTCCCGCCAGACATCGCGTCGATATGCTCCGAATCGATCGCGCCTTTGACCCAATGCTCTCAAATTGGGTTCATGTATCTATCGTTACTATCACAACTCTTCGGAAGATCGGTCGACAGTGTATTTAGGAGCCCTCATGCGGATTATCAGAGTGCAGTGAATTTTGGACCACCTCGGTTTCAATCAACTCAGTTGCCGGTAGGACCAGTGACAAACGAACCAGTGCTATATGGACCACAAAACCCTCAGACACCAGGATTTACTCGACTCGGACCGACACCGTTTACGTCATTCACCATGGAAGCCACTGGATTAGTCCCAGGATTGCAAACGGATTTTTCAATCAATCATAACACAAAAACACGGAGTCACGGACCGAAAGGCAGCCACGGTTTTTCCGAAGCGACGTTCTATTTAAAACCCGATCCGTTTTTGAAGTCAAAGAGCAATTTCAAATTTGATTTTGAACACACGAGCCCTAGAAATCCTTTCGAATTCAATTTCATAAACAAACGGAGTTTGGACACTGAAGCGTCTGAAACCAAAAATAAGGAAAAAATAGAGAGAAGGAACGGAGGCTCTTCTGAACGAAAAAGCAAAAGAAGAGAGAGTAGACGGAATGGAGAGAAGAGTAAAAGAAGTAGAAAGAAGAGACATACGGTTGAGGAGTATGATTTTATTGTTGTAGGAGCTGGGTCAGCTGGGTGTGTGGTGGCTAGTCGACTGTCTGAGGTCAAAAAATGGAGGGTACGTAATTTTTATTTCTTTATACCTTCATACAAACTCTTATTATTCATAAAATTATTATTTGAAGCGCATGTTCATGTATCGGTCGTATAAAAAACAACTGCAGTCACCAACCCGCTTTCCAAGCGCGGTGACTACAGCAAACTCCAAACTGTATGGGAGGCCTACGTCCAGCAGTAAACTGCTGATTATGATGATGACATACAAAGACAAATAGATTTAATTTGTGGTATTTGCATCAACTAAAAGGTTTTATTCGGTTACCTCTCGATTGTAGCTATTTTTTGTCCCTACTCAGGGGATTCACCAAACCCTTTCAAATGCCAATAAAACTATCAATCTGAAAGGATAGACGGGTTTCGGGAAATGGTGTTACGTTGCTACTATATCTACTTGTTTTCATCTTTGGCACAGAGTATCTGTAATCGAGAGTGTAGTCATTATTATTTTTATACTACTTGCTGATGGAACAAGCAAATGGCCCACCTAATGTTATATGGATACCATCACCTATAACAAAGCGTTGGCTCGTAAGTAACACATGATTGGAACTTGCCCTACGATGCACTGCCCTGCGTCCACCAACTTGAGGCATACAGACGCTAAGCCTCATGTACCTGTAATTACACCGGCAACCACACTCTTCAAACCGAAACACAGCGTTGCTGCTTTGCGGCAGAAAAAGGCATGGTGGTAGTTCTTCCCCGGACGAGCCCTTCACAAAGAGCTCTACTACTTCTCATCCACCGACTTCCCGCAATCCTTTCAATATCGTCAGTCTATCGGGTAGGAGGGCGTCCCACGTTTCATTTTACAATTTATGTTCACCATTAGAGAACCTTTATTCCTCAGCGGTTGTCAGTTCTTCAGGCTATATGACCTGCCCATTTCCAATTTGCTTACTTATGTAGGTTCATAAATTTTCCTACAGAGTCCAGGTCAAAGAGACCATCAATCAACCAAAGGTCCTTTTTTGGAAATAAGTTCCATCAACAGCTCTTTTCACTACAACGCTGCTGCTGTTGCTTGTATTTAGATACTAACCCTGCGGGCCAGTGCCACTAGTAATTATAATAAAACACTGTATCTAATAATAAAGTTCCGGCATGATACCGCCATTATTATGAAGTTTAACTGTCGTTTTATGCTTCCTACTAGGCTTACACTGGTGGTTTAGTGGGCACTCTTCCTTATTATGCGGTCGTGGATTCGGACCTGACCTTTATGTCAAAACATAATGTCTATTAAAATAAAATTATTATAATTTTTATGTCAATTACACAGATTGAGATTACAGAATTGACTTTAGCAAAATGTGGGTATATGCCAAATTTAATGATTGGACGTACATCTGACTACCACCCTTGGACGTCCTCAAAGAATCTAGAGTTCGTACTTGGTAAGAGGTATTAAGGCTTTGGAAGAGATTTGGCTGAAAATTGGTGGGGAGGTAGCTTAGAACCAGGGAACGGACATAGGATACTTTTTATTTCGACTTTTTTTACTTTTTTTATATTTTATACAAGCAATCAAAGAGGCAGGAACTTCAAGTCGTCAGTTAGTACCTGTTTCTTCTGACAACATTAATTTACGTGGCTCAAGATTGTTCCAAGGGGAAGAAAATATATTTTTTTTATTAAAAATGTTGCCAATCATATCAATAAACAATTATTTTATTTGTAAGTATTCTAAAGTAAACGTGCGCGAGCGAAGCTTCGGATAAGAGCTAGTTATACATAATATATACATACATACATACATCAAATCACGCCTGTTTCCCATAGGGATAGGCTTTCCACTTGCTACGATCCTGACATACCTCTTTCGCTTTATTCACTCTCATAACATTCTTCATACGTGCTCGTCGGTTTAGGAAACTCTTGACCTGGCCTTTCTCTAAAAGATATTATATAAACTATTTTAAAGTAAACTAAATCTTTTAAGAGAAGCTAGAAAATACAAGAAAACGTCCGTACTCCATCATTCTGATCAGATTTTCCGTAGTGCTGACATTATTTAAATCAGGTCAAGAGGACACAATATTCAATTTAAGTAATGGCTTGTTTTGTATAACTTTGTATAACTTCGGTGACATGATTTGCTACCGACTAGGTAACTCTTTTTTTCTCTTTACCTACTGTAGGTAAATAGTATTAGCAGGTGTTGTGTTACACACCATCTATCAAGATGTCTTTTACGAGAATAAATGGCACTGGTGGTCTAGTGGTAGCGGCCCCGCATTCCGATCCTAAGATCGTTCGAAAACGACCTTAGGATCGGAAGGCGGGGCCGCTACCACTTTCAGAAAACACTGATGGTCTAGTGGTAGCGGCCCCGCCTTCCGATCCTAAGGTCGTTTTCGAACGATCTTAGGATCGGAATGCGGGGCCGCTACCACTAGACCATCAGTGTTTTCTGAATTTTAACCAAAATAGACTTTTTTTATTATCCCAAAAGTTATAATCCGAGTGAGATTTGAACGCACGACCTTTCCCTTGAAACTAGGCTGATTTGATTGAGTGTAGTCACGAGTAGACACTTTAAAACTGATAAAAAAACGAAATTTAACTAAATAAATCAATGTATTACGCGATTGTATCTATCTAACTCAAAAACGCGATTCGTGCGTGAAAGTAATAGCACATTTGTCATGATCATGAACATTACAAAATCACAGTAAGAACAATGAGTGAAGACCTTGAACGGCATTCTGTCCTTTTGTTTCAACATTATCTACTCAACAAGAAAATGATTGAAACTGTTTTTTTTTATTCACTTCCCATGAAATAAGGTGCTCATTATCGAATTTTCAGTCAGAATCTGTTTAATATATTATAGCACTGGTACATTATATTTGAGTTGAGCACTGGTGGTCTAGCGGTAGCGGCCCCGCCTTCCGATCCTAAGGTCGTGGGTTCGAAACCAGTCGTACACCAATGAGTTTATCTGTTCAGAAATGTATGTGCACAAGCAGCCCCGCTACCACTAGTGCTTAAGGCAGGGTTTTTGATAGAGTAAGCTTGTCCAGCATAAAAAAAAATCCTTAGTTGGCCTAATCCACAGGAAAGACGTGATCAATACGTGCAGAGCTGACTTAGCCGTGGGTATGTTTTTCTTCACTGTTTGAAGGCACTAGAACTACGCACACTATTTTTTTGAATAGGTACAACCACTGGATTGAATCCAAACCGAACCTTTAGGTTGGTAACAATAACACATCAAAGTCAAAGTCACAGGGTATTTCAATAAAATCACAAGGATCACTTTGAAAAGTCTTAAAACAAGGTGAATAAGTAGGTGCCAGTTCCACGCGACCAAAGCCTAGAAGAACAGGTAACAAACTTACGGCTAGGTTCCTACCGCTCTTTTGTATGATCCTTGTTACAATGTAATATAATTGAAGCTTCAGTGTGGTGCCAATGTAATGCCAATACAAATGTTTTATTGTTTCCAAAAGATACATAAAATATTACAACGATGAAATCTCTTTAAGTAAAAAAAATACTTGTCATAGGAGATCTCGCTCTTGCTTAGGTCTATTTACAGCAAATTATTAAGGCGTTAGATTCAAAGCATTTGATTAAAGTTAATGAAAAAGGTTTAAATAGGTTTAAAGCCATTATTGAATCCATAGCTCCCGAACTTGTTCAAACTCCATAAAACTAAATACCCTATCACATACTTAGAAACTAGATTTAGTGATTAGAAAGGCTAGTTTTTTCATAATGTTACATGATCTTCACTTCATCATGAAATAAATCTAAGCGAAATTCTAAGTGTGATATAATCACGTAGATCGTTTTTAGTAGTCTAGCTTTTTATGAAACGTCTGTGATTTTTTGTGTGTTCTTACGTTTGTGGATTTTGTAAGCTGGTTTCTTAAATATATATGTTTTTTTGGAGTGATTGGTGGTTTTCTAGGTATACGTACTTCACCATACATACTATACATTTATTACGCTGCATAAATATGCAGTGTAATAAATGTATAGCTGGTGAAGTATGTTGAAATCAAGAAAAAAAAGATCTGCTTGCTGTAGGTAGTTTACAAAAAATCACAAAAAACAATTACAGAGAAAATGTTATCATTTAAGGTTCAGCAAGAATACTATTTCGATCCAAACAAGTTTTCGTTCCTAGAAATGAGATTTTATGTCATTTGACAGCCTTCACAGCTCAGTTGGTAGTAGCTCTGCCTTCTGCGCCGTAAGCCGTGGGTTCGATTCCCACTGAGAATAGACATTTGTGTGATGAACATTGATGTTTGTGTCTGTCTGGGTGTTATATAATATTATAAGTATGTATTTACAAAAAAAAAGTGAATATGTATTATATCTGCTATCTGGTTTCCATATTACAAGCTTTGGCTTAGCTTGGGGCTAGATAGTGCTGTGTGGAAAGTCCACTAATATGTATTTATTTATTTCTACTTTCCACACTGATGACGTCAGAATCTTAGTAACTGTGCAAACACTATACAAAAAAAAATGGTGTCAATGTACTGAACTAGAGTTGTCTACAATAGTATATTTTACGCTACTGTTTTTTGTAAATCAAGCTTTTTGTAAGACACCTGTGCTGAATTGTGAAATAGCAGATTGCTTTCATAATATTATGCAGGTTTGCGGTCTATGCATACAATAATCAATTTGTAATGAGAAATCTTAGTGGAAACTATTTGACCCGATTTTTGTATATTCACGCTTTGCCAACAACAAATTACTTTCATATTTAATAATTTTGTACAAAAGATTTAATTTGTAGAGAGAAATCTAGTTGAAACTGTTTTAACACGGTTTATTTTCTATCGTGTAACCTAAACTGATAAACAAGGTGTTCCAATACTTGGGTTTAAAGCTTCAGGGGGCTAAAGTACCCATCAATATGAATAACTTTAGCCCCCTGAAGTTTTAAAACACAAGTATTGGAACACCTTGTATAAGCCCAAACCGACTTTTTATTTTGATACTATTTGCTGATAGAACTAGAAAATGGCCCACCTGATGTGAGGTGTCAACCTATGACAAAGCATTGCCTCGTAATTCAGATACGATATGCCCTACGGTGCACCGCCCTGCGTCCATCAACTTGAGGTAATCAGATATTAAGCATTTAGAGTAGTAGAGCTCTTTGTGAAGGGCTCGTCCGGGGAAGTACTACCACCACGCCTTTTTCTGCCGCCAAGCAGCGTTGCTGTGTTCCGGTTTGAAGAGTCTGGTTGCCGGTGTAATTACAGGCAAATGAGGCTTAACATCTGTATGCCTCAAGTTGATGGACGCAGGGTAGTGCATCGTAGGGCACGTTTCTATCATGCGCTACTTACGAGGCAATGCGAGGTGATGGTTACCACTTCACATCAGTTGGGCCATCTGCTTGTTCCATCAGCTAGTTGTATAAAAAAAAGCCTCCTGTACATTTAATTTCACCCCCACCATATCTTTCAAACCGAAACACAGCAACGCTGCTTGGCGATATACATAGGCATTGTGATAATACTTTCCCGGACGAACCTTTCACAAAGAGGTATACTACTCTTAAGTGTTCAGTGATTTAGTATCTACATAAATTTTGAAATTTGCGAGTTAAAAGTTGTTTCACGGTAGTCTGCGTCACTCTATTGTTCATAGCATGTGAATAACCAATTAGAAGTATTTAAAAATCCATCGATAATGCGTTGCCTCATCATAATATCCATTGCAGCATAAACTCTTATAATAATGTTTTGGCTTCTGTAAAGGCGACGGCAGCCATATTACGTTCAAGTTTTATCAAGCATCAGGAAATGCTAGGTTTGGGATTGGTTCCAACTATCCCCTGAAGACATCTTCAAGGGCTTGCTGTACTGTTTTATCGTTTATTTGTTCTTTTTTTTTAAAAACGCTGAATTGATTTCGATAAAGTTTTCGATAAAGGGACCACCTCTGAAGTTTATACTTTTCAAATTTGATAAGTTATTTTTTATACATCTAGCTAATGGAACAAGCAAATGAACTACCTGATATTAAGTGGTAACCATCACCTATATCAAAGCATTGCCTCGTAATTCACGCATGATATTAACGTGCCCTACGATGCCCTGCATACAGATGTTAAGCCTCATGTGCCTGTAATTACACCGGCAACCACACTCTTCAAACCGAAACACAGCGTTGCTGCTTGGCGGCAGAAAAAGGCTTGGTGGTAGTACTTCCCCGGACGAGCTCTCCACAAAGACATCCACTATTCTCTTAAAGTTAGTTATTTTTGCTGTTGATATTACCGTCGTCAAAATGGCCACCGTTTTCAGAAGAACTGGTACATAATTATGCATTTGGAAACTGGCTAGATCGTGTAATTTTCTAGTTAGATTATAAAGATAAATTAAAAGAAACTCAAGCGTGCACTTTTATTTTTAACTTATAATAAGTGTTATAATAGTCTAATACATCATTAACTTGGTAATTGTTATAGTACGTGAGACCATCGGTTAAAATATACTTTAAAACGGTGTAAAAAAACATCGCGTGGAAACCGGCATGCCATAGAGCCTAAAAAGTTTTAAACATGAGTATCAAGTGTTCGAGCCTCTTTGAGCCGCACTTAAAACCCTTAAGAGATTTTAACATCTCTTTTTTGAGTCATAAAAGATGTTAACATCTCTTTTGACTCATATGATGGACGCAGGGCAGTGCATCGTGGGGTACGTTCATATTATGCGTGACTTGCGAGACAATGCTATGTTCTCTCTCTCTTGTCGTGTCACTAGTTTCTTTCGATACAGTGAAACCACAGAATGACACTGAAATTCTTTGAGAGGTGTAGGAGTAGGTCACTGATTTTTGAAAATTTCCACCCAGATTATTTGAAAAGAATGAAATGAATTGAATGAAAACAGCTTCACGCAAGCAAAATTGTGTCGAGTGTACACAAGTATAATATAGTATTTTTTTATACTCTCTTGTCGGGTCACTAGTTTCTTTCTAAACAGTGTGGTGAAAGGTTTTTAAGTGCACCTCAAGAGGCTCCTTTCGAGCACTTGACACATGTTATAGAACTTTTTAGGTTCTACGACATGCCGGTATCCTCACGAATGCTTTGCTATAGGTGATGGATACTACTAAACAGCAGCAACCTTTTGCTTGTTCCATCAGCAAGAATTGTAAAAACATTATTATTTAATAACCCATAAGTAATCTTTGTTTCATAAAACCAAAGAAACTGAAACTTTTCCTTCCGTGGATCGCAATTTGAAACAAGAAAATGCAATCAGCCTTAAGCCGATCCAGCCAATCTCAAACTTCCAATGAATTAATCCAATTATTCCGTTGCGATATTAAAAACTTCCGTTTTGTAAAGCTCCATTTATAACGAAACGGAATATTTTGCGCAAAACACTATTTGCATAGCGGAAAGTAAACATCCTGTTCACTGACCGTAAACGTCACTAAACGTAAGAGTATATCTTATATATTATAATTAATTTAATTATAGAATGTAACACTGTTTGTTTTCCGAATAAAATAATATAGATATTTTATCGTATGAAATATATAAACATTTTTTTTTTGGAAATAATAAACAATTAGCTCATTTAATTATTTAATTAATAATTCAATGTTATTTGGGAGAAGAAAACATTTAATAGCAGTACGCGCAAAGGATCTAAGCCCCTCTGAAGTCAGGCATAATTGCAAATACATTACGATAATCAAATAAAATATTTTAATTAATCGGTCATATTTCAATTCATGATAATTGTAGACGAGTCACATCCCTAGCCTCACGGTTACCTCCAATCCCACCCAAAACTAGCGACTACGCAGCTAGCTGTAGCTAACTTCAGAGTAGGTAGAGCTCTTTGTGTGAGGCTCGTCCGGGGAAGTGCTACTACCACGCCTATTTCTGCCGCCAAGCAGCGTTGCTATGTTTTTCTTTGAAGGGTGTTGTTGCCGGTGAAATTACAGGCATATGAGGCTTAACATCTGTATGCTTCACGTTCATATCGTGCGTGAAGCAGTGCTGGTATTATATAGATGACAAAAAAGCTTGGGACTGATCTATGCTCCAACTCATTAAAAACACTAAACAATTAAGTAGGTACCATAATAAAATTGTAAAAAGGATCATACAAAAAAACGCTAGGAACCAAGCCGTTAGTTTCTTGCCCGTTCTTCTAGGCTTTGGTCGCGAGGAACTGGCGATAGATTCACCTAGTATATAAGACGTTTCAAAGTGATCCTTGTGATTGTACTGAATAAAGACCGTTTTGATTTTGATTTTGATTTTGCTGGTAGCCACTAAGCAGCAAGTAGTAATAAAAAAAATCGGCCAAAGGGTTCCGTACCATTATCTATAAAAATGGCAAAAAAATCACGTTTGTTGTATGGGAGCCTCTTAAATATATTTTTTTATTCTGTTTTTATGCATTTGTTGTTATAGCTGCAACAGCAACATCATCTGTGAAAATGTCAACTGTCTTACTATCACGGTTCATGAGATACAGCCTGGTGACAGACGAACACACAGATAGACAGACAGACGGACGGCAGCGGAGTCTTAGTACTAAGGTCCCGTTTTACCCTTTGAGTACGAAACCCTAAAAATAACAAAAAAACAAACATATTCAAGACTTTGGTCTCCAAGCACTGTAGATAACCTCTCTTTTGACTTTGACTTTGACTTTTCGGCTTCGAGTTCGTTTGAGTTCTGTTTTGAAGTAAACATTGAATCTGCTCATAAATCTTTCTTCATCTTCATTCAATCTGGTAGAAATCTTCATCAGGCTGATGATGATGATGAACGTTTTTAGGGTGGTGATAGGTTTTGTTTATGTGTATATGTTATAGCATTATATAATAAGCGCGAGCCATCGCTGTCGCTCTATTTGTATCACACTACGTTTGTATGTAATATTTTTTAAAATTATTTTAAAATTGTCATTTTAATGCTATCTTTGTTATAGTTTTTGCACACTGACATCGGTCATTTGTTACCACCTAAGTTTACCACATGTTTATGCAAATAAATTATCTTTATTGAAACACTTGAATTTTAAACCAATTTTAATAATTGAATCGAGACGAGTATAGTTCCGAGTAAACTATCGATTGACTCAGCCATTCTCGATACGCTATCCACTAAGTAGAAGTTACTATGGAAGCGCGATTGTGAAAGTTTTTCGCTTTGGGACCGAGTCTCTCATTGTTTTAGTTTTATGGTACTTGGGTAAAACGTCGTCGACTGGATACGCCCGATTTCGCCCTTTCAAAGGAAATTGAAATCAGTCAATCAGATACGATTTACCGTGAACTCTTTTGTATCTGATATCGGTTCTGGACTTAGACACTCGAATATCGACACAGAGAACGAGGTAAATAACATGGATATCAGTATTAGTAGAAGTGGCAATAGGAATGTTCGGAGATCCTACAACCGATGGAATAGTATTATTTTTTTACTCACGGATAGCAAAATTCACGTCAAAGTCGTTGGATGGAGAGAGATCTCAGTATAATTAATTTTATATCAGCAGAGAACAATTTTAGGCAGTTCATGATGGCAGTTGCTGTTCTAAAACTTACTAGGATTATTACTAGGATTTTTTAGGACATCTTATTGTGATCGTCGATGCATTTTCCAATAATTCTGACTTGCTAGTCAAAGAACCAACTCGCGTCATTAAAGCAACGAATCTTATATGGCGGCGCTTAGTAGGCTTTGGTCGCGTGGAACTGGCACCTAGAGTCACCTAGCTTTAAGACGTATCAAACTGATACGTCTTGACTTTGACTTTGAGTATTGCCTCTTTCTCATACGATTGATGACTTTAATCACTTAAAACGCACTCGAGAGGTTTGCATTATTGGCATTCTTATATTTATCGTATGAAATATAAACAATATGCTGAATATAATCGTATGCCACAATTTGAACAGAAATGAAATTTATTAATCCAATACTATAAATTATTTGTAACACCATTTTACAAATCAGAGGTGAAATCACAGCGTAAATTCAATTTTAACCAAGCATTAAATATTAGTTAATATACATTATTATTCTTATTTTAAAAATACATTATTAGTTCATTTTAATATTTAATTAATAATTCAATGTTATTTCGGAGAGGAAAACATTTAATAGTAGTACGCGCAACGGATTTAAGCCCCTCTGAAGTCAGGTATAATTGCAAATACATAATAGAATAATCAACTAAAATATTTAAATTAATCGGTCATATTTCGATTCATGATAATTGTAGACGAGTCACATCCCTAGCCTCACGGTTACCTCCAATCCAACCCAAAACTAGCGACTGCGCAGCTAGCTGTAGCTAACTTCAGAGGGACTTAGATCCGTTGCGCGCACTATATAGTTGATCACGTGACTATCGCTTCTAGAATCTTTACATCGCCATTACAGTATTCCTACTTTTTGTATGTCCACGCTAATTTAAAGACAATCCCAACTAGCAATAACCGGGGGATAGTTTTCTATCCGGAGATATTGCCTTTTCCTCTCAGTAAGATTGGGAGTTTTGTTGATAATGGCTTTGAAGAAATGGCGGGTGGAAAGGAGCTTTGTGGTTACAAATTACTTGGAAAATAGAAAGTAACTTTGTATATAGGTACAAGCTGTGTCGTGGTGACGGTTTTTAGGCCGCTTTGCGGGGACAATCGTCTAAATAAATAAATATTAGTGGACTTTCCACACAGCCCTATCTAGCCCCAAACTAAGCGCAGCTTGTGATATGGAAACCAGATAGCTGATATCATACTTATAATATACTGTTTTTTTGTAAATACATACTTATACATACTTAAACGGTGAAGGAAAACATCGTGAGGAAACCAGTTAGTACTCTAACAGCGGCGATGGGCTTGCAACCTGTCACGTATGGAATATCAACTACTGCAAAATGTGGGTATGTGCCAAATTTAATGTTTGGACGTACCTCTGACTAACCCCCCCAGACATCCTCAAAAGAATCTGGAGTTAGTACTTGGTACTAAGAGATCTGAGGGGATATCTACCGTGCCTGGGGATTAAAGTCGTGAAGCTGTATCAGTTTCAGTTTCAATAAACTAATGGTTCACCCCGAACTGAGATTTTGTGATGTCCGCTCCAGTCTTAAATTGATACCAACCTCGATATTTGGCCTCCGATTATCCCCTACTTACTTGAGGTAATCAAGAATAAAAATAAAAACTGTATTGGCATGTACAAACCAAACCTTCTCATATAACACCTCACTGGGTATATTTGTGTAACATTTTTTTTGCTCCCTTTGAAATTCCCTTATCTCAATATCACCTTGTCCGATTAAATTCATATATCCATATACATTCATATAATTTCCTCAAGTATAACCTATCGATCTACTGAATTTCGTCCAGATGGGATCAACGGTTCTAAAGTTATGGCCCGACAAACATACATACATACATACGAGTAAAACGCCAAATCGCCCAAGTTATTAAAGTAAGATGTAAGATTAGAATAAGATTGTGAGATTTTCGCTCGCTTCGCTCACTCAATCAATAAAATAAATAGTTTTCGTGTTTGAAGATATAAAACTACTGAAGTTATGAATAATCGCAAACAACCAAGTTTCGGAGAATAGCATAAGAAAAGTTCAGAAAAATATAATTTTGATGCAAAAAAGTTTTCCTATCTAAGAAGTTTGACTAAGCACGAAAACTAGTTAAGGGGCTGACAACTATCAAACAACTTCTCGCTCGCACGTTTCGACATGTTGAAAGATATAAAATCACTAAACTCATTTTCGAAAAATCGCAATCAACCATCTTGTGTGCAATCACATTGCACACAGTTTAGTAAAAATTTCATTTTGATCGATACATGTTTTTTACTAAACTGTGTGCAATGTGATTGCACACAAGATGGTTGATTGCGATTTTTCGAAAAATACTTTAGTGATTTTATATCTTTCAACATGTCGAAACCTCAGACAAAATAAAAAAGTAAAGACGGAACTCTGTGAACAGCAAAGTGAGGCCGGCCAAGCTACGCCTTGACGTGTACATACACAATTACACACACAAACGTACAACGTAACTACGCCTTACCTTGTCAGTCTAGCTATCGCGGCTCGTGGGGAGCAACGTTTTGAGAAATTATAAATTTACCAGTAAAAATGCCGAATTGTGCTGTGAACGGGTGTAAGAATCAATCTTCAAAATATAAAAAAGCGGGATGGAATCGCATTTCACACGTAGTAAGTAAGTAATTTGGAAACCAATAATTTTCAATAAATCAAAATAAAAGTTCGAGGTTATTGCTTGGAACACAAGTGTTGCCAGAATGAAGTGTTTTTGTTCGCCCTATTATTTGGTAATAATGTGATACGCAACGTAACGTTACTCGTTTCCTATGATGGTTATCAGTATATTTTAAACCCGTCGAGTGCTTAGAGAACGGATGTACACAAGATTTCGAGCCCATTGGTTGCTCACTTCTACGAGTTCAAATTACCTTAACGCCCATTGGCTGCACTCATTGTGAAGCTAGGTTCAATACAAAACGAAATACAGACAATACCGAGACCAGAAATTCATACTCACCGAACGAAATTGTCAAACATCGCGTTGATGGCTGGTCTGTCGGTCATCTTGACCCACGGCAACGCGAATTCTTCCCCGTTTGTGAACTGTTTTTTACGATTATTATTTCTTAAAATAGGTAACATCCGTAAAATTTTGAAAACCGTTAGATTATAATCTATATCGCGAGATTGTAATCTGTCAAAAAATTGTAAACTCGTATATTTCGTATGTCCGTTAGGTAAGACAAACACAACCTAACCGATCCTATAATCAGATAAGTTGTGTTAGATTATATAATGATAGCCGTTTTTTTTAGTAATGTTATTTTTGTAATTTTGGGGTAATTTGAATTGTCATGGCAACACCGGCCTCCGCACACATGTTTAGAAAACTGGCCTCACTTTTCTGTTCATAGAGCTCCGTCTTTACTTTTTTATTTTGTCTGAGGTCGAAACGTGCGAGCGAGAGTCACATTAGCTCTTGTCTTCGCCTTAAGCATATTTTTGGTAGGTAAACTAGCTTGGATCAAAAGTTTTTTTTTCTATTCCTTCGTGATGCTATTCTACGAAACTTGGCTGTTTGCGATTTTGAGAGATGCGTGTTGTGTAGAGACGCTTGAGGATGAAACCGACGACCGAGCGCAGAAAGTCAGCAACTATTAACAAGGTATAGTGGAGTAATTACTCCATTGTACCAATTAGACATATAGACATCTTTTTCAAAGAATTTATCTACAGTTTTTTTTATACAATAGCTGATGAAACAAGCGATGACCCAACTGATGTAAAGTGGTAACCATCACCTATAACAAAGCATTGCCTCGTAAGTCTCGCACGATATGAACGTGCCCGACTATGCACTACCCTGCGTCCATCAACTTGAGGCGTACAGATGTTAAGCCTTATGTGCCCATACAGCAACGCTGCTTGGCGGCAGAAAAAGGCGTGGTGGTAGTACTTCCCCGGACGAGCCTTTCACAAAGCGCTCTACTACTCTTAAAAATATATTCCCTTTGCTACTCTATTTGATTGTCTTACATAAATCCCGCTTAAAATAGAATACCACAAACTATTAATACACTGCGACCACGTAATTAGCTCCAACCTGTTCTAACTTTTGATACAGTTCTGCAAAATAAATTAATATTCTTCAGAGGTCCCATCGCCAACTTCATTCGCGTCTAGTTTCGGAATTAATAACGTTGTAGTTTTGTTTAGGGATGCGGCTACGTTTTCGGAGTAGTCATCTTGTCATGTCACTCGTTTCTTACGAAACAGTGTGGTGAAAGGATTTTAAGCCTTAAAGAGGCTCATTTTGAGCACTAGACACATGTTTTAGAATTTTTTAGTTTTCATGATATGCCAGTTTTCTAATGTTTTTCTTCACCAATTGAGAGTACTGGTACTAAAGAAGCGTAGCGTGATTTGGAGTAGTAGTATGAGATTTTGTTTCTTTTTTATACTACTCGCTAATGGAACAAACAGAAGGCCCACCTGTCAAGTAATATCCATCACCTATAACATGGCATTGCTTGTTATAGTCATGCACGATCACGTCCATCAACTTGAGGCATCTTAATCCTCATTTAGCAGCATGTACTACCTATATGAGTCTTCTTTTTTTAATATTTGATAGCTAGACGTCTAACTGCCATCTCATCTGATAAGGCTTGAACTAAGCTCTTAAATTTCATATTTTGAGAATGTTTACAACCAAAATTATTTAGTTTTTTACAGGTACACACTTAGTTTTTTACAGGTTTGCCAACAATAAGCTTACCTTATTAGCCAAAGAAAAATGACGCTCACTACAAGGACATAACAACGAGTCTGATCTATTTGTACTACAGTGCAGCGTCCCTTAAAAAAGGCAAAATTAATTACTAGTTTAATATCAATACAAAATATAATACCTACCAATTAATTAATCATAGTTAAATGAATGCAAATTTTACCATAATTGGTAAACCGCAAAATAAATCTGGATTAATCTACAGCTATCATAATTTTCACGAATTGAATTGTGGAAGATTTGGTTACATATTTAATGAAAATATGCATTACATTTAAGTATGTCAAAGGAGGGCAGTCAGAGGTTTCAAGTTTCAAGTTTATTTATTTATTTCAGTAGCGCAAATTAAATTTTATTAATCAAGGTTGGGGCCATCTTTTAAGTAAAAAATACTTGTGTCAGAAGACCCCGCTCTTCTATATCTATATTTTGGTAACAATGTTTTGTGCTCGTACTCATATATAAACATAAACAAAAAGAAACAAAAATAAATACTGAACTAAATAGAAGTAATAACAAAATAATATTTTAGTTTTTACCCTTAGCATATCAGCTTTAGGTGAGAGTGCTGCGCGTATCTACGTGTACGAGGGTGTGTGTGTGAGAGGTACGTCCATTTGGCACATACCCATATTTTGCAGTAAAATAATCTGGAGTTCGTACTTCTAAGAGAATGAGGGGATATCTACCGTGCCTAGGGATTAAGGTCGTTAATCTGATTCAGTTTTCATTCAGTATCATTTCGACTAATAAACGAGCTCTGTCTCGCTTGACAACCCTCACAGCCTAGTTGATAGTAGATCTTCCTTCTGCGCTGTAGGCCGTAGGTTTGATTCCAAACGGGAACAAATATATTTGTGTATTAAACTACATGTTTAACCTCCGTCCGGGTGTTATAATGTAATCTTAAGTAGGTTTGTTTTTAAATAGTATAATGTAGGTATATAATGTATGTGTATTATGTCCAACTATAATAATTATTATTCAGTAAGCAACCAGTCGATATCCAAGATAAAACTAATATCATGCTTTTTGTAAGTGACGTGCGTTTCGAAGTTATTAGTATATGCGAATCTCAGTTTCGGAGTAAACATACACCTCAATGTTTTCTACTATTCGTTTCGGTGATTGTCAAAATTTGAATTTGTCAAAATCGTGGATTGTCACTTGATAAAGCACGATGGCAGTAGCTGTGTGATCCATGATTAGGGAGCTAAACTGAGTGTATGTTTACTTTGAAACTGAGACTTACAACTATTACTCCGAAATAGATTAACAAACATACACATACAAAAATGAGGCTCATAACGAATGAGCCTCATTTTTGGAGTAAACTACACCTCACCTCACTTTACCTGCCTAATGATGGATAATACTACTATGCTATCGTAATTTTTCAAGTCACATATTTTGTATGTGTATGTTTGTTAATCTAATTCGGAGTAATAGTTGTAAGTCTCAGTTAAAAAGTAAACATACACTCAGTTTAGCTCCCTAATCATGGATCACACAGCTACTGCCATCGCGCTTTATCAAGTGACAATCCACGATTTTGTATGTGAATGTTTGTTAATCTACTTTGGAGCAGCTAATAGTAGTTGTGAATCTCAGTTTCGGAGTAAACACGCACCTGTTTCGGAGTAATAGTTAGTTGTGAGTCTCAGTTTCGGAGTAAACACATACCTCACCTCAGTTTACCTGCCTAATCATGGATCACACAGCTACTGCCATCGTGCTTTATCAAGTGACAATCCACAATTTTGTATGTGAATGTTTGTTAATCTATTTTGGAGCAGCTAATAGTAGTTGTGAATCTCAGTTTCGGAGTAAATACGCACCTGTTTCGGAGTAATAGTTAGTTGTGAGTCTCAGTTTCGGAGTAAACACATACCTCACCTCAGTTTAGCTGCCTAATCATGGATCACACTGCTACTGCCATCGTGCTTTATCAAGTGACAATCCACGGTTATGTATGTGAATGTTTGTTAATCTATTTTGGAGCAGCTAATAGTAGTTGTGAATCTCAGTTTCGGAGTAAACACGCACCTGTTTCGGAGTAATAGTTAGTTGTGAGTCTCAGTTTCGGAGTAAACACATACCTCACCTCAGTTTAGCTGCCTAATCATGGACGAAGTTTCCCAGCAAGGTACGTGCACCTACTCCGACGGTTGGTTAGATACAGTTGCGAGGAGATAACAAGGAGTTTGCCTCGGGTTATGACTTTTTTTTTATTTGAGCTCTTGCCAAGTTTTGTACAAAGTATTGTTTTTATACACTGACTGCACAAGCTGATGGTCCATGTGATGTTAAGTGGTAACCATCACCTTTATCAGAGCATTGCCTTGAAAGTTATAAACGATAGAAGCGTACCGTGCTATACACTACCCTGTATCTATCAACATACAGGCCGGTGTAATTGCAGGCACATGAGGCTTAACATCCTTATGCCTCAAGTTGATGGACGCAGGGCAGTGCATCGTAGGGCACCATCCCTTGGAGCGTGACCTACGAGGCAATGCTTTGTTTAAGGTGATGGTTACCAGCACTTAACATCAGGTAGGCCATCTGTTTATTCTATTAGATAGTGGTATAAAAAAAAACCTACAGATGTTAAGCCTCATGTGCCTGTAATTACACCGGCAACCTACCCTCCAAGCCGAAACACAGCAACGCTGCTTGGCAGCAGAAAAAAGGCATGGTAGTACTTCCCCGGACGAGCCCTTCACAAAGAGCTCTATTACTGTTAAAACTATTTGACAAATAATTGTCATCGTAGGGCACGTTTATACTTCTATCAAAAAGTATTTTATCACGTCATGTATCTAATTTGCCAATTATATTTGATATGACCGTTATCATACGGTACTTTCAATTCGTGTACTCGCAAGCGAAGCTGCATGCGGTAGCTTGTATAATCCAACGAAATAAGCTTTCAAATTGATTACACGTAGCTACTCGTACTTGTGGTTTTGTGTTTAAATTAAATGTTCCATTGATGCTGTGAATGAAGCTTAATATTTAAATTAACGAAGCTCTTAATTTGTTCAAATCTAGTTCACAAAGTTCAGAAACTTTATGAACTAGTTATACTAACTTTTTTATTTTAACCCAAATCGTTGGGCTACTTGCAAAAGCATCTTCCAAAGATTTTTTAATCCATGTGGCTTTAAGAAATTAAGTTACTGTTTTACCAATATTATGAAAAGCCTTGCACCCCATTTTTCGTTATGCGTTTTTTTTATACAACTTGCTGATGGACCAAGCAGATGGCCCACCTGATGTTAAGTGGTAACCATCACCTATAACGAAGCATTACCTCGTAAGTCACGCACGATACTAACGTAGGCAACCACACTCTTCGAACCGTAACACAGCGTTGCTGCTTGGCGGCAGAGAAAGGCGATTAGCATTAAGTCCTCCTAGCACTACATTGTTTTTTGTAAAAGTTTTAAATAAACGGTTACCACTTCACATCGTGTGAGCCATCTGCTTGTTTTATCAGCAAGAGGAAGTAAAAAAAATACCTTGATGATTTTTAGGCTTTAGTTTCGGTGATGACAGTCTTCACAGCTCAGCTCTGCCTTCTGCGCCGTAGGCCGTGGGTTCGATCCCCACCGAGAACAAATAATTATGTGATGAACATGTCATGAACAGATGTTTGTTCTCTGTCTGGGTGTTATTATAATATTATAAGTATTGTAAGTATTATGTGCGCCGTAGGCCGTGGGTTCGATCCCCACCGAGAACAAATATTTGTGTGATGAACATAGATGTTTGTTCTCTGTCTGGGTGTTATTATAATATTATAAGTAGGTATGTATTTCCAAAAAAAAAGTAAACGTGTAGTATATTAGCTATCTGGTTCCCATATCACAAGCTTTGGCTTAGTTTGGGGCGAGATAGTGCAGTGTGGAATGTCTACCAATATTTATTTATTTCGATTCTGTGATGAGTGAGTGGTAAGACTTCTCATTTGTAAATAAAGATTAAAGTAGGTACTCATTTATAATAGCAAAGCCACTCCAATTATGATTATCTATCCTGATTCTAGACCTCTAGACATCAAAGAAAGACCAGATCCCAAGAGTGCTTTTTATGATGAGTCAGAGTAATGAGCAAAACACTTTAAAATGGTGGATTAAAAAATAGCTAAAGCCCTTTAAGGCGAAGACAAGAGCTAATGTGACTCTCACTCGCACATTTCGACATGTTGAAAGAAATAAAATCACTAAACTCATTTTCGAAAAATCGCAATCAACCATCTTGTGTGCAATCACATTGCACACAGTTTAGTAAAAATTTCATTTTGATCGATACATGTTTTCCTATTCAAAAGTTTGCTTTACTAGTTTTCGTACATAAGCAAACTTTTAAGTAGGAAAACTTGTGACACGACAAGAGAGAGTGCGTTCTATAATAAGGACTTATGTAACACTTACTTCTGCTAATAAATATCATGTATCTAACAAACATTTTGCGTAATGAACATAGATGTTTGTTATCTGGCTGGGTGCTATTGTTATTTTAAGTATGTACTTACAAAAAAAGGAAATAAGTATTATATCAGCCATCTGGTTCCCATAGTACAAGCTTTGCCTTAGTTTGTGACTGTGCATTGTGGAATGTCCACAAATATCTATTTATTTATATCCTTTACTTAATTTGAATCTTTCTATTTCCAGGTACTCCTTCTAGAAGCAGGCCCGGAAGAACCAGAGATCACCAGCGTGCCAGCACTGGCACCAGCACTGGCCAGGTCTAGCATCGACTGGATGTATAGGACCCAGCCTGAAGAGATGACGTGTAGAGCACAGAGAGGTCAATCTTGTGCTTGGATCAGGTATGACCTCATATTCCATTGACCCTAGGGTCAGTTAACCTTGGTCAACTAGTAACGAACTGACGCTGTATAGGACCCAGCCTGAAAAGATGGCGTGTAGACCGCAGAGAGGTCAATCTTGTGCTGGGATCAGGTATGACCTTATATTACATCGACCCTAAGTCAGTTAACCTTGGTCAACTAGTGAGAAACTGACGCTGTGTAGGACCCAGCCTGAAGAGATGACGTGTAGAGCACAGAGAGGTCAATCTTGTGCTTGGATCAGGTATGACCTCATATTCCATCGACCCTAGGATCAGTTAACCTTGGTCAACTAGTGACGAACTGACGCTGTATGTGACCCGGCCTGGAGAGATGACGGTTAGTGCGCAGAGAGTTCAATCTTGTGCTTGATCAGGTATGACCTCGATAGATAGATAATCGTTTGTCGTAATTAACTTTGTTTACAAGAGATGGAAAGCATGAAAATGACATTGAAAGGACAGTGACAGTGACTGCTGGAAATAGAGTGAATGGGGCACTACACACGTTTATGAGCAGCCGGAAACTGTCTAAAAAGGCACGACTGGCTGTACATAGGGGGGTGTTAGTGCCGACATGAAAGTATGGTAGTGAAAGTTGGGTATAGCAGAATAAACATCAGAGTAGAGTGAATGCAGTAGAGATGAGAGCGTTACGTAGTATGTGTGGTGTGAATTTGAGTGATAGAGTGAGGAACAGTGTAATTAGAGAGAAATGTGGAGTGAAAGAAGACGTAGTGATGAGGGTAGAGAAAGGTATGTTAAGATGGTTTGGGCATGTGGAGAGGATGGACGAAAGGAGATTAACGAAACAGGTGCATCAGGCGAGCGTAAATGGGACTGTTGGGAGGGGAAGACCTAGGCGAACGTATCTCGATCAGATAGCAGACGTTCTAGAGAAGGGCCAGGTCAAGAGTACCCTAAACCGACGAGAATGTATGAAGAATGTTATGAGAGTGAATGAAGCGAAAGAGGTATGTAAGGACCGTAGCAAGTGGAAATCCGTGATCTCTGCCTACCTCTATGGGAAACAGGCGTGATTTTATGTATGTATGTATGTAGATAGATAATCGACCCTAGGTCAGTTGGTAACAAACTGCAGGTTCAAATCAGCGGGAAAAAATTTGACTGCTAAATATTGTTTCTGGGTTTTATTTGATTGAAAATGAGACTGTACCAGAATTGGTACAGTCTCATTTTCAATCAAATAAAACCATAATGCTGATAGCATACAAATTAAAGGTTAATTGATATATATTGATTATTTTTACGTTTATGTCTTAGTAAGTTCCATCATTACGTCTTAGATTGAATACAAAAGGAATGAGATAATTTTGAATTACTAAAGCGACTGTATCTTGTTTATCGTAGTTACTTTTAATAATAATTTATTTATATTAATAGGCTATCAAAATATTAGCACCTGAATATTTTAAACCAAATTAATGATAGCTATTTAAACCAATTTTAACTCTTAATAAAGCAATTTAATAAAGTTTAAATAAAGAAAGGATTTTTTGAAGACCGAAATATAAATTTAATACATTTTTAATTTTGTGTTTTTAATAAAAGGTAATCAAGTGATGCTACTAATCATATTAAACAAAGGAAAAGGTTCTATTGGGGATCGTTTTGATTAAAATGCTTGAAATGTTCAATAAATCAACACGATTAGGTAAAATTACTAAATTTATTATAATTATGATTTGTTTGTTTTATTATTATTCAACTTCCTGATGGAATATGAATAATAATAAGCAGATGGCCCACCTGATGTGAAGTGGTAAGCATCACGTATAACAAAGCATTGCCACGTAAGTCACGCACGATATGAACGTGCCCTGCGATGCACTGGCCTGCTTCCATCAACTTGAGGCATACAGATGTTGAGGCTCATGTGCCTGTAATTACACCGGCAACCACACTCTTCAAACCGAAACCCAGCAACGCTGCTTGTCGGCAGAAAAAGTAATAGATGTTAGTTACATATATGCGTGTGGGTGCTATAAATAAAAGTGAAGTGTTCCATCTAGTTCCCATAGTGTAATAAACAAAGCTTGTGTGCTATTGTAGTTTGAGACTATTGACTATTTGATAAGTATTTTCAGAAATTAATCAAGTGATTAGAATAACCAAAATACACAGTAGATATAATACTAGCAAACAAAATTTACATAAAACTACTTTTGCATTCAAATATGACATACCTAGACTTTAGTATACACTTTTAAACTTATCGACTCTGTTCAACTCTCTCTCTTGTCGTGTCACTAGTTTCTTTACAAACAGTGTGGTGAAAGGATTTTAAGTGCGCCTTTAGAGGCTCCTTTCGAGCACTTGACACATGTGACATAGAACTTTTTAGGTAAAACTCATTGGTGCAAACCGGTTTCGAACTCACGACCTTAGGATCGGAAGGTGGGGCCGCTACCACTAGATCACCAGATAACTTACTCTGTTCAACTGTATTTTAATTATAACAAAGAAGCTTTGTTATAATTATAGCCGATTTTGTTGTCCTAAACAATATTGTTTTATGTATTTCGCCTATGTTTTTGTGATACAAAATAAACGTTTTAATAGATAAATAGTTAAACCACCGATTACAATACCAATTAAAAATATGTGAATCATAATGATGTAAAAGCCCGCAGTAAAATGATTAACCTTTTATCTATTGAACAATGTAATTAACCATTTAAATTTCCAGTGGAAAAGTAATGGGAGGTTCCAGTGCGGTAAATTATCTTGTTTATATGCGAGGAAATAAAAGAGACTATGATGACTGGGCCGATTTAGGCAACTATGGATGGAGCTATAGAGAAGTACTCAAAAAACAGTTGAAAACTTTATTTTTGTAAAAGGAACACGAATAAATTATTCACGAGTACTTCGTTTCAGGTATTACCATATTTCAAGAAATCAGAAAACAATATGAACATAGAAGCCAAGAATACCATGTACCACGGCACTGAAGGGCCTCTCAATGTTGAAAGATATACTTACCAAGACAAAAACGTTGGAATACTTGTGAATGCTTTTCATGAAACAGGACTACCGCTAGTAGACTTCAATGGAGAGAATCAAATCGGTACAATGACAGTACAGAACACAGTAAAAGATGGAAAGAGACAATCCACGAATGTGGCGTTCGTTAGGCCTATCAGGAACAAAAGGAAGAATCTTGATATAATAACAAACGCACAAGTTACTAAAGTATTGATACATAAAAAGAAAAAGATAGCATATGGTGTTAAATACTTTAGGCAAGGAGTGTGGCATGAGGTGCGCGCAAGGAAGGAAGTAATACTCAGTGCCGGAGCTCTAGGTTCACCTAAAATACTAATGCTGTCTGGTATTGGACCTAAAGATGACTTGGAGGCCTTCAATATCAAAGTTATCAAAGAACTAAGCGTAGGCAGAAACTTACAAGATCATGCAACTACAGACGCAATGCTGATGAAACTAACAAATAAAACATCAACGTTGATCCCAGGAAACCAAATTCTAAATAAAATAAAATCATATTCAAATTCTAAACAAAAATATGGCGAACTATCTGCTACGGGAGTACTTCAGCTGACTGCATTCATAAGAACTAAGTATGCCGATAGTGACAATACAGTGCCTGACATACAATTTCATTTTGACGGACGTAACTATAGAGAGTTCTATTCAGATCCAACAACATATTTAGCTACAAACAAACTACCTTTTTCTTACTACGACAGTATAAACGTTAGACCAATTCTTTTGCTACCAAAGAGCAGAGGTTGTGTTACTCTAAACGCCACTGATCTTATATTTGGTTTGCCGTTGATATACCCTAGATTTTTTACAGTAAAAGAAGACTTAGATACTTTGGTAGCTGCTCTAAGATTTGCAGTAAAATTAGAAGACACTGAAGCTTTTAGATACAATGGAATAAAATTCATAAAAAAGCCAGTCAAAGGTTGTAGCAACCACAAATGGGGGACTAATGGTTATTTTACTTGTTTATTCACAAGATACACAACAACTATCTTCCATCCATCAGGAACTTGTAAGATGGGACCGGAATATGATCCTGATGCTGTTGTAAGCCCAAAGCTCAAGGTGTATGGGATAAGACATTTGAGAGTTGCCGATGCTTCTATTATGCCAAATATAGTTAGAGGAAACACAAATGCTCCTGTTATTATGATTGGGGAGAAAGTATCCGATATGGTGAAAGAAGATTGGAAGCAATTTTTATGATAGAGACAAATTAAGTTGATCTCAATGTATTATACGATTGTAGAAGAATAAGTGATTGGTGACTTATTTTTTTACGATATTATATGCAGCCATTTCAAAGCGCCAGCTATCCTCAAGGAAAGCAAGTCTCGTACTTTGAAAACTAGATATCAGATAGATAGATAACTTGTAATACTTTTTTTGTAAATACATACGATACTTTAAGTTTGATTTAATAAAAAAATATAGTAAATAGAATAATTATACCACAACGTAATTTTCTATTTACGTAGTCAATTATAATTCGTTTAATTTCGATTATTAATTTATATTCGTGTTATTTTCATGTTACACAACACATCTGTATCAATTACTCAATATGGTAAGTTAAAATAACATACAATGCACATACAAACCTACCAACGGTACCAAATACAATGTTCAAGTTCATTTGAGAAGAGGTAAAATATCACTCCTTCGATTTAGATAAAAAGCTAAAATGGGGTCGCTTGCACAACGATCTGAAATAATAATAATTGCATTTAGATAAACACGTTAACTAAGCTTAACAGAATTAGCGTTAACAAAATAATCATTTTCGGACCGTCATCACAATCATGTTGAGCGGCTTATTTCTTACTGGCCAAGACGTTAATGGTGATTAGTGTGTAATAGATAGATAGATAGATAGATAACTCTTTATTGTTCCCCACACAGACACATAGTACAGGGTTAAAGCAAACATTAAGGTAAAACAATGGGCGACCTTATCGCTGAGAGCGATCTCTTCCAGGCAACCTTGATAATAACATTTTTTTTTGCCATGTCACTAGTACTTTCAAAACAGTGTGTTGAAAAGATTTTAAGTGCGTCTCAAAGATATAAACTTTTTAGGTTTAACGACATACTGCCGATTTCTTTACGAGTTTTTCCTTCACCATTCATACATTTTTAAACAGAAAAACTCATTGGTGCACGTCCGATTTGAACCCACGACCTTAATCGATTCCCAATCGAAAGGCGAGGCAGCCACCACTAGACCACCAGTGCTCTAATGGCACTAATTATAACTAAATTAATTTCCACGTATATTTAAAGTATTTAAACAAGTTACCCGATACGAGAACTTCATGGAAAGCTTTGTACTAGGCATGATTGAGAGTTTTAGTACACGGAAGTTAAGGTTATAAGTAATTATATGTAATTGAAGAAAAACGAAAGCTGTGATATATTTTCAAATGAACTTGTACAAACACCTAATTGCACGCTGAATCACACAGCAATGAAACAACATTAACTATACATTCGTACACAAATCTGCACTTTTACATTGTAGATTCAATCACATATATACCATTGTACTGTTCACGAAAATTATATGTTATTTAGTGTGGTGTTGTAAGCAATTTTCGTATCATAGCTAGTATTAATTAGGTTGTTATTTATAGTAGCTTAGCTGTAAAACTAATTAACCTGACTGCCTAAGGGCTTCTCATGTTTTATGTTTATGTAAATACCTCTAAATAGGCGATGTTGGATATACTTGGTTTGTTTGTTGTAAATAATTGAAGATACCTAATAATTATAGTGTATTTAGTAATATTGTAGAGTTCTAACCGGAGATAGTATTTGATATTGATTGGATAAAATTTAATAGAGGTTTTGCGAATTACAGAGGCAGAACTATGGGTGGGTCCAGTGCTGTCAACTACATGGTCTATATGCGAGGGAATAGGCGAGATTATGACGGCTGGGCTGAGTTTGGCAACCCAGGATGGAGCTATCGAGAGGTAGCAAAAATACAATTTACTTTCAATCTAGAAAAAATATATTTAAGAGTTAATTTTTTATTAGTTTTATAGTGTTTACCTACACACTTAAGGAAATCACAAAGATTTTTAATATAGTCCCAAAAGTTATTATGCGAGTGGGATTTGAACCCACGACCTACCCCTTGATACGGGGCCGCACTAACCAACTGCGCCATCGGATTCTAATCGCACTTGACGAATAACTCAGAGACATGCTAACCACGGAACTAGATGGAACCACGGTCGCTTAAGTACCGTAGACTTATGCGACCGTGGTTCAGATCTACAGGTCTGACATATAACTATCAAGAGTCTTGCTCGATAACCGAAGTTGCATTCAGTTGAATCGACGAGAGATGTCACCGTGCTTAATTATATTTTTTATTAGTTTCATAGTGATTACCTACACACTTAAGGAAATCACAAAGATTATTAATATAGTCCCAAAAGTTATTATCCCACTAACTTTTGGAACTATATTAAAAATCTTTAATTAAGAGCACATTAACGCACTTTTACTTTGATCCCCCGACATGGTAGATGACCCCTCAGATCTCTTAGTATCACATAAAAGTAGTCAGAGGTACGCCGGAATATCAAATTTTTCAGTAGTTGGTATTCCATACGCGACAAGTTGCAAACCCATCGCTTTTGCTAGAAAACTAAAATTATCAAATGGGTCTGAATATTTTTACTTGATTTTTTTTCCAGGTTTTACCATACTTCAAAAAGGCGGAAAACAACCAAGATATAGAATCTAGAAACAAGCATTACCATTCTGTTGGTGGACCACTGAATGTAGAAAGATTTCCCTACATTGACATTAACACACTGATGCTTGTACAAGGCTTCAAGGAAAAAGGCTTGCCTGTAACTGACTTTAATGGAGAAAACCAGTTGGGGACTGATATAGCTCAATCCACATCCATCAGAGGACGCAGACACTCCATCAACTCTGCTTACATCAGACCTGTGAGATACATCAGACCAAATTTGAATGTAATCACCAACGCGTATGCGACTAAAGTCCTTATTGACCCTATAACTAAGACTGCTTTTGGAGTGCAGTATATCAAAGATGGAGTATACTATACAGCTGAAGCGAAAAAAGAAGTTATAGTTAGCTCAGGAGCAGGGAATTCTCCAAAGTTACTAATGTTGTCAGGTATAGGACCGAAATATCATCTGGAAAGTCTAGGTATACCTGTACTCTCAGAGTTGAGTGTTGGACAAAATTATCAAGACCATGTTACAACAGATGCGTTAGTATTAGGTTTATCGAACAAAACGGCAACGTCAGTTCGTGAAGATCAACTTTATGATGAGATATACGATTATCATTTACAGCCTGATAAGAAATCAGGTCCTCTAACCGCCAGTGGCACTCTCAGTGGAACAGCGTTTATAAAAACTAGATATGCAGAACTAGATGCCCCGGACATTCAATTTCATTTCGATGCGAGAAATGTACGAGAATTCTACTCCGATCCCACCATAGCAATAGCCACCTTCGATTTGCCATTAGCGTTCTACGATGGGCTAGCTGCAAGACCATTGCTACTCACACCAAAGAGTAAAGGATTCATACTACTGAACAACACAGATCCAGTTTTTGGTCCGCCATTAATTTATCCAAGATTCTTCACCGATAAAGTAGATCTAGATGTGTTGATAGAAGGTCTAAAGTTTGTTGTAAGCCTAGAAGATACTGAAGCGTTCAGACTTAGTGGAGCAAGCTTCGTAAAAGTCCCAGTGCAAGCTTGCGCGGGATACCCATGGGGCAGTGATGAGTATTTTGCCTGTTTACTAATACAGTACACATCAACGATCTACCATCCTGCTGGGACTTGTAAGATGGGACCAAAGTGGGATGTAGATGCAGTGGTGGACCCAAGATTGAGAGTATATGGAGTAAATAAGCTGAGAGTGGTTGATGCTTCTATAATGCCTTTGATTGTAAGAGGAAATACAAATGCACCTACAGTTATGATTGCTGAGAAAGCATCGGATATGATAAAAGAAGATTGGTTGAATTGACAAAGAGCTTGAGTATTAGTAACAATATTATAAGTATTTAAATAACAATATTTTGTACCAATACCAATATTTTTGTAAATTTCTTATAAAAGGGAAATAAATGTAAATAGCCATTCTGCCTAAAATTCTCGTCTTATTGTTCATATTAAGTAAATATACTTTAGAACAATCAAATTATACCCTAGTTACTTACCGATAGAGATATCTGTTCCGGTATTTCAAAAATACGTTGTATACAGAAAGAGGGAATATATATATTGAGGCTTACACTTTCATTGTGATCCTAGGCTGAATATGCACTGAACGAATGTACTCAATAAATAGGAAGGCGAAAGTGTGTCGACGCAAATGACATGCCATGCCAAGCCATGGGCATCCTCAACTCTCTAGGGAAATGTCCTATTTACCAACATGCAGCAGACCATTTGGCTCGAGAATAATACGTTCACGGTCTTAAAAACGCAGCGGATAATGTAAGAATATCCGACTGGCAGCCCTAGATTAAATTAGCTTGATTTTTTTATAGACTTGCAGCTGTCGCTGGTCGGTCGATATCGCAGTGCTGGAATTGTTGATTTTTTTGAGCACGGATTGGTTTGTTCGACACCATATTTGTCGAGCTTGTTTTTAAAAGTTTAAATCCATAGGAGTTGAATCTAAGTGAGATTTATCTGTCAAGTCAAGCCTAGTAGAACTGGTAAGAAACTAATAACATAGTTTAATTTTTTATGATTTTTCAGAACTTGTTTTTTCATAGAACTAGCTGATGGAACAAGCAGATGACCCACCTGATGTAAATTGGTTATCATCACCTATAACAAAGCATAGCTTCACAAGTCACGCACGATAGGAACGTGCCCTACGATGCACTGCCCTGCGTCCATCAACTCGAGGCATACAGATGTTAAGCCTCATGTGCCTGTTATCTCAACGGCAACCACACTCTTAAAACCGAAACACAGCAACGCTGTTTGGCGGCAGAAAAAGGCGTGGTGGTAGTGCTTCCCTGGATGAGCCCTTCACAAAGAGCTCTACTATTCTTAAACGTGAGTTTATTATTATACAGTGTGATGTAAACGACAAACGAACAGTAAAGTAAGTACTTTACAAGTGAAATCTTCAAAGAAACAAGAAACAAACGGAGTAATATCTAAAGATTCATGAATGGAGGATTGTGGATATGAGACAAGCGTTTTATTATTATTTATTACGAGCCTGTAGTATCCCAATGCTGGGCATCGGCCTCCCTTCCTTTTCTCCAGTCGCTTCTACTTTGGGCTAATGTCGACCACTTCTTTAAGTAAGCGTCTACTTCGTCCCTCCATCTCCGCCGCGGTCTGCCGCGAGGTCGTTTTCCGTTTTTAGGCGTCCAATCTGTAGTGGATTTAGCCCATAACGAATACGACATGCGGCAAACGTGGCCTGCCCAATCCCACTTCAAGCGTTCTTTAAATAAAACTTATTATTCTTAGTCTTATTGGCAGACTAACATTCAAAGCATAGGTACAACGGAGGCCTTGGAACGGCTTTATGTGGCTGATAACCATCAAATGTACCATGATGCTATACCACTATGGCGCCACAGAAGTAGAGTAGAAGAGCTCGTCGGGGAAGTACGACAACCACGCCTTTTTCTGCCGCCAAGCAGCGTTGCTGTGTTTCGGTTTGAAGAGCGTGGTTGCCGGTGTAATTACAGGCACATGAGGCTTAACATCTGTATGCCTGAAGTTGATGGAGGCAGTCAGTGTATCGTAGGGTACGTTCCTATCGTGCGTGACTAACGAGGTAATGCTTTGTTATAGGTGATGGTTACCACTTAGCATCAGGAGGGCCACAAAAAAAAACAGAAAAACAGGCGCCACTGAAAACCAGGTGCCTGATTTGTGTCATTATTGTTTGTGTTGTTTTTGTGCTCTACTCTATTCTATTAAAAACAACTTCTGACTTTTAAATATAATTTTGGCCCAAACAAGTAATTTTTGTTTTCCTTCACCGATTGAGAGCACTGCCACACATTTTAAGACAAAAAGACGAAAAAATCCATTTGTGCAGCTTCAGATTCGAACCTACCTAACCTTGTGATCAGAAGACGGAGTTTATACACATTTCAACTAGACCACCATCTTTTCTTTAAGTTCTTTTGACAGATACGAAAACTATAAAATCGCTCAGTATATAGCCTTGAAAAAGACGCATCTGCTATTCGTACACCCCCATTATCTACACTCATAAACCGCTAAGAAGCAAACAGATCTGTACTAAGACTGTCTTCACTTTAAATCACTGCCAGTGTAATTAGAACTCCTTACAGTTCTTCATCCTTCTATAACCTCAACAGCCCCAAAGGTAAGACGACGCGGTAGAGGTCTCAAAACACTGGCTGCGTTATACATTTTACTGCGCCATAGACTTAAAACTTCATCAAAGAGCTATAAATAAACAGAAGCGAACTCGATAGAACTAAAGCTCATTTTAAACGTGATCTAAGGTTGAGAGGCGATAAAGCGTTTTGTAATTAGTGTTAAAAGTCCATGCACTAAAAGAAAACGACTTTTCGTGATCTAGGTTACGTTGAAAAGGCTTGCGGCACTGTTTTCACTGGTTCGCCAGCACTGGTGGCCTAGTGGTAGCGGCCTCGCCTTCCAATACTAAGGCCGTAGGTTTAAAAACAGTCATGCACCAATGAATTTTTTTATGCACAGTGCCAGTACTCTCAAACGGTGAAGGAAAACATCGTGAGGAAAAAGTTCAAAAACACGTGTCAAGTGCTCGAAATAAGCCTCTTTGAGGCGCACTTAAAATCCTTCACCACACTGTTTCGAAATAAACTAGTGACATGATAAGAAAAAGAAGTCAAAGGGTGAAAATGCTGTAATGTCACGTGGTCTATCAAAACATATCTGTTAAGTCATCTTGTGAAATAATGTGCAAGCGTAAAATAGAAAATAGATTTTATACAACTTGCTGATGGAATAAGCAGATATCCCAGATTCCTCCCACAAGTCACGAACGATATGAACGATGCACTGCCTTGCGTCCATCAACTTGAGGTATACAGAGATGGTAGCACCCTTCAAACAAAAATACAGCTACACTGCTTGGCGGCAGAAATAGGCAAGGTGGTACCCCAGAGGAGTCACACACATATAGTTCTACTACTCTTCATATGTTAGAAGTGAATAAATCTTAACCCGTTTTCTGGTTCTTTAGGAGTCTCCCAAAGTATGTCGAGGTGGAATCTGAAGGAATGTCTACCGTGGGTAGAGACAACAAAAGTCATAAATGCTTACGTGTTATATTACGGTGGGTTTAACGGCTTCAGATTTTCAGAAAAGCAGAGCATAAAAGCAAATATTTTCATTTGACTCTCGCAATAAATGTATAGTTCCATTGTTGTTTCATCGCGACATTATTACGAGTTTACTAAGTATTACTATTTGTGTGCCAGGTTGAGCGCTTTGTGATACAAAACCAATTAAACTTCCCCTTAATAATAAACAAAAATTATAAATGCGAATGGTCGTGAGGGTTGTGGGGATATGTGGGTGAGTGTGTTAGTTTATCTACGTAGAACGGAGCCACAGACAATAGTTATTATTATTATGGTGACCCATCCGGGTCCCACTGCTGGACCAAGGCCTCTTCCATTCTTTCCACGGATCGCGATCCAAGGAGGTTTGTCCAGTCCGTCAGGAAAACACTAAGCTCGTCCCGCCATCTCCGCTTTGGTTGGACGCGTCGCCTTCTCGCTGGGTCAGGATGCCAAAGATGGGCTATCTTTGTCCAAAGCTTACCTGGCGTATGGCAGACATACTAGCCAAAATAAAAGAGATATGAGGAAATCCGTAGAAAGGTCACATATATTAGCTCACAGAAGTATGTTGAAGAGGCAATGGGCAGGCCATATAGCTCGTAGAACTGAGAACTACTGTGTTTCGGTTTGAAGAGTGTGGTTGCTGGTGTACTGGCCACATGAGGCTTAAGATTTGTATGCCTCAAGTTGATGGACGCAAGGCAGTGCATCGTAGAGCACGTTCTTATTCTGTATCTTGCGTGACTTACGAGGCAATGCTTTGATTATAGGTGATGGTAACCACTTAACATCAGGTGGGCCATCTGCTAGTTCCATCAGCTAGTTGTATAAATAAAAACAGCTGTACTACTAATATATAAATCTGAAAATCACTATATTTAGATGATTATGTTTGTGGCTCAATAACACCTTAACGTCTAAATTGATCTACATAAATTTAATAAGAGTAGGTACATTTTATCACTAAAAATTACCGGAAACGGGGTAGAAAATATGAAGGAGCCCATATTTGTAAGCAATTACTAATAATACTAAGCCGCGGGTGGAATCTAGTGGAAAACAAGCCTGATTTCATTTATATATTTAAAAGTAACCTCAAATACTCAATAGCAGTTGAAAAAATATCACAAAACAATATATCACCGAACGCAAAATTGCAATAGCAAAAGATCTTGCACTGACATTGTAACAAACCTTTCGCGCTACAAAGATCGAGACAGTAACAAGATAAAACAAAATACAATAGCGACACCCGCGCGCTCCTAATTGTGTACCTACACTTGTCTTGCTACACTGAGTTACGATACAGATAAACTGGAAGAGGTATTAGATAGACGGAACAAAATGTAGACGTGTGTGCACTTTCCACAGCACCTGCGATAAATAGCTTGTGTTTCTGTTCAGGTCTGTGAGACCTTACGAGCTGGTACAAGGTATGCATTTTAAGAGTAGTAGAGCTCTTTGTGAAGGGCTCGTCCGGGGAAGTACTACCACCACGCCTTTTTCTGCTGCCAAGCAGCGTTGCTGCGTTTCGGTTTGAAGAGTGTGGTTGCCGGTGTAATTACAGGCACATAAGGCTTAACACCTGTATGCCTCAAGTTGATGGACGCAGGGCAGTGCATCGTAGGGCACGTTCCTATCGTGCGTGACTTACGAGGCAATGCTTTGGTATAGGTGATGGTTACCACTTAATATCAAGTGGGCCAGGTACTTGCAAAAAAAAATGCATCAGCGTAAACACTTTGAACTGTTTACTAACTACTAAATGTGGATGTGAAAGTTACAATACTTGGATGCTTGGAGCGTCAATCAACCGCCTTATTATTGAACTGATCTGGATGAAACTGAAACTGAAAACGAACTAAATGAACGGAAAGCGAGTTAAATGTTAAGATAGCGATAAGAGTAGTAGGTAAAGCTCTTTGTGAAGGGCTCGTCCGTGGAAGAACTACCACCATGCCTTTTTCTGCCCCAAGATGCATTGATGTGTTTCAGTTTAAAGGGTTTGGTTGCCGGTATGCCTCAAGTACGCTGTGCAGTGCATCGTGTAGGTTCGCACCGTGCATGACTTAAGGGCAATGCTTTGTTTTAGGTGATGGTTACCACTTAACTCAGTGAGCCATCTGTTTGATCTATCAGCAAGCTTTTACAAAGCATTGGCCCACAGGTTACGTAAAAGAGAGTACTGGTGGTCCAGAGAGCACTGGTGGTCTAGTGGTAGCGGCCCCGCCTTCCAACCCTAAGGTCTTGGGTTCGAAACCAGTCGTGCACCAATGAGTGTTTCTGTTCAAAAATGTATGTGCAAAATGCCAGTACTCTCAAACAGTGAAGGAAAATATCGTGAGGAAACCGGCATGTCGTGGAACCTAAAAAGTTCTATAACATGTGTCAAGTGCTCGAAAGGAGCCTCTTGAGGCGCACTTAAAATCTTTTCACCACACTGTTTCGAAAGAAACTAGCGACACGACAAAAGGGAAAAAAACAGGTTACGTGCCCAGTTATCTATAAAAGTACCTAGTATAAAAAAAACCCAAGTAGCTAGTTCCAAAAATTCTATGTTGATGTTGTCCTGCGCAGGTGTAGAGGCACTGATTTATGTGCTCAGAAGCGTCGCGACGCAAACCGACTAAGAAATAAGAACAACACTGGTTAAATCTGTCTAGTATCTGGTAAACTTGTTTATGTTACTTCTTTCCCGGGAATGTGGAAAGTTAAAAGCTATATTTTACATCGCCTCGAATAGAAACTCTAATCGAATTGCGAAGTACATTCATTTGAGCGAATTTATGTGGAAATGTTCCTTGTTCATCGATGTCAGATAATTTCGGTATACATTTTTTTAAATGCAATTTGCTGATGGAACAAGCTTATGCCTGGCCACTTGTTTTAAGGGTAACCATCACCTATAACAAAGCATTGCCTCGTAAGTCACACGTCAGGAACGTGCCCTACGATGCACTGCCCAGCGTTCATCAACTTGACGCATACATGTTAAGCCTCATGTGCTTGTAATTTCACCGACAACCACACTCTTCAAACCGGAACACAGCAACGCTGCTTGGCGACAGAAAAAGGCATGCTCGTGTACTTCCCCGGACGAGCCCCTTACAAAGAGTTCTACTACTCTTAGGCTTTGCCATGGATGTGCGGATAGACTACCAGTGCTTTGGCACTTTTAGTTTTTAACGGCGTCCCAAATTCTAGAGTCCCAAGGGCCTAAGACGGCGTTACCATATCCAGGAGTACTTAATCGGGATCTCCGTCGAAAGGCGACCCAATGACCCAGGAGTTGAAACCAGGGTAAAGATGTGACATCGAGGCCCTACCCTCTTCCCCCTCACAAGGGAGGAAAAGAAGATCACAGTGATAGCTAATCGGGCTGATGATAATGATGAAGGCACAAAACAAGCAACTTGCCAATCACGTCTTGAATACCACTAACGAGCCAAAACCAACCTATCAATAAGTAGAGGCTTGCTCCACTAATAAACATGAACACATCAGCATAATTAATTATAATTGGTGTAAACTAACGTAGTCACATCAGCTGGATTTGTGCTGATGACGTCATGGAACCCTTTTGAGATTTAGGTCGAATGCTTACTTATGTACCTGCTGGTTGCTTGCTTCTGTGTTCATGTTGAGAAGAATAAGCGATTTTCATTTCATTTACAACATACTATTTTTTTTATACAACTAGCTGATGGAACAAGCATATGGCCCACCTGATGTTAAGTGGTAACCATCACCTATAACAAAGCATTGCCTCACAAGCCACGCACGATAGGAACGTGCACTGCCCTGCGTCCAACAACTTGAGGCATACAGATGTTAAGCGTCATGTGCCTGTAATTACACTGGCAGCCACACTCTTCAAACCGAAACACAGCAACGCTGCTTGGCGGCAGAAAAAGGCGTAGTGGTAGTACTTCCCCAGACGAGCCATTCACAAAGAGCTCTGCTACTCTAAAAATATTTGCTCCATGATAAATTTAAGGAGTTATAGATTTGCTTGTTACGAAAACAAGCAAGCCTATTTCGTCAATTATTGAAGACGCCGTAACCGGACAAAATCGACAAACAACTTCTCGCTCCTACTACATTTAAACTTTTTTAGGGTTCCGTACCCAAAGGGTAAAACGGGACCCTATTGCTAAGACTCCGCTGTCCGTCCGTCTATCTGTCTGTCCTTCTGTCACAAGGTTGTATCTCATGAACCGTGATAGTTAGACAGTTGAAATTTACACAGATGATGTATTTCTGCTGCCACAGAAAACTAAAAAACAGAACAAAATAAATATTTAAGGGGGCTTCCATACAAAAAACATGATTTTTTGCCGTTTTTATAGATAATAGTACGGAACCCTTCGTGCGCGAGTCCGACTCGCACTAGGCTGGTTTTTTTAAGATATTAATCACTAAATGATGTTATGAAAAATTGCAAACTACCATTTGTTTGTGCGATAAATATTTTTTTTTCTTTTTTTCAAGTCTCGGAGAAGGACCAAGAAGTTTTTTTAAACAAGTGACACAAGTAGAAGAAGTTTTATCAATGTGTAAATTAGACCCCAGAGTGCACTGGTGGTCTAGCGGTAGCGGCCCCGCCTAAGATCTTCGAACCTACGATCCTAAGGTCGTGGGTTCGAAACCGGTCGTGCACCAATGAGTTTTTCTGTTCAAAAATGTATGTGCACAATACCAGTACTCTCAAACGGTGAAGGAAAACATCGTGAGGAAGCCGGCATGTCGTGGAACCTAAAAAGCCTCTCGAAAGGAGCCTCTTAAAGCGCACTTAAAATCCTTTCACCACTCTGTTTCGAAAGAAAGGTAAAAACTACTATGCATTTCATCATTGAGATATTTTTAGAACGCTTGCATCTCATAACCTACACTACAAATATACACGTTGATACAGTGTTTAGGTGTGGTCAGCGTTCAACTTCGCTTCTTGCTCTAACTTGAATCAAAACCGAGTATAGATTCCAAGTAAATTCACAGTCACAAGTCAGGCTTTCCTTCAAACTTCGTCTGAAACTCAGTATCGTTGGGAAATAGACTTTACGTCTGTGATTCCATGCGTGTTAGACAAATTACTCGGTGCCTTAAGTTCTTGTGAATGTCTAAAGATGTAGTCAGAGGTGCGTTGAAATGTTACTATTTACTTACGAGGCAATGCTCAGTTATTGGTGGCCACTTAGCGTCAGGTGCGTCATCTAATTGTTACATCAGCAAGCATTATAAAAAAAACTTTGGCTGCTGACAGTATGCCCTTGGTTTTGACCTTAGGCTTGTGAATCAAAAAATAAAATGAAAATATATTTATTTCTATAAAAACATTATGTGCTTTTCTTATTGACCTAAGGACGAAAGGAGTCGGCTGAAAATTCGTTGGCCTCTACGTTCACACGTTTACGTCAAATATTGGTGGAAGAACGCCAAGGATCAAGATGAGTGGACGATGACTTTTGCCCCGAAGATGAATACAATAAGTACCTCATTGAAAAATAAAAAAAGACATTCTATAGGATTCTATTATTTTTAAAGATAAAAGAAATGTATCACAACAAACAAACTACTCAAACTAATTGAATGAACCAAACCACTGACCAATAGTTTCATTAAACTATAATAAGCCATTCTCTAAGTAGCCATTGTTAACCGGAAATACAAGTTTGAAACAAAGGTTTCCGGTGCCCGCTCGGATAATTAAATTGTAGTCAATTGATTCACTTTTATTGTAGAGTCGAGGCGACTACGCCTCGGCTTCAAAATCTCTCTATCGCTTTCGATAACTATATCGAAAAGGTATTTTTGTATATTTTCCATTTTGTAACAAGTAAAAGGATTTTGTGAAGCGGGCGATCATCACAGGACAATGGGAAACCCTTGGATCATTAAGGAATACAAGGTTTAGATGATCACAATTTGGAGCCAATCTGTTGTATATGTAACGTATTGGATCAACTGTAAAGTAGTTTTAGTATAATAGAGATACAAGACTTGAACTTAAAACATTTATCGTCACATTCTCTGATATAGGTTATCACTAACACGCGCTGGGGAAAAAGGTGCGACGTCAGATTATCGAACTGTCAGTCACGGCGACATACTCGACTTAGTATTGACTCGTAACACCAACGTTTTTATTAAAACCGCTTTTCGAGCCCTTTAAATCACAGAATCGTTCAGGTCAATGGGCAAGTAAATAAACATAAATAAAAATATCGATGGACTTCACTCAGCACACATTTTTTTATAAAAACATACTTATAATATAAACAACTTATAATATAACACCCAGACCGAGAACAAACATATATGTACATTGATGTACATTACAAAAATATGATAGTTCTCGGCGGGGTTCGAACCCGCGGTCTTCAGGGCAGAGGACAGAGCTACTACCAATTGAACTATGAGGGCTGTTAAAGTAATGTGTTGAAAGTCCACCATTATACATATATAATATAATGCTCCAGTATAATTCAGAGCTTAACTCACCCACTGGAGCACTGGTGGTCTAGTGGTAGCGGCCCCGCCTTCCGATCCTAAGGTCGTGGGTTCGAAACCGGTCGTGCACCAATGATTTTTTCTGTTATATGCACAATGTACTCTCAAACGGTGAAGGAAAACATCGTGAGGAAACCGGCATGTCGTTGAACCTAAAAAGTTCTATAACATGTGTCAAGTTCTCAAAAGGAGCCTCTTGAGGCGCACTTAAAATACTTTCAACACAGTTTCGAAAGAAACTAGTGACACTACAAGAGAGAAGATACCCAAAATATCCAAAACTATTCTACTGTCTGTCCCCTCCCTATTCACGGGTCGGGGTTTTGCTCCAACCAGTCGTTTGATCTAATTGCAAGACAATTCCTTGTGTGGGAAATCTGTTTGTTAAGTGCTCGACTGTTCTCATTTTTAACTAACCCTTTATGTTAAATAGTAACAAGTAGGGTAATTGAAATTGACACGAAATGTCAATGAGGTTAAGGCGAAGACAAGAGCTAATGTATCTCTCGCTCACACGTACAATTTTTTTTCCTTTTATTTGGGTAAACAAACAGTAACACAATATAATATTGTTAGCAAGTAGGTATTAGGTAACTAAATAATAACTAATTGTGGCACCAACACCGTTTACCACGGATTACTGAAATAGTTTTAAATCTTGAGTAATGAGAAGTATGATAATATAATATATAATACTATTCTAAAATCTTATGAATCATTTTCTTGAAAGTGCTAGGTCGCGTTACCGCAATGTCTATAGAATTAAAGTTAATATTATAAGAAAGAACGAAACGGTACAAAGGAGATCGCTTAGTAATTGCATAAGTACATAAACTAATGAAGCAAACTTTTGAGTAGGAAAACCCATTTTCGAAAATTCGCAATCAACCATTCTGTGTGCAATGAAAATAAATTGCACACAGTTTAGTGTGTTTTTTTCACTAAACTGTGTGCAATTTATTTTCATTAGTGGGTTTAGTGATTTTATATCTTTCGACATGTCGAAACGTGCGAGCGAGAGGTACATTAACTCTTGTCTTCGCCATAAAGATAAGCATCAAATTATTATAATTCCATGAAGACATGTAAATTAACGTCTACAGCCTGAATAAATCCATTACTGAACAGACTACCAGATATTAGGAGTTTCCCGTATTGATCATATATTCATGCCATTTTTTTGTCACTAAGTAGAGTTCCTGTGTTTTGAAAGAGTGTGGTTACCGGTCACATTACAGGCACATCAGACTTAACATCTGCATTCGTCAAGTTGATGGACGGAGGGTAGTTCGTAGTAGGGCACGTTCTTATCGTGCGTGACTTGTGAGGCAATGTTTTGTGATGATTACCACTTAACATCAGGTGGGCCATATGCAAATAGTATAAAAAAACTTAATAATAATAAGTTTAAATTATATGAACAAAAAAACAGTTCTTTGTTCAAATAAATCCAGTCTTATGGATTAATTTTTCCAAATTTTGGAAAGATATAGCAGCTTCGGATTTTTAATATTAATAGCTCAATAAAAATATCAAAAATCTTTCTAAAATCTTTATTTTAAAGGTTTATTTACTTTTTACTTTGCTGACCGTACCTTCTATCCTATCAAAACATTATAAGCCCAAAAATAAACAAAATACAAACCCAGGAAGCTTTGTTAACTCTGTCTCAGAGGAAGGCAAATTGTTTTTCCAAAAACAGCCCTTTAACAAAAACATCAATAAATAAAAATATTTTCAATAGATTTTCAACAAAATACGAAAGGACAAGTCACGATCAAGTACTTTGAAACCCAAGCATAAGCTGCACCTCACTTCGACAACGCTTTCAATGCAAAATTAGCTTTATTGCAATGGTTTAAGATTTACATTCAGTCGTGTACAAATAAGACCAGAAAAAAAAACATTCTGACATATCATTTATTCTAATTTCAATAAAAATTTTGTGTTAAACAAAATGGTAGTCAAAGTCAAAGTCTAAAAGTATATAATCAATAAAATCACAAAAATCACTTTGAAACTTCTTAAAGCTAGGTGACTCTAGGTGCCAGTTCCACGCGACCAAAGCCTAGAAGAACAGGCAACAAACTTACGGCTTAGTTCCTACCGTTCTTTTGTATGATCCTTGTTACAATGTAATATAATACAATATTGAAGTACAATCATTGCAAGGTGGGTGTCGATTAGCACCACACTGGAGCTTCATTATTATATTATTTTGTGACATGGATCATACAAAAGAACGGTAGGAACCAAGCCGTAAGTTTTTTGCTTGTCCTTCTAGGCTTGGTCGCGTGGTACTACCCCCTAGATTCACCTAAAATTAAGACGATTCAAAGTGATCCTTGTGATTCAATTGAATAAAAGAGCTAGTTTAAGAACTACTTTTATTTGAATATATTGATTCAATTCTCTTTGTCTCTCTTTGACTTTGATTTAGTATTCAAAGATTCAAGTAAAAGACAAAGTTATCTTAATCATTGTTCCGGCCCACTAAGCATAGTTTCCGAACACACCCCTTGGTTTCGGAACGCACCGTCAAGCGACAGCGCGCATGGCTGTCACTGTCATGTCATAATGTCAACACAACATTCTCTCAATCTTATTGTCGGCAATAAAACAAGAAGAAGAACTTTATCTTAAACGCCGACACGGCTTTACTCCATCTTTTTTACAACTTTTATACACGCTTTTACATGGATACTATTGGATACAAATGTTTATATTAATATTTTTACCTAATGAAAATAAAGCTGCAAATGTAACACAAAAGGACTTTGGAATCAACATCATCGCCCCCCAGACGATCAGTAGCACAATTACACACAACAGTCATATTCCTAATAATTTTAGTAAAATTAGATCAGAGCCTATTTTAGTGAAACTAACGCGGCTATACTATTCATTTATTCCAGTAGCTATTCAGTAAAACGGTAATTAAACCGAAACTTTCAAATTATTGACAAACGAAAATAACGGTTAACTTTCAGTTCCAGATAGTTTATTGAGTTTTGTAGTTTTAATTGCTCAATGAAAATGGAAACAAAATTAAAACGATTCAATTCAAAATTATTGAGTCGATCAAACGAAAGTACTACGTAACAACTGTTGGTAAGCATTTGTAATTATACTTGTTTGAAAATAATGCCCGCGGTATCGCTAGTCTAGGGTAATTACATATAAATACAAATACAATTATTGCTAATATCCCTCCCTATAACCCTATAAAGAACCCTATAAATGAACGAACCCAATAAAGGAAAAACGCCCTAAATATTATTTAGGGCGTTTTTCCTTTATTGGGTTCGTTCATTTATAGGGTTCCGAACCCAAAGGGTAAAACGGGACCCTATTGCTAAGACTCCGCTGTCCATCCGTCTCTGTCTGTCTGTCTGTCCGTCTGTCGCCAGGCTGTATCTCACGAACCGTGATAGTAAGACAGTTGAAATTTTCACAGATGATGTATTTCTGTTGCCGCTATAACAACAAATACTAAAAAACAGAATAAAATAAATATTTAAGGGGGCTCCCATACATCAAACGAGCATTTCTGCCGATAATGGTATGGAACCCTTGGTACGTTTTTTATAGATAATGGTACGGAACCTTTCGTGCGGGAGAACCATAAGATAATATTAAAAATGAAACAAAAGAGACTATAATAAGAATTTGTGTAACACTTATTTATTCGAAAAAATATCTAGTACCTCGTATCATTTTGCTTAAAACAAGTGGAATGTTACCTCATAGAAAAACTGCGAAACTCCAGCAAACAAAAGCGTTTACACAACAAATTAATTCTTTGGACGGAGTCACGCCAACCAGCATTTCAAGAATAATAGACAATAACTTTTCACGGTAGCTCAACTTTAATAGAGGATAGTGTAGGAGATAGAAGAAGTTTGTACTAAAACAAGTAAATAATAAAGTAAATAAGTTTCTGAATGCTTGATCAAACCTTATCAGATGTCAAATCACTTGTATTACATCAAAGAACATATTTTATTCTGGGTCTGGTCTATGTAACCCACATAGATTTTTTTTTTTTAAATTGAAGATTACCATTCAAATGAAATTTATTTAATATGTAGGCTAATAAAGTTTTTAGCACTAAATGTTGATCTGTTCGAATTTTTTACTATGTCTGCATATCTAAAGCCGCCATGACAGTCTGTGATTGACGTTTGATATGACGCATTGCATTTTTTATTTTTTTTACAGATTTGTTGCTTTTTTTGACGGTAATGACTTTCACTCTCAAGCTTGACTTTTACAATAGTTGTCAAAATGACCGCCATATTTTTAGGACATTGTGTTGCTCTCCTTGACCAAGAAACTCTTGAAGAGCAAGAAAACTAAGTAAAAATAAAGCCAATAAGCACCCACTTAAAACAGTTACTTTATTGCTAAGCGATAATTATATATACTATATATATATATATACACAGACCTGACCTGATGTTAAGTGGTAACCATCACCTATAACAAAGCATTGCCTCGTAAGTCACGCACGATAGGAACGTGCCCTACGATGCACTGCCCTGCGTCCATCAGCTTGAGGCATACAGATGTTAAGCCTCATGTGCCTGTAATTACACCGGTAACCACACTCTTCTAACCGAAACACAGCATTGCTGCTTGGCGGCAGAAAAAGGTGTGGTGGTAGTACTTCCCCGGACGAGTCCTTCACAAAGAGCTTTACTACTCTTAACCTGTTTGGCGGCAGAAATAAGTGGCCATACCTCTACCGGATAACAAGTACTTTACAAAACTCTACTACTCCTAAAACTGCTTTAAATTTCCCTTTTAAGTTAAAATAAAACCAAGTGATAAATTAATCAACTAGCTCCCAGTCTAGCTGACCAAGACCACGAGGCAACGTGAAATATTAATATAAAAATTACAAGCAAAAAAATGAGTTGAACCGAGCTTTACAGCCAATTTACGCGGGATTAATAGAGCCAAGTGGGAAACAAAGCATTCGCTACGAAGAATGAGGTCTTTTGAACTCAGTTTACTTCGTAAATAAGGCTTTTATTCACGAAGGAAATGACGATGAATAGAAATTTGCAAAATGTACAAAATACACATGAGACAGTTGAGCTATTTGGGTCTCCAAATAGCTCCGTAGCAAACGGTATAAAGATAGATGAACTGATCCAAATGAGTGCCAATAAAAGCCTTTCACCAAACTGTTTCGAAATAAACTAGTGACACGACAAGAGAGAGAGAAGTATCAATAAAATGAAATCGAAGGTCGCTATCTTTCTTCCTACTTAGGTTAGTTTTTTTTTTATGCAACTAGCTGATGGAACAAGCAGATGGCCTACCTGGTGTTAAGTGGTAACCATCACCAAAGCATTGCCTCGTAAGTCACGCACGATAGGAACGTGCCCTACGATGCACTGTCCTGCGTCCATCAACCTGAGGCATACAAATGTTAAGCCTCATGTGCCTGTAACTACACCGGCAACCTAGTAGATAGAGCCCTTCATAAAGAGCTCTACTACTCTTAAAGAGGTAACCGTAGAAACCTTCGCATCTAAATGATTAGTAGGAACGAATCCAAAGTATATTTTTACTAAACTTGATTATTTTTAAATGTGCGAGTGTTAAGAGTTTGACGGTTGTCAGCATCTTAAGTGTGAAGTGAACTGGGCCTTAGTGTGAAAAACAACCAATATACGCCTTTCGTTTCGCGTCACAAGCAGACACACAAACTGACAGAATCTGTATTGAGCCAATAACCTCTGACAAAAGACTGTTCTGTGCCGAATATCGGTTGAAATGTGTCAAAGTAAAATTGGCCAGAAATGTCTGAAACTCAAATAAATGTTAAAGATATGTTTGTTGTTATTTTTGAAGCTTATAGCAGAAATAGCTTCATGAATTTTATCCCAGGCACGGTAGATATCCCTTCAGATCTCTCACTCAATATTGTTTGAGGATGTCGAACGGTAGAACGGTAATCAGAGGTACGTCCTAATATTACATTGGTTACATATTCATATATTTAGAACTATCTGCCGACCGTTACAAACGATCTACAGTTTCTTGGTTACAGATAGTTTTCTTGGCTTGTATAATGTTTTACTAAATTTTAATTTTAATGTAACTAAAGTATGTAGGTAGTAGGAAGTAATTAGTGTAGATACTGCATTACAAGAATTATTTGTGAACAAGCCAAATACAAACAATAATAACTAGTAGTTCGCCCCGAACTGAGATCTCGTGATGCGACCCGACGAACGCACCAAAACTTTGAGTAGGTGGTAGTCAAAGGCAAGTCCAAACATTATGTTTGGACTTTTTTCTGACTACCGCCTACTAACTTGATACGGTAACCAAGTTTCAACTCTATTGGCCTATTTATTGAAGAGTTCCGTTGAACAGACCTTGGCTCCATCATCAGACCTGGTCTGATGATGGAGCCAATTTATGAGAACTGAGTACCTCCTTAATTTATTTCAAGAAAAAAAAATAAGAAAAAGCAAAGTAACTGGCCGACCAGTAGAAAAACCTTGATGCGAACGAAACTCTTAGAGATGGGAGCTCTTGGGTCGCTGGTTATCTTAATTTAACTTTTTTGTTGTATCTCAAAAACCGAGCGTCTCAGAAAAAAAGTAAAAATTGTTTTGGAATGTCCAAACAAAGGCCTTTCGTATGACATGTAACTTGATTTTTTTAATTCACTTTTTTTATTTTTGCCCCCTTAAAAAACCCCATATCTTAAAAACCCTTCATCCGATTTTACTCATATACTTACCAGTAAATTTCTCAAGTACAAGCTGTCGTCTTATCAAATTTCATGCAGATCGGATCAACGGTTCGAAAGTTATGGCCAGACAAACATACATACATACATACATACATACATACATACATACATAAAATGCCAAATCGCCCAAGTTGAAACAAGAATCTTCGTTCGCTTCGCTCACTCGATCAATTAATAACTGAATCGAAGATCTTGTTTGCATACCCTAATTATTGTAATTGCTTGATTTCTGAATAAAGTTTTTATTATCATTATTATTTTACAGCCTTCACGGCTCAGTTGGTAGTAGCTCTACCTCCTGTGCCGTAGGCCGTGGGTTCGATCCCCACCGAGAACAAACATTTGTGTGATGAACATAGATGTTTGTTCTCTGTCTGGGTGTTATATAATATTAAAAGTATATATTTACAAAAAAAAAAAATATGTATTATATCAGCTGTCTAGTTCCCATATCACAAGCTTTGGCTTAGTTTGGGGCGAGATAGTGCTGTATGGAATGTCCACCATTATTTATTTATTTATTTAGACATCTGACATTCTCAAATAATCTTGAGTTAGTACTTGGTACTAAAATATCTATGTGGATATAGAATGTAATAGAAAATCCTTTTTTTTTTACTTGTGGCATACAGAGATGTTAAAGTCTCATGTGCCTGTAATTACACCAGCAACCACACTCTTCAAACTGAAACACCTGCTTGGCGGCAGAAAAAGGTGTACGTGTGTTTTTTAAGCAAGTAAATGTCTGTCTATATCTATTTCTTAGGTCAAAATATAGGTTAGTAAATATAGGTTTCTCTCTCACGAATTCAATTAAGACGTACCAACTGACTTCGCAAATACCTAAACATTGACAAGCAACCCACAGATAATAATAACGAACAAAAGAAAAGCGTTAATTCTCCCCTAATCCCGTATACGGTACACGTACGAAAAAAGGTCCCAGAAAGCCGGGAATCGATTTGAATCGCCAACACCGTGGACACAGTAGCTTGTATGCTAAGCAGTAGTGACACTTGTACAAATACAAATTAATTTATTTACCAAATAATCTTACCTAAATATACATCGGTTCACATTGGTCCCCGCACTAGGACAAGCCTGTGTCGCGGGAGGCCACAATAAAATAACGAGTACTAATTATTAACTGCAAAAAATTATACAGCAGCAGAGCAAAAATCAAACACAAAAAAGGGATATAAACTACACTTAAATGACAATATTCAATACCAGATTGACTTGTCATTTAAATCAGTAATGCAATATAATTTGTGAATTGCTTATTTTCATCTCAATAAAAAAAGCTGACGCGTTGTGAATGCAAAGTTTCAAAAATATTAAAACTATGCTATTTCCATCCATAGAAATTTCTCAGCGACCATAGTTGTCGAAATAACGTTCAAAAACAAGGTTATTGAACTTAATTTCGACAACTACGTGTGTAATTTTGTCAGAATTTATAGCTCAGTTGGTAGTAGCTCTGCCTTCAGCGCCGTAGGTCGTGGGTTTGATCCCCATCGTGAACAAACATTTGTGTGATGAACATAGCTTTTTGTTCTCTGTATGGGTGTTATATATTATGTACATTACAAGCATATTATATTTACATAAAATAAATATATGTATTAGTTCAGCAATCTGGTTCCCATATTACAAGCTTTGGCTTAGTTTGGGGCTAAAAAATGCTCAATGGAAAGTCCACCAATATATTATTTATACCTCTAAAAATGAGTACGTGTGAAGATCCTAATATAGCAGCAGTAACCTTATGTTAGCTATTACAAAACAAGCAATACGAGCTGATAGTATCTCATAGTATCGCTACTGTTACTCAGCTACTTATTCCGTGCCAAGGAATTCGTATAAACGCATACCGATTATTATTATGCATCGGTATAAATCGAATAAAACGAGATATCGAGTCGAGGGGACGTGCGAAGATTTGCGACGATTTCCTTTCAAGAGTTTTATGTGTGTTGAAGGAATTTAATGTAAGAAATCTGAATGGATTGGAAAGTTTAATGTATTTCAATGGAGATGGAACAAAGAAAGTACATCAAAAACTACCGAGGATAGCCACCGTGCCTCATAACTTTGAAGCACGGTAGATATCCTCAGTACTAACCTTTTAATACTAAGTACTGGGCTATGTAATTCAATTCCATTACTTTGAACATATTACTACCGAAGTTTGTTCGTTCTAAGCTTTATTATATTTAATTAATAAGTTTAGTTTAACCAAATGTTTTACCTAGACGTACCTCTTACTACCCCCAAAGACCTCTTCAAAGAATCTTGAGATTGTACTTGGTACTAAGATACCTTAGAGGATATCTACCGTGACTGAGGATCAGGGTCGTGAAGCTGTTTGCTGTTTTTTTTAGATTTTACTACATTTTTTTTAAATACAATCATTTCCGAAGCAGTGCTTTTGCTCATGTTTTTTTTTTTTTAAATTACATAACATCGCCTGAATGAACATCGAACCCACAATCCAAAGGATATGCTTCCACGAGAATTCTAACGTATTTTTTTATAATAGTAATTCTTAGAAATGCTTATTGAATGAAATGGGGAAAACGAGTGAAGAAACGATGAAAAGATTTTTTCTCATTCATACAGATGTAACATTATCTAGTTTTGCCTTCATTCAATACGGTTTTCGTCACGATGTTTTCCTTCACTGTCTGGAATTGTCGCAGACGATAACTTATCATTTGCTTTTAGTAGGAATAAAACTTGTAAACAATTTTCTTTTATACAACTAGCTGATGGAACAAGCAGATGGCCCAACTGATGATAAGTGGTAACCATCACCTATAACAAAGCATTGCATCGCAAGTCACGCACGATAAGGACGTGCCCTAGGATGCACTACCCTGCGTCCATCAACTTGAGGCATACAGATGTTAAGCCTCATGTACTGTATTACTTTATACAACTCTTGCTTATAAACGTGACTCCAATTGAAACAATGCTTAAAGTTAGTTATGGCATTTTGCTAGCAGGATTTGGATATGCTAGTTGTTAAAAAATTTGTAGAATTATTAGCAAGTTGAAGTGATAATGAGCTGGTTGTACCTATAGCTCGAAGAACTGATAACCGCGCTGGGAAATGATTCTTCAGTTTTGACAACCCTAAATATTATTATCTTGTGGGGATACTTACAATAGGGCTGGCCCTATGGCAAGCTATGAAGAGAACTATACTCATAGTTTCAATAAAATACATTTAACCTGAAACTACTCAAAACCAGATAAATAAATAAATATTGCTGGACTAACCACACAGCACTATCTAGCCCCAAACTAAGCAAATCCTGTAATATGGGAACTAGATAGCTAGTATATACTCATATATTTTTTTTTGTATATACATACACCCAGACAGAGAACAAACATCTATGTTCATCACACAAATATTTGTCCACGATGGGGATCGAACCCACGGCCTACCACGCAAACGGCAGAGCTACTACCAACTGAGCTGTGAAGGCAAATAGTTTATATAATACTTAAATACTAGTCCTTGATAGGTCTACGTGTCAAAGCGTTCCAGCCACAATAACATTTTCCTAACAATAATCTGTTAAACTTGACAAGGCGAAAATTGTTGGGATTATTTGGATTACTATAGGAACGAGTACTATAGGGTATCAGGAGCGAAGGTTTTGGACTACAAGCACGCGGATTTGTTCATAACTATTTCTATTACTACAAGCCCATAGTGTTCCATTGTTGAGCAAAGACCTCCCCCCATTTATTTTATTTCCATTTGTTCATTAACAGATTGTTTATTTATTTTAGTTCTAGTTCGGGATCCATTGCAAGCTTCAAATTTGTTGCCTGTTCTCGTAGGCTTGGTCGCGTAGAACTAGCACCAAAATGATTCACCTGGCCCTGTTGACTTTGATTCTTGTAAAATTGAAGTTCACGTATAAATATTTTGTATTCTATCAGGTAGCTGCTTTGCTTAGTTAGAGTTATACGGCGCTGTGAAAACGACCACTAATATAATAATTTGAATGATTATATTAATAATCGTAGTTTATATTTGGAATGCCATTTTAAAAATGAAATACTAAGTAAGTGACAGAAAGACGCATTCGCTAAACTATCACAAGACTTTAAAAATTGGATTGTGTTATTTTTTGTAACAATAAAACAATATAAAGGTTTACGTCAGGCACTGTAGACGTTCTTCCAGACTTTGGAGACCTAAGATCATTGATTATATTTGTGGGGTTAAACTTTAGGGGCTCACATTTTGATGAATGCTAAAATACCAACTTTCTTCGCAATATTTTCGTTACGTGTTTGACATGATTAGAATATAAAAATATTAATATCTAAAATAAAAATAAATTTAGAACCTAAACAGATTTGAACCCCACGACCAAAGGATCACGTAGACCATAAGAAAAATCCGGCACCATGTAGTCCGTGCTCCTATAGTTTTGTTTTGTGATCCGACTAAACTTCTGACCCGTTTAGAATCGGGATAATCCTATTTCATCGGTGTTCTGTTAGTTCGAAATTTAAATAAACTGTTTTTTATTTAAAATCAGCTGAGTTTATTTCATTTAAACTTTTTTGATAATTCTATTTCATCGGTGTAATGTTAGTTCGAAATTTAAATAAACTGTTCTTTATTTAAAATCAGCTGAGTTTATTTCATAAAACTTTTTTGATAATCGTATTTCATCGGCGGTGTCCTGTTAGTTCGAAATTTAAATAAACTGTTCTATATTTAAAATCAGCTGAGTTTATTTCATATTTTTTTTTTTTATCACAGTGTTTTTACTATCGATTATTCTTGGACAATTAAAATTAAGCGTTGCAAATTACCATACAAATTCAGAATTGCAATGGCAAATTGTATGAAACTTTTAAATGTAAATACAGGAACACTCAAAATTGTTTATCCTAAATATCTATTAAATGAAACATAATATGACAGCGGAAATAGGCTTGCAACCTGTCATGTATGAAATAATACTCGTAACTACTGCAAAATGAGTATACCTACGTGTCACATGTTATATTTGGAATTACCTCTGACTACTTCCCTTAGACATCCTCAAAGACTCTTGAGTTCGTTCTTGGTACTAAAAGATCTGAGGGGATATCTACCGTGCCTGGGAATCAAAGTCAGTAAACTGTTTTTTCATGAAATATCTAGTTCTTCAGGTTGCTATTGATGATAATAGCACCACTATTAACAAAATAGACTCAGATTCAGACCCTATATTTCCATCATTTTAAAATCTAGATTGTTCACAACGATCTGCAGATAGCTCATCTGTTTAATGTTTTTTTACATTTTGTATATACCTACTTTTATTCATTGTAATTTTCTTTGTAAAATAAAGTTTTCAAATAAAGTTCTCAAAATATACAATTTTATAATTCTATTTATGTTTATGAATAGTTATTATATTAGGCATTGTAATTAATATATAGATGAATATATAAAATATATATTTATTTTTTATTAACTGTGTTATTAGGCATCTCATTTTTTAGGATTTCTCTTATTTTTATCTTGATTCTCCTATCTACTTTTTCATTATATATTTTTTTATGTTTGTACACTTTCCCACCACTTTAATCAGCTCTCTCTATCCTCTAAGGTTTGCTGGAAGAAAACTCTATCTAGGGTTAAGCTCGCATTTGTACATGACTATCATATCTTTTTTGTGTAAAACATTTGTGTACAATAAAGAATAAAGAATTTTCTCTCATTTAACTTTACATTTTATTCCTGAAAAGGCTTCGAACACCAAAATCATAACGTGAGGGTAGAACGAATATTAATCAGTAAGTCAGTAATTAATATTCAACTTTAACTGCACAGCTGGAAGCAAATAGTACGTGGTTTTATCACAGCTCATAAACATAATAGCTGGCAATCTACATAAATATCGTAAAGTATCAACAGTGGCCCATTTATGTCCTAACATCAGGTCGCAGCATCTTTTGGTTAAGGCTGACACCCGTCAAATAATATGCTAACTAGTTTTCTTACTTAAGACTATGACAATTGCTTATGTATCCCTTGTTCGCACGTTTCAACATTTTGAAATATATATTGAATACAATACAATACAAAATTATTTGTTTATAAAATACAAGAAAATATATTAAAAGTAAGTAAGTGACATAAAATTCGTCCGCCATCACTCAGCATAAATGCTGAAAACCCGAGAAGAAACATTTGTGTGATGAACATAGGATGTTTGTTCTCTGTCTGGGTGTCATATAGTATTAATAGATTGTATTTACAAAAAAAAAGCATATAATTATTATATTAGCTATCTGGTTCCCTACAAGCTTTGGCTTAATTTGGGGCTAGATAGTGCGGAAAGTCCACCAATATTTATTTAATATTTTTGCTGGACTTTTGTAATGCATTTCTCAGAAACTTGATTGTTTGCAATTTTTCATAACTTAATTCAGTGAAGAAGATTATATCTTTAAGAATGTGTGAGCGAAAACTACATTAGCAGTAGTCTGCGCCCTAATTAATTTTAGATTGTAAATAGTTATCCCATACACAAGCGGCTGCCTGCGGCTTCGCTTGTGGTAGATGGTGATTGCTAAAATCTGTATTTAAGTTATTTTCCTTATTTGAGGTTTATAATTATTGTACCCAGTTTTTTTTTTATTTTTGTATATAAAGTAATCTATAAGTATTTCATACCTTACATACCTTTATTTTTCCAAGTTTCATCAGAATCGGCCGAATGGTTAAGGCATGATTGAGTCACAAACATACATACATCCAAACATCGTAACATTCGCATTTATTTATATATACATAGGTACATAAAATCACGCCTGTTTCTTTAACAGTATTACCTTGTATTAGTAGGATTATCAAATAAGATGAGAGACGCCGATATTCGTTTACTATTAAAACTAAAATTGGATATATAGGAGTTAGTGCAAAACACTAACTTTGAGAGGGTTTATTTCTCACGAATCCTTATACAAGGTGTAAAGTCATGTACGACATTAAATTGAAACACGTACTCCTAATTGCATTTTTAGATTTTAGCAGTTGGTTTTATCAAAAAAGCCTGAATATTTATCGAGATATCGATACTTTTCCAATAAATAATTTCTATGCAACCTGTATCTCTAATCGCCGGTGATGAGGTCAAATTTCCGGGGTCATGAAGTCATGTGACTCATCAATCAAACGAAAAAAAGGACAGAGATATCATATTTATACGCGTTAGACCGCATAAGAAACATATTTGTGCGCTCACATTGTAAAATTTCGCTGTGCGACAAGGACAGATATCATTCCGCTTACGTGTGTGATAGAGACAGATAGGTACGTAGCGCGCCCCACTATGTGCCACGCTGCCGCCCGGTGGCCAGTGAAAGACATTATTATTTAGTAAACAATCGCCTTGGTAGCGACCTTGACATACTTATCTAATTTTGAAAATTGTAAATTCGTGTTATTACTCGTGACTAGTGTCTAGATTTGGTACCGCGAAATAGACTTTTGTGTGAGTGTGTGTGTCTTGTTAATGTCATCAAAATGCAGAACTTGTATTATGAAGGGAAAGATAATTGTGAAACTAGGCATACAAAACAAACTCTAGAACAGTTGAAGGAGCTCTTCAGTGCATTCATTTGTATGTGCAACATGCAACAACGTGAGCATATTGGAAACGTACGGATTTGAGGTACCTAACTAGTTTTATTTTTCCTACATGCTAACGTTGCTCTACTATATCGGCGAATCAAAGACGCCGCCGCGCCGGCCGCGCGCCCGCGCTGAAAGGGCGTTCACCTTTAGGCACGGGCGCGCGGCCACAGATAAGAGAAGCGCGGCACAGTTTAGGTTTAGTCGTAGTAGGTATGTATGTGCGGTTTCTGCGCGCGGGGCGCGGCATTGAATGAACGTACGTTGCTTTGCTTGTGTGTTTATACAGAATGTTCAATAATTTTATGCTTATTCTGATATTTAGTTTGTTTGAAAATAAAAAAATCTCAATTATGAATGAATGTTAATAAAACCTTTTTTAAATCAATACTAGATAGTAGTACTACACGTGTATTAATTTAATGTCGTACAGTCGTTTACACGTTGTATAAACTAACATGTTTAACTACTTTGAAGTGAGAAAACCGATTGTATCGAAATTGTATATGCATTAATTAAAATTATTGTTACAGTACAATTTTGTAAATAAACAATTTGGAAAAAAATAGTTTCTGTTTAGAATAAGAGTAGCTATTTTTATGAAGGCCACTGCCATGCCATAGGTACGGCTACATTTTGCAAGCGAAATTAAAAATGCCTATAAATAGGTCTCTCTCTCTTGTCGTGTCACTAGTTTCTTTCGAAACAGTGTGTGAAAGGATTCTTAGTGCGCCTCAAGAGGCTCCTTTCGAGCACATGTTATGGAACTTTTAGGTTCTACGACATGCCGGTTTCCTCATGATGTTTTTCTTCACCGTTTGAGACTACTAGTATTGTGCACATAAATTTTTGAACAGAAAAACTCATTGGTGCATGGCTGGTTTCGAACCCATGACCTGGATCGGAAGGCAGGGCCGCTACCACTAGACCACCAGTACTCTCTATACATAGGTAATAATGTAATATTCAAAGAAAACTACAGCTACTTTCGGCATAAGTGGGGTTGGTCTGCGAATGCGGCGAAGAAGACCAGACGATGGAGCAAATCATCTCACGCTGCCCAATCCACTCATACCCAGGATCCTGGACCGAACTAATCGATCTCCCCCCTGAAGCTTTAGCCTGGCTTGGGAATCTGAAAATTGACTTATAAAGTAGATTAAATAGTGCAGTTGTCATATTTAGGTTTATAAGATTTTATTAATTTTGTTTGTGGTTTATACTTTTTTGTTTCGCCTATTATGCACTGTCATACGATTAAATAAATAATGTAATATTTTGACTCCTCTAACTATCCCCACTAGACGTCCAGAAATAATCTTGAGTTGGAACTTGTAAAAAAAACAATCTGAGGGGATATCTACCGAGCCTAGGTAGATCAAAGTGAGACCGGTAAGCTGTTTCTATTTTCTGTTTCTTTAACATAATAAGTGTCATCATCATCTTCCTGCCCTTATCACACGCTGCATGGGGTCAGCACAACAGGTTTTTTTCTTCCACTCTCCTCTATCATTCGTCATCTCAGTGCTCACTCCTTTCTTACTCATGTCATCTTAAACACAATCCATCCATCTTTTCTTTGGCCTGCCTCTCCTTCTAAAACCATCCACATCCATTTCCAACTCATCTCGTAAAATGACTTTCTTCCTTCCTCATGACATGCCCACACGCTAACTTATTGCTCCTCAACTTATCCATCACAGGCGCTACTTTCAAACTTCCTCTAATATACTCATTCCTTATTTTATCCATGCTTGTCACACCGCACATCCATCTCAACATTCATCATCATCATCATCAACCTACGTTCGTCCACTGTTGGACGTAGGTCTCTCCCAAGATGTGCCACTGAGCCCGGTCTTCGGCTCTTCTCATCCAATGTTTGCCAGCTACATTTTGCAGATCGTCGCCCCACCTCGCCGGAGGGCGTCCTACACTACGCATTTCCTCAACATAAATAAATATAAATAAATAAATAATGGTGGACATTCCACACACTATCTCGCCCCAAACTAAGCCAAAGCTTGTGATATAGGAACCAGATAGCTGATATACTACTTATATACTTTTTTTTTGTAAATACATACTTATAATATTATATAACACCCAGACAGAGAACAAACATCTATGTTCATCACACAAATGTTTGTTCTGTGTGGGGATCGAACCCACGGCCTACGGCACAGAAGGCAGAGCTACTACCAACTGAGCTGTGAAGGCTGTCTCAACATGTCTCAACATTCGCATTTCTTTAATATAATAAGTGTACCACTGTATTATCCAGATACGCTGTGGCACCACGTTATAAATGCTCAGGCAGTCGCCACAAGTTCAACTGCAGTTGCGTTTCATTTGCCCTCATTATGTACCAGTTTGTAGTTTCCCAACCGTTGCACAGTGTGGGTTAGTGGTGGCTAGTGCAGCTACTATGGTGGGTCAGTTGACTTGACAGCTTTTACAGCTCAGTTGTAGCAGCTCTGCTTTCTACGCTGTAGGCCGTGGGTTCGATCCCTGTCGGGAACAAAAAAGAAAGACTTTTGGCTGTCGGTGTGACAGGCAAATGATACTTATCGCCCACGTAACACTCTTCTCAGAGTGTGTGGACGCAGTAAGTAAAGCATGCATGAGGCATGCTCAGATGCCTGAAAGGCAAAAAATCCACCACTGGGCATATGCCTACCCTTTACATTTCCAGAAAGAGCGATTTAAAGTTTTAAGAGGTCTTTGTGAAGGGCATGTCCGGGGAAGTACTACCACCACGCATTTTTCTGCCGCCAAGCAACGTTGCTGTGTTTCGGTTTGAAGAGTGTGGTAGCCGGTGTTATTACAGGCACATGAGGCAACATCTGTATGCCTCAAGTTGATGGAAGCAGGGTAGTGCATCGTAGGGCACGTTCCTATCGTGCGTGACTTACGAGGTAATTTGTTATAGGTGATTAATACCACTAACCATCAGGTGGGCCATCTGCTTGTTCCATCAGCTAGTAGTAAAATATATATATATATATATACTTTTCTTTTTGTAAATACATACTTATAATATATAATAACGCCCAGACAGAGAACAAACATCTATGTTCATCACACAAATATTTGTTGTTCTCGGTGGGGATCGAACCCACGGCCTACGGCGCAGAAGACAGAGCTACTACCAACTGAGCTGTGAAGGCTGTCGAGTATTGAAAACTCGTGTAAAAAGCATAGACTAATACCCAAACAATTCCCGCATCTACCCTCAACCATAACCAAAGCGAGTTTTTATGTCACAAACGCAAATAAATCCCTAATTAGTGCCTGAACGGGAAATGTTACATAAATCGTACGTAACAAGCAAAACATGTTACTGCCACGGAATAACCATTGCAATCAACCACTTTAAGACGAACTTAGGTAGTTCAAATATAGGCTTTAAAGCTAGGAAATAAGGTTGATCGAGGCTGCGTTGTTATCTTTGCCGAAGTTTTGAGATATTTCGTTTACCGTATATCAATACGAGAGAAGTCAGAGGCGATGGGCGGGGTTTTTGAAAGGTATTAAGAGCAAGGTCTAATGGGAGTGAATCGTAAGGTTTTGAGTTCAAATCTGGTCGTGTAACAATGGATTTTTCTATTCGATAAACTTGCCAGTGCTCTCAAACGGCGAAAGAAAACATCAGAAGAAACTTTTACTAGAATACTAACAGAAGAAACCATTTGGTATTCTAGTAGCGGCGATGGGCTTGCAACCTGTCAGGTATGGAATACCTGACCTATCTAAATATAAAATGTAATATTTGGATATACCTCTGACTACCCCCTCCGGACAACCTCAAAGAATTTTAGGCTGGTACTTGGCACTAAGAGATCTGAGGGGATCTACCTCACCTGGGGGTCAAAGTCGTAAGGTTGTTTCAGTTTTTCAAGGTGAAAGTCAAAGTCAAAAGGTATTTATTCAATAATCACTTTGAAACGTTTTACAGCTAGGTGACTAGGTGCCAGTTCCACGTGACCAAATCCTAGAAGGCAACAATCTTACGGCTTGGTTCCTACCGTTCTTTTGTTTGATCCTTTTTACTATGTAATATAATAACATAATTATAACATATTTCCATAGCAAGGATAATATATAATTATATTAACCGTGTGTGATGACTCATAGTGACTGTATTGCGAGTGATATTTTATCTTAAGATGAAATATTATAGCATCTTCGTCGTCTGTGGTACGCTTAATTCTGGTTTTCTCAAACACTAGTACGTACTCCAAGCGGCACGTCGAATCAGTTATAACTGAAAACGAACAAAATTCGGATAGGTCTACAATAACAGAAGTTGGTTTATTTTGCACGACCCAGGTTTGGTTGGACTGACCATTGTAATAACAAACGTAAAATTGAGTTATTTGACTTACACATTTACGCCTGTTTAAGGTAGAAGTGTTCTACGAGTGTAGCTTTACTTAAAGCTGGGTACTGACCAACGTTACGAGGTGCAAAATTCACATGGTTTTAAAAACAAACTGAACATTTTTCCTGTCTGAATGTCAGAAGAAACAGGAAGGTTACAAAAACGATATAAGCAATTAAGCATTTTATAGATATACTCGTAGTACATGCCTGCTAAAAGCTATAGTTTTGATCTAGGTATTAAAAAAATATTATTTTGTTCTAACCGTACCTTATTTTGTCTGCTCTGTTGCTTGTTTTTCTTTTAGAGTGCACAAAACATATCTGAAATAGTCTGCCTTAGGAAATAGTCATCGTACTTTTAACTTTTTTACTCTTTCATTTAATTAATCTGTGTCTCAATACCATGTTATTTTTTATTATTCTTTATTATGTCGAAATATTATATTATTGTTATATTTAGGTTTAGTTTAGTTTGAATCGACCGCGGCATCACCGAACGGCTCTGATGGAAGAGCGTTGGTTTGCAACCAACTTATTGCTGAATCAGAGTCCGTTTTGCGACGCATAAAATTATATATTTTTATATGTTAAATGTTTATTTGTATTTCTTTAACTTTTGTCGTTGTAAATAAATAAATGTTCTTTCTTTCTTTCTTTAATGTAACATGTTACACATCGAGCAATCATGGAATCAGGAGGTAGTGTTACGGGGAAACCAGCAAGCAACGAGCCGCTCGTTGCTCGCTTTGCAGTTCTCCACCCGGCTGTCGGTTTTTTGGCGAATCCTTTGACTGATACGCGGTTCAGTTAGTTCGCTGTAACAAGTCGGCCATCTTGACTGAGCTGGCGAATATGGAGCACAGAGTTTTGACAAGTATGCTACGCCGTTTTTTAGAACACAGCGAACTTGTATAATGCGTAACATGCTCAATGCGAATGTTACATTACACCTCGTAACGTTGGTCAGTACCAGCTTAAGGCGAAGATTACTGCTAATGTACGCTCGCACATTTAACATTTTGAAAGATATAAAATCGCTGTAGTTATTATGAAAAATCGGAATAAATTAAGTTGTGTGCAATCACATTGAACACAGTTCAGCAAAAATATATTTTTAATCCAAATAAGATTTCCGACTAAAATTTTATTTTTTTACAAAAGCTGATAGAACAAGCAGCTGACCCACCTGATATAAAGTGGTAACCATCACCTATAACAAAGCATTAACTCGTAAGTCATACACGATAGGAACGTTCCCTACGATGCACTGCCTTGCGTCCATCAACTTTGAGGCAAACAGATGTTAAGCCTCATGTGCCTGTAATTACACCGGCAACCACACTCTTCAAACCGAAACACAGCGTTGCTGCTTAGCGGCAGAAAAAGGCGTGGTGGTAGTACATCCCCGGACGAGCCACACACAAAGAGCTCTACTACTCTTAAATGTTTTTTTACTAGTTTTCGTACGTATGCAAACATTAGGATAACTTGTATGGAACAAAATAATATTTTAATTACATTTCATTTTATGATAATTAAATCTACATTTATATAGTATTAGGAAGTCGGATTTCCGCCGAAATTATGTTGTAACAAGCAAGAAAGTTTATGGTATAACAATGTCGTATTCAATTAGTGTTCCGATACCAAGTCTCTTTGAGTTTGCTTCACGTCATAGTCAGAAGGGATTTTAGCTTGATGGAGTTTACGCACTGCTGGCAACTTAAGAAGCAGACATCCTTCATAGCTCAGTTGGTAGTAGCTTTGCCTTCTGCGCCGTAGGACGTGGGTTCGGTTCCCACCGAGAACAAACATTTGTGTGATGAACATAGATGTTTGTTCTCTGTCTGGGTGTTATATAATATTATAAGTATGTATTTACAAAAAAAAGTAAATATGTATTAATATCAGCTATCTGGTTCCCATATTACAGGCTTTGCCTTAGTTTGGGGCTAGATAGTGCTGTGTGGAAAGTCCACCAAATATTTATATTTTATTATATTTATATTTATTATCCGTCAAACAACTTCTCGCTTGCTTATGTAAGAAAACTAGTAAAGCAAACTTTTTGTGGATAACTTGTTAGAGTCTTGTAGGAAAATGATGTTTTGGCTGAAATGTGGGCAGTTTTATTGCACACAATTTGTTGATAGCTATTTTTCAAAATAAGTTTAGGAATTTTATAGCTTTTAAAATGTCAAAATGTGCGAGCAGGAAGTACATTAGTTTATAGTCTTCGCCTGGTTACGAATGGCCAAGCAAGCTATGTCACAAGGACCTTGGTTATTCTACTTGACTCATTAACAGTGGAATGAGCTACAACCGGAGGTTTTCCCGCTCAGTTATAACATGAATAGCTTCAAGAAAGATGTTAATTAAGTCCTTCAGGGCAGACAACGCAACGACAACACCCCAAGTGTTGTTGGTGTATATGGGCGACGGTGACCACTTAACATCAGGTGGGCCATAAGCCCGTTTGTCTGTCTCTTACATAAAAAAAACATCAAGTTTAGTGAATTTCACTTGACCATATTGAGCTAAATGCTGATGCTTCTATATTGTATTATATTACATTGTAACAAGGATCGTACAAGAACGGTAGGAACCAAGCCGTAAGCCTGTTACCTGTTCTTCTAGGCTTTGATCGCGAGGTCGCTTTTTAGCGATAAGACCGCCCATTGTACATTTTGTTTTTCTTTAATTGTTATAATTTGTCCTATTTTGTTAGTTTGTAAGGTGTGCAATAAAGAATTTTCATTCATTCATTCATTCATTCGCACCTAGATTTACCTAGTTTTAAGACGTTTCAAAGTGATCCTTGAGTGATCCTTATGATTTTACTGAATAAATACCTTTTGACTTTGACTTAAAATAAATGATACCGTATCGGGTAGAGAATCGCTTGCGCATTTATCGCTCAGATGATTCATCGTCCGCTCCCATTGGGAAATAATAAAGGCTACCCACACGTCCGTCCCAACAGGGTGACCATGGATTATTATAATGGTAGTCTTTGACCGAACGGTAACAATAAATATCTGTTAGTAAAACTTACATGCGGACGTAACAATTTGTATGAAAAAGACAAAAAAAAAATTATCGATTATTTCATAGGAACTTATTTAATGAATGATTATTATTATTTATTTTATGAAAAACCATATCATGACCTGTTTGAAGTCACGTAGGTACTCAAACTAGTAGAACCTGCATTATAAAATATCTTAATTTAAGGAGGAAAGGACCTTAAGGCGAAGACAAGAGCTAATGTGACTCTCGCTCGCCCGTTTCGACTTGTTTAAAGATATAAAATCACTAAACTCATTTTAGAAAAATCGCAATCAACCATTTTGTGTGCAATCACATTGCACACAGTTTAGTAAAAAAATCATTTTAATCGATGCATGTTTTCCCACTCAAAAGTTTTTCGTACATAAGCAAACTTTTAAGTAGGAAAACTTGTATCGATCAAAATGAAATTTTTACTAAACTGTGGGTAATGTGATTGCACACAAAATGGTTGATTGCAATTTTTTATAAAATGAGTGTAGTGATTTTATATATTTCAACAAGTCGAAATGTGCGAGCGAGAAGTTGTTTGATAGTTGTCAGCCCCTTAATGGATACAAGTGGTGTGAAAAGAGTGGCGTTATAGAGGGGCCTCATATACCCAGCAGTTTGGGTGCCAACAAGTTAAATAGAGAGATAATATTATTTTTCTATGACATTTGTATGTTAATAATTTGCTTATGTATTGGATTGAACTTTCATTATATTTTTTTTTTGTTGTTTTTGCTTTGTGTTATATTATTTAATTGATTATTATTTTTTTCGTATGACATTTATTTGTAAATAATTAACTTATATATTGGATTGAATTTTTTATTTTTGCTATATGACATTTTGTATTTCTACTGTTTAACTTAAATAATTATTGTTTTACTACTTTATTGTATTAGGCCTAACCTGTAATGATAGATGTAATGTTTGAAATAAATACAAATAAAACTAGGAAAGAAAAAAAATGCCATACAAATTGCTTATGAACTAAACATCAGAGTGTGAGTACTGCCGTGCTTGGGGATCAAAGTCTAGAAACCGTTTTTTTTTATGTTAACCTGTTGGTCACCCTACGAAAACGATACCGTGAAATGAAAACCACTGTGTCATGATGAGAGGACTCAATCTCTTCAGTTAATCGATTGCACTTTTGTTTATATTCGTCTGAAACAATGTGGGTAAGTAGAGTCAAGTCATGCAATAATTTGAGAAACCTGTTTGCCTCAAGTTAATGAACTTGCTTGCTTGATTATGTTTATTTTTTTCTGTTTTGCCTACGCCTCACTAAATTCGATTGGCACCACACTGGAGCTTCAATATTGTACCTCTATTATATTACATTTTAACAAGGATTATACAAAATAACGGTAGGAATCAAGCCGTAAGTTTGTTGCCTGTTCTTCTAGGCTTTGGTCGCGTGGAACTGGCACTTAGAGTCACCTAGCTTTAAGACGTTTCAAAGTCATCCTTGCGATTTTATTGAATAAATACCTTTTGACTTTGACTTTGACTTTGATTTGTATGGAGATATACACGGGTACAGATCAAGCTACACAAAGGCAAGAGTAGTAGAGCTCTTTGTGAAGGGCTCGTCCGCGGAAGTACTACCATCACGCCTTTTTCTGCCGCCAAGAAGCGTTGCTGTGTTTTGGTTTGAAGAGTGTAGGTTGCCGGTGTAATTACAGGCACATGAGGCTTAGAACTGATTTAAACATGTTCTGTTAGTTACTAATCAAGGATTAGGCGGCTGTTAAATCTAACCTTAGATGTCAAACGCGTAAATTTTGACATATTTAACGGCCCTTTAATCCTTTGTCAATCTGACAGAGCATGGTGTAATCAGCTCTTTACATCTGTATGCCTCAAGTTGATGGACGCAGGGAAGTGTATCGTATGGCACTTTTCTATCGTGCGGGATTTACGAGGCGATGCTTTGTAACGTTTACCACTTAACATTAGGTGGGCCATCTGCTTGTTCCATCAGCTAGTTGTATAAGGAAAAAGTGACTCTAATGCAAAGACATAAGAGCGAAAAAGTATAGCTTGATGGGTATCCGTGTGTATCTGGAACTTTTGTGACTACAATAAAACCAGCACTTGTTTCAACCAGCTCACAATACAGAAAACCAAAATCGAAAAAAACTCAGACTACTGTTACTACAGTACACAGCTGTATCGAAAAATGATTTAATATTTGTGGACATTCCACACAGCACTATCTCGCCCCAAACTAAGCCAAAGCTTGTGATATGGGAACCAGATAGCTGATATACTACTTATTTATGGAACATTGTCCTGATTTTAAAAGCCTATTCAACAACCCCACACAATATGATATAGCTCAACCCTTTCACATATTTTGAATGTCAACTACGTTTCAACAAAAGCCGACTTCAGAGTTACTAACTGAATGAGTGGAATTTTGCGCGAATTATTTCGTTATTTCCATACTTTGACACCCCTTGGCGTTAAGGGGCTGACAACTATCAAACAACTTCTCGCTCGCACGTTTCGACATGTTGAAAGATATAAAATCACTAAACTCATTTTCTGAAAATCGCAATCAACCATTTTGTGTGCAATCACATTGCACACAGTTTAGTAAATAATCGTTCTGATCGATACATGTTTTCCTACTCAAAAGTTTGCTTTACTAGTTTTCATACATAAGCAAACTTTTAAGCAGGAAAACTTGTATAGATCAAAATATTTTTTTTACTAAACTGTGTGTAATGTACTTTAATGCACACAAAATGGTTGATTGCGATTTTTCGAAAATGAGTTTAGTGATTTTATATCTTTCAACATGTCGAAACGTGCGAGCGAGAGTCACATTAGCTCTTGTCTTCGCCTTAAATATTATATTGCTTACAAACAGAGCAAATAACTATTTTAAGGGCTAGTGTGTTTCTTTGAATCCAGAGCGGAGCGAAGGATTCTAACGTAGAATGCAGAGTGCAGCGAGGATGATTTCCCAAACGTGACAGGTTGCAAGCTCATCACCGTTGCGTTGTAAGAATACTAACTGTTTTTTCACTATGTTTTCCGAGCACTTACATTGCGTACCTACATATTTTTTTCAATGAGATCACAACCTTGTAATCAGAAGGCGAGGTCACTTTTACTCTTCTCTTGCCGTGTCACTAGTTTCTTTTGAAACAGTGTGGTGAAAAAATTATAAGTGCGCCTTTCGAGCACTTGATACATGTTATAGAACTTTTTAGGTTCTGCGACATACCGGTTTCCTTACGATGTTTTCCTTCACCGTTTGAGAGTACTGGCATAGTGCACACTTTCACTATACCCACACTCGTATAAAAATACAGATTCCGGCAAACTATAAATACATTTCAAAATACATTTCACTCACTTTCACACGCAGCATCTATTCAGATCAAAATTGTAACGAAATAAAAATATTTCGGTCTCATATCAATTCCGTAATTGAAGCAATAAATTCGCTTTGAATTGTAACCGACCAATAAAATAAAATCTAGGCGAGTGGCAACACTCGCACAATACGAATTTTAAAAATGAAAAAACGTAGTTGTAAATTATTCAGCCAATTTTAACAGTTTTGTAAAATTTACCGGGAGTGTGGTTACCGGTGAAATTACGGGCACATGAGGCTTAACATCTGTATGCCTTAAGTTGATGGATCCAGGCAGTGCATCGTAGGGTACGTTTCTATCGTGCTTGACTTACCGAGGCAATGCTTTGTTAGAGGTAATGGTTAACACGTAACATCAGGTGGGCCAACTGCTTGTACCATCAGCTAGTCGTATAAAAAAAAGTTTATTTTTAGTTTTTTAAAGCTAATTCAACGTATGGAATACAGTTCGTATTCCATACGTTGAATTAGCTTTAAAAAATTCATTTGTTGCAAATTGTATATTTGTCGTACCTCTGACTACCTCCTTTAAACATAACTTAATAAATATATATTGGTGGACTTTCCACCATCACTCATAAGAGTAATCATTAGGGACTTTTAAATTGGTACTCGGTACTTTGAGATCAGTACCCCAAGTATGAGTTGTGTTTACCATATTTGATTTTTCGTTGTTCGTTCTTGTTCCGTGTTCATTGCGAGTTTTGTATGAAGACACCGATACGGAACTTTAACTTGCAAGTATGATGAAAATTAGTAGTAGAACATAAAGTTCCGTATCGGTATCTCTATCGCATCTTCATACAAAATCCGCAAAGAACACGGAACAGAAACGAAAAACCAAATATGGTAAACACAACTCATACTTGGGGTATTGAAGAGACATCTACCGTGACTGGGGCTCAAAATTGTGAAGTTTTTTGAGGTCATTTGAAAGAGAGTTACGAATATTTAAAACTGCAGTGTACAAGTGGATTATAGCTACACTTGCTCCATACACTGTATCTTCACTTATTCGTATGTTAATTCACTTTTATTTACTGTTCCTTACAATATCAGTTAAGGACAAGGTAAATAATAGCTTTGTAGTGTGAATAAATTATAAATTCGTTATTCGAAAATACGAGCGTAATTACAAATATCAATGTGTTTTGCAAACAACGGTTACATTACTGACTGAATTACAATGTTGTGTTCACACGAGTCTAGTCATATTCTTTAATGTTATCATCAGCTTGAAGTCTATCTTACTACAAAAAATCTGTCAAACAATAAACTATGCTTAAGGCGAAGACAAGAGCTAATGTGACTCTCGCTCGCACGTTTCGACATGTTGAAAGATATAAAATCACTAAACTCATTTCCGTAAAATCGCAATCAACCATCTTGTGTGCAATCACATTGCACACAGTATAGTAAAAATTTATTTTTGATCGATACATGTTTTCCTACTCAAAAGTCTACTTTACTAGTTTTCGTACATAAGCAAACCACTACAGTAATAATATTTAAGTAGCTTTGTATCCAATATATAAAATAATATCAATAAATATGGGTAAAGCAATAAACCATCATATAAAAAACAGTTTTCTCTTGTCGCATAGCTTATTAGTTCAGGACAAGATGAACCTCTGATAATATTTTATTTATATAACTTGCTGATGGAACAAGCAGATGGCCCACCTGATGTTTAGTGGTAACCTATCACAAAGCATTGCATCTTATGTCACGCTCTATAGGAACGTGCCCTACGTTGTACTGCCCTGCGTCCATAATTTGAGGCATACAGATGTTAAGCCGCATGTGCTTGCATTTTTATAAAGTTTTGATGCTTTCTTTTCTGACTTCCCGTGATATAAAAAACGTCGTCGGTCCATAGGATGGGATTCCCCAGCGGTTATCAAACTAGTTTAGTTTACAACAAAAATGAAACCAATAGTATTTAGTACCTACTGATTAGATTTTTAGTGTTCATAGTTTCGCTTATCAAACTCGCAAGATGTATGTTCAAGTTTACTAAATGCGTCTGAAGGAAGCTTTACAGCAGAACGTATGTAAATTATAGTCCATCGGGATTATTCCGGTACAATATGCTCGCGTCTGAATCGGCCATTAATCCGTAAAATCAGAATGTTTATACTGTTTAAATATGATCAACGAGAAATTGCAACATGATAAATATTGGTGGACATTTCATACAACGCCATCTAATTTGGTTTTTGAAAAGGTATTACAAGTTTTATAATTAACTAGTGGCTTCCCGCGGGTTCGCACGCGTTGAAGTGGTGAGCCGTGATTGAGCCACAAACATCCAAACATCGTAACTTTCGCATTGATTTGTATATTATTAGGGTAGGATTTTAAATACCTACGTAGGTATAAGAGATACCTATAGGCGTACATTACTTATATTAGGTAGGTAGGTATAGAAACTGAGTTTAGCACAAACATGACAAATATAACAAAGATAACCTTACACGGAAAATATGTACTTATTTGTTCATAGTTTCTACCCCAAAAACAAACGAAACGAAACAGCTTCACGACTTTGATCCCCAGGCACGGTAGATACCCTCAGATCTCTTTGTACCAACTCAAGATTCCCGTTTTGAAAACGTGATTTTAAATTATTTATTGTGGAGTTTACTTACTTCAAGTTTGAAATCAATCGCACTATGCGTTAAAAATCTCCCATACTAACTTTTACAGTTATTTGCACCCTTTGCCCCCTGCAATTATCAAAAATGAAAAGTGTCATTCATAATAATTTATTTCTTAGTATATACCCCAAATTTTAAGTCAATCGCACCCCGCGTTAAAAAAGTCCCTTACAAACTTTGACATCCCTTTGCACACTCATTAAGGATAGTTTTAAAAAACTAAAAATCCCTTTCCTATTTTTGAACCTTGGAGTACATCTACTCCAAGTTTCAAGTTTGTAGGTTTGGAATACTATTTTTCATACAAACGTTTTCAACCCTTTAAACACCCTTAGGGGTTGAATTTCCAAAAATGCCTTCTTAGTACACCTCTACGCCATAAGACCAATGTACTCTTCAAATTTCCAGTCTCTAGGACCAGCGGTCAAAAAACACCCATACAAAATTTTGCATCCCTTTGCACACTTATTAAGGGTAGTTAAAAAAAAACTAAAAATGCCTTTCCTATTTTTTTGCCTTGGAGTACATCTACTTGAAGTTTCAAGTTTGTAGATTCAAGGAATACAATTTTTTATACCAATGTATTCAACCCTTTTTACACCCTTAGGTATTGAATTTCCAAAAATTCCTTCTTAGTACACCTCTACGCCATAAAACCTATGTACTCCTCAAATTTCAAGTCTCTAGGACCAGCGGTCAAAAAACGCTGATACAAACTTTTACATCCCTTTGCACACTTATTAAGGGTAGTTTTAAAAAACTAAAAATGCCTTTCCTATTTTTTTGCTTTGATGTGTATGTACTCCAAGTTTCAAGTTTGTAGGTTCAAGGAATACGATTTTACATACAAACGTTTTCATCCCTTTTTACACCCTTAGGGGTTGAATTTCCAAAAATCCCTTCTTAGTACACCTCTACGCCATAAGACCTATGTACTCCTCAAATTTCAAGTCTCTAGGACCAGCGGTTTAGGCTGTGCGTTGTCTATATGTCAGTCAGTCAGTCAGTCAGGACTTTGATTCTTATAGTATTAGAGATTATAAAAATCGTTAAATCATTGTTGATGAGTTCAATTTTATTTTCAACCGTGATATCGTTTGTACATTAGTTAGTAGTGATTGTATTTAAAAGTGTGCGATTGCGTTTTGTTAATTAGATTCGTTTATTTAAATCTATTGCCTTGCAAGACGGCATTACTTAGACTAAGCGTGTTCTGTATGACGCCAATAATATACATATAATCACATTCCTTTATCAATACGAGCTATTGGTGATTTAAATGTATTTAAAAACACCCGTAATAAATTATTAGTGGACAAAGAGTATTTTATAAGGATGACTTTCTACCTCTAAATGACAAATGTACAACATGACATTGAATTTTATATTTTATCCCTAAATCTAAATAGTACCTACCTAACTTGACATTTTCATTATAAATTCACTTATTTTTGATTTTTTTAATGTCATCGTGTTATATTTTAATTTGTTTTATCTCCATTTAATTTTATTTTGCATGAATTTAATTTAAATTGTTTTTTTTTATCTGTACATGTTTATATGCTTTTAAGCTGGACTAGTGAGACTCAAGCAAACCTTAACACCAAAATATGTATATAAATATATTATCTTTTATCTTTTTATCTCAATTTTGTTTCCACTGTTTCCGGGATTTTTCCTTGTTTATTTAAATACCTTGTAAATGTATTTTATTTATGTATTATTTTCATAATGTGATACCTGATTTTGGGAGTAGTAGAGCTGTTTGTGTGCGGCTCGTCCGGGGAAGTACTACCACCACGCCTTTTTCTGCCGCCAAGCATGTGTTTCGTAGTAAGAGTGTGGTTGCCGGTGTAATTACAGGCACATGAGGCTTAACATCTGTATGCCTCAAGTTGATGGACGCAGGGCAGTGCATCGTAGGGCACGTTCCTATCGTGCGTGACTTACAAGGCAATGCTTTGTTATAGGTGATGGTTACCACTTAACATCAGGTGGACCATCTGCTTGTTCCCTCAGCTAGTTGTATAAAAAAAAACCATTTCAAAAGTTACAAACTGTATACATATTGTAATTAGGTATGTATGTTAAAAAAGTGTTTGAGTATAATATCAGCTATTTGATTCCTTCACAAGTTGTTCTTGTCAAGGGTATACTGAAAATCTGCGCTGAACAGACATTAACACGTCTGTCAGCATTTTTGCTGAGTAAACCCCCATTGCCTGAACTGTTTAAGTTTAAATAATTAGGAAATGTTATTAATATTTAAGGTTTTAGGTAATAAACAATTTTTCTTTCTTTCTTTCTTAGCTCGGGGCTAGACGGTGCTGTGTGGAAGGTCCACCAATATCGATTTATTTATTTAATTAAGCTGACTGTACCATCCATACATTTCAATCATCTTCGACTAAACAAAGATAAACGTTAAGCTCCTACCGCCTCAAAGCCTAGATCCACACGTATAAGCACATCTTCATAAATCATAGTAATTAATACGGTTTGTAAACAATTAATTTAACGATTAGAAAGCGCAAACGAAAAACACTAACCCGTTAATAACTGACCTATAACTAACCCGTAATAACAGTTCTATAGAACGAATTGATGTTACCGGATAAAAAAATAGAAAGTATAGTGTGTGTATTGTAATTTTGTATTTTTTTTAATAGCAATCCTAAATCTATAATAATATATAAAATAAAATGCTTCATGTTTTCTATCAGATGTTTTATCGTTACCTCTCACGCCTTACGCTATCGAACGTGTTTTATCTAGTGGACCTGAAAACCTATTACTAGCTGTGTGTAATTCCTCGGGCGTAAATAGCCTTACCTCAATTCCTGATTCGAATGGATTAAGGGTAATGAACACGTCATAATACCAACACGGCCGTCATCGCCAGACACGTACGTGAGCTCTGAATTTGTAAAGACTTTCGTTCTATAAAAGCCTCATCTTACGCTCTATGAGGAGTAGAAGATTTATAGACTCCCAGTCGATTAAGAGCTGATTTCACCATGCTCTGTTAGTCAAGGATTAACAGGGCGTTAAATCTAACCTTAGATGTCAAACGTAAATTTTTACATATTTAACAGCCTTATAATCCTTTGTTAATCTAACAGAGCATGGTGAAATCAGAAAGTTATGCAATGTTCTGCGCTGTTATGATTTATTTTCTGAAGGTACTACGGTTAACAAAAAATATTATTTGCAATGGTACCATCGATGTAATGGAATGACGGCAAAAAATAATTGCCATATTACCATTGATGGTACTATCTAATGGTACCACGGTAAACAAACGGATTTGGATGGGTGATTTACATCTGAGCGGTTTATGCAAGCATGCGTTAAGATGACAACCGTAAAATGTATGTGTGTATTTGCTGCATTGCATTGTTGTATCGATTAGTCCGCAGAAATCTATCCACATTTGCACTATTGCTAAAATATTTTTATTTCAATATGTTGTTTGCTTACCTTCTATGATTTATGTACCTAACCGTGTTTGTTTACCAACTAAGTATTATTGCTATTCTGTGCCTACGCGCCCAAAACATAGATTTGCATTTAGTTTTATTTCTCATATAAGTGAAATTTAATTTCTTTTTGAGAAAATAAATGTCTTAAACCTGAAAATGTTTGAAGATAGAAAGTTAGTTGGTTGCGTTTTTTTATAAAAATTCAGAACTTTATTTTAAAATGGAAGTAATTAATGAGAATAGTGTTAAGTGAAAGGTAAATAAAGCTTATTATTATTATTTAAGCATTGTTTTATCGAACGATTTTTTTGTCAAATCTACTGATAGGACCATCAGTAGATTTGTCAAAAAAATAAGATCAGATTAAGTTGCAGACTACTGATAATCTGAATCTGCATCTTAATCTAATGGTCCTGGCTTTAGCAGTCGCTGACGAAGGCCTTGAGGCGGTCTTAAAACTCCGTCTGATAAAAAATTCATTCGATTAAACAGTGCTTAAATAATAATAATAAGCTTTATTTACATTTCAAGTAACACTACCTCCATTTCATTACTTCCATTTCAAAATAAAGTTCTGAATTATATATTTGGGAGGCAGAAGGAAATAAGACGGCAACAATGACAAGTTATAACGCTTCCGAACCCCCTACAAATTCCAACCAGTCCGATTCACACTACCCAAGACAAAGGCTCCCAGAGAATGAAAACGAGCACCGTCCCATTTACAGCTACATTCGTAATCTCACAAAAGCAGACCCAGTTACATTTCGAGATCGTAAAAAAATCTCTAAAAAAGGCCAATTTTTTCCAACCGTCAAGTTCAGAACAGCCCCATTCAGCTGTCTGGCTGATGGCCATTCTATCTGGTCTTATCATCGCTACGGCCACCTCAATTATATTGCTTTTGTTAAGTAGGAAGCTTTTGTGGAGCTGAGACAGGCTTTCTAAATGCTAGGAGTGTAATACTCCGGGCGTTTGCACCTTAGCAATTGGGTTATCTGCGAAGTCGATTATCTTATCTGGTTATTTTGAACATGCTAGTATCTTAGTCATAAAAATTCCTGGTATTCTATGTCGGTAAGAAAATTCGCGTCCTTGGTATTTAAAAGCATCATGCGAAATACTAAACAAAAATCATTGGAAAAAAACTTGTCTTGCTAAACATTTTGACTGTCGACTTTATTTTGAGGACAAAACAAGTGCAGGACGAAGTGTGTTTTTTTAAAGAACATTTAGAGGATTTATTAAAGTGTTCTGAGAAGTGAGTGTGACCTAGTTATAAATGAAAGGTTGAGAAAATATCTAAATTATAAAAGTTTCATGAGATAATATCTCTCAATAATATCTTGTAAAAAGTGAAAACTAGTCCTAGTTTTTTAAGCTATTTGTTTTAAAAGTAAATAATAAATAAATAAATATTGGTGGTATTTTCAATAAATAAAACAAAATAAAAAAAAGACATTCCAAACAGCACTATCTCGCCCCGAACTAAGCCAAAGCTTGTGATATGGGAACCAGATAGCTGATATACTACTTATACTTTTTTTTCTAAATACATACTTATAATATTAAATAACACCCAGACAAAGAACAAACATCTATGTCCATCACACAAAATGTTTGTTCTCGGTGGGGATCGAACCCACGGCCTACGGCGCAGAAGGCAGAGCTACTACCAACTGAGCTGTGAAGGCTGTGTGTCTGAAGTAAAATAAAATAAACTCTAGGAAACATGATAATGTACAGCACGATAATGTACAGCCTGATATTTGGAATCCACTTTGGTACCTTTATGGATTCGTTTTATCTGGGTGTACATTATCGGGGTGTGCATTATCTGGATGTGCAATATCGTCACGTGTCAATAATGTACACCCAGATAATGTACAGCATGATAATTGGAAGCCACTTTGGTACCGTAAAAATTAATTTTTGGCACTTCGGCGGCCATGCGGCGCGGCGGCGGAGCTGCCGCGGCACGCTCGCTTTGCTCGCTCGCCTCGTGCGTAATTTATATGTTTCAACATAACCTAACCAATCCGACTCAACGGTACTAAAGTGGCTTCCAATTATCATGCTGTACATTATCTGGGTGTACATTATTGACACGTGACGATAATGCACAGCATGTTATTGTACGGGATGATAATGTACACCCAATAATTCAAACCAGTGGACACGGATTATCTGGGTGTGCATATCATGCTGTACATTATTTGGCCGTACATTATTGCCTCCCACTGTAACTTGTAACCGCAACGTTTTAGGTAATGTTTTTGTTGCAAGATTGTCTCCAGCTCAAACTTACATATTCCAATCCACATCGCAAATTACTCAAGATAACTAGGATTGAATCACAGCTTGTGTTTACCCACGTTTGCTCTGAGAACGGAATAATAATGTTTTCGTAAGGAATTAGAGGTAGTAAATCCTCGTCGCTGATTCTGTTTGACTGTGGTTGTTTCTACCCGTAAGGGATTTCAGACATACAACTGGCAAAAACTACTTAGCAAGCTTATGTAGAGTCAGCAATAGTTATATTGATGTTAAGACGCAGACAGCGGTCAAATAACTTGTCGGATTTCAGACATACAACTGGCAAAAACTACTTAGCAGGCTTACTTAGAGTCAGCAATAGTTATATTGATGTTAAGACGCAGACAGTGGTCAAGTAACTTGTCACTCGCATATTTTAACATTTTTGAATATAATATCTCTGTGGTGGGCTTGTTCGAGGAAGTACTACAACCATGCTATTTCAAGTTGATGGAAATATTCACATCTTAAGAACATTGTAAATGTCTAAAGATGTGAATAAATGAAATGAAGGTATTACACCGGTAACCACACTTTTCAAACCGAAACACAACAACGCTGCTGGGCGGCAGAAAAAGGCGTGGTGGTAGTACTTCCCCGGACAAGAGCTCTACTACTCTTAAAATATTTATTACATTATTATTATAATTATGTCATGTAAAAAATCGGAGATCTGAGAAGATATCTACCGAGCCTGAGGGCTGAAAGTCATGAAGCTTTTTCTGTTTTCATACAGATAATATAGTATTTTGAAAAAATATCAGTGTGTTCGAGAAAGGAAGCTGAAAAGATTTATATACAAGGTAAATCATCCAATCGACCTCCATATTCTTTTTGTAAATAAGAAAGGACGTAGCAATATTAAACAGGAATTCTTTTCTACTTATCTTACAAAGATAATTCGTGAAGTAACCTATTTTTCTACTCCCTAGCGAAACTTAACATTTTCGACATACTTTTAGGATAATGTTATTTAGTAGCAATATTACAAGTATAAATATACACGTGGCCGGTGTAATCACAGGCACATAAGGTTTAACATCTGTGTGCCTCAAGTTGATGGACGCAGGGCAGTGCATCGTAGGGCACGTTCCTATCGTGAGTGACTTACGAGGCAATGCTTTGTTATAGGTGATGGTAACCATTTAATATTAGGTGGGTCATCTGCTTGTTCCATCAGATAGTTGTATAAAAAATACTTACCATACCGTACTAACTAGTCCCAAACAAAGCAATGTACTATTTGGAACCAGATAGCTGATAATACTTATCGTATACTTTTTTGTAAATACATACCTATATATTATAACACCCGCACAGATAACAAACATCTATGACCGTTATTAAAATGTTTATTAAGTTAATTTAATGTTTTTTTTATGGTGGGGATCGAACAATAAAATAATTTCTGAATTCTGATTTCTGAACCCACGGCCTACAGAGCAAAATGCAAAGCTACCAGCTCAGTTGAGCTATGATAAAGAAGAAGAAGATTGTACTAGCAAAGTCACCAGTATAATAACCAAGTTCTTATAATGAGAAATCGAGATTCTCTCAACAATAGCTGAACCTAATCATTGTGTCATTTACGAACAATCCTTTATTCACGAACTCGTTTGAGACACACTGTCGGAAGAATGGTAAAGCCCACGAACCGGAAGACGAACCGTAAACGTATATATACGTATATAACGCATACATATATATGCTTAGTCTGCAGCTTTATTATAGGTGATGGTTACTACTTAACATTACGTGGGCCATCTGCTTGTTCCATCAGCTAGCTGTATAAAATATATCTACATCTACACACTAATATTATAAAGAGGAAAGATTTGTATTTTTGTATGTAACGAATAGGCTCAAAAACTACTGGTGCGATTTCAAAAATTCTTTCACCATTAAAATGCTACATTATCCCTGAGTAACATAGGTTATATATATTACTAGAAAAAATTAGGGATCTTTTCTAAAACTTCAATAATGTAACCCAAGGTGTAAATAAATTGGCCATAATATGTCTTTCATCGCATGCGCTGCGAAAACTATTGACGATAGAACACCAAAATGTTCTAAAAATTAAAGAATACATCAATATCTATAGAAAACTCAGGAATACCATATGTCTCACTATCGTAGTTATGTTACTATAGCTTCTTTTTTGCATTTTAAAAGTTGATAGAAATGCCGACCAAAATCAGATCATGTTATCCATACCTATATACCTCAATTATTTCGTATTCAAGACTGTTTCAATACCTATAGATTACTTCTTGAATTTTTCAATTCGGACATTCCATTCAAAAGATATTACGAATTTAAAAAAAATTGTTCGCTTTAAGAATATTATTATCATCATTTACAGTCTCTTGACGACCTCTTGTGCGACCTTTAGCTAGTCGTGATGCCAAGCTTCGTTATACTTACAATCAGTATGTCAGTATAATCCTTTCATTGCTTTTGGCTGTAATTACGAGTGATCATTCTTCGCAGAGTTGGACCTACACACTGAAACAGACATCCGGGAAATATTCTGATATATTTTTGCAGTGAATAGGACGTGGAACGATGTTTTTTTCTCTGTGTTCGTTTTTTGTCTGTTTCCACTCATTTATGAATAAGCATCCTCATTTAAATAATCTCTCAAAAACTTTCTCATTAGTAAGCGAATACTTGTAGTTTTTTTTTTAATTTCTCTTTGATAGAACAAGCCGATGTTATGTGGTAAACATTACTTTTAACAAAGAATTGCCTCACAAGTCACGCACGATAGGAACATGACTTATGATGCAATGCCCCGCATCCATCAAATTGAGGCTTATAGATGCTAAGCCTCATGTGCTTGTAATTTCACCGGCATCCTTCAAACTGAAACACAGCAACGCTGCTTGGTGGCAGATGAAGTCACGGTGGTAGTACTTCCTCAGACGAGCCCTCCACAAAGTACTAAGTACTGTAAGTATATAGTTAGTACATAATCATGTTGTATTGTGACAATACAATATAAGCTACTGGTGGTCTAGTGATGGCGGCCCCGCTCTCCGATGATAAGGTTATGGGTTCAGAACCGGTCGTGCAACAATTAGTTTTTTTGTTTAAAAATTTAAGTGCAGTGTCTATACTCTCAAAAACATCGTGAGGAATGTGCCATGTCGTAGAACCTTTCAACCAGAGCCTCCTAAAAAATGTGCTAACTGCTCGAAAAGAGCCTCTTTAAGGAAAGTCAAAGACAAGGTCAAAAGGTATTTATTCAATTAAATCACAATGATCTCTTTGAAACATCTTAGAGCTACGTGACTCTAGGTGCCAGTTCCACGCGACCAAAGCCTAGAAGAACAGGCATCAAACTTACGGCTTGGTTCCTACCGTTCTTTTGTATGATCCTTGTTTCAATGTAATTTAATACAATATTGAAATCCATTCACCACACCGTTCTAAAAAAACTAGTGACACGACAAAAAAAAGAAGGTACTGTGTAATGTTTTCTGAAGCAGCACGCTGAAACAATTTTTCTTATTTTTCTCCCAAAAATACATCAGCGAATACAGAACCCGATTTCGAAAACATTCATCATACGAATGACCCGCCGCGGGCATCAATCCAACTTTTTAAATTAAAACAACCAAAGAAACCGGAATAAATGTGAAATGAAAGAAACACACTGAAACTTTGAAACGAAATCTGCAATAATTAGGATCGGACGCGATAGGGTTCTGTACTTTATAGTGATAAATGAAACCGGCACACGAACCCAAGAAATAGAACATAGTTGGAAATATGATTTAAAAGTAACAGTTTTTTTTTATATCCCAAAAGTTATCATACCTGGCGAATAACTCTGAATACTGTTAGTACGGTACATATGCGAAAGTGCTTCCATCTACAGGTCTGACTTATACTGACAAAAGTCAAGAGTAGTAAGCACTATAAAAATGATAACAGAAACCGATATACGTATGTGTATTGTGTGATCAATATACGAAAACCATTCGCATATTATTATAATAAAATTATAATAATAATTCAAGTTTGTTGATGTTTCTAAGGTAATGTTGAAACTCTGTGTTTAAGAGTAGTAGAGCTCTTTGTGAAGGGCTCGTCCGGGGAATTACTACCACCACGCCTTTTTCTGCCTCCAAGCAGCGTTGCTGTGTTTCGGTTTGAAGAGTGTGGTTGCCGGTGTAATTGCAGGCAAATGAGGCTCAACCTCTGTATGTCTGAAGTTGATGGCCGCAGGGCAGTGCATCGTAGGGCATGTTCCTATCGTGCGTGACTTACGAGACAATTCTTTGTTATAGGTGATGGTTACCACTTAACATCAGACCATCTGCTTGTTCCATCAGCTAGTTGTATAAACTATATATGAGGCAGTTTTTGAAAGAATTTCCGACATGCGATTTGGGACCCTCATATCACAATAGCTCGACACGCCTTTGTTGGTAGTTTTATTTTTATTCTGTGATGCACGGTTCTATCAAAGTTTTTTGCTTCTTTTAACGAGCATTTATTAGACTGCTTTGAAAGTTTGCTTTTTCATTGATCAGTGTTGATTTTGTTCATATAAACGTACTGCTTTGAGTTTGAAGTCAATAGTCAATTTATTCATTCACCTCAACCACAGCACCACATTTAAAAATACGAGTGCTTGAAGCTGTTAAAAACAAACTCGAGAATACAGTATTTTATAACTGCTAAAATAAAAAATCAAGGGTAACACTATAAAAAAATGGCCGCCACTGACCAATTTATTTGGATATGTAAACAAACAAACAAAAACAAAAAGGACCACAACGCTCATCTCAACGCACACAGGACCTCCTGACTCTCGGACTCTCTGGCGGCCACTGCCCCGCTAGCTCCTAGGCACACCCGACTCCTCGTGAGACAAGATGAGGCCAACCTATAGCCTCCGCTGGTCATAAAAGCCATCGAAAAGCCACTGACTCGTGAGCAGTAACTCACGAAGTTACAGCTCACGAGAGAAGACGCCAGAAAAATTAACAGTTCAGTTCAGTTAGATTATGATCGCATTTCCCAAACCAAGATGGTTGAATGAGGAAGTGTCGACGACTCGATTGATTGATTCATGAGGAAAAACAAAAACAAACAAACAAACAAAAAAAAAAAAACTTAAACCACAATAACTTTTAACGGATAAGGTTTTTTTTATAATAATTACCTAGTTAAGTACAAATTAAAAGTTAAGTATATGGCCGGTATGGTTAGTGGTAGGTAGCCGATAATTTTTTCCCCAACCCTCGCTTACCATCAGTCTGACCTAAAAATTGCGACTGCGCAGCTAGCTGTAGCTAACTTCAAAGATACTTAGATCAGTTACGCGTACTATGCCGAGATGACAATATTTTTAATTGATAATTCCTTAATATATTAACTTTGACATACTTTCCCAATACCTTTATGTATAATTATTTTTTTCGTACCTTGTTTACTATATAATACCTACCTAGAGGTTTTTACTGTAGCTATACCTGTCTACAAACTATACGAATATTAATTTAAAACCTCGGCCTGCCTCTATATTGCCATACCCTATGCAGGGTCCATGTGATACTTACTAAAACCTAACAACAAATGTACCTAAACTAAACCATGTGTAATCAATAAATGTATTGAGTATAAAAAAAAACAATTGACAAAAGATACCTGTTGTACAGACTCTATTTAGCAATGGGCTAAGAAAATAAGCAAAGTCACATGTGGCTTCAAGTTCTCTATCAATTACACCGCTTCTAGAAGGTCTTGTAACCGCTTCATTTTGACCGCACTACAATAAAGGAGACCGGTGCAGGAAGGACTCTGAAGGTACAACATTAGTCTAACAATTTACAATCCTCGTAGGAAGGTGTGGGTTGGTTATGACGCCTGTTATTTCTCGTGACGGAAGCCTAGCCGTGCCTTTGTAGTGATGGGGTAAAAGTTAGTAATATCGATAACATTTTTAAAATAAACGATTTAGTTATGCTTAACTGACAAATGATTATCTCAAGGACTTTGTCGTTTAACATAAAACATCGCAGAGTAGTTGTAAAAAAACTGGGATTTGATATAGAATAATAAAAATATTGATTGTATTAAGTGATGGGTATGATGCAGTGTGTTCCCTCAGTCGCCTCTTACTAGATCCACAGGAATTGATGGAGCAGTCTTATTTGATACCAAAACCACCACGCATCTTTCTTTTTTACCGTAAGCACAGACCGCTTTAAAGCATCGATTAAAACAAATATTCAATATGACACATATATATAGCGTATTACCGTATTATTTATCAGTCTGCTCGCGACCACTATTGCATCAAAAATAGAACAAAAATTAATAAGGTAATACGCAATAAATATCCGTGTAATATTCTAAGTGTCATGATTGCAAAAGTTTAAAAAATACTAGTAGTTAGATAACGGTGCAAGTGAAAGTCTTCGTTTAGTAATGAACGTTTAGAAAAAAGTTTAATAATGAAGAAAAAGAAACAACTGATTTTATTTAGCTACTTACATTTTACATAGCTCATTCATTAAGTGCCTAACTACATTCTTACATCAACCAATCGTGATATGATCTCGAAATTTGAAAATACGTAACGCGCAAAGATGTATGAGTCATCGATAAATCCCGCGCACATCACTAGCTCTACGGAAACTGTTCCCTTAGGTGACCCTTTAAGATTTACGAGGCACCATAACGCTACAACAAGGGGTACGATACATCTGATATTGCATTTTGGCCCGTAACACGTGTGGCGAAATTGCACAGTGGTCTAGCACCTGCAGCTTTGTTGCAAACTATGTGTTTTTAGTTGCTTTTTGTTATTATTGTATTGTAACTGGCTTTTATGCTTGAAAGGTGTTTGACTGAAAACATCGCCGCGAATTCTTTGGAGCGCTTGAAATGGCTATAGATAGATGATTTATTATGTAGCTTATGACCTAAGGTGAAAGCAGTAGTCTAGTAGTTAGAGATCTCCCACCTTGTGATCCTAAAGCCGCGGGTTCGGATCAGCGGGCCGATTACGTAACTTTGTTGCAATAGGTTTCAATCAGTTTCTGTTTGTAATCTCTAATACTATAAGAATCAAAGTCCTGACTGACTGACTGACTGACATATAGACAACGCACAGCCTAAACGGCTGGTCCTAGAGACTTGAAATTTGAGGAGTACATAGGTCTTATGGCGTAGAGGTGTACTAAGAAGGGATTTTTGGAAATTCAACCCCTAAGGGTGTAAAAAGGGATGAAAACGTTTGTATGAAAAATAGTATTCCTTGAACCTACAAACTTGAAACTTGGAGTACACATACTTCAAGGCAAAAAAATAGGAAAGGCATTTTTAGTTTTTGAAAACTACCCTTAATAAGTGTGCAAAGGGATGTAAAAGTTTGTATGGGAGTTTTTTGGACCGCTGGTCCTAGAGACTTGAAATTTTAAGAGTACATAGGTCTTATGGCGTAGAGCTGTATTAAGAAGGGATTTTTGGAATTTCAACCCCTAAGGGTGTAAAAAGGGATGAAAACGTTTGTATGAAAAATAGTATTCCTTAAACCAACAAACTTGAAACTTGGAGTACACATACTTTAAGGCAAAAAAATAGGAAAGGCATTTTTAGTTTTTGAAAACTACCCTTAATAAGTGTGCAAAGGGATGTAAAAGTTTATATGGGAGTTTTTTGACCGCTGGTCCTAGAGACTTCAAATTTTAAGAGTACATAGGTCTTATGGCGTAGAGGTGTACTAAGAAGGGATTTTTGGAAATTCAACCCCTAAGGGTGTAAAAAGGGATGAAAACGTTTGTATGAAAAATAGTATTCCTTGAACCTACAAACTTGAAACTTGGAGTACACATACTTCAAGGCAAAAAAATAGGAAAGGCATTTTTAGTTTTTGAAAACTACCCTTAATAAGTGTGCAAAGGGATGTAAAAGTTTGTATGGGAGTTTTTTGGACCGCTGGTCCTAGAGACTTGAAATTTTAAGAGTACATAGGTCTTATGGCGTAGAGCTGTATTAAGAAGGGATTTTTGGAATTTCAACCCCTAAGGGTGTAAAAAGGGATGAAAACGTTTGTATGAAAAATAGTATTCCTTAAACCAACAAACTTGAAACTTGGAGTACACATACTTTAAGGCAAAAAAATAGGAAAGGCATTTTTAGTTTTTGAAAACTACCCTTAATAAGTGTGCAAAGGGATGTAAAAGTTTATATGGGAGTTTTTTGACCGCTGGTCCTAGAGACTTCAAATTTTAAGAGTACATAGGTCTTATGGCGTAGAGGTGTACTAAGAAGGGATTTTTGGAAATTCAACCCCTAAGGGTGTAAAAAGGGTTGAAAACGTTGGTATGAAAAATTGTATTCCTTGAATCTACAAACTTGAAACTTGGAGTACACATACTTCAAGGCAAAAAAATAGGAAAGGCATTTTTAGTTTTTGAAAACTACCCTTAATAAGTGTGCAAAGGGATGTAAAAGTTTATATGGGAGTTTTTTGACCGCTGGTCCTAGAGACTTGAAATTTTAAGAGTACATAGGTCTTATGGCGTAGAGGTGTATTAAGAAGGGATTTTTGGAAATTCAACTCCTAAGGGTGTAAAAAGGGTTGAAAACGTTGGTATGAAAAATTGTATACCTTGAATCTACAAACTTGAAACTTGGAGTACATGTACTTCAAGGCAAAAAAATAGGAAATAATTTTTAGTTTTTTAAAACTACCCTTAATAAGTGTGCAAAGGGATGTAAAAGTTTGTATAGGAGTTTTTTGACCGCTGGTCCTAGAGACTTGAAATTTGAAGAGTACGTAGGTCTTATGGCGTAGAGGTTTACTAAGAAGGGATTTTTGGAAATTCAACCTCTAAGGGTGTAAAACGGGTTGACAAAGTTGGTATGAAAAATTGTATTCTTTGAATCTACAAACTTGAAACTTGAAGTACATGTACTCCAAGGCTAAAAAAATAGGAAAGGCACTTTTAGTTTTTTTTAAGTAGGTATCACATGTCTGAATCTAATGAGCGGGGAGAGACGACTGGCGACGCTACATACAAACCCTTCGCGTCAGCCCGATTGCAAGTACCTGTGTGTGGCTAGCCGCCACAACAGTTTGATTTTCGAAAACAACCTCTAAAACGTTAACCTTCTTCGTTGCGCTCGAGTAAAAAGGATACAACGAGGCGTCAATGTTTGTAAAGGGCATTCTAAAAACGGGAATCTTGAGTTGGTACGAAGAGATCTGAGGGTATCTACCGTGCCTGCATGGGGATCAAAGTCGTGAAGCTGTTTCGTTTCGTTTGTTTTTGGGGTAGAAACTAGGAACAAATAAGTACATATTTTCCGTGTAAGGTTGTCTTTGTTGTATTTGTCATGTTTGTGCTAAACTCAGTACCTATACCTACCTACCTAATATAGGTAATGTACGCCTATAGGTATCTCTTATACCTGCGTAGGTATTTAAAATCCTACCCTAATAATATACAAATCAATGTGAAAGTTACGATGTTTGGATGTTTGTGGCTCAATCACCGCTCACCACTTCAACGCGTGCGAAGCCGCGGGAAGCCACTAGTAAGTATATATGACGGCTATGCGGTTACATTTTAGCTGCAGTTGCTAATAATGTTACATTACAACTGGTGTTTCTATTGATAAATAGTCGCAAAAATTCATATTGCCGATTATACTTATTGGTTTCATATAGAAACTGATTGCAACAAAGTTGAGTAATCACCCTGCCGGTGCTGTACCTATAGATATTTCCATTCGATAAATTTGCGACGAAGGTGATGTAGCTAAAAACCTAAAAACGAGAGTCCAGTATTCAGATTTCATAAAACACTGTCACACAAACCTTCATATCTCTAACAGCCTTTTAATTAACTTACCTATTAGTGGAGGGTTTTTATAAAAAAAAGGCAACTAACTAGATGACTTGTTTTCCTTTGTACAGGTTGGACGTTTCAAAAGGTATTATTTTTATTTATAAACTAGGTCGTCGAATAAATGTACGATATTTTTTGCATAATAGCTTATTTCTTATTTATATAACAAATTTTTTTTATTGTATTGCTAGTATATTACAACAAAAGTGGGTAAATACTGCACGGCCCTGACGGAAGACCAGCGTTAGGTGCTGGCCAACTAACTTTATGCTGAGTCAGGGGCCCATTTGCAACTCTTGGCTTGTTATTTTTATAGTATTATCGTTAAGTATGTTTTATAATTTCTGTAGCTAAGTATTTGCAAATAAATATGTTTTCTTTCTTTCTATCTAAATTTTTAAAGAAAATAATAATAAATAAATACTGTATTGCAAAAACTTGTATTTTCTTTAAATTTATATAATACACATGAAACAGTTGCGATATCTGCACTAATCTGCAGACCGTTGCGAACGATCTAGAGATAGCTTAACTTTAAACAATCAGAATAATTAATTAATTTGATTATAAATAAATACAGGTCAAGAGCACCCTAAACAGGCGAGCATGTATGAGAATATTACTGTGCGGTTTTTACAATCTTTTTTAAGAGAAATTTTACTGGCAGGCTTTTGTGAATTTGGTAGAATGTATGTAAAGTATATGTGGGTGGAAAACGTTCGTTCCTGTTGTCTCCAAGAAGGCTATTGAACACCACCTACCTCTATTCGACTGCAGGTGGCACAAGCTTGACTTCAGGCGTGCTCGGCACGCCGCAGAGTTGGCTTCAGGCAGAGTTCAAGTAGATTTTTAAGGTTAGCACGGCTGACCTAGGTTCAACAGGTCCCAGAAGAAGCACACTACACGGTAGTGGGTCCACAAACACTATACAGGTGTTAGAACGTCTAACGATGAGGATTCGACACGTTAGAAATGAGAGGGAAAGAACGTCCGTCCAGCTCAACGCGCTAAAGCTTCCTGCCGCTATGCCAGCGGCGCACCGTCGATATGAGTTCGGTGATGAGTTACCAATCTACCCTCAATTCAACAGCAGATATCGAACAATTACATTTGGCACATACCCACATTTTGCAGTAGTTGGTATTTCATACGTGACAGGTTGCAAGCCCATCGCCGCTGATAGAATATCAACTTTCATCAGGATATTTTCCTCCACAGATTAAGAGCACTGGCATTGCACAGAAATATTTTCCATTTACATAGGCACCTTTTAATCCCGAAAAAATATCGGCACCGTAGTAGAATGCCGTAGTAGAAGTAGTTCTATAACATGTGTCAAGTGCTCGAAAGGAGCCTCTTGAGGCGCACTTAAAATCCTATCACCACACTGTTTCGGAAGAAACTCGTGACACGACAAGAGAGGGAATAGAAAGTAGAAACAATAAACAAACCCAGTTTTGGAAAAACGCCTTAAAATGCATTTTTCAAGGAAAAAATCCTTTAGCATATTTTTTATTCCGTAAAAATATCGGGAACGAGGTAGAATATAGAACGAACAATAGAAAGGAAAAGTCTTAAATATTAATGTTAGCAATCACTACTAACACGGGAGCGTGGCTGCGGGTGGCAGCTAGTTATATCTGTTATCTTATTCTATGTACTTTTTATACAACCTGCTGATGGTAAAAGCAGATGGCCCACCTGATGTTAATTGGTAACCATTACCTACAACAAAGTATTGACGCGTAAATCACATGAAACACAACATGAAAGACGTGCCCTACGATGAACTTGTTTACGTCAACTTGAGGCATAACGATCTTAAGCCTCATGTCTTGAATTTTACCAGCATCCACACCCTTCCAACCGAAACACAGCAACGCTGCTTGGCGGCAGAAAACGTGGTGGTAGTAATTTCCCGGACGAGCCCTTCACAAAAAGCTCTACTACCTCTAAAAACTCAGTGCAAGCTAAAAACTACAAGATTCCTATAAATAATAGGTAGGGGAAAAAGTCTTTTTGTATTTTGTATACAGTAGAACGTCGATTATCCGAACGTCGCTTAACCGAACGACCGCTTATCCGAACAGTAGTAACGCGCGGGTCAGCGCCCCCCCGACTCGCGCTTGCCTCCCGCGCTGCAGTCGCGACTCGTTCACTTGTTATTGTACTCGTATATGACTTCCTAGTAACCGCTAGTCGATAAACAAAATTTTGCCGCATGAAAGTAAACTCTCAATTAACGTAAACGTGTTGTCCTTTCTATGAAAGTTAAACTAATAAACTGTTAGAGGGATGCGAATCTGCACCCACGTCATCCAATGAATACCAAGTTATGTCTACCATTACGGATATAAAAAAACAAAGGACGAGCTTAAGTAACTTTATATCCCAGCTTGATTCTTTTGACGGATCCACGAGTCGTAAAACGATGAAACTTGCCTCAAACACGAATTTAGATAATGCTGTATATAAGTGGTTTACTCAAAAAAAAAAAACCAGGGCGAACCAATTTCTGGCCCAATTCTGTGTGGAAAAGCAGATCAATATAACGAAAAACTTGGAGGGCTGTCAAATTTTCAAACAAACACAAGGCTGTTCAAATACAAGGAGAAAAACAAGGTAGTTCGATTATCCGAAAATACCGGTTTTCCGAACACCCATGTCCCCCAATTAGTTCGGATAATCGACGCTCTACTGTATACACCACTATTTTGTAATTACCAAAAAAAAAAAAACCGTATACTCAGTGTCAGTTACTGATCACGTTTATGTAGTTAAAACTCAAAAAAAATAATTAAAAAGAATATCCCAAGAAAAAGATGATAACTAGTTACCCATTATCCGTACGTACCTACTACAGAGTCTTATACCCGAGTCTGATTCTCATCCATTCATAAATTTTTGTCTCGTTCAAAACGAAACAAAACGCGCCGCTCGCGCAATACTAACTATTATTTCATCTATGGCCGGCAAACTCGTGTCGAACTAAACACATACCCGCGGACAATTTTTATTTTACGGGTGTCACTGACCGCTGCGCTCGCACCTGCATCTAATTTAGAGTACTTAATTTATTGTGGTTTTCACGTTCACGATAGCTTGTCAGTACACTACCAGAGAATACGCATACATGTTACGTACTTACGTATTTTTAGTCTGGGGAAATGTGAGTGATTACCTACGGATGTACCGCGAATGGTACCCAAACAATCGGCAACCAAATTACTCCACGATGTCCAGCATATTATACCAACGCATATTAGACCATGGCTCTGTTTACGTGCCGCAAGGACGAGGAGGGCCTGCATACTCCCGAAACTTCTACGATGACCTCCTAAATGATTTTGAAGAAGATCCTCGGAGGAGCACGCGTGACGCGGCATGTCGCTTTAGCACAAGCCAGTCCTGCGCTTGGAAGATTGTGCGCTCAGTTGAGATACACTACAGGAAGAACCAGGAGCTACTAGCCATCGCCAGGCTGGAGGATATTCCGTTAACAACCTGGCGGGAGCTATGGTTTCAGCAGGACGGCGCGCCACCGCACTATCATCGCGCAGTGCGAGAGTACCTATCTCAAGAGTTTGGCACCCGATGGATTGGTCGCGGTGGCCCAGTTTGCCTGGCCTCCGTGCTCGCCCGATCTGACACCCCCAATCTTTTTGTGGAGCGAAATAAAAAGACTAGTGTATGTGAGTGAGCTTAACAAATGTACGGGCAAAAACAGCGCATTAGACGCTTTTGATAGTGCAAAGACTAAGTAATTTCCCACAAAAACAAGTTGTTAAAACGTGTGTGTGTTTGCATTGACAATGAAGGTGGACATTTTGAACAACTTTTAAAACTGTAGGTTAGTGACGTGCGTAGTTGTAAGTACTTACTGTAAATAACTTTATTTGTTGTAAATAGCTTGACGGTCCTAAGCCCGCCAAAGTAGGTATGAAGAAAAATGGCAATTAATTACAAATAAAAGGATTTAAAAAAAACCAAAAATATTGCCTTTTTTATGATACTTACCTACCTACCTACCCATCGAATTATTTATCTAGTGAGCGAGAGAGAAGGAATACGATGAGTGCGACAAGATGATGTGACGTAGGTAGGTACTATACCTACGCCGAGACGGTAGATGGAAGGAGTCATAATGAATGGAGTGTTTACGATGTTTACTAGCAGAGTAGTATTCCGTAGTATTTTCTTGTAGGGTGTCCATAAAATTGTGCAGGATTTTGCTTGAAAACAAACCTCGATAGCTTGGTGAAAGTTAAATATTAAAAAGTTTTGACAGTGCCAATAGCATTAGTAGCCTCTGCTGCAACTATCCTTAAATTTTTTCTGGTTAATACAAAATAGTGGTGTATAAACTTGAAGAAAAATATCTTTGGTTATACTGTTTGTATCTGGTTGGTTTTTATATCAATAAATATAGGAAATAAAAAATAAGTTAAAAAACACTTTCCCGCCATTTTTCAATTGTTTTTCTGTACACCAAAATGAGTGAAACGAAGAAATTCGATACATTCTGAAATTTTATTACAACAAAGGGAAAAATGCGAGTCAAGCCGCGAATAAAATTTGTGTCGTTTATGGACGTTAAGGCGAAGACAAGAGCTAATGCGAATCACGCTCCCACTTTTCGACATTTTGAAAGATATAAAATCACTAAACTCATTTTCGAAAAGTCGCAATCAACCATTTTGTGTGCAATCACATTGCACACAGTTTAGTAAAAATTTCATTTTGATCGATACAAGTTAAAAGTACTTAAAAGTTTGCCTATGTATGAAAACTAGTAAAGCAGACTGATGGTTGATTGCGATTTTTCGAAAATGAGTTTAGGGATTTTATATCTTTCAAAATGTCGAAACGTGCGAGCGAGAAGTTGTTTGATAGTTGTCAACCCCTTAATGCAATGTCAGTATGAGCACTAAGTTGGTTCAATCGTTTTCAGTCCGGGAATTTTGAAAGATGCAGCTCGCTCTGGTCGGATACGGATTAAATCGATTCTATTTTCGCGAAAGTGGAGCAAGATATTAGTAGTTACGACAAAGCCGAGGAACTGAGGATTGACCACAAAATAGTTTTGACCCATTTGAAATAGTTTTGACCCAGTCTGGTTATTGTACAGTATTGGTTCCATAGAAAAAATTATTCATATTGATGGGTACTTTAGCCCCCTGAAGTTTTTAAACACATGTATTGGAACACCTTGTATACATATCTGTGGCCACTCAGCAAAAATTGAGAGTGCTTGGTTAGGAAGTGTTAATGCATCCGCCAGTCCTGACCTTGCACCCGTTTCATCTGTTTCGTTCTCTTCAGAATTCTTTAGGTAGTGTTAGATTAACACCAATAGAGGATTGTCAAAACTACTTGTCGCATTTTTTATGATCGAAAATCCCAAGATTCTACGCCAACGGGATTATGTCACTACCTACAAGATGGCAACAAGTTATCAAACAAAATGGCTCATACGTTATTAATATTTAATGTAAATAACTTTGAAAAAAAAAGTCTTGAATATTTATATAAAATACGAAGAAACTGTTTCCCCGACCTACCCATTCTGTATTGTCTCTGACGCAAATTATCTGACGTCCAGCGCTACGGATAGGAAAATAATTACTAATTTAACGCTCATTTTCTGAGTCATCTTGTTATCAGCCTTTTGTTTCGATAACCTTTCACATAGATTGTAATAACAAACTGATATCTAGTAAAGTTTTAGGCCGCCTGAAGGGTTGGCCTGACTGCCGGAGGAGAGTTATGTTTATTGCTGACGGCCCTTACAGCTCAGTTGGTAGTAGCTCTGCCTTCGGCGCTGTAGGAAGTGAGTTTGATCCCCACACTGAGAACAAACATTTGTGTGATAAACATAGATGTTTTTTCTCTGTCTGGGTGTTATTAAAATTATACATAGTAGCTATGTTTTTACAAAATAGGTAAGGCATTATAAGTATTATATCAGCTATCTGGTTCCCATATTACAATCTTTGCTTAGTTGGTGGTTGGCTGGTAACCACCAATATTTTTATTAATTTATTTATTGCTTTTCGGGTCTATCATGAGTTTTCTGAAACTTCACTGGTCTTATAGTCGCTAGTATAATAAAAAAAACGCATGAAAATAGGGAGTCTTGTAAAAATAGTGACTCTCTTTAACAAGTGAAAAACTTGTTAAAGAAAAATTTTGAAAAATTTTTCGACGTCGATTATGTTTATGTTAACACTTTTGTATTCACGATCTACGAGAAAATTTAAACTAGATATTTTTAATACTCATGAAGACTAATATTCCAGCATAGTGTTCACGATAAAAAAAACCAGTACAATTAATTTTACTAAATCACTCTGAGGAAGTGTTTACTGAAAGTGGTAACAAAAATTCAAAGTGATCCTTGTGATTCAACTGAATAAGTACCTTTTGGCTTTGACTTTGAATATTTCTAATAAATAATTTGTTTTCATAAACACTTTGATCATGTCGTGTATGTTGATGACATAATGTATGAGTCCATAGCTAGAGTTGTATCAAGTAATCGATTAAGTTATATCGATATGCTGAACTGTGACTTTAAAAGGCTTCTCTCTAAGCTTTCCACTGTCAATCCATCAAAGTATAGTAAGTAGTACGCCTTTTTCTACCGCCAAGCAGCGTTGCCGTGTTTCGGTTTGAAGAGTGTGGTTGCCGGTGTAATTACAGGCACATGAGGCCTAACATCTGTATGCCTCATGTTGATGGGCGCAGGGCAATGCATCGTAGGGCACGTACCTATCGTGCGTGACTCACGAGGCAATGCTTTGTTATAGGTGATGTTTGCCACTTAACATCAGGTAGGCCATCTGCTTGTTCCATCAGTTAATGGTATAAAAAATATATATATATAGTAGAATCTTCTTAGACTTGGTGAATCAAGGCACCAGTGCCACGGGACGTAGGTTAGAATAACTTATATCATGTTATGAAAAATACATAATTTACATTACATCTCGATGTTCAAGCCACACAAAGAACGAATATTTTGATTCCTGATGGTGGAAGTGCAGAAGACTACGCTACGCAAGTAACTTTACATTAAAATCTATGATGGTTAGCCGGATTTTTTGACAACACTAAGCTTGAGACCCGTAACGTGTGAATCTTGAAAGAGATTGACAGAAACATTTAATGTAATACAACAAGTAAAAAAATTACATCTCGGTTAACCGTTAAACGGTTACCATAACCGTTGCCAATTGATTCTGCTAGTTGCCGACCTCAAAACATTTTGCACATTATGCTCACGTTGCGTGTTTTCATTGCATGTGTAATCTGTCACCTCCTCATTTTCTCTCTCTCTCACTTACTCAATCTTGACTCACATGCTAACTATAAAGAAATGGTGGAATATAACTTTAGAAAAAAAATATAATAAACTATCGATATTTTACTAGGTTTTACCCCAGCACTAGTTTCTTTGCCCTGTTCGATATTACTTAGTAATTTGCGACGCTCGTCGACATCAGAACATTTATATTATCTGATGGCTTTGTCAACTTCGCGTCACTGATTCTTTCTTCAATCATCCTGCTTAGATCATACTGAAAGACCGAAAAGGTCGATTCTACATCATTTCCACCGATATTAAGGTTAATATAGCCCCTACACTCTGATTGTTCATAACTAACCCAAAATTGTTATTAAGTATAATAAGGACATTCGAAATTTACATTTTGATATGTTTAGAGGCAAAATAAGGGCATTTCTATTGTTAAAATCTTTTTATACTACTGACGAAGCCTTGGCTGATGTTTTTAGCATGTGACAAAGGGTAAAACGGGATCCTATTACTAAGACGCTGACCGTCTGTCCGTCTGCCACCAAGCTGTATCTCATGAACCGTGATAGGTAGACAGTTTAAATTTTCACAAATTATGTATTTCTATTGTCGCTATAACAACAAATACTAAAAAATAGGATAAAATAAATAAATATGGGGGCTCCCATACAACAAAAGTGATTTTTTTGCCGTTTTTATAGATTATGGTACGGAACCCTTCGTGCGCGAGTCCGACTCGCACTTGGCTGGTTTTTTATTTGATTGTAGGTACGATTATGTATAAATATTTTCGTGTATTTTTTTGTGTTTTACTCTTTTATGAAATGCGACTTTTCCGAGTGTATCAAAATGGAATAGAAATAAATTGAATTGAACTGATAAAATACAAGTTCTAAAAAATTGGTTTGGTGTTTCAACTAATAAAATTGATAGAGACATATTTTTTACTAAGAAATACGTGTTACGTGTTAATGTGCAAATTTTTTTTTGTTATAGTCCAATTCATACTGTTATTTTGGTTATGTTCTTTTGTAGATTTCACTATAACAAAAGTTCACCAAAAAATAAACAGTTAAATTAACCTTATTTAACCCTAGTTTGTGGTTATAAAAAATAATAATTTTTTAGTCAAATCTGTTAAGATGATGCGTCGGTTACATTAACAGAATACTCAGGGAAGCAATAATTAAAAATTCAACTATTGGGAGCTGACTGATCACATAACCTTGTTGCAATCAGTTTCAATCAGTTTCTGTTTGTAATAAGTAAATATGACGGCTATGCGGTTACATTTTAGCTGCAGTTGCTAACAAAGTTAGATTACAACTGGTGTTTCTATTGATGGATAATCGCAAAACTTTCATATTGTTTTACAGAGCGTGCCTTTTACGGCCTAACTGATAATAAGCGGTAACCATCACTTATTGACACCACGCTACGCATGTTGCACTGTTGGTTGCTAGTTACAACCAGAATTAGAATATGAATAATTTATTAATAAATATAGTTCACATTTATCAATAATAGTACTATAAATAAATAAATAAATATTGGTGGACTTTCCACACAGCACTATCTCGCCCCAAACTAAGCCAAAGCTTGTGATATGGGAACCAGATAGCTGATATACTACTTATATACTTTTTTTTGTAAGTACATACTTATAATATTATTATAACACCCAGACAGAGAACAAACATCTATGTTGTTCATCGCACAAATGTTTGTTCTCGGTGGGGATCGAACCCACGGCCTACGGCACAGAAGGCAGAGCTACTACCAACTAAGCTGTGAAGACTGTCAACTATATTTTTATGCATTACACATGTAGTAGTAGAGCTCTTTGTGAAGGGCTCGTCCGGGGAAGAACTACCACCACGCCTTTTTCTGCCGCCAAGCAGAAAAAGGCTGTTTTTCGGTTTGAATAGTGTGGTTGCCGAAGTAAGGTAGGCACATGAGGTTTAACATCTATGCCTCAAATTGATGGACGCAGGGCAGTGCATCGTAGGGCACGTTCCTATTGTGCGTGACTTACGAGGCAATGCTTTGTTACAGGTGATGGTTACTCACTCAACATCTGCTTGTTATTTTTCCAATTCTTGGCTCGTCAAAAGTTATTATATCTACGATATTCGTTTGATTAGTAGCCTGTCAATCGTCTGGTTGGACAAAGCAGCGCAGATTGAGGCTCACACGTCCTCATTCAATGAATCAACCCCAACCTTTTAATCCGGCGTGTCAGCACAATGAGTCGCTCCATCATCAGGCCTCGGTGCTACCCGCAAACTCGGGACAGTTGTATTAAAAAAAAACATTTCCGTCCAAATCAGGATATCACATAATACACTTTCATTCCAAATGCTTACACTTTGTGCTAAGACCTCAAGTAATGTTGGTTGAAATGCCACTGAAATTACACAACACTACTCAAAATATTGCAGAATAATGTTATAGTTATAATCATCATGTTGCAGTTGTTAAAATACTAACTGTAGATACGTCTAATCTGAGTTTTGACTTGTTTTTTTTTTAACTTAGATTTCGTATTCGATAATTCTAATTTAGTTTTCCAGTAGATCTCAGCAATCCGAAGAAGGGCGCTTATCTCTCTTATCGTGTCACTAGTTTCTTTCGAACCAGTGTGGTGAGAGGATTTTAAGTGCGCCTCAAGAGGCTCCTTTAGAGCTCTTGACACATGTTATGGAACTTTATAGGTTCTACGACATGCCGGTTTCCTCACGATGTTTTCCTTCACCGTTTGAGAGTACTGGCATTGTGCACATACATTTTTAAACAGAAAAACTCATTAGTGCACGACCGGTTTCGAGCCCACGACCTTAGAATCGGAAGGCAGGGCCGCTACCACTAGACCACCAGTGCTCTCAAACTCTAAAGGGCGTTTATAACATCTTCATACAAAACCCACTGGAAAACGAAATTCGAATGATCGAATACGAAATCCGATATTCGAAAAACTAGTTACCAAAATACTAATAAACTGAAACTGAAACAGCTTCAAGACTTTAATCCCCAGGCACGGTAGATATCCCCTCAGATCTCTTAGTACCAAGTACTAACTCCAGATTCTTTGAGGATGTCTAAAGGAGGTAGTCAGAGGTACGTCCAAACATTACATTTGCCACATACCCACATTTTGCAGTAGTTGGTATTCCATACGTGACAGGTTGCAAACCCATCGCCGCTGTTAGAGTACTAACTGGTTTCCTCACTATGTATTCCTTCACCGTTTAAGAGCACTGGCATTGCGCACATAAATTTTTCGATCGTAAAAATCCATTGGTGCACGACCGGATTCGAACCTGCGACCTTACGATCGGAAGGCGGGGTCACTCCCACTAGACCACCGATGTTCTTATATCAAAATACTAATCAATGACTTATTTTGTGATAAATAATGTTTCAATCGCGATTCTGTTTTCAGAGTAGCCCCGGTCCCTAAGGATCACGCCAGACTGATTATCCCATGCCCCTTCGATCGATGTCCGTCACAGTCATAATTGCACCGGAAGCTACGTCTGGCTGAGGCATCATCCAATTGAACTGTGGCAACATTATATTGGATTAGCGTGGCTCTGAATATGTTACTGATAATTTTGTATAGTACGCGCACTAACGATAGTCACCGCCTTAGGTATGCGAGAGGCGAGGGAGGGATCGCGAAAATGACATGACCTAAAAGAAGTATTTAGTCAAATATATCTCGGGTTATTTTTTTTTATTTATCTAGCTAATGGAACAAGCAGATGACCCACGTGATGTTAAGTGGTAACCATCACCTTCAAAGTATTGCCTCGTAAGTCACGCACGATTATTGGCGCACGCCGAAGTCCAAACACATTTTTCACTTTTATCAGTTTTTATTTCTCTATTCTACAACTTTTGTACTTTTAAACGTTAACACTATTTATTACTCAATAATCCTTCCTCGCTCGCTACTGCTCGCTGGCCCGAGCTCGCCTTTCGTCCACACGTTTCACCAAACAATATGGCGGTGCGGATCGGAAACAGCGTCAGGCGGCTAAATACATCTTAAAATCATAAATGCCAATCAAATTATAATATTTACATATAGGAGTTTACTTTAAGAGTAGTAGAGCTCTTTGTGAAGGGCTCGTCCGGGGAAGTACTACCACCACGCATTTTTCTGCCGCCAAGCAGCAACGCTGTGTTTCGTCGGTGTGATTACAGGCACATGAGGTTTGACATCTGTAAGCCTCAAGTTGATGGACGCAGGGCAGTGCATCGTAGGGCACGTTCCTAAAGTGCGTGACTTATGAGGCAATGCTTTGTTATAGGTGATGGTTACCACATAACATCAGGTGGGCCATCTGCTTGTTCAATCAACTAGTGGTATAAAAAATATATAGGAAAAATCATAATAAATTAAATAACATTTTATAAAAGCATAAATCTTATATTATCATTATTTTTTTTAAATAAAAATCAGAAACTCTCAATATTTAAATTTCCGTTAGGAAGTCAAAACGTAACTTCCACAATTTAAAATAAATATAAAATAAACTGACTTACAAACTCAGAATCATAGTTATTTACAATTATATAACACGACTAGCGGCCTGTCCCAGCTTTGCATGGGTGGACATACATTTTTACAACGTTTTAGGATAAACTTAGACCGTGGTGGGTTCGAGTCTTTGCACGCCTCGCACCTTGTCCGGGCCCGCGCTGAGTGAAAAACGCGCCCCGTGACCCGCGCGTAGCTTAATTTTTAAAATCTTTTGAATGGAATGTACGATTTGAAAAATTCAAGAAGTAATGTATAGGTATTGAACCAGTCTTGAATATGAAAAGATTTATTTGGATAAGGATTAATGCCAAGGTTAAAATAAAAAGCCTTTTGTAGCGGCGGCATTTCAATTAATTTTTTATAATAAAAGAACACTTATTGTGACATAACTATAATAGTTAGACATATGCTGTTGCGACATTTTTTGTAGATAATGACGTGTTCTGCAAAGTTGTAGTACATTATTTTGTTCTATCATCAATAGGATTCGCAGCGCACGCGATGTAAGGATTATTTTTTCCACCTTGGGTTACATTATTGGAGTTTTAGTAAGGATCCCTGATTTTTTTTGAAAATATGCTTGGCGGCAGAAAACTTCCCCGGACGAGTGCTGTGTGGAACCACCAATATTTATTTAATCATTATACAAGGTGTAAAGTCATGTACGACATTAAATTGAAACACGTACTCCTAATTGCATTTTTAGATTTTAGGAGTTGGTTTTATCAAAAAAGCCTGAATATTTATCGAGATATCGATACTTTTCCAATAAATAATTTCTATGCAACCTGTATGTGTAATCGCCGGTGATGAGGTCAAATTTCCGGGGTCATGAAGTCATGTGACTCATCAATCAAACGAAAAAAAGGACAGAGATATCATATTTATACGCGTTAGACCGCATAAGAAACATATTTGTGCGCTCACATTGTAAAATTTCGCTGTGCGACAAGGACAGATATCATTCCGCTTACGTGTGTGATAGAGACAGATAGGTACGTAGCGCGCCCCACTATGTGCCACGCTGCCGCCCGGTGGCCAGTGAAAGACATTATTATTTAGTAAACAATCGCCTTGGTAGCGACCTTGACATATCTAATTTTGAAAATTGTAAATTCGTGTTATTACTCGTGACTAGTGTCTAGATTTGGTACCGCGAAATAGACTTTTTGTGTGAGTGTGTGTGTCTTGTTAATGTCATCAAAATGCAGAACTTGTATTATGAAGGGAAAGATAATTGTGAAACTAGGCATACAAAACAAACTCTAGAACAGTTGAAGGAGCTCTTCAGTGCATTCATTTGTATGTGCAACATGCAACAACGTGAGCATATTGGAAACGTACGGATTTGAGGTACCTAACTAGTTTTATTTTTCCTACATGCTAACGTTGCTCTACTATATCGGCGAATCAAAGACGCCGCCGCCGGCCGCGCGCCCGCGCTGAAAGGGCGTTCACCTTTAGGCACGGGCGCGCGGCACATTAGGTTTAGTCGTAGTAGGTATGTATGTGCGGTTTCTGCGCGCGGGGCGCGGCATTGAATGAACGTACGTTGCTTTGTTTGTGTGTTTATACAGAATGTTCAATAATTTTATGCTTATTCTGATATTTAGTTTGTTTGAAAATAAAAAAATCTCAATTATGAATGAATGTTAATACAACCTTTTTTAAATCAATACTAGATAGTAGTACTACACGTGTATTAATTTAATGTCGTACAGTCGTTTACACGTTGTATAAATGGTGAGTTTCTGGCTCAGCGCATCATCATTGGCATTCAGCGTGGCAATGCTAATGTCTGGAGATGCTTCCGATTGGCTCTGATTTGGATCAGTTGACCCAACTCTAGATCGTTCGCAACGGTCTACAGATAGCTCAACAATTTTATCGCAAAGCTATAGGTATCATTGGAACATGATAGCTGTTTTTTTTTCGTAACAAACATTTGTGTACATTATAAAAATGCTCTCGGTGGGAATCGAACTCACGGCCTAAAGCTCACAAGGCAAGGCTACTATGCAACTGAGCTGAGATGTGACACATTGTATGACTTAAGTATAAAAAACCCGACTGCTCGATTTATAGGATAGAAACAAGATATCATTTTGGTTTATATTACTTATTGATAGTTAAATCCCGTTGTTTCTGACAATCGACAAAATTTAACAATCACTTGTAGTCGAATTCTCTTGTAGATTTACTCAACAGTTTACTGACGCCTATCGGTTTCAGATCCGAACTCACGATCCAAAGACGAGGCACCACAAAGCTGCGAGTACCCTAAACTAAAAGCAAACCTAATTACAGTAATAGTTCAATCTAATATCAGAACTATCGAGCGATTAGGTCTCGTTCCGGCGCCGGTCGGCCGGACGTGGCCGGCACGTCCGGTGGCCGGATTGCTATCGAATTTCAAATTTCGAACTTCGATTTTCTAATTTCACGATAGTGTACCGTTCGATTTTCAAATTGAGTGATACCATTTCGATTCTCTGTGTAGCAATTTCAATTTTTTTTTTTGGAATCTCATGCGTTTCTCTTTTGTTTGCGATTGAATAAACCATCGGTGTTGTTTGTTGTTTTAATTGGGTTTGTCCACGAAAAAAAAATGTTATAAAAACTATTTAGTTCTTACCTACTTCTATCCGGCCACAGGACGGTGGCCGGATTGCTATTAATTTCAAATTTCGAATTCAAACTTTACTTTTCTAATTTCACAATAGTGTACCGTTCGATTTTCAAATTAAGTGATACCGTTTCGATTCTCTGTGAAGCAAATTGAAATATATTTTTTTGGTATTTCATAAGTTTCTCTTTTGTTTGAGATTGAATAAACCATCGGTGTTATTTGTTCTGTTTTATTCGAGTTTGTCCAAGTAAAATAAACTGATTTAAAAACTATTAAGTTTATTCTTCTATCCCGATAGGAATATCAGGCTTCAAATAATAATAATGTGTTGTGTAAAAGTTGTGTTCTGTCAATGCCGAAGATACTAAATTGGTACACAATAGCGAAAAATATTAGTTTGGCTGCTTATAATGCCAATTCTCTCAACCAGCGAAGGTATTGACCCAGTAGGTATAGAAACCAGTACCTAATATAACAGCGGTGATGGGCTTGCAACCTGTCACGTATGGCACATCGCCCAAGTTGATCTCCTTTTAAGAAATATTTAAGAACTAGCTACTGCCCGCGACTTCGTTTAAGCAGGATTAGTATTTCGAGTAGCTTATATTAGCGTGGCGTAGTACATATGTAACTCTAGCGGTTTTGGTAGCGCACGCCAGAATAGCTCGCAGATGCTAGATTTTTTCCTACTTACTTGACACTTATCGTCATATTTTGGACAATTCACACAATATCTTAATAAATTGTAGCCTATGTGTTATTCTGATGTATAAGCTATATTATTGTAAAGTTTCATTAAAATCCATTCAGTCGTTTTTACGTGAAAGGGTAACAAACATCCGTCCATCCATACTTACAAACTTTCGCGTTTATAATATTAGTAGGATATAAAAATACCCAGCAGGTGTACTTCTTCAAGCTAGTGATGATGATGAGACAAGACGGTGTCGGCAAGTCTAGTGCTGAGATAAAAAGAGCTTCCATTAAAAGCAGGAATTTTCTGATTGTAATTTTCCCACTAGTAAAAGGACAAGGAACTCGAAAATTGGACTTAGACGTTTGAAAAATAAAGTGAAAATTCCTTCGACTCCAATCTGATGGAGAATGGAAAACCGAACAATCGGAATAAAAGACGAAATAATAGAACTTACGTACAAAAGTCTCACTGTCACGACATGCAAGGAATACTCTTTATGATCTGTGACATTGGGCAAGTGATAAAGGAGCTTGTGTGCAGCAATATAAGGCTCAATTTTATTTAAGCAAACACAAAAAAAATAGATTTGTAATGCATTTGCAGGTTTGGGCAAAGGCAAAGTCTCAAAATTGAGTCCACCCTTATTTTGATAGCGTTAATTTGGTTCTTACTTTAAGGCAATAAAGTTCAGTTTTCCTTGAAAGTTCATTCATAGTGAGCTGATGAAACTCGGGTAGTCGTCTCGAATGAGTTTTCAGCGGAGAATTTGCAGTTTCAGCACTATTCGATAGAATCGGAGCGATTTTAATTCTACTTGGATTTTTCTTGTGACATTCCACTATATTTGTGAACGGAATTGAAATGTATCGACAGGTCAGTAACCTTTGACTCTGTGACCCTTATCAATTGAGTATTTATGCTAGCTGCCGCCCATGGCTTTACAATACAATACAATACAAAATCATTTATTTATGCAACATGTAAATACAGTTTTGTATGCTCACGTTTTGAATGAATGAATGAATGAAAAATACTTTATTGTATGGTGTACAATGAACTGGACAAAAAAACACATAAAAATATAAAAAGAAGTATTACAATGAGCGGTCTTATCGCTGAAATCAATCTCTTTCAGACAACCTTTGGATGCAGGGTACGAGAAGAAGAAGGGTATAAGAATAGTATATAATAATCCTATCTTACTAATATTATAAACGCACAAGTTTGTAAGTATGGATAGATGAATGGATGGATGGATGTTTGTTACTCTTTCACGTAAAAAAAACTGAATGGATTTTAATGAAACTTTACAATAATATAGCTTATACATCAGAATAACACATAGGGTACAATTTATAAAGATATTGTGTGAGTTGTCCAAAATATGACGATAAGTGTCAAGTAAGTAGGAAAAAATCTACCATCTGCGGGCGTGCGCTGCCAATACCGCTAGAGTTACACATATGTACTTCGGCACGCTAATATAAGCTACTCGAAATACTTATCCTGCGCAGGCGAAGTCGCGGGCACCAGCTAGTAGTATATATTATAAGAATAGTTTTAGTATTGATTGCTAACATTAATATTGAAGCTATTTTCCTTTTACTGGGTTTGCACACGTTTTCAACTCCGTTTCTGGTAATTTTTCGAGATCAAATTCATGTGTCCTTATTGTATCTTAAACGAATACAGGAGTAGTAGAGCTCTTTGTGAAGGGCTCGTCTGGGGGAGTACTACCACCACGCCTATTTCTGCCGCCAAACAGCGTTGCTGTGTTTCGGTCTGAAGAGTGTGGTTGCCGGTGTAATTACAGGTATATGAGGTTTAACATCTGTATGCCTCAAGTTGATGGACGCAGGGCAGTGCATCGTAGGGCACGTTCCTATCGTGCGTAACTTATGACTTAAAAATATACAAAATACACATGAAACCGTTAAAATATCTGCAGATCGTTGCGAAAGATCTAGAGATAGCACATATCAGTGCCAATCGGAAGCGTACATACGCCTGATTATATACCTGCTGCATATAGGTATATAGGCATATACAATTTACTTTTATCTATGACTTTTCCTGAAAATCATATTTCACGGGATAATATTATTGTGAATGAGACTTATTGTGCCGTCATCACTTCTTCCTGATTTATTATTTATTTACCTCGAATCCATTGTCTCCCTTCCCTTTTCTCCCCTATTTCCCTCCCCATCCCCTTCCTGTTGATAAGTTGCAAAGTTACAAAGTGATAAATGGGAGATCTTTGTTGTTAGTTTGGTATAAATAATTGATAGTACTTTCTTAGTTACGAGTAGGTAAGGTAAACAGATTAGTAATTTATTTTCTAGTCTAGATAGATATAAATATAAATATAATAATAAATAGACTTTCCACACAGCACTATCTAGCCCCAAACTAAGCCAAAGCTTGTATGGAAAACAGATAGCTGATATAATACTTATAATATATAATAAAACCCAGACAGAGAACAAACATCTATGTTCATCACACAAATATTTATTCTCGGTGGCGCAGAATGCAGAGCTACTACCAACTGAGCTGTGAAGTAGGCTGTCAAAGATAGATAGTAGACAATACTTAATTGCACACGATCATATAAAAATACTTGCTTGAACTGTGTGCATATTGTACTGTGCGGTCTTATCGAAAAACAGCGATCTCGACCAGACAACCGCTAGATTATATTTTGTTGTTGGTCTGGTTGGTTTGCATTTATAAAACGTCACCTTACCGCTTACCTTCTTTTTTCTTAAAACGTTGACAACCGTTGAAACTACTTCTCGCTCGCATATATCAACATGATTGAAGTTAATTTATTTATTTCTTCTTCTTGGCGTGTCATTCGGTCAAACAGTGTGGTGAAAGGATTTAAGTGCGCCTCAAGAGCCTTCTTTTTGAGCACTTGACACAAACATGTTTTAGAACTTTTTAGGTTCCACGACATGCCGGTTTCCTTACGATGTTTTCCTTCCCGTTTAAGAGTACGAGTATGAGTGTTCCGTGTTCATTGCGGGTTCCGTATCGGTATCTCTATCGCGTCTTCATACAAAACCCGCAATTAACACGGAACAAAAACGTAAAACGAAATATCGTAAGCAAAACTCATACTTGGGGTACTGGCCTTGTACACATACATTTTTGAACATAAAAACTCATTGGTGCACGACCGGTTCTGAACCCACGACCGGAATCGGAAGGGAATCGCTAACACTAGTCCACCAATGCTCTCTTTCTTTACTAAATACTAATTAGAATAACTGTTTTCGTACTATATCAAACATTTGGGTTTCACTCGCAAATTAATGTGCGAGCGAGCGAGAATTCGCTCAATGATTGACAACGTTTCAACTACCCTCAGGCTGAGAAATTCACAAGGAATGCACGACCGGATTCGAACCCATTTCTATGTTGGTGAAAGTGCCCTAAATCGAATCAGTCAATCGAAGTGTTAAGCAGAATGGGTTTAAAGCCAGACGTTCAACACCCTTTGAGGAATACATACGGAGCGAATAATTGGCGAATAAATTGGACCTCATCAGCTCTTAAATAGCAGTTTTCCATCTGTATCGAATTCCGTGAAATTATGGTTAATTTAAGAGTGTTAAATAAAAGAGCACTGGTGGTCTAGTGGGAGTGACCCCGCCTTCCGATCGTAAGGTCGCAGGTTCGAATCCGGTCGTGCACCAATGGATGTTTCCTATCGAAAAATTTATGTGCGCAATGCCAGTGCTCTTAAACGGTGAAGGAAAACATCGTGAGGAAACCAGTCAGTCTTCTAACAGCGGCGATGGGCTTGCACCCTGTCACGTATGGAATACCAACTACTGCAAAATGTGGGTATGTGCCAAATGTAATGTTTGGAAGTACCTCTGACTACCCCCTTAGACATCCTCAAAAAAGAATCTGGAGTTAGTACTTGGTACTAAGAGATCTGAGGGGATATCTACCGTACCTTGGAATCAAAGTCGTGTAGCTGTTTCAGTTTCAGTTTAAATAAAAAATTGCTCAAATTTGAATAGGTATACTCAATAGTAGTTTTTAAACTCTCGCGATCATAACACATATTTAAAAGTATTACAAGGGTATTTATCATAGCCGAAAGGTCGGGAAAATAATAAAAGAAAACGCGATAAATACCCGTGTAATACTTTTAAATAGGTATACTCAAATTGATTTATCTTAAAAAAAATCCATGCAGACATAGTTCATCATCATCTTCCTGCCCTTATCCCACTTCATGTGGGGTCGGCACAACAGGTTTTTTCTCGCCACTTCCCTCTATCATCCGTCGTCTCAGTCGTCACTCCTTTCTTACCCATGCCATCCTTCACACAATCCATCCATCTTTGGCCTACGTCTACTCCTTAATCCATCCACATTCATACCTAACACTCTTTTCGTAACATGACATTCATCCCTTCTCGTAACATGCCCATACCGTCACTGTCGCCACCTTCGAACTGCCTCTAATAAAGTCATTCCTTATCTTATCCATTCTTGTCACTCCACACATCCATCTCAACATTCGCATCTCCGCTGCATGCACTCTTCTTTCATCCATCCCTTTAGTGGCCCAACACTCCGATCCATACAAAACGACAGGTCTTATGATTGTTTTGTATATTTTCCCCTTTAGTTTTAGGGACATTAAGAGTAGTAGAGCTCTTTGTGAAGGGCTTGTCCGGGGAAGTACTACCACCACGCCTTTTTCTACCGCCAAGCAGCAACGCTGTGTTTCGGTTTGAAGAATGTGTTTGCCGGTGTAATTACAGGCACATGAGGCTTAACATCTGTATACCTCAAGTTGATGGACGCAGCGCAGTGCATCGTAGGGCACGTTCCTATCGTGCGTGACTTACGAGGCAATGCTTTGTTATAGGTGATGGTTACCACTTAACATCAGGTGGGCCATCTGCTTGTGCCATCAGCAAATAGTATTTAAAAAAAAACTTGGATCGTAGGTTGTTCCTATGACTTCTCGCCATTTCATCCATCTTGCATTTATTATACTCTTTACGCAGACATAGTTCTCATTGCCAATTTAACATTTTATTTTCTGTTTTTGAGCCAGGGACTGAATTTATTCACAAAAGATACATTTATTAACGGTATTAACGGTATATAACTACAACTCTTTCATGTTTTTTTGTTCATTTGGTAAATGCTAGTATTTATTTTAATTCTTTGTGTTAATGAATGTATATCACAAAAGTGAATTTTTCAACAAAAATTCTACACAAGAAGAATTCTAACATGTTAATTAAAATCTCAAATATAGCTTAAATTCAAGGTGATTAAAACAGAACCAGTGATTCAATACTTTAAAGGCAATGAATCACAACGACCATTTCAGACTTTTCGGGTAATGACCGCTTTTCACTTTCACCCAATAATCGAACCGTAGGCAGAGCACTGGTTCATAATCGGCCCTTATTCATAAGAGTAGTAGAGCTCTTTGTGAAGGGCTCGTCCGGGGAAGTACTACCACCACGCCTTTTTCTGCCGCCAAGCAACGTTGCTGTGTTTGAAGAGTGTGGTTGCCGGTGTAATTACAGGCACATGAGGCTTACCATCTGTATGCCTCAAGGTGATGGACGCAGGGCAGTGCATCGTAGGGCACGTTCCTATCGTGCGTGACTTAAGAGGCATAGCTTTGTTATAGGTGATGATTACCACTTAACATCAGGTGGGCCATCTATTTGTTCATTCCATTCTATAGCGGCTCTATAAAGTATACTAGAGAGCACTGGTGTTTTAGTGGTAGAGGCCCTGCTTTCCGATCCTAAGGTCGTCAGTTTAAAACCAGTCTTGCATGACCAAAGAGTATTTATTAAAAAAAAAAATGTGCACAGTGCCAGTACTCTCGAACCGTGAAAGAAAACATCGTGAATAAACCGCCATATCGTACAAAAATACAAAAAAAGTTCTAAAACATGTATTACTCGAAAGGAGCCTCTTTGATGCGCACTTAAAATCCTTTCACCACACTGTTTAGAAAGAACTAGTGACACTACGAGCTGCACTAAATATAAGGTATACTTGTCTCTGGCACTTTTACGTTAATAAAAAAAACCATTATCGATAATTTCAGCCAGTTTTTGACTAGTTTTCGTGCGTTTTTAGTATATTCGCTAGTGAGTGTAGTGTGTTATGATCGCGAGAGTTTAAAAACTACGAGTGTAGACTCGCTGAGCAATTTAAATTAAATTATATTTATTTCAGATTTTGTCAGATTTTTACATAGTTAATTAGTTTAGTACCTAACATAATTTTGCAAAATAAATTGTAAATTAAAAAAAAAAAAAAACGATATTTAAATTACATATTTATTTGTGTGTGTCCGATGATTTCGATGGGTTCAGTTATTTCTTGCGAAGTTTCTTGCGACGTTCTCTCATACAATTTGACAACGTTCGAAATTAATGCTAAGGGTACTAAATAAAGCTATTAAAAGTTTTCCCATTGAGTCGGGACGGATTTGGTGAAACGTTCCATTTTGCACATGTGTTTCTATGGATTGAATTTTGATTTAGAATAAATTACTTAAAATTGTTAAAACGAACCAATATAAATAGCTTCATCTTCTTGTCGTGTAACTAATTTCTTTTCAAAAAGTGTGGTGAAAGGATTTGAAGTGCTCCTAAAAAAGGCTCATTTTGAGGTTTTATTTTACATACTGTATTTAATAGTATTGTTATCATATAACCCATAGAACTAATATTGTTATTTTGGGGTTAATATAAAGCTGTATGAAATGTCTACCAATATTATTTCATAGGCAGTAGGTACTCAAAGCAGTTTCTATATTCCATTGTTTTCTTTTTGTAATGTATTTTTTGCTAATAAGTGATTTATGACTAGCCTGAAGGAAGGCTAATTGACCAACTACCCTCAGTTCAGAGGTCAATTAATCTTCCTATATAAAACCTCTTATTAATCACGGAACAACTAAAACCGTAGGCGGCATTTGATTGATACAGCCATATAAAAAAAACATGTCTACTTAAGGCGAAGACAAGAGCTAATGTACCTCTCGCTCGCACGTTTCGACATGTTGAAAGATATAAAATCACTAAACTCCTTTTTGAAAAATCGCAAACAACCAAGTTGTGTGCAATTACATTGTACAGTTAAGTTAAAATTTCATTTTTATCGATACAAGTTATCCTACTCAAAAGTTTGCTTTACTAGTTTTCGTACGTATGCAAACTTTTGAGTAGAAAAACGTGTATCACAACGTGTGTAATTGTTAGGTTGTAGGTAATTAACACTTTTTCTTTTCTTTCTTTATATCTTTCAATCGAACTGAAACCCTGAAAATATAAGGTGTTCCAATACTTGGGCTTAAAACTTCAGGGGGCTAAAGTACCCATCAATATGAATAACTTTTTCTAAGGAACCAACACTGTAAACTCGAAAAAAGAACAACTATATTGATAGGTACTTTATCCCCCTAAAGTTTTAAACCCAAGTATTGGAATACCTTGTATAAGTAAAAAACTACGATGTTTTTATTACTATTTTGATAATAAAAACATCATTATCATATTGGTATGCTTAGCTTCCGAAAGTCATCGAAAAACTACCCATTTGCCTCCCTAATTCTAACACACAGATTATTGAAAGCAAAAACTTAAGCCACAACTTGGCCAAGTGCCACTTGCCGACTTCAAAAACAATGTGCTCGCAAACTTCCACAAAGATGGCGACCGGAAGTTTGTAGATGCCGCAAAACACAAACATGGCCGCTACTACTGTTTCCGGAATCGGAAGCCTATCAGTTCGTGGTTTTGTTTATAGTTTATCGACAATTAGTGGCAATCGTATTGGCTTATCTATCTATCACTGTTTCTTTTTTTCTTTAGTGTATGTTTGTAAAAATATATCATTATCTCTTTTATACGTGTACAGTTGGCGGTAGTTTTTTTTTACAACGTATAGGTAAAACCTCAGGTTAAATCTTACCCTGATAAATGATGCTTCGATTGACGGTGGAACACTTACCTTTGCTTTTTAGGGTTCCGTACCCAAAGGGTAAAACGGGACCCTATTACTAAGACTCCGCTGTCCGTCAGTCTGTCTGTCTGTCCGTCTGTCACCAGGCTGTATCTCATGAATCGTGATAGTTAGACAGTTGAAATTTTCACAGATTACGTATTTCTGTTTCCGCTATAACGCACTAAAAACCAGAATATAATAAATATTTAAAGGGGCTCCCATAAAACACGTGATTTTTTTGCTGTTTTTATAGATAAGGCACGGAACCCTTCGTGCGCGAGTCCGACTCGCACTTGGCCGGTTTTTTTATACTACTTGCTGAAGGGCCATATGCTTGGTTATGGCCCATCTGATGTTGAGTGCGAACCATCACCTATGCCTCGTAAGTCACGCACGATATGAACGTACACTGTACTATGCCCTACCCTGCGTTCCTTAATTTGAGGCAAACACATATTAAGCTTCATGTGCCTGTAAATTCACTGGCAGCCACACCCTTCAAACGCAGCAACGTTGCTTGGTTGCAGATATTGGCATAAACTTACTTCAATCTTATCATAAAATCAACCAAATTATAGGTATCCGTAAAAACGGTGCCTCGTTTCCGTACGTCTGTTGGTCCGTGGTAGCCATCACAACAAAGCATTGCCCTGCAAGTCTCACACAATAGAAACATGCCCTACGATGCACTACCCTGCGTCCATCAACTTGAGTCATACATATTTCAGCCTTCACAGCACAATTGGTAGTAGCTCTGCCTTCTGCGCCGTAGGCCGTGAGTTCGGTCCCCACCGAGAACAAAAATTTGTGCGATGAACATAGATTTTTGTTCTCTGTCTAAGTGTTATTTAATATTATACGTATGAATTTACAAAAAAAATGTATTATATGTATTATATTAGCTATCTGGTTCCCTACAAGCTCTGGCTTAGTTTGGGGCTAGATAGTGCTGTGTGGAAAGTCCACCAATATTTATTTATATATTTAGTTACTACATTAATCAAAGTACGTTATAAGACTTACTACAACTTACAACACGTACAACGTACTTACTTACCTCTAAACTTTTAACAAACTACCAATGTCACTAAGAGACTTACAGCTTTAATGTTTCTGAGGAAGTTGAGAACGGTTCTAGCTGATAAATGTAAAATCAATAAATTCGAGACGTACGTAACAACTATTTCTTTCGAAACAGTGTGGTGAAAGGTTTAAAAATGCGCCTCAAAGAGGCATAATATTATAGAGATTAATATATTTGAGGCTTACAGTGCTTACCTATATTCTCTTATCTGTGCCTACACTAAAGAAAATCAAAAAGATTTTATGTTATCCCAAAAATTAGTACCCGAATGGGATTTCAAACCCCATCATCCTTTGACTTCTGTCTCTGTTCACATCTAGAAAGCGGTTTGCGACCCTTTGTTGTAGAAATCGAGTCATAGCGGCTCAAAAATTGAGCCGTCGCGGCTCAAAAATCGAACCGGCGCGGCCCCACGAATGTCGTGGGTTCAAATCCTTTGACACGATGGCACAGGTATTTAGCGCAGCATCAAATCTCACTCGAATAACTTTTGGGATTATAAAAAGTGGTGAACGCTGTGCATTGCCACTAGGGCACATCTTTGGTAGACGTGCTATAATACCTAAGTTATGCAATTGTTTGAAGTCGGATACTAACTCGTTGGTAACATTATTTTATTTTTTTCTCTCGATCGAGTCGCGTGACATTTTTTATTGTATTGTTTTTATTTCATTGTGTGTACATTATTATTTTATATTTAATTAATTATTTGATTCAGTGAAGTACTGTGAATATGACTTAATCTAAGAACATTGTAATGTCTAAAGATGTGAATAAATGAAATGAAATGAACTATTTCTAACACTTTTCTCATTAAAAAAACACATTCGAGTAACTTTAGTTACATCAAAGATTTCAGGTAATACGTTGCTAAAACATCTCATTTTCATTTAAGCAAGTAATTACACGTGCTATTCTGAATTTACAATTTCAATCTTAACATGCTAGAAATAAGGTTGTTTACCGAATGGAATTAGTAAATGATTCTTGGAAAATGACCACAAAGTAAGATAAGCTTTCAGACATACCTATTTAGTTTTGAATAGTAAATAAAAGGAGCTATTTAATTAGGAATGAAGGAAATGTGTTTGTAAATTATATGAGGCTTAAATCTACGAGTATAATATGCGCTACTAAATCGGTCCACATGTGACACGAAAGTTAAAACAAATTGTACCTATTACATCTTACTCCTATGTATTGTTATGTGTACTTTATAAGTTCCTGAATAAATTATTATAATAATTATTATAAATTTATACAATCTTTATGAGTAGTGAAGCTCTTTGTGTGTGGCTTGTCCGGAAGTACTACCATCATGCCTATTTCTGCCGCCAAGCAGCGTTGTTGTGTTTCGATTTGAAGGCTGTGGTTGCCGGTAAAACATGTTTACGCCTCAAATTGAAAGCCGCAGGTTAGTGCATCGTAGGACACGTTATTATAGTGCGTGACTTGCGAGGCAACTATTTTTAAAGATAGATGTTGGTTACCATTTAATATCAGGTGGGCCAGATGGCAGATATACAACTTGCTGATAGAACAAGCAGATGACCCACCTGATTTTATTTATTTATTTCCAAAAAAGACCTTGTACAGACCACTAACCTAGCTAAACTTAAAATTAACAATACGTAGGTAGTAATAGGTATAAAATATTTTTTTTATAATATAACTGGTAGCTGGTGGCCGAATCAGATTTGCAATACACCCCGAACTAGTTAAAAAATTGTATCTGTGATTGTAAGTGGTAAACAATCACCTATAACAAAGCAATACCTCGTAAGTCACGCACGATAGGAACGTGCCCTGCGTCCATCAACTTGAGTCATACAGATGTTAAGCCTCATGTGCCTGTAATTACACCGGCAACCACTTTCTTCAAACCGAAACACAGCAACGCTGCTTGGCGACAGAAAATGACGTAGTGGTAGTACTTCCCCGGACAAGCCCTTCACAAAGAGCTCTACTGCTCTTAAGTAATACTACTTGTATGAAGATCACGGGTACTATATTAGGGCTGCGATAGACGATCAATACATTTCACAATGTCGGTTTAAGACCGGTTTAAACTTCGAATTCGGCCGAGTTGAGGTGTTAACAGATTACCCGTTGGACGAATCCAACCCTTCACTAATCGGGGCATGAATCATCGGAAATGAAGATACACTGAGCACAAGTTTACCGTTGAGTCACCAAATTTTTTATACAACTTTCTGATGGAACAAGTAAATATGTTATTTATTTATTGGAAAACCAACAGCTTATTATAACTTAAATAACATACATGATATAGAAACCTCAAAAGGTCAAAATCTCCCTCTTCGCTCAAACTGTTGATTAATCGAATATATAATTTGGATGTGCCTTTGACCTCCCCTTTTAGATATCCTCAATTATTTTTGGCATTATGTGATCTGAGAGGTTCTCAAACAGACATGGGGATTAAAATGGTAAGCTTTTTTTCCCTCTATTTTCTGTTTTTAGTTCACGAAAGAGCTTTTCCGAGTAAAAACGGTGAAAAAACACTCTCCTTTCAAAAACATGTTTTTATACACAGATGTGAACACACGAAAGTATATTCTCTCTCAAATGAGTTTGTTGATATGAAGCCATATTTTCTCTGAAAACGGGCTCGGTTATATAGGGATGTTTACATTGTTTCTAAATACATGAGTATTTTTGTTCTAGTTGAAATTTATTTAGTTTAATATGGTATTTGTAATAGTTTTGATGATTAGATTTTTATATATGATTTTAAAAATCTGATCTGATGCTAAGTGGTCGCTTTGAGATAAACATACCTTTCCATGCCTCGTCGGTATCTATTTTTATCGTGTTATGTCCTTACTTTTTATTATAGTCGCGTTAAACTCGCGCTGCAGGCTCGGTCATAAGTTATCGGAACGAAACAGCAATATTGCTCTCTCTCTCGCACTTAGGAGAACAGACGATCCTTTTGTTTGCGTGTGTTAAGATGTTTATGACAGAGTTTGCAGCGGGAGTTTAACGCGACTATAGGTTGAGCACTGACCAAGTTTGCAGCGAGAGTTTAACGCGACTATAACTTCAAATACAAAAGACTGACCACTCCATAGGTTAGTCGTTTGTGTTTGAAGTTATAACTTAATAGCATCCAATATAGCTTAATGTTTTTTGCTGAATAAGATTACATACACGCTTAGGTTCTTTCTCAATAAGAATCTTTTTTTTTCCCCGAACTCCTATACATTACGGCAGTAATTTAAGGGTCACAGTTTTTATCAAAACCCGAGTTTTAGGCTCTCTGTCTTGTTTATTTTACCTTGCATTTGTCTTCGCTTGTGCCGTAAAAATGCAAAAATAGAGACCCAATCGCGGCACAAAGGCGCAAAAATAAACAATGATTACAGTCTGGGTCGCCTACTCCGGAATCCAGCACTTAGAGCCGCAGTGAAGAAAGGAACAGCTGGGGAAGTTGCGAAGTTGACATTACTACAAATTTTGAACGTGGTAGTCCCGACGATCTTAGGAGGACATAAACGAGGAAGCAAATAATATAGAGACATTTGAGGTGTGTCAACAATTTATATTTTAAGGAGTAGGTAATCTATCGAAGTGTCAAAGACTCTATAATGGTCTAGGTATCTAGTACAGCAGTTGAATCACAGATGGCGCTGTGTTCAAAAAGGTGAAAACATTGGTCGAAGAAAGTTCGAATGACTCTTGACACCAAAAGAAGAAAAAGATCAGATTTTTTGACAACACGACAATTGAATCACTTCCCATTAACCTCAAAATTGAAAAAAACATGATACGTATATTATTTGCACTAAGCATTCCGAAAACGATAGAAAAAGTTTCCGATTGTTATTTTCAGTTATACTGCGCGCTAAAGCGCCAACTTGGTTTGGTAGTTGTCAAAGTCAAAGTCTAAATCAAAAGTCTAAAGTTGTCAGCACTTTACAATTTCAACTTTGTGCCACTCCGGCACAAGCTTTATGGAATAGGAGTTTTTCTCGGAAACGAAGAGTGTCGAATATATTGTGTGTTGGAGCTTTTCTTTATTTGAGCTGTGTCTCGGGCCAGACGCAGCCAATTTGCGCCTACTCCCGTCAATAACAATTTCACTAGCGTAATTGAATCATTTTAGCGCAAGTATGAACTTTAGAACATTGAACTGAAAATTTTGTTAGTTTGTTCTTTTTACAGTGGAATTATGTACTAGACACTCTTCGAATCGATACTTGAGTATCGAGTTTAAATGTCAAATCGATTGCATTTATTTTTAGACCACAAGTTTTGATAGTTTGATTTGTTTTGACTGTGGACTTATATTTGAGATGCTTGCTCTTTTAATCGATACATTAAAATCGAGTCTTAACACTCTCATTGAAAAACATTATATCAAATGCATTTTTTCTGAGCCCAAGTTTTGTTAGTTTGTTCTCTTGTGACAAGTTGACTTAAATTCGAGAAGATCGCTCTTCTAATCGATATATGAGTAACGAGTTGAAAAACACTATATCAATTGCTTTATTTCTCTGAGCACAAGTTTTGCTAGTTTGTTATGTTTTGAATGTGGACTTATTTTCTAGACTCGTCTAATTGATACATGAGTATCGAGTTTTTAACACTCAAATTGAAATATACTTACGATTAATTTTTTTCTCAGAACACAAGTTATGTTACTTGGTTTTGTTTTTACAGTGGACTTATCGAGACGCTCGATCTTCTAATTTATCGAGTATCAAGTTTTTCACAATAAAAATAAATAATAAGAGTAGTAGAGCTCTTTGTGAAGGGCTCGTCCGGGGAAGTACTACCACCACGCCTTTTTCTGCCGCCAAGCAGCGTTGCTGTGTTTCGGTTTGAAGAGTGTGGTTGCCGGTGTAATTACAGGCACATGAGGCTTAACATCTGTATGCCTCAAGTTGATGGACGCAGGGCAGTGCATCGTAGGGCACGTCCCTATCGTGCGTGACTTACAAGGCAGTGCTTTGTTATAGGTGATGGTTACCACTTAACATCAGGTGGGCCATCTGCTTGTTCCGTCAGCTAATTTTATAAAAAAAAAAGTCTCAATAACACTGTAATCATTGCATTATTTCAAGGAGCACGCCCATCAAATAATAGTTATAAGTGCCATTTGCACTGCGTCACTCTGAGAAATTGAGGTTTTTCATGTACCTGTAATTTCATAGGCGCACATTCTTTATCCCCCTATAAAATCTGAACACAACAAAGCGAGTATCACTAAAATAAGTAAGCTGTAAGTTTTTCGGATATTTTCAAGGTATTCGTGCTACCATCGTCCGCTTCACCACTTATCATTTATTTATTATAAAAATAAAATATTTTTTTAGACGAGCTGTTGTTGCTGGTGTGTCTTTATATCTGGAACTAGCTCTTAACTGCGGCTTCGCTCGCGCACGTTTACTATAGAATACTTACAAATAGATATGATTGGCAACATCTATAATAAATAAATTGTATTTTCTTCCCCATGGAACAATCTTGAGCCACGTAATTTTGTCAGAAGAAACAGGTACTAACTGACAACTTGAAGTTCCTGCCTCTTCGATTGTTTGTATAAAATATACAAAAAAAAGGAAAAAAAACAAAAATAGTCGGGATAAAAATTACCCTATGCCCGTCTCCTGGTTCTAAGCTACCTTCCCACCAATTTTCAGCCAAATTGGTTCAGCCGTTCTTGAGTTATAAATAGTGTGACTTTCTTTTATATATCATCATCAGCCCAAAGAAGTCCACTGCTAGTAAACTTAAGGTTCTTCAAGGATGTGGATGTGAGGATGTGAGCATGTGAGCATGTGAGTATGTGAACATGTGAGCATGGGAGCATGTGAGCATGTGAGGATGTGAGCATGTGAGCATGTGAGGATGTGAGGATGTGAGCATGTGAGCATGTGAGCATGTGAGCATGTGAGCATGTGAGCATGTGAGCATGTGAGCATGTGAGCATGTGAGCATGTGAGCATGTGAGCATGTGAGGATGTGAGCATGTGAGCATGTGAGCATGTGAGCATGTGAGCATGTGAGCATGTGAGCATGTGAGGATGTGAGCATGTGTGCATGTGAGCATGTGAGCATGTGAGCATGTGAGCATGTGAGCATGTGAGCATGTGAGCATGTGAGCATGTGAGCATGTGAGCATGTGAGCATGTGAGCATGTGAGCATGTGAGGATGTGAGGATGTGAGCATGTGAGCATGTGAGCATGTGAGCATGTGAGCATGTGAGCATGTGAGTATGTGAGGATGTGAGCATGTGAGCATGTGTGCATGTGAGCATGTGAGCATGTGAGCATGTGAGCATGTGAGCATGTGAGCATGTGAGCATGTGAGCATGTGAGCATGTGAGCATGTGAGCATGTGAGCATGTGAGGATGTGAGGATGTGAGCATGTGAGCATGTGAGCATGTGAGCATGTGAGCATGTGAGCATGTGAGTATGTGAGCATGTGAGCATGTGAGCGTGTGAGCGTGTGAGCATGTGAGCATGTGAGCGTGTGAGCATGTGAGCATGTGAGCATGTGAGCATGTGAGCATGTGAGCATGTGAGCATGTGAGGATGTGAGCATGTGAGCATGTGAGCATGTGAGCATGTGTGCATGTGAGCATGTGAGGATGTGAGCATGTGAGCATGTGAGCATGTGAGCATGTGAGGATGTGAGCATGTGAGTATGTGAGCATGTGAGCATGTGAGCATGTGAGCGTGTGAGGATGTGAGCATGTGAGCATGTGAGCATGTGAGCATGTGAGCATGTGAGCATGTTAGCATGTGAGCATGTGAGCATGTGAGGATGTGAGCATGTGAGGATGTGAAAATGTCTCGAAGGTACGTCCATTTACCCACATTTTTCATATCATATCACACTAAAGAGGATTTAATTTACAAACTTCATTGATTAATTTAAATTAAAGTGGATTTATTCATGACAACTGCAAATCGTACAGCTATTAATTGTATACTTTTTTTACGAATTAATGATCCCGCTTTAAAAATAATTCCCTTATACTATACCACTTAAATTAAAAGATCAACGGATTGTTACCCTGGCTTACATTTAAAGGATGTCTTTCATGCACAAAATATGTATATGTATTACTTGTGGCTTCCCGCGGCTTCGCACGCGTTGAAGTGGTGCCGTGATTGAGCCACAAACATCCAAACATCGTAACTTTCACATTGATTTGTATATTATTAGGGTAGGATTTTAAATACCTACGTAGGTATAAGAGATACCTATAAACGGCCATTACCTATATTAGATAGGTAGGTATAGGTACTCAGACTCAAAAACTTGCCAAATACAACAAAGACAACCTTACACGGAAAATATGTACTTATTTGTTCAGGAGGTAGTTTTACTTTGCAGGGGTAGTTTTAAAATATTGAAAACGTGATTTTAAATAATTTATTGTGGTGTATATTTACTTCAAGTTCTATCGAAATCTATCGCACTATACTAAAAATCTCCCATACTAACTTTTACAGTCATTTGCACCCTTTGCAGGGGTAATTATCAAAAGTTGAAAGCGTCATTTTTAATTAATTATTTTTTAGTATATTTACTTCAAGTTTTAAGTCAATCGCATTAAGGGTAGTTTTAAAAAACTAAAAATGTTTTTCCTATTTTTTAGCTTTGGAGTACATCTACTTCAAGTTTCAAGTTTGTAGGTTCAAGGAATACAATTTTTCATACCAACGTTTTCAACCCTTTTTACACCCTTAGGGGTTCAATTTCCAAAAATCCCTTCTTAGTAAACCTCTACGCCATAAGACCTATGTACTCTTTAAATTTCAAGTCTATAGGACCAGCGGTCAAAAATCTCCCATACAAACTTTTTAACCCTTTGCACACTTATTAAGGGTAGTTTTGAAAAACTAAAAATGCCTTTCCTATTTTTTTGCTTTGAAGTATATCTACTCCAAGTTTCAAGTTTGTAGGTTCAAGGAATACAATTTTTCATACAATCGTTTTCATCCCTTTTTACACCCTTAGGGGTTGAATTTCCAAAAATCCCTTCTTAGTACACCTCTACGCCATAAGACCTACGTACTCCTCAAATTTCAAGTTTCTAGGACCAGTGGTTTAGGCTGTGCGTTGTCTATATGTCAGTCAGTCAGTCAGTCAGTCAGTCAGTCAGTCAGTCAGGACTTTGATTCTTATAGTATTAGAGATTGTTGTTATGTATGATTATTTTATTGAGCACGGATTGGTTTGTTCAAAACCAGATGTCGAAACATCAGGTGAGACAAAGTTTTTACCTATACATAAAAGTAAAATAATATAGAAGTTTGTTACCTGTTCTTCTAGATTTAGTCGCATGGAACTGGCCTATATTCTCTTAGCTTTAAGACGTTTCAAAGACGTTGTTTTGACTTTGCCTATAAGTTGCACAAAAAATAACTTCCAGGAAGAAACTCTCGAAGGATCGACTACTAGAAAAAGCTTCTTGAACACTGATATAATTGTAATTTCCGACGAAAGCTCCGAAACTTCGTAAGCACGTTAAGCATCGACCACTGAGCAAAGACAAACAAGATTCGCAACTTTTTGATCGATGGCCGTTAGCGGACACTTGCCTGAATCGTTATGCGTGTATCTTCTTAAATTACTCATGTATAATGATCCTAATCGCATTCGCTCGTAATAGAATGATTTTTTTATACAACTAGCTGATGGAGCAAGCAGATGGCCCACCTGATGCTAAATGGTAACCATTACCTATAGCAAAGCATTGCCTCGTAAGACACGCACGATAGGAACGAGCTCTCCGATGCACTGCCCTGCGTCCATGAACTTGAGGCACACAGATATGAAACCTCATGTGCCTGTAATTACACCGGCAACCACACTTTTCAAACCGAAACACAACAACGCTGCTTGGCGCAAAAAAGGCGTGGTGTTAGTACTTCCCCGGACGAACCCTCCACAAAGAGCTCTACTACTCTTAGATGTTATAATTTTTATTTAAAACGGGAGATTTACCATGATTTGTGAGTTTGATTGTTTCACGATATTTTAACACAGTTGCATCATGATCACAGGTCGAACTGAAAATCAAAAAAGTTTTTTTTAAACTTTAGAAAAACATAACAGGCAAATGAGGCTTAACATCGGTATGCCTCAAGTTGATGGTCGCAGGGCAGTGCATCGTAGGGCACGTTCCTATCGTGCGTTTCTTACAATGCTTTTTTATAGGTGATGGTTGCCATTTAACATCAGGTAAGCTATCCAGTTCCATCAGCTAATTGTATAAAAAACTAATTTTAAAAACCCAAGCTAGTTAAACTCAAATATGTACTTTAATTTGAAAATAATCAAACACTGGGTCTTTTTCTTTTTAACATAGCTTTCAAATAACGTAGAAAAATATACTGTTATAATACTTATTTGCTAAAAAAGTTGTTACAATATTTACCTACGTCAAACATCAAGTACAGTTTGAGGTTCTGATAGAATTAGATAAAGCTACTTTAAAACTGACGTAGGAAATCGGCAAAGCTATAGAAAATCTTTTTGAATATTTTTTGCTGATGGAACAAGCAGATGGCCCAACTGATGTCAAAAAAAAAACAAAATCAAAACGTTCTTTTTTTTAGTACAATCACAAGGATCACTTTGAAACGTCATAAATACTAGGTGAATCTATCAACAGTTATCATTTATCATGTTATGTGGTAACCATCACCTATAACAAAACATTGCCTCGCAAAGAACCCACGATAAGACCATGCCCTTTGATGCTCTATCAGTTTGAGGCATACAGATGTTAACCTCCTAGTGTCTGTAATTTTACTGGCAACTATAACCTTCAACCACAGCAACACTGCAAATATTCATACATACATACATAAAATCACGCCTGTTTTTCATAGGGGTAGGCAGAGACCACGAATTTCTACTTGCTACGGTCCTTGCATACCTCTTTCGCTTCATTCACATAACATTCTTCACACATTCAGAAATAGAAATACTCATGGAGGTCTAAAAAACTAAAACTTCGTTGCTACTAAAAGTATGTCAAACTGTCATTGTTATCGACAGAAAACGAGCCTGCTAAAGATTTATGAGCTCACTAGTGCAATTTTGCGCGATTTCGTCCGCGCGAACCTATTTTATAAAATTTTCTGCCATTTTTATTTTCTAGTTACCTATTCACTACAACAAGAAACCTTTCTTACTTCTAGACTTAAGCAGAATTCCCTGAATAGAGTCGAGTCCCTCCATCACCTCCCGTAGATGTCGTAAAGGAACACACCAAGGGATGGGCAGTAGCATCCTTAGACTTTTATATACAGCGGAATCACTTAGGTTTATGGTGATGATAATAATGATAATAAAAAAGAGTACCGATGGTCTAGTGGGAGTGACCCCGCCTTCCGATCGTAAGGCCGCAGGTTCGAATCCGGTCGAGCACCAATGGATTTTTCCTATAGAAAAATTTGTGTGCGCAATGCCAGTGCTCATAAACGGTGAAGGAAAATATCGTGAGGAAACCAGTTAGTACTCTAACAGCGGCGATGGGCTTGCAACCAGTCACGTATGGAATACCAACTAAAGCAAAATGCGGCTATGTGCCAAATTTAATGTTTGGACGTACCTCTGACCCTTAGACATCCTCAAAAGAATCTGGAGTTAGTACTTGGTACTTGGTAAAGTCGTAAAGCTGTTTCACTTTCAGTTTAAAAAAAGCTCAAAACTGTTTGTAGAATACTGTTTGATGTCTTTGAATTTTAAGCGACTGTGCATTTGTAAACTTGAGCGATTATTTCTTCGAATTTCAAAAAAAAAGTTGTTTGGCCTGCCTCGAGCGTCGCGTCGTTGTGATGAAGCTTTATCTTACAACTTATCCGAACTCTCCACGTATTAGCAATAGGTATATAGTCAAAGGCTATCAAACTTTCCTTCACTATTTACAACCCAAAATTCGCTTTCTAAAAGCCCTGTTAGGCATAGAGGTTTTTATCACAAGGGAGTAAAGCTGGTTTTGGCATGATAGCTTTATTTGAATAATTTTGTTATAGTAAAATTTTAGCTTAGTTTTGTATACGATAGGTTTAGATTCTGGAGTATTAAATATCAACACCAAAACCAATTAACTATCCCATCTACCGCTCCTATTTGAATTGAATTTGGATTAAATTTCAAGAACAGGTCGGTATATCATATTTATTTTTTTAAGAGTAGTAGAGCTCTTTGTGAAGGGCTCGTCCGAGGAAGTACTACCACCACGCCTTTTTCTGCCGCCCATCAGCGTTGCTATGTTTTGGTTTGAAGGGTGTGATTGCCGGTGTAATTACAGGCACAGCCAACATCTGGATACCTTAAGTTGATGGACGCAGGAAGTGCATTGTACGGCACGTTCCTATTGTGCGTAATTTGCAAGACAATACTTTGCTATAGGTATTGGTTACCATTTAACATCAGCACGGTCATGTACTTTTTCCATCAGCAAATAGTATCAGAATATCCTAAATATCAAAGTATCCCAGTAGTTCGTTTCAACAATGAAGTCGCTAATCTGCATTAGAATCTAAATATAATAGCTACTACTTTTTGATTATCTACTTTTTTAAGAACTTTAGTCGGTATCCGACCATATCAGTTCCATTATGCTATCATAAAGTACAACTCTTGCCATATCTACATACTCTCTGGTACCAGCCCATAAATAGACCGATACAGCATGCTAGACTCACCCGAGGTTGGTGCCGCTAACATGCTCTGAAAGAGTCCTATAACAAGCTAAAACTACTTTGAAATCACAAGCACTACTTTGAATTGTCTTAAATTTAGGTAAGTTTAAGATTTAGATGAGACAAAAACGAGCTCAGCTTAAACAAAGCAACTAAATGTAGAAATAGAAGTACTATTCAAGTTCTATTCAAACCTAATAATTATTCATTCAATTTGGCTATTTATTATGCTTATTTGGCTAATTATTATTCTTATACCTTTGTATGTTTCATTAGCTGTCTTCAAGGGAACCTACTGTACCAATAAATGTTCGTCCTTTAATTTAAAGTAATAAAAGTTCTTTAGTCCTCCCAACTAGTCACAAACACGTCTTTATCTTACACTCAGAATAAATAAATATATATAAGTGAACTTTCCACACAGCTCTAACTAGCCTCAAACTAAGCAAAGCTTGTACTATGGAAACAAGATAGCTGATATTATAAGGGTAGTAATAAAACGAGTGACTGTAAATCAAAGTTTTAAGTGTCAATAATAATTAATTTACGTTATAGTATTAGTTAATTTAGTTTAGTAAATTTTTCGCTTACTCAAATTCTTACCGCTCAAGTTATTTAAACAGTATGTCATCATCAGTCCCTAACTTTTTTTTTTCGATCGTTTTATTAATTCCCCTATATACTTACTTTTAAATACGTACGTATAAACGCATCCAGACAAAAAAAGCACGTATGTCAGTATGCCATGTATTTCATAACACAATAAATGTATGTTCTCATAGGGAACGACACCCACAAAAACCAGCACAGAAGGCAGCTTCCAGTGCGCACTATTGCGTCTCAGAGCGATAGACGCAGAGGACACGCTCAAGATCGACGTGCCCTTCCACTCAATTTGCACGTCCACCTTGAGCGTGTCCTACTAATACGCTTATCTCGTTCCATAGAGCAAACTTTGCTTCGTTTAGTTCACTAGTACAATAGATTCCTAGCATAAAAGACGTTTCAGAGTGATCCTTGTGATTGTACTGACTAAAGACCGTTTTGATTTTGATTTCTTAATGTCAATCAAAGAGGTTTAATCCAGAAACGGCCACATTCCTATTTCTTCTTCTTTCAACAGGGATGGCCCTGTTCCCATTATTTGGGGTCGGGTCTCCTCACTTTTCTGCGCTAAGACAGAACTTTCCTTTTTATATTGGACCACCAGGTGGAAGGCGGGCGGCCTCTGCCTCTCCTTTCTTCTGGTAGGCTCAGTACAATTTGCACCACAATTTCAAATCAAAATTTGCCACGTTCCTATTTCAAATCTTCAAAGAGTATTAATACATTTTACTTCAAAACGTGTAACCTCAAAAGACTAAACCTCATCGCTTAACGCCCGCGAACCAAGACGGGTCATAAAGCGAAATTGACGACTCCACATTATAGGCAGTCGTAAAAAGCTGATTTTTGTGATGCACTCGCGTTTATTATCGCTAGCTTAGGGTATCGACTTAAATGAAATTGAGTAGCGTTTATCAAGGTGAAATTGGATGGAAAATAATTAAGCAACCTTGCGGTTTAGGATAGGCGTATTTTTCTTCAAACTACCATATTTTTTCAGCCTTCACAGCTCAGTTGAGCTGAGTTTAGCTCAGTTGGTAGTAGCTCTGCCTTCTGAGCCGTAGGCCGTGGGTTCGATCCCCACCGAGAACAAACGTTTGTGTGATGAACATAGATGTTTTTTCTCTGTTTGGGTGTTATATAATATTAAAAGTATGTATTTAGAAAAAAAAGTATATAATTAGTATTTCAGCTATCTGGTTCCCATATCACAAGCTTTGGCTTAGTTTGTCTGTGTGGAATGTCCACCAATATTTATTCATCATTAATTTAATTTTATTTAATTCAATAATATTAATATTTTATTCAATATTTATTTATTCATTAAAAATTTCCAGGCGTTTTTTAGCTTTCTTGTAACTTGTGTCAACAGCCAGTCACCAAGATACTGTCCAAGAAATGGTTACCGTTTCCCAGTTAACCTTGATTATAAGTGAATGAATAATCATATCTTAATTAGACCGTAAGGTTAGGTTTGGCCTTGTTAAGGCTAACGTTTGACCGAAGTTTCAAATGGTTATGAATATTTTAAAGTGAGTTTTGCGAATAACGTTAACATAATTATTTGGTACTGTTACTTAATGTATTTAAATTTGATGGAATTTTTAATTAATAGACGCTCATAGAAAAAACATATAAAAAATATCGTTTTCCGCAATCATATATAACCACAGTCGTATACAATGTTCAGTTTGGAAACAAATACGGCGCAGCACAGCACAAAAATTAACATTTAATTAAACTAATGAATAATTGACTAGATAATGAAATAAATAAGTTAAAATCTTTCTTATACTCTTTTGTGTTATATTATTTAATACGGATCGTTTGGTGTACATTGACATAAGTCTAGTAAATAGTCAGTAAACCCAGATCGAGATATTTTGATAAGTTATCTAGACATCTACATCGACTAAGATTATAATTACAAAATTGCAATATTGCTTGACTTCTAACGGATTAGAGCTAATAAGCATTCTACAAGCATTTCATCAAATCGTCATGTCAAATTCAAGAGGTACAATTTATACAATTCGACGGAAGACCAGCGTTAGGTGCTGGCCAACTAACTTAATGCTGAGTCAGGGACCCATTTGCAACTCTTGGCTTCTTATTTTTTATTATTATCGTTATGTATGTATTATAATTACTGTAGCTAAGTATTTGCAAATAAATATGTTCTCTTTCTTTCTTTGTAACGTCTTAAAGCTAGGTAAAGCTAGGTGCTAGTTCCGCGCGACCAACCAGTAAAAATAATAAATAATAAATAAATAAATAAATATTGGTGGACATTCCACACAGCACTATCTCGCCCCAAACTAAGCCAAAGCTTGTGATATGGGCACCAGATAGCTGATATACTACTTATATTCTTTTTTTTTTGTAAATACATACTTATAATATTATATAACACCCAGACAGAGAACAAACATCTATGTTTACCACACAAATGTTTGTTCTCGGTGGGGATCGAACCCACGGCCTACGGCCCAGAAGGCAGAGCTACTATCAACTGAGCTGTGAAGGCTGTCGAAACAAAAATATTATTCTTGAACTTACTAAATATAACACTATCTACTATAATAATATATCAGGTTTCAATAAAGTAATTATAATTACATAATTAACAGAATAATATAATAAAAAAATTCAATTCACGTTTTCCAACATGTTTTTTAAGTGTAAAACAATATCTGTGCTTGAGTCCAAGTCAAATTCAACAAGCTGTGAAAGAAATAAGCTGGGAGTTGTTTTTATACAACTAGCTGATAGAACAAGCAGATGGCCACATAATGTTAAGTGGTAACCATCACCATACATAGCATACATAGCATTGCCTCGTAAGTCATGCACGATAGGAACGTGCCCTACGATGCACTGCCCTGCGTCTATCAACTTGAGGCATACAGATGTTAGGCCTCATGTGCCTGTAATTATACCGGCAACCACACTCTTCAAACCGAAACACAGCAACGCTGCTTGGCGGCAGAAAGACGCGTAGTGGTAGTACTTCCCCGGACGAGCCCTTCACAAAGAGCTCTACTACTCTTAAAAATGAAATGGGAGTCCCGAAATGTATTGAATCGACGCATGATATTATAAATGTCATGACATAACGTTTCTTTAACATGCGTCATAATTAGGTGTCAGAATAGGTAGAGTTTTTAAGTACCAAATGACAAAAATTACCAACGCAATCTGAACATGGATATGCCTTTTAAACCCGGAATTGGCGTTTAATAAAAATTGTTTTTAAAACTTTTGTTTTTTTTATATAAAACTAGCTGATGGAACAAGCAGATGGCCCACCTGATTTTAAGATTGATATTGTTGTCTTCTAAATTTTTTTTTTCCTATGTTAAAAACAAACTGTTTAGCGTTACACGTTACACGTACAGCGCAGGGCTATTTCAAAACATTCGGAAAGGTTTCCAATCGGAAACGTCAGTTTTTCACAATAGGTTTTTAACCCGAATCGTTTCCAAGACATGGGAATTAAAAAAGACATGTCCATATATAGATTTGGTAGTACTGTATTTGACGTCATTTGGTACTTAAAAACTATACCTATTCCGACCTCTGGTCATTATACATAATAGTGTTATAATAAATATTATAACATTGTACAAAGCTGAAAGCTAAAACAAAGCCAATTAAGCAAAGTTCATTTCACCAGCTATTGAATCTTTCAGCGCAATTAATGTTAATATCAATGTGTGCCATAAGCAAACTGGTTCAAGTTTGGCAGTGGACGCATTTACATGTAATGCAGGTTAGTGTTGCACTTGTCGAAAAGCGACAAACACGTGTTTTCACGGGAGAGATGGCATATAGATTCTACTATTCAAAGAGTAGGTAAAAAAAAACAATTGAATATTAAGGAACATTTTGCAACGTCTTTAAGCTAAGAGAATCTAGGTGCCAGTTTCTCGCGACCTCACCTAGAAGAATAAGTAACAAACTTACGGTTTAGTTCTTACTGTTCTTTTGTAGAATCCTTGTTTCAAAATAATAAAATGATCCAGCTCCTTGAATGTGTTAAAGTGTCTAGATTCAACTAGTTTAAAAAAGTTTCAAGGCGATCATCATCAGTTTAAAATAATCCACTACTGGCCTCTCACATACATTACCAAAAAATAATTATTTTGAGACCTCTCCATTCACCCGCAATTCTTACAATGTTGTCAATCCACTGGGTGGGACGGACTCCTACGCTTCCTACGCTTCGTCTTCTTTGTAGTCGTCATTTGTAATTTCTTATACCCCAAAGGTCGGTTCCTCAACTATTATTTCATCATGCAGATGAGTGACCTTAATTGTACTTTTTTTATTCTACTGTTGATGAAACAATCAGAAGGCCCACCTGATGTAAACTGGTAACCATCACCTATGACAAAGAATTGCTTAACAAGTCACGCACAGTAGGAACTTGCCCTACGATGCACTGCTCTGCGTCCATCAACTTGAGGCATACAGATGTTGAGCCTCAGACCTTCTTCTATAGGCTGCTAATGAAAATCAAGAACTAGGCGCCAACATGCAGGTAGCCTGATTTCTGTATAAAAATGTAGACCTACGCTAAGCCATATCAAGTATGCACGTTGAACTCGTAATTAAGTTACGGAGAGAAATTCGTTTAATACTTTAGCTTGAGTTGTGACTGTACATGTGTTTGAATGCAGGTGTGCAATGTTTTTATTAAAGTCATGTTTTTGCGCTAATAAGTGTTCATACGCACTATGTGGCTCAATAGCGGCCAAAAGAGGTAGTTTGTTCGAACTTCAAAAGGTTGTATCTGTAGTGAAATTCAAATTTCGAATTCTGTAAGACTCTATAGCGCTAGTGGCGCCTCGTGGCCTAGTGGCTAGTGGCGGTAGTGAAATGAACTAAGCTGAATGAGGTTATGATATTACTTATAATAAGGTTAATATAGGGTTTGTATATTTTTTGCTGCACGACAGTACATTATCTGCCTTTAAGCGATTCTGCCTTTTTGGATTTTGGATCTTGGATTTAGCTTTTCCGGGATTTGCTTATCTGTCCTTCTGCTGCAGAGACAAATAGAAAAAAAACCGAAACAGCTTCAGGATTTTAATTTCCAGGCACGGTAGATATCGCCTCAGGCCTCTAGTACCAAGAACGGACTCAAGATTATTTGAGTATGTTTAGACTTTCACAAAGAGCTCTACTACTCTTAAATGCAATACTGTGAATTTAGTTATGCTAGTTTGATTCCTAAAATGAGTAAGTAAATGATTTTAATACTTTTCCATTATTTTATTAACTTACTACTTTTTAATTGTAAATGTATTTATTAAAAAATCACAAGAATCACTTTTAAAAGTCTAAAGCTAGGTGAATCTAATACCAGTCCACGCGACCAAAGCCTAGAAGAACAAGCAACAAACTTACGGCTTGGTTCCTACCGCTCTTCAAAATTACCAGCTTACTAGGAATACATTCTACTATAATATTATAAACACGAAAGTTTGTAAGTATGGATGTTTGTTAATCTTTCACGTAAAAACTACTGAATGTATTTTAATTAAACTTTACAATAATATAGCTTAAACATCTGAATAACATAGGCTACAGTTTATAAAGATATTGTGTGACTAATCCTGCGCAGACGAAGTTGCGAGCACCAGCTTGTACTACATTTATTTAGTTTTTATAGTTATAATAAATATAAAGCACGTCATAGTTGTTCGCCGCTTTTTTTTTTTTAAACCTTTATAGGTCTCCTGCGATACATGCTTAGTCCTAGTGCGGGGTCCATTGCATATTTTGATCCTTGTTAAAATGAAGTCTCGAATAAATAATTATCATTTTGTATTTTTTCAATGCATTTTGCAAGGAAATAAACATAGGCTTACCAGTTCTGAGTACTCCGATTGAACACGATTTTCTGTAATAAAATTGCCCGGATTTCGATTAGCAAGCTTTTACAATCGGGTTAATGAAGTTACCTTTGATTCTGATTAAACCCCAATTTTATAGACCAACGGACTGTGGGAGGTGTGATGGCCAAAACTGACGAAAAAAGAATTGTGAGAAAAAGTCCATATAAAGCTAAACAATTCTTACTTCTCTCTAGTTATGGCTCCTGTCCGTCATTCGACAGACAATCTTGCCAGTGTCAAGTGATTTGAATTAAATACTTTATAGTCAAATCAGTCCATAGCCAAGTCGGCCGTCATTTGTTTTGAAGAAAATGGTGGCGGTTTTTTTCGAAACAATGTCGGTCACTGATTTGACCGAATATGTTTCGAATTTCGAATTATTTTTGTGTATTTGAATTATATTATGTTTCGAATATGCCTTACCTACACCTACATTGAGGTGCACTGAATCCTTAAAAATAAACGTTTTGATTTTATTTGATTAATTTAATTATTAATAATAATTAATTAATTATTGACAACCATCAATTACTAAACTCAATTACTAGAGAAGCATTACTAAATTTCAGCAAAGTTTTCCAACCGAAAAGTTTGAGGAGTGTGTGTTGTATGGAAGATTTAGCTTTTTAGCGACAATACCGCCCATTGTACAGTTTGTTGTTTTTCTTTAATTGTTATTATTTGTCCTATTTTGTTAGTTTGTAAGGTGTGCAATAAAGAATTTTCATTCATTCATTAACTTTAACTAAGGCTTAGGCGTCCAAACAAAGCTCTACTGCCACAGACAGCGGGTGATGAGTGATTTGGATGTTCACCAACTCCTGGACTAGTGTCGAACTGTATTTCAGGACTTAGTTCCATCCATAAGGCACAGTCTCTACCACCAGGTGGAAGAGCCTCGCTTGCATTGTGTTAAATTATTAACGGAGAAGTGTTTTTTTTTTAATAAAATTAAATACGAAAAACTACTCTGTAAGTTTGCATGATGTGTGATTGTGTGTGTTGAGATCTATTAAAATTGTGGTGTATGTGGAACCTAAAAAAAAACCTATTCTCGCGTTGTCTTTTATCCACCCGCTAGTTAGGCGCGGACGTCATGCTATAATTATGTTTGTAACTGAATGTTATCACGCGAGCCGTGTCCTGTATTGATACTGGGAATGTATTACAAAAATATAGACGTGGCATTCTACAAGATATTATCATTTTGGAAACCCGTTTTTTTAATATGCACCAAATATAAAAAAACGGGTTTCCTGTTTTAATTTAGGGCTTGAAACAGTGTGGTGAAAAGATTGAAATGCGCCTTAAAAGGCTCTTTTCGAGCCCTTGACTTGAGCCAAATAACTGATATCTTACTTTTTTTTATTACTATTTTTTTTTCTAAAAATGTAAATTCGTTATTAGCTGTATGTTAGAAACCTAAGTATTTACATTGTTTCTTAAGAGCTGTGGATTTTGTTCAAAAATAAATAAATTTACGGAAACGAATATACTCATTTACATTTATACAGAGAGCAAAATTGCATGTTCATTCACTCAACAAATATTATTTTTTGTCCTCGGTGGGGCTTAAACCCACAACCTGCAGCGCAATATACAGAGCTGTCAAAATATGTTTTTATAGAACTAGCAGATGGCCAACCTGATATTAAGTGGTAGCCATCTATAACAAAGCATTGCCTCGAAAGTCAATCACTATAGGAGCATGACCTACGATGCACTGCCTTGCGTCCATCAACTTGAGGTATACAGATGTTAAGCCTCGTGTGCCAGTATTTTCACTAGCAACTAAACTGAACCAAAGCACAGTAAGTACTAACCAACGCTAGTTGTTAGCAGAAAAAAGCATTATGGTAGTACTTCCCCGGACGAGCTCTTCACAAAGAGCTCTACTACTCTTATGACCAACTTCACCGCATCTATTTGTTCCCAGCTCCGTTATCCTGGGCACGGCCGCATTTGGAATAGAAATGCGTTGATTATTTACAAATAGGCCTGTTTCGTGATTCTCTGCCCGGTATTGTGAGCTTCGGCCGTGATGACGTCATAAGCTGCTGAATGTCACAGGGTTTTGTTTCGTTTAGCTCCGGTATTGTATGAGAAACGAGCGGATATACAATGGAACAGGTGAGAGAAAAACTTTACTTGTTTCATTCAAAATAAAACCGTTTTCCCCCCGAAGGGAAGAAAACGAATATTTAGGTTTAAGCCGAACCTTGACCCACTGTGAGATAACCTCCTTGAATTTTGCGCGGTTGCAGTGTCATTCTACCCATAAACACCTAATGTGATCACGTGATTCGGTCTTGAGCTGTCGCTGTCATCGCTGGCTAGTCGATTGTTCGTCAGTACTCTCACAAGCCGGCAAGAAATGCAAATTTAGTGGGTCAAGCTTCGGCTTAAACCTAAATATTCGTTTTCTTCCCTTCGGGGGGAAAACGGTTTTATTTAGGTGTTAGAGCCTTCGCTTGACCCACTGTGAGAGGTGTTTATATTCTGCCGGCGATGGCAAGGCGTACTGTGTTAAGGTTTTATAGGTACAAGGTAAATATGGTAAACTGAATATTTATCAATAGTAAAAGGGTATTCAATGTAGATAGAAACACATACTAGTCATCATTAGTATTAACATAAAGTCCCTTATTCTGTGGAAAATAAAGTGATAGATAACCGAAAACATGTTTCTTATTTTTAAAGGCGTAAATGATGCGCTCACACTAAGCTTATTTTCCTGTAGTGTTTTCTGTGGAACCATTTGAAAATAATATTCTAAGAAATAATATTTTACTTCTCTAATTCGGCAACGGGGAACCTCATCGATATTTAGGTTTCTATTGGACCAGTTTTCCGAGTTTATAACTGCTCTAAAACTGCCAGGGGTAGCTTCTACTTTTTCAGATATGAAAAGATTACTGATCCAAAGCAGTAATTGATTTCGAAGCATGTCATGAAATCTTCGCTCTGAGGCTAACAGAAGCAATGCGGACACAATGACATGACACCGAAATAAACTACTAGATATGATCTATCTCAGTTTTTTTTTTTTTTTTTACTAGCGAAAATCGCTTTTCGATCCGTTTCACCAAGGGGTGATTGCTTAGCTTCTCACTATGTTCAGGGTTCGCTAAAGTAGTGACCACCTATTTGTGTAGAGCAATAGATGTAGATGCTAGCTTGACGACCATGTGAAGGTAGCAAATAAATTACGCGACGTCTTCGGGTTTTGGGTTGTCTAGCTGGATATTATTATCATTCGCCCAAGATTTCCGACGTAACCAAGCAGGCCTGTAAGTTTTCAGAGTTGGATCGCGTCATGAAGTTTCTAGAAGGTTACGGTTCTCTTACGGCCAAGTTGCTATGTACTGGGCCCAGCCTGTACCTTCCAAACCTGCACACACATGTCTTTTATCGCAGGAGGTGGTTTTCCAATCCTCAGATCGATCAGGTTCTTGGGCAGGTTGGGAATCGTGAACGGGACTCCTACGGTCCTCTGCTTCAACTCTGCCTTCCAGAATGTTCTTTCCCATATCGGGGCGACTAGGAGGTATGTTCCTGAGCAACGCGTAAGGTGCCTCAGAACTCGTGGTAAGTATAAGCGCCGGAGGAGGGAACAGCCGACTCAGTTTGAAGTCCCACTGGCGACTGAATACGTTTACAAAGAGACATTTTGGCTCTCTGGAGTCCTCGCTTAAATAACTATGAAAGACGGCTGACCGAGAACTTGTAAACAGGTCCAGAAGTTCCCATCTTTTTGAAGATAATTTGAAGCTTCCTGACTCAACGTCCATTCCGTGAGTTTGATCGTGACAAACTATCTGCGGTGTCGTTGTACCGCCCTGGAAGATACCAAGCTATAAGATTTATTTGATGTTTATTGGTAGGTTCTAAGATTCTGTGAGTTACATGAAGGAGGCGAAGGGACTTGGTGTCACCTTGTTTGGTAATGTAGGCTACAACAGATCTGTTGTCCGACTGAATCATTACAGTTTAACCTTGAAGTCCATTTCTATTCATAACTTCTGAATTCGCCCCTAGCTCCTTGTGATTGCTGTGCTAGATTAGCTGTCTCCTGTTCCAGTGTCCGTCTAGATTTTCACTTCCGATCGTTGCTCTCAACCCTGGCCCCGCTGCATCGGTTGTAATAAACGCTGTGACTTCTTGATGGTGAATCGGGGAAGAACGAGCAAGGTTTAGTAGCCACCATTTTAACTCTTCGAATTCGTCGGTCGACAACAAACCGTTTGTATTTTTGATTCATCGACAGGTTGCTTGCCACTCCCTGAATCCGGCGCCTGTGTAGCCGTCCTAGCGCAATGACAAATGAGGCGAGGTTTATGTTGCCGAGCAGAACTTTTGCTAACCACCATGTCCACTACTGGTTGTTTAATATAATATTATTATCATTTATTAGTGCGGCGCATTTCAACACTTTGTCCTGTGGCAACCGTTTGATATTTTGCTCGGTGTTTCAACTGAGGGCCAAATATTCGACTGCTTGTGATGGTGAGGGGGAGGTTTTCCGATAATTTATGCACCAGCCCATTGCTAAAAGATGAAACAACCGCCGATGAGGCTTGCTGGTGGGTATATGGAAATAGGCTTACGACAAATATATTTTAATCATGTATTATCTAAATTACCCATAGCACCCATACATACATAAAGGGATTTTATAATGTAGGTAGCTTAAGGTTAAATATTGGTCTATTGGAACCATCCAGCTTTTTCCTAAGAAATCTCGAGGAAAGAAACCCCAATTTGCTTGAGCACTTTACTATAGCTTTACAAAATAACATTTTGTACATCTCTGTTGACATAATTATCTGTGAGAATTTTATTAAAAACCGATAAATTATTGTCTTTGCTAAACCTTTAGAGAGGAAGAGTGCGCACAAAGGATACTCTGATAGGACTGATAGTCTGTAACAGATAAGCAAAATCATTATAGATTTAGGAGCACCAAGAGACTTCAAAGTCTCTAATGTTCGCTTACGTGCCCTCCTTTTAAGCTATTATTTCCATTGAAATTTCGATTTACCCTCGTATTTAGGCTTATTGTTTGCGTATGCGTATCCTGAATAAGTACCTTTCTTAGTTTGGACTGAGGTTCGGATATTATTAGGTCGTCCACCGTAAGGTCGTTTGAAGCCCTGGCTCTTTTCCTGATTTGTAGCCCCTTGTGGCTTAAATTTTGTTCTATTGGCTTTATATTGCTTCTTGACAGGAAAAAACTTATAGACACCTCCTTGTTCCTTTATAAGGTCTTTTAACTGAAGTTATAAAAATAAGTGAGAACCTATTTGATGGCGGGATCGCATGAAGGAGCTCATTTAAACTTTTGTTTATAGGTTTGTAGACCCATCTTCACTGATGTATTATTTCAGCCCGTCTACCACAAGTATACTGCATCAAATGTCCGGCGAAACGCGCCATCGGTGGCAAGAAAGTTCTTAATTTAATGTGATTTTATTTAAGTATAGGGGTCATAAATGTCATAAAAGGTCAAGAAATAACTTCTCTGTTTTATGAGTCCATGAATGGCAGCGCCTAGGCAGGCGTCCATCTTCACCAAAAGTAATACTGTCTGCCAGATAGGTGTAACCGTAGCTAAAACGCTGTTAACTTTTAAGCTAGTGAGAACTAAGGTAGCCTGATATTGTTTCTGTACGTCAACGTACCGAATGATTTGCCAGGTTTAGTGGTCTCTCCGAGTCTTGAGCAACGAGAACCCTGTTTTACAAGGATTTCCTCTGCGATTTGTATTATTCCCTCGGATTCTTTAGTTTCAGGGACAAAATCAAAGAAATACTCTTATTGCTCTACTGGTTTCGCTTGAAACCCCGCAGGCTCATACTCTACTTGAGTAACTCAGTCATCAAATTCATCTTCCTCAGATTGACCATCGGATTCTTTGATACTCGTCACCCTCTGCGTTGGCAATTGGGTTTGTTTGTTCGTTTACTCCCACCTGTTCTGTTGAGTAGTTCTGTCGGCAGAACTGTTCGATTGTATTGCAACAAGCTGTTCCATCATTCTACTTTGGTGTTCCATAAAGTATTGGATACTATTTTATAGTGGCGGTCTTGAAAGGTTCTGAGCTGTGAGATTTTTTCCTTCTTTTGCTTGTTGTGTCTGCCGTTGAGGCAATTGACGGGGATACTGGCCCACATGAAACTGTAGTGGCTGCAGTTCTATTTTTGAGGGCAAGGGAAGCCTCAGCACGTGAAATCAATTGACTTTTAATAAACGTCAGATTCACCAGAAATCCACTACGAGCTTCTGAAGGATGAATCTTCTTCATCGTGGCAAATGGTGCATAGATGAGCGCCCTACCAAAAGGCCAGTTGAGGAGAATTCTCTTTAGCTTTTTGAGCTTGTGTTCACTCCAGGAACCTGTACAGCCATATTACAGTCGCTAACCTAACCGTGGGTATAGCGAATTAAAGGCGAATTTTCACCAAAAATCAAAATCAAAATCAAAACGGTCTTTATTCAGTACAATCAACAAGGGACACTTTGAAATCATCGAAGGATATTATAACACTGAATAGTTCATCATATGAAACAGAATTGATTTTCCAGGACTCCAGTCATGAGGATAGCATTCATCCAAAATGGCTATTATATTTTTAAAAACTTCCTTGGTCGTGGGCAGGATCCCACTGTGCCATGTCACCCAAAGTTGTACGGGCTATTGGGTCCATAATCTGAAACCAGAAGTTGAAGTTACCATTGGCAAACAAGGCAGTTTTGAGTCTAGCGAGTGACTGAGACTAAGTATCGCGGCTGCATAGCCGGTATCGAGGCTGCATAGCCGGTATCGCGGCTGCATAGCCGGCATCGCGGCTGCCTAGCCGGCATCACGGCTGCACAGCCGGTATCGCGGCTGCATAGCCGGCATCGCGGCAGCATAGCCAGTATCACGGCTGCATAGCTGGCAGCATAAGCCAATCTTAAAGACGGCTGCTCTGATCAAGAGTGATCTGCCTCAGGGCTTAGCCCTTTGAAGCTTGCTTTGTTGCGAGTCTGCCGTCCGAAAAGCGGGCATTCGCGAAAAGCGCAGCTTGCTTTGTTGCGAGTCTGCCGTCCGAAGAGCGGGCATTCGCGAAAAGCGCAGCTTGCTTTGTTGTGAGTCTGCCGTCCGAAGAGCGGGCATTCGCGAAAAGCGCAGCTTGCTTTGTTGCGAGTCTGCCGTCCGAAGAGCGGGCATTCGCGAAAAGCGCTGCTAAAGCAGGTACAACCCATAAATAGTGGCTCCTGACGGAGATGGGCTTATGATATGTACTCCACTTTGTTTTATCACTTTATATTCGAATGAATTTGTACTTACATTTTATATTCACTCCTGTAAATGTAAAATATTTTAAAATTTTCATCAATGACTTTTCTTTTTGTTCTTTTGTTTTTTATTTTTTCACTGCATATGCACCGTCAAAATTCAAAGACGTACTGACGAACAATCGACTAGCCAGCGATGACAGCGACAGCTCAAGACCGAATCACGTGATCACATTAGGTGTTTATGGGTAGAATGACACTGCAACCGCGCAAAATTCAAGGAGGTTATCTCACAGTGGGTCAAGCGAAGGCTCTAACACCTAAATATATACAATACTTTATTGTACAACTGAAAAATGTGAGTATGTACACACCTTTAACAAAGCATTGCCACGAAAGATACGCACGATATGAACGTGCCCTATGATGCACTGCCGCATTTATCCACTAGAAGCATACTCTCAAACGGTGAAGGATAACATCGTATGTACACCAGCATATCGTAGAACCTAAAAAGCTAAAACATTATGTCTAGTGCTTGAATTGTGGTGAAAAATCGATACATGTTTTCCTACTCAAAAGTTTGCTTTACTAGTTTTCGTACATAAGCTAACTTTTGGGTAGGAAAACATGTATCGATTGAAATGAAATTTTTACTAAACTGTGTGCAATGTGATTGCACACAAAATGGTTCATTGCGATTCGAAAATGGGTTTATAGATTTCATATCTATCAACATGTCGAAACGTGCGAGCGAGAGGTACATTAGAAGACAACTACTAATGTGCCACATTTCAATATTGTGAAAGATCACGCAATAGTCAGTTGTATAGTTTGACAGCCTTCACAGCTCAGTTGGTAGTAGCTCTACCTTCTGCGCCGTAGGCCGTGGGTTCGATCCCCACCGAGAACAAACATTTATTTTGTGTGATGAACATAGATGTTTGTTCTCTGTCTGGGTGTTATATAATATTATAAGTATGTATTTACAAAAAAAAAGTTTATAAGTAGTATATCAGCTATCTGGTTCCCATATCACAAGCTTTGGCTTAGTTTGGGGCGAGATAGTGCTGTGTGGAATGTCCACCAATATTTATATTTATTTACGTTACCGTGAACGTCATTGCGATCTGTTCTGTACAATGAGTAGGTAAAAATAAGGTCCTTGTTTACACCTGCCGTCTTAAAACTACCAACAAACGTTTGATCGCCACCGTGCAAGTTACCGCGGTCGCCCGTTGAACGCGTTGTTTTAACTTTCGCTTAAGATCAAACGTAGCTTGATGTTTTAAAGAGTAATATAAAAGTTGTTTCGCCTAAAACCTAAAACTTTTTGTATTATTATAAGGTACCCACTTACAGTCATCTAGACTTTCCCCAAACACTACCCAGCGTACTCTACTGCTATCTAGAATTAATTATTTTGGAAACTTATTTACATAAGTAAATAGGCCAATCTAAATTTACACTCGAGAGCAATAAATTTGGGTCACTGCGTCCATTCTGCTACCTTGACATTTCGGAGGTAAGTAGGTGCTTAGTTTCGTTCATTTTATTAGTTGGTAATATGATTTATGATGCAATATTTTGTGTCTGTGCCTTCGCTTGACCCTTATGAGATATCCCTTGCATACTAGCCACATCGGACGTGCTATCTGCTCCCTTCAGCTTGCGGAGAGCCTCATACAGCTGTCTCTTTCGCACACTCACCGCCCGCTGTCCACTCGCGCCGGCTAGTTCGCTTGACGCTTCAGTACGCTTTTGTTGCTAACCGCAACGGGTGTGCGCTTGCTCCCGCTCCGCGCAAATTATTACTGTTTACGTACCAATACCAATAAATTGTTTAATGGCAGTGTAGTGTTTTTCGTGCTACCAAGTATTAAGGAAAGTGGTCAGGTATGTCACTTTATATTTTATGTCGTGTAATAACAATCGTAATAACATTATGTTTCCAGTAGGTGGGATGATCATGTTTTGTAGAAATATAGTTTTACATTACATAGATCGTCTTACATTTGAAGCGTAGGCATTCCTTGCCTACGTACGAGTTGTAGGTGTCGTATATACTTTATACGTTTCTACCTACTAAGTATATAATACGGTATATAATTATGCTATGTGAAATCAGTCTAATCTAGTTTAATCTCTTTTTGGCTTTGTTTTTATGAAGTGTTTTTAGCTATTAACCTATTGCATGGTTTAACTAAAATCCACTGATTCGAGCGCTCCTTGCCTCAATCATGAAAATTGGATTTCTAAGACTTAGCGGCCCCTGCGCCCTTGTCTTAAAGGCTCATTTCTGACTCTGTTCACATCTAGAAAGCGGTTTGCAACCCTTTGTTGATGTGTAGACAGAAATCGAGTTATCCCGGCTCGAAAATCGAGCTGACGCGGCCCGAAAATTGAGCCGTCGCGGCTCAAAAAACGAGCCGGTGCGTCCCAAAAATTGAGCCGTCGTGGCTCAAAAAACGAGCCGGTGCGTCCCAAAAATCGAGCCGTCGCGGCTCGAAAATCGAGATGGCGCGGCCCGAAAATTGAGCCGTCGCGGCTCAAAAAACGAGCCGGTGCGTCCCAAAAATCGAGCCGAAGCGGCTCAAAAGTCGAGCAGTTGCGGGCTTATAATCAGGCCATCCCAGCCTAGAAATCAAAGAATAGTAAGCAAAAAACAAAAAAAAAAAATATAATTTCGCGCCCCTTCTGGCCGAAAGTAGAGTTGAGATTTTTGGGCTATTCGCTGCCTAAATTGAGCTGGAGTTGCCCAAAGTGGACACGGTCACCCATAAAAGTGATAGTTTACGATCCCTTCCATTCGTTTACAAACCTAAGAGTTGTGTCTATCAGATGAATACTTATATGCAGAAGGCTTCTGCTGCTGAATTCTTATATGCCTGGTTCTCCATGAGCTTGAAATGAAATGAAATGAAATGAAATGAAAATGAAAATGATGACCTGTCCGGCAATGAAATTCTGGCCGAGCTAAAGCTAGTGGCGTCGAGCTATCGAGCTTTCTCCCAGGGGCTGGGAAGATTGGACAGTGCATGAAATTGTATCTTTGGATCTGGACTCTGCAACGCGCACCAAGTTAAGGTTCTGCTTGCCCGCAACTGAAATAGCTAAGGCCTTTGATCCCTCTGCATCTTCGCTAAACGATGAAGCCTATACGGGTATGAAAATCAAAATGCTTTCCTGACCGTTCTGCCTTGGCTTGGTTCTGGGTCCTCCATCCAAGGCAAGAGCCTTGCAGATTAAGTTGCACTGAGAGCTTGTGACGCAAGCTACTAATAGTTTCAAGCACTTGCTGGTTACTACAATGGAAGCTTCTAGGGCGTTGGGGCAGATATCGGACACGGAAACGGATAGATCAAATGAACTTGCATCTACTAATAAGCGAGTTTCTAGTGCAAGTCGAATTGCAACCCTAGAACAAGAAGCTAAAGCTACTGGAATGCTCTTGCAAAATATATATATATTAAAGCAGACTTGATATTGACAAAAGGAGCTGGTCATCAACGATCATTCCCTTACCAGAATCTGAGATCAAGGCTCAAGGATTTGTTTGTCAAAGAATCCGGGGGACGAGAATGGAAAGAAGAACATCTGGACATGGAACAGAAGAAGATACTTCGACGTGTATAAAATACTTCGCGCGGCCCCTGTGTTTTCAGCTCTGGCAGTTAATCCGTCTTTGAAGCATTTAGCTCCTACTAATGGTCTAGCTGACTATAAAGAAAAGACTGAGGGACCTTATGGCTCCATAACGCATGCTGCTTGACTTGAACGCGCTGCCCTCCAAAGAGTCTTCAACAGGGTTATTGAGATGTGCCCAGTAGCAACAAGAGCCATCACTACAGGTTTTTCGTTCGGGTTCGATCAGTGAATTTCTTCAATGTTCTGACAACTTGCTTCAGTTCGTTTGTGGCAGAGATCTCAGACTATAAAGGATGTAAAGCTATATCTCCATTGATTGAAAGAAAACGTCACTTCGTCCTTGATGAGGATTCCAATTTCAGAGAGTTTTCCTTTTGATGAAAAGAAATTGGAGGATTTCTCTAAGACATAATCAACTAATTTTGATGCTAGCATTCTTTTGGCTATGCGATGCTGAGCTTATGGCCGTAAACCGTCTGGCTCTTCACACAAACAGGAGAGGTTTCAAAAGAACGGTTACCAGTCGACATTGAAAAGTTTCTGACTATTCTCCGGATTGGATAGCATATCATCCAACAATGTCTAGGAGCTTGGAAGACCAGGGCTGTCCCAAACTGATATTAAATATAATAAATGACTATACGATTTCATTTGTAAGAAAAGCCCTAGCGATTCCATTTTCAATGGAATTTTGCTATCAGATGTCAGTCGTATTTCGAAAATGGTGAGCTCAGGAGTCTTGAAAATGTTTCCCCTGTCTGTCCTCGGGTCTTGTGCAAATTTGTTTTGGTGCCCAAAGCGGATAAATCCAATCGATAATCGTTCTAAGAAGGTTAAACCCGTGAAAATTTCGTCTGGTCAATCATTTAACAGTTCCCAAGTTCCTTCAGAAACTAGGTAAAACTCCATTTTTCACCAGCGTATTTCCATGAACCGGTGATAGAAACACATCGGTGTTTTCTGGCTTTAAGCTATCAAGATCACCTTTATGGCATGGTCTGCCTGCTATTCGGTCTGTCTACAGCTCCGATCATCTTCTCGAAAATCGCAAATTGGCTAGCACTAGTTGTCTACTGAGTCGGCTTCTTCTTGCTAATCTGCTAAGTTGCTTCAGAAGGAAGCAGAATTCACTGTAGGATTCTATTTAGATAGATTCTGTAGGGTCTGAGATCCAGTTCAAGACATCGAGTTTCTGGACATTGTTCCTGGATGGAGGACAAATTCAGGCAAAATAATAATATATATTCCAGAAGTTAGACTTGTGAAAAAAGATCTCCTAGAACTAATAAGTGCAAAATCTATTCTGGGAAGCTTATACTTTATAGCATTCGTGGTTCTTTTGGATCGAATACTTTGTCGTCGAATTTAGATCGCCAGCAATGGTCTCCCAGAAGTCTCTCCGAAGCGAAAGTTGAAAATTCCAGGCAAGGTGATTCAAGTTCTGGAATGGTGATTAGATAATCTAAGCCGAGAATCAGATATTATATTCATAAATCAGGTAGAGATTTATAGAGATATCTTTGGTCGCTTGGAACTGGCACCTAGAGTCGCCTAGCTTTGAGACGTTTCAGAGTGGTCCTTGTGATTTTATTGAACAAATACCTTTTGACTTTGACTTTGACAGAAGCTTCAAACATAGAATGGGGAGCTCACATCCTGAACGAGTTACTACTAAGCGCCACTTGGACGAAACAACAGCATTCGTGGCACATAAATCGTATGGAATTGTATAGCGTCGTGCAGAGAAACATTAAGAAACGACAAAACGATTCTGATTCAATCGGACAATCAAACTGTCATTTTCTATGTGAGGGAATAAGGGCACTAAGCTCCGAATGCTGCTTTCAATATTAGAATCACTACTTCGGTTAGAAAAACGTTATCACGTTCAAAGTTTGTTAAGATACATTCCGAGAATTTACAATTGCGTTGTAGACCATCTATGTCGTTAGTAAATAATCCCCGACTGGTACTTGAGCAATGTGATTACTCAGAAACTATTTGCAATATGGGGGATTCCGTCGGTGGACCTATTCGCAACCAAGATATTCAGGGTGGTCTCTTGTCTCTCAGTTTCCAGAGGATCAGGATGCACTATTCATAGACACTTTCAGCAACCAATTGAGTTTCCAAATAACCTGAGTGTTTACCCAAATTTTAAGTCACTTGAATACTGCGGAAGGAATATACTTTTTAATAACTCCGAATTGGCCTCAACCATTTGGACACCCCGATTTGCGCAAGAGGGCAATATATAAAACCGGTCCTTCGAATATAGGGTCTGCATCTTTATCTGACCGAAATTTCAACGGGCCAACCACCACCTCAGGTCCTCCAGCATCATTTGCAGGTATGGAATATTCAGACGATGTCAGTTTATCAGAAGATTCTTGGAGACCAGGAACTTTAAAGAAATATTCGTCAGCTTGGAAGAAGTGGCGAAAATGGGCTGTTAGAACCAATAGATCTGTACCAATAGATGGGCCAAGTTCAGAAAAGTATTGCTTTATTTTTCAGTTACTTGCATCGTTGCAACGCGCTTATCGTATAATATCACGTTCTTGGTAAACAAGTCTGTAGTAACAACATCTTTTGCTGATCCTTTTAATGCTGACCAGATTAAAAACCACCCAGTTGTTAAACATATACTCAAGCTTAGCTGGCACTGGTGAGAGGAAGTCATCTTTCTGGGATGTTAATGCATTGGTCATCTGGTTGAAGTTTCACTTACCTGACACTTGCAGTTTTTTTCAAGTCTCTAGGCATTTGGCTTTAATCTTGCTTGTAGCCTCTGGAAGGACATGACATAACATGACTTTAGTCTATGGATTCGGTATATTTTCAGGAGTTTGACTCTTACAGATTCATGTTCTGGAAACAATCAGATTCGATTTTTTTTTTAAATAAGGATCAGATTTTCATTTTTGGTTAAACGTTCTTATAACTCTGTCAAATCACAGATGTCTCTTTAGACTATCTTTTTATAACAACTAGGGTTAGTGTAGGTACCTACGTGCGTCCACTAAAGATGTTATTGCTGGATGGGTAGAAACTGCCCTTAAGGAAATAGACATTAACGCCAGTCCGTCAAGCATTCGTTCAGCTGTATATTCTTCGCGATTTACGACGGTATTTTTAAGAAAAGTAATATATTTATCAAAATTTTCTAAAATATTACTGTAAAGCGCAGTTGTGCGACTAAAGAAGACGTTTTTCCTTCAATCTGTTTTGAAGCTGTTTAAGTTAAATGCTGTTTGGAAATCACCTGTTTCAATGTTAATTTTAGAAGTTACATACTTAAAAAATAAAACAGTTTATTTTTTCTTTTGTTATTTTGTTATTACACGCATAGGTTTAATTTAACTACTATATTCACAGTACGCCGTACATAATTGTGGCGCCGGCAGAAGATAAACACTTCTCATAAGGGTCAAGCGAAGGCACAGACACAAAATATCGATGTTTTTCCCCCGAAGGGATAAAAACATTTATTTTGGGTCTTGCCGAAGCTTGACCCTTGGTTTTAAGACCTTGCCGGCTTAAAAGGTACTGAAGCGTCAAGCGAACTAGCCGGCGCGAGTGGACAGCGGGCGGTGAGTGTGCGAAAGAGACAGCTGTATGAGGCTCTCCGCAAGCTGAAGGGAGCAGATAGCACGTCCGATGTGGCTAGTATGCAAGGGATATCTCATAAGGGTCAAGCTTCGGCAAGACCCAAAATAAATGTTTTTATCCCTTCGGGGGAAAAACATCGATATTAATTTATCTGAACATAAGATCTTTGCATTGGGGGTGTTGTGTCAGTCACTCGGATTAATTGCTCTGAAGTATTTATTATTTCAGTTATTGTCCCAACATAATTGAACAATATAATATGTATAAATATATAGGTAACTAGCGGCCTGTCCCAGCTTCGCATGGGTGGTCATAAATTTTTTGAACATTTAAGGATAAACTTAGAGCGTGGGTTCGAGCCTCGCGTCTACTTATTTCATACATTTGCACGCGCTTCTCCTTGAGTGAATGAAATCGCGAGCGTGACCCGTGGACCCGTTAACATTTTTAATTTCGTCATATCTTTTGAATGGAATGTCCGATTTGAAAAATTTAAGAAGTAATCTATAGGTATTGAAACCGTCTTAATTATGAAATGATTTATTTGGATAAGGATTAATACCAAGGTACAAATAAAGACCCTTTTCTGGCGGCGGCATTTCAATTAATTTTTTATAATAAAAGAACACTTATTGTGACATAACAATAATAGTTAGACATATGCTGTCGCGACATTTTTTGTAGATGATGACGTGTTCTACAAAATCGTAGTACATTATTTTGTTCTATCATCAATAGTTTTCGCAGCGCACGCGATGCAAGGTTTTTGTATTCCACCTTGGGTTACATTATTGAAGTTTTAGTAAGGATCCCTGATTTTTTTGAAAATATAATATAGCCTATGTTACTCAGGGATAATGTAGCATTCTAATGGTGAAAGAATTTTTGAAATCGGACCAGTAGTTTTTGAGCCTATTCGTTACATACAAAAACACAAACATACAAAAATACAAAAATACAAAAATACAAAGGTTTCCTCTTTATAATATTAGTGTAGATATATATTTATGTTTTCTAGATATGTATTATTATTAGTTTATTGGTAGGTAGATATGTTTATATATTTTTGAGTAGGTATTTAGGATAGATATTGTTGTATTTATGTAATAGTTAGACGCTTCTCCCCATTATTGTATCATAAAAGCCCCACCCACTCCACATTACACAAAGGTTAACTGGAAGAAAATGCTAACTAGCATTAAGTTCGCCTATGTACTAGCATTAAGTGCAATAAAGTATTTTCTAACCTAGGCATATAATTTAAAAAAAATATTGCCATAATTATTATTATCTAAGCCAAAAAAAAACACTCTTAACCGCCCAAGTTAATATTGTGTTCGATATCGGCTGTTGAATTGAGGGTAGATTGGTAATTCATTACCAACAAGGCTACCCACAAAGTAAAAACCAGAAAAAATGCTGCGCTCTGAGTCGTTGAAAAGTATCACAAGGCGATTAATATGTATTTATGGACCTCCAACACAGCACTTTTTTTTTATACAACTAACTGATGGAACAAGCAGAGGGCCCACCTGATGTTAAGTGGTAACCATCACCTATAACAAAGCATTGCCTCGTATGTCACGCATAGGAACGTGCCCTACGATGCACTGCCTTGTGTCCATCAACTTGAGGCATACAGATGTTAAGCCTCATGTGCCTGTAATTACACCGGCAACCAGACTCTTCAAACCGAAATACAGAGTTGCTGCTTGGCTGCAGAAAAAGGCGTGGTGGTAGTACTTCCCCGGACGAGCCTTTCTTAATATAAAAGCTTTGGCTTAGTTTGGGACTAGATAGTGCTGTACACAACAACAATATTTATTTATTATTATTATTTATGATCACCCAATTTAGCTGTAAGATCGTTGCTCGCTTCGCTCACTCGATTAAAAATATTATTATTATTTGTGTAAATACCTACCTACATAAATTAACGCCCAGACAGAGAACAGAAATAGACAGAATCGATGTTCATTGCACAAATACTTTTTCTCAGTAGAAATCGAACCCACGGCCTACAGCGCAGAAGGCAGAGCTACTACCAACTGAGCTGTGAAGGCTGTCACTAACTCATACGAACTAACAAACTACTTTACTAAAGAAATATTATGAATGCAAGACCGTAACGGTGTCCACTGTTCAGATAAAATCTGATATAATCTAAAAAACTGTTCCGAACCTTATCTCCATGCAATAAAATGCAAATTCAAACAACTTTGTATAATCAAACGTTCGAAAATATTTAGTCTAATTTGAACCGTAATACATTGAAATAAGGTCTACACGGCCGTTAGTTTTTTCAGCGTCTAATTATTCCCGTATAATTTCGTCTAGTATGTTGCGGCAGGGACATTTACATGTAATTTGAAACTATTTTCGACGATATCAATCTAAACCCATAATGGTCACAAATGAAATAGGTGCCCAGAATCAGATGGTAATTTCCACGTATCGGGTAATAATAACTGGAATTACCCCTAGATTAGGGTTTTTGAAACAATTATGCGGGTATTAGGGTAACTTTTCATTATTTGAGACTTTTTTTATACTACTTACTGGTGGAACAAGCAGATGGCCCACCTGCCTCTTAAGTAATGCACGATAAAAACGTGCCTACGATGCACTGCCCTGCGTCCACCAACTTGAGGCATGCAGATGTTAAGCCTCATGTGCTTGTAATACAACGACACTCTTCAAACCGGAACAGCAACGCTGCTTGGCGGCATAAAAAGGCGTGATGATACTTCCCCGGATGAGCCCTTCACAGAGAGCTCTATTACTCTTGAGCAGTTGTATGGCACCTTGAGAGCAGTGCATAATAGGCACAAAAAAACCATAGCGATTGTATATAAAAACAATTGAGATTTAAAAAAGGCCTTAAAAGATCTAAGGACCGGTCTCCACCGCGAGCGGAGCGGAGCCATTAAGGGCTCCGTTTAACTCGCAAGAATAATCTGCATACTTTTATTTCCACCAACAAACAGTCGAGTGGAAAGGACTGAGCGAGCAGAAAGTGTTGAAATGAACTCGCTTAGCTCTTTTTCCTTTGGAAATCAAAATATAAAAGTCTTTGTTAGTGGAAACGAAGACCTATTTCATTGAAAAGGAGTCCGCTAACCATTTCTCGCTCATTACCCTTTCGCGGTGGAGACCGAGCTTTACCGTCTATATGAAATAGAACTAGTGACAAGAAAAGAAGAAGAAGAAGAGCAGTCTATATAAAAACTATAGCCTAAGATCTAAATCTGTACTATTGCATAATTCAACGCCACAGGGCGTCCCCATCTTGCATTATTGTCATCTGCAACTGAAGGCTTGTCTGATGCAATGCTATGTAAATTGCCCTGTTATCAGACTATCACTTTCTTGGGTTGCTTCAGATTAGCTTGTGTGGTTATTTGAAAAGAATAAAACCGGCCAAGTGCGAGTCGGACGCGCGTACGAAGGGTTCCGTACCATTATTATAAAAACGGCAAAAAATCACGTTTTTTGTAAGGGAGCTTATTAAATAAATTTGTTATTCTGTTTCTTAGTATTTGCTGTTATTATAGTGGCAACAGAAATACATCATCTGTGAAAATTTCAACTGTCCAACTATTACGGTTCATGAGATACAGCCTGGTGATAGACAGACAGACAGACAGACGGAAAGCGGATTCTACTAAGACTCCGCTTTCCGTCTATTACTAAATAGGGTCCCGTTTTATCCATTGGGTACGGAACCCTAAAAAACAACATCAAATTTGCAGAGAGCATTTTTGTAGTCTGTTTTTTACAACTTAAGCAGGCCCAACTGTTGTTAAGTGGTAACCATCACCCATAACAAAGCAATACCTGGTATTTCACGCACAATGGGAAACAATGTACTGCCCTGCGTCCGTCAGCTTGAGACATACAGATGTTAAGCCTCATGTGCTTGTAATTTCACCTGCAACCACATCCTTCAAACCAAAACACAGCAGCAGCTTGGCGGCAGAAATGGTCATGGTAGTATTACTTCCCTGGACGAGCTCTTCACCAAGAGCTCTACCAGTCTTCTAGTGGAATTGACTCAACTTCCGACCGGTCTTAGGTTCGAATTCGGTTATGAACCAATAGATTTTTCTCATCGAAAAATTTACATATTGCCAGCCAGCAGTGTTGATGATGATGATGAGTGCATTGAAAAATACTGTGTATTAAAACTCTTTAGTTGTTTTGTATGAAAAAGGTTTAAAATACTTATAATTGATGGCACTCATGGTAAACAATAGCCATCGGTTGGGATTGAGTGCCACGCCGAGTGGAGATTGCCTCACTTTGAATGCGGTACAGGTTAGGGGAGAAAGGAGTCCTTTCATCATATTGGTTCTTTTACAGGCAACATTTAATAAATTATTATACAACAAAATATTAGACATTGACACACATACAACACAATAGCACGAAAGGAAAGTAGTAGTAAGGAAAGATTGGGAATTAGATTAGCCCGCAAAAATAAAGGGTCACCTTTGAAAACAGCAATATCTTCAAGAAATGATCAAGATAACTTCTTTTGCTTATGATATTCAACCAAAAGAGGATATGCGGACTGTATGCAACCCTCCATTTAACCTTTTTACTGTAATGGCATAAAAAATGCGTTAAAAGTAAAATCAACCTGTTTTCAAATTATGATTCATTTTTCAATTTCGACTTCTTTGTTTTGTTTTTTTAATTTTGTATAAATATGGGATTTGAAATTGATGAAATTCTTTATTCGATTCGAGTTATTTGTGCAAAATCATGCATTTGACTTTGGAAGAATGTACCAGAATTATAACCATGTTAGAGTTTCGGTTTAGCCAGCGCAGAGTGGTGGTATAGTTTATTTTATGCGTAATTAAATTTTCTTTCAGATACTTTTTCATTTAAAGGCTAGATTGTGTGGTTTCAAAGTTATATGGAGTTAACTAGGTGACCCTTTATTTTTGCAGACGAGTGTATTATTGTTATTTTATACAGCCTTCACAGCTCAGTTGGTAGTAGCTCTGCCTTGTGTGCCGTAGGCCGTGGGTTCGATCCCCACCGAGAACAAACATTTGTGTGATGAACATTGATGTTTGTTCGCAGTTTTGGTGTTGGTGTGTATTACAAGTATGTAGTTATAAAAAAAAGTATATATGTATTATATCAGCTATCTGGTTCCCATATAAGCTTAGGCTTCGTTTGGGCTAGATAGTGCTGTGTAGAAAGTCCACAAATATTTATTTATTTACTAAAATATATACAAAGTAAGTAACTAATGCATATTTTGTATTTATTTAAATATTAACTGTCTTATACCCATAGTACAATCTTTTACTATCTTTTATATTAACTTATTTTATAATCAGCTATTGGTTTCTATATTACAATATTTGCTGAGTATAGGGTTAGATAGTGCTTTTGCATGAAACATCAGTTTTCTTTTCGCGTTCACAGTGTTGGTTCATTAGAAAAAGTTATTCATATTGATGGGTACTTTTGCTTCAGGGAGTAAAAGTACCTTTTTTAACACCTTGTATACTTTTTTATAAATAAATAATGTATACTTTTTTTATAAAAAAACTATCAATGTATAAATCAGACAAAATTACATAACATCACTAAAAGACCTTTCAAAGAGTCTTCTTCTTATTCTCTCCGTTTATGGCTCCTGTCTGTCATCCCACAGACAATCTTGCCAGTGTCAAGTGATTTGTATTGAGTAAATACTTTTTTGTCAAGTCAGTCTATAGTCAAGTCGGCCGTCAGTTGTTTTGAAGAAAATGGTGGTGGTTTTCTTCAAAACATTCGAAAAAATTTCGGTCAAATCAGGATATCACTTAATACACTTTCATTCCAAATGTTTACACTTTGTGCTAAGACCTCAAGTAATGTTGGTTAAAATACCACCGAAATTACACAACACAACTCAAAATAACACTAGAAAAACAATTAAAATGAAAAAGCTATGTTGCTTCCCAAAATGTCAAAAACGAATCCAAGAGTCTTTGTGATTTAATTGAATAACTATCTTTTGACTTTGACTTTCATTGTCAGAAATAAAAAACATTTTTAAGTCAACGCTCATGTCAATGCGTCCTTGTGATTCAATTGAATAAATGTCTTTAAACTTTGACTTTGATTGTCAGAAATAAAAAACTTATATAAGCCAACGCTCATGTCGTAGGCCACAACTTAAAACTTTCAACGGGTTTTGTCCTCAACCATTTGAGATTTGGCATGACTTCGGATCAATCTTACAACAGACGCACTTGAGGCTATTAAAGTTTAATGGGTTTGGCGTGAAACTTACCTACTACTTACATGCCTTTGTACATGTAAATGGTAGCTATCTAGATTTCACTTAGATCCGATGTTACATTTTATGTAACTATTATAATTCTATAAAAAGTAGTAAAACTTTTAGTTTAAGTTTAACTAATTCAAACCCATGTATTTGAGGCCAATCGTACATCTTCAAAAAATGTTTCACGAAAAATAAAAATCGGCCAAGTGCGAGTTGGACTCGTGCACTAAGGGTTCCGTACTATTATCTATAAAAACGGCAAAAAAATCACAAATATTTATTTTATTCTGTTTTGAAGTATTTGTTGTTATAGCGGCAACTTTCTATCTGTAGTATTTAATTTTTTATTCTATTGAAGCGTCCACGAAAAAAATATAACTATTCTCAATAAGGATCGGGCCTTAGGAACGCGATAAATGGGTGGTGCCTTGTTCAAAAATAATATATATTAGCCCATATCTCAGCATGGTTTATATTTTACTAGAGAATTATAATCAAACATAAGGTTTCATTCTCTTATTTCGACTCTAAAGCAAAGCTAGTGGTATAATAATTTTACACCTATCACATTACAAGGTTTACCGTTTGAAAATTCCATGTTCGTAACCATTTTGGGTTCGCACTGACCATATTTAATAATAATTTAACATTAAAAGTACATTAATAGCGAATATCTCACACAAGCGCGCAAGATTACATCATATAACATTTATGTAATAAGCTACGAGTAGCCAAGTCTCCCACGCTACGGTTTTCGTAGCACGTGTCGTAGCGGGTGCTACGATTTCTCAACTATCTTTGCAGCAGGAAAATTTTATTTTATTTTAAGTTTATCGTTATTCCTTATCGTTTTAAGGGTTCCGTACCCAAAGGGTAAAACGGGACCATATTACTAAGACTCCGCTGTCCGTCCATTTGTCTGTTTGTCCGTCTGTCACAAGGCTATATCTCATGAACCGTGATAGTTAGACAGTTAAAATTTTCACAGATGATGTATTTTTGCTGCCGCTATAACAACAAATACTAAAAAGCAGATTTAAATAAATATTTAAGGTGGCTCCCATGCAACAAGCGTGATTTATTTGCCGTTTTTTTAGACAATGGTACGGAACGCTTCGTGTGCGATTTCAACTCGCATTTGGCCGGTTTTTTTTTTGTATTCGTATCGATAAGAAAAACCTAAAATAAACTAAGCCGACTATTTCTATCGTAAAATTGTGTCAAAGATTTTGTTAGTTTGTTTAGAGCTTAACTAGTTTTAATGCAAATTAGTTACATAATAGGTCAAAACTCTGTATACACAAAAGTCTTTATTATGCCAGAGAAATTCCAAATTTAGAATTTGCATTCTTAAAACATGCAAATTAACCTTATTATCCATTCAAATTGACGAAAGACAGAACAGATTTAGGGTACAGTTTCTTAAGAACTGGATTTAAAAATATTTCATCAATCTGCTAGACGTGGTCATGATGATGATGATGATTTTTATGTATTATATTTTTATAAGTACTTACTTAGCACTAAAACTGTAGACCATCCATACAACAGTGTTATGGTTGAAATTCCATCTTTAGGGCCCTATTTCAATGGGAGACCGTGGTTACGGAACCCAGTCGCGCTACCAACGAAATACATTGATGATGATGATGATGTCGTCCAGGCCGGTTTCGAATACGGCGACATAGTTACTGCTTGCTTATTGATTTGTCTATCGTGTGCTCTAAGACGATTATAGTAACCAATTTTGGCTTTAAGGCGAATACAAGAGCTAATGTGACTCTCGCTCGCACGTTTCGACATGTTAAAAGATATAACATCACTAAACTAATTTTCGAAAAATCGCAATCGACCATTTTGAGTGCAATCACATTGCACACAGTTTAGTAAAAATTTTATTTTGATCGATACTAGTTTTCCCACTTAGATGTTTGCTTTACTAGTTTTGGCACGGTGGTTGCGCATCCACTAAAATGTATAGTTTCCAGAACGCGGTTGCGCGACTAGTTGCGCAACAGTACATACTTAACTCAGAGTCTGTGCAACTAGTCGCGACTAGTTGCGACAGTAAATAGGGGTCTAAGAAACGTCGGGGCGTCTTAAATCCCGCATTGCGTGTAAATTAAGCGAGTTGCATTACCTTCTTCAAACCGTGTACGTAAATATTTGTCCCGAAATCCAGTGTCAAAGAGAAGCGCCTCATCAAGAAAAATGTTCATGTTTAAACTTAAACCTAAGAGTAGTAGAGCTCTTTGTGAAGGGCTCGTCCGGGGAAGTACTACCACCACGCCGTTTTCTGCCGCCAAGCAGCGTTGCTGTATTTCAGTTTGAAGAGTGTGGTTGCTGGTGTAATTACAGGCACATGAGACTTAACATCTGTATGCCTCAAGTTGTTGGACGCAGGGCACGTTACTACTTAACATTAGGTGGGCCATCTGCTTGTTCCATCAGCTAGTTGTATAAAAAAAAGTAACGAAGAATTCTGAAAATTCTGTAATCGTTATTTAGCGATGAAAAATACTAGAAACTACGGTGCTGGTAAATGCTGCGCCTCCGTAGGTGAAATGAAGTTGTAAAATTTTCTGGGAGCCGTTGGCACAAAAGATATTACACAAAGACATGAAAGTGTGTGCAGCTGTGTTTCTTCAAAAGCTGATTAATCTTATGATACCTTAGATAAGTTTATAAAACGTATAGTTAGTAAAATTTCCGATATTGCTTCAACATTAAGAAAAAAACAGTCTGGAAGAGATCGTTTTTTAGCGATAAGACCGCCCATTGTACATATCTATAGTTGTTATTATTTGATTTCTATTTTGTTCGTTTGTAAGGTGTACAATAAAGTATTTTCATTCATTATTATAAAAAAACTCAACAAATCATTTATTTAAAAGATAAAGATTAACACAATAAGTTAACTAAGTTTGCAGCAACGATTTTTTTATAAACAGATTTTTAAATAACTTAATCGGAATAACAATCAATAATAAACTTTCCAAAAATAAAATACAAAATTTAATAGCACCTTTAAAACAAAATCAAACTGCACAACCGCCTCTTCAGGGCGTAGTTATGTCATAATAATAATCTGAGTTTTCCGACAACCCTTATTGTAGAAAATGAATTTCCCGTTCTACACAATCACCCTCTTTGTAAGTTACACAAATAAAATAGATTTATAATCTAACACATCAGTATTTAAATAGCGCGAAACAGAGTTTCATTCCAATTCTTTATTTCGCATGCGCAAAATTTTTCACCCGGTTGTACCGGCCACACACACAAACAAAAGGTTAGGTGATCGGTTACGCACACACTGAAACGTCTGTACCGAAATTTCTCGCACACAGCCAGAATCCCGCTCTAGACGTCACCCACACTTCGGGGATTTGGTGTAGTGATATGGAGTCCGACAGGGTTGCACCCACACAAACACAGTCTAACCCAGGCGATGGTATGTGCGTTAGTTCTTCGCAAGGTAGCGCGGTGAGTGGACGTGTGGCGTGTCAGTGCTTCGAGTCGAATTGGCGTAAGAATCGTGTCGTAAAATCTGAATTTACGCGAGTGATGTAATTTAAGACGAAAATTGGCGATTCAAAAGTTTGTGAACGACTTTTCGGAGTTGCTGTGAAGTGAAGTGAAAGTTGTACAGTTAATAGTGAAAATTAAATATTTGGAGGTGCCGCATGGTTACATTTTAATTTAGGTAAGAGTAGTTTATTTTATATTTTATTAATATATATATTTAATAATAAAAACAATAATATCTTCAAACAAATTTACGTGTTGATCAAAAATACCTACATTAAATAATTAATACAGCTAGACAATATTCGAAAGAAAATTAAGTTAGTGTGAAAAAAAAATGCATTTTTGATCAATATCGGGGAGAAGCATGTGTCCGGCCGTGGATGGCCCCAACTGATGATGATGATGATTAAAAAAATGCTAAAATTTTATTTTTTATTTTTATTTCATAACAATTTTGTTCTACACCCTGAACCCTTGTCAAAACTTATACCGTCGGGCTATGGAAATTATTATTATTAAAGGGAACATGATGATAAGCTTGCGTAAAGGCTTAAAGTGTGGCAGTACTGTTTTAGATAGTGAATTATATATACACTTCTAGTTTATTATACCGAGGCTTGACATCTGTGTGCCTCAAGTTGATGGACGCAGGGCAGTGCATCGTAGGGCGCGATCCTATCGAGCGTGACTAAAGATGCAATGCTTTATAGGTGATGGTTACCACTTACCATCAGGTGGGTCATCTGCTGGTTCCAAGTTGTATAAAAAAATACTTTCCGTAAAATATTTGCGTCTCTACTTTCAACGCGTCAAAAACGGTAGTGATATTTTTAACAGACGGATTAAAAGAACGTGAAACTAGCATTTATTTTCGCGGATTTCTAGTTCTGATAGTCGCTTTATATTTTCTATGCCATTGCAAAGTGCAATGAAATATAGGGCACGTTCTCAGCGGCTATATTTTCTTGCTGATGGAACAAGCAGGTGGCACACCTGATGTTAATTGCTTACCTATAACAAATCACTGCTTCGCCAGTCGCGTTCGCCAGTCGCGCTAGGAACATTTTTTTTTTTATACGACTAGTTGATGAAGCAAGCAGATGGCCCACCTCATGTTAAGTGGTAACCATCACCTATAACAAAGCATTACCTCGTAAGTCATGAACGTGCCCTACGATGCACTGCCCTGCGTCCATCAACTTGAGGCATACAGATATTAAGCCTCATGTGCCTGTAATTAGACCGGCAACCACACTCTTCAAACCGAAACACAGCAACGCTGCTTGGCGGCAGAAAAAGGCGTGGTGGTGGTACTTGTCCTATAATGCAATGCCCTGCGTCCATCAAATTCAGGCTAAGAGCTACTCTAATATGCCTATAATGTCACAGACACCCTTCAATCTGAAACCCAGCAACGCTACTTAGCGGCTAATAGGCATGGTGGTAGTACTTCCCCGGACGAGCCCTTCACAAAAGCTCAATTACTCTCTTTTATCTGTTAGTTAATGCTATTGTTATACAAAGAGGCCATTCAAAATCAGATGTGACATTAACAGAGGTGACGTCACTATTTCTCATTAAAAAAAACCAGCTCTTCATTACCACTTTACCCATATAATAGTTGTATTATTTATACTCGTAAAGCACTTCTAAAAGACTCCACGTTTTAGTTTTCTACGTTTTAAAATTGAAAGTAGCTTATTGAAACCACCAGTCTTAACATTTTCTGAAATTAGAAAAGACTGGAATAGAAAAATCTTTAGGTATTTAGTCTCAAGAGCTGATACTCGTGCAAAGAAGCTGTTACAAATTATATGACGAGAAATAAATACTAGGCATAAAAAATATTTATAAGTACAATAAAGTAGGTCACTACTACGTCTAAGTTGTGACGATAATAAATATTTTCTATTCCATTCTATTCTAAGTGGGTATTTTGAGAGTAGTAGAGCTATTTGTGAAGGGCTCGTATGGGGAAGTACTACCACCATGCCGTTTTCTACCGCCAAGCAGCGTTGCTGTGTTTGGTTTTAAGAGTGATGTTGCCGTTGTAATTACAGGCATATGAGGCTTAACATCAGTATGCCTCAAGTTGATGGACGCAGGGTAGTGCATCCCAGGGCGCGTTCCTATCGTGTGTGACTTACGAGGCAATGGTTTATTATAGGTGATGGTTACCACTTAACATCAGGAGGGCCATCTGCTTTTTCCATCAGCTAGTAGTATAAAAAAAAGCATTCTGACTTACTATTTAGACATCCTCAAAGAATCTTGAGTTGGTGTAAAATATCTGAGGGAATATCTATCGTGTCTGGAGATCGAAGTTATGAAGCTGTTTTTTTTTGTGACGTTGTTCCCCCCCCATCTTTCGGATCCTACACCCGATGGACCATCAACATTGTAAAGATTACAGAAAGACGGTAGACGGAGAAGGTTTTTGACAGCCTTCACAGTTGGTAGTAGCTTTGCCTTCTGTGTTTTCAAAGTCAATAGGTATTTTTTCAAAAAAATCCCAAGGGTCACTTTGAAACGTCATAAAGCTAGATGTTTTTTAGGACTATTGAGAACAAATATTTGTATCATGAACATAGATGTATGTTCTCTGTCTGAATGCTATAATTATTATAAGAATTATCAAAAAAACCGGCCAAGTGTGAGTCGGACTCGCGCACGAAGGGTTCCGTATCTATAAAACAGCAAAAAAATCACATTCGTTGTATGGAAGCCCCCTTAAATAATATAGTCCAGTTTTACCCTTGGGGTACGGAACCCTTAAAAAGGTTATAAGTATAATAGCAGGTATTTGGTTCCAATAAAACAAGCTTTACTTTGTTTGGGGATAGATGGCGCTAATATTTTTTTAAAGTAGTAATATTAAAATAAATTGTTGTTCCTGGAAATGTGTGGCGAAGGCCCATGTCCAGCAGTGGACTTATTCAGGTAATTGCACCACGTTCTAGATATTTCTATGCAAATTAAACCATTCGCAAGTTTTCTAGGAAACCACTTAACTGCATTTTGTAATTGGTTTCTAGAATAAGTCGTGGTATATACAAAGGCTAACTTGAATTCACGCCTGTAGTTTTATGCATATTCTTTAAAAGTTATTACTTACAAAACATTGCAGAAATTCGCAATTTCTACGTAAAAACACACTATGGGAACAAAAATACGCTAGGAACCAAGCTATAAGCTTATTGCTTGTTCTTCTTGGCATTGGAATTGTGGTTTTATTTTGAGGGTTCATTTTCTGTGCCAGTGTACCAGACCTTTACCTGACATGACGATTTGTCGTTTCAGACGTTTACTTGTAAGGCGTTTTTAATTGTAGACGTTTTACAAGTAGGTCGTTTTACTATTTGGCGTTCATCCCACAAGGGCGTTATGCTAGATTGTCCTTCTGATACGGACCGGTCGCGAGCAACTTGCGCTAGAGTTAACTAGCCTATAAGAGGTTTCAAAGATGTGACGTTTTGATTACAATTTAAAAGAACTATTTTGCTAGGTAGGTTCGAATTCAGTAATGCACCAATCGATTTTTTATTCAAAAAAATTATGTGCGCAATGCCAATGCTCTCAAATGGTGAAGGAAAATATTTTGAGGAAACCTGTTAGTTTTCAAGCAGCGGTGATGGGCTTTCAAACTTTGACGTATGGAATACCAACACAACATGATCATAAGGTGTTTACTCCCACTAAAACAATGTTGCTCACCGGATTGATAATTATCATCATCATCACATTTGACAGCCACAGCTCAGTTGGTAGTAGCTCTGCTTTTGCGCCTTAGGCCGTGGGCTCGATCCCCACCGAGAACAAACATTTGTGTGATGAACATAGATGTTTGTTCTCTGTCTGGGTGTTATTATATATTATAAGTATGTATTTACAAAAAGTATATATTATAATCAGCTATCTAGTTCCTATTATACAAGTTTAGGCTTAGTTTGGGGCGAGATAGTGCTGTGTGGAATGTCCACCAATATTTATTTATTTATCAGCCTGAAGAAGTCCACTGGACAAGGCCTCCCATCCAGGAAGAACGATTCTGAGCCCTCTCCATCCACCCAATTTTTGCCATTTTTACAATGTCGTCAGTTCATCGGGTCGGAGGGCGTCCCACGCTTCATTTTCTGGTTGGATAATAATTGTGAAAACTTGAAATAGCCGAACCTTGAATAGCTTAAGTTTTTTTTCGTTTTTTTTTTATACAACTCTCTGATTGAACAAGCAGTTACGTTTTCCTAACGATGTTTATTTTTATTTGTTGTTCTTATTTTTAGGACGTGAGAGTTCAATTTGGGATCTTTCCTTTTTTATTTAGAACACTTTGAAGAGTAGAGGACATACTTTGTTGTCGTAAAATTACAGCGTACAACATGGCCAGCACTAGAACCTATGACAAAGCAGTGTATTACAAACTTTCACAAGATTATAAAGTGGATTTATGATGATGGATCTGATAGTTGTAGGTACAGTCAGCAACGGAAATTGATTAACGATTGATAGTTGATATAATTACAAAAAAAAAATATAATTTGGAACTCGTAGCGTGAAGATCAAAATTTTGACTTATATTTTAGGAATAACTCATCCAACCAAGCAGCCAAGCAGCGTTTCTGTGTTTCGGTTTGAAGAGTTTGGTTGCCGGTGAAATTACAGGCACATGAGATTTAACATCTGTATGCCTCAAGTTGATGGACGCAGCGCATCGTAGGGCACGTTTCAATCGTGCGTGACTTACGAGGCAATGCTTTGTACGAGGTAAAAGTTACCACTTAACATCAGCCAACACAGTTGTTTAGCTTGCGAGGCAATGCTTTGATAGAATAGGTATTGGTTACAACTTAACATCAGGTGTGCCATATTCTTCTTCCATCAGCAAGTTAAATAAAAAACTAACCAAATCACGAAGCCACGTAAATATATTCACAATCACGGATTTGTCCTCAATACTTTCATATTATTGGAAAATCAAGGATTTTTCCTTTTATAGATAACATTCTATGAGTTCAAAGGTTTGGAATTTGCGATCCGAACTTTTATTTCTTAAGGTCACGGGTTTTTGTTATTTCGCGATAAATTGACCGATAAAACATTTTTCTTTCGCTTGAAATAAGTTTTATTTTCTATTAGGATTTAGATTTAACTTATTATTAAAGAAAAAAGTTTTTTCTTCGAGTATTTGCTTAATGTTTCGGATTAGTTTGGTTGAGTTAGTTTCTAGTACACTTGATTGGCTATTTTCTTTAGATAAACTTTATCCAAATCACGTTTGAGCTTGCTTCTGGCTTATTTATTTAGGAATCTATTAACATTATTGAAGATGACTAGATTTTTTTGTAAAAATTTTGTGGACATCCCAAACATTACCATCTAGCCCCAAACTTTGCAAAGCTTGTAGTATGGGAACCAGATGGCTTTTTTTTATACTACTAGCTGATGGAACAAGCAGATGGCCCACCTAATGTTAAGTGGTAACCATAACAAAGCATTGCCTCGTAAGTTAGGTACGATAGGCACGTGCCCTACGATGCATTGCCCTGCGTCCATCAACTTGAGGCATACAGATGTTAAGCCTCATGCGCCTGTAATTACACCGGCAACTACACTCTTTCTTCAAACCGAAACACAGCGTGGTGGTAGCACTTCCCCGGACGACCCCTTCACAAAGAACACTTAAAATAGCTGATATATTATAATACCTGTATATATATTTTTTTGTAAGTATATACATTATTTTAATTATTTATTTTATAACACCCAGAATGAGAACAAACATCTATGTTTATCCCACAAAAGCTTGCCCTCGGCGGGGATCGAACCCACAGCTACTGCTCAGGAGGCAAAGCTACTACCAACTGAGCTGTAAGGCCTGTCATGTCTCATGTTACTGTAATCACAGGTACTCTTTCAATCGGAACACAACATTTTTTTATTGATATGAAAAAAAATGCGTGCACCGCACATTTAGAAATAATGAAAGTCCCACGTTTATTAAAATACCGTCGCGTAAAATCTCTCCGAACGAGCTTTAACGACTTTTTAATTACTTCCCTACCCTCGTTCCAAAACACTTACTATCCCAGTATTCCACTTTACTAAAATATTTCTTTTATAAATAAATGAACGCCTCTATTTCAAAGTGTTCACTTTCTGTGCATTTCAGCATCTATTGTATGAAAGCTAGTTATTTGAACTCTTCACTATTCCATCTCTTTGTTTCGCTTTTGCAAAGGTTGAATGCTATGTTCTGTCTCATACTCTGTGACTTTATCCAAGGGTTGCTTGAATGTAAATTATAACTTTATAACTCACAATCTTGGAAACGTAATGAGAGAGAATGAAGCGTAATAGGCTATGTCAAGATCGTAGCAAGTTGAAATCCTCTGCCTATCCTTATGGAAACTGGCGTGATTTTATGTATATATCTAGGAATCCAAAAAAAACCTCTCGACACTTTTGAATGTATCTTAATATTTTACTGTTATATACCCTTGCAATCTAACTTGCAAAAACATGTCCTTCAATGGCGCTTCCATTGTACTTTTTAAATTCTTTAAATGGATTCTTATTATTAAATTCGAACCACACTGGAGCTATATTCACCTAGCTTTAAGACGTTTTAAAGTGATCATTGTCATTAAGTTGCATGAATAAATACCTTTTGACTTAGACTTTGTATAGTACAACTATGCTAATTTACTTTACATATGTTCGGATATTTCATTTTTCGATACATCAAAATAATGAAAGTAACATGACAAACATGCTATATATACATATATGTGGCAGCCAACTGGTTTAATCCGCCATTCAATCAACTGCCTAGCCGTTCAACCAAACGGCGCCATTCAACCAAACGCCTGAATGGTATCCCCCACAATGTTAAAAATCATGTAGTACCGAATCAAGACGACAAAAAAACATTCTAACAACCTATTGTACCTTTTAAGGTTTGGTTAGGTTATTAAGTTTTTTATTTTTTATTACCGACTTGATTTATTGTTTATCAACGACTTGACTAGGAAAGTCGGCAAGCACGTGTTCAGGCATCATTCAGGTAGCCTGAACGGCGCCGTTCAACCAAACGGCCAAGGCAGCCAATTGAATGTATGAAACAGTTATTTTTTTTTCGCGTTTACATGTTCCTTAGAAAAAGTTATTTTTAATGATGGGTACTTTAGCCCCCTGAGGTTTTAAACCCAAGTATTGGAACACCTTGTATACAACGTGTAAAATAAAACCCCTATAAGGCAAAAGACTAAGCGATCAGACCAAACACTGTAATACTTTGACGTGTGCAAAGTTTGAATGTTTCGTTTTTGAAATTCCCATATAAAAGCAAAATTAATATTGTCTCAGAAATTTGCAACACCCCGATAATGTGTACTTGACCTCTGGTACATACGCTATTTGCGTTTACGAATTGGTGGCAGTTCTGTTACCTATTTTATCTACAGTTCACCATTAAAGGTAAAAAAACAGCTGTAAATAGGGCTGCGCCATGTTGTATTAGTTTCATTTAGGAGGAAAGTTTAAGAGGCATTTCATTAATGAAAAAGTTCGAAATTTCAAAAGTCTTATAACTACAGTTGTTCGCAATGACCTGTAGAATATCCTCCTTCCGGGGCTATAGGGGTATTATGTTACACGTTGTATGATTATGCTATAACTATCGTCAGTCCATAGTGTGGTTGACCCTGTCTTCTGTGACGTATTTCTTGTGACCTTTCTTGAAAGACTGGAAGGTTCTCGAACCTTAACTTATCATCAAGCTTAATTCATATTACTCCCTAAACAAAGTCTGCTCAAATTACTTGTGTTACATATTTGCGGTCGTACGTACGAGAGTAGAACGCAAAAGCGTAAATCCCTTTGAGAATGTATTTAGACCTTACATAGCCAACTTTGTGGTGTAATGTTTTTGGTGTGGAACGTTACCAGTTTCTATTTGAATCATCTTTTACCAAATAAATATTAATATAAATACATACGAATATTTGTGAACATTCCACACAACACTATCTAGCCTCAAACTTACAAGGTTAGAGATAAAACTTTTACATGACAGCCTTTATAGCTCAATTGGTTTGGTCGTGGGTTCGCTGCCCACCAAGAAGAAAAGAAAGAAAGAAAGAAAAAGTTTTTAATTATGACGACACAGGATATAACAAGAGCGACACACAAAAACTAACTAACAGAGATTTAAAATACAACACTAATCTTACAAGGAAACAATTTGGGGGTACAATTACAAGAAAAAAAAAGGTGAAGAACATCCATTTAGCGCGATAAAAATAGATGTATTACTATGGAAATTATATAATGCTTATAATTTTTTTTTTAATATATTATTTACAACACTCAGAAAGAGAAAAAACCACTATGCTCAACAAATTTGTGCTCAGTTGAGATTGAATTGCCTGTTTTTTTACAGTTATAATGTTATAAGGAAATTATTCCGGTATGAACCAAGCCGTAAGTTTGTTGCCTGTTCTTCTAGGCTTTGGTCGCGTGGAACTGGCACCTAGAGAAGAACAGGCAACAAACTTACGGCTTGGTTCCTACCGTTCTTTTGTATGATTTATTGTATGATCCTTTTACAATGTTATATAAAGTGATCCTTGTGATTTTATTGAATAAATGCCTTTTGACTTTGATCTTTATATCTTAAAACTTGAAACTTTATATCTATTTAAATTAATTCACTGATTCTTTAAAGATACCATCAAAGAAACCATAAAAGCGGTGTGAAATTTCAAAACGGACTCTCAACCTCACAAATTGGTGCTTGTTTTAAATGCTCAGCAAAGTCACCAAGCTGGTGTACGTACACGTGAATAAATCAGAATCATTTATACAAATTGAAGGGTGTTGAATTGTGACTTGGATTTCAAACTGGTACAATTTTTTACGACGGTAACATTTTGATGCTGGTAAAAAACTTCTGTAACTTATTTAAGGGTCTAAATAAGATACACTTTTTGTTGAAACAGCGGAAAGATAAAGTGTATGAAAAAGATATTTTTTGTCGTGAAGTTAAGTTAAAGAGTAGTAGAGCTCTTTGTGAAGGGCTCATCCGGGGAAGTATTTACTACCACCATACCATTTTCTGCCATCAAGCAGCGTTTCGGTTTGAAGAGTGTGGTTGCCGGTGAAATGACAGGGGCATGAGACTTATAATCTCCATGCCTCAAGTTTATGGACGCAGGGCAGTGCATCGTAGGGCACGTTCTTATCGTACGTAACTTACGAGGCAATGTTTTGTTATAGGTGATGGTTTTCACTTATCAGGTGGGCGATCTGATTGTACCAGCTAGTTGAATTAAAAAAAAAGCTCTGCAGACCCTTATCACATCTCAGTAAACTCAATAAATTGTTGGAAAGCTCTTGATTTCATTATTGGCCTGAAAACGTAGAGATCTTGTTCAGACTAACCCAATCTATGTTCTTGTTTAACGTATGATTGGACTCATAAAGGCCGATGTGACCGAAAATTCACATTGCCACATTTCCAATCTGAAATCTCTTTTGTTTCATACATACATACATACATAAAATCACGCCTGTTTCCCATAGGGGTAGGCAGAGACCACGGATTTCCACTTGCTACGATCCTTACATACCTCTTTCGCTTCATTCACTCTCATAACATTCTTCATACATTCTCGTCGGTTTAGGGTACTCTTGACCTGGCCCTTCTCTAGAACGTCTGCTATCTGATCGAGATACGTTCGCCTAGGTCTTCCCCTCCCAATAGTCCCATTTACGCTCGCCTGATGCACCTGTTTCGTTAATCTCCTTTCATGCATCCTCTCCACATGCCCAAACCATCTTAACATACCTTTCTCTACCCTCATCACTACGTCTTCTTTCACTCCACATTTCTCTCTAATTACACTGTTCCTCACTCTATCACTCAAATTCACACCACACATACTACGTAACGCTCTCATCTCTAATCGGCACTAACACCCCCCTATGTACAGCCAGTCGTGCCTTTTTAGACAGTTTCCGGCTGCTCATAAACGTGTGTCCTTTGTTTCATTCCTGCAGAAATTGAATTAATAATATAATCACTTAGTTTATCTCTAAATATGTTGTTGATAATAATGTGATGTACTTATAAATTGTGTTATCATTTGTGGCCTATCACATCGTGGTCTAGTTGGATCGACCCTTCTTTTCAACCCTAAAGTCGTGGCTTCTGCAGCAGTAACTGGTTTTTTCTAGGTAGAGGTGTATGGAATACGAATACCACATACAGCAAAATTATTTTTTTCAACTTATCGCTGATGGAAAAAGCATAGCCGATGTTAAGTTGTAACTATTACTTATTACAAAGCATTACTTATTTATTTATTTATTACATACATGATGGTTTGCTTACAGTATGCAGACCAAAATGCTTATCTTAATTTTAAACTTAAAATATAGTTAAAGATAAAATAAATTAACATAAATTTTGACGTTAAATATATCGACATGTTGGACTTCGTGTAAGAATTTGTTTATAAGAGTAGTACTCTTAGAGTTGGCGCGCTATTTTCGTGGTGAGTTCGTGGTGTGCGGCAAGTGAATAGTTGGTACAGTCGGCGGCCGCAAATTACCTACCTTTTTTTATTACCTCGCAAGTCACTTATGATAGGAACATCACATTTGTCCTGCATCAATCATGAGGCATATATAATTAAGCCTGTAATTTCACCGCCACCCACACCCTTCACCTTCTTCTGACCTTCACCATATTAGAATGCTAATAAAATTGTTTTTATAAATACATTATGTACAGACAATAGACAATTATAATACCCTGGAGGATATCAAACATCTTTGTAGGTATGTATATAAAGCCTCTTTACTTTCGCCCACGGCTTTGCTCGAGTATTAGTTATTGCTTCACAGCCTTCACAGCTCAGTTGGTAGTAGCTCTGCCTTCTGTGCCGTAGGCCGTGGGTTCGATCCCCACCGAGAACAAACATTTGCGTGATGAACATAGATGTTTGTTCTCTGTCTGGGTGTTATATAATATTATAAGTATGTATTTACAAAAAAAGTATATAAGTAGTATATCAGCTATCTGGTTCCTATATCATAAGCTTTGGCGAGGTAGTGCTGTGTGGAATGTCCACCAATATATTTATTTATTTATGAATATTTAAAGCGTTTTACCGTTATTGGGTTCGTTCGTTTTAGAGGTAAAACATGATTACGAAAGAAATATAATATAATAAAAGCCTATATTCTCATACAGGTTACGTACTATACTTATTTAGGTTTCATTCAAATCGATTTAGAGGTTAGATTAGATTAGAAAATTATTTATTCCACAAAAAAGAAGTAAATAGGCAAACTTTATGCTAGTTGGCATTTTCTTTCAGCCTTTGTATAATGTGGATGAAAAAAAAAGAAAAGAGAAACATCTAACTAACTTACATACAATTACGCGATATACATCCAAACAACAGAAGGATATACACATAATCTACTAGCTAACTAACTTTTGAGAAAAACATTTCAAACTACCGTCGAAGTCCAAAATCCCTGCTTCGTACATAAGTCTTCAAGTCAAGTCTGAATTATTCTATGCAGATTTGATCATCCTCTTTCGTTGAATGCGGGGGTTCCTGTTCGGTGAAATGAGTGGATTGTTCTAAGCGATGGAAAAGGTCGGGCAAGGTTTTGAATTTATGGAAGGTAGATTGACTTCCCTCTTGAGATATCGGAGTGTAGAGAATTGTTGAGATAAGTTTAAAGAAAGGATCTTCATGGTTTACTGCTGCTAAGATATTTAGCTAAATTGATTTAAAATTTGCTAATGGCTTCAGTAAAGTTCAAATTTATTAATTCATAAAGATAGATGACAAATACTAGTATAAAATTGAAACTGAAACTGAAACAGCTTCACGACTTTAATCCCCAGACACGACAGATATCCCCTCAGATCTCTTAGTACCAAGTACTAACTCCAGATTCTTTGATGTGATGATGATGATGGATGTCTAAGGGGGGTAGTCAGAGGTACGTCCAAACATTACATTTGCCACATACCCTCATTTTGCAGTAGTTGGTATTCCATACGAGACAGGTTGCAAGCCCATCGCCGCTGTTAGAATACTAACTGGTTTCCTCACGATGTTTTTCTTCACCGTTTAAGAGGACTGGCATTGCGCACATAAATTTTTCGATAGGAAAAATCCATCGGTGCACGACCGGATTCGAACCTGCGACCTTACGATCGGAAATCGGGGTCAATCCCACTAGACCACCGGTGCTCTTAGTTCAAAATTAATATTAATAAATTCATTTTAATAAAGCATTATTTATAACATATTTATTTGATTAATCGTTTTCTGTATTTCGAGCCGTTTTTTCCAAAAATAATTATGAAGATGCGAAACCAGCGATTACCAATCTTAGTACGCCCGATGGAACTTACCGCGTCTCTTATCACTACTAAACTATTATTAATATTATAGAAGTCCTTCTAAAGCCAGCAATCCAAACCAAAGCACAGGGGCATTAGTCTCTATTGCCAATGCAATCGCGTTACACAGATACGACTAGACAGCGGCGGGAAATCGGACAAAACCATATTCCCTATGACTTAGTTGTCATTCCTAGTTGTCATTGTTAGTTAACTTTTTGGTTTATGAATCGCGTTTGCGTTTAGGAATCTCCTATGTCATAGAGAATAATGCCTCAGAACTACTCAATAAAATAATCTAAACTTTATGCATCCAATGGAAATGCTTGCTCGTAGCGAAATCGAAATGAAGAATTTAAATAAAACAAATGACAGGCCCAGAATATCTCCCCACTCACAAACTCTGCAGGTTTTATAATAAAATGTTCTAATAAAACATTCAAATACCACTCCAACTCACAATGGGCGTCGCAGTCAAAATATTTTCCAACCCGAACCAGGGTTTCATAGTAAAATTTACTTTATCTTACTGGTTTTAAGGTTCTGATTTCAAGCACTGCATATGCCTCTGATTTTGGTAAAACTGAAGTTTTGTAAATTATTTTGCTGTGAAAATTGCGATCCTTCAGATAATAATTTCGTGAGTTCGAAACCTGTCGTGCACTAATGAAAACTAGTTAGTGCCACTATCATATTTATTTCTACCTCCAAGCAGCGTTGCTGTGTTTCGGTTGGAAGGGTGTTGCTAGTGAAATTACAGGATCATGATTAACAAGCAATCAAGCAGCCTGTTCTTCTAGGCTTTGGTCGCGTGGAACTGGCACCTAGAACCACTTAGCTTTAAGACGTTTCAAAGTGATCCTTGTGATTTTATTGAATAAATACCTTTTTGACTTTGACTTTGAATGAGGGTTAACATGCCTCAAATATGACGTACTGCAAATGGCAGAATTTCTACCAACTGAGCTGTGAGGGCTCTAATCTTATTTTTATCTAAGTATTTATTCATATGTAAGCACCGAAGTTTCGTATTTCGGGAAATGTGCGTTTTTATTCCCAAAGCTATAGTTCTTGTTCTTGGGGTAGGTATCTCCAAGTCCATGAAAACCGATTTAACAACAAAAAGTTTTTATGTCGTTTAGAACCAACTTTTTTCGCAACTTCGTGGTAGCCGAAATCATCCTACCCTGTCCACGGAAGACAGGGTAGGACGTTTTCGATTACCTTTTTAGACATAGATAAGTACAGTTGAAAACTAACGTAAAAAAAATCACTTATCGCAGAGCATGTTTTAGAGTATTTTTATTCCACGGTCAAAATATTTACAGAAGCCATTATTGGTTCTTTAATTGAATGTCGAGCGTCAGCGAGAAGTTTTAAAATAAATCATTATTTTCGCGAGTGATTCTCTTAACTGAGACAAAATAAATTTAACCTTTGAAAGATGTAGAGGTATATCATTCGAAGTTAAAGTATTTTTACCAATAACTTATACGAGTGCAAAAAAAACCTATAAAATTGGGAAGAGGGCGGATTATTGTATCACTGAAAAAAAAAACCTATGCAACCGAGAGAAAAATATACACATTCTAATAAAATTTTCAACTATATCGAGGTTCAAATCAATGGAATTCTTATTTTCAATCCTATTTTCAACGAAAAAAGAGCCATATCCGACTGTAAATGGTGAGAATTAAATTGCTTAGATTGATCAACATCATTCCCTCGCACGCCACTCAATTTCGGCTGTCACCGTGTATTTGTGATTGAGGGGTAAAGAAAATATTTTCTTTCTACGCTGATACTGTGCTAAACTCAATTCTCAAAAGAAGGGAGCGTTTATGAAACTCTGGAGATAAGCTGTTAAACTTGATTGATTTATACGACTCATACAGGGTGTAAAAGACAAAAGTTTTTATACATACATTATGCTCAGTGTAACTTGTAGTAGTTAGGCCTATAACATCTATATAGGATGAATTAAACAGCGTCCAAGGCTAGTAGGCACTTTCCTTCATGGCTTGTAAGGCCTATACGAGAGCGACAGGCTCGACCACATTTTGTGCAAGAATATTGTGTTGTCCCTGTAGATGGTAAAGGGAGAGCAGCACGTTGATGTCGCAAAGTGCGTTTGTGAGACAGTAAGCCATGCTCGGTCATGGGCAATGAATCCGTCGAAAATAGTGTAACTATCTACTGTATTACCAGTGTTAAGTGTACCTGCCTACTTACTTACCTCAGTGTTCAATGTTTAGACTTAAAATGTTTTGATTATTTTAATGGCTACCTATTTTATGAGTTATTTTTAAGATATGGATCCATGACATCTGAATAAAATTAATTTATTTATTAACTTTTTTTTATATAACTAGTTTATGGAACAATCAGATGGCCCACCTAATGTTAGTGGTAACCATCACCCATAACAAAGCATTGCCTCGTAAGTCACGCACGATAGGAACGTGCCCAGCGATGTACTGCCCTGCGTCCATCAACTTAAGGCATACAGATGTTAGGCCTCATGTGCCTGTAATTACACCGGCAACCACACTCTTCAAACCAAAACACAGCAACGCTGCTTGGCGGCAGTACCTCCCCGGACGAGCCCTTCACAAAGAGTTCTACTACTCTTGGATTACTAGCGGCATTACTCGTTTATTAGTAGCTTTACACATTCAGTTCAGGCATTTAGATTAAGATACACACTTTAAATTAAAAGTAAAATAAAAAAAAATTAAAAATTAATGTCTTCATGTTTTCTACCCTATCCTCGGTATTTTTTCCATATTGAGAGTAGCCATTACCAAATCCAGGTTACAAACTAAGATCCATTTTAATCGGTTCAGTGGTTAGGGCGCGATTGACCCACAAACATCCGAACATCGTAACTCCCATCAAAGCTATTTTTATTAAGAAAACATACAAAAAAACTGGGGTAAGGAGAACTGGAAATTTATAGGGATGTTCACCTTCCACCCACCACCTACTTTCAATGACACCCAGACCCGTCAGAAAAAAAAAGGTCAAAAAATCTTCTAAGCTCCTTCTAATATCCATTTTGATTTACAGACCCAAATGCCACATTCACACTTCCTTATCAAGCTCCCCGTGAAATATCATTTTCATAAGTCACTTTGAAAATTCTAGATTTATTGCTCACCACGTTTCCGTTCTATCCGGGATATTAATCTTGGACCTAGGGTCGGAAATAATGTGTCACAGCAGTTTTTTATATTTTGTTCCGATTTTTCTGTTATTTTACTTTCTAAAAAACATACATGGCCTAAGTTTTATAAATAAAATATGTCCAAGTAAATAAAAAAAACAAGGAAGCTGCTTTGTAAATGTGGTTCCCAGATATCCCCTCAGATCAAGAAAAAAATCCACTGGCGTACGATGGATTCGATCCCACGACCATAGGATCAGAAAGCATAAGACATTAGGCAAACTTAGTACATAAGCTTTCCTTAATTTGGGGCTAGATAGTGCTGTGTGAAACGTACACGTACATTTAAAAAAAAAAAATTAATAGATATATTTTGTAGTCGATTTTTTTATTTTTTCCAGCATTCAGAGACAAAAGTATAATTACTGTTCTTTCATTATAACTCATGTAACCCCACATTATGTGGGATGAGGTTAAGAAGCTGATTATGATAATAATAGCTCGTGAAACAATTGATTTTTATACTTATGTCATAATACATTGAGCTGAAATTCGTATCACACTTTACAGTAAAAGGTCTTTCTGAAGTTCTTTCATTTAGAAATCCCTGCTCAAGCCCCTAAGCTAACTAGAAATATTGACATACGTAAAAAATCTTTATCTCAGTCTTATACTATAATTCTGTTCTGAGAGTTATATTGTGATGGCTATAGAATGTGAGTATGAACCATACCCAATATAAGTTTTCTGAGTTTGAACCGTAAGCAATACTGGCAATGGGAAAAAACTGAATTACAAAATAATGAATCCAAATAACATAAGCGCTGTCATGCTCCTCTTGGGCTGAAACTCTGGTATAAAGGCGTACCAGGTCTTGTCCAATTTTATCTGAGTGTCTTACCCAGGCAACGCGTGAGCTGAATCTGGCTGATAAGTATCTGACTCAGCGCATCCGCGTTACCATACAGCATGGCAATTTAGCTAGTCATGTAGTAAGGTTGCCTGGAAGAAATCATTTTCAGCTATACATAGGCTGCCCATTGTACTTTTTTAAGATACGCCTAGATTTATGATGTATTCTTGTGTACAATAAAGTGTTATCTATCTATCTATCTAGTGTCTTAGGGACGCTTAAGATTAGTACTGATAAACGAAGAAGGTTGAATTTGAGTTGAAACAGTTGATTTATCTGCAGTTCATTTGCAATGGTCAAAACAAATCAAAAGACACCATCAGCTTCGGCAAACTTTATTGCAAGACACGTTTGATCTATAGCTAATCTTCACTACTCTCTTCTACTTTTCCTTAGAGCTCGTAAAACATATACGGGGTCTCGAATTCCTCTGGGCGCTGTGGATAGAAGAATCAGAAGCAATTCAATTCAACGGAAGTTCGTACCCAATCATAACTTGCGAGATAAGTTGGCCAGTAGGTACTTTATCCTGATAGTGGGTCCATGCTGACTCATACATTCAGTAAGTACGTCATTGTAAGGAGAGTAACACACTGCACTGATAACTAAAGTGCGGACGATGACAACTGTCAGGACAGAATATCAATTATTTTTTCTTCTTCTTTTCTTTGTTTTAACTCCTGCGGATATCATCGTTTTTCAATCTGTTCTGGTACTTCTGTTTCTTGTTCCAAATAAATACTTTTTTTGTATTTTGTATTTTTATTTATGGCACCTGTCCGTCATTCGACCGACAATTTTGCCAGTGTCATGTGATATAGATAAATTCGTTTATAGTCAAGTCAGTCCATAGTCAAGTCGGCCGTCATTTGCTTTGAAGATAATGGTGGCGGCTTTCTTCAAAACATTCGAAACATTTTCAGTCAAATCAAGATAATACACTTTCATTCCAAATGTTTACTCTTTGTGCTAAGACATCAAGCCATGTTGGTTATTAACCACCGATATAACACAACACAACTTAAAATAACACTAGAAAAACAATTAAAATGAAAAGCTATGTTGTTTCCAAGATAACAGAATACCAATTCGAGCGCGTTAAAAATTTTACAGCAAGATATGAGTGAGTGACGAGAAAAGGTAACAATACAATTAGGTACATAAGTAAATACCTATGTTGTAGAATTAACCCTATAGATATAATGAAAAGTCGAAAAGTAATGAAACATTTCAATTGTTATTTAGCATTCCGTCTGACCTATAAACTTGATAGGCAATTAAGTCTACGTGTTGAAATCTCTTCGTTTGATTAAAACGAATAAAACATCGGTAAATATACTTAACTCGATTGCCTTCAGAACCTTATTACCTAGGAAATAAAACTCAAAATCGGGCCGAAATAGTTTATTTCGTGCCTCAGTGCGAATGGGCTTTTCAATCCGATTTTGTTCAACTTATTTTCTCACACTTAAATGAAGCGAACACTTAATTTTCCATTTAATTACTTTGCATTGTTGTTTTATTCTCTTAAGGTCACTAGGTCAAAATACCCGCATACCGAACGGTGATGGAAAACATCACAAGAAACGTTAACTTGTTGGTCATCTTGTCCCCCACAGAATAACGTGTCTTTTAAAATCCTGATATTTAAATACGTATATTGTTTTCATTTTAATAATTCATTTAAATAAAATACCTCAAACAGTATCGGAAATCTTCAATTAAAATATCTTATATTGAAGGAAGAAAAGGAGGAAATCCTCTTCAATAAAATCAAAGTAACTGATTGACCATAACATTTAATATTATTAAGGGTTTTACGAGTTTATTGTGATGACCTTTGTTACGTGTAACTCATAAGGCCAGAGTTTTATGTTCTAGGCGAGAATTCACCTAGAGTAGCAATTCTGCTTTAGTGCCTGTACCCTTAGCACACGTTTCTAACGCTATCAAAGTGAATGTGGGTAGGTCATTACTGAGATCTTGCGCTGTTGGGTCAGTTGCTTTTTATTTAAGCTCAACTCTAGTATTTATATGATATTTCTCAATTAATTTTAAAAGACATAATTGATTACGAAATATTTTTGTAGTATTTTTTTATACTATTCCCGGATGGAACAAATGGATTGCCCACCTGATGTTAAGAGGTAAATATCACGATACGCACGATAGGAACAAGCCCTATTATGAGTCAATCAAATTGAGTATGCATTGGATTAGGTATTAAAAGAGGATTAAGGTATAGAGAACAACCTTTTAAGAGTAGTAGAGCTCTTTGTGAAGGGCTCGTCGGGGAATTACTACCACCACGCTTTTTTCTGCCGCCAAGCAGCAACACCGATTTTCGGTTTGAAGAGTGTGGTTGCCGCTGTAATTACAGGCACATGGGGCTTAACAACTGTATGCCTCAAGTTGATGGACGCAGGGCAGTGCATCGTAGGGCACGTTCCTATCGTACGTGACTTACGAGGCAATCCTTTGTCATAGGTGATGGTTACCACTTAACGTCAGGTGGGCCATCTGCTTGTTCCATCCGCTAGTTTTATAAAAAAACCGTTATCTGATGGGCCGACGACTTTGTATAGATCGCCAAAAGTCGGTGGATGGTAAAGGCTCAGCAGTGTACTTCTCAAGTACACGTCTACATCATCATTAGCCTGATAGAAGACATAGTCAACCTATTTTTGCAAACTTTATATATTTCAAATTACTAACACCACGCCTTTTTCTGCCGTCAAGCAGCAACGCTGTGTTTCGGTTTGAAGAGTGTGGTCGCCGGTGTAATTACAGGCACATGAGGCTTAACATCTGTATGCCTCAAGCTGATGGACGCAGGGCAGTGCATCGTAGGGCACGTTCCTGTCGTGCGTGACTTACGAGGCAATGCTTTGTTATAGGTGATGGTTACCACTTACCGTCAGGTGGGCCATCTGCTTGTTCCATCCGCTAGTTTTATAAAAAACACCGTTATCTAATGGGCCGACGACTTTGTAAAGATCGCCAGAAGTCGGTGGATGGTAAAGGCTCAGCAGTGTACTTCTCAAGTACACGTCTACATCATCATTAGCCTGATAGAAGACATAGTCAACCTATTTTTGCAAACTTTATATATTTCAAATTACTAACACCACGCCTTTTTCTGCCGTCAAGCAGCAACGCTGTGTTTCAGTTTGAAGAGTGTGGTCGCCGGTGTAATTACAGGCACATGAGGCTTAACATCTGTATGCCTCAAGCTGATGGACGCAGGGCAGTGCATCGTAGGGCACGTTCCTGTCGTGCGTGACTTACGAGGCAATGCTTTGTTATAGGTGATGGTTACCACTTAACATCAGGTGGGCCATCTGCTTGTTCCATCAGATGGTGGTATTAAAAAAAAAAAAAAAAACACAAGTTAAAACTAAAAGGCCTAAAAAAACAATTGAATCGCAAGGATCAAATTAAAACACGACGTTTGCCTTTTGCTATGGGTTCGCCAGTTATTTAATACCGTCCAAACTGATGCTTAATCTGCTTATCCCATTTTATCGAACTACCAAACGAAAGCAAAACAAATAAACTAAGACGGCACGTCTGTATCTTATCCCAAGATTTACGATACAGCAAATGAGAATCCTTAGAATATTGTATTTATAGATTTATTTATGCTAACGAAAACGGGGCTTACTAAGGTTTATATGAGTCTGAGAGAGTACCGTTTGGCGTAATGCGCGCACACGAAAATGTTTTTTACCAACAACAAAACATTTAACCTGAAACAAACATTTCAAGAATAGTAGAGCTCTTTGTGAAGGGCTCGTCCGGGGAAGTACTACCACCACGCATTTTTCTGCCGCCAAGCAGCGTTGCTGTGTTTCGGTTTGGAGGGTGTGGCTGCTGGTAAAATTACAGGCATCTCTATGCCTCAAGTTGATATAGATGCAGGGCAGTACATCGCAGGGCACGTTTCTAACGTGCGTGACTTATGCGGCAATGCTTTGTTATACGTAATGGTCACCAATTAACATCAGGTCATTAGCTAGTTCCATCAGCATACTGTATAAAAATAAAATTTTATTTTGAGAAAAATATTTTTTTTATGTAAAAAAATATGAAATGTGACAAATGGCTGACTAGCTGGTATGGCTAGCATGGCTGACAACCGACCATGAGCTTCTTCTCATGGTCGGTTGTCAGCCTTTTAATATACAATAGTAACTTGAGCCTATTTTTACGTGTGGGTGTCTGTCATCGGCACCATATTTCAAGAAACCAGAAAGCTGTCGTTAAATATTTAGCGCTCAAGTTAAATGGTCTATCAACAGGATCCTAAGCTTAGCTCGTAAAATACAATTGAGATATCGGTCTGTGGGCCAATTTTCACGGCCGGCCTTATCATAAACCTTGCATAAAGTAAAACGTTATAGACCCGACCAATATTGAGAGGAATTAAGAGTAGTAGAGCTTTTTGTGTGTGGCTCGGCCGGGGAAGTACTACATACAGGGTTTCACAAAACTATGCGACATAACTAAGGGAAAGTACCTTAATTTTTTTTTAATTCTACTAGCTGATGGCACAAGCAGATGGCCCACTTGATGTTAAGTGGTAACCATCACCTATAACAAAATTGCCTCGTAAGTCACGCACGATAGGAACATGCCCTACGATGCACTGCCCTGCTTCCATCAACTTAAGGCATACAGATGTTAAGGGCCGGATTCACCATGCTCTGTTAGATTAACAAAGGATTAAACGGCCGTTAAAAATGTCAAAATGTACGCGTTTGACATCAAAGGTTAGATTTGTTGCATCTGTATGCCTCAAGCATACAGATGTTAAGCCTCATGTGCCTGTAATTACACCGGCAACCACACTCTTCAAACCGAAACACAGCAACGCTGCTTGGCGGCAGAAAAAGGCGTGGTGGTAGTACTTCCCCGGACGAGCCCTTCACTAAGAGCTCTACTACTCTTAAAGATTTGAAGATAGGATAGTCTGCTGAAAGGAGACTTTTTTTTTAAAAGATTATTATTTTTTATTCATTCTTTCGATTGGCATCATACAAATACGGGATGTTTAATTTTTAATTGGAGTTGGTTCGATTCCCAGACTAAGCAAGTAATTTTTAGAAAATCTTTTAAAATTAAAATAAAGTCTCATTTCAGCAAAATATCTTATCTACAATATTTAAGGTACCTTCCCTTCATGTCGCACAGTCATGCGACGCTTTGTTTACTTTTTTATGTAAATACATGCTTATAATATAATATAGCACCCAGCAGAGAAAAAACATCATGTTCATGTTGTTTCTCGGTGGGGATCGAACCCACGGATTACGGCACAGAAGGCAGAGCTACTACCAACTGAGCTGTGAAGGCTGTCAACAATGTTTATAATTTTGAAGTTAGTCGTGTCAGTTTTTTTTATTTTTGATAGGTTTTTGACCATTATTCGTTTTACACGTCATATTTAACGCCAAAAGAAGATGACAATAATGGTCACCTACAAGTAATATCGTTTCCAAAGGTTTTATTTAGCTGAGTTCTTAAACATTAATCTGTTTTTATTAGGAATCGTGTGCCATCAAAGGCTGGCAGATTAAATTGGTTATGTGACGAGTAACAGGTTTATTGGGACCATAAATCCAGGAGACTACAGTGTTGACTTTACAGTAGACATACTTGTACAGTTGGTAGTAGCTCAGCCTTCTGCACCGTAGGCCGTGGGTTCGATCCCCACCGAGAACAAATATTTGTGTGATGAGCACAGATGTTTAAATAAATAAATAAATCAATATTGGTGGACTTTCCACACACTATCTAGCCCTAAACTAAGCCAAATCTTGTAATATGAGTACCAAATAGCTGATATAATACATATATACTTTTTTTTTTGTAAATACATACTTATAATATTATATAACACCCAGACAGAGAACAAACATCTATGTTCATCATACAAATGTTTGTTCTCGGTGGGGATCGAACCCATGGCCTACGGCGCAGAAGGCAGAGCTTCTACCAACTGAGCTGTGAAGGCTGTCTATGTCAATGTCAATGTTTATTCTCTATCTGGGTGTTATTATGTATTATAAAGTATGTATTCACAAAAAAAAAGTTAAGTATTATATTAGCTATCCGCATGCCATATTACAAGCTTTGGCTTATTAATATATTTGATTTTTAATATTGGTAAACATTCCACTCAGCATTATCTAGCCCCGAACGAAGCTTATAATATAACACCAAGACACAGAACAAACATGTATGTTCATCACACAAATGTTTATTCTCGGTGGGGATCGAACCCACGACCTCCAGCGCAGAAGGCAGAGCTGCTACCAGCTGAGATGTGAGGGCTTTTATCATGAGTAGTTAGAATTGTCTTACTGTTAGTGTATCTACTGTGTACCACACGTACCGCGTCGATTCTGAGTATTTTATTAAGAGCAAATAAAAAATATTACAGGGAGATTACCTAACTTGGTCATAAATATAAATTGCTTTCTGATAGATGGGATAAAATTTATATTTCTTTAGGCCTTTAAGTTTATCTATATTACGTGAGTGAGGTTCAAAATGTCCATATTTAGAATTATATGATTGAAACTGGCGTTTCATTTTGATATCTATTATAGTGTTTTTATGTAAGTTTACAACTTTTTAAACCTATTTACTTTATTTGGCAGCCTTCACAGCTCAGTTGGTAGTAGCTATGCCTTCTGTGCCGTAGGCCGTGGGTTCGATCCCCACCGAGAACAAATAATTGTGTGCTGAACTTAGTGTTTGTTCTCTGTCTGGGTGTTATATAATATTATAAGCATATATTTACAAAAAGAAAAGTATATAAGTAGTATATCAGCTATCTGGTTCCCATATCACAAGCTTTGGCTTAGTTTGGGGCGAGAAAGTGTTGTGTAGAATGTCCCCCAATATTTTTTTATATTTATTTATTTCCTCTCCCGTGCACCACTGACAAATCTTTTGTCCATGATACATAAAGATTATCTGGAAGATAATGCTTAATAGCATTTAGGTTCGCCTTTGCAGTATTTTAATATGCAATAACTATTTTCTATCTATCTATCTATATAAATAGTTAACCCATTTTTGTTTACTGTAGATTCAAGATCAAAGTCTTTTGAGTTTGCCGCCGAATGAAAGACTCACTACTGTCAAATTATATCCACAACTAGACAGGAGAATTGATCTATTCGAGTAATATAACTTTGGTTGGAGAGGTCCTGACGTTTTCCTCAAGAGAGGTTACTTTATCAACTTTGCAAATATTTGCAAAATCTTGTACAATATCATAATCATTAAATAAATAGCGCACTATTATAAATACAGTATTTGATAATAATTTACATCGATTTAAAGTGAGCAAAATTTTACTGACATTTTTTTTTATTATTCTACTTGCTGATAAAATGAGCATGTAACCCACAAGCTGTTAAGCGGTAAACATCAACTATAGTTGATGTTCAAAGCATTGCCTCGCAAAACACGCACGATGTGAACGTGCCCAACGATACACTGCCCCGCGTCCAATAACTTGACGCATACAAATATTAAGCCGCATGTGCCTGTAATTTCACCGGAAGCACACCCTTCAATTTGATACAAAAATGCGACTTGGAGGCAGAAATAGGCAGTAAAGTAGTATATCAGCTATCTGGTTCCCATATCACAAGCTTTGGCTTAGTTTGGGGCGAGATATTGCTTTGTGGAATGTCCACCAATATTTATTTATTTTATTTATTGTGGGTTGTTATACTTACCCCTTAGCAGTACTGGAAATCTTCCAATAAAATTAAAACGAGCAAAAACACCAAAAAATAATTTTATAATTTGAACTTGAATTACATAAACTAGTGAAACAATGTTTTTGTAACGGTAAGTTATTTTGAAAAAATATATATTTTTGTGGTTATAAGAATTCAGCAAAGATATCATTTTAACTCATGTTATTTTCGGAATCTTGGTTGATTGCAATTTTAAATAACTACATTCTATGATCTCGATCTTAAAAACTTTTTAAATATGCATGAGATAAGTTGTTTGACGGTTGCCTGCATCTTAAAATAAAATGTATGAAAATATATACAAGGTGTTCCATAAGTTGTGTATATAAACTTCAGGGGGCTAAAGTACTCCTCAATATGAACAACTTTTTCTAAGGAACCAACACTGTGAACGCGAAAAAAAACAGCTGTTTCATACAAAAGTTCAATACCTACCAGGCTAAAATGTATGAAAAAGCTGTTTTTTTTTCGCGTTCACAGTGTTGGTTCCTTAGAAAAAGTTGTTCATTTTGATGGGTACTTTAGCCCCCTGAAGTTTATATACACAACTTATGGAACACCTTGTATATGTATTAAAAAAATAAAATGTATAAATAAATATGCAACTAACTGCTTAATACTAAAATGTCATTGCCCAATGCTTTTAACATACGAGCGTTTATTATTAGCAATTATTATTTTCAACGTTAAATTATAATCTCTCATCTCACTGACTTTCTCCACAGATACCTGTAAACAGACGTTTGTAGAATTTTGATAATGAGATTGTTTTTGATTTTCATTCTGTATGTAGCGTCTTCTTCTTCTTTCATTAGGCATTCTTCAATTAGGTCACCATTTCAAATCATTCAAAGCATGTTATCTAACTTTATTTTTGACTAGCGGCCTGTCCCAGCTTCGCATGGGTGGATATACATTTTCTGAACATTTTAGGATAGACCGTAAGTTCGAGTCTCGCGTCTACTTTTTTCATACATTTGCACGCCCTTCTCCCTGATTGAGAACGCGCCCCGTGGAACCACGCGTTCGATAATAATATATTTAAGAAAACTAAAAATTTTAATTTCGTTATATCTTTTGAATGTATAGTCCGATTTCAAAAATTAAAGAAGTAATCTATAGGTATTAAAATAGTCTTGAATACAAAATGATTTATTTGGATAAGGATTAATAAAGGTATGGATAACATGGTTTGATTTTGGTCGGCATTTCTATCAACTTTTAATATGTAAAAAAGAAGTTATAGTACCATAACTACGATAGTTAGACATATAGTATTACTGATTTTTTTGTAGATATTGATGTGTTCTTCAATAGTGTAGAACAATTTTGTGTTCTATCGTCAATAGTTTTCGCAGCACATGCGATGAAAGACATAAATTATGGCCAATTTTTTACACCTTGGGTTACATTATTGAAGTTTCAGAAGGGATCCCTAATTTTTTCTAATGATTAATATAACCTATGTTACTCAGGGATAATGTAGCATTCTAATGGTGAAAGAATTTATGACATCGGACCATACAAAAATACAATACACTACCAATCAAATAACACTGTCAGAAAAGAATACCTGTAAAGTACTATGTACTCTGCTAGAATAATATAATTTTGATCAAACCTAGAGTATATACAAAAAAAGCCTATATTTTGTAAAGTCAATCCAGACGATCCAATGAGGAAATTATTTCCTGGTCTCTGGTTTTGAAGTCTTAAATTATTTTTTTGTCTTCAATATTTTCGTAAGCCCTTTATATTTTCTGTAAGCGTGTTTGAGACGCTGAATTAGATGATGAAATTCGTTTATCCCTGGTGTTATAAAGTCCGTGAATATTTTGATAGCACGAAATATTCGGGAAAATTGAAATCCTGATCTTTAAAAACCCGCAAATATTTTTCAAAAAGTTTGCATCATATTTTTTGATACCTTCGAGTAAGTATGCTTAAGTGTCTACATCCGTATCTATCTATCTACTGTCTAATTGTTTCTAATAATAAATAAATAAATATTGGTGTATTTTCATACTATCTGGCCCCAAACTAAACCAAAGCTTATAATATGGGAACCTGATATAATACATATATGTATACTTTTTTTAAAAAACATACGTGTAATATATAATAACACCCAGACAGAACAAACATCTATGTTCATCACACAAATGTTTGTTCTCGGTGGGGATCGAACCCACGGCCTACGGCGCAGAAGGCAGAGCTACTACTCGTACCAACTGAGCTCTGCAGGCTGTCAATAATGACGCAACAAAAATCTAGTTTCTCTAAACACCGTCAAGTTATTGTACTCTTCAAAATTGTACATGTTTGAGTCACGTGTATAGAGCTATTCTGAAAATAAAATCGAGGGCAAATACTTTTCGTTTTATCTTACCAATCAAATCTAAGTGCGCTGGTTAGCCAAACATCGCCCGATCATCGGAAAAGTTGGCAGACAATATAGCCTTAGGTGGCGTTTACACTTGCAGCTTTAGCTTCTTCAAACTCCCTCCAAGGGAACAATGGAGTTAGTACTAAGGTTCAACGGTTCAGCGTAATTGTCGGCAAATCTCATTTAAGACAGGATTCTATTCATTATCGAGCGAGAATTTAACCTGGAGTCGAATTGGGTCATAACTAACTTTGCTATCATCGCTTCTTAAAATCTGTTTAGGTAAGTTCGTTTTATAGAAATTGCTGACAAACTTAATTTTATTGGAAAGCCTGGACTTTTGCTGTATATAAAAAACAAAGTTGTCAAAAAACAAAATCAAAGTGAGTTCGAATAAAACACAGGCAAGAATTCATCGAGCATGAATTCTGCTTGAAATTGAAATCAAAGTTTGGTATCGTTTAAACAAATTTTTGAAAAGAAGACAAATTCTTAAATGAAGACTGAAATCATATAATAGAAATTTACAAATTCTAAAGGCCAATTTAGGCGATGTGATAAAATTGAACTTGTAAATGCGTTTTCTAGAAAACCCAAATCTGAAATTTGACAGTCGTCACAATTTTATCATCCACTCTATCTCAATTTTTTACTAGAGTGTCGATGTTCAAAGTTACTAAGCCGTAAGTTTTGCTTGTTTCTTTAGGCGGTAGAACTGGCACCTAGTTTCAACTAGCTTTAAGACGTTGGGTCACCTGATGTTAAGTGGTAATCATCACCTATAACAAAGCATTGCCTCGTAAGTCACGCACGATAGGAACAGATGTTAAGCCTCATGTGGCTGTAATTACACCGGCAACCACACTCTTCAAACCGAAACACAACAACGCTGCTTGGCGGTAGAAAAAGTCGTGGTGGTAGTACTTCCCCGACGAGCCCTTCACAAAGAGCTCTACTACTCTTAAGTCTTAGGTACGGTGAAAGCAGATACATCGGTGGGTCTTAGTCGGTATGATATCTGCTGTCAGAGAAGCATCCCCTCGCCGAGGAACGCATGCGTAAGGCATTTATCCCCGTAAAAAAAAGGTAATTATCAGGCACAAAAACTATCCATTTCGCCACTAGCCGTCCAAGTACTGGGGCGTTAAAAAGTTACCACACAAACTTGGCTAAGCTGTTGCTGAGAGCTATCAGTGTGTCCACAGCCTTGGCCGTCCTCAGTCTGACCTACTTCCAAGATTATATACCTACCTACATAATTCATCAATGGTTTTTCCTGTGATATATTATGGGCACATTCAGAACTGACGTTGATTTTCTTGGTATATTTAGTTAATTAATTGCCAATTTTCGCGGAAGAGCTACGTCGTTTATTAAATAGGACAGAATAGCTTCATGATTTTCAGCTCCAGGCATGGTTGATATCCCTCAGGTTAAGTACCAAGTAACGACTCAAGTTTCTTTGGGTATATCTAAGGGGGTAGTCAGAGGTAGGTATGTCCAATTATTACACTTGGCATATACCCACATTTTCAGTAATTGACATTCCATACATGACGGTTTGCAAGCCCATCGCAGCTACTAGAATACTAAATAGCCTTCACAGCTCAGTTGGTAGTAGCTCTGCCTTCTGGCACCGTCGGCCGTGGGTTCGATCCCCGATGCCGAGAACAAACATTTGTGTGATGAATTATAGATGTTTGTTCTCTGTCTGGGTGTTAATTAATATTATAAGTATGAATTAACAAAAAAAAAGTATTTATGTATTATATTAGCAATCTGGTTCCTATATTACAAGCTTTGGCTTAGTTTGAGGCTAGATAGTGCTATGTGGATAGTCTACAAATAAAAAAAAAAGTATTCCTTACTAAGAAAACAAAAAGGTACTTGCGTTTTTCAAAAGTTATAGTTTCAAATCCTGTTTAAACTTTGCAATGTGGAGGCTGCTTCCTAGGAAAGCTAAGTTTTAGTAAACTTGTATCCGATTTCCTGAAACTTAGACACCAGTCACATTTACTCGATGCTTTTAAGAATAGAATCACGCTGAAATGCATTTATTTACTTAGACTCTCTTATGCAAAAACAACTTACAAAATAAAATTAAATAAAGGAAGCTCTTTCTGTGTGCCTCGTCTGGGGAAAAAACCGGACAAGTGCGAGTCGGACTCGCGCACTATAAAAAATCACGTTTGTTGTATGGGAGCCCACTCAAATATTTATTCACATCACCTTCATTGCCTTCATCATTATTTATCATTACTTCTGTAAGATCTATTTACACAGTTTTACAATAAATTATTTTTATTCATTTATATAAGCACAGGTTATTATTACCTACATTAAAGTAGATGGTAGGCGTAGTATGGATCTCAATGCTTTACCTTGCGGCATACAAACATTAAAGAGGGCTGAAATTAAATTATTATGTTCCTTAAATAAACTAAATTAGAATAAAATAGTGTCATGATTAAAAATCTCAAAGTTATTGTGATCCAAATATTTAGTATAGTAATATACATATTTTGTTGCTCTAGGCTTTAGTCGCGTGGAACTGGTACCTAGAGTCACCTAGCTTTAAGACGTTTCAAAGTGGTGGCCTTCGGCACTCGGGTAAAATAAACTTGACAGTCAAACAATCTCTGCTTCGGAAATGGATTGCTGCATAAGTTAAAGGCATGGATTTACGACTTATCTAGAACGTGGCCAAGCATAATATAATATTGGAGAACGATCCGTTCGGAAGGTTCTCGAATACCATGAATGAGAAATCGAAACGGTAGTGTGAAAGTCAGTGGAGGTCAAAATCGGATTTCCTTCAATATTTTTTTTTAATTACTTGCTGATGGAACAAGATGAATGCCTATTGACAGCTTTACAGCTCAGTTGGTAGTAGCTCTGCCTTCTGCGCCATAGGCAGTGGGTTCGATTCCCACCGAGAACAAACATTTGTGTGATGAACATAAAAGTTTGTTCTCTGTCTGGGTGTTATTATATAATAAAAGTATGCATTTCCAAAAAAAAGTATATACATTTGTATTATATCAGCTATCTGGTCCCCCAGCTATATTACAAGCTTTGGCTTAGTTTGGAGCGAGATAGTGCTGTGTGGAAAGTCCAGCAAATATTTATTTATTATTTATTTATCTGGTGCTAAATGGTAACCATTACCTACAACAAAAGCATTGCCTCGCAAGTCCCATGATGCACTGCCCCAGCGATGTCATTTGGATCAATATCGTTATTTTTCAAGTATTTCTACACTAAAGTTATCCCCGTAAGTGGGGGTCTTCCACGCTGTCTCGGTCCAGACTTGTAGTTATGCACTTTTTTTATACAACTAGCTGATGGAACAAGCAAATCTGATGTTAAGTGGTAACCATCACCTATAACAAAGCATTGCCTCGTAAGTCACGCACGTTAGGAACGTGCCCTTCGATACACTGCCCGTCGTCCATCAACTTGAGGCATACAGATGTTAAGCCTCATGTGCCTGTAATTTCACCGGCAACCACACTCTTCCAACCGAAACACAGCAACGCTGCTTGGCGGCAGAAAAAGGCGTGGTGGTAGTACTTCCCCGGACGAGTCCTTCACAAAGAGCTCTTCTACTCTAAAAACTATCCTGGTCATGTGCTAAAAAATTTGGATTCGCCAAAAAAATATAAAAGCTATAAGTTTCTTGCCTGTTCTTCTAGGCTTTGATTGTGAGGAACTGGCGATAGATTTACCTAGTTTATTAGACGTTTCAAAGTGATCCTTGTGATTTAACAGAATAAAGACAGTATTGATATTGATTCACTTTATGATTTATCTGAATAAAGACCGTTTTGATATTGATATAGATTTTTTGATCCTCCGGTCTCCTCATGGCATTAGAGAACTGGGCTTTTCTGATGAAAATGTAACGAGGAACCAAACATACTTGAAATGGCAAAACAATCTTTTCCATACAAATGGATAGCATTACTCGAAGACGTTGTTTTACGACCGATATAAAACGTGGTCAGTCATAATAAAATATTGGCAAATCGTGCACCAGGGGTCTTATGCTCACTTCGAGCGAGATTATCTCACGGTGGAGATGACGTTATATCTCGTTTAATAACTCGTTGACGTTGCGTCTCGCATGAAATTTGAATGAGAAAATTGGGGAGTGAGATGGTGAGAATGGGGATTTAATAGTTATCGAACTAGATATGACGTCATCTCCACCGTGAGATAATCTCGCTCGAAGTGAGCATAAGGCCCCAGTACAAGCTGAAAAATAGAGAAAAATAATAAATTTATTTGAAGATTTTTACTCGGCACTATTTAGCCTCGAATTAAGCAAAGTGGAGCCAAGCAGCCTTATATTGGAGCCACAACTTATTAAAAAAAACCGGCTAAGTGCGACTCGGACTCGCGCACAAAGTGTCGGAAGTGTTCCGTATCTATAAAACCGGCAAAAAAACACGTTTGTTGTATAGGCGCCCCGTTAAATGTTTATTTTATTCTGTTTTTTTTAGTATTTGCTGTTATAGCGGCAACAGAAACACATAATCTCTGAAAATTTCAATTATCAAACTATCACGGTTCATGAGATACAGCCTGGTGACGGACGGACGGACGGACAGACAGACGGACGGACAGAAAGACAGACAGACAGACAAACATACAGACACACAGCGCGATCTAGCTTCAAACTAAGCATGTTATATTATAGCACCCAGACAGAGAACAAACATCTGTGTATACTACGAGTTCTGTTATTCTCACGACAAATTCCCCAGGCACGGTAGATGGTATAACATTTTAACCAAAAACACAAAAAAAATATAGTTATTATAATACAGTGAAGGCATTCAACTTGGTGCTAGAAATGTTCACTTGATACCTTAAGCTGCTCCTAAAAAAGGGTTTTGACAGACAGACAGACGGACATCAAAGCAGATGAGGGTTACCGTTTCTCACCTTAATCCGACAAATGATTATCAAAGGCGTGAGTACCTACTGTTTTCGTGTATATTGTAAAAGCTCACGTATACTAACGAAAGCTTTGGACAGCCTTCACAGCTCAGTTGGTAGTGCTCTGCCTTCTGCGCCGTAGGCCGTGGGTTCGATCCCCACCGAGAACAAAACTTTGTGTGATGAACATTTATGTTTGTTCTATGGCTGGGTGTTATTATATATATTAAGTATTGATTTACAAATAAAAGTATATATGTATTATATCAACTCTCTGGTTCCCATATTACAAGCTTTGGCTTAGTTTGGGGCTTAGGATAGTGCTGCGTGGAAAGTCCACCAATATTTATTTGTTTATATTAAAAAAAAAGTATAGCTTATAATATATCCAATATTTGATCTTCCAAAACACAAGTGCACAAGAACAGTGGCGTAGTGGGAGTGACCCTGCCTTCCGATAGGTCGTAGATTCGAGTATAGAAGATGTTTTACCAAATAGCAATATATTTTTGTTTTCAAACAACTTGAAATTATATTTCTTAACCATATTTAAATCTTTTGAAGTACGGAACGTATCTTTTCGCGGTGTGATTGAGCCACATATACTAGCACCGTAGTCATTAAGCTTGTCAGTTTAGTGACAAGTGAGTTTGTCATGCATTTCAAATTTAAGGGGCTGACAACCGTAAAATAACTTTTCTCTCGCACATTTTTTATTGGAATACTTGTATTGTTTTTTTATACAACTAGCTGATCTCTCTCTTGTCGTGTCACAAGTTTCTTTCCAAACAGTGTGGTGAAAGGATTTTAATAGCGCCTCAAGAGGCTCCTTTCGAGCACTTGACACATGTTATAGAACTTTTTAGGTTCTACGACATGCCGGTTTCCTCACGATGTTTTCTTTCACCGTTTGAGAGTACTGGCATTGTGCATATAAGTTTTTGAACAGAAAACTCATTGGTGCACGACCGGTTTCGAACCCATGATCTTAGGATCGAAAGGCGGGGCTGCTACCACTAGACCACCAGTGCTTTCTCACTAGCTGATGGTTCAAGTGGATATCCCACCTGATGTTAATTGGAAATCATCATCTATAACAAAGCATTGCCTCGTAAGTCACGCTTGATAGAAACGTGTTCTACGATGCACTGCCTTGCGTCCATCAACTTGAGGCATACAGATGTTAAGCCTCATGTGCCTGTAATTTCACCGGCAACCACACTCTGTAGGCCTCTTAGTAAAACCCGGAGTATATAGTAACATATCGGCTTGATAATAATGAAACCATTTATCGCTAAGGTTAATTCCCCTGAAGGTGTTTTGGCTACATCCTTTCAAAGAGAACATTCCCTAATGTCTCTGTTTCTTGACATGCGGAGTCTGTTATAATGATGCCGATATTTATACAACAAATTTAAAAAGAAATATTATTATAACACTCTGCTAACGGCCGGTCCCTGAAAGCTCGATCAAAACTAATCGGATTCAAGTCAATCGCCATTTATGCTATTACATCGAATTGACAGGCCGTATGACAGAGGATATAAATAAATAAATATAAATATTGGTGGACTTCCCACACAACACTATCTAGCCTCAAACTAAGCCAAAGCTTGTATTATGGGAACTAAATATTATTATATTTTTTGTATATACATACCTACTTATAATATTATATAACACCCAGACAGAGAACATACATCTATGTTCATCACACAAATGTTTGTTCTCGGTGGGGATCGAATCCACGGCCTACGGCGCAGACGGCAAAGCTTACTGCCAACTGAGCTGTGAAGGCTGTCAGATTTTATGTATATCACACATTTATTTGTTCTCGGTTGGGATCGAACCCACGCCTTACATAGTAGAAGGCGTAGCTACTAGAACAAGTAACTATTCGTGTTACTAGGAAACCTTGAAAACCAGCAATTGATATTTATATTTGTACCTTCTACTGTATTTGTCAGTGAGTATTTCGAAGAGTACTGCAATCCCCCCAACATGGCCCTATCCCATATTTTTGAAAAGTTTACGTGTCCGCAATTTCACGGCATTCAAATGACGGTAGCAACTTTTCAGTAAACCAAGATAAAACCAACATTCATTAATCTTTCACACACGTCGGCCCTGTACTTATGTTAAGTAAGTCTAAGTACTTCGTCTAAATTTCGTACATAGCTAATGTAACGACTTTGTACTTTGGTGTTTTTCGGTTGAGTTGCGTGAAACGGCACCACAAAGCTTCATTCTAGTAATATATAATATATCATATAATAATATATCATATAATAAAATAGACCACAATAAGGATGAACAAAAGAACCACATATTTTAACTTTGACATTGTGATCTGATATTATTAAGTGCTTACAAAACTTCCGACAAATTTGCTACTTTGTTCGTACCTTTATTTTAGAGTAGTAGAGCTCTTTGTGAAGGGCTCGACCGGGGAAGTACTACCACCACGCCTTTTTCTGCTGCCAAGATAAGTATTTGTTTACATTCTGCTATGACAGCAAACACATTTTTGCTAGGTTGTTGCTATACTCTAAAACAGCAAATTTATTTTTATATATGACAAGATTAACCGGAGAACTTCGTATCTCCTATGCTAACGACATTAAAACTCTCGCTTTGGTTTATATAGAATAGTTTATATGGAAAATTGAAATTGTTGTTTTTACTGTCTTCCTCGCAATTTTTACATATTTTCCAGGCGCAGCCGTTCTCGAGTTTTAGCGAGACAAACGAACAGCAATTGATTTTTATATACAAGGTGTTCCATAAGTTGTGTATAAAAACTTCAGGGGGCTAAAGTACCCATCAATATGAACAACTTTTTCTAAGGAACCAACACTGTGAACGCGAAAAAAAAAACAGCTGTTTCATACATTTTAGCCTGGTAGGTATTGAACTTTTGTATGAAACAGCTGTTTTTTTTTTCGCGTTCACAGTGTTGGTTCCTTAGAAAAAGTTGTTCATATTGATGGGTACTTTAGCCCCCTGAAGTTTTTATACACAACTTATGGAACACCTTGTATATAGATTATAAAAATAAATTTGGTCTAGTATGAGTGACCCCGCCTTCTAATCTAAGGGTGTGGGTTCGAATCCGGTCGTGCACCGATGGATTTACTCCTTTAAAAGTTATGGCCTCATAAAAAAAGTTATGTTCGAAATAAAAGTACTCTAAAACAGTGAATAAAAAACAGCCCGAAAAATCCAATTAGTTTTCTAACAGCGGTAACTTGCTAGTTGACACGTAAGGAATACCAACGACTGCATAATGCGGGTATTTGGACGTACCTCTGACTACTCCCCCAGACATCAAATAATATTTAGTTAGTACTTGCTTATAAGATACCTGAGGGGATAACTACCGTAACTACCGTGACCGTGACTGGGGAACCAAAGTTGTGTGTCTGTTTATTTCGAGTTTTACTTTTCGTAGATGCTCTACGAAAATTCTACATACGTAGCACGTAGCACTGTGCTACGCAACTGGGAGTTCGAAAACGGAATAGTTTATCAAAGACTTTATTTGCACCATACACCATGAAACTAAGCGGAAGTGGAAATAAAATGAGCAGCTTCAAGAAACTTTTAATTAACTTTGAAAACGGTTTCGGTGCTTTTGATAGCTACGAGTGTAATCTACAATATTGTTCTCAATTTTAGTGGATTGTAATTTATTTCTTTTGTTCCTCTTAAACCCAATGCTACTAAACGTATTACCATCGTTGATAGCTTTGAGGTTTTTTTTTTAATACAACTGGCTGATGGAACAAGCGGATGGCCCACCTGATGTTAAGTGGTAACCATCACCTATAACAAAGCATTGTCTCGTAAGTCACGCACGATAGGAGCGTGCCCTACGATGCATGTGCATCTGTTGATAGACGCAGGGTAGTACCCTGCGTCCATCAACTTGAGGCATACAGATGTTAAGCCTCATGTGCCTGTAATTACACCGGCAACCACACTCTTCAAACCGAAACACAGCGTTGCTGCTTGGCGGCATAAAAAGGCGTAGTGGTAGTACTTCACAGCTCATTTGGTAGTAGCTCTGCCTTCTGCGCCGTAGGCCGTGGGTTCGATCCCCACCGGGAACAAACTTTTGTGCTATGAACATTGATAGTTTGTTCTCTGGCTGGGTGTTATATAATATTATAAGTATATATTTACATATAAAAAGTATATAAATAGTTATATCAGCTATTTGGTTCCCATATTACAAGCTTTGGTTTAGTTTGGTGCCAGATAGTGCTGTGTGGAAAGTCCACCAATATTTATTTATTATTTATTCATTTATTGCTTTAAGACGTTTCAAAGTGGTGCTTGTGATTTAACTGAATAAATACATTTTGACTTTGACTTTGAGAAATTCTTTTGTTTGTGGCTAGATGGCGCTGTTTGCAATGCCACCTACGTTTGTTGTTTTGTTTGTCTTGTAAACGACCTTTATAAGTAGAACGATAAATCGACAAAATTTCACTGCAAAAACTAATTTATCTCTTGTTTACGCTCAATGACGGGGGTCTTGATAGAGGTTAAATTATTAATTGGTATAATTTGTATTGGGACAGTCTTGTGGGACGATGGGTCCCAAATGCCTGTGGCAACGACGGTGCATGATTTGTGACTGTGTGCTTATGTTCAGCCTTTGTTTGCTTACGATACACGGTTCGTTTGGTTTTTAGGGCTCCGTACCCTAAGGGTAAAAGGACCCTATTACTAAGACTCCGCTGTCCGTCTGTCTGTCCATCTGTCACTAGGCTGTATCTCATTCGTCCACGCAGACCATAAAAACCATTTTCCAAACGCGAAAATCAAACCCGCACCGAACTTCACCCCGACGCGCATCTTGCAAACGAAATTCCATGAATACGTAAAGCAGAGGGAGTGAACGGAGTGAACATGTCTCATGTGAAGATGACACAATATTAAACGCTGTGCCAAATGTATGACTGTACATCATTTTAATAGCTTAGAAAAGTCTAGAAAGACTCTCTAGGGCTGGCAGTATTCGAAATAAAATTTGTATATTGTTTATTATTTGAGAAACAAACAAATTTTAAGAGTAGTAGATCTCTTTGTTAAGGGCTCGTCCGGGGAAGTACTACCACCACGCCTTTTTCTGCCGCCAAGCAGCAACTCTGTGTTTCGGTTTGAAGAGTGTGGTTGCCGGTGTAATTACAGGCACATGAGCCTTAACATCCATATGCCTCAAGTTGATGGACGCAGGGCAGTGCATCGTAGGGCACGTTCCTATCGTGCGTGACATACGAGGCAATGCTTTGTTATATGTGATGGTTACCACTTAACATCAGGTGGGCTATCTGCTTGTTCCATTAACTAGTTGTTTTTTTTTCACACCTAATTTCTCTGTTGAGTGCTAACCATCAATATAGCATTTATTATTTAAGATTATTTTTTTTATCTTTATGGTACCTATGTACTCAATGTTTTTTTTTGCACAATAAATAATAATAATTTGAATTGATTTGATTTGATGACAAACTATTAGAAATGTCAATGGTATTACTTTTAATATTTCAGCTCTTATTGTTTTTTTTGTTTGAAAAGAAACTACACGGTTGTGGTTACTTGTCACCACAAAAACTACCGGGAATCGGGTTAACAATAACTTCTCTCTCAAAAGCGAAACCTAGGGTGGCAGCAAGTAAAAAAAAACGCTTGCGAGCAATGAACGAAGACGAACGAGCACTCTAATTGAACCTTAACCTGTATTATTTAAGTGTTAATTTTGAAAGTCCGTTTCTATGCACAAATAACGAGATGAGATAAGTAGTTCATCATCATCATCATCATCAGCCTAAAGAAGTCCACTGCTGGACATAGGTCTCCCCTATACATTTCCTATACATCCACCGACTTCCCGCGATCCTGACAATGTCGTCAGTCCATCGGGTGGGAGGGCGTCCCACGCTTCGTTTTCCTGTTCGTGGTCGCCATTCGAGAACCTTTATTCCCCAACGGTTATCAGTCCTTCGAGCTATATGACCTGCCCATTACCACTTCAACTTGCTGATTCTGCGAGCTATGTCGGCTACTTTGGTTCTCCTACGGATTTCCTCATTTCTGATTCTATCCCGTAGTGAAACTTCCAGCATAGCTCTTTCCATAGCCCGCTAAGCGACTTTGAGCTTGTTGATGAGGCCAATAGTAAGCGACCAGATAAGTAGTTGCGGAAGGTCAATTACTTCCTGGACGTACGTATACCTTGGGTAGTACTCCCAAGAGTAGATAAATAATCTTATCATTACCCCTTGTCAGCTACGTAAATATGATTAATATGTACCTATAAATTAGTGTAACGTTATTCCTCTATTTCAGGGGTAATAAACCTTAAACGACTTCAGAGCTCCGATTTTTGTGACGGTAAAAACACCAATAATGTTCTCTAGATTAAGATTAGAATATATTTCTCAAATCCATCATATTTCGACATGTTTAATATCCTTGTCACGCCTGTGACGTTGACGAATCCAATGACGGCTCATTTAGTTTATCAAAATGAAACTGTGCCCAATAGACTATGATAATCTAAATGACACCTCATTTTTTAACTTACCCCTGTAATTTTTGTAGTGTTTTCATCAGGCATACTTGTCATTGTTATTGACAACCTTCACAGCTCAGTTGGTAGTAGCTCTGCCTTCTGCGCCGTAGGCCGTAGGTTCGATCCCCACCGAGAACAACCGTGTGTTTGTTCTTTGTCTGGGTGTTAGTTAGTTTGTTATACCTACATTATAAGTATGCATGTAAATACAAAAAAAAAGTTTATTATATCAGATATCTAGTTCCCTGAGATGGCAACTGTCTTATCGTCCATTTTAGCTACTTGGTCTACTAGCTAGCTAGTGGAAGCTACTTGGTCGGCAGATTTGTGACCTCATAAAATGCTGCAGCATATCCTTCATGTGCGTTTCTATCCAAGTTCTATGTATTCTTTTAGTTGCCTCTTATGACATCCACTAAAGGAGATGGAAGGGTCAAGGTCAAATTCGAAACGTACAAACGTCTTAAAGCTAGGTGACTCTAAGGGCCCTGGCAGTTCCGTCATAACATAGACGGAAGTATCGCATCGTTAAAATATATGCTGGAGTCTATCATATAATTTGATAATCTTAACAAGTTTGAAAATTATTATGAAATTCACCAAAATGAATATCAACGGCACTTTGCCTGTGAGCCAACCCTATTAACCCGAACTTATGCTTGGCACAAACTTGAAGATACGACTTTTAACTGACTAGTACTTTTTGGATGTGGCGGAAGTTTAAAATATCGCTGTTTTGAACTGTTCCCAAGTTATGCATGTATTGTGGAGACTGTTCAAAAGTATTCCGAATAGGTGAATTGAAACTTTTAGTGAAATTTTGTGTGTTGCCATTTTGTATGATATATTTGTTGTCTTTGAGCTATTTTTAGTGGTAGTTCAATCTACTAAATGCATCAACAGTGTATGCTATGTATGCTAGTGTATTTAAAAGTAGTAGAGCTTTTTGTGAAGGGCTCGTCCGGGGAAGTACTACCGCCACGCCCTTTTCTGCAGCCAAGCAGCGTTGCTGTGTTTTGGTTTGAGGAGTGTGCCATCTTGTTCCACCAAAAAGTAGTAGGTATAATTATTTTTTTAATTTTGACACCGTAATCGCAAGAGCAATAAACTTGACGGCGATTCAAAGCAAAGTTATGTAAATGTCAAATGAAAATATCAAATTTATGAAAAAAATCTGTTTCAAAACTACATGTTACACAGAAAAGCTAAGACACTACTAACGGCCGGTTTCTGAAAGCTCGATCAAACCTAATCGGATGTCAAGTCACTTTCTATCTCTATATAATTTGATGTAATAGCTGAAATAGCAAGTGACTTAACATCCGATTACGTTTGATCGAGCTTTCAGAAACAGGCCGTAAGTCTATTAAATTGCAAAGCCGAAAATCAAATTATAGTAAAAATCTATCCAAAATCTACATGTTTTATAAATATACTTAGACACTACGAAATAATAAGAAAGCCTTAAATATTTTATTGTAAAAATCTGTCCAAAAAACTACTAGCTTCACAGAGAGGCTTAGACACCACTAAATATAAAAGTGAAACAGGGAAGCACTGTTGCCAAGTGGGCCACACTCCCGGCCAACTTTGAACAGCTGATATTAAAGACTTGTTTTTTTGCCTCAGTCCATAATCCTGTTGGTAAAACAAGAATAATACGGACAAGAGGGAATCAGGTCGCGTAATCTAGTGGTTCTGTACAATACCTTGTTAGGTTTTGCTGTTATGAAACTTGATGTTATACAGAGTTTCATAACTTTAATTTCCAGGCACGGTAGATATCCCAGCAGATCTCTTTACCAAATACCAACTCTAAAGTCTTTGAAGATATTTAAGGGGGTAAGAAGAGGTACGTTCACAAATTAAATTTGGCACGTAAAGTACCATATTTTGTTGTTTTTGGTATTCCATAAGTTTCCATTTGCAATCCCATCTAGAATATTGGTCACATATTTTTTTCGAAAGGAAATATCTATTGATGCACGACTGGATTTGAACCTACGACTTCACGATCAGAAGGCATCACACCCACTAGACCAGTGCTTTTTACGCTTTTCAGAAATCAATATATCATACAATTCTACAAACTATTTATAGTACTTGGAGTAAAAGTCGACAATTTGTAAACAATTTGTCAACTTTGAAATATCTTTTAAAATAAAGATAGACCCCAGTTCCACACGACTGCCTATGAAGAGCAATCAAGAAACTTACAAAGTTTCTACCGTTTTCTTTTTAAGGATTTTGTGCTGCACAAATTGTATATTTGACAGCCTTCACAACTCAGTTGGTAGTAGCTCTGCCTTCTGCGTCGTAGGCCGTGGGTTCGATCTCCACCGAGACAATCATTTGTCTGATGAACATAGATGTTTGTTCTCTGTCTGGATGTTATATAAAATTATAAGTATGCATTTACAAATTATGTATTATATCAGCTATCCGATTCCCATATTACAAGCTTTGGCTTAGTTTAGGGCTAGATAGTGATGTGTGGAAAGTCCACCAATATTTATTTATTAATTTTTTTAGGTCCGGAACCCTAAAAACAGCAGCATAACACCATTTTGGATGATAATGGAGGTTGTGTAAGAACCCATTTTTTGGTTGTTTTGTTACTGACAGTTAGACTTGTTATTTGTGGAGTATTTTTGCGGCAGCGGTTTTTATAGTCCGTATGCGAGTGAGGGGCATGTTTTTGGCTGTTATGTTATACTAGCTTCCTCCTGCGGTTTTACCGCTTAATATATAACCAAGAAACGACTGTGGTGTCCCAGCATGGTGGATATCCATCAAAGTTTCCGACACCAATCCTTTTGTTTATTCAAAGGGTAATCAAGTCACGTCTGCACATTTTAAGCAATAATATAACAGCGACGATTGGCTTGCAATCTGTTGCGTATAATACCGACTACTGCAAAATGTGGGTATTTGGCAAATGTAATGTTTGGATATCCCTCTGACTACCCCCTTAGACATCCTCAAAGAATTGGAGTTCGTACATAGAGATCTTAAGGGATATCCACCGTGCCTGGGGATCAAATTCTTGAAGTGTTTCTGTGAACACAAACATTTTTGAAAACAATGCGTAACCAACCTTCATAGTCTTGTTGTCTTAGAGCAACACGGGCCACCGGCGGACCGGAGGGGAGTAGCCTTCGAAAGCATTCCCCTCTGTCAAAGTACAAGTCCACGCGGTCCTAGACGTACAATAAAACTGACACAGAATGTATCTATGTGTGCATGATATTGTTAGTGTATTTTTAATTAGGTATGTGTGAGTTTCGTAGTGACAGACGATTATTTTTGTGTGGGAATTTGAGAAAGTGTGCGTAACACAAATTTCCCCCCGCAAAAAATGGCAGACAGTTTTGTATCGGTAATAAACGCTACGGCCACTCCCCTCCGTGTTGCTCTATGCTTGTTGTGTTACTAGTTTTTTCGAAACGGAGTGGTGAAAGGATTTTAAATGCGCCTCAAAAAGACCGGAGTGGTAAAAGGATTATAAGTGCGCCTCATAAAGTCTCCTATAGCTGTGTAATTTGTAATAAACTAAAAATTGTTTTAAATAAACAAAAGCAAACACAAGAGTCTGTATTTCCAAAGTAGGGTTCCTTTTTTTAGTCCAAATTTCATTTAAAGTGTTCATAAAACTCCACATCAAACGATGACCACTCTCACGCCAAGAGTGCAATAAATTTGTCAATTTATGCACTACCAAGTCGGGATAATTTAATAAACTTGGGTTACAGCTCTGGTTTGTGTGGTACAAGGCACAGGAAAAAGCCTCTTACCGTCTCTCTCTTAGAGCCTATTTTACCATATCTGAGTAACGTTTTTTTCTGTCGCAAGTAGTATAAAAAAACATAAAAAAAAGAGTTTTCTGTGCTGAAACAAACGAGAGGTTAAGGATACCTAAATTATTGCATGCTATTATTAAGAATATGGAGGATCATTAATTACAAGCCCTGACATCTATATTACCCTGTACCTACTTACCTATATTCGCAATAAAGTTATTATGATCATGATTTGATGATTTAATCATACGGCTACGTCACAAGAGCTTTTTTTATACGATTGGCTGATGGAACAAGCAGATTGCCCACATGGTGTTAAATGGGTAGGTAACCATTATGTATAACAAAGCATTGCCTCATAAGTCACACACGATAGGAACGTACCACGATGCACTGCCCTGCGTCCATTGAGACATATTGTTAAGCCTCATGTGGCTGTAATTTCCCCGGCAACCACTCAAACCGAAACAGAGCAACGCTGCTCGGTGGCAGAAAGAGATGGTGGTAGTTCATTCCCAGACGAGCCCTCCACAAAGATCTCTGCTACTTTGTATGCTTGCCATATTATTATGCTATTTTTATTTTTTGGCTCCGCTGCCTCTCAAAACTTAAACTACACATTTCTAAGTTTGTTTAGCTTACCCCTCGTAGCCAAGGGACTCAACTAAATTTAATTTTGTAATTCTATTAAAGCCTTTTTTATAACGCCACTTGTAAGTGAGCTTACAAATGAAAAAAGGTTTTAAGGTTTACAATAAAAAAGCAACATTTTACTGAAATAAAGTTTTTATTCTAAAAGTATTTAATCATCTAAAATCCGAACCTACAACTCTCGAGTACGAAACCGATAGGGATTTGAATCCATGACCCTCTATTATATGGAGATGCGCTTCCCAGCTGGTACTTATTAGATATGAACACAACTATCAACACCGCTGTAAAATGGGGGTAGGTATGTGCTTACCCCATCCACGGTAGATGGATATCTACCAGTCAGGAGTCTTATAGAGGTAGTACCAAGTCTAAACAAAGTCAAAGAACTATGAGTTGGTACTTTGTACCAAGTCTAAACAATCTTACTCTTAGTCTTAATAATCTTACTTTGTACTAAGATATCTGAGGGGGTAACGACCGTGCCTGGGGGTAAACATAAAACATTTTTGAAAACTAAGCGTATCCAACCTAAGTATAGTTATTGCACTAAAGATCTAAGTATCACAGTCTTGAGAATATTTCATTTTTCATAGAACGCTGAAGATTGCTTATTATTTTTGCAGAGTTTGTTGGCCGTTTTTTATTATTTGTGAGCCGTCCGAGAAGGAAAAATAAGTTTTTACGTTTCTTAATTCGGGATGGAATTTGTTTACAAATGTAAGTAAAGTGGAGCACAGAGAAGGGGAAATGGGGGTGGAGGCATTTTCCCACTAGTGGGACATAGGAGGTCCATAATGATAATAGATAGCCTAGCTCCTTATCCAAACGCCTAATTTTAGGCTCCTCTATCCAACTGGAAGATATCGCTTTTAGCAAAAAAGACCGCCCATTGTAAATATCTTTTTAAAATTTCTATTTTTTTTCTTGTTTTTTTAGTTTGTAAAGTGTACCTACAAAAAAAAAACATTCATTAATGCATAAGAAAAGTGGATAAGTTTTAACGTGGATTGCAGGGACGGTATATGGGCGATTCGGCCCTCGAGATATTGAGATGACGCTTACGTTGGTAGCAATTTGTCCCTTTTTGGTATTATTAAGTATTCTGTGGTCATGACTCTGAAAAAGAAGCAGAGGTTCAAATTATTTTCAACTAAACTATAACAAATTTAGGCTATGGATTGATTTGGAGGAAACTTGAGTACTTGAAACTTGAGTAGGTACCGGGGTTGCAGACTAAATTTCTTGGAACTTACCTAATTGTTTTCTACTAAGGATTCTTAAGAGATGTCTATACAGGGTAGTCAGATTACATGTAGAGTACGTAAGAGTAGTAGAGCTCTTTGTGAAGGGCTCGCCCGGGGAAAAACTACCACCACGCGTTTTTCTGCCGCCAAGCAGCGTGGCTGTGTTTCGGTTTGAAGAGTGTGGTTGCCGGTGTAATTACAGGCACATGAGGCTTCACATCTGTATGCCTTACAAAATAAATATTGTGTAACTGGTTAACATAAGCACACTCAACATCATCATCATCATCAACCTATGTTAATCCACTGCTGGACGTAGGTCTCTCCCAAGACATGCCACTGAGTCCGGTCTTCGGCTCTTCTCATCCAGTATTTGCCAGCTACATTTCGCAGATCTTCGCCCCATCTCGCCGGAGTCCAACACTTACTTAAGCGGTCTCCACTCAAGTATTCGTTTGCTCCAATGATGGTCGGTTCTACGTCAAACATGGCCGTCCCACTGCCATTTCAGCTTGCTAATCCTTTCAGCTATGTCGATTACTTTCGTTCTCTGACGCATAAGCTCGTTTCGGATAATTTCCTTCAGATATTCATTAAATTATGAATTTGATTACCTTTCCCTTTTTCTGTTATACCAACGCCTCACTTATTTCGATTGGCACCACACCGGAGCTTCAATATTGTATTATATTACATTGTAACAATGATCATACAAAAGAGCGGTAGGAACCAAGACGTAAGTTTGTTGACTGTTCTTCTAGGCTTTGGTCGCGTGACACTGACACCTAGAGTCTTTTTAGAAGCTTTAAGACGTTTCAAAGTAATCATTGTGGAAACTGGCGAGGAACTGGCAGTATATTCAACTAGCTAGTTTATAAGACTTTTCAAAGTATTTTTTGTGATTGAAATGAATGAAGACCGTTTGATTTTTATTTCATTTTGACTATATGAAAGTGCATATGGCACATGCATGACTTGCGAGCCAACGCTCGGTTCAAAACTTTTGGAATAAATTTAAATTTTAAAATAACACATCACTTAAATGGTGATGGTTACCACTTAACATCTTGTGAGCCATGTGCTTGTTCCACCAGCAAGTAGTATAAAATAAAATGGTCTATGGTGCCTCGATTGATCTGTGTTTAAGCAAACGATGGGTTATGGACGCCCAATAAGCTACGTCACAAGGGATTGCCATATGCTCGAGAGCTTCTCTAAGTTACCTTGAAATGTGCTATCGTAAACCAAACATTGAAACCCCTATTTGTTATCTTAAGCCACGGTCTTTGATATACGCCACCGTCACATAGCGAACGTTATCAGCGAGTTCGTCGAAGAAACAACTTTATCGCAGCATATTTCAGCAGTGGTACTCACTAAAATATTTGTGGACATTTTTGACAAAACTTTGTGGTGATGAAAAACATCGTCAGAAAACTTGCAGCCTAATTAACACCATACGTTGTGAATAGTTTATTCTTGGGATTAAAGTATTCTGTTTATACTACAAGGGCGAATTTAGAATCCAGAGCGCAAAAATAGAGTCAACAATATGAGCTTTTGATTCTATCGTTTTTTTTCTTTTATATGTATACTTAACTTGCTGATGGAACAAGCAGATAGCCCACCTGATGGTAAGTGGTAACCATCACCTATAACAAAGCATTGCCTCGTAAGTCACGCACAATATGAACGTACCCTACGATGCACTGCCCTGCGTCCATCAACTTGAGGCATACAGATGTAAAGCCTCATGTGCCTGTAATTACACCGGCAACCACACTCTTCAAACCGATACACAGCAACACTGCTTGGCGGTAGAAAAAGGCGTGGTGGATTCTGAGGTTACACGTTTCTAGATTAGAGATTAGTCTCTAACCTTAAATAATCTGCTTTCCAGAATTACTACGAGGCCAATAAAAAATATTCGTGTACTTGCTAGTGCTCGGGATTCTATTACATATAATACATTTTATTAATGAACACTTCACACAGCGATATCCAGTTTCAAACAGAGCAAATTATTTTCATAACAATGACTGTTCAGTGAGGCATATCCCATAACGTTTGCGAGCTATGTAATAATATCACCCACTCAGTTCAGTTGGTAGAAGCTCTACCTTCTGTGCCGTAAGCCGTGGGTTTGATCCCTAGGATAAACTTTTTGTGAGTTGTTTTTGTTTATTATGTATCTGGGCGTTTAACGTATTTTCAAAAAAAATAGATAATTATAATGTAATATTATCAGCTATCCGGTTCCCATAGTACAAACTTTGCCGACTTTGCCGCTGAGTAAAATATCAGCCTTTATAAAAAAACCGGCCAAGGGCGAGTCGGACTCGCGCACGAAGGGTTCCGTACCATTATCTATAAAAACGGCAAAAAAATCGCGTTTGTTGTATGGGTTTCCCTTCAATATTTATTTTATTCTGTTTTTTAGTATTTGTTAAGTAATAGGGTCCCGTTTTACTCTATGGGTACGGAACCCTCAAAACAAGTTGGCAACTGGTTCAATATGCGCATCATACAAACACAACCGCAGTCGAATCATCATAAAACGGTACCGCTTTTGTACAAAACTAGTCCGACCCACAAAAGTGGTAATTTATCAGTATTGCCATCATTACTGCCTTACGACCTGCTATAAACAACTCGAGAACAAAGAAACGAGAGCTCAGATGAAAAAGGATGAAAATAACATTTTGTTTTGACAGCTCCGTGGTTGGCCTTCAGTGTTGTTGTGAAGGCTCAAGTTGTCTTCAAACGGCACTAATAAATAGAGATTTATTTCGCGAACGTTATAAGAAAAATGGTTGGGTTACTCAGTTTTTTTCTGGTTTATTTTGGAAGCTCTAGGTAGGTAGGCTAGCTGATCACATAACTTTGTTGCAATCAGTTTCTATATGAAACCAATGAGTATATAAAACAATATGAACGTTTTGCGATTATCAATAGAAACACCAGTTGTAATCTAACTTTGTTAGCAACTGCAGCTAAATGTAACCGCAGTAGCCTATACGCTTAGATTACGATATACTTTTGTTTTAAGTTTGACTTCAATCAGTTTATTGGTTAGCTACATACATGGAAACATCGTTACTTTCACATTTAGATATTAATGGAATATATTAGGAGCCTCTTGGAGACGCACTTAAAATCCTTTCACCATACAGTTTTAAAAGAATTAGGGCACAACAAAAAACATAAGTGTCAACAGCACTGGTGGTCTAGTGGTAGCGACCCCGCCTTCAGATCCTAAGGTCGTGGGTTCGAAACCGGTCGTGCACCAATGAGTTTTTCTGTTCAAAAATGTATGTGTACAATGCCAGTACTCTCAAACGTTGAAGGAAAACATCGTGAGTAAACCGCCATGTCGTGGAACCTAATCAGTTCTATGACATTTTTTTTTTTTTTTTTTATACAACTAGCTGATGGAACAAGCAGATGGCCCACCTGATGTTAAGTGGTAACCATCACCTATAACAAAGCATTGCTTCGTAAGTCACGCACGATAAATCCTTTCACCACACTGTTTCGAAAGAAACTAGTGACACGACAAGAGAGAAGAGATACGTACAAGCCTAGGCTTAGTTAGAGTGAGGTGCTCAAACCGTATTCTTGGCCTTAGCTCTGAACACAACAGATGCAAACTACCTAGATACTTCTCACTACCAATTGATATTCAAACATGTTGTAAGCCCGTAATGAATAACGTTTTTTTATCTTCAAAAAAAAGGAGGCAGACAGGTTATGCCTCATATGCACAGGCATAACAACAAACAACTCTTTAGATCACTTTAAACTACAGAGTTTAAAGTGATCTAAAGAGTTGTTTCCACGTCCGGCCCGTTTGATTGGACCGTCCTGATTTGTAGTTCCGGGCCAATTATTGAATTTGTGTACCAAATTTTACTAATGGCCTTGATTATTCTATCAACAGAATCATTAAATATAATACGCCAAATTGTGACATTAATGTATGGAGTTAACCTATTAGCATACCCACTAGCATTTTAGCTTAGAATTGAATTAGCTCCAATTCATTATGAAAACTAGAAAAAAAACAAAGAATCCCCAGACACAGGTAGACGTTTCAAAGTGATCCTTGTGAATTAATTTACTTTAATTTTTTGACTTTGACTTTGGTAGACATCCCTTCGGATAATTACATTATTTTTAATTTTTATTCATACATACAACTAGCTGATAGAACAAGCAGATGGGCCACCTGATCTTAAGTTGTAACCATCACCTAACGAAGCATTGCCTCGCAAGTCACGGACGATAGGAACGTGCCCTACGATGCACTGCCCTGCGTCCATCAACTTGAGGCATACAGATGTTAAGCCTCATGTTCCTGTAATGTCCCCGGCAACCACACTCTTTGACCCGAAACACAGCAACGCTGCTTGGCGGCAGAAAATGGCGAGGTGGTAGTACTTTCCCCGACGAGCCCTTCACACAGAACTCTACTACTCTTAAAATGGAATAGTTTTATTAAAAATCTTGTTTATTATTTGTGTAACTACACTAAATAAGTAATGTCAAATATACTCTATAAGATCTTACTAATATTATAAACGCGAAAGTTTGTAAGTATGGATGAATGGATTGTTGTAACTCTTTCACGTAATAACTACTGAATGGATTTTAATGAAACTTTACAATAATATAGCTTATACATCAGAATAATATATAGGCTACAATTAATAAAGATATTGAGTGTTTTGTCCAAAATATGACGATAAGTAAGTAGGAAAAAATCTAACATCTGCGAGCTATTCTGGCGTGCGCTGCCAAAACCGCTCGAGTTACACATACACTACGCCAAGCTAATATAAGCTACTCGAAATACTAATCCTGCGCAAATGAAGTCGCAGGCACCAGATAGTATGATATAAATAAGTTTACCTGCTTTAAATAGGTGCTTCTAAGCTTCATATAACTTCAGAAACACGAGGCATTCACCTTTAGAAGCCACACAATGGGTTCAAAGATCTCACTAGATCTTTCAGCACAGAATAATAGCTTGATAAACAGTAAAGATGCTGCTGTATTATGTAGAAATAAAATCAAAATATGTCGTATAAAAATAAAAAAAACAGTGAAAAAAAACTATGCCAGTTTTATTATATCTTTCTTCTCTTCTTCTTCTCTCAATTTATGGCTCCTGTCCGTCATTCGACAGACAATCTTGCCAATGTCAAGTGATTTGTATTGAATACTTTTTAGTCAAGTCAGTCCATAGTCAAGTCGGCCGTCATTTGTTTTGAAGAAAATGGTGGCGGTTTTCTTCAAAACATTCGAAGGATTTTCAGTCAAATCAGGATATCACATAATACACTTTCATTCCAAATGCTTACACTTTGTGCTAAGACCTCAAGTAATGTTGGTTAAAATACCACCGAAATTACACAACACAACTCAAAATAACACAAGAAAAACAAATAAAATGAAAAAGCTATGTTGCTTCCCAAAATGCCAGAAAACGAATCCTATCTTTCTTCTCTCAATTTATGGTTCCTGTCCGTCATTCGACACACAATCTTGCCAGTGTCAATTGATTTGTATTGAATACTTTTTAGTCAAGTCAGTGCATAGTCAAGTCGGCCGTCATTTTGTTTTAAAGAAAATGGTGGCGGTTTTCTTCAAAACATTGGAAACATTTTCAAATCAGGATATCACATTATACACTTTCATTCCACATGTTTACATTTGTGCTAAGACCTCAAGTAATGTTGGTTAAAATACCACCGAAATTACACAACACTACTCAAAATAACAGAAGAAAAACAATTAAAATGAAAAATGATTGCTTCCCAAAATGCGAACGAATCCCTTTATTATATCTCTGTTGGACATTCCGTTGTCTTTGTCAGATATAAATATATCCGTCTCTACTACTTGTCTATAACAAATATGGCGCATAAAAACGAATAAAAACTAATTTTCATATTATAATATGAAAAAAATGTCTTCGAAATCTTGAATTTGAAAATAAACTGAAACAACTTCACGACTTTGATTCCCAGGCGCAGAAGATATCTTTAGCGCTGATTTCACCATCCTCTGTTAGATTAACAAAGGATTAAAGGGCCGTTAAATATGTAAAAACGTACGAGTTTCACATTTTTAATCCTTTATTAGCAACAAACAGAACATGGTGAAATCAGCTCTAAATCTCTGATTTCACGATGCCCTGTTAGATTAACAAAAGATTAAAGGGCCGCTAAATATGTCTAATCATGGCAAATATGTTAAAACCAACGCTAAATCTGTTGTTTTTATTATTTTTCTTATCATTATATGTTTCTCGAAAGGTATTTTTAATTCAACTTAAAGATTTTTCAAGCAAAAACCTCAGTTATAAAGATAAAAATCACAGGCGCACCATAATTCAAAACTCCTTAAGAGAATGAGAGCGTTTCCAGGTCAGTTGTTTCCTTTTCAACGAAATACTTGCAAGTTTCATTTCGAACACAAGAAAAGTCAAATTCTTCCTTATTTTCAGACAATGGTCATTTTTTTATGTTATTATTTAATTATCACGTTACTCGTTCTCTGTGTGGGTGTTAAATTCTACTTATACAATAATTAAGAGTATTAGAGCTCTTTGTAATTGGCCAAGGAAGTGCTACTACCATGCCGCATTCCGCCGCCAAGCAGCGTTGCTGTTCGGTTTGAAAAGTGTTGTTGCCGGTAAAATTACAGACACATTAGGCTTACCATCTGTATGCCTCAACTGGACGCAAGGCAGTGCATGGTAGGCCACGTTTTTATCGTTCGTGACTTGCAAGGCAATGCTTTGTTATATGTGATGGTTATCACTTATCATCAGGTAGACCATCAGCTTGATCCATCAGCAAATAGTATAAAAAATATATATGATAATGTATCGTCTCTATGCCGTCATCTCCTAATACTCTGTCGATCGTTTCCGACCCCAGGTATTAACCCAACAAACCGATATTTTTCCAAAACATTTGAAAACAAAATAATGACGGTCGAATTAAATGTTTGACAAAGTTCGTGCAACGGGATACAGTATTTGTGGTCTGGGACCTCAATTGGGTCAGCAGTTCGATACTAGCACCACGGAATATTTAACAGTTCGGGACTGAAACAGCAGTTTCTGATTTTATGCGACGGCGGAACGAGTGTCAGAGAAAATGGAACACTTTTGCGGACTGTATTTTAGACGAAGATTTTATGGCTACGTAACAAAAAATGTACAACGAATTATTTTAATTTAAATAACTAGTAGTTCGCCCCGAACCGAGATCTCGTGATGGGACCAAACGAACGCATCAAAACTTTGAGTAGGTGGTAGTCAGAGGCAAGTCCAAACATTATGTTCGGACTTTTTTCTGACTATTGCCTACTAACTTGGTACGGTAACCAAGTTTCAACTCTATTGGCCTATTTATTGAAGAGTTCCGTTGAACAGACCTTGGCTCCATCATCAGACCTGGTCCTTGTCACCATTTTATGAGAACTGAGTACCTCCTTAATTTATTTCAAGAAAAAAAAATAAGAAAAAGCAAAGGAACTGGCCGACCTGTAGAAAAACCTTGATGCCAACGAAATTCTTACAGATGGGAGCTCTTGGATCGCTGGTTATCTTAATTTAACTTTTTTGTTGTATCTCAAAAACCGAGCGTCCCAAAAAAAAGTAAAAATTGGTTTGGAATGTCCAAACAAAGCCCTTTCATATGACATGTAACTTGATTTTTTTATGTCACTTTTTTTATTTTTGCCCTCTTAAAAAACCCCATATCTCAAAACCCCTTCATCCGATTTTACTTATATACCAGTAAATTTCTCAAGTACAAGCTATCGACATATCAAATTTCATGCAGATCGGATCAACGGTTCTCAAGTTATCGCCAGACAAACATACATACATACATACATAAAATGCCAAATCGCCCAACTTGAAACTAAGATCTTCGTTCGCTTCGCTCACTCGATCAATTATATAAATAATTTTTGTTTACGAAAATAAATATTGGTGGAAGTTCTTTTTATATACTACTAGCTGGTGCCCGCGACTTCGTCACACAATATCGTTATAAATTGTAGCCTTTGTGTTATTCCGATGTATAAGCTATATTATTGTAAAGTTACATTAAAATCCATTCAGTAGTTTTTACGTGAAAGAGTAACAAACATCCATACTTACAAACTTTCGCGTTTATAATATTAGTTGGATTATCTGATGGAACAAGCAGAATCCAACAGATGTAAATGTAAGTGGTACCATCCATTCACAGCCTTCACAGCTCAGTTGGTAGAAGCTCTGCCTTCTGCGCCGTTGGCCGTGGGTTCGATCCCCACCGAGAACAAACATTTGTGTGATGAACATAGATGTTTGTTCTCTGTATTTTTTATTAATTGTATTATTTTTATATAATATTACTCATAATTACCTGCCTATGTCCAATAAACCTACAAAAACCACAAGAAGTCTTTCCATTACAAGACACTGGGTGTAATATTATAAGTAGGTATTTACATAAAAAGTATATAGGTATGTATTATATCAGCTATCTTGTTCCCATATTACAAGCTTTGGCTTAGTTTGGGGCTAGATAGTGGTGTGTGGATAGTCCACCAATATTAGGTCACCCAGACAGAGAACAAAAATCTACGTTCATTACACAAACTTTGTGTTCGGTAGGGATGGAACCCACTACCTAAAAGGCTCATACTCGTAGATGTACTTGCCGCCGTCTATATTTTTCAAATTTTTAATGCTCTTGATATTATTTCGCATTTAATTCGAGAAAAATAATATTATTTACTTTTGTAAATCAACTAATGTGAAAGATCAACAAAAAGCCTCTCAATCAAGTGTAATAGGACGAGAGCGCCATTTTATAAAGAGACTTGTTTGTTCACGGCGAATAGGGTTGTTTTTATTTAACCTGAGTTATTTTGTTTTGAGCCACTACTAAGCCTAATTAAGGCCAAGAAGAATGTGACTCTCGCTCGCACGTTTCGACATGTTGAAAGATATAAAAACACTAATCTATTTTTCGAAAAATCGCAACCAATTAAATCTATTCACGACTGTTTTCCCCATTCACGGTAGATATCTTTACGTCTTAGACTGATGAAGGCAGCACTAAGCAAAAAGTTCATAACATGAACTTTTTATTTAAAAAAAACCCTTTCTTTTTTTGGCTCTCAAAATGCTTATAATGTCAAAAGGGTTAGTCATAGACACGTCTAAGCAATAAATTAAGAAATGATAGTTTTTCTGTTAATATCTTGACAGTTTTATGGATTAACTCCGTTTGAATAACTTATTTCGAGGCGTTTGTTTTTCCCTAACTCTACGAAGTTTTTATGGCCGTGGAAAAATAGCCTTCTTTTGTTTTTGGTGTCAGGAGCAAGCGGAAAAATTGTTAAACATCAATTTAGTTGGACCACATACGAGTTTATTCCTTTATGTTCTAACACAATATACCTATTGATGTATGATCGTATTCGTATGGATATAGGGCATATAATTGCTTGCTTTGTTCGGAGCCAGAGTTAGTCATACTAGCTCGAATATATTCAATTTTATCCAAGCTTATTTCTGCCACCAAGCAGCGAGGCTGTGTTGTGTATTTGCCGGTGAAATTACGGGACATGAGGCTTAATATCTGCATGCCTCAAGTTGATGGACGCAGAGTAGTGCATCGTAGGCCACGCTCAAATCGTGAATCGTGCGTGACTCGCTTGACAAAGCTTAATCAGCAGGGTGATTAAGTAACTTTGTTGCAATCAGTTTCTATATGAATATTCTATATACCAATAAGTAAACAAACAATATGAAAGTTTTGCAATTATCCATCTATAGAAACACCATTTGCAATCTAACTTTGTTAGCAACTGCAGCTAAAATGTAACCGCATAGCCGTCATATTTACTTATTACAAACAGAAACTGATTGAAACTGATTGCAACAAAGTTACGTAATCACCATGCAGGTGACAGTTACCACCTACATCAGTACCCCAAGTATGAGTTTTACCATACCATATTTGGTTTTTCGTTTTTGCTCCGTGTTCATTGCGGGTTTTGTATGAAGACGCGGTAGAGATACCGATACGGAACTTTATGTTGCAAGTATTATGAAAAATTAGTAGTAGAACTTATATTTCCGTATCGGTATCTCTATCGCGTCTTCATAAAAAACCCGCAATGAACACGGAACAACAACGAAAAACGAAAAACCAAATATGGTAAACAAAACTCATACTTGGGGTGAGACATTAGCTTGTTCCATCATCAAAAAATGTTATCTAGCACGCAATATGGAGAGCTTCGAAACAACGACGAAATATACTATTTCACAATTCCCGAAACGAAGACACAGCCGGCAAATCCATTGATTGCGTGTCAGCCACAGATATAGTATGAACTAGATGGTGCAAGTCTATTCACGTACTTTTGCCTACCTCCAAGTGAGTGCAATTCGCTAGGCAGCTTTACACTATTTCACGCTATTACTCAGTCGTTTAACAGTGAAATATAAAATACCTTTTTTATTTTTCTTGTTGTTTAAGTCAAGCTTGAGAGTGAAAGTCATTACCGTCTAAAAAAGCAACAAAACTGTCAAAAAATTATAAAATGCAATGCGTCATATCAAACGTCATGTCAAACGTCAATTACAGACAGTCATGGCGGCTTAAGAAGTGTGCACATAGTAAAAAAATCGTATGTAAAAACTTTATCGTACGTACAAAAACTGTCCTCGCCTTTTGAACACCGTCATGTGTTAAAATCCAGTTATTTTTTAATTATACTTGATGCTCAAATGGTGAAGGAGACATCGTGAGGAAACTATTTAGTATTCTAGCAGCGCTGATAGCTTGCAACCCGTCACATAATCTCTAGTACTTACCAACTATTTCAAAATGGGACTTCTGCTGAGTGTAATGTTTAGACGTACCTCCGACTAACCTCATTAGACCTCCACTAATCTAGACTGTTCCATCTACGTAATACCAAAAAACTCCCAAAGTACCGTGCCTGTGAATATAACGCAGTATCTAGTTAAGCCTATGTCTGTGGTGTCAGCCTAACTTTCGCAAACAATCGCACACGGTCTTTTGGGATGTAGAGTTATTTCCGTACTAGCACCCCGATTAAACAACATACGATGTGGTTGTAGGGAGTGCCTGCGGTCTAGTGGTAACCGCCCCGCCTTTTGATCGCTAGGTCTTGGGTTCGAATTCATTCTGTTTTTTCCTTCACCGTTTGACAGCACTGGCATTGCGCACATACATTTTCAAATCAAAGAAAATATAAATTCTTCTTTTCGAAAAATGTATGTGCTCAGTGCTCTCAAACGGTGAAGGAAAACATCGCTGGGAAACCAGTTAGTATTCTATTAGCGGCGATGGGCTTTGGACACGTTGCTTTCGTGCATGACTTACACTAATACTGAAACTGAAACTGAAACAGCTTCACGACTTTTAATCCCCATGCACGGTAGATATCCCCTCAGATCTCTTAGTACCAAGTACTAACTCCAGATTCTTTTGAGGATGTCTAGGGGGGTAGTCAGAGGTACGTCCAAACATTAAATTTGGCACATACCCACATTTTGTAGTAGTTGGTATTCCATACGTGACAGGTTGCAAGCCCATCGCCGCTGTTAGAGTACTAACTGGTTTCCTGACGATGTTTTCCTTCACCGTTTAAGAGCACTGGCATTGCGCACATAAATTTTTCGCTAGGAAAAATCCATTGGTGCACGACCGGATTCGAACCTGCGACCTTACGATCTGAAGGCGGGGTCACTTCCACTAGACCACCGGTGCTCTATACACTAATACTAATTTGAAAAAATGCCATTAATAAATTAGAAGCATCTAATAATAGCCGATGTTTGCCGAATCGTGTGCTGACGAATCTAGGGGCTGAAGTTTAGTTCGAATAACAAATGTTTCTATGTTCATTTGGCAAAAATATAACTTCTATAAACAAGCTATTAAGCTACATAATTCGATTTTATGCTCAAAGCTAAATTCTTTTAGGAAAACTCCGTTACAATTTTACATATATGGATGTGGTGGGGTATAAAAAGAATGGTAGGTATATTGTCAGGACAGGAATAAATTTATCACCATCATCATCATCAGCCTATGTTCGTCCACTGCTGGACGTAGGTCTCTCCCAAGACGTCCCACTGAGCCCGGTCTTCGGCTCATCTCATCCAATGTTTGCCAGCTACATTTCGCAGATCGTCGCCCCACCTCGTCGGAGGGCCTACACAAATAAATAATAATAAAGAATCTAATAATAAATTTATACTAATTTATAATTGTAAAAAAGTGTCTAAGCCGATCTAGATGAAATTCGGTTCAAAGCTTATGTTCTGTGCATATCGAGGTTTAACGGCTTTAAAAAAATCTTTCACGTCTCAAAAACAATCAAGATATGTTCATCTTTACTCCACCTTTATCGTTTCCGCACATCTCCACATTTTTGAATAAATAAAATTACTGAAGGTAGTTACGAAAAATCGCAAACAACAAAGTTTCGCAGAATAACATTACAAAGCTTCAGCAAAAATATCATTTTGATCCCAAAAAGTTTTCCTGCCTAAAAGCTGAAAACAACCATTTGTGTGATTAACACATGTTTGTTCTATGTCTGGGTGTGATATTGTATAACTATCTGGTGCCTGCGACTTCGTCTGCGCAGGATTAGTATTTCGAGTAGCTTCTTCTTCTCTCAATTTATGGCTCCTGTCCGTCATTCGACAGACAATCTTGCCAGTGTCAAGTGATAAATATTTATTAGTTTAGTGAATACTTTTTAGTCAAGTCAGTCCATAGTCAAGTCGGCCGTCATTTTGTTTTGAAGAAAATGGTGGCAGTTTTCTTCAAAACCTTCGAAACATTTTCGGCCAAATCAGGATATCACATAATACACTTTCATTCCAAATGTTTACACTTTGTGCTAAGACCTCAAGTAATGTTGGTTAAAATACCACCGAAATTACACAACATAACTCAAAATAACACTAGAAAAACAATTAAAATGAAAAAGCTATGTTGCTTCCAGAAATGTCAGAAAACGAATCCTTCGAGTAGCTTATATTAGCGTGGCGTAGTACATATGTGTAACTCTAGCGGTTTTGGCAGCGAACGCCAGGATTGCTCGCAGATGATAGATTTAGTCCTACTTGACACTTATCGTCATATTTTGGACAATTCACACCTTAGACTAAGTATCATATAGACGTAGTGTTACGGTTTTTCGGCGTGTCCGTTTTTTGTTAGTTTGTATGTATTCGCGTGAGTGACTAGAGAAGGGACAACATTGACTAACCTATCGATAGAATAAGAAATGGATGAAAAAGTCGTTTTAATTGGAATCCAACTTTTTAATTTTAACCGGTTGCTGACTTTTATTGCGAAAGCCCAAAACCATTATAGACACTGGAACACTATCATCGTCAATAATGTTTCCCACATTGCCCTAACCGTGAGAGCGATGTCCATCCCACTCGATACAATTTCTTATGGCCATTTCGTCCATGCATAAGAACATTTTGTAGGCTATCAGTTTTCACGCCTAACAGCTTTTATCCACTCCCGTCTTCATTCTGGGCATTTAAGAACCTAAAAAAATAATGTAAAATTTAACAAAAATTGATCCCTCGCGAGACGCCTATAAGGTGTGAAAAATTGAAACTACAACAGAACAGCCGGTCTGACCCACCGCATTAGATATTTCATATAAAAAACGGAAACTTAAATATTATCGATAAAGCTAAATTGGTCGGTGGAAGTACATCTCTAGAACAGAAGACTAAAACAATGCATTTTATTTTGCAATAATTAATGGGTTTACATCATTTTCACATAGGAAAATATGACTAGTACTAATAAAATGTAATTCCTACAGTCTTTATGGGAGAAAAAACGTATTTTTTTAGCATGAAAATAGAAAAAGAATATTACGTATCAAATGACAATTCCGGGTCTTTAACTCCTCCTTTTGTTGTTTTTGATACACAAAACACAGCTTCACAAGACATACTTTCACCTTTTCAAATATATTTTGCCTAGACAATAATAATTCTTTAAAAATTTTCATAATTTCTTTCGCTGCATCGCAATGTTGCTGCGAGTTTTTCAACAACGTCAAAACAAGATCAAAACATTGCATCAACTGACGGCCACGATTTACGCGGACAGTGAGTGAGTGAGATGGAGTGAGTGAAGTTACATCTTCTTTTCTTTTACTCGTAGCTAGGCTACATGGGAAGAACAAAGATAGATGATCAATGTTTGATACACAGTTGAAAAAGGATGTAAGTCTTATCGCTCCCTCCAGTATATAGTACCTCCATGATTCACACAATATCTTTATAAACGGTAGCCTATGTGTTATTCTGATGTATAAGCGATATTATTGTAAAGTTTCATTATAATCCATTCAGTAGTTTTTACGTAAAAGAGTAACAAACATCCATCCATCCATTCATCCATCAATACTTACAAACTTTCGCGTTTATAATATTATTAGGATATGTATTTATAAAGACAATATTAGAGTATTTAATCACTTAGTTATCTAATAAATAAATAAAATATTTGCGAACATTCCACACAGCACTATTTCGCCCCAAACTAAGCCAAAGCTTGTGATATGGGAACCAGATAGCTGATATACTACTTAAATATATACTTATATTAATTTATAACACCCAGACAGAGAACAAACATCTGTGTTCAGCACACAAATATTTGTTCTCGGTGGGGATCGAACCCACGGCCTACGGCACAGAAGGCAGAGCTACTACCAACTGAGCTGTGAAGGCTGTCAATCTGGTTATCAGGCTATCTGGTTCCAGGTTAGGCTCTGGTACATACTAATACATCATCATCATCATCAACCCAAAGAAGTCCACTGCTGGACATAGGCCTCTCCTATACATTTCCAGGAAGAACGATTCCGAGCCCTCTCCATCCACCGACTTCCTGATAATGTCGTCAGTCCATCGAGTAGCGGGGCGTCCCACGCTTTGTCCTGTTCATGGTCGCCATTCGAGAACCTTAATTCCCCAACGGTTATCAGTCCTTCGAGCTGTATGACCTGCCCATTGCCACTTCTACTTGCTGATTCTGCGAGCTATGTCGGCTAACTTGGCTCTCCTACGGATTTCTTCATTTCTGATTCTATCCCGTAGTGAAACACGAGTTAGCCTTGGCTTTTTATGTCTAAGTAGTAAGCGCCATTTTTCTGACTTTGTGTAGCTTGACAGGTCAAGCTACATCTTGTACACACGGATACAGATATCCGTGTCTACTAGCTTTGCTTCATTTGGGAGTGGATTGCGTTGTCCACCGTTGCGTTATAAAATATACAAATATTATATCAGCTATCTGGTAGCAATAGCACAAGCTTAGTCAAAGTCAAAGTCAAAAGGTATTTTTCAATAAAATCACAAGGATCACTTTGAAACGTCTTAAAGCTAGGTGTCTAGGTGCCAGTTCCACGCGACCAAAGCCTAGAAGAACAGGCAACAAACTTACGGCTTGGTTCCTACCGTTCTTTTGTATGATCCTTTTACAATGTAATATAATATATTATTGTGTTTAGTGAGGCGTAGGCATACAGAAAAAGGTAAACATAATCAAATTTATAAGACAGCACACGCTACGCCTCAAACTAATAATACCTAATGCATAAATACAATCTATTAAATCGGAGAAAATAAAAAAACACACAATAGTAGGTACAGTACAGACATTGCAGACATGTTAGCTTAATTCAAAAGTAGTAGAGCTCTTTGTGAAGGGCTTATCCGGGGAAGAACTATCACCTTACCTTTTAGTGCCACCAAGCAGCGTTTCTGTGTTTCGGTTTGAATTTGAGTAGGTTGTGCTGTGTAGAAAATCTACCAATATTTATTTACTGGCGAAACTTTATCTATAATACTTTTAGCCATTTCATAAAAAATATTATTCACCTGAAAGCTTTAAGTCCTGAATTGAGTTAGGTTGAAAATTTCTACTTACATACGAAAATTCAGGCGTATATTCTGACAGATTACTCGCATTTCTCGACGCTGCTGGGAGCTTCAACAAAGTAAAGTGGTAAAAACTACTAAAAGCTTTTGATCCCAGGTCATAATTCTAGCGTTTTTGGCTACGTGACGTAATGATTCATACCTAGAATATTCCATGCACGCTAGAGCCACAGTATCTGAATGAAATGTTAGTTTCATTTTGATGAATTTGAAATTCTAACGCGTATTTTATTTTGCATGCACATTTTTTTATAGTGATTTATGTTCAAAGCATAATAATTGTATTAGACTAGTGGTTCGCCTCGAATTGAGATCTCGGGTTATGATCCGAACGCTCTGAAAATTAAAGGTGATAGTCAGAGGCAAGTCCAAACATTATAATATTTGGAATGTCAAAGTCAAAGTCAAAAGGTATTTATTCAATAAAATCACAAGGATCACTTTGAAACGTCTTAAAGCTAGGTGACTCTAGGTGCCAGTTCCACGCGACCAAAGCCTAGAAGAACAGGCAACAAACTTACGGCTTGGTTCCTACCGTTCTTTTGTATGATCCTTTTACAAAGTAATACAATATTGAAGTTTAGTGAGGCGTAGGCATACAGCGTAGGCATACTTGCTTCTGACTACCGCCTACTAACTTGGTATGGTAAACAAGTCTCAAAATATATATAAGAAAAAGCTAAGGAACCAAACGACCAAAAACAAAACTATGATTCAACGAAACTCTAAGAGATGTGGGCTCTTGGAACGTTGGTTATGTAACTTTTAATTTTTCGTTGTATCTTTAAAAACGGGCGTCCTAGAAAAAAATATGGTTTTGTAATGTACGAACAAAAGCCCTTTTATAGGACACGTAATTGGATATATTTGTGTAATTTTATTTATTTTTGCCCCCTTAAAAACTCGTTATCTGATTTGACTCCGATTAGCCGCCAAGCAGCGTTGCTGTGTTTCGGTTTGAAGAGTGTGGTTGCCGGTGTAATTACAGGTACACATGAGGCTTGATGGACGCAGGGCAGTGCATCGTAGATCACGTTCCTATCGTTCGTGTCTTACGAGGCAATGCTTTATTATAGGTGATGGTTACCACATAACATCAGCTGGGCTATCTGCTTGTTTCATCAACTAGAGGTATAAAAAAAGGCTTTTTTAAGCCGATGATGATGAACCTGCAGTGCACGTTTTATAACGTTTGTGGTGTCCAAAAGCTGGATCATATCCCGGGATTACATTTTATTTCACCTCCACGCGCGAGTTTTGCAAATATTTCATCCGTTGAAATACCGTGTGTTGAATATCAATGAGTGAAATTGTATTTACGATGATATGTGGAGTATTAGTAGCTTTTCTTCATGGTTTGCTTTCGTTATTTTGCTACTGGCACTGATTTGGAACAGTTGAGCTATCTCTAGATCGTTCTCAACGGTCTACTGGCTCTTTACCCGCGGCTTCGCTCGCACACGTTTACTTTAGAAAACTTAAAAATAAAATTTGTTTATTGATATGATTGGCCACATCTTTAATCATTTTTTTTGTATTTTCTTCCTCATGGAACAATCTTGAGCCACGTAATTTTGTCAGAAGAAACAGGTACTACCTGATGACTTGAAGTTCCTGCCTCTTCGATAGTTAGTATTAAATATAAAAAAAAGTTTAAAAAAGTCGGGATAAACAGTACCCTATGTCCATCTCCTGGTTCTAAGCTACCTCCTCACCAATTTTTTTGCCAAATCGGTTCAGCCGTTCTTGGGTTATAAATAGTGTAACTAACACGACTTTCTATTATGGTATATTTAGATAGATAGGTAAAAAGTTTGACCGCAATCTCACCTGATGTTAAGTGATTATGCGGTCGACGATGTGGCACGTTTACCAAGAAATTACCTATTCACTCTTCTCTTGAAAACATCCAAATTATAGGCATTCGAAAAAACGCCTGTAAGGAATTCCATTCTTTAGCCGTACGCATGATTAATGTTGAAGCAAAGCGCTTGGTGCGGGCAGTTGGTATGTCAACCATGAGTGGATGTCTCGTTTCCGTACGTCCGGTGGGCCGATGGTAGAAGGAAGATGAGGTGATCAAGCTGTGGAGTTCCGTTGCACACTCTCCGACATGTATCCTGTAGAATACCGATAGACAGGCAACTTTGCGGCGATGCTCGAGAGTCAGGAGTTTATACACGAACCAGGTATCGTTATACAATGATAGTTTACCTTCAATAGTTTGTCCTAATTTTCTTGCCCTTATCCAACGTTATGGGTTCAGCACAACAGGTTTTGAACTATTTGAATACATATATTCGTTATAATTTTCATTTTAAATCAATTATGTTTATTGCTACTTGCAAAAACTTTAATAACAGCACAGGTAAATTGGTCACTAAGGTGTGTACTATAATCGCTCATGTGAAACGAATTATTAGGTACGTAATAATAGGTAATGTAATAATAGGTACGTACTACTTCTAATTGTTACTGCAATTAGATTTATTACCTATATTAGCTAACGAGTGCCTACCTGATATGAACCTACTTATAACATATAATTATAAACAAGGCGCCGTGTTTCGGTTTGAAGAGTGTGGTTGCCGGTGTAATTACAGGCACATGAGGCTAAACATCGGTATGCCTCAAGTTGATGGACGCAGGGCAGTGCATCGTAGGGCACGTTCCCTTCGAGCGTGACTTACGAGGCAATGCTTTGTTATAGGTGATGGTTACCACTTAACATCAGGAGGGCCATCTGTTTGTCCATTAACTAGTAGTATAAAAAAAATGTTTGTAACAGTCGTTTGGTTAAAAATAAATATTTCATTTCATTTCATATTCTATTCAAAAACAATGACTGAGTAACTTCTGTAATTTCTATAAGCCTTTGGCAAAAAACAGTTACAAGAAAAACTAATTACAATAAAACTTTTTCTGTTTCAGGTAAATAAATGCTGGTGTAAGCTGTTTCTACATACATAAACACAAAGGTAGGTACACCATATAGGTACTCTGCCTTCTGCGTAGGCCGTTGGTTCGATCCCCACTGAGAACAAACAAAATTTGTGAGATGAACGTAGGTGTTTGTTCTCTATCTGGGTGTTATTATATTATTACATTTTATGTATGTATTTACAAAAAAAAAGTATATTATATGTATTATATCTATTATATTTTACTATGATAACTTTAATGCACTAACATTTCTAACTCGATACACAAAACCACCTCATTGTCTCACACACACAGTCTCCGTCCCGTCCGCGCGACCGTAAAGCCGCCACGGACAGCGTACCCACACGCAGACATAGACTTGCATTCTGCATTCCATCGTAACTACCCACTTTTTTGGACCAACTATTATTTTATAAAATAAAGTCAACAGAAATATTATTAACTACCTACCTAATACCTCTTATACCTACCAATGTACTCTTAGTTTTAATGTGCTTTTTGATAATTTGTTTAATTACTGTTGTCAGCCTACCTCGTACTTATCTTGTTTTATAATATTATGCATGCTTTGGCACTAGCCTAAACCTTAGGTACTACCTTTGTCTCATTTAAGTGAACTGTTATCTGTTCTTTATGAGAATAAACTCTTTAAACCGATATCAGCTATCAGGTTTAAATATTACAAGCTTTGGCTTAGTTTGGTGCTAGATAGTGCTTTGTGGAATGTCCATCAATGTTTATTTATTTATAACGAAATGTTTGTACAAGGTTTGGTTGGAACCCACGATTCACAGCGCAGAAGGCAGAGATACCACCAACTGAGCTCTAAAGGCTGTCTAAATAAAGATATCTTATTCAAAAAAATAATGTGTGCATAAGCCTCAAACTGTGGAGATAAACTACGTCAGGAAATCCCTAGCTTAGTCAGCCTCGCGCCTTATTGACCATGTAGGTATTTCCAGTATATTAGGCCGACTAAGCTACCACGATAAATAAGAATCAACATATACAATTTTCACTTATAACTTAAATAAAAAAAAATTAAACGTCCCAGCAGGATTCAAAAAATGTCCCAGCACCCGTCCCGGCAACGTCCTCCCGTCAAGGCATGGGTGAAAAAATTCCCTCATGCTGTATAAATCATTTACAACAGATGCAAAGACCTTTTTACTTTTTTAAAACGCTTATTTTAAAAAGCAATCTACTTTGGAGATTATTTTGTAACAAATGGTATGTACGCAAACAGTTTTTTGGAGCCAAATATATTTTTGATGAGGGCTTATAGCATCCACTTTGCAAATAAAGGGTTTTATGACCTTTTTTTATTCGATTTATATATACTTTTATAAGCTTACTTACAAACCGACGCACCCACTCAAATACAATCGTTGTATTCAAGAACAAAACGAAATCGAGACTGAAGCATATTTTTTAAGAATTTTGCTAAAAATGTTACAAGATTTCTGCTTCAGTTTTGTTTCATAAGAACATTAATTTCTTGCTAAATTATAGACTTAATATGTAGATGACACAGAAATGCAGAGGAAAAAAACAGCTTTTCGTTATTTATCCCCAGGCACGGTAGGTATCCCCTCAGATCTTTAAGTTCTAAGTACCAGCTCAAGATTTTTTGAGAGTATCTAAGGGGGGTAGTCTAATGTACGTCCAGATAAGTTAGTATACAAAACTTGAATAAGAGCTGATTTCACCATGCTCTGTTAGATTAACAAAGGATTAAAAGGCTGTTAAATATGTCAAAATGTACGCGTTTGACATCTAAGGTTAGATCTAACGGCCTGTTAATCCTTGATTATGATCGCGTTAAACACTCGCTGCAAACTCGGTCATAAATCATCTTAAAACTAGTGTTGAGTGTACTCGACGCGGGCGCATGCACGTTATCGATAAAAAAAAATACTCAGCGAGAGCGCCTGGTGGTTGCGCGGTCGGAGAGGTCATGTATTGATAGTTCTTATCGACTTTAATAATGCACATCTCTGCGCTTAAACAAAAAGATCGTGCCGTTCTCCTAAGTGCGAGAGAGAGAGCAATATTGCTGTCTCGTTCCGATAACACTGCACAACAGCATTTCTGATGATTGGGTTATGATACATGTTATTAGGCTAATTTTCAATGACGATTTCAAATCTGTGACTGAGATTTCTGTATTAGCTCTAGTTACAAAGATATGACACATGGGTATTTTTGTAATAAAATAGTATATATTTAGAGATTATCTTAATTTATTAAATTTTTAAGCTTAAAAAAGCTTTCTTTTATATGATTTTCTTGCTGAAGCTGAAGGCAGAGAGCTATTCTGAATGCTCCAACAATAGTCAGCCATCATGTGTGCATTCCAGTAGCCTTGATAGCGTTCCTCCATCGTACGAAGGTCTTGGTGGAATCGCTCGCCCTGTTCTTCACTTAGATCCCCAAGATTGGCGAGAAAATAGTCCAGGTGGTTGTGAAGAAAGTGTAACTTGATGCTCATGTTACATCCAAGCCTTTGAAAGTGGTTCATTAGCTGTTCGACGTGTTGAGGAAAGTCCGAACTTTTATTATTTCCCAAAAAAAATTGAACAAGCCAAACAAACTCATTTCATGCATCTCTGTCATTGTGTCCGTAAACTTTGTGTCTTTTATCAATGATCTTATCTGTGGCCCGTCAAAAATAGTCGCTTTTATCTTTTCTGCACTCAGTTTTGGAAACTTTTCACTAAAGTCACTATCACTACCGTCAGTTTTCGCCTCAAAATGCATAGGCTCTTCCTGTGAAGCATCAGCATGAGGTTTAGGTGATATTTTAGGGCTCAAAACATGTCTATATGCTGACCGTATGGAAGGATTTTCCCATTTGGCTCGATTTTTTCGGTTAATGCCGTTATTTTCATCAAACAAAAATAACAGTCATCGTGGTGGTTCACGGGTTCATTCCAGATCATAGCGGTTTCGTACCTAAATCTATTCCTTTTCTTATTTGTCCACAAACGTAGAAACTCAACGCACGTTTTGCACACCTTTTGCGGAATCCAAGGCTTATCCTTCATTTCCAGCGGGTGTCCAAAGTAATTTTTGTAAGCCTCGATTACGAACGCTGTCACATTCAAACGGTATTCTTTATACATAAACTCTCCGCAAATAAAACAAAAATGATTCGGATCATTCACATAAACTCGTCTTGACGATGCCATATTAAATTATACTAAGAAAACTTAATATTTTTTTAATTATCAGCTAATTAATACTGTAGCACAGCGAATGTTTAGTGAAAGCTATAACTCGTAAACAAGAGCTGTTACAAAAAAAATTAGGGTAGATTTAGAATCAGCGACGTCAAATTAGTAAACATCATGTGATAAAAGTCATTCATCAGGCAAAAGTCGCAATTTTGTTTTTCTGTGTAATTGATGACCGAGTTTGCAGCGAGTGTTTAACGCGACTATAGTAATTAACAGACCATGGTGAAATCAGCTCTGTCTTATAAAGTATCGAAGGGGTAGGGAGTGGGTACAGTCACCTGCATAATGTTTACATTTCATATTATTTAAAATCAGTTTGTGTTTTCATATTCATTAATAAGGTTGATTCGTTGTGAAAAAACCTGTTGTGCCGACCCCACATGAAGTGGGATAAGGGCAGGAAAATGATGATGATGATGAAGGTTGATTCGTTGTGACTTTCGTATCAGGTCTGACAGTTTTAGTAATTTTGAAAATTATGAAGAGAATTATAGCATAGTGCTAGCGACTATACCTTGCGTTTTAGAACCAAATTTTCACACTTACAAATCTCAATGTCAGACTTATGAACATTAATATTGCATTCCAAAACTAAAGCAAACATTCAGATTATGGAACTTTCGAGAGGCAAAAATTAAGGGTCACCTTTGTGTCAATTCAGAGGACACTGGTCCTAATTTGAAGAAATTGGAGAATTTATTTGAGATAAAGATAAACTTGAACATTTTTTAGAATATTTGCTAAAACAGCTGCTTTAGGAAAATCATATTACTATAAGATGGTCTGTTACATTTATTTTGGCATTTTGATGGAAATTTCAGTCATGTCATGAAAATCATAATATTATTTTGAAAATTGCCTGTATTAAAGCAGACTGACATATTATTTTATTTTTACATAGAATGAATTTTTCAGCCAATTTATAGAATTTTATGAAATGGAAAGTGACTAAATGAATTAGAGATGAAGGGACATTTAACGTGTCAGGGGATTAAAGTCGTGAAATTGTTTCTGCCGCCAAGCAGCGTTGCTGTATTACGGTTTGAAGGGTGTGGTTGCTGGTGAAATTACAGGCACATTAGGCTTAAACTCTGTATACCTCAAGTTGATGGACGCTGGGCAGTGCATCGTAGGGCACGATCCTAACGCGCGTGAATTACACGGCAATGCTTTGTTATAGGTGATAGTTACCACTTAACATCAGGTTGGCCATCTGCATGTTCAATCAGCAAGTTGTATAAAAAAAATATGACGGCACGCCAACGGTAGACATTCCAGCTTTTAGTGCCTAAATATATAACTTTGAAATTCCTTCAGTAGTAATTTTAAGTACCAAATATTAATTACGTGCCAAAATAGGACTTAAAATGTAAGAGTGTTATTTTCAACCGGTGAAGAAAAACATCACGAGGAAACCAGATGGTATTCTAACAGCGGTCATGGGCTTGCAACCTGTCACGTATGGAATAACAACTACTGCTAAATATGTGTAGCGCAGAAGTCGATCAAATTTTAATATTGTTGAATCATTATATATTTGTAAACTTTCTAGTAAATAACTACCAACTTCTATCCTGGTACAAAGCATTTAGTTATTCAAAATATACACAAAGTTTGGCCTACACAAATACATTGCCTATTCAAATTCTACCTAAAACCGACTAAGATAATCTTATAATACTAGCCCTTGATTAGAAACCCCTCGATTTGTCTAACTTTTCAAAGTCAACAACACTACAATCTACACAGATTTTAGAAGATTTTAGCAGAGCCTTTAATTTTCCTTGGTAAATTTCCAGCAAGAACATATAATTTCACAAAACGTTAATAAATTTTTATGAAATGATGTTGTTCCTGGATAAAAAAATATTGATGGACATTTCAATAATAAACATAAATTTAATAAAATAAATATATAGTACAAATCCGATAATCTAATCTTATGTAAGTAAATGCCACTGCTCTTAAACGGTGAAGGAAAACATCGTGAGGAAACCAGTTACTACTCTTACAGCGGCGATGGGCTTGCAACCTGTCACGTATGGAATACCAACTACTGCTAAATGTGGGTATGTGCCAAATTTAATGTTTGGACGTACCTCTGACGTACAAAAAATATAAAATATTTAACAAGACTTCGACAAGTGTTTCGCCTCTCTACGAAGCATCTTCAGGAGGATTGACTTGCTGTACACTGAAATTAAGACGATAAACACATTAGTTATTATTCGTCAACCCTGTAACGAATGACGTCACCTTGATGTGTTGTCTCGTCGAGCGCCGAGCAGAAAGAATTTATTTAATTAAATTTATGTTTAATAATGGAATTCCGCAAAGTCACGGATGAATCAGTTAATTATTTCAATAATAGTTCTAAACTAAACAGAGGTTGTGCTATAGGAATCAGATAGCTTATTATAGGTTATATTTTTGTTAAATGTGTAAGTATCTTATCTGATATCTAGTTTAATAAGTACAGGGTTTGCTTAGTTTGATGACGATGGCGATGAGTGCAAATTCTTCCAGTATTTAAGTTATTGTAAAAGAGCAGTAGAGCTCTTTGTGAAGGGCTCGTCCGTGAAATACTACCCCCACTCTTTTTTCTGTCGCCAAGCAGCGTTGCTGTGATGATTGAGTGTGGTTGCCGGTGTAATTACAGGCACATGAGGTTTAACATCTGTATGCCTCAAGTTGATGGACGCAGGGCAGCGCGTTCCTATCGTGCGTGACTTACGAGGCAATGCTTTGTTATAGGTGATGGTTACCACTTAACATCAGGTGGGCTTTCTGCTTGTTCCATCAGCTAGTAGTATAAAAAATAATATATATATATCATGATCATTATCAGCCTGAAGAAGTTTACTGCTGGACATAAGTCTCCCCTATACATTTCTAGGCAGAACGATTCTGGGCCCTCTCCATCCACCAACTTACCGAGATCCTCACTATGTCGTCGGTCCATTGGGTAGGAGGGCAATCCACGCTTCGTCTTCCAGTTCATAGTCACCATTCGAGAACATTTATTCCCAGCGGTAAAGTCTTCGAGTTATATGACCTGCCCAGTATTCATCATCTTTCTGCCTTTATCCCACGCTAAGTTGGGTCGGCACAACAGGTTTTCTTCTTCCACTCGCCTATATCATTCGTCATCTCAGTGCTCACTACTTTCTTACTCATATCATCTTACACACGATCCATCCATCTTTTCTTTGGCCTGCCTCTCCTTCTAAAACCATCCACATCCATTTCCAACACTCTTCTCGTAATATGCGTTTCTTCCCTCCTCATGACATGCCCATACCACGCTAACCTATTGCTCCTCAACTTATCCATCACAGGCGCTACTTTCAAACTTCCTCTATTCAAATGACCTGCCCAGTATTATAAAAAAATAATTTTGGCTACAGTCCCCTTCTAAATATTTTGTTCTAACCCAGCATAGAGTAGAATAAGCATTTATTTATAACACACAAAAAAAAAAAATTTATACAAAGCGAATCAAGTGGACTAGAATCGGGGTCTAGCATAATTTCTCATCTGCCATCTGTCACAGGTAAGAGGACCTAAAACATCAAACGTGTTATTGCAGGTGAGTTCTCGTACATGTTTAAAGGGCTTAGTAGACCATAGCACTACGACCTTGTTTTTTTTTTTTATTACAACTTGCTGATGCAACAAGCAGATGGCCCATCTGATCATTGTCTTCCTGCCCTTGTCCCACTTTATGTGGGTCGGCACAACAGGTTTTTTTTTTCCACTTTGCTCTGTCATCCGTCATCTCATTAGTCACTCCTTTCTTTCCCATGCCATCTTTCACACAATCAATCCATCTTTTCTTTGGCCTACCTCTACTCCTTAATCCATCCACATTCATACTTAACACTCTTTTCGTAACATGATATTCATCCATTCTCATAACATGCCCATACCACGCTTACCTATTGCTTCTCATTTTTTCAGTCACTGGCGCCACTTTCTAACTGCCTCTATTAAAGTCAACTGAGCGGTGCCCAACGATGCACTGCCCTGCGTCCATCAACTTGAAGTATACAGAAGTTAATTCACCTACTGTCATTTCACCAGCAACCAAACCGAAACACAGCAACGCTGCTTGGCGGCAGAAAAAAGCATGGTGGTAGTACTTTCCCGGACGAACCCTTCACAAAGAGCTCTACTACTATTAAAATGATTTATCGTTGCTTGATATTATAAACTTTATTATATGCAAGGGTCTTTCTATTTAATTTTACAAAAGTATTTTCTACGTGGTCTTTTAGAATTCCAATTTTTTTCGTGACAGTAAATCGTTTTGTGGTTTAACGGCTTGCAGTAAAGAGATTTGAGAGAAATAATGGCCCTGATGCATTTTTGATGATGTGTAGTTGGTATTGCTACATTAAATAATGTAAGCAATAGTATACATAAATAATAATGTAAATGTGCTAAAAATAATTTTATTGATGATCCGAGAAATAGGTAAGAGTAGTAGAGCTAGTAGAGTAGTAGTAGTGTGTGTGTGGCTCATCCGGGGAAGTACTACCACCACGCCTTTTTCTGCCGCCAAGCAACAACGCTGTGTTTTGGTTTGAAGAGTGTGGTTGCCGGTGTAATTACTGGCACATGAGATTTAACATATGTATGCTTCAAGTTGATGGACGCAGGGCAATGCATCGTAGGGCACGTTCCTACCGTGCGTGACTTACGATGCAATGCTTTGTTATAGGTGATGGTCAACATCAGGTGGGCCATCTGCTTGTTATATAAAAAAATATAGGTTTCATAACTTAGTTGGCAGCAACTCTGCCTTTTGTACTGATCGATGAAGGTTGTAGGTTTGACTCCAACCGAGGGCAAACACTTGTTTGATGAAAATAGATGTTTTTTTCTGTGTTTGAGGTGTTAACAAACACAAAATCTTTATAATCTTTTTCAATGATTTCATAAAATCTTAATCTTACCAAGCCTCTATTAATGTAAGTAATGGTTTTGAACTATATTATGAGGCATCGCTCTTCCTATAAAATACATTTAATGTTATACAAATAAGTATATTTTACTATAAATTTATAACTTTTATTTATAATCAATATGTAATTTTATCGGTATATTATTTCGCTACGCTGCTGTCAGGTTCATTCTTTTTTTTCAGTAAACTAATTTAAAAATAAATGAGTTAGCAGCACCAATGCGTTATTTCATGAAATCGCACACAGTAAATTGGACTTATAAACTGACACAAATCCTCGATAACGACCTGACAAATCAGAATTGTGCGTCAAGCTCCAGCGGACGATAGCCTTTACGTCATAAACATTCATAGCTTATACATCACAAGCCTACATCAAACATACATTAAATCGGATTGACGTTCCATTAAAACACCTTTCGACTGTTTTTAGCGTTCCGTTCGCCAAAAACAAAAACAAAAACAGAGCTCATTGCCGGACTTGTTAAATACTTATTTTGCCTTAGCAGAGATTACGCTGTTGCCTGTTCTTCTAGGCCTGGTCGGTAGCTTGGTCGTGGAACTGGCACCTAGATTAACCTCGCTTTTAGACGTTTTAAAGTGATCCTTGTGATTCAATTGCATATTTTTTTTATACAACTAGCTTAAGGAACAAACAAATGGCCCACCTGATGTTAACTGGTAACCATCACCTATAACAAAGCATTGCCTCGTAATTCACGCACGAAAGGAACATGCCCTACGATGCACTGCCCTGCGTCCATCAACTTGAGGCATACAGATGTTAAGCCTCATGTGCCTGTAATTACACCGGCAACCACACTCTTCAAACCTAAACACAACAACGCTGCTTGGCGGCAGAAAAAGGCGTGGTGGCAGTACTTCCCCGGACGAGCCCTTCACAAAGAGCTCTACTACTCTTAACGAGCCTTTCACAAAGAGCTCTACTGCTTTTAAAACTCTTTTACTCGGTGGCTTGGTGGTGAAACTGGTACATAGATTAACCCAGCTTTAAGACGTTTCAAATTGATTCTTGTGATTCAATTGCATACCTTTTGACTTTGACTTATGTTTGAAACTTGGTTTTAAATTTGAATGATAAATATAATTCGAATTTTGGCTTAATTATCACAAAACTCCTTTAATGACTGAGCATATTATTTCCACTCAACAACTAAATTAGAGTTATAGCATAATATTTCTTGCGTCTCAATACGCCTATTCATGTACATAATATACAATATTGAGAGCCCCTAAAAACATTGAATTTGCACATAATAAAACTAATAGGCCTGAACAATGTAATCGAACCCTCAGGATACGAGCCCTCCTCGCACTTGTCTTTATTTATTTTCATGTTATTCGAGTATAAAGATAACATTGTCAGACGGTGCGTGAAAATTGATATGTCCCTGAATTTGATGGTTCGGGAATGTAAGTTCTGTTCAGTTGTTCTGTAAGTTATCCTGTATGTATGTTTCTTTATTGAATATCGATACTAAATAAATAAAATAAAAATAAATATTGGTGGACATTCCACACAGCACTATCTCGCCCCAAACTAAGCCAAAGCTTGTAATATGGGAACCAGATAGCTGATATACTACTTATATACTTTTTTTTGTAAATACATACTTATCATATTATATAACACCCAGACAGAGATTAAACATCTATGTTCATCACACAAATGTTTGTTCTCGGTGGGGATCGAACCCACGGCCTACGGCACAGAAGGCAGAGCTACTACCAGCTGAGCTGTGAAGGCTGTCTATTATGTTGATAGTGAGGAGTTGTGTTTTTTTTTGAGCCGTGCACGATAAAGAGTAGTATATTTTTGTGAAGGGCTCGTCCGGGGAAGTACTGCCGCCATGCCTTTTTCCGTCGCCAAAGAGCGTTGCTGTTTTTCGGTAAAGAGTGTGGTTGTCGGTGAAATTACATGAGGATTAACATCTGTATGGCTCAGGTTGATGGACGCAGGGCAGTGCATCGTAGGGCACGTTGCCATCGTGCGTGACTTACAAAGCCATGCTTTGTTATAGGTGATGGTTTTTACTTAACAATAGGTGGGCCATCTGCTTTCCATAAGCAAGTATTGTAAAAAAATAGAAAGGACTCGGAATTATCGGTAAGTCCAAATGATTTTGACAGCCTTCACAGCTCAGTTGGTAGTAGCTCTGCCTTCTGCGCCGTAGGCCGTGGGTTCGATCACCACCTAGAACAAACATTTGTGTGATGAACATAGATGTTTGTTCTCTGTCTGGGTGTTATATAATATTATAAGTATATATTTACAAATAAAAAGGTATATAAGTAGTATATATCAGCTATCTGGTTTCCATATCACAAGCTTTGGCTTAGTTTGGGGCGAGATAGTGCTGTGTGGAATGTCCACCAATATTTATTTATTTATTTTTTGCCGTTTTCAAATTCTAAGATGTATTCTAAAATGACCAAAATAAAAACTGAACAAAACTTAAGTGTTTTACATTGATTTTTTCAACACTCATAAGTCCAGTAAAGGAAGTTGTCTAAAACCGTGAGTCCACGCTAAATGATACAAAATGTCGGTGTGGTTACCGTGGGTCCTCATAGGGACACGGACGTATGAGTAAAGTACATATGTACTACGTACCGTGTCCCCAATGTGGGCTCACTAGACTGTGAATGTGTTAAGGTTAATTAGAACTTGGTACAGCTATATAAATAGTGCCAGTGATCTTAAACGGTGAAGGAAAACATCGTGAGGAAACCAGTTAGTACTCTAACAGTGGCGATGGGCTTGCAACCTGTCACGTATGGAATACCAACTACTGCAAAATGTGGGTATGTGCCAAATTTATTGGACGTACCTCTGACTACCCCCCTTAGACATCCTCAAAATAATCTGTAGTTAGTACTTGGTACTAAGAGATCTGAGGGGATATCTACCGTGCCTGGGGATTAAAGTCGTGAAGCTGTTTCAGTTTTAGTTTATATAAATAGATAGGATATTGATAGGTCTCCTTGAAACGATGCTATTCTAATACATTGTGTCCCCATTCACAAAATCGTCTACCCATCTCACTGTCGGACATCCTAAGTACGTATAATAAAGGAGTAGCTTTATTATACGTACTTTAAGAAAGCGTTATAGAAGAGAACTTTCCAACGATATTTCATCTTGAGAACGCAAGCACTCCTATCAAATAGTAGACAGAGCCATACATCTTCTAACGTAAAACATTGCAGTAAAAAGGAATTTTCCAGAAGCTCATGCTGCATTTCAAGCTGACGTTTCGAAGAGCATAGCTGTTTTCTATCGTGGAACGTCTCAGAAATGTTGAAGGTTTTTATGCGCATGTTTATGTTGAAAAAAACCTTCTATTACGAGACATTCTAGACGTTTTAAAGACTTAAAGTGTCACCTTGTAATCCTTGTGATTATCACTATCACTACATAGTATAAAACAAAGTCACTTTCTCTGTCCCTATATCCCTATGTATGCTTAAATCGTTAAAACTACGCAACGGATTTTGATGCGGTTTTTTTTTATAGAAAGAGTGTTTCAAGAATAAGGTTTATATGCATAATACAAGCATAATCTCTTAGGGATAACCCACAATAACCGTGCGAAGCCGGGGCGGGTCACTAGTACTGAATTAAGACCGTTTTAATTTTAAATTTACCTATTTCCTCTCTTGTTACTTGTTGGTTAGAAATGACAACTGTGCAGTTTTTGTCAGATTTGTATGAAAAAGGATTTAAAAACCTAGAAACTGAACTAACGTATAAATGAATGGATGAATTTTTATTTAGCACACACTAAAATACACAGAGAAAATAATATTTATCATCGGTTGGGTTTGAACTTACACAGACACATATAGACAGACATTTATTTGCTAAAAAAACACATACACTTACAAAACAATAATATAAAGGAAATGGCTAAACAGATAGGTATTACAGTACTTACAACTTACCAACTACATAAGGCGCATAGGGCAAAGCTCCATAGGTTACTAGTATTAGATATTGTTCCGTATTTGAATTAGTATGTTCATAGTATTGAAATGAACTGCAGCAGATGAACACTTTAACACCTCTTATTTATTCGTAGAACACAGGTAAAACAATTTCACTTTTATTCTTCGCACTTGTTACAGATGACAGTATGTTAGCCAGTCAAGTTTACTCCACCAAGTCTCTTTCCAGAATGACACATTTTTACAATCTTCTCCTTTCCCCACTTTTTACAGTTCAGTACTTTTTACAGTACCAACGTTAACAATCCTACCAACCTTACCGACCAAAGCTACGACTTGACGGTCAATTGACTGACTAAAAGACAGGAAGATATAAAATTATTTATACTACTTCAATTTTAATCTAAAAAAACAAGCTTAATATTTACAAAATGAATTATAAAATTCGAGAAATCATTACATTCGGCCATCCGCCATCATGCGATCTCCTGACGCATGATCAAATAAATAAACTGAACGTACTAATCAATTAAGATTATTTATATTATTTTAATTTTAAAGAAGAACAAAAAAAATCTTTTTTTTTATTGTAATAGCTTACATACAAATTCATTTTATTATTTCAGTCCTTATCAACTTCAATTTCCAATTAAAATTTATTTTATTAAATAATTATAGAAAATACTCAAATAAATTGAATTTACGATTTTAACACAATTACATTTTCAGTAATTATAAAAAGAACATGTGAATAACAAAAAAAACAATAACTCCCAGTGTTTCGCTACATTATTATACTAACAATATTACTTTAAATTATTAATCATTACATTTGGCATATAATTAGTATCAGATCTGACTGTATTATTTTGTTGCCGACCTTTTGTAGGCATATTTTCGTCATCATTATCCTCGCTTTCGGATGAAGTATTACTTTTGTTAGATATTAGCATCGTTGTTATGAGAAAGGTTAACATTGATCCAAGGTCGAATCCGATCAAAAGCAACTTCGCTATCGTATTTACTTTTAAGAGTACTAAATCCAGTAAGTTCAAAAATTTTATATCGATCATTATATTATATACTTCCGTGATTTTAAAGAAGCCCATAAATTTTTATAAGAGCTTAGTACTATTGTCTTTATTGTTAAAATTGGTTCTCGGTTTTTTTTATTAGAAATAAATTAGAATATTATTATTATTTACTGTAACTGTAACGATGACATGGGTGTCGGAAGACCAGCGTTATAATAGCGTATGCTGCTATAGCATTAATGCCGAGTGACTGCCAATTTATATCACTTGCCTACTTACTTGTATTGTCTTTTCTTGTATTTTTTTTTATAAACTGCATTTACGTGTGGCATAAATAAATGATTCTGTTTTGTATTGTATTGTAAGATGACATTTTCCATTAACTACGTGATAAGCACCTTGGTGCAATTTTGATCGATTGATTTTCTTTACCCGGTTCAATACTACCTTCCACATACACATCCCCTGAAAAGTTAGATCCCTACGCAATAACTTCAACTAACCCTGACAAAGGAACTTGGGTAGAATTTAATGCAGTCAAGTTTGCGTTAAGAGCAGGACTTTTGTAGAAGAATAGTTTGCAATTGTCTTTGAACACAGACACAGAAGAAAACTCGTATAAAGTTTTGCCCTTTAAGCAATGCTGTTGTCACAAACTCATCAGTGACTACAAGATCTTCGATCGTCGCCTCAACATCATCGATTTCAATGTTCACAAAGCTCCTATAGACAGGTGTAACTACAGAATTACCGAAACCTTTGATGATAGGCAATTGTGTGTATCTTATTAAGAAGTTTAGGTCTTGAGCATCATCTTCACGAACTTCGATTTATTTGAAAAAAAATACTGTTAGTATCACCAGTCGTGGAAATAGTCAAAGTTTTCAGTTCTTCAACGTCCGTACGCGAAACGCGGTATCATTGGTAGAAGTTTACAGTTCTCATTGTCGTGATCAACCCTTTGACACTTTTGGCATTTTACTAACGGCTTAGGGCATTTAAAGTAAGAGTGACCTTTTGCGCGACATTTAAAAAAAAGTCGCTAAACCATGGAGGTAATATCATAATGGAGAGTGCCATAAGATCCACAACCATTTGCAACTGTGTATCAAACAGTGATCATCTATCTTTGTTCCTCCCACGCAGCCTAGCTACAAGTAAAAGAAAAGAAGATGTAAGTTCACTCACTCCAACTCACTCACTGTTTGTGTAAATAGTGTCCGTCAGTTGATGCAATGCTTTGATGTTCTAGTTGGAGTTGGTTGAAATATGCGGTGAAGCGAAATAAATGGTGAAAAATCAAAAGAATCATTATTGTTTAAGCAACATATATTTGAAAAGGCGAAATTATATCCCGTGCAGCTGTGTCTTGTGCATCAAGAAAAACAAAAGGAAACAAAACAAAAAAAAAACAAAAGGAGGTTAAAGACCCGGAATTGTCATTTGATACGTAATATACTTTTTCAATTTACAGACTGTAATTACATTTTATTAGTACTAGTCATATTTTCCAATATGAAAACGATGTAAACCCATTAATTATTGTAAAATAAAATTTATTAGTCATCTGTTCTAGTGATGTACATACACAGATTAATTTAGCTTTATATTTCACACCTTCTAGGCGTCTCGCGCCGGCTCAATTTTTGTTAAATTTTACATTATTATTTTTTTTAGGTTACCAAAATGCCCAGAATGAAGACGGGTGTGGATAAAAGCTGTTAGGCATGAAAACTAGGAGTCCACAAAATTTTCCTATGCATGGACGAAATGACCCTAAGAAAGTATCGAGTGGGATGGACATCGCTATCACGGCCAGGTCAATATGGGAAATAATATTGACGATAATAGTGTTCCAGTATCTATATTGGTTTTGGGTTGTCGCAATAAAAGTCAGCAACCAGTTAAAATTAAAAAGTTGATTTCCAATTAAACGCCTTTTTCATCCATCTCTTATTCTATCGATAGGTTAGTCAATGTAGTCCCTTCTCTAGTAACTGACACGAATACAATATCGACAACTGCACACTAACAAAAAAACGGACACGCCAAAAACCGAAAGGCTCCGTCCTGTATGATACTTCGTCCAAGCGCTAAACTGTTGTTTGAAGTTGACGCCAAATCTCCTGCAGATGTCTTCGAAGACTTTCGCTTTCGTTTAGAATGAGTGTGTGTAACAGGAGGATCCTCCTCAGGAGTCATCGCACCGTCAGAGTTCATAGAAAGAGAAAAAAAATACTGTAGTTATCATATTCACCAGATAAAACTTATTTCTTAATTCTATTTTTTTTTGTTTTTTATTTATATTCATGTTTTATTTATTTTTTTAATTTTTCATATGGTTTACTTGGCTTAGCATAACAGCTGTCCATGTAATTTTGCGACGTACTTAGCCACTTACAGGTCCAGTGCTTAAATGCTTATATATATATATATTTTTGCACCATTGTACTAATTATTTTGTTAGTTTTGAACTTACAGGTATACATACACCATTTTTCACTAATAAATTCACTAATAGCGCACCTGGCTAAGGTCTGGCATACATAGCCTGCTAATAGCGCACATGGCTAAACTCTGGCATACATAGCCTATACCTGCATACATAGCATGTACCTACTACCTACCTATAAATATTATCTATAAATTTTTACTTTATAGATATTTAATTTAGTACACTTTGCTTCGGAGACTCGCATCAGAGGGTAGGCTTGATCATCGATATTTATAATTTTACGACAGTTTATCCGGTGACAACTATAGTATAGTTAATTTCTGCTTGATATAGGTAGGACAATTTTTATTGCTATTGGAATATTGATAGTAGCAGTAATGAGAAATGGAATAAAAATATATAAATGATAGGTAGGTAATCCACGAATTGAAAGGTGCTAACACTACCGGATAGTCTCTGTTCAGTACAGACCAGTTCGTGTGAGGAATAATTCAAAATGCGAATATAAAATAAGATAAAAAGATAAAATAACCTACCCTTCAATGTTCAAATTATCGGATAATATTAAAATTTGTAAGATTTCACCTACTTTATTCTAGAAAAATTTGCTCGATATGTATTCAACTTGAATGTTCATGGGTATTAGTATAGGCCCTGACAATTTTTAAAAAAACGAATAGTGCTTGTACGGCCAGATAGTAACGGGGCAATATCGACCGATACATGCTAACAAAATGTTTCATACCGTTAAACTTAAGTCGAATTTAATAACCTTTTACTCGAAATAAAAATATCATAATGTGGATGAAATAAATTTTAATCACAGCTACAGTTACCAAGTAGGTAATTATTTGGCAAATATCAGTGCATTGTGTACGTAGCAAAATTGTTAGCATTATCTAAATAAATTTTATGGCATACATAGCCCCCTGAACTCACTTGGTCCATCACAGCATACCTTGCTTATAAAAAAAATGTTATGGCATACATAGCCCCCTGAACTCACTTGGTCCATCACAGTATACCCTACTTATTGTTATGGCATACATAGCCCCCTGAACTCACTTGGTTCATCACAGCATACCCTACTTATTGTTATGGCTTATATAACCTCCAAAACTCACTTGGTTCTCTACATCACTATATTTAAATATATTTTTTTTATGTACGCAGACTTTTTATCGTAAAATATTCTTTCAATTAGCAACATGCCATGGTGGCAAAAAGTTTCACCAGTAATAATTTTATCAAGTAACTGCGGTAAAAATTTGATGAAAGACATCAATAAGTTTCAAACTTAATACTTCGAGTGAAACAGCATGAATTTTATTCCTAGTATTCGTTAGACTCCACATTGTTAAAAAATATAATTTTAGCAAAAATTGTTATCACAAAAACTTTTGTGACGGTATTAACAAAAAATATTTTCATAGATATGGTACAGAAAAGCAACTCATGATCACACACAGTCACTTGCACGTTTAGTAGATTGGTATTCTTTGTCGATTTCTATCAGCTTTTTCTAGAAAATCTATCCAGTACTTTGTAAATTTTATGTTTAATGGGTAGGCACAAGTACCAACAGCTCCATAAACCGAATAGTGCTAGCATGGCCAGATAGTCTCGGGGCAATCCCGACTGGACCACGCCAACAAAGATTCAGTAGAAATAAAGCCGCTAAGTACCTATGCTTTCAACTGAACAAAACTAGCACGATCGGATAGTCTCGGGTCAATCCCGACCGATACATGCTAGTGAAATCTGTATCTCCATTATACATAAATGGAATAAAATATTGTACCAATCTTCCAAGCGGCAATAAAATAATATCATGTGGGCAGAATAGGTAATATCTTACATACCTTGGTTCAATCCAACTTCTGAGATGAAATGAACTGCAGCAGATGAACACTTTAACACCTCTTATTTATTCGTAGAACACAGGTAAAACAATTTCACTTTTATTCTTCGCACTTGTTACAGATGACAGTATGTTAGCCAGTCAAGTTTACTCCACCAAGTCTCTTTCCAGAATGACACATTTTTACAATCTTCTCCTTTCCCCACTTTTTACAGTTCAGTACTTTTTACAGTACCAACGTTAACAATCCTACCAACCTTACCGACCAAAGCTACGACTTGACGGTCAATTGACTGACTAAAAGACAGGAAGATATAAAATTATTTATACTACTTCAATTTTAATCTAAAAAAACAAGCTTAATATTTACAAAATGAATTATAAAATTCGAGAAATCATTACAGTATGTTTGTAAAATGTTAATTTATAATTATTAATTGAGTTATTTTTTTAAGATGAATTTAGAAATCATGTAATATAATTATTAAAACCGTACACCAGCAATTTCCGGTTGAATTTACTTGAAAAGACGTTAGAGTGACGTTTTTTGTGTCGACGAAAGCAGGGGGCGAGAAGTTGCTCGTGCACGGGGGCAGTCTGCTTGATACAGACAGAAACTAACAATTTGTGAGGTAGACGTAGGAAAATATAAATAAACTGAAGTAAAGTTCTACAAAGACTTATTATTTTACCGCCATCTGTAATACTAGTTACTGGAGATTCTACTCAACTGGCCTCAATGCTGTTGATCGCTCTGATTTCTGCACTATATAGCCTGAAGAATGTATTCCTAGTACAAATATTGATGTGAATAATACCATTTTTTTTTTGACATTCTACACAGTACTATCTCGCCCCAAACTAAGCCAAAGCTTGTGATATGGGAACTAGATAGCTGATATACTACTTATATACTTTTTTTTGTAAATACATACTTATAATATTATATAACACCCAGACAGAGAACAAACATCTATGTTCATCGCACAAATGTTTGTTCTCGGTGGGGATCGAACCCACGGCCTACGGCACAGAAGGCAGAGCTACTACCAACTGAGCTGCGAAGGCTGTCGTAATTAAATTATATAGAATGATTGAAATTATAGATAGGGATTAGATAAAATTTACTAAGTAGGTACCTGCTGTGCCACCGGTTTAAGCTAGCAGATAATAGAAATATATATTTAATTTTGATATTAGTAAAATCTATGTAATTACAGGCACATGAGGCTTAACATCTGTATGCCTCAAGTTGATGGATGCAGGGCAGTGTATCGTAGGGCACGTTCTTATCGTGTGTAACTTACGAGGCAATGCTTTGTTATAGGTGATGGTTACCACTTAACATCAGGTGGGCCATCTGCTTGTTACATCAGCTAGAAAAAAAATATGTGTAAGAAACCGATAGTGTACTATAAAATACCTAGGTAAGCATCTTAGTATGTTTTCTTGAATAATGAGCCCGAATACGTTACATAATCCCTCGACTTTGTGCCTACACATCCCACATAACGAGTGTGGTGAAAGGATTTTAAGTGCTCCTTAAAGAGGCTCTTTTCAACCTGACCTGAGTTTTTGGCAAAAATATAAAATTAAGAGGCATACTTAAACTTTTTTTGTTAGAAAAACTTGTTTGGATCAAAATTATATTATTTCTAAACCTTTGTAAAGTTATTTTTATATTTCGGTTGTTTGCGATTTTGAAAACTAAATTCAGTGATATAAACTGAAACTGAAATAGCTTCACGACTTTGATCCCTAGGCACGGTAGATATCCCTTCAGATCTCTTAGTGCCAAGTGAAAGTTTCAGTGATTTATATCTTCAAAAATGTAAGCATATGCAAGCAAGTTATTCGACGGTTGTCAGCTTTTTAATACATTACTAAGTAAGCATACCTTTGTTGGAGTAAGGTTAGAGTGGTATAAGACGGCATGAGACAACTGGGTAGGAATTAAGCCGTTAGCCACTCAAAGGTTAATTGGTAAACAGCTACCTTGGGATAACTTGCTTATTTAGGTACAGTCGGCATCAAAAGACAGGAAAAAGTCGACTTTTTCGTTTACAGAAACAGCTTCACGGCCCAGGCACGGTAGATATCCCCTTAGATTTCTTAGTGCCAAGTGCGAACTCCAGATTCTTTTAGGACGTCTAAGAGGGGTAGTCAGAGGTACGTCTAACATTATACTTGGCAAATACTCACGTTATTGCATCAGTTAGTTTTTTATACGTGACAGGCTGCAAGCCCATCGCCGTTGTGTGACTACTAACTGGTTTCCTCACGATGTTTTCTTTCACCGTTTATGAGCGCTGATATTACGCACATATATTTTTCGATAAGAAAATTCATTGGTGCACGACCCGATTCGAACTTACGACGATCGATGACTTTTACGATCGAAAGGCGGGATCACTCTCACTAGACCACTGGTGTTCCTTTGTTAATTTTTTGGTTTATTTTTAATACACAGTTAATTAAACATTTGTCCTTTCGAAAACTGCCAGTGCTCTCAAACGGTGAAGGAAAACACCTTGAGAAAATCAGCTATAGTCGCGTTAAACTCTCGCTGCAGGCTTGGTCTTTTTTTTTTTTTTTTTTTTTTTTTTTTTATAATGAATAAACCGTCCTTTGACTACAATCTCACCCGATGGTAAGCGACGATGTAGTCGACGTTGGAGCAGAACGGTCTAGAAGACACCTATTCACTCTAGCCTTGAAGAGATTTAGATTGTAGTGGTCAGGAAAAACAGACGACGGTAATGAGTTCCACTCCTTAGCAGTCATAAGTTATCGGAACGAGACAGCATTATTGCTCTCTCTCTCTCGCTCTTAGGATCAACGGACGATCCTTTTGTTTAAGCGTGTGTTAAGATGATTTATGACCGAGCCTGCAGCGAGAATTTAACGCGACTATAGTATTCTTACAGCAGTGATGGACTTGCAACCTGTAATGTGTGGAATTACAACGGTATATAGGCAATTCGTCCATCGCATTTTTGAAGTATGTCATTTGTTGTGTGCATTTCGGTCATGACGTCAGCAAGCAAAAACTCTTGGTAGCTTTCGTCCCTCCATTTAATTTCAACGAGCAAAACTTTTAGTTTAGAACTTTTTATTAATTGTATGTGTTATTCTGATGTATAAGCTATATTATTGTAAAGTTTCATTAAAATCCATTCAGTAGTTTTTACGTGAAAGAGTAACAAACATCCATCCATCCATCCATCCATCCATACTTACAAACTTTCGCGTTTATAATATTAGTAGGATTAGCACTCTTTATACAGATATTACCTATCTATAATAAACTATAAGCCTATTTTTCTAACAACTACTGCAGAACGAGGGTACTAAATGTAATATTTGGACATACCTCTGACTATCCTCAAAAAATCTTGAGTTCGTACTCGGCAAAAGATCTGTACTGTGTCTAGGAAAATATATTTTTTCGATGAAATTTTTCTACCGACTATACTCTTAGTAAAGTTTATTGTACACTCTTTAATTCAGAGCCACTAAGTACAGTCACAGGTAAAAGTATAGTATCTTATCACAGAGTACATTAATAGTTACTACGGTTAGTACCAGAAAGTTAGTAAAAGCTATTATACAAACAGATATTGCCTCACTAGGCACAGTTAATATCCTCACAGATATCTTGGTTCTAACAACTTAAGGTTTGAGGGTGTAAGGAAGATATTCAGATTCCAAATAATAGTAGAGCTCTTTGTGAAGTGCTCGTCCGGGGGAGTACTACCACCAGGCGTTTTTCTGCCGCCAAGCAGCGTTGCTGTGTTTCGGTTTGAAGAGTGTGGTTGCCGGTGTAATTACATGCACATGAGGCTTAACATCTGTATGCCTCAAGTTGATCGACGCAGGGCAGTGCATCGTAGGGCACGTTCCTATCGTGCGTGACTTACGAGTCAATGCTTTGTTATAGGTTATAGTTACCACTTAATATCAGGTAGGCCATCTGCTTGTTCAATGAGCTAGATGTATTAAAAAAAAATACATTTGACACTTTTCATTCGTGGTAATTTCATACGTGATAGGTTGCAAGCCTATGGCCGCTGCCTCACTGATTGATACTTGTGTTAGCTCACAACCATTTCCCAGCAAAAAAAATATCTTGCTGTACGATCGGATTCGAACCAACGCCCTTGCGTTCCGCAAGCTCCCAACAGACCAGTGCTCTTTTTTATGTTCTGTGGTAATAGGCTAATGCTATTCTCATGTAGCGTTGAAAGGTCCGATATAGCCTAAAAAGGTTATAAAAGGCGTATACATTGTAAAAAAAGTAAACAACATTTTGATGGACTTACCACACAGCACTATCTAGCCCCAAACTTAGCGAAGCTATGTGGGATCCAGATAGATGACATAATACTTGTATTCCTTTTTTGTAAAAACATTCTGATAATGTATAATAACACCCAGACAGAGAACAAACATCTAATTTCATCACAAAAATGTTATGTAAATACATTCTAATGATATACCACCCAGACTCAGTGTCTGTCTGTGACAAAGATCTATGTTACAAAATAATTAACAAAATATTTGTCCTCGCTGGGGATTGAACCCACGGCCTACAGCGCAGAATGCAGAGCTCCTACCAACTGAGTTGCGTAATAAAGGTGGAATACCAACAATTAAAACATTCTAAGGCATACTCAAAGAATGTTGAATGACATAATACCCTATATTATGAGGGCCCTTTTTTTTTTTTTTTTTTTTAATACAACAAAGTAGACAAACAAGCTTACGGCCCACCTGATGGGAAGTGGTTACCGTAGCCTATGAACGCCTGCAATACCAGAGGAATCACTAGCGCGTTGCCGACCCTTTAAAAATTTTAAAACGCCCTTACTATAGCAATGCACTTCTTCAGGCTAATAATCCAAAATTTTAATGCATATATTTTCCCTTATAAAGTGAGGCGGTACAGTAAGACTTAAAGTAGGTAGGTAAGCACAAGATACCTATGCATAGGTATATTACAAGTTGTAAAAATATCACTCTTGAAAACTTCAGGGGGCTATAGTACCCATCAATATGAATAACTTTTTCTAAGGAACCAAAACTGTGAACGCGAAAAAAAACAGATGTTTCATAAATTTTAGCCAGGTAGGTTATACATTTGCATGAAACAGCTGTTTTTTCTCCCGTTTTCGGGAGTGGTATTTTAAAACCCTTTAAATAATGATAGTCCTAGCCGTTTCTGGCTATGGCGACTTTTGACACCCTTTAAATAATGACGTTAAAGTCCTAGACGTTTTTGGCTACGGCGACTGTTAATGGATAGCCATATTTATCATGTGAGGGCTTCGTTGTTCTGCCCTATGATGCACTCTAATACTTAGACAGAAAAAACAAGAGCAAAAATTCAGTAATACCCTTCAGGCACTCTTTGGCTACGGAACCCTAAAAGCTGAACTAATTAAGCCCAGGTTCCTTTGATTAAAGAGTTCAGGTTAATGAAAGATTATGGCGTTTTGCAGCTTTTTGAAACGGCTTCTTAATGCTCAAATATGAAATAAAAGGCAGCACCAGGGTTCTTAATGAAGCAGCTGATATTCATTACTTTTTAGCGCTGCTGGTCAAGTGTTGGCAACTACGCCTTCCGATCCTAAGATTGTGGGTTCAAAACCGAAAGCACTTAAGTATTTCTGTTCAAAATGTATGTGCACAGTGCCAGTACTCTCAAACGGTGAAGGAAAACATCGACGGAAACCGACATGTCGTACAACCTAGAAAGTACTAAAATATGTGTCCTTTAAAATCCTTTCACCGCACTGTTTCGAAAGAACTAGTGACACAACAAGAAGAGAAGACCACATTGTTTTTTATACAATTAGTTGATGGAACAAGCAGATGGCCCACCTGATATTAAGTGGTAACCATCACCTATCACTAAGCATTGCCTCGCAAGTCACGCACGATAGGAACGTGCCCCACGATGTACTGCCCTGCGTCCATAGACTTGAGGCATACTGATGTTAAGCCTCATGTGCCTGTAATTACACCGGCAGCCACACTCTTCAAACCGAAACACAGCAACGCTGCTTTGCGGCAGAAAAAAGCATAGTGGCAGTACTTCCCCAGACGAGCCCTTCACAAAGAGATCTTCTTCTCTGTAATGGATATTATGTATTACCCTGCAAAGTTTCAGCATGACGGCTGTGGTCAGACAGACATACGAGCTTCAAATTAATTATTATTAAGATAATAGATCTTGTGACACTGTACTTGTTTGTTGGACTTGAGAATCCGAAAAACGTTCGAAAGGCTTCTAAATAATTACAGCTCGCTCTTACGATACCAAGAAATATGAGGAGATATCTATTTTACTTACATTGAGAGTTTCATCATCTCAATTTAATGCTATCTACAAGTACCATAAGTATGAGTTGTGTTTACCATTTGGTTTTTCGTTTTTCGTCCTTGTTCCATGTTCATTGCGGGTTTTGTATGAAGACGCGATAGAGATACCGATACGGAACTTTATGTTGCAAGTATGATGAAAATTAGTAGGAGAACATAAAGTTCCGTATCGGTATCTCTATCGCGTCTTCATACAAAACCCGCAATGAACACGGAACAAAAACGAAAAACCAAATATGGTAAACACAACTCATACTTGGGGTACAGATAGCAAATACCACTATATAAAACAAGCAGCCAAAATATTTTTTACTGTTTTATTAATAAAATAAATAAATCTGGATAAATAGAATTCGTTTTCAATTTTCCGGTTCAGGTCATCCATAACATAAACGCACGAAACAAAAATACATTCTACAGTAAAATAAACCAATTAATATGCCATCTCTTTCATCTTTGCAAAAACGTGATAAACATCGAAAAATCGACAAGATCTTTTGACGCGACAAATCCAATTCGCATAAATTGTTTCAATACGATGTACGATACTGACAAAAAGCCCTTTGATTGGTGGACTGGAAGTAACGGCCTTTTTATTCTTACAGTGTTTTTTATAGTATATCTTAATTAATTTATCTCCAGGTTAATTTGTCCGTTTATTCAATGTAAATTGAAAATTAAGAGGATAATTTTAACAAGGGAAGCGTTTTAAATGAGTTACCTTCGAATTAAACTAATTTTGGTTAAACTGAAAATCTACGACATAAACCTTGAAAAACAGCGAATTAGTGCACTGGTAGCGGTCCGCCTTCCGATCGTGAGTTTTTCTGTTCAAAAATTTAGGTGCACAATGCCAGTACTCTCAAACGGCGAAGGAAAATATCGTGAGGAAACCGGCATGTCGTAGAACCTAAAAAGTTCTATAACATGTATCAAGTACTTGAAAGGAGCCTCTTGAGGCGCACTTAAAATTCATTCACCACACGATTTCGAAAGAAACTAGTGACACGACAAGAGAGATAGCGAAATAGTCGTAATGTGTACCATGCACACTCACAAGTAGACTTCGATTATGAGATACTTTCAAGATGCCTATTTCTGCCGATAGCAGTGTTGCTGTTTCCGTTTGAAGGAGTGTGGTTGCCGGTGAAATTACAGGCACATCAGGCTAAACATATTCATGCCTCAAGTTGATGGACGCAGGGCATCGTTAGGTCACAACCCTATCTTGATTTGGGAGACAACAATGCTTTAAACAACCGGAGGCTACGCAGAACCTTAGAGTAGTAGAGCTCTTTGTGAAGGGCTCGTCCGGGGAAATACTACCACAACGCCTTTTTCTGCCGCCAAGCAGCGTTGCTGTTTCCGTTTGAAGGGGTGTGGTTGCCGGTGAAATTACAGGCACATCAGGCTAAACATATTCATGCCTCAAGTTGATGGACGCAGGGCAGTGCATCGTAGGGCACATTTCTATCTTGCTTGATTCGGGAGACAATAATGCTTTGTACAATCAAAGGCTACACAAAACCAGTGACACAAGGTTTTTGATCTAAGTGTAGGGTCCGCAAATCACATTTTATGTTACATGCATTGTCAAGCAAGTTTTTAAGAGTAGTAGAGCTCTTTGTGAAGGGCTCGTCCGGGGAAGTACTACCACCACGCCTTTTTTTGCCGCCAAGCAGCGTTGCTGTGTTTCGGTTTGAAGAGTGTGTTTGCCGGTGTAAATACAGGCACATACTTAACATCTGTATGCCTCAAGTTGATGGTCGCAGGGCAGTGCAACGTAGGCCAAGTTTTTATCGTGCGTGACTTACGAGGCAATGTTTTGTTATAGGTGATGGTTGCCACTTAATATCACGTGGCCCATCTGCTTGTTCCATCAGAAATCTGAAATTAGAAATTATTTATTGTGCAACTGTAGTACAAAAAATATCTTATAGCTATGGTTATGTACCTACAGTTTTAACAGTTTGTCCATTCCGGACGTACCTACAACAAAAACGCATCGTTATATTCTAAAGTTTTCACCCAAGAACCACCTAAAACATTTTAATACCCACTAATCGGTACTCCTTATTTCTTGCAAGTAGGTATATGACCTATTATGAAACCAAGAGGTAGATATTATACAGCTTCCAATTTTATCATTTAAGTTATAAAATGCATTCGAGACTAACCATTTTCCAAAATGATTTTTTAATATATTTCCCTAAAGAGGTTTAATTTTATCGGGTAAACTATTGTAAATTTTAATAGCTGCAACAAATGTACTTTTTTTATACATGGTGTTGTTAATCTGAGGTATACATTATATTATATTTATGTTTCATTCTTAAGAAATCGGCGGTCGTAGTATTAAAAAAAAAGTCATATGACACTCGAACTAACGTGTGCGTGGTTACCACTTAACATCAATACTCAATACTCAAAATATTTATTGCTTACACATGGTTTAGTTTAGGTACATACATAGTTGGGCGTTAGCACAGATAAGAGAATACTAGTAGTGTTAGTAAGTATCACATGGACCCTGCATAGGGTATGGCAACATGAAGGCAGGCCGAGGTTTTCAATTTAATAGTAGGTTCTTAGGTATAGTCTTGCTAATTTAATACCGTTTAAGTAATCTAGGTAGGTCTGTTTAATCGTTGTAGGCATATTAAAATATACAAGGTGTTCCATAAGTTGTGTATATAAACTTCAGGGGGCTAAAGTACCCATCAATATGAACAACTTTTTCTAAGGAACCAACACTGTGAACGCGAAAAAAAAAACAGCTGTTTCATACATTTTAGCCTGGTAGGTATTGAACTTTTGTATGAAACAGCTGTTTTTTTTTTCGCGTTCACAGTGTTGGTTCCTTAGAAAAAGTTGTTCATATTGATGGGTACTTTAGCCCCCTGAAGTTTATATACACAACTTATGGAACACCTTGTATAGTCATCTAGGTCTTCTTCTTGTCGTGTCACTAGTTTCTTTCGAAACAGTGTGGTGAAAGGATTTTAAGTGTGCCTCAAGAGGCTCCTTTCGAGCACTTGACACATGTAATGGAACTTTTTAGGTTCTACGACATGCCGGTTTCCTCTCGATGTTTTCCTTCGCCGTTTGAGAGTACTGGCATTGTGCACATAAATTTTTGAACAGAAAAACTCATTGGTACATGACTGGTTTCGAACCCACGACCTTAGGATCGGAAGGCGGGGCCTCTACCACTAGACCACCAGTACTCTCAATGTAGGTATTGGGTATTTATGTAAAATTTTGTATATTCAGGTGGGCTATCTGCTTGTTCTATCAGCTAGTGGCATAAAAAAATAGATCCAGTTGTCTAAAGAAGCCCACTGTTAGACTTGTTACTGGATTCCTTACTCGTGCTTGATTTTAAGCTCCATCCACCGATTTCCCGCTATCAATATGCAATCAGTAGTCTTGATTGAGTACATAATTACTATTACTATAAGCTCATATAGCGCCATTGTTTGGTAGTAGCAATCAGGACTGATAAGCGAATCTATTGTGTTTATGTATTCAGGAAAACGTATATGCCCATCGCGTGGTGCGTCTCCTCAGACTATTACGACATTTCCAGTAGGTATACAAGGTGTTTCCATAATAAAATTGTGTATATAAACTTCAGGGGGCTAAAGTACCCATCAATATAAATAACTTTTTGTAAGGAACCAACACTGTAAACGCGAAAAAAAAACAGCTGTTTCATACATTTTAGCCAGGTAGGTTGAACTTTTGTATGAAACAGCTGTTTTTTTTTCGCGTTCACAGTGTTGGTTCCTTAGAAAAAGTTATACATATTGATGGGTACATTAGCCCCATGAAGTTTATATACACAATTAAGGGAACACCTTGTATACATAATTATGTATTATATCACAGTATATTGACAGCCTTCACAGCTCAGTCGGTAGTAGCTCTGCCTTCTGCGCTGTAGGCCGTGGGTTCGATTCCCACCGAAAACAAACATTTGTGTGGTGAATATGGGTGTTTGTTCTCTGTCTGGGTGTTATTATATTATAAGTATGTATTTACAAAAAAAAAGTTTTTAAGTATTATATCAACTATCTGGTTCCCATACTACAAGCTTTGCTTAGTTTGGGGCTAGATAGTGCTGTGTGGAAAGTCCACCAATATTTATTTATTTATTTATCAGCTATCTGGTTCCATTTAGTTAAATAAATAAAATAAAATATTACAAGCTTTGGCTTAGTTTGGGGCTAGATAGTGCTGTGTGGAAGTCCGCCAATATTTATATTTATTTATTTTTTGTTAGTCATATAATCTTAAATTAGTAGAACCTACTTGGTAGGTACTGAGAGATCTGGGGATATCTACCGTGCCTGAGGAACAAAGTAGTGAAGCCATTTTTTTTTACTTCATTCACACCCGTCAAAGCAAAAAAACAGTATTTTAATAACTTTTCCACGTCATAAAATTCTGCAATGAATTTCATCACAAATGATAAGTTCGGTATTTTTGCGTGCGCGGCAAATCTTTCATTTTTGCCTTCCAGCGATATTACTATCTTTCATAACACAGCATTTTCATCCTAAGACCCAGATTAGCTTCGATAAAGCCTTTTTTACACGCTCCAGTACAGCGATTTACCTGTGGATACATTGTGCATTTATTTTTACTGAAACGTTTTACAGTGCAGAAGGCAGAGCTTCTACTAACTGAGCTGTGAAAAATTACAATATGAATCAATGTTAGATTAAGGTGAATATAAGAGCTAATGTACTTGCATGTTTTGATATGTTGAAAGATACAAAATCAAGTAGCTCATTTTCGAAAAATCGCAAACAACCAAAATTTTAATTTAATTTAATTTTAATTTTAGTAAAAAAATCATTGTAGTCGATAAAAGTTTTCCAGCTCAAAAGTTTTTTTAAGTACAAAAACTAGTAAAGCAAACTTTAGGCAATTTTAGCAAACATTAGCTCTTGTCTTCTCTTTAAGGTGATAATAAGAGTTAATGTACCTCTCGCTCGCACGTTTCGACTTGCTGAAAGATATAAAATCACGTAACCCATTTTCGAAAAATCGCAATGATTTTAGTAATTTTATTATCTTAATTATAAAATTCATCGCCTCATTTTCAAAAAGACCAGATTTGTAATTATTTTTTTCTGAATTGTCTGAAATAAAGTTTATCGGGTTCTAAATAGACTTTTCATATATTTATTAGAAAAATAAGTATTGCCTACATAAAAGTAAAGGAAAATAGTGCTTGTAGAAGGAGCATTAGTCCTAGACTTCCGTAACCCACGCTCAAAGGGAATTTATAAGCATACATGCGATACATAATGTAGGTATGCCAAATAAAATCTTTGTCTCGGCAAAATATTCTAGTTAAATAGTCTAGTTTTGTTCTATTTTCATATAGTTAAACCACATACACTTGGATTTCATATTAAGAGTAAATATAACTTATAATTTCATTCTACTTTCGGCTTTTTAAAAACATAATCACAAATCTTTTAACTTAATTTGTACAAGTTTTACTAAAAATAATAAGTTTGCTCGTATTTATGAAAGAGGCGGGGCAAGCCAGTAGTTTCCGCTTTCTGTTCGTAAACTAGTGGGTTCGAATCCCCTCGTACACCAAGGAACTTTTCTTTTTGAAAAATATTTGTCCTCAATGGCAATGCTCACAATCAAAATAATAAATAAAAAATTAAGTAGTCAAGCAGTGGTGGCTTGTCATCCGTGGAATACCAACACTGTGAAATGTAGAGTGTGGGAAATGTAATATTTAGACGACCTCTGACTACCCCTCTTCGACAAACTTAATCTTTGGTACTCAAAGATCTGACGGGATACCTATTAATCCTTCCGATCCTAAGTTTGAGAGTTCGTAACCGGTCGTGCACCAATGAGTTTTTCCATTTTAAAGTTTATGTGCACAATGCCAGTTCTCTCAAACGGTGAAGGAAAACATCGTGAGGAAACCGGCATGTCGTAGAACCTAAAAAGTTTTATAACATGTGTCAAGTGCTCGAAAGGAGCCTCTTGAGGCACACTTAAAATCCTTTCACCACATTGTTTCGAAAGAAACTAGTGATACGACAAGAGAGAGAAGAGAGACTGTTTTTTTCTCCTTTGACGGGTGTGAATCAAGAAAAAAAAACTGAAATAGCTTCACTACTTTGTTCCCTATTTATCGTGGCTGTTGTTCAAACAGAAGAGGACAGAAGGCTGCTTCTGTTTTCTGTATATTCTAGTGTTGGTAATATCCCACACGACTCATTTAAAAAAAGTGCGAGTATGTTTCGTACTGACAAATAGGTTTACCCTCAAACGTCTCAAGACAAAACGTCCCGGCTCGCTTATCCAAGAATACATCGTGTTCAGTTTTGAAAAGACGTTGAAAAATTACAAAGGTCTGAGTGATGGATAGCGTCCCGAACCTTCGTTTAAAAAACGATTTGGATACTTAATTTTTCTGTCGCCAGATGTCGCGTCAGTCGCGGCCGTGTGATGGATCGAGTTTGACTAAAAACAAAATGGTTCTTACTATTGGTTTTGATTGAAACGTATGAAAAAGATTGCATTCGACAGTGATGTGAATGATCACGAATGAATAAAATACGATGATTGAGTTCAAGAAGATTGCATTCGACAGTGATGCAATTCAAAATAAGTTAGATACAAATTAAGTATGAACTTTTGACAGCCTTCACAACTCAGTTGGTAGTAGCTCAGCCTTCTGTGCCGTAGGCCGTGGGTTCGATCCCCACCGAGAACAAACATTTGTGTGATGAACATAGATGTTTGTTCTCTGTCTGGGTGTTTTATAATATTATAAGTATGTATTTACAAAAAAAAAAGGTATACCTCTATAAGTAGTATATCAGCTATCTGGTTCCCATATCACAAGCTTTAGCTTAGTTTGGGGCGAGATAGTGCTGTGTGGAAATTAAAAAAATAATAATTATTATTATTATTATTTCGTAACGTACTTATTTTGATACCTCTGACTACCCTTAGACATTCTCAAAGAATCTTGAGTTGGTAAATACTTGGTGCTAAAAGAACTGAGGTGATATCGTTTTTTTATATTCAAATAGCTGATGCAACAAGCAGATGGCTCACCTGATATTAAGTGGTAACCATCACCTATAACAAAGCATTGCCTCGTAAGTCACGCACGATAGAAACGTGCCCTACGATGCACTGCCCTGCGTCCATCAACTTGAGGCATACAGACTGTTTTGATGGCTAAAGTTCTATGTAAAATCGAGTTGACTTTTCGTAGTAGCATCAAAATTGCTAAATGTTAAAAAAGTTACACGTCAGATACTCTAAATCAATATGCAAAGAGTGCTAATCTTATAACTTTACCAACCATGACGAACTGAAGTTTAAGAACAGCCTCTGAAGCTTATTTAATAGGCTGACAACTGTCAAACAACTTCTTGCACACTTATTTCCACATTCTTATCATACGAACTCTTTCTTATGAAAAATAGCAAGTAACCAAGTTTGAAAATAGCATTACAAAAGTTGAGCAAAAATATCATTTTGATTCAAGCAAGTTTTCTCTCCTGAATGTTGTTAGGAAAACATGATTTTTAAAGAGGGAAGGGCTCGTCCGGGGAAGTACTACCACCACGCTTTTTTCTGCCGCCAAGCAGCGTTGCTGTGTTTCGGTTTGAAGAGTGTGGTTGCCGGTGTAATTACAGGCACATGAGGCTTAACATCTGTATGCCTCAAGTTAATAGACGCACAGTGCATCGTAGGGCACGTTCCTATCGTGCGTGACTTAGGAGGCAATGCATTGTTATAGGTGATGGTTACCACTTAACATCAGGTGGGGCATCCGCCGCCGCTCATGAGGGGTATTTTCGGCATTTTCTCAGGATAAAAGTACCCTATATGCTTATCCAGGTTATGAACTATTTTTTTTGAGTTTCATGCTCATCAGTTCAGTTCAACACACAACAGTTTTTATTTGAGTGAGTGTTGTCATGTATTATGTTTAAATCTACCTTCACTAGCCGTGTTTAAATCTTAAGTCTTATCTTGAGTCATGATTTTCATCATCATCTGAGTCATAGGTATATGTATGTTTGTATATATGTTTGTATGTATATAAGTATGTATGTATATATAAGTATTTAAAGAGTGTAAGCATGTAATCTTATTTATGTCGGTATATATGTATAGTTTATAGGTAAGCTTATTTATTTGTTTATATCGAATGTTTTTATTATACCCTTGCTATTTTTAATTAATTTTTGCACCCTAACCAACCATCTTATTCTAGGCTCCTCTCCATCCAAAGGTTGTCTGGAAGAGATCGCTTTTTAGCGATAAGACCGCCCATTGTACATTTTGTTTTTCTTTAATTGTTATAATTTGTCCAATTTGTTAGTTTGTAAGGTGTGCATTAAAGAATTTTCATTCATTCATTCACATTTATTTTCTACTGTCTATATTCTTACTTGCCTTGCCACCTGTATGTATTTCTGTGTGTTGAGATCAAATAAAATTGATGTACGAGTATGTTAATATCTATTCACAGCTAAAATATTAGTACGAACAAATAAAAATAAATAAATAATTTATCTATTGAAGACGTAGACGTTTTAAGAGTAGTAGAGCTCTTTGTGTAGGGCTCGTCCAGGGAAGTACTACCAGCACACCTTTTTCTGCCGCCAAGCAGCAACGCTGTGTTTCGGTTTGAAGAGCGCGGTTGCCGGTGTAATTACAGGCACATGAGGCATAACGTCTGTATGCCTCAAGTTGATGGACGCAGGGTAGTGCATCGTAGGGCACGTTCCTATTGTACGTGACTTACGAGGCAATGCTTTGTTATATATGATGGTTACCACTCAACATCAGGTGGGCCATGTGCTTGTTCCATCAGCTATTTGTATAAAAAAAAAACTGAAATACCTATGTAAAAATATGAACTTAGCATAGACAATATAATAATAGACTTATTCCTACAATCGAAGTAGGTAAGGAGAGGGTTCTACAACTATTTTCACTTCAATCTTCATTCAGCCATGGTTTTAACGTTCCCATATCAAGTAGCTTTCGACTTGTCATCTATCGGTTCCCTTACAATACCCTCTCAATCCCGACCCACCCTTACACTTCGGAAACCTCTTTCATTTTCAATTTCAAAATCTTAACAAGCTTTGTTATTCAATCAAGTTGGCTGGATTTTGTCAATGACGCTTTGTCTATCTCATAGTATTGATACATGAGTCTATCTTGACAACTGACATGTAACCTTTTTGGTAATTTATACATGCTTTTTAGCGATAAAACCGCCCATTGTACATATCTATAGTTGTTATTATTTGTTTCCTATTTTGTTTCTTTTGTAAGGTGTACAATAATGCATTTTCATTTATTCATTCATTCATTCATTCATTCATCCATTCATTCATTCATTCATTATTCCTTTATAACGTGATGCAGTAATTGGTTTTGGTTCGATCCGCTTTCTCTAGATTGCTTGCAACGCGGTATGTTGGTGTGTATGTTGGTTCCCGAAACACAACAAAAGAAGGAGAAAGAAAGAAGGAGACAGTTTAAAAGATGGGAAGATGAGATAAAACATACTGCAGGGAAAACATGGACGAGGATAGCGAGATATAGGGAAGAGTGGAAGAGCTTGGAGGAGGCCTTTGCCAAAAAACGGCAAACAGTGTCGATGTCGTAGTGTTAAATATAATTTAATTCTTAAAATGTATCTGTAATAAAAGGCTTAAAATAATAATAATAAATAATGTTGGTATCTCAACTACTTCACGTATATTATTTTATTTTTATTGTATGAGTTTGGTTTTTGGTGAGTCCCTGTGACCCCACTCCACAAGTTTTTTAAGACGTAGTGCGAAAAACAAAACTTTCCTTGTGATTTTCTCATATTGTGCCACTACATTACTTAGTTAGCATTTACTTCATTACCGACTTATTGGATGTAGGAGAAAAAAATAGGCCTGTCATCATCATTATTATCTGAGATGATTATCTTGAACCACCCATTGCCGGATTTAGGCCTAATTTATGTTTTTTAGCCTCCTCTGTACTGTGCGTCTCTCGTATCTCGTAGACCTATCATTCGATTAAAATAAAATAAAAAATTCAAAAGTTAGGCATTCTTAGTAAAAAAATACTAAAATGTCATCCGTCAAACTAAAATAAACAAATAATGAAAATCATTTGATCCGAGTTGAAGTGTTTCTCCAGTTGAAGAATATCAAACTTCAGGTTGGATCAAATTCAGACTTTAATACTGTTATTATAACAGTCATTATAAAGCAATCAGATATCTAGTTTGGTTCGGGTGATATTAAAGTTAGATATGTGTATCATCCATTCATCCATGTATCCATTCATAATTACTTACGCTAGTAGCCTAAATAATTATGAATGGATATCACTACATAGTATAAAACAAAGTCGCTTTCTCTGTCCCTATATCCCTATGTATGCTTAAATCTTTAAAACTACGCAACGGATTTTGATGCGGTTTTTTTTTATAGAAAGAGTGATTCAAGAGGAAGGTTTATATGCATAATACAAGCATAATACAGTAGAGAAACACACAATAACCGTGCGAAGCCGGGGCGGGTCGCTAGTTATATATATAACAAATGATGATTTAAATATTTAAATGCTTACTTTTTTGCTTGCTGGTAGAACATATGCCTACGGTCTATTTGATGTTAGGTGGTAACCATCACTATATCAAAGCATTACCTCGCAAATCACGCTCGATAGAAACGGGCCCTGAGACGAACTAGCATCTAGCATTGTCATGCATGTAAACAACTTCTGGTCTGGTGGGTGTCAGCCTTTAAAGCTGCAGTAGCGTGCTATAAAGTACCTACGTTCTATGTTCTTTATATCTCTCATACCCTGAAAGCAGAATTGAAATCATATCCATCGACTAAACAACTTTCAACACATTCAGCTATAACTCGGTAAAGCGCACGAAAAAATTGCACAATTGCCATTTTTCCGTCGCAAAATCGCCATTTTTGTCATCGCAAAGCCGCCATTTTATTTCAGACATTAAAATTCACGAGTGTCTAATATATGCGACACCATAAATAAAGGGTTCCGTACCCAAAGCCTATTTGGAATGTGTCCAAATATGAATAAATAAACTTGCAATATGCTAATAGTGTTGCGTTGCACCTTAGGCTGTGTATTTGGTGTCGAAGGCTTTTACTTTATGTAATACTAGCGACCCGTCCCGGCTTCGCACGGTTATTGTGGGTTGTCCCTAAGAGATTATGCTTGTATTATGCATATAAATCTTCCTCTTGAATCACTTTTTCTATAAAAAAACCGCATCAAAATCCGTTGCTTAGTTTTAAAGATTTAAGCATACATAGGGATATAGGGACAGAGTAAGCGACTTTGTTTTATACTATGTAGTTAAGAGTAGTAGAACTCTTTGTAAAGTGCTCGTCCGCGGAAGTACTATCACTATGCCTATTTCTGCCGCCAAGCAGTGTTGCTGTGTTTCGGTTCGAAGAGTGTGATTGCCGGTGAAATTACACATGAGGCTTAACATCTGTATCCCTCAAGTTGATGGACGCAAGGCAGTGCATGTTAGGGCACATTTCTATCGTGCGTGACTTATAAGGCAATGCTTTTTTACAGGTGATAGTTACCACTCAAGATCAGGTGGGCCATCTACTTGTTCCATCAAATAGACGTATAAAATGTGTGTTGCGTTGCACCGTTGGCTGTGTAAAGAAATATAAATAAAACTCAAACTGTTAGTCAACTTCAATTGCTGACTGTACCAAAGCATACAGATGTTAAGCCTCATGGTGCCTGTAATTACACCGGCAACCACACTCTTAAAACAGAAACACAGCAACGCTGCTTGGCGGCAGAAAAAGGTATAGTGATAGTACTGCCCCGGACGAGCCCTTCACAAAGAGATCTACTGCTCTAAAGTGACATGGATTTCCTGAAAATGTATGAAAGATTATGTAGTCAAATTTTTCAGGATACTGATGATAATGGTGAGCTTTTTCCGCCGACGTTCGTTCATATTTATAGGCCACAAAATCTATGTAAATTCGTACGAGCTTCATGACAGAAATTTTAGGCCGGAGCGAGCGTGTTATTCTGCAAATTTAGATGTTGCAGTACGTTAGTGTTAGTAACGAGTACCTACCAACTGTAATACTTTTTATCATGATACCTAGTCTCTTCTCTTGTCGTGTCAGTAGTTTCTTTTGAAACAGTGTGGTGAAAAGATTTTAAGTGTGCCTCATGAGGCTCCTTTCGAGCACTTGACACATGTTATAGAACTTTTTAGGTTCTACGACATGCCGGTTTCACACATGCTTATCATCTGTATGCCTCAAGTTGATGGACGCAGGGCATCGTAAGGCACTTTCATGTGCGTAACTTGCTAGTGCTTTGTTAATGGTTGTAAGTTAACGTTAAGTGGGTCATCTGCTTGTTTTTTTTTTAGAGCATTGGTGGTCTAGTGGTATCGGCCCCGCCTTCCGATCGTGGTGGTCGTGGGTCGTGCCGTCACCGATCGTGCTAAATTAAGTTTATCTGTTTAAAAATGTATGTGCACAATGCCAGTACTCTCAAACGGTGAATGAAAACATCGTGAGGAAACGGGCATGTCGAAGAACCTATAAAGCTCTGCTTGTTCCATTAGGAAGTATTTTTTTTATAATTAGTTTTGTTCTAAATGTACCAATGCAGACCAAAAACCTACGACCACATACGTAAACAATTCGAACTAAGCTCTCTGCTGATTTGTCTTCATTTAGGCCTATTATCCCGAAGCAGTTAATTTGTAAAATCGATCTTCGACCCTCCATTTGCGTGTTACACAAGAGCTCTATAACATAGAAACCCATTCTTTTATCTTCCTCTATCCATTTCACTCCACTTTTGACCGGGAACTCAATAAATTACAGTCTAAAACTCCGTTACCTGAGTGTCGATGCGGTGAAAATAAAAAGTGAAAAATGCTTGTTCGTTGAGCGCTGAATCTGTTTTTCGAAGGCTTTACTTCGGTTCTAGATAGTTGAGTTTTTTACTAGCGTGCGGTTCGACTTATAACTTATTTTTTATTAGCTGCTGCCCACGGTTTTGCTGGCTTAGTAGATATATTTTAAGGCGTTTTCCCATTTATTTTTATTTATTTATTTTAATTAATTAGTACGGGATATTCCAGTTACACTAATTAACAATTATTATATGAATTAATTAAACAATCACAAACATTAATTTACAATAATGACTAAAATAATACATTAATAATTAATGCACATCGAAAAAAACTATATAAATAAATAATAGGTATTAAAATTAAAAAAATAATAATATTAAAAATTTAAATTAAAAAAATTACATTTACAGTACTTTTGACTTACAGCTAGAATCTCACTCCATGAATCCACAAACAAATCAGAGTCCTTGATTGCGTTCTTAAATATTTTCTACACGGTTCCTGGTATTTTAAAAAGTTGTCTATAATCCTATTTCACGGTGGATATCGTCAAGGATCAGGGTATATCTCCGTGCCTGAGGATCAAAGTCATGAAGCTGGTTGTTTTTTTTCTATTCCAGGTTACGAGTTATTTTGTTTTAAGTTTCATCCCGATCAGTTATTTAGTGTGGCCAGATTGAGCCACAAACATTTAAACATCTAAAGATTGTAAAGATAAAGTAAGACATAACATATAAGTAGCAAGTAGGGTATCAAACCTATCGGATTAAACCTCGCCTCGCATAAGTACCGTTTATATAATTAAAACATAAGTAGCGTATGCTGGAGGTTTGAATCCCACTTGGATAATAATTTTTGAGACATTATACAATTGTGATAAAAACGTTTGAAGTTTCTGTGGCGGATTTAAAACAGCTTAAGCCACCTATGAATAAAAAATTCATTAGAACTTCCAAATCAATTTCCAAAGGATTTGTTTGTACTGGCACCTAGACATCTGTGGATTAGGGTCCCCAATGCTAACTCAACTAAAATGCTTAATAATATATATTAAATAACAAGGCAATCAAAATATAAATTTATCAGATATTAAAAATAAAACCAAAGAAACTACTCGTATATCTATCAAAAAAATCAAATCATACATAGTTATTTGAGAAACACTTTAAAGAATAATTAAATAGTTAAGTTTTTGGCTTATTTATAAGTTTAAATTGTACTTGACTAAGTTTAAGCGAAATATTAATATATTCGATAACCGAAAAGGGTGAATAATTCTAAAGCCTTTTATAATAATAAGTTATATAACAATTATTTCTGCGAATAAATATCTTGAATCTTAGGAACTATCATACTAATTTGCAATAAATAAATAAATATTGGTGTACTTTCCACACAGCACTATCTAGTCCCAAACTAAGCCAAAGCTTATAATATGGGAACCAGATAGCTGATATAATACATATGTATATACTTTTTTTTTTGTAAATACATACTTATAATATTATATAACACCCAGACAGAGAACAAACATCTATGTTCATCACACAAATGTTTGTTCTCGGAGGGGATTGAACTGCTACCAACTGAACCGTGAAGGCTTTCAATAAATCTACACTGCAAAATCGGATGAGTAAATTATATAATTATAGGCACCTAAATAAATCCCAATCCATAGTTTGGGGTCCCCAATTATATCTCAACTTACGAACTATCAAAAACGGTTATTTATCAATTACGAGTATGCAATTTCAAATTATATATTTATTTGCATTGCTTCGCCAAAAAACCCAATGATTGCATATTTTATCGGAGCGTTCGCTCACGGCGGCATTATCGAAAAGACTTGGAAGCCTGGAATTTCACAGGAATTTATTCATGATGTATCCACAAAGCTGGGAGGAAAATATTTTTTCCCGTTTCTTTTAAGGCTTTGTCACTGCGAGACTGTGTTCATTGTGAAATCAATCCTAGTTACATGGTTTTAGGGCCCTTATTTATCATAAAAGATTCAAAAATATCTTCTTTGTAATAAATTAATATTCATTCATTTTAGTGAATTGGTTTGGTTATCAATCATCCAATTTATTATATTAATTAAAAATAAGTTGGAACTGTTTTGTCTACAAACTCTGAAATATGAAAAGCATCTTTATTTTCGAAACCTGATAATAGTTTAGGGGTTTAATTAAAATTATAACTGAAATTCGTTCACAAAAATTACAGTAGAGTTTTAAAATACAAAGAAATTAATTTATGAAAGAAATTTAATACAATGAAAGTAAGTACCGTTATTTTTAGGCAAATTGACTGAATACAAAATACTAAATTACTAACATTGTATGTTAGCTTTAGTTATAATAGAAAACTGGTGCCAGGATCGACTTTCCAAATTAAAAAAAACTAAACAGTTTCACGGCTTTGATCCCCAGGCACGGTAGATATCCCCTTAGATCTCTTAGTACCAAGTACCAACTGTGGGAGACTTGAACAGTCAAAGTCAAAAGGCATATAATCGATAAAATCACAAGGATCACTTTGAAACGTCTTAAAGCTAGGTGACTCTAGGTGCCCGTTCCACGAGACCAAAGCCTAGAAGAACAGGCAACAAACTTACGGCTTGGTTCCTACCGCTCTTTTATATGATCCTTGTTACAATGTAGGTATTATAATACAATATTGAAGCTCCAGAATGGTGGCAATCGAATTTAGTGAAGCGTAGGTATAACAGAAAAAGGTAAGGGTAATCAGAGAGCAGTCAGAGGTACGTCCAAGTGTTCAGCACATACCTACTTATTGCAGTGGTTAGTATTCCAAACGTGACAGGTTGCAAGCCCATCGCTGTTGTTAGAATACTTACCAGTTCACTATGTTTTCCTCCGCCGTTTTGAGAGCACTGGCACCAAAGTGAACTCTATTTAACATCACTATTATATATTCTACAACATGATGGACATCGGAAAAGGCTGATGGCTTGAACCAATATTTATAAAGATTCCGCCCTGATGCATAATTCAATAGCTTTGTACAATACACGGCAAAGGGGATGAAGATAGTATGATGGAAATTTGATGCAGTTTTTTCGAACATTGGCTATAAGAAGAGCTATTGGCTAAGAACGAGATCTTTTGTTTTCACATGGTTTTAAATAAATTTCATTTTATGAGCGTTGTTTACATTTATGGCTTCTTGGCGTATTTTCAGTAAAGATCTATTTATTTTCACGACTTTGATCTCCAGGCACGATCCTCTCTATCATTTAAAATATCGGTAGGAACCAAGCCGTTACTTAGCAGCCTGTTCTTCTAGGCTTGGTCGTTTGTAACTGGCACCTAGATTCACCTAGCTTTAAGACGTTTCAAACTATTCCTTGTGAATCTATTGATAAAGTACTTTTCGACTTTGAGATCTCTTAGTACCAAGTACCTAACTCAAAATTCTTTCAGTATATCTAAAGGGGTAATCAGAGGTACTACGTCTAATTATTACATTTGGCTCATACCCATCATTTAGCATTATAAATACTCCAATAAAAACGAGTAGAGTTACAAACCAATTTAAATTGAAATATTTCGTCTGCCACTTGTTTAAATGCATAGGGCTTGAGAGTTTTTGTGAGGATTTTTTGGTGTAATTATTAACATCAAGACATTTATTTCCAGGCATGGTAGATATCCACTTAGTATCAATTTAAAGTTGTTTGAGAATGGCGGAATAAATGGGGGTCGTCAAAGTTATACCCAAATTTTGCAGATTTTTGAAGATACACATCACTTTCTGCCCTATTCCGCTTCATGAGGTCGGCACCAAATTTTCTGCTCTTTCTTATGTCATTCATTGTATCAATAATCAAGAGTAGTGTTCCCCGGACGAGCTCTTCACAAAGTACTACCACCACGCATTTTCTGCCACCAAGCAGCGCTGCTGTGTTTCAGTTTGAAGAGTGTGGTTGCCGGTGTAATTACAGGCACATGAGGCACATCTGTATTCCTCAAGTTGATGGCCACAGGGCAGTGCATCGTAGAGCACGTTCTTATCACGCGTGGCTAGCGAGGCAATGCTTTGTTATAGGTTATGGTTACCACTTAACATCAGGTGGGCCATCAGCTTGTCCCATCAGCTAGTTGTATAAAAAAGTCACTTTTATTCATTTTTCGTCAAATGATCGTTTGTCGAATGTCTGATTTTGTGAAATTCAACACATAAAATCTACTCAAAAGAAGTAATATTTTTCATAGAATTTTTATCGTTTTATAAAGTTTTATCCAATAGGTACCAATAATTTACTAGACAGCTAAATACTGTGTGTGTTATTTATTGGCTCTTGTTTAAGTTGCATTGTTTTCATTTTGTCGCTATACCTCCCACTATAAACAACGGAATCTTGTTTTTATTTGCTCTCTGTAAGTTTTCGCTCGTTTTTGTTTCATTGGGTGGGTGGACAAATGCTTGTGATGCTTCGAATAGAGTTTTAGCCGAATACCGAATATCTTATGACCGAATTACGTTATGGACGCACGTGGCGGACATATTTGTTTCATTACGGATCGCGTTACAAACGATTTGTGAATAGCAATTATTGCTGAACAAAAGCCACACAACACATTTCAACATTTGATTAGTGAACTTTTTTTCTATTTTTTAAGATATATAGAATTAGTCAGTAATAGGAAAACCTTTATTGGCTATACACTATACTTAAACTATACTTAAAATATAAGTAATTAAACTATACTTAAATAAGTTAAAACTAAGTTTATCATATCTGCTGTTTATATAAATTCAAAATAAAATTGGTGTACTGCTGGGTTTAGGCCTTCCTTTGATTTTAATTATTTACCACGCTCCTTTGTTTGTATACCATTAACGACTCCTGACTTTGACGATGTGATTCAATATGCCTATATCTGTTCATCGTCAAGCAGCGTTGCAGTGTTTCGGGTTGAAGGCCGTGGTTGCCGGTGAAATTACAGTCACATGTGGCTTAACATCTAGTAGGTATGCCTCAAGTTGTACTCAGGGCAGCACGTTTTTGATAGCTTTGTTATAGGTGATGGTTACCACGTAACATCAGCTGAGTCATCGGCCTGTTCCATTAAAAGTAGTTTAAAAAAAACTGTGGTAAAACAATATAACCCGAGACGACATTTGAAATTCGGTTGAAAACACGCGTATCCGCCCGAATAACGAATAGTAGCTAAATATTTGTGACATCACTACGGAACACCCTAGACAACGACACTATGTTTTTATCCGCTTATCCGCTCTAGTGTTCGCTTTCGTTGCGTCATACCCCCCTAGACAACAAAAAAACTTGTGTTTTATCTGCTTCTAGCGCAAAGAGAATGTTAAAAGACATTAAAACTTGCACGTTAAAAGTTTTGGGTGATTCTAAAAGACGTTTTAATGGCTAGGGGATGTTCGTGAACTTTCTTTATAAGCGGTGAACTCGCTAATTGAGAAGTTGGGCGAATGGCCAAAGGATTTTTTAAGCTTCTGTTAAATGGACACGTCAAAAAAATCATCATCATCATTTTAAGATCTACCGTCAAGCAGCGTTTCGGATTGAAGTGTGCTGGAAATAAGACACATGAGGCTTAACATCTGTATGCCTCAAGTTGATGGACGCAGAGTAGTGCATCGTAGGGCACGTTCCTACCGTGCTCGACTTACGAGGCTAAGCTATGGTTACCACTTTAACATCAGGTTAAGTGGTAACCTGCTTGTTCCATCAGCTAGTTGTTTAAAAAAAACTAGACAAACATGTTTTTAAGGTAAGTAGGCACTTATTATATCGCGTCACTAACGGGCGTTATTGTGCGACTTGCTTTTACAAGAGCCCAAGTGCCTTTTGTTAGTATCTTTTTGGAGTACGTGCAAAATTTCCAGACCTATTAGAAAGAATCGAAAAATATTCCAATTTCCAAGTTTTTACGCAAAACGAAAAAAAAGGTCGTTGGAAACACTAATGACAAAAAACCGTTCGAGAAAAAACAATTCAGAATGCATTTATTTCTGAAAAAGCGTGTTTTTCTGGAAAACAATTAAAATGTAGTGCATTGAAAGTCAATTATTTCCTAGGCTAATGAGAACTCTCACGAATTATTATCCAATTACAAAATACGTCGCATTTTCCGAAACAGAATAAAGCAAAAACAAAAGCTTCCTGACTTCGATCTCCTTGTACTAAGTACCGACTCAAGATCATTTGAGTATGGGTAGTTAGAGGTTCGTCCAAATATTTCATTTGGCTCATACCCACAAAAAACTGTATTTCACACCTTGCCATCAGCATAGTAGCAGCTTATAATAAAAAAGGTGGCCCGTATGCTCGTCTGCCAGCTTTGGCATAAAAAAATTCTACTAACGTGAAAGTTAGTAGTATTTTTTTATCCACCTCTACTATGGTTTATTGGTAAGGGCGTGATTGACTAATCGGGATGAAACTTAGAACAAATATAGTTCTGAAAAAATATAAGAAACAGGGTAGACACATGAACCAAATAAAAATCCCAATATGAATGTTAGCGATCACTACACCTCACTAATACCTCACTAATAAATAAATATTGGTGGACTTTCCACACAACTATCTCACTCCAAACTAAAACAAAGCTTGTAATATGGAAATCAGATACCTGATATAATACATATATACTTTTTTTTTTGTAAATACATATTTATAATATTATACATATAACACCCAGACAGAGAACAAACATCAACGTTCATCACACAAAATGTTTGTTCTCAGTGGGAATCGAACCCACGGCCTACGGCGCCGAAGGCAGAGCTACTACCAACTGAGCTGTGGAGGCTGTCTATTTCATTCACTATAGAATAACACTCAAACAAAGAATAAACATACCTCGCAGCATCGAGCATCATGATTTCAAACGCAGAATGATAAAATAAAATAAAGTTAGTATCCAACAAAAGCTTTTAAGATAGGTAATTTATTCAGACGTGACCTTGCGGAAGTCCACTGAGATATTTATCTTACATTTTGCTGTCTGTTTTGTTTTTAGTAATAACTTTGTGACTTTGTTTCTGCTGATTACATCTATATTTTTGGCAAGCCGTGTTGCTGTTTTTTGGTTTGGCTGTGGGTAAATTAGAGGTACGAGGCCTCAAGATAATACATAAAAAAATTGAAGTATTTTTTTTCATTTTTTTTTGAAATTATTGTTTATTTTTATAATAGCACGCCAACATCATTATGAACCTTTAAGGTTGGCAGGTAGAAAATGCTCATAGCATTAAGCCCACCTTTTATACATTTTTATTTTTATTTTTGTGCTATAAATATACTCACACCCACAACCCCTAGAGTGTTTGTGGATCAGAGTTATGAAGCTGTTTTTTATTTTTAAGTTTTTCATCAGGTATATTGGTAACAGGTATATTGGCTCCCTCATCAGGTATATTGGCCCCGCCCTCCGATCCTAAGGTCGTGGGTTCAAACCGATCGTGCACCATTGAGTTTTTCTGATCAAAGTTTATGTACACAGTACAATTACTCTCAAACGGCATAGGAAACCACCGTAAGGAAACTAGCATGTCGGAGAACCTAAAAAGTTCTAAAACATGTGTGAAGGGCTAGAAGGGGCCTCGGCTTACCTAAAATTCTTTCAGCGCACTGAGAGCACTGGTGGTCTAGTGGTAGCGCCCCCGCCTTCCGATCCTAAGGTCATGGGTTCGAAACTGGTCGTGCACCAATGAGTTTTTCTGTTCAAAAATGTATGTGCACAATACTCTCAAACGGTGAAGGAAAACATCGTGAGGAAACCGACATGTCGTAGAACCTAAAATCTATAACATGTGTCAAGTGCTCGAAAGGAGCCTCTTGAGGCGCACTTAAAATCCTTTCACCACACTGTTTACAAAGAACGAGTGACACGACAAGAGGAAGAATAAAGTATGCAATGTTTGTTACAGATCATGCTTCCGAAACTGAAACGGCCAAGACCTGTCCACCTCCCCGAATGGAGGAACCGAGGGTAAAGGACCAGCTGGCGAGTCGGGGTCACCATGTGCGCGCTGAGCTACCGACTCAAGATCGGTCTGGTGGTCATAGTCATCATGGTTCTTGGATTCTTCAACGAAAGTCAAGGTCAGTGGAAATACTCAACACTGAATACATTTATCATTGTGTTGTAGTAGGATAAGGGCCGGTTTCACCATGCTCTGTTAGATTAATAAAGGATTAAAGGGCCGTTAAATATGTCAAAATGTACGCGTTTGACAGCTAAGGTTAGATTTAACGGTCTGTTAATCCTTGATTAGTTACTAATAGAGCATGGTGAAATCTAAACTTAGTGACATAAATAGATAGATAGATAACACTTTATAGTACACAAGGATACATCATAAATCTAGGCGTAAATTAATAAAGTACAATGGGCGGCCTTATCGCTGAAAGCAATTTCTTCCAGGCAACCGTAGTATGCAAAGTATTTTATCTGAGCGGTAATGGTAACATAGTGATAGAGAGAGCCTGGTTTATCATTTTAATTGTGTAGAACTAATTTAGTTAGCTACCTAGGTAGCTTAAATTAAGCACTAGACCCAAAACTACTCAAGTTAAACCTAAACTTCAGTTACAAGTCTAGCAGGGGACGAAAACCACAACAATTGAGGCTTGTTCTAGTCTAGCTGCAAGATAGGTAGTCAGAGAGCTAAGCTACATTTTTATACGTCATACTGTTGATAAAGTTGAGGCCTGTGGTTGCGGCTAAAAGTTAGGTGCAGTGCCAGTCTTATCTATCTAAAATCTAAGTAGGTAATCTAAGTATCCAAGTACTCCTACTGTTTGCGTCCATTAACGCTTTGGTAGAATGCTTATCGCGTTAACGCGTTTAAAATTATCTCTTCATTAGAAAATCTCTCTTATTTTTTTTTATTAAATACAAAATTTATAGAAGTCCGTATGTGTTTCGACTTACTAAAACTCCTTAACGAATATTTGGGCATAACGGTAAAATGTTGCCTGCTGAAAGAAATTTAGTCTCTCCCAGCCAGAGGACAGCCACTTTTATGCTAGAGATGGATTTATACTACTTGCTACTTGCTTTGATTTGTATCAAATTTTAATATTTATGCGCAGTATATTGAATAAGTACCTACATATCCCCGCAAGAGCACTGCTATTTGGACTTCGATTCTGCAATGTCAGTGAGTAGTTTGAAATTAAGTATATTTAAATGGAATGTCACTTTATAAAATATCTCGAAAGATAAACACAATTTACATAGTAAAAATATTATTAAAACTTTCATAATAATTATATAATGCTAGTTCACAATTTGTTCACTGATCATTATTTACTTTGTTCGACGTCTTAATAGGTTTAGTTTGACGTAAAAAATTCACGATTGTCTCCTGACTATTATCTCCGCTGCTTGGACGTTATGACCCCCGGGAGTTAGCACGTAATAACAGAGTACTAACTTGGCCAATTAACTCCGTAGCTATTTGCATTTCTGTTGTTAAATAACTAGTTTATAAAGACTAGCTTAAACGAATAGCTTAGCTCTTTAACTGTTATGGAGAAGTTGTAAAGCAACTTAGACAATTAAGGCAGCACTGATGGTCTAGTGGAGTGAATACGCCTTCTGATTGTAAGACTGTAGGTTTGAATCCAGTTGTGAATAAATTGACTTTTAGCTTCGAAATATATGTGTGGGCAATGCCAGTGCGTTCTCAATTGGCGAAGGAAAATATTGTGTTGTGAAATCAGTTGGTATTTTAGCAGCGGTGATAGGCTTGCAACCTGTCACTGGCATTGTCAATATCGCGGGAAGTCGGTGGATGGAGAGTGCTCAGAATCGTTCTTCCGAGAAACGTATGCAATGGGGGCACATAGTTGGACAACTGTAAATTTCTTGAGTCTCATGTTAGCTTTTAAAACTATAAAAATGCGCTTACAAAGAGCTCATGAATAAAAAAATGTAGATAAAAATGTAAAAAAATTAAGCTAAGTTAGGTGTTCGTTATAGGGAACAAGATTAATAAAACGTAAGGCTTTGAACCTTTACAGATTTAATGCGTTACAATGACTGACAAATTAAACAATTATGATATAAAATTATAATAGGGAGCACAGGACGTGCGTTGGGTCGTGGTCGAGTGAATATGTCGCGTGGCTTATGGCTGCCCCCGAGGAAGCGCGTATGACGTGATGAAGCGGCCCTGTCATTGGTTACTGCCGATATCGCGTGCAGCTAAGGCCCACCATTGGTCAGAGGCTGTAGGAATCGTTAGAAACGGTATCAGCTGTGTTCAACCCGTTCGGATACAGAACGGCGTCAACATAGGATTTATAAAGTATGCATGTCCCATAAATAATTATACTGTCAAAAAACTTTTTTAGTTTTTTTTAAGTTAAGATTTTTAAACTTACCGAATGAGTGTTTAGTTTTAAGTTTTTTTAGAATTATTATAATGATTATAGAACTTTTAAAACAAACAGTCTCATGATAATGATGATTAATCTAATCTATTAAAAACCATTAAATACCTTTGATCAATTGTCAGATTCTTTATTTGTCACGGTGCAAATCGAATTAGTGTGAAACCCGCTTATACTCCTTCATTATTCCTGTCAGTCAAATAAAGAGCCATGCATAATGGATTTTCTTTCTATTTCTGGCTGATAAATAGGCTTGCAGAGTATAAAAGTTGGGCCACAATAGGCAGAGGTCAACGACTGACCCTGTCTATTGTTTCAAAGGTTGAGTACATACGAGAACGGGGCTGGACTGATATTTGTTCACTGCAGCTTTGCAGTCAGGATAAAGGGTAATAACCAGGGGTCGGAATAGGTAGAGTTTTTAAGTACCAAATGACGTAAAATTACTTACGCAATCTTAACATGGATATGCCTTTTAAACCCGGAATTGGGGATTCATAAAAATAGTTTTCTAAAACTTATGGGTTTTTTTATATACAATTAGCTGATGGAACAAGCAGATGGCCCACCTGGTGTTAAGATTGATATTGTCTTCTAAAACTCTTTTTTCCTATGTTAAACACAAACTAAGTAAACACGTACAGCAGGGCTATTTTAAAACATTCGGAAAGGTTTCCAATCGATAACGTCAGTATAACACATTTGATTTCGAGCCCGAATCGTTTCCGACACGGTGATTAAAAAAGACATATCCATATTTAGATTTCGTAGTAGCATATTTGACGTCATTTGGTACTTAAAAACTCTACCTATTCCGACCCCTGATAATAACCTATCTATGCCTATTTAATAGCAGGTTCGTTTATTCTCACTGGGAATCAAACTCATTGTCTGCAGCGCAGAAGGCACAGCTAACTGACAAACAATAAAAAATAATGATCTTATATTTAATAACAAAGAAAATAACGATGAATACAAGTATTTACACAATACACACGAACAAATAGAGCAATCTGCAGATAATTTAAAAAAAAATGGTAGACTAAGCTATGGGATCCAGAGAACTGATATAACACTTATATACTCTTTTTATACATATATATTTATAATATAATATCACACCCAAACAGAGAACAAACATCTATGATCATCACATCGAAGCTTCAAAACAAAATACCTATATAACCACCTCTTTATACCTTGTTCAATAAAATCCGATATACAATCAACAAATAACCTTGCAATTTTTCACAAAGTTTCACAGATAGGATTGTGCCTATTTAATCTTGTTAGGAGCATTAGAGAAGGATCCATGACATAAAAACTTTAACCAATGGGGTTTGTGAGATCATAAAGATCACTGTCTGACAGCTTTCACGGCTCAGTTGGTAGTAGCTCTGCCTTCTGCGCTGTAGGCCGTGGGTTCGATCCCCACCGAGAACAAACATTTGTGTGATGAACAAAGATGTTTGTTCTTTGTCTGGGTGTTATATAATATAATAAGTATGTAATGTAATTACAAAAAAAAGTATTTATGAATTATATGCTTCCCATAAAACAAGCTATTTTTTTTTTTATACAACCAGCTGATGGAACAAGCAGATGGCCCACCTGATGTTAAGTGGTAACCATCACCTATAACAAGACATTGCCTTGCATGCATAGCCCTGCGTCCATCAACTTGAGGCATACAGATGTTAAGCCTCATGTGCCTGTAATTACACCGGCGACCACACTCTTCAAACCGAAACACAGCGTTGCTGCTTGGCGGCAGAAAAAGGCGTGGTGGTAGTACTTCCCCGGACGAGCCCTTCACAAAGAGCTCTACTACTCTTAAATATGCTATGCTTAGCATCTTAGCTATGGCTTAGTTTGGGGCTAGATAATGCTGTGTGGAAAGTTCACTAATAATTATTTATTTATTTACTGTGGACGGAGGTCCTGTTCTATATTAAGATGAAATCAGCTCGTTTATCATCTTGAACTAGTTAGTTGTAGCTTGATTGAGATAATTAGTTATAGCATCACTAAATCAGAAGAGCATTAGCTGGTCCAACTGATGCAACCTAATTAGACATTAATCTATGCTCAGCGTTGTGCCAAATTCTGTAAGCTATAGCTATAGTTCGAGCGAAACAAGCTTTATGTATGCTTTGGTACTCTATATTCTATCATATAAGAGTAGTAGAGCTCTTTGTGAAGGGCTCGTCCAGGGAAATACTACAACCACGCCTTTTTCTGCCGCCAAGCAGCGTTGCTGTGTTTCGGTTTGAAGAGTGTGGTCGCCGGTGTAGTAACAGGCACATGACGCTTAACATCTGTATGCCTCAAGTTGATGGACGCAGGGTAGTGCATCGTAGGGCACGTTCCTATCGTGCGTGACTTGCCACATGCTTGTTCCATCAGCTAGTTGTAATAAAATAAAAATAAAAAAAATACCAATTTTATTGTCAATTTATTTAAATAAATATGATTGTAAACCTTTGGGTATCGAATCGTAGAGGTCAATAAGGGAAGCATGAATAGCCTTCTGGTGGCAAATATGTAAATCCGCCACTACTCGTAGGTATGAGTATACTACTAAGGGCCAGTTTCACCATGCTCTGTTAGATTAGCAAAGGATTAAAGGGCCGTTAAATATGCCAAAATGTACGCGTTTGACAGCTAAGGTTAGATTTAACGGTCTTTTAATCCTTGATTAGTAACTAACAGAGCATGGTGAAACCGGCCCTAATTCGACTATGTTAGGGCCCAATTTCACCATGCTCTGTAAGTTACTAATCAAGGATTAACAGGCCGTTAAATCTAACCTTAGCTGTCAAACGCGTACATTTGGTCATATTTCACGACCCTTTAATTCTTTGTTAATCTAACAGAGCATGGTGAAATCAGCTCTTAAACTGTTTGCTTAACTGTTCCGTCTCTGTTTGGATAACTAATGTGATTATTTTGTACAAACAGGATCTGCTCGTAGAAAACACTTATATATAGCGTTTTATTATTTGATTTGTGAAGTAACCCTAGAGAAATGTAATGTTTTTCTAAAAGCTTTATGAAAAATAAATTTTATTATAAGATAAATTTGTAGTAAGCTTTTTGTGAGATAGTTCGTCCGGGGAGTTTTACCTTTATATCTTGTTTTTATACTACTTGCTGATTATACAAGCAGATGGCTCACCTGATGTTAAAGAGCACTGGTGGTTTAGTGGTAGCGGCCCCGCCTTCCGATCCTAAGGTCGTGGGTTCGAAACAAGTCGTGCACCAATGAGTTTTTCTGTTCAAAAATGTATATGCACAGTGCTAGTACTCTCAAACGGTGAAGGAAAACATCGTGAGGAAACCGGCATGTCGTAGAACATAAAAAGTTCTATAACATATGTCAAGTGCTCAAAAGGAGCCTCTTGAGGCGCACTTAAAATCCTGTCACAACACTGTTTTGAAAGAAACTAGTGACACGACAAGAAGAAGACCTGATGTTAAGCAGTAACCATCACTTATAACAAAGCATTGCCTCGCATGTAACGCACGATAGGAACGTAACCTATGCCTGCCCTGCGTCCATCAACTTGAGGCATACAGATGTTAAGCCTCATATGCCTGTAATTTCACCAGCAACCACACCCTTCAAACCGAAACAGCAACTCTGCTTGGCGGCAGAAATAGGCATTCTTCAGCTTGCAAGTTGAAGAAGCAATGAGCAGGATTCCGTCCAAATCGGTTAAGCCGTTACATAGATGATGTCTATAATAATAATTTAGTTTAATATTATTAGTAGTCTTCTTCTTGTTGTGTCACTAGTTTCTTTCGAAACAGTGTAGCGAAAGGATTTTAAGTGCCCCTCAAGCGCCTGCTTTCGAGCACTTGACACATGTTAAAGAACTTTTTAGGTTCAACGAAATGCCGGTTTCCTCACGATGTTTTCCTTCACCGTTTGAGAGTACATTGTGCACATATTATAATTATTAGTAGTCATTATCATCAACAGAAGTCTACTGCTGGACATAGGCTCAATATGTGAGGGATTACTTATTTCCAGGAAGAACGATTACCATCGACTTTTTGCGATCTTTACAACGTCGGTCCATCGGGTGGGGGGTCCTAAAATAGTTATTTCTTATTATCATAGCAGCACTACTACTATCCAACTGATTCAGTCTAATGAAACACATTAATAACATCTGCGTGAACTAACGCCTTTGTTTCGAACGTACACTTCGGTGCAATGTGATTGTATTATATAGATAGAAAAAGGGTCCTGTCAGAAGTTAGGTATTAGTTTAATGACTGTATAATAGTTGTTCAAATTATAGTAATTAATAAAAAAGTGGCAAACACCGAGTAAAATGTTTTTTTTTTAATAAATAACATTATTATTTTATTATTATTCATTTATTTTCAGATTTAAAAAAAAAAAACTCAAAGATATATAGAAAACTCTTAAGAAAAGAATATAACATTATAAGAATAAAAAATAAATCTACAGCGAAGTACAAGATTAACTGGAAGAGATAGAAAGAACGAAAGAAATCAATAAAATACATTTATTTGACATACCTACTCAAAAAAAATACATACCAACTAAAAACATATCACAATTAAAAAAAAAACATTAATATAAAGTGAGATTGACTTTCAGCGATAAAACCACCCATTGTACAGATTTAATTTCTAATTTGAACTTTTTTTTTGTTTGGTGAACAATAAGGTATTTTTAATTTATTTCATTATTGAAGTCAGCAAGTAAATTTTACCTAATATAAGTTGAGAATATTTATTATTTGCGACCCAGAAGCTTACACTACCAATAAAATTTCAGTCAAAAGATATTAATTCAATCGAATTACAAGAATCACTTTGAAAAGTCTTAAGCTAGGTGAATATAGGTGCCAAATTAAAGTGACCAAGCCTAAAAAAACGGGCAATAAACTTACGGCTTGTTTTCTACCATCCTTTTGTCCATGTTACAAAATTTAATAACAATGGAGCATCAATAAGTCAAGCGTAGAAATAACAGAAATACAGAAATAGGTCATAGCAATCAAATTCAAAAGACAGCACACGCTATATACGCTTCCAACATAAAATACCGCCGCTTACTAGCTGATGAGATTGTAGCCAATGGACAGTCTATTCATTATTAAAATAAAAAAACACTATTTCATTTTACTGTCATGATTGACAGGGATGTTAGAACATTGCAAGATAGTAGTGCCATTCCGTAATAAACTAAATCACGGGAAGTATCGCCCAGTGGATCCACGCTCACTTGGATTACGAGCTTCGCCTCACTCGCGTTAGCATTTTCAACGCCAAGACACTCACCCGCTAGCGATGGGTGAGAGCGTAACAGCATGAGAAATTTAAATCTTACCGCGGATTCCGGAGTCTCTTGGAGCCAGTGTTGTTTTTTTTTACAACCTATAGGTAAAACGTTTGACCGCAATCTCACCTGATGTTAAGTGATGATGCGGTTGACTATATGGCACGTTTACCTAGAAAATACCTATTCACTCTTCTCTTTTTTTATTTTTTTTATACCACAAGCTGAATAAACCGGTTGTTATCAGAATATCACTTCAGGAAATACTGATGTACATTTGTGATGTTGCACATCACATTGCTCGCGAGTGTACCATGATTTCGGAAATTCCACCTCTTTGTGAGCGTTTTGTTAATAACTTCGGCACGGCAACATTATGAGTAAGGTATTGTGCACACGATATTACTAAAACCTGTGTGAAAAAATATACATTTTAAGGCGAAGACAAGAGCTAATATGACTCTTGCTCGCACGTTTCAACATGTTGAAACCTATAAAATCACATAACTCATTTTCGAAAAATCGCAATCAACTATTTTGTGTGCAATCAAATGCACACAAACACTGAAAACACTGCACACAATGTAGTAAAAAAATCATTTTAATCGATACAAGTTTTCCTACTAAAAAGTTTGCTTACGAAAACTAGTAAAGCAAATTTTAAGTAGGAAAACATGTATCGATCAAAATGATTTTTTTATTTCAGATAACTTTTATCCATAATTTGTTAGTAGTAACTATAAGCTTAAAAACTTACGAGGATCATCAATAACAAGGGAATTTTAGGACGTCCGAATAATGGCGTATGATATAGGTAAGAACAAACACTCACACACACCCTCACATACTATCGCATGAACCTGGATTTGCATATTGCTTACTTTTCATCCCAAAAAAACACTGAAAAAGGGGTAGAAACATAAACAAACTAAATAAAGATAAAACGCCTTTCTTATGATAGTTATCAATCACTACTAATATGCGAGCAAAGCCGCAGGTGGCAATTTGTATCTAATATTATAAGTGTTATTACATAAGTACGAATTTACAAAAAAAAAGCATATTATAAGTATTTTATCAGCTATGTGGTTTCCATTTTACAAGCTTTGCTTAGTTTGGAGCTAGACAGCCTGTCAAAGTCAAAGTCAAAAGGTATTTATTCAATAAAATCACAAAGATCACTTTGAAACGCCAGTTCCACGCGTCCAAAGCCTAGGCAACAAACTTACGGCTTGGTTCCTACCGCTCTTTTGCATGATCCTTGTTACAATGTAATATAAAACAATATTGAAGCTCCAGTGTAGTGCCAATCGAATTAGTGACTGTACTGTGTGGAAAGTGCAACAATATATATTTATTTAATATATTTTACATAAAGGAATTTTCTCTTTCAGTTCTTCTTCCACATTACATTAAAGTTATGAAGCCGAAGCTCGATTATGAGCCGTGTGAACGTGCCCTTAATGCTATACCATTTCTGCCGTAATGCCAGCGAAACTCGCGTATGGAATAAGCAAAATATTATGCGAATGGATTTGAAATCGTGTTGAACTTTTTCCAACAGATTGTGGAGTGTGGCTTGGGTAACAATTACATTATTATAGGAGTTGAATCATTCGAAATCAAAGAAAAAAATAGAAATATGCACAGTGTCGTGATAATTTTAACAAATGTCACGTATTTTAATTCCTACCTAGGTACCTAACCCTTCCAGCGTACAGGCCCGGGAGGTCCCTAACTCCCAGCCAGCCTGGCGAAGGTGAACCTACCGAATATTCTACCTAACAACTAGTTTCTAGGTCTAGAACCTACCTACTTATTGCCAGCAGCCTAGCCAGCAGAGCATTGAGAGGGCGTGGGTTCGATGCCCGGTGTGGCCTGCTAAGGCCCTGGACATGGGTGACCTAGCAGTGGATGGTGCTCCTCAACAAGGAATCAAGGAAATAATAAAAGAGATATATAATAGTCAAAGTTTAACCTGGCTAACAAACAGTCAGACCTACAGCAGACAGACAAGGTCGTAGGAGAATCTTATAAATACCTACTAAGATCGGGGCTCGCGAATGAAGAACAGGGCACAACCATACCAACTGGCGAGGGGTCCAGGCTGCCACGTCTTCCAACACGCGACGGCAGAGGAACGCACCAGGGGACCAGCAGGCGACTGCAGCAGGAAACCAGCTCAGCGTGCTAGGGACTCGCTCAGCCCCTTCGCCACCCAGCGTCCAAAATGGCTGCCAGTCAATCCCCGACTGGAGGAGATCCTTCGTACGTCCGCTTGCTTTGCTGTCCCCGGACCGAGAGAGAGCCTTGGTTGTCCAGAGCAAAACCGCTCCATCTCGGTATCTAATATCTCGCTCGCTCCTTCATACGATTATAGTCGAGCCCGCCCGAATGTCAACTAGTCTGCCACTGTCAACGCGACTGCTGCCAATCAGAGCCGAGGTACTTATTCGCGCCGTCCCGCATCCAATGAATCTTCGACGTCCCTTTCCACGCGAACAAGTCTTCCAAGGTCGCCAACCGACCGCGAAGACAGCCAGACGATAGTGCCAACTTATATAAAAATACCCGCGAACTTTAAAACTAAGCACATGTAACACTACACAAAATAATAAGTAAAATAATCGTATTCTTATAACATGTTGAATATAAATATAACAGCTATATTAACGATGTAACATTATAATAAACTCCGTTAATTAATATGCGATCAAAGTTAATTAACTAATTATAACAGGCGACTTACAGAAAGATAACATATATTTTCTGTTTGAATAATATAAAACGATAAGAAATTATATAATTTTAAGATATTTGTCTAATTATGTTAGCTTTAATAAACTTAATATTAATTAATATTGGTGAAGTTACTACACAAACACTCAAAAATAGATCAAAATAACCACGAAATTACATGGAAGTTCTATAACAAGTGCTCGAAAGGAGCCTCTTGAGGCGCATTTTAAAATCCTTCCACCACACTGTTTCGAAAGAAACTAGTGACACGACAAGAGTCGGACGGTATAACAATACACGATACGTCACACATTTTGCTGTGGAATCAGAACTAGGTCTGTGTTTTATGGTTCACCCGATGTTAAGTGGTAATTATTTCCTATATCATAGCCACGTGAGTCATACACGTTAAGAACCAAACCTACAGATAAAAATAATGTTAACACGTAGTTCGTCACTGGTTACGAAGCTCCGAAGACAGCCGAAGGGTATTTTTTTGTATACTCCAACTGTTAAATCAATACAATTCCATTGGGAAAACTAAAACCTTTCGACCAATCATAATACGTTTCCTATAAATCGATCGCCGTCAATAAAACATTCTAAGCATCGCTTTCACCGAATTCATACCTCAAAGTGTGGAAACTTTAGCCTCCAGAGAAGAAGCGATTTGTATTCAAAATGCGAACGCACACTCGCGAATTGTACAAACTTGACAGTGCGTGAAATGATAGAAAGGTACTTTGTTGCACACAAGGATACTGAGTACCCGTCAAGCAACTTCTCGCTCACACATATTTTTTTTAACTACAAAAGTTTTGTTTTATACCGCTAACTTAAGGAAAAAGCAGTTGGCTCACCTGATTTTAAGTAGTAACCATCATAGTAACAAAGCATTTTCTCGTAAGTCGCGCACGATAGGCACGTGCCCTACGATGCACTACCCTGCGTCCATCAACTTAAGTCATACAGATGTGCCTGTAATTACACCGGCAACCACACTATTCAAACCGAAACACAGCAACGCTGCTTGACAGCAGAAAAAAGGCGTGGTGGTAGTACTTCCCCGGACGAGCCCACCACAAAGAGCTCTACTACTCTTAAATGGATAAATAAGCTTACTCGTATTAACAAAAAATATGCTTGACTAGTTTTCGAACTTAATCAACCCGCGGAGCTTCGTAATGCTATTCTCCGAAACTTAGTTGATTGCGATTCTTCAAAACTTCATTAGGTATATGTATCTTCGAAAATGTTTTATAAAAAACTAGCGACCCGCCCCGGCTTCGCACGGTTATTGTGGGTTATCCCTAAGAGATTATGCTTGTATTATGCATATAAACGTTCCTCTTGAATCACTCTTTCTATAAAAAAAACCGCATCAAAATCCGTTGCGTAGTTTTAAAGATTTAAGCATACATAGGGATATAGGGACAGAGAAAGCGACTTTGTTTTATATACTTTTTTTGTAAATACTTACTTATCTTTATATAACACTCAGACATAGAACGAACGTCTATGTTCATCACACAAATGTTTGTTCTCGGTGGGGATCGAACCTACGGCCTACGACACAGAAGGCAGAGCTACTACAAACTGAGCTGTGAAGGCTGTCGAAATTATAAAAACAATGTTGTTTCTCTCAAGCCGATGATAAAACGGAAATAAAAATACCTACTTATGAGGAAGAAAACTAATAAAATCAGCACTTTACAGGTGAAACAGGCTTTCTATCTATACTCAAAGTGTAAAAGTAGTGCCCAAAATCCACTTTCATATAAGTGCTTTTGAGTTTTCTAACAAGCATTGGCGGTTATAATACGACCGTTTTTATTGTCATGACGACAGAGGAAGTTTAAATTAGCGTCTGTGACTGACAAGTTGAGGAGAAATAGGTGAGCGTGGTATGTCTTGAGGAGGGAATAGTCATTTTTTTGTTGTAAATACATAATTATAATATTATATAACATCCAGACAGAGAACAAATATCTTTGTTCATCACACAAATGTTTGTTCTCTATGAGGATAAAATCTTCGGCCTACAGTGCAGAAGGCAGAGCTACTACCTACTGAGCTTTGAGGGCTGGCAATAAGACTAATAGGACTTTACACTTATTTTCAACCTGAATTACAGCAAAATATGGCCATTTGTCTGATGTTTTATGCCTCTCACTGAAGATCAGAAGGGATGTTCGCTTGTACTGGAATATTATACCCGTTGTCAAATGCAGGAGAAGAAATACGAGCCAGCTATATAACAGAAAGCGTATATTATTAGTTCGAGGTTGTACAGGGTGGTCGCCCGTGTCATCGAAAGTCAAAAGGTATTTATTCAATAAAATCACAAGGATCACTTTGAAACGTCTTACAGCTAGGTGAATCTATGTGCCAGTTCCACGCGAATAAATCCTAGAATTGTCATCGAGAGACTACTTGCTTAAGAGCTGATTTCACCATGCTCTGTTAATTGCTAATAAAGGATTAACAGGCCGTTAAATCTAACCTTAGATGTCGAACGCGTTTTGACATATTTAACGGCCATTTAATCCTTTGTTAATCTAACACAGCATGGTTAAATCAGAGCTTAACTTCATTCATTCAACGTAAGTGAACCCTTTTGTCTGTCTATCTGTTAGGCTTACCGCCTCTATCTAATTCGATGTAATAGCTGAAATGGCGAGTGTACTACATCCGATTAGTTTTGATCGAGCTTTCAGAACCAGTTGTTAGTCTTTCAGCCGTTATATAACGGTGTCCACTTTTCAGGATACTAAAGCTTAACCTCTGAGATAGGTGTTAGGTGAACTCTGCGAGTGCCTCTGACGCCTGAAAGTTTGGTCCGTAGAAGTACTAGAAGCTTCGGAACGAATTTCGATTAGCGATCCAAGTTAGGAACGCTTACCAAAGTATTGGAGCTTTTGAAAGAATTCACTCTTTATGTATGAAGTTTGATAGAGGTATTTTGTATGTTTGAATTTGGAACATTCTAAAAGAAAATGTTTTTCCGCTAGCCATTCTAGATGGCAGTAGTGAGCCGTGGTTTTAAAATAGGAGACAAGATACATGATATTTATTCGCAGAAATAAGTGGTACTTATGTTGTTATTATAAAAGGCTTTGACTGTCATTACATGAACCATTGCTGTATGATTCATGTAATGACAAACAAAAATACACTTAGGTAAGTCTGGCATTGCTATGGGGTTCTCTTTATATTTTGTGTTTTTATATGTATTCAATAATATTATAATTCTACTAACAATAGATGTAAGTTTTACTTACGAAATGATTCAATGCAGATTGAAATAAATGAATTATTCCTTAATTAATAATAATTTACTGAATAACTTTATTCGGGTATCGAAAAATGTATTTACTGTTATTTATATTTCGACATAGGTAGTCAGTGGTATTATGTTGCCAGTGCTGGATCAATAATTCATATATTCAGTTTTTTTGCATGATGTTTGATAGAAGTATTTTGATTTTGAATTTGGAACATTTTAAAAAGAAAATGTATTTCCGTAAGCCATCCTAGAGGTAGATGGCAGTAGTGAGATGTGGTATTCAAACAAGTGAAACACGTAATATTCAAGGAGGATATATACATTTTAATATATTGTCGGTGGCGGATCAATCATAAATAAAAAAAGTTTTTATGTTTGACGTTTTGATAGATGTAGTTATTTTATATTTTTTAATTTGGAATATACTAAGAAAAGGAATAAGTAGGATTCAAACAAGAAACGAAATTTATTTTGTTGTCGGTGCTGAATCAGTAGAACCAAAGAACAGTTTCCGGTCAACGATAACGCCATCTAATAATATTTTAGAAAAATTATCACTTTAAATTATGTTTTTTGAAATATTTGGCAAACGTTATACCTAATCACTACATAGTATAAAACAAAGTCGCTTTCTCTGTCCCTATATCCCTATGTATGCTTAAATCTTTAAAACTACGCAACGGATTTTGATGCTGTTTTTTTTATAGAAAGAGTGACTCAAGAAGGTTTATATGCATAATACAAGAATAATCTCTTAGGGATAACCCGCAATAACCGTGCGAAGCCGGGGCGGGTCGCTAGTAAGTTATAAAAAAAAAGTTTATTTTTATTTCACAGGATGTGTTTTACAAAGTGGTACATTGTAGAACTAGAAAAGCCATGAATAAATATATTTTTTGTTATAGGTCTTATAAAAGTTGGAGTGATAATGGACAGCCACATTATAACATAGAACTGACTATCCCTTGGGAGCCAGAACGGACCACAAACCAGAAAATAAAGCATAGGACTCCGTATGAACCGACGACCTTCAGACGTTATCGTTAAGGCGAAGACAAGAGCTAATGTGACTCTCGCTCGCACGTTCCGACATGTTGAAAGATATAAAATCACTAAACTCATTTTCGAAAAATTGCAATCAACCATCTTGTGTGCAATCACATTGCACACAGTTTAGTAAAAATATCATTGTGATCGATACATGTTTTCCTACTCAAAAGTTTGCTTTACTAGTTTTCGTACATAAGCAAACTTTTAAGTAGGAAAACTTGTATCGATGAAAATGAAATTTTTACTAAACTGTGTGCAATGTGATTGCACACAAAATGGTTGATTGCGATTTTTCGAAAATGAGTTTAGATTTTATATCTTTCAAAACGTCGAAACGTGCGAGCGAGAAGTTGTTTGATAGTTGTCAGCTCCATAATGGAAAGAAATAAATAGGTATCGGATGATATTTATTACTCTACATTATCCAGCCCCAAAATAAAGCAACGCTTGTACCTACTTTAAGAACCAAATAACTTAAATAAAAGCTACGTTACTTATATAATATAAGTTGATCAAGTCAGAGGGACGACGTAGTGACGTTTCGAGACGTCAAAAAAAAAAAAAAAAAAAAAAATGTTATGTTAATAAGTATACTTTCTTCATCAATATAATTTACTATACACTAAAAACATAATCAAAACTTCAAAACACAGATATTTGTCCTTGGTGAGAATCCAACTGAGCTGTGAGACCAGTGTAATTGACTGTCATAATAATAAATAAAGAGATTTTATTTTACTTTGATTTCATTTTGTATGTATAATGCTATATTTAAATTAGGGTAATTAGTTTCGTTATTAATTTAATTATGATTTCGGTTAGTTCAAGCGTTCAAGTTTTATTTATGTTAACAGCATTTTTAATATTTAAGCGTTTATTTAAAATTAATACAGTTTCACATGTGGCAATAAAGTTAATTTCAATAGCTCTTTATAAAGTAATTCATGACTGCCACAGATAAATCAGTTACTCTTTTAATAATTATAAATAAATGAATATAAATATTGGTGGACATTCCACACAGCACTATCTCGCCCCAAACTAAGCCAAAGCTTGTGATATGGGAACCAAATAGCTGATATACTACTTATATACTCTTTTTTGCAAATACATACTTATAATATTATATAACACCCAGACAGAGAACAAACATCTATGTTCATCACACAAATGTTTGTTCTCGGTGGGGATCGAACCAACGGCCTACGGCGCAGAAGGCAGAGCGTTAATAAACGCTAAAGCGAAACTGATCAAGCAGAAACTTAAATCGAATATTAGTTATTAATCAGGACTAGCAATAAACTATAAGAGTAGTAGAGCTCTTTGTGAAGGGCTCGTCCGGGGAAGTACAACCACCACGCCTTTTTTTGCCACATTGAAATCGTCTTTTGACTTTTACTCATGCATATACTTTTCATACATTTTTTTATAAACTACAATAGAAGTAAAGGCTATCTATAAAGGTATATTTGAAAGTAAAACTTGAGACCGTTGTAAAAAGCTCCACAATGTTGCACCTTTTGCAGTTAGAAGCATTATTAATGTAACAGGCTTAGCCGAGAAACCTCACTTGACCTAATAGCCTTAAAGTAAGCCTCTTAGGATTTAAAATTAAAACCTAAGACTTGAAAATATAACCTAGGGTGCGTTGGTGTTTTTATTCCATCAGCTAGTTGATAGTCTTCATGACAGAGAGAATTTGCTATTAGAAGGTGCTAAACGATTTTTTGAACAGTCTTGAAAAGCCTTACTTCAAAATATTAATTACTCATTATTTTCTATAGCAGGGATGGCGCGTGCCATTGATGGCACGCAACACAATATTTTAGGCACGTCAGGGATCGAAACAGTTCGCAAAGTTCAAACTATCCGCTACACCTTCCCACCCGATCCCGTTAGTGACTTCTTGGCTAAATATTGGGGCACTATTGGAATTTATGTTGAAATTATTAAAATAATCATTTAAATTATTATATTCTGATTGCAATTATTATCTGAGTAGTAGAGCTTTTTGTGAAGGGCTCGCCCGGGGAAGTACTACCACCACGCCTTTTTCTGCCGCCAAGCAGCAACGCTGTGTTTCGGTTTGAAGAGTGTGCTTCCCGGTGTAATTACAGGCACATGAGGCTTAACATCTGTATGCCTCAAATTGATAGACGCAAGGCAGTGCATCGTAGGGCTCGTTCCGTCGTTCGTGCGTGACTTACGAAGCAACGCTTTGTTATAGGTGATGGTTACCACTTAACATCAGGTGGGCCATCTGCTTATTCCATCAGCTAGTTGTATAAAAAAAAAAACGTCGACGGCCTCATTTTTTTTTTTTTAAATGGCACTTTTATTGAAAATGCATTACCACCCCTGCTCCATAATACCAACTGGATACGAATCTTACGTAGCCGTATGGCAAGCTTAACACTTCGTAGATTTTTCTCAAAAATGTGAAAACTTTAGATATACATATAACTTTAGATATACTATATAAAGTCACATTACCAAAGCACTGCCTCGTGAGTCATGCACGAAAGAAATGTGCCTCTCTGCATCCATTAACTTGAGGCATTCAGATGTTAAGCCTCATGTGCCCGTAATTTCACCGGCAACCACACTCTTCAAGCTGAAATACAGCAAATCTGCTTAGCGGCAGAAGGACGCATCTAAAAACAAAATGCTGAGATATTTTATAGTTTTTTCAAAGCCATTTTCCATCCTAAAATAGCTCGTCTAAAAGCACCTCAGAACGAAGTTGATTCGAAGTGACGTTTCCTTCGCTTTCAATCAGGTCACGTTGGAAAATAAGCCTTATAATATTGGATTAAGATTGAATATTCCACTATGCTAGCGCACGTCACCACCGCATTTGCTTAGAAGTCTGACACGTTTTCCTTCAGATAAGTTTATAGACGATGCGATTTCAATTTACAATTTGCAGACGCTATGCGATGAATTTAAAGTTAGATAATCGGGAAGTCTTCTTCATGTCGTGTCAGTAGTTTCAGAACAGTGTGGTGAAAGGATTTTAAGTGCGCCTAAAAGAGCACTTGACACATGGTTTACAACTTTTTAGATTCTACGACATGCCGGTATACTCACGAATTTTTCTTCCACAGACAGATCTTTCCAATCAGAAAAACTCATTGATGCACGACCGGTTTTGAACGCACGACCTTAGGATTGGAAGGCGGGGCCACTACCACTAGACCACCAGTGCACTCGGGTAGGAAATCGGGAAGTGAAGAGCAGTTCACCCCTAAAGTGTATGTTACAATAGAATTTCTACTGAGTGGCGGCCAATTTTATATCACTTACTTCTCATATTCATTCTTGTATTTTGTTTATCGGTGGCATACATAAATTAATTTGTATTTAATTTTATTGTTAAGGATATAAGAATCTCTTTTTACAAAAAAATATGGAATAAATTAAAGTTAACCTTACCATTGGGCCATCTGTTCGTTCCATTACTAAGTTGTATAAAAAAAACTGTTCTTCTATTCAAATAATTTTGAAACAAAACCACTTCACGACTTTTATCTCTAGGAACGGTAGAATATTCATAACCCTCTCTCCACAGGTACTTGGGTAATAAAACAAAAATCTTACATAAAAAAATATTATACAAATATATACTATATAAAGCTAAATTACCACTGACTGACTCACTGACATGCCAGAAAACGAAGAAGGAGTGGAGCTAGACCAAAACAATGTACTACGAAAATGTGTAGTAGCACCTAAATAGGAAAGGAAAATTATAGCGAAACTCCAAATCCAAGATGGCGTCGGTGTTGATTTGCGCAATCGCAGACTATGACCGATAGAGGGCGTCCGAGCGGTTCATCCGACTGAAAATAGGCTACGATTGGGGGAAAATTTGAAAAAAATAAAAAAAACAAGATGGCGGCCGCGCCATTTCGATTTGAATTTTTCCACTTTTTTGACTTGACTTTGGCGAATTACTTTGTTCTACGAAACTCCAAAGTCGGCAACACTGATTTTGTAATTTTTTCTCTTATATCGTCGACATTTCAGGAAAATTATGACTTTTCAAAAATCCAAGATGGCGGAGGCTGTGGCGGCCATTTTGTAAAAGTGATGGTTTTTGCACATTTTTCAAATCGATTTTTAAGGTAGATGGCAACATTCTAGCGGGACGAGTTGTACCAAGCGGTCGTGTGATTCTTTGAGGAGTGTTGCTTGGTCAAGAAATTTTCCCCATTTTTAGGGTAATTTCCGAGATTTTCCCCAAAAACATGAAAAGTAGAAATAATGACATTTTGAATAGAAACTTTGACTCGATAGAAGGGTTGCCCTCCCCCAAATGACATTTGACCATTTTCGTTACTTTTAGTTGGCGACCCCGAGAGGAGTGAAACTTTTTAGTTTTTCGGAGTTTTTGACTTTGGCGAATTACTTTGTTCTACGGAATATAAAATCTGGCAACACTGAGTATGCAGAAGGGTAGCCTACATCCTTGAGATTTCAGGAAAATTATGACTTTTCAAAAATCCAAGATGGCGACGGCGTGGCGGCCATTTTAAAAAAAAGTTTGCGATTTTCGAAAAAATCTCAATTTTTAAACCGAAATATTTGTTAGTTGGCATCCCCCGACCGGGATGATTTGTATGGATCGATTGTGCAGTTGGATTAGGAGTGTTGCCTGGTTGAAATATTTTCCCCATTTTTAGGGTAGTTTCCCAGATTTTCCTCGGGAACGTGAAAAGTAGAAATAACGACATTTTGATTTGAAATTTCATCTGGTCAGGAGGAATAGCCTCCCCCAAATGACATTTGACCATTTTTGTAACTTTGAGTTGGCAACCCAGGGAGCAGTGCAACTTTGTAGTTTTTGGGAGTTTTTGACTTTGGCGAATTACTTTGTTCTACGAAACTCAAAATCTGGCAACACTGAGTATGCAGAACGGTAGCCTATATCCTCGAGATTTCAGGAAAATTATGACTTTTCAAAAATCCAAGATGGCGGACGGCGTGGCGGCCATTTTGTAAAAAGTTTGTGTTTTTCGTAAAAATTTAGATTTTCAAACCAAAATATGAGGTAGTTGGCATCCCCCGATCGGGATAGTTTCTATGAAGCGGTTGTGCAGTGGAAAAAGGAGTGTTGCCTGGTTGTAAATTTTTCCCTATTTTTAGGGTAGTTTCCCAGATTTTCCTCGGGAACGTGAAAAATAGAAATAATGACTTTTTGAATCAAAATTTCTACTAGCTGGCAAGAATGGGCTCACCCAAATGACATTTGACCATTTTCGTTCCCTGCAGCTGGCAACCCCACGAGCCATAGAAGTTTGAATTTTTCGGTCAGACCTGACTTTGGCGAATTACTTTGTTCTACCAAACTCAAGGTATGACTACCGTTTTTTCACTGATAGGTAGCTTGTATCCTGTATATTTCAGGAAAATTATGACATTTCGGAAATTCAAAATGGCGTCTCTGTCATTTCCGGTTTTTGAAACTTTAACCGATTGACTTCGTTCCAACGGGGTATCCGAATGAGATTGACGAGTTTGTATGGAATTTTACACTGTTTTTCATTTCTGCTGCATTTTTACTGCAATAAGGGGCTTGCATTTCAAGATGGTGGCCATGTAGATCTTTTTTCGAAACTTTAACCGATTGACTTCGTTCCAACGGGGTGTTCGAATGAGATTAAGGGGTTTGAATGGAATTTTACACTGTTTTTCATTTTTGCTGCATTTTTACTGCAATTAGGGGTTCGCATTCCAAGATGGCGGCCATGTAGATCTTTTTTCGAAACTTTAACCCATCGACTTCGTTCAAACGGGGTGTTCGAATGAGATTGAGGTGTTTGAATGGAATTTTACACTGTTTTTCATATTTGCTGCATTTTTACTGCAATTAAGGGTTTGCATTCCAAGATGGCGGCCATGTAGATCTTTTTTCGAAACTTTAACCGATCGACTTCGTTCAAACGGGGTATCCGAATGAGATTGACGAGTTTGTATGGAATTTTACACTGTTTTTCATTTCTGCTGCATTTTTGCTGCAATTAGGGGTTTGTATTCCAAGATGGCGGCCAAGTAGATCTTTTTTCGAAACTTTAACCGATCGACTTCGTTCCAACGGGGTGTTCGAATGAGATTGAGGGGTTTGAATGGAATTTACAACTTCTTTTAATTTTTGCTGCATTTTTACTGCAACTAGGGGCTTGCATTTCAAGATGGCGGCCATGTAGATCTTTTTTCGAAACTTTAACCGATCGACTTCGTTCCAACGGGGTGTTCGAATGAGACTGAGGGGTTTGAATGGAATTTACAACTTCTTTTTATTTTTGCTGCATTTTTACTGCAATTTGGGGTTTGCATTCCAAGATGGCGGCCATGTAGACTTTTATCGAAACATTAACCGATTGACTTCGTTCCAACGGGGTGTCCGAGCGAGATTGAGGAGTTTGAATGGAATTTTACACTGTTTTTCATATCTGCTGCACTTTTACTGCAATTAGGGGTTCGCATTCCAAGATGGCGGCCATGCAGATCTTTTTTGGAATTTTTAACCGACTGTCTTCGTTTTAACGGGGTGTCCAACTGCGATTGAGGAGTTTGTATGGAATTCAAACCTTTTAACTTATTTTAATTAATGTTTTACTACATTTAGGGGTTTGGTAAATAAAAAAATTAACAAAAAAGACGCGAGCTGCTTGCAGCTCGCGCGGCACGCAACCACTAGTTATACAAATATAAAGGTAAAAAAATCGTATAATCGTAATCGTAAAGGTAAAAAAATACTGCCGACAAGGATGAATACCTTCTTTTTTTTGTATAGATGACTACTCTCTCTCTCTCTCTCTTGTCGTGTCAGTAGTTTCTTTCGAAACAGTGTGGTGAAAGGATTTTAAGTGCGCCTCAAGAGGCTCCTTTCGAGCACTTGACACATGTTATAGAACTTTTTAGCTTCACGACATGCCGGTATCCTCACGATGAGAGTACTGGCATTTTTAACATACATATCTGAACAGAAAAACTCATTAGTGCACGATCGGTTTCGAATCCACGACCTTAGGCTCGGAAGGCGGAACCGCTACTACTAGACCACCAGTGCTCTCGATGATATGACTACTAAAACAAATGGATTCCTTTTCTGTCATTTCACCAACATTACTCTTGGAAGAAATATCAACAATTTCTAACGTAAGCGTTTTGTAAGTTTTGAAGGAAGTCGCCAAATTTTCTTAAAAACAAATGACGACTGACTGTAGTATGAACTGACTCGACTAATAAGAATTTAATCTATATCACACGATTGTCTGTCGATTGGTGGTCAGATGCCTTAAACAGAGCAAAGAAGACATAAACGAATAATTCGCAATAATATCTCGAATGTCCACACAACAATATTAGTTACCTAAGATTAAATTGTTAATATTTTTAGATATAGTATAATTAGCGAACCTACTTAAGACCACAGAAAAGAGGGGACTCTTCTAACACAGGTTGTAAAACTTAAAAGAAGAGATCCCAACCCGATTGTTAAACAATGTAAAAACAATAAAAAGATTTTTGATTTTGATTTTTGATTTTTAATCTTTTAAGAGGTACAGCTCTTTGTGAAGGGCTCGTCCGGGGAAGTACTACCACCACGCCATTTTTCTGCCGCCAAGCAGCGTTGCTGTGTTTCGGTTTGAAGAGTGTGGTTGCCGGTGTAATTACAGGCTCATGAGGCTTAACATCTGTATGCCTCAATTTGATGGACGCAGGGCAGTGCATCGTAGGGCACGTTCATATCGTGCGTGACTTACGAGGCAATGTATTGTTATAGGTCATAGTTAAAAGTTGTCTGGAAGAGATCGCTCTCGGTGATAAGACCGCCCATTGTACTTCACTGATACTTTTGAACTTTATTTTTGTTTTTAATGTGTTAAATGTCCTTGCGGTGTGCAATAAAAAGTTTTCTGTATTTTCTCTATGGTTACCACTTAATATCAAGTGAGCCGTCTGCTTGTTCCATCAGTTAGTGGTATAAAAAAAAGGAACAAAATCAACAAATAGAAGCTCACGTTATATCGATTTTCCTGTTGCATATCCACTTTAGAATAAAAATCAAAATTGCTTTGGTATGTACCTATGATCAAAGAGTTTTCATGGCTTTGACGTGGACCTTGATATTTCGACTAATTCTTGGAAAATATAACTCATTCCCTACCAGCAAGTCTTGATTACAACCAATCTCATCATTACCTTATCCTTAACCTAGATAGTGCTGTGTGGAATGTCCACCAATATTTATTTATTTATATTCATAACCTGAATACAAATCTCTAAATGACTTTACTAAATGTCACGTCAGATTACCTGTTCTACAGATATGCTCGGACCAACATAAATAATTTACCTACCATTTACCTAAATATGTGTCAACTCGACTTACTAACTCGAGGTAACTCGAGTTGTGCTTAATTCGAGCTAACTCGAGTTGAATTCCTAACTCGAGTTTGGGCTGGCGGTAAATGAACGAATCAAGCGAAATAGCGAGAGCGCGATTCGTTCTTTGGGTGCGCGCTTTAATACTCCCGCCATTGCATCGACCGAATGACACCGACGATCACACGAAGTTTTCCGATAAGTACCCCAAGTATGAGTTTTGCTTACCATATTTGGTTTTTCGTTTTTCGTTCTTGTTCCGTGTTCATTGCGGGTTTTGTATGAAGACGCGATAGAGATACCGATACGGAACTTTATGCTCTACTACTAATTTTCATCATACTTGGAACATAAAGTTCCGTATCGTTATCTCTTCTTCATACAAACACGGAACAAGAGCGAAAAACGAAAAACCAAATATGGTAAACACAACTCATACTTGGGGTACATATCAAACTACCTCTATATTCACTGGGTACAATAAGTGACACAATATTGCAGATTTGACGTTTGACGATAAGTTATGTTATCATTAAATTATATTTAATATAATTATGTAAACTATCTATATATACAACGTGTTGATGAAGTTATGTAGGGAAACAAAGAGCGTGTATTTAGACCAAGCACTGGAATACTTTGACGTGTGCAACGGTTGAATACATCGTTTTCGAAATTCCCATAGAAAAGTAAAATTAATATTTTCTCAGAAATTTGCAACAGCCCTGTCTGTGTACGTGTCAAGGTCACACGCACGCGCGCTTCTATCTAGGAAAGAGAAAAACAACGATAACCTACGAGATAATTTGAAATACTTACCTTTCGGTAGGTAGGTAGGTACGCCGCCAATCCCCTGACACGATATTTTTACTGGTTCCTATGGATTTTGTCATTGTTTACTGGCTATAATAACACTGGATAAAACTGGATTTTGGTAAGTTTGCGAGATTTCGCACGACACAGGCTTCAAACTTCACACTAAACCATTACCTCGTAGGCACTGCTCATACACACACTGACTGACGACGGCTTTTTACATAACAATCACCATTTTATCACGTTTGATGACATTTTCTCAACAAAACAATGTACAACAACGCATGTAAACACAAACAGGGTGACCATCTCAAAAGTGGCGGTTCTACCACACACCTGCCAAAAAATCTGTCAAAATCTACCAAGCTTGACGATAAAAATACCAAAAATATGACTTCATACCATCTCTTTCGTGGCTACGGAATAAATTAAATACCTACATTACATTCAGTTACTATCTTTTGATCGTTTGTAACGGTTTGCAGTTATCTAAAACGAGATAGAAGTTGTTTAGAAACCAAATCAATAAAGGTAAAAAAGAATAAGAAGTTTCCAGTTCGGTAAAAAATAAATAAATTATAAATATTATTTCATTAAAAATTCAAACTAATAAGATTTTTCTTGAAATATTTAAAATCTGCCAAATGGCAGAAATCTGCCACAAATGGTAACACTGATCGGCGGCCGTCGGCCGTCCTGATTGGATATGCGTTTTTAAATGCAACCAATGACAGACAGGTTAGTCAAAGATTAAATAGGACAGACTAGACACTTCCCAAAATTGCAGTTGAATAATTTTGTCGTGTCAATGAACCATGGTGGTAAAGTAACATGTTACAATTTAAAGAACTATGAATATCATAAACATTGCTTTACGACATCTAGTAATTAAACAAAAATAAATATTCTATTAAATATTGAGTACGTAGCCACGTAGGTACCTAGTTACTGAATAGGTATTAGTACCAAAGATCTCAGAGAATGTTTACCGTGACTAGGGATTACAGTCGCGAAAATATTTCTTTTACATACCAAGATCTTTAAAAACAGCAACATCATTATTAGGTAGGCACATTACTAGGTAATTGGTGGCAGTTCTGTTACCTATTTTATCTAAGTTCACAACTAGAGGTCAAAGAACAGCTGTAAATAGGGCTGCCTCATGATGCGTTTAGATTCATTTTAGATAAAAGTTTAAGAGGCATTTCATGAATGAAAAACTTTGAAATTTTAAAAGTCGTAGAACAAAAGTTGTTCGTTATGACCGGTAGAATATCCTGCTTTCGGATCCCTACAACTCTTAATAAACACGTTGTATATATATATATAGAACATCGGTGGTCTAGTGGGAGTGACCCCGCCTTCCGATCGTAAGGTCGCAGGTTCGAATCCGGTCGTGCACCAATGGATTTTTCCTAGCGAAAAATGTATGTGCACAATGCCAGTGCTCTTAAATGGTGAAGGAAAACATCGTGAGGAAACCAGTTAGTACTCTAACAGCGGCGATGGGCTTGCAACCTGTCACGTATGGAATACCAACTACTGCAAAATGTGGGTATGTGCCAAATTTAATGTTTGGACGTACCTCTGACTACCCCCCTTAGACATCCTCAAAAGAATCTGGAGTTCGTACTTGGTACTAAGAGATCTAAGGGGATATCTACCGTGCCTGGGGATTAAAGTCGTGAAGCTGTTTCAGTTTCAGTTTTATGTAAACTATATAATATGTTATGCAAACTATTCAAATCTTTTCATTTCAATCCTACCTACGAAGTTTAGCAATAATAATTGTCCTGACAGAGAGTTGGATGGAAAAACAAAATATGTAAAAAGTAATTTGTAACAAATCATACACTTAGTTTCTTTCTGCTAACTCGAGTTGTGTAACTCGAATTTTATTTGAGTTACCTGAATTTCGACTAGAGTTATCTCAAGTCGTGTTTTTTTCGAGTTGGCATCTCTACATTTACCTAATCATATGAATTTGTACTTACTTACTTCTTGTTTTGTGAGTATTATTGTCTCATAGCTCACACTTGTGCTAGCTGTAGGTAGCTATGAGTACGTCAGAATCTACAGACACATGTGTAAAAATTAAAATAGTTATTAAATATTTGCCCATTATTTATTTATTTATTTAAAACTTTTACACAGGACTTAATGCTAATGACATTGTCTACCAGTCATCCTGGGCGTGCAAAAAGATGGTGAAAAAGGTGTGGCGTGACAACTGTTTGATTATAAGTGGGTTTTCAAAATTTTAAACTATAAAATAACTAGCTGACCCGTGCCCACTTTGTTGGGCGGTGTCAAATTTGCAATAAAATAATATTGCGGCTATAAATTGAGATGAAGGCTATCCTATCTTTTAAGTTAGATCAAACTGCACACGGTGCCTAAATTTGATTTAAATCGGTTAAGTAGTTTAGGAGTCCATAGCGGACAAATAACGTGACGCGTAATTTATATATATTAAGATAAAAGGAAGAAACAGCTGAGAGATTATTCTAGCACTATAGATGAACATAAAGGATATAAATGTTATACAGTTATAAATGTGGCCTAAAAAAATATGAAAAGAACGATTGAAAAGAAAACTGGCCTAGTGCGAGTCGGACTGACGCACGAAAGTTTCCGTACCATCTCTAATACTATAAGAATCAAAGTCCTGACTGACTGACTGACTGACTGACATATAGACAACGCACAGCCTAAACCGCTGGTCCTAGAGACTTAAAATTTGAGGAGTACATAGGTCTTATGGCGTAGAGGTGTACTAAGAAGGGATTTTTGGAAATTCAACCCCTAAGGGTGTAAAAAGGGTTGAAAACGTTTGTATGAAAAATTGTATTCCTTGAACCTACAAACTTGAAACTTGGAGTACATGTACTCCAAAGCTAAAAAATAGGAAATTCATTTTAGTTTTTTAAAACTACCCTTAATAAGTGTGCAAAGGGATGTCAAAGTTTGTATGGGTGTTTTTTGACGCGTGGTGCGATTGACTTAAAACTTGGGGTAAATAAACCCCACAATAAATAATTTATTCAATATTTGAAAACTACCTCTGTAAAAGGTGCAATAGGCGGCTCACGGCTCACCACTTTAACGCGTGCGAAGCCGCGAGAAGCTGCTAGTTATCTATAAAAAAGGCAAAGAAATCACGTTTGTTGTATGGAAGCCCCTTTAATTTTATTCTGTTTTTTAGTATTTTTTGTTATACCGGCAACAGAAATTCACCTTCTGTGAAAATTTCAACTGTCTAACTATCACGGTTCATGAGATACAGCCTTGTGACAGACGGACAGACAGACATACAGACGGACAGTGGAGTCTTAGTAATAGGGTCCCGTTTTACCCTTTGGGTACGGAACCCTATTAGATTAGCATAACTTCTTGATGTATCGCAATGTTAGCGCGATCTAGAAACGGACCAATTTAGGGGCGCCATCTAGTTCTGGTTTTTGTAAAACTCAACTAACGTTAAAAAACTATAAAATAAAATATTGAAGAACATTTTATCCCATTAAGGCAGTCGATCCTGCACCTGCATCTCAGCTGGAAAGTCAGCCACAACAGAGGCGCCACACTAACTTGCTTCCTCGTGCGCTTAATACATTTTCCTTGAAAACTTTATAGAGATTGGTCTCTTAGGATACTTTAAGTTATGAAACTGTGGTAGTTCTTCAAGGAAAGTGAGTTAGAGTTTGTCCTAGCTGAGATTTGAAACTTTCTCGTTGTCCTAGATTTTAATAAGACCTACTTGCGGCTACTTAGAAAATATTTAGAAGCAGTGCCGAATAAATGAGTTCGTATGAGCTAATAGCTAACAAATTAATTATACAAAAAAACCTAAATTAGGTATGATTCTACCCGTTTTTTTAAATCACCAAAAACCTTTTTTTAGAGTGAAGACTAGATTTTTTTTTATGACAATCAATTACATAATAACTGAAGCATTGTAATGTTTGTAAAACATTGTAACTTGCGGTTTTTCATATCTATGTATTCAGAATTATGAAATCTTCAACAATTTTGAAATGTGTGAACGAGAAGTTTTTTGACGGTTGTCAGCCTCTTAACTTATTCCATCAATTTGAAATGAAAGCAATCTCTTCGAGAAACATCTACAATACCAAAAACTAATTTTAAATATATATAAATATTACTATTACTGGACTTTTCACACAGCACTATGTAGCCCCAAACTAAGCCAGAGCTTGTAATATGGAACCAGATAGCTGATATAATACATAAATACTTTTTTTTTTGTAAATAAATGCTTAATAATACTAGTAGTTCGCCCCGAACTGAGATCTCGTGATGCGACCCGACGAACGCATCAAAACTTTGAGTAGGTAGTAGTCAGAGGCAAGTCCAAACATTATCTTTGGACTTCGTTCTGACTACCGCCTACTAACTTGGTATGGTAACCAAGTTTCAACTCTATTGAACTATTTATTGAAGAGTTCCGTTGAACAGACCTTGGCTCCATCATCATACCAATCAATGGTAACGACGACCACGTCGTTACCATTTTATGAGAACTGAGTACCTCCTTAATTTATTTCAAGAAAAAAAAATAAGAAAAAGCAAAGGAACTGGCCGACCAGTAGAAAAACCTTGATGTCAACGAAACTCTTAGAGATGGGAGCTCTTGGATCGCTGGTTATGTTAATTTCACTTTTTTGTTGTATCTCAAAAACCGAGCGTCCCAGAAAAAAAGTAAAAATTGTTTTGGTATGCCCAAGTAAAGCACTTTCATATGATATGTAACTTGATTTTTTTATGTAACATTTTTTATTTTTGCCCCCCTAAAAAACCCCATATCTCAAAAACCCTTCATCCGATTTTACTCATATACTTACCAGTAAATTTCTCAAGTACAAGCTATCGACATATAAAATTTCATGCAGATCGGATCAACGGTTCTAAAGTTATCGCCAGACAAACATACATACATACATACATACATACATACATACATACATACATACATACAAACATAAAATGCCAAATCGCCCAAGTTGAAACTAAGATCTTCGTTCGCTTCGCTCACTCGATCAATTAACACCCAGACAGAGAACAAACATCTTTGTTCATCACACAAATGTTTGTTCTGGGTGGGGATCGAACCCACGGCCTACGGCGCAGAAGGCAGAGCTACTACAAACTGATCTGTGAAGGCTGTCAATCGTTCTGTTATGAAACAGAACAGAACGATTTTTCTGGAGTAACTAGCAGTCAATTCAATAAGGATATGTTACATTCGTAATCACATTAAAACACTTGTAAAGCTTCCCGCTTAGCTCTCTTATCAATGATTGTATAAAAAAATCAACGGGTAAAAACTACTCCAATAAAATTAATACCGAAAGCGGACCTACAAAATAAAATGCAATTTTCACCCGTATTTCGATCCTGTAAAGTCTATATTCACTACCTTTGCGGTTTTAACATCACAACTAATAACCGTACCCACCTGAATTTTTAATTACACAAAACCAGCCTTATCACAGCGGGTTAGAGCTGAAATTCATGTGCGGTGGCTGTTTAAAAACGGGCTACAGAATCGTAAAAACAGGGTAAATGAGATGTGAACCTCGCGATTTAAGTCAGGCAATTTGGTTTAATGACGAGGTTGGTAAAGGGTTGGCGATCTCGCTCTAAAAGCCGATTTATGTAGTAAACAGGTAAATATAGGAGCTTCATTATTATATTACATTGTAACTCGGATCATAAAAAAGAACGGTAGGATCCAGATTGTGGCCTGTTCTTGGTCGCGTGGAACTGGCACCCAGTTTAATCTAGCTTTAAGACCTTTCAAAGCGATCCTTGTGGTTCAATTGAATAAAACTTTTTGAATATGAAGTTAAACAGCATCATCATTATTTTCCTGTCCTTATCCCACTTCATGCGGGGTCGGCACAAAAAGTTTTTTCCCTTTACTCTCCTCTATCAGCCGTCATCTCAGCAGTCACTCCTTTCTTACTCAATACTCATGTTATCTTTCACACAGTCTCTACTCCTATACCCATTCACATTCATCCCTAGCATTCTTCTAGTTACACGACGTTCTTCCCTTCGTATAACATGCTCATACCACGCTAACCAATAGGTTAGCGTGGTATGGGCATCAAGAACCCTCACCAAGAACTCCTCATCTTTTTGAAGGAGAATTGTCAAAAACATGTAAGAAATGCGTGAAATGAAGGGCACTACGTCATGATCTTAGCGGGAAATCGTTCTTTGAAAAAAAAAACCTGAAGGCGGGAACTTTGATTGGATTTTCTTGATTTTGAAGGCGATTTTGATTAAATTTTCTTGATTTCTTTCTTATGAGATTGTTTTCTTATTCACAGTAAGATCTACAATAAAGATGACATAAGAGACTTAATAGGGCGGATCTGACATGTTAGGTTATGTTAGAACATATGAACTTACTAACTAACGCGGCGAGCGAAGCGTGCCGCGGCAGCGACAGCCGAAGTGCCAGAAAAGGTTTTTTTTTATTTAGACTAATCTCTAAATTATATCTCACAATACGAGGCATCGTTTTGGACAGTTCTAGGGAATTCTTTGGATAGTCCAATTATCAGGCTGTACATTAATGTCCAATATATTACTGGTCGTACAATAACAGCACCCTGAGCTGCGTATTGCATTGGAAAATTTGGAGTCGCTTCATAAATACAACTAAAAAAGTGATGTTATAATTTTTCATCTCCTGGACAAAGAACTCGAGGGAAGGACTTCCCATCTGCCCCAACTTGCGACCCCCATACCCCCAATCCTCAACCCAGATACCGGATTGCTATAGTTTAACCGAAAATATGTTATAACACACAAACCTGTTATTATTCTAACAGTCACAGTAACCTGTAACTTATGATGGAATCCAACTGTTGCAAGATGTGGGTCTATTAATGTCAATGTCAAATGAGAGCACTGGTAGTCTAGTGGTAGCGGCCCCGCCTTCAGATCCTAAGGTCGTGGGTTCGAAACCGGTCGTGCACCAATGAGTTTTTCTGTTCAAAAATTTATGTGCACAATGCCAGTACTCTCAAACGGTGAAGGAAAACATCGTGAGAAAACTGGCATGTCGTAGAACCTAGTTCTATAGCATGTGTCAAGTGCTCGAAAGGAGCCTCTCGAGGCGCACTTTAAATCCTTTCACCACACTGTTTCGAAAGAAACTAGTGACACGACAAGAGAATGTCAAATGTAATATTTGTACGTACCTCTGACCCTTAGACTCCATGCTCTGACCCCTTAGAATCTTTCAAAGAAACTGGAGTGCGTACAAGAGTATGAGGATATCTACCGTGACTGGGGATCAAAGTCGTAAAGCTGTTTCAGTTATCCAATTCAACGCCAGTAAACATTGTAAATGCGGTTAAAGTGCTCCAACCTTGTTACGTTTCAACTACTTTTGATAGTAATAATTGAGAATTCAAGTTAAGCCGGACTCAAAACTGAAGCTATAAAAGGTAATGAGGGAGCGTTACTGTTGAATACCTTTCGTTTGTGTAAACTATGCCATATACAAGGTGTTCCATAAGTAGTGTATATAAACTTCAGGGGGCTAAAGTACCCATCAATATGAACAACTTTTTCTAAGGAACAAACACTGTGAACGCGAAAAAAAAAACAGCTGTTTCATACAAAAGTTCAATACCTACCAGGCTAAAATGTATGAAGTTTATATACACAACTTATGGAACACCTTGTATAGGTTTAAAAATAGTCGTCCGGGGAAGTACTATCACCATGCCCATTTCTGCCGCGAAGCAGCGTTGCTGTGTTTTGGTTTGAAGGTTGTGGGTTTCGATCAAAATACTGGCACATGAGGCTTAGCATCTGTGAAGCCTTAAGCAGTGCCGTAGCTGACTGAGGTGGACAATGGCCCCGGTGCATAGAGAAAGAATCGGGCCCTCACCCCCTCTTTCCACATAGCTTGAAGGTTTATTGGCCTTTAAAATAAATCATAAAAAAAATGTTTTCTATCTTCGGGAGCTGGCTGACCCTCTCTTTTCAAAGCTTAGGTTAGAAGGCCTCCTGAGTTCCAGGGCCCTGGTGCACTGCACCACCTGGCCCTACGATAGCTCCGCCACTGGCCTCAAGTTGATGGACGCAGGGCAGTGCATCGTAGCGCACGTTCATATCATGCAAGATTTGCAAGGCAATGCTTTGTTATAGGTATCTGGTGGGCCATTATGCTTGTTCTATCAGCATATAGTATAAAAAAAAACATTTTAATTGAAACAATACTGCTAATATCTATCTACATACAAACCAAAGCCCAAACAAAAGCTACGTATTTAATACAAAATTCAAAGAACGACATTAAACTCACGTCACTCAAGTACTCATTCCTAAGTCTTCTCTATGCATCGTTATTGTACGAGTTCTTAGAATAGTGTATTCTTAGTACTCGGTACTGGAAAAATAAAATAACTTTTAAGAATGCTGTTCTTCTAAAACTGATCTTTTACAAGAGATCCTTGAAGCAATTTCATAATTCACGTTTAAACAAATACTACAGAAAAAGAAAGATTTCAGTATCAACTCGATGTTGATATTGAAATGTTTCATTTCACGATTAAGATGCTTATAATGTGACTTTAATTGTTTTTTTTATATTAAGGTGCTAAAACGGAAGTTTGTATCATCATGACACTATTGGAATTTTATTTTTCCATGCTTGATGGTTTGACAACATTCAGAAATAATAAGTACAAAAATACAAAATACTTATTCAGTAAACTTAGTATGCAGTACATTTCATGGGTTTGAGACCCTCTTTTAAGTATGGGAATACCTGTGATAGAGAGTCTCGCTCTTCCGTTATGGGTAAAGTTTCATAACTTAACATATTACTCTGAAAAAACAAGAAAACAATTGATTTTACTATTAAAATGTATATAACTAAAATTTTTATAAGATAAGGTAAGTAGGGTAAGTTATATGTATTAATAAAAGTTTACTAGTTTAAGTTAATAGTTATTAAAGTTGTGTGGGTGTGGGTGTGTGTGAGGATGTAAGGGTGAGTTTGTGTGGGTGTGAGGGAATGTAGGATTGTGTATATGTGAGAGAGAGGGTGTGTGTGTATATGTGAGAGAGGGTGTGTGTGGGTGTGCGTGTTAGGGTGTGTGTGTGTGTTTTAGAGGGTTCTGATTACACAAGGCTCTTAAGAGCCAGGGTTTCACAGGAGAACTGTCTTGTGTGTTTACGCGTGTAATGGGTGTGCATAATATCTTCAAAAAAAAATAAATGTGCTAGTTACTCAGTGGCTGGGTGTGCTTACGCAGTAGATAAATTAAATATTACATCAAAACAATTGTCTGTTTACCACAAAATCTTCATTGCTAATAATGATGTTTTAGTACTACGAGTATCGTGGATACTCGTAAAATATGAAATCTGCTTTTGGCTATATCGATTTTATCGGGCGATATGCCAAACATAAGCCAAGCTCATAACATAAAACCCCCATGGGTTTTTACGAGTAGTTTGATCGATTTTTCATTTTTTGCGGTGAATCTTTGAGGGAAATGCCTAAATATCTATAGGATGTCCTAAAACCGCCGTAACCTCTAGATAAAAAAGTTATAGTTTATAGATACCAAAAAAAACTTAAAATGAAATTAAATGTCAATATGCGGTCTCATTTGACAGCCTTCACAGCTCATTTGGTAGTAGTTCTGCCTTCCGCGCCGAAGGCCGTGGGTTCGATCCCCATCGAGAACAAAACATTTGTGTAAGTAATGAACATAGATGTTTGTTCTCTGTCTAGGTATTATATAATAATTATAGTTATGTATTTACAAAAAATAAGTATATCAGCTATCTGGTTCCCATATCACAAGCTTTGGCTTAGTTTTGGGCGATATAGTGCTGTGTGGAATGTCCACCAATATTTATTTATAAAAATAATGTGAGTAATTTTGAAGTAGTTGGTATTCCATACGTCCTCTTCCCCCCGGACCGCCTTACGGTGTAGACGTGCAAACTGACTGTATTAAATTTAATTTAATTGATATAATAAAGCAAATTCACGAAAGTTAAATGAAGTCTAAATATTAGGAGTGCATAACTAGTAAGGAGTAACTCAGCACCCAAATCAACTGGCGGAATCTTCTATGCTCACACGCACGCAAGTATAATACATACTGTTTCACTCTGCTGCATAACGCGTGACACAACAACACGACGCGCGACGTGACGTCGAAGTAGAGCGTACGCTGCTTACATCTAGAGATCCCGCTCCCACCCGTGTATGTCCTGCTCACGCACTAGCTGCAGTTCAAGACTGGCGTAAGTTTGATACCTACAAAACTAGACTCTACGCGCACGACTTATACATTGCTTCGTCGCTTCTGCTAGCCTAGTACTCCGTTACTTGGCGCGCTCAACTCTTTGGTTGGCTTAGCCCTGCATATAAGCAATCTTTCTCGGCACTTCTAGCTGCCTGGTACTCATGGCTAGCGAGAATACGATGAACAAGTCTCCTTCGGAGAGTAACATATACAAAATGAGCTCGGATACTACCCCTCCTAGCTACGTTTTTCTACGTGGGAAAAGAACAAGAGATAATGAATGGGATGACGACATGCGATCTTTTAGAGAAGAGATGAAAGCTATGATAAGAGAGTTAATGACCGAACAAGATACGGAACTCAAAAAGCTGTTTACGCCTTCTCTAACAGAAATCCAAAAATCAAATCGCTCCATTGAGGCCTCTGTTACTCAAGTAATTGCCCAAAAACAAGGACTGACTAAGAAAATTGAGCTACTGGAACAACAGCATATGAGAGACAGAGAACGCATTACGTTTTTGGAAGACAGGCTTGAGGAACTTCAGAGAGGCAGTCGCAAAACCAATATAGAAATTAAAAATGTCCCAAAAACCAATTCTGAAGATAAAGAAGATCTCATAAACATGGTTTTGTGTCTAGGAAAATCCATTGACTGCAGCATCAACAAGTCAGATGTAAGAGACATCTACAGAGTACGAGAAAAGAAAGATGGCCAGAAAAACACACCAATTGTGGTAGAATTCTCCTCTACTATCGTGAAGACTGGCGTACTTTCAAAGAGCAAAGCTTATAACATTAAAAACAAAAGTAAACTCCGTGCTAAGAATGTGGGCTTTACGAAGAACGAGGAGACACCTATATTTGTGTCTGAGCAATTGACAGTGAAAGGATCACGTCTCTTCTTCCTGGCCAGGGACCTCGCTAAATCCAAGGGATATAAATTTTGCTGGACATCCTATGGCCGCGTTTACGTGAGAATGTCTGAAAATACTCCAATTATATTAGTTAAATCCGAAAGCCAGGTTCAGAGCCTGCTTCAGGCTGCATGACAGTTGTATTTAAAAGAATATAACCTCACGAGTGCCTCACCTTACTTTAGAATTCTTAGGAAACCATATTTTCTTTATTTTTTATGTTTTTTATGTAAAATTATTAATTTTGTCTTACACTACACACTTCTACATACACCACAAACACACGAAACAAAACCCGTTCTACACACAAATCTAAATAATAATCTAGCAAGCCCAGCCTTCCTAACTTTTATGAGCAAACCCTATCAATTAAGCATACTGATCTATAAACAAATATTGAAAAAAAATATCACGAAACGCCTACTAGGAATGCATGAAGTTTCCTTATCCGGTACTCTATGATGGACAAGCCTTTAGAAATAAACGAATTGGACAATGTTGAAATCGCACATTCTTTCGAATGTACAACTATGGAACTCTCTAAAAAGTTAAGTGTTAGGTCTACTGATATTACTGTGGTCTCGCAGAATATAAGAAGTATTTACAAAAACATGGATGACCTACAATCTAACTTAGCTCTGCTAAAATTTAATGCAGATTTTATTGTGTTAACGGAATGTAGACTTACTCAAAATAAACCCGTCCCATACTTAACAAACTATAACTCTTTTGCTACTACACTGCATTTAAACCAAAACGATGGAGTCACTACCTACGTTAAAAATACGCACAAAACTATGGTTAAAGAAATAAAATTGACACATGCTTCTTGCCTTGAATTAAACGTATACAATATTATTATTCTATGTATTTACAGGTCACCTTCTAACGGTAATGCTGAATTATTTATTAACTTCCTAAACACGTACTTAAAAACTATAAAAGGACACGAAAAAATTATACTAGTAGGGGACATAAACATAAATACTTTACCCAGAACAACTGAAAATAACCAAGAAAAGAATAACAGATTAAATTATCTAAATATGCTATCTATGCATGGTCTGCTACCCGGACATAACCTGCCTACAAGAGTAGATAGCTGTTTAGACCACGTTATGATAAAGATGAATAAAAATAAAAACTCCGCCGTAGTTGCCGTGCTGCAAACCTCTGTTACTGACCATCTTATGGTATTGTTTAGCCTTTCAAAAATTACTAATAAAAGCTGTTGTAAGTCAAAAATAACCGTAAATTATGAAAATGCACTAAAAAACTTGGCAGAGCAAGACTTTGTACACTTATTTGAACTAAATGATCCTAATATTCTATGTAAATTATTAATAAATATGATACAAAAATGTCTGATTGATAACACATTAGCTATACGTATTCCACGCAGCAAACAAATAATAAAGCCCTGGATTACACAAGGCATATTACGTTGCATTATGAACAGAAATAATATGCAGAAAAAACTACGCACTGATCCATATAATGAAACATTAAAAATAACATATAGAAGATATAGAAACTACTGTAATAACCTAATAAAAAAACTTAAGAGAAAATACAATAGGGAACAACTTAATAGATCTTCGAAAAATAGTAAAATTCTATGGAAAACAATCAACAATATAACTAATTATAAATCTACAAATACACCTAATACACAATTACTTAACACGATGGCTTCACCTAAGGAATCAGTTAACTTTGCAAATTCATTTTTCTCTAACATAGGAGAATCACTTGCTGAAAGTATTTCTCTAAATAATAATATTAACACATACGACAAATCGTCTACTGCTCGGACTTTACCTTCCAGTCAAGTCTCATCTTTTGCACTCTTGGAAACCGATCCCAAAGAACTCCAAAATGTCATAATGAATCTTAAATCTGAAAGTGCACCCGGATGGGATAACATTCCTACTACTTTTTTAAAACTATCGAAGAATATTTTAATTCCAGTTTTATGTCACCTGATAAACCTATGCTTTACTACAGGAATATTCCCTAATCTCCTCAAACAGTCAATTGTAACACCGGTCTATAAGAGTGGAAAAAAAGATGACATAAATAATTACCGACCTATATCCGTTCTGCCATCAATATCGAAAATAATAGAAAAACTACTTAATAACCGACTTTTACTATATTTAAATAACTTTAAAATTCTATCAAACTCACAATACGGCTTTAGACAAGGACTCTCTACTGAGGACGCTGTTGCAGCTGTTAGTAACCTTATTGTACAACAAGTCGATGGTGGAAAAAAGTGTCTGGCGGCTTTCCTTGACCTCAAAAAAGCTTTTGATACTGTATCTGTAGAAATCCTTATCAAAAAGCTGGATAATGTAGGGATACGGGGAATTCCGCTAGCTCTTCTGACAGACTATTTATGTGAACGTAAACAAAGGGTTAAAATCTCTGAATTTACTAGTGATGACGAGACTATCAGCTATGGTGTACCTCAGGGGAGCATACTGGGCCCAACTCTATTCTTAGTTTACATAAATGATCTTTGTAACTTCAAAATAAGCAACGCGAATATCTTTTCCTATGCTGATGATACTGCCATCGTCTTTACTGGCAATTCATGGAATGATATTAAAAAACGAAGCGAAGAGGGACTCTCTCAAATATCTAATTGGCTCAATCTAAATTTACTAACTCTAAATGTCTCTAAAACTAACTTCATGACCTTTTCTAAATACAACAACAACCAACCAAATCTCGATTTTAGTATAAAAATACACAAATGTAACCTCATTAATCCTTCTTGTGACTGCCCTAATATTAATAAAGTAATAACTACAAAATACCTAGGAATCATGATTGATCAACGTCTCTCTTGGCATGCTCACATCGAACTTCTGATGAACAGGGTACGTAAATTAATATGGATTTTTAAAATATTACGTCATTGCGCACCAAAAGACTTATTAAACCAAATCTACACATCTTTGGCACAATCGATCCAAAATTATTGTATCCCTATCTGGGGAGGAGCTACCAAGACCAAGTTCTTGGAACTCGAAAGAGCACAGAGGTCTCTATTAAAAGTCATGTACCTTAAACCTTACCCATAACATTTATACCCATTACTTACCTAAGAAACCTTTGTGTGTGAGAAAATAAATGAGTTTATTATTATTATTATTATTATTATACCTATACTCTACGGACATGCTATACAAAGAATCAGGACTATTGTCAGTTAGGAAACTCTACATCCTAAACGTCGTCTTGAAGCTACATAGATCCCTTGAGTACAACCCCAAAAAACTTGATAAGCGAAGAAGGGATAGAGTAGCTACTAAAGTTGCTGTTCGGTCTCAATTTGCATCGCGACAGTATGCCACGCAATCTACATACCTTTACAATGCTATTAATAAAACATTAAACATCTACCCTATGAATAATTATAAATGCAAAAAAATACTAATTGAATGGTTATTGACACTAAGCTACGAGGAAGCTGAAAAACTCCTAGAAATTGTTTCGTAACATATATAAACATTACACTCTTATCAACTCACCATCACTCACACACACTCATACACATTCATGCACACAAACCACACGCGCAAACACACAAGAGAGTTCTCCTGTGAAACCCTGGCTCTTAAGAGCCTTGTGTAATCAGGAGAACCCTCCAAAACACACACATATACACACACACACACACCCACACCCACACCCACACAATTAAAATAACTATTAACTTATACTAGTAAAAACATAATAATATTATATAACTTACCCTACATACCTTTTCTTATCAAATTTTAGTTTATATAAATATTTTTTTTTTTATAGTCAAATCAATTATTTTCTTGTTATCTTTAGAATCATATATTAAGTTAAGAAACTTTACCTATTACGGAAGAGCGAGACTCTCTATCACAGGTATTCCCATACTTAAAAGAGGGTCTCAAACCCATGAAATGTACTTCTACAAAAGTTTACTGAATAAATATTTTGTATTTTTGTATTTATTTGTATTTGATACGTGACAGGTTGCAAGGCCATTGACGCTGCTAGAAAAAAAATGGTTCGTCACGGTGTTTCCTTCACCGATCGAGAGCATTGGCATTGGCTTATAAATTTGATTATGTTTACCTTTTTCTGTATGCCTACGCCTCACTAAACTTCAATAATATATTATAGAGGTATTATTACATTGTAAAAGGATCATACAAAAGAACGGTAGGAACCAAGCCGTAAGTTTGTTGCCTGTTTTTCTAGGCTTTGGTCGCGTGGAACTGGCACCTAGAGTCACCTAGCTTTAAGACGTTTCAAAGTGATCCTTGTGATTTTATTGAATAAATACATTTTGACTTTAACTTTGACTTTGATTGCGCACATAAAATATCCGAAGTCCCCCCGTGTTCGTATTTGTTCATTATTCTAAGCTTGGCTTCCAAGAAACCTGGTATTCGTATTGAAAGGTAATTTACATAAATTACGAGCCGTTCTTCCGATCGACCTGGTTGCTTTCCGTGAACCGTATGTTGTGGCATTTGGCTGGAGGATTACGGCGGCTTACTTATATGGGCACGCAAGCAACTGGCGTTGCGTGTAGTATTTGGATCAGGATCTGTTTATACGACACTAATACGCAACATCAACCGTCAAGCAACTTCTCAAACTGAAACTGAAAAAGCTTCTCTACTTTGATCTTCACGGTGGAAAAAATAATTATACGCTATTATTCCTAATGAAATACATAATGATACATGTAAATATTTGAAAAATTTTTTTGGGTTTATAACAATTGGTCGTGGATTTCTTAATACCATTTACCAACCTAAGATTCTTTGAGGATGTCTTAGGAGGGTAGAGGTAGGGACCACCTCAAAATACTTGTAAACGTAATAATGCTGTTAAATGTAATACTTGGACGTATCCAAGTATTTTGGCACGAACAACTTCTCGATCACGTAATAAATAAAATAAATAAATAAATATTGGTAGACTTTCCACACCACACTATCTAGCCCCAAACTAACCCAAAGCTTGTGCTATGGGAACCAGATAGCTAATATAACACAAATATACTTTTTTTTATAAATACCTACTTTTAAATATATATAATAACACCCATAGAACAAATATCTATGTTCATCACACAAATGTTTGTTCTCGTTGGGGGTCGAACCCACTGAGCTGTGAAGGCTGTCAAAATATAATAATGAAACATTTTTGAAGCTAAATCACCAGTAATATGAAAAGTTTCGGTGAAGAAAGATTGAAAAAAAATTGTTGGGATCTAAACTGGAACATTTGTAATTGAGAAAAGTTGTTTGACAGTTGTCAGACCCTTAAATGACCGTGACTCCGTCTACGGTCTGAAGATCTTGAGATTATACAAGGCTAATATAGGCTTATTATCGAACCGCCCTCATCCCACGCTAAGTGGTGTCAGCACTAAAGGTTTTCTTCCATCCACTCTCTTGTATCATTTGTTATCTCAGTGCCTACTGTCGTCCTAATCATATCATGAACAAATAAATCAAAAGTACAGTAAATAAATTGTAGTCAGAAGGTAATTATTGAATTGAACCACAAGAATCACTTTGAAACGTCTTAAAGCTGTGTCTTAAAGTGACTACACCGCCGTCAATTCTGATTAGTTTTTATCCTTCCAAGGTTGCCTGGAAGAGAACGCTCTCAGCGATAAGGTCGCCCATTGTTTTACCTTAATGTATGCTTTAAGAGTTTTATGAGTTATCTATCAATCTAAAGCTAACTGAATATAGGTGCCAGTATCACGCGACCAAGCCTAGAAAAACAGACAACAAACTTTCGGCTTGGTTCCTACCGTTCTTTTGTATGATCCTTGTTACAATATATCTCATTGACTAATAATGGAGCTTTAGTGTAGTGCTATTCTAAAACAGATAGATATAATTAAATTTAAAAGACAATACACGCTACGCTTCAATCTAATAATACATAAAGACATGCCTAAGACGCATATTTATATTTATAAATATTCTTGGACCATCCACACAGCACTATCTTCACATACCTATTCTGCATTCGCGTTTTTATTTGCTCGTGTATTTACGTATTCAACTAGTTCGTGAAAAATACGCAAATATAGACGAATAGGGTCACTACATCGAATAGTCATGTAAACTGCCACCAACCCAATTAACAAACAGAGGGAATCGAGCCCACGGCCTGCAGCGCCAAGTACCAACTGGGCTGTGAGGGCTGTCACGTGGCAGTATGATTTATTATGACAGCCATCACAGCTTAGTTGGTAGTAGCTCTGCCTTCTGCGCTGTAGGCCGTGGGTTCGATCCCCACTGAGAACAAAAAATGTGATAAACTGAGATGACTGTTTGTTCTCTGTCTGGGTGATATTATAGGTATATTATAAGTATGTATTTACAAAAAAAAGGATATACGAGTAAGTGTTATATCAGCTATCTGGTTCCCATATTCCATACACATACTTACATAATTACAGGCACATGAGGCTTAACATCTGTATGCCTCAAGTTGATGGATGCAGAGCAGTGCATCGTAGGACACGTTCATATCATGCGTGACTTACGAGGCGATGCTTTGTTATAGGTGATGGTTACCACTTAACATCAGGTGGGCCATCTGCTTGTTCCATCAGCTAGTGGTATAAAAAAAAAGTTTGCTTATATTGGGGCTAGATAGTGCTTTGTGGAAAGTCGATCAATATATTTTTAATTTTTTTCTTTAACTATGTCTACGAATAAATAGATCTATGTCCTTAGTAAACATACTCGTAACTACGTAAGAACCACAAATTATTCTTCACTCTAGAATACCGCCAACAAAAACCACGCGCAATTTCTGAACGAAATTTCAGCGTTCCCAGCTTAGCTTCCCCAGTAATTTGCATCTATAGTAGGTATGTACATTACGCATTTCGGAGGCGCCCAACGTCCCTACTCACTTTAAACCTACCTTAATAGCTATTGATTTTGCGACAGATGGTGTTCGGTTGAAATAGTGACATGACCATGGTCAGTATGTAATATCAATACTCCAATAATATATTATGCTTACAACTTGATATAGGAGCACTGTCGTAGCGGCCCCGCCTTTCAATCGATAAGGTCGTGAGTTCAAAACCGGTCGTGCACCAATGAGTTTTTCTGTACTGTCTAACGGTGAAGGAAACATGGTGAAACCAGGGGCATTATTCTCTATTGCCAATGCAAACGCGTTACACAGATACGACAAGACAGCGGCGGGAAATAGGACAAAACCGTATTCCGTATGACTTAAGCTCCGTACTCACATTCGGTATTACTCGATAGTTTTAATCGAAAACGAGTAAATATTAACGTGTGGACCGCAAAACTCACAGCTCGATGCGTAAGTTTTGCGGTCCACACGTTAATATTTACTCGTTTTGGAGTAAAACTATCGAGTAATACCGAATGTGAGTACGGAGCTTTAGTTTATTTATTTATTTATTTACACACATTTAATTAAAACGGTTGCACACCAATTACATTAATTAAACATCAATATGACAAACACAAGAAGGCATAGATTATGAAATAATTATGGAACATACAAAATTAACAATATAAATACGGAAATAAAATGTCAAAAGAATTACATTACAGGCATAAAATAATTATTAACTAAATCACAGCAGGAAAAGAAAAAGAAAATTTGGTCATAAGTCTCGCTCACAGAACCTTAGGCAATCCGTAAGGATCTTCGTCCATCCGTCCGCAAACAAATCAGTTTCTGGATTGGCATTCAGGAGAGCGTTGAGTGCGGCGAGAGAGCGCGGTAGTGGCGAGTTCGCCCGGGCGACTGTGCGCGATGGAGGCACTGCAAATAACTTGTGCTTCCGGATCCTGCAATAGTTATTTGGTACAAAGAACCGACACAGCCCGTCACTCAGATCTGGTGCGTCAATTTTACCACGGAATACTTTGCAGGCCGTTGTTATTTGTTCTTTTGCTCGCCGAACTTCCAGCGAGTTGTAACCTAAACAACCAAGAAGAAATTTGGTGGGAAACATGAATGGATAGTACCCATAGCGTCTCTTGTATAGATACCTTAGAAAGGCTTTTTGGACCTTTTCCAGTAAGAGTGCGTATGTTATTTCGTGGGGGTTCCAAACTGACGAGCTGGTTTCCAGTTTGGTTCGGACCAGTGCACTGTAAATCAGACATACCACACCATCATTTCGGAGGTCACTAGCATTACGGAGAACGAAACCCAGGCGTCTGTATGACTCCTTTGCCAGGGCAATGATGTGGTCATGAAAAGTCAGTTTTCGGTCGAAAGTGACTCCCAAGTCCTTAATTGTGCTCATTCGTACTATAGGCTGATTGCTCAATCTATATTCGAAGTGTATTGGGTGCCACATTCGACCAAAAGTCATCAAATAACATTTCAGAGGGTTGAAATCCATCTTATTGACTGCACTCCATTCCAGAATAGCATCGACATCTTTTTGAAGCGCCAAACAGTCAGCTAACGTCTTTATCTCTGTAAAGAGCTTTAGGTCGTCCGCGTAAAGTAGACTCCTTGCGAATTTCACCACAGCAGGAAGATCATTGACCATAATCAAGAAAAGTAGAGGTCCGAGTATAGAGCCTTGACTCACTCCAGAACGCGTGTGATAGGGCCGTGACTCATAAAGGCCGAGTCTGACAAACTGCTGGCGATCGCGTAGGTAGTCTGCAAGAAACCTGAGAAGAACCGGAGCAAAGCCTATAGAGGAAAGTTTTGCCAGCAGTATGTCATTATTGACTCTATCAAACGCCTTCCGGAAGTCAAAGTACAAAACGTCCACCTGACATCCTCGGTCAAGTGCTTTGGAGATGTAGTCCACAATTGTCAACAGGTTTGTATTTACAGAACGTCTGGATCTAAAACCGTGCTGCTCATTACAAAAGTATTTGTCAACTAGCTTAGTTGTCATTCGTAGTTGTCATTCTTAGTTCATTTTTTGGTTTATGAATCGCGTTTGCGTTTAGACCACGCTGTGACGTCACACGGTTATGGCACGGAATCTCCTATGTCATAGAAAATAATGCCTCAGTTAGTATTCTCACAGCGGCGATGGGTTTGCAACCTGTCACGTATGAAATGCAAACTGCTAAATGTGGGTAATGTGCCAAATGTAATGTTTGGACTTACCTCTGTCTCTCTAAGGAGGGTCTATAGATATTTTCAAATAACCTCAGATTTGAGGGGATAGTGCTCGAAAGGAGCCTCATTGAGGCTCACATAAAATCCTTTCACCTCACTGTTTTGAAATCAAACCAGTGACATGACAAGAAGAAGAAAGTCAAATTGGATTTAAATTATTTTCTATACCTCTACACATCCACATAGACAAATCACACTCATCAACGTAACATATTTTACAAATCAACACTTTTGCATGTGTTTAAGATATCCATTCCTTATACTATCCATTTTTTAGAGCACTGGTGGTCTAGTGGTAGCGGCCCCGCCTTCCGATCCCAAGGTCGTGGGTTCGAAACCGGTCGTGCACCAATGAGTTTTTCAATTTTAAAATTTATGTGCACAATGCCAGTACTCTCAAACGGTGAAGGAAAACATCGTGAGGAAACCAGCATGTCGTAGGACCTAAAAAATTCTATAACATGTGCCAAGTGCTCATAAGGAGCCTCTTGAGGCGCACTTAAAATCCTTTCATCACACTGTTTCGAAGAAACTAGTCACATGATAAGAGAGAGAAGATATCCATCTTATCAATACATGCAAAGGTTTTGATGTTATTCTATAAGCAATATCTACAAATTAAGAACCTTCTTTGAATTTAAAGGTGATCTAAAAATAACCATAGCTACTAAAATACAACGCATTGCTTTCAATCAAATAACTAATTATTTTTCAAAATACAAAAATATTTTTTTCATTTCAGAAAATCAAAAGATTTCCGCTACCTTAGGACCGAAAAAGATTTGGGCCGGTCTAATAATTTCTTAATCAAAATGTCTTTGTTTAAGCTAATTGTGTCATTTTAAATTCTATTTGTGCGCTTTCGACAAACGGAATCAAAAGCAAGAAAATAATGAGCTTTTGTAAAAAAATAAAAATGTTTGACGTTTTTGAAAGGAAATAATTGTTTTTACGTAATGATTTATGAAATAAAGAGTTTTTTCTGTAAGTAAATTACTCGATTTTTGTTTATTGTTTTATTACAATGGTTGCAAAATTGAATAGTTTTTTTTTTGTTTTTTTTTTATTGTTTTTTAACTGGTTATAGTAGGTAGATGAACATTGAGACATTAGTAAAAAAATGATTGTCGTCATCCGTATACCCTGATTACCACAATTTCGTCTATTCCCAGTTGCCACCACCATCTCCGCCCCCACTGGTGGCAATTGAGAAATAGAATTCCAGTTGCCACCAGGTGGTGGAGATCGAGAATTTTAAATTCTCATTTGCCACCTGGGTCTCCTCAAGGCAAGAGTGAGAGTAGGTGTCTTCTAAACCGCTCTGCTTCATCGTCGCTTACCATCAGGTGAGATTGTAGCCAAAGGAGTCTATTAAATTAGTAAAAAAAAAAGATTATATTCACAAATTAAAAATAGGTCGTTAAATTGTTAAAATTAAAATTTGTTTATTTCAGATGTCATAGATCCATATAAACTTAAAAATAATACATAATATAGGTAACAAATAATAATCAAACCATTAAAATCTAATGTGAACATGAAGTAGGTAGGAACACTGAATTTTTAGGTAAGAAGCTGACAACCGGGTAATTCAGCATTTGTAAAATCACTGGATTTAGGTGCGAAAAATCGCAAACAACCAAGTTTTAGAGGTATTATAAAGGTAATAGATGCAGCTGACTGTACCAGAAAAAGCCTTGTAAAGTTTAACTTTGTCCACAGGTACGGCCCACTACGGAGAAGACAGTGTGGGTTCATTCCCGTACTTCGAATACAACGTTCCACGAAACGTGACCACTGTGGTTGGTCAGACCGCGTTCCTTCACTGCAGAGTCGAGCAGTTGGGAGATAAAGCTGTGAGTATTTATGAATAACTTCATTTCTTTTTTTATTGAATATAGGTAGGTACTCTTAATATATAAGAGTTTTTATATTTTTGTGACAAATACTTTGTGAATACAAAGAAATAATGAAATAAAAGAATATTGCTCTAATTCTTGGCATGGCAAATGCCCACAGGCTCACGAACATTCTAGATGAATACGTGGAAGCACGTCCAACCATTTTATTTGGCAAAAACAGGGTATGAAAGAACACTCCCGAAAACTTCAGGGAATTAAACCCATCAATACGAACCACTTCTTCTAATTCAACACTGTGAATACGACAAAAAACAGCTGTTTCATAAATTTAGCCAAGAAGGTATTGAACTTCATTCTTTATTCTTTATTGTACACAGTTATATCATTTAATAAACTGAACTATAAAACATGTACAAAGGCGAGCTTAACCCTAAAAAGAGTTCTTTTCCAGCAAACCTTGAAGGATAGATAAAATTGAAATGAGAGGTGGGTGCGTGTACAAAAAGGGTTGCGAAAAAAAGAACTTTTGCATGAAACAGTTGAAAAGGTGCATATTGAAGGGTACTAACCCTCTGAAGTTTTCAGGAGTGGTATTTTTACACTCTGAATATGAATGAAAAAAAGGGGACAAAGATATCGAAGAATCCATGTAAACATCAAGATCAGAGCAGACATTTTTTATTCACCATTCACCATTCATTCTACAATAGCGAGTAACAGGTAAAATGGCACATCCCGATTGGAGTGGATCGGGCTAAAATAGCTAATGATCAATACGACTGAAAGAGGCTGGGAGCTATTGTATGCAAACTGGGGCAGGGTTTCATTCTCTCACGGTTATTTTTGCTATTTCTCGTTTTGTTATGTTGAAAGACTTATGGTAGGTACTGGGACCCTTTTGAGCCCACACAGATTACTTTTGAAGCGTACGTCATGTCGTGAAACCTAAAAAGTTCTATAACATGTGTCAAGTTCTCGAGAGGAGCCTCTTGAGGCGCACTTAAAATCCTTTCACCAATACGACTAGGGAAAGAAACTAGTGACACGACAAGAGAGAGAAGCGTACGTTTTTTTATATTACTTACTGATGGAACAAACAGATAGCCCACCAGATGTAAGTGGTAACCATCACCTATAACAAAGCATTGCATCAGAGGTACCTCTGGCTATCCCCTTCAGATGTCCACAAAGAATCTGAAGTAAGTATTTTGTACTAAGATATCTAAGGCGATGGTTACCGTGTCTCAAAATGACGTAGTCCCTATAACAAAGCATTGCCTATAGGAACGTGCCCATCGATATACTCCTCTGCGTCCACAAACATGAGGCATACAGATGTTAAGCTTCATGTACTAGCTTCATTTCATCGGCATCGGCTCTTCAAACCGAAACACAGCAACGCTGCTTGGCGGCAGAAAAAGGCGTGGTGGACAAGCCCTTCACAAAGAGCTCCACTACTAACGTACGTCACGTTGTCCGATGGACCGCATTGTAAAGATCGCAGGAAGTCAATGGACGAAGGAGTTACTAATAAAAACGAGTACCAAATGCATCATCAGATGATAGCGAACTTATATTTAAAACTAACCTTTTTAGGAAACTATCATAGCTAGTGCCATGGGCTTGCAACAAATCAAATATGGAATACCAACTACTACAAAATGTGTCAAAATGCAATATTTGGACGTACCTCTGACTACCATCCTTAGACATAGCATCCTTTTGACAGCCTTCACAGCTCAGTTGGTAGTAGCTCTGCCTTCTGTGCCGTAGGCCGTGGGTTCGATCCCCACCGAGAACAAACATTTGTGTGATGAACATAGATGTTTGTTCTCTGTCTGGGTGTTATATAATATTATAAGTATGTATTTACAAAAAAAAAGTATATAAGTAGTATATCAGCTATCTGGTTCCCATATCACAAGCTTTGGCTTAGTTTGGGGCGAGATAGTGCTGTGTGGAATGTCCACCAATATTTATTTATTTATTTATTTTTATACCCAAAAAATCTTTAGTTTGTATTTTGTACTAAGAAATCTACCAGCTGTATTTTATCTCTTATACAATTTGGCGGTATTTTTAAATATGGTAGACTATTTTATAATGGCTGTTGTGAGGCAAGGCCAAATTAACCTATTTTAGATATACTCAAGGGATTTGTATCAAAAGGTCTGAGACGTCTACCGTGCAAAATTAAATACGTGATCGTTTTTATTTTTGGAGACATCCAGTAGAAAAATCAAGGTCACTTCAATCTTTTTAAAGACTTACTTTTTTATACTGGATTCTGGATATAGATTTTTGGAACAAGTAAATGTCTCACCTGATGTTAAGTGGGCTATGACAAAGTTTATAATATTTACATTACATTTCAATACAATATATTATACTAGGTATATTATTATATTATATATTTTATTTTATATAGTTAGGGTTTTTAGTATGTGTTATTATTAAAGTACCTTCTTACTCAGGTATAAATATACATTTATATACACCACTATTTTGTGACTACCAAAAAAAATTTAAGGACAGTTGCAGCAGAGGCTACTAATGCTATTGGCACTGTCAAGATTTTTTAATATTTAACTTTTAGCAAGTTATCGAGGTTTGTTTTCAACCAAATTCCTGTACAATTTTATGGACACACTACAAGAAAATACTACGGAATACTACTGCTAGTCAACATCGTAAACACTCCATTCATTATGACTCCTTCCATCTACCGTCTCGTCGTATAGTACCTACCTACGTCACATCATCTTGTCGCACTCATCGTATTCCTTCTCTCTCGCTCACTAGATAAATCATTTAATGGGTAGGTAGATAGGTAAGTATCATAAAAAAGGCATTATTTTAGGGATTTTTTTAATACTTTTATTTGTAATTAATTGCCATTTTTCCTTCATAATTTTACGGGCTCAGGATGTCAAGCTATTTACAACAATTAAAGTTATTTACAGTATGTACTTACAACTACGCACGTATTTACACTTCCACTAACCACAAGTATTTTAAAAGTTGTTCAAAATGTCCACCTTCATTGTCAATGCAAACATACACACGTTTTAACAAATTGTTTTCAGGGAAATACTTAGTCTTTGCACTATCAAAAGAGTCTAATGCATTGTTAGGCTCACTCACAAACACTAGTCTTTTTATTTCGCTCCACAAAAAGATTGGGGAATTTTTGAAAGTTGTCAGATCGGGCGAGCACGGAGGCCAGGCAACTGGGCCACCGCGACCAATCCATCGGGTGCCAAACTCCTGAGATAGATACTCGATAGCGCACCGTCCTGCTGAAACCATAGCTCCCGCCGCCAGGTTGAACGGAATATCCTCCAGCCTGGCGATGGCTAGTAGCTCCTGGGTCTTCATTTAGTGTATCTCAGCTGAGCGCACAATCTTCCAAGCGCAGGACTGGCTTGTGCTAAAGCGACGTGCCGCGTCACGCGTGCTCCTCCGTGGATCTTCTTCAAAATCATTTAGGACTTCATCGTAGAAGTTTCGGGAGTATGCAGGCCCTCCTCGTCCTTGCGCATGCGACGGCACGTAAACAGAGCCATGGTCCAATATGCGTTGGTATAATATGCTGGACATCGTGGAGTAATTTGGTTGCCGATTGTTTGGGAACAATTCGCGGTACATCCGTAGGTAATCACTCACATTTCCCCAGACTAAAAATACGTACGTAACATGTATGCGTTATTCTCTGGCAGTGTACTGACAAGCTATCGTGAACGTGAAAACCACAATAAATTAAGTACCTACCCGCGTACAATTTTTATTTTACGGATGTCACTGACCTGCATCGAATTTAGAGTACCTATGTATGGGTTTCGTTCGACACGAGTTTGCCGGCCATAGATAAAATAATAGTTAGTATTGCGCGAGCGGCGCGTTTTGTTTCGTTTCGAACGAGACAAAAATTTATGAATGGATGAGAATGAAACTCGAGTAGAAGACTCTGTAGTAGGTACGTACGGATAATGGGTAACTAGTTATCATCCTTTTCTCGGGATATTCTTTTTAATATTTTTTTTTGAGTTTTAACTACATAAATGTGATCAGTAACTGACACTGAGCATACGGTTTTTTTTTTTTTGGTAATTACAAATTAGTGGTGTATATACCGTTTATCTGCTGTTTCTTCCCTTTTTTATTTATAGGTTAAAGTTTTTAAATACCCACTTAAAATCAAACAGTTTTCGCGCCACACCTTCTTCACCATCTTTTTGCACGCCCAGGATGACTGGTAGACAATGCTATTAGCATTAAGTCCTCCTAGCACTACATTGTTTGTGTGAAAGTTTTAAATAAAATAAATAAAGTTTGGCCTCCCAAATAACGCACGATATAACCGTGCACTATACGATACAATGCACTGTCCTGCGTACATCATCATAAGGCTAACAGCTGCTGTGCCTGTAATTTCACTGGCAAATACAGGGTAAGTTTGTCTGTGAAATCGAAATACAGCAACGCTTCTTGGCGGAAGAAATAGGCATGGTAGTAGTACTACCCGGACGAGCCCTTCACGACAAAGAACCCTTTTAACTGAACTGGCTTGAATAAAAACGAAATGAAACAGTAAATCATCTCTATTTTTTAGCAAAATGCGGTCAAAATAATATAAAAACAAAAACAAATTACCAGTAAACAAGCCTTCCAGCCTTTCAAGAACATTTCCAATATAATTTCTAAGCTTAGGCTCGCACACTGTCTTGGCTAAGACCAAGAAAAATTATACAGGATATTCCAATACTTGTATCTAAAACTTCAGGGGGCTAAGTACCCATCAAAATAAATAACTATTTCAAAGGAACCAACACTGTGAATGCGAATAAAAAAACAGCTGTTTCATACATTTTAGCCAGGTAGGTATTGTACTTTTGTATGAAAAAGCTGTTTTTTTTTTCGCGTTCAGGTCAGGAAGCAGGGCACGTTCATGTCCTGCGTGACTTACGAGGTAATGCTTTGTTATTGGTGATGGTTACCACATCACATCAGGTGAACATCAGCTTGTTCCACCTGCCAGTTGTATAAAAAAATAGCACAGAATAATCCTACTAATACAACAACGCTGTATTACTAATATTATAAACGCGAAAGTTTGTAAGTATGGATGGAAGGATGTTTGTTACTCTTTCACTTTAAAACTGCTGAATGGATTTTAATGAAACTTTACAATAATATAGCTTATACATCGGAATAACACATAGGCTACAATTTATAAAGATATTGTGTGAATTGTCCAAAATATGACGATAAGTGTCAAGTAAGTAGGAAAAAATCTACCATCTGCGAGCTATTCTGGCGTGCGCTGCCAAAACCGCTACAGTTACACATAATTATGTACTACGCCACGCTAATTTAAGCTACTCGAAATATTAATCCTGCGCAGATGAAGTTGCGGGCACCAGTTAGTATAATACAATATTAAAGCTAAAAACACAGTTCTTGATCTCGGTCTGAATAGTGCGCGATCATCCTTAGGGGCTCGCTGGGTCTGCTATTGACATTTCTAAGAATGAATTGTATTATTACCCTCTTATCTATAGTACTTCGGCGTCCAGCGAAGTGTGACAGCCGTGATATAGGAACGGGGCTATCTGGAGTAGTTTATGACCTATGTAAATGTAGGTACGTTGTAGTGCCTAAGGTGCCTTTAAACTGTTATACTAAGTTTTTATTATATAACTTTTCATTTTTTTTAAACTGATTTAGAGCACTGGTAGTCTAGTGCTCGCGGTCACCTTGCGATTCTAAGGTAGTGAGTTTTTAACCCACAGTCGTGCACCGATGGGTTTTTAATTCATTTTATTTATCACTAGCGACCCGCCTCGGCTTCGCACGGTTATTGTGGGGTATCCCTAAAAGATAGATATATATCATGGCGGACTTTTTTGTAGACCTTTTTAAGGTGTACAATACTGTATTACATTATTTTGATCGATCTCGTAGGGTTCAGCCAGCGTTTGTAATGTAAGCGCAAAAAAATATGTTATTTACGGCATCACATTAGAAACCTCTGAAATTATCAGTGTTTCTCTACTATATTATGCATGTTTTATACATATAAACCTTCCTCTTGAATCACTCTATCTATAAAAAACAACCGCATTAAAATCCATTGCGTAGTTTTAAAGATTTAAGCATACATAGGGATATAGGGACAGAGAAAGCGACTTTGTTTTATACTATGTAGTGATAGTGGTAGTGATAGTGATACTCGAAAACACATATTTCATATTTAGGTACTATGGGCCGCCTTATCGCTTAGACAAGTTTCTAACTTAGTTAGAGCAAGGTTCAACGTTTTTTACTGTAAAGTACAGATAGAAACCAAATTGTTAAATTGTATATTCAACAAAAATTGTATTAACACCTACTCAAAGTTTTAGTACGTTCATCGGGTCGCATCACGAGATCTCAGTTCAGGGCGAACCACTAGTATATATTTTTTATTTATTGTTAACACTTAGAAAAGAAATAAGACTGTTTTTCATTGTTTCAGGTATCCTGGATAAGGAAAAGGGACCTGCACATACTAACGGCAGGAATATTGACGTACACTTCGGATCAGAGGTTTCAGGTACGTACGCTATCCAATTTCATTCGCGGCGGCACCGTGTGTTTGTTATCCAAAAACAAACGAGAAAAATGACAGTTTTCATTTGAAAAAAATTGAATTGTGCTATGACGTTTTGTCGTAGCTGTTTGCTAACGTAGTTTGTGGTGGGTTTTTTTTAAATGAAATGAAAATGAAATGCATTTATTTTCCTGATGTATGGTAAAATAATGTCTTATGTCTAATTTGTCTCTCACACTTCGTCGATGACCGATATGCAACATAATTATATAATCCAAAGTAAATTAAACAAAAGAATAACACACATTATAATGCGTATTTTAGTATGGTTTTTACTAACTTAAGAGTACTAGAAAGAACTAGTAAAAAAATATGTACAACATACATAAAAACACGCCTGTTTCCCATAGGGGTAGGCAGAGACCACGGATTTCCACTTGCTACGGTTCTTACATACCTCTTTCGCTTCATTTACATAACATTCTTTATACATTCTCGTCGGTTTAGGGTACTCTTGACCTGGCCCTTCTCTAGAACATCAGCTATCTGATCGAGACGTTCACCGAGGTTTTCCCCTCCCAACAGTCCCATATAATAAAGTAATAAAGATCGATTTAAAAAAAACAGTTTTTGCAGATTTATAATCTAATTTTTGTTATTCATAATTTCAAAATAGATTTAAAATAAAATCAACAACAAGAAAGATAATTTTATAATTATCTAACTTCAAATTCTGCAAAATAAATGTATAGCCCCCACTCGAAGGACTGACTATATTGTAAAGATAGCATGTACTTCTCCATCAAACAAATTTTACTTGGAAATGTATAGGGAGGTCAATGTCCAGTTCTGAAAAGTAGTAGACCTCTTTGTTAAGGGCTCGTCCGGGGAAATTCTACCACCACGCCTTTTAGTGCCACCAAGCAGCGTTGCTGTTGCAGGCCTTACGAGGAAATGCTTTGTTATAATGATGGTTACCACTTAACATCAGGTCATACGCTTGTTTCATCAACAAGTTATATAAAAATTCAAAAACTCACTCCTTTTTAATATGATTTTTTTCCAACAGGTTATCAGACCAGAGAAGTCAGAAAACTGGACGCTACAAATAAAGTTCCCTCAGGAGCGAGACGCAGGCATCTACGAATGTCAGGTCAACACAGAACCGAAGATGTCATTAGCGTTTCAGCTCAACGTAGTAGGTGAGTCAGTTGACTGTCCATACCCATGACTTAGCTCCAGTGATTACAGGTGATTACAGGGTCTTTTTTTCATTCACATTGACGCAAGCGCGGATCCACGATGTGGGCACGATGGGCATGCCCATAACCCTAATAGCCGTGTGACGTCTCACACAATGTTCGCCCCACGACTTTGTTCACGTGGAACTATACACTGTTTTATTTATTTATTTATTTTATTTATTTATTACATAAATTATAGTAGGCTTACAGTGTGCAGACCAAAATGCTTACTATCTTAATTTTAAACTTAGAAATATAGTTAAACAATCACAGATAACATAAATTTTGTCATAATCTGTACAAATCTGTACAAATTTTGTTCAGACCGTCATCATCTTCTTTATATATATAAATTACGCGTCACGTTGTTTGTTCGCTATGGACTCTTAAACTACTTAACCGATTTCAATCAAATTTGCGCACCGTGTGCAGTTTGATCTTACTTAAAAGATAGGATAGCCTTCATCTCAATTTATAGCCGCAATATCATTTTATTGAAAATTTGACACTACCCAATAAAGTGGTCACGGGTCAGCTAGTATTGTATATAGTAAACATGTCTAATCATGCAGAATGCACTATCGATCATGAGCGTTTATATCAGACACGCAGTCGCATTTTCGGGTGGCTCTGACCACAACCTTTTTTGAGGACTTGATCAGCGCCTGCTTGACGAGTTGAAAGAATATCACTTCAGGGCGCTGTGTGGTAATTACAATTATCCACCAAATTATTGAACAATGTTCCGATCAAACGCTAGACAAAGTTACCACCAATTACAAAGTTACGCGCCGTTAATCAACCGTCAACATATTCCATTTCAATCTCAGCATTAATTAGCAGCGATCACAAGTTTACCTGAAAGTGCTAAAACAGTAAACAAGACTCGACAAATAATTCCAATAAAGGGCAAACTTAGCTGGATCTAATAGGGGCACAAGTTGACGTTGCCGCAAACTTGGATACTGAGGTTACAAGTACAGGAGCTAATGACTCAAATGTTATATTATTTAAGGTAAACGGTTACCTTTTCAGTGTACCGAATATAGTCAAAGTTGAACTCAAAAGGAATGTATTCATTAAATCACTTTGTTGGCGGTGTTGGTGGTGTTCGTTTTGTCGGTGTAACTTAATAATTAAATAAATCACGAGGATTACTTGGAGACGTTTTATAGCTTGGTGAACTAAGTATACACAGCTCGGGCCCAAATGTGGTCGTCAAAGTTTTCAATATGAGCCCAGAAAAAAATCTACATAATAAATGATGTTGGCCTGCTATTTTAAAAATTAGAGCATTAATTAAAATTATAATAAGTATGTAGAATTGGTGTGATTGGGGATAATGAAAAATGATAACGTAACGTAAAAATGAGTGAGAACGGACTGAATTTGAGATGATTGAGCGAATGAATGTTTTAAAAGGATTGTGAACGATGATGGAGGTTCTGTCTTTCTTTTCCTGGGAATTAAACTTTACTTACTACTTTTGTACTTTTAAGAGTAGTAGAGTTCTTTGTGAAGGGCTCGTCCGGGGAAGTACTACCACCACGCTTTTTCACCCGCCAAGCAGCGTTGCTGTGTTTCGGTTTGAAGAGTGTGGTTGCCGGTGTAATTACAGGCACATGAGGCTAAACATCTGTATGCCTCAAGTTGATGGACGCAGGGCATTGCATTGTAGGGCACACTCCTATTGTGCGTGACTTACTAGGCAATGCTTTGTTACTTCTTAACATCAGCTGGGCCATCTGCTTGATTCATCAGCTAGTTGTATTAAAAAAAAGAACACGCTATAAAAATCTTGAAAGAGTTTCAACGAAATAAATCGCAGTCAAAAAAATCAATTGTTTATCATTGCTCCGAATATCACTATAGTTTAGTTTTGAAGTTATTATGATATGCATTTTAGTTTTAACTACTGATGCCTGATTTTTTTATAACTACAATGTTTCCTTTTTTTTAACTTCCTGAGGACAAAGATACCCTTCCCTCTCTTTGACTATAAAACAAGGCATTGGCATCACTTGACATTGCAATTCCCCTCGCCCCGAGTTGTTAATACTTGACTGTCTTGCGTCTGTGCGCGTAATGACTCGGTGAAACATTGCTTTGTATGCTATGAATGTATGTCACGAACTCATATATCTTTGTCGGTAAATTTTATTTTTTACTATTTTAGTATTCTTTTGAGTAAGGCCAAATAAAAGATGGATGGATTGTGAAAAGATGGATGGAAAGTACCCATCAATATGAATAACTTTTTCTAAGGAACCAACACTGTGCACGAAAAAAAACCGCTGTTTCATAAAAAAGTTCAATACCTACCTGGCTTTAACCTAGAGCGACCTATAATTGGCTGTTCTAATGTTTTTGATATATTCTGTTATATATTATTTTTTGTGCTGTTGGTCTTTTCAATAAAAATAATAAAATTGTATGTACTTAGCTTAGGGGCAACTTAAGTTTATTACAGTTTTGTAACTAAAACCACAGTATAAATAAGTAGCGTAACTGTAGGCTAATATTGAAATAGGACCATACAAATTCTGAAAAGCTCTCATATAAAATTTTATGATATTTTTTCAAGCCAAAATGTTATGAAGCTAGTTATTTTAGGCAGAGGTAACAGCTCAGCATCAGATGGGTGAATGGCTGGTTCAGTTAATTTTAAACTGAAAACTGAACGACTTTGATCCGATTCAATTCAATTTCAATTTATTTTTAGATCAGACATAGTCCATAGGTATTTGTTAGTAACATTTAAATCCCCAGGCACGGTAGATATCCCCTTAGATCTTTTGGTACCAAGTACTAGCTAAAGATTATTTCAAGATGTCTAAGGGGGTGGTCAGAAGCACATCCAAATATTATATTATAGCACATACCCAAATTTTACAGTAGTTGGTATTTCACACGTGACAGGTTGCAAGCCTATGGCCACTGCTAGAATAATAAATGTATTCTTCATTTTTAAACTTTCAAAGTTATCCTTGTGATTGAACAGAATAAAGACCTTTTTATTTTGATTTTTCTAAAAATTACGAGCTATTTTAAGTATTAATAATAGTAATAATAATAAATACTGGTGGACTTTCCACACAGCACTATTTAGCCCCAAACTAAGCCAAAGCTTGTAATATGGGAACCAGGTAGTTGATATAACACATTATATACTTTGTTTGTAAATACATACTTAGAATATTATATAACACCCAGACAGAGAACAAACATCAATGTTCATCACACAAATGTTTGTTCTCGGTGGGGATCGAACCCACTTCCTACGGCGCAGAAGACAGAGCTACTACCAACTGAGCTGTGAAGGCTGTCAAAGTATTAAACCGTTATACGGGTTTTTTGTTATACGTTTGAGTTTTTTTTTTATATCAAATGCATTATGATTTCTTAGACATGTCAGTAGACTTTCAATCTTAATTCTTAAATTACCTTATACATGTTATTTAGAAAAACCACACATAAAGTTTCTCTTTGACATAAAGACTGTTAACAAGTTGGAAACTTCCAACTTAAGGTCAGCCCTCACAGTAAAGCACTCAATCACCTTTATATATATGAATTGCAAGTGATTGCACCTGTATTCATAAAACGAGTTTCTTTTTTATACAACTAGTTGTTGGAACAAGGAGTTGGCTCACCCGATGTTAAGTGATAACCATCACCTATAACGAAGCATTGCCTCGTAAGTCATGCACGATATTATCGTGCCCTATGATGTACTGGCCTACGTTCATCAACTTGAGGGATACAGATGTTAATACACTCTTCAAACCGAAACACAGCAACGCTGCTTGGCGGCAAAAAAAGGCGTGGTGGTAGTACTTCCCCGGACGAGCCACCCACAAAAAGCTCTACTACTCTTAAATATTCTATTTTGGAGTTGGATTGGCATTGGAGCTTTTGAAATGAATATTTATTTTTCGTGAAACTAGGTAATGCAGGGTAAAACTTGAATCGAATTATGTTCAAAATCGTGCACGGCAAAACGTGGAGTTTGAAAACCACGCGTTAGTTTACGCCGCAGGAACTTAAGGCGACGACAAGAGCTAATGTGACTCTCGCCCGCACGTTTCGACATGTTAAAAGATATAAAATCACTAAACTCATTTTCTAAAAATCGTAATCAACCATTTTGTGTGCACATTGCACACAGTTTAGTATAAATTTCATTTTGATCGATACAAATTTTCCCACTCAAAAGTTTGCTTATGTACGAAAACTAGTAAAGCAAACTTTTGAGTAGGAAAACATGTATCCATCGAAATGATTTTTTTAGTTATTACTGTAAAACCTGTACTGTATTACAGGTTTTTCTTTTAAAACCTATCTCAGGCACCAGTCTCTCGCATATCGGGTTTAACGTATTAAAATGTACCCCTAATATAAGTCATGGCATGTATACCTTTTGCGCAGAGAAAATAAATGAAAAAATGAATTAGTTAACTGTGTGTAATGTGATTGCACACAAAATGGTTGATTGCGATTTTTCGAAAATGAGTTTAGTGCGAGAGTCACATTAGCTCTTGTCGTCGCCTTAAATCAAATACATGTGGGCAAATAGGGTCTTACCAAGCCGAGGAAGCTCATATGTTTATGATTCTGCAGCGTCTTTGAGACCCTAAGAGATCCTCAAGTCATGTGCCCTTGCCCAAGCATAGCTTCCTCAAGACAGCTGATCCAATAATAAATAAATAAGAATTTTAAGAGTAGTAGAGCTCTTTGTGAAGGGCTCATCCGGGGAGGTTTTTCTCTCCACGCCTTTTTCTGCCGCCAAGCAGCGTTGCTGTGTTTCGGTTTGAAGAGTGTGGTTGCCGATTTAATTACAGGCACAGATTTAATTGAGGCATAACATCTGTATGCCTCAAGTTGATGGACGCAGGTCAGTGAATTGTGCGTAGGGCACGTTCAAGTCGTGCGTGACTAATATACTTCCCTCAGGTGGTAATTCAAAGTGAAAAGCAATTTATTCAACAAAATCACAAGGATCACTTTGAAGCTAGGTGAATCAAGGTGCCAGTTCCACGCGACCACGCGGTAGATGCTCTGCCTTCTGCACTGTAGTGGATGTGGCTGAAGGTAGTGTGTTCGATTCTCACTATTGTCAAACATACGTCTGACGACTTCGCAGACACTTGCCAAATCAATATATTATGTAGTTTTTTAGAGTTCCGTACCCAAAGGGTAAAACGGGAGCCTATTACTAAGACTCCGCTGTCCGACCGTCTGTTTATTTGTCCGTCTGGCACCAGGCTTTATATTATAAACCGTGATAGTTAGACGTTTGAAATTTTTACAGATGATGTGTTTCTGTTGCCGCTATAACATCGAATACAAAAAAAAACAGAATAAAATAGATATTTAAGTGGGCTCCGATACAATAAACGTGATTTTTTTGCCGTTTTTATAGATAATGGTACGGAACCCATTGTGCGCGAGTCCAACTCGCACTTGGCCGGTTTTTGAAGGCGTTATAAGCTATTTGTATATTTACAAAAACGTATTTAGGTAAATATAATATCAGCTATATGGTTCCCACAGTACAAACTAGAGAGCACTGGTGGTATAGTGGTAGCGGCCCCGCCTTCCGATCCTAAGGTCGTGGGTTTGAAACCGGTCATGTAACCAATGAGTTTTTCTGTTCAAAAATGTATGTGCACAATGCCAGTACTCTCAAACGGTGAAAGAAAATATCGTGAGGAAACCGGCATGTCGTAGAACCTAAAAAGTTGTATATCAAGTGCTCGAAAGGAGCCTCTTAAGGCGCACTTAAAATCCTTTCACCACACTGTTTCGAAAGAAACTAGTGACACGACAAGAGAAGAGAGAGTACAAACTTTACTTTGTTTTCTGCTGGATAGTGCTATGTGACAAAAATAAATTGTGCTAATTTGAACCTACACACAAAATGTTCGAAAGCACATGCGCAGTAAGTTACAAAAGTAGATCAACAGTTTCAGTTCTTAAATGCTCATGTTTGGATTTAGCATTAAGGCGAAGACAAGAGCTAATGTGACTCTCGCTCGCACGTTTCGACATGTTGAAAGATATAAAATCACTAAACTCATTTTCGCAAAATCGCAATCAACCATTTTGTGTGCAATCACATTGCACACAGTTTAGTAAAAATTTCATTTTGATCGATACATGTTTTCCTACTCTAAAGTGTGCTTTTCTAGTTTTCGTACATAATCAAACTTTTAAGTAGGAAAACTTGTATCAATCTTTCAACATGTCGAAACGTGCGAGCGAGAAGTTGTTTGATAGTTGTCAGCCCCTTAACAAACTTTTATTCGCTCGGTTAAGACCAGGGATCGGAATAGGTAGAGTTTTTACGTACCGAATGACGTCAAATACGCTACTACGAAATCTAAACATGGATATGCTTTTTTAATCCCCGTGTCGGAAACGATTCGGGTTTTAAATCAAATGTGATAAAAACTGATGTTACCGATTCGAAACCTTTCAAACGTTTGAAAATAGCTATGCTGTACGTGTAACGTGTAACGCTACTTAGTTTGTGTTCAACATAGGAAAAAAGAGTTTTAGTAGACAATAATATCAATCTTAACATCAGGTAGGCAATCTGCTTATTCCATCAGCTAGTTGTATATAAAGAGCCCATATGTTTTAGAAAACAATTTTTATTAATACCATAGTCTGGGTTTAAAAGGCATATCCGTATATTAAGATTTCGTAGGTAATTCTACGTCATTTGGTACTTAAAAACTGTACCTATTCCGCCCCAGGTTATGACTCATCTTTAAATAAATGACAGACTGTACTGGGTTCAGAGTGAACCAGCCACCCATTGGTTTAGGTTTTTGGAATGGGTCCTTCCCTAATGCGCCTAACAAGATTAAATATATAGGTACAATACTATCCGGGGAGACGGTTCGTGAAAAATTGCAAGGTTATTTGTTGATTGTATATCGGATTTTATTGAACAAGGTATAAAAAGATGGTTGTATAGGTATTTTGTTTTGAAGCTTAGAAGTGAAAATATTAAGACGCTTACAACCAATGATTTAACGTAGTAGTATTAATAAAGACTTTTTTGGTACGAAAGGTTGTTTTGATCAAAACTATAATTATTTTTGTAATGTTAATCTCCAAAACTTGAAAGAAAGTCATATTACGAAAAGAGTGTTGGAAATGGATGTGGATGGTTTTAGAAGGAGAGGCAAGCCAAAGAAAAGATGGATGGACTGTGTGAAAGATGATATGAGTAAGAAAGGAGTGAGCACTGAGATGACGTATGATAGAGGAGAGTGGAAGAAGAAAAACTGTTGTGCCGACCCCACGCGGTTTAAGGGCAGGAAGATGATGATGATGAAATCTCCAAAACTTGTTTGTTTGCAAATTTTCATAACTTTACATTATATGATTTAAATAACTTCAGAAATATTGAAATGTGCGAGCATTATTAGCGATTAAGTTCAGTTCTAGAGAACATGATATGATGGTTATAAGGGTAGTAGAGCTCTTTGTGAAGGGCTCGTCCGGGGAAGTACTACCACCACGCCTTTTTCTGCCGCCAAGCAGCGTTGCTGTGTTTTGGTTTGAAGAGTGTAACCGGTGTAATTACATGCACATGAGGCTTAACATCTGCTTGCCTCCAGTTGATGGACGCAGGGCAGTGCATCGTAGAGTACGTTTCTATCGTCCTTCTTCGTTATCTAGGTGTTATAATATATGTATTCTTCTTTAATTTACGGGCTTAACTCTTGTCGGGGTTCTGATGCAGTTTCCTTCAATTGAGTCTTTCCAAGAATCCTAGAATCACTTTGAAACGTCTTAAAGTTAGGTGAATCTAGTTACCTGTTCCAATCAATTTTTTTTTATTCAGGGTTCCTCTTCCTTGCTTTCCGTCAACCTATCCTGCCATAATGTTTTTTTATGTAGCAGCTACATAATAATTATATACCTAGTATATCTCTATATTATGTACCGTGAAATAACCATAACGGAACACATATCATGCAAGCTGACCGCAACTTGGCCACTACTCCCCGCCACTACATCCGCGTCATAGATAGCCTATAATGGTAAAGCCGATAGAGTATCGATCACATTATGTGCACTAAGCACGCAGATATTACCCAGCCACCAATTATCTAGATATAATGACAGCTGGTGCGTTAAGAACGACCCTTATAGTCTAGAACTTCGTCGTGAAGATATTTTTATTTAAGACAACTAATGTAATTCTCGCTCGCACGTTTCGACATGTTGAAAGATTTACCAACCATTTTGCGTGCAATCACATTGCTTAGTAAAGTTGATCTCTTTTAAATTTAAATAATTTTACTTTAAATTTTAGTAATTTTAGTTAGTTAGCTGTAACAATAAAGCTTCGGCCAAACCTGCGCGACCAAAGCGACTATGAAGCTACCCATAATTTTCTATGGCGCTATGCCCACGTTGCGGTCGCGTAGCGTAAGTGTGAAGCTCTCGTGCGCGTTGTGTTGCATGACACAACAAATTCTGATTTGTAGCGTGGTAGACGTTGCCGAGAGATACACTTTTTTGTTTAGTATTTTTTCTATATTTTTCTGTATTTTATTTTTTGATATGTTATATTTTTCATGTTATTGATTTCTATTTCCGTATGTTGTTTTTCTTTATTACACTTGTTTACATTTTTTGTGTGTGTAAATGTTTTTCTTTCTTCTTTCTTTCAAACATTATCACACTTCAAATGTCAACAAGAATCACAAAAGAGAATGCATGCGTGCATATGCAGTTGAAGCCTTATTATTTGTTTGCATAAGGTGTCGTGCGGCTTTCGGTAGAACGCATAGGTTATGTAGTATGTAGTAAGCTAGAGCCCTCACGACTCAGTTGGTAGTAGTTCTGCCTTCTGCGCTGTAGGCCGTAGGTTCGTTTTCCACCTAGAACAAACATTTGTGTAATGAACACAGATGATCATTATCTGCCTGTATGTTAGCAATTTTCATAAATATTAATAAAAGAAGTGTTACTAGTACAAGAACTATTCATGTATTATATCAGCTAATCTGATTAATCTGACAGCCTTCACGGCTCAGTTGGTAGTAGCTCTGCCTTCTGCGCCGTAGGCCGTGATTTCGATCCCCACCGAGAGCAAACATTTGTGTGATGAACATTGATGTTTGTTCTCTGTCTGGGTGTTATATAATATTATAAGTATGTATTTACAAAAAAATGTATATATGTATTATATCAGCTATCTGGTTCCCATATTACAAGCTTTGGCTTAGTTTGGGGCTAGATAGTGCTGTGTGGAAAGTCCTCCAATATTTATTTATTTTATTTATTTATATACGCATCAGGTCCTACGTAAGTGCCATTTTTGCTTGGTTTTGTGTAACTTGATATGTAGGAACCAAGTATCTCAAAGAATACTTAAATTGTTTCTATAATACATAAATCAACACATGCTTTGAAGAATAGAGATAGATGTTGACAGTCAAAGTTTGGTTTCAACTTATTTTGGTAATGATTTATTCTTATACTTAATAATAAACCGAAACAGCTTCATGACTTTGCTAAACACTGCTTAAAACTACCCCGCTATTGTTTTTAAGGTTCCGTACCCAAAGGTTAAAACGGGACCCTATTACTAAAACTCCGCTGTCCGTCCGTCTGTCTGTCTGTCCGTCTGTCACCAGGCTCATGACCGTGATAGTTATTAGACACTTGAAATTTTAACAGATGATGTGTTTCTGTTGCCGCTATAACAAAAAATACTAAAAAACAGAATAAAATAAATATTTAAGGGGCTCCGACTCGCACTTGTCCGGTTTTTTACCTATTGTCAAGCGTGTAAATATTATTTATCATTTGATAGTTCTTGTAAGGTCATGTGAAAAAACACATACTTAATCTTATGTTCAAAAAACAAGAAATCTCCTCTTTTTCGTTTACCCTTATGATATAAACTATTCACTCCCCGAATAACACCGAGTTTTCCTCAAACTATTTCATACCACAAAAATAACAATCTGAAGGGTGATCTCGCAAAAACAAGCATTTTTCATATCACGCTTATAAAGCACATTGAGAATCTTACACAAGAGAGTTTCAATACGTACTTAGGCGAAAATCGCTAGATAACAATGTAAAATGGGGGTCACGACGAAACCTTCCTCAGATTAAATCTTGCTACATTTTTTCTAGAACGTTTTGGATCGTCCAGTCGCCACCTACGTAAAGGATGTTTAGATTGGTCGATTCATAACTGGTGCAATTTCAAGCCAAAAGGCATTCGTTGAAATTCAAAAGAACCACAGAGCGTTACTTTTTAGGAGGTCCGTATTTACATAAATGACGGTAAAACATAACATTAAATTTCTGGGTCACGCACGAACATTCTGAGAACATGTTCAAAGGTCGAATGAGGTCGTGCTATGGTGTTTATTTAAGCCTTGTGTATTACATCCGTACCTTATAGGTGAACAATATAACTGGAGCCCTTTTTCAATCGTGTCGTTGTCGAATCGTACTTGTAAAAGAGACCATACGTGTTGTATCAACCGCTCCATGGCTTTGATAGGCTTTTTCACTTTAATATCTTTACATCAGTCGTTTCTTTCAAGATTAGGTCGATAAAACACTGAATAAATGAGTTTTTTTTTTCAACATAATGGCACTTCTAAGCGACGTCGTTATCTAAAGCTTATACTTTAAGCGTCGTTCAACTTGTTTGAGATTTTGGATAGCGAATATTGGTTTTTGATTCATTTTATTGAACTGTATAAAATACAAATATATATTATTCGTTTTAATTTATCATATATTAATTGCTTCTTGACAGCACCAAAAGAGTACGAGCAAAAGAAGACCTTAATGCTTGATAGATTTTTTTACCCGAGAATCTGATAAAGAAAGACAAAGACGTTAGTTTGCTAAAATATGGAGTAAAATCAAATATCAACCTTAAAAACTTCACTGCAATAATATTTTTTGGGTGTTTTTTTACATATTTGAGGTACTACTTTATTTACCATTTGCGCGCGCCATTTGATAAATCAAAAATTGAATATAGTGATAACATAACAGACTAACGGCCGGTTTCTGAAAGTTTGATCAAAACTAATCGGATGTCAAGTCACTCGCCATTTCAGCTATTACATCGAATGAGATAGAGATAGCAAGTGACTTGACATGCGATTAGTTTTTATCGGGGTTTCAGAAAAACCGGCCGTTAAACAGACAGAGAGAATATCGCAGAACCAACAACCACTGGGGAAGTTTAACAAAAAGGAAACATAAAACTGGTATTATTTTATTTACGAAGTTTTATTCGCATATTATTATGAATTTAGGTCACAGGCAACATTTTCATTAGAAGCGAATTAATTTTGTTTAGGTTTATTCTAGGAAGATACATTTTATTTTGTACGAGTAAACTCTGTTTGGCGTTTGAATAAATAGGGTAATTTGAAAAGGCTACATACTTTAAATTAGATAAATAAATAATTAGTCGTGATTTTTCCGGCTTTAAATAAAATCGTTTTATTACGTCCCGTGGATATCATAAGAATCGACTATGCGGAAAAATCATAAGATGCGACTAATAGCTTACCACCTACACTTTGCCACCAATTCCTCTGCTTATAATAATCCTGAACAACATTAATAATTAGTCAAGCCTAATCCAAATTAATAGGTGAATTTAAGAAATATTTTATTTTCATCTGCTCATGCGTCAATAATACCTGCGCAGGTAGCATAGGTATTGCCAATAAACGCTGATTTTGAGCTAAAACTGAGGTAGATTGCTAGTTGCTAACTGTAAAGGTAGATTACTAGTGACATACAATAACAATACAATAAACAATAGGTTGTGATTGCAATCATAACACCAATCACTGTGTTCAACGTGTTTCTAACTAAACTCAATGAAATGGATGTGAGTTTGATTGAAATGCCAGAACAGTTCAATGTGAACAGTGATGTTCCCACGTGTTGCAAAATAACTACCGGTTTATTTGAAAGCCCTCACAGCAAAGTTGGTAGTAGCTTTGCCTTTGCGCTGTAGGCAGTGGGTTTGATCCCCACTTTGGTCGCGGGAACTGGGGGTAGATTCACCTTGTTTATAAGACGTTTCAAAGTGATCCTTGTGATTGTACTGAATAAAAATCGTTCGAATTGATTTTAATTCACTTTTTTCCACCCAGGTATTAAAATATATTATAAGTAGGTATGTATTTACAAAGAAAAAGTTAACGATGATACTCCATCATTACCTTATTACCTTTCTAAAAACTACCACCATGTCCTTAAGCCGCCAAGTATCGTTGTTGTGTTTCGGTTTGAAGAGTGTGGTTGTCGGTTAAATTACAAGCAAATGAAGCTTAATTAACATCTATATGCCTCAAGTTGATAGACGTAGGGCAGTGCATCGTCGGTTCTTATCGTGCGTGACTTCCGAGGCAATGCTTTGTTATAGGTGATGGTTACCACTTAACATCTGATAGGTCATCAGCTTGTTCCGTCAGCAAGTAGTATAAAAATAAACATGTGACAGTTGGACGAGTGTCTTGGAAATAAATGGTAACAGAAAACAAACCACACTCCCTAACAAGCGAATATGCCACCTCCGTTTTGTGGGTGAAATAAAACCCGTAGTCAGAACAAAGTACTTTAGGTACGATGACATTTCTCAAACACTTAATGGTTCGAAAAGCCATTTGCGGCCTTCTAAGCACTTTCGCCGTTTCCACTGCTTAAACTTGAATAGTAACGCTTCATCTTTTTTTTGTGGATTACATATTTTTCTACCTACTTCTTACTAAAATCGTTTGGCACCACACTGGAACTTTATTATTATTTATATTGTAACAAGGATCAGAACGATAGGAACCGAGTCGTATGTTTATTGTCAGTTCTTCTAGGCTTGATCGCGTGGAACTGGCACCTAGCTTTAAGACGTTTTAAAGATAACATTTTGATTCATTTTCTTTGCCTCTTGACTTTGAATTTCGTCTACTTCGTAGTTCTAAAACAAGTATTTTTACTCTTACTAGTCTATTGTAATAAAAGTGATGATGACAATCTTTGTCAACAGAAGCAAAAGCGACAATCCTTGGACCAGTGGACTTGTACGTGAAGACTGGCAGCCTGCTGACGCTGACTTGCATCCTCAGTCAAGGACCTCATGACCTTGGGACCATATTCTGGTATAAAGGTAAATGATTATTTATTTTTAAAGTATCTTACTTCCTATCTTATTATATCCATTTTCCTACTAGCATTGGAATGCGAAAGATACAATGTCTGGGTGTTTGTGGCTGATGTCCTAACCACTGAACCGATCGGGGTGCAACTTTAAACTAATATAGTTTGTTATATATATTCGTGGTACAGCCTAGATTAGCATACAGGCTTCTATTTGTCCCGAAAAATTACCGTAAACTTGGTGGTCTAGTGGTACCCCGCCTTCCGATCATAAGGTCGTGGGTTCGAAACCGGTCGTGCACCAATGAGTTTTTCTGTTCAAAAATGTATGTGCACAATGCCAGTACTCTCAAACGGTGAAGGAAAACATCGTGAGGAAAACGGCATATTGTAGAACCTAATAAGTTCTATAACATGTGTCAAGTGTTCGAAAGGAGCCTCATGAGGCGCACTTAAAATCCTTTCACCACACTGTTTCGAAAGAAACTAGTGACACGACAATAGAAGAGAGACCGGAAACTTGGTAGACAAAATTAACAAACCCAATAATTTGTTACGGAATCATTGTCATGCTTTACCAGCGTTATAGAAGTGCATAAAGCTGAGTGATGACCCATTTCGTTGTCCCAACCAATGTTGTTCTTTTTATTTTGCCTCGTTTTTGTGACACAAAGTAAATTATTTATGATTAAGATTTTTTTTAAGGATAAACACTATAAATATTAATGTTATCTATCGATAGAAGAAAATATCTGGTGACCAAATGAGAGTGAAATGTTTTCAACATTCACTCTCATTTGGTCTCTCAGAGGCTCTCGGCCTCTTTTCAACATACAATCCACGTTTGACAATTATTTCTGTTGCAGGATCCGACATAATAGAGTACAAAGAGGTAGACTCAAATGACATAGTCGAGCCTCGGGTGAGGCTGAAGACAGAATGGACGGAGCTGCTGACGTCACGGCTGATCATAGAGAAGTTGCTACCTAGTGATAGCGGGAATTATAGCTGCGTCCCGACTATGGCAGACGCATCGCACGTCAATGTACACGTTATAAACGGTATGTACGATAGCCCCCGCAGTTTTTAAAGTAGCTCTGCCTTCTGCGCTATAGGCTGGGATTTCAGTTGAGTAACGAACATAGATGATCGTGGATTCAAAACCGGGCGTGAGCCAATGAGTTTTTTTCTTCAATAGTGTATGTGCACAGTGCCAGCACTCTCAAACAGTAAAGGAAAGCATTATAAAAAAACCAGCATATCGTAAAACCTAAAAGTTCTAAAACCTAAAAGTCAACAAACAAGTGTTCGAAAGGAGCCTCAGGCGCACTTAAAATCTTTTCACCACACTGTTTAGAAAAGAAATTAGTGACATTACAAGAAATACAGATAAACAAAGATGTTTTTTATATGTTTTATTGTAGGTAATATAAATATACAAAAAAAGAGTATAAAAAATCAGCTATCTGGTTCCCAGAATACAAGATTTGCCTTGTTTAAAGCTAGATCGTGTTTTGCGGTGTGTACACTATGTTTTAGAGTACATTAAAATTGATAGCTTAAAAAAAAGATTGAAGTTGCTCACAAAATAATGTCGTGACGGATACTCACAGTAAATAAAAACATAGGTACGACATGTTAAAGGTAAAAGTATGTTTTAAATAATTTATTTACTCAAAGAAAGAAATCAGAAAGATGAATGTTATAATAAAATTATTAGCAATTAATTGTAAAATTTTATTTTACACAGTAACAGTTATTTAAACAGGAAATACAATACAAAAACCATGGAGTCAATAATCGCATATCTACATAATGTAGCTATAAATGTATATTCCAACTCGAATGTGTGTATATTCAAATTAAAGTCATGTATACCCTCCAATTAGTATAATTCTATTAATTCAGTTGCTGGCACTAATTGAAAAACAGCGTGTGTGTGTTTGACTTTATGTAATCAGATGGATTATACGCTGATCAATGCTACTGTGATAATTACTCGCTTTTCCTGGTGACTTCACCCGGTTTTGTTATACCGTGGGATTTCAAGTTTTTGACGCGATAAAAATCCTTGTGGCTGATTTAACTTTTCTATATTATTATGTGCAAAAGAAAGCTTTTTTTTTAAACAACTACTTGATGAAACAAGCAAGTGGTATCATGAAAGTGGCAACCATCACCTATAACAAAGCATTGCCTCGTAAGTCACGCACAATACCTACGATGCACTGCCCTGCGTCCATCAACTTGAGGCATAAACCTGTATATTAAGCCTCATGTGCCTGTAAAATTACACCGGCAACCACACTCTTCAAACCGAAACACAGCGTTGCTGCTTAGCGGCAGAAAAAGGCGTGGTGATAGTACTTCCCCGGACGAGCCCTTCATAAAGAGCTCTACTACTCTTAATTCAAATTGTACCTACCAAATTAAATCAAAAAATATTGGTTGAAATGTCGTACAGCCCCGAAATAAGCTAACTCGTACTATGGGAACCAGATATATCTCTTATATACTTTTTTTTGTAACTACGTAATTATAATGTAATATATCACCCAGACCGAGAAAAAACAAGTATGTTCATTGCGCAAAATATTTGTTCTGTGGGGATCGAACCCATGGCCAGCAGCGCAGAAGTCACATCTTTATGGAATTCAATTATGTCGTTGTCAACCTGAAATAAGATCTCCGAGGTTCCACAATTTACATCCTTTCAGATCTCATTGTTTTTACCTGGGCTCAAGATATTTTCATCTAGTCTAAAGATATTAAACAGTTTATTAAGTTACGTAAATCCAGTCATTAGGATCGATTTCACAGATTTGCCATCAGAAAACATCACAGACCGACAGAAATACATTATAAATGTAGATGTATTGTGGGTTTTAGGGCATTTCTATTTTAGGATACTACTGATTACATCATTTTATACTCGTGTGCTTTAATTATCGTGTGCATACGTTTTTAGTAGACTTCATTAGTACATTTTCAATTTAATAAACCTGTTCATTTAATATAGTTTATAAATAAGCAGAGTAACTTTATAACGTAAATACTGATTTGGGGGAAATTGTAGGCAAGAGTGTTTTCATGTTTTCTTCTGTTTGTCAAAAATATGAGCATGTACTGATTTCTTGTCAATTAATTATATCTTCTTATTCACTTATTTAATTTAATTAGAACAGCCACATAGCATTCACTTACACTAATTAATAAAATAAATTTTAAACCTTAGGGTTGAGCATTCACAGAAAATGACAAATATAATTGCATTTTGTTTTATTTATTTTTTTGTCGGTCTGTTCACAAGCTCTTTATGTTTAATTTACTATATGGAACAACGCTTGTAATTTTCGTTGTCATCGCGTCAGAGGACTTAGTCGAGAAGTGTTTTTTTTTAATTTTCATTGTTTTGTCCACAGGTGAGCACCCAGCAGCGATGCAACACGGCAACGCCAACACAGCGTCCCCATGCGCGCTATCAGTGAACCTACTGATCTCTCTATACTGTACTCTTGCGACCCTATACACAAGGACGGTGGATGGCCTCAGATGAAACACACGAATAGCACATTGAATGTGTTGGTTTGTAGCAAATTCTGATAGTGATACAGATGTGAATTCTAGCTAAAGATAAATAAAGAGAAAACTTTTTTTTGGAACGGCACAATACATAAGTCACAGAACAAGTTAAAAACAGATCAAACGAAACCTTGTTGGTAGTTTTGAAGGATTTTTTATACTTCTTTCCTTCTTAAGTCGTAAAAATATATTTGTATGTGTATCTACTATCAATCATAATCTTGAACAGTGTATAAAAACTTAGGTATGTTGATTATAGATTTGTTATAATAAAGTATAATTACCGTATAGATTAGATATGTAAATAAATTAAATTTTGACCTAAAAAGTTGCCGAAAAATTTATCGTAGGTATAGTTTCTTTCACTGATTTTTAGATCTAATTTAAATTACGTAAGCTTTTCAGATATAACTTGAAATATAGTAATTTTTGTATATTTATAGTCGCCTTACAACAGAACCACATTTAAAAGGAATAAAGTTAATTATAAGAAGCACTTAGTAACAGGAAAAAAGTAAAGTAATTTTAAATTTTAATCAAAATTCTCTTAGAAACTGTACCTATTCAAAATGGCCTTCTAATTTCGGCAAAGAAAGATGTAAATATTGACAAATTAAACTTTTGTAATAAGGTAGATATCGGAGTAGGGAAAGAGGTTTTATAAAGTAAATTTATTTAACGAGATGAATTTAATACGATAAGCAATACGAAAAATTGGAACAAAGATTTAACTGAACTCTTCAGGTTTGATCACGAAATAATAATCTATGTATGAGTACAACCTATACTGAAACAAACTTTACTGAAAAAAAAAACTACTTTATGTTCACCAAATTTCTGTTGACTGTTTGAATCATTTACAAAAGATGTCGAACAAAAGCAAAGATCTGTCTACTTGGCAAAAAAAAAGTAATAGGCTGAAATGATACATCATAATCTTAATACAAAATATCAACCAGACCAACAACAACAAACAACAATTTTGGTATTAAAAATGAATCATTAAAAAAATCGGTTTCCAAAAGTTGTCTCGAAGAGATTACTTTCAGCGATAATACCGCCCATTGGTACTACTAGTTTTTCGTTCAGTTTGGTGTACAATAAAGTATTTTTCATTCATTCATTCATCCGTTCATTAAAATTGGTTATTTTGCTTATCTATTTAAGATTTAAATCCTTAATATATTGGTTACAATATACAGTGACCGTTACTACCCTCGTCGATATATTTTAAAAGATTCGTAATTTCAGGAATTTCGTAGAATCAAAAAAGTGATGAATCTCTCGTATTTTATTTGAATCTATTAATTCGTTACTAAACTTTACTGAAAAAAAATCTACTTTATGTTCACCAAGTTATATTATTTTACTAATTTTACATCTTAGTTATTTTATTTATTTTGACTTGACAGCCTTCACAGCTCAGATGGTAGTAGCTCTGCCTTCTGTGCCGTAGGCCGTGTGTTCGATCCCCGCCGAGAACAAACATTTGTGTGATGAACATAGATGTTTGTTCTCTGTCTGGGTGTTATATAATATTATAAGTATGTATTCAAAAAAAAAGTATTTATGAAGTATATCAGCTATCTGGTTCTCATATCACAAGCTTTGGCTTAGTTTGGGACGAGATAGTGCTGTGTGAAATGTCCACCAATATTTATTTATTTATATTTATTTTCAAGAAGATTTTTATCTTACTGAATGTCTGTGAACCGTACCTGGTAAATACAGTCATAAGTTCTATTTCAAATTCATATTTAATTTTGTTATAATATCTGTTATTGCATTTGTTAAAATTTTCATCAAAAGGTGTTCAGTGAACTTTATGCTAATTACTTACGTTTTCACTAAAAGTTTAAAAAGAAAAATCCCAGGCTAACCATATTATGTCATTTCTTTCACTCCCATCTGTAAATTCATTCCCTTTTGTTACATCCCTTTTCCTAACTCAATTTGTGTTTGAAGGATTACATAGCAATTTCTGTTTCATCCCTCATAATTGCACGGTTTAATAAAAAATAATTAGGTCGAGGGAGGGATCTTTATTTTTATTGCGATTATAAAATTTGCTGTCAGGACCTTTTTGAAAGCCTTATGTTTAAGGATTGAGCAACAAAAGCTGCAATTTCAGAAATCACGATAAGACAGATTTTGTTTTTAGGGTTCCATACCCAAAGGATAAAACTCTCTATTACTAAAACTCCGCTGTCCGTCCGTCTGTCACCAGGCTGTATCTCATGAACCGTGATAGACATTTGAACTCACAGATGATGTATTTCTGTTGCCACTCTAACAACAAATTATACTAAAAAAAAATATATTTAAGCAGGCTCCCATACAACAAACGTGATTTTTTTGTCGTTTTTATAGATAATGGTTCGGAACCCTTCGTGTGCGACTCCGACTCGCACTTGGCCGGTTTTTTTTCATATTTCCCCATTTGTTTTCATAATCCAACTTTCTAGAAATGACTTTAAATATTGAATCTATTAATGAAACAATATACAGTATCATGCACAGCACTATGTTCTTTAACTTAAGGCATACAGATGTTAAGCTTCATGTGCCTGTAATTTCAACGGCAACCACGCCCTTACCGAAACATAGCAACGCTGCTTGACGGCAGAAAAAGGCATGATGGTATTACTTGCTCAGACGAGCCTTACACAAAGGAGTAGAGTTTTGAGAGGCCGAAATATCAAGGATACAAATGCAGTGACCTAATTGTATTGTTTATGTATGCCATGGGAAATGTTAACTTAATATCGCGTTCTCTTAAATATTTTAGTTGTTTACGCCTTAGAATACCCTCAGGTACGTTATTCGCACGCAACTTGGCAAAGAGGTTAACCAGTAATGAATCCGTAATGAAGCAGGTTATGGTATGTACTCGTATTTTCCTTCAGAACTTGCGCGTAAATTTTATTATTTTCGTATAAAGGAATAAGCCTCTTGCTCGGTTTTGTTTACGTATTTCGAGAAAATTTACTTTACTCAAACGATTATTTATAAAAATGATAATGTGAAGAAAATCTCAAAGTAAAATGAGGAAATCTGTCAAGTAGTTAGTGCTTTTACAGAATTTTGAATTTGTCTAACATTCTTTGGTTCTCATGAGTTTTCATAAATGTACTTTTAAGTAAAATTTTTGAATCTTCAATATTAGTTTGATGAAGATTTTAGTTTTAATCATTGTCTGTTAGAACTATATTCGTTTTCCATTGATTTTAAATGTTGACTCTACATTTATATAGCCTTATTTTATCATATTTTTTTAAATAATTTAATAAATAACTGTTTTGATTTAATAAAATTGCAGATTTACTTCAGTACATATTAAAGTGAAGGGTTTCATTATGCTTTTTATCATTTAAATGTATTGGTAGCTCCTGTTTACAAAATTATTGACATAATTTACTATCTCGAACTCTGTGTCGGAAAATTCACGTGTTTGACAGTCTATTTCAAGAATTGAATTGAAGGTGAATTATGTCATGTCAAATTGTCAATGTCAACCTTGACATTATGACTAATAATACTAATATCTATTTATTAGTATTAGAGGTGATTAGAAACACCGCTTTTGACAATATATTGAAAGCTACCGCTGTTCTACTCATTAGAATGGTACGAACTCTTAAGAACGGTAGGAACCAAGCCGTAAGTTTGTTGCCTCTACTCCTGGCTTGTCACGTGGAAGCTTGTCTCCTGGCTAGATTCACCTTGTTTTAAAACCGTTTCAAATTTCAATGCGATTCTTGTGATTCAACTGAGTTACCTAATACTTTTTGACTCTGACTATGGTAACTCTGAACCAGCGGCATAAGGGCTTTTAAGCTGAGTAGTGACTTTTTTTAGAGAGACAAAGTAAAGAAACGAGATTTTAGAGATTTTAGAGAGATTTATTATAATTTGGGTACTGAATTTCGTGCTTAGTCCTTTTGTTGATACGTGATTATTATATCTGTTTTTTTTTTTAATGTATTAAAAATATTTATCTTTTGACACAATTGAAATAAGAATAGCACTGATAAAATTATTAAAATGTAGGTTTTCTTTCTAGTAATAGTTATAGGTGTAAAAAAACTGTAAATAATAAGAATAATTTGTAAATAGTAGGTAAAATTATATAACTTCACTACATAATAATTAATTTGTAAAATGTTTTTATTGATACAGTAAATATATAAAATTAAATATTAAGATGTTAATTTCCACAGATTATTACTGAAGTAGAAACAAATGAATACATATTACGTTATAACTAAGTTATAATTTTAAGAAAATTTTGACAAATAAATATAGTAAATTATATTAGTCTTTTCTTCTTACAAAGTAATTTTGAGTAGATACCATGAGTTTATCAATAACTTTATACATTCAATATTTTTTTATTGAAAATGTTTTTATTACATACACATACACTACAATGCATTGCCCTGCTTCATCAACTGGTGGTCTAGTGGTAGCGGCCCCGCCTTCCGATCCTAAGGTCGTGGGTTCGAAACCGGTCGAGCACCTTGAGTTTTTTCTGTTCAAAAATTTATGTACACAATGTCAGTACTCTCAAACGGTGAAGGAAAACATCGTGAGGAAACCGGCATGTCATAGAACCTAAAAAGTTCTAAAACATGTGTCAAGTGCCTCTTGAGGCGCACTTAAAATCCTTTCACCTCACTGTTTTGAAAGAAACTAGTGACACGACAAGAAGAAGAAGATCAACTTACAGATGTCAAACCTCATGCACATGTAGTTTTATCGGCTCCCCCACTCTTTAATCCAAATCACAGCAACGCTACTTGGTGACAAAAGTAGGCATGGTAGTTGTTGTTACCCCTAACACTGTTTGAATCATTTACAAAGAATGTCGAACAAAAGCAAAGATCTACATGATGTTTACTTGGCACAAAAAAGTAATAGTGTGATTTAAAAGGTTCTGAAAAGATGCATCATAATACAAAATATCAACCAGAGCCATAACAATAATTTGGGTATAAAAATGAATCATTAAAAAATTAGGTTTCCAAAAGCTGTCTGGAAGAGATCACTTTCAGAGATAATTCCGCCCATTGATACTACTTTATTTTACTACAATGCATTGCTCTGCTTCATCAACTTGAGTAAAGAATTTTCAAGTTTTTTTTGTTCAGTTTGTACAAAAAACACTTACAAAAATAAAATAGTACCAATGGGCGGTATTATTGCTGAAAGTGATAGTAATGTACACAATAAAGTATTTTTCATTCATTAATTCATTAAAATTGGTTATTTTCCTCATCCATTTAAGATTTAAATCCTTAATAATATTGGTGACAATATACAGTGACCGTTATCACCCTCGTCGATATATTTTAAAAGATCCGTAGATTCAAGGATTTAGAATCAAAATAGTGTTGAATCGCTCGTATTTTATTTGAATCTATCAATTCCATTTTGACAATATATTCCTCGCTGGGATTCGTCTGTTTACAAAGTAAACAATTTGTGTTTGCATGGATAGGTATTTCATGTACAACAAATAAAACACTCCCAACTAGGCTATGCAATAGTGAGCCATAAAACGAATTAAATAAACAAAATATTGATGCTGTGACATAGTGACACAGCCTGTTTTGAATTGGCTAGTCTAGTCCATAACAACGTTAAACTAACAAACTCATAGATGAAACTATTGAATTTTTGTCACAGCCAGTAGCTAAGACTTAGAAAGCTGGAAACTTTTTTTTTTAATACAACTAGCTGATGGAACGTGCAGATGACCCACCTGATGTTAAGTGGTAAGCATCACCTATAACAAAGCATTTCCTCGTAAGTCACGCACGATAAGAACGTGCCCTACGATGTACTGTGCTACGTCCATCAACTTGAGGCATACAGATCTATCCATAACTTAATTTGTTTTTTTTGTTGTGAGAAACAAAAAGAGTATTATGTAAAAATAGATTTAATATGCGTTTAGGTACATAACACTTTTAATGGTCACAAAACTTTATTAAAAAATAATGGGGCAAGCAATCACCCGTTAGTCTATATTTAGCTTTTTGGTTACTGATAAAGCTGTGAGCAGTAAAATGAATAAATATTTATGAGTTTTTTCACTTGTTTTTCCATTAGAGTAATGTGTAATTTGCATAAATAATAGGGGAGATACTTTTTACGATGATTATGTTATCAATTCAATTCAAGGAAAGAAAAAAAAATAGAGGTTATGTTTGATTACATTGACAGTTTTTTTATATAAGTCATCGTTAATTGCATTTTAGTGAACAGAAAATGTCTCTGTATAAATGTCGTTCCAGACCAGTTATTCAATCACCTGCTGTGGCGAGCGTTGGGTGGTTCAACCAATTCCGCTTATTGCATACAACTCATGCATGTTGCATGAGAGACGAAATGCAATTATTTCGCGTTGGTTATGTTTGGCATTACGTCGTTACACATTGATCTCATTTGCATTATGTTCGCGAAATGGTTTTATTTTGATGGAAAATTCAGATTTTTGAGTAATAAAATATAAAGTTAATGAACAGCGCAGCGGTCAGTCTGGGTAAAATAAATTAACAGAATAATCACTAGGATTCACTTTTTTGTGAGTTACAGAAACTACGAGGACCATCAATGGTATCACATTCAAAGATACAAAACAGAAATATTCATGCCCGAGAAGCGAACTCGCACGTCTAGCGCCAAACTACTTTCGCACATTTTTCTTTAAATCTATCTACACTAATATTATATAGAGGAAAGATTTGTATTTTTGTATTTTTGTATGATACGAATAGGCTCAAATACTACTGGTCCGATTAAAAAAATTCTTTCACCATTAGAATGCTACATTATCCCTGAGTAACATAGGCTATATTATATTTTCAAAAAAATCAGGGATCCTTACTAAAACTCCAATAATGTAACCCAAGGTGGAAAACAAAAACCTTACATCGCGTGCGCTGCGAAAACTATTGATGATATAACAAAATAATGTACTACGGCTTTGCAGAACACGTCATCATCTACAAAAAATGTCGCGACAGCATATGTCTATCTATTATAGTTATGGATCTATGTAAGGAGAGAGAGAGGTAAGGCTGGTCACAATAAGTGTTCTTTTATTATAAAAAATTAATTGAAATGCCGCCGCTAGAAAAGGCTCTTTATTTGTACCTTGGTATTAATCCTTATCCAAATAAATCATTTCTTATTCAAGACTGTTTCAATACCTATAGATTACTTTTTGAATTTTACAAATCGGACATTCCATTCAAAAGATATGACGAAATTAAAAATTTTAGCGCGCTTTAAATATATTAGTGAACGCGCGGTTCCAAGGGGCGCGTTTTTACTCACTCAGGGAGAAGGGCGTGCGAAATAAGTACACGCGAGACTCTAACCTACGTTCTAAGTTTATCCTAAAATGTTCAAAAAATGTATATCCACCCATGCGAAGCTAGGACAGGCCGCTAGTATAGAATAAAGAAGAAGTAATATCTCTAATACTATAAGACTCAAAGTCCTGACTGACTGACTGACTGACTGACATATAGACAACGCACAGCCTAAACCGCTGGTCCTAGAGACTTGAAATTTGAGGAGTACATAGCTCTTATGGCGTAGAGGTGCACTAGGAAGGGATTTTTGGAAATTCAACCCCTAAGGGTGTAAAAAGGGATGAAAACGTTTGTATGAAAAATAGTATTCCTTGAACCTACAAACTTGAAACTTGGAGAACATATACCTCAAAGCAAAAAAATAGGAAAGGCATTTTTAGTTTTTTAAAACTACCCTTAATAAGTGTGCAAAGGGATGTAAAAGTTTGTATGGGAGTTTTTTGACCGATGGTCCTAGAGACTTGAAATTTGAAGAGTACATAGGTCTTATGACGTAGAGGTGTACTAAGAAGGGGGTTTTGGAAATTCAACCCCAAGGGGTGTAAAAGGGTTGAAAACGTTTGCATGAAAAATAGTATACCTTGAACCTACAAACTTGAAACTTGGAATATATGAACTTTTAGGCAAAAAAATAGGAAAGGCTTTTTTAATTTTTTAAAACTACCCATAATAAGCGTGCAAAGGGATGTCAAAGTTTGTATGGGAGTTTTTTAACGCATAGTGCGATTTATTTCAAACTTGAAGTAAATATACTCCACAATAAATCATTTAAAATCACGTTTTCAATATTTTAAAACTACCCCTGCAAAGTTTCAAGGTTTGTATGGGAGATTTTTAACTGTAACTGTGTAATTAACTTCAAACTAAAAGAAAATGTGTTCTGTGGATAAATAACATAAAGACGTTACCCTCCTTCGTTGCGCTCGAGTAAAAAGAATACCTACAACGAGGCGTCAATGTTCTAAAAACGGGAATCTTGAGTTGGTACGAAGACATCTGAGGGTACCTATCTACCGTGCCTGTGGATCAATGTCGATAAGCTGTTTCGTTTCGTTTGCTTTTGGGGTAGAAACTAGGAACAAATAAGTACATATTTTCCGTGTAAGGTTGTCTTTGTTGTATTTGTCATGTTTGTGCTAAACTCAGTACCTATACCTACCTACCTAATATAGGTAATGTACGCCTATAGGTATCCCTTATACCTACGAAGGTATTTAAAATCCTACCCTAATAATAGTACGTATTTAAAATCCTACCCTAATAATATACAAATCAATGCGAAAGTTACGATGTTTGGATGTTTGTGGTTCAATCACGGTTCACCACTTCAACGCGTGCGAAGCCGCGGGAAGCCACTAGTTATAGTAATAATAGCACCCATACACAAAACGAACATCCATAGGTAGGTACATACAATAATATTTGTTCTCGGTGGAGATCAAACCCGCAACTGACTGCGCAGATGGCAAAACTACTACTAACTGAGCTGTGCGGCCTGTGTGTTTTTTTATACAACTTGCTGATCGAACAAGCAGATGGCCCACCTGATGTTAAGTGGTACTTAACGATAATGCCTACGATGCACTGCCCTGCGTACTTAAGGCATACAGATGTTGTTTGCGCCTCTTGATTTGAATTTGGCGGCAATTTGCTTGCTTGCGATTCGTGGACGGAGGCCTCTCGGAATCTCCTTACAAGTGGCGCCATCCCACTACACTTCTCGGAACTAAGAAGAAAAAACATGGACACAACGATTCTGTACGGCTTGTTACAACGTGCGCGTGCGGTTAAAACTTTGAATAATTAAAATATATTGGTGCTTGTGTTTCGGATCAGTAGGTGTACTGGCATTTCGTAGTGGTGGACAATTAGCATCATCACAGGTGAAGAAGACGCTACAGGCGAGCTGGGCACGCTGAAGTTCGCTATCAAAGGTCAGTGAATTGTCGGTAATTTCATTTCGGAGACGCAGAACAAAAACCAAGGGATTCTTCTCATCATCTTCCTGTTCTCGCGAACAGATGTTATGCCTCACGTGCCTGTAATTACACCGGAAACCACGACAACTGGTGTTTGACGTCAACTATTAGAAGCATAAATACCTACTATCTTGTGTTGTAGGTAATATACATTTATGAAATGCTAACAAGGATACAGACGTTATTGAAAATCTTTGATTATAACTAATTAAGGTACTTACATACCTACCACATAATATGTAGCTGTACAAGAGATAATCCTACTAATATTATAAACGCGAAAGTTTGTAAGAATGGATGGATGCATGTTTGTTACTCTTTCACGTAAAATCTACTGAATGGAATTTAATGAAACTTTACAATAATAACTTATACATCAGAATAACACATAGGCTACAATTTATAAACATATTGAGTGAATTGTGTTAAGAAGTGTGAAAAGTGCTAAGAGCTATTCTGGCGTGCGCTGCCAAAACCGCTCGAGTTACACATATGTACTACGCCACGCTAATATAAGCTACTCCAAATACTAATCCTGCACAGACGAAGTCGCGGGCACCAGCTAGTTAAAATATAATATTACCTCCATATCAGTTGGTGGTAGTACTGCCTTCTGCGCTGTAGGCCGTGGATTCGATCCCCATCGAGAACGAATATTGTAATGAACATAGTTGTTTGTTCTCTGTCTGGGTGCTATTATTACTTTTTATGTATTTATTTATAAAAGTGCCACAAGTATATTTTCATTCAAAAAGAAAACGAACATATTTTAAAAATATTGCCTTAATGTAAGCATACTGTATTTAACATACCTACTTATATTTAAATAGTTAGTTTTATGTATATCACTGTTACGTCACTGGACTCAAACCAGTATACTGTGTACACACATTCTATAATATATATTATTCTCTGTAAGTGAACTTTGGTCTTTGAGAAATAAATATCTTTAACCACACATTTCAAATATTTCAGATAAGATAAGAATTTTTATACATCCTGTAATAAATTTACTTATTTTCCTTTATAAACACACATATTATACAATTTTTACAACCTGAAAACAAAGAAAACCTTTACATAATTACATTTTCCTTAAACCAAAAATAATTGGCTGAAGAATAAATTATGCCACCATTTAACCATTAACGAAATTTGGATAATGGAGGGAAAAATTGATATCTATAGTGTAACAGTTAGATTTGAAAGTAGCTGAACTCTTTTTTTTATAAAATTCCTTTATTAGTCACTCAAAAATGAGCACTTATAAATATTGGTGAACTTTTCACACAGCACATTCTAGCCCCAAACTAAGCACTACTTGTAATATGGAAACCAGATAGCTGATATAATACATATAATACTTTTTTTTTGTAAATACATACTTATAATATTATATAACACCCAGACAGAGAAGAAACATCAATATTCATCACACAATTGTTTGTTCTCGGTGGGGATCGAACCCACGGCCTACGGGTGCAGAAGGCAGAGTTACTACCAACTGAGCTGTGAAGGCTGTCAGTATAAAGCACTGGTGGCTTAGTGGGAGTGACCCCACCTTCCGATCGCAAGATCGAATCCAGTCGTGCACTAATTGATTTTTCCTATCGAAAAATGTATGTACTCAATGCTAGTGCTCTTAAACTGCGAAGGAAAATATCGTGACGAAGCCAGTTCGTACTCTAACAGCGGCGATGGGCTCGCAACCTGTCACGGTTATGGTATGTATGGTATATTCTCTTATCTGTGGTATGGTATACCTGTATGGTATATAGCAACTGCAAAATGTGGGTATATGCCTAATGTAATGTTTGGACTTACGTCTGGCTACCCCCTTAGTCGTTCACAAAATAATCTGGAGTTCGTAATTGGTACTAAGAGATCTGAGGTGATATCTACCGTGCTTGGGGATCAAAACCGTAGCCGTACCGTAGCGGAGCAAACACAAAAACAAAATGGTGACTTTATTTAGACTACGTCGGACTATTAAAATGCAGAACACAATGTTGATTGACTGAGTGTGCAGGGTCTGTACTGTAGTGTATTGGAAAATATAGGTAGGTAAGCAGGGAGATGTGTGTGTGTGGGGTGTGTGAATTATTTGGCCTCTTCTGATAACTAAACCTCTTAAGACCCAGGTTTTCACAACAAGCCAAACTATGTGTCAGTGTGTTTAAGTAGTTATATGTGAATACATGCTAGTGTGAATGTAGGACGGATAGGGAGAAGAGGTTTTTTTTAAGATACAGAGAGTGGATGTTCAGTTTCCCGCCCCTTGATCCACTATTATAAATTCTGTCGGTTATCAGCTGTGATCTGTGATCTTGATGAATTCTACTTATAAATTTCATTAATATTCGAAATAAGATGAATATAAAATTTCAGCCAAGCACAATAGAAAAAGCACCGAGCATTTTTATAAAAGGAAAAAATTACTTCCCAAATTGAAGTCAAAAAGGCATATCGTCAATATTAAAATTTCTCGCCAACCCTGCTCAGAATGTATAGACATAAAAAAAGAAAACCGTGTTGGTAGGACTAAGGATTTTCCAATTTTAATTATTATGGTTTTTTTGATAGCTTATTTGTCTGAATTCTTACTATACGTCGAATACAATAAAAAAATAGGCTTACAATCGGTCCTCCAGCACGGTAGACACGATGTTTTAAAGGTTTCTAAAAGATAGTCAGAGGCATACGAGGTAAAGCTTAGTTTTTTACGAAGCAAAGATTCGAACCCACGACCTTACGATCAGAAGGCTAGGCACTCTCACTCTCATTGGAGAAGGAGTATGTAGTTATAAACTCAACTTTGTGATTAACAGAAAAAAAAGGTATTCTCAGTGTCTGTTACTGATCACACGTAGGTAGTAATTAGTTTTGAGTAGTAGAGCCCTTTGTGAAGGGTTCGTCCGGGGAAGTACTACCACCACGCCTTTTTCCGCCGACAAGCAGCAACGCTGTGTTTCGGTTTGAAGAGTGTGGTTGCCGGTGTAATTACAGGCACATGAGGCTTAACATCTGTATGCCTCAAGTTGATGGAAGCAGGGCAGTGCATCGTAGGGCACGTTCCTATTATGTGTGACTTACGAGGCAATGCTTTGTTATCGGTGATGCCACTTAAAATCAGATGAGTCATCTGCTTGTTTCATCAGCTAGTTGTATAAAAAAAAAGTTACTCATTTAATCCGTACGTACCTACTAGAGAAAACAGCATTTGTTGAAAGTACTTTAACAGATTTTTAAATAGCATATATCGATACTCAAAAATTTAAACGATTCTACTCAGCTAAATAATGCTCCTGTTTGAAATTTAGAAAACACTTGTGATTGGCAGATGAGCGATGGTATCAACTAAGACATTTTACATGGAACCTTATTACATTAATTAAGTTTCGTTATTTAAAAGATAAGTATTACATGTTTAGGTTCGCTACAAATTTATATAATATTCCAGAAAGTTCTATCTATACTCTCTCTTGTCGTGTCACTAGTTTCTTTCGAAACAGTGTTGTGAAAGGATTATAAGTGCGCCTTTAGAGGCTCCTTTCGAGCACTTGACACATGTCTTAGAACTATTTAGGTTCTACGACATGCCGGTTTCCTCACGATGTCTTCCTTCACCATTTGAGAGTACTGGCATTGTGCACATACATTTTTATATCTATACTATATATACTACTAATTACAAAAATAAACTTTATCAAACTATGTGAATATAAAAAAAAAATCATTAAGAGATAAAGTTAGAAATTGAAAATTTATTGCACACGAATTGATTGCAACTAACAACGTATGGAAAAGAGTATACATTAAAAACTTAAAAATACTTTTGGCGTACAATAGGCGGTCTTTTTCTTTATTCAACTAGCTGATGGAACAAGCAGATGGCCCTCCTGATGTTAAGTGGTAACCATCACCTATAACAGAGCATTGCCTCATAAGTCACGCACGATAGGAACGTGCCCTACGATGCACTGCCCTGCGTCCATAAACTTGAGACATACAGATGTTAAGCTTCATTTGCCTGTAATCATACCGGCAACCTTCAAACCGAAACACAGCAACGCTGCTTGGCGGCAGAAAAAGGCGTGTTGGTAGTACTTCCTCGGACGAGCCCTTCACAAAGAGCTCTACTACTCTTAAAAGATTAGTAAAGCGTGTTATCGTTAAAAGATACCAACCCGACAACCTTTACAATAGTCCATGATCCTCTTAATAAAACCAGTATCATGAACAAATAAATTCAATTCAATTCTCTCGGAACTTTTGTAAACGTTAAAAAGGGACGCTTCAAAACTTGCCGAACAAAATATTCAATCAAGGGCAAATTCTCAAAAAATCGAGCTCATAAAATGTAAATGAAGGCACCTGGCGACTTTCCTTCAGATTTATTGAGCGGAATTAAAGACGACCGGGCGGAGAATGGTGATTTTGGAAAATTTGATTTATTAGATTTGGGATTTTATCAGTCCTATACTCAGTGGCTTGAGATGTATGGATTGACTTTAAGCTGTGGCCATTATAAATATATACAACGTGTAACATAATACCCCTATAAGGCCAAAGACCAAGAGATCAGACCAAGCACTGGAATACTTTGACGTAGGCCAAGTTAGAATAGTTCGTTTTCGAAATTCCCATACAAAAGTTAAATTAATATTGTCTCAGAAATTTGTTACAACCCTGATAATGTGTACGTGACCTTGGTACATACGCAATTTGCGTTTACTAATTGGTGGCAGTTCTGTTACCTATTTATCTACAGTTCACAATAATTAAAGGTCAAAAAACAGCTGTAAATAGGGCTGCGTCATGTTGTGTTAGTTTCATTTTGGCGGAAAGTTTACAAGGCATTTCATGAATGAAAAACTTTGAAATTTCAAGTCTTTTATCAAAGGTTGTTCGCCATGACCTATTATAGAATCCCCTGCTTCCAGGGTTATAGGGGTATTATGTTATACGTTGTTTATGAAATATACATAATTATATATTAATGGTGAGCATTTATTTACAATGAATACAAGTATTTACAAAATACATATGAAACAGTTCAGCCATCTGCAGACCGTTGCAAACGATCTAGAGATAGCTCAACTAATCAAAATCAGTGCCAATCGGAACCGTCCCCAAGATACTAGCTGCATTGCTACGCTGAATGGCAATGCTGATACTCTGAGCCAATTGTATATTAACCGTTTGTGTATTACCGTATGTATTTTGTACATACTTTATTTTATTATATTGTATCGTGTCCTGATCCAAAAACTGAATTATGTCTTATTAAGCTGATGATAATGATAATTTAATTTTACTGTTTTAATTCAAATTTAAGTTTGGGAGACTTCGTCGTAGGTGAAGTCACTTTGTTCTTGTGTTCTTTATAAAGTTCCACTTTTTTTTGGGGTCACCAGTGTGTTGTTGTCGTCAGCACTGCAGCGCCCTACCGCGCTATTTTCTTGCGGACTCGTCCTAGGCAAGTAGGTAGGTACTAAAATAATTTTGTACGCCAATATTGGTAAGATTATAATGAGAATATTATATTTACAAAGACCTTTATTACCATGTTTGTACCTAAAATTCAGACAACATAAAACATTTAATTTGATTTGAATAGAAAAATACGCGTCTATTTTTAGCTGAATTAATATAACTGAAACAGAATCAAATCTGACCTTGTTAACTTAGGATCTCATTGTATTCATACGATATTATATTGATCTTAAGCCAATAAAATCGACTCTTTGTTTCCTTGAAACCCATTCAGCTGAAACGAGTGAACTAAATTATATTGTCTTAAAACATTCTGAAATAGCAACAGTAAAGTCACTTCTCAAAGTGAATTATTAAAATAATATGTTTTGATATGAAGTTTGAAGTTTTAAGAAAACGTTTTAACTTGAATATACTGTAATACACACACACACACACCCCGATGAAACTACACGCTAAAAGTGAGCTAGTGAGAATCAAAGTTTCAGATGCGACTTTGAGACCCGACTTCAAGACGCGACTTTGAAATTTAATTGTACAACCAATACACAATTGACACGCTTTCATAGCCTTCACAGCTCAGTTGGTAGTAGCTCTGCCTTCTGCGCCGTAGGCCGTGGGTTCGATCCCCACCGAGAACAAATATTTATTTTGTGTGATGAACATAGATGTTTATTCTCTGACTGGGTGTTATATATTATTATAAGTATGTATTTACAAAAAATAAAAATAAACATTTTAGTAGTATATCAGCTATCTGGTTCCCATATCACAAGCTTTGGCTTAGTTTGGGGCGAGATACTGCTGTGTGGTCCAATAATATTTATAAAAAAAAAACACATTTAACTAGTACAAAAGTTATTTGATGCATGGGTTTACTTACCTTATTAAGAAGCCTTATAAGAAAAATTATATTAAAAGCCACTACGGCTAAGACTACGCTATGCTAAGGCCGGACAATAGAAAATATTCTCAAATGACTCATTCTGATGATCCCATTTATTGTATGTTTAGGTTGTGTTTTTAATATAAAAAAATTAAGACTAAAGATTCGAGTAGTTTATAATTTTCTTAATCGATTATAGTTTTCGATGGGAAACATTTCTTGATTCATATCAAGAACATAACTTTGCAACAGCCACCGACAAAGAAGTTATAAACTAAATAAACAATATTATTAATGGACTTTCCCTACACCACTATCTAGCCTCAAATTAAGCAAAGCTTGTAATATGAGAACTAGATAGCTGACATGTATACCTACATTCAAAGTTTTTTTTAATATTGTCCCTAAATTTATTATCCGCGTGGGATTTGAACCCACGACCTTCCCCTTGAGTAGGAGCCGCGCTAACCAACTATGCCATCGGATTCTAATAACACTCGATAAACAACTCAGGGGCATGCTACTACGATACTTATGCGACCGTGGTTCCATCTACAGGTCTGACATATTTCTGAATACAACTTAGATTCAACTGAATGAAACTTCGGTTATCGAGCAGGACTCTTGATAGAAATATGTCAGACCTGTAGATGGAACCACGGTCTCATAAGTACCGTAGTAGCATGTCCCCAAGTTATTCGCCGAGTGTGATTAGAATCCGATGGCGCAGTAGGTGAGCGCGGCCCTGTATTAAGGGGAAGGTCGTGGGTTCAAATCCCAATCGGATAATAACCTTAGGGACAATATAAAAATCTTTGTAATTTCGTTATGTGTAGTTAAGACTATAAAACGAATAAAAAATGTATGCATACTTTATAATATAATAATAAGATCTATGATCATCACACAAATGTTTGTTCTCGATGGGGATCGAACTCCCAGCCAACAGCGCAGAAGCCACTACCAACTGAGCTGTGAGGACTGAATTATATTAAGAAGTCTTGCGCCACAGTCGCGGGTCGCGGCATTTTGCGTTGTCTTAGAACTTTATAATTGAATCTTGGGAAAGTATAATCATGTTACTCCACGCTACCTTATATTATTAAAACACTTCCATTCCAGAGCATTCAGAGTCTCAGTGCATAACTGTATTATTCATTTTGATGAGTTTAGCAACTCGTCCGTGACTTTGTTTGCTTAAAGTGATACAAATCAATTAAGGTATAGTAAAAAAAACACGACCAAAAACACAATGCATGCGAGTAAAAAACTACGCGTAAAACGTCTTACTTTAAGAGAGGTAAAATGTTTTTTTTTTAATATAAATTTTAATATTATTATTTTTTAATATTGGATTGATGACCGAAGTAGTATAGTATAGTTTAAATATTATAGACGTTTTGATTTGATTTTAGCTATTTTGGGTTAATTTTTTTATCGTCTGTCAGTCAGTCATGGCACAGTTTTAAATGTTTATGTTTTGGCGTAGTTTATTAAAGTTATGATGAGGTCAATGACGTAAGTTAGAATTGCTTCACCTTCATACTTGCTCAGTTTGTGTTTCATTGCAGCGTTAATGAGTTAGTAATGTTGTTTAGAAATGAAATTGAATGGAAGTACCTAATTAGTATTAGTACTTCTCTGGAGGAGGGCGTTGGTATCTGCGATACAGTTTTACAATTCTGTAGATATCGTCGATCCCGACTTCGAGTTACCTACTTATACCTATTGGATTTCCTGAATAAATAGTTGAAAAAAAAAATAGTGTGGTGCTAGTTTGATACCAAGATGCAGTGTACTTAAAAAAAATAGTACATATGGGTTAAGGAATAGTTATTTTTGAGTTTATCAGACGAGACAAGACGTATTTTGATACGATTTTTTAGGTGTCAACAGAAGAACGACAAATTATTAAAATTAGTTTTTTGTCACTGTGAAATTAAAATTGTATAAAACATATAGATTTTAAGTATATACAATACGAACAAAGTAATACATTTAAGAATCTACCTCTCAACATCTTGGATTATCACCTGCCCAGGATTATCTTTGGTACTCCGAAATACCTTCCAGGAATTTGGCTGTCTTGTAATCAGCGTAATGAAATCTTACGAGATTATCTGGCTGTCTAGACCGTTGAAATGTCAATTAATCATCGCATAAATAGGTTATAATACGATGTAACTGGGCTGGCTTGCCGTAATAGCATTCCGGTATCATTGGCTTGGTCAGAGATATAACAACACTGAATAAGCTAGGGTACGAATAATAAAGATTTGTAAGGGTAGTAGAGCTAGAAGAATGCGTGCAGCGGAGATGCTAATGTTGAGATTTTTATAAATGTTGTTTTTGGTCCAACTGACCCTTATAATTTTTGAAACTATCATGGTTATGAACATAATTTTCATTTAAAACGGGATATTTACGGGAAATAATCAAACTCACAAATCATGGTAATTATCCCATTTTAAATGAAAATTATGACCCTTAAAAGTTTATCAAATGGAAGAAAGTTATTGTTTTTACCTTCTTACTTATTACTTCTTACTTATGCATGCAGTTAAGTCCTAACTTTAATTTTAAGAAGTTAACTTACCAAATGAAAACTACTTTATTTTCTGTGTTTAAAAAGTGTAACAGCTCGAGTCAGTGCCAACATCGACACAAACCTTACTAGGTTTCACGATGTTGTAAAGTGAATAACTCAAATTAATGATTTTGTTAAATAAATAAAAAAAAAGATTGATGTGTGTAGTGACGCGAATGAATAAGATAAGGAATGAGTTTATTAGAGGCAGTTTGAAAGTGGCAACAGTGACTGAGAAAATGAGAAGCAATAGGTTAGCGTGGTATGGGCATGTCATGCGAAGGGAAGAATGTCATGTAACGAAAAGAGTGTTAGTTATGAATGTGGATGGATATAAGAGTAGAGGAAGGCCAAAGAAAAGATGGATGGATTGTGTGAAGGATGACATGGGTAAGAAAGGAGTGACGACTGAGATGACGGATGATAGAAGGAAGTGGAAAGAAAAGACTGTTGTGCCGACCCCACATGAAGTGGGATAAGAGCAGGAAGATGATGAAGAGTAGTATAGCTCTTTGTGAAGGGCTCGTCCGGGGAAGTACTACCACCACGCTTTTTTCGGCACATGAGGCTTAACATCTGTATGCCTCAAGTTGATGGACGCAGAGCAGTGCATCGTAAGGAACGTTCCTATCTTGCGTGACTTACGAGGCAATGCTTTGTTATAGGCGATGGTTTCCACTTTATATCAGGAGGAGTCCTTTTCTATACAAAACCACAGCACAATCATGCAATTATCTTAATTTTTTATACAACTATCTAATGGAACAAGCAGATCGCCAACCTGATGTTAAGTGGTAACCATCACCTATAACAAAGCATTGTCTATTAATATTAATATTGAAATGTATAAGTTTTTATTCACATAATGCATTCCTTTTTTGGTCTACCTCTACCTTTACCACCATCTAATACAATAATAACTTTCTCTTTTTATTTGCCTTTCTTCCCACATGAAATACCCAAACTAAAATGTATAAATCATAAAAGACTGTGCTCAGTAACCCAAGTCTGAGTTTGGATTTTCGTATTAATTTTTTTAAGTCATGTTTTTTTTGCACTTATCAAATCACCATAAAAAAATGGCATGACGTTACGAAATACGGACTTTAAGATTGTGTATGTCACTGTTGGGTTCAAACCCTTTCCGAAAGTTCTATGTATCTTTGTCCCACGCATAATTCCGAATCTAACGTGTACTAATGAGATGGTTAACCGAACATTAATGGATGTAGCCGGCCCGCTACGATTGTAGTGATAAATGATACTTGCTAATGAATACACAGATACCTCTTTAAATTATTTGCATAATATAAAGGTAAATCAACGTTTTACTTTTGAGAATTCTTGAGTTCCTGGTTTCCTTAAGGCGGATAAAAGAGCTACTATGACTCTCGCTACTCACTAGTTTTCGTACACAAGCATCTTTTAAGTAGGAAAACTTTTATCGATAAAATTAAATTTTTAATTAACTGTGTGCAATGTGAGCGAGAGTCACATTAGCTCCTGTCTTCACCAAGAGGTCGTCAAAGAACTTACTTTTCGATTTTTTTTATACAACTAGCTGATGGAACAAGCTAATGGCCAACCTGATGTTAAGTGGTAACCATCACAAAGCATTACCTCGTATGTCACGCTCGGTAGGAACGTGCCCTACGATGCACTGCTCTGCGTCCATCAACTTGAGGCATACAGATGTTAAGCCTCATGTGCCTGTAATTACACCGGCATCCACACTCTTCAAACCGGAATACAGCAACGCTGCTTGGCGGCAGAAAAAGGCTTGGTGGTAGTACTTCCCCGGACGAGCCCTTCACAAAGAGCTCTACTACTCTTACAGGCACATTTCAACATGTTTAAAGATATAAAATGACTGGTAGCTATTGCATAATGTAAATCTACATTCATTTTTGATATTTCTAGAGTTCTTGGTTTTCTTAAGAGACTATCAAAAATTTTGAGAAAGGCCAGGCCAAGAGTACCCTAAACCGACGAGCATGTATGAAGAATGTTATGAGAGTGAATGAAGCGAAAGAGGTATGTCAGGAACGTAGCAAGTGGAAATCCGTGGTCTCTGTCTACCCCTATGGGAAACAGGCGTGATTTTATGTATGTATGTATTTACTATCAAAAAACCTCTCGCATTTCGACATATTTGAGTTGTAGTTATAAAAAACAGCAAAACAAAAAAGTTTCGCATAATACAAAGGTCCAAATAAGACCAGATAAACGGAAATACAGACTAGATAAAATATTTTTAAAAGTCTATACGTCCACCGCTCAAATATTCGACATAAATTTTGCAACAAATGCCCATTAAATTATAATTAGCAAAATACACAAAGGAAAATTTACATTCAAGGTATAAAAACAATGGATTTATTTAATAAACAACGAGGTGAGTACTGACAACTTCGTTTTTAACTAGCGAAATAAAATATATACCTTTATAATTTTATGATTCAGCCGGTAATTATCTGGTTCAGCGCATCAGCGTTGCCATTCAAAGTCAAAGTCAAAAGGTGTTTATTCAATAAAATCACAAGGATCACTTTAAAACATCATAAAGCTAGGTGACTCTAGGTGCCAGTTCCACGCGACCAAAGCCGGGCAATAAACTTACGGCTTGGTTCTACCGCTCGTTTGTATGATCCTTGTTACAATGTATTTTATTTCAATATTGAAGCTCCAGTGTGGTAATCGAATTAAGTGAGGTGTAGGTATAACAGAAAAAGGTAAAGGTAATCAAATTCACAAAACAGCATACGCTACGCTTCAAACTAATAATTCCAACATTCATTGAGGTATTGCAATCCAGTCTTGGGGACGCTTCCGATCGGCACTGATTTGGATCAATTAAGCTATCTTTAGATTGAAACGGACAGCTGATAGCTCAACCATTTCATGTGTATTTTATACATTTTTAAAATGCTTCTATTGATTTGTCTCACAGCTATTAGTAGTAGCTATGCCTTCTACGCTGTAAGCCGTGGGTTTGATTCCCATGGAAAACAAACATTTTGTGTAATGAACATAGATGTTAGTTCTCTGGCTGGGTATAATAATAATTATTATTATGAGCCCTAATATAATTATTAGTTAATATTTAAAAAGTCTTAAAAATATATTAGTATTCTCTCTGGTTCCCATATTATAAGCTTTGCTTAGTCTGTGGCTAGATAGAGGTGTGTGGAAAGTCCTGTTATATTAATTTATATATTTTACATCTCTCATGTTCGGTAAGTAGGTTCTTAATACCTCCAAATGGGGCTTGTAGGTGACTAATTAGCGCTCTAGGGTAATAATGTAGCTAGAAAAGCCCTAGGGCGGTAAGTAATTAAAAAAAACACTTCTTTCTTTAAAAAAGTTCGCGTACATCTAACATCATACTGGCAATAGACATCATGCATTCAGCCCAATGACCAAAGAGGTCACTTTGCTATTCAGCCTTGTCTTCGTGTGAGTATAATAGTCATCAAATTTAAGGTTTTTTTCTACTTACCTCACAATCGAGATGTAAAGCAGAATAGTTAGCTCGGGTGTAAGCACCAATTGCACCCTCGAACTATAGGCGCCCTCGCTGCGCTCGTGCGCCTAAATATCTCGGGCTGCAATTGATGCCTTACAGCCCTTGGCTACTAATCTACTATTAATTTCCTTTATAATGTCATATGTGCCATTATGCAGACTATGTTTTTAGTAAGCACAATGCTGGCATTTACTTCACTAAAACATAGTAAGCACAATGCTGGCATTGACTTCACTAAAACATTGTAAGCTCAATGCTGGCATTGACTTTACTAAAAACATAGTTTGCATATTGTCACATTTGTATGGTCGGTATTCCATACAAAACACGCTACAGCAACAGTGCTGGCAGCTACGCGCAGACTGGAGCATGCCTACATTGTAAACCATCCCTTGGCGTTCATTATTCGTTTAATTCAGGACATAAATTAGAGTATTGGGGTTTCAGCTCACGATCGCAATTAGCCTTGCTAATGATAATTTTGCAAAATCAAATTCGAGCTTTTGGCAGGTAATAGGTACATAAAATACCGAGACTATAGGGATGATACTCCGGCCTACAATCAAATTGTCTGATGAGTGGTTTAAGATCTTTATTTCTTATAATAATATACAAAAAAGCAATTGTTGATCATAATAACTCACAAAAAAAAAATTGACAGTCTTCACAGCTCAGTTGGTAGTAGCTCTGCCTTCTGCGCCGTAGGCTGTGGGTTCGATTCCCACTAAAAACAAATCTTTGTGTGATGAACATAGATGTTTGTTCTCTGTTTGGGTGTTAATAAATATTTTAAGTATGTATTTACAAAAAAAACGTATATATGTGGAAAGTTCACTTATATACGTTTTTTTTATTTATTGGCTAGTAAGTGTTTAGGTACGACGACATGCCGATTTCTTCACTATGTTTTCCTTCACAATTTGAGAGAAATGGCAATGTGCACATAAACCTTTGAACATAAAAACTCATTGGTAAACAACCAGTTTTGAACCAACGACCTCAGGATCGGAAGACGGGGCCGCTACCATTAACCACTACTTACCACCCACTAGACAACCAGTGCTTAGTTTTCAGTTAAGACCAACGTATGAAGATCAATGTCCGTACATTGCACTGCGTTCATCTCTGTCTTATGTAAATTCGAATCGGAATTGGTACAGCAATGCGAGCATAAGCGACAGAAATAAAAACGGTGGCACGTCTACCCCAGAAGAACTCTATTAACACTTGTATTTACAACACGTAACTCCGGAATTCCCTTCCATACCTTCCAAATTGGGCTTCAACTCGCAAGAAACACGGAGAACGTTTCGTCTGACCGCGGGGCAATTTTTCGCACTATTTCACCTGTCCGCCGCAACATTCGTTTTTGCCGGTCGCACGGAACGGGGTTTTATAACTGGAAGTACATATAATAAGATTGTAATTTTATTTGTAAATAATGTATATAAAGATATTATTTGTGTTTTAAGAAAAGTAGAGCCCTCTTTGTGAAGGGCTCGTCCGGGGAAGTACCTACTACCACTACCTATACCTCTTTCTGCTGCTTTCTCTCGTGAAAGTGTGGTGAAAGGATTTTAAATGCGCCTCAAGAGGCTCCTTTCGAGCACTTAACACATGTTATAGAACTTTTTAGGTTCTCACAATATTTCCTCTTGATGCATTTTTGAACACAAAAACTCATAGAATCGGGAGGCGGTGCCGCTACCACTAGACCACCAGTGCTCTCAGTGCTTTGGTTGAGTGAGCAAAAAGAACGAAGATCTTAGTGGCAACTTGGACGCTGTCAAACGCGACACAGTTTTTACTACTGCGATTTTCAGTGTTCGGTCTGCTTGAGTTTGTATATTGTCTACTGGTAAACAGTTTTTAAATAAATAAATAGCTTGTAATTATTAAAAAAAAAAAAAACTTGTGCGTTTTGGCATTGAAATTGAATGTTTGTCCGAATCCTTTCAAAAAAAATCGAATTATTGATTCGTCGAAGGTTTAGGGCCGGTTTTACCATGCTCTGTTAGTTACTAATCAAGGACTAAAAGACCGTTAAATCTAACCTTAACTGTCAAACGCGTACATTTTGACATATTTAACGGCCCTTTAATCCTTTGTTAATCTAACAGAGCATGGTGAAACCGGCCCTAAGCTCTGATTTCACCATGCTGTCTTAGATTAGCAAAGGATTAAAGGGCCGTTAAATATGACAAAATGTACGCGTTTGACATCTAAGGTTAAATTCAACGGCCTGTTAATCCTTTATTAGTAACTAACAGAGCATGATGAAATAAGAGCTTAACTTGTTGGTTACTGAATAGATGTTAAATCCTAGAATAGAATAGAACAGAATAGAAAAAGTTAAATACTAAGCATTTATTTGCTTATATTTAATTAATCGAAGTGAAAGGATTGTAAATAAAAGTTATAATAATGTTTTTATACTTGGACTACCCTCTGACTACCTTTTTTGACAATCTCAAAGCATGTTGAGTTAGTACTTGGTACTGAAAGATCCGAGGATCTATCTAGCCCGGATATCAAAGTCATGAAATCTCTTTTTTTTTCATCATCATCTTCCTGCCCTTATCCCACGCTAAGTGGGAACGGAACAACAGGTTTTCTTCTTCCACCCTCCTCTATCATACGTCATCTCAGTGCTCACACCTTTCTTACTCATATCATCTTTCACAGTCCATCCATCTTTTCTTTGGCCTGCCTCTCCTTCTAAAACCATCCACATCCATTTCCAACACTCTTCTCGTAATATGACTTTCTTCCCTCCTAATGACATGCCCATACCACGCTAACCTATTGCTCCTCAACTTATTCATCACAGGCGCTACTTTCAAACTTTCTCTAATATACTCATTCCATAATTTATCCATCCTTGTCACACCGCACATCCATCTCAACATTCGCATTTCTGCTGCATGCACTCTTCTCTCATCCGTCCCTTTTTTTGTAATAATTTAAATTCTCCAAAACGATTACAAATATTCCAGTATCCTTACATCCACGTTGCCCTGCTAGACCAGGTTTCTATATGGGTCACTTATTTTTGCCGCTGATTGGCTAACCATGGAACGGTGTCGAATCGTAATCATGTTCAAACAAGTCGAAACTTGGCTTCCCACATAGAATGAAGTAAAAGTTTCGCTTACCGTTTCACTCTGATCAGTCTACCTTATCGTAAGCGGGTTTTTATATTGGTTTTTGGCTCTTTTTCTTCTTAAATAGGTCTGGTAGAGACGCTGTTTAGTCATAGGACCGCCCATTGTACTTAGTAGTTTTAAGTTTGTTTTTATGGTATATCCATAAGTTGTCCAATCTTTCTAAATTTAATAAAATAAAATAAAGTAGTATTTTTAAAAGGAGTCCCTTTGAGGCGCACTTAAAATCCTTTCACCTCACTATTTTGAAATATTTTGACACGACAATAATTGACACGACAAGAAGAAGAAGTAAAAAGTTTGTACTGATGATCAATCTGATGATGATGAGTGCTTTTAAATAACGAAATATGTCCCCAGTTCAGTCAGCGCCATCTATGAAACCTGAACAAGTGTTATATAGGCGTGCGCATGTAATTTATCTATGCGCCATGGTCTAGAGATAGGGCATGGACTGTACGAATTTGGCTTTATACCACTCGTAACAATGAACTATGTGCATTGTTCGTCACGCGATACAGCGAAATTCTAGCTGACCAAAATGATAAGACCAAATGTGTGGGAGTGATAAATAAATCGATTTAATCCAATCTGTAATCTAAGGATAAAAGCATAAAAGCCATTTTAGACTGAAGGTTGTTTTTCAGTGATTAGGTTCTGATGAGTTTTCTCTCACCTTTTCTGTGAGAATTTCTTATAATACTGGATTTTCTTCGATGAGTTGGTCTATCAAGGTCAGTTCGTGTTGGTTTTTGGATCGTTTTAGAAGTTTTCTTGGGACTTGAGAAGTTAATTTCAGTTGGTTATTGACACTCTATATTTCGAACGCTTTGCAGAAAAGTCAAAGTAAAAATTTATTTATTTTTTAACTTTGTAACTTCTTAGAAATAGATAGTTCTTATAAACATCATAACGTATAGTTTGCACAGGTTTTTTAATCAAGTTGCATTCTTCATTCTAGCGACTGCTACGACGTACGCTCTGAAGTGTTATTCTGGCAACATCACTCACCCAAGTGACTGTGGAACCGGCGGTGAGTTATCAATTTGGTATCCTGTAATACATTTACCCACCGCGCCACCCAAGCGCGGATCCACCGTTGTGGGCGCGATAGGTATGCCCATAACCTAATAGTCTAGTGACGTCACACGCAGTGTTCGCCCCGAGGCTTTGCCCACGTGGAACTATACACTGTACAAGATCCTGGTCAGGGTGTCATATATTTTGTAAGCATCTCCTTTGCAGGAATGCACTATATCGATCATGGGCGAGCACATGCACTGGCTGACTCACGTTTGGCTATTTTCAGGTGGCTGTGACCACAACCGCCGCGCCTGGCTCCACCCGCGTGAGTGTTTTGGTTGTGGAAATGCTGACATGAGTGAGGTGAATCTCGAGATCGAAATGAGCGCGAATCCGCTAGGTGAAACTCCCGTGATTATGTTGTTTACGGAATATGACTACTGCAGTCAAGTAATTGTTGCCGCACGCACCGCTCAGTGTAACCAAAAATGTTTATTTAACGACTTGCTGATGGACCTGATGTTAAGTGGTAACCATCCTCGATCAAAAAGAATTGTCTCATAAGTCACACGTGATAGGAACGTGCGGTACGATGCACTGCCCTGCGTCCATCAACTTGAAGCATACAGATGTTAAGCCTCATGTGCCTGTAATTTCACCGGCAACCACACTCTACAAACTGAAACACAGCAACTCAAACGAAACTTTGGCTTATCGTTTCGCAGATTGGACCAGATCGTTAGGTACAGGCAATTATAAAAAGTATTCAATTGGGCGTGTTTTTACACAACTGTCCTTGACTGTACCTTTAACATAATACTTTCTTTGTTCTATTTTTTCCCTTTTGTTTGTGAAGGTCGTAAAAAAGGACGCACCTGATTTTATCGTTCTGAATACGGAAATGTACGGAATACGGAAATACGGAAAATGTACGGATGCATCTATCACGGAACCACTAACTGGAAGGTAAAGTTTAAAATGGCCGTCACTCGATGAATCGGCGTTATGGTTAAATGATTGGATGGATAATGGCTTAAAATCGTTCGTCCAAAATCAATAAGGGACGTATATTACGACGGTAAAACTATAGGCACATGAGGCTTAACATCTGTATGCCTCAAGCTGATGGACACAGGGCGGTGCATCGTAGGGCACGTTCCTATCGTGCGTGACTTACGAGGCAATGCTTTGTTAAAGGTGATGTTACCACTTGACATCAGCTGAGCCATCTGCTTGTTCCATCCGCAAATCATATAAAAAAAATGGAAAAATATAGTACTTCTCAGGCGGAATGCTGACTATGGCGGAATCGGATTATTGACCCGTATTGTAATTATCTGACAACAAAATCTACGGAACGACAGATCGGTAAGGGACTACCCTATTAAAAGGTTAGTACTGTAGGTACTCGTCTACATTATGATGTCCGACCTATGTTCAGCGGTAGACTGTTTCTGGACTAATAAAATTATAATGATACAGTGTTCCTTTTACACTCTATAAGACGCAGACCACCGCTAACATATTTCTCGCTCGCAAATCAACATTTTTGAAGATGTAAAATACTATGAAGTTATTTTATATAATGTTCTATTAAAACGGGATATTTACCATGATTTGTGAGTTTGATTTTAGTCAAAGTCAAAGTCACCAAATCATGGTAAATATCCCGTTTTAAATGAAAATTATGTTCATAACCATGATAGTTTCAAAACAAGTTATTTTAAATATTCGAGCGAGAAATTGTTTGACATAATGTCAGCCTCCTAAAAGATCACTGAGAATTATTCGCCAATTGAGATTTGGATCCGATGGGGAAAGTAGTTAGTGCATTTTCTTGAGCCTTTTTTAGGTGCACTTAAAATCCTTGTAAAGAACTAGTGACACCACAAGATTTTCCTTCAATAATCCTTCAATGATGTTCTTTAGATAGCAATTTTTTGTTCTAGTAGTTCTTGCTTCTCATTCATCATTCCATAACCTTTTGCACCACCTGTCATCACCGCGCCTCGCCAGGTAACAAAGACATAATACTTACTCGAGAATTAGTCACAAAAACCCCCGCAAACCTTAATAAAAAGCTCTTGTTAAGGTGAAAATAAACGGGCAATTTACGAAAATACCTTCAGCAGAATGTTTTAATTTTGTAAAGATTGTTATCTCGTCTCTATTCCTTGTCACCATCACTTATTCAGGGTTTTTAATTAAAATAGTTTCGAAAGAGAACAGCGCTTAAGATTTCAAACTTGCGGTAAACAAAGTGAGGATTAATTAAGTGTTTTATCTGTTTTATTAACTTTTTTGTGTCCGATTAATTTTGTTCTTATTTTTTTGTATCACTTTTGATATGAAAATAAAAGAAAAAACAGGCTTCACCTCAATCTTCAGGCACGGTAAAGAAACACTAAATATTGGTGGACTTTCCACACAGCACTATCTAGCCCCAAACTAAGCCAAAGCTTCTAATATGGGAACCAGATAGCTGATATAATAATATATACATACTTTTTTTTGTAAATCCATTCTTATAATATTATATAACACCCAGACAGAAAACAAACATCAATGTTCATTACACAAATGTTTGTTCTCAGTGGGGATCGAACCCACGGCATACGGCGCAGAAGGCAGAGCTACTACCAACTGGGCTGTGAAGGCTGTCAAAGAAAGAAAGATTATTATTTATTATTATTTTATTAAAATAAATAAAAAAAACAATAACCAATAGGTAGAAAGGAGACAGTAACAATAACGGAAGGTGAAAAAAATAAAATAACATGCAGGTAAATAGATAGGTACCTATGATACCCATGCATCGTGTGGGGTCAAAAAGGTCATCGTCTTAGGCTTATGCTGCACAGTACTTAGATAGGTATAGGTACGGTGCGGCACTGGTTTTCAGACGAAGCCTGGGTGGTGATGTGACAGTGCAAAATAGACGATAAACCTCAAAGTAAATCTAAATTAATGTAGGAATAATACGGTACGGTAGTATATCCCTTCAGATCTCTCAGTACCAGGTACTAACTCAAGATTCTTCGGTAGTCAGAGGTTGTTGGTCGAGCTTTTTGTACTTGAACAAACACATACTCACTTTTTGAAGTACTTAGTACTCCTACGTCATTATAATAATACACTAGCTCCGCCCACCGCTTCACTCGCGTATTTTTAGTGATTGCTAAAATAAATATATTTTTGCAATTCGTTTCCGCTTCCTTTGGTTTATTCATTGGTCTTATACCCCGTTAATTTATTTATTTTATTCTTTTTTATTCTATACACATTTTTCAGGATAAAAAGTAGCCTGTATGCTGATTCAAGTTTCGAAAGTTTGTTTTAAGTTATATCCTAATCGGTTCTATGGTTAGGGAGTATTTTTAACTTTTTGGGAAATAAACGATTATTATTATTAAATAAGAGAGCACCTGTGGTCTAGTGGGAGTGACCCTGCCTTCCGATTGTAAGCTCGCAGGTTCGGATCCGGTCGTGCACCAATTTCGTTGAATGGTAATTTAGTAAATAATAATTTGTTTTGACACAAGATTCACTTAATCTACCTACTTCTCTTAAATTTATCTGTATGAAAAAACCATATGAGTCAAAAAGTACATAACGCGTCATAACCGCAATTTGCATGACGTTAACGCACATCATAACAAAATAACCTTTGAAATAATCATAAAACCATCATAAAAAATAATCAGTATATAAAGATAATTTTACAGTGCCTGTCTGATGCAAGAAGCGCATAATCTAAGGCTGAAATATCTCTTTTTTGGCTTAGAAGAGCTTTCACAGTTATACTATAAGTCCTTCTTATCCACCCGAGCCCATAAAAATTAATTTAGAACAACGGGTTCTAACAAGAATAATGCGAGAACATTATTACATAAGCTTGTCCCATTCATACGCTACCTTCTAACCCTTCACACCAGTCTCAACCTAAATCCCAGATCGTAAAGTCGATTATTGATTGCAGAATGGACGCTGCGTTTGTAACTTTGTAACACCGAGTTATATTTATGGGACTTCCAAAGGTCCCAGGTCTCATATTTGGGGGTTTCCTTCGAAATTACTTATCATACCTGTTTATAGGGTTACCCTATAAACAGGTAAGATAAGGTAATTTTTGTATTACTTATTGACTTAAAGATACGGCCAGAAATGGGTAGTTTGAATGACTGATACAGTATTAGACAGGGATAAGAAAATTCATGGCCTAAAGCATTTTTATTACCCCAGTGCTTATAGTGGTCCCGGGTTATGTTTTTCGTTTAATTATGCATGTATCTATCCTCCAAAATGTTCTTTATTAAACGGCTGGATGGATTTTGATGAATAAGGTATCAAAAGCTTAGCCTTTTTTCCTTTACTTTAATAGATTGTATGTATGCATTAGGTATTGTTAGTTCGAAGCGTAACATGTGCTGTTTTATGAATTTGATTACATTCACCTTTTTCTGTTATACCTACGCGTCACGAAATATGATTGGCACCACACTGGAGCTTCAATATTGTATTATAATACATTGCAACAAGGATCATACAAAAAAACGGTAGGAACCAAACCGTAAGTTTGTTGCCTGTTCTTCTAAGCTTTGGTCACGTGGAAATGACACCTAGAGTCACCTAGCTTTAGGACGTTCCAAAGCGATCCTTGGGATTTAATTGAATAAATACCTTTTGACTTTGACTTTGAAAAGATAATGCGTTTTTCTTAGTTTCGTTAATTTTTCTACCCCATTCCGGTGATTTTTGGGCATAAAAATTGCTTATATGTACCCAATCTACGATCAATAGTTAGTTTAAAGTTTCATTCCGATCGGTTGAGTAATTGAGCCACAACACAAACATCCGATCATCGTAACTTTCGTCATGTCTATTTCTGCTTGAAGTGCTGCTTGTTTCGGTTTGAAGGGTGTGGTTGCCGGTGAATTTACAGGCACGTGATGCTTAACATCTGTATACCTGAAGTTGATGGACGTAAGTGCATTTTAGGGCACGTTCATATCGTGCGTGACTTCAAAAGCGATCTTTTCCAGACAACCTTTGGATAGGCTGGATTTTAGTTGAACATTTCACAAAAGCAAAGTAGGATAGGATTAGTATTATGTGTAGCATTGAAGCAGCATCGTGGCGTTATAATGTATTTTTTTTTATACAACTAGCTGTTGGAACAAGCAGATGACCCACCTGATATTAAGTGGTAACCATCACCTATAACAAAGCATTACCTCGTAAGTCACGCACGATAGGAACGTGCCATACGATGCACAGCGCTGCGTCCATCAACTTGAGGCATACAGTTGTTAAGCCTCATGTGCCTGTAATTACACCGGCAACCACACTCTTCAAACCGAAACACAGCAACGCTGCTTGGCGGCAGAAAAAGGCGTGGTGATAGTACTTTCCCGGACGAGCCCTTCACAAAGAGCTCTACTACTCTTAGTGTTCTTGTGTTTTCGCTTGTACAAAATTTAAGTATTTTTTCTTTTATAGCCGGTTTTAGGAAACTCTCAACACCGCGTAGAATATTGTTGAATAATTCACAAGACCAATAACTAGTTATTTTAAAAGTAAAATTTAAAATTTGCTCTGAAAGCGTGTTCACGTCACATTTGCTTAAAGGAGACAGGTTCCCACATAGCTTCGGTGCTTGGTGGAAGGCAGAAGAGAATTGCGGTTATATAGGGTAGGTTTTAGCATCTCATAGTACCTATAGAATAGATAACTTTACCGAGCATACGAACTTTTTTAAGAGTAGTAGAGCTCTTTGTGAAGTGCTCGTCCGGGGAAGTACTACCACCGAGCCTTTTTCTGCCGCCAAGCAGCGTTGCTGTGTTTCTGTTTGAAGAGTGTGGTTGCCAGTGTAATTACAGGCACGTGAGGCTTAACATCTGTATGCCTCAAGTTGATGGACGCAGCGCTGTGCTGTGCATCGGATGGCACGTTCCTATCGTGCGTGAATCACGAGGCAATGCTTTGTTATGGGTGATGGTTACCACTTAATATCAGGTGGGCCATCTGCTTGTACCATCAGCTAGTTGTATAAAAAAAACTTGGGTGCCTACATGACTGAAAAAAAATAACGTGGAACATAGGTACATACAATGAAGAGTAAAACACAATAAGGAACAAATGTATATATAGTTAGGCAACCACAATCTTCAAACCGAAACACAGCAACGTTGCTTGGCGGCGGAAATAGGCATGGTGGTAGAAGATTCACAAAGATCTCCAATAATCTCAAAAAGTGTTATTTTATTGTTACAAATTAACACGATAGAAGGTGGAAAAATCTTTTGCAAAAAAGTAAGTATTAAATAATATCAAAATAGGTATCAAAGAGTTTTACTAATCTCAAAATATTAATTTTAATTTGTTTAAAATTAATAATAAGAAAAGAATGGTATCGCGGCTGCATAGCAGGTATCGCGGCTATTTTCAAAATAAGTCATTTCGTGAGTATGTATTTACCGCTACTAGTTTATTAGTCATTCCACAAAAATACGAAGTCGCGTCTTGGGAAAACATCTTATTTAAGCTCAAGCAAGTCTGTCTCCCAGATTTCTATTTTCTATGCGATATCAAAAATTTAAACTTTTTAAACTTACCCTCTGGAATTTTACTGTATGGAAATCATACGTAAAGTCTACGAATGGAAATGTGTGGAAATAATCTTAGGATTTATTACCTCGTAATAGTGTGTGTACGCGTAGGAACGAAAATACTTATATTATTTTACAAAACAAAATCATTTATTTATGCCTGATATGCAAACAATTTATAAATACTGGAATGGATATGAAATAGTAAATTGTTCAGCACGGGAGCAAACAACTATTTTAAAGGAGTGTTTACGAACGAAGGCGGAATGCATTTTGCGTGTTGTTTTTTTTATTCACAATTTTTTTATTTTTCTTGTTTTCTTTTTCTTTATCATACAGGCTGTTATTTTTAATATTTTATGTTTTTCATATTTGTGATTGATCTCTTTGGTAGTCCCAAAAATTATTAACCGAGTGGGATTTGAACTCACGACCTTCCCCTTGATACGGGGCCGTGCTAACCAACCGCGCCTTCGGATTCTAATCACACTCGACGAATAACTCAGGGGCATGCTACAACGGTACTTATGCGACCGTGGTAATAATCGGATAATAACTTTTGGGACTATATTAAACTTTTTTGTGATTTCCTTAGGTGTAGGTAAACACTATAAAACTAATAAAAAGTACAAATCTGGGAAGCACATTCCAAATTCAAACTACTTATCCTCCCTAGGTAGCAAATTGCTCTTTTTCTGTCCCCGTTTATGAAGAAAATACATAAATCATAAATCATTTATTCTCTGTGAATCTAGGTAGGTTTATAATATAACGTATGAAATAGTTGTAAGATTTATTTTCTGGTAAATAAATAATACTCATACTTTAAGCTCGAAATAGTGGTATAATCCTTGTGAGACGACTATTCAATTTATCTCAATACGAGCGCTTTCCGTTTGAAGACACCATAAGTGGGTTAGCCATTCGAGTCTGGTTTTCAAAGTGCTTTTAAACATTAAACTACCTATAATTTCTACAAAACCCCCTTCAACTTCCAAAGTCTTCATACATCCATATGAGTCTGAAGTCAGGTAATGGTCTGCTCCAATGCAAAAACGAGCGCCACACTTGAATTTTAAGTGGTGTCACAGCTTAATATAAATGTTAGTAAGTCTTTGTGAAGGGCTTGTCCGGGGATGTACCACCTCGCCTTTTTCTGCCGGCAAGCAGCGTTGCTGTGTTTCGGTTTGAAGGGTGTGGTTGCCGGTGTAATTACAGGCACACGACGCTTAAAATCTTAATGACTCAGGTGCGTCTCTACTACCAACTGAGCTGTGACAGCCTTCACAGCTCAGTTGTTAGTAGCTCTGCCTTCTGCGCCTTAGGCCATGGGTTCGATCTCCATCGAGAACAAACATTTGTGTGATGAACATAGATTTTTGTTCTCTGTCTGGGTGTTATTATATATTATAAGTATGTATTTACAAAAAAAAAAGTATATATGTATTATATCAGCTATCTTGTTATTACATACTACATATTACAAGCTTTGGCTTAGTTTGGGGCTAGATAGTGCTGTGTGGATAGTCCAAAAATATTTATTTATTATTTATTTATGACTCAAGTTGTTGGACTCAGGGTAGTGTCGTTGTCTCTCTCTCTCGTCGTGTCACTAGTTTCTTTCGAAAAAGTGTGGTGAAAGGATTTTAAGTGCGCCTCAAGAGGCTCCTTTTGAGCACTTAACACATATTATAGAACTTTTTGAGTTTGTGAGTACCTATATGAGTTTTTCTATTCAAAAGTTTATGTGCACAATGCCAGTACTCTCAAACGATGAAAGAAAACATCGTGAGGAAACCGGCATGTCGTAGAACCTAAAAAGTTTTATAACATGTGTCTAGTGCTCGAAAAGAGCCTCTTGAGGCGCACTTAAAATCCTTTCACCACACTGTTTCGAAAGAAACTAGTGACACGACAAGAGAGAGACCATCTTATAAATAGTATCCTTAATATACACGGTGAGCACCAATGTTTGTATTGTTTTATCAAACAACATCCACAGCCCTTCAATTAATTCTAATTTTATGTAGGTAAGGGAAAATCGAGTACTGCTGTCTAACGTGCGCTGGGAATTAAAAGTGAGTTTTTCATACCTAGCTGTACTTCCTTCACTGTGGCAAACGACTAAGTGTGAAGTAATGCCGATTTTTACGAGACAACCCCGAGTGGAATACTTGATGAGGGCGTAAAGTAACATTTACTTTATTTGATGCCGGGCTAATATTTGTTATTTTTGAACCCGGACATGAAAGGGTTGTGCAAAGAAGATTCATGAAAATATTTGGATGGTTTTTTGTTAATTAAATAAAATCTTTTTTAATAAGCGGTTCGTTACGGAAATTGTTTACAGTTAATGGTATTTTACAAAATACATACATACCCACCCATACAACCTAGTAGGGTTTGTAGTAATAATCTTCTTCTTCTTGTCGTGTCACTAGTTTCTTTTGAAACAGTGTGGTGAAAGGATTTTAAGTGCGCCTCAAGAGGCCCCTTTCGAGCACTAGACACATGGTATATAACTTTTGAGATTCTACAACATGCCGGTTTCCTCACGATGTTTTCTTTCACCGTTTGAGAGTACTGGCACTGTGCACATAATATTTTGAACAGAAAAACTCATTGGTACATGACTGGATTCGAACCCACGACCTTAAGATCGGAAGGCGGGGCCGCTACCGCTAGACCACAAGTGATCTCAAGTGTGTAGTAATAATAAACCTACTGAAAACCAGCGCCGCACCGTACCTACCTATACCTATAGGTACTGTGCAGCATAAAGCTCAGACGATGAGCTTTTTGACCCCACACAACAATGCATGGGTATCATAGGTACCTATCTATTTACCTACATATTTTTTTCACCTACTGTTATTGTTGCCGTCTACTCTTTATTGTTTTTAATTTTTTACTTTACTTGGGTCAAGTAATAAGTAAAAAAAAGAAAAAGTTTCTTTTAACCTGTTTCTAATTATATAGGGCTAATTGCGTATTTTGTTTATTTTAATTATTAATTAAATAATTATATTTATATTTTATATTTTTTTTTAATATTTTAATTTTAATTATTGGTGGACTTTCCACACAGCACTATCTCGCCCCAAACTAAGCCAAAGCTTGTAATATGCGAACCAGATAGTTGATATAATACATATATAGTTTTATTGTTGTTACGTCTTCCTTTTTTATCTTTTTTATTTTCATCTGTTATCTTCTTTGTTCAGTGTTCCTTTCTAATGTGTGTGTTAAATAAACGTATTTCATTTCATTTTCATTTTATGATTTCTTAATAAATAAATATTATGGTCTTTCCACACGTCTTTTTTGGTCTATCTAGCCTCAAACAAAGGAAAGCTTGACAATTTCAACGGACGAGAAACTGGTGTTAGAGGGACTGCAATGAGGAAGACGTCGGTTCTATGACGTGGACAGATCTGTTCCAATTTAAAATTTTCTACAGTTTATGGAGATCGATTCTTATAATATTTCAGCTGTTAGATATCCAGCTCGGAAGGTTTGTCTATAAATGTTATTTTTGTAAATAACGGTCATTAATTAAACCGGCCAAGTGCGAGTCGGACTCGCGCACGAAGGGTTCCGTATGTTTATCTATAAAAAAAGCAAAAAAATCACGTTTGTTGTATGGGAGCCCCCTTAAATATTTATTTTATTCTGTTTATTTATTATTATAGCGAAACATAAGTATTTGTTTAGTATTTGTTGTTATAGCGGCAACATAAATACATCATCTGTGAACATTTCAACTGTCCAAATATCACGGTTCATGAAATATAGCCTTGTGACAGACGGACAGACAGACAGACGGACGGACAGTGGAGTCTTAGTAATAGGGTCCCGTTTTACCCTTTGGGTACGGAACCCTAAGCAAATACTTTTAGTATGCCATTTTCAAGAATATTATGGTGTTTTTTTTTAACTTTTTAATGAGGAACAAGCAGATTACCCACCTGATATTAAGAGGTAACCATCACCTATAACAAAGCATTGCCTCATAAATCACGCTCGATAGGAACGTGCCCTACGATGCACTGCCCTGCGTCCATCAACTTGAGGCATACAGGTGTTAATCTGCATGTGCTAGTAATTACACCGGCAACCACACCCTTCAAACCGAAACACAGCAACGCTGCTTGGAGGCAGAAAACGGTATAGTGGTATTTCTTTCTCGGACGAGCCCTTCACGAGCTCTACTGCGTTTATGGTACTCCACTCTAGATACTAAATTCCTATGAAATATAAAATATTTTTATAGAAAAGGTTTTTATTTTTAGCAAATGATACTGTGCCCCGTCCATCTACTTGAGGTTATTTCACGGTAGAAAAGCTTAGCCTTACAGCCTTTGCAGTGCCCTAAGAGGGGCTCACATGTGATTCTACTACTGTTTATGAAATATTAAAATTCGTAAGTTTTTTATTCAGACAACCAGAGATCTCTTGGCAGGCAGATTCTGCGCCGAGATAGAACCCGAAATTTATCTACACAGTAGTAAGACCGTCTTTTTCCACCAGATGGCGTCATATGTGTCAGAGCATCGGCGTACATACCTGACGCACTACAGAAGCGCATAAAGATCTTGTTTATTAAATGATGATAAAAAATTTCGTAAATTGAGTAGTATTTGAAGAATCCACTTAAAATTCAATTCAATTCATTTATTTCAGATCAAAATAATCCAATTTGTTAGTACCACACAGAAATAGAACCTTAAAAAAACTAATGTTAGTTATTACACAATATGAGACAAATAATTTATTGATATGTTCGATTCAGGCTTCAAACAGATATTGTCACCTACTGGGTCACTAACTGAGCAATAGGTAGCAGTTAACTAACCCAGTAGCTGAAGAAGCCTGAATCCAACCGATCAGCAACAACGGCCGGCATGGTATTGGTACTGCCGCGGATGCGAATAATCAGCGAAAAAAAAAAGTAAAAGGAATGGTATTTTGGAAGATTTCTTTCCAGATAGATGGGTGAGTTAGCAAGTGTTGCGATGGCCTCTGTAATTTCACCGGCACCCACACCATTCAAACCGAACATAATACTCAAATACAACATCATTCTAGAACTACAACTCAGCGCAAACATTGTAGACTTGCCGTAATCCTTACATGCACCGACGCTGTTGCTGGAATTTATGATTCTATTTACTTTGTTGGACGTTCGACTTTTGTTTTGGCCGAATCGGGTAGAAGCAAGCCGAAGAAGAAAAACTAGTATACGCTATGCTCAAAAAGTAGATTTCGATAAAGTGATGGCCCACCTCATTTTAGCATTGGCTCAAGATCGTTGATTCTATTTATCATATAATATTGTATATTTTGGTTTGCCAATAAAGAGTAAATGTTTTTTACATGCCTATATTCCTATTTACAAAACACATGTCCTGGTGGGAATCGAACCCGTGGAATCTGCATTTCTTGCAGAACATGTCCACGGAGAACGCGCTATGCGCTACGCCACTACGTTCATCACTCTGAGACGGAAAGGTATCTAGGTAGAGTATGATGTCTATATCTATCAGGATACAACTGCTTGGCAATAAAAATAGGTACGGTGGTAGTAGAAGTGTTCATCTTGAGTAATTTTGTTGAGACGCAGAGAACCTTAAAACTACTTCTCGCTCTCGCATTCAAATTTTTTTTAAGATATGAAATCACCTAAAATTCCAAACTTCAATGTTTTGGAAAAAAGAATTATAAAAATTTAAAAAAATTGGTTTGTTTTCGTGTTGACCGTGGTTAATATTTTTGCTGAATAACTGTAATGTTAACTTTTTGTTTAAGTTTTTAATATGTTTCTATATGTAGAGTGTATTGTTTGTTTAGTTAAAAATATTTATTGATACACATTTTTAATTTATTTTATTAATTTTTTTTTATATTCCTATTTTCTGCAGCTATTTAATTACTACTTAATAGATGTAAGTAGATGTGGTTGAACAATTAACTATTATTACCGAACCTGTAAATTTGCCGTCTCTCGGAGGTTTTGGCCGAAACTTTGGATCAAACACTATCTATTTGCCGTCCAAACATGTCGGGCCGTTAAAAGTTTTGTTTTAGTGGAGTTCTTAGTTTGAGCTGTTTTAAATGGACTTCATAATGGAAAGGAAACAGTGTGGTTTTACATGTTTTTAAATACATTTTCATTGAATCAGTTATCAGAGGTTTTCGGAATAAAATTTTACGTACGTGGTTTTTTGGTCGTTATTCAATTTTATTTGTGATTTTTACAAAGTTCACGAAACAAAATAACGAATCAGATCGCTACCCAATATTGTGAACAGATATTATTTGCCAAACAAACCAATACCAATTATTAATTTCATAAAAGAGACAATGATTTCACGCTACGGAGATACATAGTTATGTATTGGAGAGCAAAAACCATAATAAACGTAAATCATATAAGCATGTATCATTATCAGCCTTCACAGCTCAGTTGTTAGTAGCTCTGCCTTCTGCGCCGTAGGCCGTGGGTTCGATCCCCACCGAGAACAAATATTTGTCTGATGAACATAGATGTTTGTTCTCTGTCTGGGTATTATTATAAGTATGTATTTACAAAAAAAAAGTACATTTGTATTATATCAGTATCTGGTTCCCATATAAAGTTCACAAGCTTTGCTTGGGGCTAGATAGTGCTGTGTGGGAAGTCCACCAATATTTATTTATTTATTGTAAAAAATACACACATCTTGATATCCTGCTTCCATTTTCAAGTCGGTTGGAATTTAATTTTGACGTGTGTTTATTATTATTTATTTATTCTCGGTCGCATGTCAAAACTAATGCCATATTATGAAACATGAGTAAAACAGTAATAGATCGAGTGAGCGAAGTGAACGGAGACCTTTGTGAAAACTTGAACGATTTGGCAAGTATATGAGTTTAATCGGCCGAGGGGTCTCGATGGCCGATTATTGTAATATGGGGGTTTTTCAAGACGAAAAATATCACGAGTTCGGGGCGAAACACTAGTAATTTTATTTTAACTGTCAACTGTGTAGTTTAACTGTAATATTTGAATATAATTATTTAGCTTTCTGCAAAAGTGAAGCAATCATTTAGCTAAGGTGTATTTGCATTCAAATTCGGTAAACTAAGTACGTTCTTGAATCAGTAACGAGCCGATCGAAAAATCAAATATTTGCCAATGAAAAAGGCGATGCTTGAAATTTCTAATTTAACTGGTCAATATTAGAAATTACTAGTTTAAAACTTGTTATCAGCCTGATAAAATTGAAAAAAGTAAGTAAATTTTATTTCATTGTAACGATTTTATTACGTACGCTTCAAGTTGATTGGGTATTGGGAATCTGGTACTTACCAACTTTTTTTTTTTCGTTTGTTAAGCATTGATCTCGTGTCTGAAACAAATATATATTATGATGATGATGATATATGTAATTTCAGTTCTGAAAACTGTGGTGTGAACACACCTCAGCACACATTAGTTATAGTTTGTCCATAAACCCCAATGTAAGACAGTGCTCATTACGTCGTGGAACAATAAACACAGTTCACCATGAACATCACGTCACGCACCCTCCAAATACCACCACAAGAGCCTATATCTAATTATAGTTCATGGTGGGAAAATAAAAATTGCACTGACGTCCCGTAATGGGGGATATTGTGCATTATCCCCCTTAGTCCGCGTCTCTCACGCGCGCTTTACCGCCTGGATAGACCCGTAGTTCTACCCTACCTCATCACGCTGTGCCCTCTGCTAGACAGAGGGACACGCGAAGAGGCCCACCGCGTTGGGTTATTAGCCACCATGAAACACGTTCGCAGTACCCTGCGGGCGTGTTTCATGGTGTTACCAGGGTGCACCACGAGGAGGTTACCCAACCTAGCACCCCATTCCCCTGCTAACCTCACCGCAGCCAGCCCAACCCCTTAAAGTACCGGAGAAGGACTTTGAGTTGATGGCAGCAATGTTCTAGCAGGTGATGTGGATGCAGAGGAGCAAGATCCGATCAGCTCCTGCAGCCCTGTTTTTAAAGAGTCCACTTCGCACAAACACATAAATGTTTTCTTAAAACCAGAAGCTGGCAACCCCCAGTGCAAAAGACCAAACGTGACTCGAAACATACAACCAACTTGATTTTAGCGCCAGGAAAAGCAATCTTCCTTTAGAAACAATTATATCACATTGTGAACAAACTGCAGAGAAAAGCCTTGTTTTCAAGCCTTGGCTTTCTGAGAAACGGGTAACGTAAACACGTTACGGTAGCTGGTGGGACATGGCACAGTATCATCATCATCAACCTATGTTCGTCCACTGCTGGAAGTAGGTCTCTCCTAAGACGTGCCACTGAGCCCGGTCTTCGGCTCTTCTCATCCAATGTTTGCCAGCGTCATTTCGCAGGTCGTCGCCCCACCTCGCCGTAGGACGTGCTACACTACACTTACCTAAACGCGGTCTCCACTCAAGTATTCGTTTGCTTCAACGATTGTTGGTTCTACGGCAAACATGGCCGGCCAACTGCCATTTCAGCTTGCTAATCCTTTATGTGGACTGCTTTATTTCTCTGTCGGATAACATCGTTTCGGATTCTATCCTTCAGAGAGACTCCGAGCATAGCTCTCTCCATAGCTCGCTGAGTGACTTTCGATTTGCGGAACAAATATTTGTGTGATGAACATAGATGTTTGTTCTCTGTCTGGGTGTTATATAATATTATAAGTTTATATATACAAACAAAAAATAGGTAGTATATCAGCAGATCTGGTTCCCATATCACAAGCTTTGGCTTAGTTTGGGGCAAGATAGTCCGGTGTGGAATGTCCACCAATATTTATTTATTTATTATTTTATTTGTTTTTGTGTTTTTTTTTCTGCTCTGTGAAACTTCTTAATACTTACCTCAAATAGGGTTAGTAAATAATTTAACATTTTATTTTTTTCTATAATTCCTTTCTATAATAAAGGAACTGCACTGTGTGTTACGGAAACACGTCACAAATCCCTAGCTATCTGCTACCCCATCACCCACTTTGCGTGGGTAACACCGCAACACTGGTATTAAACACGGGCCACCCGGGTAACTTATATTATAGAAGTTAAAATGCGTTTTAGATCAAAAATAGCTCGCCTTCAAAGTTTAGATAAGGTACGGAAAAAAATCTATAATTGTTTCAATCGTGGCATTTTTGTGATAATACAGTTAATTAATGGTAATGGTATGTAATTATTGCAAAATTAATAACATTTTAACAATATAAAATCTTAAGTCAGTTTTTTTTATACTACAACCTGATGGAACAAGTAGCCCACGTGAAATTCTACCTATAACTACAGTTATAGGTATGCAAATAGGTAGGTACTTTTACTACTACCCCTATTTTGTAGCCCGTTGAGCACAATAGGTCTGTTTCTGTTTCACAGCACTTGTCTGTAGCTGGTGACCTCCAAATTATAAGGATCCAGCTGACGTAGCATTTTTGTACGAAAATAGACCAACCTAGCCCTTACTAATTTCATTTTGTAAGCTGACCAACGCCATTGTTTTATTAGTCGGTCTCATTTGTTTGTTCTGTTGTCTTCCGAGAATAGAATATTTTTTATTTGACACTTAAACACAGGTACAGTATGACAACAATATAAAGAAAAAACTGTGAGTTACAGTAGGTAAGTCGATAGGTACTCATTTAGAGTCTATAGGTACTAAGCTTTGGTCGCGTGGAACTGGCACCTAGATTCACCAAGCTTTAAGACGTTTCAAAGTGATCCTTGTGATTTTATTGAATAAATACCTTTTGACTTTGACTTTGACGGTTTTATTGTTGAGATGAGAAGGCGAGAAATGATCAGTTGACTACAGTAATAAACATTTAAAATAAAAATGTCATTCTTAAAAACGTTAGATAATATACAAAATCGGATACAACGGTCACCGCTTTAGTAAGACGGTAAACAAGACACAAGGGTCCTTTGGGAGATAGTACGCGACTTTTTCTCGGGACCGTACGTGCACTTTGATTTAAAACAGTGTGTGAACTTAGAACGTTTGTTTTAAGTTGCGGAACAAACGATGCGTCTTGTACAGGGTGTAAACGACAGGTTCTTTTATACAACTAGCTGATGGAACAAGCATATGTTAAGTGGTAACCATTACCTATAACAAAGTATTACCTCGTGAGTCACGCACGATAAGAACGTGCCGTACGATGCACTGCCCTGCGTCCATCAACTTGAGGCATACAGATGTTAAGCCTCATGTAATTACACCGGCAACCACACTCTTCAAACCAAAACCCAGCAACGCTGCTTGGCGGCAGAAAAAGGCGTGGTAGTAGTACTTCCCCGGACGAGCCCTTCACAAAGAGCTAGTTGTATATTAAAAAATGTGAACTTGCGTAAATGAAAATGATTAATTATATTTACAATGCTAACACACGTTACTAAAATAATAATTTAATATCAGAAATGTTTGAGAAATGTCCCAAAGGCAAGCTCGTAGACACAAACCGTAACAGCGTAGTTCCGTAGCAAGCTCTACGGAAGTGCTACGGCGTAGCTAGACACTTAACTTTTGTCTGAGTTCTAGTTAGAAAATTATTTTCACTCGAGCACAATAGCACTAGATATTTACTCTGTGTAGTACAAATCAGTAGCCCATTACAAAACTAAAGAAAACAAGGAAGTTTGCTTGTCTGGCAAGTTTACTCAACATTTTATTTTTAGTTTTGAGTAGGTACTTGGAAACTATGAGATATAAAAGGATTTATTCAACATGTTTCGGAATTGAAGTTATAATAGATATTTTTTTTAGCCTCTACAATAATGGATTTTAAAGGTCTTAGATTGTCCTGTTTTTTTATACAACTAGCTGGTGGAACAATCAGATGGCCCACCTGATGTAAAGTGGTAACCATCGCCTATAACAAAGCATTGCCTCGTAAGTCCCGCACGATAGGAACAAGCCCTACGATGCACTGCCCTGCGTCAATCAACTTGAGGCATACAGATGTTGAGCCTCATGTGAAACCGAAACACAGCAGCGCTGCTTGGCTGCAGAAAAAGGCGTGGTGGTAGTTCTTCCCCTGATGAGCCCTTCACAAAGAGCTCTACTACTCTTAACTCAGCTAAATCGTCACTTGAGCATCAGAGGAGGTTGCATTCAAAGAAAGGAGTATTCATAGCAAAACTATTTATCTTCTTATCGTGTCACTAGTTTTTTTTTAAACAGTGTGATGAAAAATATTTCAAGCACTTGATACATGTTTTAGAATTGTTTAGGTTCTTTGACATGCCGGTTTTCTCACGATATTTTCCATCACCCATTGAGAGTACTGAAACTGTGCACATACAAATTTGATTTTTTATTCAAAAATGTATGTGCACTCATTGGTGCACTACCAGTTTTCAACCCACGTCCTTATGATAGGAAGGTGAGGCTGCTACCACTACACCACTGGTGCTCTTAAATTTAATTAATACAAATATATATTATTTTATATTATTTAATTTTGTTACCTGATGTAGCATAAGAGCTATTATTACCTATACCGGAAATTACTGGGAACGGGATGAAAAAAACTCAATAAAATAAAAGCGCTTTAAATAATAATGTTATCAATCACTATTATTTAACGCAAGCAACAATACAAGCCGCGTACAAGCGCTACCAATAATAATTATTTATTTTCTGGCCCAAATGTGAATGTATATAAGGTGACAATTCACTAATGATAAGAATGACTTACAAGGATAAAATTATTCAAAACTTGACTTAAAGCATTAACGTCAAGTTTATCGCATTTAGAAACGAATAAGGCTTTTACGCCTTGAATTGAAAGGTACTTGAGTAATCTGATGAAAAATCCCATTACATTTTATCTAAGCGCCTGTGAAGCGTTTTTAGAGTTTATCGGTAAAATGCCACAGATGATAAATAAATTGCTAATATGTTAAATGTGAATTTTAGAGCACTGGTGGTCTAACAGGAGTGACCCCGCCGTTTGAAACCGATAGTGCACTGCACCGATGAATAAAAAAAAAATAAGAAAAAAAAATACAAGGCATAGTTGGTCTTTTCACTACAGTTTCACCTGATTCGGTTCGGTCACAGCTGACGTTGGAGCAAAACGGTATAGACGCCTCCTATGTCATCATCAAGACCGTTTTGATATTAATTTTAAAAAATAACTGATGTTCGATGTATTTGTGTTCGCGTGTCGTCACTATTTCTTTTTGGCCTTACTTAAGAAGCAGCGCCCTGGGTAATCTTGCTTAAAATGATTCAGTAAACTTTGCTTGCTCTACAAGGTGTTCTAGAACTAGTCCTGAATTCTTAGATGCAAAGAAAATAAATAATAAATAAACATGTATTCAAAAAAACTTTGGTAGACTTTGGGCTATACACAGGCGAGGGCGAGACATAGACAATCATTTATTTACTACTTAGCACACAACATGCAATACATGATAAATTAATATACATATAGAAATAATAATACATCATAACAACAGAAAAAAAACCATGTTGGAAAACCTACATGTTTAAATATGAGGTATGTAACAGCAGCAAATGGGTCTTAAGTTAAGCAGAATGCCCACTTATCAGTAGACGCTGTTATTCTGCCAAGACCTTACCAACATTTAAATATCCTTACCTTTCACATTTCTTGGAAATTTCTTGATTATATAAGACAAAATTTATATAAACAAAGAATAAGACTCAATTCTCAGTATTTGTATAAATTTAGACTACTAATGGTAGGTAGGTAACGAGAGGGGAATGGTATTACGAAAACACTTGAATGAATTTTTGTAGTGAACCGATTTTATTCAAAACAAATATTTTGCCTAACCTAAATCTCAAAACGCAACGATAGCGCGATCTAGAAACCGTACACTTTTAGTCGCGCCACCTAGTTGTTAAGGCGAAGACAAGAGCTAATGTGACTCTCGCTCGCACGTTTCGACATGTTGAAAGATATAAAATCAATAAACTAATTTTCGAAAAATCGCAATCAACCATTTTGTGTGCAATCTTATTGCACACAGTTTAGTAAAAATTACATTTTGATCGATACATGTTTTCCTACTCAAAAGTGTGCTTTACTAGTTTTCGTACATATGCAAATTTTTAAGTGGGAAAACTCGTATCGATCAAAATGAAATTTTTACTAAACTGTGTGCAATGTAATTGCACAGAAAATGGTTGTTTGCGATTTTTCGAAAATGAGTTTAGTGATTTTATATCTTTCAACATGTCGAAACGTGCGAGCGAGAAGTTGTTTGATAGTTGTCAGCCCCTTAAATTAGAACTAATTAAGCAAACGAGCTTTAACAGTATTCCTGCAATAATGAATACGAAGTACCTATCAAAATATTAAAGAACCTGCCACAATGTTAAACCTCAAGTGCTTATAATTTTACCGGCACCCACATCCTTCAAACCAAAACACAGCAACGCTGCTTGATGTCAGAAATAGGCAATGTGGAAGTACTTTCCTGGACGGGCTCTTCACAAAGTACTCTTCTACTAGATGAAACCAATCGTACACCCAAAAGTATTTCTTGTTTTGCCGTATGATGTTTGATGTTATTTGTTGATAATATTGTTTTTAGGGTTTTTCGGAACGGTAGGAACCAAGCCGTAAGTTTGTTGCCTGTTCTTCTAGGCTTTGGTCGCGTGGAACTGGCACCTCGAGTCACCTAGCTTTAAGACGTTTTAAAGTCATCCTTGTGATTTTATTGAATAATCTTTTGACTTTGACTCTGTTGTTGAACACCCTGTATAAATCCCAGGTGAGAGTTTCAAGGTGAAAATGTATTTAATTATTCACCCGCCATTCCGTTGTTTGGAACTTGGTGTTTGTAGCGCTGTGTGAAATTATTACGTTTATTTGATGAAGCAATGAAAAGTCTTCGACCTTTCTCGTACCTTTGCATGTTTTTCTGGTTTACTCGCATAAATAAGTCACTTCATCTCATCTTTTATAACTGGTCTTGTTTCGTCTCGTCTCGTGTCTTGTCTCGTCTCATCTACGTAGTTTTACAACTAGCTGATGGAACAAGCAGATGGCCCACCTGATGTTAAGTGGTAACTATCACCTATAGCAAAGCAGTGTCTCGTTAGTCACGCATGATAGGAATGTGCCCTACGATGCACTAGCCTGCGTCGATCAACTTGAGGCATACAGATGTTAAGCTTCATGTGCCTGTAATTACAACGGAAACCACACTCTTCAAACCAAAACACAGCGTTGCTGCTTGGCGGCAGAAAAAGGCGTGGTGGTAGTACTTCCCCGGACGAGCCCTTCACAAAAGCTCTACGAATCTTAGAGGCTAGCGTCCACTAGGCGGATCGGGTCGGGCCGCATCGCAACGCAAAAATACGCCTGGCTATGTTTTGTTAGAAATATCGTTTATTAGCGACGGATCGGAGCGCGGCGGGCGGCAACGCATTGGCGGATCGTTTCGCAGGCGTATTTTTGTCGGCGGTGCGCTGCAACCCGCCCCGATCCGTCTAGTCGACGCAGTCAGGCGGATGTGAGCGATACTCGAAGAATTTGACTGGATCTTTCTTCAAATCGTTAAATAAATGATGGTATTCACCAAATACATTTCTTTTCTGGCATATATCATGCACCCACACCTTGTGTACTCGTCGTCGTTTTTTATTTTTTTGCTCTTCCTCAAGAAGGATTTGAAACCATAACATCTCTTCGTCGGAGCTGTCCATGGTAGCGCGATGTCAGTCCAAGCACGAAAACACGTCTGAAGATCAAATCCGCTTAGGCGGTCCGCCGCGCCCCGTACAGATGGACGCAAGAGCATCACAGAACCGCGGCCCGTTCCAATGCGACCCGCCCCGATCCGTCCCTAAAGGACGCCAGCCTTAATACGTCTCATCTTGTCTCGTCTTGTCACATCTTATAACGTAACGTCACGTCACATCTCGTTTTGTCTCGTCTTGTTACGTCAGATCACGTTATGTCTCATCTCCTAAAGCTGCCCCAAACATTACTAGCTTCTCACCATTTTGGTGTGCAGTCACGGTAGATATCCTCTTAGATATCTTAGTACCGAGTACCAATTCAAGAATCATTGATGATTATTATCTATGGGGGGTAGTCAGAGGTTTATTTATTTAATTAGAATGGCTGCCATATGACGACAACTTATACTTCATTTTATTCATAAGTCTTATGAATAAAATGAAAACAATATGGGATAAAAAAACAGAAAATTACAAAAAAAAGTAAATACGAAGCATTAGTTAAATAAATAGATATTTTCTATTTTTACATTTTAGTTTGTATAATATTTTGTTTTTTTTTTGCGGTGGTGGATGAATTTTCTTTCTTTCTAGTTGATTTCGTCAAGTAATTAGGAAGCAAATTATTAGCAAGCAAATTATTAGTAAGCAAATTATTAGCAAGCAAATTATTAGCAAGTAAATTATTAGCAATTATATATAATTCCCTCTTGTGATTTTAACACAAGCTATAGCGTTAATTAGTTTCTAAACTGCTTCACTTTGAAATACTACACTAGCTACTGAAAATGTCCTTAGCATAATCTGCTTTGAAGTTTATAAACTTGATAGCTTTTGCCAGCAGCTTTGCTTCTAGTTTTACCTGCCACACTAACTTCAAGTATTACCTAGATATTATACTTTAGTATTTAAGCAGCAGAGGCCCCGCCTTCCGATCCTAAGGTCGTGGGTTCAAAACTCATCGTGAACGAGAGAGTTGTTCTGTTCAATAATGTATTTGCACAGTGCCAGTACTTTCAAACGCTGAAGCAAACATCAAGACGATGATTATAGAGGTATAGCATAAAAATTAAGGTTTCGATTAAATAATATCTTGCTTCCTACTTGCTGGATGTATGGATGTATGGATGTATGGATGTTTGGATGTATGATTGTTATGATGTCTGGATGTTTGGATGTACTTATGGATGTTTGGATGTATGGATGTTTGTGGCTCAATCACGCCATAACCGTAGTGGCTAGGGCGTGATTGAGCCCGATCGGTTAAATAATGTATGAGCAAGCGCCTAGCTTTAAGACTTCTCAAAGTCATCGTTTTGATTCAATAGAATACCTATATATATTTTAACACTGTCTTTGACATTATCTTAGCATTGCACTCCTTACATCACAAATATAAAAACCTCCCGCCAAGCAGCGTTGCTGTGTTTCGGTTAGAAGAGTGTGGTTGCCGGTGTAATTACAGGCACATGAGGCTTAACATCTGTATGCCTCAAGTTGATGGACGCAGTGCATCGTATGACACGTGCGTGACTTACAAGGCAATGCTTTGTTATCGGTGATGGTTACCACTTAACATCAGGTGGGCCATCTGCTTGTTCCATCAGCTAGTTGTATAAACCTTTACGGATTAGCAAGTATACTTTGTACTTCATTGAAAAATAGTAAGTAGTACAGAACAAAGTGTAATATAGCATAAAGAACCTCGATATTGCGTACTGAGTCCACTTTACAACAGTACAAGTTAGCTCAAATGTATATAAAACTTCACTAAGAGAAGTGAGTGCTTTAGACTTACTGCAAAAGGATTTTAAACACTGGTTTTTGGTGATGCTGCAATGGGCGCACAAAAATAAATAAAATTATAATTACCTCTAATATTGGTGAGCTTTCCACAAGACAAAATCTAGCCCTAAGTAAGCTGTAATATGGCTACAAGATACCTAATATATAACTGATATTTTTTTGTAAAAACATACCTAATAGTATATTATGAAATTAGTGAATAAAAGACGGATTTAAAGGGAAGGCCATAGATGAATCACGAGCAAGTGAAATGACTGAATCACTCCCTATGGTCGTGATTCAGTCGTTAGAATCCTGAGCAAGGCGAGTGATTCATGGTCCTCGATATATATTCATTTTATTCAAGAGTTGCATATATACTTTACGCCATGACTACGAGAAAAAGAAAGATTGAAGCAAAAATAGACATTTAATGGTCTAACTAAATGGTAAAACTCGAAGAGTTATTTGCACAAGGAGTTTGTATGTTGAGTATTCTTTGCACGAGGAATTCGTATCGAGTATTTTTTGCGCAAGGAGGTTGTATAGCATTGAGTGAGATAGAGTTCGAATGTGTTGGTGTGTTCCAAATTCAAACAACAAAACAGTGCTTTTTATTCACTGCTTTCAGTGAATAAAATAAGCTTTTTAGAGGGGGAATGGTATAAATAATATTATAATAACACCCAGACAGAGAACAAACAGCTATGTTCATCACACAAAATAAAATGTGTGTTCTCAGTAGGGACCGCTAACTGGTATCCTCATGATGTTTTCCTTCACCGTTTGTGAGCATTGCTCACACGGAACATGTCCTGGCCTACAGGCATACAGATGTTAAGCCTTATGTGGCTCTAACTTCACCGGCTGTTTCGGTTTTTTTTTAATACAACGTGCCGATGGAACAAGCAGATGGCCTACCTGATGTTAAGTGGTAACCATCACAAAGCATTACCTCGCAAGTCACGCACGATAGGAACGTGCCCTACGATGCACTGCCCTGCGTCCATCAGCTTGAGGCATACAGATGTTAAGCCTCATGTGCCTGTAATTATATCGGCAACCACACTCTTCAAACCGAAACACAACAACGCTGCTTGGCAGCAGAAAAAGGTGTGGTCTACCACCACACCTTTTTCTGCTGCCAAGCAGCGTTGCTGTGTTGCTGCGTTGCTGTACTTCCCCGGACGAGCCCTTCACTATAGCTCTACTACTCTTAAAAAGGGTCTACTCTTATGGGTGTGGTTAAACCGAAACACAGCTGTAGGTTGGCGCCAGAAATAGGCAAGGTCATATCATTTAAGTTTTTTAACTGAACTCTTACCTAAATCCACAAACTCACGGCAATATCGTAAATATGATAAACTTGTGCTAGATGTACGGTATTGCAAAACTTTGTACCGTATAGTTCTACGTATTTTTCTTGATTTATCTATGAGAGATAAAATAACTATGTTACAAAAGTTTGTTTTAAAACTAACTGACTCATTCCGACTTTGTACGGGCATTAATAAAAAACATTATTTAAAAATAACATCCACTATAACATTTTAGACGTAAAGGTTTAGATGTTTAGAAGTTTTAATGCTTGTAGCTAGAAACTTAGAACAAATATAGTTAGTAATATGGTTTTGCATAAACAACTTGTGACATGATAAAAAGGCTGGCAGCGTATCTACACCACCTCTACTATTGCAGGTAATATGGGTGATGGTGACCACTTACCATCAGATATCTCATCTGCTCGCCAGCCAGTTTCGGCATACAAATAAACTGGTAAATCGAAAAATAAACAGATGAGACTGAAAATATGAATTAACCCAAAAATATAAAACGATAAAGATATGCTATAAGTCATAAAAACAGTCACTTAATGACAGTAAAATATTTAATAAAATACCTAAAGCCATCAGAGAACTGCCTTAACCCTTAATTCGACGGTTTTTTTTTTAAATTAAATTTCTAAAATCGTTGCAGATTTCGGTTCTTAGCTTGTATGGGACCTTAGGAAATATACCTAAAAAAATCTAGCTCTTTCAGTTTCCTGAAAAACATACGGCCATTATACTGGACATTATCAAGTTCATAAGAAATTGATGCGCTCCAACCATGTGCCGTATACTTCCCACTGTCAAAGAGAAATAATAAAAGAAACTAGTGGTTCCGTAGGAAAATATTAATTATATTTGGGTAAATTAGTCTCATAGTTACATAAGTTTACGCTTACAATACTATAATAACTTTAAAATCTTATAAGTACCAAAATCTCACTTTTGTTTTGAACTTAATAATCAGTTATCTATAAAGTCATGCATGAATCACATGGTGTTCGTTGATCTGGAGAAGGCGTACGACAGGGTTCCCCGTGAGGTTCTGTGGTGGGCTATGAAAGAGAAAAGAGTGCCTGGGAAGTACCTGCAGCTTATTCGGGCCATGTAAAGCCGAGCTAGTACATAAGTCAGGTCCGAAGCTGGCGTTACCGATAAGTTTAATGTGGCTGTAGGCTTGCACCAAGGATCGGCTTTGAGCCTTTATTTGTTCCTCCTGGTAATGGATGCACTGACATCAGACATACAGGAGGAGGCACCATGGTGTATGCTGTTCGCCGACGACATTATACTTATCGGAGAAGACGCAACTGAGGTCCAGAGCAGGCTGGTAAATGGCAGGGGAAATTGGAGAGTGTCGGACTGAAGATCAGTAGGAGCAAAACAGAGCATCTGTTTTGTGACTTCGGTGGTCCCTCCAGTTTCGCCACTATTGCCTTAGATGGTGTATCCCTACCAGTCTGTTCCGATTTTCGGTACCTCGGTTCAGTAGTACAGAATGATGGTGAGATTGACAGGGATGTAAAGAGTAGAATAAATGCAGGATGGATGAAATGGCGAGAAGTCACAGGAACAACATGCGATCCAAGAATGCCCCTAAAACTGAAGGGGAAAATTTACAAAACGATTACTTATAGAGGTACGACGACGACGATGTCGTTTTGTATAGATGTCGGGCCACAAAAGGGACGGATGAAAGAAGAATGCATGCAGTGGAGATGCGAATGTTGAGATGGATGTGTGGAGTGACGAGAATGGATAAGATAAGGAATGAGTTAATTAGAGGCAGTTTGAAAGTGGCACCAGTGATTGAGAAAATGAGAAGCAATAGGTTAGCGTGGTATGGGCATGTCAGGCGACGGGAAGAATGTCATGTAACGAAAATAGTGTTAGTTATGAATGTGAATGGATATAGGAGTAGAGGAAGGCCAAAGAAAAGATGGATGGATTGTGTGAAGGATGACATGGGTAAGAAAGGAGTGACGACTGAGATGTCGGATGATAGAGAGAAGTGGAGAGAAAAGACCTGTTGTGTCGACCCCACATGAAGTGGGATAAGGGCAGGAAGATGATGATGGTCAATTGTAGCACGTTGTTAATAACAGAGGTCAACGGAAGTCTAATATATTCATGCGCTGTATGCATGAATTGATGGAAGGGCAGGGTGAGGAGGACCACTCTTCAGTTCTATTATCAGGAATTTAGTCTTCATTCTCAGGTTCAGAACCAGTATCTATATAAGAAGGAGCATTTTCAGGCGGCACCAATGCTACTATGCGTTTTCCTCTAGACGTGAAGCTCTGAAAAACGAAAAAAAGTAAGGCTCAAAATATTTTATCTGCGGATCTCTAAAATAGTAATACAAAAAACAACAAAATATATTTTTCTAATAATACGGCAACGGGAAGAATACAAGACATACGATATTATATATAGTTACCTACTACTTCGACAAGGGGAAGAATACTGGACATAGTTTAAAGCAGTTACTTTACAAGTAATTCGACGACGGGAAGTATACTGAACATACAAGTTGTGGGTGTCGTAAAAACTAAACTGAACTCAGTAAGAAAATCAAAACATTATTAGTAGCTTTCCGGGTCTGTTATCTTTAGTTTTCAATAATATTACAACAAAATAAGCCGTAAAACAATGAATAAAATGCAACTTCGAGGAGCCCGCGCAGCGCGTTCCTTCTCCCCGCCATCTCGCCGGCGACTGCTCGCGATCCGTCGATGTGTGTGTGTTACCGATTTTTGACAGCTTAGTTAGATATTTCAGGGTGCAATTATACACCTTGAAGTCAAGACATATGGTCAATTTTTTTATGTAGATTTTTTTTCATTCAACGCGAAGTATACTGCACAGCGTCGAATTAAGGGTTAAAATAAGTTCAAAACAAAACTGTATGCATGGTTAGTCGATAAGTGTTTTTATAGGGTCAATGATTTATTTTTATGAAAATTGAATCAATTTATATATGTTTAATTTTAAAATTTGAATTTAATTTGATTAGTTATACTTATTAATTTACAAAAACCAGTTATTTATAAATTTTATTGTAATTTAAATTGTATTATGTTACATTGAGAGATTTACATATATTTCGTTAAATCTGTTATATTTCTATTACATAACTCAATAAATTATTTCAATAGAAAACCATATTGTAATTTTCTCTATTATATTTGCATTTCTGGCGAAGTGTGAGATTCTTTCAGTATCCCTAATATCTTAATAATGTACCATACTTCACGCATATAAATTATTTCATTTCATTTCTTCTTAGCCGAGATCTTACGAAGAGTCTTACTGCAGCATAGTATTTAAGGTATTATCCTCAAAAGGGGAGTATTTCACACTTCATGGCCAACAAAGTTTGTTATACGAATTCAGAGTATGTAGTACAGCTGTTTGTGTGTGGCTCGGACTGGGACTAATACCATGTCTATTTCAGCCGCCAAGTAGCGTTGCTGTGTGTCGAATTATTCTGACAGCCCACACAGCACAGTTGGTAATAGTTCTGCTTTCTGCACTGTAGGCCATGGGTTCGATCCCAACCGAGGACATCCTTACGAGTATTGAATATTGGTGTTTGTTTTGTGTCTGGGTGTTATAACAAATAATGTTTCTTTTCATAAATATGTTATCAGCTATCTAGTTCCCATATACAACGTGTAAACGACTGTACGACATTAAATTAATACACGTGTAGTACTACTATCTAGTATTGATTTAAAAAAGGTTGTATTAACATTCATTCATAATTGAGATTTTTTTATTTTCAAACAAACTAAATATCAGAATAAGCATAAAATTATTGAACATTCTGTATAAACACACAAACAAAGCAACGTACGTTCATTCAATGCCGCGCCCCGCGCGCAGAAACCGCACATACATACCTACTACGACTAAACCTAAACTGTGCCGCGCGCCCGTGCCTAAAGGTGAACGCCCTTTCAGCGCGGGCGCGCGGCCGGCGCACAGTGGTTCCAAATCAAAAATAAGTGGACATAGGGTCGAAAGTCGGAATTTCGATCTGATTTTTTTATACAGAATAGATCTCAGCTATCCTAACAACTTTTGTTCTATGAAAAATCTGTAAGAAGCGTAGTTTTCGAGAAAAAAAATAATCAATTATTTTTTGTATGGAGAAAAACATACATTATTTTTTTTCTCGAATTGGATCAATTTGGCCCGTGTTTGGTTGGTACTGTGTCATAGCCCAGGTGATATACTAACATAAAAAAAATATAACACGCGCAGTCACTTGCAGCCACGGGAGAAAATTGACTCTAAATAAAAAAAAATGTTTTTGCTTGTTTTGCGAAGAGTTCTTATTTCTTCATATCTTTTCATGGATTTTCGTGTACTGTAATATATTTTAATTGACTCCGTGAAGAGAAAGTAATAAAAAACTACATTTTAGTTATATTTTTCTACCATATAATAATTTTTTGCTAAGGTACAAGCGACTGTACGTATTTAATTGAAAGTGAAGATCTGTAATTAAATTGTAAAATAACAACGCAATTTCAGTTGTTGACAAGGGTTCAGTCCAGTACCCAAGCTAGGTGCAGGTAGTTTATTATTTGCAGGTGGCTAAGTGATTAGTGGTAAAGAGATTATCTTATTTACGATAAAGGCCAAGTATCTGAAATGGCTCATTCTTTCGTACAGGTAAAAATAAGTTTGTTTGTGTTTAAGGGATGAGTGGTAAAGATAATTGATCCTGATCTACTAACAAATTGGTCATTCCGGTACTGGGCTGTGATTGGTCGTTAATAGACAAACTCATTACGGACACAGTTGCAAGACTACAAATATATTACAATGATTAATTTCATTTCATTCTATTTTCAACACTTAACTGTGAAAGATCTCGGAATAACGTTTTTCAATCTAAAATGGCTGGTTTCGGTTCTTATCTCGATTTGTTTCTGAGTCTTAGGGGGAGTGGAGATCTTAATAATTACAATCATCTAAGTGAAGTTATAATTTCTACAATTCCAAGTGAAATATCTGAAGAAGACCGTAGGAAAATCATTGAGTTTTGCCGTTTGTTCGCCAAACGAGTAATAACGAAATGGTCTGCCCATTTCAAGCAGATGCTTAAAGACATTTCTGAATCGGGAAGCTAATAGCAAATGGCTGGAGACAAATATCAAATGGCCTACCTGTGATACGGTTGATTTAGTTACCGTAATGGCAATTCCTGAGGACTTGGTTGATGCACCAGAAGTGCCAGAATATTTGCCGGAACCTATTCTAAATGTCTGCACTTCAGAAGCTGGAACCTCTACAGAGATGGAGAAAAGAATGCCATTTGCGGATTTGAGCAACAAGCAGAAGAAAATCTAAAGAAGAAAATATATATCAAAGTTAAAAGAAACGGGAAAGTTAGCTTTGGCGAAGATTGTGGATCATCTAAGCAAGAATCCTGGCATTGTGTCAGATTTGTCAAAACAGCTTTTTAAAGAAATTAAACCAGAATAAATTTCTGAAGATAAATCATTGGCACTCTGCACATCCCTTAAACTGTCCAAGTGGCAGTACCAATCGCTAAGAACGTTCCTCAAAGAAGAAAGTTGTTCCAGTGCTCTTCAGTCTTATCGGAAGCTTTTGTGCGCTAAAAAGAGGTGTTACCCTTCCGATGAACATGTGAAAGTAACGGAGAAAAGGGCTCGGATCAGGTTATTTTCATTTTAAACAATCTTATAATATAATTATATTATAAAGCGTTGAGATTCACGTTATTTATTTATGTTTTTATTTTCAGACTACAAGGACTTTTGGAGCAGACTGTTCAAAGGATTTTGCTAGACTTGGGACCCATCGAAAGCACCGAAAAAGGGCTGAAGTTAACATGGAAATGGGGCCTTGACGGATCATCATCACAGAGTAATTACAAACAGAGTTTTTCAGATACCGAGTTTGACGATTCCTCTGTTGTGATGATCAGCATTGTCCCTCTCCAACTTGTTGATGGAGAAGAGATGATGATTTGGGAGAACCCGAACCCTTCTTCCACATATTACTGTCGACCAGTGAAGTTCACGTTCACTTCAGAGACAGCGGAGTACACAACTCCGAACACACACTTGGAAATGCAGCAAGAAATTGCAGAATTGGTACCAACGAAGTGTGGGGATGCCGAGATAGTCCACGAACTCCACATGACTATGATCGACGGGAAAGTCGCTAATACTATTGCAGATGTACCTTCTTCAGCAACGTGCCCCATTTGCCTGGCAAAGCCAAGCGAAATGAATAATTTGCAACTCTTGGCTACGAAACCCATTCGAAGTGACCTGTACCAATAAGGAATTTCATCACTACATAATAATATGAAGATAAGATGTATGGAGTGTGTGCTTCATATATCTTATAACAGACTTTCATCGATGGAGTGCCCGTGGAGAACACAAAGAAATGAAACAAGCCAAAAAAATGCGACGGAAATACGGCAAGACGCTTTTTCGGTGACTACAAAAAAACGGCACAAATAACAGGAGTTGACGAAAACCTTATTCGTCGATTTTCAGTTATTCTCCAGGTTATATCTTCAAGAAGGAAAATTAGCATTAAAAACTTCCGGAGCTACTGTAGAGAAACAGCAGAACTTTATGCGCATTTATATCCGTGGTACTACATGCCAGTCAGTGTCCAAAAACTTTGTATGCATGGAGCAGACATTTGTAACCACTTTTCTGTTTTGCCTATTGGTAAGTAAAGCAGAATCAATACTTTCTTTGCATAAAAGTAAAAATTTATTCCTGTAATAATTAACCATGTTTTATTATCTTAGGGTTCTTATCAGAAGAAGCTTCGGAAGCTCGTAACAAGGACTTCAGGAATATAAGGGAGAAAAACACAAGAAAAACAGGACGAATCGAAAACAATATTGACATTCTGCATGGCCTTTTAATAAGCTCAGATCCACACATTTCCCGAATCAGGCCTAAGTTTTCGAAGATAATCCATCATGATTTACTCCCAGAGGCAGTTCCACTGCTCGAGGCAGACCCGGAGTGGACACGCTTTGAAGAAGAGAAGCAGAGAAGAGAAGCACATGTCTCAAGAAGCAGAAAACATCGTTTTCTTATGAAAAATATAACTAAAAATCCTTTTGAAAAATATCTAAAATGTAGTTTTTTATTACTTTCTCTTCACGGAGTCAATTAAAATATACTACAGTACACGAAAATCCATGAAAAGATATGAAGAAATAAGAACTCTTAGCAAAACAAGCAAAAAATTTTTTTTTTATTTAGAGTCAATTTTCTCCCGTGGCTGCAAGTGACTGCGCGTGTTATATTTTTTTTATGTTAGTATATCACCTGGGTTATGACACACTACTAACCAAACACGGGCCAAATTGATCCAATTCGAGAAAAAAAATAAAGTATGTTTTTCTCCATACAAAAAATAATTAATTATTTTTTTTCTCGAAAACTACGCTTTTTACAGATTTTTCATAGAACAAAAGTTGTCAGGATAGCTGAGATCTATTCTGTATAAAAAAATCAGATCGAAATTCCGACTTTCGACCCTATGTCCACTTATTTTTGATTTGGAACCACTGTGCGGCGGCGGCGTCTTTGATTCGCCGATATAGTAGAGCAACGTTAGCATGTAGGAAAAATAAAACTAGTTAGGTACCTCAAATCCGTACGTTTCCAATATGCTCACGTTGTTGCATGTTGCACATACAAATGAATGCACTGAAGAGCTCCTTCAACTGTTCTAGAGTTTGTTTTGTATGCCTAGTTTCACAATTATCTTTCCCTTCATAATACAAGTTCTGCATTTTGATGACATTAACAAGACACACACACTCACACAAAAAGTCTATTTCGCGGTACCAAATCTAGACACTAGTCACGAGTAATAACACGAATTTACAATTTTCAAAATTAGATATGTCAAGGTCGCTACCAAGGCGATTGTTTACTAAATAATAATGTCTTTCACTGGCCACCGGGCGGCAGCGTGGCACATAGTAGGGCGCGCTACGTACCTATCTGTCTCTATCACACACGTAAGCGGAATGATATCTGTCCTTGTCGCACAGCGAAATTTTACAATGTGAGCGCACAAATATGTTTCTTATGCGGTCTAACGCGTATAAATATGATATCTTTGTCCTTTTTTTCGTTTGATTGATGAGTCACATGACTTCATGACCCCGGAAATTTGACCTCATCACCGGCGATTAGAGATACAGGTTGCATAGAAATTATTTATTGGAAAAGTATCGATATCTCGATAAATATTCAGGCTTTTTTGATAAAACCAACTCCTAAAATCTAAAAATGCAATTAGGAGTACGTGTTTCAATTTAATGTCGTACATGTCTTTACACCTTGTATACAACGTGTTGATGAAGTTATGTAGGGAAACAAAGAGCGTGTATTTAGACCAAGCACTGGAATACTTTGACGTGTGCAACGGTTGAATACATCGTTTTCGAAATTCCCATAGAAAAGTAAAATTAATATTTTCTCAGAAATTTGCAACAGCCCTGTCTGTGTACGTGTCAAGGTCACACGCACGCGCGCTTCTATCTAGGAAAGAGAAAAACAACGATAACCTAAGAGATAATTTGAAATACTTACCTTTCGGTAGGTAGGTAGGTACGCCGCCAATCCCCTGACACGATATTTTTACTGGTTCCTATGGATTTTGTCATTATTTACTGGCTATAATAACACTGGATAAAACTGGATTTTGGTAAGTTTGCGAGATTTCGCACGACACAGGCTTCAAACTTCACACTAAACCATTACCTCGTAGGCACTGCTCATACACACACTGACTGACGACGGCTTTTTACATAACAATCACCATTTTATCACGTTTGATGACATTTTCTCAACAAAACAATGTACAACAACGCATGTAAACACAAACAGGGTGACCATCTCAAAAGTGGCGGTTCTACCACACACCTGCCAAAAAATCTGTCAAAATCTACCAAGCTTGACGATAAAAATACCAAAAATATGACTTCATACCATCTCCTTCGTGGCTACGGAATAAATTAAATACCTACATTACATTCAGGTACTATCTTTTGATCGTTTGTAACGGTTTGCAGTTATCTAAAACGAGATAGAAGTTGTTTAGAAACCAAATCAATAAAGGTAAAAAAGAATAAGAAGTTTCCAGTTCGGTAAAAAATAAATAAATTATAAATATTATTTCATTAAAAATTCAAATTAATAAGATTTTTCTTGAAATATTTAAAATCTGCCAAATGGTAGAAATCTGCCACAAATGGTAACACTGATCGGCGGCCGTCGGCCGTCCTGATTGGATATGCGTTTTTAAATGCAACCAATGACAGACAGGTTAGTCAAAGATTAAATAGGACAGACTAAACACTTCCCAAAATTGCAGTTGAATAATTTTGTCGTGTCAATGAACCATGGTGGTAAAGTAACATGCTACAATTTAAAGAACTATGAATATCATAAACATTGGTTTACGACATCTAGTAATTAAACAAAAATAAATATTCTATTAAATATTGAGTACGTAGCCACGTAGGTACCTAGTTACTGAATAGGTATTAGTACCAAAGATCTCAGAGAATGTTTACCGTGACTAGGGATTACAGTCGCGAAAATATTTATTTTACATACCAAGATCTTTAAAAACAGCAACATCATTATTAGGTAGGCACATTACTAGGTAATTGGTGGCAGTTCTGTTACCTATTTTATCTAAGGTTAACAACTAGAGGTCAAAGAACAGCTGTAAATAGGGCTGCCTCATGATGCGTTTAGATTCATTTTAGATAAAAGTTTAAGAGGCATTTCATGAATGAAAAACTTTGAAATTTTAAAAGTCGTAGAACAAAAGTTGTTCGTTATGACCGGTAGAATATCCTGCTTTCGGATCCCTACAATTCTTAATAAACACGTTGTATATAGTTTGGGGCTAGATAGTACTATGTGGAATATCCACCAATACTTTTTATATATTTATTGTTATATCAACTGCTTGGGTACACGTACTCATAATGTTAATGATATTTACCATATTTTTTTTCTGAATTGGTTAGGTAAGGTTACATTCAAAAAATGCTAATATTCCAGGACATCCACCTCCTTACGGGATCGCCTTAACCGAACAATCACCGACCGAGCCTCGGTAGAATCCAACCGGGATCCCTTGACTAGGTCTAGTGCCAATGCAGTGTCGGTTCGTCAGGTGACGAGTGGTTCGACTATGCACTGGCAATAAGGTGAAAGTAGGTACATCGGTAGGGTTTCAGTCGCTATGATGTCTGCTGACAGAGAGCCTGACATCCTCTCCTACTCTCGTTAAGTGGGAGGCATGCTCTCCCAAAAAAATACATTCAAAAGTAACAATTGGTAAGCAGTGTTAAAAATATTTTCATCTCGTTTAAGGCAGTAATGAGCAGGTGAAACAAACATTGAAGGCATGGTATTCGCTCTTTACCGCTCGTGTAATGAAGAGAATCGGCGAGAATGGTATGTTTGGGAACATTCTACGTTTCTTCCCTTGGACTATGCACTTATAGATGCTAAAAGCTGAAACAAAATGTTCATTTTTCCGAACTTTGCACTATATTATATACATATTTATTTGTTAAAACTTCAGACAAATGAATATTTTATTTTTTTATTTGTCTAGATAAAAATGTAACTGTAAAATTTAAGATTCCAAGAGATGGTTAAACTTCACAGACAAGTTTCACAGCTCAGTTGATGTTAACTCTGCCTAGAGAACAAACATTTGTGTGATGAAGCAGAATGGTATGTTTGCTTACATTTTGCAACATTCCCGCTGGAAACACCTCATTTTGTAATATAAATTTTTAGTGATGCGTCTAGAACAGGGTGGGGCGCATATTGATAACACGCGTAAACGGTGGATGGAAAGATAGTGCACTCGATTTCCATATCAACTATTCACTCATACATGCTGGATTTTGCTGAAATATTGCGGGTTTTTTTGTGGTTTTGCCTTTTCCGCTGTAGGTTGTGGTTTCTCGCCGAGAACAAACTTTTGAGTGATGAACAAAGATTTTTAAGTTTATATTGTGTGTGTGTGTGTAGATGACGATGATTGGGGAGAGTGGAGGGAAAAAACCTGTTGTGCTGACCCTACATGAAGTGGGAGGAAAATAATGATGATTATGTGTGTGTGACTTTGATCCCCAGTCAAGTCAGATATCATCTCAGATCTTTAGGTACTACCTTGAAATTATTTTTGGTTCTCAGAGTTACTTACATTTCATCATTTCATCTAGTAAAACATTATCAAAATATATTTTTTACGAGATAGTAAAAAAAAATCTACCAACTTACTATTTTATTAAATAAATCTAGAGGTAAATCAAAAGTAATTAAAAAATAAGAGAGCAAACGATTTTTGTGACTTCTTTAATTTCGTCCAAAATGTACGAGTACAGCAAAAACTAACCAATCAACCTCTTTCGTCATTTGAACACGGTAGCGTAGTAATGGAATTTAGCGTCCCGAACCCGAATATTCCAAGTTACTTGGTAACTTTCACATGCATAGCGCGAACGACTATAGAATCTTTGAATGAAATTCCCTTTTAGGGTCCTTATTTTGGATCACTTTGAGCTAAATGTGTTTTTCAGGGTCGTGGTGTACCTTTTTGGTGGTTGTTAAAGTACTTTATAACATGTCGTTATCCTGGGAAAATAGGACAAAATTGAGTACTGGTGGCCTAGTGGTAGCGACCCCCGCCTTCCGATCCTGAAGCCGTGAACCCAAAAAGTTCTAAAACATGTGTCAAGTGCTACAAAGGAGCCTCTTTAAGACGCGCTTAAAATTCTTTCACTACACTGTTTCGAGAGAACTAGTGACACGATTAAAAGAAGAAGAGGGACAAAAAGAGTATAAGAGCTCGTCCGGGGAAGTATACTACCACCACGACTTTTTCTGCCGCCAAGCAGCGTTGCTGTGTTTCGGCTTGAAGAGTGTGGTTGCCGGTTTAATTACAGGCACATGAGGCTTAACATCTGTATGCCTCAAGTTGATAGACGCAGGGCAGTGCATTGTGGGGCACGTTCCTATCATGCGTGACTTGCGAGGTAATGCTTTGGTATAGGTGGTGGTTACCACTTAATACATTAACAATATATTGTAATGCATAATAAAACCTTGGCTCGTCAAGCTTAATTTAACATTATTCATTTTTTTTTTTTATACAACCAGCTGATGGAACAAGCAGATGGCCCACCTGATGTTAAGTGGTAACCATCACCTATAACAAAGCATTGCCTCGTAAGTCACGCACGATAGGAACGTGCCCTACGATGCACTGCCCTGCGTCCATCAGCTTGAGGCATACAGATGTTAAGCCTCATGTGCCTGTAATTACACCGGCAACCACACTCTTCAAACCGAAACACAGCATTGCTGCTTGGCGGCAGAAAAAGATGTGGATATAAAATTTAACTTTTAAATACCTAACGACTTACATAGGTACTAAATTAAAACAGAATGCGCTGTAAAGAGGCGACTTTGTCTAATTAAAATAAATAATGAGTCATATAAAAATTAAAAGTAAATTTGACCTTAAAAGACCTTGTTATCGGCATGTAGAAGTTACTGGCGCAATGTAGATAGATTTGCAAGTTAAACAAGTTTGCAAGTTAGTTTAGTTTGCGTCCTTGCATGCCTGTATTTGCTGGTTTCGTAACCCCCGCCCCCTCTCACTCAGGTTGCATGCCTGTAGCTGACAGAAATCAAATGTTGGGCTAACTACTTGCGTGGCAGATACAGGCATGCCAGTTAGCGTATACACAGGGAAGAAGGTGGCATGTGCATGTAGCTTTTATGCAAGTGTGCCAGCTACAGTCATGTGTATTCCCGCCTTTAAGAGTATGCAATAAACATTATTTATCTTTATCTTAACCCTTTTTTATCCTCAAGGGATCCATAACCCACACTAACACTGAAGCTAAGCAAAATGTACTAACAAACATACATTTAAATTGTACTTACACAAGTTTAGTAGATAGTTACGTGGAAATCCTACTTCCTACTAATATTATAAACGCGAAAGTTTGTAAGTATGGATGGATGGATGGATGGATGGATGGATGGATGAATGGATGAATGGATGGATGGATGGATGGATGGATGGATGGATGGATGAATGGATGGATGGATGGATGGATGGATGGATGGATGGATGGATGGATGGATGGATGGATGGATGGATGGATGGATGGATGGATGGATGGATGGATGGATGTTTGTTACTCTTTCATGTAAAAACTACTGAATGGATTTTAATGAAACTTTACAACAATATAGCTTATACATCAAAATAACACATAGGAATAACACATTTATAAAGATATTGGTTGAATTGTCCAAAATATGACGATAAGTGTCAAGTAGAAAAAAATCTACCATCTGCGAGCTATTCTGGCGTGCGCTGCCAAAACTGCTAGAGTTACACATATGTACGACGCCACGCTAATATAAGCTAATCGAAATACTAATCCTACGCAGACGAATCGCGGGCACCAGCTAGTAAATAATATTTATCTTCAAAAGACTCAAATCTAATTTCCCTGTAGAACCTTCTTACAGTAAAAGTAAAATTAATGTACTTCAATGTCACGGTAATGACACCAGATACTGAGTAAAACGAAACTCCTGTTATTTTTTAATTTCGTTCCTTAAACGAGAAACGTCTGGGACATTGCTTATGACATAAAATCAATTAAAATGAAACACGTTACCTGGAAACACTAAGTGAACTGCTAAGGAGTGGGACTCATTATTGTCATCTGTTTTTTATCACTACCTGAATCTCTTATGGCGAATGTACCTCTCGCTCGCACGTTTCGACATGTTGAAAGATGCATATTATGTACGAAAACTAGTAAAGCAAACTTTTGAATAGAAAACTTCATCAAAATGATTTTTTTACTAAAATGGTTGTTTGTGATTTTTCGAAAATGGGTTTAGTGGTTTTTATATCTTTCAACATGTCGAAACGTGCGAGCGAGAGGAACATTAGCTCTTGTATTCGTCTGAAAGGCAGGAGTATATAATAATATATAGGCAGATATAGGTATATAGAACAATATGTGTATTCTAGACCGCTCTGTTCCAACGTTGGCTACATCGTCACTTACCATTAGTCACTAGAGCCCAAGTTATTTTTTCGTTTTTGGTATTTGGTTTTCCATATTGCGAGCCTGGGTTTTGCATAGAGCCATGAAAGTTCTCAGGACGCCCGGTATAGAGGCACTTATCAAGTCTCCATACAATATCCGGCCAGACGTAATAAAACAAAAATGAACTGAATTTGGGCACAGGTGTGATTGCAGTCTAAGGACGGTCCACTGTAAAAACTGCGGCAGTAAAAATAATACAGAAATTAATTTAAAAAAATCAAAAAGTATTTATTCGGAACAAGAAACAGAAGTACAAGAACAGATTGAAAAACAATGATATTCGCAGGAGTTAAAAAAAATATCAATTAAGCAAAAAATTTAATTAAAAATTGCCTCTCATTTCCTCTCACTCACATGTTATTGTTAACTATAATGTGTGAGTGAGATGTAATCATTGCATTGCTTTTTATTAGATTCATTTCTTTATCAGCTCGTCGTACATGCTTATTCCACATTTTATCATCATCCCAACATGAAATTTGATCTAGCAGTAGACTTATTTAATGAAATTGGCCTAATAGATGATGGCTTCCTTCATAGTATTTCCAGGAAGAACGATTGTGCGCCTTCTACCAAATTACCGCGATCTTTACAATATTGATAGATAAGAAGTATAATACACCCTGTATTATGCTTCTTATTTATCTATATAAAGGCATACATTTACGGACATACATACAAGTTAAACAATGGGCAACCTTATCGCTAAAAGCGATCTCTTCCAGGCAACCTTGATATTCATATGATCGTCGTTGAAAAACTTTTATTCATGAGTGGCTGTCATGTCCGTTCTACAAGTAATACCTCTTTTACACTCAGCTCATGTCCGCGGAAATGTGCAGAGACATGCAGAGACATGCGCAGGGACTTGGGCAATGCGAGAATGGGACGGCAACATTTCCGTCCACGCGAATGGCAGCGCGAATGTCTAAATGTAAACGCGCCATTATATAGTTCTCGTCATTCTGACAAGTGACATAAATAAAGAAATAAATAAACAAACGTAGCGTATTTAATGAAGTATTTCCATTTCAGCGACTTTTCATTTCATTCTACAGCAGTAACAAAGTAAATTGAAATATAACAAATACAAGTTGAAATGAGCCGCAAATTCACGTAGCATTCGAAATGAGATCGAGGAAGACTGCGTTTTTAATTAACATTTGGTTTTAAACCGACGAGATGTTCACAAAGGCGATGCTACATGCTGCGACTGTGGGACGTTTTTGTTGCGTTTTTACTGCGTGCATCTTCTATCCAAGCTAAAATAAAGTTACGTTGCAGAAAATAAAACATAAAATCTTCTTCTTTGCTCCGTTTATGGCACCTGTTCGTCATTCGACAGACAATGTTGCCAGTGTCAAGTGAAACAGATAAAATACTTTTTAGTCGGCCGCCATTTGTTTTGAGGAAAATGGTGGCGATTCCTCAGGATACCGAATATTCCTTTCATTCCGGCTGCTCACCCTTTATGCTAAGATCTTAAGTAATGTTGGTTAAATACCACCGATATAACACACTAGAACTCAAAATAACACTAGAAAACCAATTAAAGTAAAGTAAGTTAGTAAAAGTTTATTTGGAAATAAGGTACAAGATAAAACTAAAAGCTAGTGTAACGATACTAACTGCAGAAGTATAAAACTGTGTCGCAGCCAGTAACGATCTCCTCTTGGCAGGTGTTTCCAATTTTAAAACCTGTATAAAAAAAAGTTGATACAAAAAATAGAGGAAACATCTTTCACATGCAAGTGTAAATTATTGTGGTAAGTGGGTGTGTTTGTTTGTATGTAGATGTAGGTGTAGTGTGTTGAGTGAGTGTGAGTTTTAGTCCTCCTGAGAACACCAGTCTCTTAAGAGTCTGGGCAACAGGAAAGTGAAAAAGCTATGTGTGTTTGAGACGTTTTCTTGACAGAAAATGTCTCAAAGATATATATTATAATCGACTTATCTATATTGAATATGACAGTATATTGTGGCAATAGCAATATGATCAATATGTCGTGGCAATATGATCTTAATGATTATTAAATAAATCACAAGGATTTACTTTAATATACAGACTACTTTTAAACAAGTTCTCGCCCACACATTTCAACATTTTCAATATTTAACGTAGCGTGTTCTTTATAATACAACTAGCTGATGGAAAAAACAGATAGCCCACCTGATGTTAAGTGGTAACCATCACCTATAACAAAGCATTACCTCGTAAATCACGCACGATAGGAGCGCGCCCTGCGTCCATCAACTTGAGGCATACAGACATTAAGCCTCATGTGCCTGTAATTACTCAGAAAAAGGCCTGGTGGTAGTACTTCTCCGGACGAGTCCTTCACAAAAAGCTCTACTACTCTTAAAAAGGGTCATATTAATAACGGTCTCAATATTTTCTTCGTCTTCTTAAATTTAAGAGCTCAGCTCAGTTCTGATGCAGTTTCCTCCAATTAAATTTTTCTAATGTGGCCTCCTTAACTTCCTTATATGACACGACAGCGACCTTCTTAGTTGAGCCAGATAAAAAGGCTCACGTTGTCTTATTCATTACAAGTGTTTAAAAAAAATTGTACGCTGTAACGATACGTTATTTTAATTTAAATGTACATCAATCATAGACAGACAAACCGTCGCAAACTTTTATTTACACGTAGTTACGGCCGGGCGTCACGCTAGCTCACCTAACGGGACCGGTTTTTCAAATCGCATCTCAAATTATTAGCATTTTCTAGCGTTTTTTGTCCCTTAGATCAAGACTAAGCTCATTAAAAAAAAAGGGAACACACCCTCAGATAGATAATCTAGCTTTATTCAGCCAAGGCCAGAATACACATAAAATAACTTAGCAACTTGAATTAAAATGCTAATGAAAAATGCTGCCGCCCCGCTTTATGTGTAGGCAGTGCCTTAAGTCACGACTCTCATGGGAAAAGAAAAAAAAAAACGATAAACTTGGCCGTGGTTTTCAGGGCCTATAGCATCAGTTTATAACTGGTGCTATAGGCCTTATAAAAGCTGATTTCACCATGCTCTGTTAGTTACTAATCAAGGATTAACAGGCCGTTAAATCTAACCTTAGATGTCAAACGCGTACATTTTGACATATTTAACGGCCCTTTAATCCTTTGTTAATCTAACAGAGCAAGGTGAAATCAGCTCTAAGTATCGTAAAAGTCTTTTGGATGTAGTAAAAATGCTATATTCCATGAAATTTGTTCCTTCGCTACCTTACGCTGACTCAAAAGTCAAAGTCAAATTCAATTGAATCACAAATACCACTTTGAAACGTCTTAAAGCTAGGTGAATCTAGATACCAGTTCCACGTGACCAAGCCTAGAAAATAGAGGCAACAAACTTACAGCTTTGTTCCTACCGTTATTTTGTATGATCATTGTTACTTTGTTGCTACTTGATTTGTCAGAGCTCCTTTAAGTGATTATACAACGTGTAACATAAATAAAATAAATAAATAAATAAATAAATATTGGTGGAATTTCCACACAGCACTATCTAGCCCCAAACTAAGTAAAAGCTTGTAATATTGTTTTAAGAGTAGTAGAGCTCTTTGTGAAGGGCTCGTCCGGGGAAGTACTACCACCACGCCTTTTTCTGCCGCCAAGCAGCAACGCTGTGTTTCGGTTTGAAGAGTGTGGTTGCCGGTGTAATTACAGGCACATGAGGCTTAACATCTGTGTGCCTCGGGTTGATGGACGCAGGGCGGTGAATCGTAGGGCGCGTTCCTATCGTGCGTGACTTACGAGGCAATGCTTTGTTATAGGTGATGGTTGCCGCTTAACATCAGGTGGACCATCTGCTTGTTCCATCAGCTAGAAGTATTAAAAAAAAAAAATATGGGAACCAGATAGCTGATATAATACATATATACTTTTTTTGTAAATACATACTTATAATATTAAATAACACCCAGACAGAGAACAAATATCAATGTTCATCATTTGTGTGATGATCATTTTTTTTTGTTTGTTCTCGGTGGGGATCGAACCCACGGTCTACGGCGCAGAAGGCAGAGCTACTACCAACTGAGCTGTGAAGGCTGTCATAATACCCCTATAATCCCGGAAGGAGAGTATTCTACAGGTCATGACAAACACCTTTTGTTTTACGACTTTTGAAATTTCGCAGTTTTTCATTCATGAAATACCTCTTAAACGTTTATCCAATATGAAACTAAACACACCATGAGGCAGCCCTATTCACAGCTGTTTTTATGTTCCGTGACCTTGGTAATTACGTAACAGTATCAGGGTTGTTGCAAATTTCTGAGACAATATTAATTTTGCTTTTGTATGAGAATTTCGAAAACGATATATTCAATTCAACCTTTGCACACGTCAAAGTATTCCAGTGCTTGGTCTGACCATTTGGTCTTAGGCCTTAAGTCACACGTTGTATATCTTCAAAAATGTATTCAGTATTCAGTATATTTATTGCATTATTATGTATGTATGTAGATATATCATTGTCAGGCCTTATGACTAAGTATTTTGTGATTCAATACATAATGTACCCAGTAAGGGTGTTGCAATAGAGAAGCGGACCGATATTAAAAAAACATGCATTTTTTTTTAAACTTAAAGACATGCATCACATTCTAAATTAATTCTTTCTATTTTTATTATTCAGTCATTAAAGTATTCGTCTAGTGTATAGTAAGTTTTGTGTAATAACATCTCCTTTAGTTTGTTTACAAATTTGTTATAATTTTCTAGGAGCTTAATTTGTTCTGGGATCTTATTATAGAGTTTTACGGCCTTATCAACTGTAGAAATTTGCAAGCAAGAAATTGTTTGACAGTTGTCTGCCTTGATTATGCCTGATTTAAGCCACAGCTTAAGGTGTTTTAGATCAAAACTTACCTAGACATAACATAGATGACATACGATATTTTGACGTAAGCTCGATATCCTCAAAAACGAGTGCTAGCCTCTCTGAATCTAAATGGAAAATGCTGTTGCAACTTAACTTTCTTATTAATTTGTCAAGACGCCTTTGCTCATTATTTTTATCCTTCTCACTTATTTTCTATTAAGATTTATTTCCATTGTTGATTTTATGTTTAGCATCCCCATAACCTAAAAGAGCACTTGTGGATTAGTGGGAGTGACCTTCCGATTTATCCGATCGAAAAATTTGGCGGTGACAATAGCAAATGTACCTCCTGCTTGCAAGTTTTGACATGTTGAAACATATAAAAGCATTAAATTAATTTTCGAAAAATTGCAATCAACCAAGTTGTGTGCAATAACATCGCACACAGTATGGTAAAAAAATCATTTTGATTGATACAAGTTTTCCTACTCAAAAGTTTGATTTACTAGTTTTCGTACTTATGCAAACTTTTGAGCGGGAAAGCACTGGTGGTCTAGTGGTAGGGGCGCCTTCCGATCCTATGGTTGTGGGCTCGAAACCAGTCGTGCACCAATGAGTTTTTCTGTTCAAAAATTTATGTGCACAGTGCCAGTACTCTCAAACGGTGAAGGTAAACATCGGCATCGTGAGGACACCGGCATGTCGTAGAACCTAAAAAGTTCTATAACATGTGTCAAGTGCTCGAAAGGCGCCTCAAGAGGCGCACTTAAAATCCTTTGACCCCACTGTTTCGAAAAAAACTAGTTACACGACAAAAAAAAGTAGGAAAACTTGTATCGATATAAACGGTGAATGAAAACATCGTGAGGAAACTATGAGACGATGGGCTTCCATACGTGACACGGAATGCCAGCTACTGCAAAATGTGATGACATAAATAGTCATGTCATAAGCACAAATCCTTTTATAAGCACTACGCTACACTACAATGTCTGGAAGAGATCGCTATTTAGCGATAAGACCGCCCATTGTACATATCTATAGTTGTTATTATTTTTTCCTATTTTGTTCGTTTGTAAGGTATACAATGAAGCATTTTCATTCATTCATTCATACACGTTTTTGAATATCCTAGTTTAATCCCGAATGTAAAGTAGTATTTATTCCTTATTATTTTCTTCTATTGTACACAGTAATAACATTAAATGAACTTAAATATAAAACATGTACAAAAGCGAGCTTAACCCTAAAAAGAGTTCTCTTCCAGCAAACCTTGAAGGAAAGAGAAAATTGAAATGAGAGGTGGGTGCGTGTACAAAATGAGAGTTGCAAAAATATAATTATATTAATATTATTAAAAAACAAGATGAAATACATATTTCTGCAAAATAACATAAACATATATATAATTTATTCTTATCTGGGGTCAGCATAAACCCCTGTATTTTATATCAGTGCTTTTCAGGTTTCCTGTAAATAAAATATTTTGGACAACAGCGCCCATTTTGAAACTGTAATAATCTAAACGTCCCTAGAGATACACCCATTTTGTGCCTATATGGGCCTACGTGCATGTATTTCCATTTCCGGGAGGGGTCTTTCTACACCCTGTATATTAAGTACTAGTCAAATCTCACACGGCAAACTTTTTCATTTATATGAAACAGTTTGCTGTGTGAGATTTGACTTTTTAAAAACTTGAAAATAAGTATTTTCATTATAATTTATTTAGTGAGCGCTTCTTGTGGGTCCTAATAAATTTTCGAGATAGTAATTAACTTATACATAGAAGAGCTATCCTTAAATAATTTAAAAATAATGACTTTTCCTAGATGTTTTTAACTAGTCGCTATAGCAAATGTAGTCTGGAAAAATTCATGGTAAATTTGTGGTTTATTTAGCCAACATTAAAGAAACCAATTTTAAAGCCGTTATTCGATTTTAGGACAGTTTCAGAAATTTCGAGATAAATTTAAGAGAGTAGAGCACTTTGTGTAGGGCTCGTCCGGGTAAGTACTACCTCCATGCTTATTTCTGCCTTCAAGCAGATTTTGTGTTTCGGTTTGGGGTAATTACAGGCACATGAGGCTTAACATGACCGCCGTAGGGCAATAATACATCATATGGGACGTTCCTATCGTGCGGGACTTGCAAGGCGATGCTTTGGTATATGAATGGTCACTTAACATCAGGTCGGCCATTTGCTGGTTCCATCATCAAGTATAAAAAAAATTGTCCATTAGTAAGTGTATTTATCGTTTATAAAAGTATTTTTATTCACCTAACTCTATAATAATGTTTTATTACAACATCTTAAGTTACGAAATCCATCCTTCCTACCCTACCCAGGGTGGGGTGGCCGAAGAAAATTGATAATCCGGAGAAAATGGCAAATCTCTAGGGATTGAGAGAGCTTATATAACCAAACTTGTAGCCATACGTCTGTTTGCGTGCGGTCAATGGACTTACGTGGGATTTGGACGCAGGAGAATATTGACGCGAGAAAATTACTAGTTTAGGTAAATATTTGATCAAGAATATACATTTTCTATGTATTTTATACAGAGCGAGTATAAGAAAGCTCTTTCATGACGAGTTTAGATTAAGTCAAACTAAATATGACCCAAAAAATAACTAGGCAAGCTAAATAAAACCGTTTAAAAAAGGTGTCTACTAAGGACCTACTTTAGGACCATTATTGTTATTGCTGTACACAATTAAAATTTTACAGTAATACAATGATTTTTAAACTGTAGTTTTGCCAATTCTCAGAGTAAATTTTATAGGAGAAGAAAATGAGGAACGAAATGGAAATCACCCTCGATGTACATCCGGTACCTGTAACAGACGGCGACAGTGAGGTACGACGGCGACGGCGATACTGGAAATGTACATTCTGCTATTTGAAATTTCAAATTATTTGAATGCTATTTATTAGTTTTAGGTATTCATTTTTTGTCATTTTCTGTGAGGTATTCCATATTGTTTTAATTTTATTAATTATTGTAAGTGGATTTTCAGACTCTTCATTTTTTTCTTGCCCGTTCTTGTGAATTTTTACAAAAAGCCTTATACGTTATTCCAAGTTACGATCCATATTTATTCTAAGTTTCATTCCAATCAGCTCAGTAGGGAATGATTGAGCCACTTACATCAAAATATCCAAACATAGTAACTATTTCATTTATTTATTAGTAGGAACATGTGTGCACCGTCGTTTTTTTAACTTCACTTTATGCACGAATTCATCCTAAACTCGATCCCCCATCTCTCATAAGGCTCTATTTCACTGAGACCACGTTTGCGAAACCAGTCGCGCAGTCAACCTGTCTTTAAACTTCTTCTTTTCGTGGGGTCACTAGTTTTTTGGAAACAGTGTGGTGAAAGGATTTTAAATGCGCCTCAAAGACTCCTTTCGAGCACTTGAATCATGTTTTAAATCTTTTAGGTTCTATGACATGCCGTTTGAGAGTACTGGCTCAGTGCACACTAATATTAGTAGAGAGATGTGTGTGCCGCACGATTTTGAAACTCCGCTTTATGTACGCAATTTTTCGCCGCTCAGTGAAATAGGGGTCTTATAAGTACTTGTTATTCTCCAACCAGTAAATCCCCTGTCAAGTTCAACGGCAAAGAAAATTCATTCCGTCACAAACACTCCACAGTGACACTGTAACGTCTGTTAACTGTGACCATAGCACTAGAGACTGATGGTATTGAAATGAAAAAAACGATGATATTGCTGAAAATATTCAGCGATTTCATAGTTTATTTATTGCTAGTGGTCACCCACGTCCCGTAGAGCACCGGTGGTCTAGCGGAAATGGTCCCACCTTCTGATCGTAAGGTCGTGGGCTCAAAACCGATCGTGCACCAATGAGTATTTCTGTTCAAAAATGTATGTGCACAGGGCCAGTACTCTCAGCGGCGAAGGAGAACACCGTGAGGAAACCAGCATGTCCATAGAACCTACAAAGTTCGGTAACATGTGTCAAGTGCTCAAAAGGAGCCTCTTGAGGCGCACTTAAAATCCTGGAAGGCGGAGCTGCTACCACTAGACCATCAGTGCTCTCTGCAATAAAAGGCTTGAATATTAAAATTAAAATGAATATCTGTCTGTCACTTTGTTCTACCGTATACCGTCATAATCAAAACTGTAACTGCTAACTCATAAAAGATAAAAACTGCTGCTAGCCGCCCAGTTAACTGAACTTAATGACTGGCCATTCGACTCATTAATTCTACCCTCCCATTGCGTCTTTTTGTAGAACATTCATTACTTCCTTCCCGATTCTCAATACGGTCTTCTGCGCATAAAGTTTGATTGTCGTTTGTCCGTCTCATCGATAGTTCTCTCTTAGAAAAAGTAAGAGACTTAATTAAGTTCTAGATCGATTCGCACTCTAGTAGTCTTCTTATCGTTTCACTAGTTCTTACGAACAGTGTGGTGAAAGGATTTTAAGTGCTCCTCAAAGAGTGCTCTCAAGCACTTGACACATGTTTTAGAACCGTCCTTCAGTGTTTAAGAGTAGCGACACGGTGCACATAAACAGAAAAACACGACTAACTTTGAACCTGCGTTCTTAGGATCGGAAGACAACATCGGAATCGGAAGATCGGAATCGACACGATAAGAATAAAAAGAAGGATCGGAAGGTGAGACCGCTACCACTAGCCCGACAGTGCTCTCGTTGTACTCTAGTAGTAATTTGGAACTTGTTCTTTGACTGGGTGTTATTATTTGGTTTTTACAAAAAAGTATGTAGTAACTTTGAATAGTTTGGGGCTTGATAGTGTTATGTTGAATTTTTGAATCTGCACCATTATATTATATTAATAATAATTAGCAAAAATTTGCATTTGCAATTTCCGGGAACAAGGTAGAAAAAATTAACGCATTAATTATTACACTAATATGCGAGCCAAGCCACGCAGCTAGTTAAACATATAAAGATATGCAGCATAACCCCTCAGTAAAGATCTCTTCCAGGCACAATAATGCTATAGAAACCGAAAATGATTAATTAGGAACAAAGATGTGAAAATCATCTCCCATTCTCCGAGTATTAAGGCAAGGACCTCACATCCGCAAGGATTGTCTGATAAATAGCGGCTAAAGGTCCTGCCACACAGACGCGGATAATCGTCAACAATTGAAGACGCATACTACCGCTAATGAAGTTCTCGCTCGCATATTTCAACATTTTTGAGGATATAAAATCACAAATATTTAATAGTAATATTTAATATAGTCCCAAAAGTTATTACCCGAGTGGGATTTGAACCCACGATAATAACTTTTGGGACTATATTAAATCTTTGTGATTTCCTTAAGTGTAGGTAAACACTATAAAAACAAATAAAAATTGATATAAAATCAAATCAAATCAAAAAATGTTTATTTTGCGACACAAAAAACATAGGCGAAAATTAAATATAAAGAACAATACTGTGACAATAAAATCGGTCGTCACTCAGCTTTATGCTGTAATAGTGTTTGATGCACTACTACAACGCTGGTTGTTTTTTAAATATATGTATATTTTTTTCATAAATTAATGAATTGAGTTATGAAAAATCGCAAATATCCAAGTTTCGGAGAGAGAAAACTTTTTTGTATATTTTTATTTTATTATATACAATTAGCTGATGGAACAGATGGCTCCCTGATATTAAGTGGTAACCACCATCAGTGGTAGCATTGCCTCGAAAGTCACGCACGATAGGAACGTGCCCTACGATGCATTGACCTGCGTCCATCAACTTGAGGTATACAGTTGATGTTAAGCCTCATGTGTCTGCAATTACTTTCCTGGACGAGCCCTTCACAAAGAGCTCTTAAATTAAAATAGGCGCAGCATTTTCGCGTCAGTGTGTAAGAGTCTTAAAGGTAAGTACCTTACATCTGCAAAGATTGTAAGGATAAAAACAGGATAAATCTTTACGTGACTGCTTTTCTTGAGATTATTTTCACACGATATGTAAGATGCTTTTATTGCAAAAGGAATTAGGCACGTAATGGCTTATTATTTATTTTATGTCAGCCTTACATGTCAGTTAGAGCTCTTCTGTGTCACAGGTTTGATTCTGACTCAGGATATTATTATTTTTTATATTATTTTTTTATTATTTTATATTCTGATCTGTTCCCATAATTACAACCTTTGGCTTGAAAGTATTTTTTTATATACCTACTGTTTTTTTATGCTTCAACCTACTGATGAAAAAAAATACTTCACATGGAAACATTTATTTCGTCGCCGGAATCAAACCAACAGCCCTCAGCGCAAGAGATGTCATATTTTTTTTTTCTTGGAAAATGGATCAATAAATCTTAAAAGATACAAAGAAATTGTATAGAAGGTACTATATAAGGTAATATATAATTATAATATTTGTGGCTTACCTATTTTGTTCTAATAAAAAACTCCGAGCAGACGTTTATTGCAAAATAAGCTTTATTATGTTTAGCTTTGAGAGTGAAATGGCTTGGGTTGAAGATAGACTTGATTTGTCCAAATAAATGAGCTATCGTATTTGGTTACTACTCGTATAACACTAAAATCCTTGCTCCAGATTTATTTGTATAATTATTTTTTTCTTTGAAATCTACCCACATCTGTATTAATAAGCCTGATAAAAGATATCAGTCTAGCCGTAGTACCATTATTTTACTCCGTGGTATTAAGTAACAAAACCAAATAAAGTCAATTTGTGTGATAGAAAACTTGTTCGGATCAATATACCTACATGAATGATGGCGCATCTTTAAACATGTTGAAATGTGTGTGGTATTGCTTGAGGTTTGTCAGCCCCTTAAATTATAAAATAGAAGAGAAGATTTAAATGAATCACAAGGATCACTTTGAAACGTCAGTTCCACACGACCAACGACGACGTCCCACAAAACCTGTTCCTCGAAGAACAGCCACCAAAGTTACGGCTTGGTTCATACCGTTCATGTGAAACATAAAATGACTTCTGACCTATCTGACGACAAGAGCACGACACCGTATAATTTGATTGCGCCGACTTGGCCGGCTCGAACTCGCATCGTTGCAACTCGTACAGCTGACCGGCGATGAACGGAAGTCATCAGCGATCGCCGGCTTAACGCTCATCCGCTGACACTTGCGATTTGTCGACGGAAAATCGACTGATCGGTGTCAGACACGAGCGTAGATGGACTTTGTCAATGGGATTATCTTCGCTTTGTTTTTTGAAAGGGGATTTAGTAGATCCAGGCTGGTTTTATTTCCTGTGGTAGACTTTGGTTGCGAGAGATAAGTCGTTTGTTTTATCGATAAGATTGCATATTATGCAATGTTTTTTCGGCATATACCGGTGGTTTAGTGAGAGTGACCCCTCTGATTGTTAAGTCGAGGGTTTGAAGTGGGCATCCAGCCAATTCGTATTTTAGCATTGAAATGGTCTTGAAATGAGTCACATTGAGTCACAATACCAAAAACTGATTGTTAATGATATAATCCATATTATTATATACTTGTGCTTATGTTTATCCGAAAATGGTCCTCAATTAAGTGTTTGTCACGAACATCTGTAAAAAATCAGTCGCTGTAAAAATTATATACACCTCGCCAAAATCAAAGTAGTCAATATTAAAAAATGAAGCCCATTTTGTAATAAAACATCAAACACTGTTCGGATAACAAAAACACTAAATAAATTTCCATTAATTTATTCGAAAATGTCGTATTTTTTGTGTCAATTCCCATTTCACCTACTCAACACAACGAGCTTTGTTTGGCGTTTCGAGCAGAATCACGGGAGAAGGTATTCTTTCAAACGAAGGTATCCTGAAAATGTTTGCGTACATTATCCTCGAGTCTTATTCAATTTTCTCCCCAATTACTTAGTTTCAACGAATAAACACCTAAAACAAAAGACCTTTACCCAACGCCACGTAGCTTAGACACCCTACATTATGTTTCTATCTCACCCGGGGCAAAAACCCTTTTTGCTATCAACGCAAGGAAAAACCACCTTTAAGACTGAGTGGATAAGGTTGTGGGTAAAGTTTGGTGAGCAAGATACGCGGAAACGTACAGTGTGCTTAAAAAACCGCTTTCATTTGTCACCGGCAGATGCAGCCGAATCAGACTTGGGGCCAGGATTATAGAACGGAGCGGAAACAGGAAAACAGTTCCCTTTTTAGGCGTTGTTTTGGCAAAACATTGGTATGTTGACCATAGAATTGAGTAGGTTTACTTAACTTTAATAAGGCTAAGGTCATAAAAGTATAAAAATACTTTTCTTCTAAAATTCTTAGGCTTATTCATATTTTTTAAGAGTAGTAGAGCTCTTTGTGAAGGGCTCGTCCGGGGAAGTACTACCACCACGCCTTTTTCTGCCGCCAAGCAGCAACGCTGTGTTTCGGTTTGAAGAGTGTCGTTGCCGGTGTAATTACAGGCACATTAGGCTCAACATCTGTATACCTCAAGTTGATGGACGCAGGGCAGTGCATCGTAGGGTACGTTCCTATCGTGCGTGACTTACGAGGCAATGCTATGTTATAGGTGATGATCAACCACTTAGCATCAGGTGGGCTGTCTGCTTGTTCCATCAGCTAGTTGTATAAAAAAAACATGGTTTCCCACTAAAAATTTTGCTTATGTACGAAAACTACTAAAACAAACTTTTTCGTAGGAAATCTTGTTCGGATCAAAGTGATATTTTTGCTGAACCGTGTTGCGTACACTTCTTGGTGGATTTCAATTATTAGTCATATGCAAGCTAAGCTCATTCAGTTATTTTATATTTTTCAAAATGTTGAAATGGGAGAGCTAAAAGTTGTTTGTGTGTCAGCCTCTTAAGCCTCCATCCCCATCCATCCAATCAGCCCACTGCTTGGTATAAGCCTCCTCCTTAGCACGCCACTCTTTCCGGTCCTGCACCAACTGTACCCACCCCGCCACGTTAGGACAGTGGGAGCCAAATGGCTCCCACTGTCCTAACGATATCATCAGACCACCTGGCCGGTGGTCTGCCTCGTGGTCTATGACCCTCGCGTGGCCACCACTCAGTCAAGTCAAAGTCAAAGTCAAAGTCAAAATGTATTTATTCAATAGAATCACAAGGATCACTTTGAAACGTCTTAAAGCTAAGTGACTCTAGGTGCCAGTTCCACGCGACCAAAGCCTAGAAGAACAGGCAACAAACTTACGGCTTGGTTCCTACCGTTTTTTTGTATGATCACTCAGTCACTCTCTTTGTCTATCTACCGACTTCCCGCCTAGCCAATAAGCTCATAAGCCTATGCCCCGACAATTATTTGTCCTAGTGCATGGACCACTGACTGGTAACAAATTTAAAAATATTAACGCTTAGGTAAGCTTGATTGGCAAATATGTAATATGTATTTCTATTGCACCGGCGGCATTAAACCTTACTTATTTTATTCTTCAGCTAACAAAGAACGCAACCAACTAACCAGAGCCGAGATTGATATGTCAAACGTCATCGTGCGAATGGCGGGAGACCCTTGACAGTTCGCGCAAGTTTCCCAAAAGTTTATCGATGAATCGGAGATTGAGAGAAGGAATGAATGGGGTAATAATAACTTGGTCGTTTTGGTTCCGCACTGGGATTTGTAAAGACTGGGGCCCATTTCCCTTGGGTATTTGTGTGTGGAAATAAGTTTTTGCATATTATTTATAAATAACAGCCTTTGACAGCCTTCACAGCTCAGTTGGTAGTAGCTCTGCCTTCTGCGCCGTAGGCCGTGGGTTCGATCCCCACCGAGAACAATCATTTATTTTGTGTGATGAACATAGATGTTTGTTCTCTGTCTGGGTGTTATATAATATTATAAGTATGTATTTACAAAAAAAAGTATAAATATATTATATCAGCCATCTGGTTTCCATATTACAAGCTTTGGCTTAGTTTGGGGCTAGATAGTATTGTGTGGATCGTCCACCAATATTTATTTATTTATTTATAACCCTTCTGGCTGACCTTTAGACGTTGTCACTAAAGTTTTATACCAGCTCAGATATTCTAAGACGTGTGTATTTTATGTTCTTTTGCCACCTTGAATCCCTGACATTGGGCACACGGCAGTAAAATATGAAAACAGTCCTACCTCTCAAACGTGACCCAAAAAATAATGTGCGGCGCAGTTTGCCCGTACTAGACGCGATTGACGGTTGTCTACGTCATCACTACCTTTTTGAACGTGCCCTACGATGCACTACTCTGCGGCCATCAACTTGAGGAATACAGATTCTAAGCCTCATGTGCCGCTATCACCCTTCAAATAAAAACACAGCAACGCTGCTTGACGACAGAAATAGGCATGGTGGTATTACTTCCTGTGACTGTACGGTAGTGCTCTTAAAAATGGTGAAGGAAAACATCGTGAGGAAACCAGTTAGTATTCTAACAGCGGCGATGGGCTTGCAACCTGTCACGCATGGAATACCTACTACTGCAAAATATGGGTATGTGCCCAATATAATGTTTGGACGTACTTACCTCTGACTCCTTAGACGTCCTCAAATAACCTAGAGTTAGAAAGATCTGAGGAGATATCTACCATGCCTGGGGTTAAAGTCAGCTGTTTCTGTTTTATGCTCCAAAAATAGCAACAAACATATTATTTATAGCATTTATTTCATTTTCAGACATTTCTGGCCAATTTTACTGCAACACATTTCAACCGATATTCGGAACAGAAGAGTCTTTTGTCAAGGGTTATTAGCTCAGTACAGATTCGTTTTACTTACATTACTTTACAAATTCCGAGAGCACTGGTGGTCTAGTGGTAGCCACCTCGCCTTTCGATCCTAAGGTCGTGGGTTCAGAACCGGTCATGCACCAACTTGTTTTTCTGTTCAAAAATTTAAAGTAAAAAGTCTGAAAGTACTGGTACTTTCAGACGGTGCAGGAAAATATCGTGAGGAAACCAGCATGTCGTAGAACCTTAAAAGTTCTATAACATGTGTCAAGTGCTCGAAAGGAGCCTCTTGAGGCGTACTTATCTTTTCACCAAGTCCTTTCTTTGAAAGAAACTAGTGACACGACAAGAGAATATAGATTCTGTCTTGTCTGTTTGTGACGTGAAACGAAAGCCGTTATTTTTCATACGTTCATACACCTGGGATCGAAGTCTTTACGCCTTTTCTGCCGCCAAGCAGCGTTGCTGTGTTTCGGATTGAAGATTGTGGTTGCCGGTGTAATTACAGGCTTAATATCTCTATGCCTCAAGTTGATGGACGCAGCGCAGTGCATCGCAGGGCACGTTCCTATCGTGCGTTACTTGCGAGGCAATGCTTTGTTAAAGGTGATGGTTACCACTTAACATCATGGGCCATCTGCTTGTTCTATTAGCTAGTTTTATAAAAAAAAGAAAAAGTCGTGAAGCTTTTTTTAGAAGCTTTTTCAGTTGCTGGTAGTCGTCAAGTCCATGGCCCGACCACAACTGCCACGTGATTGAACGCTGTCCTTTGACATGGACCAGGGGAAAAATTATACGGTTTTTGCGAAAATTCAGGTAAGTATTATGGACGCATTCCTTTTTACGCTGGCTGAGATTTTAATGGGACACATTTGCACTGAATTTGGTTATTAGGAATTATTTTATTTGCCTGATGCAACTTTATTTGCGTGGAGTTATTTAATTTTCCCGTTTTGGAAATTTAGTTTAACATTGCCACATTTTTGAAGTTATAAAATAACTGAATGTCGTTATGAAAAATGGCAAACAAATACCTTCATGGAATAACTTAAGAGTGGTTTAACAAAAATATCATTTTGATCCAAACAAGTTTACCTTCACAAACTCTTGATAAAGTAGAGTTTTTTAAGAGTACTTACTTTAAGAGTAGTAGAGCTCTTTGAGAAGGGCTCGTCCGGGGACGCCTTTTTCTGCCGCCAAGCAGCAACGCTGTGTTTCGGTTTGAAGAGTGTGGTTGCCGGTGTAATTTCAGGCACATGAGGCTTAACATCTGTATACCTCAAGTTGATGGACGCAGGGCAGTGCATCGTAGTGCACGTTTCTATCGTGCGTGACTTGTGAGGTAATGCTTTGTTTTAGGTGATGGTTACCACATAACATCAGGTTGGCCATCTGCTTGTTCCATCAGTTAGTTGTATACAAAAACACTACGAAAATTAGATAAACAATTTCTTTGTAGGAAAATTGGTTGTTTGATCGAGAAATTGTTTAGCTCGGTTGTCTGCGCCTTCACCACTATATACCACTATTTACCACTTTACCACTATATTTATACTAGTAGTAGTCTTATAAACGTTATCACTATTTGTCATAGCTCATCGTAATATCTTAATCATTCTCTACCTTCTGTTTTCAAGGTTGTCCGGAAGAGATTGCTTTTAGCGATAAGACCGCTCATTATATTCCATGATTATGTTTTTTTGTTCTGTTATGTGTAAATGTTATGTGGCGTGCAATATGGACTACAATTGTCTGAATTGTCTATGTTTTTTCGGTCCAAATTCTAAATTGGTATTCATGCCGTCTTCATCTATCATTATAAAACCAAAAACAAGCCCATACACGAATAAAAACAAATTAAATCCCGTACAAAAGATCTGCCGGACGAAGGCACAAAGAGAAAGCAGGAAACAGGGCCAGAGCGTGTTGTGCCACGCATGCTATGGTTCCGTAATATATATTTTCATTCATCCTTTCATCCTCATCCTGTGATACCCAGACTCTTAAGAGACTGGTAGTAGCAGAAGAGCCCACCAATACACACATTCATACATAAAAACACAACACCCGCTCATTCACCCCCCACTCTCATTCATTCACTCTCATTCACCATGCACTCCACTCTTATCACGCTGCTCACCTATACAAATCATGCTGTTAACTGCCCATGACAAGCATAGGTATTACTTGGGATAATATGGCCTATATAATATACACAGTATGCGGGACGTCCGTGCATATCTCATTCCCCCACTACGAATTAGAATTAGAATTAGACACAACACAGGGTGTTCCTAGGGTGGGAGTTAGTGTTCGTACAGATGTCAAAGTCTGTAAACTTTTACTATAAAAAAAAAAATTTGTAACAAACATTACAAAAAAAACTTTTTTTTATTTCCAACTTGATTCTAAACTAAGAACAATGCCATATTATTTTAATACAACACCAAACTGTTTAAAAGTAAAGTGGGCCCCAAAGAAAAACACAAAGAGCCAAGCCGTAAGTCTCTTTTTAATTTTTATTTGTTTTATAGTTTTTACCTACACTTAAGGAAAATCACAAAGATTTCATATAGTCCCAAAAGTTATTACCCGAGTGGGATTTGAATCAAGGAAGGTCGTGGGTTCAAATCCCACTCGGGTAATAACTTTTGGGACTATATGAAATCTTCGTAAGTCTCTTGTCTGTTGCTTTCGTTGCAAGGAAGTGGCGACTGACATAATATACGTAAAAAGTGAAGTAATAAATGCTTGGAGATTTTGACATTGGTGTTTTTACCATTTCTACCTGGCCACCCCTAAAAATACTTATATTATAACAACCATACAAAGAACAAATATCATAAAAAAAGTTGTTCTCGGTGGGAAGCAAACCCACGTCCTACAGAGCAGAAGGCAAAGCTACCAACTAAGCTGTAACGCCTGTGATTACAAAGGTTTTACTTTACTTAATATCTACGGACCCCCAGAAGAAAAAAGTGGGCCATTTCCGTATTGTGTGTATTTTAGGCTCATTCGTCATTCGTTTTGGCGAATCATGCTTCGCCGAATACATTATCCATTGTCGGAAACTGTTTGGATGGAAAAGAATCTGATTGCAAATAGGTTGGATGGGAGTAGCGATGGGCAACTCGGTTTAAAATACAAATCGGTTAAATCGGTTTGAAAAAATAAGCAAATCGGTTTGAAACCGATTCAAACCGATTTGCATCCAAATCGAATAACAGTTTACAAAACATATGGCACAGAAATAGTATTGACCGATGTAATTTAGGTCGAATGGTTTGGTACTTGTTTTATTCTCGTTAAAAATGAAGAAAAACATATGTACATAAACATACTTACTTACGTTTTTTCATGAATAAGTCGTCAAGTTATAAAAATGAAAGAAAAAAACAGGTTATTGTTCAAATGAATAACGCGTTTAGTGAAGAATGAAATATTTTTTAAACCGATTTGGTTAAACTCCTGAATAGGTTTGACTCGTTCAATCATCAAACCTATTTGAACCGATTTGGTAAACCGAGTTGACACATCGCTAGATGGGAGATTCAGGGTCACCATTTATCTTCTCATACCTACATAATTCTACAAGCTCGTTATGTCTATCGAAATATAATAAATAAATATAGGTGGACTTTCCACACAGCACTATCTAGTCCCAAACTATGCCAAAGCTTGTAATATGGGAACCAGATAGCTGATATAATACATATTTTCCTTTTTTTTGTAAATACATACTTATAATATTATATAACACCCAGACAGAGAACAAACATCAATGTTCATCACACAAATGTTTGTTCTCGGTGGGGATCGAACCCACGGCCTACGGCGCAGAAGGCAAAGCGGCTACCAACTGAGCTATGAGGGCTGTCAAAATACAAGTCTGTTGCTATCCTTTTTCGTTGACATGAAAATGACAGTGACAAGTATACTTTATAGAGCCTCTATAAATGGCGTGGGATGAATAACGTTTTAGTGTCACTAAGAGAGCACTGGCGGTCTAGTGGTAGCGGCCCCTCCTTCCGGTCCTAAGGTCGTGGGTTCAAAACCGGACGTGCAGTGCACCAATGAGTTTTTCTGTTTTAAAATGTATTTGCACAATGCCAGTACTCTCACACGGTGAAGGAAAACATCGTGACGAAACCGGCATGCTATAAAACCAAAAAAGTTCGATAACATTTTCAAGTGCTCGAAAGGAGCCTTGAGGCGCACTTAAAATTCTTTCACCACACTGTTTCGTAATAAACTAGTGACACGACAAGAAGTAGAAGTGTTACTAAGTGGTTATTTGAAATTTATTTTAGTTACTAGTTTCTGGTCAAAAACAGATATAAACCTTACATTTAGGACCTACATCACGTAAATCATTATTTGGGCCATAAAATAATCACATAACTCGTAGCTTTGGCCATAAAATAGCAGGCCTGGCATTTTATTAAAACCTAGCTAAATCTATCCACGCTCTTATTTTGTCCAGCTGTGCGAGATATTTCGCTCGCTTTATTACACGATAGGAGCAACTTTAAGGTGGATTCATACTACACAAGGCTGGGGCCGGGCCGTGTTCAGTGTTCATACCATCAGAAACTGAAACAGCTTCATGACTTTGACCCAGGCACGGTAGATATCCTCTGAGGCTTTAAGAGTTTTTAAGTTAAGGAGGTTGTAATACTGCAAAGTTATAATGCCCCATAAGCCTTGCATAGGTAAGTGTTTGACTCCTTGCTCTAACTATAGTCGCGTTAAACTCTCGCTGCAAACTCGGTCATAAATCATCTTAACACTAGTGTTGAGAGTAGTCGGCGCGGGCGCACGTTATCGATGTATCTGTAATTTTTTGCTGATAACTTTTTTAATTTTTCATTATTTTTTAATACAATTTTACACAGAACAAAGAAACAAATCTGTATCGATAGTTCTTATCGACTCCAAAAATGCACATCCAATTCTCTGCGCTTAAACAAAAGGATCGTGCCGTTCTCCTAAGAGCGAGAGAGAAAGCAATATTGTTGTCTCGTTCCGATAATTGATGACCAAATTTGCAGCGAGTTTAACGCGACTATAGGTAGAGTTCTATGGATGTCTATGGGCACCCCTACTCTACCTTACCCTTTGACATCCTAACAGTCAGCGATACACCTAAATATTACATTTGGCTCATATCCTCATTTTCCAATAGCTATTTTTCGTATGGTATACCAATTATACGTGAATGATTACAAGCCCATCGCGATCGTTGCTTTTAGAATATTGACTGGTTTACTTACAATGTTTTCCTTAACCGATTTTTGAAGCTAATATTCAGCTTTATTTTTCTACAAATAAAGTTAAATTCAATTGAGAGTACGGTCACGGCCCGGCCCTGCCCGGTGTAGCTTGAATCCACTTTTAGAAAGTGACTCTGAATTATTTGAATTATTTACAAACCATGGTCATGACGTCATTATATAAAAAAGAGCCATTTATTGTCAATACAATAAGTTAATTTGTATGTGTTAGTAAAGAAGGCTATGATTCTGTAACCAATATTCAGTTTTATTTATGTATAAATAAAGTTGAAATTCAATTAAGGGTGCCGTCACTGCCCTGCCTCGGCCCGGTGCAGCTCATGCTGCACCGGGCCGAGGCCCTTAAAAATTAACGAACTACTCCTCCTCCTACTCATCCTCCTTAAAAAAATAACGAACTATGATATTTTGTCAATACAATAACTTGCATTTTCATGTGTCATTTTTTAAGCTAGTATTCATCTTAATACTCATATGACCTGTTCCTTGTGCCCCAACAGCCAAATTCCACAAACAATGCAGTAGAGGTGGCCAAGCATTATTTAAAAGTTAATTTAGTAGTGATAAAAGAAGAATATTTATACTCATACAAATAAAGTTGAAATTCAATTGAGGGCACGGGCGGGCCCCGGCCGAGATCGAGATCATGATGTCAATAAAAAAATTACAATGCAATAAGTTGCATTTGAATGAGTAATGTGTGATTTTCGTAGCCAATTTTCAGCTTTATTCTTGTACAAATAAAGTTGAAATTCAATTGAGGGTGCGGTCACGGCCCGGCCCCGGCCCGGTGCAGCATGAATCCTCCTTTAGAAAGTAACTCTGAATTATTTACTAACCTTGGCAGACATCTTGGTAATGACGTCATTTAACTGTCTGACTCCATCATCATTGTTTAAAGTACTTCTGTTTATTTGAGACACGATGGCAGCTCGTTAAGTTAACTCTTTGAGTTTTAAACATAGCCAAGATGACTCGAGAGACGCGTCTTAATATTCAAAATGTATTCTGATATGCTATGACTACAATTCTGATTTAAATTGAAACTAAAACTGAAACTGATGCACAAGTTTAATCCCCAGGCACGGTAGATATCCCCTCAGATCTCTTAGTACCTAGTACAAACTAAATATTATTTTGAGGATGTCTAAGGGGGTCCAAATAGTTCATTTGACACTTACCTCCCCATAATTTTCAGTAGTTTGTATTCCAAAAGCGACAAACAAAGAAAAAGGTTTTATTGGAAAGGTTTTATTTATGACGAAACACGAGCGACAAATAAACTAACAGAGATTGTACACAACACTAATCTAATAAGTCCGAGAAAGTACCTACTACCACCATGTATAATTCTGCCGCCAAGCAGCGTTGCTGTAAAATTGATACCGTTGAAATAACAGACACACGATCAAACTGGCAAAAAGCACGATTGAATATAAAAATCTATGTAAACATACCTAAAATTCTTTTTTTTGTTATAAATACTATGAAAAAAAAAAAAATGGCCTGACTTTACGAAAACAAAACTCAGACTTGAAGTACTTTTCGCATTTAGCTCGTTCGTCAACTCACACCATGATTTACCGACTAATTATTTATAACATACAAGTTATAGATTTTCGCCGCCTGTTTCGAATCTTTGACGTTTTATTAGTAATTCGCCTACGCAAAAAACCGGTCAAGTGCGAGTCGGACTCGCGCACGAAGGGTTCCGTACCATTATCTATAAAAACGGCAAAAATCACGTTCGTTATATGGGAGCCCCTTAAATATTTATTTTATTCTGTTTTTTAGTATTTGTTGTTATAGCGGCAACAGAAATACGTAAATTATCTGTGAAAATGTCAACTGTCTAACTATCACGGTTCATGAGATACAGCCTTGTGACAGACGGACAGATAGGCAAATGGACGGGCAGCGGAGTCTTAGTAATAGGGTGCCGTTTTACCCATTGGATACGAAGCCCTAAAAACAATAACGGGGGTAGTTATAAGCAGTGTTAACAAGTATAAAGCTTGAAACCAAAGTCATGAAGCTGTTTCAGACAGGGGAGCGCTGTCCGTCTGTCCGTCCGTCTGTCTGTCTGTCACCAGGCTGTGTCTCATGAACCTTGATAGTTAGACAGATGAAATCTTAAAACATACAAGATAATAGTCTTTTAGTAATAAGGGGCTGACAACTATCAAACAACTTCTCTCTCGCACGTTTCGACATGTTGAAAGATATAAAATCACTAAAATCAGTTTTCCTATTCAAAAGTTTGCTTTACTAGTTTTCGTACATAAGCAAACTTTTAAGTAGGAAAACTTGTATCGATCAAAATTATTTTTTTTTTTTTTTTTTTTTTTTTTATTGTTAATAGCTAAACGTTTGACTGCCATCTCACCTGATGGTAAGTGAAGATGCAGTCTAAGGTGGAGCACGCTTAGCTATAATCCACTTGTTCACTCTTGTCTTAAATATTCCAAGGTTATATCGTTCCGGAAATACCGACGACGGTAAAGTGTTCCACTCCTTGGCAGTTTGCACTAAGAAAGTGGAAGCAAAGCGCTTCGTGCGATAGTGAGGGATATCCACCATGAAGGGGTGGCACTTATCCGTGCGTCTAGTTGTCCGGAGGTAGAAGGGAGACGGGAGAATAAGATCGTGCAGTTCCTGCGCACACTCACCAAAATGTATTCGATAGAACACCGATAGGCAGGCGATTCGTCTCCTGTGTTCGAGGCTATAGAGCCTGGAGTCGAACAGCTGGTCACTGCCAATGAGTCTCCTGGCTCGCCGCTCAATAGAATCTAAGGCTTCAAGCTGGTACTTGGCAGAACCGTCCCACAAGTGGCAACAGTACTCCATGCACGATCGGACTTGTGCTTGATAAAGGTCCAGAAGCTGTCTTGGTGTGAAGTACTGTCTGAAATCTTTACTAAACTGTGTGCAATGTGCTTGCACACAAGATGGTTGATTGCGATTTTTCGAAAACGTGTTTAGTGATTTTATATCTTTTATGTCTTGTCGAAACGTGCGAGCGAGAGTCACATTAGCTCTTGTCTTCGCCTTATGGTCCCGTTTTACCTTTCGGGTATGGAACCCTAAAAAGAAGGCTCACAACTCTGTAGCTATGTATTTAGGTAACATTTGCCTCTTCGTCATTGTCATTCTATTTCTTTCAAGCCTACTGGATCATAAATAATTTGTGATTGATCACTGTGGTACGTGTTCTTAATAATGTATGTTTGCTGTTGAACATGCAGATGTACTTTTCCTTTTATTTTCGCAAAAAAGTGAACGTAGCTGGCTTCATTAAGACTGAGTTAAGACCATTTTGGCTCACGAAATACTGGTCGACATCCATAATATGGGATTATTATGGGAACCCAAAATAATTATGTTTGCTTGTTGTAATTATACATAGTTACAATAACAATATACAGTATACAATTATATATAGTTGTAATAGTAATTAGAGGTATATTTAAAAGAAAAAATACCCTCATAGTATGTACTTAGATTCTATAAGTATGTACTTACCTATCTACGAGTACTTACCCACCAACTACATAGGTTTCCCATTTCTTCTTCTTCTTGTTTTCTTTCTTGTTATGTCATGCTGTACCTGTTTCTTGTGTGTCAAATAAAAAATATCTTCTATTCTATTCTATTCATTATCAACATATATATTGACGGCCCTCACAGTTCAGTTGGTAGCTCTGCCTTCTGCGCTGTAAGCCGTGGGTTCGATCCCTACGCAGAACAAACATTTATGCGATGGACATAGATATTTGTTCTCTGTCTGGGTGTTATTAAATATTATAAGTATGTATTTACAAGCAGATGGCCCACCTGATGTTAAGACATCTACTGTGCCTGGCCCTGTAAAATCCTGAAGCTGTTTCACATTAAAATTTAAAATAAAAGTTGATAAATTTGATACGTTCGGTATAAACGACCCCCAGAACGTATAAATATTATGATTAAATTATCTTTTTAATAAGGAAGATGTTAAAATGATATACAGTTACTACGTGTTTATTTTAGAGCCAAATTATTAAAAAATGAGTAAAATTTTAATAAGGATAAAAGACAAAGAGAAAGACGTCATCATCATCATTATTATCATTATTCGCCATTAGGTAGTAACCACACTAGGTTAAAGATGGCAATTGTAAAAGGATCATACAAAAGAACGGTACGAACCAAGCCGTAAGTTTGTTGCCTGTTCTTCTAGGCTTTGGTCGCGTGGAACTGGCACCTAGAGTCACCTAGCTTTTAGACGTTTAAAGTGATCCTTGTGATTTTATTTTGTGCAATGTGATTGCACACAAAATGGTTGATTGCGATTTTTCGAAAATGGGTTTAGTGATTTTATATCTTTCAACATGTGCGAGCGAGAAGTTGTTTGATAGTTGTCAGCCCCTTAATTGCGACTCTGACGTTCTGAAACTCAGAAGCTGTTCACATTATGAAGCCCAAAGTTTTATAACTTTAGACTTATTCGGACCAGTGGCGATGGTGACTATCACAATCAGTACCCCTTCTTCAAATCTTCAAGTAGTGTGCAAATTTAAATGATGATACGTATCATGTAATATCAAAGATAAACCAGCCCCTAAGGACTTGTGGAGGCAAAGTTTAATTAGGTAAGTTTGAGGCACGGATCTGCAACGAACAAGGAATTTTAGAATTATTATGTCGGGGTAGTTTAGTACGACTGGTGGTAACGCAAACATATTATTTGTAGGTAGAAGATTCGTAAGCCGGAAGCTTGGCTGACCTGATGTGGAGCGGATTATCTTTTTTTATTAATAAATGAAACTTCACGACTTTGATCCCCAGGCACGGTAGATATCCCCTCAGATATTTTAGTACCAAGTACGAACTCCAGATACTTTGAGGATATCTAAAGGGGATAGTTAGATGTAAGTCCAAACACATACCCATATTTTGCACATTTTACATCTTAAAAATTAAATGTAGAGCGTATTACCATATTTTTTTAATAGTCTTATTGATGGAATAAGTAGAAGGACCACTTGATGATAGGTTGTTAACCTATAAAAAAAATTGCCTCTGAAGTCGCGCACGATTGGAACGTGCCTTACGATGCACTGCCTTGCGTCCATCAACTTGTGGCATAGAGATGGCTCATGTGCGTGTAATTTCACCAACCACACCCTTCAAACCGAAACATAGCAACGCTGCTTAGTGGCAGAAATAGGGATGGTGGTTGTACTTCCCCGGACGAGCACCTCACAAAGAGAGCCATCTTAATTCACTAAGCTTTAATTAACTCCTAAGTTTCAAAAAAGACGTTTCAAAATGATCTTTGTGACTCAATTGATTTCAAATTATTGACCTTTTGACTTTTAATTGTTGGTTTTTAAACGTGACAATTCTCTGCCTATCATTTCTATATTTTTTTATAGGTTTTTCTAGTAATTTAAAATATAATTCTCAACAGCAAAGTTTTTATGAGCACTGCCTAAACTTCCTTTTTTCGGGCTTCAAAAGGTTTCTGCCAAATATTTCTTTACTGACTTTTAAAAGATCGTAATCTAAGAAAACACTTCGCAAGTTTTTAAAAACATTTTTTGTAAACTCCAATCTATAGACGCTGATAATATTCTAAATAAAAAAAAATACGTTTCTGTCTGACGGTCAATGTACACATTGATCATCATTTAACCAAAAACCATAGCTAAAACCAAGAAATTTGGTAAGTATTTTCATTTTGTAATATAGGTTTTAGTTGTCTTACATTTTATATTGGATTTCTATTCTCGCTTACAAGGTTGCTCAATACCTTTGTAATGTTATTTTCTGAATCTTTATTTGCTGCGATTTTTTATAACTACATTCAGTGATATAAGATCTTCAAAAATGTTGATATGTGCAAGGAAAAAGTTATTTGAACGTTGCCAGCCTCTTAAGGGTAGCTTCTTCTTCTTGCCGTGCCACTAGTTCTTTCGAAACAGTGGGGTGAAAGGATTTTAAATGCACTGCAAAAAGGCTCCTTTCGAACCCATGTTTTAAAACGTTTTTAGGTTAGCTAGAAGTTTGTGCAAAAAGTATCACCACGAGAACAAAGTCAAGGAACTTCAGCTAGTCTTTTACATATTGTTTTTGTGACTCATCCCTGTCTTCGGTGGATTAATAAAATGTAAATTTCCCAGCAGCAGCCTTCTTTCCAAACAATCTACCCGGAGATTCTTTAAAATGTTGGGGAGTTTTGCGTAGACTTGTTACAAAATCAATTACGGCCAGGCGATTCTTGGCGGCTATGTAATAAGCAGTTTGTAAAAAACGCGCTGGAAAATATGGTGATGGTGTCGTAAGCACCTAATAATTAACACTATAAATACGAAATGAGGTGTTTTGGTTAAGAAAGATCGCGTTATTTGGGTTTTAAATTTGTAACATGCAGGGCGATAATGATATAGACAGACATTTATTTGCTAAAAAAACACATACAGAAACAAAAAAAGCAAGGAAATGGCTAAACAGATAGGTACCTAGGTATGTAGGTGTTTGTGTGCTGGAGCAGCAAAAGGGTCTCGACTCAGCGTATGCCTCACCACTATTTAAGTAGTTAGGCGCTGTTATTCTGCCGAGACCTTCAGCCAATAAACCTCGTGAGAAAATTGTTACATATATTTTTATTTATACCACTAAATGATGTTACAAGCAGGAACCTATAACAAAGCATTCCCTCGTAAGTCACGCACGATAGGAACGTGCCCTACGATGCACTGCCCTGCGTCCATCAACGTGAGGCATACAGATGTTAAGCCTCCGACAACCACACTCTTCAAACCGAAACACAGCAACGCTGCTTTGCAGCGTATGCAGCTTTGCAGCGTTTGGCAGTAGAAAAAGGCGTGGTGGTAGTACTTCCCCGGACGAGCCCTTCACAAAGAGCCCTACACTTGGAAAAAGATTAGTAAGAATTTTCTACATTATCATAACATATTTTTTTGTTGTTTTATAGTTGGATTACCCCAATTAAAAAGACTACCCCCTCCTCCCATTAAGACACCCTTAGACGTCCTCAAAGAAGCTTAAGTTAATAATTTGTACTCGGAGTATCTACTGTGCCTGTGCCTGGGGATCAAAGTCGTGAATTTGTTTCAGTTTTTCAGTTTATGTTTTATTTTTTCGCAGGCTTGTTCCCTAACAGAAAGAGTTTCCTTTCTAGAACCCCAGGTAGCAAAGCATATTTAATCTCTTTCTCTTATCGTGCCACTAGCTTCGAAACAGTGTGGAGAAAGGATTTCAAGTGCGCCTCAACAGGCTCCTTTCGAGCACTTGACACATGTTATAGAACTTTTAGGTTATACGACATGCCGGTTTCCTCACGATGTTTTCCTTCACCGTTTGAGAGTACTGACATTGTGCACATACATTTTTGAACAGAAAAACTCATTGGTGCGTGACCGGTTTCGAACCCACGACCTTAAAATCGGAAGGCGGGGCCGCTACCACTTGACCACCAGCATATTTGATAAATAAATAGAAATATTGGTGGACATTCCACACAGCACTTACCCACCCTTAAACTAAGCAAAGCTTGTAATATGGGAACCAGATAGCTGATACTTGATACTGATACTGATACTTACATACTTTATTTTGTAAATATATTTTACAAGCTGGTGCCCGCGACTTCGTCTTATCGTCATATTTTTGACAATTCACATCATAACTTTATAAATTGTAGCCTATGTGTTATTCTGATGTATAAGCTAAATTATTGTAAAGTTTCATTAAAATCCATTCAGTAGTTTCTACGTGAAAGAGTAACAAACAAACAGCTATCCATCCATCCATACGAGGGGGGATCAAAAAGTAGTGAGAATGACATACTCCTTGGTAAGAAAAAAATAAAATACTGGCAGGCATAGCTCAGATACATATTTGTAATATTAATAAAGAAAAAAATCTTCGATTCTCTTTTGTTTTTTTCTGAATGTAGTCATTTGTTTGCTTCGTGTCGGAACGTGTTCTCAAAAATGGAGAAAAACGAAGTGCGAGCCGTTATTAAATACCTCTGTTTAAAAAGTTGACGACGCAAGAGATTAATTGCGATTTAGAGGCAACATTAGGAGAGTCTGCTCCGTCATATTCCAGTGTCGCAAGGTGGGCTTCTCAATTTCGAGTAGGGAGAACGAGCATGAAAGACGAACATCGTTGCGGCCGTCCATTGACGTCAGTCACCCAAGAAAATGTTCCGAAAGTCGAGAAAATTGTATTGAGCGATCGAAGAGTTACCATCCGATACTTAATTCAAGAAACGGGCATTCCATATGGAAGTATTCAATCCATATTGAAACAATCTTTGAATATGAGAAAAGTCTCCGCAAGATGGGTGCCGAGAATGTTAACCGACAGTCAGAAACAAAATCGACTTGACATTTCGAGGATATTGTTGGACAAGTTTCAAGAAGATTCTGAAAACTTTTTGTCTCGTTTCGTAACAATGGACGAAACATGGGTCCAGTATTTTGATCGCGAGGCAAAACAGCAATCTTCGCAATGGAAACGGCCACCATCACCGACCCCGAAGAAGTTTCGTGCCGTGGCATCGGCTGGCAAGGTTATGGCCTCAATATTTTGGGACTCAGAAGGGATATTGTTGATTGATTACCTGGAGCGTGGAACCACTATTACAGGCCAATATTATGCAGCTTTAATTCCCAAGTTGAGGAATGCCATCAAAGAGAAAAGGAGAGGGAAACTTCGAAGGGGCGTGCTGTTCCATCACGACAACGCACCATTTCCATCACGGCAGTTGCGATGGCTGCCATTCAGCAAGCTGGCTTCGAATTGGTTGACCACCCCCCTTATTCACCAGATCTGGCACCTAGCGATTTTTATCTGTTCCCCAAATTGAAAGAATACTTAAGGGGAAACAGGTACGAAGACGATAACGAGGTGATGGTGGCTGTGGAGAGCTTTTTGCAGGACCACGACAAAACTTTTTTTTTGAAAGGGATTGAAGCCTTGGAAAAGCGCTGGACTCGGTGTGTAGAGAGGCTCTGAGACTATGTAGAAAAATAAATTATTAAGTTATCAATAGTCATTATATTCTATCTCATTCTCACTACTTTTTGATCCCCCCTCGTACTTACAAACTTTCGCCTTTTTAATATTAGTAGGATTACAGCCAGACAGAGAACGAACATCTATGTTCATCACACAAATGTTTGTTCTCGGAGGGGATCGCACCCACGGTCACAGCACAGAAGGCAGAGCTACTACCAACTGTGGCATATGGCTAGCACTAAAACTGAAAAGCCTCTAAATAATACATCACAACACCTAGCCAAGGCCATTATAACTCGTTAACTAATTCCATGCAACGGTAAGTTGACAAAGAAATTAGTTAACTGAAGGTAGTAACTTTTTAATTTATTCAGTGCGCAATTTGAATACTAAAGGCTTGTCAGGTAAACAGGAATTGTATGTAATTACCTTTATTCAGGAAAAACTGGTGATCTAGAGGCAGCAACCTCGCCTTCTGATCCTAAAGCCGTGGGTTCGAACCCGGTTGGACCTTCAGATCTTTATACTGCAGAAGAAACTGTGCGGTTACCGATCCATCTGCCAAGCGTGATGACTATGGTACATCCCTCAAACATGAAGGCGCTTTTTATTTATACCACTGATGGAACAAGCAGATGGCTCACCTGATGTTAAGTGGTAACAAAGCATTGCCTCGTAAGTCACGCACGATAGTTCGTTCATAGTTCATTTATTTATAACGGATAATAGTTAATAGGAACGTGCCATACGATGCACTGACCTGCGTTCATCAACTTGAGGCATGATAAGACTCATGTGCCTGTAATTAAACCGGCAAACACACTCTCCAAACCGAAACACAGCAAAGCTGCTTTGCAGCGTATGCTGTTATAGAATTTATGCTGAGTGTATAAGTGATGGCCAATTTATGACACTTACTTACTTTTGATGTCAAACTTCAGGGGGCTAAAGTACCCATCAATATGAATAACTTTTTCTAAGGAACCAACACTGTAAACGCGAACACAAGTATTGGAACACCTAGTATAAGCATTAAGGCAGAACAAAAATTTATAGTAGGTAGGTAGGTAAACTTCTTAAAATGATATCAAGCATTGGAATAAATCTAAGAATGAATGTGGGGTACATTCATTCTCAAATTAAACCCAAACATTTTCTACGAAGATTCGAGAACAGATTTACTCTAGCCCAGAAAACACAGGCATGTACAGAAGCAGTACTACTAATCTAGGATTACGCTTGTAAACGGTTTCAAATTAGCTGGGTATTACCAGCATTACGCTACGTAGCTGCTGGCTCGCGTTTCACTTTGAAATGAAGTTGTTTGCTGCAAAATTTGCGACTACAGAGCGCTCACACTTATGTATGACCCGCAACGAGTAAGGGGCTGACGACCGTCAAACTACTCGCTCGCACATTTTTGTAGATATAAAAGTATAAAAGGTAGTTTCGAATAATCGTAGACACTAAAGTTGGAGAATGTAAAAGAAAAAGAATATAAAAAGGTAAAGAAACCAGCTAGTATTCCACCAGGGGCGATGGGCTTGCCACCAGTCATGTGAAGAATACCAAATTCTGTTAAATGTGGATATGTAGTATTTGGACGTACTACCTCTGATTACCCCCCTTGAAAGAATATTTAGCTAGTATAATGGGGCATCGTAGGGCAAGTTCCTATCGGGCGTGACTTGGCAAAGCTTTGTTAAAGATGATGGTTACCACTTAACATCAGGTGGGCCATCTGCTTGTCCCATCGGATATTTGTATAAAAAAACTAAGAGATCTAAGGGGATACTAACAATATTATTGGGTCGTGAAACTGTTTTCATTTAAGCCGCGTGTCCAAGGTGGCCTACAAAAACTGTACACATGGATACAGATCAAACTACACATAGCCACTTACACTTACACTGACACTTACTACAAGAAGATAAAAGCGAGCAGTACGAATCCTGATGCATATTTTAATAGTAGAACTCTTTATGAAGGGCTCGTCCGGGGAAGTACTACCACCACGCCTTTTTCTGCCGCCAAGCAGCAACGCTGTGTGAAGAGTGTGATTGCCAGTGTAATGACAGGCACATGAGGCTTAACATCTGTATGCCTCAAATTGATGGACGAAGGGCAATGCATCGTGGGGCACGTTCCTCACCTGCGTGGCTTTCGAGGCAATGCTTTGTTATAGGTGATGGTTACCACTTAACATCAGGTGGGCAATCTGTTAGTTCCATCAGCTAGTTATATTATAAAAAAATACGCATCAGGCTATACACTGCTCGCTCTTATTGTTTAGCTTGATCTGTTTGCGTGTGTACCTGCATGGCAAAATTGTTATTTGCACCGTCTTCAAAGTCAGATAATTTCTTAGTTAGATTATTTCTCAGCGCAAGAAATTGGACTGAAAAGGGTTAACTTTAATAATGCTTTTCGGTATCCTGAAGCTGGTTTAATTTCTCGCTGGAAAGTTATTATGTGCTTGTAACTTCCTTTGATATAAGTGCAATACTTATGCGTACTTGAATTGCTTAATTTTCCTTATTTTGTGCCCAAAATTTTGTTCTTTGAAGTTTTTGAGAAAAATGTCGTAAGTGAGAATGTTAATGATCAGCAAATTATGCTTCTCGGATTTGTATTTTTTTTATACTACTACTTGATGGATCAAGCAGATGGCCCACCTGATGTTAAGTGGTAACCATCACCTATAACAAAGCATTGCCTCGCAAGTCACGCACGATAGGAACGTGCCCTACGATGCACTGCCCTGCGTCCATCAACTTGAGGCATACAGATGTTAAGCCTCATGTGCCTGTAATTACACCGGTAACCACACTCTTCAATCCGAAACACAGCAACGCTGCTTGGCGGCAGAAAAACGCATGGTGGTAGTATTACTATTATTTGTACTAGTAATGAAAGGTGCGAAATAATTCGATAGAATGCGGAAGGATGGGAAAGGATGAGAAAGGATGCGGAAGGATGCAATAGGATATTAATACAGTCCTCATAGCTTATTTGGTAGGAGCTCTGCCTTCTGCGCTGTAGGCCGTGGATTCGATCCCCACCTAGAACAAAAATGTTATGAACATAGAGGTAGATGTTTGTTCTCTTTCTGGGTGTTTTAATTATAACAAGTATATTTTACAAAAATAAAAGCTATAAGTACTATATCACAGCTATCCGATTTCCATATAACAAGATATGGGGCTAGATAGTGCTGTGTGGCAAGTCCACCAATATTTATTTTATTTTTATTTAATCCTACTAATATTGTAAACGCGAAAGTTTGTAAGTATGGATGGATGGATTGATGGATATTTGTTACTCTTTCACGTAAAAACTACTAAATGGATTTTAATGAAACTTTACAATAATATAGCTTATACATCAGAATAACACATAGGCTACAATTTATAAAGATATTGTGTGAATAATCCTGCGCAGACGAAGTCGCGGGCACCAGCTTGTTATAATTATAGCTCTTTAAACCAAAGTATCATGTGCCTATATTTGCCTTTATACTGACTTTTGATAATTTGTAGCAAAGCTCCTTTAGTGCTAAATATTCATGTCAATCTAAGAGAGTAGTGCAAAATATTATTTTATGATGTTCCATAGTTATACAGTAGATGTTAAAAGGCCCTTATCAACAAGTAGATGGGAAATTTTATGAGTAAAATGACCTAAAACGTTTAACCGCAAACACACCCTTCCGTGGCGAAGTGTGGTAACCCATAAAACACAATTTTATGTCAACCTCAAGTATCGTTAAATAAATGGGATGTCTTTGATCTAATGTTTAGTGTTTAGGGCGGAAGTGTTTCTTAAATCACGACTTGAAAGGTTCATGACAAACTGGTTGCAAAAAAAGAACTGACACTGTTTTTTTAATGTTTCTTAGTTCAGATAACTTGCAGCTTTTTTGTGTCTAAATATATTTAAGAGGTTGATGGAATTGCTCTTTAAGTCTTTAATTATAAATAAACCTACGAGAAAGTTCTAAGAGTACTAGAATTCTTTGTGTGTGGCTCGTCCGAGGAAGTACTACCACCATGACTATTTCTGCCGCTAAGCAGCGTAGCTGTGTTTCAGTTTGATGGGTGTGGTTGCCGGTACAGTACACAAAATACGTGTATATATTAAATACCTATAAATAATCAATATTGGTGCATATCCCACACAGCACTATCTAGCCTCAAACTTAGAAATGCTTCCAAATCAAATACAAACAAAAAATATTTGTTCAGTAAACTTAGTATGTAGTACATTTTATGGTTCCAGCCTAAAATGAGCCACTTTATTTTATTTGATTGAAAGTGTATGTATCAACGCTTACTACATTATGTTATTTCATGTTCGATATACTATAAAAGCATACAGAGTTACCGAGGAAATGCAGTTAGTGAGGAAACTGTAGACATTTTAATCGGATTATTTCTATCGATATTTCAGCTTTGGATACAAAATCCACGACACGCGGATTATACCATTGGTAGTTATAGTGATCAATTGAACCATCTATATACAATCATCATTTAAAATGTTTAGTTAGATAGTAGAAAACACTGGTGGTCTAGTGGTAGCGGCCCAGCCTTCCGATCCTAAGGTCGTGGGTTCGAAACCAGTTGTGCAGTTTTTCTGTTCAAAAATGTATGTTTACAATGTCAGTACTCTCATACGGTGAAGGAAAACATCGTGAGGAAACCGGCATGTCATAGAACCTAAAAGTTCTATAACAAGTGTCAAGTGCTCGAAAGGAGCCTTGAGGCGCAAGAAACTAGTGGCACGACAAGAGAAAGAGAGAATGGTTAGCTGATACATAAATGAGATTTTGTGTTCAAATATGTGCACAGTGGCAGAACTCTCAAGCAGTGAAGAAAAACATCGTAAGGAAACTGGCATGTCGTAGAATCTTGCATGTAGTATCGTAGGTACATATTTAAAAGTTAAGTAAGAATCATGAAAGAATCTTTCAGTTGGTAGGTAAACTACGCAAGAAAAACCTAGCATTCAAATATAGTGAAAATAACAGACTTATGAACATTTCTCTGAATAGATTAGATATTAAATTAATATAGCATGTTAAGGCTTTACCTACCTACCTACCTACCTACCTACCTACCTACCTACCTACCTACCTACCTACCTACCTACCTACCTACCTACCTACCTACCTACCTACCTACCTACCTACCTACCTACCTACCTACCTACCTACCTACCTACCTACCTACCTACCTACCTACCTACCTACCTACCTACCATCAACAACTCACGAATTTAAACACGACAACACGAAACGGAACGGAACGCATGAGCTATGAAGAAAAAGAAGATGTCTGCCTATAGGTACCTTGTGATGCCGAGTGCGCTCCGTAAAATAAATCCTAAATAATATGTGAAAGCTTTCCAACAAACTAAAAACCCGATATTAATCCAATATAAACTACAACTAAATATAAAACCATTTAAAATACCAAAATCAAGTGATCTACATACGATAAGCCGAATTGTGAGTACCTACCTCTTTTCCTACCCACTGTTCCTGCTGAGCCTGTCGAAGTATCATTATCAGCATAACGTTTAGGTCATAACATAGCAAATAGTTACGAAATTTCATATTAAAAAAAAAAACCCTCAAGAACTCTCGAGATGGTCGAACCCGCCTGAAATAAGAAAGGTAAACCTTAAAGGATTAAGTTTGAGTGGCTGTATGTGAATGAACCAAAAATATACTTTACAAGATGGTTTTAGTATAAATCTTCTAAAGAAAATCGTACTTACTTCTTTTAGTAAATATACTTTGCATCGCCGATGAGTTCATTGACTCCCAAGTGCCAGTTAAATTTCACGACGACACACTACCTGAATACGATCGATATAAGTGAATATACTCATAAAGTTATACTGAAGTACCATTTTGCACTTTATATAAAGGGTGTAAGAAAACAAATGGCTGACAGTATTTTTTAATATAAAAAAAGAAGATAGAAAGATTGAAAAGGTAAATAAAGTAAGAAGAGAGTATTTAAGAGTAGTAGAGCTCTTTGTGAAGGGCTCGTTCGGGAATGTACTACCACCACGCCTTTTCTGCCGCCAAGCAGCGTTGCTGTTTTTCGGTTTTAAGAGTGTGGTTACCGGTGTAATAACAGGCACATGAGGCTTAACATCTGTATGCCTCAAGTTGATGGACGCAGGATAGTGCATCGTGAGGCACGTTCCTATCGTGCGTGGCTTGCGAGGCAATGCTTTGTTATAGGTGATGGTTACCACTTAACATCAGGTGGGTTATCTGCTTGTTTCATCTGCTAGTTGTATTAAAAAAAAGTCAAAGTTTGTTGAACCAGAATCGCTTGGAATCGACTTAAAGCTAAGTGAAACTTGGTACCAGATACGTGACCAAAGTCTAGAAGAACAGGTAACAAACTGACAGCTTGCTTCCTACTGTTCTTTTATATGATCTTTGTTATATAATATAAGAATGAGGCTTCAGTGTGGTGTCAATCGAGCTTATAGAAACTCAGCCAAGAATATTTAAGCCACACAAACAAATATAATAATATGTGAACTCATTTTCAGGGTATACACAAGGTGAAAAGTATACTTATTTGCTTGCTCATTTTACGAAAACGTGTATAACAAATTAATGTGTAATGTCTGTTGAAAATGGTTAAAAAAAACAAAGGATCTTGCTAACGAGGCAACAGGCTTTTATTTTCTTTTATGTTTGTGACCGTGAAACGAAAACTGTAATAATAATCGAGTTCGAAAAACGGCCTTACTAGTTCAAGTCTCCCTAAGGATTCTTATGGCGCAAAATACCGCTACTGTATTTCTCACGCGCACATTTCAACAATTTTGAAGATATAAAATTACTACAGAAAGTTATGAAAATCGCAAACAACCAAGTTTCAGAGCATAGCATTCGAAAGGTATCTTCAGAAATGTTAAAATTTGCAAGCGAGTATCCTGCGCTTGTGTGCGTCTTAAGAGCTGAGAGTTTTGGGAGTAGTATTTTTACAACCTACACATTATTGTTTAGTTCAGCAACTTAAAGATTTCTTTACGGCTAGAGCACTTTATTTTAAGTGCAACTTCAATGGGTGTTGCTTATAAATTTGTAAATATATTTTTACTGTTATTATTCGGTCAAATAAGATACAAACAGCTGCGGCGTTTCTGGGATCAATCGATGTCTGAACTGTAGCTTTTAAAATATCATATGTTATTTTTAATATAATATAATATTGCAATATCATATATTTTTATAAATATCTTATAATATTTAATAATTATAATTACTAGCTATGTACCCGGCATGCGTTGCAATGTAAAGTAAAAATAGTTTAGTTGTATATTCTGTTTTTTGAAGTTCTTTTTTATAAGTTGGTTTTAACGTCTGGCGTGCAGGAATACATAAGTACATGAATATGTACACATGCGTCCTCAGAACCTCTGACAAAGATTCATCACAATCTGATCAATGGCTTTAGAACGCATGAGGACAAACATACAAACATTTTTTATTTATTTAGATTAAAATATAAATATATGTATCTGTGTGTGTTCTACCACTTGTAATTGTGGGCTGTGTTCTGAAGAATGTTTGACATACCTGCAGCTTCATTATACCATCGCACTTCTAGAGTTCATCTACACGCAAACGCTTATACAATTTGTCAAAATAAATAAATAAATAAATAAATAAATTTTTTCAGACCACAACCAACACAAAAACGTGCGCCGCCATATTTGTATTTTCTTCTCTATGCACAGTGTTATTACTATTGCTAAAATAAAAATGTCCATATTTCATAAATTTGTGCTTGTAACGCAACTTACAATGCGTGCTTGATTTTAAAAAATCCGTACACACAGACCGTTAAATTTGACGGACATATTTGAACGTTTACCGGCCGCTTAAAAGACGCCTTTTGTATAAGTCATTGTTACCAAACATAACAGTAGTATAACATGTCCATCCCACAGGACATGTTTGTTCCCGATTTTCAAACAAAACTTAAGGTTTTGCCCTTTCAAGTAAACATGTACCCTAAAGTTGGACAAAAGTTACGTCTTCTAACTAATGGGCCTTGATAAAGTTGCAAAATAACTTGGTTGATACAGTTGGATAGGATAGCTGGTACAAGATGTTACGTTATGCACAAGATGCGAAAGAATGCCGAAGGATGGGAAAAGATGTGAATGGATGCGAAAGGATGCGAAAGGATACGAAACGATACGAAAGATGTAAAAGGTTGCCAAAGGATACGAAAGGATGTGAAAGGATGCGAAAGGATACGAAAGGATACGAAAGGATACGAAAGATGTAAAAGGTTGCCAAAGGATACGAAAGGATGCGAAAGGATGCGAAAGGATGCGAAAGGATACGAAAGAATACGAAAGGATACGAAAGATGTAAAAGGTTGCCAAAGGATACGAAAGGATGCGAAAGGATGCGAAAGGATACGAAAGGATACGAAAGATGTAAAAGGTTGCCAAAGGATACGAAAGGATGCGGAAGGATACGAAAGGATGTTAAAGGATACGAAAAGATGCGAAAAAATGCCAAAGGATACGAAAGGATGTGAAAGTGTACGAAGAATACGAAAAGATGCGAAAGGATGCCAAAGGATGCAAAAGAATGCGGAAGGATACGAAAGGATATGAAAAGAACGATGTGAAAATATGCGGAAGAATGCGAAAGGTAAAGATTATAAATAAATCCGGAATATAGTTTAAATAGGAGATTTACGGAATGAGACTGGATTTTAGATTGTAAGCCCACCCAATAACAGTAATGTAACTTATGAGTAAACCATGGGTAAAGTCTTGTTGAGTTATGAGGATAGGCTAATTCCTTTGGGATCTCCACGCTCGCGGATCGAAGACGAATGCTCGACACCATGTTTCTATTTAAACTAGTGAATGGTATCATTGAAACTCCAGACCTGCTAGCTTCAATATCCTTCTCAGTTCCTAATAAACTGCCCAGTGTCATGTTAATCTATTTTCACTAAATGGATCGAAGACCAATCTGGGATTCCATGCACATTTATCTAGGATTGTTAAACAATATAAATGCATGGTCAAAATCATATAACAATTTAACAACAATTAAACAACAACAATTTAACAACAATTTAATTTGTGTTCAATTTATTCTTTGTCTCTTTTAATTTAATTTTATTTCGTTTTTCATATCCTTTTCAAATTTAGACTTAATTTTTTTTATTTTTCTATAATTTCATATGTATGACTAACTGCCGATTTCTGAAAGCTCGATCAAACGTAATCAGATGTCAAGTCACTTGCGATCTCTATCTAATTCGATCTAATAGCTGAAATGGCGAGTGACTTGACATCCGATTAGTTTTGATCGAGCTTTCAGAAACCGAACGTTAGTATTAGTTAATTTTGTTACTAGCTCATGTTTGTTTTTCAATATTTTTATGTTAGCATGATGTCTTCGCCCGTAATTACGGTGGCATTTAATTTATTAACATTAATGTTTTTAAACGCATGTAATGCATGTACACAAATTTGATCACCAACAAATGAACAAATAAATAAACCAGCTTTTTAGCTATGAGCTGTGGTAGTTGCGTCTCATTTATATAAGACGTGCGTGCATGTACCCTTTGTAGATATGCTAACAGGGTTGTTAAGTTAAAGATTACGCCATTTTTGTGTGGCCATGTGTAATTTGTGAGAATTACAGATTAAAGTTACTCTTTTTAGACATGAAAGTGACAATGACACAGTATCTAAGACGCTGGTATAAAAATCTAAGAATTTGAGAACTCTGTTAAATAGGTAGAGGCATCTTCCATGACTTATAAAAAACCATAACATAGGCAATGGTGACCGCTTTCCATTAGGTGGCCTGTATACTTGATTGCTTACTTATTAGTAACAAAAATTGTTTTTCTTTTCTACTAATTCCTGATGGAACAAGCAGATGGCACTTATGTTAAATGGTGACCATCACCTTTAACAAAGTATTGGCTCGTAAGTCACGCACGATAAAAACGTACCCCCTACGATGCACTGCCCTGCGTCCATGAACTTGAAGCATACAGACGTGAAGCCTCATGTGCCTGTAATTTCACTGGCACCCACACTCAGTATACCGATACAGCAACGCTGCTTGGCGAAAGGAAATAATGAATCCTCTGATTTTTTCAAACTCTGATTATAAATTATTTACTTCTACTTCAGGTATATAACAATAATGAAATCATTATTATTCTTCATTTAAGGTAAGGTAAATTAAAGAGTGTAGAAGAGTCTATGTGAAGAGTAGTAGAGCTCTTTGTGAAGGGCTCGTTCGGGGAAGTACTACCACCACGCCTTTTTCTGCCGCCAAGCAGCGTTGCTGTGTTTCGGTTTGAAGAGCGTGGTTGCCGGTGTAATTACAGGCCCATGCGGCTTAACATCTGTATACCTCAAGTTTATGGACGCAGGTCAGTGCATCGTAGGGCACGTTCCTATTGTACGTGACTTACGAGGCAATGCTTTGTTATAGGTGATGGTTACCACTTAACATCAGATGGGCCATCTGCTTGTTCCATCAACTAGAGGAATAAAAAATATATATATTATTTTACATGGAATAACAGCTAAAACAAAGCCATTTTCCCCTCTCATTTCCATCACCAAAAATCTTATTTTAGCCGTAATTCTGAACATTCTAACTAAAAGATGGATGAGTTTAACTCGCAATATTAGCAACCCTGCCAAATGGAGTTCAAATGAATGAAACGTCAGCCCTTATTTCCCTGTTCAAACTTCTACAGTAATTGCTCTAAAGCCATGTACTTTTGTCCTATCTACACGCGAAAACAGACCTTAACATAAAAGCAATAAAGTGTAGAACGCGTGGCGTGAACACGGCTCTAGATTGAAATACCACGCATGCTTTAAAAGTAGGTATTTGTGCGTAGATCCCATTTAGATTTGAATGGCACTTTGTTAATTGTTGTTCAGGATCACAGGTATTTTTTATTTAAATGTACCTCTTTTTTTGAGTTGGATTTGTGCGACGTTAAATGTACTGTACTTAGGTCTATTCAGAGTTTTGACAACTTTTTTTTTATTTCGGTATTCGATTATTTGAATTTCGTTTTCCAGCGGGTTTTGTATGAAGATGCGAATTGAGGTCTTAGCACAAAGTGTAATTTTGAAATTAAAATTTGACTGAAAATGTTTCGAATGTTTTGAAGAAAACCGCCACCATTTTCCTCAAAACAAATGACGGCCGACTCAACTACGGACTGACATGACTATAAAGCTTCTTCTTCTTCTCTCCATTTATGGCTCCTGTCTGTCATTCGACAGACAATCTTGCCAGTGTCAAGTGATTTGTATTGAATAAATACTTTTTAGTCAAGTCAGTCCATAGTCAAGTCGGCCGTCATTTGTTTTGAAGAAAATGGTGGCGGTTTTCTTCAAAACATTTAAAACATTTTCGGTCAAATCAGGATATCACATAATACACTTTCATTCCAAATGCTTACACTTTGTGCTAAGACCTCAAGTAATGTTGGTTAAAATACCACCGAAATTACACTACACTACTCAAAATAACACACGAAAAACAATTAAAATGAAAAAGCTATGTTGCTTCCCAAAATGCCTGAAAACGAATCGAGTTGACTATAAAGTATTTACTACAAATCACTTGACACCGGCAAGATTGTCTGCCGAATGACGGACAGGACCCATAAGAAGAAGTAGATCTCGGAATAGTAAGCTGGAATTGGTTGCAAGTCCATCGTCGCTGCTAGAATACTCACTGGTTTCCTGCAGTCTGATGTAATGGTTTCCTCTCGATGTTTTTCTTCACTGCTTTTGAAATTGAACGACAAATTAATTGTAAATTTTCGCAGGTGAAATTGGGTAACATTTTAGTGAGGGCATCGTAGACGAGCGATAGTGATGTGACACTGTCGGATATATCGATTTAGTTGAATCGATTCGGCTGAGAAGACCGTAAGAGAGCAATCTAGAGGACCTGCTGTCGTCAGCTAATTCATATTTAATTACTAAAGAGGTCAACACCATCAGCTTAATGAGTTCACTAAGAGGCATACGCATGTCGACGGTAATATAAATCCTTGAGAGTAAAACACTCTCATATTTATAATTTATACAATGCATAAAATGAACACTGGGTGTTATTTAATATTGTAAGTATGTATTCACAAAAAAAAGTATATATGTATTATATCAGCTATCTGGTTCCCATATTATAAGCTTATTATAGGCGAAATTTAGAGTACAATTTTGGTTAGGACAACAAAATTACAACACTCAGCTTTATGCTGTAATAGTGTTTGATGCACTACCACAACGCTGGTATTCCGTGAGTGTTCTGTTCCAATGAGTTTTTCTGTGCAGTATTCCTATACCTACTCTCAAACGGTGAATGAAAACCGAATTCAACTGGACCACTTTAAAACGTCTTAAAGCTATGTAAATCTAGATGCCAGTTCCCAGTTCCACACAACCAAGCGTAGAAGAACAGGCAACAAACTTTTTCACAAATAAAATTCTAACTATGGAGAAGGTATTTTGAACTTAGAAGGTTAGGGAACTATTCCGTATTTCTCTAGAGCTTATTTAAATAATCGGAGCATTTAGATTTATTTTTCGAGGCCTCACTGCGACAGCTTGGCAACGGTTTAATTTGTAAAGTATTGTAGGATAATAAAAACACTTACTTTAGAAATCCAACAACTGAGTTCACAAAAATCAAGGAGAAATGGATCAAAATATCACGGCCTAAGCACTGAACCGATTAGGATAAACCTTAAAACAAATATAGTTCTTAATCTGAATTAACATATAAGCTACTTTTTATTCTGAAATATTACTGGATCCGTGGTAGAAAAATTGACCAACCCTATATAGAAAATTGCCTTAAATATTATTTAAAGAAATTACTATTTATATGCCTTTTTCTGCCGCCAAGCAGCGTTGCTGTGTTTCGGTTTGAAGAGTGTGGTTGCCCGTGAAATTACAGACACATGAAGCTTAACATCTGTATGCCTCAAGTTAATGGACACAGGGCAATTCATCGTAGGGCAAATTCGTATCGAGCGTGACTTACGATGCAATGCTTTGTCATAGGTGATGGTTACCACTTAACGTTAGGTAGGCCATCTGCTTGTTCCACCAACAAGTAATATAAAAAAAATGCTTCAAAGCCGAGTAGCAACTAGTAACTCATAATAGTAATAAGGCCATATATTTCCAGTTGCAATTCAACTCGATCACCAACTCGATTCTCAATCGAAGACGTTCAACTACTTACCCAAGCTCCTACAAAAGCAAGTGTAGACACTACACTTAGCCTCCATCGGGCCATCGTAGCTCTCAGTAAGCTGGATAGCCCACTGCATGCTCTTTTTATGGGGGTATCACACTGGTCGCTTGTTCGCATTTGAACTATTACTTAACCGTGAATGCAGTCTCTTAAAAATAAATACAGGTACATCAGGGCACATTAAAGAATAGAAATAGGAAATATTTATTTAACGACACAAAATACAATGATAAAATTAAAATAAAAAAAAGATACACAAGAAGACATATTAAAAAACATTATAAATATAGTGTCGTAAAAAAGGCTTCCACTCAGCTTTTGCCATATGAGCCTAGTGGCTTGTATGGCGCTGGTTTTCAGTGACGCCGAAAGTACGTGGCGCAGCAACGTCTGCGGCACGGGTTACCTACATTTAATAAAATACTTACATAACTATTTATTGATCGAGTGAGCGAAGCGAACGAAGATCTTAGTTTCATTGATCGAGTGAGCGAAGCGAACGAAGATCTTAGTTTCAACTTGGGCGATTTGGCATTTTATGTATGTATGTATGTATGTATGTATGTTTGTCTGGCGATAACTTTAGAATCGATGATCCGATCTCCATGAAATTTGATATGTCGATAGCTTGTACTTGAGAAATTTACTGGTAAGTATATGAGTAAAATCGGATGAAGGGTTTTTGAGATATGGGGTTTTTTAAGAGGGCAAAAATAAAAAAAGTTACATAAAAAAATCAAGTTACATGTCATATGAAAGGGCTTTGTTTGGACATTCCAAAACAATTTTTACTTATTTTTTGGGACGCTCGGTTTTCGAGATAAAATTTAAAAAGTTAAATTAAGATAACCAGCGATCCAAGAGCTCCCATCTCTAAGAGTTTCGTTGAAAACAAGGTTTTTCTACTGGTCGGCCAGTTCCTTTGATTTTTCTTATTTTTTTTTCTTGAAATAATTTAAGGAGGTACTCAGTTCTCATAAAATGGTGACGACGACCAGGTCTGATGATGGAGCCAAGGTCTGTTCAACGGAACTCTTCAATAAATAGGCCAATAGAGTTGAAACTTGGTAACCATACCAAGTTAGTAGGCGGTAGTCAGAAAAAAGTCTAAAGATAATGTTTGGACTTGCCTCTGACTACTACCGACTCAAAGTTTTGATGCGTTCGTCGGGTCGCATCACGAGATCTCAGTTCGGGGCGAACTACTAGTTGTAACTTTGTTTAAAACAATAAGTGCCTTTACGGAAAAGCATTAACAAAATCATTCATTCAAAACCAAATTGTGCAATAAAATAAACCCATTAATTAAATTAAAATAAAAACAAACTAAAATAGTAGAGTTCTCTGTGAAGGGCTCGTCCAGGGAAATACTACCACCGTGCCTTTTCCTGCCGCCAAGAGTCTTGGTTTGGAGAGTGTGGTTGCCTGTAAAATGATAGGCACAGGAGGCTTAACATCTGTATGCCTCAAGTTAATGGACGCAGTGCATTATGGGGCATCATAGGGCCCATAGTGTGTGACTTGCGAAGCTACGATTTGTCATACGAGGTGATGGTTACCACTTAATTTTTATGGGGTTATCATACTGGTCGCTAGCCCGCATTTGAACTATTAGCTACCCATATATGACAGTCCTTTAAAAGACAGGCTCATGTGGCTACATGATTATACCTCACGTTAATGGACGCTGGATAGTGCATCATAGGGTACATTCCCATCGTGTGAGGCTTGCTTTATTTACTTTAATCACATAAATCACTTTGAAACGACGGCAGCAACATCCACGTAAAAAAATCGGATGTTGCTACCTTTGCTTCTGTACAAGGTGTTCCAATACTTGTATTTAAAAACATCAGGGGGCTAAAGTACCCATCAATATAAATAACTTTTTCTAAGGAACCAACACTATGAACGCGAAGAAAAAGTTATTCATATTGATGGGTACTTTAGCCCCCTGAAGTTTTTAAATGCAAGTATTGGAACACCTTGTATAATTGTTTCATAAGTAAGTAGTACTGACTAACCTTTTGTGACTCTTCTGTCTTAGACTTTCAAAGAATCTTGAGTTGATTCTTGGAACTATGAGATCTGAAGGGATATCTATCGTGCTTGGGGATAAAAGTCGTGAAGTTTTATCTGTTTAATGAACGAAAAAAAAAAAATTTTGCCTTCAACATGCCCTGTCTCATACGTTTCATACATTACAATCCTGGAAAACGTGGCTTCTATTCGTCATTTTGGAGAATGTATTTTCTGTAATGTTATTTTATTATTATTAAATAAAAAAAGAAATAAAGAATTTATTTTACCTTGGTATTTGCATCTCATGGGGCTGAACCCCATGACATGCAAACACGGGATACCAGTGTAATGGCACCTTTAGATAAAGTTTACGTACACTTTAGAAGCTGAAACGTGCCATAGCAAACGGCCTTAACCTATCCACTTTGTATAGATAGATAATTCTTCATTGACATTATTGTAGGTATTCTTTTATTAAATTAAATTATTATTCATTAATTTTTAGTTAAAAAATGTTTGCACGCCAGGACTGTAACTGGTAGAATGTAATTATGCAATTTTTTTCTGTACATTAAGACCAGTGTAAACCTAAACTTACATTCCGCAAATAAATGATTCTAATTTCTGATTACTACGCCTAATAAAGTAGAACGCACTGTTAGTTTTAATAAAGATTCCTGTTTTTTTTTTAAATATAATATAAACTATGTTACTCAGGGATAATGTAGCATTCTAATGGCGAAAGAATTTTTGAAATCGGACCAGTAGTTTTTGAGCCTATTCGTTACATACAAAAATACGAATCTTTCCTCTTTATAATATTAGTGTAGATGTAGATAGTGTAGAAGAGCTAATGCGCCTCTTGCTCACACGTTTCGACATGTTAAAAGATATAAACACATTTTCGATAAATCGATAACAACCATTTTGTATGCAATCACATTGCACACAGTTTAGTAAAATTTCATTTTGATCGATGCAAGTTTTCCTATTCAAAAGTTTGCATAAGTAGGAAAACTAGTAAAGCAAACTTTTGAGTAGGAAATTGTGTGCAATGTGATTGCACACAAAATGGTTGTTTACGATTTTAAGAAAATGGGTTTAGTGATTTTATATCTTTCAACATGTCGAAACGTGCGAGCGAGAGGTACAGTATCTCTTGTATTCACCTTAAATATTAATGTTCACATGTAATACGCGGTTGAAGCCGCGGGCAGCAACTAGTGCTTTTTAAAACCTGGGTTTTCAGTTTGGCCGTCCTCCAAACAATTTCACGGACATACTATTTTATACACATTAAAAGGAGAAGACATTTGTCGCTCTCAAGATTGTAATCACATAATTGTATGAAAGCTGCGGTTAGACAATTTATTGCTACTTTTTGTATGTCCCAAACGGTGAAGGAAAACATCGTGAGGTAACTACTAACTAAGCAGTAATTGGCCAGTTTTTTTTGTGGATAAAGCAGACTAAGCTGTGAGGAGAACCAAGGTACCCGACATAGCTCGTAGAATCAGCAGGTTGAAGTGGCAATGGGCGGGCAGGTCATATAGCTCGAAGGACTGATAACCGTTGGGGAATAAAGGTTCTCGAATGGCGACCACGAACAGGAAAACGAAGCGTGGGACGCCCTCCCACCCGATGGACTGACGGCATTGTCAGGATCGCGGGAAGTCGGTGGATGGAGAGGGCTCGGAATCGTTCTTCCTGGAAATGTATAGGGGAGGCCTATGTCCAGCAGTGGACTTCTTTGGGCTGGTGATGATGATGCTGTGAGGCTGGTATATGTGCTAGAAGCTTACTCCATCTTAAATGACATCTTGGGCACTGCGTCGTTTAAATAGAGGTATAAGTGACAAAAGCTGCCCATGTATAAATTACTAATTATTATGAGCCCTGTGTGTCCCCTACTGGGCAAAGGCCCCATTTCTTCCACTGTGCGGTCTTGTCCTATGGTCTTTCATTCCGGCTGATATGTATCGAGATCATCTCGCCATCTCGTTCGTGGTCTGCCGCGACGTCTTGGCTCTAGCGGGCACCACTCTGATGTTAATTTGGCCCAGAGCTCATTGTGCATGCACCAAATAGCCGGCACACTCCCATATAGAAATATAATATAAAATAATATAAATATAAATATTTTTATGTCATAGCTGGCTGGCGATCAGATGGGCCAACTGATTGGAGGTGATCACAGTCGCCCATAGACACTTGCAACACCAGAGGTTGTGCTGATGCGCTGCCGGTCTTTCAGGGTCATACATCCGCTTGTTGAAGAACCCATATCGCTCTATTTACGAGTCGTTGAGCTCTTTGTGAAGGGCTCGTCTGGGGAAGTACTACCACCACGCCTTTTTCTGCCGGCAAGCAGCGATGCTGTTTCAGTTTGAAGAGTGTGGTTGCCGGTGTAATTACAGGCACATGAGGCTTAACATCTGTATGCCTTAAGTTGATGGACGCAGGGCAGTGCATTGTAGGGCAAGTTCTTATCGTGCGTGACTTACGAGGCAATGCTTTGACCTTCTGCTTGTTCCATCAGCTAGTTGTATAAAAAATTCGTCGTCAACTTAATATTAATTTTTTCATCTGAAATAAATTGTGTGTGATGCTAATGATCTCATTTTTATTCCGTCTAAAAAAATATAGGCACAATTCTAGAGATCTCAAAAAAAAACAGCCCAGACATTTATCAAATAACTCTACATCGTTATTTGATTTAACCACTGAGTATCATTATAAAACTAATTTGTAAAACTAATTTCCAAAAACATTATTCATTCATCAAACATTAAAACACTTTGAAAATATCATAAATCTAACATCACCCGAACCCCGAAAGGCACGTAATGCGTCTAGATTTATTCACAGTCCCATTGTAACAAGATTTCGTACGGACTATATGAAAGGAAAAAAACACTAGTCTGTAATATAATGGGCTGACATTATGTAAATTTGAAGCCACCTTGTTGACAGAGCACTGGCTCCACTACAGGGCCGAAGCCAGGGAGAAAAAAGCAGGGGCATTTTAAAGTCTATAATTTGAAATTTGTAATGTCCCTACCTAAATAATACTAGCTAGGTATCTGTGAGTATAACTTACCGCTAGCAACTTCAAATCTAACGTCTAAAATTCTAAAAAGAAAACAGCCCTTTTTTACGTAAGTTTAGTAATTTGTTTGATTTTTTTATGCAGCTTGCTGATGGAACATGCTTATGGCCCACCTGATGTTAAGTGGTAACCATCACTTATAACAAACATTGCATAGTAGTCATTGCTCGATAGGAACGTGCCCTACCATGCACTGACCTCCGTCCATCAACTTAAGGCATACAGATGTTAAGCCTCTTGTGTCTGTAATCACACCGGCAACCACACTCTGCAAACCGAAACACAGCAACGCTGCTTAGCGGCAGAAAAAGGCGCGGTGGTAAATATTTCAAAATATTCAAATGTCCGAGTGAGAAGTTAAATAGATACAGTAATTAAGAGTAGTAGAGCGCTTTGTGAAAGGCTCGTCCGGGAAGGTACTATCACCACGCTTTTTTCTGCCGCCAAGCAGCGTTGCTGTGTTTCGGTTTGAAGAGTATGGTTGCCGGTGTAATAACAGGCACATGAGGCTTAACTTTAGGCAGTGCACCGTAGGGCACGTTCACATCGTGCGTGACTTACGAAGCAATACTTTGTTACTCTCAGCCTAAGTAAGTATCTGGTAGGCTTCTGACTCAGTATGAATGAAAAATAGCACTGCATTGCACAATGGGATAATGTCTATGTAAATGCTAATAAAGCGAATGAATAGGCTTTCGTTGAGTTGCACAAAAAAATTAACAGCTCATGCGAGATGCAGTTTTTAGGTTATTCTTTTTTTTATTCCCTTAGGGATCCCGCACACGGGCCTCAGCCACAACCACAAACACCGCCACTGGCATACTTCCTGTAGTTTTCATACATTTTATATGGTTGGAACACTTAGGTTCTTTTACCAGGCCACGTAGTTCACTGATGGCCTTGTCCGAACTTTTTTGGCACTACACGCATGTAAGGTGTTGGAGTAACACGTATTTTTGTATGGCAACACGAGGTTATCTAAGTGACAGAAAATCTTTGTTTTTAAGAAGTCTAAGAACCACTAGCGCAATAATCTGTTTTTTTTCATTCCGCACAGCAATATCTAACCCCAAACTAAGCCAAAGTTTGTAATATGGGAACCAGATAGCTGATATAATTCATTATACACCACTAATTTGTAATTACCAAAAAAAAAACCGTATGCTCAGTGTCAGTTACTGATCACATTTATGTAGTTAAAACTCAAATTTTTTTTTTAAAAAGAATATCCCAAGAAAAGGATGATAACTAGTTACCCATTATCCGTACGTACCTACTACAGTACGGATAATGAGTCTCATTCTCATCCATTCATAAATTTTTGTCTCGTTCGAAACGAAACAAAACGCGCCGCTCGCGCAATACTAACTATTATTTTATCTATGGCCGGCAAACTCGTGTCGAACGAAACCCATACATAGGTACTCTAAATTAGATGCAGGTCAGTGACATCCGTAAAATAAAAATTGTACGCGGGTAGGTACTTAATTTATTGTGGTTTTCACGTTCACGATAGCTTGTCAGTACACTGCCAGGCCAGAGAATAACGCATACATGTTACGTACGTATTTTTAGTCTGGGGAAATGTGAGTGATTACCTACGGATGTACCGCGAATTGTACCCAAACAATCGGCAAACAAATTACTCCACGATGTCCAGCATATTATACCAACGCATATTGGACCATGGCTCTGTTTACGTGTCGTCGCATGCGCAAGGACGAGGAGGGCCTGCATACTCCCGAAACTTCTACGATGACGTCCTAAATAATTTTGAAGAAGATCCTCGGAGGAGCACGCTTGACGCGGCACGTCGCTTTAGCACAAGCCAGTCCTGCGCTTGGAAGACTGTGCACTCAGCTGAGATACACTACAGGAAGACCCAGGAGCTACTAGCCATCGCCAGGCTGGAGGATATTCCGTTAGCAACCTGGCGGGAGCTATGGTTTCAGCAGGACGGTGCGCTACCGCACTACCATCGTGCAGTGCGAGAGTACCTATCTCAGGAGTTTAGCACCCGATGGATTGGTCGCGGTGGCCCAGTTGCCTGGCCTGCGTGCTCGCCCGATCTGACACCCCCAATCTTTTTGTGGAGCGAAATAATAAAAGACTAGTGTATGTGAGTGCACAGGACCTAAAACAGCGCATTAGACCCTTTTGATAGTGCAAAGACTAAGTATTTCCCTGAAAACAATTAGTTAAAACGTGTGTGTGTTTGCATTGACAATGAAGGTGGACATTTTGAACAACTTTTAAAATACTTGTAGGTTAGTGGAAGTGTAAATACGTGCGTAGTTGTAAGTACATACTGTAAATAACTTTAATTGTTGTAAATAGCTTGACATCCTGAGCCCGTAAAATTATGAAGGAAAAATGGCAATTAATTACAAATAAAAGTATTAAAAAAATCCCAAAAATAATGCCTTTTTTATGATACTTACCTACCTACCATTACCTACCTACCTACCATTGAATGATTTATCTAGTGAGCGAGAGAGAAGGAATACGATGAGTGCGACAAGATGATGTGACGTAGGTAGGTACTATACGACGAGACGGTAGATGGAAGGAGTCATAATGAATGGAGTGTTTACGATGTTGACTAGCAGTAGTATTCCGTAGTATTTTCTTGTAGTGTGTCCATAAAATTGTGCAGGATTTTGGTTGAAAACAAACCTCGATAACTTGGTAAAAGTTAAATATTAAAAAAAATTTACAGTGCCAATAGCATTAGTAGCCTCTGCTGCAACTATCCTTAAATTTTTTCTGGTTAATACAAAATAGTGGTGTATACTTTTTCTGTAAACACATAGGTACTTATAATATCACCCAGACAGAGAACAAACATCTATATGAATCACACAAATGTTTGTTCTTGAGAATCGAACCCACGGCCTACGGCGCAGAAGGCAGAGCTACTATCAACTGAGCTGTGAAGGCTGCCAATTAAATTAAATAATTTAATTGTAATTTTCCAAATAAAAAATATGACTAATATTGGTGAACTTTCTACACACACTTTAAGAGTAGTAGAGCTCTTTGTGAAGAGCTCGTCCGGGGAAGTACTACCACCACGCCTTTTTCTGCCGCCAAGTAGCAACGCTGTGTTTCGGTTTGAAGAGTGTGGTCGCCGGTGAAATTACAGGCACATGAGGCTTTATATCTGTATGCCTCAAGTTGATGGACGCAAGGCAGTGCATCGTAGGCCGTGTTCCTAACGTGCGTGACTTACGAGGCAATGCTTTGTTATAGTTGATGGTTACCACTTAACATCAGGTGGGCCATTTGCTTGTTCCATCAGCGAGTAGTATGAAAAAAAAAAGCAAAGCTTATAATGTCTGAACCAAATAGATAATTAATACCTACTAAATAAAGTTTTTTTTTGGAAATACATACTTTTGCAAAAATTCTTGTGGCAGACGGTATTCGTGATTAGCTTCCTCTATGCGATTAGTGGCTCGCTAAACGAGATTACTATAAATAAATAAATATTGCCCCAAATTAAGCCAAAGCTTGTGATAAGTGAACCAGATAGCTGATATACTACTTATTATTATTTTTTGTAAATACACACTTATAATATTATATACCTAACACCCAGACAGTGAACAAACATCTATGTTCGTTCATCACACAAATGTTTGTTCTCGGTGGGGATCGAACCCACGGCCTACGGCACAGAAGGCAGAGCTACTACCAACTGAGCTGTGAAGGCTGTCTCATACCGATTGTTATGCAAGCGGCCCTTAGAAACGAAAACATTATTGTCTCAAGAATAGCGTTATTCTCAGTTGTTAAAACCAATCCTTAAAGCTTCTTGTTTTCAGGTTTAACAAAACCAAAGTTCTTATAAAGTCGTTTACATAGTTCCCTCGCCACAGCAGATTAGGTCGTCTTAACCTCTTTTTGTTCGTAAGCCTTTGACCTAGTTAGTCGGACGAGCAGTGACGTGCGAATTTTAGGGTGCACTTTAGGAGAGACGAAGAAATACGAAGAACCAAGGTCGACACAGATTTAGAAGCATTGAATGTGGTAATGGGCAGGATATGCAAATCTGATGAGGAATTTTCTTAGCATGTTATTTATAAAGTTTTAAAGATTTAAGGAAATGCATTAATGCGCAAAAGTGTCTTTTTTATGGCTCCATTCATCTTTAAGAAACTTCCGATATCATTAAGAGAACTTCACACTTCGATGTTTCAGAGAAAGCTGAGAACTATTTTAGATGATTTTATTTATTTATTTTATTTATTTTTGAACAAAATCCTCAGCTTTTAAGATACAATAAAATACTTAGGTCTCTAACATACAGCCAATAACGGATTTACATTTTTAGAACAAGAAATGTAGGTAACAAAAATCGACGACAGTTAAGTACCCCACAATAACACAATAATAATGACTTAATAAATGAGTGTCAGGGTTTTAGAATATAATTTCCAACAATTATTTTCATGTTTATAATTCCTTGACATTTTATCTCCATTTTGACTACCATTATTCTTATATTAATTTAATAATAATTATAATTTATATTATTTTGCTCCTCATAAGCCATTTAGCCAAGAAAGCGTTTTTTTTTCCTTTTTCCAAGACTTGAACATGAAAATTTGTTTGCGATTTTGCAAAGCTAAATTTAGTAACAGAAACGAAAAGTTGTTTGACAGTTGTCCGCCTCTTAAGCTATTTAGCCCAGAAAGTTTCTGGGCGGAAACGGTATTGTTATCCAATTTCCAAGACTGCTAGAGACTAGGGTGAACACAAATAAAGGTCACCTAGTTTTTTTACAAACACAACACCCAATTTAACCTTTGCCACAAAGAAACAGGGAAAAGGTAAAGGTGAAAGCGTAAAAATGGTTGAGTTTACTAAAATAATGGTCACATATTAACTATTACATTAAGTATGTACATTTTCTTTCATTCTGCCTATTTCTGCCGCCAAACATCGTTGCTGTGTTTCGGTTTGAAGGATGTGGTTGCCGGTGTAGTTACAGGCACATGAGGCTTAACATCTGTGTGCCTCAAATTGATGGACGCAGGTCAGTGCATCGTGGGGCACTTTCCTATCGTGCGTAACTTACAAGGCAATGGTTTGTTATATTGAATGGTTGCCATTTAACATCAGGTGGGCCATCTGCTTGTTCCATAAGCTTTGGTTGTCGCTAAATACAACATTAGAAGATATAAAATCACTCAATTTGGCTATGCAAAATTATATCGCAAATTGAGGGTAGTCACAAGTACGTCTTAATATTACATTTGGCACATACCTCAATCTTTCAGTAGTTGGTATTCCACAAGTGACAGGTGGCAAGATCATCGCCGCTGCTAGAATACTAGCTGGTTTCCTTTCAATGTATACAATTTGATAAAAAAAATCTAAGATAATAAATATTCCATTGGTGCACGACCAGATTTGAACCCACGACCTCACCAGGGATAATTTCCAATCCCACTCGACCACCAGTCCTGTTCGTAGGTACAAAATATCAAACATGCTATTAGTGATCTAAATTTACTCACTAACTATAGTTTAGTGACAAGCAATTATTATTGAAAAAAAAACACCTCGCCAGGGGCCATAAGCTCACTTCGAGCGAGATTATCTCACGGTGGAGATGACGTCATATCTCGTTCGATAAATATTAAATCCTCATTCTCACCATCTCACTCCCCAATTTTCTCATTCAAAGTTCATGCGAGACGCAACGTCAACGAGTTATTGAACGAGATATGACGTCATCTACACCGTGAGATTATCTCGATCGAAGTGAGCATAAGGCCCCAGTTAATAGATTTTTGAACGAAAAGTGCCGGCCAGGCTAGAATACAATCTGCTCTTCATTTCGGGCCAAGACCAAATCAAAGAATTTTAAAATTCCTAGCGAGAAAATGTCACATATGAAAGAACAACCAAGTCAGATAGGGCCGAGAATGTTGAATTTTAAACCAAAATATACGTTTCTTTAGTTTTACTTACCACTTCTGGCACTTTGACAAACAGTACCCCAAGTATGTGTTGTGTTTACCATATTTGGTTTTTCGTTTTTCGTTTATGTTCCGTGTTCATTGCGGGTTTCGTATGAAGACACGATAGAGACGGAACTATTATGTTCTACTACTAATTACTACTAATGTTGCATTAGTGTTTACATTATTTAAGGAGACTATACGTATAAACATAACAAACGCTTACACATAGAAGCAAAAGCTGCAAACATCTACAAAGGCATTTTGTTTATAATTTTTTGGTCTACGCTATAGGATCATAATATTTTTGCTACCAACCTCAATCTATGCCCAATGCATAGAATTATGCGATCCTAAGGTCACCAGTAAGGAAACCAGTCGTGCACCAATGAGTTTTTGTGTTCAAAAACTTACGTGCACAATGCCAGTACTCTCAAACGGTGAAGGAAAAGGCATGTCGTAGAACCTAAAAAGTTCTATAGCATGTGTCAAGTGCTCGAAAGGAGCTGGAAAAAGAGCTCTTGAGGCGCACTTAAAATCCTTTCACCACACTGTTTCGAAAGCAACTAGTGACACGACAAGAGAGAGAGAATTGTGATGGTTTTGATACGTTTTTATTATTTGGTCGAGAAAATTTATCAGAAAACGGATGTGATAAAATGAGATACTACTGTATTTTTATCTATGACTCAAATACAAACAAGCCCCTCGAAAAACATTATCTTACTGGACAGTCTGTTAAAAAAAGTGTCTTATAATGAGTGCAATAAGACTCATTTTAGAACCTGAACCAATTTGGAGTGACACAGTTTGTGCTTTTTGGGCCTTAATTTGGGCCTGAACACACTCAGCTCTTTAGATTAAAACATCATGTAAATCACGTAACTTACGACATGAAAACGCCTGAAAAGTACAGTCGGCGACGAAAACTTTATTTTAAAACTTTGAAATTAATCTTTTGAAGTAGTGATAATGCAACGTGTTAAATAGATAGATAGATTTTGTAGGTGTGTAAATATTCAATGTGTTTTTTGCATAATAAATAATTTCATTCGAATAGAATTTTATATAAGATAGAATTTACATATTTAAATTAGTTTTTATTAACCAACAAGGGTATAATTTACTTGTCATCCCTTACCCACGTCTATTACCCATGGCGATCCAAGGTGACAGCTCATCTGAGGGTCACCCCAAACAATAAAATAGAATGTATAATTAAGGGGATGATCATTACGGGGCCTGTTCTACAAATCGTGTGTCATTGACAATTTGTATTTGGTACAGCTAATATATTTTCGGTATTTAAACTATTTCACAGATTCTACAATCTCTAATTAGAAGGCGTTCTCATTTGACTAGGTATAGTCAAAGTCAAAGTCAAAATGTATTTATTCAATAAAATCACAAGGATCACTTTGAAACGTCTTAAAGCTAGGTGACTCTAGGTGCCAGTTCCACGCGACCAAAGCCTAGAAGAACAGGCAACAAACTTACGGCTTGGTTCCTACCGTTCTTTTGTATGATCCTTTTACAATGTAATAATATAATATATTATTGAAGTTTAGTGAGGCGTAGGCATACAGAAAAAGGTAAACATAATCAAATTTATAAGACAGCACACGCTACGCCTCAAACTAATAATACCTAATGCATAAATACAATTTATTAAATCAGAGAAAAATAAAAAAAAACACACAATAGTAGGTACAGTACAGACATTGCAGACTTGTTAGCTGCCGATGGGCAGAGCGACCGGGACATCGGGCCACGCATTTTTATCAACAATATAGCTATCTAAAGTATAATAAGCTTTCCTTATTAGATTATTCTTAATGTACACTTTAAATTTTCTAATAGGAAGCCCAGTGGCACTTTCTGGAAGTTTATTATAGAAGCGAATACCGTTCCCCATAAACGAGCCATTTACCTTTTGAAGTCGAAATTTAGGTATACATAATTTGTTTTTATTTCTAGTGTTAACGTTATGTGCATCACTCTTTTTCTTAAAGCTATCTATGTGTTTATGAGTGTATAATAGATTTTCATAAATATACTGTGAAATGAGTCACGTGGTTTCATTTTATAAATGGCACGTATCGCCCGTTTTTGAAGTACAAATATACTTTGTATATCAGCAGCTTTCCCCCAGAGCAAAATACCATAAGACATTACACTATGGAAGTAGCTAAAATATACTAGTCTAGCTGTAGCTTCATCTGTAAGCCATCTTATTGTGCGAACTGCGTATGCAGCCGAACTCAGTCTACCAGCAAGTGATTTGATGTGTGGACCCCACTGCAATTTTGCATCAATATTAAGTCCTAAAAAAATAGTAGAATTGACAAGGGTAAGTGATTCACCATTTAATTCAATATTGGTTGGTCGTTGAACCACATTTGGCAAAGTAAATTTAATGCATTTCGTTTTCCCAGCATTGAGCAAAAGATTATTAACAGTAAACCAGTTAAGTACTTGCGACAGAGATGCATTAACGTCATCGAAGTTAGTCTTCAATCTGTCGACTTTAAAAATTAAAGAGGTATCGTCAGCAAATAGAACTATTTCACATAAATCTTTTACAAAAGGTGGAAGGTCATTTACGTAAACTAGAAATAAGAAAGGACCCAATATCGAACCCTGAGGCACCCCTATATCAATGACCGATCCAGAAGACCTCTCACCGCCAACATCAACTTTTTGGATTCTATTGGTTAAGTAAGACTGTATAAGATCAATAGCCCGGTTTAGGATGCCGTAGTGTTTAAGTTTAGATAATAAAGTGGCATGACTTACACAGTCAAAAGCTTTGGACAGATCGCAGAATACCCCGATCGCATCTTGTGAGTGTTCCCAAGCATCATATATGTGCTTCAGGAGCGTCGAGCCGGCATCAGTCGTTGATCGACCTTTAGTAAATCCAAATTGATGACCATGAAGTATGCCGTTGACGTTAAAATGTGATATTAACTGATTAAGAACAACTTTTTCAAAAATTTTACTTAACGTAGGTAGTACCGAAATAGGCCTGTAGTTGGCAGGATCTTGTTCATTTCCAGACTTGTACAGGGGAATGAGTTTACTGTGTTTCATTAAATCAGGGAAAACGCCCTCATCAACACATCTATTAAAAATGTATGCTAGACATGGTGCAATATCAGTTATAATAGCGCCTAATACTTTTGTAGACATTCCCCATAGATCTTCAGTATTTTTAATATTTAAGGATCTAAATGTTTTGACAACATTATCAGCATTAATAAATTTAAAACTGAAGATATTATTACATTTTTGAACGCTAGACTCTAATAGTGTTGTCGCTTCAGCAGCTGAGGAATTTAAGGATGAAGTCACAACTTTAGGTATACTGGAGAAAAAACTATCAAACGCGTTGGCGACTTCAATATTTTTTGTAAAAACATTATTGTTTACTTTTAAATTTATCTGTTTATTACCGAGCTTCGATTTGCCTGTTTCGTTATTGACTACCTTCCAAGTTGCTTTAATTTTATTTGTCGATTTTTCAATTTTATTTCTTATATGCAATGATTTTGCCGCGTGACATACTTTTTTGAAAATTTTTGAGTAGTTTTTTGTGTGTAAAATAAACGTTGGGTCATTCAGCATTGACTCCCTAGCAGCGTATAGGTCATATAATTTATTCCTACTTTTGTAAATACCTGGAGTTGCCCAGTCAGCGAACTTGACACTTACACTAGTTTTACATGTTTTAAGTTTAAAAGTATCATTATGTTCTTCATTTATTAAATTTGACAATTTTATAAAAAGATCATTCGGGTCAGTCAAGTATGGTAAAAGGGACACTTTCAGTTCAACATTGTTCTGAAACTTTTTAGTACGGCTATCTGTGATAGGCCGATAGGTGAAGACCTCGTCTACTGATATTTTATTAGCAAACCTAGCGCTATGACCGTAATGATCGGAACTAAAATGCTTAACTACAGACTTACAAATTGGATCATGACTGCAAAAGATGTTGTCTAGACAGGTGGCTGTTGTTAGCGTCACTCTTGTTGGGTCTTTAAACAAGCAGTGTAGATCAAAACATTTAAACAAATTTAAAAATCTCTCAGATAGTGGATGAACCGGAATATCTATATTAAAATCACCGCAGACTATTAAAGTTTTTTTACTATCGAAGGTCTTAAGCAAAACCTCTTCCATAGTGGATTCATACAACGCGAAGTCCGCGTCTGGGGGACGGTATACACTCACAACGATGTGCCGCTCCAACTCCACACATGACAGCTCAATAGTCCTCTCAATGCTGAGATTTGCAATGTCTTTACGTTCCCTGCATTTCAAGTTATTATTTACAATAATTAAAGAACCGCCATGTATAGCGTTCTTGCGTCTAAAAGAGCTCAATACGCTGTATTTATTATAAAAAGGGAGCAACTCTAGTTCTAATATCCAGTGTTCTGTAATACACATGATATCTATATTGAAACAATTCAAAAATAATTCTAACTCTAATACTTTGCTGGGAAGGCCTTGCATATTTTGGTGTACAACATGTAAAGTGCCAGGCTTTTCCATTGTCGAAGAAACTAGTTTAAATGTTGGGCAATAGGCCCTACTGCTTGTAAGCCCTCATTAGTACTGCTACTAACTACGGGCTCGTCTACGGACTGTGTTATAGTACTTATAACAGGATCAAAAATATTAAATGCTAACAATTTAGCAATAGTTATTTTACTATGTTTACATAAGGACATAGTACCTCTAGTCAATATAAAATTACTAATAAAATTATTAGTGTCGAAATACAAAACGTCACTATGACGACATGTCAAATTATATAACATTAAATTTAGTTTAAAAACATTCTTATTTTCTAGTACACTCAGTGAGTTAGAATAGGGGAACGCACATAAAATTAGTTTTCCTAGTCCTAATTCTAACTTTTCTAACAAAGCTTCCACCAGCTGAATTAATTCTGAGTGCTTGATTCCAGTGCTCTCACCTAATTGCACGATCAAAGTGGTGTTTTTGTCAAGGCAACTGTCACTATTGATGCTGTTTATGAAATAGCTAATGGGAGCATCTGGGAGGCAGTTGTTTGTTACTACCTGACCTAGTTGATCGCTAAGTAGCAGTCCCATCCCTATTCCTATCTTGTCAGAGTATATAACAGTCTTCCGGGTCTCTAAACAAGAACTGTCTAGTCTAACCAGGGACTGTGTTACACATACTGAAATGGACTCAGTGGTCACAGCACCTGTCAGCTGCACAAGTGGTGAAGGTGACGCCACCTGTTCAATCACTTTTTCCGTAACCAATGCTGTGCCAGAGAGCAGCTGTTCATACATGGGTGGATCTGTCTGTGAGCTACTATTACATACTTGTACATATGTACTGTCATCACTAACTAATTCCGACATATTTTGCTCCGCTTTTTTATATTTATCTGTTATATCATGAAGTGATCTTTCTAACTGCATAATTTTTGCAGACATGTTTTCTTGTTCAACTGAATTCCGCCCTAGTAATTTATAGCAGGAATTCAGTTCTTGATTTAATTTACATTTCTCTTTGCAAAGCTTTGCCTGTATAAATACATTTTTTTGTCTTTTAATTTTTTTTTCAGATTTTTTTAAAAAGCTACTTAATTTTACATATTTTTTTATTTTGTTACTCCCTTTTATTAATGGAGATACACCTTGGCACTTAGGTGTATTGAAGTTGACTAATGAGTAGTTAGGGTCACCGTTGATCAGTTCTGTTTGTAAGTCCAGACTACTATAGTCATTTGAAATTGATACATTCACCGATTCATTTTGTTCATTTCTTAATCTACACTCATATAACTCTTGTTTTAAGTCCTGGATTTTTTGCATCGCCAATTCATAAGTCTCATGACACTGGTTCATACATTCCAGCCTTGACTGTAGGCTTTCCATTTGGCCGCAAACATCTTCATATTGGGTGGCTAGCTCGGCTAATTGCTTTTTGAGGGTTTGATTCTGGCCCAGAATCCCCATCATTTCAGCCTCACTCTCATCCCGTTCTTGCAGTAGCTGCTCTTGAATCTTATTTGACTCTTTGAGCTCTGCAGTAACAACCTTCAGCTTTGCATCAAAGTCGCGTGCCCTCCGAGTCATGGTCATGGTTTGTAGTCTGAAACACAGTGGTCAGCAAGTGAGTATGGAATATGTGAGAGTAGGTTGCAAATGTGTGTTTAGACTAGACAGGAAATGGAAATACAAGTTAAAATAAAGTTACAATAAAGTTACAATTGCTGAGAAATACAAATAAAATTCTAATTATTTCACTAATTATAATAAAAATAAAAGGGATTACTATAATTTCACACAAATAGCAGAGCAGGCACTTAGATTTTTACAAGTATGTATTTACTTTAGAAACAAATTATTAATCAACAGAAAAAAACAATAGGTATTGGACAGTAGATATTATTTTTAATTTCAGTATGCTGCAAATACAAGTGGTAGTAGTAATTCTAATAAGTATATAAGTAGTTATCTACAGTTTGTTAGTTTGTCTGTATGTAGTAAGGGGCTAGGTTGGAAAGGAATTGTTAATAGGCTATATCTTATTATACTAGAATAAATAAAAAAGCCATGCATATTTTATAGGTGTAAAGAAATATGCTTACATATAAAATAAACATAAATAATGATTTGAAAGAAAACCATTTTAACTAAAAAAAAAAAATATTTCTCTTCAAATAAAATATAACGATATTGTTTCAAAATACAAGCCTAAATTCTGAATTGAAATTACGAATAATTGGTCAGCCAATTTTAAGTTTTTTTTTATTAAAGGCAGGGTTTGTAATTAATGATCCTCCATATTTAACTTAATAATAAGCAATAATTTAGGTATATCATTTAAAATTAATAATGTCATGGATTAAACCTTTTTTTGTTATACCTATTTACAATAAAAATAAAAAGATTAAAAGATAAATATATTTTAAGCTTTGTTTTATATTTTTTAATCTATGATATTACGAATTTTAAATCTTATACCTAAATTATCGAATGCTATTTTTAATAGAATAAGTGTCGAATTGTAAATTAATTGAAACAGGGCCAGCCTTTTCTTTAATTTGAATAGAAAGGTGCTATGGGTTGCCGTTTGGGGTCATAAAACCTACAATTAGGGTAATAAGATTGTATCTAAATGTTATTGGGTTTTAAGTCAGCGAGCTTTCCTCAAATGATGTCAATTGAGCTATCTTTAGATCGTTTGCAACGGTCTGCAGATAGCTGAACTGTTGATGTGTATTTCGAAGATTTTGTAATTACTTGTGTTAATTGTAATTTTCCTGATAAATAAAATTTTATTTGCTAAAAAAACTAGAAGAGTTAACAAGTCGCTTATTGGGCATATGGAGAGAGTTATGCTGGGAGTCTTAGATTTAGAATTAGAAATTAGAAAATCCGTAGGAACACCAAAAAATCTACTCGAGCCCTCATTTTTTTTTTTTTTATACAACTAGCTGATGGAACAAGCAGATGGCCCCTGATGTTAAGTGGTAACCATGACCTAAAACAAAGCATTGCCTCACAAGTCACACACGATGGGAACTTGCCCCACGATGCACTGCCCTTCGTCTATCAACCTGAGTCATACAGATTAAGATGTGCCTGTAATTACACCGGCAACCAAACTCTTCAAACCGAAACACAGCGTTGCTGCTTGGCGGCAGAAAAAGGCGTGGTGGTAGTACTTCCCCGGACGAGCCCTTCGCAAGGAGCTCTACTACTCTTCAAAGTAAATATTGAAATATGCCAATTTTATTCAAACAAATTTTATTTTTAAAAGTTACTAAGACTGTATGCATCAGATATGGGGACCACGATCAATGATGACTGCGTTGATCTCTAAAACAGTTAAGGGGCTGACACCCGTCAAAATAATTCTCGCTGGTGCATTTCAATAAGTACTTTGAAAAATGTTGAAACACACAACATTTTTCATAAATAAGTTAAAGATTTTATATCTTTCAAAATGCTAAAATGTGCAAGCGAGTAGTACATTAGCGGTTGTCTTCGCCTTAAAACACTTCAAAAATAGTATTTTATTCTGAAAGTAGCATGACGCGTCTACTGTTCACGTTTCGCTGTTCTGGGTTTTACTGGTACTCCTAGCATTAGTTTTTGGGCGTACATCGCTTTCAAAAAAAAAATAAACAAATACCAACAAAAAACAAAACAAACATTAACAATGTTGAATAAGGTTTAGTAAACGGTAATAGTTCTTAGGAGAGACCTACACCAGCAGTGGACTAACATAGGTTGATGAAGATGATGATGAGATATCACCCAGATCTCTTTGTACTAGCTGAAGATCATCTGTGGAGTCTATGGGGTTAGTCAGTACGACGTATTCACAACGCTTCACCTCACCTCATCTAACCTCACTTCACTTATAAAAAATATATAACCTATGAATAAAAAAATGACTTTATTTATTTATTTCAATGAATGAATGGAGCCTCTTGAGGCGCACTTAAAATCCTTTCACCACACTGTTTCGAATAAACTAGTGGCACGACAAGAAAAAGAATGAATGATATGAATGAAAAATACTTTATTGTACACCAAACTGAACAAAAAACACTTTAAAATAAAAAAAATGTAGTACAATGGGCGGTCTTATCACTGAAAGCGATCTCTTCCAACAACCTTAGCATGGAGAGGATCGTTTAAATAGGGAAGATTGGTCGCAGGTGCACGAGGAAAGTTATTTGGTCAGAATCTACAAAAAAAAACAATAAAATTCGTAAGATTTAACTGTTTTTTTTAGAATCAACAAAATAATTCATAATATAAGTCGTAATATTTAACTATTTTTGTTGTTTGAACTAAAGAACTCCTCAGCGTGCAGCAAATCTCTTGCAATGTACTCTCAGTGAATTTGCAACAAACTCATCAATCGATAGCTCAAGAAAACAATGCTAAGAGCACGGATATCACTTTAGAAATTATTCTTTCAGATTATTAGATTTCGTACCGATATTAGAAGAATATCGAATGTAAGGTTCTTTCGGTAAATTATATTATGGACTTTGCGAACTGCCAAATTGATTCCTTCTCTGAATACTAAGAGGATCCGAAGTGATCTTCAGATAAAATAATTTGATAATAGGATCTAATAAAAAAGTGATGTAGGAATTCGTTTTTTTTTACAAAACAAAGCAGAATCTATATCTCCTTTTAGTACATAGCACATTGTTCTTTTATTTTTGATTTGCACATTTTTTTTTCCTCTTTTGTATTAAGTGTGTATGTGAGTGAGCTTGATAGATACCAGCCGGAATGGAAGACCACAGGACAGGATCGCACAGAGTGGACGAAATGGGGGAGGCCTTTGCCTAGCAGTGGGACATCGAAGGCTCATAATAAAATAAAAATAAATTGTAAAAAAAAGTATATTTTTTGTATTTTTACAGTCATTTTCTTGTTTTCGCAGGAATGAAACAAGCAAATGACTTAATATCAATTAATATAATATCAGATGGATTAAGTGGTAACCTTAAAACGCGTACTTTTGTCGTCAATGCCATAAAAATATTAGATTGGATTAGAAAATTCTTAATTGCACAAAAGGAAGTACATAGGCGAACGTAATGCTAGTTAGCATTTTCTTCCAGTTAACCTTTGTGTATTATGGAGTGGTAGTGCTTTAATGATACAATAACGGGGCGAAGCATCTAACTATTACATAAATATAACAATACCTAACCTAAATACCTACCTACTCAAAAATATATAAATATACCTACCAATAAACTAATAATAATACATATTATCTAGTAAACATAAATATCTATAATATCATATGTTAATCTAGATATCCGAGCACTTGAAAGTTATGAAAACATGTAACAAAAAGATAAAAAAATAGCTTGAACCGAGCACCGTAAAGAAAATTAGTACTTTCGGGTAGAAAAATGAGGGGTCCGAATAAAATTAGTGCTGTAAACCGAAGGCCTGCAGACTAAGGTCATCATTAAGAAGCGACCACCGTAATTTGACGGCAGTGATAAAGCAAATAAATATAAATATTGGTGAATATTCCACATAATTATCATCATCTAGCTTAGAACTAAACAAAGCTTGTATTATAGCAGATGATAATACTTATACAAGGTGTTCCATAAGTTGTGTATATAAACTTCAGGGGGCTAAAGTACCCATCAATATGAACAACTTTTTCTAAGGAACCAACACTGTGAACGCGAAAAAAAAAACAGCTGTTTCATACATTTTAGCCTGGTAGGTATTGAACTTTTGTATGAGACAGCTGTTTTTTTTTTCGCGTTCACAGTGTTGGTTCCTTAGAAAAAGTTGTTCATACTGATGGGTATTTTAGCCCCCTGAAGTTTATATACACAACTTATGGAACACCTTGTATATACTTTTGTTTGTAAATACATACATACTTATAATATTTAATTTTTATGACGCCCTGTCAGAGAACTAACATCTATGTTCATTACACAAAATATGTTTGTTCTTGGTGGGGATCGAACCCACGGCCTACAGCTCAGAAGGCAAAGCTGCTATCAACTAATATAACGAATATGCGTCATCTAGTGCTGTCTAGTGATTTTTCGCAACAGCTAAAGCCATCTTGAAATTTTATACAGCGCCATCTAACGCCACGAAAAGCTTAGTACATTTCAACGCTTTATCACGTTAGCCACACTTAATAAAACCTGAGCTTAAATGCGGTGAAAATTGGCTCTCTTCGTTGTGAAGGGGAATATGTATGGAGGCTTAATATTTAAGGAGTGGGGAATGACTGCGATTGTTCAGGTTTTGCGGTTCATCATCATCATCATCAACAATCTCATATAGCATATCTCAACCTTAGTAGTAGTAGATAGTTTTTTTTTGATACAACTAGCTGATGGAACAAGCAGCTGGCCCACCTCATGTTAGTGGTAACCATCACCTATAACAAAGCATTGCCTCATAAGTCATGCACTATAGAAACGTGCCCTACGATGCACTACCCTGCGTCCATCAACTTGAGGCATACAGATGTTAAGCCTCATGTGCCTGTATTTTCACCGGCAACAGCACTCTTCAAACCGAAACACAGCGTTGCTGCTTGGCGGCAGAAAAAGGCGTGGTGGTAGTACTTCCCCGGACGAGCCCTTCACAAAGAGCTCTACTACTCTTAAAAACATGCCTTGACAATAACATGCCAAGTTGATGGACGCAGGACAGTGAGTCGTGGGGTCCATTAACATGCATGACTTGCGAGGCCATGCTTTGTTATAGGTGATGGTTACCACTTAGCATCAGGTGGACCATTTGCTTGTTCCATCAGCAAGTACAGCAAGCAAGGAACACAACAAAGTTATAAAACATGTGTCAAGTGCTCGATAGGAGCTTCTATGAGGTGCACTTAAAATCCTTTCACCACACTAGTTCGAAATACTTAGTGACACGACAAGAAGATCAGCAAGTAGAATAAAAAAAACCTCTTGTAAAAAGCCTTTTGTCTGAAAAGATACCACATACAGAGATTGTGTTTACAAAATCTCTGTAGGTAATCAGTCTGTCAGACACAGAGACTAACGACGCAAAAAATTGGATAAAAATTGCGTGATTTTGTAAATAAATTTTGTTTAAAAGATTTAAAGGTGCGGTCATCTAGAAATGCCATTAATATTTCTTTGTAAGCCTTTGTCAAAAGTCATTGTTCAGAAAACTTGCCAATTGAATAAACTATATACGTGCGAAAAAGTCTTATTTTTATTTTTCGGATGGGCTGAACAATACGTTATACTTTTTTATGATGTATCTGGCAAACGAGCCACCTGAGGGAAAGGAGTCAGAGTTTTCAAAAAGCCCACCTTTTGAAGGACGGAAGTTTTTAGATACTCGTATTTATAACATTCACAAATCCAAGGGTTGATCGTATGAGGATTGTGGAGTAAGCCGACAAATCCTTTCACCACACTTCACGGTGCAGTTGGTAGTATCTCTGCTTTCTGTGCCGTAGGCCGTGGGTTCGATCGCAACCGAGAACAAATATTTGTGTCTCTTCTCTCTTGTCGTGTCACTAGTTTCTTTCGAAACAGTGTGGTGAAAGGATTTTAAGTGAGTCTCAGGAGGCTCCTTTCAAGCACATGTTATAATACTTGTTAGGTTCTACGATTTCCTCACGATGTTTTCCTTCACCGTTTGAGAGTACTGGCCCGGTCAAAACGCATGGCAAGTCACTTGCTATCTCTATCTAATTCGATGTAATAGCTGAAATGGCGAGTGACTTGACATCCGATTAGATTTTTCCGAATTTCAGAAAAGCCGTAAGTCTTTAAATTAACAAAAAATATCGCAATTCTGTTGCTAGATCGATAAAATTCTATGATGTAGATACTTAGACCACTTTGACTTATTTTATAATTATAGAAACCAATTATACGATAATGGTCACATCCTATCTCCGCCACCTTCCAAATTAAAGCCTGTTTCAAAGCGCCAAATTTATGAGTTTCGTTAATGTCCAAAGCCTGTAGGTACTTGTACGACCAATTCGGATGTTTGTGTAAGTCGTTAAAAGTAACGGCGATGTATCGACGATTTATTAAATAAAAGAAGCGTATAGAAATGAAACTGCTGGATTTTTTTGTGTTTCGCAAAAAATGCGTAATTTCAAGTTGAACCGACTTATGTCTATGGCGAACCGAACCGACTGCTTCATACAAGGTGTTCCAATACTAGAGTATGTCAGGGGGCTAAAGTACCCATCAATATGTATAACTTTTTCTAAGGAACCAACACTGTGAACGCGAAAAAAATACCGCTGTTTCATACATTTTAGCCAGGTAGGTATTGAACTTTTGTATGAAAAGAAACTTTTGTATGCTTTGGAAAGAACGTTTAACTATCTCTTTCGCCTCTAGCAATCAGTAGGTAAGCCATGATGTAGGCTTAAGGACGACCAAAAACTCCGTCATCAGATTTGGTAACAAGCTCATACGAACTTGCTTAGTATCTTGTATCAATACTTTAGTCACTAAGAGTTTTTTTTTTATATCAGCAGCTGATGGAACAAGCAGATGGCCCTGATGTTAAGTGATAATCATCACCTTAACAAAGCATTACCTCGTAAGTCACGCACGATAGGAACGTGCCCTACGACGTACTGCCCTGTGTCCATCAACTTGAGGGCATACAGATGTTAAGCCTCATGTGCCTGTAATTACACCGGCAACCACACTCTTCAAACCGAAACACAGCAACGCTGCTTGGCGGCAGAAAAAAGCGTGGTGGTAGTATTTCCCCGGGCGAGCCTTTCACAAAGAGATCTACTACTCTTGAAGTAAGAGTATGAGAACTGAAGACTATGGAAATACCCGTATCAAGATCCACTATAGTCTAGTGGATCCCGTATCATACAGGAGTTTCACATCCATCTATTTTAACTATACTCGTAGGTCTCCCTATAGGCGACCCGCACTGATTATGAAACCATGAGTTGTTTGACCATCGGCCTGAAGAGCAGAGTGGAGATAATGGTATTGACCCAAAGGATTTAGAAGGTGATAAACAAATATGGATGGCCTCCCACTCAAAGACACTAGCACATATAAAATAACTGAAGGTAGTTGTGAAAAATCGCAGATAACCAAGTTTTGGAGACTCGCATTACAAAGATTGAGAAAAAAAAAATATTTTGATTAAAACAAGTTGTCTCACCTAAAAGTTCGATTACGTGCGAAAAATAGTTTACCAATTTTTTTGGTAAGAGATCTTCAAAAATGTTGTAAAGCGAGCGAGAAGTACAATAGCGGTAATTTCCGTCTTAAGGCGAATACAAGAGCTAATGTGACTCTCGCTCGCACGTTTCGACATGTCGAAAGATATAAAATCACTAAACCCATTAACCCAGGGCAGAATCTAGTGTTCATCTCTTAACATGACATCTGTTTTTATAAACCTACTTAGATTCACAGAGAATAAATGATTTATGATTAATTACCATTTTCTAAAAATCTCATTAAAGGCTTAAGTACAAAAACTAGTAAAGCAAACTTTTAAGTAGGAAAACTTGTAGTGATCAAAATTAAATTTTTACTTTACTGTGTGCAATGTGATTGCACAAAATGGTTGATTGCGATTTTTTTTAAATGAATTTAGTGATTTTATATCTTTCAACAAGTCGAAACGTGCGAGCGAGAGTCACATTAGCTCTTGTCTTCGCCATAACTAGAAATGGAACCTTACAGGCACATGATACTTTTACCTTTGTCTCAGAGTTCTGATAGACGCATACAATACAATACAATACAATAATCATTTATTTGCGAAACACAGGTTATAAAAAGGTGACAAATATAATTTAAGTAAGTTCAGCCATGTTCTACTTAAAAGCATGCAAAAATATATTTCATAATTAACGATGCAAAAAATTTTACAATGCAACAACTTTAAAATGTCAACATAATTATCATAATTCAATCAATAAAATGTTTCCTACTCGAATTCGTCAATCAGAAATTCTTTAATACTATAATATGCTTTTCCTATTAAAAACTTATTCAACCTATTTTTATATATATTTATTGTAGTAGCATCTATTATGGAACTAGGTAATTTATTATAGATGCGAGGAGCCATGCAGAAGATACTATTATTTAACATAGCAGTTTTACTAGGAGGACAACAGATTTTAGTAGTTAATCTGTTGCTTTTAAAAGACTTAAAGAGATACATATTAGTTCTCACAAATAAAGAAACCTCGTAAATATACATGGAGGGCAATGTAAGAATATTTAGTTCCTGAAAGTGCTGTTTACAACTGTCAGTTTGTTTTAGCCTACGAATTGCTCTAACACACCTCTTTTGGGCCCTAAAAACGGATTCCTTCTCACTTGAATTTCCCCAGAACAATACACCATACCTGAGGATAGACGACACATAACCATGATAAGCTGTAACGACCGTTGACGTGTTTGCAACTTTGGACAGCATATACAGCGCATATGAAAACTGATATAACCTGGAACATAGACTTTTACTATGAGCTTTCCAGGTTAAGGTGCAGTCAATATTTAGTCCCAAGAACTTAGTTACATCTACATGTTCAATTTTATGTCCGGAATAATTTACGTCAATGTTACTAATTCTAATTGCTCTATTTCTAAAAATTGTGAAGTAAGTTTTTGTCAAATTTATTTGCAAATTGTTGGTATGTAACCATTGAATAATATCATTAAGTGTATTGTTGATGTCATTTTCCAAAGCTTGTCTGTTTTTACCCACAAATAAAACTGTGCTATCGTCGGCAAACATTACAGTTTGATGTTTAGCAATTATTGGAAGTTCGTTTATATAAATGATGAAAAGTAGAGGACCCAGAACACTTCCCTGCGGGACTCCCACAGTTACTGACTTAGGTGTAGATATAAAGTTACATTCCATCTTTGATTTCAAACATAACCTTGTTATTTGCGTTGACTGTTTACGGCCAGAAAGATAAGACTCTAGAAGTTTTAAAATGTTTCCCCTCACTCAATGCAATGCCATAAACGCGTCTTGGGAGGGCGTAACTTGTGAGGTAATGCCATTGTTATAGGCAGAGGTAACCTGTCAAAATTAGCTGGGCCAGTACCCTCAAGCGGTGAAGGAAAACATCGTGAGGAAACCGGCATGTCGTTGAACCTAAAAATTCTATAACATGTGTCAAGTGCTTGGAAGGAGCCTCTTGAGGCGCACTTAAAATCCTTTCACCACACTGTTTCCAAAGAAACTAATGACATGACAAGAGAGAGTAGGTGGGCCATCCTTATTCATATATTTTTCTTATAAAAATATATCTTTTATACCCCAAAGATCCAAAGATACATCTGTAGATCCAAAGTTAGTGTAGGTATACCCAACTGAATAGCACTGCTTACCAAGGAAGCCTGTCGCATTTTTCAGAACCCTTCATAAAGTTAACATTTAACAGCTTAATCTGGGCGTCGGTAACGTATCCTCGGGAGGAGCGTCCGGGTCCTAATCCCCCGGCTTGTATTCGTGAAAACGCTAAATAAATCTGAGCCCCTACTACTGGTTACACACTCACTCATCTATATCAATCATACTTTTATTTAGCCATGACTGCTCCCACCCGCACTCATACTCACATACCTATACATGTACCTACTTCTTCGCATTCTCACCTACCCTCGCCTACACTGCTATATGCATGAATCACACACCGCACAACACTTACTACAATACACAAATCACACACCACAAAACACCACGCAAACAAAATCCATAAATTAAATTTAACATATCTATTTAATTTATTTTTTATTTTTAGTTAGACAAGTGTCCGTGACGTAAAGTTGAACCCGCGGAGCAGAGGCCTGGTGACCTGTATTACAGATTTTTTTTAAACCTATCTCAGGCACCAGTCTCTTGTAAAACAGGTAAACCTCGCATCAAACCACTTTAGATAAGCCTAGATTGTTTAAGTTACCTACTTTGTGAAGAGAAAAATAAAAAAATTGTACAATTTACAATTTTACAATTTATAACTTATTCTTAGATACAGTTGGTCTATCACTATCACAATCTAATGCACTATTGATAATTTACTACTCGTAATTCTTACAGCTGGTAGGTAGTTTTTTTATTTGTTTATAAGTATTTATTTTTGTATGTAGGTATGTAGCTAGACATCAAAATTTCATTTAAAAATTATCTCACACACGCTCCCCTTTTAAAAATCATGAGTCCACTTCATCCAACGGTTGTCTAGTAGAGATCGCTAGTAAGTGATAAGACCGATCATTTTACTTAGTATTTTATTTTATACATTTTTTTATTCAACTAGCTGATAGAACATGCAGATAGCCCACCTGATGTAAAGTGGTAACCATCACCTATATCAAAGCATTGCATCGTAAGTCACGCACGATAGGAACGTGCCCTACGATGCACTGCCCAGCGTCCATGAACTTGAGGCAAACAGATGTTAAGCCTCATGTGCCTGTAATTACACCGGCAACCACACTCTTCAAACCGAAACACAGCAACGCTGCTTGGCGGCAGAAAAAGGCGTGGTGATAGTACTTCCCCGGACGAGCCCTTCACAAAGAGCTCTACTACTCTTGCACACTCTTACTTTGGCATATAAATGTTTATTTTTTTGGGTCATTTTTCTTTTGTTTCGCACTTTAAAACAAATGGTAGGGTCCGAGACTAAATTGCTAAGGTGATAAATCTGTTTCGTCCTTTATTATTTCGAAAAAGTGATTTTTTAAACGAGTGTTTGCTTCACTTGTATTTTTGTTTAAGATTGGGTTTATTCTGTTTTCACATTTTGTTTTAACTTCTTGAATATTAATGACTCGACTTTGAGTATTTTTTTGATGCGAACATGTTCTATTGGCACAAATTATATAATTACAAGCTGGTGCCCGCGACTTCGTCTGCGCAGGATTTGTCACTGAATATCTTTATAAATTGTAGCCTATGTGTTATTTTGTTGTATAAGCTATATTATTGTAAAGTTTCATTAAAATCCATTCAGTAGTTTTTACGTTAAAGAGTAACAAACATCCATCCATCCATCCATACTTACAAACTTTCGCGTTTATAATATTAGTAGGATATTGACAGCTCTCACAGTTCAGTTGTTAGCAGCTCAGCCGTTTGCGCTGTAGGCCATGGGTTCGATACCCATTGAGAAAACATTTAATTTTGTATAGTGAACATAGATGTTTGATCTCTGTCTGGGTGTATTAAAATATTATCATAATTTGTTTACAGTAAAAGGCATGTAAGTATTATATCAGCTATTTGAGTTCCTCAGTTTACAAGCTTTGCATAGTTCGGGGCTAGATTGTGCTGTGTGCAATGTCGCCCAAATATACAAGGTGTTCCAATACTTATGTTTAAAACTTCGGGGGCTAAAGTACCCATCAATATGAATAACTTTTTCTATGGAACCAACACTGTGAACGCGAAAAAAAACAGCTGTTTCATACATTTTAGCCTGGTAGGTATTGAACTTTTGCATAAAATAGCTGTTATTTTTTTTCGCGTTCACAGTGTTTGTTCCTTAGAAAAAGTTATTCATATTGATGGGTACTTTAGCCCTTGAAGTTTTCAGGAGTGGTATTTTTACACCTTGTATATATCATCCGCCCCAAAATATGAGGGACGCATAGGTATACTCCTGCTGGATATAGATCCAGTAGTAGTGTGACCAGACTGATGATGATAATGATGCTGATACAGGTTAACATGCAAGCACAGGTTAATATATAGTGGGCTCAAGACTATGACTGCGTAGCGTGTGCTGTCTTATAAATTTGATTATATTTACCTTTTTCTGTATGCCTACGCCTCACTAAACTTCAATAATATACTATATTACATTGTAAAAGGATCATACAAAAGAACGGTAGGAACCAAGCCGTAAGTTTGTTGCCTGTTCTTCTAGGCTTTGGTCGCGTGGAACTGGCACCTAGAGTCACCTAGCTTTAAGACGTTTCAAAGTGATTCTTGTGATTTTATTGAATAAATACCTTTCGACTTTGACTTTGACTCTTGCAAGTTTGTTGCCTGTCCTTCTAGGCTTTGATCGCGTGGAACTGGCTCCTAGTTTCCGTATTCGGAATTCAAATTATTATGCTTGTGTTTTACTGAATAAATACCTTTTGACTTAGGATGTATGCTTACGAGATGTGTTGTTGTTTTAATTTCCTTACGCTAGGGGTGTTTATGTTGACAAAAAGGTAACTTACACCTGGAAAACAAAGCACACATTTAGAAGGTAAATATGGGGAGGGTTAAGTTGCGACCCCATATGTAAGCATGCGTTCTCCTTTGTGGATACCAGCCCTTTATATGGTACTAGCGGCCTGTCCCAGCTTCGCATGGGTGGATATACATTTTTTTAACATTTTAGGATAAACTTAGACCGTAGGCGTAGGTTCGAGTCTCGCGTCTACTTATTTCATACATTTGCACGCCCTTCTCCCTGAGTGAGTGAGAACGCGCCCCATGGAACCGCGCGTTCGCTAATAATATTTTTAAAGCGAACTAAATTTTTTATTTTGTAATATCTTTTGAATGGAATGTCCGATTTGAAAAATTCAAGAAGTAATCTATAGGTATTGAAACAGTCTTGAATACGAAATGATACTTATTTTGATAAGGTTTAATATAAAGGTATGGATAACATGATCTACTTTTGATCGGCATTTCTATCAACTTTTAAAATGTAAAAGATAAGATAGTAACATAACTACTATAGTTAGACATATGATATCGAGAGACACTGATTTTTAAGAAGATATTGATGTGTTCTATATAATGTAGAACATTTTTGTGTTCTATCGTCAATAGTTTCCGCAGCGCATGCGATGGGTGGGTTACATTATTGAAGTTTTAGAAGGGATCTCTAATTTTTTCTAGAACGAAATATAGCCTATATTACTCCAGGATAATGTAGCATTTTAATGGTGAAAGAATTTTTGAAATCGGATCAGTAGTTTTTGAGCCTATTCGTACAACATACAAAACAACAAAAATACAATCTTTCCTCTTTATTATATTATTAGTGTAGATTATATTGGTGTAGAAGTGTATATATACATAGGTTATCTTATAATTAAAGTGCAAAGTGGTTAGAAAATTCTGATTTTCCAATAGTCACTTTTGGAAATCATTAGTAAAAAAATCTAAAATTGTTTACTAAAATTAGTACTTTTGTATACTTTGCTTGAAGAGTGTGGTTGCAGGCACATGAGGCTTAACATCTGTATGCCTCAAGCTGATGGACGCAGAGCAGTGCATCGTAGAGCACGTTCCTATCGTGCGTGACTTACGAGGCAATACTTTGTTATAGGTGATGATTACCACTAAACATCAGGTAGGCCATATGCTTGTTCCATCAGCGAGTTGTATAAAAAAAGTAGTATCTCAAGTAAACCCGTGTAGAAAGCCTTATCCTAAATTAATTTGATAGCACTAAAATGTTGCAGTCTCTTTTTTATAAAATAAAACAACGTGTGTAAACAACTTTAGCGTGGTCTAATAAAATGCGACACCAATGACGAAAGGATGCGTGCATGTAAGGGCAAAGGCTAATGCAAAACATAAAGGATGATTCACGCTACACCGTGTCGCGAGCGGGCCGTGGCCCGGTCAAGCCCCGGCTGGGGCACGGTCAAACATTGTGGTATACTTTTTGTATGAAGTGATTCATGCCTGACCGTGGCTCGGCCGTGCCCCGGCCGTGCGCCGTCGGTACTCGGCCGGGGCACGGCGTTGAAATGTCGGTGGGTATTGTTTTCCGGCTCCGACACGGTCCGGCCCAAATAATACATATACAAATAATAATAGTTCAAATAATACACCCAAACAGCCCGGTGAAGCATGAATGACTGGCCCGGCCGGCGCACGGTGGACGTGTCCCGGCCGAGGTCCGGACCGGTCGCGACACGGTGTAGTGTGAATCATCCTTATGGCTTCATAGACCAGTATAGAGTTAAAAACATATAGAACAAAAAACGTAGATAATTTAAATCAGACGCAATAAACTTGAACATAGTAAATCGCTGTTTTTTTGTTTATTTAATTGCCATCAAAAAACGGAGCCCAGAGAAATCAATTTAATCTCCTTATATATAAAATTCTCGTGTCACAATATTAGTTACCATACTCCACCGAAACGGCCTGACCGATTTTTATGAAATTTTATATGCATATTCAGTAGGTCTGAGAATCGGCTACTATCTATTTTTCATACCCCTAAGTGATAAGGGTTGTCCACCCCTAACATTTTATTTTTGGTCAGGTTTTTTTTTTATTTTTTTATAATGTATTGTGGCATTAAAAAATACATACAGAATATGAATCACTGTCTATCACATGACGATTTTTTTTATTTGCAGATTTAATTGGTGACTACGAGGCAATGCTTTATTATAGGTGATGGTTACCACTTATCATCAGGCCATCTGCTAAAAAATAGAACCGGTAACTAAAAAAAATGAACAGATGAACAAAATATCCCTTGCCAATTTTAAAATATTACGGTATTGATAAAAAAAGTGTTTTTTTTTTATATGTGGATGTGGATTAAAAGAAACTTATATGACACGACCGCTATAATATGACATTTGATGTTTATTAAAAACTAAACAGTAAGCCATTTTTTATTACAAACTGAGCTCAACCAAAAGCTCCGCTCTCCTGTCTGTTCCTTCATAATGTTATGAAGCTGAGTAAATGCAAACTTAGGGGTATAAGTGATAGTTGACAGGGAAAAACATTGTAATAATATATTTTAGTACAATTTTTGCAATAAATATGTATTTAAAAATAGAAGTCTTGCGATCTAGTTGATTTCCAATCTGACTATACCTACCAAGTTGTCTTTGAAATTATAACAAATGTTGGAACGCTCAAGATTTGTATTCCAAAGTTTAATATTTTCGTTATCTCAAAAAATATAATTTAAGCCAGAAAAAATCTAAACTTTTTTGAGAATTATTGGACAAGACCCTTTCCCATCTTCATTTTTGTTGGTCCGTTTGGCTTATTTACTTTATTTTTAATACCAGAATATCATAATAGCACAGACTAATGACTATTATTGTCATATTATTATCTAAAAAACGATTACCTATTTAACCTGCAAAAAAATAAAAACTTTTTGATTGACAACATTCTTTATTGTGAAATGCTTATACAATTTTGTTACATTTTGGACCCCATTTTTGATATTATCTCAAAAATCGTTTGGCTGTCTTATTTTGAATACTAGTAAATCTTGATAGCACAACCTCATCTTTCTGCCCTTTTACCAAAGTGTTTTACAACAGGTTTTTTTTTCAAAGCACTACCTAAAAAAAATATGAAAATATTTGAATATTTAATTACTAACAAAACTCCATATGTGTACTCTGTATGTGATTGATTGTTAAGTGGTAACCATCACCTATCATAGCAAAGCATTGCAGGTTACCAAACAGGTTAACTTATTTATGATAAATAATAATAGTTTTATAGAATACACTTCCGTCATAAAGCATATTTTTTTTTGTTTTGTTATACCTACCTTATTGATTGTATTACCTACGATATTGTTTGCTAGTGTAATGATTTCTCGAATTTTATAATTCATTTTGTAAATATTAAGCTTGTTTTTTTAGATTAAAATTGAAGTAGCATAATTAATTTTATATCTTCCTGTCTTTTAGTCAGTCAACTGACCGCCAAGTCACAGCTTTGGTCCGATAGGTGGGTAGGATGGATAGCGTGGGTAGGTTGCCGAACAGAAAAGAAAGAAAAGGGGAAGATTGAAATAAATGTGGCATTCTGGAAAGAGACTGGGTGGAGTAAACTTGACTGGCTGACATACTGACATCCGTAACAAGTGCGAAGAATAAGAGTGAAATTGTTTTACCTGTGTTCTACGAATAAATAAGAGGTGTTAAAGTGTTCATCTGCTGCAGTTCATTTCATCTCAGAAGTGCGATTGAACCAAGGTATGTAAAATGTTACCTATTCTGCCCACATAATATTATTTTATTGCCGTTTGGAAGATTGGTACAATATTTTATTCCATTTAAGTATAATGGAGATACAGATTTTACTAGCATGTATCGGTCGGGATTGACCCGAGACTATCCGATCGTGCCAGTTTTGTTCAGTTGAAAGCATAGGTACTTAGCGGCTTTATTTCTACTGAATCTTTGTTGGCGTGGTCCAGTGGCCATGCTAGCACTATTCGGTTTATGGAGCTGTTGGTACTTGTGCCTACCCATTAAACATAAAATTTACAAAAGTCTGGATAGATTTTCTAGCAAAAGCTGATAGAAATCGACAAAGAATACCAATCTACTAAACGTGCAAGTGACTGTGTGTGATCATGAGTTGCTTTTCTGTACCATATCTATGAAAATATTTTTTGTTAATACCGTCACAAAAGTTTTTGTGATAACAATTTTTGCTAAAATATTTTTTTTTAACAATGTGGAGTCTAACGAATACTAGGAATAAAATTCATGCTGTTTCACTCGAAGTATTAAGTTTGAAACTTATTGATGTCTTTCATCAAATTTTTACCGCAGTTACTTGATAGAATTATTACTGGTGAAACTTTTTGCCACCATAGCATGTTGCTAATTGAAAGAATATTTTACGATAAAAAGTTTACTTACATAAAAAAAAAAAACATTATTAAAATATAGTGAAGTAGTGAACCAAGTGAGTTCTGGGGGTTATATAAGCCATAACAATAAGTAGGGTATGCTGTGATGAACCAAGTGAGTTCAGGGGGCTATGTATGCCATAACAATTATTTTTATAAGCAAGGTATGCTATGATGGACCAAGTGAGTTCTAGGGGCTATGTATGCCATAACAATAGGTAGGGTATGCTGTGATGGACCAAGTGAGTTCAGGGGGCTATGTATGCCATAACATTTTTTTTTATAAGCAAGGTGAGGAACTAAGTGGGTCTATGTACCTATGCCACAGTGAACAAATTTTGGACAGATAATGCTAACAATTTTGCTACGTACACAATGCACTGATATTTGCCAAATAATTACCTACTTGGTAACTGTAGCTGTGATTAAAATTTATTTCATCCACATCATGATATTTTTATTTCGAGTAAAAGGTTATTAAATTCGACTTAAGTTTAACGGTATGAAACATTTTGTTAGCATGTATCAGTCGAGATTGCCCCGATACTATCTGGCCGTACTAGCACTATTCGGTTTTTAAAAATTGTCAGGGCCTTTCCCATGAACATTCAAGTTGAATACATATCGAGCAAATTTTTCTAGAATAAAGTAGGTGAAATCTTACAAATTTTTATATTATCCGATAATTTTAACATTGAAGGGTAGGTTATTTTATATTTTTATCCTATTTTATATTCGCATTTTGAATTGTTCCTCACAAGAACTGGTCTGTACTGAACAGAGACTATCCGGTAGTGTTAGCACCTTTAAATTCGTGGATTACCTACCTACTATTATTATATATATTTTTTTATTATTCTATTTCACATTACTGCTATTATCAATGTTCTAATAGCAATAAAAATTGGCTTACCTATATCAAGCAGAAATTAACTATATATAGTTGTCACCTGATAAACTGTCGTAAAATTATAAATATCGATGATCAAGCCTACCCTCTGATGCGAGTCTCTGAAGCAAAGTGTACTAAATTAAATATCTATTAAGTTAAAATTTATAGATATATAGGTAGGTAGTAGGTACATGCTATGTATGCAGGTACAGGCTATGTATGCCAGAGTTTAGCCATGTACGCTATTAGCAGGCTATGTATGCCAGAGTTTAGCCAGGTGCGCTATTAGTGAATTTCTTAGTTAAAAATGGGGTATGTATACCTGTAAGTTCAAAACTAACCAAATAATTAGTACAATGGTACAAAAATATATATATATATATATATTAGCATTAAAACACTGGACCTGTAAGTGGCTAAGTACGTCGCAAAATTACATGGACAGCTGTTATGCTAAGCCAAGTAACCCATATGAAAAATTAAAAAAATAAATAAAACATGAATATAAATTAAAAAAAAAAAAAGTTTGAAACAATTGGTGAATATGATAACTACAGTATTTTTTTTCTCTTTCTATGAACTCTGACGGTGCGATGACTCCTGAGGAGGAACTTCTTGTTACACACACGCATTCTAAACGAAAGCGAAAGTCTTCGAAGACATCTGCAGGAGATTTGGCGTCAACTTCAAACAACAGTTTAGCGCTTGGACGAAGTATTATACTGCACGGAGCCTTTCGGTTTTTGGCGTGTCCGTTTTTTTTTGTTAGTGTGCAGTTGTCGATATTGTATTCGTGTGAGTTACTAGAGAAGGGACTACATTGATTAACCTATCGATGGAATAAGAGATGGATGAAAAAGGCGTTTTAATTGGAAATCAACTTTTTAATTTTAACTGGTTGCTGACTTTTATTGCGACAACCCAAAACCAATATAGATACTGGAACACTATTATCGTCAATATTATTTCCCATATTGACCTGGCTGTGAGAGCGATGTCCATCCCACTCGATACTTTCTTATGGCCATTTCGTCCATGCATAGGAAAATTTTGTGGACTCCCAGTTTTCACGCCTTTAACAGCTTTAATCCACACCCGTCTTCATTCTGGGCATTTTGGGAACCTAAAAAAAATAATAATGTAAAATTTAACGGAAATTGAGCCGGCGCGAGACGCCTAGAAGGTGTGAAATATAAAGCTAAATTAGTCTGTGTATGTAAATCACTAGAACAGATGATCAAAACAATACATATTATTTTATGGGTATATTTTATTAATGGGTTTACATCGTTTTCATATTGGAAAATCTGACTAGTACTAATAAAATGTAATTACAGTCTGTAAATTGAAAAAAGAATATTACGTATCAAATGACAATTCCGGGTCTTTCACCTCCTTTTGTTTTTTTTGTTTTGTTTCCTTTTGTTTTTCTTGATGCACAAGACACAGCTGCACGGGATATACTTTCGCTTTTTCAAATATATTTTGCTTAAACAATAATGATTCTTTTGATTTTTCACTATTTATTTCGCTTCACCGCATATTTCAACCGACCCCAACTAGAACATCAAAGCATTGCATCAACTGACGGACACTATTTACACAGACAGTGAGTGAGTTGGAGTGAGTGAACTTACATCTTCTTTTCTTTTACTTGTAGCTAGGCTGCGTGGGAGGTACAAAGATAGATGATCACTGTTTGATACACAGTTGTAAAAGGTTGTGGATCTTATGGCACTCACCATTATGATATTACCTCCATGATTTAGTGACTTTTTTTTTAAATGTCGCGCAAAAGGACACTCTTACTTTAAATGCCCTAAGCCAATAGTAAAATGCCAAAAGTGTCAAAGAGTTGATCACGACAATAAAAACTGTAAACTTCTACCAATGACACCGCGTTTCGCGTACGGACGTTAAAGAACGGAAAAATTTGACTATTTCCACAACTGGTGATACTAACAGTAAATTTTTCAAATAAATCGAAGTTCGTGAATCTGATGCTCAAGACCTAAACTTCTTAAAAAGATACACACAATTGCCTATCATCAAAGGTTTCGGTAACTCTGTAGTTACACCTGTCTATAGGAGCTTTGTGAACATTGATATCGATGATGTTGAGGCGACGATCGAAGTTCTTGTAGTTACTGATGAGTTTGTGACAACAGCATTGCTTATAGGGTAAAACTTTATAGAGTTTTCTTCGGTGTCTGTGTTCAAAGACAATTGCAAACTATTCTTCTACAAAAGTCCTGCTCTTAACGCAAACTTTGACATTGAAAATAGCTTAAACTTGACTACATTAAATTCTACCTAAGTTCCTTTGTCAGGGTTAGTTGAAGTTATAACGCAGGGATCAACTAACTTTTCAGGGGATGTGTATGTGGAAGGTTACAGTAGTATTGAACCGGTAAAGAAAATCAATCGATCAAAATTGCACCAAGGTGCTTATCACGTAGTTAATGGAAAATGTCATCTTACAATACAATACAAAATAATTTATTTATGCCACACGTAAATGCAGTTTATAAAAAAAAATACAAGAAAAGACAGTAAAAGTAAGTAGGTAAGTGATATAAATTGGCAGTCACTCGGCATTAATGCAATAGCAGCATACGCTACTATAACGCTGGTCTTCCGACACCCATGTCATCGTTACAGTTACAATAAATAATAATAATATTCTAATTTATTTCTAATAAAAAAACCGAGAACCAATTTTAACAATAAAGACAATAGAACTAAGCTCTTATCAAAATTTATAGGCCTCTTTAAAATCACAGAAGTATATATAATGATCGATATAAAATTTCTGAACTTACTGGATTTGGTACTCCTAAAAGTAAATACGATAGCGTAGTTGCTTTTGATCGGATTTGACCTTGGATCAATGTTAACCTTTCTCATGACTACAATACTAATATCTAACAAAAGTAATACTTCATCCGAAAGCGAGGATAATGATGACGAAAATATGCCTACAAAAGGTCGACAACAAAATAATACAAGCAGATCTGATACTAAATAAATGCCAAATGTAATGATTAATAATTTAAAGTAATATTGTTAGTATAATAATGTAGCGAAACACTGGGAGTTATTGTTTTTTTTTGTTATTCACATGTTGTTTTTATAATTACTGAAAATGTTATTGTGTTAAAATCGTAAATTCAATTTATTTGAGTATTTTCTATAATTATTTAATAAAATAAATTTGATGAAGAAATTGAAGTTGATAAGGACTAAAATAATAAAATGAATTTGTATATAAGCTATTACAATCAAAAATAAGATTTTTTTTGTTCTTTAAAATTAAAATAATATAAATATTCTTAATTGATTAGTACGTTCAGTTAATTTATTTGATCATGCGTCAGGAGATCGCATGATGGCGGATGGCCGAATGTAATGATTTCTCGAATTTTATAATTCATTTTGTAAATATTAAGCTTGTTTTTTTAGATTAAAATTGAAGTAGCATAATTAATTTTATATCTTCCTGTCTTTTAGTCAGTCAACTGACCGCCAAGTCACAGCTTTGGTCCGATAGGTGGGTAGGATGGATAGCGTGGGTAGGTTGCCGAACAGAAAAGAAAGAAAAGGGGAAGATTGAAATAAATGTGGCATTCTGGAAAGAGACTGGGTGGAGTAAACTTGACTGGCTGACATACTGACATCCGTAACAAGTGCGAAGAATAAGAGTGAAATTGTTTTACCTGTGTTCTACGAATAAATAAGAGGTGTTAAAGTGTTCATCTGCTGCAGTTCATTTCACTAGTATTAGGTTTGACTTGTTTTATGAGAAAAAAATAAATGATTTTATTTATTATTATTATAATATTGCCTCGATAGTCACGCTCGTTAGGAACGTGCCTTACGATGCACTGCCCTGCGTCCATCAACTTGAGTCCTACAGATGTTAAGCCTCATGTGCCTGTAATTTCACCGGCAACCACACTTTCCAAACCGAAACACAGCAACGCTGCTCAATTCAGTCAATACCTAGTTTCTAAATGGAATTACAAAAGAGAAGAGTTAAATTGGTCTGGTCCAAATCTTGTTATTTTCAAAGACATTTGTAAAGCCTGTAGATAAGTACTTGCAGGAGTACGATGTTATTCTGAAGTTTTCTTGTAAAAAGATTATTTTACTTCGGAATTTTTTTACTTGCAAACCAAGTTTTTCCTGAAACGTGGTCACCGCTATGATACGTCTAAAATTATCACTTTCCGGCGTGTGACATAATTATTCTGATAATGTGCGGTCAGCTAAGAGAAGGTAGTCGAAAATAATTTCTTAAAATTACGTTATCACGTCGTATCTCAGGTTGTAGTATTAATAAACAATATCAATGTAAAACCGTACCTAGTAGTCCAAGCAAACCTCCAGAGAAGAGAACTAGCAACAAACGAGCTAATTAAAGAAGCCAGTAAAAACAAGATGGCTGTTACGCTGCTGCAGGAGCCGTATGTGGGTGGGGCAAAAAGGATGAAGGACTACAGAGGATCTAGAAGTTATATACTACCTTTTTTTGACAGCCTTCACAGCTCAGTTGGTAGTAGCTCTGCCTTCTGTGCCGTAGGACGTGGATTCGATCCCCACCGAGAATAAACATTTGTGTGATGAACATTAATGTTTGTTCTCTGTCTGGGAGTTATATAATATTATAAGTATGTATTTACCAAAAATAAGTATATATGTATTACATCAGCTATCTGGTTCCCATATCAGTCTTTGGCTTAGTTTGGGGCTAGATAGTGCTGCGTGGAAAGTCCACCAATATTTTTATTTATTTATTTGTTTGTTACAAAGACATATTATTTATATGCTGGTGCGTGCGACTTCGTCTGCGCAGGATTAGTCACACAATATCTTTATAAATTGTAGCCTATGTGTTATTCTGATGTATAAGCTATATTATTGTAAAGTTTCATTAAAATCCATTCAGTAGTTTTTACGTGAAAGAGTAACAAACATCCATACTTACAAACTTTCGCGTTTATAATATTATGATAAAGCGCAGACAAGCGTCAAACAACTTCTCGCTCGTACATTTCAACATTTTTCATAAAATAATATTTTTGCTTAACTTTTGTTTAATCCGAAACATTGTTGTTTATGATTTTTCATAACTATGTTGAAAGGAGATTGACCATTCTGGACCAAATGCTGCCCAAGCATGGGAATGCTTTTATATTTTTCCTTACATGACCAAATATATATATAATAAAAAAAAAAAAACATCCACGGGTTTATTAGTAGGTACCTAAAAACTTATCTTATGGCTTTTTGGTGCTTTAACTTATAATATTTTATGATTTTTTTAACGTTTACATTAAATAATATTATTATCTTACTTATTCTACCTCCCGAGTCCGGTCCCGACCTCACTAGTCTCACTCGAAGCAAGTTTTTTTGTAAGCTTTGTATTGTATAGCTTTGTATTAAGTTGGTCGATCTGTACAACTAAATCACAGCGAGAGTTGAGAGAAATCAAAAGTCTCGCTTGCTCATATACAGATTGTGATTTGATATGTGTCTGTCTCTTTCGCGCACGGTGGGTTTCTCTATACCTGCGCGTGCCATTTTGTTTGTATCGCACGCAGTCTAACATCACTCTTTAACGTGAACCGTTGTGTACTGTATGTTTACCTATCTCTTTATTTTTTTTACAACCTGGCATTACTTTTGGACTATCGTATCTGCATCAACTGTTGACCAAGCTATTCATTTGGACTACATGATGTATCAACCACGATTGATTACATGGTATTTATGTATATATATATATATATTTACATGTTTATATATTGTATTTTAATTATTTGTGTAGATATAGTGTGTAGTTTAATTATTATTTTGTGAGTTTATATTACATTTTCTTTTTATGTACCTACGTACACTGTTTGTCCACAATTGTTTTATAGCCTCTCTCTATCCTCAAAGGTTTGCTGGTAGAAAACTCTTTTAGAGTTAAGCTCGCCTTTGTACATGTTCTTTGTAATGTAATGATTGTTAATGTTTTCTGTGTACAATAAAGTATTAAAGTAGGTATTTTAATGTTTCTTTGAGGCCTAACATAGAGGATCATTTATTATCTTATAAACTTATGTAATGAATAAATAAATGATTGATTGATTGAATGACTATCCTTAACTAAGTGTTTTTATAATAATACAATCCATTTTATGTATAATATACCGTTTTTTATTTTAAAAATAAGCTGCTGGTTATGATTTTTCGTCAGTGTAAAACCTATACAATAGATTTATTTTCTCGATACTCCTCGGATAGATTTTGATGCGCTTTGGGTTACAGACTAGTATCAGTCTATGGAACATTATGCACTATGATTCAATGTTGGGCAGCACTTGGTCCAACGTCCATACAAAAATGGTCAATCTCCTTTGTGAGCGAGAAGTTGTGTTTCCTATTTTATTTTATTTAAAACGATTCTAAGTTTTTTCCGTCTCAATAATGACGGTCGCTGTTTTAGAGAGACCATAGCTTACGAAAGCCATGATAAATGCTAATGAGGTAAGTCGTTATTACAGAAAGTTTGTGAAATTTTAATTTAACTGCGTACTCTGAGAGTGCGTCGGAAAATGCCGCACTTTCATTAAAATGTTTATAAGTTTTCTTTTTGTTTCATAAAGAAGCGAAGAACGAAATATTTTAGGTTCGTTTTTGTAAAAGTTTAATTTGTTACATGTTAATTTAACTGGTTTCTATACAATGTTTCCTGATTGAGAACACAAAAGGGAAAAAATTGGTGCAACCGGATTCGAACCCACGGCCTTACAATCAGAAGGCAAGGTCACTCCAAGAAATTTAATACAAATAAGCTTATACCTTTATTAATAAAATTATTTAAAAATAAATTAACAAAATATTATATGAAGCAGTTAAGCTATCTGCAGACCGTTGCAAACGACCTAGAGATAGCTCAACTGATCGCCCTAATTGGAAGGCAAAAAATCCAATGGAAGCTTTTAACGCAAACGTATTTACTGCATTTGGAAGTAATAAAACATGTTTCAATTTATCCAAATTTTTTTTTTTTTTTTTTTTTTTTTTTAAATTAGTGTACGTTATTATTTTATAACATACTCTAATAATATTACAATCTAGCCATAATTACGGCTAATAGGTAATTTAACACTGACCTAGTTTTTTAAAGTAAGTTACATCTAAGAATGTGTCCACTAACACTTTTCTTACTGTCTCTATTTAAGGCGAAGACACTTTGTTGTTGTGTTCTTGATTAAAGTTTTTCACCTTCACTACATGAATTATAACTTTACACTAGTTCAAACGGTTTAGTTCTTTTAAGTCTTCTCACTATGTCCGTGTTGTCGAGGAGCTGGATGGCCTCGACGTTCACATGATGATGAAGTCTATGTTCGTGAGCTTCTGCATATTTTTTTATAACTTTGTCAACGCACTCAATATTAAGGCCCCGGTGAAGATCATCATTTCTGACGTACCAGGGCGCATTTACTATTTCTCTTAACACCTTATTCTGGAACCCTTGTATAATTAGGATGTTAGTCTTTTTGGTACAGCCCCACAGCTGTATACCATATGTCCATACTGGCATTAGGACCTGTTTGTACAATAAGATTTTATTTTGAACTGACAAAGTGGAATGCCTTCCAATCAGCCAGTTCATTTTTCTGAAGCGAATATCCAGTTCATCTCTTTTCTTTTTCACGTGAGCTTTCCAGCGAAGTTTTACGTCAAGTGTCATGCCTAAATACTTGGCTGTGTTTTCGTAGGGTATGATCTTATTGTTGATATATACTGGACAATAATTTTCCTTCTGATTTGTAAAATTTATATGGACTGATTTAGTTTCATTTAATCTAATTCGCCATTTTTCTGTCCAGTTGTGGATTTTGTTAACAGCCAATTGAACCTTTTCTGATGCTTCTGCGTGAGTGCTTCCTATAGCCATTATAGCAGTGTCATCAGCGAAGGTTGCAATTGTGCTATTTTCTAGTTTAGGTATATCACAGGTGTATAGCAAGTACAGGACCGGACCCAATACGCTTCCCTGTGGTACACCAGCTTTAATTTCTTTTAGGTCTGAGTAGGCGTCGTCTTGTCTTATTCTAAAGAACCGATCCGTTATATATGATTTTAAAATGTCTGCGTATTCTTTGGGTAGCATTTTTCTTAGCTTAGCTATAAGTCCTTCATGCCACACTTTATCAAAAGCCTGTGCTACATCTAGGAATATGGTGGAACAGACTTTTTTTCCCTCAAGGGTTTTTTCTATAACATTTGTTATTCGGTGTACTTGGTCTATGGTCGAGTGCTTTTCTCTGAAACCAAACTGATGCTCTGGGATAAGATCTTTGGTTTCTAATATTGGCTTAAGCCGCTTTAGTAGTAGCTTTTCAAATAATTTAGACATTATGGGTAACAAGGAAATCGGCCTATACGATGAAGTGTCATGGGGCGGTTTTCCTGGTTTTGCTATCATGATTACTTCGGCAACTTTCCACAGGTCTGGTACAAATTTCAATCTCAGTGCGGCGTTGATGAGGTTTGTTAGCTTGACTAATGCCTTTCTTGGAAAATTATGAAGTATTTCTCCAGAGATGAGGTCGAATCCAGGAGATTTTTTAGGATTTATGTTTATCCAAAATTGAAACATTGTTCGTATTTTTTGTTACACAGAGTTTTATCTAAAAAAAACTACGCGTCACGTATTCAAAATGCACGAATACTTTTAGTTATTTAGAAGTATTTCACTCACTCTCACCCCTATCGTTGAAAACGTAGCTGTAAAACGTGTTGCTACTATATTTCATTGCCTAAAGCTATTATATTTTACGCGCATACTATTTCGCAGCTTTTTCCATAGACATGGGTGCACACTTTTTAAAAATAAATCATTATTGTTACTGTCATTATTGTTACCCGTCCGAGACTAGAGGTATATTTGTTAACTTAAAACTTCACGTCTATGATCTTCAGGCACGGTCGATATCCCCTCAGATCTCTTAGTACCAAGTACGAACTCCAGATTACTTTGAGGACGTCTAAGGTAGTCAGAGGTACGTCCAAACATTACATCATCATCATCATCATGCCACTGTGTATGGATGCGTGTGTTTAGACCGTAAGCCATAAAGGCCAGACGAGAAGGCTTTTAAAGGCCAATAGAGGGCTTATTACGAGTTTAGTGCCGATCGAGTGCCGATCGTCGATCGTTACGTTACACCGAATTCTCTATGAAAAAAAAAGAGGTTCTCAAAGAATACGCTAGATGCCGTTGATTTATTTTCATAGAAAATTCGGTGTATCGTAACGATCGACGATCGGCACTAAACTCGTAATAAGCCCTCTGGTCAAAAAATGGCGTTCGGGGCAAAATAACGTGGTCTAGTGGTAGCGGCCGCCTTCCGATATTAAGTTCGTGGGTTCAAAACAGGTCGTGCACCAATATTTTGTTTTCTGTTCAAGAATTTATTTGCACAGTGCATCAAAACTATTACTTACTCTCAAACGGTAAAGGAAAACATCGTCTTAGAACCTAAAGTTCTAAAACATGTGTCATGTGCTCGAAAGAAACCTCTTTGAGGTGTATTTTTAATCCTTTTACCACACTGTTCCCATATTACTAGTGACACGACAAAAAAAACTGTATATGCACAGATTGAAATGAGAATAATTGATGGAAATGAGATTATATCCGAATTCTGCTGGCATATTTTGTAATCACAGCAATCTTTATCAAACTAGAAATTACATTTTTAGTTAATATTTTTTATAATGATAAACTTTACAAAAAAGTTTAACTAGCTTAACAAAATTGTCTCCCAAACACATTGACCGTATTTATAAATACCTTTATAAATACACACGGGAACATAAAATTCACTACAATACTTCTGATAACAAATGAAAAAAACTGGCCAACTCGAACCTAAGAACTCGAAAAATGGAGATTTGAGGCAAACTTTATGGCTTCTTTTATCTAAACGAGTGTGGCCAAGCAAAATTCTAGCTGCAACACTGAACTACTAGTACATTTAACTTTCATAATCGTATAATTGTCAATCAACAAACATATAATAATATAATTATCAAGCAATCAATAAAGTTATGTTTACGTACACCTTACCTTAATGATAGAGGAACATTCTTAAAAAAGAGGCTGCAAAATCGATTCCAATAGATACCTATACGGTACCGGAAACTCAAATTTCCTTTCATTCGGTTCATCCGGTACAGATAACAAAGTAAAATGCATTTCCTGCTTGATTCCCTTCCTACTAAGAATGCCATAAACAAATATATTTTTAAGAAACTTACTCGTTGAATATAACTTGTCCAAGGATTTTCGTATATTTTTTGTACTACTTGCTGATTGCCCAAGCATTGCCTCGCAAGTCACGCTTGATAACGTGCCCTACGATGTCCTGCGTCCATAAGCTTGAGGCATACAGATGTTAAGCCTCATAAGCCTGTAATTTTAACGGCATTCAAACTGAAACACAGCAACGCTGCTTGACGGCAGAAATAGGCATGTGGTGGTACTTTCCCGAAGCCAGTACTTGGCCAAGCTCTTCACTAAGATCTTTACTTCTACAAAATTATTATATTACGTATAATTTATTAAGGTTGCCTGGAAGATCGCTTTCAGCACTAAGGCCGCCCATATTTTGGTGGCTTTTTTTTTTTTTTTTTTTTTTTATACAACCAGCTGATGGAACAAGCAGATGGCCCACCTGATGTTATGTGGTAACCATCACCTATAACAAAGCATTGCCTCGTAAGTCACGCACGATAGGAACGTGCCCTACGATGCACTGCCCTGCGTCCATCAGCTTGAGGCATACAGATGTTAAGCCTCATGTGCCTGTAATTACACCGGCAACCACACTCTTCAAACCGAAACACAGCATTGCTGCTTGGCGGCAGAAAAAGGTGTGGTGGTAGTACTTCCCCGGACGAGCTCTTCACAAAGAGCTCTACTACTCTTAGCAGGTTTCTCTTGGCTGGTTTGGCTTTTGGTTTGGCTATCTTTAGATCGCTCGGAACGGTCTGCAACGGACAGCTTAACTGTTACATGTGTATTTTGTAAATACATGTGCTCTAATTGTCCAAAGTTTATTTCTATTTTAATGCCTTTGTAAGCTCTTTTAAAACCAAATCAAACAATTGGCTCGTGACGAGGTTAAATGACGATTTGTACAGAAAACGTCACATCAATTCCAATACAATCTACTTGAAAAGAACATTCTAGCACTCCGTATCAATAATCTTGGCCAGACAGCATCGTCAATCTAGATCTAAAGAAGTGAGCTGGATTATTTTAGGTCATAGAGCTTAAGGCCCAGGTACACTGATAGCGTAAAAGCCTTTTTACGTTATCAGTAAGTTGAGTTTCAAGCCGGACCAGTTTTTATGATTATTTGAGTTTAACGGATGTTATTTGTCATAAAGTTATATGTCTAGTAATACATAATATATAATTTATTACGTACTAGCTGGTGCCCGCGACTTCGTCTGCGCAGGATTAGTATTTCGAGTAGCTTATATTAGCGTGGCGAAGTACATATGTGTAACTCAAGCGGTTTGGGCAGCGCACGCCAGAATAGCTCGCAGATGATAGATTTTTTCCTACTTACTTGACACTTATCGTCATATTTTGGACAATTCACACAATATAAATTAAATGTAGCCTATGTGTTATTCTGATGTATAAGCTATATTATTGTAAAGAGTCATTAAAATCCATTAAGTAGTTTATACGTGAAAGAGTAACAAACATCCATCCATCCATCCATCCATCCATAGTAGGATTACTATTTAGCTACAACAAACAAAAATATTTCTATGTAATAGAATGACTTGGATGCTAATATGAGTTAAAACTTTATGTGTACCTAATTGTATAATGTTGATAAGTAATCAATATGGCTTATATTAAATTATGTGACTCAAAAAAAAAACTGAAAACTGAAAGAGCTTCACGACTTTAATCCCCAGGCACGGTAGATATCCCCTCAGATCTCTTAGTACCAAGTACTAACTCCAAATTCTTTTGAGGATGTCTAAGGGGGGTAGTCATAGGTACGTCCAAACATTAAATTTGGCACATACCCACATTTGGCAGTAGTTGGTATTCCATACGTGACAGGTTGCAAGCCCATCGCCGCTGTTAGAATACTTACTGGTTTCCTCGCGATGTTTTCCTTCACCGTTTAAGAGCACTGGCATTGCGCACATAAATTTTTCGATAGGAAAAATCCATTGGTGCACGCCCGGATTCGAACCTGCGACCTTACGATCGGAAGGCGGGGTCACTCCCACTAGACCACCGGTGCTCTATGTTAAAGTCAGATATGGTACTTGTATTTTTTATCTGTGGATAAGGAATGGTAAGTCAAAGTCAAAGTCAAAAGGTATTTATTCAATAAAATCGCAAGGATCACTTTGAAACGTCTTAAAGCTAGGTGACTCTAGGTGCCAGTTCCACGCGACCAAAGCCTAGAAGAACAGGCAACAAACTTACGGCTTGGTTCCTACCGTTCTTTTGTATGATCCTCGTTACAATGTGTAATATGTACAATATTGAAGCTCCAGTGTGGTGCCAATCGAATTTAGTGAGGCGTAGGTATGAGTTTAGATACCAGCATAATCTCGAAATGTCACCACATTTCATAGCTCTACCTATCTTCGCCTAGACAAGTACTCCCAGAGGATCGCTGTCCTTAAACCTCAGCAGTGATTTGTCACCGGATTGAGCTACACCTGGGCGTTGCGTTTCGAAGGATTCCCGTCTCTTGGCTGAAATCCTGGGTTTCTAAGATACGGAACGCGTCTTTTCACCGAAGTTATATATTTTTTTGAGCAAACAAGATTTATATAGATAGATAGAAAATTAGAATATAACCTTTTTTTTTTAATTTTCAGTTTAATATATAAGTTTCAGTATGACGTTAATCTGGATCAGTGCAGAGGCAACTAATCGGTCAGGCGTAAAATGACCGGTTACTGCCGGAGGTTGATTGTCCTCATGGCTCAGTGAGGTGGCTATTAACATTGTCATATGTCAATATTAATGTTTCCGAGCTTTCTGCCTGGGTTTTGATTAAACTTTTATGTTAATTTTATCCTGTGTATTCAAGTAACAATAAGAAAACTTTTTCTTTAAAACTTTTACTATCAACTTATCACGTCATTACAATATTTTTTATGATTTAAAAGCTTGCCGCGGACGGCAAGGCGTAAAATGACCGGTTACTGCCGAAGGTTGATTGCCCTCATGGCTCAGTGAGGTTGCTATTAACATTGTCTTATGTCAATATTAATGTTTCCGAGTTTCCTGCGTTTTGATTAAACTTTCATGTTTTTTAAATATTAGTGGACTTTTCACGCAGCACTATCTAGCCCCAAAAAAGCCAGAGCTTGTAATATGAGAAGCAGATAGCTAATATAATACATAAATACTTTTTTTTTGTAAATACATACTTATAATATTATATAACACCCAGACAGAGAACAAACATCTATGTTCATCACATAAAATAAATGTTTGTTCTCGGTGGAGATAGAACCCACGGCCTATGGCGCAGAAGGCAGCACTACTACCAATATAACACCCAGACAGAGAACAAACATCTATGTTCATCACATAAAATAAATGTTTGTTCTCGGTGGAGATAGAACCCACGGCCTATGGCGCAGAAGGCAGCACTACTACCAACTGAGCTGTGAAGACTTTCAAATGGATATAATGGATTTATTAATTAATTTAAAAAAGTTTTTTTACTCTTAATTTATTTTTTAGATATCACTGGACAAGTTTCTCAGTCTATTTTCGAATTATTATAAGCAAGACCTTTCATTTGATACCCAAATTGTAGAAGTGCATTATAAACAACTTGTCCGCCATTTTGGATTTTCCGCCATGTTGGATTTAGAATGACATGAAACAAATTATAACCATGCAATATCATCCAAACTAAACGTGTATACAAATTTCAGCCCAATGGTTTGAAGATAATATCTGCTTCAAAATTGAGTTGCAAGATTTCACCCGAGCAAACATAGTTACATTACATTGTAAGTTAAATAAAAGCTTGTTATAAATAAGGTAATACGCAATAAATACCTATAATCTCGTTAAACTCTCGCTGCAGGCTTGGTCATAAGTTATCGGAACGAGACAGCAATATTGCTTTCTCGCTCTCTCTCGCACTTAGGAGAACGGACGATCCTTTTGTTTAAGCGTGTGTTAAGATGATTTATGACCGAGTTTGCAGCGGGAGTTTAACGCGATTATAGGTTGAACACTGACCTAGTTTGTAGCGAAAGATTAACGCCACTATAGTAGTCTCTTTACGGTTACGGCGCGTTTTTACACCAGTGTTGCCGTCTTTTCGAAGACGTCACTTTCAGAGCTGCTTCACACGTGCACTAACTAGACGATAAATGGTAGCGGAAAATAAAATAAATGGTTGGAGTGGAGGATTAGCACTGATTCGCTCTAGCTTCATGGGGTAAGGATTTGGATTTCTACGTGGTGTATTAGTGATAATACTATTTTTTGTAACAAGGATCATACATAAGAACGATAGGAACCAAGCCGTAAGTTTGTTGCGTGTTCTACTAGGCCTAGGCTTGGTCGCGTAGTACTGGTACCTAGATTCACCGATACTTTTGAGATATTTCAAATTGATCAACTTACAAATTGATTATTCAACTGAACCATTTGACTTTTTAGGATTATGTTCAATAAAAAGAAGTTCTTCTGGGAACCAGAAAGCTTATTTAATATTTAAGTAATGTTTATAATGTGAATACATACGTTTAAACATACGTTTTATTATATTATAACACCCAGACAGAGAACAAACATTTATAAGAGAACAAATTTTGTTCAACGCCACATTTAGAAGTTTGCAAAATTAGACATCGCAACGAATCGGTTAAACATGCATGTACCTATAGAATTTTAATATTTAAGATTTTGTTAAGTTATTATTAGATTTTGTTTAGTTTTGTTAGAATTTAAGTTTTTGATATTTTGTAGTTCACATCGAATTATTTCACTAATGTAGGTAAACTTCTGCTCTTTATTTTATTTTTATTTTCTATACCTGTGCATGACCATTACTATGTATGTACCTATTTACTACTTACTGGAAATAAATACATTTTTATTTTTTATAATCAATAAACAAATGTTTGTTTTCGGTGGGAATCAAACCCATGGCGGAGAAGGCAGAGCTGCTACCAATTGAGCTGTGAGAACGGTCAAATGAGAATTAAATTGCTTAAACACAAAATTTTATTATACAGCTCACAGCATTACTCTCTTTTTACCGCTTCAGCGATCAAAAAAAAACCCTTTAAAAAATTCTCAAGCAAGAATCTTTGAAATAAATCTTATCTCAGTATCGGAGATAAGCAGTGATTTTAAACGAGGAGCTGTGGAAAAATTGCTGTAGATAAATCTCCGTAAGTTTACGTGCGCAAAACTTTAAGCGGCAGCTTGAGCTTATACATTTTGCAATGTAACTTCACAAAACATTCGGGCTGTGGGCTTGCCACTTGTCACATGGAATACATTTATCATCATCAAATCAAATCAAATCAAAAGAAAATCAAAGAGAGAATCAGATCGCTGAAGCAAACTGCATATGAGGCTTGGACCACGGCTCGGTCAAATAAGGACCCTAACATCACTGACGTGAAACGTAGATTGAACGCAGCTTCGAGGTTCAATAAGAGGATGGCTGCCAGAGCCAAATTCGATTTCGTCGGCAGAATTGGTGAGCGGCTGGCACGGTACCCATCTGGGAGTCGTGCATTCTGGTCGCTCGCTAAAGCTGCCGAAGGAAACTTTTGTCAGTCGTCCTTGCCACCACTCCGGAATACCGACGGTAATCTGGTCCATAGCGCTAAAGAGAAAGCCGATCTTCTGGGAAATCTCTTTGCCACAAACTCGACTTTGAATGACGGAGAAGCTGTTCCAACTCCCATCCCGTGGTGTGGTACTACTATGCCGGAAATCACCATATCACAAAGGGAGGTCCGGCGGGAGATGCTTTCTCTTGATGTTCATAAGTCGAGTGGACCAGACGGTATACCGGCTGTGGTGCTAAAGCGGTGTGCCCCGGAATTGTGTCCAGTTCTGACGCGCCTCTTCGAGCTTTCGTACTCCACTAGGCAGGTCCCCGCTTCGTGGAAGACTGCTCTTGTCCACCCGGTGCCCAAAAAGGGCGACAGATCAGATCCATCTAATTACAGACCTATCGCTATTACCTCCCTGCTCTCTAAGGTCATGGAGCGTGTTGTTAACCAACAACTCCTGAGATACCTAGAGGGACACGATTTGATCAGCGACCGCCAATACGGCTTTCGCCATGGTCGCTCGACTGGTGACCTTCTAGTGTATCTCACACACCGTTGGGCTCAAGCCATAGAGAATCATGGTGAGGCATTAGCTGTCAGCTTGGATATAGCGAAGGCCTTTGATCGGGTCTGGCACCGGGGTCTTCTAACGAAATTACCATCATACGGACTGCCTGAGGGTTTGTGCAAATGGGTCGCTAGTTTTTTGTCCGGCAGAAGCATAAGAGCCGTAGTAGACGGTGGTAGCTCCAGTTGCATGGATATCAACGCTGGCGTCCCGCAAGGCTCCGTATTGTCCCCAACATTGTTCCTGCTGCATATCAATGACATGTTGTCCATTGACAATATTCATTGCTATGCAGATGACAGTACTGGGGACACTTTTTACACGGGTCGTGCTAACATCCCTCGTGCCATGGTGGAGGAAAACCGGAGTCAACTTGTGTCTGAAATTGAGGGCATATTAACCAGAGTTTCCGATTGGGGAGAGCAAAACCTGGTTCAGTTCAACCCTACTAAAACACAAGTTTGCGCGTTTACTGCCAAAAAAACTCCATTTACAGTAGGTCCTCAATTCCAAGACATGCCCCTTACCACTTCCAAGAGCATTGGGATCCTTGGTGTCGACATCTCTAGTGACGTCCAGTTCCGTAACCATTTGGAGGATAAGGTCAAGCTCGCATCCAAAAAGCTCGGGGTGCTAAACAGAGCGAAGTCGTACTTCAGTGCTGGGCAACGACTGCTTCTTTACAAGTCGCAAGTCCGACCTCACATGGAGTACTGCTGTCACCTCTGGGCAGGAGCACCTGGATGCCAGCTTGGTCCTTTTGATTCGGTCCAAAGACGTGCTGTGAGAATTGTCGACGATCCCAAGCTCACCAGCGGTATTGAACCACTCAGTTTGAGAAGAGACTTCTCCTGTTTGTGTATCTTCTACCGCTTATATAATGGGGTATGCTCTGAAGAGTTGTTTAACATGATGCCTACATCGTCTTTTTACCATCGCACAGCTCGCCATCGGCAGAGAAGCCATCCTCACACATTAGAGCCAGGGTGGTCGCGTACCGTTCGGTTCCAGAGGAACTTCCTCCCGCGAACACTTAGGCTGTGGAATGATCTCCCTGCTGAGGTTTTCCCGTTAAACTATAGTATGGGGCTCTTCAAAAAGGGTGTTTTAAAATTTTTAAAGGGTCGGCAACGCGCTAGTGATTCCTCTGGTATTGCAGGCGTTCATAGGCTACGGTAACCACTTCCCATCAGGTGGGCCGTAAGCTTGTTTGTCTACTTTGTTGTATAAAAAAATAAAAAAAAAAAAAAAAAAAAAAATATATATTAAACTTCTAAACTAAAACACAGACAATTAATAAAACCAAGACAGTTGCAAAATGGTCCCAACTCAGCATATGCAAGTTGTAAAAACTTGCGCTGGTCTTCCGTTGGGGCCGTTGAGGATCATCAGCTTGTAGAAATCTTCTGCTGGACCATAGGCCTTATACATTTAACAGAAATTACTTAACATCTGTATGCCTCAAGTTGATAGACGCAGGGCAGTGCATCGTTGGGCACGTTCCAATCGTGCGTGACTTACGCGGCAATGCTTTGTTATAGGTGATGGTGACCACTTAACATCAGGTGGTCCATCTGCTTGTTCCATCAGCTAGATGTATAAAAAAATATGAGTAACTTTTTCTAAGGAACCAACACTGTGAACGCAAAAAAAAACAGCTGTTTCATACAACATTTCAATACCTACCTGACTAAAATGTATGAAACAGCTGTATTTTTTTCGCGTTCACAGTGTTAGTTCCTTAGAAAAAGTTATTCATATTTGTAGTGTATAACAATAAACTATGCACGCTGACTGGGTAGGCGGCAGCAACGGAACGCACCACACACAGTCGGGGGCACTCAATTCCAGCCGGCCGATCCAGGCAGACGTTACTCGAACTAAGTGTTTTATTTGGTACCCAAGCAACCTGTACAGTACAATATTGATGGATACTGCCCTACCAGCCCCCTGAAGTTTTTAAACACAAGTATAGGAACACCTTGTATAAATACCAAGCATCAGTGTCTCGTTTAAATTAATTAATCGCGTATCTTTTGTGTTTCTCTTTTGAAGTACAAACAATTAAAATATTCATTTTAGGCATTATCCCCACGCGAAGCTGCAAAATATAAATATTGGTGGACTTTCCACACAGCACTATTTAGCCCTGAACTAAGCCAAAGCTTGTGATATGGGAACCAGATAGCTGATATAATACATAGGTATATACTTTTTTTTTTGTAAATCTTACATATTATAACACCCAGACAGAGAACAAACATCTATGTCCATCACACAAATATTTGTTCTCGGTGGGGATCGAACCCACGGCCTACGGCGCAGAAGGCAGAGATACTACCAACTGAGCTGTGAAGGCTGTCGAAAAAATGTCGTTCATCAACGTATAATTTATTAGGCAATGCAGATTTTTTTTATACTACTTGCTGAGGGAACAAGGCCCACCTGAAATTTGTGTGTAAGTGGTAACCATCACCTATTATTTTGGTATAGTATTATATTATAGTATTTTTCCTATATAATTTTACCTGCTGTTACCCGCGTGTTCGTCCACGAGGTTAAGTAGGCTTGAGTTTGTTTTTAAAACCTTCAAGTATGTTGGAATATGGTGGTAGGTGCTCAGCTAAATCTAAAATTTTAACAGTGTTTTTCATCATGACTTTATCAATGGCACGTAATAAGTTAATGAGGTTTTGAGTTGCGTTTTTTAATTATAAAAATATTAGGTTTGTACCTACTGAGAATAACTTTTATACTGCGTTTACATTTAGACATTCGCGTTGTCATTCGCGTGGACGGAAATGTTGACATCCATATATGCGATTGGACATGGAAGTGGCCTGTTTACATTCTCGGATTGCCCAAGTCCCTTCCCATGTCTCTGCACATTTCTACGGACATGAGCTGAGTGTAAACGGGGTATAGTGATGAGTGTAAGGGAGGTACTTAACTAATCGTCGAAAACAAAATATTGTTCTAGAACCGGCTTATTACTTAGCGCTTATCTCTAATACTATAAGACTCAAAGTCCTGACTGACTGACTGACTGACTGACTGACTGACATATAGACAACGCACAGCCTAAACCGCTGGTCCTAGAGACTTGAAATTTGAGGAGTACATAGGTCTTATGGCGTAGAGGTGTACTAAGAAGGGATTTTTGGAAATTCAACCCCTAAGGGTGTAAAAAGGGATGAAAACGTTTGTATGAAAAATTGTATTCCTTGAACCTACAAACTTGAAACTTGGAGAACATGTACCTCAAAGCAAAAAAATAGGATAGGCATTTTTAGTTTTTTAAAACTACCCCTAATAAGTGTGCAAAGGGATGTAAAAGTTTGTATGGGAGTTTTTTGACCGCTGGTCCTAGAGACTTGAAATTTGAGGAATACATAGGTCTTATGGCGTAGAGGTGTACTAAGAAGGGATTTTTGGAAATTCAACCCCTAAGGGTGTAAAAAGGGATGAAAACGTTTGTATGAAAAATAGTATTTCTTGAACGTACAAACTTGAAACTTGGGAGTACATATACTTCAAAGCAAAAAAATAGGAAAGGCATTTTTAGTTTTTTAAAACTACCCTTAATAAGTGTGCAAAGAGATGTAAAAGTTTGTAAGGGAGTTTTTTGACCGATGGCCCTAGAGCCTTGAAATTTGAAGAGTACATAGGTCATAAGACGTAGAAGTGTACAAAGAAGGGATTTTTGGAAATTCAATCCCTTAGGGTGTGAAAAGGGTTGAAAACGTTAGTATGAAAAATTGTATTCCTTGAATCTACAAACTTAAAACTTGAAGTAGATGTACTTCAAGGCTAAAAATGAGGAAAGGCATTTTTAGTTTTTTAAAACTGCCCATAATAAGTGTGCAAAGGGATGTCAAAGTTTGTATGGGAGTTTTTTACCGCTGGTCTTAGAGACTTTACATTTGAAGAGTCATGATGATGATCATCATCAGCCCGAAGAAGTCCACTGCTGGACATAGGCCTCCCCTATACATTTCCAGGAAGCGTGTTCATCATTGGGCGGGGGGGGGGGGGGGTTGCCAATAAGTGTGCAAAGGGATGTCAAAGTTTGTATGGGAGTTTTTTAACGCGTGGTGCGATTGACTCATTGTACATTGCCAGTACTCTCAAACGGTGAAGGAAAACATCGGCATGTCGTAGAACCTAAAATTCAATACACTGTTACGAAAGAACTAGTGACACGACAAGAAATAATATAATTGACATTGTTCAAAGTTAATAAATTTAGAAGATCCAAAAATGTCACTAACTTCTGACGCTGACTGTACCTTTCATTCTAACTCCGAATTAGCCGACAACCTCCAAACCCACTGAATTATACAGTCGTTCAAACTGCGTTCATGCAGTCATCTAAACTTCATACATGCAGTCGGGTTTACGAGCCTGTAATCTTTGCCTCATGGGATGAGCTGATGCCACAGAATAAATAAACAGGTTAGTTAAAGCGCCCACCAAAGTTCGCACCCAAGTAGGTAGTATTCAAGTTTCTGCCGTAAGCTAGTGGCATTAAGGATGCTAATGGCTTGCACTCCCTCAAGGCGCTTATGACGTTTCAATTATTATTAAAGCAAATACTGCAGAATAAATTGATTAAAAGGTAAAAAAAAATTATAAGTGCTCCTATTCAAAATACCAGTTACACACAAAAAGTAAAAAAAATCACATCGTAGAATTTACATACAAATATAACATGAGTTCCCATTTACAGGCTTTTTAATGAAGTTACAGTTCAGGTTACTTTGGTGGACTATGTAGACTTGTAGACCGACACCGATAATTTTGATAACCCTGTTAAAAGCAAGTCAGTCTATGGCACGTGATCTCTGAAATGCGGAAACCGTCTTATGTTGACCGTAAGCCGCGAAAATTCAGACTTTTAAGATATTTTCTCGTATTCAATTTAATTAATTTAATCCTTATCCCAAGATGGGAGGAGAGGATCACTTTAATCGGCCCAGCCGTTCTCGAGTTTTAGCGAGACAAACGAACGCAAAAAAGCAATTGATTTATTATTATAGAGATATATCAATATCAATATCAATATTGGTGGACATTCCACACAGCACTATCTCGCCCCAAACTAAGCCAAGGCTTGTGATATGGGAACTAGATAGCTGATATACTACTTATATACTTTTTTTTTGTAAATACATACTTATAATATTATATAACACCCAGACAGAGAATAAACATCTATGTTCATCACACAATTGTTTGTTCTCGGTGGGGATCGAACCCACGGCCTACGGCACAGGAGGCAGAGCTAGTACCAACTGAGCCGTGAAGGCTGTCGAAATCGAAAAAATCGAAATCGAAAAATCGAAAAAAATATAGAAATAGAGATTACTACGGGTATTTTTGAAAATACGACGGCCATTTAAACACGGCCGCTATTCTAAGACTATGTAAGCACCGTAGGAAACCCAAGCTGTACCGACTGTAACCTGAGAAAATCGAGTTACAAGCCAAACCAAAAGTCATTAGGAATGGAGCATGTTCAGAACTCGCCGAGACAAACTCTAAACTATCGTGCCATCTAAATATCCGTGCCTCGGGGAACCTTCATGACTATATCTGCAGATAAATTCGTTAGCCGTGTACAGTCAGCATCAGTAACTTATGAGAGCACTGGTGGTCTAGTGGTAGTGACACCAATGAGTTTTTCTGTTTTAAAATTTATGTGCACAATGCCAGTACTCTCAAACGGTGAAGGAAAACATCGTGAGAACCGGCATGTCGTAGAACCTAAAAAGTTCTATAACATGTGTCAAGTGCTTGAAAGGAGCCTCTTGAGGCGTACTTAAAATCCTTTTACCACACTATTTCGAAAGAAATTAGTCACACAACAAGAGAAGAGTAACTTATGATCTTTAGATTAGTTAGAAAAATCTTTATTGCACAAAAGGAAGTATAGGCGAACTTAATGCTAGTTAGCATTTACTTCCAGTCTTCTTTTTAGTGATCAAAATGTTTATCATTATTAGCGAACCTTTGCAGTGAATTGAATTTTTTATCATTACCAATTTTTATATTACTTGATGACTATCACAAATTTGATTTATCATTACTTGATTTATTTTGGTTTTTATTTTTTAATCAAACTTGATATAAATGGTTACAAAAATTCAAGTTGTTATTTATTATAATATTTTAAATCCTCAACCTGATGCTGACCGGCAATAATGGAGCTAATGTACTTCTCGCTCGCACGTTTCAACATGTCAAAACATTATTGTTAACGGTATAGTTGATTGCGATTTTTCGAAAATTGCTTTAGTGATTTTATATCTTTCAACATGTCGAAACGTGCGAGCGAGAGGTACATTAGCTCTTGTTTTCGCCTTATGTCATATTTATGTAACACTTAATTGCACAATAATAAAAAAAATATGTGTACTAAAGATGGGCTTAATGTAGTGAGCATTTCCTACAAGTCAACTTAAAAGGTAGAAAATTATGTATACGTGTTATCTTAAAAATAATTAGTTAACTACTTCAAGAATAAAAGCAACGTTGCGATTTAAACTATAAAATTATTACCTAATAAAAACTTGTACTTGCAAAAAAGTAGAATATATAGAATAACATTTTATTTTTATTTTTATTTTATTTTATTTGGGAAACAAACAGTACAATGGATCAGTAAAAAAAAAACATATAAAACACATAAACCAACAAAGTTTCCTCAATTAAATATAACAAAGTAGCAGTGAACAGAAATAGAAATTGAACAATGAATAAATTATTATGATAGAGGTACAAATAAATTTTCTTAAAAAAAAACTAAAAAATACATTATAGGCAAGTTTCCAATACTCAATTATTAAAAATAATAATTTAAAACAGGAACAAATTAAAAATTTCTTTCTGTTTGTACAGGAGACAGTTAACATATTATAAATATGATATTATACCTTTCTCTTAAACTTTATCTTTTCTAGAAATTGTCTTGTTAAAATTTAGCATCAATTCAGCTACCTTCAAATTATCGGTCGTATAAAATGACCAACTACTTTTATCGCTGACTGCACCACCCCAAACCGTGAAACCCCAACATGCATCAGATAATTTACCCCAAAGTTTTGACAAATAATAAATATGGCACATCCCAGATGAGATCGGCATCGACTGGCCGAAGTTGCGTGGCTGATTGCACAAAGTTGACACTTCTCAACTTGCTCTAAAGTATACAGAACTGGGGCCTTATGCTCACTTCGAGCGAGATTATCTCACGGTGGAGATGACGTCACATCTCGTTCAATAACTCGTTGATGTTGCGTCTCGCATGAACTTTGAATGAGAAAATTGGGGAGTTAGGTGGTGAGAATGGGGATAAATAGTTATCGAACGAGATATGACGTCATCTCTACCGTGAGATAATCTCGCTCGAAGTGAGCATAAGGCCTCAGGAGATAATGAAGAGGTACCCACACAACGATCGATCAATGTTGATCTTCATAAGTTTAGAGTACCTAGCACTAGTGGAATAGAAAATGAACTGGAAAAAAAGGTACCATTAATTATATAGCCTTTGTTAAACCTCCCATAATAATCTTGAAAACATTACTGCATAAATATATCAACATAAGGTTATGTTTTATACAGGGTGTTCATTAACTTAAAGCGTCCATTAACTTAAGGCAGATGTTGAGCCTCATGTGCCTGTAATTACACCGGCAACCACACTCTTCAAACTTAAACACAGCGTTGCTGCTTGGTGGCATTAAAAGGCGTGGTGTAGAGGTACTTCCCCGGACGAGCCCTTCACAAGGAGCTCTACTACTCTTACATCTTAAGTAATCATCATAAGTAGAGCTTTTTATGAACTGGCCCAGTCCGGGAAAGTACTACCAAGCCCATTTCTACCGCCAAGCAGCGTTGCTGTATTTTGGTTTGAAGAGTGTGGTTGCCGGTGTAATTACAGGCACATGAGGAAGGTATGCCTGAAGTTGATAGATGCAGAGCAGTACATCGTAGGGCACGTTTCTATCGTGTGTGACTCGCGGGGCAATGCTTTGTTATAGGTGATGGTTACCACTTAACATCAGATCTGCCTGCTCCATCAGTAATTAGAATAAAAAAAATGCACTGAAAAAGTTCGTCCGGGGAAGTATTCCAACCTGTTTCTATTGCCAAGCAGCGTTCAATTTGATGCCATTCGGTGCTTTGTTAAAATGGTATTATAGTTGTGTACCATTTCAATTATAAATTTCTGCAAATAATTGTTTCAATATTAGAGAAGTATTTCCTCTTTTAACAATAAGTATTCAAACGGAAAACATTTCTTTATACAATTGCTTCATGGAATAAGTGGATTTTTGTAACAAATTCCCAAGCGACGTACAAGGTTGCTTAGAAGAGATCGCTGGCAGCGATAAGGTCGCCCATTGTTTTTCCTAAATCTATGCCTTACAAAGGTGTACTTATTTTGTTTCTGTGTGGTGAAAAATAAATATTTATCTATCCATTTTTTGATAGACAAATTCAAAAACAATAAACTAGAAAATATTTTACGAAAGCTTACTATACAACTTAGAAAATGTAGATACATTTTGCACCTACCTACTGATTACCAACCTTATCTTTTAACTACCTACTAGAAATCGTTTAAGACTCCACTTATAATTCATTATAAGCGGACTTTGCAGTCCACTTATAATGAATTATATTTAATAATAATAAAGTTCTATATACCGAAAATATTTGCTCAGGATATAAACGTGGCCTGCCATGCACTGCCCTGCGTCCGTCAACTTAAGGCTCACAGACGTTAAGCCTTATGTGCCTGATACCTATTTCACCCGCACCCACACTCTCTCTCTTGTCGTGTCACTAGTTTCTTTCGAAACAGTGTGGTGAAAGCGCCTCCAGAGGCTCCTTTCTAGCACTTGACATATGTTGTAGAACTTTTAAGGTTTTGCGACATGCCGGTTTCCTCACGATGTTTTCCTTCACTGTTTGAGAGTACTGGCATTGTGCACATACATTTTTGAACAGAAAAACTCATAGGTGTATGACCGGTTTCGAACCCACGACCTTAGGATCTGATGGGGCCGCTACCACTAGACCACCAGTGCTTTCACTCATACTCATTAAACTGAAACACAGCAACGCTGCTTGACGGCAGAATTAGGCATATTATATAACAATTTGGTTTGTTTGCTTTCAAACGATAACTCTAGATACGTTCAACATTACAATGTTGAATTATCACACAATTTCAGTCGAAACTTTGCGTGTATAAGCGTGGTTCACACAGAATTTCAGTTATTCATAGATTATCGATGTTTTAAGTAGTTGAATAAAATAATAGAAATAGAAATAAAATCCTACGAGTGGGGAATCCTAGTAGGGATTCCAGATATATTAAATAACCAGATTTTTTGTAAGATAATCACAATTTTGACGCTTTTGAAATAGAATGTTGGAAGGTCCGTAGAAATTTCACGGATGTTGCGAATGTTAGAAATGTTTCTAGGTGAAAGGAAACAGACCACCTTATGTTGAGTGGTTGCCTATACCTATAATATCTGCATTAGTCTAGTCCAAACATTATGGTAGGCATCTATTTAAGACTGGATCTTGTGATGTCACAATATCTCAGTTCGAAGCAACAACAAAAAACATGTGATCGTAAGGAGCCTCTTTGAGGCGCACTTTAAATCCTTTCACCACACTATTTCAAACTAGTGGCTCGACAAGAAGAAGAAGAAGTTCAGGGTTGATCTAGTATTGCAAAAGTTTAAATATAAATTGGTAATGAGGTAGCGTAGGTACTTAAGTATCTAATTTCATTTATTATTTCACAGTGTTTGCAATGGCTGGTCCATTGCAAACATTTCACGAAATGAAAGTAAAATGTTCTAGAAACATTGAAATTAAAAAATAAAATTGGGTTGCTCTGTTCATTGTTTTTAAAATTAAAAGAGCAATTTTAATTAAAAAGTTTTATTTTTTTATGAAAGAGGTTGAGTGTTTATTTTATACTACTTGCTGATGGAACACGCAGATGGCCTACCTGATGTGAAGTGGTAACCATCACCTATAACAAAGCATTGCCTCGTACGTCACTCACGATAGGAACGTACCCTACGATGCACTGCCCTGCGTCCATCAACTTGAGGCATACAAACGTTAAGAGGGGCCTTCCCGGTCCTACTATCGTCAATGCGAGCGTGATTGAAAAGCTTGTTGTTTCATCCAGCGCAATGTTAGAAAAAGAGGCAAAGCGAAAAAAGAGAGAAAGCGCCTGAGTGCTCGGTTGGCATTCGGTTACTTTCGCCGCTCACTCGCGGGCTGTCGGCTCTACGATAAGCATTATGCCATTCATTCATAGGGCATTCATCATAATAATAACATCGCGCGCGCGCCTATCTATTTTCTCTATCTACCTACTATGGCCTCGCCCGCGCATAGCCGTAGTTTTGTAAATGCATGCAGGTACATAAGTACCTACATTTAGCAACGTATTATATTATTAGTATATTATTATATACTCTTTGACTAGTACGGACGTAGCGCTTGGCCTCGGAGATAATGTCATTGTGTGTTGTATTTTTACCAATCTAGGTACCTACCGTATGTGCGCTATTTTTACAATATGGAAAGTATAAAACATACATTTTCTTACCTTTTTTTATTTTATGCGAGTGCGCGAAGCGAACGAAGATCTTAGTTTCAACTTGGGCGATTTGGCATTTTATGTATGTATGTATGTATGTTTGTCTGGCGATAACTTTCGAACCGTTGATCCGATCTGCATGAAATTTGGTATGTCGATAGATTGTGCTTGAGAAATTTACTGGTAAGTATATGAAATCGGATGGCGGGTTATTTCGATATGGGGTTTTTTAAGGGGGCAAAAATAAAAAAAGGTACATAAAAAAATCAAGTTACATGTCATATTGCTTTGTTTGGACATTCCAAATCAATTTTTACTTTTTTTCTGGGACGCTCGGTTTTTGAGATACAACAAAAAAGTTAAATTAAGATAACCGGCGATCCAAGAGCTCCAATCTCTAGGAATTTCGTTGACATCAAGGTTTTTCTACTGGTCGCCCAGTTCCTTTGCTTTTTCTTATTTTTTTTCTTGAAATAAATTAAGAAGGTACTCAGTTCTCATAAAATGGTGATAGCGACCTGGTCTGATGATGAAGCCAAGGTCTGTTCAACGGAACTCTTCAATAAATAAGCCAAATAGAGTTGAAACTTGGTTACCAAGTTGGTTGGTAAGTTAGTAGGTGGTTGTCAGAAATTTCTCAAGTACAAGCTATCGACATATCAAATTTCATGCAGATCGGATCAACGGTTCTAAAGTTATCGACAAACATACATACATCCATACATACATACATAAAATGCCAAATTGCCCAAGTTGAAACTAAGATCTTCGTTCGCTTCGCTCACTCGATCAATTATTAGTATATTATATACTAGCGGCCTGTCGCAGCTTCGCATGGGTGATCATACATTTTTTGAACATTTTAGGATAAACTTAGACCGTGGGTTCGAGCCTCGCGTCTACTTATTTCATACATTTGCACGCCAGAGTGAGTGAAATCGCACCCTGTGCGTGACCCGTGGACCCGTTAACATTTTTAATTTCGTCATATCTTTTGAATGGAATGTCCGATTTGAAAAATTTAAGAAGTAAACTATAGGTATTGAAACCGTCTTAATAATGAAAAGATTTATTTGGATAAGGATTAATACCAAGGTACAAATAAAGACCCTTTTCTAGCGGCGGCATTTCAATTATTTTTTTATAATAAAAGAACACTTATTGTGACATAACTATAATACTTAGACATATGCTGTCGCGACATTTTTTGTAGATGATGACGTGTTCTACAAAATATTTTGTTCTATCATCAATAGTTTTCGCAGCGCACGCGATGTAAGGTTTTTGTTTTCCACCTTGGGTTATATTATTGGAGTTTTAGTAAGGATCCCTAATTTTTTTGAAAATATAATATAGCCTCTGTTACTCAGGGATAAAGTAGCATTCTAATGGTGAAAGAATTTTTGAAATCGGACCAGTAGTTTTTGAGCCTATTCGTTACATACTAAAATACAAATCTTTCCTCTTTATAATATTAGTGTAGATAGTGTAGATGTAGATAAGTACTCTTTGTCTAGTACGGACGTAGCGCTTGGCCTCGGAGATATGTCATTGTGTCTTGTATTTTTACCAATCTAGGTACCTACCGTATGTGCGCTATTTTTACAATATGGAAAGTATATAACATACATTTTCTTACCTTTTTTTATTTTATATATAGGTATAATACCTCATGGGCGAACAAAGAAGTCAGACAGATTCTCGCTAACAAAAAACTGTGCCACTCAGAGTCGGCCAACTCGCTGTAAGTGTAGGTACAGTGTCGAAATGAGTGTGTAGTCAAGCTCTGCATTTCCAGTATAACTTGGCCTCGCTTTGTGTCAATTTTCGTACAATGAGAGATCCGAATAAAATGGTTTGACACGCGCAACGGCGCAAACGTCAACACTCACACCTATATGGGATTCAGTTTTGTTTTAGCAGGGAGTTCCGTCTAACTTTTTCTAACTAGTAGGTAAAACAGAATTCACAAAAGTCAAATGCAACAGAACATTTACGTACGCGCAGTAAACAAATTCAACTCGTACTAACAATTCTGAGAGGCCCGACCCGACCCGAACGAGACCGAGCAGCGTTTCTCCCCCTTTCACCCCGCCTCTTACCGCCACTTGGCTAACAACCAAGTGAGAACGCGATAACATTTAACGAAAAATAGTGTGCGGAAATTTCATAAAACTTGTTCCAGGACATACGTGTTTTTCAGTAAGATTTACAAGTTTGTGAAATAAAAGTTTGTCGTTTAGAATTTCCATTACATTTGCAAGGTTTCTATCAAAATATTTTCTTTCCTTTTACAATTAATGAGTACATTATGAACGTCCAAAGTTCAAGTAAAATTTGTGCAAAAAAGCAGATGTTTGGAGGCTTATACTGAATATGTTTCTCCAAATTTGAATTTTTTGTTTTGATAGAAACCTAGCTATAGTTTACAAGATATCTATTATTTAAAAGTTTCAAAGAAAGATCTATTACAACGCCATAATCACGTACGAGCGTTTGTATGAAAAGTAAGACGGGTTGGCCGCTCTTAAGCCTCGTAATTACACCGGCAACCACACTCTTCAAACCGAAACACAGCAACGCTGTTTTGCGGCAGAAAAAGGCGCGGTAGTACTTCCCCTGACGAGTCCTTCACAAAGAGTTCTACTACTCTTAGGTTATTGAATAAATATCTTTTGACTTTTAAATCAAACTGAGAATGTGTGGTTAAGACCGCATGTAAAATACACTTTTACCAAAATTCTAATGAGAAAAGACGAAAAGCAATTGTACACGTAACATTATTAAAACAAGCCCCTAGCCATTATAAGACTGCCTTTGTAGGTCACGTGGTATGATGGTGTTTCACCATTACGCGTTCGTGCGTATACCCCTTATAATAATTTCTTGACATTTAATATACGAGGTACAAGTCAAAGCCAAGATTGAGGGTGTCTTTGAAGCCTTTGCAAAATCTCTTTAATTAAGCCAGACGATATTGTACCTTATTTAATAAAGCATAAGATCGATTTGAGATAATATGATGAGCCCGAACATAATTTGAGGCGAATTTCTTTGAAATAATCAGGGGAGTGTAGCAATCGGGGGAGACAGTTAAACTAATCTTTAGATATTATAATTAGGTTAGGTTAATTAATTCTATTTTCTTGATATAACTCAAACTGAGGTGGGGATATCTGAAAAAAATATATTACTGCATGCTACGTAGCAAGTTTAAAAGTCATAATAACTTCTGGGAAAAATCTTTTTCAAATCCCAACTAGTGGAGATATTTCAAAAAATAATTTCAGTTAATTCTGAATTAATATCTATCAGATCTCCAATAAATATTTTGAAGTAAAATCGAAAAAATTGTGTGCGCAATGCAAGTGCTCTTATTTATTTTTATTTTATTTTATTTTATTCGGAAAACAAATCGTATTTAAACTATGATATAAAAACTTAAATAAGCTAAATACCAATTAAATTAATAATTTTCGCATATTTAAAACTACAAAAGAAATATGCTTATTGACAAATCAAAAATAAAAAAACAGAAAAAAGCAAAACCAAAACAAAAGAGTAAATAAATATAACAAAATTTATTAAATATTACAACAATGATAAAATAGGTAGGTACACATTGTCGTACCTAACCAAGCAGCTGAGGCACCGATTTATACGGCAAAGGAAAACATCGTGAGTAAACCAGTTAGTATTTTAACAGCGGCGATGAGCTTGCAACCTGTCACGTATGGAATAGCAACTACTGCAAATGTGGGTTTGTGCCAAATGTAATGTTTGGTTGGACGTACCTCTGACTACCCCCGTTAGACGTCCTCAAGGAACCTGGAGTTTGTACCTACTAAGTACTAAAAGATCTGAGGGGATATCTACCGTGCCTGGGGATCAAAGTCGTGAAGCTGTTTATATTTCAGTTTCACAACTTTGATCCCCACATAGTAAGATAAATATTACAAAATGGTAAGTTAAACAGAGTATGGTTCAAAATAGTGCATAAATTATTTCGTGGACATTTCGTGCCCACAATGTAGAACTACAAATATATTATTGAAACTATAATTGCATTATACCATCCCAAGCATTATGTTCCCATCAATTACCTACATACATTATGTCATCAATTGATTTACAGATTTTTAATTTATTATTATGGACGGTTTTATGCAAAAATAGAGCATAGATGGAATTAATTAAAGTTTAAAATTTCATTAAAATAATAATTTTTGGGTATTGGTACCATACTTTTTTATGGGGTGGGCACTGGGCAGCAGCATAAGCATTCGAAATGTTTTGCACTATTTTGGCCAACACCTAATACAAACGTACCTTTTGTAAGTAGCTCGCACATCATTGAATAATTCCTCAGGTCGGTCAACAGATGGCGTTGTGACCGGCATTCCGGCTCGGGCGCGGTTGTGGTTTAATAATTTAATGTGACCACCTTGTGGTGTTTGGCTTAGTGCCGGTAGAAAGGGATGTGAGGCATGTCGGGTCTATGAATTAAGACGCAGACTACTGTCAAACGGCATCTCGCTCACACATTTCAACATTATTGAAGATATAAAATCTAAATATGAAGTTATGGAAAATTGCAAACAATTAAATTTCGGAGATCAGCATTAAGAAAGATTACCAATTTTTTTTTTATTGAAGCAAGTTTTCCTGCAAAAAACTTTAATGGCAGGAAACTTTATTTGAGTCATAATGCAATTTTTCATAATTACCGTCAGTAATTCTATATTTTCATATAATCTAAAAGGAGCTGTTTCATCAATAGCCGGGGTCGGGTCTGAGTACAGAATTCATAGCGTCTCCAGAATTGTTCACATATTGAAAAAATCGACCAGATAAACATGTGGGTGACAACTTTATTTGCCTAGAAATAAAAATTGCACTTATATGGTAATCTCTTATTTTTTTCCAATTTTTCTATGTTTCGTACAAAGACCAGACCCACAATAAAAAAGATCCTTTATAACGAGTTGTTTGACGGATGTCAGCCTCTTAATAATTCAACACTATCACTTTGTGGCACTTGGCTTAGTGCCGGTAGAAAGGGATGTAGGAAGCAAGACGGGTCCATGAATTAACTGAAGCTTGATATGGAGATGTTTTAGTACGTATTCTAAAGGAATAAACAATAGGTAAATTGATATTACCAAAGGTGTCGCGTCGTGGAGAGGTTTCCATTGAACGCCTAGTGGTATAGGGGGAATTTGAGGGCGAAAGAGCGTGTTACAGGACACCAATGAGATGGACGGACCAGGTCAAGGCAGCCATGAATATTCCCTTGAACGAGTGCGCCAGAAGAGCAGTGATGCTTTGGCTTAGTCAAGGGTTAGATTAGTTGTGTCGAAAGTCCACCAATATATTTATATTTTTGTATTATTGTGCTGGTTAAATTATAGGCACATCAGTCTTAACATCTCAGCCTCAAGTAGATGGATGCAGGGCAGTGTATCATAGGGCACGTTACCATCGTGCGCGTGCCATCGTGCGCGAATTTAAATGTTTGCAAAAACATTTGGATAGACACCACAAGCAGAAGAAGCAAATTTAAATCCTTGGGCTCATGGAAAACAGGCGTGATATGTACGTAAAACCTAAAAGGCCCAAATCTTCGTATTTTTGTCTCGTTTCCATAAATAGCTCACTTGAACTATACCCGTTTTAACTCTATTTTTTCTCCATTCAACACAACTCCCAATTTAACCCTTAAGAAGACGGATGAAGCTATTCCAATGGTTTAGTGGTCTATAGATGTTCCATTCCGGCGTAAAACATAGCCTTTATTGACTTCTTAAATCTTTTGGTAGCCAAAAAGGTACGGAGGTACAGGTTAAATAATTAGGTGGTAGTTTTCGGGGTCAGTTCACGGTAATGGTATGTTGGAGCTGGGAGTTTTATTATAATACGAAGTCATCGTTTATTTAATATAGGTTTGTTAGCATCATCATCATCATCAGCCCAAAGAAGTCCACTGCTGTCCAGCAGTGGACTTCTTTGGGTCTCCACTATACATTATAGTGGAGGCCTCCACTACACATTTCCGATTAGGAAGATTAGTTCCGGAAGAACGATTCCGAGCCCTCTCCATCCACCGACTTCCTCACAATGTCGTCAGTCCATCGGGTAGGAGGCGTCCCACGCTTCGTTTTCCTGTTCGTGGTCGCCATTCGAGAACCTTTATTCCCCAACGGTTATCAGTCCTTCGAGCTATATGACCTGCCCATTGCCACTTCAACTTGCTGATTCTGCGAGCTATGTCGGTTACCTAGGTTCTCCTACGGATTTCCTCATTTCTGATTCTATCTCGTAGTGAAACTCCCAGCATAGCTCTCTCCATAGCCCGTTGTGCGACTTTGAGCTTGTTGATGAGGCCAATAGTAAGCGATCACGTCTCAGTTCCATACGTCATCACTGGCAACACACACTGGTTGAAGACTTTCGTCTTGAGGCTCTGCGGTATCTGTGACGAGAAGATGTGGCGTAGCTTCCCGAACGCTGCCCATCCGAGTTGGATTCGTCGGCTGACCTCTTTATCGAAGTTGGATCTACCTAGTTGGATCGTCTTTATTGACAGCCTTTTGACATCCTTCAGCTTAGTTGGTAGTAGCTCTGCTTTCTGCGCCGTAGGCCGTGGGTTCGATCCCCACCGAGAACCAACATTTGTGTGATGAACATAGATGTTTGTTCTCTGTCTGGGTGTTTAAAGTTATTAAGTATTATATCAGCTATCTGGTTCCCATATGCCATAGAACAAGCTTTGGCTTAGTTTGGGTCAAGTTTGGGGTGTGGAATGTCCACCAACATTTATTTACCAATCAATTATTAATTATTCACAAGTAGGTGCTTATAAAATCAGTTATTTTTGTCAAAACAACAAAAAAAGTAACTATATTTATGGAAAGAGTTGTAAGATAAATCCAAACTTTTCCCTTTTTTTGTAAATCAGATAAAAGTTAATCAGCTACAGAACTCGTCAATGGGGCTTAAAATGTTAACAAACTTTTTTAGGGTTCCGTACCCAACATCCAGATATAACGGGACCCTATAACTAAGACTCCGGTGTTCGTCCGTCTGTGTCTGTCTGTCTGTCTCTCACCGGGCGCGTCTGTCACCAGGCAGTATCTCATGAACCGTGATAGTTAGACAGTTGAAATTTTCACAGATGATGTAATTCTGTTGCCGCTATAACAACAAATACTAAAACCAGAATAAAATAAATATTTAAGGGGGCTCCTATAAAACAAACGTGATTTTTTTAAAAATTTAATAATTTCTACTGAAAAAGTTGTAGAACCTAAAAAATTCAAAAACGTGTAAAGTGCTCTAAAGAATCCTCTCTAAGGCGCAGTTAAATCCTTTCGCCACACTGTTTCGAAAGAACTAGTGACACGATAAGAAGAAGAAGCAGGCTAGATAGCGCTGTGTGTATTTTCTGTGTATGATAGGAAATACGTAGGTATAAATGTCGTTAGAGCAAGTTTGTAACATAATGGTAGACCAATCTAAGCTTACACTTCTTACGCTATCCATATCGCTTACCAATACTTTGATATTGCAAACATTTACTTGGTCTAATGGTCCTTCTTCGTGGTTCGCTTGCTAATCGATCTTTGTTTACAAAACTTATTCACACATTTTGAACCTTATAGCATTGGGTAAAGAGTTGAGTATCGTTTGGTTTAAAATGTGGTGTGTTTTGTTTAGATAAGGCAGTTACCGCGATCAGATAATTATCATCGTCATCATCTGAAAGAAGTATCTCGTATAATTGACCAAAAAAAATATGAGTTTACCTGTTTTGAGAGAGACACCAGTCTCTCGCAAAACAGGTAAACCTCGCATCAAACCACTTTAGATGAGTCTAGATTGTTTAAGTTACCTACTTTATGAAGAGATCACCTATAACAAAGCATTGCCTCGTAAGTCACGCACGATAGGAACGTGCCCTACGATGCACTGCCCTGCGTCCATCAACTTGAGACATACAGATAATAAGCCTCATGTGCCTGTGATTACACCGGCAACCACACTCTTCAAACCGAAACACAGCAACGCTGCTTGGCGGCAGAAAAAGGCGTGGTGGTAGTGCTATGTAGAAGACATCTCTTGGATCGTTCGATTTTCGCCGAGAACAGTAGTGTCCCTCGCGTCGCGTTCGCGTAGGTACCTACAGTGCAAAGTGCAAACGCATCATAACAACGTCGCCGCGGACGTGCCGCCGGATTGTGACAATGACCCAGTTATTTGTCGCGTAAGGCATGTCTATCGACGACTAATCATATTGTTAAGGCGACACTACTTGCCCTAACAATGGATACACCAAGTAAGGAATTGACAGTGTTGCTGCGGACAGAGCTGGAGTATACATTGTATGACCGCTACAATAAAACATATGAGCGCTTCAGAGAAGAAAAGCAAGAGCGGGAAAAATTGCAGGGCCTTGTGGAAAATATGAAGAACCAAATAGAAGTTCTTCAACAGCAGCTCAAATGCGTTGCAGAATCTAACATTCCAAAAACATCACCAACAATGGAAACTTCTTCAGTACAGGCTGAATATGCCACGGACGAAGAAGATTTAGTAAGAGAGACAGAGTGGATAAGAGCGAAGTCCAGGAAAAAGCGGAAAATGAACACGTCACCCACTCTTTCACCACAAGGAAATACTAACGTTCCAGTTATAGAAAAAATCAAGACAGTTCCTTCCCCCCCTCCAATTATAGTGGACGGGGTGAACAACTACCAAAATTTTTATGACTCTTTGTCATTAAAACAGCCCGCTAGTACCTTTCGAATTAAGATACTGAGCGGTGAGAGTGTAAAAGTGAACGCCATTAACGATGATGCGTACAGAGCTTTAACAAAAATTTTGAGCGAGAGTAGCTGCCCCTGGCACTCTTACGAAAATAAGCTAGAGAGGCCTATAAGAGTTATGGTCAAGAAATTGCCTTCCACTTGTGAACCTTATCGGATCATCGAGGACCTTAAAGGAAAGGGCTACAAGATTGAAGAAGCAATGAATAAACTGAGCTGGAGAACTAAAGAACCACTCAATATGTTCATGCTCACCTTCAGCAATGAAGAAGACATTAAAAAAGTTTATGAGATTAAAAATATACTGGGGTGCGTGGTTGAGATCCAACCTCTGAGGTCCACCAAACTGATCCCTCAGTGCAAGAGATGCCAAGTGTACGGCCATACACAGAAGTACTGCTCCAAAGAAGCAAGGTGTGTTAAATGCACAGGTAAACACCTTACCAAGGACTGTAAAAAACCTGCAGACGAGAAGCCAAAGTGTGTGCATTGTGGAGAAGCGCACCCATCAAACTACAGAGGCTGCATGATAGCCAAAGAAATGCAGAAGATGCGGACCAAAACCATGAAGAAAACCCCAGCTACGCGGCAAATCTTCAGTACTAAACAGCAGGTAATTCCTCAAAGCTCTTCCAAGAGTAACATAGGAACTCCGTCGGCCAACACTACTCATAAATCTGTATCATACGCCCAAGCAACTGCTAAAAACACACTAGCTATGCAACGCAATGAGCCAAGCAACAATAACAAATTAGATGAAATTCTGAAATTCATGACATCTTTTGATGAGCGATTGAGGAAAATAGAAAACAGCACCAAACTTGCTGTTCCTAAGAGCAAACAATGATTTATACGCTAAAAATCATGGCTTGGAACTGCAACGGGCTACTTAATCATCAAAACGAACTGCAGGTAGTCCTTGATATAGAAAATATAGATTTGTGTCTCGTATCGGAGACACATTTCAATAAACAATCACACATTACATTTAATGGCTATAAAGTCTATCATGCTCTACATCCTGCTAACAAAGGAAGAGGAGGTAGTGCTGTTATCGTAAAAGAAAACATCAAACACTATGAAGTGAGTAAATATGAAGAGCCAGATATCCAGTCTGTAGCTGTCTGTGTCAATACAAAGCGATATTCTCTAACGGTAGCAGCCATATACTGCCCACCGCGACATACAATAGATGTAGATAAATATTCAAGATTTTTTCAAACGCTTGGCCAAAGATTCGTCTTAGGTGGTGACTTTAATGCCAAGAACACGTATTGGGGTTCCAGACTAACGAATACAAAGGGGAATAATTTGATGAAAGCCATAAATCAGATAACTGGAGACGTCATATCTACTGGCTCACCGACATACTGGCCAACTGATCCAAACAAAATTCCAGACTTGATAGACTTTTTTATCTATAAAAACCTATCTCGTAACTATTTAAAAATAAAACAGAGTTATGATCTGAACTCTGACCATTCTCCAATATATCTAGAAATAAGTGAACAAATTTTACAAGTGCAAAATACTCTGACCCTAGTAAATAAGTATACTGATTGGGAGAGTTTTAAGACAGAACTAGATTATAATATAAATCTTAAGATTCCACTAAAAACACCAGAGCAACTTAACCTAGAAGTAGACAATTTTACAAAACTTATACAACAGGTTGCCTGGAACAATACACCAGTAAACAAGAAAAGGGCCACCAGTAACAACTACCCGTATGATATTTTACAACTTATAAATGAAAAAAGGAAACAGAGAAAAGTTTGGCACCAAACTAGATTTCCTCAAGACAAAAATAAGTTGAATAATCTCACAAAACAGTTAAAAAGAAAAATTAATCTCTTTAACGATGCGTCAACTGAAAGTTATCTTCAAAACCTCACCAGTGACCGTAGTACAAACTACTCACTATGGAAGGCAACAAAAAATATGAAACGACCCGTTACCCTTATTCCTCCAATTAATATAGGACCTGGAAAGTGGGCCGTTAGCAACGAACAAAAAGCAAAAAGATTTGCAGAACATCTAGAAGAAATATTTAAACCTAACGAAGCCCAAACCAACAATATATCAACGATAAACGAAGTTTGTAACGACACACTAACCATAAAGCTGGTATCACCCAGAGAAGTCTGGAGTGAAATAAAACATCATATAAACCCAAAAAAATCTCCTGGGTTTGACCTCATAACGGGAGTAATACTACATAACCTTCCAAGAAAAGCACTAGTCAAACTGACAACCCTTATTAATGCAGCACTCCGACTAAAGTGTGTACCAGATTTATGGAAAGTTGCCGAAGTTATCATGATAGCCAAGCCAGGAAAACCGCCACATGAGACCTCATCTTACAGACCGATTTCCCTGCTACCTATGTTATCAAAACTATTTGAAAAGTTGTTTCTTAAAAGACTTAAGCCACTTATAGTTAGTAAAGACATCATACCAGATCACCAATTTGGATTCCGAGAACAGCATTCCACAATTGATCAAGTTCACAGAATTACAGATGTCATTGAGAAAACACTCGAAGAAAAAAAAATCTGCTCTACTGTCTTTTTAGATGTAGCTCAAGCATTTGACAAGGTATGGCATGAAGGGCTATTACTGAAACTGAGGAGAGTACTACCTTCAGAATTCGTAGATTTAATAGAATCTTACTTATCCAATAGACTTTTTAGAATAAGGCAAGAAGATGCTTACTCCGAACTTAAAAAAATTAAAGCTGGGGTGCCACAAGGAAGCGTACTTGGCCCGGTCCTGTATTTTCTTTACACAAGTGACATCCCCGAGCTACCAAATAACACCATTGCAACCTTCGCTGATGACACTGCTATAATGGCTGTCGGAAGCACTCATGCAGAAGCCGCTGAAAAGGTACAAGCAGCTGTAAATGAAATCCATGATTGGACGATAAAATGGCGAATAAAGCTTAAGAAATACGCTGAAGCTCACCAAAAAAGACTTCTTCACCACGTGAACGTCGAGGCCATCCAGCTCCTCGACAACACAGACAAAGTGAGAAGACTCAAAAGAACCAAACCTTTTGAGTTAGTGCAGTGATAAACCTAATATTGTGTAGTGATAGTGCTACTTCTTATGAACACAAGAACAAAGTGTCGCCTTAAGTAGAGACTGTAAGAAAAGTGCCAATGGACACATTCTTATTAATATTATTTGTATAAAATTAAGTCAAAACAAAATTACTCATTAGCCTACCTGGCTAGATCGTAATGATATTAGGGTACCGCATGTCATGCGCTAAACTAATTTAGTAAAAAAAAAAAAAAATCTCTTGGATCTCTTGACATATCATCAGTCAGAGGTTCGTCCAAAAATTTAATCCCTACTGTTTTTGCAAACATTTAATTCGCGCACGATGGCACGATGGTAACGTGCCCTATAATACACTACCCTGCATCCATCAACTAAAGGCTTATACAGATGTTAAGACTGTGCCTTTAATTTAACAACCAATATATTTATATAAATAAATATAAATATATTGCTGGACTTTCCACACAGCACTATCTAACCCTAAACTAAGCCCAAGCTTGTATAGCTAATACAAAACATAAATACTTTTTTTTGTAAATACCTACTTATTATACCCAGACAGAGAACAAACATCTATGTTCATCACACAAATGTTTGTTCTCGGTGGGGATTGAACTCACGGTCTACGGTGCAGAAGGCGGAGCTACTACCAACTGAGCTGTGAAGGCTGTCATAGGATATGATCTACTCACAGAAATGTTTGTTCCACTTATCCATAGAAAATTAACCAATAATTGAGTTATCATAGAAATTAGAGCAAGCAGCAAATTCAAAAGTTTTATTTGCACTAATAATTATTGTTGCAAAAACAATTAGGCTTAGTGTTATCCTTTTAGGGGTCTGCATTATAAATGACCTTAGGCTTAGAAGTTATGACGGCAATTACTGTAATTAGACCAGTACAGAAGTGCTATTCTGACAACAACACTCACCCAAGTGAACGCCCAGGTGAGTTTTCAATTCGGTATTCTGTAGTTATATCGATAGATAATATCTAAAAAGCCCCAAAAGGATAACACTAAGCCTAATTGTTTTTGCAACAACAATCATTAGTGCTAATAAAACTTCTGAATTTGCTGTCCCAAAAAGTTGTGATAGCGGAAATCCAGAGATAGAGTACCACTTGGGTATCCAAATCACATCCATGTATGTTCAGCGATTTTTCATAGTTTTCGAGTTAAGAATTTTTATCTGAATTTATGAGAACTTTCGATCTGAACAACTTTGAAAAATTCTAAATAGAAAAGTAGACGACTTTTTCAAGGTTTTTTTTTTTGCAACTGTATGTATGAGTGGTACTTTTATGCATTCAACAATCAGCTTCGTAACTTTGATGAAATTTATGAAAATGTTGGTGTAAAGTGACAAATTTACGTTCGATGAATTATTATGACTGAAATTTTCAACTTTCAAAAATCAAAACAGGTGACTTCATGGTTCTTAAGAAAATCTCAAGAATTTTCCAGACTCTTAGTTTCATAATTATTTAAAAAAGTAGTACTTAATGGGCTACTTTGGCTAATTCGGCCTTCAAAGACATCGAGGTGGAAAATTCTTAAAATTAGCCATCTACGAGTATCTATCTATCTGAAAGAAGAAAGAAAGAAAGAAAATACATTTATTTTGGACACAGCACATATCTGTCACTAGCAACTCTCGCGCGAGTGTCTTGGCGGTGAAAAGATTTGCACGACTAATGTCAAAAAAGGAAATGTACAAGAGCATAATAATACCCAACTATAAAAACGCTAAATGCCAACGTAAGTGAGGCGAAGCTCGTGATCGAAGTGAGTGCTCTATTATGTTGTTTACGGAATAGCACTACTGTACAGTTTTCTACTTGACAGTCCGCCACTGAATAAAATAATGAAGGAAGACAGAAACTCACTGAAACGAGACGTGAACCAAAGAACTTTTATCTTTTCGAAGTGTATTAGTTAGTTTTACCATCAGACTAAATAAATAAAGACAAAATTTTGCCAGCCTCCACGGCTTAGTCGGCTCTGGCTTCTGCGCCATAGGCCGTGGGTTCGATACCCACCTAGAACAAACATTTGTGTGAAGAACATAGGTTTGTTCTCTGTCTGGGTGTTATTGATCGAGTGAGCGAAGCGAACGAAGATATTAGTTTAAACTTGGGCGATAACCAACGATCCAAGAGCTCCCATCTCTAAGAATTTCGTTGACATTAAGGTTTTTCTACTAGTCGCCCAGTTCCTTTGCTTTTTCTTATTTTTTTTTCTTGAAATAAATTAAGAAGGTACTCAGTTTTCATAAAATGGTGATAGCGACCTAGTCTGATGATGGAGCCAAGGTCTGTTCAACGGAACTCTTCAATAAATAGGCCAATAGAATTGTAACTTGGTTGCCATACCAAATTAGTAGGCGGTAGTCAGAAAAAAGTCCAACGATAATGTTTGGACTTGCCTCGGACTACTACCTACTCAAAGTTTTGTTGCGTTCGTCGGGTCGCGAGATCTCAGTTCGATTATTTCGGGTTCGGGTTTGTACCCTATCGTGTACCAATCGATTATCGTCTTGAAAAATGCATGTGCTCAATGCCAGTACTCTTAAACGGTGAAGGAAAACATCGGAAGGTAACTAGTTAGTATTTTAGCAGCGGTTAAGGGCTTGTAACCTGTATGAAATGGAACACAAATTACTGCAAAATGCAAAAATGTGCCAAACATATATTTTTTAAATATATTTTTTAATACAATAACTATTTAATAGAACAACCAGATGGTCCAACTGATGTTAAGTGGTAACCATCACCTATAACAAAGCATTGCCTCGCAATCCACGCATGATAGGAACATGCCTAACGATGCTCAGCCCTGCGTCCATCAACTTGAGGCATATAGATGTTAAACCTCATATGCCTGTAATTACACCGACAACCACACTCTTCAAACCGAAACACAGCAACGCTGCTTGGCGGTAGAAAAAGGCGTGGTGGTAAGTACTTCCCCGGACGAGCCCTTCACAAATGTGTCTGGGGATCAAAGTTTCTGTTTCGATAAATATAAAATTGAATGAAGCTTTAAGCTTATTGAGATCGACTTTTTTACGAAACAAATACAAAACACGAATATCGCTTAAAAGCTAATAACTTTCAATCGAGATCAGTTTTCCTCAGGCATTTTTATTCTCTATAAATAAGCATTTATAATATAATTTATTGGAACATCTATGTTTTTTCCAATAAGTTATATTAAAAAACATGTTTTACAGCAGTTTGCTATAACATTATTTCTCATTCATTTTTCTTCAATGAGAAAGTTCTATCTGCATTAGCAAATTACCTAGTGTATTACATTATATTATAATGTGTGAAAATGTATTATACAGGGTGTAAAATAATTGCTTGAAAAAAGTATTTAATACTACTAGACTAAATAACCACTCTTTATCTGTTAATGTCAAGTAGCAACTCCAGATTAGATAGGTAACACGTTATTGTACACAAGGATACACGATACATCTAGGCGTAAATTAATAAAGTCCAACGGGCTGCTTTATAGATAAAAGCGATTTCTTCCTCATAAAAATATATTTCCCTATTCCTTATTATAATTATTTTTAATATGATTATTTCAGGATATCTAAGGGGGGTAGACAGAATTACTTCGACATTTTACACTTGTCACATATCCTTATTTTGTAGTAGTTAGTATTCCATACGTGACAGGTTGCAAACCTATCGTCGCTGCCGCTAAGTAAAATATTAATAAAACATATTGCTTAAGATGTCCACTTTACTTACCAAATACCAACTTAAAAACAAAGCTGTACAATCCTACTAATATTATAAACGCGAATGTTTGTAAATATGGATGGATGGATGGATGTTTGTTGACTGATGGAATGATGGAAACTACTAAATGGATTTTAATGAAACTTTACAATAATATAGCTTATACATCAGAATAACACATAGGCTACAATTTATAAAGATATTATGTGATTAATCCTGCGCAAACGAAGTCGCGGGCACCAGCTTGTAGGATATATTGCTGAAGATTTTCTTTGAATACCCTGTATACACTCACGAGAGAAAAGAAATGTTTGCACAAAACAAAGATTTTTTCGTTTTTCAGACTTCGTGCGATAGTTAAAGCACTTTCACGGAATTCAATTAGAGAGTGAACACGTCTGGAACAGTTTGCAAGGACATGAAACCTAAGATTAAAAAAATAATTAAATAAACAAAGTAAGCATCTTAAGGGGTGACTTGGCCGTCCGCCCATTGGGCCGGTGTAGCCTTAAGTCAAGTAACTTGTCCGGCAAGTCAACTGGTTTCAGATTGTTTTGTTTTGAGGTGTACGTTTTTTTTTAGGTAATGGGCCGCTATAGTTAGGTAAGTAACTTGACAGGCAAGTCAACTGGTTTCAGATTTTTGTGTTTTGAGACTTTTTTTTAAGTTAATGGGCCGCTATTGTTGTCGCTAGTCCTTAAGTTAAGTAACTTGTCAGGCAAGTCAACTGGCTTCTGATTTTTGTTGTTTTTTAAGGTTATTATTTTACTGAATAAAATACACTTGAATTTCCCTATACAACTAAACACTGATTCGTTAAGTTTTTGATACCTGAGTAACCCGGCAGCTAAAGCACCTTTAAAAAGTTAAACAAAATCGTCGTACAAAGTTTTTTTTTGAATAATACCCAGTCAGTTAAATAACTAATATCAATTTTTATTAGATACACAAATTTGTATCAAACCTACGGCCTACAGCGCAAATATCCGAGCTACTACCAACTGAACTTTGACTGTGAGGGATGTCTATCTGTTTTTTAATAGAATCAGCTGATGGAACAAGTAGACGGCCCACCTTATGTTAAGTGGTAATCACCTATAACAAATCATTACCTCGCAAGTCACGCACGATAGGAATGTGCCCTGCGTCCATCAACTTGAGGCATTCAGATGTTAAGCCTCATTTGCCTGTGATTACACTGGTAACCATGCTCTTCAAACGAAACACAGCAACGCTGCTTTGCGGCATAAAAATGCGTGGGGGTAGTACTTTCCCGGAGGAGCCCTTCACAAAGAGCTCTACTACTCTTAGAATACTGTATAACTTCAAAGGCTGGTACTTTAAAGCCTTAAATGGCAATTATTATGTAAGCTCTACCAACTCCGGCCTATTTCAATAACTTACCACATTAAATACTATCTTCATTAAACTGTGATACTCTGAGGGAACTTCACATTTGGCGGTAAGAAAGTTACTCCCTTATCAAGTTCGACCTGACCCGAATACTCAAAGTTATCTTGCTAGAATCTATTAGAGCAGCGGTTCTTAATCGGTGGTCCCTGGAAGCACCCAAAATGTCATCCGAATAATATTACGAACCACTTGCACAACAATCACTGAACGTGTTTATCGAGCGACTTATTTAGCGTATTTAGGAAGAAAATCACGATTATTAGTATTAATATTAAGAGCCCGTAGTGTCACAAAGGCCTCTCTTTCTTCTCTCCAATCTGTTCGCTTTGGGCTATTGTAGACCACTCCTTAAGGTATCCATGTCGTCCCTCCATCTTCGCCGCGGTCTGCCGCGAGGTCGTTTTCTGTCTTTAGGCGTCCAATCTGTGGATTAATTATATCTTGCACCAGAAAAAAAACCAATAAACTTAAATAAGCGAAAACGAGCCTTACGTCCGGTTTCTGAAAGCTCGATCACTAATCGGATGTCAAGTGACTCGCCATTTCAGCTATTACATCGAATTGGATAGAGATAGCAATTGACTTGACATCTGATTAGTTTTGATCGGACTTTCATAAACAGGTCGTAAACCTCTGAACAGTTGATGGTCCGTGACAAAACAGACATTTTGTGAGTTGCTATCTCATTTCTAAAAGGTTAAGAACCACTGACCTCAGAGGCTGGAGATTACGTATCTTGGATTGGTAAGTTACAGTGTCAAGGATACTTTAATTGCTATTCAATGTTACTAGTAGGTACATCAATCAATAATTTTGAAAGCAAGTTGACTAGACAATCGAGAAACTTAATCACACACTAGAATTAAGTCTAAGACTAAAGGTATTTATTCAATAAAATCACAAAGATCACTTTGAAACGTCCTATAGCTAGGTGACTCTAGGTGGTTTTAATAAAACTTAACAGTAATATAGCTTATACATCAGAAAAACACATAGGCTACTATTTATAAAGATATTATGTGAATTGTCCAAAATATGACGATAAGTGTCAAGTAAGTAGGAAAAAATCTACCATCTGCGAGCTATTCTGGCGTGCGCTGCCAAAACCGCTAGAGTTACACATATGTACTACGCCACGCTAATATAAGGTACTCGAAATTCTAATCCTGCGCAGACGAAGTCGCGGGCACCAGCTTGTGTAATATAATACAATATTAAAGATCCAGCGTGGTGCCAATCGAATTTAGTGATGCGTAGGCATAACAGAAAAAGGTAAACATAATCAAATTTATAAGACAGCACACGCTACGCTTCAAACTAATAATACCTAATGCATACATACAATCTATTAAAATAGAGAAAAATAAAAATAAAACACACAATAGTAGGTACAAACATTGCAGACATGTTAGCTGCCGATGCGCGGAGCGACTGGGACATCGGGCCACGCAATTTTATCATCAATATAGCTATCTAAATGAAATGAAATGAAATGAAATGTATTTATTTGCCTGAAGTAGGTAAAGTGTTTAAAGTATAGTTAGCTATAGCTTTAAGGCGAAGACAGCCTCTAATGTACCTCTCGCTGACACATTCCAACATTTTGAAACACAAGATCTTAACAGATAATAAACTTATATAAGAAAAATCGCAATCAATCAAGCTTTGAGCAATCACATTGCACACAGTTCAACAAAAATATCATTTTGGTGAAAACAAGTTTACCAACTTGTTCTTTTTCTTGTCTTGTCACTTGTTCCGAAACAGTGTGGTGAAAGGATTTAAATTGTGTTAACCAACTGAAAAGTTTGCATACATACGAAAATTGTTAGCACATAGAAAAGGGTTTTGGTGAAATTCGACTATTTTGTATATTCTAAAGATCCCTACAAAATGTATTCCACTAGTGGCCTGCTCGTAGTTTCATTTCCTGTCCGCACAGCATTAGTTCAGACAAGGACCCTGTCATCTGTTCAATTTAACAAACGAACTCTTAACCTTCTCAATTTACTGAGCAAATAAAAACGGTAGCCTTTCGAGGTGTCTACGTTGAGGACGATACGACGCAGTGTAGGGTAGTATATAGTCAGAAAGGTTTTTTTTTATTCTACTAGCTAGCTGATGGAACAAGCAGAAGGCCCACCTGATGTTAAGTGGTAACCATCACCTATAACAAAGCTATAAGTTAAAGTTGTTTTCATAATTAATCGTTTAAGAATCTGACAACCGTCAAACAAATTGTCGTTAACATATTTTTTTATTCAACTTGGTGATTGAACAAGCATTTAAACATTTAAGTATATTTGAAAATAAAAATTACTCAATGTAGATTTGAATAATCGCAAAAAAAACTAGTTTACCTAGGAAAACTTTTTTGAATATAAATTCAAAACTTGTAAGATAGAGTTACGTTTACGCGGCTAACGTCAGATTCATTCGTCATTAGACCGCTAATCACGATACAATTTTGAGATCTCCTTAGTTGACAGCCTTCATAGCTCAGTTGGTAGCAGCTCTGCCTTCTGCGCCGTAGGCCGTGGGTTCGATCCCCACCGAGAACAAACATTTGTGTGATGAACATAGATGTTTGTTCTCTGTCTGGGTGTTATATAATATTATAAGTATGTATTTACAAAATAAAGTATATAAGTAGTATATCAGCTATCTGGTTTCCATATCACAAGCTTTGGCTTAGTTTGGGACGAGATAGTGCTGTGTGGAATGTCCACTTATAATTATTTATTTATTATTTTATTTATAGATCCTCAATTTTTTTTTTTTTTTTTTTTTAAATATTGGTGGACATTCCACACAGCACTATCTCGCCCCAAACTAAGCCAAAGCTTGTGATATGGGAACCAGATAGCTGATATACTACTTATATACTTTTTTTTTTTTTTTGTAAATACATACTTATAATATTATATAACACCCAGACAGAGAACAAACATCTATGTTCATCACACAAATGTTTGTTCTCGGTGGGAATCGAACCCACAGCCTACGGCACAGAAGGCAGAGCTACTACCAACTGAGCTGTGAAGGCTGTCACATTACAACAAAATAAGATCGAATTTCGCTAGGATACGCGACAAATGTCAAAATATATTCGTGATCAGGGGGCTAAGGGCTAATCATCGAATCTGACGTTAGACGCGTAAACGTACGATACGTTTACCCGACTAACGTCACATCGCAATTCTGGTTATTTTTTGTGTAATCGTATCGGATAGTGTAACCAATGGCTATAAACAAGGGTTAGGATGGAACTGTCACTCAGTAGACTCTTCCACTTTAATATGGGGGTTGAGTATTCCGGAAAATAGTTTTTTACCCTCCACCGATCGAAACAACGTGATATTTATTTAGGTTGATCCTGTTACGTGGTTTGTAGATTGATGATTGAAGGTTTCATTATATAAACACAAAAATAATATTGTTATTAAATTTAAATCTTTCAAGATTATTTATTATTTTATTGTTCTTATCGGATCCTATTAGGGACTTGGTTTGAAGCCGGTTGCAGACCGAAAACTAAGCTATGCCAAGGCTAAACTAAGCTATGCCAAGCAAGCTAGGCTAAGCTAAGCTAGAAATAAATAGCGTGCACACCAACAGCTAAGCCAAAGCTCAGTCAGTGTTGCGTAGTTCAATTAGAAGGATGTGCAAAGGGTGTGCGGGGTAGCGGGAGGGGCTTAGCTTAGCTCGTGTAGCTGCGCATCGGCATACACAACTAACTTAGCTTCGCATATTTTAGTTAGCTCACATAGCTTAGTTCGCATAGTTTGCGGTCTGCACACAAGTATGGAAAACTGCGTCAGCTATGCGAGCTAAGCTAAACTAACTTAGCTTAGCTCTTGGTCTGCAACCCGCATGAAGATTGATTGATTGAATGTGTTTTGTTTAATCATAAAAATAATAAATAATGCACATAAAGGATGTATAAATAATGCAAAAAAATATTAGACTTTTGAGGTGGCTACTTATTTGTCGAAGAAAGTTTGACCAAGTCGTGACTCGAGAAGAAGTTTTTTTTTTTAAACTAGGTTATAGAACAAGCAGATGGCCCTAGTTCGCAGTCATAGTCGTGTCACTAGTTCTTTCGAAACAGTGTGGTAAAAAAGGTAAAAAATATTAAGCCCACCTGATGTTAAGTGGTAACCATCACCTATAACAAAGCATTGTCTCGTAAGTCACGCACGATAGGAACGTGCCCTACGATGCACTGCCCGGCGTCCATCAACTTGAGGTATACAGATGTTAAGCCTCAGTGCTTGTATTACACCGGCAACCACACTCTTCAAACCGAAACACAGCAACGCTGCTTGGCGGCAGAAAAAGGCGTGCTCGTAGTACTTCCCCGGACGAGCCCTTCACAAAGAGCTCTACTACTCTAACATTTGAAATAATCATCAAAATAGAATCTTTGAAAGTCATTTATGTGTGCAATGCCAGTGCTTTCGACTGATGAAAAAAAACATCATACGGAAAGTTGTATTCTAGCAGCGTCAATGGGTTAATAACCTGTCACGTATTGAATACCAACTACCACAAAATATGGATTTTTTTTAATTTTTTCCTTTACAGATTAAGAGCACTGGCATTGCGCACATAAATAATCTATCCAAATAAATAAGCCTTCCACTAAATAAGTTCGCAAAAGAACTAAGACTTTGGCTTATTAGTAAAGGCCATTATAATTTAAAAGATTTCCTAGGTTAGAATGGTTACTGCAATTCATTGACATAACATAATTTTATTTAATTGGGAGTACTTTGACATGGATTAATATATTTTGACATACTATACCTACTAACATACTATTAATTATTTTGATTTGACATTTGATTACTATTGTTTGTTTTATATTTATTGTGAATTTTACTGTTGTTGTATAAAAAGTATCTACCTACCTACCAAAATGTATAAAGCCCACACCTACAATTTGCATCCCAGCTATGGGGAATGAGTAATACTGTTTTTTTTTTGTCATCTTTATGTAAGTACCTACATTGAAGCAAATAAATGATTTATGATTTATATGATTTAGGATTTATGATAAATAACTTACTAAGAAATTATTCGAAAAGAAAAATCTATTGATACATAACCAGATTTGAACCGACGACCTTACGATAGGAAGGCGAGGTCACTCACTAGACCACCGGTACTCTTAAAAATAACCTTTTTCGTTAAATAAACGAAGTACAAAAAGATCATCGACCTATTTCTTTCTTTGAGAAGTCCGTTTATTTTCATTGGCAAAATTGTTGCTCAAAATGTCCAGAAAGTAATACAATATCAAATGAAACATTGAAATTATTCAGGCCGAGAAGGAACAGTTTTATTATAAAAACTTTTTCCAAGTACTCGGAATGCTAATGCTAATATACATTAGGCACCTCAAAATTCTACGTAGCTTAACCAAATTTTTATTTTCACAAAAAGACTCAAACGCAGGAGCAAAAAAGACACTTTTAGAGTTATATTATGGCTGGTACTGTATTACGGCATATAAATATGGTTTGAGTCAACAAGTAGCGACAAGCGTTGCCCATGGGTCAATTATCTACATTTTACACTATAACTTTTAGCAAAATTAAAAAAAAATACAAATACACTGAAAATATCCTACAAAACTTTTGCTAAAGTGAACCACAAACCAAAACGACATTAACGTACTTATAGTTTTTTTTTTAAAGTTTCAGAATCAGTTTTGATAAAATGTATATGACTACCTCTGAAGTACCAACCAAACAAAAATAGGATCACCAAATCAATACATAATTGCCCTTCACAAAGAGCTCTACTACTCTTAAAACAAACAATGACTTATTAATTGTTGCTGTGGTCGCTCCGGCTTATTTTTAGATAATTGACGTCGGACTATTATCGGTACTGTTTACTGTGTAAACATTATTGTAGTTCATGAAATTCGACCATGCGAACATGTTTTCTTTGTAAACTCTTCAAACACTATGACAGCACGCACCTCAAGGTTTTACCGAGAACAAACATTTGTGTGATGAACAATAATGAACATTGATGTTTGTTCCCTAAACCGACGAGAATGTATGAAGAATGTTATGAGAGTGAATGAAGCGAAAGAGGTATGTAAGGACCATAGCAAGTGGAAATCCGTGATCTCTGCCTACCCCTATGAGAAACAGGCGTGATTTTATTTATGTATGTATGTATGTTTGTTCTCGTCTGGGAAGTTTAATTTTATCATACTTATGAAAGGGAAAAATTTGACCTATTCCTTTCTAATACCAAAAATTTATACCAAAATTGTATTTTGATTGATTGATTGATTGAAAATACTTTATTGCACATAAAAAAAATAACGGTACAAAGGCGAACTTAATGCTATAAAGCATTATCTTTCAAAGACGAAATACCGAAACCTATGGTGGCTTCGGTATTTAGTCAGGAACAGAAAATTTATGACCACCAAACAAATAACATTGTATCGTTATTGGTATCGTTTTTTGTATTAGATAGGAATAGATCAAAAATTCATCTTCTTGTTCATGTCGTGTCACTAGTACTTTCAAAACAATGTGGTGAAAGGATTTTATGTGTGAAAGAAGCTCCATTTTTTTTCAAATAATATCATTAACCACCAATATTTATTTATTTATACTTACAGGTACAGGAAAACGACGCGTGGGACGTCCTCCTACCCGATGGACTGACGACATTGTTAGGATCGCGGGAAGTCGGTGGATGGAGAGGGCTCAGAATCGTTATTCCTGGAAATATGTAGGGGAGGCCTACGTCCAGCTGTGGACTTCTTTAGGCTGATGATGATGATGATGAATGACAAAAAATTTAAGCAGTCTCTGTCTGGGTAGGTATTATAAAATATTATAGGTAAGTAATTTCAGAAAAAGTATATAGGTACTTAGGTTACATCCAGTTAACTGGTTCAATTCAAGCTTTGCTTATTTGGGGTTAGATAGAGTTAGTGAGATTTCACACAAAAAAACATGAGTTTATTAGACAAATACAAGGTGTTCCAATACTTGTACTTAAAACTACCCATCAATATGAATAACTTTATCTAAGGAACCAACACTGTGAACGCGAAAAAAACAGCTGTTTCATACATTTTAACCAGGTAAGTTACTTTTGTATGAAACAGCTGTTTTTTTTTCGGGTTCACAGTGTTCCTTAGAAAAAAATATTAATATTGATGGGTAGTTTTAAGTACAAGTATTGGAACACCTTGTATTTGTCTAATAAACTCATGTTTTTTTGTGTGAAATCTCACTAACTCTATCTAACCCCAAATAAGCAAAACTTGAATTGAACCAGTTAACTGGATGTAACCTACTTTAGCCCCCTGAAGTATCTACAAGTATTGAAACACCTTGTACAAATAGGTAATTTAAGTATCGCCAACACTACGGCCACAACCTAACGAGCCGTTCGCATTTTTAACTGCTCCTAAAGGAATATAAATTTCAATTTTAAAATCTCCATATGGCCACGGCGCGGCGCCGGCGTGTCGCGTGTGAAATAATTTGAAAAAGAAAACTTGTAAACGTACAAAAAGTTTTAGCTCATTTAGGGAAATAAAGTGGACCTTGTCCTGTTACGCCAAAAATGTTTTAATTTAACAGCTAATTACTTAATTGTTAAATATACTAAACAAGCTAGTGCCTGCGATTTTGTGTGCGCAGGATTAGTCACACAATATCTTTATAAATTGTAGCCTATGTTTCATTCTGATGTATAAGCTATATTATTGTAAAGTTTCATTAAAATCCATTCAGTAGTTTTTACGTGAAAGAGTAACAAACATCCATACTTACAAACTTTCGCGTTTATAATATCAGTAAGGATGTAAAATAAGTTTATTAACTTATTTTTTTTTTATCCTACCAAGTAAGCAAACAAGCGTACGGCCCACCTGATAGGAAGCGGTTACCGTAGCCTATGGACGTTTGCAACACCAGAGGTGTCACATGCGCGTTGCTGACCCTTTAAATATTTAAGAACGCCTTTTTTGAAGAACCCCATGCTGTATTCTCCAGGGAAAACATCCCCAAGGAGCGCATTCCACAACCTTATCATTAACTTCACACAGCCTTCACAGATCAGTTGGTAATAGCTCTGCCTTCTGTGCCGTAGGCCGTGGGTTCGATCCCCACCGAGAACAAACATTTGTGTGATGAACATAGATGTTTGTTCTCTGTCTGTTATATAATATTATAAGTATGTATTTACAAAAAAAAAAGTATACAAGTAGTATATCAGCTATCTGGTTCCCATATCACAAGCTTTGGCTTAGTTTGGGGCGAGATAGTGTTGTGTGGAATGTCCACCAATATTTATTATTATTTATTATTATTTATTAACTAATAGTGTTTGATAACTAGTAGTGGTTTATTAAAAATATTTAAATGTACATTTAGAAACTTTTTGAACTTACTCATTAGTTTCGCTTAGTGAGTGGGTCTAAAAACAAGTGTGTGAACACGGACATTATGGACACGGGAGATCAAGTGAGGGTAGCTGTTGAAACTGCCACCACTCGACATCGGTAGATCTCGAGTTCAATGCTCCAGTCTGCCCACGACCACGGCTATTGCAACATAGCTGAAGCGTTGGGATGATAAATAACTTAATACGCGATAAATACCCGTGTATATTTTTATACTACTAGCCGATGGAACAAGCAGATGGCCCACCCGATGTTAAGCGGCAACCATCACCTATAACAAAGCATTGCCTCGCAAGTCATGCACGACAGGAACGCGCCCCACGATGCACCACCCTGCGTCCATCAACCCGAGGCACACAGATGTTAAGCCTCATGTGCCTGTAATTACACCGGCAACCACACTCTTCAAACCGAAACACAGCAACGCTGCTTGACGGCAGAAAAGGCGTGGTTGTAGTACTACCCCGGACGAGCCCTTCACAAAGAGAAGAGAGTAGTAGAGCTCTTTGTGAAGGGCTCGTCCGGGGTAGTACTACAACCACGCCTTTTTATGCCTCCAAGCAACGTTGCTGTGTTTCGGTTCGAAGAGTATGGTTGCCGGTGAAATTACAGGCACATGAGGCTTAACATCGGTGCGCCTCAAGTTGATGGAAGCAGGGCAGTGCATCGTAGGACGTTCCTAACGAGCGTCACTTACGATGCAATGCTTTATAACTGACAGACACCAGGTGATGTTTACTACTTAACATCAGGTAGGCCATCTGCTTTTACCATCAGCGAGTTGTTTAGAAAAATGCCCAAAAACTCCTCCTCCTTTGACATGGATTAATATATTTTGACATATTAATACTAACATAATATTAATTATTTTGATTTGACATTTGATTACTATTGTTTGTTTTATATTTATTGTAAATTTTACTGTTGTTTGTATAAAAAGTACCTACCTACCTACCCAAATGTATGAAGCCCACACCTACAATTTGCATCCCAGCTATGGGGAATGAGTGCTACTGATTTTATTTTTTGTCATCTTTATGTACCTACACCATTGAAGCAAATTAATGATTTATGATTTATTTAATGAAAAACAGACAAAACATAGCGGGCAAAGTAATATACATCAACATCAAAACTCCACCACAAATAGGTATTCTTAAAACGCCCCACAAAACAAGCATTAGTACAAGACCGTCTGTCCGTCTGTACGAAACATTACAAAGTCATTAGGTGCGATTTGAGCCCAGCTCACGTGCGTGGGTCTGCTTGTGTATCGCTGCCTTTTTTCGCTTGCAACCCTAATAGGTGGGCCATGAAAACTGAGGTATCAAATACAAAAATTAAAAAATATGTGCGCAATGCCAGTACTCTCAAACGGGGAAGGAAAACATCGTGAGAAAACAGTCATTTAGAGCCTAAAATACTCTAAAACATGTGTCAAGTGCTCGAAATGATCCTTTTTGAGGCGCACTTAAAATCTTTTCACCACACTGTCACTGAATTTTGTCTTTGACAGATTTTAATTTGAAAGGCCTTTCATATCAAACTCTGATGGCTAATTATATTATTAGCCGTTCCTTATATTCAATCTCTTGTTTTGCCCGGTATTCACAGGGGATATCTACCGTGCCTGGCAATCAAAGTTGTGAAGCTGTTTCTGTTTTTTTTTAGTTAACTTACAATGAGATAAGAAAGGTGGCGTTATATGTACTTATGACATTTTGCCTCTGGATGGCTGTCGTTGCTAGCTAGGTAAAAAGAAGATAAATATAAAATAATAAAAATAAAGGAACCCTAAGGACGTAGCCCGCTGTTTTCACAGCCTGCTGTAGACAAGAGAGCAGAGGTCGCGACAGGAATGAGAAGCGCACTCATTACGTAACAGTAGCAAACTACCGATTTATAGAATTTGTACACGAGATTAGCTGTTTTCCAACCCCCAACACTCGCATGCGTCACCCCAATGAGTTGTTTCGAAACTTTAACACGCTCAGCGTCAGTGTATCATTTACGATACACCAACTGGTGTCTTTTCCTAGGGTTTTTTTTTAATAGTTAGACGTTTGACTGCCATTTTACCTGGTGGAAAGTGAAAATTTAGTTTAAGGTGGAGCATGCATGTTACTCCACTTGTTTCGTAAAAGATAAACGCGACATGGGTATATTAGCAAGCATTTCATACATTTTAGTTGGCCCTGGAGAATAGACCAGAGTTTTTGGGGTCAAAACGGTACATGCATTTTTCTATCACGATACGTTGGCCTGGGAAAAAAACACCAGTTGGTGTATCATAAATGATACACTAGCTCTGAAAGTGTTATTAAAAGAATTCTACTCACAGCTCAGCAGTGCCTTTTGCGCTGTAGATTGTGGGTTCGAACCACACAGAGGACAAATTTATTTTGAGGATGCGTTTACGTTTGGGGCAAAACGTTGCTGTGTTAAATGTCACAATATTTACTTTATTTTTATTGAAGGTGTGATATAAATTATGCTAAAAAGGTTACAATTATTTAGTCTCGACAAAAAAGTCTGACGTACCAAAGAGGTTTCTGACTGAATGTATATTTTGTTAGGACAGGCAACACTGAATCCTTTTTATTAAAAAAAATATAAGAAAGCTCCAGTGTGGTGCCAATCACACATTCACGGTGTCAAACTTTTATACCATTCAGTCAACATTAATTATCGGATGTTCCAACATTCACCACTGAGGTAATATCTTTAGTTGGCGAAAGAAGGACTAATGAAGCCGTTTCATTCCCCCTCGCTCTCATTGCTATCTTTTGTTTCACAATATTCGAAGCTAGCGCCCCTCGACTGAATAGATAAGTTGGCAGCACTGTACCTAATTGGATTGAATAATTAAATACTGTTGCATCGTGTCAGTGCAAAGTTGGATATAAAAAGTTGTTTTTAGTTTGTTTCATAAAAGTTTTACAGTAAAGGTTTTCACGTTACACCGAGCTGTGGGACGGACTCTGTCCGTGCTGTCAGGTTAATTTAAACTTTATTTGTACGCTGTTATGGCTGAATATTGACATAAGACATCTTAGCTGGCCACAGATTGGTCTTCTCTCTCGCTCTTGTCGTGTCACTAGTTTCTTTCGAAATAGTGTGGGGAAAGGATTTTAAGTGCGCCTCAAGAGGCTCCTTTCGAGCACTTGACACATGTTATAGAACTTTTTAGGTTCTACGACATGCCGGTTTCCTCACGATGTTTTCCTTCGCCGTTTGAGAGTACTGGCATTGTGCACATACATTTTTGAACGGAAAAACTAATTGGTGCACGACCGGTTTCGATCCCACGACCGGAAGGCGGGGCCGCTACACTGAACCACCAGTGCTCTCCGATCCGGAGAGCACTGGTGGGTCCTGATGTGTATAAATTCGACTCATTGAGTGTACGAATAGGATTTAAAATCTATTGAGGCGAAATCAACTGTGTGCCTCTCGCTCGCACATTAACACATTAATAAGGACACAAAAACACTAAACTTATTGATGGAAAACCGCAATCAACCAAGTTGTGTTCAACCAAGTGGGCAACCACATTGCATACAGTTCCGTAAAAATATAATTTTGATCCTAATAGTTGCAGGATGCAGGGTTACGGTTGCAGAGAGACAAATGTGTTTTTTTTAAAGAGTGTAACTTATTTAGGTGACGTTATAGATAGGAGCGGGTTAAAAACCTGTCCATCCAAAGTCGAGGCGATTATAGGTGCACCTGCGCCCACTGATGTGCTAGGAGTAAAACGACTTTTAGGTGTAGTCAATTACTACAGGAATTTCATTCCGGGTGCATAAGTTTTCCTACTCAAAAGCCTGCTTATCTAATTTTTGTACTTATGCAAACTTTTGAGTAGTAGGTAAACGAGTTTCGATCAAAATGATAATTAACCAGAACTGTGTACAATGTGATTGCTCACAACTTGGTTGATTGTGATTATAAATAAATTATTTCGGTGATTTTGTATCTTTTTAATGTGTAAATGTGCGACCGAGAGGTAGGTAGGTAGGTAGGTTGTCTTTGTTGCGATTTTTCGAAAATATGTAAGTTCAGTGATTTTATATCATTACTAGCGGCCTGTCCCAGCTTCGCATGGGTGGTCATAAATTTTTTGACCCAAATAAAGACCCTTTTCTAGCGGAGGCATTTCAATTAATTTTTTATAATAAAAGAACACTTATTGTGACATAACTATAATAGTTAGACATATGCTGTCGCGACATTTTTTGTAGATGATAACGTGTTCTACAAAATAGTAGTACATTATTTTGTTCTATCTTCAATAGTTTTCGCAGCGCACGCGATGTAAGGTTTTTTGTTTTCCACCTTGGGTTACATTATTGAAGTTTTAGTAAGGATCCCTGATTTTTTTGAAAATATAATATAGCCTATGTTACTCAGGGATAATGTAGCATTCTAATGGTGAAAGAATTTTTGAAATCGGACCAGTAGTTTTTGAGCCTATTCGTTACATACAAAAATACAAAAATACAAAAATACAAAAATACAAAGTTTACCTCTTTATAATATTAGTGTAGATGTAGATGTAGATTAATGTTGAAATGTGCGAGCGAGAGACATATTAGCAGTTGTCTTCGCCTTAACTGTAGGGGCAAAATATAGCTCAAAACTTAGCTCAGTCTAGCGTGGATCCATTGTTTTAGTTATTTACGTGTTTACGGTATCACATCACACTAAACAATTCGAAGTTTGTGAGGGCGTATGTTTGTTACCATTTGTCTCCGTAATGGCTGAACGGATTTCGGATGAACCTTGGAAAATGTAGTAAGTGAACTGGAACATCATCATCAGCGTGAATCATTCTAATGCTGGCCAATTTTTATCCCCACTTTTTTAATACTGTTTGCTGATGTACTACTGATGATGTTACTGTTTGCAGTTACCCCACCTCATGTTAAGTGTAACCATCACCTATATACCTATAAAAAACCATTGCTTCGTTCACGCACGATGCGAACGTGCTCTGCGATGCACTGCCTTACGTCCATCAACTTGAGGAATACAGATGATAAAACACAGCAACGCTGCTTGGCGGCAGAAAAAGGCACGGTAGTAGTTCTTCCTGCCTAGCCCTTCACAAAGAGCTGTACTACTCTTTTTTTTTGAAAACTAATTACAATTTCCCATATTACAATCTCTGGCTTAGTTTGGGGCTAGAAAGTGCTGTGTGGAAAGTCCACAAATATAAAAAAAAGTATAAAAAAAGGAAGAACACTTTTTATCTGAGTATCAAGTATCAATAAATCAACAAGCTTCAAAAACGGCAACACCACATTTTAGTAACGAGAAGCGAACAATTCAATGAACTAATTCTAGTTCCGGCTCGAACTAACCGATGTATTTATGGCTCACATCCACACATTCACCAATCCATTGTCACTGAGAGGGCTACCATGAAACTAGCACATAAATCTAATTGAGTCAAACTCAAAAAATCTAATCTCAGTACATATTTGGTTTTTCGTTTTTCGTTTATTTTCCGTATTCATTTTGTATGAACACACGATAGAGATACTGATACGGAACTATTATGTTCTACTACAAATTTTTCATCATACATGCAACATAAATCGGTATCTCTATCGTGTCTTCATACAAAACCCGCAATGAACACAGAACAAGAACGAAAAACGTGAAACCAAATATGGTAAACACAACTCATACTTAGGGTACTGAATCTGAAAATAATTTTTGATGACTTTTTTTACCAAAGCGATTAAAACTAACTTTTTTTGTAAATCACTAAATTGAAGATGTACCTTTTATGTAAAAATATAAACTTTTACCTAAAAACAAAAACACTTACTCTGAAATCGGTTAGATTATACAGTAAAGACCAAAAGGATTAACATATTCAATATTTCCAGTGTTTTTGTCAGTTTAACTTAGTTACGAAACTGCATTGCTATTCCGTAAACAACAAAGTCACGGGGTGTATCACCAAGTGGATCCGCGCTCACTTCGATTACGAGCTTCGCCTCACTACGGCATTTTAACCGCCAAAATACTCACGTGGAGCTAATAATAAGTGAATGTATTACAGAATGCATTTACGCCAACATACTGTCATACCTAAATATAATGTTTATCCATTTCTTTTCTTTTATTTTATTGTATATGTTTTTTTACCAAATAAATGTCTGTTTTTGTCTATGTCCAAAGCCACGTTGAAAACTCCCGTCACTCGGGCGAGTGGTTTCTAGAATAGCACTGAAACTATCAGTTTTACGACGCGCTAACAAACTCCAGCCCTTCACATTACCCCTCTTGATCAGTGACGTAACAGCGGCGACGCCAAAATGTCTGCACATCGGGAGGTCAACATACAGATAAACGTGCAAAGTGAGTTGTTTGTCGACGCCCTGAACATTGAGGACAGAGTGTTGTATAAAGACTGGCTGCTTATATATTTTATAACTTAGTTTAAAAAAGGTTAATAAGTCAGGTGTAGTCGTCATAACGCAGGTGTCGTCAACCTTTAAAATAATAAATAAACATATGAAAAACAGCTACTAAAGAGGAAAAGTTACACGAACTGAGGAGCTAAAATTATGCCTGTGACAATGCTGTTTGACCACGCTTTCACAACGACTTAAATATATTTTACTGTTCAGAATATTATAATATTGCCTGAACTGAACTGATTAGTGTATTTTATAAAGCAGTTTTAAATGGCAAGGACTATGAATAAGGTCCTTAAAGACTACATTATGGGGTTCTTCATAAATGGCAATGTTTAAGTCTGTAACGCCCTTGTATTTTTTCTGGTGAACGTGCCCTACGATGCGCAGGCGACAGCAAGCTGTTAATAAAACCTTTATAATTGAATGAATTTAATTGAATGAATTTTAATTTAACACACAAAAAAACATACACAGAGAAAAACGTCTGACACAGCTAAAAAAAGAAATTAAAACTAACTTACAACTATAAAGCCGATAAAGCTATTTTATCTCATATTTTAAACAAACAAAGAAAATCATAAAAGGTCATCAAAACATAAGTACCTCACAACACAAGTAGGTCACCTTATTATTCGTAAAGCAGTACCATTCATAAACTGTCACAGGATACCTCCACAGTGAATATTCGAAGGAGCTAAGCATCTCTGCTATAAAAAATCTTAGAACAGTTTACATAACAAACAGATTTAATTGTAATAAGTTTTTTTTAATAACACCAAGTAAGCAAACAAGCGGACGACCCACCTGATGGGAAGCGGTTGCCGTAGCCTATGGACATTTGCAACACCAGTGATGTCACACGCGCGTTGCTGACCCTTTAAATATTTTAGAACGCCTGTTTCGAAGAACCCCATGCTGTATTCTCCAGGGAAAACATCCGCAGGGAGCGCATTCCACAACCTTAGAGTGCGCGGGAGGAAGTTCCTCTGAAACCGAACAGTGCGTGACCATCCTGGTTCCAAGGTGTGTGGATGAGCTCCCTACCAATATGGCGAGCAGTGCGATGATAGAATGAAGCTGTGTACATCATGTTCTTCAGAACACAACCCATTATACAAGCGGTAGAACACACAATTCTTAAAAGCTAAACATGTTTACCAAACGAAACGTTTACGCTTATCATGTTTAGTGGCTATTTTTTCTTATGCAAGACGATTGGTGGCTCGCTAAACATACCTAGCCACTTCGAAAGTGTCTGTGCCATTCATAAGCTGTCGCAGAATACGACGTACTAATGTGCTGAGGAAAAAAGGGGTTCCTCAAAATGATAAATGGGTCCCAAAAGAAACGCTTTCACAAAAAACAGACGCCAAAGCTTCTGTAAACAATAAAATTTCCCGAGCATTACAATATTATGGTATGATTTTTCTCGTTTATATTTCGGTTGGGTGTTTTAGGGTTTTGATCAAACAGCATTTTCTTTCTTTGGAAATTACTAAGGTACATAAAGTTGACCGGAAGAAATCGCTTTTAGTAAGCAGGTTATACTGATCCTTGTGAATGAATGAATGAAAATTCTTTATTGCTCACCTTACAAACTGACAAAATAGGACAAATTATAACAATTATAGAAAAAAAAAATGTACAATGGGCGGTCTTATCGATAGAAAGCGATCTCTTCCAGACAACATTTGGATGGAGAGGAGCCTAGAATAAGATTGTTGTGATTAATAATGAATTAATTTAATAAAATAAATAATAACTTTTGACTTTGACTTTCATATGAATATGACTGTCCACACATTGCGTAGGTACATATGTTTTTGTAAAAATCCATTGGTGCACGCCCGGATTTGAACCCACGACCTCACGGTCAAAAAGATATTTCACTCCCTCTAGACCACTGCTACTGTTGATAATTGAATATAACAATTTCCAAACTTTTTTCTTTAATAATTATTTTCATAGCGAAACGAGGTGTCATGTCGAATGTACTTATATAAGTGCAGGCTATTTGCATGGCTGACGTCTAGTGGTAATGCAGGGGATCGTTCTCTACCGCGTTGCGACACACCGATTCAAATTATAGTAAGCATTTTGGTTTAAGTTTATTATTTAAAATAATATGCCTAATTCAGTGGTCTCTCCTTCTATCACGGTGTTTAGTAAAAACGTAATAAAATTGCTCATTGAATAAGAGTATTAAGTGTGACTTAATGACAATTTAGAAAATACAATGCATTTTTTTTTAAGAAAAATCAATGCCCATCCGATGTTAAGTGGTAACATAACAAAGCATCATCGCCTGGCAAGTCACGCACTATACGAACGTAGTTTTCTTAAGAGTAGTAGAGCTCTTCGCGAAGGGCTCATCCGGGGAAGTCCTAACACCACCGGTACACCGGTAACAGGTATGGTGGTCGAACTTCCCCAGGCGAACCATATACAAAGAACTGGTGTTACATTGTAGGTAGCTAAAAATATAATTGATCGAGTGAGCGAAGCGAACGAAGATTCTAGTTTCAACTTGGGCGATTTGGCATTTTATGTATGTATGTATGTATGTTTGTCTGGCCATGACTTTCGAACCGTTGATCCGATCTGCATGAAATTTGATAAGACGACAGCTTGTACTTGAGAAATTTACTGGTAAGTATATGAGTAAAATCGGATGAAGGGTTTTTAAGATATGGGGTTTTTTAAGGGGGCAAAAATAAAACTAGTGACTTAAAAAAATCAAGTTACATGTCATACGAAAGGGCTTTGTTTAAGGGACATTCCAAAACAATTTTTACTTTTTTTCTGGGACGCTCGGTTTTTGAGATACAACAGAAAAGTTAAATTAAGTAACCAGCGACCCAAGAGCTCCCATCTCTAAGAGTTTCGTTGGCATCAAGGTTTTTCTACTGGTCGGCCAGTTACTTAGCTTTTTCTTATCTTTTTTTCTTGAAATAAATTAAGGAAGTACTCAATTCTCATAAAATGGTGACAACGACCAGGTCTGATGATGGAGCCAAGGTCTGTTCAACGGAACTCTTCAATAAATAGGCCAATAGAGTTGAAACTTGGTTACCGTACCAAGTTAGTAGGCGGTAGGCAGAAAAAAGTTCAAACATAATGTTTGGACTTGCCTTTGACTACCACCTACTCAAAGTTTTGGTACGTTCGTCGGGTCGCATCACGAGATCTCAGTTCGGGGCGAACTACTAGTAATAAGTATTTATTTACAACAAAAAGTATTTGTTTCTATCACATTGTTGTAAAAGCACTACTTACCAAGCAAACTATCTTATTTTAGGCTCCTTTCAATCCAAAGGTTATCTGGAAGAGATCACTTTTTGATGATAAAACCATTGTACAGTTGTATCTCTTTAATTGTTATAATTTGTTTCTTATTTTGTTAGTTTGTAGTATTACAAAAAAGTGTTCATTCATTCATTCATACTTAGTTATTAGGGGCTAAATTGCTATGTAATGTCCACCATTATTGAGAAGAAAATCGTAGGTTGTTTATCGATTTGCTCGCCGGCATTTAGAGCCATAAGTTCAGCTACCTCTTTCAGCTCCAGTAGGAATTTGTCGCCGGCAGCCGTCCCATCTGGCGTTAGCCTGTGAACCTCAATTTACTTCAGATAAAAATGAAATTAATTTATTTGGAATTCGAAATAATGTTTTACAACGGGAAAATAAGGATGTTCGGTAAAAATGCTACGATTTTCGAATGTTTGGGGTAAAACCTGACAGTCCTTTTTGGGGAAGGGAAAATGTAAATTTGATGAAGGAAAAAAATGTTTAGCCGGGTTGCTTATCGAATTGAATCAACTGTAATTACTACCGCCCATGTAAACGTTGAAATTAGCCCTTTGGTATAGGATTCCACACACTCACCTATTACTGTACGATGTAAGTTTATTTCCATTTTTTATATGATTAATTTGTATGTACTGTTTATTTTCAACACAATTGTAACTTATTTTATAACAGAACACTTATAAATAACTACACTTATAAATTTCTCATTTCTCATTTTACAAGGTTTATTGCCTGAAGATCTCGGCAGAATAACAGCGCCTATCTACTAAAATAGTGGTGAGGCATACGCTGAGTCGAGACCCTTTTGCTGCTCCAGCACACAAACACCTACATACCAACAAAGTATTGTAATATATTGTAATGGCTGTTTAGCCATTTCCTTTTTTTTGTTTCGTATGTGTATGTGTGTTTTTTTTAGCAAATAAATGTCTGTCTATGTCTATGTCTATTGCGTGTGTGTTTTGATATATTTTTATAACATAAAATATGTCTTTGATCACTGAGATAATTATATCAAAAATAAATGTGCCAAAATAATTACGAATTTCATTCATAAAAATGACAATAACTGAATAATGTTTTGGAGGGTATAATATAACCAAAAATGTATTTAATAAACGAACCAGAATATCATCTAACAAAGGACATTTCGCGATCTAAAGCGGTGACGAAAAACACCACAGGCAAGCTAGCGTTAAATCACAATTCCGAAGAAAACCTTGTACATTTCACGAAACATCTAACACCGAAGTGACTAAACAAGCAGAGGTTTCCTTTAACTTAGGTATTCCACGAAGAAAATGGGCAAAATGATGTAGCGTTCCCATTTATAAGAGAGATAGTAAACAGTGCGAGCGAGACAGGCGATAATTTGTAAAGATTTGAATGTGGAATAGCGTTGGAGCTAGCGAATACTAAACTGTATGGAAACTTGGATATTGTTTTGTAAGACATTCTTTGAGGAAAGCGCTGCGTCTTTGGAAAGTTTCATGGCGAATGTTATACTCGTGGCTACACTTCATCATAAAACTTCCGCAACGCAAAATATGAATGGTAGATATTTATTTGCGTTGTTTCAGAGTTTTATGAAGTCTTATGAAGAAAACAATATAGTTTGGTACATTTCTGCTTCTTGGTCGTACCACTTTTTTTTATTACTACCATCAGCAACGGCACTCTTCAAACCGAAACACAGCAACGCTGCTTGGCGGCAGAAAAAGGCGTAGTGGTAGTACTTCCCCGGACGAGCCCTTCACAAAGAGCTCTACTACTCTTGGCAGAGTGAACGTGGTCGTCATTTAAGGCAGTGGCTTTCTTGACAACTATCCGCCACTCTTCTCGCACCGCTGCTCTTCTGGCGCACTCGTTCAGGGGAATATTCATGGCTGCCTATTGACCTGGTCCGTGCATTTCATGGGTGCCACGCGCTCTTTTGCCCTTAAACTTTCCCTGTACCACTAGGCGATCGATAGAAAGCTCTCCACGATGCGACACCTTGTTACCTTTAGTAATTTGAAAATCTTTACGGCCTTACTACAAAAAATCTGTCATACGATAAACTATGCTTAAACTATTGCCATCTCTTACCAATGCGTAATGGCAAACAGAGACAGCGCAAATTTTAAGCATTATTTAAATTTAAATACCATTTTATAGTATGAGGGTTAGATTTTGACTTTAAACCAAAACTTACTTCTTTGAAAGGATTTTCAGTGCGCCTCAAAGAGGCTCCTTTCGAGCACTTTCTTTACTGAATGTTGGCGTGTGTTGTTGGTTTACTTTGGTTTGAAATGTAATCAAAATTATTTTTTAACATCTTACCAGATACAGCAGGCGTGCGAATATTTATTACTCAAAATTATAATAAAAACATACTAATATCACAGCTACCAACAATTTTGACAAAATACCTACATTTTTACTCAATAAAACAATATTATTATTTCCATTCAAAAAACGTTTTTACGATAAAATTTCGAATAATGTTTTCATTCAATAAAGTTTTATATTTTTAAACACTTATAGTATATTCATGGATACAATATTATAGTCTTTTTTAAACAGTAGTTGCAAAAATACAAGAACCAAGCTTTATGTACTTACATACATAAATTTTATAATTTCACAACCTTCACAGCTCAGTTGGTAGTAGCTGTGCCTTCTGCGCCGTAAGCCGTGGGTTCGATCCCCACCGAGAACAAACATTTTTGTGTGATGGTAAGAGCTATTAATATTATATAACACCCAAACAGAGAACAAACATCAATATGTTTGTTCTCTGTTTGGGTGTTATATAATATTAATAGCTCTTACCCGCCGATTCGCTCGCGCACGTTTACTTTAGAATACCTACTTACAAGTAAAATAATGGTTTATTGATATGATTGGAAACATCTTTGATAAAATAAATGTATTTTCTTCCCCTTGGAATAATCTTGAACCACGTAATTTTGTCAGAAGAAACAGGTACTAACTGATGACTTGAAGTTCCTGTCTCTTCGATTGTTTGTATAAAATATAAAAAAAAGTAAAAAAAAATGTAACCAAGTCGGGATAAAAAGTATTCTATGTCCGCTTTCTGGTTCTAAGCTACCTGCCCACCAATTTTCAGCCAAATCTGTTCAGCCGTTCTTGAGTTATAAATAGTGTAACTAACACGACTTTCTTTTATATATATTGATTGATAGATATGTATGTATGTATGTATTTACAAAAAAGAAGTATATATGTATTATATCAGCTATCTGGTTCCCATATTACAAGCTTTGGCTTAGTTTGGGGCGAGATTGTGCTGTGTGGAATGTCCACCAATATTTATTTATATTTATTTATAATTCGTTAGCAGAGTTATTTTATCACAAATAATTCAAAGCACAACTAGCTTCTAACGATTGGCTCCTCTCAAAGGGTTGAACATAGCTTCTACCGTTTCATTTTCTATTTAGTTTTTAAAATTCCGATAGGAAAGTCCAGACGTAGACGACCGGGCCTCGGATGAAGCAACTATTGGACTCCATATGTAAAAAGGGTCGCGTTCCAAAGGAGGTCTCAAATGAATGGGTAAAAAGCAGTTCGAGTAAACTTCAAAGATGCTTTATTGAACGTAAACCAAAAGAGAACTCACAATATAATAGCTGTCTTATACCATAATCGCCAAAACGCAACGATAGCGCAATCTAGGATCGTTACAAATATAGCAGCGGCATCTAATTTCAACTACCATTAATATTATTACTAGATGACGGACTAAGAGACCATATCTATTTCTGCCGCCATATAAAGAAAACTTGTTTGGATCTAAATTATATTTTGGTTGTGCAAAGTCATTGCACACTTGGTTTGTTGCGATTTTTCATAAATAAGTAAATAAATAAATATTGGTGGACATTCCACACAGCACAATCTCGCCCCAAACCAAGCCAATTTTGTGATATGGAAACCAAATAGCTGATATACTACTTATATATATATTTTTTGTAAATACATGCTTATAATATTATATAAGACCCAGACAGAGAACAAACATCTATGTTCATCACACAAATGTTTGTTCTCGGTGGAGATCGAACCCACGGCCTACGGTGCAGAAGGCAGAGCTACTACCAACTGAGCTGTGAAGCTGTCAAAATATGTTCATTGATTTAATATCTTTCAAAATGTTAAAGTGTGGGAGACTACATAATATTTTGATAGATATTATTTAGATATTATACATAGATAGAAAATTCTTTATTGCACAGAACAAAATGTATCGTACATAGGCGAACTTAATGCTAGAGAGCATTCTCTTCCAGTTAACCTTTGTGTAGTTTTGATAAACCGAAAGGGTAGTGCACAAACATGGATGTTATGAAGCATGATGTTATTTTGGTCCAAAAGGTTCCTCATTTTTGCCATTCTATTTTTGAATACCAGCAAATTTATTGATGCAAATATATACGATCAATGATCTTCAAGTACAGTAAAGAAAAATACACATTACATCCTCAGATCTCTGTTTTTTACAATTTATAGTAAAACGTTTGAACGCGAATGATGATGTCGATAACGTGTCGGTCGACGGTGTGGCACGTTATCCTAAAAGACACTCCTACCTATACACTCTTCTCTTGAAAACATCCAAATTATAAGCATTCGGAAAAACGGACGCCGATAAGGAATTCTTATCTTCGGCTATACTCTCATAGTACTCAAAGTCAAAAGGTATTTATTCAATAAAATCACATGGATCACTTTGAAACGTCTTAAAGCTAGGTGACTCTAGGTGCCAGTTCCACGCGACCAAAGCCTAGAAGAACAGGCAACAAACTTACGGCTTGGTTCCTACCGTTCTTTTGTATGATCCTTGTAACAATAAAATATAATACAATATTGAAGTTCCAGTGTGGTGCCAATCGAATTTAGTGAGGCGTAGGTATAACAGAAGAAGGTAAAGATCTCTCTCTCTCTCTCTTGTCGTGTCACTAGTTTCTTTCGAAACAGTGGCGTGAAAGGAATTTTAATTGCGCCTCTACGAGGCTCCTTTCAAGCACTTGACACATGTTATAGAACTTTTTAAGTTCTACGACATGCCGGTATCCTCCGGTTTCGAACCCACGACCTTAGGATCGTAAGGCAGGGCCGCTTCCACGAGACCACCAGTGCTCTCAAAAGGTAAAGATAATATCTATATAACTCTCATAGTACTCTTCATGTCTCCAGATGTCAGCTGTTCTGTGGCGAAAACGCTTTAACGAATTCTGACTCCTAGATGCAAAAAGTTTCTTAAACGATTGCTGGTGCCTCGGCATCGAAGGAATTGCTATTAAGGCTTCACTACACTCGTCATTTTGTTTATACATAGGTACGCTGCGGGATTTTTACTGCTTTTTTTTGCTCTACGGTTTGACATACCTTATTATCTTAATACGGAAAAAGTTTTTCCTTTTTATTAATAAAAATAAAAGCTTGTAAAAAGGTTGTAATTCAGTCTACTTGTAAAAAAATATTACCGAAATTACCCCCAATATGTGTTGTATCCTTCCTAATGCTGGTACAATAGAGTAGGAAATCTATTAGATTTCCTTCCAAGATTTTTTATCAACTGTTCTTGCTAAAACTTTTTGTGTGTGTCGGTCCAAAATGAGCGAATTTTCTTTCTTCTTTAAATGCTAAGCCAGTGGCGTAGCTAGGTGGACAAGGGCCCCGGTGCATAGAGAAAGAATCGGGCCCTCACCTCCTCTTTCCACATAGCTTAAACTTATATCGGCCTTTATAATAAATCATTAAAAAAAATGTGAGCAGGCTCAAGGTTTTCTAGCTTCGGGAGCTGGCTGACACTCTTTTTTTATACTACTAGCTGATGGAACAAGTAGATGGCCCACCTGATGTTAAGTGGTAACCATCACCTATAACAAAGCATAGCCTCGTAAGTCACGCACAGTAGCAACGTGCCTTACGATGCACTGCCCTGCGTCCATCAACTTGAGGCATACAGATGTTAAGCCTCATGTGCCTGTAAACACCGGCAACCACACTCTTCAAACCGAAACACAGCAACGCTTCTTGGCTGCAGAAAAAGGCGTGGTGGTAGTACTTCCCCGGACGAGCCCTTCACAAAGAGCTCTACTACTCTTAACTCTCTTTTCAAAGCTTAGGTTATAGGGCCCCCTGAGCTCCGGGGCCGATAGCTACGCCACTGTGCTAAGCTATACTTATATAAGTATATATAATAGTACTATATAAGTACACTCAGCCTCGAAACAGCTTTTCATATTTAAAATATTCGTTTAATTATGTTGTGGATAGTTTAAACGGATTAAACACAAAAACGTTATTACTTAGGTAGAACTAAGATGGCCGCACAAAGAGCAAAGCAGATTATTCCCTCTGGATTTATATTTGTGTACTTGGATTATTATCAAAGCGAGCATTTGGAAATTGCATTAAATTATTGTCAACGTAGCGAGATATATCTTTTTGTGGAAATTATTTAGCAGTAGATAAACAGATTTCAGTGATCTATTTCATTTATAGGTATACCTATTTTAGTATGCTAAAATAATTCAGTCATATTCTGAATAAGATGTTATTTGGTTATAAAACATGTATAGAAATTTTATTTTCAAAGCATTTAAATAAATATTGGTGGAATTTCAACACAGCACTATCTAGCCCCAAACTAAGCCAAAACTAATAAGGCTGTAATATGGGAACCAGATGACTGATATAATACATATATCCTTTATTTTTGTAAATACATACCTATAATATAATAATAACACCCAGACACAGAGAACAAACATCTATGTTCATAACACAAATTATGTTTGTTCTCGGTGGGGATCGAACCCACGGCCTACGGCGCAGAAGGCAATGCTACTACTACCAACTGAGCCATGAAGGCTGTCAACATGTACCATTTATTAATATAACGGAAAGTAAAAGTTCATAGCTCAGTTGGTAGTAGCTCTGCCTTCTGCGCCGTGTAGGCCGTGGGTTCGATCCCCACTGAGAACAAACATTTGTGTGATGAACATAGATGTTTGTTCTCTGTCTGGGTGTTATATAATATAATAAGTATGTATTTACGAAAAAAAAAGTATAGGTATTAGTAGTATATCAGCTATCTGGTTCCCATATCACAAGCTTTGGCTTAGTTTGGGGCGAGATAGTGCTGAGTGGAATGTCCACCAATATTTATTTATTTATTTAAAAGTGTTTTATAAAAATGTTAGTGGCTGTATATTTTTAAAATCACCCCAAAAAGCATCGTGTCCGTTTCGTAAATAACAAACACATGTTTTGTATGTTGAATTTTATTTTCAACGCTCCAAGTTTTCAGTAAAAAATCGCACAAACACATGTTTTGTATGTTGAATTTTATTTTCAACGCTCCAAGTTTTCAGTAAAAAATCGCACAATCAACGTAATAGAGCCTCCAACTCGGTAGTCACTCTGCCTTCTGCGCTGTAGGATTCGATCCCTGCCGAGAACAAACATTATAGTGTGATGAACATTGATATTTATCCTCTGTCTGGGTGTTATTAAAAATATGATAAGATAAGCAATTAAAAAGGTTGAGTTTTTGGTTTTTCAGTTGACCTATCCCTAGATCGTTTGCAGCGGTCTGCAGATACCTCAACTGTTTCATATGTATTTTTTACATTTTGTAAACACTTGTATTTATTTATTTATTTTGAACAAAATCCACAGCACTTTAGATACAATGTAAATACTTAGGTTTCTAACATATAGCCAATGACGTATTTACATTTACATTTTTAGAACAAGAAATTTAGGTATCAAAAATCGACGACAGTTAAGTACCCCACAATAATAAAGACTTAATAAATGACAACTAAACAAAAACAAAGGAAATAAACTTTTGGTTTTTAAGTAATAATCATTTTTAAGCATTCATTGTAATTTTCTTTAGATTTTTTTTTTTTTTTATTATGAAATAAAAAAAGTATATCAGTATTATATCAGCTATCTGGCTCCCATATAACAAGCTTTGCTTAGTTTGGAGCAAGACAGTGCCGTGTGGAAAGTCCACCAATATTTAACATAGCCTAGGTGCAACCCCAATCCATCAGCTGATGTGCGGTTACCGACAAACAACAACGTTTACTTTCAATTTGAAGGCTTGGAACCGTGAGGTATGAAGCCAATTGTATACGGTATATTCTTATACCCCGTTTACACTCAGCTCATGTCTCGTGGAAATGTGCAGAGACATGGGAAGGGACTTGGGCAATGGGTTTTTTTTTTTTTTTTTTTTTTATTATATTTTAATAACTTCATCTGACACTATTTGTAAGCTTGACTGAACTATTGTATTTTAATTTAAATTTGAACTAACTGGACTGAAATAATTTGTTTTATATTTTAATTTTTAGTTGTATTCTTGTAATTAATTAGTTAGTGTAATTGGTCTGTGTACCGTTCTAATTAAATAAATAAATAAATAAATGGTGAAATCAGAGAATGCGAAAATGTAAACAGGCCACTTCCATGTCCACTCGCGTTGCCGCTCGCGTTGCCCGTGTTGCGTTGCGTGAACACACATTGCCGGCGACGCTGCCGCAGACATATGGACGGCAACATTTCCGTCCACGCGATTGGCAGCGCGAATGTCTAAATGCGAACGCAGTTTAAAGATTTTGATGTGACTTTTTGGTTACAGCCGTTAAATAAATGAGTGACATGAAATACGTCTTATACAAAAGAACTCAATCGCGCTTTTATAAACAGTTTTTCTGGTTTTAAGCGGTTTTCGTTCCTACCGTTCAATCAATTAGGTCCTACTTCTAAATTTGTGATATAGATCATACATTTTTTTTTTTTTATACAATTAGCTGACGGAACAAGCAGATGGCCCACCTGATGTTAAGTGGTAACCATCACCTATAACAAAGCTCTGCCTCGTAAGTCACGCACGATAGGGACGTGCCCTACGATGCACTGCCCTGCGTCCATCAACTTGAGGCATACAGATGTTAAGCCTCATGTGCCTGTTATTACACCGGCAACCACACTCTTCAAACCGAAACACAGCGTTGCTGCTTGGCGGCAGAAAAAGGCGTGGTGGTAGTACTTCCCCGGACGAGCCCTTCACAAAGAGCTCTACTACTCTTAAAATTATGGTAGACAGTAGTATAAGTTATGGCCTGTTCTTCTAGGCTTGGTCGCGTGGAACTGGCACCTTACCCCGGCGCCAGACATAGTTTCACTTGTTTGATCAAAGTCAAACATCATTTAAATTCATTCAAAGTCTCCGTGCCACACACAGTGATCAACCAAGTGTTCAAACAAGTGAAGCTATATCTGGCGCCGGCATAAGAGACAGTAAGATGTTTCAAAGTAATCCTTGGGATTCAATTGAATAAAATATCTTTTTACTTTGATTTAACGCATTGTACTCTTCATCTGTATATTAATTAATAATACTACTGTATAACTTAATATCCCTATAAATCTTTATGAGTAGTAAAGCTCTTTGTGTGTGGCTCGTGCGGGGAAGTACTACCACCACGCCTTTTTCTGCCGCCAAGCAGCAACGCTGTGTTTCGGTTTGAAGAGTGTGGTTGCCGGTTTAATAACAGGCACATGAGGCTTAACATTTGTATGCCTCAAGTTGATGGACGCAGGGCAGTGCTTCGTAGGGCACGTTCCTATCGTGCGTGACTTACGAGGCAATGCTTTGTTATATGTGATGGTTACCACTTAACATCATCAGGGCCATCTGCTTGTTCCATCAGCTAGACGTATAAAAAAAACTGCCATTGAGCCAAATTAAATAAAAAATATGTTTCAGATTTTATTTTATTCCTGTTATCTTATGAGAGAAAAATATAAAAAAAATACTTGTTCGTACCTCTGACCCCCTTAAACATCCTCAAATAATCTCGAGTTGGTTCTTAGAACTAAGAGATCTGACGAGATTTCTTCAGTGCCTGGGGATCAAAGTCGACAAAGTTTATGTATGTACCATCCTGGGCTCTTAGCATTTCAGCTACAAGTCTACGCAATAAAAATATCTTTTCCGTCATTTTCCTTATCTCTTAACGTGGTCCCTTCAAGGGTCTAATGTTCAGAACGCTTACGCGATACATAAATAGCTCGTAAGTACTGCGCCACTGTTAAAAATATTTTTGCAGCTGCGTCAGTCTGTAGACGAGATCTACATGTCGAAACAGTGTGGTGAAAGGATTTTAAGTGCGCCTCAAGAGGCTCCTTTCGAGTACTTGACACATGTTATAGAACTTTTTAGGTCTCGATATGCCGGTTGCCTCACGATGTTTTCCTTCACCGTTTGAGAGTACTGGCATTGTGCACATACATTTTCGAACAGAAAAACTCATTGTTTCACGACCGGTTGCGAGCCCATGACCTTAGGATCAGAAGGCGGGGCCGCTACCACTAGACCACCAGTGCTCTCGCCAGGGTTCCTACCGAACTTTGTATTTTGTTTCAACCAATAAGATAATTAATTATTTATTTCATTTAAGCACACTTATATTATAACTTATACAATATATCAGTTTTCTTAAATGGTAATGGCTTATACATTTAATCATTTATATTACAGAACCTACACTAAGTCATGACGACTTGTGTTGTAGGTCCTGCCCCCTTCCAGAAGAAATCAATTGTGTGCTTGGAGAGTACCCAGGTGGCTTTATGTTGCAAGCAAGTAAGAAAAGAAAGAAAGAAAGAAAGAAAGAAAGAAAGAAAGAAAGAAAGAAAGAACGAAAGAAAGAAAGAAAGAAAGAAAGAAAGAAAGAAAGAAAGAAAGAAAGAAAGAAAGAAAACTTTTTTATTTGACCCAAGTATAAAAAAATTAAAAACAATAAACAGAAGGTAGAAAAATAGACAGTAACATTGACAGTAATAGGTGAAAAAAAAAAAACAACATGTAGGTGCATCGTTGTGTAGGGTCAAAAAGGTCATCCGTCTCAGCTTTATGCCTTTATGTTGTTTTGTATTTATAATAGTTAGTCGAATTGTAGGGCACGAATCGGTGGCCTGAGCCGTCTCAGTTCATTAACGATGACTAATCACTTCCCGGCCAGCCTTGAGTCCGATCCCGCTAATGTACCCGTGTACCTACTAAACGGACGTTTAACTAACCCTGCCACCATCACTCAGGATCCGCTCACCCTGAATAACGATAGAGATTCGTATTGACACCGTAAAGCACCGGTGGTGTAGTGGGGATGAGCTTAAACTCACAAGAAAGAACTTTCCTTTGATGTCATCATCTTCCTGCCCTTATCCCACGCTGCATGGGGTCGGCACAACAGGTTTTCATCTTCCACTCTCCTCTCGCCCACATCGTGGGCTCGGTTTCGAGCCCACGACCTTATGATCGGAAGGCGGGGCCGCTACCACTAGACCACCAGTGCTCTCGCCAGGGTTCCTACCGAACTTTGTATTTTGTTTAAACCAATAAGATAATTAGATAAGATAATTAAATTAAGCACACTTATATTATAACTTATACAATATAACAGATTTTCTTAAATGATAATGGCTTATACATTTAATCATTTATATTACAGAACCTACACTAAGTCATGACGACTTGTGTTGTAGGTCCTGCCCCCTTCCAGAAGAAAACAATTGTGCCATACTTATTATTATGATGTAATATTATTTTTTAATTTACAAATAAGTAATTAGTTAGGAATATTTAAATAATATTTTAAAGGATGCATTAATTGTGTGCTTGGAGAGTACCCAGGTGGCTTTATGTTGCAAGCAAGTAAGAAAAGAAAGAAAGAAAGAAAGAAAGAACGAAAGAAAGAAAGAAAGAAAGAAAGAAAGAAAGAAAGAAAACTTTTTATTTGACCCAAGTATAAAAAAATTAAAAACAATAAACAGTAGGTAGAAAAAAAGACAGTAACATTGAAACAAAGAAAAAAAGACAGTAATAGGTGAAAAAAAAAAACAACATGTAGGTGCATCGTTGTGTAGGGTCAAAAAGGTCATCCGTCTCAGCTTTATGCCTTTGTCTCAGCTTTATGCCTTTATGTTGTTTTGTATTAATAATAGTTAGTCGAATAGTAGGGCACGAATCGGTGGCCTGAGCCGTCTCAGTTCATTAACGATGACTGATCACTTCTCGGCCAGCCTTGAGTCCGATCCCGCTAATGTACCCGTGTACCTACTAAACGGACGTTTAACTAACCCTGCCACCATCACTCAGGATCCGCTCTCCCTGAATAACGATACAGATTTGTATTGACACCGTAAAGCACCGGTGGTGTAGTGGGAATGAGCTGCCTTCGGATCGTAAGATCTTGGGTTCGAATTAAGTCGTGCAACAATGGATTTTGCTCTTAGAATAAGCTTAAACTCACAAGAAAGAATTTTCTTTTGATGTCATCATCTTCCTGCCCTTATCCCACGCTGCATGGGGTCGGCACAACAGGTTTTCTTCTTCCACTCTCCTCTATCATTCGTCATCTCGGTGCTCACTCCTTTCTTACTCATGTCATCTATCATACATCCCATCAATCTTTTCTTTGGCCTACCTCTTTCTAAAACCATCCACATCCATATCTAACACTCTTCTCGTAATAAGACTTTCTTCCCTCCTACGCTAAAATTTTATTTTGATTTATTTTAACTATTTCTTGTGTACACACAAGTAGCTGTTTTCTTAAAATTATAAAATAAAATAAAGTATTAAGACAAGATACTATGTTTAAGTCCTATACCTATAGAGCTATAGAGCACTGGTGGTCTAGTGGTAGCGGCTCCGCCTTCCGATCCTAAAGTCGTGGGTTCGAAAAAGGTAGTGCACCATCGTTTTTTTGTTTTAAAATTTATGTGCACAATGCCAGTACTCTCAAACGGTGAAGGAAAACATCGTCAGGAAACCGGTCGTAGAACCTATAAAGTTCTATAACAAGTGCTCGAAAGGAGCCTCTTGAGGCGCACTTAAAATCCTTTCACCACACTGTTTCGAAAGAAACTAGTGACACGACAGGAAAAAAAGAGTCCTATACCTACCTACTGTTTTTATATAACTATCTTTGAGGTGTACACATAAACATACAGCCAAATAAAAATGATGCTTACTACAAGGACATAAATGCAAAAATACAAGTCAATATTAATTTGGAAATGGGCGACGAGAGCGATTTGATAACATCTGTACTAGTTCTAGCACTCACAATAGCTTTGAGCATCGTTGTGTCACTGACTACAGTGCACTACATAACATGCATGCTCACCCCGTGTACACTACAATGTAGTGTATACAGGGTGTGCACTAAAGTTGCTTGCATATTTGTCAGACTTCATTCCTACTATCCACGCTTTTGTGCAATGTGCCTCGAACTAAGACTACTGGACAAGAGAATCTGCGGAATCTATCTTAAAAATATTTATTAAATCTACGGAAGTATTAAAAATATTTATTACTAATAATTACTTCATCTGCGCAGGATTAGTCACACAATATCTTTATAAATTGTAGCCTGTGTTATTCTGATGTATAAGCTATATTATTGTAAAGTTTCATTCAAATCCATTCAGTAGTTTTTACGTGAAAGAGTAACAAACAACCATCCATCCATCCATACTGATAAACTTTCAAGTTTATAATATTAGTACGATTTGTCAGCCCTCTTAGCTCAGTCGGTAGTAGTTTGGCCTTCTGCGCTGTAGGTCGTGGGTTCGATACAAACAAACATTTTGTGTACTTAATTAATGTTGATGTTAGTTCTCTTTTCTGTCTAGGTGTTATAATATTGTATAAGTTTATATTTACAATTTAAGTAAATCAGTACTACCACCACGCCTTTTTCTGCCGCCAAGCAGCGTTGCTGTGTTCGGTTTGAAGAGTGTGGTTGCCGGTGTAATTACAGGCACATGAGGCTTAACATCTGTATGCTTCAAGTTGATGGACGCAGGGCACTACATCATCGGGCATGTTCCTATTGTGCGTGACTTACGAGGAAATGCTTTGTTATAGGTGATGGTTACCACTTAACATCAGGTGGGCCATCTGCTTGTTCCAACCAAAACAGCTATTTGGTTTCCAAGCACAAGCTGCGCTTAGTTTGGGGTTAGATAGTGATATATGGAATGTTTACGAAATTGTTACAGTTCTAAGGTCGACTAGGCAGAGAATATGATGAATATGGGCTATGAATATTGTTATTGTAGCCGCTCAACATCAGATAAATCATCTGCTTGTTTCGTCTCGCTAATTTTATCATCTCTTTCTCATGTCGTGTCACTAGTTTCTTTCGAAACAGTGTGGTGAAAGGATTTTAAGTGCTCCTCAAGATGCTCTTTTCGAGCACTTGACACATGTTATAGAACTTTTTAGGTTCTACGAAATGCTGGTTTCCCCGCGATGTTTCCTTCGCCGTTTGAGGGTACTAGCATTGTGCACATAATTTTTTGACCAGAAAAACTCATTGGTGCACGACCGGTTACGAACCCATGACCTTAGGATCGAAAGGCGGGGCCGCTACCACTAGACCACCAGTGCTCTAAAATTTTAATTTTATCATAAAAGGTTCTTTGTTTTTTATGTACACGGTTACGCATTAGGCTATACACTGCTCACTTTTACTTCCTTACTCAATTTTAGCTTCATTTTTCTATAAAATGTCGTACCAGACAGCATTACTAGCTTCAACGAAATGGCATTCAAAAATATTATTAAAAAGCACTTGGTAGACAAGGCTTAATAAGACATTGACCAATTTCTTGCAGACCATAAAACATGGAATAATATTGAATTATAAAATTGTAGTTAGTTGTCGTTATATCTGTAGCTGTTAGTTTGTATCGTACTGTTAAATAAATAAATAAATAATAATATATTAGGTAGGTAATTTTAATTTTAATTTTATTTTAGGTTTTTATTATTGTTAATTATGTATTTTTTTTACAATGTTATGTAAAATTTTGACTTTTCTTAAGTGCAATGTATAACGTGCCTATGAGAAATAAATGAAATGAACTGAACTATTTTGTGTACTTTGATCTGTATCCGTGTGTAAAAGCAAAAGACAAAATTAAAGAACGTATCCAGTAGCTATCATTCCCAGGTAGTACACTTGCAGACACGAAAAGTGTAGTTATCTTGCTTACACGCCCCCAAGCATTACAATTTGATAAATTCCTCCAGTAGCAGACAAATTTCAATAGTTTTGCGTAAAAGTCTCGAAAAATTCAAAGAACGGGTATCCAGTGTCTGCTATTCACTGGGAGTACACTGCTGAACACGAAAAGTGTACTGATCTTGCTTACACGTCCTTGCTACAACTTGAATAAACTCAATGAAAGCCGACAAATTTTAATAGTTTTACGTAAAAGTCACGAAAAATTCCAAAAACGTAGAACTTATTCAGTGGTTACTATCCACTGGTGTACACTGCCGGACACGAAAAGTGTACTTATCTAGCTTACACGCCCTAAAGCTTTGCAACTTGAAAAATTCTAAAACAAATTTCAATAGCTTTACGTAAAAAGTCACGAAACAATTCAAAGAACGTCGTGTCCAGTGGTTACTATCCACTGGTGTACACTGCTGGACACGAAAAGTCTACTTATCTTGCTTACACTGCCTTGGGCATTGCAACTTGAACAAACCCACTGAAATCAGACAAATTTTACACAACAGTCACCAAAAATATCAAAGAATATCATGTCCAGTGGCTACTATCCACTGGTGTACACCGCCGGACACGAAAAGTGTACTTATATTGATTACACGCCCTCAGGCGTTACTTGAAAAAAGTCACTAGTACAATTTTCAATACTTTTACGTAAAAAGTCACGGGAAAAATCAAAGATGCGTCCTATAGCTACTTTCCACTGGTGTACACTGTATACTGCCGGACACGAAAAGTGTACTGATCTTGCTTACACGCCCTTGGGCATGGAACTTGAACGATTCAACTTTGGTTTCGTTTCAATGGAGACAAATCGTGTTAAACGAAATATTTCAGAGTTTGCAACTTAGTGGTTTGATATTGTTAAGTTTGAATAATGGAAGTTTCTAGACCCATGTAATTTATAATATAACTTATATTGCAACTTGCATTTATTCGTGGCGCCGTTTCGGACCACATGAGATGTATTATTAAAACTTTTAATATAACTTATCCAAGCGACTCGACATTTTTTATTTAAAATAAAATATGAAAAAAATAGCCAAGTAGTAAATAAAATAAATAAATAAATATTGGTGAACATTCCACACAGTACCATCTCGCCCCAAACTAAGCCAAAGCTCGTAATATGGGAACCAGAAAGCTGATAAATAAATAAATACATTAATACTTTTTTTTTGTAAATACATACACATATATGTTCATCACACGTTGAGATGGATGTGCGGAGTGACAAGGATGGATAAAATAAGGAATGAGTATATTAGAGGAAGTTTGAAAGTGGCGCCAGTGACAGATAAGTTGAGGAGCAATAGGTTAGCGTGGTATGGGCATGTCATGAGGAGAGAAGAAAGTCATATTACGAGAAGAGTGTTAGATATGGATGTGGATGGTTTTAGAAAGAGAGGTAGGCCAAAGAAAAGATGGATGGACTGTGTGAAAGATGACATGAGTAAGAAAGGAGTGAGCACCGAGATGACGAATGATAGAGGAGAGTGGAAGAAGAAAACCTGTTGTGCCGACCCCACTTAGCGTGGGATAAGGGCAGGAAAATGATGAGGATATGTTCATCACACAAAATATGTTTGTTTTCGGTGGGGATCGAACCCACGACCTACGGCACAGAAGCTACTACCAACTGAGCTGTGAAGGCTGTCAAAGTACTAACTGTACCCCCAATCTGAGTTTTGTTTTTAGTTTTTCGTAACGTCACGCCTTTTTTGTACAGAGTTTCGATAAGCGCCTCTATCGGATGGGCTGAGAACTTACGAGTCTCCATACAAAAAAGGCCTGACGTTAACAAAAACAAAACTCAGACTTGGGGTACTGGTACCATAGAGATAGAAAAAAAGGTGGGGAAAGACAATTCAAATGCTGGGAGGGTGGAATAACGTTGACAGCTGGCTCGTTCTGATGAAGGGCAGCTCTAAACTAGTGACACAACAAGAGAGAGAGCTCTCTTGTTGTGTCACTAGTTTCTTTCGAAACAGTGTGGTGAAAGGATTTTAAGTGCGCCTCAAGAGGCTCCTTTCAAGCACTTGACACATGGACAGAAAAACTCAAGGTGCACCGCCGGTTTTGAACCCACGACCTTAGGATTGGAAGGCGGGGCCGCTACTACTAGACCACCAGTGCTCTCCACAGGGCAGGTCTGGACAGATACCAATGGAAATAGCTAGATGAGGCCTTTGCCAATAGGCACTCCGAGTTATGAGATATTATCCAAAGAATATTAAATACAAAATGTGCAAATGTAAATCTGAAATAAATATTAGATTTAAAAAATAAGGGAAAACCTACATTTTGGGTTATAGTGGTCATCATCCCTACGGTCCTACATACAAATGTCCCATAAATTGCGTTTTACAAACTGAATGTGAGTATTTTGTTAAGTGTGTTGTTATTTTGTATTATATAATATTATAAGTATGTATTTACAAAAAAAAATGTATATAAGTAGTATATCAGCTATCTGGGTCCCATATCACAAGCTTCGGCTTAGTTTGGGGCGAGATAGTGCTGTGTGGAAAGTCCACCAATATTTATTTATATTTATTTTATTTTGTGCTTAAGAATGCGTGTAATAAAGTAAATTATTATTATTATAAAATAAAGGCTTATTACTATTCAAGGCTTAAAATCACCAACGGCTCATGAACTTCAGTCGCTGACTGTACCTATCGATAAGAGTTCCCAGATCCCTGATCAATCACAGCTAAGCAAACGTGGTCTGGCAACGAGAAGGTGTAATTACCCTGAAGATTCGAAGCACTTTGCTCTAACGATCAACTCTAATTAGTGCTGAAGGATGCTGCCGCTTCGACCGGAAATGGGTGCTGGAGTCATGTAAACACTTCGGAATTGAGTCAATTGAATGATTGACTAAAGTATTTTGAGCTTCTGATGTTATATGATAAAAAGTAGGTTATATTTATGTTAGTTAGTACATGTGCAGGTATTTTTTTATTTTTTTTGAGGCTTAGAGCTGATTTCACCATACTCTGTTAGTGACTAATCAAGGATTAACAGGCTGTTAAATCTAACCTTAGCTGTCAAACGCGTACAATTTGACATATTTAACGGCCCTTTAATACTTTGTTAATCTAACAGAGCATGGTGAAATCGGCTCTTAACATCTGTATGCCTCAAGTTGATGGACGCAGGGCGGTCATCGTATCGTCGCGCATCGTACGGCACGTTTCTATAGTGCGTGACTTACGAGGCAATGCTGTGTTATAGGTGATGGTTACCACTTAACATCAGGTGGACCATCTGCTTGTTCCATCAGCTAGTCGTATAAAAAAACATTGTGTTTCCGTTCTAAATTCTAAAAAGATTAAATCTTTTGGATATGTTGGTTTTATGAATGAAAAAGTAATACTTATTATTCAATTGAATAAATACTTTTAGTATTTTACTCAGACAAACATACATGATTGAGTTGAAGAGATCATGGCTCGCTTCGCTCACTCTATCAACAACTTACGCTGGCTCTAATCAATCAGTCAATTACAGGCAAATGAGGCTTAACATCTGTATGCCTGAAGTTAATGGGCGCAGGGCAGTGCATCGTAGGGCATGTTCTTATCGTGCGTGACTTACTAGGCAAAGCTTTGTTATAGGTGATGGTTACCACTTAACATCAGGTGGGCCATCTGCTAGTAGTATTAAAAAATGAAGAGTTCCATAAAAACGAAATACATCACTTAAATAATTGACATTTGAAGATCATACTCAGACAAACATATTACTATATGATCGAGTTGTATAAGGTCATGGCTCGCTTAGCTCACTCAATCAACAGTTTGAGATCAGTAACTCAAATCAAAAAGTTCTAAGCAAACGAAAATCGACAGTCAAATAATTGAAATTTGAACTGAGTCTTCGAGAAACTTGAGAATGTCTTTGGGAACGTACAAATTAGAGCCTCGAGCCTATATGCCTAGGCTTGAGCTTCGTAAGCTCCTAGTAAATAATATTTCATCGTAATTGTCATTATAAGAGCGAACCTTAGAATTTATTCGCAATCAAAATTTTATTTATGAGATATTTGGACCTAAAGGCGTTACCTCACTTGGAGCATTCACTTGTAATGTTAAACTTTCTGATCCGAGCATTACATCAGGAAGTGAGGAGGTCTTTCAAAGAAATTTGAGCCTTGATTATCGTCATCACCCTCTTCTCTTGTCGTGTCACCATTTTCTTTCGAAACAGTGTCGTAAAGGATTTGAAGTGCGCCTCAAGAGGCTCCTTTCAAGCACTTGACACATGTTATAGAACATGCCGGTTTCCTCACGATGTTTTCCTTCACCGTTTGAGAGTAATAGCATTGTTTTGGCATTGTCATCACCCTTATCTCACGGTAAGTGGGGTCGGCACAACAGGTTTTCTTCTTCCACTCTCCTCTATCATTCGTCATCTCAGTGCTCACTCCTTTCTTACTCATGTCATCTTTTACACAGTCCATCCATCTTTTCTTTGGCTTACGTACCTCTCTTTCTAAAACCATCCGCGTTCACATCATCTTGAGTCTTGGTACTAAAATTGTTTAAGGGGACGCAAGTAATAGCACTTTTAGTGGCTCAATCACGCCTTAATCACAGAACCAATTGGGGTGAAACTAAAATAAATATAGTTCGTAACCTGGATGAGCATTATAGGCTACTTTTTGTACCGAAAAATTACTTTTACAAATGAATGCCAGTCAGTAAGTTATGTAACGTGCTCAAAATCTAATTTTGGATTGTTAATTTGTTTAATACTATTTTCTGATGGAACAAGCATATGGACCACCTGATGGTAACATTCACCTATAACAACGCATCGCCTTGCATGTCACGTACAATATGAACATGCTGAGGCAAACAGATGTTAAGCCTCAGGCGAATGCTCCCCGTGTAGCAGCGCCTTTAGGCAGTATTCAAAATTCCAAGCCAAGCGATTGCTACATGACGCTTCGTCTAACAAATTGCTTTAAGCCAAATTAATAATTATCATAATAATAATTAACTGTCTACATGATTTATTCAGGCATTTCAAATAATGTAACTTTTCTTTTGTATATGTAAGTTTTCTTACTCTCATATTTTTTTTTTGTAAAATCATACTTATCGTAAATAAAACAAATATGAATATAAAAAATGAATTTATAAAATGTGTTAGTTTCAAACGCCCTGTAGGTACTCATACAAGTAGATTTTATTTGAAATTATCGTATCTAGACTAGGTATTTCAATTTGTAATAATAACAGTGGCTAGTTGAATTTTTTTGAGGGTGTCTCGTCTGCCCTCTACGTATGATTCCAAAACAAAACTCAAAACTCTTTTGATTTATTATAATAATTTTTGTGATACATTTTTTTTCGCTTTGGTTTACCGTCTGGGAACAAAAAGTTGTTTTTATTTGCATATATTTTTAACTAGCTGTTGCCCGCGACTTCGTCTGCGCAGGATTAGTCACACAATATCTTTAAAAATTGTAGCCTATGTGTTATTCTGATGTATGAACTATATCATTGTAAAGTTTCATTTAAATCCATTCAGTAGTTTTTACGTGAAAGAGTAACAAACATCCATCCATACATATAAACATTGGCGTTTATAATATTAGTAGGAAGTAAGATGGTTAGGAACAATTCGTACGCGAGTCCGACTCGCACTTGGCCGGTTTTTAAATTTTATTTATGTGAATAATTAATTTGTAACCTCATCAAAGGATTGCAATATTAGTGGAATATAATTCATATAATAATTGTTAATTAGTGTATTAAGAATATCCCGCACTAATTAATTAAAATAAATAAATAAGCTAAGATAAACCTTGAATTCCCTTATTTGTATATATAAATAAATAATGCAAATTGACGGCATTCCAAGTTTTCATAATTCCTGAAAAACTAATATTTGACGTTTGTATACAGCCTTCACAGCTCAGTTGGTAGTAGCTCTGCCTTCTGTGCCGTAGGCCGTGGGTTCGATCCCCACCGAGAACAAACATTTCTGTGATGAACATTGATGTTTGTTCTCTGTCTGGGTGTTATATAATATTATATGTATGTATTTACAAAAAAAAAGTATATAAGTATCAGCTATCTGGTTCCCATATTACAAGCTTTGGCTTAGTTTGGGGCTAGATAGTGCTGTGTGGAAAGTCCACCAATATTTGTTTATTTATACATAACTTCAAACATTAGTTTACCCATCCATCACAATCAGTAGATTAAAGTGAAATCAAACTAGCACCTTGCACTACATTCCAAATGTAGCCGAAATCGGTTCATCGTCACGCGAAGCGGCGATCAATTATAGCCTTCTGTAGGCAAAGGCTTTGCCTTGTACTGGAACAGTATTTCAAGTATTACGAAAGAGTATTTATGAGCACCGACGGTCTAGTGGGAGTAAACTCGCCTTCAGATCATAAGACCGCGTAGGTTCAAATCCAGTCGTGCACGAATGGATCTTTCTTTCTTCACAGCCAAGGAGTGGAACACTTTACCGTCGTCTGTATTTCTGGAACGATACAACTTAGGAATATTCAAGAGTGAATATGTGGATTATAGCTAAGCGTGCTCCACCTTAGACTGCATCTTCACTTTACGTTCACTTCAATTCACTTTTAAGAGTAGTAGAGCTCTTTGTGAAGGGCTCGTCCGGGGGAGTACTACCACCACGCCTTTTTCTGCCGCCAAGCAGCAACGCTGTGTTTCGGTTTGAAGAGTGTGGTTGCCGGTGTAATTACAGGCACATGAGGCTTAACATATGTATGCCTCAAGCTGATGGACGCAGGGCAGTGCATCGTAGGGCACGTTCCTATCGTGCTTCACTTACGAGGTAATGCTTTGTTATAGGTGATGGTTACCACTTAACATCAGGTGGGCCATCTGCTTGTTCCATCAGCTAGTTTTATAAAAAAAAATTACATCAGGTGAGATGGCAGTCAAACGTCTAACTATTAAACAATAAAAAAAAAAGGCCTGGCGTTGCGTAAAACAAAACGGGGGGCACTGATCGTAAGGCCGTGAGTTTTTTATGTAACTATTTGTATTTTTACCATCGGAAAATGTTTATGCACAATGCCAATGCTCTCAACTTGTGAAGGAAAATATCGTAAGAAAACTTTGCCTCGTAAGTCACGTACCATAGGAACGTGCCCTACGATGCACTGCGTCATTAACTTGAGGCATACAGATGTTAATACTCATGTGCCTGTAATAACACCGGCAACCACACTCTTCATACCGAAACACAGCGTTGCTGCTTGGCGGCAGAAAAAGGCGTGGTGGTAGTACTTCCCCGGACGAGCCCTTCACAAAGAGCTCTACTACTCTTAGAATCTTACGATATTGCAGCAATGTGGGGATGCTCAATGTAATTAGGCAGTCATTTGACTTCAAGACATACTCCTAAAAATTTTGTGTTGGTACTAAGAGATTTTAGAGAGCTCTACTGTGCCTGGATCATTCTTCTTCTTGGTCGGTACTTCGTTCCTGAAGATCGTGATCAACCAGGTGTTGTTCTGTAGACGTAGACGGCCTGTCTCCAGCGACTCCGATCCGTAGCCATCTGGACCACACTGTAGAATGACGTGTCCCTTTCTCTAAGCTGGTCAGACTATCTGGTTGGGGATCTTCCACGGGATCGTTTCCCTTCCACGTGGCCGACTATGATCAGCTTTTCTAAATTGTTGACTCCACGCCTCGCAATGTGGATCGTTAACCTATCTATATTCCTAAACGAGAGCTTATCCCAATACTTCCCATATCAGATTTATTTCCATCCCGGTAATGCTAGTTGAGTTATTTTTCCGAATCACCGCGGAACAGCGAGGGCGGCCATTTCTCATTTCGACCCGAAGTGTACAAATTACCAGTAGTTGCCGAGGCACTAACGGTTGAAGTTTGCGCCTACTACTGTTCGCAAGTCGTTTTCAACTTCGGGAAGTGAGATAAGGTTCAATTTTGAGCGCAATTTGTGAGCTTCGGTTGATCCTTGACCGCTGATAGCGGGTTTAATTCTAGGACTCTTGATAAAATTTGTTTTGCAAAGGTTAGGTTTGATTTGAAACTCAATTTGTATACTTTAGTTGGTCTTTGACGGTGCCTAGAGAATAGAATAGAATATTACACAATAAGAAAGGGTTTAATTCCTGCAACTGAACAAAATCTTTTTATAAAGAGAGTGTAAGTGAAATAAAGGTCAATTCTGAGCTAACCTAATGAAAAACCTAAAGCTAATTTTTTAACCTAGGTCATTCCTTGATGGCATCTAGGTGACCGCTTATAGCCAAGGGAGGGTTTAATTCTCGCAACAGCACTAAAAAATTTTATAAAGACAGCGGTGGTGAAATAAAGGTCAATTTTGAGCTAATCTTCAAACCTTGTTCAATCCGTAATGATGCTAAGAAGGTCTTAATCCTTACACCAGCACAAAAAATATTTTATAAAAACAGCGGAAGTCAAACAAAGGTCAATTTTGAGCTCAATTTGTAAACCATAGCTAGACAACTAGATCAGATGCTAGAACGCATTCAATTACCTACCGCTTCAAAACAAACACTTCGTCGACATAGCGGAAGCGAAACAAGGTTCAATTCTGTGTACAATCTGTTTTGCCCGATCCATGAATGGCTTTTGTCTTGGGGCGACCGACTGAGAAGCTTCCAGTCCAATTTCAATTGTGTAACTGACTAAGCACTGGTTGGGTGGGCTCCAGAATCTATATCATTCCTTTAGGTTAGTTGGCTTAATACACCGGATGGACATAGTTAACAAAACCGGGGATACCTCTCGATGTTTGCTATCAGCGAACTCTAATATTGTGCATATATTGCATTCAAATTACCAAAAATGGTTCTAAGTTGCATCCTGATTGGTTTAGAAACTTTTGCATTGATGGATTTCTTGTACCACAAGTAGTTAGCCCTAAACCGAGTTGGCGATGTCCGCTATTCGGTAGTAGCAGACATCACGAGAACTCAGTAGTGACTCAGTTACCAAATCCAATTTTTTGGATATTCTGCTGACTGCCCCTTGTAAGGAAACGTGCCTGACCAAGTTTTAGTACAATCGGCCTATTTATTGGAGAGTTTCTTATCACATATCAACCTACCTTCATGCATGTTTGAAAGTTTTACATTAACTAATCATACAAACATACACCGTCAAAATATATAAGCCGAATAAGATAATAATTTGCTTCGTTTACTCGATTAATTACGACCAAACTTTTTCTTCCTACTACCATTTTCAATTTAAATGTTAGCCTTATTTTAAGAGCACTGGTGGCCTAGTGGTAGCGACCACGCCTTCCGATCCTACGGTCGCGCGTTCAAAAATGTATGTGCACAATGCCATTACTCTAAACGGTGAAGGAAAACAAAGTGAGGAATCCGGCATGTCGTAGAACCTAAAAAGTTCTATAACATGTGTCAAGTGCTCGAAAGGAGCTTCTTGACTTGAGGCGCACTTAAAATCCTTTCACCACACAGTTTCGAAAGAAACTAGTGACTTGACAAGAGAGAGATAATTTAAATGTTAGCCTTATTTTATTGATTAATAAAGTGATTTTTAACGTTATTGCGTAGGTAGCTGTAACTTACCCACAGCCTACAACGCAAAAGGCAGAGCTAGAAGCAGACCAACTGAGTTATTCGAGCTGCATGAGCAAATAAGTTATCTTTATCTTATCTTGATCATCTTCTGCGATAGGACAGGTTCACTAGACCACCAGTGCACGTGCCCTTAGTAGAGGCCCTCAATAATGCGGAATAATTCACGCCACGTTCGTCATTACGCGCGCCCAACGAGATTGTTTAGCCAATGAGCGTGCTTCATGTTTGTTACTAAGAATTTACCGACCGTCTGTTTTGTTAAACCTTTTTCTGTGAAAACATCAGTTTTCTGAAAAAGCCAACGGTTGTAATAAACAAATATTAATATTATAATATTGGTGGGCTTTCCACACAGCACTATCTAGCCCTAAAGTAAGCTAAAGCTTGTAATATGGGAACCAGATAGCTGATATAATACATGTATACTTTTTTTTTGTAAATACATACTTATAATATAATATAACACCCAATATGCAGTGTGGTCGCTCAGCGATAAAGCCCTTAAAATAAATAATAAATAAAACACCCAATTAGTAATACTTCAGTAACGGCCTATAAGTAAGAATAGAGGTATTATTAAGACCTACCGGACAGTAGCGCGTTTATCACAAAAGGCGACACTTCAGGAAATCCATTTTAAAATACTATCACATCCAATCCTACATCATCTGTCGTGTCATTAGTTTTAATTATTTAAGTATAAAAGTGAAGAGTAAGTATTAGAAAAAGTGATCCAATATATCAATGTCAAAGATTTTGAGATATTTGTAGTTAGACCAATTACGCCCTAACCACTACAAATCTGAGATAGTAGAGCTCTTTGTGAAGGGCTCGTCCGGGGAAGTACTACCACCACGCCTTTTTCTGTCGCCAAGCAGCGTTGCTGTGTTTCGGTTTGAAGAGTGTGGTTGCCGATGTAATTACAGACACATGAGGCTTAACATCTATATGCCTCAAGTTGATGGACGGGCAGTTCGTCGGCACGTTCCTATCGTGCGTGATTTACGAGGTAACTTTGGTATAGGTGATGGTTATCACTTAACATCAGGTGGGTCATCTGCTTGTTCCATCAGCTAGTATAAAAAAGTATAAAAAGTTGCTAGTATAACAATTAAAATATGAAACATCCATCCAAATAAAAGCTGATCATCTTTGTGAAATATAATCCACAACCCGTAAAGTATGAAATTGATCATTCTTTATTGACTTAAGGTTTCCGATATTTCCAGTTGATATTATAAAAAGAATGCACTTTCCCACCGTAAAATTGAGTTCC